>OY728127.1:1066791902-1071791902 GCA_963277665.1 Viscum album | reverse complement strand
AGGAATTCGGGGTGTCCTGTTTATGATGAATGCACACACTCAATTAGATTAAAAAATTCTTCAAAGATTATGTTTTTAGGATATAATTTTTTTTACCTCGATGACATAAATAGAGATCCTGGATGACATTATTTTATGGGAATACAGAAAAAGGTACAACACAGTCTCCAGTTGATCAACTATTCTAAAATGTAAATGATATTGACAATCTTTCCATTAAACATTTATTGTAAAACCAAATGAAATTAAGTTGTAAAATAGGATCATATTCTTTGAATTACTCTACTATAATTGTGTGTACATTAGAAATTTTCTTGATGTCATGCATGTATAAAAAATGTATTTAATAGTGCTATTGGAATGTTATTAAATGTTCTTGAAAAAAATAAAATATTTCATCAAGGCTAGGATGGAAATGATTGATATGTGTATAAGAGAAGAGTCGACATCAATGATGGGCGGAAGGCATACTTTTCTTCCACCATTAGTTGACACATAATCCAGACAAAGTAATTTTACAATTTTTCAATTTAAATAATAGTGTAAAATATTCATAGGGGTATTCATCAAATACCAGCAATGTCATGTTATTAAATAATTTGAAGTTATAGGGTCTAAAATCACATGAATGTCATGTTTTTATGAAATTTTTTATGCCCACTTCATTATGTTGTATTCTACCTAAAAATGTATGACATGCATTAACTAGACCCTACTTCTTTTTCAAAGCCATATATTGTAAATTTATTGACTTGGTGAAGTTTCCAATCTTTAATAAGGAGATCATAGTCATATTATGTGAATTAGAGATGTTATTACCACCGTTATTATTTAATATAATGGTCTTCTTGATGGTTCACTTTGTTATAGAGGTTTAACTATGTGGTATAGTCCATTAATGATAGATGTACCCCCATTGAATGATATATGATGATTTTGATAGGTTCTGTCAAGAATCAATGTCATCCAGAAGGTTTTTTTGTAGAATGATATATATTATATGAAAAATTTGAATTCTATACTGATTTCCTATCATATGATGATAGTATCGATATCCCATAATCTAATCACAGTGAACACCTTATAGATAAAGGGATTTCTGAAAGATATGTTGTTACAATTACCATCCTAGAGTGGGAGAAAAGTCACTTTTAAATCTTACATAATAGTGTAGAGTTTTCTCAATATGTTGAATCCCATAATTTGATTCTTAGAATTTTGATTGCATCGGGTGCTGAGGGATGAATATCAAGTAAACATAATCAATAATTTATAAGATGGTTTCGAGATCATATTTATAAGAAGTTATCTAAAAATCTAAATTCAATTTTCAAATGAATTTGATGGCTATCCAGTACACTAAATATAAGTGTTATATCTTATAATTATTTTGTAATTAATGGTTATACATTCTATAAAAAAAAGAATTATGAAAGTTGTATGATGAAAAATAGTGGAGTTATGCTTATAGTGGAAGTGATGCATGCTTTCATTTCTAAGGATAGAAATCCAATTTATGTGAATATTTCATATTTTGACATCATCAAATAGATATACGAGTTGGATTATTCCACATTTTATGTGCTTATTTTATATTGTAAATAGGTAAAAAATATTACTGCAATGAAAGTTGATGAATTGGGAATCGTGAAGCTAAATTTTAGTGTGGATGGGTGTCACAATCCTCTTCCTATTAAGATACCCCTCCTGGGATCGCATTGAATAAAGGGAGATAATTACCCCCTGAGTCCCACCTTCAGTAGGCCCTAGGTTGGCATATAGCACCATGGATGTACAAATCTTAGAAAATGGATGGCATTGCCCTTTATAAGGAAACAAGATCAGGAGATAAGCATAAACAAATCCATGACATGGATTTACGAAAATCAAAAACCATTCCACAATGCATGTGTAAAACGAACTATTATAGATAAAAGTTTACAATAGAAAATACGCAGAATAAAACTAAGCAGTGAAACAATAACTATCACAAGGTCTAAGCTAGTAATTGTTGGGGGTGATTTAAAATTTGAACAAAATATTTATTGTTGGGGGTGATTTAAAATTTTAATGGAATATTTGTTTTAATTATGAAGGTTTTGGGCGCAGTGGAAGCACGTGTGTGGATATGCCCACTTGGCTTTTTGTCATTAGCAATGATCAATCCGGGATCAATACGACGACAAACGCCAGTCTCCACGGATAGAGTCACAGCAAAAGAAAAAGAAGATGGTTTGTCCCGGAACCACAAACAAGGATCATTACAAGTTGATTATAATTAATTTAATTAATTATAAAGAAATACCTTTTGGGTGTTCTTTCTTCATTTAAGTTCTTGATCACGTTGTCGATGTGATCCGTCGTTGCGTCGCAGAAGCCAAGTGTAGACTCCCTCTAGCAGTGATCCACACATCTACCTCGTATCTCTGGACGTCGCCAAAGGATTCTCTGGGTGCTATCATGGAGAATCCTTTGCTTGTGTTGTCCGCCTTAGATTGTCTTGATCCGATGGAAGAGGATATCTCTCGGTCTTGAGAGCGTTCTTGGAGGAAGAGGTTCTTTCGGCCTTGAAAGAATTCTCCAGAGATGTTGTGCACAATGATTCCCTTGTGTAGGAAAAGAGTTGGGGTTGTGAGGATATTTATAATCGAGTTTGAAGTTGTAGAGTTATGACAATAAATAAATGCATTACACGTTTCATTTATTTCATTAACTCTTATTGAAAACCCCCATGTCGAGTAATTAATTCCTTGACATGCGCTCACACTGATTATAATAAATATCATTTAATAAAACGATATTATATCCTCAAAATCCCGACTGAAAAAACTACACGGCGTTTAATAATAAATACACGGTGTGTACTTGTTTTTCATTGAAAACCACACGGCATGTACACTAAATGTACATAGCGTGTATATCTTGTTTTAATTTATTCATTTCCTTTCCAAAATAAAACTCCACGGCATGTAAATTTAATAATACACGGCGTGTACTTGTTTTATTTTATTTTTCCTACATCATTTAAAACAACATAGGCTTCCTTGAATAATTATTAAACCACGTATGAGAATAATATTTATTCAACTTGAGATACTTGGATACACTTAGTGTGTGACCCTCTAGGCCTCTTTCTCATTGGCATTAGTCGGGCTTACCTAAAGTCCAAGATTACTATCTAGAAATGGGTCAAGGAACCCAAGAGAAAGAAGTTGACGCCGCATTGACGTATCACCTCATATGAATGCTTACTGTGTAATTTAATCCCTTTTTCTCAATATCTCATCAAACAGGTTTCATGGAAGTGTCATAAACCTATATTCTTGATCTGTCGTTCTTTGACTACCTGAAATAAACTCGTTGTTCACACCATGGCCATGGAATTTAATGCGACAGTTTTATTTCAATCAAAGGGCCGAGATATCAACTTCCAAAAATGGAAGGGAAAAATCCTTCCTCGACTTATCCATTAACAAAATGTCACTCGTGACGCACCCAACATACCCTACTTCCCGCCAACTGTCTGCGTGACGGTTTTTGTTAGTAAATCTGTGTGTGCGAGTCATGACATGAGTTAATTATAATATTCCAGTCTGAGGAACATTACACACGCTTGTAGATAGAAATATATGATGACACCAAGACATGCAGAATTACTACTGGAGGGTCTGTTCTCATAATCTCCTATCTTGGAGATTACCATGTTCGAACTCCATGAGAGAGAGAGTCTCGTCTTCTTACGAGTACTCGCACATGACGGTCTGTATACTATGTGCCCTATCATAGTATGTCATCCAACTGCAGAACTTTATTTAAGAATATTGTTATAGCATTTCAAGGTTATCATCATAGAGGGGATCTTCTATGACCTTATTAATGCAACAAATATTCCAGGACATTATTATATTATAGTCATGGAGAACAATGAACAATATATAATAAGTGAACATTCATGTTATCAAAGTACAAAACAGTTGGTTCTAAGGACACCAACCCTTACAAACTCCCACTTAGACTAGAGCCAACTGCCTACGTCTTTTAGTCCGCTAGACCTCACATGATTATCATGTTTCTGCTGAGTCAAGTCTTTAGTCAATGGGTATTCCACGTTGTCTTCCGTGGAAATACTGCTCACTGCAACTTCACCTCTCTGAGAAAAATCCCTCAAGAGATGATACTTACAAAGTATATTATTTGTCCGCTGATGTGACCTTGGCTCTTTTTCAAGTTCCACCACTGCAGTATTATCACAATAGAGTGTGATAGGATCATTACTGCTCGGTAAAACATCCAGCTCTTGGATGAAGCTTCGCATCCATACTGCTTCTTTAGCTGCCTCAGAAGCTGCGAAATACTCGGACTCCGCTGTAGAATCTGCCACCACACTTTGTTCTGAGCTCTTCCAGCTCACTGCACCTCTATTCAAACTGAAGATGTATCCAGTCTATGACTTCATGTCATTTTGATCAGTCTGGAAACTAGCATCTACATGTCCTCTGATGACTAGTTCCTCATCTCCTCCATAAACCAGGAACATATCCTTAGTACGCCTCAGATACTTAAGGATAGTCTTGACTGCCATCCAATGGTGGTCTCCTGGATCAGCTTGATATCTGCCTACTGAGCTTAATGCATAAGCAACATCTAGCCTCGTACATAGCATATCAAACATGACTGACCCAATCGCGGATGAGTAAGGGATCCTTGCCATTATATTTCTTTCCTCATATGTCCGAGGACACATTTTCTTGGAAAGATAAATGCCATGTGACACTGGCAACAATCCCCTCTTGGATTGTTCCATACTTAATCTCTTCAGTATCTTGTCAATGTATGTACTTTGACTCAGGCCCTGCATTCTCTTGGATCTATAACGATGGATCATGATCCCAAGAATATATGCTGCCTCGCCCAAGTCTTTCATGGAGAAGCATTTATGCAACCATTCCTTAGCTGACTGTAATACAAGTACTTCATTTCTAATTAGTAATATGTCATCAACATATACTACTAGAAAACGACTTCACTCCCACTAAACCTCTTGTAGACACAAGGCTCACATTCATTCTTAACAAAGACAAATTCTATTACAGCTTCATCAAAAAGAATGTTCCATGATCTTGATGCTTACTTTAATCCATAAATGGATTTCTGCAACTTGCATACCTTGTTGGCATCATTTGGAGTCACAAACCCTTCAGGTTGTGTCATGTAGACATCTTCTTGGAGGTTCCCATTAAGGAAAGCTGTTTTGACATCCATTTTCCAAATTTCATAGTCATGGTAAGCAGAAATGGCCAATAGGATTCTGATGGATTTCAGCATCGAAACCGGTGAAAAGGTTTCATCATAGTCAATTCCTTGACGCTGTCTAAAACCTTTTGCAACCAGTCATGCCTTGTAGGTGCTGACTTGCCCTTCCATGTCCAGTTTCTTCTTGAATACCCATTTTTTACCTATAGGATTTACATCTACTGGAGGATCTACCAAAATCCAGACTTGGTTTTGGTACATGGAATCCATTTTAGAATTCATTGCTTCTTGCCACCTGGCAACATTTGTGCCTTCAACTGCTTCCTTGTAGGTAAGAGGATCATCATTGTCAACCAATAATGAGTCACCAACCTCGGTGACAAGAAAACCATATTGTTATGGTTCTCTCAACTCTCTCATGATCCTACATAGTTCTTGTGTCTCTAGAACAGATTTTTCTTCCATGGGGCTTTGTGGAATCTGTTCTTGTACCAACTCATGTGTATCTTGAGCCTCGACTTCATTGAATTCTATCTCGCACCCACTATCTCTTTTGGAGATGTGCTCCCTCTCATGGAATATGGCATGTCTTTCCACTGTAACCTTTTTGCCTGAGGGGTTGTATAATTAATATCCCCTTGTTTCCTTGGGATATCCTATAAAGATACACTTTGTGCCTCGGGGTGCAACTTTGTTACCAGAAGAGGCCTTAACAAATGCTTCGCTACCCCACACATGTAAATTCGATAACATGGCTTTGCGTCCACTCTATAACTCGTATGGAATACCATTTATCGATTTAGTTGGTACTTGGTTTAGTATGTGCACTGCTGTTTGTAATGCATATCCCCAAAAGGATAATGGAAGACTCGCATGACTCATCATTGATCTCACCATGTACAACAGGGTGCGGTTCCTCCTTTCACTTACACCATTCCATTGTGGTGTGTAAGGAGGAGTGAGTTGAGATAGAATCCCAAACTATCGTAAGAAATCAATGAAGTCCTGATTAAGATATTCTCCTCCTCTGTCTGAGTGGAGTTTCTTAATCTTCTTACCAAGCTGGTTCTCAACTTCATTCTTGTATTCTTTGAACCGATCAAAAGAATCTGACTTATACCTCATTAAATAGATATATCCATATCTACTGAAATCATTAGTAAAAGTTATGAAGTACGAGAACCCACCCCTTGCTTCAACTGGAAAAGGTCCACACACATTTGTGTGAAATAATTCTAGAATCTGTTTATCTCTTTCACCTTTCTCACTAAATGGGTCTTTGGTCATTTTGCCTTGTAGACACGCATGACATACACATAGTGGTTTTAGTTCGAAAGAATCTAAATACCCATCTTGATGTAATTTTGTCAAATGTTTCTCATTGACATGACGTAGTCGGTGATTCCAAAGTTGGGTGTGGTATGATTCATGTGAATTAACTTTTTTATCGACTGCCATTACTTGGTTTGTGTAGTCTATCACATAAAGGTCGTTATATAAATGTGCCCTAACAAAACAAATGATATCTTTATAAAAGTAGCAACATTCATTTAAAAACTTGAATATGAATCGATTAGTATCTAATCTAGATACTGAAATAATGTTTTTAGTAACAGAAGTCACATAATAACATCCTTTCAAAACCAAGACCATCCCAGTAGGCAATGTGAGGTGGTAGTCTCCGATAGCTATAGCAGCGATTCTGGCTCTGTTGGCTTCTCGTAGATCCACCTCACCTTGATCAATATTTTTGAATCTACTTGGTTCCTATATTTGGATACATATGTGAGCACCACAAGAATTATCTAATACCCAATTAGTAGAAACAGATAGATTGCATTCGATAACAAACGCACCTGAAGCATCCCCTTGCTTCCTTTGCTGGGTACAATTTTTCTTCCAGTGGCCCTTCTTGCCACATAGAAAACAAACAGCATCATGTTCCTTTGCCTCCCCTTTGATCTTCCTTTTCTCGGAAGGCCTTGAAGAAGCTTTGGGATTAAAGCTCTTCACCTTCCCTTTCCTTTTATTCACCATAAGGACCGAAGGCTTTTCATGCTTCATGTCATTATCTACTTGGCGAATAAGGATAAGAAGATCAGATAGAGACTTCTCAATGTTGTTCATGTTGAAATTAACAACAAAGTTCGAGAAGCTCTGGGGGGGTGATGCAAGAATGAGATCGGTTCCCAGTTCTTCAGGGACTTTAAACCCTAGAACCTCCAAGCGCTCAATGTATCCAATGATCTTGACTACATGAGTCTCGGCTGGGGTACCCTCTCTAAGCTTTCTCTGAAATAGAGCCTTTGAGATCACAAACATTTCCTATCTTGCTCTCTCATAGTATAGACCACACAGGTGCTCGAACATGCTATAGGCATCTATGTCTTCATGAGACTTCATGAGCTCACTAGACATTGATGATAGCATCAAACATTGAATGTCGAGAGCAATGTTCAAATGTTGATCATAGACCAGGAAATATTTATCACTCACCCCTGGGGTAGGAGAATCAGGAAGTGAGGACTCCATCATGTAAAACATTCGTTCATGGTGTAGGATAACCCGAAGGTGCCTAAACCATTCTTGAAATTTACTACCGGTGAGGATATTTTCTTTAAACAGTATTGATCGTAGAGAAAATGTGGTTTATGAGTTTGTCATCTTGATTCTACAATTTAAAAGAGAAGATTTTATTAGTACTTTCTTGATTACAATTTAAGAGAAATAATGGATGAATTAATTAATTCTCCAAATATTTTATCAAGCCCCAATGGCCCTCACCAATGAACACGGAATTTCTAGTTTATTTGACATTCTATTGGAAAGGATCCATATTTCCCTTCGCATAACCACAACAAGGGTTGGTCAAGATATTTGAAGGAATTTATGTAGGCAGGTCTTTGCCAACTATGAGCTTACAGTTCCTTGATCTGTTGAGTGGACTCTACAATCATGAAATCCTGACTTGGATTTCCTCTACTCTTGCCTCCAATATTACACCAAGTCTAGCAAGGGATACTTCTCTTGATGTAATATGGTTAAGTCAACCCGAAGAATTTCATAAGGGCGTCCTTTATTAAAGTAAGTGTCCCAACAAGGGTTGGTCAAACACATAGTTTTATTGAGTCTTTCCCTTAATCAGGTAATAGAAGGCTTGGTCTGACTTAATATGGTATTGAGGGATTTTATTCCTTTAAGCGTATTTTCACATTATCACATGCTTGTTAATATTAAGTGATGATTTCTTAAGTGATTAACCATGTTCTGATAATGTTTACACATATTCCGTTTTTTTATTCCATCTTTGCATGCTTGTTCATTTTATTAATTATGTGATCGCAACAACACATACATAATAAATAAACCATGCAATCAGACAGAAATAAAATACAATTTCATGATCACGAGCTTCTATTGGTTAGCTTATCTAGCGGTTTTGATAAGCTAAGACTGACCTAGGGAAAACACCTTGAACCTATTGGTTCGTGTTTTGCAGCTCCCACCTATCCACCTTTGTATCTTCTTGCGTCGGTTTCACCTCAGCTTCGGTATTTGAACTGTCTCCTCTGGCTTGGGAGATCCTCTATTACATGGGTTTACATTAAAGAAACCATGGGCACACAGGCCCTACATTTTATTGGAAGAAGGCTCACAGGCCAACAAATTTAAATTAAATAAATTTAAATTAAACCATACACATAAAAGGGTCTTTGGTCTAGCTCATTATCATCCATAGTATGCAATGACATTTACGCATATTTAGAATTCAAATTCTTTTAATAATTCTTTTATTTAAGATAAGACGCGCTCGAATTCAATTAATTATGATCTTATAATTAATCAATTATTTATCTTAAATTCCTTTCTTAATTTCCTTGAGATTCTTCTCATCCATATTCCTTGTACGGGTCTTTTTACATTAGAGAAAACCTGGTGAAATTCCATTTCTGTAAATTACATAGCATGTAGTTTATAATTACACGGCGTGTATTTTTATTTTCACCCTTTATCCAAAGTACACGCCGGGGCTTTGGCATATTTTCTCTACTTTGGAGTTTTTGGAGTACACGACATGTAGATGAATCATACAGGGAGTGTACTTACTTGTTACGTTGTAACCGGCCTGGCAATCCCGTGTATGTGGTACGCGGCTTATCTTTGTACACAGTTTCACCTGGGCCAGAACGGACTACACGGCGTGTTGCTCCAACATACACACCGTGTATTCTGGTTTCCATGTGCCATTCAATTCTAGTCAACACGGCATGATTAAAACGTAGGCATAATCAATTCACATGGCATGGTTTGGAAGACCAGTGACGGTTCGTTGAACCTAAGTACACGACGTGTAGTTTTAAGTACACGTCGTGTAATCCCATGTTGTACAGACAGAAAGAGAGGCTCCTCCAGATGAGTTCCTCATTTTTATTTTAATCAAAATTAAAATTAAAAGGTTATTTTTGTGATATGAATCGAGAAATGAAGAAGGAAGAATAGATCTCATTTATTCAGATTAATAGAACGATATATTTCGAATTGAATCAAATATAAATGCGTAAATTATCAATGAAAATTAAATAACTATAATCAACGTTGCAACCTACCTCTGATACCATTTTAAGGTTCTGGGCGCAGTGGAATCGCATGGGTGGATGTGCCCACTTGGCTTTTTTTCATTAGCAATGATCAATCTGGGATCAATACGATGATAAACGCCAGTCTCCACGGATCGAATCACATAAAAAGACAAATAAGATGGTTTGTACCAGAACCACAAACAAGGATCGTTATAGGTTGATTATAATTAATTTAATTAATTATAAAGAAATACACTTTGGGTGTTCTTTCTTTGTTGATGTTCTTCATCATGTTGTCGTTGTGATCCGTCGTTGCGTCGCAGAAGCCAAGTGTAGACTCCCTCTAGCTGTGATCCACATGCGTACCTCATATCTCTGGACGTCGCCAAAGGATTCTCTGGGTGCTAGCGTGGAGAAGCCTTTGCTTGCGTTGTCCTCCTTAGATTATCTTGATGTAATAGAAGAGGATCTCTCTCGGTCTTGAGAGAATTCTTGGAGGAAGAGGTTCTTTCGGCCTTGAAAAAATTCTCCAGAGATGTTGTGCACAACGATTCTCTTGTGTAGATAAAGAGCTCAGGTTGTGAGGATATTTATAATCGAGTTTGAGGTTGTAGAGTTATGAAAATATATAAACGTGTTACACGTTTCATTTATTTCATTAACTCTTATTGAAAACCCCCATGTCGAATAATTAATTCTTTGACATGCGCTCAGGCTGATTATAATAAATATCATTTAATAAAACGATATTATATCCTCAAAATCCCGACCGGAAAAACTACATGTCGTGTAATAATAAATACACGGCGAGTACTTGTTTTTCATTGAGAACTACACGGCGTGTGCATTAAATGTACATGGCGTGTATA
This sequence comes from Viscum album, assembly GCA_963277665.1. Classification (NCBI taxonomy): domain Eukaryota; kingdom Viridiplantae; phylum Streptophyta; class Magnoliopsida; order Santalales; family Viscaceae; genus Viscum; species Viscum album. The sequence continues at coordinate 1,071,781,200 of OY728127.1, read as the reverse complement.
TCTTGTTTTCATTTTTTTCATTTCCTTTCCAAAATAAAACTACACGGCGTGTAAGTTTAATAATACACGATGTGTACTTTTTTTATTTTATTTTCCCTCCATCATTTAAAACAACTTAGGCTTCCTTGAATAATTATTAAACCACGTATGGGAATAATATTTATTCAACTTGAGATACTTGGATACACTTAGTGTGTGACCCTCTAGGCCTTTTTCTCATTGGCATTAGGGAGGCTTGCCTAAAGTCTAAGATTACTGTCTAGCAATGGGTCAAGGCACCCAAGAGAAAGAAGTTGAAGGCGCATTGACGTATCACCTCATACGAACGCTTACTATGTAATTTAATCCCTTTTTCTCAATATATCATCAAGCAAGTTTCATGGCAGTGTCATAAACCTATATGCTTGATCTGTTGTTCTTTGACTACCTGAAATAAACTTGTCGTTCACACCATGGCCATGGAATTTAATGTGACAGTTCTATTTCAATCAAAGGGACGAGATATCAACTTCCATAAATGGAAGGGACAAATCCTTCCTCGAATTATCCATTAACAAGATGTCACTCGTGACGCACCCAACGTACCCTACTTCCTGCCAACAGTCTGTGTGATGGTTTTTGTCAGTAAATCTAAGTGTGTGAGTCCTGACATGAGTTAATGATAATCTTCCAGTCTAAGGACCATTACACACGCTCATAGATAGCAATATCTGATGACACCAAGACATGCAGAATTACTACTGGCGGGTCTATTCTCATAATCTCCCATCTTGGAGATTACCAAGTGCGAACTCCATGAGAGAGAGTCTCATCTTCTTACGAGTACTCACACATGACAGTCTGTATATAATGTGTCCAATCATAGTATGTCATCCAACCACAGAACTTTATTTAAGAATACTGTTATAGAATTTCAAGGTTCTCATCATAGCGGGGATCTGCTATGACCTTATTAATGAAACAAATATTCCAGTACATTATTATATTATAGTCATGCAAAACAATGAACAATATATAATAAGTGAACATTCATGTAATCAAAGTAAAAAATAGTTGGTTCTGAGGACACCAACCCTTAAAATTATCCTAAAAAATAGGATCTCATTTTGATCACATTTAAACCACGTTGAAGGTTGAAAAAATAGGCCTGTAAAAGGCATGGAAGAAAATATAGGTGGAACACATTTTGAATGTTCCAATGCCCTTGCATATTAGTGGGCGGTGTTGATGGATACACGATGCTGAGGGTTCAACTAATGGTGTGCGGTGCAAAGCATGGTTGCAAGCGGAGAGGGGGGACCCTAAGATCACGAAGGTGGTTGAAATAAAGCACAGAGTAGAGTAAAGATTATTGCACCAATTGAAGTGTGTGATTTATGAGACTTGTATTTTTTATTTGATAATAAAATTACTGATTCTTCGGTGGAGTAGGATTTCACCAAACCACAGTAATTTTTGGTGTTTTCATTTTATTTCACAGCATCTAAAAACACTGAACTAACATCTGGTATCAGAGGAGGTTATTTGTTATTTCGTGATGAATAATTATGGGAGATCCACGTAAAAATATTTCTATCCATATTGATATTTTTAATGGGAAAAATGATTTCACATTGTGGAAACAATGGGTAAAGAATATTTTGACTCGGGAAGGGACAGTGAAAGAAACGAAGAAAAATTCATAGATTCTAAAGAATACTAGCTCTAATGATTGGGAGGATATGATAGATTTGGTGATGAACACCATTCAATTATATTTGGCTGACAATACACTACGAGAGGTGATGAATCTAATAGATCCAGAGGAGATCTGGATGAAGCTAGAAGCTGGGTATATATCTAAATCTTTGAAAAATCATTTATATTTGAAAAATGACTGTATCATCTTCAAATGTCAGAAAGTGGAGATTTGGGACACCATTTGGATGATTTCACCAGAATCTTGGTGGAATTCTCTTCTGTGGTGATCAAAACTGATGATAAAGGCAATGTGGTACCTGTTGAAATGGAAGAAGAGGACAAGTATTTTCTCTTGTTAGGTTCTTTTCCAGATTCATATGACAATATCATCCCCATATTGTTATTTGGAAAATACACTTTGAAATTGGATGGTGTTATTTCATCGTTGCTAATGAACGAGACTCGACGAAAGACCAAAGATGAAGGATCATCAGGTAATAGTGATCTCTTTATAGTGATTGGTGGACATAACTATCAAGGAGGGTCAATAGAACGAAGGAATGGTTCGGGTAGTAGGAGAGATCGAATTCAATCAAGACCAAGATGTGATTTTATATGATCATAGTGTGAAAAAAAGTCATATGAGGAGGAATTGTGAGAATTTTAGTGTGAAAATGAAGAAAGAAGAAAAAGAATCCGAAATAGAAGAAGAATCAATTGAGGTGAATACCGTGACTCAAGATGAGAGGTATTCTAGTGATTTATTGATTACAACTATGGAAGATGTGGATGATTCAGACTAGATTTTAGATTCTGATTTCTCTTATCATATATGTAAAAAAAAGGAATGTTTTGACATTTATGAGAAGTATGATGTTGATATTGTGAAAATGGTCAAGAAGTCAGAAAGTCAAATTTTTGGAATTAGTATGATGTGATTTTGTATGTTTTATGGGGTTATTAGCACACTTTCTGATGTGAGGTATGTACGTGATGTGAGAATGAACTTTATTTCTTTGGGTATGTTGGATTCCAAAGGCTTTATGTTTTATACTGGCACTAGAGTTCCTAAATTGACGTGAGGAGTAATGACAGTGATCAAAGGGAAGAATGTTGGGAATCTATACTAGTTGGTTCATGTAGGTGAATCTTCTTCAAGTCCCCAGAGTATAATTACAGGTGATGTTCAAAAAGATATGTCTGCAAATGGCTATTTGAAAAAGAATGTTACATTTGCTTCATTTGTTCATGGCACGGTGGAGCCACAACTTTTTGTTTATCATATTTGAGCATTTTGTATACCCATTATGGGTGTGGTGGTTCATGCCAATATTGGTCATGTCTAAGGGTGTAATTTCGGCCCAACCCAGACTGGTTCAGGCTGGGCTTTCTGTCCAAAAATTCAGGTCACGGACCACTATTTGGGTCAGGCCATCCTTGCCCGAACAACCCCATGCAGCGGCACAAGTCCAGCCTCAAGTTGGCCCAAACCATCGGGTCAGGGAGGGATTTTTCGGGTTGAACCAGACTTTTTCATGTCTGGCAATGGTGGGATATTATTATTTTCAAAAGAAATGTTTGTTTAAAAAAAATAAATATTTTTATTTAAACATTTTTTAAAAATTTATTTGTTTTTTTACATTTATTTTTAAACGCATGTTTTTTTGATGTATTTTTTTAAATTTTAAACATATTTTTTGTAAAATCATTTATTTTATTTTTTATTAACATTTTACAGTAGGTGGATATGTTATTTTCTTTGTCTAAATAAATATATATATGTGAATCTATATATATTATGTGTAATTTGTAAAAAATAATAATAATGAGGGGTTGGGGGATGCACAGTAGTGGATGAGTTTTAAACATTGCTATTTAAACATTTTTTAACATTTATTTAAAACATTTTTTAACTTATATATTATTTTTTAAACGTTTGATTATTTTTTTATTTAAACATTTTTATTTAAACAGTTTTTTAACATCTATTTAATTTTTTTACATTTATCTTTAAATGATTAATTTAAAATGTGTTTTAATTTTTTTTAAATGCATGCTTTTTACAGGTATTTTTTTAAAACATTTAACTTTTTTTTAAATTTTATTGTAAATTTTTTTAAGTGTTTGTTTAGAAACTAATAATTTAAATGTTTGTTTTAAAATCTTTTTTTTAAATATTTGTTTAAAATATTTTTATTTAAACCATTTTTTGACATTTTTATAAAAAAAATTTACATTTATTTTTTGACATTTAATTTAAAACATTTTTTTTGAACGCATGTTTTTTACATCTATTTTCTTTAAAAATTTAACATATTTTATGTAAAAAATATATTCACATTTTACAGTGGGTGGATATGTTATTATTTTCTAAATATATTTATATATGTGTGAATTTATATATATTATGTGAAAATTGAAAAAAAAATAGCGAGGAATTGGGGGGTGCACAACAGTGGGTGGGTTTAAAGCGTTGTTATTTAAAACGTTTTTTTATCATTAATTTTAAACTTTTTTACATTTATTTTTTTAACATGTTTATAAAAAAAATATTTTTAAGCATTTTTCTAATATAAAAAAAATTAAATGATTTTTAATTTTTTTTAAACACATGTTTTTTATATGTATTTTTATTAAATATTAAACATTTTTTGTAAGACCATTTATTTTCTATTTTATTGATATTTTACAGTGGGGGGATATGTTATTTTTTTCTAAACAGATTTATATATGTGAATCTATATATATTATGTGCTAATAAATAATAAGAGGTTGGGGGTACGTAGCAGTGGGTGAGTTATTTTACTTCTAAATAGATTTATATATGTATATATAGTATATATAATATATGCTGGTTTCGTCATATTTAAAAAAAATTAATGATGTTGGGGGGTGTGCGAACATCATTGGGTGAGTAGTTATTTTTTGTTAATATATAATAAGTTATTATATATATATAATGTTCAATGATTGATATATATATATATATAATATGAGAAAATTGAAAAAATAATAATTAGGGGTTGGGAGGTGCGTCGCCGTGAACGGGTTATTTTTTTCCTAAATAGATTTATATATAATATATGTAAGTTGCAATGTATTTAAAAAAAATTAATGAGGTAGGGAGCGTGGTCCAACATTATTAAGTGAGTGTGTTATTTTTTTTCTAATATACAACATGTTATTATATATATAATATTAAATCATTGATATATATATATTATTAATAGCTTTGTTTATATATATATTTTTAATGGATTTTTAAAATACACACTTAATTGATATATATTATTAATAGCTTTATATATATTATTATTATTAATGGATTTGTTTATATATATATATATATATTGTATCATATCATAGGTATATATATTATTAATAAATTATATATATATATACATATATATAATATGCAAGTTTCATCATATTTAAAAAAATTAACGAGGTTGGAGGTGTGTGTGAACATCATTGGCTGAGTGTGTTATTATTTTTTGTTAATATATAATAAGTTATTATATATATATAATGTTAAATGATTGATATATATATATACATATATATAATATGAGAAAATTGTAAAAATAATAATTAGGGGTTGGGGGTGCGCCACAGTGGGTGGGTTAATTTTTTTTCTACATAGATTTATATATGTATAGTATGTATAATATATGCAAATTGCATCATACTTAAAAAAATTAATGAGGTTGGGGGGAATACACGAATATCATTAGGTGAGTGTGTTATTTTTTTATTAATATATAACATGTTATTATATATATAATATTAAATCATTGAAATATATATATATATACATTTATAGCTTTGTTTATATATATATATACATATTATACTAAATCATTTATATATATATATATTTATATTATTAATGGATTATTAAAAGCCACACTTAATTGATATATATTATTAATGACATTGTTTATATATATATATTTATATATCATTTTATACACACACACACCAATTATAATTATATGTATATATATACATTATTATATATATGTATATGTTGTTAATATATAATGATATATATATATACATATATCATTGATATATATAGTATGGTGATAATATAATAGGCGCAACCTTGGAAGATTGGGGTAGGGGCCAGTGGGACGGGCTTTGTATGGGCCAACCCCGCCCGCAGGCCTTCTTGGACTGGCCCATGCTCGACCTGATGAACTTACAGCCCGAGCCCATCCTGACCTGATGCGGGCTTTGTCGGGCCAGGCATCTCGGGATTTCGGGCCATTGGTCCAAAATGGATGATGATGGTGAACTATTCAGATTTTTTAATCATGGTGGAGATTGTTGGGGTGATTTAAAATCTGAACATAATATTTGTTTTAATTCTCCTAAAAAATTGGATCTCATTTTGACTATATTTAAACCACGTAGATGGTTGAAAAAAAGAGGCTTATAAAAGGCATGGCAGACAATAGAGGAGGCACACTTTTTGAAAGTTCCAAATACCTTGCATATTGGAGGGGGTGTTGATGAATACATGATGCCAAGGGTTCGAGTAGTGGTGTGCGGCGCACAACGTGGCTGCATGCAGAGAGGGGGAACCCTAAGATCGTAAAGGCAGTGGAAATAAAGCATGGAGTGGAGCAGAGATTATTCCACCAATTGAAGTCTGTGGTTTGTGAGACATGTATTTTTTATTTGACAATAAAATTACTGATTATCAGGTGGAGTAGGCTTTCACCGAACCACAATAATTTTTTGTTTTCTTTATTTTATTTTGCCGCATCTAAAAACTCCGACCTAACATCTGGTATCAGAGGAGGTTATCCATTCTTTCTTGCTGAATAATAATGGGAGATCCATGTCCAATGATTTTTTTCTATATTGATATATTTAATGAGAAAATGATTTCACATTATGGAAACAATTGGTAAAGAATATTTTGACTCAAGAAGCGATAGTTAAAGCGTTGAAGAAAAAATCAGAGAAGCTGAAGAAGACTAACTCTGATGAATGGAAAGTTATGAGAGATTTGGCGACAAGCACCATTCAATTGAATTTGGCAGAAAATATGCCATGAGAGGTGATGAATCTAACTGATCCAGAGGAGATTTGGACAGAGCTAGAATCCATGTATAAATCTAAATCTCTGAAAAATAATTTATATTTTAAAAAATGATTGTATCGTCTTCTAATGTCATAAAGAAGAGATTTTGGAAACCATTTGGATGAGTTCACAAGAATCATGACAGAATTGTCTTATGTGGCGATCAAAACAGATGATAAAGGCAACGTGGTGCTTGTGGAAATTGAAGAAGAGGACAAGGATTTTTTCTTCTTAGGTTATTTTCCAGATTCATATGAAAATCTCGTCACCAAATTGTTATTTGGAAAAGACACTCCAATATTGGATGATGTTATTTCATCATTTCTAATGAACAATACTCGAAGAAAGACAAAAAATGATAGATCATTGGGTAATATTGGGCTCTTTTCAGTGACTAGTGGACTCAACTATCAAGGAAGGACGATAGAACAAAGGAATGGTTCAGGAAGTATGAGAGATCTAATTCAATCAAGACCAAGATGTGATTTTGTATGTTGGGAGTGTGTAAAAAAAGGTCATATGAGAAGGAAGTGTGAGAAGTTCAGTGAGCGAATGAAGAAATAAGAAAAATAACCAGAAACAGAAGAATAATCAATTAAGGTGAGTACCGTGACTCAAGACGAGAGGTATGCTCATGATTTATTGCTTATAACTGTGGAAGATGTGGATGATTTGGACTGGATTTTAGATTCTGGTTGTGCTTAACATATATGTGCAAAAAAGTAATGTTTTGACAGTTATGAGAAGTATGACGATGATATTGTGAAAATGACCAACAAGTTGGAAAGTTGAATTGTTAGAATTTGTATAGTGTGAGTTTGAATGTTTGATGGGGTTGTTCACAGACTTTATGATTTGAGGTATGTACCTGATTATAAAATGAACTTAATTTATTTGGGTCTGTTGGATTCCAAAGGTTTTAGGTTTTCTACTGGTGGTGGAGTTCTCAAAGTGATGTGGGGAGTAATGACAGTGATCAAAGGGAAGAAAGTTTGGAATCTATACAAGTTTATTCATGCATGTGAATCTTCTTCAAGGCCCCAGAGTATCATTACAGGTGATGTTCAAAAAGATATGTCTACAAATGGTTATTTGAAAAAGAATGTGACATTTTCTTTAGTTGTTCATGGAACAATGGAGCCACAACATTTTGATCATAATATTTGAGAATTTGTACACCCATTATGGGTGTGGTGGGTCATGAAAATATTGGGCATGACATTGATGGTAAAAATGGATGATGATGGTGAACTATTAAGAATTTATAATCATGGTGGAGACTGATGGGGGTGATTTGAAATCTGAAAAGAATATTTATTATAGGGGTTGATTTAAAATCTGAACGGAATATTTGTTTTAATTCTCCTAAAAATTTGGATCTCATTTTGATTGCATTTAAACCACGCGGAAGTTTACAAAAAAGAGGCTTATAAAAGTCATAGAAGGTAATAGTGGAGGGACACTTTTTGAAAGTTCCAAATCCCTTGCATATTAGAGGGGGGTGTTGACGGATACATGATGTCGAGTGTTTGAGTAGTGGTGTGTATTTCAAGGTGTGGATGCAAGCCTAGAGGGAAAAACCTGAGATCACAAAGTTGTTCAAATAAAGCATGGATTAGAGAGTAGATTATTGCACTAATTTATGTTTGTGATTTGTGAGACTTGTAATTTTTATTTGAAAATAAAATTACTCATTTTCCAGTGGAGTAGGTTTTCACCGAACCACGGTAATTTATGATGTTTTTTCATTTTATTTGGAATCATCTAAAAACACCGACCTAACAGAAATGCCCAACACGGACCCCGTAATCCTCCTAGAAACCTAAAAATAGGTTTACAGACACTGGGTGAGTATAAAAATATACTGATTAGAAAAACCAAATTCTCTCGTGCACATGTGAATGAAGAATACTATTTCACCTGTGAGAAAATAGCAGAACCAACCAATACCAATAAAGGTATAATAACCATCCCAACCTCCCAATGGTATAATCACCAAATAATGAAAGCTATGTAATATAATATAAATTAAATCACATTGATGATAGGTTACCCTGCACCACTTTCCCACTGATTAGCTTCTCTCACACCCCAATGAATGACATCATGGCGCTCCCACCTCTTCTAAATATACCACATCACATCCCACCCACACAAACCTAGGACACATAGCGCAACACATCCCTCCCACTCACACCTAGACCACACACACCTAGGCCACACAACACAACACATCACATCACATCACATCACATCACATCACATCACATCTCATCCTGAAGACACCTAGGAAGACACATCACAACTCATCCTGAAGACACCTGGGAAACTGTATCACAACTCATCCCGAATACACCTGGGAGACCACATCACAAATGACCTAAAGAAACTTAGGTCATAATCACCTGGAAGAGGGAGTAGGGAAGAGAGGGTGTCCATCCATCCATCCTCCTACCAATATGTTGGGAAAGACACACCCCACGTGACTATGTGGGAGTTTTACATATAGTGCTTAATGTGGGTGGGGTGCGTATAGAAATCACAACAAAAATAAAAGTATATATATATAGTATCAAATACTCAAGATGAACCTATGGGTTATCAAAAAAACTAACCAACTCACAACACCTTTACCTTTGCTGCTTCATCTAAATGCACTTATTTGTATTTGCAATGTTCCTTTCAGGAGGTGTAGAGCCCTGATAATCTAATACAACTTCACATTTCCCCCACATTTAACACACATTAATTTTATTATTTAGCTTCATACACATTTAATAACATAACCCATCATTTAATTTTTGATATCAAATTTTCATCCCATTAAAAAAACCAACCTATTCCATTTTAAACCGTATTAAATATCCATTTATTGCATCACTACTCGGGCATCTAGCATAAAGTAACCATATATCACAAGAAAGTTATCATCCCCAATAATCTTACCTCACTATCCTAAAAGCACGACCAAACAAACCACCACCTCACCATCCCAAAGGCACGACCAAATGACCACATATCACCCCACACCCCATTGTAACCACACGTTGCAGTCCCAAAATCATGACCACACATCACATCACATCAAGATCATTTTACATATTTATAAAGGGTATTTTATCACATTCCACATTATTTTAGGGTAGTTATCACACAAACCATAATCCTGGGGAAACCATTTCATTAGAAAAATATAATTGGTTAATCAATTTACATATTAGGCGATGTCACAAAAAGAACAATAAACAAGGGTTCCACAACTCATTTCAAATAGAAGAAATAAAACCACCAATGACCACAATTTTCAGAAGACCGTTTAGCCCATACAATCCATCACATCACAATAATATCAAAACTATAAAAGCATGTGAAAACCCCCCTTTACACTTTAATTTAAATTCAACCAATTATTTATTATTTAATCTAGCATAACAATAATCCATAGATAAACAAAAGTAAACCCATCCCGCATGATACACAATAAAGAGAAATGATGGAAACCCTATATCAAATAAGCTTGCTGACTTACTGTGCACCACATACTAAAGAAGAACACTCGCAAACTGCAACTGCACCATGAGGAACCCCAGATCAACCTACACCACATCCCAGGAACATAAAAATGAAACCCAACACACACCCCAACCCAAAATAACATTTCGACAATGAATCCCGATGAGAAGAATGAAATAAAAATCACTAAGAATGTGGAAAAACTTATTATGAGTCAACCATGTATCGCCAAAGAATAACCACAAGGACTAATGGATCAAAGAGGGAGGAAAAGTTCTTTAAGAACACCTCGAGGCACCTAGGGTTCACCCAAAATGAGAGGATTAAGAAAGCATGACCGAATAAATAAAAATTCAGCTAGAAAAGAACTTACACTACACAACATCGGGGAATTACATGATGTGTAATCCCCTTTCACGTTGTGTAATCCTGGGATTCCAGGTTCCACTGAAAAATACATCACCTTTTTATTATTAAACCTTGAAAATATGTACATCATGAACTAGCCATGGACAAGCTTTGAAATAAACATTTTCATCATGTAATAAACATACACGACATGTATGTCTTAAAATAGTTCTACTTCACCACCAACTCTCACTAAAAACTCCCAAAATCTCCCTCGAACACCTCCAACAACCAAAACTAGAAAAGTATAGACCGGGAAGGCACACAATGTTACATAAGATACCTCTCAAATGATTATTTCCATTGAGAATCCAAAACTAATCCTAGAAGTAAGGGGGTTCTAAACAACCATCCTGTGATATACCTCATAAGGATCTCATCATACCTCAAATGCTACCACTAGCCAAACACACCAAACAAAACTTCCAAAAAACACACTACATAACCACATCACCACAACCACAACCTTCCTCCTCTCACACAACCAAACAACCACTGCACAACCATCTCAACCTCCACCCTAACCAAACTGAAAACCTCTATAACCAATGAATCTCACCATCCTGAACACACAAATTGGGGAATTTTCTCTTCCATGTCAAGATACTATCCTCTCTAGGTGGTACTGACTCACCCGCATGAGTTTAATCACATCTAAATTAATGCATATCGATTAGGAATCAGTTACTCCCTTTTTCATATGTTAATACTTTATCACACATCATACCACACACATCCCAAACCAAGGAAAACAACTCATCTCATAAAACAAGTATCAAACATCACACCACAATGAAAAATAGAGTAAAGAAAAACTAAAAACATCTCTGAGTACTAGGAATGCATATACGTCTCTCATTCCCAAGTACTCTCCTCCATGCCACCATGCCTCCACAACATTGGAACCAACGAAATGGTCCACTGATGTAGCACCTTATCATGGAAATCCTAGATCTCTACTGACCGCTCCAAAAATATCATGTCATCCTCGATATCCAACTTTACCTATTCAATGATATGAGATTCATTATGAAGATACCAAAAAATCTGAGAGACGCAGAAGACATTGTGGATCCTCTCCATTCACAGTGGAAACAATAACCAATACACCACCTTACCACCTCACCCCAACACCTCAAAGAGCAAAAAAACCTAGGAGAAAGCTTACTCCCTCTACCAAACCTCTGCCGCCCACATTGAGGGGAAAACTTCAAGAATACAGAGTCTTCAACCTCAAACTCCAAGGGCATCCTTCTGTGATCAGCATAAGACTTCTACTTGTCCTGTGGTGCTTTTATCCTCTCCTGGAAAAGTTGAACATTCTCTATCATGCTCTGTACCACATCAGGACCAAGAACAATTGTCTCCCCAACCTCTATCCAACACAATGGAGAATGACACAGTCTCTTGTACAAAGTCTCAAATAGGGTCATGCCAATGAATGATTTATAGCTATTATTATAAGAAAACTCTACCAAAGGTAGGTGTCATACCCAAGATCCACTAAATTCCAAGATGAAATCCTGCATCATATCCTCCAATGTTTGGAAAATAAATTCTATCTTCCCATCTATTTGAGGGTGGAAAATAGTTCTAAGGCATAACTGAGTGCCAAAATCATGTTGCAATACCCTCCAGACTCATGAGGTCAACCATGCATCATTATCTGAGACAATGGACCTCAAAACTTCATGAAACCACAAAACCTCATCCACATACCTCTTAGACAAGGCATCCACTGCGCCCAACTCCTTGATAACTATGAAATGGGATGATTTCATCAACCAGTCCTCTATCACCTAGATAACATCATAACCTCTTGAGTTTTGGGTAACCATTTGATTAAATCCATTGAGATGTCATCCCATTTATACTCGAGAACATCCAATGGATACAAAAAAACCACCAAATACATGATGCTCAACCTTTACCTGATGGAAAACAAAGCACTTCACAACAAACTCTGCCACCGCCCATTTCATCCCGGGCCACCAAAAATGAATCCTCAAGGCATAGTACATTTTGGAAACTCCTGGTTATACAACCAATGGTGTTCTATTAAACTCATGAAGGACTGCATCGTGCATTTCCACCAGAACAAAAAACATCCCAGGAAATAACAACTGGTTCCTACCATCTTCTGACCATCCCTTTGGAGTATCGTTATAGAAAACACGATAACACAAAACCTCTACCTCAGAGTCTCCTCACCAATACTTCTCCACGTACTATATCAGATAAGACTTAACTGTCATCTTAAAAAACAACATCTACCACCATAAACTCTTATATCTACATGTAGGGTTCCCAACTCCTCCATTTTTCTCCAAGAATCCCTAGACTCTTGACCAACACCCTTACATTAATTCCTACTCAAAGAATCAACCACAAAATTCCCCTTTCCTAAGGTGTAAGAGATCTCAAAATCCTAATCCTGAAGAAAGTCCATCCACCTTCACTACTGTAAGTTCAGATCGCATTGGGAAAAGATATACCTTAATCTATTGTGATCCATGAAGACCACAAAAAACCCCCTAATGAGGTAATGTCACCAAAACTTCAGTGAAAACATAACCAATTCTAGTTACAGATCATGGGTGACATAGTTACTCTTGTGGGGAAATAACTGCCTAAATCCATAAGAGATCACTACATGTTGTTGCATCAACACAAATCCCAAAACCAGACAGGAAGCATCACGAAACACCTCAAACATCACCCCTTCCTCAGGAAACTAGAGCACTAGATAACTAACCAACTTCCCCTTCAGGTAACTATATACTACCTGACATTAATCACTCCACAAGAAAGCATGGTCCTTTCTAGTAAAAATTGTTAATGGGGATGAAACTCGAGAGAAGTTGAGTACAAACCTCCGATAATAGCTTGTGAGTCCAAGGAAATTGTGAACCTCTTCCATGTTCTTGGGTGATTTCCAAGAAACAAATACTTCAACCCTTGATGGGTTTACTGCCACACACTACTAAGACACCACATGCGTAAGGAAATACACCTCTCATGCCCTAAATATGGACAACTTTCCATAGATCTGGTGGCTTTGAAGAACATGAATGATAGTTCTGAGATGCTCGGTATGCTCCTCTTATAAATTCGAGAAGATCAAGACATTATCGATGAATATGATGACGAATCGGTTAAGGAACTCAAAGAAAATGGATTTAATAATCCCCATGAACACATATGGTGTGTTCATAACAAAAAATGGGATGACTACAAACGTGAAGTGCCTATTTCTGAATCTGAAGGCATTCTTCAGGATATCGCCCTCCTTCACCCTCAACTGGTGATATCCAGGATGCAGATTGACCATAGAAAACTAACTCACCCCTTTCAGCTGGACAAAAATATTTCCTATACTTGGAAGTCAGTAATGGTGTCTGATCCTATCATGATTCAACCTTCAGTAGTTTATAGACAACCTTAGACTACTATCTGCACGAAGACGCACTGGACCACCCCACGGTGACACATTGGGTTGGATAAAACCCTTATGCATCGTATTATCTATCTGAATCCTAAACTCCCACAACCTAAAATGTGCCATCCAATAAGGATCATTCAAAATAGGATAATAACCTAACCTCAAGTCTATCCCAAAATCAATATCACATCGAGGGGGTGGCATCACAACCTCCTCGGGAAAAACATCCATGAACTCTCTAATGAACCAATGATCCTCTGCCATCCTTGTGTCTATTGATTCCACCAACAACTCATCCAACAATGAAATAAGGGGATTCATATGCCGACTGCCCACCTAAAAACTTCACTCACCAACAAAAACCACATTCTGAACATCCATATCCAAAAACATGACCCCCTAATGAAAGTAGTAAATAACAACATATATGGAATACAAAAAGTCAATTCTAAGGATGAGATCATATGTCTACATCTGTAACAATATAGATCCCCATAGGACTGATACAGACCCATCATCAGTCTACACCCCTGACACACATTAAACAAGTTGGTTTAGCCTCCGATTGGCATAGTAATTACTTGGGTTACATGAAACATCTCTACATTTAGTCCTAGAGCATGGTCTAGAGAGGGTGTAACAAAGGAGTGAAAATATTTCGAATTAAACAAGGCACAAATAGGAGTATTAAACAAATTGATAGTGACTCTAGTGATCTACGACCCCTCTAGAACTGCTACCTCCACTGCATGCTACAGACCACAAAAAACTCCTCTACCTCTCTGAGGATGGCCAAATCCAAAACCATGCTTAGGGTGAGAACCTTGAACACATGGAACTTGCTAAGGTTATCCCCTGCCTGCTCCATCTCCCCTTAATAGAGAATAATCCTACTGCTGAAATGACCTCAATGACAACTGCTACTGATTCTGGTGCTGAACCTGTCCACCTCCACCAAACTGATCTTTGGAATACACAGGGAACTGGTCCTGAAGATGTCCATGAACCCCATAGAGAAAACAAATCATTCCCAATCCCAAAATAAGGGCACAGAGGACAGAAGTCCTAAAGGGAAGCTGTCGAGGTTGACTCTTAGCTGGTCAAACCCCCTATGGTCCTATTTCCTAAGATCCACCACTGACAAATCTTCCCCTCGAGGAACCATTTTGGTTCCTTTCCCACAAAAAACCTACTCATGAGTGAATTCGCTCGATCACCTTTTCTTTCTTCTAAACCTCCAGATACATTGGAAGCATAAAATAAGTAACTCGATACTGGATAGAAGGACAGAGTGCCTTCTCAAGATGTCTTGAACTAGACTCCTCATCTGAAAAAATATCTATTAAAAAACAAAGAAGGCCCTTGAAATTTAATCTAAACTCCAACTCTGAAATACTCCCTTAATAGAGCAAAAGAAGATCATACCACTTCACTGCCTTCATGGTAGATGAAAGGAACTCTACTCGAAACTCCTTTTGGAAGTCAACTCACAAAATTCCTACCTCCTTCTACTCTCCCAGATATTGCATCCACCACTAATACATAGCTCCCCACATGTTATTGACTACCAAAGGCACCTAGTACTCTTTCAGGGCTCAGATTAAACTAAAAGTGATCTCAAGCTCCTCCAACTAGCTCTCTATTTCTACATCTGAAACACAACCCTTGTATATCCCCAAATCTTGTCGCTGGAAAGCACACAAATTACCCTACCAATGATCATCCTCCTCAACCAGATCAAGATTATGGTGATCAACTAGATCAGCCTACTGAACCTCATCTGCCCGAGCCACACATAAACAATGAACATGAGCCATAGTTTAAATGAAAACAAATATTTCCTAATCCTGATATGGTAATGTTTTATTACTATTTGTTTTAATTCATTTTATTTATTTCATTAGTTTTAACCTTCCAAAAACAATACAATTCAATCAATAATACAAGTCGTTATGATTCACATAAATATCATTGGTCTTTACCATGCAAGTAGGACCATCTCACTTGTTCGTTCAATATGATCAAATTCTATGCAGTGGATCATAGGGGACCCTAAAATCCAGTTTCTTAGCCGGTCTCCCTAGCCTATGTTACATACCAAGGTAAAATAGCACCGTTTCTATCGTACCCCATGAAATTCTCACTATTCCTAACTCTAAAATCCATTATATCTCTCAACCTCTCCTTTGATACAACTCTGTCACAACCCCCTCCCTCCAAAGATACCCCTCCTAGGCTGGTAGTGAAGAAAAGGAGATAATGACCCCCCGAGTCTCACATCTAGTAGGCCCCAGGTTGGTGACTAGAACCAAGGATGTAAAAATCTCACAATATGGTATACATTAACCTTTATAAGGAAACAAGATCGATAGATAAGATGCATCATCCACAAAAAACTCCAAGACATGAATATAAGACAATAGAAAATCATTCCACAATGCATGTGTAAAAAGAACTATTATAGATAAAATTTTACAAGAGTAAATACCCAAAATAAAACTAAGAAGCGAAAAATCAATTATCCCATTGTCTGAGCTAGTAACGCCAAGCATGGTCCTCATAATCCTCCTAAAAACCTGAAAACTATATTATAGATACAGGGTGAGTATACAAATATACTCAGTAGGAAAACATAAGGCTCTCAAGCACATGTGAATGAAGCATACTAATACACCTGTGAAAAAACAACATAACCAACCAGAACCTATAAAGGTATACTAACCATACTAACCTCACCAAGGCATTCTCACCAAATAATGAAAGCCATGTACTATAATATAAAGTAAAGAACATCGATGATAGGGTACCCCATACCACTTTCCCACTAATTATCCACTCTCACACCCCAACTGCAGACATCCTGGCACTCCCACCTCTTCTAAATATTCCACATCACATTCCACCCGCACACACCTAGGCCACACAACACAACACATCCCACATGCACACACCTGGGCCACACACCAAAACACATCCCACCTGCCTCCCTCGTGCGACCTGCGGCCGACCTTCCTTCTCTCTATGCTGCACCACCTACCCCCCTTGTCGGCCAAATCTTCTGGTGACCCGCTGACCAGCCCCAGATCCCCCTTGTGAAACCCGCTGGTTAGCCCGACTCCCTCTATGGCACACACGACTCCTTACAAGTAAGGTTTTGTTTTCTTTTGTTTATGATTTTAGGTTTCCAGTGGGTAGGTTATTAGATTTAGGGGTTGATCTTGTGGTTTTTGGATAAATTTTTCCTTATTTAGGGTTCATCTTGGCTTCCTTGTGGTGTGTTTGAAGTGCAGATGGACTCTGCACCACTTTTCTAGAAAGTTCTTCACCTAAGTTAGGTGGTTCCATGCTTAATCATTTTTGACGAATTTAATATACTTTCTTGAGTGTTTATATGTGTTCTATAGTTTAATTATGTAGTACAAAACATATTTTTTGATGTATTTTGGCATGATTATATGATGAAATAGGATTTTCAAAGAAAAATGGTGAACATTTGTTGGTTCTTTGTGGCAGTACTTTTTGAATGTGTTTTTATGGTTGTGTGAATGAGTTTGAAGGTGTTTTTTTAAATGAAAATGGATTACTTTTTAAAATTGTCTTTTATTGGTCAATTTTATTGTGGTTTGTGAATTTAGTAAATTTTGAGATGTGTTATTTAAAGTGAAATTGGATTATATGAGGACTGGAAAGGGGCTTGGCCATTGGAAACGATTGAATTGATTATGTGATTTTCCTTTATTTTTTACAAATGGGTTTTATGAATTATGTAAGTTGTGTGAAATGTATTTTTAAATTGTTTTGGTGTGAGAATGGGGTTTTAGAAGTTTTGGGAAGTGCAATTGATTTTAAAATGGTTTCTTCAGGTGAAAGTTTTGTTTTTTGAAGAGATGCCTTGTGGTGTGCATGTGAGATGTTTTATACATTGAGAAATGGTTTATTTAATTGGTGTTTGGAATGAGAAACATGGGTGGTAAAGGTATTTGGACTGAGGTTTCTCTTGTTTCTTTGTTCAATTTGGTTTTTATTTGGAACCTTTGGTAGTTATTAGAGTCCCTTGCATCATTGTAGGGTGTTTTGTTCATCGCGGTGTGGGTTTTGGTTATCAGTGACAAAGACATTTATGTATACACATGGGTAAGCATGTATATATATATCCTCCTTGCGCATATTACCTCATGGTGTAGGGATTATGTATTTGTGTCAAAGGGTATATATATGTGTGTGAAAATGTATATTCATATAGGTGAAGTGGTCTCGGGTTTCCATTTTCATGAGCTGCGTGTCTTGAGGTAAGTCCCCTATGCATATACCTTTAAATTGAATTCCTTAATTTCTTGAGTGTTTTAAAAATAATTTTTTATATGAAATAGTATATTAATGCTATGAGAAGTGATGGTGATGCTTTATGTTGGTCTTTCCATCATTTTTTAGGTTAGCTTTAAGTGTTGTCATGTGTATTTTCCATTAAAATATGACCCCAAGCTTGTTTTAGAATGCTTAACATTTTAAATGCTTAAAAGTAGTTTTTAAATTCATTTTGGGTGTGTGGTGGGTATTTTTAAAATTTTGGTGTGTATATTAGTTGTGAAAGTTGATTTAAATGAATATGGATTCTGGTATGTTTTTAAAAAAGGGGAATTTGGGAACTTTGTAAGTGATGGAAAAGGTATTTGAAAAAGGTATTTTCTATGGTGTGAGTTAATTGACAAAGGTGATGCTTTGTAAAGAGGGGTGTTTTCATTGAAATGTTTGGCCTTTGTGTGAATGTGGATGTGTGGTGTGTGTGCATGTGAACTTCAAGTTGATCACAATGGAAACCTCGGGTACCTAGGTGGGTGGACTTGGACTAGTACGCTAGATGATACGTAAGTGGTTCGTCCGGGTTTCATCTAGAAATATTGGAATTACAATGCTAAATAAATACTTGTGATGATTGGAGACCACTAGGTTATGGGTTTATTTCCTACTAGTGGATCATTAATGAGAACGTAGATCATTGTGGATCATATTCCACATTTACACTGAGGTACGAGGATATCCTAGGTTCCCAAATAACACTAGATGCCTAGAGATTTTCCATTGTGCTTATGATATGATTTTCAATTCAGTCATTTCATGCTTGTTACCTCTTTCGTGAAAACCATATTTAAATTTAATTTGAATACCTTTCATTTTGAAATGTTAATGCATGCATGGATTCTATTTTGAAAATTTAGTGGTAGAGAAATGTTTTCCTTAAAAATATAAAAGTGTTACATGATTTGGAAAATAATGAAAAACAATATTTTAATCGATCTTATTTTCAAACTAGCATGTTTGGGGTTATTTTTAACGGTAAGGGCATAGGTTGTTGTTGTACTCTGGAATTCCTACTGAGCATCTCGGTGCTCAGGCCTACTTTATCTTTTCAGTTTCAAGGTCTAGATTCGGATCGCACTTACAGTAAATGTGGTTTGTGTTCTGTGGTGACCCATGAGGTCACCTGAGGTATATCTTGTTACATAGTTTGTTTAGTTCATCTTTTATTTATCTTTTTTGTTTAGTTTATGTTTTTTTATCTGTCTTTTATTATGGTTCAAATCGTTCCCAACTGGTTTATATTGATACTAGACACTTGTTGTCAGCCCGTGGGGAATAGGAACACCCCTCGTGCCTTTCTATAGACCAGGTTGGATGGTGACCTAGCTTGGTTCATAACATAGGATTCTTAGGAGCCAAAGTTTATCATTTTTCAGATGATGAAAACATTGATATGGACCAATCACATGGTCTCGAGAACCCAAATTTGAAGATGATCTTGAATTTAAATCCAATGAACTAAAAGACACAATCTGGAAAAATGAAGAACAAACTAATTAGGGTTTAATGAATGATTCAAATTTAAACAATTCACATGGCACTATAAATGAAAGTAGAAGGAATATTCAATGAGATTCGTAGGGGAAGCAACTATTGTGAGTAAAAATTTACAAAACTAAGGAACTACGAATGAAAAGGAAGGATAATTTACCCACTTAATAATGATCTAAAACTTTTTGTTGTGTTCTCTCACTTTTTGTATCATTCATACATAAAGAAATTCTTAACTGAACGTGAGGTTAACAGTTTGTGTTACAAAATGTCAATCGTAGATGTTCACGATAATGAAAGTTTTATAATTATTAGGGTTATTCTTCCTATTAATGAAAGAAAACGGGAAAAATGATTTATTTCAATCTATGGGGGTAATAATGATGCCTATAACTTGGGTTCTTAACCTTGTGTTTGAATTTTGATCCATTCCCCTGCTCCAATGTCATGTTAGAGTGTGGAAGGAGTGGGAACGATTGGGTGACTAACACTTTTTAGTGGCTTAATGTCATGTATGATTATTTTGAAGATATCTCATATGATTGAATAGACATATAATATCCAGAAGGAGCAATGAGTAAATGAAATAATACGCGACGTTTGGCCACTTACAAGTATCATTCATCCAAAATTAAAATTAATAGAAAACATCATGGCTGAGAAGAATCAAGAGGACTGGAAAAAGCATGAGTTTGGTAGTGAACTGGGGATATCCCCACTTGATTACAACATGGTCAGGACTACAGGAAGTAGGGTGTGATGGTAGTTCCCTATCAGGTATGCGTGAGGGAGGTGATGGGCGTTGAGGACAATATCACAAGGATAAAGTCATTGATAAAGGAGAACATGTGATAAATTAGTATAAGAACAAGATCTCCAAATATTGTTTAGGCATGGGATATTTTTTTAAAAATGATTTAAATTAGAAATTAATACCGTATACACTTCTTAAGAAATTAATCAACATGATTTTCAAAAACAATATTTACCCTATTTAAAGGTTCACTCTACATAAATTTTGAAAATTCCAATTTAAAATTTTATTTATAATGTTTTATGGGGTAATCAATAAATATTTTAACTATTATAAATTAAATTAATATGATAAATTTAATAGTTGGATATACTTAAAAACCTGATTTATACTATATATGTTCTTATAGGATTTTGTAAAACAATTTTCAAAATATTTCAATAGTTAACATACTTAGTAACATATGAATGAAATTAAAATGAATCAAATCATTAGATTAATCTCTCTCTAATCAACATTTTTTAGATTTGGAAATAATTACCCAATTTTATGGGTTGATTGGAGTCATACAGAATAACATATCTTGGAGGTATGGGGGATTGTACTGCAAGCAGGCAGTATATACAAACCTATGATAAGGGGAGGCATAGGTAGATCAAGGAAAAATAAATTTTTGGGAGAGAGAGAGTGTGTAACAACAATGGATCTAGATGAGGGAGATTAGGTGGGGGAATCCGGGAGGTAAATCGAGAAAAAATAAGATCGCTCACGCGAGCCGTTCAAATCCTTTGGGAAAATAAAAAATTCACAAAGAAGAACTAAAGATGTTGAAACAATGGAAGATCACGAAGAACGGATCACAAGTCACATACGTTGGGTTTTTGAAAGTGTCGATTCATCTAAGTTGTTATACGAAGAGCGACGAAAAATTTTACGTTCCGTAAGAGCTTGACGGGAACGAGTGATGGGGTCCTCTATTATGGTTCTATTTAAAATACTGTAAGGGTTTTTTGAGCGCTTTTTGCAAAGTGGTGATAATAAAAATATAAAATAAATTAAAAAATATTAAATGAATATATATATATATTAAATATTAATAAATAATAAAAAAGGTAAAATTTAATTAACATTATCAATGAATATATAATCTTAAATAATGAATGTTATAAATGAGTGAAATTTAATAACTAAAAATGAATAGACTTAAAAATTATTTAAAAAATTAAAAATGAACATATATTAAATTTAAATGAATAGATATTAAATATGTAGATTAAAACCATATTAAAAACCTTAAATGTTAATGAATAAAATTGTATATATAAATATTAATAATGAATAAATTACAAAAATATTAAAAGAATAAATATTAAAACTCGATAAATAATAATAAGAAGTAAAAAGTAAGTATCATTAATAGTGACTAAATAATGATAAATAATATCAAATGGATTAATATTAAAGAGTGAAATATAATAATTTAAAAAACTATATACTACACAAGGGATTAAAAAATGAACAGGTATTATTAATTATATAGAAAATTTTAAAAAAGAAAAAAATGAATATATGTAAAAATTAAAATGAGTACATATTAATTATATAAATTATAGAAATATTAGAAAAATTACATGTTACTGAATAAACATGTATAAATAAATATGAAAAATGGATAAAAATACAAAAATATTAAATAATGAAAAATTGAAATTGAATAGATTAAAACAATATTTAAAAATAGTAAGGATTATTAACAGATAGATAATATTAAAAATGAATAAATTTGAAAAATATATTAAATAGTAAAAAATAGTATATATTTTATAGAAATATAAAAAATGAATAAAATTTACCAATTTAAAACACAATAAATATTAAATATATTATGTTAGTAAATAAACTAATAAAATAAATATTAATAATTGAATGTGCTACATAAATATTACGTGTGTGTGTTCTGTATAAAATTGTATTAATTACATATATGTATATGTGAAATTAGTGTGATAGATTTGATATATGTTAAATCCAATAAACAAATGACATTTTATTAAAGGTCCATTACTCAATAAAATTAGTAAATATTTATAATTAATATTAATTTTTAATTATAAACCATATTTCACTAAATCTATTATTTAATGTAAATATACATATTTTCATTATATAAATCACATTTGAGGAAATATTATATATATTTATATTTATATATTAAAATATTAAACATATTAATGTATAATTTTGTATAAAAACATTAAAAATTAATAAATTACAAATATTTAAAACTTAAAATTTATACTAAATGTAAAAAAATTACTTCAAATTATTTATGAATAAATAATATTAAATGAATAATGTTAAACATGAGTGAAATTTAATTAAAACATAAATAGATTGAAAAATATCAAAAAAATGAATAAGAGATTAATTATATAAATTAAAATAAACAAAAATGAATGTTGTCTAAATGAAAATGAACATATGCTAATTATGTAAATTACAATAGTATAAGTAATAATAAATTTTAATAAATAAATAAAAATTAATATATAAAATTTAAAAAAATATAAAACATATAAAAATTAAAGAATAATAAGTTACAAAAATAATAAAAAAATATTATTAATGAAAAAATTATTAATAAAAATGAATAAATTTAAAATAAGTATATACTAATTAAATAATATTAAATAGTATATATTAAATATAAATGTGATTAATCAATAAAATGTAATAATTAAAAACACATCATATTAAATATTTTATATTATATATTAAAAAATAAAATATAAAAAGATGATATTTTTTTATTTGTGTATTTCTCATTATAAAATTAAAATAATTTCATATATGTATATGTGTGAAATTATGTTGTGACATAGTGTAAGAAATTTAGTCTTATAATTAATAATTAACGATTTCTTATTTAATATATAATTCAAATTGAAAAAGCAAATGACATTTATTATTTTTAATTAAATTTAAAAACTATTTTACACTAACTATATGACATAAATTTATATGATTTATAACACACTATTATATAAATAATATTTATGAATATTATATATTTATATAATATTTATTTATTATGACATTTTTGAGTAAATAAAATATGTCAAGAAAAAATGTATATATTATCTTACATAAATAATATTTAATATAATACGTTCAAAAAAGTTCAAGATAATTATATATATATATTAATATTTTATTTTAAAGATAATTTTTTCAATGAAATATTCATTACTTTTGTAATTTATTTTTAAAATTGATTAAGATGATCTTTAGTCGTGATAAATAAAAGTGATATATTGGTCTTTATCGGCGTTAAATAATAGCACGGATAAAATGTGTCATTGCCAGCACTTTTATCCAATGTTCATAATGAAGTCCAATGTTCATCGTAAGGATGGAAGAGTTAAAATGTCTCATGTGCCATAAAACAAAACCACCCTCATCATTAGGAAAAAGCAACCATTCCCATGAAACCATGTGTATCTTATACTATCCACCACACCCAAAAATCAAAAAACAATGGAGTTGAGAAATAAATTCATCTGGTAATTTGAACATAGAGATGAATACCCTGTGCCATAGATTTTATAAAAATATTCCTCAGTTCTTAACATACACTTTCCCCTCCAACAATTAATACACTTTTAGGCCCTATTAAGAACTGAAGAAAAAACCAGCCTTTGACGACCTTCTAATAACAGTTGGTATGCCCCACAAATTTATTATGTTTGGAGGCCTTCTTAACATTAAACTTAACACAAAATTCATTATGATACTCTTGATGAACACATTTGTTCAAGGAGGCCTCTAATTTATTAGAGAAATTGATCTTTTTTCTTAAAGCATCATAGAAGTAATGAATGAGATGATAAATACAAGAGAAATCCACACGAGAGGCCCGAGAGAGAAACAATCAATCATCTGCAAAAACAAATGTGATAGATTTGATATATTTTAAATCCAATAAACAAATGACATTTTATTAATTTTCCATTACTCAATAAAATTTGTAAATATTTTTAATTAATATTAATTTTTAATTATAAACCATATTTCACTAAATGTATTATTTAATGTAAATATACATATTTTTCATTATATAAATCACATTTGAGGAAATATTATATATATTGATATTTATATATTAAAATATTAAACATATTAATGAATAATTGTGTATAAAAGCATTAAAAATGAATAAATTACAAATATTTAAAACACACAAATTATAATAAATGTAAAAAAAATACTTAAAATTATTAATGAATAAATAATATTAAATGAATAGAGTTTAAAATGAGTGAAATTTAAATAAAATATAAATAGATTGAAAAATATGAAAAAATGATTAAGAGATTAATTATATAATTAAAAAAAACAAAAATGAATGTTGTCTAAATGAAAATTAAAATATGGTAATTATGTAAATAACAATAGTATTAAAAATAATAAATTTTAATAAATAAATACAACTAAATATAAAAAATTAAAAGAATATTAAACATATAAAAATTAAAAAATAATAAGTTACAAAAATATTAAAAAGATTATTAATGAAAAAATTATTAATAAAAAGGAATAAATTTAAAATATGTATATATTAATTAAATACTTATAAATAGAATATATTAAATATAAATCTGATAATTCAATATAATGAAATAATTAAAAACATATCGTATTAAATATTTTGTATTATATATTAATAAATAAAATATAAATAGATAATATTAAAAAATTATATTATTTGTGTATTTTTCTCTAAAATATTAAACTAATTGCGTATATGTATATGTGTGAAATTATCATGTGACATAGTGTAAGTGATTTAGTCTTATAATTAATAATTAATTATTTCCTATTTAATATATATTTCAAATTAAAAATGCAAATGGCATTTATTATTTTTAATTAAATTAATAAACTGTTTCACACTAAATATATGACATAAATTTATATGATCTATAACACACTATTACATAAATAATATTTATGATTATTATATATATATAATTTTTATTTTTTATGAAATTTTTAAGGAAATAAAATATGTCAAGAAAAAATGTATATATTATCTTACATAAATCATATTTAATAAAATATGTTCAAAAAATTTCAATATAATTTTTTTATATTTTAATATATGATTTTAAATATATATTTTTTAATGAAATATACAAGATTTTTAGAATTTATTTTTAAAATTAATAAGGATGATGTTTATTAGTGATAAATAAAAAAGCGATATAATGGTCATTATATGCTTTAAATAGAAGAACTGACAAAATGTGTTTTTGTCAGCACTTTTATCCAACTTTCATAATGACGTCCAATGTTTATTGTCAGGATGGTAGAGTTAAAATGTCTCATGTGCCATAAAAAACAACACTCATCTTTAGGAAAAAGCAACCTTTCCCATGAAACCATGTGTATCTTATACTATCAACCACACCCCCAAAATCGAAAAATAGTGGGGTTGAAAAATAATGTCATCTGGTAATTTGAATACAGAGACAAATACCATATACCACAGATTTTATAAAAATAGTCCTCGATTATTGACATAGACATTCCCCTCCAACCATTAATACAGTTCTAGGCCCTATCAATAACTAAAGCAAAAAACCGCCTTTGTATACCTTCTAATAACACTAGGTATGCCCCACAAATTTATTATGTTTGGCAGCCCTCTTAACAATAAACATAACACACAATTAATTCTGTTGCTCTTGATGAACACATCTGTTGACGGAGGACTCTGATTTTTTAGAGAAATTGATCTTTTTTCCTGAAGCATCATAGAAGTAATGAATAAGATGATAAATATAAGATCAATACATACAAGAGGCCCGAGAGATAAACAACGAATCATCTATAAAAACAAATGTGAGATGACAGGGCCATTTGTCATATCCCAAACACCATGAAGAAATCCCTGCATAGTTGTATTCTAAATCAATTTATAAAATACATCAACAATGATGATAAATAGATATGGTAAGATGGATCCCATCTGCCTTTAACCTCTTGAAGGGGAGAAAGATTATGTGGATTATACATTAATCTTGATCTTAAAGGAGCCTATCCAAAAACAACTCATAATTTTTTGGACAAAAGTATGGTGTAATTCATATTTAGACAGAATTAACTAAGGAATCCACACTCAACCCTGCTCAGGCTTTTATCATATAAATATTTAAGTTCATCGAGCCTTTTTGAGCCAAGAATTTTATATTCATGGAATGTAACACTTCATGAGCCGCAATTTCATTATCCATGATAAAAAAATTGGGACAAAAATGCATGAACCAACAAGTTTTGGAATCAAATTAATGATTGTTTCATTAAAAGGATGAAGCTCCATTATACTCCTACTGAAATGATTAATTATTTTTAAGACATCCCAACCAACCACAAGTCAAAAGAAGGGAAAATCTATCCATTTAGAGGTATCCAAAAACTAGTAAAACCTTTCCAAAAAACGAGTACCAAGACCACTTTCTCTTATCTATGTGAAGGGACCCTCCCTCAAAACCATGAAGATAAAAAATTGTGCCATCAAAAAATACTAAAAAGGCCAGAAAAATTCTAACACTCCTAACCACACCACACTTTTTCTTATCAAAAATAATTTCATTAAAATCCCCACTAATAATAAGGGACCTCTCAAAATAACATTCAATTATTTTTAAAAACTTCTAGTTTCTCAATTTATCTTTCCCAAGAAATCCATCCTCAAATCCAGTTGAAAACCCACACCCCCGAATCACCACCCAAAATAGTTTCAACAATATGAAATTGAGAGTATTGTAAAATAGAAACAGTTTTTCCTCTTTACATAAGATACCAAGACCACCTTAATTTTCTGTCAATTTCAGAAAGAATCCATTTTAAAAACCCTGCTATGACTTTAGAAGAGATTTGTCCTTTCTTATTGACTTGTTTTGAGACACAAAAACCATGTCAAGGTATAAATTTATACTATAATGATGTAGTATCCTAGATGTTCAGGAGTTTCATATTCCCCATCAATTACAACATAATTTTTTTTGGATCCTAGTGGCGATGGTGATCACCAAACTACTCTTGATCAATATTTGAGTGAAAATGTCCCATGAATGAAATCAAACATTTATTGTTAAGAAAATACTCTCTAAAAAGGACATCCTCCATCTTCTTTTTCCCATTATAATTGAACTCTCATGCTCCTGTAATACTCTATTTTTTTGAAGCTTCTTCTAGGAACTAAGACTGAGTTGACATGAAATAAACTCAAACATTCTATCTACATTAGTTTAATACATTTATTTCAAACCATTGATTAAAAAATACCACAGTGAACTTACTCTCTCCTGGTATTAATGACTTTAGTAAAATCTGCCCACAAAAGTGGAGGTACCATAATCATATAAGAAACACCCTTCATTCTACCAACGAATCCACTCAATGAAAACAGATATGAATAATCCTCTAAAAATACGAAGCCTATAATTCAACCAACAAATCCAATACGATTAGGATAAAAATAAATGAAAATGTGATTGAATCAATTATCTAATAGATCCCATAGATCCGACCATAATTTCCAACCAAAAAAGACAAATATCCAAATATGGTGAGATGATGCCAACCCAACGAAACCAATCAACTAGAAAAAGATGGAGAACAACATCCCAAGGAATCAAAACCACCAGAGGCATCCAAAATAAAAACTAGAAGATTTCTGATCCAAAAAAGGTGGATGAAAACTGAAAAAAAAACTAGCATGAAACTCTAACAAAGGAGAGAAAAAATCTCACAAAGGACATACAAGTATTGTGTATTTTGATGAATTAATATATATACAAGAATATATATTGAATGGTTATATGATTATTCAGATTATATGACCATTGGATTTATGTGGAAGTTATAACTATATGACTATTGAGCTTATATAGTCTTTCGGTATAATACTAGTAAACTAGTTATAATAAATAAACGAATTGACATGATTAAAATTATTCTATATTAAAAGGAATATTTTGTCTAAATCATTGTTTTTAAAGTGTTATATATTTTATTTTAATGAAATAAATTAATATATTTGAAAAGATAACAATATTTCAATGTTTGACCTAATATATTAATACTCAATTTTTACACATAAGGTATAAGAGATATTTTCTTATAAATTTTTTTTTTCTTATAAATTCACATTTTCATTTAAATCATAAATTCCTGAATTTTTCAATTTTATGATATTAACATCATTTTTTAATTCATGAGGTAAAAATAAGCATTGGATGAATTTTTAAGATTTTTCATAAATAGATTATTTTTTGGTGAATGGTGAATAATACCAATTTTTTAAAATATTGTCAATTTTATGACATCGTGAGGACAAAATATTGACTTTAAAGTTTTTGAAAACTTTTTGAAAGATAAAATTTATATTTAGGAAGAAATTTATTAAATTTAAAAATATAATATTGAACTTATAAATCTATGTTTAACATTTTATAAATTCATCTAAAATAAGGAAGAATAGATAATATTCCAAGTCATTTTCCTTTAAGAATATTTTTTCACTGTATTTAAAGATTATATTTAGAATTAAAATTTATAATTTTTAGATTTATTATTTGAAAAAACTAAATTAAATTTTAGATTTTTATAACAATATTACCCTATGATGAATTTTTTAGATCTTGTTTTTAGGTGAATATTAAACTATAATGTTTTTACTAATATTGTGAGTTTTATGGAATTATTAGAATATAAGTATGACAGAGAAATTTATGAATCATTTATAATTAAAAAATATTTATTTAATAATTGAATTTATACAATTTTTAATATTTACTATAGTTTATAATCCAATATATGATATATTAAAACTCTTAAGTAATATTTTTCTCAAAAACTGATTTAATACAATATACATTTATTATATTAAAATTAATTATTAAAACATTATAAATTTAATTGGAAAAATAGATTTAAAATTAAGAATAAGTATGTCCAAAATATATAAAAGAGGTTATAGTCCTCCCAAAATATCATCCCTCAAAGGCTTAACCCCCTTTCCAAAAGAAGATAATCCAAAAAGTGAGGTATACATTTGTAACATCTCATATTTGTAATTATTTTTTGTACTCCCCTTTTAGAAATTTCAGTACACCATATTAAAATGATAACATTGGTATCATTTGTATTTTGATTTGTTATTACAATTATGGTACAACCATTAACCACCTTATATAGTTTCCTAAAAAAAAGTGAAACGTGGATATGGACAGATTACCACATCCATGAATAAATGAGTTTGTTTTCTTTCATGACCAAAACTGGATAGTCCAAAAAGGGAATTTAATATATAATTATTATATTTATAACTTATTTATGATTTTTAAATATTAAACCATGTTACTTCTTCATCTCGTTCCTTGAAAATGAGAAATCATCATCTAGGCGTACGTGCGGACCACCACCACTATGGAACGATGCATTCCATTTTTTCAATTCCACTTTCATGGATAGATCTAGGAATGAGTTTAAAGGATAAATATGTTTTTTATGATATGAATAAGGTCCTGGAAATGAAAATTGAATAACCTATTAATGTTATTAGTTATAAACAAACATTTAAAATTAACCGATATAAACAAGTGAACTAAGTGGAAAAAAATTTATTCATACAATGTAACTATTTTTTATCCATTAATCTTATCATACTTTTGTAATTTTAATATCTCACCAAGTCCAACAAGGTGTGGACCCTCATTTCTCTTACACCATTCCACTGAGGTGTAGAAGGAGTAGTGATTTGAAATAAAATTTTGCACTCCCATGGATAGTCAATAAAATTTTGATTAAGATATTATCCACCACAGTCCAAGAAAAATTTCTTAATCTTCTTACCAAACTAGTTCTCAACTTTATTCTTGTATTCCTTGAATTTATCAAAAGAATCTGACTTATACATCCCTCATTAAGTATACATATCCATATCTACTCAAATACTCATTAAAAGTTATGAAGTATGAGTACCCTCCATTTATCTACTTTTCTTAGCGAAGAAGAGTGAGAAAACCTGGTAGAAACTTCTCAATGTTCATATTAAAAATCACAACAAAACTGAAGAAGCTCAAAGGGAGTGATGCTAGAATAAGATCAGCACTCAGTTATTTGGAAATTTTAAACACTAGAACCTCTAAGCACTCAATATAGTCAATGATCGTGACTACGTGAGTCCCAACTATGGAACACTCTCCAAGCATTCTCTAAAAGGGCACCTTGGAAATCTCAAGTCATTCTTGTCTAGCTCTCTCCTGGTAAAGATCATAGAGGTGTTCAAGCATGCTATATGCATCCATGATTTCATGATATTTCATTAGTTCACTAGACATCAACGAAAGCATTAATCATTGAATGTCGACCATGTCACTAAAATGTTTTTTGGACAAGGAACTCTTCATCACTCGCCTCTTTAGCAGGTGCACCAGGCAATAAGGATTGCAACACCTATGATTTTCCTTCATTGGGAAGTATAACCTGAAGGTGACTAATCCACTCCTAGAAGTTACTGTCTGTTAGGAGGTTGTATTTCTACAATATTGATCATATGGATAGTGTGGATGATGAACTTTTCATTTTATTCTACAACTAAAAAGAGCAGATTATTAGTACTTTGCTTGATTACAAAACAAGTGAGATATAAAAAATAAATTTTTTAATTTTTTAAATCTCTCACTATTTTATCTAATGGTTGATTTAAGGATTGGACATTAAATCAACCTTTGAACTAGGGGAAATAACACCTATTTTCAGTCTTGTCATGAGTTACAATATTCCACCTATTCCACCTGGGTTGACATCTTTGTGGTTTCATCTTGAACTGACTCTGCACGCCTTGAGATGCACCATTAATTACAAATATTTATTACTCGTACGCAGGTGAGAGGAACCAAAAGATTTGTTAGAGGGGTTTACATTAATATTCTTGGACACGTAGGTCCTACATAATAATGGAAAGAGTGATAACTCAAAGTCCATCATTTAATTTAATATTAAATAATTGAAAACTCAGGCAATATAATAAATTAAAACATGCAACACATACACAAGTCTTGGT
This sequence comes from Viscum album, assembly GCA_963277665.1. Lineage (NCBI taxonomy): Eukaryota > Viridiplantae > Streptophyta > Magnoliopsida > Santalales > Viscaceae > Viscum > Viscum album. Next base: position 1,071,749,324 of record OY728127.1, on the reverse strand, counting down.
CAAGCACATGGAAGATCATACATGCAATGAATACGCAAAAGTAATTGGCTAGTATTCATTTATTCATTCATTTATTATTTAAGATAAACATGTTTGCATTAATTAATTAATAAATTAATTCTCTTTCATCTTAAAGATCATCCGATCTTATATGGAGATACCCATGAAACCCAATGCAACACAGCACAGGGGTGTCAAACCCACTAACAGTAGTTGGCACCTCGTAACAGCATGACCAACCAGAATATGTCACGTAGCACAGTTGGAACCAAAACCCAGTCATGAAACATAATTGAAGTGCACAGATGGACAATCACATAGACCCATATGCATACATATAACAACTTAAACCGTGGTAAATAAACATTTTAAAAACAAAACCTAGAAAATAAATTTATCATTATTAATGAGTGGACAATACACTAAGCACGAATTTTGTGATAAAGAAGTAGAACACAACGGTAGTGGGCATTGTATTGAGTATCACCCAAGGACTATCCAAATATAAACGAATGAATGAAGCACTCCACTTTTTCCACCTCCGTTATTTCCATGTTTTCGTACAAATCCTGGTAATGGGAGTCATGCCACATTGAGTTTGAGAAGAAATTTTGAAAGAGACAAACCACCTCTTATGGACCCCCAACCTATTCTGGATGATCTTCTGATGGCACATAAGGACAACGTGTTGGGTATCGATGATGAGCTTGACCGTAATGAAGCAACATGATGAGATTTTTAAGTTGAATGCTCCCCTATATCCTTTCTCAAATCTGCAAAGATTCCTAATTAAAAACTCTAGGCATGAAGTTAGTGTCTGGAATGGTATCATTAGGATCTCGTTTTCTGAGTCTAATGTCATGTTCAGAATGCAGCCAGGGTCACCCTTTATTATCTCCACTCTACACTCAAAAAGGTCTATACTAGACCGAATGCACATCATGGTGGTCGTAGGATTTTCAAATTTTTAGTACACTAAAATCGAATCCCAAAACTGGTGGAGCCTACTAGAGAACCGACATGGATAACATTGGAAATGGATTGATACATAAAAATAACTGCACCTTGAAGAGTCTTAAGCCCGAAAAGAAGGCAACCCATTCATAAATCTAGAAAATTAGTGATTCTGTGGTTTGAGTTTAGTGGAGGCAGTGAGATGTTTGACACCATGGTACTCAAGCACTCAATTGTTAGATGGTGCAATGATATTGGAGTGGGAATATTAATGAATGAGTAAAAAATTCTCAAACAAAATCCATGGGATTTGGTTCTCCAACATCCCAAGGTCTATGAGGATCTACTCCTCTCGGGTTAGGAAACTAAATATGGGATCACCCTCATGTTTCCAATACAATTATATAATGGATCAAGTCGTCTTTAATGACTGATGGGTTTCAAGAAAGAAATTTTTGTCTCTAATATGACTTAGTGGAATTCGTGTTGGGAATATGGAACTTATCATGGTGGATGAGGCCAATAGGTAACTCACACAAGAGTAAAAATCAATGGTGTGCAGATGAAGATAATCCATCCAGAGATTATGTCGATGGGAGCAGTTGAAGAGAGGGTTGATGTCAGCTCTTTTTTTAAGCTTTGAGGGTGGGATCCCCTTTTAAAAAGGGTAATTACCACCTGCATTTGATTAATAGGTTTCATAAATATTAGGAATTGATATTCTTCATAATATTTTTGAAATCCATTTCTCCATTCAATATATATTAATTGAATTGAGATCATTCTTACCATCTTTAAAGGTGGATCCCACCCTCGAATCCTAAAAAAATAGTACGACATTGACCCTCTCTCTAGCTGGTCTTACAGACACACTCTTCGGCTGCACTCTCTCTATCTGTACACCATCAGCTTTTACTGAGCGTCATTACCACATTAAATCAGTCTATTATTTCTTGTAGAGCAACATGGGCGAGACAAATGATTTTGTAACACCAGACATTTTTACGGTTTCATAAAAACTGTTTAACCGAAAAAGTAATTGTTTCCACACCACTGTCTTCCCTATTGCCCACATCCATCACATCAAGTGCCATATTCTCAGTGAACATTCCATTAAGTCAGATTACACAAAGAAATTTCTTTCCTGAAACCGAGTCACTAATGATGACTTGATCCGTCATATGGTTGTACTTAGAAAAGCAGTGTGTAGACACTATGCTCTCACAACGATGCAGAAGTGGCATGACATGTGAAATATTCGAATCTCATGGATTGTGCTGAATAATTTGTATGCATTCATTAATTTTCACACTCCAATCTCATTGCACCATATATCAATTGAGTGCTTCAATACCATGGTGTCGAGCATCCCACTAGCTCCGCTAGACTCAAACCACAATAGGACACATTCTCTATACTTATGAAGGGTTTTCCTCTTCATCAGGCCTGAAACTCCTCAGTGTGTAGCTATTACTGTGAACCAATCCATTTCCAATGTCATGCCTCTCTGGTTCTCTGGCAGGATTTGCTAGTTTTGGCCTTTCATTTCAGTGTGCCAAAAAATTGAAGAATACGACCACCATGATGTACATTCAGTCTTTTACAAAACATATTGAGTGTGGAGTGAAGATAAAAAAAAAAGACAACCATGAATTCATTCTAAACTAGAAATTCGATTCAGACAATGACATCCTGACGATATCAATACTGCCACTAACATCATGTATAGAGTATTTGATTTGGAATCTCTGCAGCTTCGAGAAGAGATGCGGGGAAGTGTGTGGCTATGAAATCTCATCATGTTGCTTCATTGTGTCCAGCCTCATCAATGATACCAGAGACATTGTCCTTCTGTGTTAAGAGAAGATCATCCAAAATAGGTTGGGGGGTTCCAAATGAGTTGGTTCGCCTCTTCAAAAACATCTACCCAAACTCAATGTGGCATGAGTCCCTTTTCCATGATTTGTGCGCAGAGATAGAAATATAGGATGTGAGAAAAATGGCATGCTTCATTCATTCGCCCATATTTGGATGGTCCTTGGGTGATACTCAATAAAGTCACCACTACCATTGTGTTCTCCGTCATTATTACAGAATTTTTCCTTAGTGTATTTTCCCTTCATTAATAATGATAAATTTCTTTTAATGGTTTTGTTTGTAAAATATTTATTTACCACGGTTTTTTTGGGTATATGTATGCATATGGGTCTATATGATTGTCCACATGTGTGCTTCAATTATGTTGTGCGACTCGGTTTCGGTTTCGACTGTGCGTCGTGGAATATTCTGGTTGGTTGTGCTGTTCCAAGGCATCAGCTGGTGTTATGGGTTTTTATCACCCTTGCGATATGACACGTCGGGTTTCATGGGTATCTCCATATAATATCGAATGATTATTATGATGGAAGAGAATTAATTAATTTATTAATTAACTAATGCAAGCACTTTTATCTTAAATAATAAAATAATAAATTAATAAATTAATGTTAGTCATTTACTTTTGTGTATTCATTGCATTTATTATCGTTCATTAACTTGAAAAAAGACCTATGTATGTGTAAAATGTTTTAATTTAATTTATTTAATGAGTTTTCAATTATTTAATAATAAATTAAATGATGGTCTTCAAGTCATGTCTATCTCTATTATTATGTAATACCTACATGTCCAGGGATATTTATGTAAACCTCTCTAACAAATCATTTGGTTCTCCTCATCTGCATGTGAGTAATACATATCTATAATTAATGGTCCATCTCAATGCGCGTGAAGGAAATTCAAGACAGAACCAAAATTATGTCAACCTAGGTGATACACAGGTAGATAGATAGAATGTTGAAACTCATGTCAAGACCTACAATAGGAGTTACTTCCGCTAGGTTAAAGGTTGATTTAATATTCACTCATTAAATCAACTGTTACATAAAACTCATGAACGGATCATTTAATTAATTATTTATTTTATTGATGCAATACCATGATTACATAAATAAATACATTAATGTGCATAGATGAAAATTAAATAAATTAATTATATATAAATGAATAATCCAAGATGGTTAATTAATTAAGTAGCATCTACTTAATAATAACAAGATGTGTAAAGGATAAAATAAGATAAAAATTATGCATAATAAATTAAAATTCCACAGTTAAATATTAAATCAGACTAAGCATTCCATTACTTAATTGAGAATGAAACCATAGAACTATTCAATAAAAATTTAGAGGCTAATGTTGAGGAAATCCAAGTCATGATTTCATGATGGAGAATCCACTCAACAGATCAATGAGTTGCAATTAGGATTTCAATATGGGGAATCAACTCAACAGATCAAAGAGTTGCAAGTCCACAATTGGCAGGACCGTCTACCTAATTACGTTATAATGATTTTCATGGCCAAAGTGTAGATCATTAAAAAAAAGTAATGGGAATCCTTACCACTAAAATGTTAAAGCAACTAGACATTCTGAGATAAATGAAAAGTTCTATTTAGACTTTATAAAATAGTGGAAGATTTAATAAATAAATATATAAAAACATTTTATTCATTATATCTCACTTATTTTGTAATCAAGAAAAGTACTAACAATTTTATCTTTTTAATTATAGAATAAAATGACAAGTTCATCATCCACATTATCCCACGATCAATATTGGAGAAAGATAACCCCATAACTGATAGTAACTTACAGAAGTTGTTTAGTAGGATTTTGGTTGTACTACACCATGAAAGGAAATCTTACTTTCTAGAATCCTAAATGCATGATCCACCTACTAAAGAGGTGAGTGATGAAGAGTTCATTGTCTATGAAAAACGTTTGAGTGACGTGATCGGTGTTCAATGTTTAATGTTTTAATCGATGTGAACTAATGAAGTCTCATGGAAACATGGATGTGTATATCATGCTTGAGCACCTCAGTGGTCATTACAAGAAGAGATCTAGACAGGAACGGTTTGAGATTTACAAGACCATATTTCAGAGCAATCTTAGAGAGGGTGTCCCATCTGGGTCTCACGTAGTGAAGATCATTGGCTACATTGAGCGCTTAGAGGTTTTAGGGTTTAAACTCCCTGAAAAACTGAGCACTGACCTCATTCTGTCATCACTTTCTCCGAGCATATCCAATTTTTTTGTGAATTTCAATATGATTAACATTGATATGCATATATATGATTTTATTGTTGTTCTTTACCATGTAAATAAGTATATGATTCATGAAAAATATTTCATCCTTATAGTGGAAAAACTGAAGGGAAAAACAAAGAGATTTAATCCCAAATATTCTTCACGCCCTTCCAAAAAGAGTAAGATCACAGGGAAAGGAAGGGAACAAGATGTTTTCTGTTCCGCATCTGGCAAGAAGATCCACTGGAAGAAAAACTATACCCAGGCAGAGAATCAAGGGGGAGCTTCATGAGCATTTGTTATCGAATGTAATTTATCTATTTCTACAAATTGTGTATTAGACACAACTTGTGGTTCTCATATATGGATTCAAATTCAAGAACCAAGTAGATTTATAAAAATTGATCGAAGAGATGTAGATCTTCGAGCAGCCAACGTAGCTAAACTTGCTGTTGTAACTATCGGGGACTACCACCTCATGTTGTCAATCGAGTGTTGGTTTTAATGGATTGTTATTGTGTGTCATCAGTTACCAAAATCATTATTTTTTTATCCAGACTTGATAAGGATGAATTTATTTTCAAAATTGGGAATAAAGGTTACTTTTTTATAATGATATCATTTTTTATGGTAATTCATATTTAAATAATGGTATTCATGTGTTGGATTTCACGAGCCAAATAATGGAAACCGATAATGATGTAACTTCGCATGACTCATACCTCACCCATCTTTGGAATCACCAGCTAGGTCACGTAAATGATAAGCACTTGACTAAATTATATCAAGATGAATATTTAGATTCTTTTGAACTAAAACCACATGGTATATGTAATGCATGTTTACAAAAAAAATGGCCACAACCTCATTTAGTGGGAAAAGTGAAAGGGCTAAAGAGGTTCTTGAATTAATTCATAATGATCTCTGTGAACCATTTAATATCAAATTAGGTAGAGGGTAATCATACTTCATAACATTTAATGATGATTTTAATAGATATAGATATATCTACTTAATGAGATATAAGTCAGATTCTTTTGATAAATTCAAGGAATACAAGAATGATGTTGAGAAGCAGTGTGGTAAGAAGTTTAAGAAACTTCGCTCAGACCATGATCGAGAATATCTAAATCAAGACTTCATTGATCATCTATGGGAGTTCAGGATTTTATCTCAACTCACACCTTAAAATCCTTAGTGGAATGGTGTATGTAAAAGGGGGAACCGCACCTTGTTGGACATGGTGAGAACTATGATGAGTTATGTGAGTATTCCATTATCATTTTGGGGATACACGTTACAAACAAAATCATACCTACTAAATTGAGTATTAACTAAAGCAACGAGCGGTATTCCATACCAATTATGGAATGAAAAAAAAACTCATGTTGTCTTACACACATGTGTGGGGTTGCAAAACATTTGTTAAGGCTTCTTCTGGTGACAAGATTTCTCCCTGAGGCACAATGTGTATCTTTATAGGATATTCCAAAGAAACAAGGGGATATTAACTTTACAATCCATCATAAAAAAAGGTTGCGGTTGAAAGACATAAAATATTTATTGAGGGGGATCTTATCTCTAAAAGAGATGGTGAGAGCGAGATAGACTTCGATGAAGTCTGGGCTCAAAATACACAAGAGTGGGCACATGAACAACTTCCACAATGTCCTATGGAAGAAGAAATTGTTCCAGAGATACAATTACTGCATAGGAGTACTAGATAGGTTAGAGAACCAGAACAATATGGTTTTATAAGCACCAAGGATGGTGGCTAATTATTAATTGATAATAATGATTCTCTAACCTACAAGGAGGTAGTAAGTGGCACAGATGTTTTCAAGTGGCAAGAAGCCATGAATTCTAAAATGGATTTCATATACCAAAGCCAAGTCTGTATTTTGATAGACCCTTTAGTAAATATAGAGCTCGTTGGTTAAAAATGGGTATTCAAGAATAAACTGGAAGGATATGTCAGTACCTATAATACGTGGTTCATTGTAGAAGAGTTCAAACAGTGCCAAGGCATTGACTATGATGAAACTTTTTCACCAATTGCAATGTTGAAATCAATCAAGATTCTACTTGTCATTGAGGATTTTCATGATTATCATATTTGGAAAATGAATGTAAAAACAATCTTTCTTAACAGGAACATTATAAAATTAACTAATATAAACAAGTGAACTAAGAGGAAAACAATTTATTCATATAATGTAATTGTTTTGTATACATTCATCTTATCCTACTATCATAATTTAAATATCTCACCAAGTCCAACAAGGTGTGGTTCCTCCTTTCTCTTACACCATTCCACTATGTTGTAGAAGGAGTAGTTAGTTGAAATAATATTTTTAAATCCCATGGATAATCAATGAAATCTTGATTAAGATATTCTCCAACACAGTCCAAGAAAACTTTCTTAATCTTCTTACCAAACTGGTTCTCAACTTCATTCTTGAATTCCTTGAATTTATCAAAAGAATCTGACTTATACCTCCCTCATTAAGTAGACATATCAATATCTGCTCAAATCATCATTAAAAGTTATGAATTCTGAGTGTGCTCCCCTTACTTCAATAGGAAATGGTTCACACATATCAATATGAACTAATTCGAGAAGCTCTTTAGCCCTTTCCTGCTAAATGGGATTGTGGTCATTTTTCCTTGTAAACATGAGTGACATACACCAAGTGGTTTTAGTTCAAAATAATCTAAATATTCATTCTGATATAATTTAATCAAGAACTCCATTTACATGACCTAACTGGTGATGCCAAAGTTGGGTGTGTTATGATTCATGTGAAGTTAATTCGTTATCTATTGTCTTTATTTGGTTTATATAATCTAACACAGTAAGACCATTATTTAAATGTGTTTTATTATAACAAATTTTATCATTATAAAAGCAAAATTTATTCCCAAATTTCAAAAATAAATCCATCGTTATCAAGTCGGGATATAGAAATAATGTTTTTGGTATCTGAAGTCACATAATAACCCTTTAAAACCAAGAGCATTTTGATTGGCAACGTGAGTTGTTTGTCCCCGATAGCTACTTCAACATGTTTAGCTATATTGGTTGCTTGAAGATCTTCCTTTCCTCAATCAATATTTCTGAATCTATTTGTTTCCTGTATTTGAATACATATATGAGCACCAAAATCTGTATCCAATACCCAATGTGTAGAATCGGATAAATTCCACTCGATGACCAATGCACAAAAAACTTCCCCTGCTACTTTGGCTGGGTGCAATTTTTCTTCCAGTGGCCCTTCTTGCCACATGTGAAATAGACAACATCTCATTACCTTGCCCCTTGATCTTCCTCTTCTAGGAAGGGCATGAAAAATCTTTGGTCTTAATGTTATTTGTTTGACCTTTCCATTTGTTCACCAAAAGGACATAAGGTTTTTCATGATTCATATCCTTATCTACTCTACATAGTGAAGAAGAGTAAGAGAATCTCGTAGAGACTTCTCAATGATCATATTAAAAATTGCAAAAAAACTAAAGAAGCTCAAAGAAAGTGATTCCAGAATAAGGTCAGTGCCTAGTTCTTCGGAAAGTATAAACACTAGAACCTCTAAGCACTCAATATAGCCAATGAGCTTGACTACATGAGGCCCATCTTGGGCACCCTCTCCAAGCTTTCTCTAAAAGGGCGCCTTAGAAATTTCAAGTCATTATTTTCTGGATCTCTCCTAGTAAAGATCAGAAAGGGGTTCTAGCATGCTATACGCATCCTTTTTTTCATGAGATTTCATTAGTTCACCAGACATCGACGAAAGCATTAAACATTTAATGTCGACCGCGTCACTCAAATGTTTTTTAAACAAGGAACACTTCATCACTCGTCTCTTTAGCAGGCGGATCGGGTAATAAGAATTCCAACATATATGATTTTCCTTCATTAGGTAGTATAACCCAAAGGAGTCTAATTCACTCCTAGAAGTTACTGTCAGTTAGGAGGTTGTATTTATCTAATATTGGTTGTTGGGATAGTGTGGATGATGAACTTGTCGTTTTATTCTACAATTAAAGAGCAGATTATTAGTGCTTTTCTTGATTACAAAAGAAGTGAGATATAAAAAGAAAAATGTTTTTAGTTATTAAATCTCTCACTATTTTATCTAATGGTAGATTTAATGAGAGAACATTAAATCAACCTTTGACCTAGGGGAAATAACACCTACTGTCGGTTTTAGCATGAGTTACAACATTCCACCTGTGTATCACCTGGGGTGACATCATTATGTTTCCCTATTGAACTGCCTACATACACATTGAGATGAACCATTAATTACAAATATTTATTACTCATACGCAGGTGAGGGGAACAGAAATATTGGTTAGAGGTGTTAAAATAAATATCCTTGGACACATAGGTCCTACATATTAATGGATGGAGGGATAAATTGAAGTCCATAATCTAATATAATAAAAAATAATTGAAAAATATGGAAATAAATTAAATTAAAACATGAAGCACACACACAAGCCTTGTTCAAACACATGAACGATCATACATTCAATGAATATGCAAAAGTAATTAGCTAGTATTCATTAATTAATTATTTTATTATTTAAGATAAACATGTTTTCTTTAATTAATTAATAAATTAATTCTCTTTCATCTTAATGATCATATGATCTTATTTAGAGATACCCATGAAACCCGAAGCAACACAGCGTCGGGGTGTCAAACCCACTAACACTAGCTGGCACCTCGTACAAACACGACCAACTAGAATATGTCACGAAGCACAGTCGAAACCAGAACCCAATCTTGCAACATAATTTAAGTGCATATATGTAAAATCACATAGAACCATATGCATACATATACGAACTTAAAGTGTGGTAAATAAATATTTTAAAAATAAAACCCCGAAAATAAATTTATCATTATTAACGAGAAGACAATACACTAACAGAAATTGTGTGATAAAGACGTATAACACAATGATAGTGGTGACTATATTGAGTATCATCCATGGAATAACCAAATATAAAAGAATAAATGAAGAACACCACTTTGTGAACCTCTGTTATTTCCTTGTTTTCACACAAATCCTGGTAATAGGACTCACACCACATTGAGTTTAAGAAGACGTTTTGAAAGAGACGAACCACCTATTCTAGGCCCCCCAACCTATTATGGATGATCTTCTAATCACACAGAAGGAACAATTCATGGGTATCGATGACGACCATGATCGTAATAAAGCAACATAATAAGATTTTGAAGTCGCATGCTCCCCTATATCCTTGATCGAATCTGCTGAGATTCCAAATCAAAGAATCTATACATGAACTCAATGGTAGGAATGGTATTGTTAGGATCTTGTTTTCAGAATAAAATTTCAAGTTCAGAATGTAGCAAGGGTATCCGTTTTTTATCTTCACTCCACAATCAACAAGGTCCGTAATAGACCGAATTCACATCATGGAGGTATTAGATTTTTCAAATTTTTGGTACACTGAAATCGAATCCCAAAACTGGAGGATCCTGCTAGAGAACTGAGGGAATGACATTGGAAATGGATTGATTCACATAAATAACTTCACCCTGAAGAGTCTTAAGCTCGACAAGGAGGAAGCACATTCATAAATATAGAAAATAAGTGATTCCTTGGTTTGAGTTTAGTGGAGCTAGTGAGATTCACGACACCATGGTACTCACGCACTCAATTGTTAGATGGTGCAATGATATTGGAGTGGGAAGATTAATGAATGCGTAAATATTTCTCAAACACAATCCACGGGATTTTGTTCTCCAACATCCCTCGATCAGTGAAGATCTGCTCCTCCCGATTCAGGAAACACAATATGGGATCACCCACATGTTTCATGTAATGTCATACAATGGATCAAGTTGTCTTTAATGACTGATGGGTTTCAGGAAAGAAATTTTTGTCTGTAATCTGACATAATAGAATTCGTGCTGGGAAGATGGCACTTGTCGTGGTGGATGAGTCCAATAGGTACCTCTCCCAAGGGTAAAAATCAATGGTGTATAGATGAAGATAGTGTAGCCAGAGAGTGTTTCGATGGGAGCAGTTGAAGAGAGTGTCGACGTTGGCTTGTTTTTTTATACTTAGAGGGTGGGAACCCATTTAAAAATAACGAACAATTTCATTTGATTAATAGATTTCATAAATATTAGGAATTGAGATTCTTCATAATATTTTTTAAATCCCTTTTTCTATTCAATATATATTAATTGAATTCATATTGTTCTTACCATCTTTAAAGGTGGATCCCACCCTAGAATCCTAAAAAATAGTGTGGCGTTGACCCTCTCTCCAGATGCTCCTACTCTCATAGACACACTCTTCGGATGCACTCTCTCTTTATGCACACCATCAGCGTTCACCGAGAATCGTTACCACATTCAATCAATCCTTGATTTCTTATAGAGCATCATGGGTAATTCAAATGATTTTTTAACACCTGATATTTTTACAGTTTTAGAAAAACTATTTAACCTAAAAAGCAATCGTTTCCCACTCATTGTCGTCCCTATTAGCCACATCCATCATAGAAAGAGCCATCATCTCAGCACAGATTCTGTTAAGTCAGATTACACACAAAACTTTCTTTCCCAAAACCCAGTCACTATAGATGACTTGATCCATCATATGGTTGTACTTGAAAAATCAGTGCGCGTACACTATGCTCTCACAACGACACAGAAGTCACACGACTTGTGAAATATTAGAATATCGTGGATTGTGTTGAATAATTTGTACGCATTCATTAATTTTCATACTCCAATTTCATAGCACCATCTATAAATTGAGTGATTGAGTACCATGGTGTCGAGCATCCCACTGGCTCCGCTAGACTCAAACCACAAAAGCACACATTTTCTTTACTTATGAAGGGATTTCCTCTTCATCAGGCTTGAAACTCCTTAGGGTGTAGCTATTACTGTGAACCAATCCATTTCCAATGTCATGCCTCTCTGGTTCTTTGGCAGGCCTTGCTAGTTTTGGCCTTTGATTTTAGTGTGCCAAAAAATTGAAGAATATGACCACCATGATGTACATTTCATCTACTACGAACCATGTTGTGTGTGGAGTGAAGATAAAAAAGGAAGACCCTGATTTCATTCGGAACTTGAAATTTGATTCAAAAAATGACATACTAACGATATCAGTCATGCCAGTAACTTCATGCATGGAGTCTTTGATTTGGAATCACTGCAGCTTCGAGCAGAGATACAGGGAAGTGTGAGACTACAAAATATATTCATGTTGCTTCATTATGGCCAGCCTAGTAAACGATACCAGATACTTTGTCCTTCTATGTCAGGAGAAGATCATCCCAAACATGTTGGGGGTCTAGATGAGGTGGGTCACCTATTTAAAAACTTCAACCCAAACTCAATGTGGCATGAGTCCCGTTACCAAGATTTGTACGAAGAAATAGAAATAGAAATTGTGGCCAAAGTGGTTTGCTTCATTCATTCTCCCATATTTGGATGGTCCTTAGGTGATACTCAATACAGTCACCACTACCATTATGTTCTCTGTCGTTATTACACAATTCATCCTTAGTGTATTGTCCACTCATTAATAATGATAAATTTGTTTTATTGGTTTTTTTTTAAATATTTATTTACCACAATTTAGTTTGGTATATGTATGCATATGGGTCTATATATTTGTCCACATGTATTCTTCAATTATGTTGCGCGACTCGGTTTTGGTTTCGACTGTGCTGCGTGGTATTTTCTGGTTGGTCGTGCTGTTTTGAGTCATCAGTTGGTGTTATGGGTTTTGATCACCCCTGTGATATATCGCGTCAGTTTTCACGAGTATCTCCAAATAAGATCAGATGATTATTAACATGAAAGAGAATTAATTTATTAATTAATTAATTAATGTAGGCACTTTTATCTTAAATAATAAAATAAATAATAAATAAATTAATGTTAGTCATTTACTTTTTCAAATCTGTTTCATTTATTATCATTCATTAACTTGACAAAGACCTGTGCATGTGTCGAATGTTTTAATTTAATTTATTGAATGAATTTGAAATTGTTTAATAATAAATTAAATGATGGTCTTCAAGTCTTCTCTCTCCATTATTATGTAAGACCTATGTGTCCAAGGATATTTATATAAACCAGTCTAACAAATCATTTGGTTCTCCTCATCTGTGAGTGATTAATAAATATATGTAATTTACGGACCATCTCAATGCGCATGGAGGCAATTCAAGACAGAACCATAATGAAGTCAACCCAGGTGATACACAGGTAAATAGATAGAATGTTGTAACTCATGTCAAGACCGATAAGAAGAGTTATTTCCCCTAGGTTAAAGGTTTATTTAATATTTTCTCATTAAATCAACAGTCACATAAAACTAATGAATGGATCATTTAATTAATTAATTATTTCTATCTATGCAATTTTTTATTTTATGGATTCAATACTGCGATTATATAAATAAATAAACAAATGTGCAAAGATGAAAATTAAATAAATAAATTATATATAAATGTTTTATCCAAGATGTTTAATTAATTAAGTAAGATCGACTTAATATTAACAAGATGTGTAAAAGACAAAAGAATATAAAAATTATGCATAATATATTAAAATCCCTCAATTAAATATTAAATTAGACTAAGCATTCCATTAATTGAATGAGAATGAAACCATAGAACTATTGGATACAAATTTAGAGGAAAATGTTGAGGAAATCCAAGTCAGTATTTCAAGATGGGGAATCCACTCAACAGATCAAAGAGTTTCAAGTCCACAATTGGCATGACCGTCTACATAATTACATTATAATGATTTTCATAGCCAAAGTTTAGATCATTAATAAATGTAATGGGAACCCTTACCACTAAAATGTTTAAGCAACTAGACATTTTGAGTTAAATGATAAGTGCTATTGAGAATTGATAAAATAGTGGAAGATTTAATAAATAAATAAATAAAAACATTTTATTTATTATATCTCACTTATTTTGTAATCAATAAAAGTATTAATAATTTTATCTCTTTAATTATATAATAAATTGACAATTTCATCATCTACATTATCCCACTATCAATATTGGAAAAAGATAACCTCATACCTAATAGTAACTTCCAAGAGTGGTTTGTGGCCTTTGGGTTGTACTATGCCATGAACGGAAATATTAGTTTCTAGAATCCTCAATGCCTGATCTGCCTGATAAAGAGGTGAGTGATGAAGAGTTAATTTTCTATGAAAAGCATTTGAGCAACATGATCGATGTTCAATGTTTAATGCATTCATCGATTTGTACTAATGAAGTCTCACTGAAACATGGATGTGTATATCATTATTTAGAACCTCTGTGGTCTTTACAAGAAGAGATCTAGACAGGAACAATTTGAGATTTCCAAGACCCTCTTTTAGAGAATGCTTGTAGAGGGTGTCCTAGCTGGGTTTCACGTAGTAAATCTCATTGGGTACATTGAGTGCTTAGAGGTTCTAGGGTTTAAAATCCCTGATGAACTGGGAACTGACCTCATTCTGGTGTCACTCTCTCAGAGCTCCTCCAGTTTTGTTGTGAATTTTAATATGATTAACATTGATAAGTATCTGCCAGATTTTCATGTTGTTATTCACCAAGTAAATAATGATATAAAGCATGAAAAACCTTTCATCCTTATAGTGAACAAACGAAAAGGGAAAAAATACCTTTAAGCCCAATGATTCTTCACGCCCTTCCAAAAAGAGGAAGATCAAGTGGCAAGTAAGGGAACATGATGTTGTCTGTTTCGCATGTTGCAAGAAGGGCCAATGGAAGAAAAACTACACCCAAGTAGAGAATAAAGGGGGATCTTCATGTGTATTAATTATCGAATGAAATGTATCTATTTATACATATTGGGTATAAGACACAGCTTGTGCTACTCATATAGGGGTTAAAATTTAAGAACCAAGTAGATTTATAAAAATTGATCGAAGAGATGTAGATCTTCGAGCAGCCAACGAAGCTAAACTTGCTGTTGTAACTATCAGGTACTACCACCTCACGTTATCAACCGGATCTTGGTTTTAAAGGATTTTTATTGTGTGTCATTAGTTACCAAAAAAATTATTTCTGTATCCATACGTGATACGGATGGATTTATTTTCAAAATTGGGAATAAATGTAACTTTTTTTAAAAAGATATCATTTTTTATTGTAATGCATATTTAAATAATGGTATTCATGTGTTGGATTTAACAAGACAAATAATGGAAACCAATAATGAAGTAACTTCACCGGACTCATACCACACCCATATTTGGCATCACTGGCTAGCTCACGTAAATTATAATCGCTTGACTAAATTATATGAAGATTAATATTTAGATTCTTTTGAACTAAAAAAACATGGTATATGTAATGCATTTTTACAAGGAAAAATGACCACAACCTCATTTATTGGGAAAAGTGAAAGGGCTAAAGAGCTTCATGAATTAGTTCATACTGATCTGTGTGGACCATTTTCTATCAAAGCAAGGGGAGGGTAATCATACTTCATAACTTTTAATTATTATTTTAGTAGATATGGATATATCTAATTAATGAGGTATAATTCAGATTCTTTTGATAAATTTAAGGAATACAAGAATGAAGTTGAGAAGAAGTTTGGTAAGAAGATTAAGAAACATTGCTCATACCATGATGGAGAATATCTTAATCAAGACTTCATTGATTATCAATGGGAGTTCAGGATTTTATCTCAACTCACTCCTTAAAAACCTCAGTGGAATGGTGTAAGTAAAAGGAGGAACCACACCTTATTAGAAATGGTGAGATCAATGATGAGTTATGAGAGTCTTCCTTTATCATTTTGGGGATAATCATTACAAATAGAATCATACGTACTAAATAGAGTGTTAACTAAAGAAATAGAAGGTATTCCACACCAATTATGGAATGAAAAAAAACTTGTGTTGTCTTGCTTATATGTGTAGGGTTGCAAAACATTTGTTAAGGATTCTTCTGGTGAAAAGATTTCACCCCAAGGCACAATGTGTATCTTTATAGTATATTCCAAAGAAACAAGGGGATATTACCTTTATAATCCTTCAGAAAAAAAGGTTGTGGTTGAAAGACTTACCACATTTATTATGGAGGATCTTATCTCAAAAAGGGATGGTGAGAGCAAGATAGACTTTTATGAAGTATACGCTCAAAATACACAAGTGTGGTCACATGGACAACATCCACAAAGTCCCATGGAAGAAGAAATTTTTCCAGAGATACAATTACAATGTAAGAGTACTATAGAGGTTAGAGAACCAGAATGATATTGTTTTCTGATCACTGAGAAAGGTTGCTCATTATTAGTTGATAATAATGATTCTCTAACCTACAAAGAAGCAGTATGTGGCATAAATGTTTCCAAGTGAAAATAAGTCATGGATTCTAAAATACATTTCATATAACAAAACCAAGTCTGGATTTTGATTGACCCTCCAATAAATGTAAAGAACATTGGTTGAAAATGGGTATTCTAGAAGAAACTGGAAGGATAGGTCAGTACCTATAAGACGTGGATGGTTACAAAATAGTGTAAACAGCGTCAAGGCATTTACTATGACCAAACTTTTTCACCAGTTTCAATGGTGAAATCAATCAAAATTCTACTTGTCATTGAAATTTTTCATGATTATGCGATTTGGATAACGGATGTAAAAACTTTCTTCCATAATGGGACCCTTCAAGAATATGTCTATATGACACACAGGCTGAAGGATTTGTTACTCAAAGAGATTCGAACAAGGTATGCTAGTTGCTAATATCAATTTATGGATTAAACCAAACATACAGGTCATGAAACATTAGTTTTTATGAGGCCATAATGGAATTTGGTTACATAAAAAATGAATGTCAGTCATGTGTCTATAAACAGTTTAGAGGGATTGTAGTCATTTTCTAAATAGTATATATTGATGACTTATTACTCGTTGAAAATGAAATATCGGTCTTACATTCTATTAAGGTGTGTTTGAATAAATGCTTCTCTATGAAGGACTTGGGTGAGACAACATATATTGTTGGGATCAAGATCCATCGTGATAGATCCAAAAGGAAGTTCGGCCTAATTCAATGTACATACATTGACAAGATACTAAAGAGTTTCAGTACGAAACAATTTAGAAGGGGATTCATGCCAGTATTGCATAGAATTCATCTTTCTAGGAATATGTATCCTAACACATGAGAAAAGAAACAGAATGACAAGAATTCCATATACATCAGTGATTAGATCAGGAATTTATGCAATGTTATGTACTATGCTAGATATCCCATATTCATTAAGTGTAGCGGGAAGATATAAAACTGATTCAGGTGACCACCATTGGATGACAGTCAAGACTATCCTTATGTATCTCAGGCATACTAAATATAAGTTCCTGATTTATGGAGGAGATGAGGAATAAGTCATCATAGGATATACAGATTCTAGTTTCCAATCATATCAAGATGACATGAAGTTACAAACGGGATACATCTTCAATTTGAATGGAGGTGTTGTGAGCTGAAAGAGCTCAAAGAAGGTTGTGGTTGCAGATTCTACAAAAGAGTACGAGTATATTGCAGCTTATGAGGTAGCTAAATAAATAGTATGGATGTGAAACATTGTCTAAGAACGTGATGTGGTACCAAGAAATATAGATTATATCACACTCTATTATGAAAATACTAAAATGATGGATTTTGAAAAATAATCAAGGAAAAATCATGGAACGAAGCACATACTTATCATCTTTGAGGGATTTTTCTCAGAGAGATGAAGTTGCAATGAGTAGTATTTCCACGGAAGACAATGTGGCGAACCCCTTGACTGAAGCTTTCACTCTGCAGAAACATCACTATCAAGTGAAGTCCATAGGACTGAAGGTAATGGTCAGTTGACTCTAGTTCAAGTGGGAGTTTGTTGGAGTTAATGTCCGATGACAACTAGTTGTACTTTGATAACATGAATATTTGATTTATTGAACATTAATAAAACTTCTTATTGCATATTGTTTTTTGTTCTACATAACTCTAATGTAATAATATATTAAATTATATGTCACATTGATAAGTTCATACTAATTCCCCGCTATAATGAGAATATTAATGTGCTATAATGATATTCTCAAATAATGTTTTGCGGTTGGATAATGTACTATGATGGGAAACATAGTACATAGACTGTTGGGTGTGAGTACTCGTTAGCATATGAGCCTTCTTCTCATGAATTTCACACTTAGTAATCTCCAAGACAAGATATTATGAAGAACAGACCCACCAGCATGTTTTGGTGTCATTGGATATTCCTATCTACAGGCGTGTGTGAAGGTCCTTATACTTTAACATTATTATTAAATCTTGTTACAACTCGCATACATAAATATATTTTGTAAACCATGACAATAAAAACTCCTGAAAAAGTTGGATAAGTTGGGTATGTCCCAAGTGACATGTCGTTAATGAATAAGTTGATGAATGATTTGTCACTTCCCACTTTATGGAAGCTGATATCTCAGACCTTTGATCGAAATAGAACAGTCACATTAAATTTCATGATCATGGCATGATGACAAGTTTATTTCAGATAGTCAAAGAAAGGCATTTCAAGCATATAGGTTGGTAACATGAATGTGAAAATTTTTTGATGAGATATTATAACAAAGAAATTATATTACATAGTGAGTGTTCGTAAGTGGTTGTCGATATTACGACATTAAGTTCTTTCTATTGGGAGTCTTCACCCATTTCTAGACAGTAATCTTGGAATTTAGGCAAGTCCGCCTAATTACAATGAGAATTAATCCTAGAGGGTCACACACTAAGTGTTTCCATTGATCTCAATTAAATTCTATTTGAGTTTATTTAATGGAATACATATTATTCTCAATTCTGAGGAATAATTTTATTCAATTTATATTGATTGCATAAATTAAATAAATATTTATTCGTGGACATGTAAATTAAATATTTATCTACAAATAAAATATTTGTTCGGTTGTTCAATAAATTCTAGATTTCGAATGGACAAGACTAAGTCCGTCAACAAATATTAATTAACAAAACCATAATATAATATTTTTTATTGTTCAAGTTGGCGAGCGCCAAAAAATAATAATTATATAATAATTATTATTATGTAGCATGGGATTTATTGAAGGTAAGAAATGTTATTTAAAAGATGATATGCAATTAAATAATACTTTAACTTAAATCTAAACTCTATAAATAGGCAGTTATGTCTATTGTGTAGAGCATCCGAAATTGAGAATAGAGAATTGTTGCGCACAACAAATTTTCTCTAAACTCTCTCCTCGAGAATGAGAAGTGCAAATGGGATTTCTTCAAGATCTAAGAATGAGAAATCAATAATGAACGCAAGACATTTAACTCGTCATGCTATCACTAGAAGATCAAAAAGCGCAGTTCGAAGATCATAGGAGAACGTGGGGATCACCACTAGATGGATTTTATCCCTGGATCCTCAGAGTGCAACATAGGAAGTCCGAAAGAAACTTTTTCGTCGATAAATATTCACCAATGAAGAAAATCCCTAAGCAAAGTATTTATTTAATAAAAGATTAAATAAATTAATTATAAATTTAACATGCAATATCCCCACTCATGGTTTCAGAAAATGATTATTAAATGAAATTTTAATATATCTCCCACATCTGCATGCTTCCGTTGTGCCCAAAACCAACAAAGTAAGGATAAAAGAATAAGATGTTGTCGATGAGTAGAAATGATATAAAACAATGTGAGGAATGATCTAGGGAAGGAGTGAGAGGAACATAACCTATCCAAATATTTATGAAAATATATGCCTCAAGATTTAACATTGAGAATAATTAATGATCTATATAACAAAGATAATAAAATGAGAATTAAAATAATTAGTGGCACAAAATTTTTCCTTAATAAAAAATAATTGACATGAATGTAAAATAATGTCTATAAATTTTCACTCAAAAGGAATTATCATTGTTTGGGTATTATGTTGGGACCTCGATTCAAAAAAAAATATGTGGGTATTCTATGCATATGAGTGAGATAACATGAAAAAAATTCCTTATACTAAACAAAAGAAAAGTACTTTTTAGGGATCCAGATTCATAGAACACTAACAAGAATTGAGTTAATGAAAAACAATATGCTTATTTGAAGAAATGTTCAGTGCCAAAATGATAATTATTAGAGTTTTTGATTCAGGAATTCTTTAGTTTTTAAAGAAGAAACTGAACCCAGTTGTTGTAGACCGAATTCTTCCTTAAATTAAATCATTGGAGAAAAATACTGAAAACCATAGGGTTTAAAAAAACATCTATGCATGTATCCTGAAAATCATTAGATAAACTAATAAAATCTAAATTTTTTGTTAAATGGCTAATGGAGATCAATATAAACAGAAAAAAATTGGAAAAAAAATAATTCCCAAAGATAATAGAGAATCCTAAAAAACAATGAAGATTAATGTACACAAAGGGAGCATGTTACAAAAATTATGAAAATTAATAATGCATATTTGGAAAAAAATTGAAAAGAATAACAAATTACAGGAATTCAAAGAAATAACATAGAGATTATGGAATATAATACACATATAAATTCAAATGAAGATAATGCATATTATTAAATTATGAATTAAAGATTACAATACCATAGTTTCAAAAAATATCTGGATTATAGAATAAAAAATAATGCTGATATTATTTTCTATAATGGAATGATTATAGGATATGATGTGACGAAGAAGTGGTTTTATGAGGAAATCATTGAAGTTTTAGGAAACTAAGTATAGGGTTTCATAATCAAGGGTGTTTTTATTGTCGAAGGAAGATAAATATGTCAATGGTCAACCAAATTCTTCTTAAATAGAAACCATGGCAGAAGAGGGAAAGAAACTTACAATTTCAAAAAATCATGGTTACCAATAACATATAAAAATGAATACAAACTGAAAGCATAAAATTACGAAATTCATGGAAAAATTGGAGGTTGGGGGTGGTGAGGTGGAGACCAGATGGTGGAGGTGGAGTTATGGAGACAGATGTCATAACAAGTGGGTGAGGTGGAAGAGATGAGGATGCAGGGGTTCGAGAGTGGGAAGGGTGGACTGAGAGTCAGAGGTTGAGATGAAGAAGGTAGGTGGAGAGGAAAAGTACGGAAGGAGTGTATAACAATGTGTATGGAGGCAAAGCCAAATTCAGTATAATAAATAGCAATTTTACTTAGAAAAATCACATGCCAATTCACATTTTAGTTTAATAGATGGTACAGGTTTCTTATTACAGCCAATTATTTTAAAAAATATTTCATAAATAATGACATGAAGAGAGTATTGAATGGGTTTCTTATGGGATTGATCATTAAATTGAGAGCTTGATTCATATAGAAAATAAGAGAATATGAGGAACTTCTATACAGAGCAGTGAAAGAACATTCAACAACATACCTTTGAGAATTTCAAATGATTAGCATTATCATATTGTATGTTGTAAGTAGGCATAGTTGATGATATTTTTTATATATTTAGTAAAAGAGACTACATGTATCTGCAGAAAATGTATGCATATTCATTAAATGAAATTACTTGCATAGTGAATATAAACAACACTTTTGATATATGTTAACGATGTATATTGAATATAAACCTCACTTTTTGTATATGTTAATGCATATAGAAGGAAATTGACATCAACATAATGAAACAACATGTATATTAATATAAACTGCAATATATACTACTATGTAAATATAATGGCAATTACAATTTCACTACATGATTATGAAATACAAACTTCAATAAAAAACTACAACAAAATGTATTATTTAAAAAGTAATGTAAATATGAATGTATGAATCAATTTTAGAACAGTATAAACTCTAATATAATGTTCAATATAAACTGCATTTTTAGTTTATTATAAAGCATGCATAAAGAAATTGTCTTCTACACCATGAAGAAACATGTATATTAATATAAACATCAATATAATTAATATAAACAATATGTCGTTAATGATAATGCAGAAACAACATGCATATTATGTTATTTAAATTTAATTCATAATTATTGCAAACTGCAATTTCATGTAGAAACTGTATGTATATCGAAAAAATGAGACTACCTGCATATTATATAAATTAAATAGCATGCATATTCAATATAAACTGCAATTTCAGTGCATGTGCATGATACTGCATAAAGAAGGAAACTATTTTGTAGACAAGGCAATGAAACTATTTCAAGTAGAAACTATGGGTATATGTAGAAAATGAGTTCTCACACAATTGGAGAAACCTCATATATAAAAAGTATATGAAATTGTAAAAATATTAAAAAAAAATGTATTTTCAGTGCATGATACTAAATACAATGCTATGAGATGAAATGTTTCATGTTACAAGTGTATTTCGTGATTGAATAATATTCAATGCATTGTCATATTCATGGTGAATGGATTCCAAAGCTTATGCATTATCAATTATAACTTATACAGTTATTTATAATACATTTAGTAACATATTTTTTATGCTTAATATCAAATAACTATAATAATATTGAATATCAATTTTCATATAGACCCATGAATGATATTTATTATTGACAATTCATGAAAGATATTCACTATTGACAATGCATGAAAGATATTCACTATTGATAATGCATGAAAGATACTAATTATTGAAATTTTTGTAGGTCATCCAATGCCTCTACAAGAATAAATTAGGAACATTTTCTAAAATGAAAACATTTAGGAGTAATTGTTTAACACAATAATAAAAAAATTGGAAATACGACAATAATGAAATAACAACATACGTGGACGGAACAAATTAAAAATCATATTTTTTTATGTTTTAAAAAGAAATAGGGGTAATTAATTAAAAAAACAAAGATGGTTGAAATTATATATAGTTATAAATTCAATATTGTTAATTTAATGAAAAAAATAAGGCATGCCTTTGAGGACTGACAAACCATGCATGTGACCATTTTATATTACATGTATAGAAACATGTAGTGCATTAAACCAAAAGTGCATTATACATTTAAAGAAACTGAAAGTGAATTTAATTAAAAGGGTATTAAGTAATTACAGAAACTCAGTATACTGCATGAAAGGTAGGATTTCTAAGGAACATATAAAAAATTACTATACATATTCATGGAAGGGATCAGTTAATGCTGGGTAAAGAATTGTAGTTGGAGGGAGTCTAGAAAATTTCTTTCAAATTTGGAGTTTGGGATGGAAAAGAAATTTTTTTCCAATTAACAATGTAAGATGCATTCCACAAAAATAGAATAATGATCATCAAAACAACCCATGGTACATGACCAAAAAATTTATTTTTATTGTGGTAAATGAAATAAATAATATGAAAATATAGAATACGGAGTTATATAAAAAGTAATACAAATGAACATATGAAAGTAAAAAATTATTAAACTTCAAGTGCATCATACATGTATTGAAACATAGTATAATAAATAAAACAATGCAATATGGTAACACAAACAAAAAAAATATTAAATAGACATTGCATTTTTTTCTAAAATTAAAGGGATTTAAACTAAATGTGTTGTAAAATGAAAGTGAACTATAAATCTATATAAATTGAAAGTAAATTTTAATGGAAGTTCATTATACATGTATAAACTGAATGTCTATTACAGGTGTATAAAATAAAAGTTCTTTACAGTGAAAGGGAATTTTACATGTATAAACAGAATGTCCATAAAAATGAAAGTGCATTAAACTGAATGTGCTATATACATGTATGGAAAAAAATTGTCTCCCTTCTTCTGAACACATGGGGACAAAAAAAAATTGTCTCTCATCTAAATTTAGAGAAAGTGAAATGTTTAATTGGATATAAAAACTTTAATAGGAATAAATAATATTAAAATCATTATAAATGATATATTAGTGCAAGAGATGAAACCATTTACCCAGGTCTTTCAAAAATTACAAACAATACACTACTCTAATAAAATGGGGAGGCAAGAACAAGTTGAAAATACCGCCTGAAAAATATTACCTCCAGAAAACCAATAATGACTTAGTAACAAATGGATCAAATGCAATTCAATTCGCACATTTTGACGAAGTTTCATTTTTCACTATGAGAACAAATCTCGTAAAAAATAAAAATAAAAACAATAACCACTATCCAAATATTGAATATAAAAGATAGAAAATAAAAAAACATATGATTCATAGTGAATATAAATTGCACTTTTGATATATGTTAATAATTCATATTGAATATAAACCACACTTTTGGTATATGTTATTTCATATAGAAGGAAATTGACTTCAACATAATGAAACAACAAGTATGACCCAAAAAATCATGTACCTGAGGTATAAGGTCACATTACCTTATCTATACCTACAATAATATAATCTATTTGGGCCCAAATGCATGACTCAAACAGGGTGTGAGACGAATCCTAGTAGGAAACCACCCAAAGATCTGTGCCTAACTGTCAATGAATAAAGAGACGGAAAATATGAAAAATGAAGTAATTAACAAAGAAGTACACAAAAGTAAAAAATCGTTCAGTTTAAACTACATTCATTTATATTTATTAAGTAATCAACCAAAAAAACACAACTAACCCTTTGGGAACGTTCTCATAGTCTAACCCCTCTGGTTCAACTAAACATTTAAATCAATAAGTATATAAAGACCCTCTAGGAAGCTCACACAGTCTAATATCCTTAGTCACATGAAAACAAAGACTCTCTAAGGAATCACTCACCGCTAATTCCTCTTATAGTCTTTCAAAGATAAACTAAAGACTCTCTGAGGAAGCACTCAACTTCAATTCCCCATGTGGTCTCATAATGGTAACAACAGACACTCTGAGTACTACTGGAAACTTCATCTTTATCGATGATTTTAAAGCATTGGTAAAGGATGGACAACTGTTGGTATAAACTATACCATAGATTTTCCAACCTTTAGGTCTTGAGCTGTGGGGATATACATATCCCAATGGTTCTATGAGAACCATTGGGATATGTCTAAAAAATTGAGTATATACCAATGGTTCATTGAAACTATTGGTGTAAATGTTTACCAACGGTTTAAAACCATTGGTAATATCCAAAATCATCTTTATACCAATGGTTTACAAACTATTGGTATAGACTTTTACCAATGTTTTCCCACAAACCGTTGGTAAATATCAAGTAAAAATACCTATACCAATGGTTTGTAAACCATTTGTATATAATTTTACCAATGGTTTACATAAAACCGTTGGTATAAGTTTTATTTTTATAGATATGCCAACGATTTTAAACTGTTGGCATAGCCTTTATATACCTGTAGCAGTAAGCTGACCTACCCCTGTGCAGTTGTAGCACTTCCACCAGCTTCCACCAGCAGGCTTACCTCCCCCTATACATAATTCATACACAATTCTCAATACCTGCAAAATACGTATAGAATTCATCTAACACATAATTCATATAGAATTCTGAATACCTCCAATTTTGTATTTAATTACCCTCTACACACATTCAAAATTAGCACATAATTCATAAGGTAATTACAAAAAAGATACCATACAACAAGTATACCCATACATTATTAACACATATATCATAAGTTAAATAAATACATAAAGAATTAAATTCAGAATTCAGGGGCTTGGGGGTAAATTCTGGGGGTTGGGGTGGCTGTCCAAGGGTGTAAGGGGTGTCCAGGGGGTGGGGGCTATCCGGGTGGATGGTAATTTCCAGGGTGGGTCTGTCTATGGGGGTGGGGGTGTCTAGGGGGTGGGGGTGTCCAGGGGGGGTGGGGTGGTGTCCAGGGGGGTGGGGTGGTTTCCATGGTGTTGGGGGGCTTTCCAAGGGGGTAGTGGTGTCCAATGGGTGGGGGTGTCCTTGGAGGTGGGGTGGGGTGTTTAGGGGGTGGGGTGGTGTCCAGGGGGTGGGGGTGGACTAGGGGGTAGGGGGTGTCCAAGGGGTTAGGGGGTGTCCAGGGGGTGGGTGGTGTCCAAGGGGGTGGGGGATTTCCATGGGGGTGGTGGTGTCTAAGGGTGTGGGGGTGTCCAGGTGGTGGGGTGGTGTCTAGGGGGTGGGGGCGTCCAAGGGGTTGGGGTGTGGGGTGTTGTCTAGGGGGTAGGGGGCTGTCAATGGGGTGGGGGTGTCCTGGGGGTGGGTGGTGTCCAGGTGATGGGGTGTTGTCCTGGGTGTGGGGGTTGTCCTGGGGGTTGGGGGATCTCCAAGGGGGTAGGGGGTGTCCAGGGGGTGGGAGTGGGGGTGTCCGGGGGGAGGGGGTTTCCATAGGGGGTGTGGTGTCCAGGTGGTGGGGTGGTGTCTAGGGGGGTGGGGGCTGCCCAGGGGGTTGGGGTGTCCAAGGGGGTGTGCAGGCAGTCCATGGGGGGGGGGGGAGGTGTCCACGGGGGTGGGGTGTCTAAGGGGTGGGGGAAGGGGGATATCCAAGGGGGTCAGGGGTGTCCAGGGGTGGTGTCTGAGGGGATGGGGGTGTTCGGGGGGTCGGGTGTCTAGGGGGCTGGGCGGGCTGTCCATGAGGGTAAGGGTGGGGGTGTCCAGGGGATACGGGGTGTCCAGGGGGTGGGTGGGCAGTCCACAGGGGTGGTAGGGCTATCCAGGGGGTAGGGGTGTCCAGGGAGGTGGGCGGGCTGCCTACGGGGGTGGGGGTGGGGGTGGGGGATGTCTAGTGGTAGCGGTGTCCAGGGGGTGGACGAGCTGTCCATGGGGGTGGGGAGCTGTCCAGGTGGGTTGGGGATATCCAGGGGTGGGTGGGATATCCACGGGGGTAGGGGGTGTCCATGGGGGGGGGTGTCCAGGGGGTGTGGGACTGTCCACGGGGGTCGGGGTGTCTAGGGGGTGGGGGTGTGCAGGGGAATGGGGAGTGTCTGAGGGGTGGTGGGGGTGTCCAAGGGGTGGGCAGGCTATCCAGGGGGTGGGGGTGTCCACGGGGGTGGGTGGGAGGGGGGGGGTCAGGGGGTGGTGGGACTGTCCAAGGGGTCATGGGTGTCTAGGGGGTGGGGGTGTCTGGGGCGATGGGGGGTGGGGGTGTCCAGGGGGTGGGCAGGCTATCCATGGGGGGGGGGGGCTTTCCAAAGGGGTAAAAGGTGTCCAGGGGTTGGGGGGGCTTTCCATGGGGGTGGTGGGGCTGTCCAGGCGGTAGGGGGTGTCCACAGGGGTTGGCAGTTGTCAACGGGGGTGGGGGCTGTCTAGGGGGGTAGGGGTGTCCACGGGGGTGGGCGGGCTGTCTACAAGGTTGGGGGCTGCCCACGGGAGTGGGGGGGATGTCTAGGGGGTATGCAGTGTCCAGGGGGGGTGGGCAGGATGTCCACAGGGGTGGTGGAGTTTTTCAGGGGTGGGGTGTCCAGGGGGTGGGTGGGGGTGTCCATGTTATGGGGTGGTGTCCAGTGGGGTGGGGGTCGTCCAAGGGGTTGGGGGCTGTGTAGGGGGTAGGGGTGTCTAGGGGTGGCCAGGCTATCCATGGGGGTGGGGTTGTCCATGGGGGTGGGGTTTTCTAGTGGGGTGGGGGTATACAGGGGGTTGGGGGCTGTCCAAGGGGGGTGGGATGTCCAAGGGGGTGTCTAGGGAGATGGGGGTGTCTGGAGGTGGGGGTCCAGGTGGGTGGGCGGGCTATCCATGAGGATGGGGGATATCCAGGGGGTACAGGGTGTCCAGGGTGTTGGGTGGGAAGTCCACAAGGGTGGAGGGGCTGTCCAGGGGTAGGGGTGTTTAGGGTGTGGACGGGCTCTCCATAGGGGTAGGGGGTGTCTAGGGGTGTGGTGTCTAGGGGGTGGGGTGTCTGGGGGGATGGGGGGTTTCCAGGGGTGGTGGGGGTGTCAGGGGGGGCTACCCAGGGGGTATGGGGTGTCCATGGGGGTGGGGGTTGTCCATGGGGTGTGTGGTCTTTCCACGGGGGTGGTAGGTATTTCCAGGGGTAGGGGGTGTCCAGGGGGTGGACGGACTGTCGACGGGGGTTTCCAGGTTGTCCAAGGGGTAGGGGGTGTCCAGAGGTGTGGGCATGCTGTCCATGGGGGTGGGCGGGCTGTTCATAAGGGTGGGGGTTCCCATGAGGGTGGGGGTGTCCAGGGGAGGTGTATAGGGGTTGGGGGTTGTCCAAGGTGGTTGGGGTGTCCAGGGGGTTTGGTCGGCTCTCCAGGGGGTTTGGCAGGTTGTCCACGGGGGTGGGGGTGTCCACGGGGTGGGGGGGGGGGGTCCAGGGGTTGGGGGTGTCGTCCAAGGGGGTCAGGGGTGTCTAGTGGGGTGGGGTGTCTAGGGGGTGGGGGGTCCGGGGGTGGGGGGTCCAGGGGGTTGGTGGGCTGTCCATGGCGGTGGGGGTCCTAGTGGGTATGGGGTGTGCACAAGGGTGGGGGGCTATCGAGGCGGTATGGGGTGTCCAGGGGGTGGGGGGGCTATCCAGGGAGGGTGGGCGGGCTGTCCAAGGGGGTGGGACTATCTAGGGGGTGGAGGCTGCCCAGTGGGGGTGGGGGTTTCTAGGGGTGGGGGTGTCCAGGGGGAGGGTTGGTGTTCAGGGGGGTTGTCCAAGGGGTGGGTTGGGTGTCCAGGGGAGGTGGGGGTTGTACTTGGTGGTGGAAGGGTGTCCAGGGTGGGTGGGGGTGTCCAGGGGGTGGGGGGCTGTCCAAGGGGGTGGGGGTATCCACCCCCAAACTAGGGTCATAAAATCCAATATCTATCCAATTTTAGAATGATTTCAAGAAGACTATTTGTGTAAACTATGAATATAATTCATATAAATCACAACACACCCAATTGTAAACACACCTCCAAATATCATACGTGTATTGGATTTTATGAGCCAAGTTTAGATGGGACACTACTCATGGGAGTATGAGCCTTGTTATATCATTAGGTGATATGGAGTTGTACGAATGTTGAATTTGTATGATATCAATATGGATAGTGGATAAAAACTGAGTGAGATTTATTTATAGAGATCACTTCTTCTTGGGAGGGTAAGAGTGAGTGATGGAATGGAACTTCAAGAAAAGTCTTAACGTGTGAAAGCAACTAGACATTTCTTATATGTGATTCCTATTTTTTTGTTGAGTATTGGAGTGGACAACCCACCCCCTCCTAGGACAACCCACACCCCCAAAACCCTGTAGCCCCCTTACCCCCTACAGCACCCCCACCCCACCTGGACTCCCCCCACCACACCTGGATATCCCCTCCCCCCTCCCAGAAAAACTGACACACCACCTCCCCCACCTGGATAGCCCACCCCCACCCCCTTGGACATACCACCCCCCCTTGACAGCCCACACCCCTTCCCCCACATGGATAGCCCACCAACCACCACCCCAAGATAGCCCACCGCCCTCCCTGAAGATCCCACACCCCCTCCCCTACAGCCCCCCGGGACAGCACACCCCCACCCCCCACTTGGATAGCCCATGCCCCCACCCCCACTGGACAACCCCGCTAGACAACCCATACCCCCTCTGTTAGGTCCACTAGGCTGGATACCCTGAGAGGGGGGGTGAATCAGGGTATGGCCAATTAAAAATTAATGCCCGTTCTGATCTTGTTTCGCTGTTAAGCAAAACTCTCTTCTCTCTTTTTCCTGCTGCACGATATATACAGAAAGTAAAGCAAGCACAGGACACATCAATTTTACTTGGTTCACCGCTAAGGGCTACGTCCAAGGAGCATACGCCGACAGGTTGCCGGTCGTACCAAATTCCACTAATCTTCACTAGCTGTGGATTACAAGGTTCGGGCTAGATCACTTCTATGCCCAGGCTCACTGCCTTTACAATGTTTAGGGTCAGCTCACTGCTTTCCCAAGGGTCACTCCCTGTTTCTCTCTCTCTGGCTCACTGCCGGTGGAGAGGATCACCTTCTTCCTCTTCCTAAGCTCACTGCTCTTGGAAGGTATTCACTCACAGTTTATAGACCTGTAGGTCTCTTCATTTCCATTAAGGAATGCATCTTTCTCTGTATGTAGATGCTCTATTGAAGTCCAACTTTCACCCGCAGATGAATCTCACTTTGCACCGGATGTACCGGGCAACCTCAATTTTTACGCGCAACCCTTACGGTGCCTTGCGCGCAATTTCTATGATTTGCGCGAAATTCCTTTTTCGCGCAACCTCCAAATATTACGCGCAGCCTGGAAACTGCCTTGCGCGCAATTCACTGATTTTGCGCGAAATCCACTTTTCGCGCAAGCTTCCTTTTACGCGCCAACACAAACTTTCTGCACAGCCTTTGCTTTGCGCGCAATCTGACTTTACGCGCAAACTTTAAGTTTACGCGCAACACTCTTTCTTACTTCAATTCCGCGCACCAGAGCTCGGGTATTTTCTATGTCTTGAACTCTCCTGGATGGAGGAGGGTCACTTCATATTTATAGGCAAAATCGACCCCGCGCGAAAAACCCTCCTTGTGCGCGTAATCCGCTTTGATCTTCCGCGCACAAACATTTTCCGCGCACTGCTCCATAATTTCGCGCACCTCATGCCTTTGACATTTTACGAGCTTCGGACCTCGTAACACCTCTTGCGCGAAATACTTCATCTGCTATTTCGCGCGCCACTTCAATTTTCCGCGCACGCCTCCAAAATTTCGCGCGCCTCATGCCTTTACCGATTTTCGAGCGTTCGGCCTTGAAACATCTTTTGCGCGAAATACAATTTCGCGCAACCCGCTGTTTTGCGCGCCACACTTCAAGATTTCGCGCAACCCTCTAGTTTTGCGCGCCACGCTTGATTTTTCCGCACACCTCCTTCATTTCTCTCTCCTCAACCTTTGCTAACAACATATCACTCCATTTTCCATTGGCGATTTTCAGGCCCAAAAATTTGGCAAACACTGGAAAACGGCGCCACCTTGTACTGCTCTTTTGTACCGCCTCCAGATCGTCCTTTCCTTTGTCAAAGTTCATTGTCAACATGGAATGTCAACAACTTCTCAGGAACTCGACAATTCTCCATGGAAACCTGCTTTGTCAACAAACACAATCAACCCAAAAAATGCTGCAAAGTTACCTTGAGGGATTTTTGCCCAACAATCTCCCCCTTTGGGTTTGTTGACAACTCTTCACAACTCTGCTCAGAAATATTTTCTGCACTTTGATACCTCACTGAGTCTTCTTCCAGCTGCTACCACCATTCGCCTCTTGCGATTATGATAGCGTTCAAGGATTCACTTAACATGTACTCTAAGCCCACATGAGCAATGCTCGGCGTGAGAAACAAGAGTAGTATGAAAAGCTCATCAATGAATCACTTCATGTCAGACCCCAATTGTCGATTCCACCCTGATACCAATTCTTAAAATAAAACCAGTTGTTGAACCACACTGATACCAATCGGTGAATTCTTAAGTTGATACCGATTGTTGATAGCTGGACACCGTCTCACACCATTCCTACACCACTGTTCTGCTTTTATCACGATCCTCAGCTGTCGTGATTTCTATGATTTGATCGATCACTTCTAGCATCGTCAGATTTAAAAATCTCTCCCCCTTTCTCATTGCTCCCCCTTTCTGGTTGCTTCACCTGTCAGCTTCTCCCCGTATCAATTATGATTTATCAAATCTCCGCACTATTTAATCACTTGAACTAACACTTTTCTCCCCCTTTTGTCAAGCACTTGTCAAGCACTTTTCTCCCCCTTTGTCAACGAACCCAAAGGTCACGCCTTTGTAGTCTGTAACATAGTAGAGAACACATATCAGCGCATTAGGGAAAACACACCATACCTCGGGGAGAGGGGGGGGGGGGTCCCATATCCACACTATTTCAAGTGTGGGGAATCGACTGAACTCCCAGAGCCAGTCGATGCCTCTCAAAAGCTTCCTTGGGTAAAGCCTTTGTCAGAATGTCTGCAACCTGTAGCTCTGTAGGCACATACTCCAACTTCACGATCCCCTGCTCAACTTTCTCCTTGATAAAATGATACTTTATCTCAATGTGCTTTGTCCTAGAGTGATGGACGGGATTTTTGCTGAGATTTATAGCACTTGAGTTATCGCACTGGATTCCGATCGGAGACTTCACTTCAACTCCCATATCTTCAAGCTGCTGCTTCATCCACAATAACTGTGTGCATGCTTGAGTGGCCGCAATATACTCAGCTTCTGCGGTGCTTAATGAAATGCAATCCTGTTTCTTGCTTAACCAAGCAATACATAGTCCGCCAAGATAAAATGCACCACCTGACGTTGATTTTCTATCATCTGCTGAACCGGCCCAATCTGCATCAGTATATCCCAATAACTCTGTCTGAGATTTGTCGGTGTATGTCAAGCCGAAGTCCACCGTGCCCTTGATATACCGAAGTATTCTTTTCACTGCAAGCATGTGACTTTCCTTGGGATTACTCTGATATCTCGCTGCTTGGCATGTGGCAAAAACAATATCAGGCCTTGTTGCGGTTAAGTACAACAGACTTCCAATGATTTGCCTGTATTCTGTGATATTAACTGCCTTGCCATCCTCATCTTTTGATAATTTCATCCGGGTAGCAACCGGAGTCTTCATTTCCTTGGAATTATCCATTCCAAACCTTCTTAGAACCTCCTTGGCATATTTGGATTGAGAAATGAAAGTTCCATTCCTTCCTTGTGTCACCTGTAGACCAAGGAAAAACGTTAGCTCTCCAATCATTGACATTTCAAACTCATTTTTCATGAATTCGGAAAACTGTCTGCACTGAGCTTCATCTGATCCGCCAAAAATTATGTCATCGACATACACTAGCACCATCATCCTTTGATTGTTGTTATTGCTGAAATAGAGGTTGTAGTCAACTCCTCCACGCTGGAAACCAAGCTTCTTCAAGTACTGATCAAGCCTTGAGTACCATGCCCTTGGTGCTTGTTTCAGCCCATACAACGCCTTCTTCAGCCTGCAAACTTTGTTCTCATCCTCATGAATGAGAAAACCATCTGGCTGCTCAATATACACCTCTTCTTCCAGAACCCCATTCAAGAATGCGGATTTGACATCCATCTGGAACACTTTGAACTTTCTTTGCACTGCTATGGCCAAAAATAATCTGATTGTCTCCAGCCTTGCAACCGGTGCAAATGTCTCATCAACATCTATTCCCTCTATCTGGGAGTATCCCTTGCACACTAGTCGTGCTTTGTTCCGAATCACTGTGCCATCTTCGTTCATCTTGTTGCGATAGACCCATTTAGTCCCGATGACATTCTTGTCTGCTGGCCTCGAAACAATCTCCCATGTCTGGTTCTTCTCAATCTGATCAAGCTCTTCATTCATGGCCTGAACCCAGTTTTCATCTTCAGCTGCATCAGAAAAACATTTCGGCTCCACTTGAGACAAAAACGATGCTTGCTGTGATGATTTCATTCTTCGAGTCTGAACTGGAGCTGTTTGATCACCAATGATATTCTGCCTATCAATTTCAGCTCGACTCTTTGGCTTTCTCACAGACACCGACTTGACACTTTCCTCTTCATCATCAGTGTCTTCTTCTGAGTCAGCTTCTGCCACTTCTGCTCCCCCTGGGTTGCTTACCTCATCATCACTTTCATCCAGGAACTGTTCACTGGATCGTTGAGTATTCTGCTCATTTTCAACTATAGTGACATCATTGCTTTCAATTATTTTTCCCAGCCTTTTGTTGAAACATTTATACGCTTTGCTTTTCCCAGAATAGCCAAGGAATATCCCTTCATCTCCTCGTGCCTCAAACTTCCTATGATGTTCTTTGTTGAGAATGAAACACTTACTTCCAAAGATTCGAAAGTACTTCAACGTTGGCTTCTTTTTGTACCACAGTTCATACGGAGTCTTCCCTTGATTCGGACATAACAGGGACCGGTTTGAAACATAGACCGATGTCAAAACTGCTTCCTTCCAAAATTTCTCTGGCAGGTCCTTATCAATAAGCATTGTTCTGGCCATGTTGTTGATGATCCGATTTCTCCTTTCAACTACTCCATTCTGTTGGGGAGTTCTTACTGATGAAACTTGATGCCTTATCCCATGTTTCTCGAGATAGTTTTCAACCTGACTGTTTGTAAATTCCGTACCGTTGTCAGTACGAAACTTCAGAATTTTCTGCCCAAGCATCTTTTCTGATTCCCTCCTGTACTGCTTTATGCAACTGAACACCTCTGTCTTATGGGTAATTATGAATACCCAGGCCATTCTGCTATAGTCATCAATGAAAAGAACATAGTACCTTTGCCCATTTATAGCTCGTGGTGAGATAGGTCCACATACATCAGCATGCACCAATTCAAGCACTCTAGTTGATTTCTGTTCCTTTGGCCTATATGTCTTTCTGATGATTTTCCCTTGTTGACAAGCATCACACGTATGAGTGCGATCACGTGATAGTTTGGGAAGGTCTCTAGCAGCATCACATTTAACGAGATCCTCCATAGATGGTTGGCATAGATGACCGAGTCGCTTATGCCACAGCTGGTTTTCTTCCTCTCTGGATAAAAGACAAGTATCTTCTTCCCCACCTACAAGATAGAGATTTCCCTTTGACCTTTTTCCCTGCAGAACAGCTGCTCCATCTTTTCCTTTCACAACACACATCTTCTTGGTAA
The DNA here is from genome assembly GCA_963277665.1 of Viscum album. Taxonomy (NCBI): domain Eukaryota; kingdom Viridiplantae; phylum Streptophyta; class Magnoliopsida; order Santalales; family Viscaceae; genus Viscum; species Viscum album. The sequence goes on along the minus strand of OY728127.1, from coordinate 1,071,714,660 downwards.
ATTGGATAGAGTGCCCAGAGTCACATAGTTGACTGACACTGAGTAGGTTATGACTGAGACCCTCTACTACCAAGACATCAGCACGTCTCAACTCTTTTCCCCCAAACTTGGCTTTCCCTGAGCCAACAATCTTCAGGCCTTCATCATTTCCAAATTTGACAACTCCTTCTTTGTCATATTTGATGCCTGTAACAAGATCCTTATTACCCGTCATGTGGGATGTACAACCACTATCAAGGATCCAAACACCAGATCGATCTGATGCTTTAAGGGCAATCTCTGCCACCACAGCCTTCTCATTTTTCTTCTTCTTGGTCCATATTTTTTCTTTCACACTCGGCGTGGATTGAGGCTTCTGTTCTTTCTCAGAGTGTGATGGACCACCCTCATCTTGCAAAGCCGCAAATCTATTCTCCGTTTTTAACTCACCTGTTGGTTTATTGACCTGCTGCTTGCGAGTGTTTTGATTCTGCTTTGGCACATTTCTCTGAATGGTTGAAGTACAATACCTAGCCATGTGCCCAAATCCTCCGCACCAAAAACAATGACCTTCAAAATATATTCTGGAAAACCGTTCTCTGTTTGGCTGCCATCTTTGTTCTTGTTCCCTTCTATATCTCTTGGCTATGGAACACACATACTGTGAATGTCCCATTTTCCCACAGCAATAACACCTGATATAGGATACATTCCTTCGTGATACTTCAGCACTACGATTTTCCCTTTGGGATCTATAAATATTCTGATTCTGTTTTGTGCCCAAATCAACCTTCAAATTCGGAACGGGTGCTTGCGGTCTGACATTAACTGCCACCGATTTTTGTTTCTTATCAAGCCCTGAATCAACCTTAACATCTGAGCTCAATTGCTGTTTCTTTCCTGCTGAACTACTAGGCTCCGCTTTCATCTTCTCTGTCTTCTGAATAGCCTGCTTTTCGGATAACACATTGGGGGTCAAGAGCTTATCTTGATCCTTGAGTTTTTGTCGCAGACTGACCACTTCTTCTTCAAGCTCTTTGATACATCTAACCTGCTCTTTTCCTGTGTTAGTCAAACAATCAATTTCCTTCTTTTGTTCCTCAATTTTAAGCTTATACTCAACAATATTTTCTGAGCTCTCTGGTGTTGAGGATTTTAGTCTTTCAATTTCTTCTAACAGCTCAGAATTTTCTTCATCCTGTTGTTGCATATAGAGTTTGGCATCACGAACCACTTTATTGGCTTTCTTCGTTTTGGCTCTCCAAACGTCTATCTCCTCAAGAGCTGCTTCCAATTCGGCTTCCATATCAATTCTCCCTTCAATTTCTTCTTCTTCTTTATCATCAGATTCTTCTCCCTTTTGAGAACTACCAGCAATTGCCACCAAGGCATTTACCCCACGATCTCTGCAATTTTCAATTTCCTCAACTTCTTCATCCTCAGACTCATCTGAACTTTCAAATTCTTGTGAAAGAAGATTCTTTTTCTTGAAGAAATTTCTCTTGAATTGTTTCTTCCCTTTCACAAAAGCCGAAGCCTTCTTTTTGGGAATTTCAACGTCATCATCATCATCATCATCTTGAAACTTCTTGGGGCATCTTGCCGCAAGATGACCAACCTTTCCACATCTAAAGCATGCTAGTGGAAGTTTACCTTTAAACTTTCCTCTTCCTCTTTGTAGATTCGAAGAAAGGAATGACATCACCTCATCTGTCTCTTCTTCTTCATTAGAATCTTCAATGGTGAGCTTCTTCATGGCCTTAAATGCCACCTCTTTAGACTTCCCCTTTTCCACAGCCTCATTATCATCGTTCCTCATTTCATATGCAACCAAGGTACTGTGCAAATTGTCCAATGTCAGCTCTTTTGGATCTTTATCTTCTAGTACTGAAACTTTCGGATTGAACCGAGGTGGAAGTTTCCTTAAGATGCGCTTTACAATCTTTATGTCTTCAATGGCTTCTCCAAGACCTCGCATATCTTCCACAACAATGTTTACCCTGTCAAAGAATGCATCAACAGACTCATTCGGGTTCATTTTCAGATCTTCATATTTGTTCCACAACACCTGCAGCTTTGCCTCTCTGACTTTTGTGTCCCCTTCATATATATTCAAAAGCTTTTCCCACATGGAATGTGACGTTTTGCATGACATCACTTTTGTGTAGATGGGATTGGAAAGGGCTCCCCCTAGGGCATTGATTGCTTTGGAATCAGCATCCAACTCTCTATGCTCAGCTTCTGATAAAGCACCACTGTTAATATCAGCTGTGATACCATGCATGGCTGCTGAAAACACATCCATTCCCAATGATCGGAAATAGTGTTGCATCCGATTCTTCCATATCTGAAAATTATATCCGTCGAAGATCGGAATCCCTTTATGATTGGTTACCTCCATTGAGAGAAGAACAACTTTTCAACCTCCCTCTGATACCACTTGTTAGGTCCACTAGGCTGGATACCCTGAGAGGGGGGGTGAATCAGGGTATGGCCAATTAAAAATTAATGCCCGTTCTGATCTTGTTTCGCTGTTAAGCAAAACACTCTTCTCTCTTTTTCCTGCTGCACGATATATACAGAAAGTAAAGCAAGCACAGGACACATCAATTTTACTTGGTTCACCGCTAAGGGCTACGTCCAAGGAGCATACGCCGACAGGTTGCCGGTCGTACCAAATTCCACTAATCTTCACTAGCTGTGGATTACAAGGTTCGGGCTAGATCACTTCTATGCCCAGGCTCACTGCCTTTACAATGTTTAGGGTCAGCTCACTGCTTTCCCAAGGGTCACTCCCTGTTTCTCTCTCTCTGGCTCACTGCCGGTGGAGAGGATCACCTTCTTCCTCTTCCTAAGCTCACTGCTCTTGGAAGGTATTCACTCACAGTTTATAGACCTGTAGGTCTCTTCATTTCCATTAAGGAATGCATCTTTCTCTGTATGTAGATGCTCTATTGAAGTCCAACTTTCACCCGCAGATGAATCTCACTTTGCACCGGATGTACCGGGCAACCTCAATTTTTACGCGCAACCCTTACGGTGCCTTGCGCGCAATTTCTATGATTTGCGCGAAATTCCTTTTTCGCGCAACCTCCAAATATTACGCGCAGCCTGGAAACTGCCTTGCGTGCAATTCACTGATTTTGCGCGAAATCCACTTTTCGCGCAAGCTTCCTTTTACGCGCCAACACAAACTTTCTGCACAGCCTTTGCTTTGCGCGCAATCTGACTTTACGCGCAAACTTTAAGTTTACGCGCAACACTCTTTCTTACTTCAATTCCGCGCACCAGAGCTCGGGTATTTTCTATGTCTTGAACTCTCCTGGATGGAGGAGGGTCACTTCATATTTATAGGCAAAATCGACCCCGCGCGAAAAACCCTCCTTGTGCGCGTAATCCGCTTTGATCTTCCGCGCACAAACATTTTCCGCGCACTGCTCCATAATTTCGCGCACCTCATGCCTTTGACATTTTACGAGCTTCGGACCTCGTAACACCTCTTGCGCGAAATACTTCATCTGCTATTTCGCGCGCCACTTCAATTTTCCGCGCACGCCTCCAAAATTTCGCGCGCCTCATGCCTTTACCGATTTTCGAGCGTTCGGCCTTGAAACATCTTTTGCGCGAAATACAATTTCGCGCAACCCGCTGTTTTGCGCGCCACACTTCAAGATTTCGCGCAACCCTCTAGTTTTGCGCGCCACGCTTGATTTTTCCGCACACCTCCTTCATTTCTCTCTCCTCAACCTTTGCCAACAACATATCACTCCATTTTCCATTGGCGATTTTCAGGCCCAAAAATTTGGCAAACACTGGAAAACGGCGCCACCTTGTACTGCTCTTTTGTACCGCCTCCAGATCGTCCTTTCCTTTGTCAAAGTTCATTGTCAACATGGAATGTCAACAACTTCTCAGGAACTCGACAATTCTCCATGGAAACCTGCTTTGTCAACAAACACAATCAACCCAAAAAATGCTGCAAAGTTACCTTGAGGGATTTTTGCCCAACACCCTCCCCCCTGGATAGCCCGCCCAACACCATACCTAGATAGCCCAACCCTTCCCTGGATAGCCCACACACCCTTCCTTGCATCCCCCACCCCCTGAACATCCCCCACCTGGATAGCCCCCACCCCCACCTGGACAGCCCCCACCCCCACTTAGATAGCCCCCCCCCCCCCACCCACCTGGACAGCCCCCCCTTACTAAATAACCCACACCCCTCCCCTGCTTGGACAGCTCACACCCCACCCCACTAGACAGCCCACACCCCCTCCCCAACCTGGACAGCCCACCCCCACCCCCCTGGACAGCCCACCCCCCAGGACAGCCCACACACCCTCCCCCACCTAGAAACCCCACCCCGACCCCCTGGACATCCCACACCACTCCTTGGGCAGCCCATACCCCCTCCCCCATAACCCTATAGCCACCCTACCCCCCCTTCAGCCCTCTCTACCTCCTAGACAACCCACCCCCACCAGGACATCATCCACACCTGGACAACCCCTTACCCCTCCTACAGCCCCCTTAGGGTAATTTTATTAAAAATAATTTTATTTATTAAAAAAGGAAAACCATCATGCATTAACCATTTCATTCCAAACAACAAATTCAATTTATCAAAACATGAAAACTTCAATTTATAAGGCTCTATGGGTCACTTAGGAAATGTCATTGGGGAAAGGGGAATCACCTACATTGTTAATTCCAATTTAAAAATTGGTCCAAACACTCATGAGGTGCGGTGGTGTCTAGGAGGTGTGGAGGTGTCCAGGGGGGCTATCTAAGGGGGTGGGGGTGTCCAAGGGGGTGGAGGGATTCCAGGGGGTGGGGGTGTCTAGGGTGGTGAGGTGGGGGGGGGGGGGTGTTGTCCACGTGGGTGGTGGGGGGGGGGGTGTCAAATGGGCTGGGGGTGTCCAAGGGGGGTGGGTGGGGGGCTGTCAATGGGGGGTGAGGGGTGTCCAAGGAGGGTGGGGTGGGGGTTTCGAGGGGGTGGGGGGATGTCCAATGGGGGGTGTCCATGGGGGTGGGGGTTGTCCAGGGGTGTGGGAGGTGTCCAGGGGGTGGGGGTGGGGGTAGGGGGTGTTCAGAGGTGGCAATACCCATATAATACCATAAAAATTACTTATACCCAATACAACCAACATCAAAATTCCAATCCATCACCCAACCAACAACCCACTCATCCTCAATATCGATACCCTTCCCATTATTCCATGAACAAAAACTGTAAATACAAAATCCAAATCCAATTTTAAACTAAACTAAAGTAGATTGAAACTACCATATCAACCTACTAAACAAACTCTTTACCATATTTGAAGTGTTGAACAAAAAATAGAAAAAAAATCAAAGGTTTCAATATGCCGCAGACCGTAGGAACTCTAATTTAGCCTGAATAAAAAACCAAAAACAGGAAAAATATAGGGAGGACATTAAAAATAAGGCCAAACTTACTAATTTGAAGTGTGGAAATAAAAAAATTATTGATTTAAAATGGATCTATGATGGAAGGAATTTTTCATCCGAGAAACTTTAGAGAGGAGCTTTGGATTATGGTCTACAATCAAGCGGAGTGGGAGTTGGGCTGCTCTGTATTTAGGGGAAAACATTCCCAATGATTTTTAAAAACCATGGGGAAAGCCTCTCTTTACCAATGCTTTATTAAATATCTTTTTATATCTAAGAGCTATTAAATATTTCCCAACAATTTTGTCAAATTGTTGGTAAATATTAACTATATTAACACATTGACAACAGTTTGAACAAACCGTTGGAAAATGTTGCCTTTTTTTACAGTATACCAATAGTTTGAAGAAACAGTTGGTATATATCCATTGGGAAAACCTCCATTTCTAGTAGTGGAGGGAGCAATCAATGTCAATCCCCTCTATGGTCTCGCAACATGAAAAGTATAACAGACACTCTAGGGAATCCCTCAACGTCAATTCACCCTATGGTCTAACTACACAAGGTTCCCACAACCCTGTGTATTAAAATCATGCACAAAATATGTCCATATGACCAAGTAAGCATCAAAATAATACTTGGATAACAACTACAAGGTGTATCATAAGCATGTTAGATAATATCAACTACATCATATCAATACTAGGCATGGAAAACGAAACAGCCTAATAAGCAGTTATAGACCCAATGAACAATATCACACAAAAATGGGAAAACACATCCATAATATTGGTATTAAACCTAATTTGTAATCAAGAACCCTTAATCAATAAAAAAACCATAACAAGTATCAACAGGGTTAAATATCCAAAACACACAATACCCTAAACTAGGGTATTCAGCACTATTTACACATATAGATCAAAGAAATCTACGGAAAGGCACAAACCACCTACCTCGATGTTGTGCAATCGATATAGTTGAACATTAGCCTTTGAATCGACCTAGAACATGGTAGATATACAAAAACATCAAAAATTCTCAACCATAGATATCCCATGAAAGAGCAGGAATCAAGAGAATAGGCTCTAGAAAAAGGAATAACTCAGAGTGGCAATTCTAACACAACAGACAGTGTTCGATTCAGAGAACTGATAGCGAGTTGGGGTCTCGAAGAAGAATCATTGACCTAGATCACTCCTGGATGAGTCGAAGATAGAAGAATACGTTTCTGTAAATGAGACGTGGTCCCGCTCTAATATAAAAATTTAAAATAAAAATACATGGCGTGTTCCCTAAAGATACATGGTGTGTATAGGTCTTTACCGGGTCCCACCTTCTACGGCTCTTCCACATCATCAAACAGTCGTGTACACAGCCGTGACACAACCAAACATGGCCAGGACATGGTTCCAGAGTACACGTCATGTACAAAGAAGTACACGACATGTACAAGGAAGTACATGACGTGTACTATTAAAAATGTCATTCCTCCCTTCTTCCTAAAAAACAACCTGAATGAAAAATCATACTTGAAAAAAAGATCAAGGTTCATAAAAACTTCCCCCTTAAAGAAATTATTCCCAGAATTTCCCTAATGAGGTGGTGAAGAATATTACTTGAACATCTCTGGCCATTGTGATTGCACATCAGCCTCTCTCTCCCAACTCTCATCTAGTACTCACCCGTGCTTCCATAACACCCGTACTAGAGGAAAAAATCCACTAGGAAGAACCTTCACACTGTGATAAAAAATATAGATAGGATACTACTTGAATGATACATCCACTTACAAATCAACCTCCTCAGGTTGAAAAACTTGATATGGGTCTGAGCTGTAATGTCGTAGCTAAGAAACGTGGCAGACGTCATGCAGAACCCAGTACCTATGAGGTAACTACAAAGGATAGGCAGCAGGCCTGAATTTCTCCAAAACCTCAAACGGCCCAACATATCTCAGTGAATGGTTTCCCTATCTCCTAATCATGCTATGTCCAAACCTCGGTGTGACACAAATAAAAACCTTATCTCCAACTTCAAACTCCAGAGGTCATCTCCGTCGATCAACATAAGACTTATGTCATGATTGTGCAGTAGAAATCTCATCCGAATCAACTCCACCTACTCTGTGGTGTCCTAAACAAGACGGGGTACCAACATAGCTATCTATCTTGCTTGCAGCCAACATAGGGGTGATTGGCATGGCCTACCATACAAAGCCTCATAAGGTGCCATCTGAATATTTCCTTGAGAACTATTATTGTAAGAAAACTCCACCATAGTTATGTGCTTCTCCTAAGAACCCCCAAAATCTTGGATTCATGCTCAAAGCATGTCCTACATCACATGAATCATATGCTTAGACTGGACATCTGTCTGGGGATGGTAAGTTGTACTCAGAAGTACCTATGTTCCAAAATCCCTCTATAGTCCCTGCTAGACCCAAGATGTAAAACAAGTATCCCTATCTGAAATGATGGAGTGTGGAACCCTAGGTAAATGTACCACCACTCGGATGTACAACCTTCTAATATCATCTTAACTGAAGGTATCCTTTATTAGTTAAAAGTGTGAAACCGTTGTGAGCCTATCAATGAAAACTAAAACTACATCATTCCTTTGAGGCTACCTAGGAAAACCTGTCACGAAATCCATCACAACATCATTCCACTTCCACCCGGGAATGGGCAACTGCTGTAAAATCCCTTACGGTCGCTGAAGCTCCACCTTCACCCACTAAAAGGTGGAACATCTCATCACAAAACCAACAAAATCTCTCTTCATACCTATCCACAAATACCGATGGTGTAGATCTTGATACATATTGGTGACACTCGGATGAACTACCCAAATTGAGGAATGAAAATCCCACATTATCTCGTCACGTATGACTTCAGACACCCATATGCGCCCATGAAAATTCAAGATATCATCCTCTTTTATGGTATATCCAAGAATAGGGTCCTCTACTGACACACTCTCCCGTAGAACTATGCCTTCAGAATATGATAGCAGCCTAATTTTCACTCGATCAAGTAGAGTAGAGGTAACAAATTCTTATGAAAGAAACGTCTGCCCATGTCTATCATGCACCTTTAAATTCATCCTATATAACAGAGCCATAAGATTCCACTAACTACTAGCCTCTTGAAGTGCATGTATCTGATTCCTCCTACTTAACGCATCATCCACTGCGTTGCCTTTCCCAGGCGTGTAGGCAAGCTCAAATTCAAAAGACTGATGGTACATAACCAACCTTCCTTGTCTCATATTCAGATCGCACTGAGTGAAGATATACATGAGACTTTTATGGTTGATGAAACCCTCGAAATGATCTCCCAAGAGATAATGTCTCCAACAGCATATATAATGAACAAAAATAGGCAACTCAAGATAGTGTGTCTGCTAATTAATATCATGTGGTCTCAACTACCTAGACCTGTATGGAATGACTCCCTCCCCTTCATAATCACTACTCCCATCATGGTACATGATGCATCATAGTAAACTTTATAACTCTTTCCCGGCTCAGAAAAAACTAGTATTTGTGCTGAATTTAACCTCTTTTTCATCTCTTGGAAGGTTGAATCGTAGGAATATTTCCACAAGTACTTCTCAACCTTCTTATTCAGGCCCTTCAGTGGCACTGCTAAGCATGAAAAGTCCTATATAAAACATATGTAGTAACCAGCTATCCCTAGAAAACTTAGTACCTCAAAGACATTCTTCGGCTACTCCCCATAAACTACGGTCCTCACTTTCTCTGGGTCTACTGATACTCTTGTCTCTTAGATAACATGACCCAATAAGTGAATTTGGACCATCCAAAAGTGGCATTTTGAGAGCTTAGAGTATAATTTATGTTCTCTCAGTGTACTCAAAACAATCTCAAGATGGGTGGAATACTAGTGTTGAGTGTGAGAGTACACCAAGATATCGTCCAAAAAACCACTACAAATGAGTTTAAATATGGATGGAACACTTGGTTCATCAGTTACTTGAAAACTAGAGGCGCATTTGTGAGACCAAACTACATAAACACATACTCATATAGACCATACCTTCTCTGAAAGGCTGTAAGGGTTAAATCTAATGGCCTAATGCACAACTGATGATAACCAAATCTCATGTTAATCTTCGAGAACACCCAGGATTCTTGAAGTTATCAAAGAGATCAACAATCCACGGTAAGGGATATTAGTTCATGACCATCAAATGGTTCAAATTTAGATAATCCACACAAAGTCTGAGGGTGTCATCTGCCTTCTTCACAAATAGGACAAGAGAACCCCAATGAGAAGCACTGGGTAAGATGAAGCGATTTTCCTGCAACTCCTCCAACAACTTCTTGAGCTCCTGTAACTCTAGTGTATCCATCCTATAAGGAGTAATAGACACTAGTGACAATCTTGGTATGAGCTCAATAAAAAAATTATACCTCTCTCTTAATAGGAAAACCTAGAAATTCTTCTAGAAATACATCCCTGACATGATAAAAAATTGGAGGAAATTCCATCTATGAAGTCCCCTGGTCATCGAGATACAAACTACCAATATGGGTTGTAACTCCTCCCAACCCATAATGCTCAGGTCCTGCTCTGCTCGCAAGGACATCCCAGTCACCCTTATGTAGAAACAAACCAACATCTAGTGATGTGAAACTCACTCTATGGAAATACTAATCAACAATAGCTTGCAAGGGAACCAACCATTCCATTATGAGAATGTCATCGTAGTGAGTTATCTCTAATACATGCACATATTATAAGATTTAACACCCACCAACCTCAAGATGGCACTTCTTAGACTGTCATATACTAGTTGTTCTAGTCCCAAATAGAGTTTCTAGATTCATAACATCCTCATAAGAGAAGATATATAGACCCAATATATCTAAAACAAAAATAGATATGAAACTATGGGAAGCCCCTATATCAAAAAGTGTAGAAGATAAAACTGAGGCAACTAGAATCATACCTCTATCTATAGAGGGTCTGGGATCCTACTCCTACTGGGTCTGCTCCACTACAAAATTATGACATGTAATGCGGCCCTATAACCCTTCCTGACTACCCTGAGCTGGTCCACCCTGCTATCACTGGAAACCTGTTGTCTAATTCCCATGGCCACAACCACCTCCTCGACATGAACGGCCGGAAAAACTCCAATTCCCTAACTAGGGAGAAACTGGTGGTCCAAATCTTGAAGGTGGATTCATAGAAGAACCCCTATCACCAGCTGCTGGTGAGAAAAACAATCTGAAACGCTGAAGATGACCCATATTTCCATAATATCGGCACTCCACTAGGTCTCTCGGGAAATTTGGCCTCATATTCCCGCTCTTCCTGCACTGGTAGCATACCACTTGGATGCCCGAAGGAGTATACTGCCTACTTGGATATCCACGTGTAGACTCCCTATGAAACTTCCTGTTTTCAGCTAGAGAAGTACCAAATTTGGATGCTGAACCACCCTGACTCACAGCTTTAGAATCTCTCAGGTTACACACTATTGTTAGAAACTGGTTGACGATAGGAGAAATGGAAGTCAACCTGAAGATGTTCACATGAGATAGAATTTCATGCACGAGACCATACTCAAACTTCCTGGCCAGAAATACTTCATCACCCCCCAGAATGGGTATGAAGTGCTACCGCTTTTTGAAGTAAGAATAATACTCCATGACCGAGAGAGTACCTTTCTCCAAACTCATTAACTCTCAGGCTCAGTTGACCCTCAAAGTCTTTGGGTAGAAGTTTTCATAGAAGACACGCTGGAACTCATCCGATGCCATAACCTTATGGTGTCCCACCTATAAAATCACATCCAACCATCTCTTGGATTAATCCCAAATCATATACATAGCGAGGTTCACCCTCCTCTATGAATGTGTCTCCAGATGCTCGAAGATAGAAAACATTCCTTCTAACCATGACTATGCATCCTGAGGTCCTCCATCCCCTGAGAAAGTGGGAGAATGTTGCTACTAAAAACCCTACATCAACTCTGCCATATATGGGGTAGGATGTGGTGCTCCCTAGAAGGTTTTCATAAACCTCGTGAAGGCTTCTCGGAACTATGCATCAGCACCTGTATCTGAAATGATGGCTAGTGCCAAGATAAGCATGCCATAAGGATCTTCTGGTAGTCTATGATCTACCATGTCCAGGGTCTGCTCATTACCCTGTATCTGGCGTACAACCAAAGGATTTCTTGGTGGCATGACTCTGTGATTTCAAGCACTCACCTTAGATCATGATTACCAAGGAACGAAACTTATAAGTGCAGTAAAGTAACGGGAGAAAGAAAACATTCATGTTTTTTAAAACATAGATACACGGCATGTATATACCATACATGGAATTTTCTTTCATGTCTTTACATGGGTATGTACTTCTACCAAATCTAGTCATGTAACACTCCATAAACACAACATGTTCTCCTTAGAGACAACGTGTACTTGAACCTTTCCCCCTACCTGAGTTCCTCTACATGTATAAGACACATTGTTCTCCTAGAATAAAACTACACAATGTGTTCAAAATAAAAATGGTGTGTACCACTTAAGTTTCAATCGCCCGTGTCATTAGTCACATGATCATAGACACATTTGACTCTACATGGCGGGTTTATTCCAGACACAACGTGTACTAGAAGGATTTCACTAACCTGTGTCGTTAGTCACAAGGTTGGATACATAGTCTCTACAACAAGGAATGTATGTCTGGTACACAACATGTTCCACAAAATATTTCCCAACTCCGTGTTTTTGCGTGAACAGTCAGCCACCCAGTTAACGATTACACGACGTATACTCAATGTACACAGCATGTGCTTATGAAAAGTTGTTTCATCATGAACAGAATGATACTTGACATGTATTCATCACTACACACCATGTATTCTAGGTTTCTACAGACAATAAGTGTCATAAACTATTATAGAACCCATAAAAACACTGAAACTATCATTACTGTGCCAAATTATGATTTGTGGGGGGCCATACTCCTCACAAATCAAAACTTGGAATCATATACAAGTATAATAGTGCAATGATCCACCAAATTATGATCCATGAGGGCCCATAAAACCTCAAGGAGGAATGTTCGACGTTCATTGAAACGAAACCTTACAGAATCCAATACCCTATCAAATAGTAGATATTATATCAAGGCATTTATCACAACAATATGAATATTTAGTACAACATCTATCACAACAACATGCAATCAGTAATGAACCCTAAATGGCATGACAAGAATGCACGACATGTGATCTATATAAAGTGACTATATGATCCTTGATATGGCATACCTTTATCTCACCTGGTTTAAAAAAATATAACCTCAAAAATATCAACGATAACATCACAAAACACGTGAATCACCCAATGGGGAAGTCAAATCAACTGTAATAATTTAAATACAAAAATATTGAAATATTTAAGGAAAATTGGATTTTCCATGTACATGGATTAGCTACTATCGGTCACAACATATTACCAACCACCAATTCCTTCCTATCCCTGTCTATAGGATCCAAATATTAAGTCAAAGAAGAAAAGAATCCCTCTGATACAACTTTTTAACATCTCGGTTCCAGGTGCCGTCCAAAGGTGCCCCATAACCGGTTGGTCACATGTCCTGAAGCACATTTTCCCAAATGCTAGAGGCTTCCGACTAGCAGTAGGGGCCTTGGGTGTGATATTTGAGAAACTATACCCTTATTGTCAGGGTAACATGGCGGAATAGCAATAATATACAACAACAAAAACAATAATACCATATAATAAAGAAAAAATGTAAGACTGAAAGTAGATAATCAACTGGAGCACATATATAAATGATTCATGTCACATATGTCTAGAAAAACATCCAAACACATCACAATGCTAGAAATTTAGTACTAAACCAAATTACAAAGGAACACAAGTAAACAAATCAAACAGCATCACCAGACTCAGCTTGGTCACATACTCTCCAGCTCCACAGCAATAAAGTACCTGAAGTATAATGGCACTTTCCCTTATCTATACTTGCAACAATATAATCTATTTGGGCCGAAAAGCATGACCCAAACAGGGTGTGGGACGAATCCCAGTAGGCGACCACCCAAAGATCTATGCCCGATTGTCAGTGAATATATATAGCAGGAAAATATGAGAAATGAAGTAATTAATAAGGAATTACTAAAAAGTAAACAATCCTACAGTTTCAACTATATTAATTTACATTTATTAAGTAATCAACCAAACAAAACACAGGCAACCCTCTGGGAAATTTCTCATAGTCTAACCCCTCTAGTTCAACTTATCATTTAAATAAATAAGGATATAACGACTGACACATGCATATAGAGGGGTGTGGAAAAAACAAATATAACCTAATTTAAGATGTATTATAGTGGGTTACCTAGGTTTTCTCTAGATATTAGTTCTCCAAAATAATGTTTGTCTCTTAAAATTAGAGGAAAAAGTGATGTTGTCTTTGAAATTGTTTGATTTGGAAAATACAAGAATGAAACTTAATAAAGTAAATAAATTAAGTGAAAGTTTTAAAAAAATTGACAATTGATGTGATTTAAATTAGTGATTTGAAATGACGATTAGTTTAGGGTCGGTTTTATAATTGTAATTCTATCACAGTTCACTTTACGCAATTCTCTTTTCCTAAGTTGTTAAGAGTGAGAATCCAAAAATGTTTCTTCTCACTCCCTTGGTCACATAATAATGTGAGAATAAACCTTACTAAAACTGTAGATCGGTCTACTATCATTCCATGTGTAATATAGTGGTATATAATACCCTCAATTATCTTAGGCAATTCCTAACTGGGTGTTGTTTATCCCATGTAATCAATAACATTCACTACTCCTCCCACAAGTACCGGTGATCACCGAGTACTTCAGGACAAAGTATTGGTCTATTCCATCATCTATAAACCAGAACCTAGTGAAGGGAGATATTGATCATTTACCAAATATACATAAATAATATAATCTAAAATTAGATAAAATAGTACATGATAAAAAAAACTCTTATAAGAAATTGAAACCAATTCACAGAAGAGAAAATAGGATATTAAAATATTAAGTAAAATAACACAAGAATTACAAAAGGGAAAACCTACCACTCCCCAATAAATCAAGAGATATACCCCACCATGGTAAGGGTATGTGATTTGAAGGGGGGATAATAATTCTTTACAAATTTAAGAGGGAAAAAAGAATGAAAAGCAAGAACATAAATTTTGATCCTCCAGAATCTTTCCTCTAGAAGTTTGCCTCTCTTATACCCACCAGACATCCGAACAAAGAAAATATCCCTTAATATAAGATTTTGGAATTTGAGTTCTATATCTATAATCAAAATATAAAATCCTTTTTACAGGTTTAATGGAAGATATGGCTTGATTAATGAGTTCAACTTCTTCTCACCGCCAAACACTTTTTCACCCACTCCACTTGGACGTGCCCAAAAGCTGCCTTGATGAGATTATTATTTTATGATATTTAATGTGAACTGTACCTTGAATGTTATATATTGAAACCAGATGGAAACACATCATTTTAATGTAAATTTAATGAGATATTTTAGATTTAATGTAGTGGAGTCCATTCTGCCAGCCAGATTGATTTCTCTATTTGATTTATTTTTCTGTACCACTGGGTTTCGAATTGGGTCTTGGTCCAGAAGAAAAAATTAAATCCCATGAGCATATGAATCCTAAAAAAGAATATTCACTTGAATTATATCAATAATGTAAAAGTTATTCCCGAAAAATAGAAGCTCCCAAAAACTGTCAATTTTACAGAATTACCCCATTTTCACATTTAAGCCAAAAATGCACCAAAAGTACATAAATGATGCAAATATACTCAAATAGAATATTTGGGAGGTATTAAATAATTTAAATACATATTAATAATAATGAAAATATTAACTCTATCAATTCCACCACACTTATCACTTGGACTCCTGGACAAGTCAGAATCAAAATAAAATTAATGAAAATTTAAAACACAGATCCATGAGATCCACCAATTTGATAACAAGAAACAAAATATATCATACCTCATCAAAAACTATTATTTCAAGTTCTTAATTTCAGATCATTCAATATATTTCCTCTTCATTTCTACCCTCATGCGGACAAAACACTTACCTAAAATTCATTATATCTCATCACGTAAATTTCATTTTTTTAGCAATGTCTTTCTCATCCAAACTCATACAAGGGTCACCATAGGCTTGATAAATTCCTACATCTCAACCAAATGTGATTCAAAGACATATTTTTATCATGAGTACTTGTCATGGTTGTTCTGTAGATTTAGGTTGGTAGGATTTAGATGTGAAAATCCTGAGGCTGAATGAAGAGGGATTGACTCTTTTTGAAGCAAAATTGCATTACTCTAATATTCACACAATTATGGTCTCCTCCCCAATCCACTTAATATAAAATTATCACCATCATCATGAAATATTGAAAAAAAATTCCCAAATTTTTCAATTTTAGTATAAAAATTCCAATCTTCTCAAATAATAATTTTCTTGAAAGCTCCAAAAAAGGCACAACTTTATTTCTCCATTTGAAGCTCCAGAAAGGCACAAATTCTCTAATCATGAAAGCTCCAGAAAAAGAAAAAATTTCAATAGAATGATTTTTTCAGTAGCAATAAAATATCTTCAAAATTTTATTTTTACCCAATGTACCCCCAAATAAGGTAGCACAATACAATACATCTTCCCCTACACTGAAGTTCTACTAGATCATGCGATTTTACTTCAAGAGCAGGTTGGATAGGGAAAATTGGATAATAATTTAGCTATCATAGTAGGATTTTCATGGCTTCTAAAGGATACAAGGATTACATGTTCAAGTTAGTCCATTATAAAAATAATTTTATAGAAAATGGGGCTTTAAAACCAAATAAATTCCTCAATCATTTAAAACACAAGCACCTTAAACCCTCAGGTTTTGATAGGAATAAATCAAATTCGGGTTAAATTAAGCATAATTGGTTCTCTCAAGAAGTGAGGTTAATGTAAATAATATGAAATCAATAGGTTCATAAGCCTCATAGAAATGTGATTTCACATATAAAGATAGTGATATATTGCATGTGATTCAAAAATTAGAGTACTTTTCATGAAATTCCCAAAGAATTGAACTTGAAACAAAGTCATTTTCAGCATTCATTTAAGACTACTTTCATGGAATAAACTATTTCTCCCATGGAAATGGGTTTTAAAAATGTCAAAGATAATCATTTCAGCTCAAAAGATTCAAAAAAACCAAAAAATATAAAAATAAACACACAAAATTTGAAACAAACACATTTTAACAAATAAAAATCCTATACTATAAAGGTTCCCTCGCCCACACCTAAATGATGTAGTGTTCCTAATGCATTCAAATAGATTTAACATGTAATAATATTTTAAATAAAATCAAAAAAATGAATAAAATGTAAAGGATATGTACGACCTGATGGAGTTTATTGATAAATAGGTTGGAGGAGTGTGATCTTCTCCATTGACTCTGATGGCATGGTCCTAAGGAATTTCTTTAGCATGTGCCCACTTACAGTGGATGTCTCTTTCTATACATCCTTTACAATCTGCACAACACCAAATGGATACACATGAGTAACTATAAATGGACCTTCCCATATAGAAAGAAGTTTATATTCCATCATCTTGAGTCTTGAATTGAATAAAAACACTTTGTCGCCAGTATGGAAGTCTTTTGGTTGGATCAGTTTTTCATGAGCCACTCTTGTCCACTATTTTTAAATCCTATAATATTAAAATGAGTTCCTACTAATATCATCCATCTTTTGTAATTGCAATCTTCCCTATTTCCCAGCACTTTCAAGATCCAGATTTTTCTTCCTCACAGGCCAGTATGCCTTCTGTTCCAATTCCATAGGTAAGTGAAAACTTTTCCCATAAATTAGCCTACAGGGACTCATTCCAATTGGGGTTTTGTAGGCTGTCAAGTAATCCCATAATGTGTCTTCCAACATTTGGATCCAATCCTTCCTATTTTGATTCACAATCTTTTCCAAAATTCCTCTGATTTCCCTATTGGACACTTCAACATGCCCATTAGTCTGTTGATGATAGGGAGTTGATGTTTTATGATGCACCCCATACTTTTTCAACAAATCTTCTATTACCATATTGTAAAAGTGAGTACCTTGATCACTAATTATGGCTCTGGGAACACTAATCCTATAGAATATTTTATCCCTGACAAAATCACAAACAACTTTAGAATTGTTAGTCCTGGTGGATTTTACATCCATCCATTTTGAAACATAAAGAACAACAAGAAGAATATAATAATTTCTAAGTGATATTGGGAAGGGTCCCATAAAATATATCCCCCAAAAATTAATAATTTCACAAAAATTTAGTGCATTTTGTGTAATTTATTGTCTTTTTCAAATATTTCCTGCAAACTGACATTTTTCACACCATTTTCAAAATTCTTGAGAATCTTTGAAAAGTGTTGGCCAATAAAATCAAGATTCTAAAACCTTAATTTCTGTCCATTGAGGTCTGAAGTGTCCTCCACAAGATAATGTGTGAAAAAACATTATGATGAAATCAATTTCATTTTTAGGAAAACAAATTCGTATTATTTGGTCATTGAAAATCTTCTATAGAAATTGATCATCCCATATGTAATATCTCGATTCAGCTTTCAATTTGTAAATTTGGTGAGAATTTAAATGATATTAGACCTAAGATTTACCATATAATTGACCATGTCAGCATACCAAGGTAATTCTCCCTCAATAAAGTAGAACTGATCTCTTGGAAGGTGATCATTTAGTGGGTTAGTGTCTGGAATTTCAACTGCAATAGTGTTGGGATGTCTACTTAAGTGATCAGCCACTTGGTTCTCAGATCCATTCTTATATTTTATTTTTATATTGAACTCCTGTAGTAATAGCATCCATCTCACAATCCTTGGTTTTTATTCATCCATCTTCATCAAGTACCGAAGAGATGATTGATCTGAAAACATGATGACTTTAGTTCCAAGCAGATATGATCTAAATATTCCTAAAGCAAAAAAACTACTAAAAACTCTTTTTCTATTGTTTTGTAGTTGAATTGTGCCAAATATAAGGTTTTTAAGGCATATTCAATGAATTTTGTCCTGCCCTAAATTCACTGAGAAAGGACTTCTCCAACTACTTGGTTTGAAGCATCACAAAGTAGCTCCAATGGTTCTTCCCAATTGGGTGGTGGCATTACTAGTGGTGTAATCAATCTTCTTTTCAACTCATCAAAGGATTCCCTACATGAACCTTTGAAATTGAAATAAGTATCTTTAAAAACTAATCAAGATATATGGAGATAGAAATTACTGAAATCTTTGATAAACCTCCTGTATAATCATGCATGTCCTAAAAATGATCTAACATGTTTCACACAAGTTGGGTAAGGAAAAGAATTTATCACTTCAATTTTTGATTTATCAACTTCAATACCATTTTTGAAATGATATTCCCAAGGACAATTCCTCTCTCAACCATAAAATGACACGTTTCAAAATTCAAAACAAGGTTCTTTTCAATGCAAGTTTTCAAAACTTTTTCTAGATTTTTCAAACAATGATCAAAAGAGTTTCCAAAAACTGTGAAATCATCCAAGAAAACCTCCCAGAAATATTCAATGTGATCATAAAATATACCTACCATACATATCTGAAATGTACCTGGAGTATTACAAAATTAAAATGGAATCCTTTTGTATGGAAAAGTTTCGAAAGGATAAGTAAAGGTAGTCTTCTCGTGATCCTTGGGAGAAATAGATACCTGAAAATAACCTGAAAACCCATCCAAAAAGAAGTAATGAGTTCTCCCTTCCAATCACTCTACATATGGTCAATTAAAAGGATAGAAAAATGATATTTTCGAGTAACCTGATTCAACTTCCTAAAATATATGCACACTCTCGAGCTATTTTGATTTCTCATAGGGATTAATTCATTGTTTTCATTCCTTTCAATGGTTAAGAAAGTTTTCTTTGGAACTATATGGATGGGGCTAACACATTGTTAATCTGATATGGGATAAGTGATCCCAACTTCTAACACTATATCAATCTCTTGTTTCACAACCTCCATTAGGGTGGGGTTCAGCCTCCTTTGGGGTTGTCTGTAAGGTTTGGAATATCCTACAAGAAAAATTCAATGTGAGAAAAATTTTGGGTTTATTCCAGGGATATCACCTAATATCAACCCTATTTCTAGGAAATTATCTCTCAAATGCTCAATAAATTATTTTTATTGAGTTTCAGATGGATTATTAGCAATTATTACTCGTAATTTCTCTCCCTCCATAAGGTAAACATATTTTAAATCAGTGGGGAGTGGGTTTAATTTTAGATCAAGGGGATTCTCATGGGTTGAAACAAAATTGAGGTTCCCAACATCCAAAGGTTTGACATCCTTCACATAAGAAATTATATCACCTTCATCATCATTTAACAAATTATCAATGAAATCAGATTTTACCTCTTATTCCCACAAGAAATTAAAATATTCAGTGGTTTGGGAATCTATATGTTCAATGATATTTTTAATGGAAAAATTATCTCTTGATTATAAGAATTCATGAAACATACCTGATTCTTCAATTAGTTCTGTACCATATTCATGGGAGATTGCAAAGATTGAATGATCATCTGATGGGTGCCTCATGGATTCAAAAATATTGAAGTGGACAGTGTTGTCTCCAAAATACATGGTAATTGTTCCTTCATGTACATTGATTCTGGTTTTGACCATATTTAAGAAATCTCTCCCCAAAATGATGGGTGGCTGTGATTAGATCCTATCATCTTCCATATTCAACACCTAGAAGTCAGTAGGGAATAAAAGATTATTGACTATTACCAAGACATCCTCCAGAACTCCTGCTAGGAAAACTGTGGATCTGTTTTCAAGTTGGACCACCACTATTGTGGGCTTCAAGTCTCCCATCTAAAAATAATTATATAATGAGTTAGGTAATACATTAATTGATTCACCTAAATCACAAAATGAATTAGATAAATTTAATGAACTAATGGGGCATGGAAGAGAAAACGTCCATGGGTCTTGACAATTGGTTAGAAATTGTGGAGTGATAAGGGCTGAGACAATTCTTCCCAAATTGATCCTCTCATTCCCTTTAAGTCTTCTCTTTTTGGTGCAAATATCCTTCAAAAATTTATCATA
The DNA here is from genome assembly GCA_963277665.1 of Viscum album. NCBI lineage: Eukaryota > Viridiplantae > Streptophyta > Magnoliopsida > Santalales > Viscaceae > Viscum > Viscum album. The sequence continues at coordinate 1,071,694,027 of OY728127.1, read as the reverse complement.
CTTTGATACTTTTTTGAGTGCTTCAAGCAGAGGTACATTGATTTCCACTTTCTAGAAGGTGTCCAGAATTTCTTTTTGTAGTGATTCTTATTGAAACCTCTTTGATTAAATCGTACTTGATGGAAATGGTGGAGGTATTACTCTCTTCCCCCTTTTCTACCTTTGAAATGGTGTTTCTTGTTTCTTATTCATTGTCCTATCCTTTTCCTCCACCTTATTCTTATCTTCTTCTCAATGAATTATCATCATTTCTATCTTCATTTTCTCCCAGATTAGGTATGCTTGTTTCAGGTTCAATGGTGGATGGTGGTGGGAGTTCTTTTCCACTTCTTGTTTTTATCATACTGACATTCACTTTTGTGTTTGGGATTATTTGGGAAGTGTTTTTACATGTATTTTTTTCCAGAAAGTCCATTAGACTTTCAAACTTGTTGGAAAAATATTTCATGGTGTCCTTAAACTCCTCAAACATAGATTTTTGTTGCTAGATTTTAATTGGATGTTGTACACTAGTGTATGGATTCTCATAGGTTCTCTGGAAAGAGGGTGGTTTTTGGTATGAAGGCTAGTTATAACACTGCTTTTGTTGAAATGGTGGGTTCTATAATTGATTCTGGAATGGTGTCTTATTTTGAAAATGGTTTTGGTGTGGGGGTATACCTTAATTATACTTATTTCCAAACCCATATTCAACTTGGTTAGGATCTATCCATACTTGATTTTTTTGGAACTACCTTTTCTGAAAGGCTTCCACACATGTTTCCATTCCCTATATTTCAAAACATTGGTCAGTTAAATGATCAGGTGATGAGAATAAACCACATACCTTAGCCGGCACTTGTTAGTCACTAACTTGATTCAAGGCAATCTTCCTCACCAATGTAGATAGCTCTTAAATCCTAGTTTCTAGTATGGGTGATGGATGATAAGTTCTTACCTCATGTATATCTCTTGGTCCAATACCTCTTGTTCCAAACTGTTTTGAGTTCTGGGTAATCTTCTCAATCAAGCCCTTGGATTCTTCTGGTGATTTGTTAATCAATGAACCTCTAGATGATGCATCAAGAATATTTCTATAATTGTCCAGTATTCCTTTATATAAGAATACAAGAAATTAATGTTCCTCAATGGTTTGATTCGGGCAGCTGGACATAGCTTCTTAAATCTCTCCCAGTAATCCTAAAGGGTTTCTCTAGATGATTGTCGTATGGTGTAGATTTCCTTCCAAATGGTTGTGCTTTAAGAGGTGGGGGAAGAATATTTTCATAAAACATGTTACCAGGTCATTCCAGTCATGAAGGTCTCCTGGTTGTAGGCCTTACAACCATTCTTTTATAGACCCATCTAATGAAGATGAAAATTCCTTCCACTTTACCTGCTCCTCAGTAACTCCATGGGGTCTAAAAGTTAAGAAAACATTTGTGAACTCTTTAATGTGTTTGTTTGGATATTCACCAACCAAACCATGAAAATATGTAAGCAAAGGAATCAGGTTAGGTTTCATTTCAAAATAATTTTGTAACACTGGCATGGAAATTTTATTGTTTTGATTAAGGAATTGTTGTGCATAGAGGTCTCTAAGAGTTGGGTTTTTATTTTCATCCATAAAGACAGGCTCAGAGTGAACACTTGAAGTTTCACTTGATTATACAAGGGGAATTTACTCAAATTCATATTTCAAATTAATTTTTCTAATTCTATTCAACAATGTTCTTACAATTTAAAGATCTATGGGTAAAAGTTCAGTTTTTGAGGTTCTAGTCATTCAATTTTGAAGAGAAAAGATGAAAAGAGAAAGGATAGAAATGAAAAGAAATATTAGCGCTACCTCCCTTGAAATGACACCATGTTTTGACACGTGCATATCATGGGGTGTGTAAAAACCAAATATAACCTATGAAAAAATGTATTATAGTGGGTTACCTAGGTTTTCCATAGAGAGGAGTTCTCAAAAATGGTGTTTGTCACGTAAAATTAGAAGAAGATGTGATGTTGTTTTTCAAATTGTTTGATTTGGAAAATACAAGAAAGAAACTAAATAAATAAAAGAAATTAAGTGAATGTTTTAATAAAAAATTGACAATTTTTGTGATTTAAATTAGTGATATGAAATGGTGATTAGGTTATGGTCGGTTATCTAATTTTAATTCTATCACAGTTCACTTTACCCAATTCTCTTCTGCTAAGTCGTTATGAATGAGAGTCCACAAATGTTTCTTCTCACCCCTTGGTCAAATAATAATGTGAGAATAAACCTTACTAAAACAAAATATTGGCCCACTATTCTTCTAATGTGTAATATATTTTCTTAAAATACCCCTAATTATCTCAGGAAATTCCCAATTGGGTATTGTTTATCCCAAGCAATCAAGAACATTCACTACTCCTCCCACACGTACCAGTGATCACTGAGTTCATCTTCACTAAGTCATAGTCTAGTCCATAATATATAAACTATAACCCAGTGGGGGGAGATATTGATAATTGACCAAATATATATAAACAATAGAATCTAAAATCTGATACAATCGTACATGATAATAAAAACTGTTATAAGAAATTGAAACTGATTCACCGAAGAGAAAAGTGGATATTAATACATTAAGTGAAAGAAATCAATAATTAAAAAATGGAAACCCTACCACTCAAAAATCACTCAAGATATCTACCCCACAATGGTAAGGGTATCTGATTTCAAGTGGGGAGAAGAAGTCATTATGATGATTAGAAGAACAAAAGAAAGAAAAGCAAGAATAGAAATTTTGATCCTACAAAATCTGTCCTCCAGATGTTTACCTCTGTTATGCCAACCAAAATTCTGACACAAGCCAATATACCTTCTTATAAGATGTTTGAAATTTAGTTTTCTATAGATCCAAAAAATATAAAAGGCTTTGGACAGGTGTAATGGAAGATATGTCTTGATTAGTGAGTTTAACTTCTTCTGGCCGCTAAACTCTGTTTCACCCACTCCACTTGGAGGCACCCAAAAGATGCCTTCATGAGATTATTATTTTATGAAATTTAACATGAACATTAACTTGAATGTTATCTGTCAAAACCAGCTAGAATCACCTCATTTGAAGGTCTTTTGAATTATATATTTTATATTTAATGTGGTGGGGTCCATTCTGCCAGCCAGACTGATTTCTCCATTTGATTGATCTGTACCATTGGGTTTCGAATTGGGTCTTGTTACAGAAGATAAAACTGAAGAACACGAGAATATGAAGTCTAGAAAATTATTCACTTCAATTGGAAAAGTTATTCCCAAAAAACAAAAGCTTCGAAAAACTTTCAATTTTACAGAATTACCCCCATTTTCACATTTAAGCCATAAATGCACCAAAAATACATAAATGATGAAAATATACTCAAATTGAATAATTAGGAGGGATTAAATAATTGAAAAAAAATATTATTAATAATTAAAATATTAACTCTATCAATGACCCTCTTGGAAGCTCACATAGTCTAATCCCCTTGGTCACATGCAAACAAAGACTATCTAAGGAAGCACTCACCATCAATTTATCCTATAGTATTTTAAAGATAAACTAATGAATCTCTGAGGAAGAACTCAACATAAATTCCCCATGTGGTATTATAATGGTAACTATAGACACTCTGAGGGAGCAATCAACGTCAATCCACCCTATGGTCTCATAACGTGAAATGTATAACAGATACTCTCAAGAAGCCCTCGGCACCAATTCCTCCTATAGTCGAAATGCGCTAGGTTCCCACATCCCTCTTTAATACAATCATGAAAAAACGATGTCCATCAGCCCATGTAACCCTCAAAATAAAACTTGGATAACAACTAAATTGCATATCATAAGCATTCTTGATAATATCAACTCCATCCTATCAACATTAGGCATGGAAAATAAAATATTCTAACAGGAAGTTCTAGACCTAATGAACAGTATCAAACAAACATGGTAAAACACATCCATAAGAAAGGTAATAAACCTAATTAATAATCCAAAACCCTTACTCATGCAGTAAAACCATAGAAAGCCTCAACAGGGTTAAATATCCAAAACACACAATACCCTAAACATGGGTATTCGACACTTTTTGCACATATTGATAAAAGACATCTATGGAAAGGCACAAACCACCAACCTTGATGTTGTACGATCGATATAGTTAAAACACATCCATTGAATCAACCAATAATGTGGTAGATCTACAAAAACATCAAAAATTCTCCACCACAGATATCCCACAATAGAGGAGGAATCAAGAGAAGAGTCTCTAGAAGAAGGAAAAACTCACTGTGGTGATTCCAACGCAACCGATGATGTTCGATTTAGAGCACAGATGGCATGTCGGGGGCTCGGAGAAGAATTTTCACTCTCAGATTCTCATGGAAAAGGTGAAGATAGAAGAATAAATTTCTGTAAATGAGATGCAGTCTCGGTTCGATATTACAATTAAAATTAAAAATACATGGCGTGTTCCCTACAGATACACGATGTGTATAGGTCTTTACCGGGTCCTTCCTTAAGCGGCCCTACCAAATCGTCACATAGTCATGTACGCAGCTGTGACATGTCCAAACACGGCCTGAACATGTTTCCAAAGTACACATTGTGTACAAGGAAGTACACAATGTGTACTCATAAAATTTTCCTTCTTCCCTTTTTCCTCCAAAACAACCTGATTGAAAACCCCTACCAGAAAAGAAGATCTAGGTTCTTACATTAGGGAGCTTCAATGGCTATAATTGTCAAATAGGGGAAGAAATAGGTGAGTTTGGATAAATATCGGGAGGGAGAAAATAGAAATCAAAAACATTTTTAATGATATGGACATGGGTGCACGGTTTGTATGCACGTTTTGGAAAACCGTGCACCCTCCGTTATCCACTGAATATATATCTAAATGACACAAAAATGTGTGGGGGATTAGGGGGAATTAGGGGGGGATGTTAGGATAAAAATATAAGAAATAAAATTACCCTTAATGAAGAACTTGGGTGTGATAATTCTCCAGACCATAAAAAACTTCTGTCCCGGAGAGTCGACTAGAGGCTTGATCAGAAAACAAGATTAGGTACTCGTCCTCAACCCATGACTTCTACTCCCAGTTCTCATGTGTATAACTACCATTATTCCAGTGAACTGAGACTAGTGGAATAAACTTACCTCTAAGAACCTTTTCTTGGGAGTCCAATATTTGTACTGGACGCTCAAAAACTAACAAGTCAGGCTCTATCTGTAGTTCTTCCCAACTCAACATATGGGACGGATCCAGGTTGTATTTCTTCAACTGCATGACATGGAAGGCATCATGGATGGATTCCAACTGAGAAGGTAATTCCAACCTATCTACCACATTTCCAATATGCTCGGTGATCTCAAAAGGTCCGACATACCGGGACGTCAGCTTCCCTTGCATTCCCAATCGTTGATGGCCCAGACTAGGGTCCACTTTCAAGAATACCCTATCACCCACAGAAAACTCTAGGTCTCTTCGCATGTGGTTAACATATGATTTATGGCAACTATGAGTTTTTAATAAGAACTGCCTGATCAACGTGACCTACTCAGACGTCTCCTGCACCAGACTCGTCCCCAGAAGTGAGGTCTCACCTACCTCATCCCAACACAGGAGGGACCGACAAGGCCGAACATAGAGCACCTCAAAAGAATCCATTTGAATCAAGGATCAGTAACTGTTATTATAAGAAAACTAAACCAATCCCAAAGGGATATACCAAGAACCTCCAATCTATGGAACACATGCATGGAGCATATCCTCCAAAATTTGATTCACTTGCTCTGTTTGACCATCTTCCTAAGAATGGTATATTGTGCTCATATTAATATGAGACCACATGGCCTTATGAAGGCCTCCCCAAAACTGAGAAGTGAAATGAGGTTCTCTATCTGAGTCAACTTTTGATGGAACACCATGGAGCCTTACCACCTCATGAAGATACAAATAGCACAACTCATCCGCTTTAGTTGTATCGATGATCTGGATGAAGTGGTATGATTTTCTTAGATGGTCGATCACTGCCCAAATGGAATTCATACCCTAAGGAGTATGATTTAAGAAAAAAATGAAGTCCATGGAAACCTCATCCCACTTCTAGTTAGGAATGGTTAATGGTTAGAGGAAACAAGAGGTCCTTTGATGCTCTACTTTCACCTATTATCATGTGTAGCATCTTGACACGAAGTATGTGATGTCCTGTATCATACCAGGACATCAGAACTACTAACGGACATCATAATACATCTTTTGTGGCAACTAGATGGATATCTCACTGAGATTGGTGGCTATCCTACATCACCACCTTCCACAGGGTGAACAGCCCTTAATGCACAAGATTCCCTAAGGAGTTGACAACCAATCAAAGGACGTATCCCCACCATGAGGAAACTTCTCTGATCACTGACAAAGCTCATCAATGAGATGTTTCTGCTAAATCAACTCCAAGAGAGAAGGATTAAATTGGACACTTTCCAAGAACTTACCACCATTTTTCTCCTTTGTTTCCACATAAATCTGAGCTAAGAGCCCCATCAAAGTACACTCATCACTAGACTTCCTCAAATTTTATACTAGAAATATTCTTCTCAAGGCGTTGACCACCACGTTACCCATTTCTATGGTATAAACAATTTCAAAATCAATCCCCTACATGTACTCGATCAAACGACGCTACCTCAAATTGAGGTTCTTATGCGAGAAGATATAGGAAAAGATTTTGTGATTAGAGTTGACCAAAAACTTCTCCCTAAGGAGGTAGTGATGCCAAGTCTTTAAAGCATGCATCACATCTCCCAACTCCAAGTCATGGGTGAATTAATAATTTTCATGTGGTCGGAGTTGGAACGATCCATACGCCACCACGTGATTATCCTGCACAATCACGCACCCATGACCCATACTTTAAAAATCTTAATAGACCATATACCCCTTCCTGGCCTTAGGTAAAATCAGCACTGGGGCTGTAGTCAATTACTACTTCAAATCCTCATAGGATTCCTGACATTCTGGGTCTCATAAAAACATCACCCCTTTCTGGGTGAGCACGGTCATCGGTATGGAAAGCCAATAGAAATCCTGAAATAATCGCCTATAATAACCATCCAGGACAAGGAAACTCTTGATCTTGAACATATTCTTCGCTTTCTCCCATGACATTACTGCACTGATCTTATCGGGGTCCAATGAAACCCCCAGCTCCAAGATCACATGACCTAGAAATTTCACCTCCCTGATCCAGAAAGTGCACTTTGACAAGTTTATATAAAAGCGGTGATCCCTCAAAGTACCCAAAACAATCCTCAAGTGATGTTTTTGATCCTCCTCTGAGCCAGAGTATACTAGAATGTCATCCATGAATACCACAACGAAGGAATCGAGATACCGATGGAACACCCTGTTCATGCGTACCATAAATATTGTTGGAGCATTGGTCAATCCAAAGGGCATGACTAAATACTCATAGTGTCCATACCAGCTTTGGAAGGCTATCTTCGGGATATCTGCCTCTTTCACCCTGAGTTAACGGTATCTCGAACGCAAGTCTATTTATGTGAAACAATTTTCCACCTTAAACTGATCAAACAAATAATCTATTCTAGGAAAAGGGTATTTGTTCTCAATTGTTACCTTATTCAGATTTCGGTAGTCAATGCACAACTGGAGGGATCTGTCAGCCTTTTTCGCGATCAACATATGGGCAACCAAAGAAGCGACACTCGGGTGAATTAATACTTTGGATTATAAGTTGTCCAACTTTATCTTTAATTCCTTCAGCTTTGTGGGGGGGAATACGATATGAGGGAAGAGATATCAGCTATGTTTTTGGCACTAGATCAATCGAGAACACCACATCCTGCTCTGGGGGAAAACCTAAAAAATCTTCTGGGAATACCTCCAAAAACTCATTCACTACAAGTCGTAGTGAACCTTCAGGGGAAAAACCATCATCCTCTATCACGAGTGATGATAACTAAAAGATAAGACTTAACAACTTTGGGAGTGAATGTTTTGTGTTACCCGACTGAGGATCCCATTATCCACGAAAAACCTGAAGACTCCCATCAGGTGCCATAAAACTAACTCACCCCCTGTAGAAATCAATGTGTGCCTGGACGTTTACTAGAAAATCCATACCAAGTATCATGTCAAATATATATATATCTAATACCAAGATGTTCTACTCCATCTCAATTCTTGACATGGAGAGCGCACACGACGGGCACCTAAGACCCTGCTCCTTCTTCTTTCCCAGTGGCAACACCAACTCCATCGCAAAAGACAACAAATCGGTTGGAAAATTCAGGGTGTCTAAAAAATGTGTAGAAATTAATGACTAAGAGGCAACAGTATCAAAAGGAGCATAAACTTTAGAAGATGTGATCAAAACGGTACCTTGAACTATCGACGGTCCAACCTCTAATCCTACTGGTGCTTGATCCACTACATGGAGATGTTTGGTCTCTACCTGAGGAAGATCGCTAGTTTATGATTGTTCCCAGAACTAGATATTCCTAGAAGATGACCCAAATATACCACCAAGACCACCAAATCAAGATCCCCCCAACCTCGAAGGCTCTTACTGTGATGACACTCCTCTTGAAGCCACTGACCTTGCCCCACTCAAAAGTGGACGTGCCACCCCAAAAAAGCGATGCAAGTGACCCATAGCTCCACATTGGTAATAGGGATTAGGAGGAAGTGGGAATACTGGTCGGATGTGCCCCAGCCTCCTAGACTGGTAGAGCACGACCAATTTTTCATCAGAATCCATAGATGAAAACTTCCTAGAAGAGTGGCCTGAACTACCACCTCCCTTCTTCACCTGTTCCTCCCGCTTCCTTTTCTTCTCTGAAGATCTTCCACTGTCCACTACTGATACTGAACCAGAAAAACCAACCCTGTATTTACGTTCAATCTCCACCATATATTCCTGGTCAATGACCTCAGCATAGGTTCTCAGATTGTTCAAGAAAACCTGAGAGTATATCTCCTGTTCCAAGCCTTTCACTGGTGGAAATCCCACTTATACCAACTCAATATTCCCAACAGTTTAAAAAACCGTTGAAAAAAGGATACTATAGCAACAGTTAAGTAGAACTGTTGGTATATTCATATGGTTTTTTTGTTTTCCCAACGGTTTATGGAAATTGTTGGGTATAGTGCTGATGAATAGGTTTTTACCAACAGTTTATTCAAACTGTTGGGTATAGTTTTGAAGATGTTTTTTCCAACATTTATAAACCGTTGGGAAAGAAAATCCCTAAATATCAACGCCTAAAAGAATATCTAACTTCATAGATATCGAATTTTTTTCCCTAAAAGAGATCTTATCACACCATAATAAATATTTGTCCATAAACCTCGACCATCTTGATGATTTTTCCCTAAATCTCGACATGAACGCTACTTCCCAATACAACAGGTTTGGTTTGCAATGATTTATTCTTGAACTTTAAATCGGTATGTGTGAGTTCATTTATTTCATATTTTGTTATTCCACATTGTTTCAATGTAGATTTTATTATGATACCCATACGAATAGAAAGCATATATCATTTTAGGTTGGGGTTCGAACCCTATATCCAAACCTGCTCTCAAGGGTGATAACTCTAATTTCCAAATGGGCATATATCGTTGATTCAAGTAATTTTTGTTCTTTAATTTTAAATTGGTACATCTGCCTTCATTTATTTTATATTTTTCCATTCCATTTCGCTGCAATGTATTGTGTGTTATGATCCCCGTATGAACCCAAGAAATATATCATTTTAGGTTGTGGTTTTATTGTGATTAATCTGTATAGAATAATTTTGATTGATATTTAAGAGTTCAATATGATCATGAGTTATTATATCCTTGGTTTATTTTAAATTTAAGGTCTATTGAAATGTTTTTTTAGTTAAACAAAAATACAGTTATAGAATTCTTTTCTCCTACGAGGAACGATAAGATACTCATGCATTATGAAAGTACCCCTAAATGTTGTCTTTGAAATATAAAACTCTAACTTTAAGATGATGATACCCGGACCATAAGTCAATCAATGAAGTGGCACTTAAACTTGAGCCACTAGAGTGGGTTTGGGGTCATTTTCTTATGTGAATGGTGATAGAACAAAAATTTACTCTGTTACATGATCATTTATTCCTACTCCATCAAGCAATTCGGTCGTACACTTGTAATATTTTTTGAAATTCAAAATGAATGTTAGGAATTCATGTCACAATTTTCTTAGGTAGTTATAATGCATTATTAAGGTATTTATATCATTTTATATCTTAGTAAGGCTCCCATATTAAAGGAGTATAACCATCATAGGACTCACCAATGTTGTTTATGCCTAAACATTATTTACTCTCAGATATCTATCTCATGAAACAAAATACCATAGTCATGTGCATGTAATTATTCATCGCTAATTGATAGTATTGAAAGTTTGTGGAGGTGCACCAAAGGTGTTGTTGTGCACTTTCTTGGATTATATTGTTTTTATTTTATTCTGGGCATTAGGAATCAATATTAGAGTGTTTTATTTTTCTTAATATTTGTGGATAATTATATGGTGATAGGTTTGTGTTGGACAGGTGAGTCATGAACCCATATCCAGTGGTATTTATAGTTTAATAGGATTATAAAATTGTGCTTCTTGATTATCAATGTTACCTGGACAACACCCACCTCCCTGGACACCCCTACCCCCTTCGACAACACCCTCAACCCCCAAAACAGCCCCCCCACCCCCCTGCGGACAACCCCCTACCCCCTAGACACATCCAAGTGGACACCCCCACCCCCATGGACACCCCCTACCTCCTTGGACAGCCACCCCAACCCCCTAGATAACCCCCAAGCCCCTGAACACCTCCACCCCACTGGACACCACCCCACCCCCATGGATAGCCCCCCCAACCCCCCTCGACACCCCAACCCCTGGACACCGCCCCCGTCCCCCTAGAAAGCCCCGCCACCCCCATGGACAACCCCACCACCCCTGTGGATAGCACGCCACCCCACCCTCGTCGACAGTCCGCCCACCACTTGAAACCCCCAAAACCCTGGACAGCCCTGCCACCCCCGTGGACAGCCTGCGCACCCCCTGGACACCCTGTACTCCCTGGACAGCCCCATCATCCCCGTGGACAGCCCACACACCCCCCTGGACACCCTACCCCTGGAAATCCCCGCCCACCCCATGGACACCACCAATCCCCTAGACAGCCCTTCCACCCCCGTGGACAACCCGCCCACCCCCTGGACACCCCTAACCCCTTTGACAGCCTCCACAACCCCATGGACTTCCCACCCATCCCCCTAGACACCCCCCACCCCTGTGGATAGCCCACCCACCCCTTGGACACCCCGTACCCCCTGGATAGCCCTGCCACCCCCATGGACAGATCACCCACCACCAGGACACCCCGTACCCCTTAGACAGCCCATCCACCCCTGTGGATAGCCCAACCACCCTCCTGGACCCCCCGTACCCCCTGGACACCCCCACCCCCTACAAAGTTGTACCGACCCCCTGGACTGCCCACCTTCTCCCCTAGACCCCTCAAACCGCCCTGGAAACCCCCACCCCTGGAAAGTACCCCCCCCCCCCCCTCCCCTGACCCCTTAGACAGCCCCGCCAACATCATAGATAGCCCGACCACCCCCAGGACACTCTGTACCCCCTGGACAGCCCCCACCCCTGTGGACAGCCTAACCACCCCCCTCGACACCCTGTACCCCCACCCCCGTCGACACCTCGTTCCCCCTAGACAGCCCCCACCCCCAGAAATCCCCCCAACCCCCTGGACAACACTTCCACCCCCGTGGACAGTCTGCCCACCCCCCATGACACCTCGTACCCCCTAGAAAGCCCCCCCCCCCACCCCTGTGGATAGCCTGCCCACCCCCTTGGACACCCCATACCCCGCTGGATATTCCCACCACCACCGTGGACAGCCCACCCCCTAGACAGCCTCCCCACCCCCTAGAAAGCCACCTGACCCCCATATATAGCCCCACCACCGCCATGGACAACCCTCCCACCCTCCTAGACACCCAGTACCCTCTGGACAACCCCCCACCCCCATGGATAGCCCACCCACCCCCTGGACAACTTGTACCCCCCCCCCCCCTGGACAGCCCCTCCACCCCCGTGGACAGCCTGTCCACCCCCTGGACACATCGTACCTTCCTAGACAGCCCCCACCCCCTGGAAAGCCCCCTCTGACCCCCTGGAGAGCCCCCTTTACCCTTGTGGATAGCCCGCCCACCCGCTGGACACCCTGTACCCCATTGGACCGACGTGAAACCCCCGCGGACAGCCCGCCCACCCCCCTGGACACCTCATACCCCTTGGAAAACCCACACCCCCTAGAAAGCCCCTATGACCCCCTGGACAACCCCGCCACCCCCCGTGGACAGCTCGCCCACCCCCCTGAACACCGCTTATACCCCTGAACATCCCCCACCTCCGTGGATAGCCTCCCCACCCCTTGGACACCCCATACCCCCTAGATATCTCTGCCACCCCCGTGGACGGCTCACCCACCCCCCTGGGAACCACATACCCCCTTGAATATCCCCCACCCCATAGAAATCCCCCTAACCCACTTGGACATCCCCTCCACCCCCGTGGAAATCCCGCCCACCCCCTAGACACCTCGTACCCCCTGTACAACCCTAACCACTTAGAAAACCCCCATCCCTGGACACCCCCGACCCCCTGGATAGCCCAACCACACCTGTGGATAGCCTTCCCAGCCCCTGGATACCCCGTACCCCTTGGATATCCCCCACCCCCGTGGACAGCCCACCCACCCCCCTAAACACCCGCCCACCACCCCCCAGACACCCCCTAATCCCCCCGTACACCCCCACCCCCGTGGACACCCCCGACCCCTATGGACATCCCTCCACCCCCCAGGACATCCCCCACCCCCTGGGCACCCCCACCACCTGGACACCCCCACCCCCTTGGGCAGTGTATGTGATCACTCAAAAAATCAACTAAAATATAAAATTTATTTGATCTAAAATTTAATCAAATCCTGAATAATTTTCCTCCAAAAGTGTACATTATCTTGTACATTCATGTATAGTTCTTCAATGATATTTTGTTATAAATATAGTATTTTTTTGTCTTTTATATTATGATTCTCATATAGAGTAGTGTGTCAGTTATGGTTTCATATAAAGTGAACAATTATCATTTACATAAATATATTTTTGATAAAACATCAATATTATTGAATTGTTTTTGATGAAATGACTTATAAAATTTTTTTATAGAATGGATAGAATTTGGATGTATGAAACCAATCAGATATGAAGCAATTTTCAAAACAATTTTGAGATATTTTTAGATTTTTCTTTTCACAATGCATCAGATAGTGGTCGCATACACTGCCCCTGTTACAATTGTGTTGGAAGACCTTAGTTGAGCTATGAAGAAGTAAGATACCACATAAACAAATATGGTTTTCAATCAAACTACTCTGTGTGGTATCATAATGGGGAGAAAATGAAATCTCAAATTGCTGATGATCCAAATGAGAGGGCTAAATTGGAGAATTTGTTATATTACCGGTTTCTGTTTATTAGTCATCATGAAAAAGAAAGGATTCCAACCCAAGAAGATTTTGATATAAGCACACATGATGCATCTACTGAAAATGATGATGTTGTAAGGGTGAAAAAAATGAATGATGTTTCCACGACTCCAATATATTGACAATGCAAAAAAATGATAAACTGGAATTTTTAATCTACTTGTTTCATGGGAAAATGATGTATTGGATTTATAATACTTCCATCAATTACATTATTACCTTCTTGAAAGACTTACTTCTAGATGATGCAGATATTACCTCATGAATAGGGTGTTCCATTGGTATCTTGATTCCTTCTTTATGGTGTTCATGGATGAAATTCTAGTATACTCTGGATATAAGGAGGAACGCGACCATCACTTGAGGATCGTTTTGGGCACTTTGAGGTATCACTGCCTCTATGAAAATTTGTCAAAGTGAAAATTCTAGATCAGATAGGTGAAATTTCTAGGGCATGTGATCTCGGAGCAGGGGGTTTCAGTGGACCCAGAGAAGATCAGTGCAATCATGTCATGGGAGCAAGAAACGAATGTGTTCAAGATCAAGAGTTCCCTTATCATGGAAGGTTATTATAGCCGGTTCATTTGGGATTTCTCTCGTCTTGCTACACTGATGACCGTGCTCAAACAGAAAGGGGTGAATTTTCTATGGGGCCCAGAATGTCAGGCATCCTTCTAGGAGCTAAAGTGGCAGTTGACTATCTCCCCCATTCTGATTTTACCTTAAGTTCATGAAGGGGTATGTGGTCTATTGTGATGCTTCGGGTATAGGTCTTGGGTGTGTGATTATGCAGGATGATCACGTGGTGGCGTATGGATCTCGCCAACTCCAACCACACAAAAGTAATTACCTGACCCATGACTTAGAGTTAGCAGTTGTGATTCATGATTTGAAGACATGGAGTCACTACCTCTTTGGGGGGAATTTTTTGGTCTACTATAACCACAAAATCTTGTCATATATCTTCTCGTAGAAGGACCTCAACTTGAGCCAGCATCAATTGATCGAGTACTTGTAGGGGTTCAACTTTAACATTGTTTATGCCCTAGGAAAGGGTAATGTGGTGGTCGATGCATTGAGTAGAAGAGTTGCAGTGCAAGCTTTGAGGAAGTCTAGTGATGAGTGGAATTTGATGGGGCTCTTTTCTCATATGTGTGCTGGGGGGATTGGTTGTGGTGTGTGGCCCAGGTGTGTGTAAGGTTTATGTGTTATGGTGTGTAGACTAGGTGTGTTTAGGTGGGATGTGATGTGGTATATTCAGAAGAGGTGGGAGAGCCCGAAAATCTGCAGTTGGGGTGTGAGAGTTGATTATTAGTGGGAAAGTGGTACGGGGTACCCTATCATCGATGTGATTTATATTATATTACATGGCTTTCATTATTAGGTGAGCATGAATTGGTGAGGTTAGGATGGTTATTATACCTTTATAGGTTCTGGTTGGTTCTGTTATTTTCCCACAGGTGTATTAGTATGCTTCCTTCACATGTGCATGAGAGACTTTAGTTTTCCTACTGAGTATATTTGTATACTCACCCATTATCTCTAAAATAGTTTTCAGGTTTCCAGAAGGATTATGTGGACCATGCTCGACATTACTAGCTTAGACCAAGGGATAGTTTTTGTTTTTCTACATAGTTTTATTTTGGGTATTTACCCTTGTAATCATTTATCTGTAATAGTTTTTTTTACACATGCATTGTGTGATGATTTTTGGTTTTCTTATATTCATGTCTTGGAGTTGTTTGTGGATGATTCATCTTATCTATCAATCGTGTTTCCTTATAATGGTTAATGCCTACAAAATTGTGATATTTTTACCCCCTTGGTGCTAGTCATCAACCTGGGGCCTACTAGAGGTGAGTCTCAGGGGGTCATTATCTCATTTTCTTCACTACCAGCCTAGTAGGGGTATCTTTAGAGGTAGGGGTCATGAAAGAGTTGTACCAAAGGAGAGGTTGGGAGATATAATGGATTTTAGAGTTATACCTAGAGATAATTTAATGGGGTGCTATAGAAACAGGGATATTTGACCTTGGTATGGGAAATAGGCTAGGGAGACCGGCTAAGAAATAGGATTTTAGGGGCCCCTCTGATCTAGTGCACGAAATTTGATCTTATTGAACGAACAAGTGATATGGGCCTACTTTCAGGGTAAATACCTAGGAGAGTTACATGAATCATAATGAATTTTATTTCTGTTTTAATTATATTGTTTTGGGAAGGTTAAAATTAATGAAATAAATAAAATGAATTAAAATCAATCTTAATAAAGCTTTATCCTATCAAGATTAGGAAATATTTGTTTTCCTTTCAGCTATAGCTCATGTTCATTGTTTGTGTGTGTCTCGGGCAGTTTAGGTTCAGTAGGACGATCCAGTTGATCACCATAGGGTTGATCCAGTTGAGGAGTAAAATCTATGGTAGAGTAAGTTGTGTGCTTTCTAGTGGTGGGATTTGGTGAAGTACAAGGGTAGTTTTTTAGATGTAGAAATAGAGAGATGGTTGGAGGAGCTTGAGATCTCTTTTAGTTTGATCTAAGCCTTGAAAAAGTACTTGGTCCCTTTTGTAGTCAATCAAATGTGGGGAGATATGCGTTAGTGGTGGATGCTATATCTAGGGGAGCCAAATGTGGTAGGCGTTTTGTGAGTCGATATTTAAAATGAGTTTCGAGAAGAGTTCCTTTCATCTACCATGAAGGTAGTGAAGTGGTAGGAGCTTCATTCGCTTTAGAAGGAGAGTATGTTAGTGTAGGATTTTGGAATCAATTTCAAGGACCTTCTTTGTTTTTTACTATATATTTTTTCAGATGAGGAGTCTTGTGCAAGACATCTTGAGGAGGCACTTCATCCTTCTAACCAGTATCCAGTTACTTCTTTTAGGTTTCCAATGTATCTGGAGGTTTAGAATAAGGGAAAGGTGATCGAGAAAATTCACTCATGAGGAGTTTTGTCATGGGAAAGGAACCAGCATGGTTCCTAGAGGGGAAGAGTTGTCAGTGGTAGGTCTTAAGAACCAGGACCATAGGGGTTTTGAATAGCCGATTTTCAACCTCAGAAGATTCCCTTTAGGCCTTTTGGTTTTTGTGCCTTTATTTTGGGGTTGGTACTGAGGTGTTTATTATATGGGGTTCATGTCCATATTCAGGACTAGTTCCTTGTGTCTTCTTGAGATTAATTTGGTGGAGGTGGAGAAGTTCTGCACCAAACTCAATAGTAGTTGTAATTGAGGTCATTTCAGCAGTAGGCTTATGCTCTGTTGTGGGGAGATGAAGCATGCATGGGCTAACATTAGCAAGTTCCACATGTTCAAGGATCTCAACCTAAGAATGGTTGTGGATTTGGCCATCAGCAGAGAGGTAGAGGAGTTGTGTGTGGTCAGTTTTATGCAGTGTAGGCATCATTTCTAGAGAGGTCATAGATCGCTATAGGTACTATCAGTTTGTTTGATACTCTTGTTTGTGTCATGTTTAATTTGGGTGCTTTGAACTTCTTTGTTAAACCCTCTCTAGACCATGCTCTAGTACTAAATGTAGATATGTTTCATGTACCGCTAGTGCTTGACTACGCCAGTTGGAGGACAAACCAATTTTTTTTAATGTGTGTCAGGGGTGTAGACTGATGATGGGTCTGTATCAGTCCTACGAGGATCTAAATTGTTACAGATTTAGCCATACGATTTCATCCACAGAATTGAATTGTTTTATTCCGTATATTTTTTTATTTACTAGTTTCATTAGAGAGTCGTGTTTTTGGATATGGATGGTCAGCATGTGGTTTTTGTTGGTGAGTGAAGTTTTCTGGTGGGCAGTCGGTATATTAATTCCCTTCTTTCATTATTGGCTGATTTGTTGGAGGAATAAGTAGACACTAGGATGGTAGAGGTTCAAAAGTTCATTGGAGAGTTCCTGGATGTTTTTCCTGATGAGGTCGTGACACCACCCCCTCAATGCGCTATTGAGTTTTGGATAGACTTGCAGTTTGGTGCTTCTCCGATTTTGATGGATCCTTATCGGATGGAACCTTTTGGGTTGTGGGAGTTGAGGATTCAGATAGTTGATATGAAGCATAAGGGTTTTATCCATCCTAGTGTGTCGTCATGTGGTGGTCCAGTGTGTCTTCATGAAGATAGTATTCTAAGGTTGTGTATATGCTACTAAAGGTTGAATCTTGTGAGGATCAAAAACAGTTACCCTCTTCCAAGTATAGGAAATATTTTCGACCAGATGAAAGGGGTGAGTTAGTTTTCTATGATCAATCTATGGCCTGGATATCACCAGTTGAGGGTGAAGGAGGGCGATATACTGAATAATGCCTTTAGATGCAGGAATAAGCACTTCAAGTTTGTAGTCATCCCATTCGGTGTTACGAACACACCATTTGGGATTGGTTTAGTTTTCTTATAATAACAATTAATGATCCTTGATTCAAATGGAACATTTTGAGGCGCTCTATTGTTGACCTTGTCTATCCCTCCTTTGTTGGGCTGAGGTAGGTGAGACCTCATTTCTGGGGTCGAGTCAGGTGCAGGAGACGTCTAAGAAGGTCAAGTTGATCAGGCAAGTACTTATAAACAACTCAGAGTTTCTTTAAATCATGTGTTAACTAGATGTGTGGAGACCTAGAGTTTTCTATGGGTGATAGGGTATTCTTGAAAGGGGCCCCTCATCTGGGCCATCGTTGATTGGGAAAGCAAGGGAAGTCGGCGTCACGGTATTTCATACCTTTTTAGATCACCGAGCATATTGTAAAGGTGGAATATAGGTTGGCCTTACCTTATTAGTTGTAATCCATTCATGATTCCTTCAATGTCTCTCAATTGAATAAATACAACCTGGATTTGTCCCATGTGCTGAGTTGGGAAGAACTAGGGATAGGGCCCGACTTGTCAGTTTTTGATCGGCCAGTGCAAATAGTGGACTCCCAAGAGAAGGTGATTTGAGGTAAGTTAATTCCACTGGTCTGGGTTCATTTAAATAATGGTATTTATACACATTAGACCTAGGAGTGGAAGTCATGGGTTGAGGATGAGTACCAATTCTTGTTTTCCAATCAAGCCTCTAGTCGACTTTGCGGTATGAAAAGTTTTCATGGTGAGGAGAATTATCACACCCAAGTTCTTCAATATAGGTACATATATTTATTACATTTTTATCCTAACCTCCCCCCCCCCCCATAATTACACCTAAGAACCCACAAGTTTTGGTGGAATTTGGATATATTTTTAGGGAATAATGGAGGGTACACGGTTTTCCAAACCGTGTACACAAACCGTGCACCGATGTCCAGCTCATTAAAAATGTTTTTGATTTCTTATTTTTCCCTCCTGGGATTTATCCAAACTCACCCCTTTCTTCCCCTATTTGACCATTATAGCCATTTAATCCCCCCAATGTAAGAACCAAGATCTTATTTTTAGTTATGAGTTTTCAATCAGGTTTTTTTTTTGAGGAAAAAGGAAAGAAGATAATTTTTAGGAGTACATGACATGTACTTCCTTGTACATGATGTGTACATTGTCAATGTGTCTGGACTGTGTTTGGCCATGTCAAGGCCGCATACATGACTATGTGATGATGTGGTAGGGCTGCTTAAGAAAGGACCCTGTAAAGACCTATACACACCGTGTATCCATAGGGAATACGCTGTGTATTTTTATTTTTAATTGTTATATCGAATCAAGACAACATCTCGTTTATAGAAACATATTCTTCTATCTTCATCTTTTATATGAGAAATTGGTAGTGATGATTCTTTTTCATGCCCCTGACTCGCCATTTGTGCTCCAAATCGAACATCATCAGTTGCATTAGAATCTCCATAGTGATTTCTTCCTTCTTCTAGAGCCTCTTCTCTTGATTCCTCCTATTTTGTGGGATATCCGTGGATGATAATTTTTGATGTTTTTATAGATCTACCACATTTTAGGTTGATTCAAAGGCTTAGGTTCAACTATATCGATCGTACAACGTTGAGGTAGGTGGTTTGTGCCTTTACGTAGATTTATTTGATCTATATGTGCCAAAAGTGTCGAATACCCTAGTTTAGGGTATTGTGTGTATTGGATATTTAACCATGTTGATGCCTGCTATGGTTTTCTTACTTGATTAAGGGTTATTGACTATAAATTAGGTTTATTACCTTACTTATGGATTTTTTTTACCATGTCTATTTGATATTGGTCGTTGGCTCTAGAACTGCCTATTATGCTATTTTATTTTCCATGCTTAGTGTTGATAGGATGGAGTTGATATTATCTAACATGGCGGTGATACATCTTGTAGTTGTTATCCAAGTAGTATTTTGAGGTTTAATTGGGCTTCTGGATATCTTTTTTCATGAATGTATTACACAGGGATGTGGGAACCTGGTGTAGTTAGACCATAGAGGGAATTGACGTTGAGGGCCTCCCCAGAGTGTCTTTTATGTATTTCATGTTGCGAGAGTATAGGGGATATTGACAATGATTGATCCCTAAGAGTGTCTGTAGTTACCGTTACAAGACCACAAGGTGAATTGACATTGAGTGATTCCTCATAGAGTCTTTAGTTTATCTTTAAAAGACTATAGGAGGAATTGACGGTGAATGCTTCCTCAAAGAGTCTTTGTTTTCATGTGACTAAGGGGATTAGACATGCGAGCTTCTCAGGGTTTCATTGATAGAGTTAATATTTTATTTATTTTTAATATTATTTCAATTATTTAATCCCTCCAAATTATTCAATTTGATTATATTTTCATCATTTATGTATTTTTTGGTGCATTTTTGGCTTAAATGTGAAAATGGGGTAATTATGTAAAATTGACAGTTTTTGGGAGCTTCTATTTTTTAGGAATAACATTTACATTATTGATCCAATTGAAGTGAATCGTTTTTTAGGCTTCATATTCTTGTGGGATTAAATTTTTTATTCTATACCAAGACCCAATTTGAAACCCAATGGTACAGAAAAATCAATCAAATGGAGAAATCGGTCTGGCTAGCAGAATGGACCCCACTACATTAAATATAAAATATCTAGTTAAAAGAAAAAAAAATATGAGGTTATTCCATTGGGTTTAGATAGATAAAATTCAAGGTAAGGTTCACGTTAAATTTCATAAAATAATAATCTCATCAAGGAAATTTTTGGGTGCGTCCAAGTGGAGTGGGTGAAATAGTGTTTGGAGGCCAAAAGAAGTTAAACTAACTAATAAAGACATATATTCCTTTACACCTGCCGAAATGATTTTTTATTTTGAGTATCGATTGAAAACTCAATTTCCAACATCTTATAATAAGGTATGTTGGCTTGTTTCAGACGTTTGGTTGGCATAACGGAGAAAAAATTTTGAAGGACAGATTTTGGAGGATCAAAATTTATGTTCTTTATTTTCTTTATTTTGTTCTTATTATCATTGTAATGACTTCTTCTCCCCCATTCAAATCAGTTAACCTCAATATGGTGGGGTAAATATCTTGAGTGATTGGGGATTGGTATGTTTCCTCTTTTGTAATTCTTGTGTTCTTTCACAAAATGTTTTCATATCCTCTTTTCTCTTCAGTGAATCGGTTTCAATTTCTTATAACAGTTTTTATTATCATATACGATTGTATCTGATTTTAGATTATATTTTTTATATATATTTTGTCAATTATCAATATATCCCTCCACTGGGTTTGGGTTTATATACGATGTAATAGAATAGGACTTAGTGGTTAAGTACTCGGTGATCACCGGTATGTGTGGGAGGAGTAGTAAATGTTCTTGATTACTTGGGATAAACAAGACTTGATTGGGGAATTGCCTAAGATAATTGGGGGAATTCTCTACAAATATATTACACATTATAAGAATATTGGACGAATATTATGTTTTAGTAAGGTTTATTCTCACATTTTTATTTGACCAAGGGAGTGAGAAGAAACATTTGTGGATTCCCACTCTTAACGTCTTAACAGAAGATAATTGGGTAAAGTGAAGTGTGATAGAATTACAATTAGAAAACTGACCCTAACCTAATCACCATTTCATATCAATGATTTAAATCGTATCAATTGTTAATTTTTTTAAAACTTTAATATAATTTATTTACTTTATTTAGTTTCTTCCTTGTATTTTCCAAATCAAACAATTAGAAAAACAACATCACTTATTCCTCTTATTTTAAGTGAAAAACACCATTGTCGAGCACTCCTCTCTGGTGAAAACATAGTTAACCCACTATAATAAATTTTAACTCAGATTATATTTGTTTTCTGCACACCCCATGGTAGGCATGTGTCAAAACTTGACGTTATTGGCGGGGAGGTAGCACCAACATTTATTTTCTTTTCTTTCCTTTCTCTTTTCATCTTTTCTCTTCAAAATTGCATGACTAGAACCTCAAAAACTGAACCATTACCCATAGATCCTGAAATTGAAAGAACCTTGTTAAATATAATTAGAAACATTAATTTGAAATCTAAATTTGAGGAAATTACCCTTGCAGAATCATGCGAATCTTTAAGTTTTCACTCTGAGCTTATCTTTATGGATGAAAATAAAAACCCAACTCTTAGATACCACTGTGCACAACAATTAATTAATCAAAACAATCAACTTTCCATGAAAATGATAAAAAAATTATTTTGGAATGAAACCTAACATAATTCCTTTGCTTCCAATGTTTCATGTTTTGGTATGTGAATATCCACACAAACAAATTAATGAGTTCACAGATGTTTGCTCAACTTTGAGACCTCGTGGAGTTACTGAGGAGCAGGTAAAGTGGAAGGAATTTTCATCTTCATTAGATGGGGATACAAAATAATGGTTGTACGACATACAGCTAGGAGACGTGGATGACTAGAATGACCTGGTAATATGTTTTATGTAAATATTCTTCCTTAAATATAGAATCACATCCATTCGGAAGGAAATCTACACCATATGACAATCATATAGAGAAACCCTTTACGAGTACTCGGAGAGATTTAAGAAGATATGTGCCAGTTTCCCACAACAATACATTGAGGAACATCACTTCTTTGTCTTCTTCTATCAATGACTACTGGACAATGATAGAAATATTCTTGATGAATCAACTATAGGTGCATTAATTAACAAGTCACCAGAAGAAGCCAAGGGCTTGAATAAGAAAATTTCCCAGAACTCACAGCAGTTTGGGACAAGATGTATTGGAAAAAGAGTTATTCATGAGGTAAGAACTTCTCATCCATCAACCTTACTGGAAACTTGTATTGAGGAGATAAATAAATTGGTGAAGAAGATGGCCTTGAAGCAAGTTAGTTACCAATAAGTGCCAGCTAAGGTATGTGGTTTATGCTCATCACCTGATCATTTCACTGACCAATGTTCTGAAATACAGGGAATAGAAATATGTGTGGAAGCCTTTCCGCCAATGTAGTTCAAAAAAATCAAGGATGGAGGAATCCTAACCAAGTTGAAAATGGGATTGGAAATCAGTAGAATCAATGTAGACCCCCATACCAAAACCATTTTCAAAATCAACCACCATTCCAAAATCAATTCCAGAACCCACCACCATTTCAAAAAAAGCAGCCTTATAACTAGCCTTCATACCAAAAACCACCCACATTCCAGAGAACCTATGAGCATAAATCCACCATTGTACAATATCAAATTCAAGTCCAGTAACAAAAATATGAGTTTGAGGGTTTTAAGGACGCCGTTAAATATTTTTCTAACAAGTTTGAAAGTCTAATGGACTTTCTGACAAAACATATAGGTAAAATCCCTTCCCAAAAAATCCGAAACCCAAAATAGAATGTAAGTATGGTAACAACTAGAAGTTTAAAAGAAATCCCACCACCATCCACCATTGAACCTGAAACAAATATACCTGATATAGGAGAAAATGAAGTTGGAAATGATGAAAATAATATGAAAATCCATCGAGAAGAAGAGAAGAAAGAGGAGGAGGATAAGGATAATCCAAGGAATAAGAAACAAGAAAAACCATTTCAAAGAAAAAAAGGAGAAGAATGTAACACACCCACCATTTCCATCAAGGATGATTTAATCAAAGAGGTTTCAATAAAAAGCACTGCAAGAAGAAATTCTGGCCACCTTCTAGAAAGTGGAAATCATTGTACCTCTGATTAAAGCACTCAAAAAATTCCAAAGTATGATAAATTTTTAAAGGATCTTTTCACCAAGAAGTGGAGACTTCAAGGGAATGAGATGATCAATTTGGGAAGAAGTGTCTCAGCCCTTATCACTCCACAATTTCCAACCAAATGTCAATACCTAGGGACATTTTCTGTTCCATTCACCATTGGTTCATTAAATTTCTCTAATTATTTGTGTGATTTAGGTGAATAAATTAATGTACGACCTCACTTAGTATATAATTTTTTTGAAATGGGAGACTTTAAGCCCACATGAGTGCTGGTCGAACATGCAAACAGATCCATAGTTTTCCCAGCATGAGTTACGGAGGATGTCCTGGTAAAAGTCAAAGAACTTTTATTCCCTGTTGACTTCTATGTGTTGAATATGGAAGATGATAGGATCCCATCACACACACCCATCATTTTGGGGAGACCTTTATTGAAGATGGTCAAAACTATCATCAGTGTCCATGAAGGAACACATTCCATGGATTTTGGAGCCAGCACTGACCACTTTAATATTTTTAAATCCATGAGGCACCCATCAAATGATCATTCACTCTTCACACTCTCCCATGAAGATGGTATAGTACCAATTGAAGAATCAGGTATGTTTCATGAATTCTTATAATCAGGAGATATTTTTTTCCAATAAAAATATCACTGAACATATAGATTCCCAAAGCACTGGAGATTTTGATTTCTTGTGGGAAGAAGAGGTAAAATCTAATTTCTTTGATAATTTGTTAAATGATGATGAATATGATATAATTTCATA
This sequence comes from Viscum album, assembly GCA_963277665.1. Taxonomy (NCBI): domain Eukaryota; kingdom Viridiplantae; phylum Streptophyta; class Magnoliopsida; order Santalales; family Viscaceae; genus Viscum; species Viscum album. The sequence continues at coordinate 1,071,669,523 of OY728127.1, read as the reverse complement.
TGTGTAGGATGTCAAACCTTTGGATGTGGGGAACCTCAATTTAGTTTCACCCCTTCAGCATCCCCCTGATCTAGAATTAAAACCACACCCCACTAATTTAAAATATTTTTACCTTATGGAGGGAGAGAAACTACGTGTAATAATTTCTAAAAATCAATCTAAAACTCAAGAAAAATCATTGATTGAGCTTTTGAGAGAGAATTTATAAGAAATAGTGTGGATCTTAGGTGATATCCCTGGAATAAACCAAAAATATTTCTCACATAGAATTTTTCTTGAGGGAGATTCCAAACATGTCAGAAACCCCAAAGGAGGTTGAACCCCACCCTAATGGAGGTTCTTAAACAAGATATTGAGAATCTGTTAGAAGCTGGGATCATCTATACAATATAAGATTCACAATGTGTTAGCCCCATATATATAGTCCCAATGAAAACTCACATAATAATTATAAGGATTGAAAAAAATGAATTAATCACTATTTGAATTCAGAATAACTAGAGAGTGTGCATAGATTTTAGGAATTTGAATCAGGTCACTCGAAAAGATCATTTCCCTATCCCATTCATTGACCAGATGTTGGAGAGATTGGTAGGGATAACTCATTTCTAATTTTTGGACGAATTTTCAGGTTATTTTCAGGTACCCATTGCTCCCGAGGATCAAGAGAAGACTACCTTTACTTATCCTTTTGACACTTTTTCATAAAAAAGGATGCAATTTGGATTGTGTAATTCTCTAGGTACATTTCAGATGTGTATGGTAAGTATATTTTCTGATCACATTGAATACTTCTTGGAAGTTTTCTTGGATGATTTCGATGTTTTTTGAAACTCTTTTGAACATTGTTTGAAAAATCTATAAAATGTTTTGAAAAATTGCATTGAAAAGAATCTTGTTTTGAATTTTTAAAAGTGTTATTTTATGGTTGAGAGAGGAATTGTCCTTGGGAATATCATTTCACATAAAGTTATTGAAGTTGATAAATCAAAAATTGAAGTGATAAATTCTTTGCCTCACCCAACTTGTGTGAAACATGTTAGATCATTTTTAAGACATGCAAGATTCTACAGGAGGTTTATCAAAGATTTCAATAAGATTTATCTCCCTCTATCTCGATTAATTTTGAAAGATACTAATTTCAATTTCAATGGTTCATGTATGGAAAACATTGATGAGTTGAAAAGTAGATTTATTACACCACCAAAAATGGTGCCACCAAATTGGGAAGAACCATTCAAGCTACTTTGTGATGCTTCAAACCAAGAATTTGGAGCTGTCCTTTCTCAGAGAATTGAGGGAAATAAACAAGTCATTATATATGACTCAAAAACCGTAGATGCGGCACAATTCAACTACACAACAATATAAAATGAGTTTTTGGAAGTTTTTTTTTATTTAGAAAGATTTAGATCATATCTTCTTGGAACTAAAGTCATCGTGTTTTCTGATAATGCATCTCTTAGCTACTTAATGAAGAAGGATGAAGCAAAACCAAGGCTTGTGAGATGGATTATATTACTACATTAGTTCAATATAGAAATCAAAGAAAAAATGGATCTGATAACCAAGTGGTTGATCACTTAAGTAGACAGCCCAACTCCACGAAAGTTGAAATTCCAGACACTAAACCACTAAATGATCGCCTTCCAAGAGAGCAGTCACTACTAGAAAAGGGGGCATTGGAGCCCCCCAGACTCGGGCGACCGCCATTGGCGGTCGCTATAGCTAACCATTAGCGACCGCCAATGGCGGTCGCTAACCTACATAAAAAAACAGGGGGCTTCTGCCCCCCCCCCCCCCCCCCCCCCCGCGCCCTCAATCTCCCTCCGCCCTAACCCCCTCCCTCCCTCGCCGCCCTCCCTCGCCGCCCTCCCCTCCCCCGCCGCCCGGCCTCCCCCGCCGCCCGGCCTCCCCCGCTGCCCGGCCTCCCCCGCCGCCCGACCTCCCCCGCCGCCCGACCTCCCCCGCCGCCCGCCCTCCCCCGCCGCCCGTCCTCCCCTGCCGCCTGCCATCTGGCCTCCGGCCACCGCCCTCCGCCCTCGGGCCTCCGGCCGCCGCCCTCGGGCCTTCAGCCGCCGCCCTCCGGCCTCCGGCCGCCGCCCTCCGGCCTCTCGTCCCTCCCCCCCCACCCCAGACAGCACCCGCACCCCGGACATCCCCCGGCGCGCACTCCGGACCGCCCCCCGGATGCCTCCCCGCACCCTGGACAGCACCCCCCCCCCCCCCCCCCGCGCACTCCGGACCGCCCCCCGCACCCCGGATGCCTCCCCGCACCCTGGACAGCCCCCCCCCCCCCCCCCCCCGCACTCCGGACCGCCCCCCGCACCCCGGACGCCTCCCCGCACCCCGGACAGCCCCCCTGCACTCAGACACCCCCCTCCGAACCCGGACAGCCCCCCCGCACCCCGGACAGCCCCCCCCCCCCCCCCCGCACTCGGAAACCCCCCCTCCGAACCCGGACAGCCCCCCCGCACCCCGGACAGGCCCCCCGCACCCCGGACACCCCACCCCGCACCCCCGACAGCCCCCCTGAACCCCAGACAGCCCCCCTCCCCCGCACCCCGGACACCCCCGCACCCCGAACACCCCTGCCCGCACCCCTGACAGGCCCCCGACACCCCGGACAGCCCTCCCCGCACCTCGGACAGCCCCCCCCCCCCCCCCCCCCCCCCGACCCCGGACACCCCCCCCCCGACCCCGGACACCCCCCCCCCCCCTCGCTGCCCGTCCCCCGTCCCCTCACCGCCTCCTCTCCTCCAGCTCCCCGCTGCCGCCACCGCCCGTCCCCTCCCTTGCCGCACCGCCTTTGGCTCCAGCTCCCCTTCGCTGCCTCCTCTCCCTCGCAGCACTGCCTTCGGCTCCCCTCCCTTTCAGGTTTGTAGCTCAATCAGGTAACATGAGCTTTCAGTTACATTATTATTTTATCAATGGTTCATAAACAAATGGTTAATATTTATTTTGAATATAGTTGATTTGAAAAATGTAAATGTAATAAGTATTGTGTAAATGTTTGTTATACAGATATTATTATGGATAAGAGTTGGATTGATCTTCCAAATCGAACGTCTAGAGAATATTTCAATGGCATTATGCAGTTTATTGACTTCATGAGAGGATTTGAAAGTGACTATATTAGTTGTCCATGTAGAAAATGTGCTAATAGATATCAATTCACACGAGATACTGTGAGGGAGCACCTTTTCTTTAATGGATTTCTGAAAAATTATAAGAGTTGGACTCGTCATGGAGAAGAATATGTTCGTTGTCAAAATACATATGCAGCTCAGATGGATGTTGATGCAAGGATGACTGATCCAATGCATGAAATGATTACTGAAATGGTACGTGGGTTTGATCCTGAAGGCATTGACATCCAGAATCTTGAGACCGGTGAGATAAATCTTCGCTCTGGTGCAGATCGTGATTCGAGAAGGTTTTATGAAGTACTTGATGATGCGAAAACAGAATTATATCCTGGATGTACTTCTTACAATAAACTGTCGTTTATCGTGGAGTTGTTACATTTGAAGACTTTGAATAATTGGTCAGACACATCATTCGACATGCTTTTGGTTTTATTGAAAAAAGTTCTTCCTGTCGACGCTAAGATTCCTGAGTCATATTACTATGCTCGTAAGTTGACAGAGAACTTAGGTTTTACATATAAGACTATAGATGCATGTGCAAACAACTGTATGTTGTTTAGAAATGAAACTGCTCATTTGGATATTTGTACGGTTTGTGGCGCTTCCAGGTGGAAAGAGAACAGGGGAAAGAAGACTCATCAAAGTCAGATTGCGATACAGGGGAAACCGATTGCCGTAAAGCAAATGCGTTACTTTCCCCTTAAACCGAGGTTGAAAAGATTTTTTATGTCATCTAAAGTTTCTAATTTAATGAGATGGCATGCAGAAAGAGTTCATGAAAGTGACATGTTAACCCACCCGGTAGACTCTCATGCATGGAAGGATTTTGATAAGAGACATCCTGACTTTGCTAAAGATGTTCGTAATGTCCGATTGGGATTGGAAGCAGATGGTTTCAATCCATTCAAGTCTATGGTTGGTGTAACTCATATCACATGGCCCGTGGTGTTGGTTCCATATAATCTTCCTCCGTGGCTTTGTATGAAGCAACAATTTATATTACTTTCCACTCTTATTGATGGACCTAAAAGTCCGGGGGATAAGATTGATGTTTACCTTCAGCCATTGATTGATGAGTTGAATGAATTTTGGGGCGATGGTGTGATGACTTATGACTGCGAAATGAATGAAATGTTCAAACTGCATGCTGCTTTATTGTGGACAATCAATGACTTCCCAGCTTATGCAAATTTATCAGGCTGGAGTACGAAAGGGGAATTTGCTTGCCCTTGTTGCAATAAAAGTAAAAAATCTGTATGGCTTAAACATTCCAAAAAATGGGCATACATGGGTCACAGGCGTTTTCTCCCTCCCCAGCACAGGTTCAGAAAGGACAGAGTGTCATTTGATGGTTCTAGAGAGTTCAGCCCAGCACCAAAGATCATGACAGGAGTCGAAATGTTATCGCAGATTGAGGAAGAAAACATCCGCACGGTATATGAAATTCAGGATTTGGTGGCTCCTCCAGTACGTAATATTCGTGCTGCGAGTAGGCAGCGCAGTCACAATTGGAAAAAGAAAAGTATTTTTTATAGTCTTCCGTATTGGAAAACTAACATGTTGAGGCATAATTTGGATGTCATGCACATTGAAAAAAATGTTTGTGATAACATATTGTGGACCATTTTAGGTTTCAGTGGAAAGTAAAAGGACCATGTTAATGCACGCCGTGATTTGGAAGAAATGGGTTTAAGGAAACAGTTGCATTTACAGTTAGCTGAGGGAAACAAGGCATATATGTCTGCTGCACAGTATTCGATGACTACAGAGGAGAAAGAGACATTTCTTTCCATTTTGAAGATGGTCAAGGTGCCTGATGGTTACTCTTCTAATATTTCAAAGTGTATGAATCTGACGAGCAAGACATTGCAAGGGTTGAAAAGTCATGACAATCACATATTACTTCAGCAGTTGATTCCAATCGCAATTTGTGATTGTTTATCCCCCAATGTTGTTCAGCCCTTGATTGAGATGAGTAATTTTTTTAGACAGCTTTGTTTAAGAAATCAACGAATGAGTGATTTAAAAAGTTTGCAGGACCGAATTGTACTTACGCTTTGTCACTTTGAGAAACTTTTCCCCCCCTCATTTTTCGATGTTATGGTCCACTTGACAGTGCACCTAACTGATGAAGTAATGGCTGCTGGTCCAGTGCAATTCAGGTGGATGTATCCTATTGAACGATATTTGAGTACATTGAAAAGATTTGTACGCAACAGAGCTCGTCCAGAGGCATCAATAGCCAATGGTTATTTGATGGATGAGTGTACTAACTTTTGTGCAGAATATCTTATGGATGTTGAAACAAAATTAGATAAGCCCTCTCGGATTCATGATGGTCCAGTTGGAGAAGGAACCACATTTGATATGGACAACATCGAGTGGATACAAGCACATCGATATATCTTGTTCAATACTCCATCAGTTGCACCATTAATGTAGTAAGTATCTTATCAATGTGCTTGTATAACTTTTACATGTTTTCTTTGCATAAGTTGATCTTTTAAACATCGCGTAATCATTTGCAGGAAACACATTAATGAGATAAAAGAAGAGATGCATCGTGCGACTGAGTTGCAAATTCAACAATCTCATTATGCGGCATTTCATGATTGGTTCAAGGATTATGTATGTATAAATTGATTTTCATTATGAGTGAAGTATTAAACTAATTCTTTTTGCATATATCAGTATTGATTTTTATAAATTATGTAGGTTCGTAAGCTGAGGGAGTTAGGGGACCCCACGCTACCTGAAGTATTTATCCAACTGGCTGAGGGTCCATCTATAACGGCTCGTCGTTATAAAGCTATTGATGCTAATGGTTTTCGATTTCGCATTAAAGATGTTGACGAAAAATGAGCAACACAAAACAGTGGCATCGGTTGTCCCTTTGTCGATTCTGGTTATTACTATGGTCAATTGATAGACATCATTGAAGTTGTATACACACACGGTTTGAAGTACATATTGTTAAAGTGTAATTGGGTTGATCCAGTGCGTGGATGTAAAGTCGATCAATATCAGTTTTCATTGGTGAATTTTAACTATATGTTATACAGAAATAATGAACGAGTTGAGAATGAACCTTTCATTTTGACATCACAAGCGGAACAAGTATTCTTCGTTACTTTGCCTTCGGATCCAAGTTGGCAAGTTGTTGTCAAAATGTCTCGGCGAGGAGTGTTTTTATTTGAAGAAGATGAACCCGAGACTGTTCTGTTTGTTTACCAACAACTTGATCAACATACCGTAGTTCAACGTGAAGAAGATATTTATTGGGTTAGAGCGGCTGTTGAAGGAGAAACGGTCGATTTGCATGCTTAATGAAAGGTATAATTGTTTTCCCGCTATTCAGTAGAATATCCTAGGATATCATAAATTATCTAATCATTTTATAAATCCTTATAAGTTTTAATCCTCACTTTTGTAAGTTAATTCAGTCATAAATATTTAGGTTGATTAACTTTCTGATTTTTTAAAATTCATTCACAACTAATTATTCAATCCATTTTTTGTTTGATTAACAGTTGTACAAGTTTGATTTATTAAGAACAATCCAATTTATCTTTTAAACACTTTGGACTCATTACTGATATTTTGTATGACTGCAGACATGTCAGGGGAAGAGGCAGAAAATCCACATCATCCATCTGAGGCATCTACGTCTCAGGGTCGATGTATGTTTGAATGTCATTGTCTATATTTTTTATGTAATTGACATATATATATATATAACATTTGTCAATTTATATATAAAATTGTTTTCAACAGGATCAGACTCGGCTGCTTCTTCCTCTCGCAGGAGAGGCCCTGGTCGTGGCATATTATCATGGAATTCCGACACGACGATAGATGTTTCATTTGATGAGGTATTTCATCCCGTGGGACCGAATGCCCCGGCATTTATTCGCCAGCTGGGTCATATCATACGTGACCCACATCGATTTCCATTGACCACGCGTGATTGGGCTTCTATCCCTCAGGACACATTAGATCGTCTATGGAGGGAGGTTTAGGTAAGAAAATAATTTTACTTTATTTTCTATTTATAAATAATACTAATATGTTTGATTATTTTTATTATAGCAAAATTTGAAAGTATGCCCTGAAGAGTTTCGGCCCGTGTGTATGAGAAAATGTCGTAAGCTGTGGAAATATTATAAAGGCAAAGTGAAGAGGGACCACTGGGTACCAAATGTGGGTGCCCTTGAAATTTTGGAAAAAGTCCCGAGAGGTGTCCTCCCGGCTCAGTGGCGTGACTTGGTTGCATATTGGTCTACTGAGGGTTTTGCGGTTTGTATATTAATTATTTTTTTGTATATATATTTTCAAGAATATGTGATTTGTTTGAAATTTGAATGAATTGAATGTAGGAGGTGTCAACACGCCATTCGGAGAATCGAGCGTTGCAGGGACCAGCTCACAGGCTCGGGACTCGTCACGTGTCTCAGATCCGACATGAGGTATATATTATTCATTTTTTAATTTATTAATTAATATGGTTTTGTGTTTATATTCTTTTAATATACAGTTGCGAGGGCAAGGTGTAGCAACTGATAAAATGTCGGTGTGGATAAGGACTCGTGATCGCAATGATCCAGAGGTTGCAGCATTGATAGTAAGTGTCTTTACTTACCAATAATTACATAAATCTATATATTAACATATATATATTTATATATATTTAAATATTTCACAGGATCAATTTGAAGCTGAGTTAGAACATCTGCCAGAGGACCAGCGACAGCTTCCCATGCGACGGGATGAGATCTTTCATCGCATTATTGGTCGGGACGGGAATGGCTATAGTTTGACCTATGGAGCAGGGATTCCTCATTCTGTAGTGTCACGCACTGCGGTTGTCGGTCCTGCTGTTGCTCATATGACACAGCAGATGTCAGATTTTGAGGCACGGCTGCGCGCTTCCGAGGAGACAAATGCGCAATTGACAGCTGAGGTTAGAGCACTGCGGGAATATGTGCGTCGAGCTGATGGTACAGGGGATCATACGACGCAGGTATATACTGTATTTATTTATTTAATTTAAATTATTTTTTTTATTAAAATATTTATAATGTTTATTTTTTGTAGGCACCTGGCCCACCAGAAGGAGGTAGCAGTGATGGCAACGCGTGACGCACCATATATTCACGAGATATGTTTTTTGTTTTTACTGGTAGGGTTGACATTGATGTACTGTATTTATTCATTTAAGTAATGCATTATTACCATCCATGGTGGTCTTTTAAATATTTTATACACATATTGAGTTTTTGATCAGATAATCTTGAATGATTCTACATTTGAAAAAGTCGAACTAATTCCAACAGATCAATAAATCTGATATTATAGATTAGGTATTATCCAATATATTTTTTATAAATTTCTGTATGATATCGATAAAAGAAATATGTATTAATTAGATGTTATCACTTTTATTTTTCACTTTTGTAATCAATGGGATGGCCTTTGCACCCCCGTACAGCCCCCCGCACCCCCGTACAGCCCCCCGCACCCCCGTACAGCCCCCCCCCCCCCCCCCCCGCACCCCCGTACAGCCCCCCCGCACCCCCGTACTGCCCCCCGCCACCCCCGTACAGGCCCCCGCCACCCCCGTACAGCCCCCCGCACCCCCGTACAGCCCCCCCCCCCCCCCCCCCCCCCGCACCCCCGTACAGCCCCCTGCACCCCCGTACAGCCCCCCCGCACCCCCGTACAACCCCCCGCACCCCCGTACTGCCCCCCGCCACCCCCGTACAGCCCCCCTCCACCCCCGTACAGCCCCCCCCCCCCCCCCGCACCCCCGTACAGCCCCCCCGCACCCCCGTACAGCCCCCTCGCACCCCTGTAAAACCCCCCGCACCCCCGTACTGCCCCCGCCACCCCCGTACAGCCCCCCGCCACCCCCGTACAGCCCCCCGCACCCCCGTACAGCCCCCCGCACCCCCGTACAGCCCCCCCCCCCCCCCCCGTACAGCCCCCCTCACCCCCGTACAGCCCCCCCCGCACCCCCGAACAGCCCTCCGCCACCCCCGTACAGCCCCCCTCACCCCCGTACAGCCCCCCCCCCCCCCCCCCCCCGCAACCCCGTACAGCCCCCCCCCCCCCCCGCACCCCCGTACAGCCCTCCGCCACCCCCGTACAGCCCCCCCGACACCCCCGTACAGCCCCCGGCACCCCCGTACAGCCCCCCGCACCCCCGTACAGCCCCCTGCCACCACTGTACAGCCCCCCGCACCCCCGTACAGCCCCCCGATTGTATCGTTTTCAGCAGCGCGGCGCGCGCTGAAATGTCGCGTTGGGGGATCAAAACCACCCGAACAACCTCCGAATGCCACGAAACCGTACGAAAACATCCGGGGCGTGAATTGTGAAATGTTCGGCCAGACGGCACCTCATTCGGAGGTGCCGTTTGACCGCGGTGGCCGGAAACGCGTTTCCGGCGCCCTAAAACACCAAAACGGCGTGCGGCGGTCCAATTCGGAGCGAACGTGCTCCGAACGACCTGAACCGCACGGGAACGATAGAAATATTATTCCTGAGATGCAGAAGAAGGCCGCACATCCATCGGACGTGCGGTGCGCGCGGCACGTCCGATTGTGTCGTTTTCAACAGCGCGGCGCGCGCTGAAATGGCGCGTTGGGGGGTCAAAACCACCCGAACGACCTCCGAATGCCACGAAACCGTACGAAAACATCCGGGGCGTGAATTGTGAAATGTTCGGCCAGACGGCACCTCATTCGGAGGTTCCGTTTGACCGCGGCGGCCGGAAACGCGTTTCCGGCGCCCTAAAACACCAAAACGGCGTGCGGCGGTCCAATTCGGAGCAAACGTGCTCCGAACGACCTGAAACCACACGGGAACGATAGAAATATTATTCCTGAGATGTAGGAGGAGGCCGCACGTCCATCGTACGTGCGGTGCACGCGGCACGTCCGATTGTGTCGTTTTCAGCAGCGCGGCGCGCGCTGAAATGGCGCGTTGGGGGGTTAAAACCAATCGAACGACCTCCGAATGCCACGAAACCGTACGACAACATCCGGGCGTGAATTGTGAAATGGTCGGCCAGACGGCACCTCATTCGGAGGTGTCGTTTGACCGCAGCGGCCGGAAACGCGTTTCCGGCGCCCTAAAACACCAAAACGGCGTGCGGCGGTCCAATTCGGAGCAGACGTCCTCCGAACGACCTGAAACCGCACGGTAACGATAGAAATATTATTCCTGAGATGCATAAGGAGGTCGCACGTCCATCGGACGTGCGGTGCGCGCGGCACGTCCGATTGTGTCATTTTCAGCAATGCGGCGCGCGCTGAAATGGCGCGTTGGGGGGTCAAAACCACCCGAACAACCTCCGAATGCCACGAAACCGTACGACAACATCCGGGGCATGAATTGTGAAATGGTCGGCCAGACGACACCTCATTCGGAGGTTCCGTTTGACCGCGGCGGCCGGAAACGCGTTTCTGGCGCCATAAAACACCAAAACGGCGTGTGGCGGTCCAATTCGGAGCAAACGTGCTCCGAACGACCTGAAACCGCACGTGAACGATAGAAATATTATTCCTGAGATGTAGGAGGAGGCCGCACGTCCATCGGACGTGCGGTGCGCGCGGCACGTCCGATTGTGTCGTTTTCAGCAGCGCGGCGCGCACTGAAATGGCGCGTTGGGGGGTCAAAACCACCCGAACGACCTCCGAATGCCACGAAACCGTACGACAACATTCGGGGTGTGAATTGTGAAATGGTCAGCCAGACAACACCTCATTAGGAGGTTCCGTTTGACCGCGGCGGCCGGAAACGCGTTTCCGGCGCCCTAAAACACCAAAACGGCGTGCGGCGGTCCAATTCGGAGCGAACGTGCTCCGAACGACCTAAAACCGCACGGGAACGATAGAAATATTATTCATGATATGCAAGAGGAGGCCGCACGTCCATCAGACATGCGGTGCACGCGGCACGTCCGATTGTGTCATTTTCAGCAACGCGGCGCGCGCTGAAATGGCGCGTTGGGGGGTCAAAACCACCCGAACGACCTCCGAATGCCACGAAACCGTACGAAAACATCCGGGGCGTGAATTGTGAAATGGTCGGCCAGACGGAACCTCATTAGGAGGTGCCGTTTGACCGCAGCGTCCGGAAACGCGTTTCCGGCGCCATAAAACACTAAAACGGCGTGCGGCGGTGCCATTCGGAGCAAACGTGCTCCGAAAGACCTAAAACCGCACGGGAACGATAGAAATATTATTCCTGAGATGCATGAGGAGGCCGCACGTCCATCGGACGTGCGGTGCGCGCGGCACGTCCGATTGTGTCGTTTTCAGCAGCGCGGCGCGCGCTGAAATGGCGCGTTGGGGGGTCAAAACCACCCGAACGACCTCTGAATGCCACGAAACCGTACGAAAACATCCGGGGCATGAATTGTGAAATGGTCGGCCAGACAGCACCTCATTCGGAGGTGCCGTATGACCGCGGCGGCCAGAAACGCGTTTCCGGCGCCATAAAACACCAAAACGGTGTGCGGCGGTCCCATTCAGAGAAAACGTGCTCCGAAGGACCTGAAACCGCACGGGAATGATAGAAATATTATTCCTGAGATGCAGGAGGAGGCCACACGTCCATCGGACGTGCGGTGCGTGCGACACGTCCGATTGTGTCGTTTTCAGCAGCGCGGCGCGCGCTGAAATGGCGCGTTGGGGGGTCAAAACCACCCGAACGACCTCCGAATGCCACGAAACCGTACGACAACATCCGGGGCGTGAATTGTGAAATGTTCGGCCAGACGGCACCTCATTCGGAGGTGCCGTGTGACCGCGGTGGCCGGAAACGCGTTTTCCGGTGCCATAAAACACCAAAACGGCGTGCGGCGGTCCCATTCGGAGCAAACGTACTCCGAAGGACCTGAAACCGCACGGGAATGATAGAAATATTATTCCTGAGATGAAGAAGGAGGCCGCACGTCCATCGGACGTGCGGTGCGCGCGGCACGTCCGATTGTGTCGTTTTCAGCAGCGCGGCGCGCACTGAAATGGCGCGTTGGGGGGTCAAAACCACCCGAACGACCTCTGAATGCCAATAAACCATACGACAACATCCGGGGCATGAATTGTGAAATGGTCAGCCAGAAGTCACCTCATTCGGAGGTGTCGTTTGACCGCGGCGGCCGGAAACGCGTTTCCGGCGCCCTAAAACACCAAAACGGCGTGCGGCGGTCCAATTCGGAGCAAACGTGCTCCGAACGACCTGAAACCACACGAGAACGATAGAAATATTATTCCTGAGATGCAGGAGGATTCCGCACGTCCATCGGACGTGCGGTGCGCGCGGCACGTCCGATTGTGTCATTTTCAGCAGCGCGGCGCGCGCTGAAATGGCGCGTTGGGGGGGTCAAAACTACCCGAACGACCTCCGAATTCCACGAAACCGTACGAAAACATCCAGGGCGTGAATTGTGAAATGGTCGGCCAGAAGGCACCTCATTCGGAGGTGCCGTGTGACCGCGGCGGCCGGAAACGCGTTTCCGGCGCCATAAAACACCAAAACGGCGTGCGGCGGTCCCATTCGGAGCAAACGTGCTCCGAAAGACCTGAAATGAGATTATTTCTTGAATCGAAGTTTTTAAATTATTATAGCACAATGATTTGATATTATATATATATTAAATATATATTAAAACATTTAAAATATTATATATATATATATATATATATATTTAAAATATTGTATTTAATAGTATATATATGAATATTTATATATATATATATATTTATTTATTTATATTCAATTCAATAAAAAAAAATTTTAAATTTTTTTTTTTAGAATAGCGACCGCCATAGGCGGTCGCTATAGGGTGCCCGGCGGAGGGCCTTCAGCGACCGCTTGGCGGTCGCTAAAGGCCTCTAGCAACGAGGCAACAGCAACCGCCAATGGCGGTCGCTGCGCGGCCGCTAAAGACCTTTAGCGACCGCCAATGGCGGTCACTAATCGCCTTATTTACAGTAGTGAGTTTTACATGATTTAAGGGGAAGTACCTTGGTATATTGACATGGTCAATTATCTGGTAACATCTCAGGTCTCATCTCATTTAAATTCTCACCAAAATCACAAATTAAAAGATGAATCTAGATATTATATTTGGGATGATCCATTTCTATGGAAGATTCTCAATAACCAAATGATAAGAAGATTTTTGCCTAAAAATGAAATTGATTTTTCCTTTATGTTTTGTCACACATTAGCTTGTGGAGGCCACTTTGGACCTTGAAGGACAACAAGTAAGTTTTTAGAATCTGGACTTTATTGGCCATCACTTTTCAAAGATTCTCATGAATTTTTCGAACTGTGTGAAAAATGTCTGTTTACAGGAAATATTTCAAAGAGACAATAAATTCCCAAAATTCCACATACGTTTTGTGAAATTTTTGATGTTTGGGGGATAGATTTTATGGGACATTTCCCAATGTCATTTATAAATTCTTATATTATTCTTTTTTTATTATGTTTCTAAATGGGTGGAATCAAACGCCACTAGGACTGACGATGCTAAAGTTGATTGTGATTTTGTCAGGGCTAACATATTTTTTAGGTTTGGAGTTCCCAGAGCCATAATTAGTAATCAAGAGACTCACTTTTTCAACATGAGAATGGGGGATTTGTTAAAAATGTATGGGGTTCATCATAAAACATCAACTCTCTATCATCTAAATTCTAATGGGAAAGATGAAGTGTCCAATAGGGAAATCAAAGGAATTTTAGAAAATTATATTAATAAAAATAGGATGGATTGGATCCAAATGTTGGAAGACACATTATGGGATTACAGGACAGCCTACAAAACCCCAGTTTTAATGAGTACCTATTGGCTGATTTATGGGAAAAGATATCACCAACATGTGGAATTGGAACACAAGAAATGCTAGGCTATGAGGAAGAAGAATCCATATCGTGAAAGTGCTGGGAAATAGGGAAAATTGCAGTAACAGGAGATGTAAGAAATTAGAAGGGAAGCATTTGAAAATTCAAGGATTAACAAAGAGAGGACATGAGTGGCTCCTGAAAAACTGTTCCAACCAAAAGACTTCCATACTGGAGACAAAGTGTTTTTATTCAATTCAAGACTCAAGCTGATTGAATATAAACTTCTTTCCATATGGGAAGGTCCATTTATAGTTACTCATGTATATCCATTTGGTGTTGTGCAGATTGTAAAGGGTGGAGAGAAGGATCCATTCACTGTAAATGGGCACAGGCTGAAGAAATTACTTGGGACCATGCCATTAGAGTCAATAGAGGAGATCACACTCCTCCAACCTATTTATCAATAAACTTTATCAGGTCGTACCTCTCCTTTACATTTTCTTCATTTTTTTGATTCGATTTAAAATATTCTTATAGGTTATATCTATTTGAATGCATTAGGGACACTACATCATTTTGGTGTGGGGGAGGGAACCTTTGTAGTTTATGATTTTTATTTGTTTAAATAAATGTGTTTCAAATTTGGTGTGTTTCTTTTTAAATTTTTGTGTTTTTTTGAAACTTTTGAACTGAATTGATTATCTATGAAATTTTTAAAACCCATCTCCATGGGAGAAATAGCTTATTCCATGGAACTGAGATTAAATGAATGCTGAAAATGACTTTTGTTCAAGATAAATTCTTTGGGAATTTCATGAAAAGTACTCTAATTTTTAAATCCCATGACACATATCACTGTCTTTATATTTATAATGACATTTATTTGATGCTTCTGAACCTATTGATTTCATATTCATACATTCACCTCACTTCTTGAAAGAACATATCATGCTTAATTTTAACAAAATCTGATTTATTCCTGTCAAAACCTAAGGGTTTGAGGTACCTTTGATTTAAATGATTGAGGAATTTCTTTGGTTTTAAAGCCTCATTTTCTATAAAATCCTTTTTATAATGGCCTTACTTGAACGTTTAATCCTTTTATCCTTTATAACCCATGAAAATCCTATTAGGGTATCCACATTACTAGCCAATTTTCCCTATCCATCCTCCTCTTGAAGTAAAATTGCATGATCTAGTTGAACTTAAGTGTGGGGGAAGATGACTTGTATTGTGATACCTTATTTGGGGATAATTTGGGTGAAAATAAAATTTTGAAGAGATGTTATTGATTCTGAAAAAAATATCATTCTACTGAAAGCTTTATCTTTTCTGGAGCATTCATGATAAGAGAAGTTGTGCCTTTCTGGAGCTTTTAATGGAGAAAGAAAGGTGTTCCTTTATTGGAGCTTTTAAGAAAAATCATATTTTAGAAGATTTGAATTTTTCTACTAGAATTTAAAATGGTGTGAAATTTTGTTTAATATTTCATGATTATGTATCTAATTTTCTATTAAGTGGATTGGTGAGGAGACCATACGTGTGTGAGAATTAGAGTAATGCAATTTTGCTTCAAAAAGAGCCAAACCCTCTTCATTCAGCCTCATAATTTTCACATCTTAATCCTACTAACCAAAAGCCATAGAACAACCATGACAAGTTCTCATGATAAAAATATGTCTTTGACTCACATGGGGTTGAGATTTAGGAATTTATCAAGCCTATGGTGACCCTTGTATGAGTTTGGATGAGAATGAAATTGCTAAAAAATTGAAATTTTCATGATGAGAGATAATGAAATATAGGTAAGTGTTTTGTGTGAATAGGAGGAGAAATGAAGAGGAAATATATTTAATGATATGAAATTAAGAACTTGAAATAATATTTTTTTAGGAGTCATGATATATTTTGTTTCTTGTTGTGAAATTAGTGGACATCATGGATATTTGTTTTGAATTTTCTTTAATTTTATTTTGATTCTGACTTGTCCAGGAGTCCAAGTGATAAGTGTGGGGGAATTGATAGAGTTAATATTTTTATTATTATTAATATGTTTTTCAATTATTTAATCCCTCCCAATTATTCAATTTGTCTATATTTGCATCATTTATGTTTTTTTGGTGCATTTTTGGCTTAATTGTGAAAATGGGGTAATTTTGTAAAATTGACAATTTTTTTGAGCTTCGGTTTTTTGAGCATAAATATTACATTATTGATCCAATTGAAGTGAATCATATTTTTTAGTCTTTATATGTCATGGGATTCATTTTTTTCTTCTGAACCAAGACCTAATTCGAAACCCAATGGTGCAGAAAAATCAATCAAGTTGAGAAAACAATCTGGATGGAAGAATGGACCCCACAACTTTAAATATAAAATATCTCATTAAAATGACCTTAAAATGAGGTTATTCCATCTAGTTTATACATATAACATTCATGGGATGGTTCAAATTAAATCTCATAAAATAATAATATCATCAAGGCATCTTTTGGGCACGTCCAAGTGGAGTGGGTGAAATAGTGTTTGGAGGTGAGAAGAAGTTAAACTCACTAATCAAGACATATCTTCCTTTACATCTATCTAAAAACATTGATATTTTTGGGATCAATATGAAACTCAATTTACAACATATTATAATAAGGTATATTTTCTTGGTTCAGATGTCTGGTGGTCATAACAGTGGAAAACTTCTGGAGGATAGATTCTAGAGGATCAAAATTTATGATCTTGATTTTATTTCTTTTGTTCTTCTTAGATTTGTAATGAATTATTCTACCCCTTCAAACCAGTTACCCTTGACATGGTGGTGTAAATATCTTGATTTATTGGTGAGTGTTAGGTTTTCCCTTTTGTAATTCTTGAGTTCTTTCACTTAATGTTTTAATATCCTCTTTTCTCTTCAGTGAATCAATTTCAATTTCTTATAACAGTTTTTATTATCATGTACGATTTTATCTAATTTTAGATTCTGTTGTTTATATATATTTGGTCAATGGTCAATATCTCCCTCCACTAGGTTCTGGTTTATATAAGATGGAATAGACTAGGACTTAGTGGTGAAGTACTCGGTGATCCCCAGTAAGTGTGGGAGGAGTAGTGAATGTTCTTGATTGCTTGGGATAAATAAGACCCGGTTGGGAATTGCCTAAGATAATTGCGGGTATTCTCTACAACTCTATTACACATTGGAAGGAAATTAGAATAATCTATGGTTTTATTAAGGTTTATTCTCACATTATTATTTGACCAAGGGAGTGAGAAGAATCATTTGTGGATTCTCACTCTTAAAGACTTAGTAGAAGAGAATTGTGTAAAGTGAACTATGATAGAGTTACAATTATAAAAACGACCCTAAAATAACCACAATTTCATATCACTAATTTAAATCACATAAATTGTTAATTTTTTTAAAATATTTCACTTAATTTCATTACATTATTTTGTTTCTTTCTTGTATTTTCCAAATCAAACAAATTCAAAAACAACATCACTTTTAACTCTAATTTTATGTGACAAGCACTACTGTTGAGCACTCCATTCTAGAGAAAAACTAGGTAACCCACTATAATAATGTTTATCTTAGGTTATATTTTTTTTCTCCATACCCCATGACAGGAATGTGTCAGTCATTATATCTTTATTTATTTAAATGCTATGTTGGACCAGAGGGGTTAGACTATGAGAACTTTTTGAGAGGGTTGCTTGTGTTTTGTTTGGTTGATTAATTAATAAATGTAAATAAATGTAGTTGAAATTGTAGTATTTTTAGCTTTTAGTACTTCCTTGTTAATTACTTCATTTTTAATATTCGCCTGATATTTATATTCATTGACAATAGGCAACATGTCTTTGGGTGGTTGCCAACTGGGATTCTTCTCACATGCTGTTTGGCTCACGCTTTTGGGCCCAAATAGATTATATTGTTGCAGGTATAGATAAGGGAAAGTTCCCTTATACTTCAAGTACTTGATTGCTATAGAGCTGGAGACCATGGGACCAAGATGAGTCTTGTGATGTTGTTGGAGTTGTTTACTTGTTTTCTTTTTTACTTTGGTTTAGTACTGAATTTCCAAAATTGTGATTTCTTTGGCAATTTTACTAGACATATGTGACATGAATCATTTATATATGTGCTCCAGTTGATTATATACTTTCAGTATTCCATTGTTTCTTTATTATATGGTATTATTGTTTCTATTGTTGTATATTATTGCTATTCCACCGTGTTACTCTTCCAATGAGGGTATAGTTTCCCCACTATCACACCCAAGGCCCTTGCTGCTAGTCGGAAGCCTATGGTGTTTGGGGAAATGCGCTTGAGGCCATGTGACCAACCGGGTATGGGGCACCTTTAGATGACACCTGAAACAGAGATGTTACAAAGTGGTATCAGAGGTATTATTTTCTTCATTGACTTACTATTTGGAGCTTATAGATAGGGCTATGATGTAATATATGTTTGGTAATACTTTGTGTCTGAGAGTAGCTAACCCATTTACAAAGAAAAACCAATATGCCTCGAATATTGCAATTTTTTTGGTTTATCAATTATTACAGTTGATTTGACATCACCATTGGTTGATTCACATGTTTTTTGCTGTTGTCGTTGATATTATCAAGGTTCTATTTCTGTTACAACCCGATGAGATGAGGGTATTAAATCTCATGGATCATATAGACACATGAGAGAGATCACATGTCATGCATTCTTGTCATGCCATTTAGGGTGCATTACTGATTGCATGTTGTTGTGATAGATGTTGTGCTAAATATGCATACTATTGTGATAGATGCATGGATAGAATACATACTATTTTATAGGGTATTTTATTGTGTAAAGTTTCATTTGAATGAATGGTGAAAATTGGTCCCTGGGGTTTTATGGGCCCTCATGGACCGAAATTTGGTGGATCATTGCACCATTATAGTTGTATATGATTCCAAGATTTGATTCAAGAGGAGTATGGGCCCCCACAGATCAAATTTTTTTACTTTAATGATCTTTTAGTGTTTTTATGGGTTCCTGCGTAGTTTATGAGGCTTACTGTCTAGAGAAACCAAGAATACATGGTGTGTAGTGATGAATACGTATCAAGTATCCTTCTATTCAGGAAGAAAAAACTTTTCTTAAGTACACGCCATGTACTTTGAGTACACGTCATGTAGTCTTTAACCATGTGATTGAATGTGTGCGCAGAAACACAGAGTTGGGAAATCTTTGGTGGAACACGCCGTGTACCAGACATACATGTCATGTTGTAGAGACTATGTATCTGACCATGTGACTAACACCACAGGTCGGTGAAATCCTTCTAGTACATATTGTGTCTGGAATAAACACGCGGTGTAGAGTCAACCGTTTCTCTGACCATGTGACTAATGACACGGGTGATTGAATCATAAGTGGTACACACCGTGTTTAGGGTGAAAAAATTATGTAGTTTTATTCTAGTAGAACCGTTTGTCTTATCCATGTAGAGGAACTTAGGAAGGGGGGAATTTTAAAGTACACATTGTGTCCAAGGAGAGAATGATGTGTGTATGGAGTGTTACACGACAAGATTTGGCAGAAGTACACACCCATGTAAGGGCTTGAGAGAACATGCCATATATGGTTCATACACTCCGTGTATCCATGTTTTTACCAACGTAAATGTTTTCTTTCTCATGTTCCTTTAATTCACTTATAATTTTCATTCCTTGATAATCATGATTAAGGTGTGTGCTTGACCTTGCAGAGTCATGCCCCTGAGACATCCTCTAGTTGTACACCAAATATAGGGAAACGAGCAGACACTGGACATGGTAGATCAAGGATTACCAGTAGATCCTTACAACATGCCTATCTTGACACTAGACATCATTTCGGATACGGGTGCCAATGCACATTTCCGAGAAGGCTTCATGAGGTTTATGCAGACCTTCCAAGGAGTACGGGCATCCTACCCCGTCTATGGCAGAGTTGACACATGGTTTTTAGTAGCAGCATTATAACACTTTCTCAGGGGATGGAGGACCTCCGGATGCAGAGTCATGGTTAGAAGGCATGTTTTATATCTTCGAGCATCTGAAGACGCCTTTATAGAGGAGGGTTAATCTCGCTATGTATGTTCTTAGAGATTACTCCAAGAGATGGTGGGATGTGATCTCACAGGTGGGACACCAGTAGGTTATTGCTTAGGATGATTTACAACATGTATTCTATGAATAATTCTACCTGATGACTTTGAGGGCGGACCGAGCCTAAGAGTTAATGAGTTTGGATTAAGGTACTCTCTTGGTCATGGAGTATTATTCATTATTCACAAAGTTGCAACACTTCACACACATTATGGGGGGTGATGAGTTATTTCTGGAAACTATGTTTGAGGATGGTCATAGGCATGACATCTGATCTCACATGAACTTCTTCAGGTTGACTTCTATTTCTTCTATCTTCAACTAGGAGCTAATCACTAAGCGCAACCTGAGAGATTCTGAAGCTGTGAGCCAGGGCGGTTCGGAATCCAATGTTGGTACTTCTCCAATTGACAATAGGAAGTGTCATAGGGATTCTACATGTGGATATCCGAGTAGGTGTGATACTCCATAGAGCATCCAGGTGGCATTCTACAAGTGCAGGAATAGCGGGAATATGTGGCCACATTGCATGAGAGTCCTAGTAGAGTGCCAATATTATGGAAAGTTGGGTCATCTTCAGCGTTTTTGTCAGTTTTTTTCACCAAAAGATGGTGATAGGGGTTCTTTTATGACTCCATGTTCAGGAGAAGGACCACCAGTTTCTCCCCAGTCAGGGAATTGGAGTTCGTACGGCCGTTCAGGCCGAGGAGGTGGTTGTGGCCATTGGAATTATACAATAGGATTAAAGTGACAAAAGGGTGGATCAGCTCAGGTTAGTCAAGAAGGGTCACAGTGCCACATTACATGTCATACGTTATAGTGGAGCAGACCTAGGAAGAGTAGGATCCCAGACCCTCTATAGTTAGAGGTACGATTCTATTTGCCTCAGTTTTATCTTCTGCACTTTTTGATATAGGGGCTTACCATAGTTTCATATCTGTTGCTGTTTTAGAGAACTTGGGGCTCTATATCTTCTCTTCTGAGGACGTTATGATTCTTGAAACTCTGTTGTGGACTAGAAAAAAAAGTATACATCAGTGTACGAAGTTCCCTCTTGAGGTTGGTGGGTGTTAGTTCATATGAGACCTTTATGTCTTAGAGATACTAGGCTATTATGTCATTATAAAAATTGATTGGTTTGTTCCCTTCCAAGATATTGATTATTGGTATCTCCATAGAGTGAGTTTCAAGTCACTATAGGGTGGGTTGTTTCTATATTAGGGTGATTGGGATGTCTAGGCGAGCAGAGTAGGACCCGAGCATCATGAGTTGGGAGGAGTTACAACACATATTTCTATTTTTTATCTCTATTACCAGAGGACTTCACAGATTGACATTCCTTCAATGGTTGATCATTTTTCGGATGTCTTTCTAGAGTAATTTTCAACATTGCCTCTGTAGATAGAGGTAGACTTTTCTATTCAGCTCATTCTAGGAGCGGCGCTTGTGTCCATTACTCCTTATAGAATGGCTACACTAGAGTTACAGGAGCTCAAGAATTAGTAGGTGGAGTTGTAGGAAAAGGGTTTCATCTGACCTAGTTCTTCTTCATGGGCTTAGTCTACCCTATTTGCGAAGAATGTGGTTGAAACCTTCAGACTTTGTGCGGATTATCAAAAGATGAACTAGTTGACGGTCAAGAACCGATATCCCTTTCCGAGGATTTATGATCTCTTTGATCAGCTACAAGGATCCCGGGTGTTCTCTATGATTAACTTGAGATATAGTTATCATATTTTGTGCATTAGACCATCAGATATACCTCTTACAACCTTTCAGAGCAGGTATGGTCTATACGAGTACGTGGTTATGCCGTTCAGCCTCACGAATGTGCCTGAAATTTTCATCTAACTGATGAACCGAGTGTTCCATCCATATTTGCACTCATTTGTAGTGGTTTTCATGGATGATATCTTAGTGTACTCTCACACTAGACACGACCATGCTACCCATCTTGAGATTTTTTTGAGTACACGGAGAGAACATCAATTATACTATAATTTCTAAAAATGCCACTTTTGGATGGTCCAGATTCACTTCTTGGGTCATGTTATCTCAGAGATAAGAGTATCAGTATACCCAGAGAAATTGAGGGTAGTAGTTTAATGGGAGAATCCAAAGAACGTCTTTGAGGTACGAAGTTTTCTAGGGCTGGCTAGTTACTACATACATTTTATACAAGACATTCCATACTTAGCAGCGCCACTAATAGGCCTGACTAAGAATGGTGAAAATTACATGTTGATAGATTCCTACGATTCAACCTTCTAGGAGCTAAAAAGAAGGTTGACTTCACCACTAATACTTTTTTTTCAGAGCTAGGCAAGAGTTATACAGTTTAATGTGATGCATCAGGTATCAGGCAGGGGGTAGTGCTTATATAGGGGGAAGGATTCATTTCATACAGGTCTAGGTAGTTGAGGCCACATGAGAGGAATTACCCAACGCATGATCTTGATTTTCCTATTGTTGTTCATTATTTATGTTGTTGGAGCCATTATCTATTTGGATATAATTTTGTGGTTTTCACCGACCATAAAAGTCTCAAGTATATCTTCACTCACAGCGATCTGAATCTGAGATAGAGAAGGTGGCTTGAGTACCTTCATTCTTTTGACTTTTAGCATGCCTACATGACTGGTAAAGGTAACACATTGGATGATGCCTTAAGTAGGAGGACTCAGATACAGTCAGTTTAGGAGGCCAGTAGTGAGTGGAAGCTTATGGATCTGTTCTCTGAGATGCATTTAAAGGTGCAAGATAGACAGGGGCGGATGTTTCTTGCATTTAAAGCTTATAGATCTACTTGATCGAGTGTGAATGAGGTGGCTATCATATTCTGAAGGCCAGTTCTATGAGAGAGTGTGTCAGGAGAGGAACATATTCTTGGATAAACTGTAGGTGAGGATGTGATCTAGCGTTTTCATGGTCACGTATGGGTGTCAGCAGACATACGCGAGGAGCAGATGCAGGATTTTCATTCCTCAGTTTGGGAAGTTCATCCCGGTGTCACCATGATGTATCAATATCTACACCATTAGTATTGGTTTCCAGGTATGAAGAGAGATGTTGTTGATTTTGTGATGAGATGTTCCACCTGTCAGTAGATGAAGGTGAAGTTTCAGCAACCGGTAGGGACTTTACAACAGTTACCCATTTTCGAGTGGAAGTAGAATGATGTTGCAATGGATTTCTTGACAGGTTTTCCTAGGTAACCTCAAGGGAGTGATGCAATTTGATTTGTAATTGACATTATTACAAAGGTTACACACATTTTACTAATAAAAAATACCTTCAATGTTGATGATATTAGAAGGTTGTACATCCGATAGATTGTACATTTACCTGAGGTTCGACACTCCATCATTTTAGATAGGGATTCTTGTTTTACTTCTTTGGTCTGACAGGGACTACAGAGGGGTTTGGGCACATAGGTACTTCTGAGTACAACTTACCATCCCCAGAAAGATGGAAAGTCTTTGCCTATGATTCATGTGATGGAGGACATGATTCGATCATGCATCTTAGATTTTGGGGGGTCTTAGGAGAAGCACATACATCTAGTGGAGTTTGCGTTAAATAACAGTTTTCAAGCAACTATTCATATGGAACCTTATGAGGCTTTGTATGGTAGGCCATTCCGATCACCCCTATGTTGGCTGGAAGTAAGAGATATTTCTATGTTTGGACCTTGTCTTGTCTAGGAGACCATAGATCATGTGGATTTGATTCGGAAGAGGATGGATACTACACAATCATGACAGAAGTCTTATGTTGATCGACGGAGATGACCTTTGGTGTTCGAGGTTGGAGATCAGGTTTTTCTATGTGTCACACTCAGATTGGGACACATGAGGATTAGAAGACAGGGAAAGCTTTCACTGAGATAAGTTGGGCCATTTGAGGTTTTGGAAAAATTCAGGCCGGTTGCCTATAATTTTTAGTTACCTCAGAGGTACTGCATTTTTCAGGACGTCTTACAAGTTTCTCAGCTACGACATTACTTCTCAGAATCGTCTCATGTTTTTCAACCCGAGGAGGTTGAGTTGGAAGCGGATGCATCATTCAAGGAGCATCCTATCTGGATTGTTGATCGCAATGTGAAGGTTCTCCCTGGCCGATCTGTTCCTCTAGTACGGGTGTTGTGGCAACACAGACGAGTACTAGACGAGACTTGGGAGAGGGGGGCTGATGTACGATCGCAATGGACGGAGATGTTCAAGGATTCTTCTTCACCACCTCATTAGAGAAATTCACGGATGAATTTTTTTTAGGGGAGAAGTTTGTAATAACCCAGATCTTCTTTTCATATATGATTATTCATTCAGGTTGTTTTTCTAGGAAAAAGGGAAGAAAGAAAATTTTAAGAGTACACTCCGTGTACTTCCTTGTACACACCGTGTACTTCCTTGTACATGTCGTGTACTTTGAAACCATGTCCATGCCGTGTTTGGCTATGTCACGGCCATGTACATGACCGTGTGACGATGTGGAAGGGCAACTTCATGCGGGACCCAGTAATGACCTATACACACCATGTATCCTTATGGAACACACCATGTATTTTTATTTTTAATTGTTATATTGGACCGGGACCGTGTCTCGTTTACAGAAATTTCTTCTTCTATCTTCATCTCGTCCAAGAGTGACTGGGAGCGATGATTCTTCTCTGAGCCCCAAACTCACCATTTGTGCTCTGAATCGAACACCGTTGGTTGTGTTGGAATTGGTACTATGAGTTCTTCCTTCTTCTAGATCCTCTTCTCTTGATTCCTCCTCTTTGGTGGGATATCTGTGGTTGAGAATTTTTGATGTTTTTGTAGATCTACCACGTTCTAGGTTGATTCAAAGGTTGAGGTTCAACTATATCGATCGTACAACGTCGAGGTAGGTGCTTTGTGCCTTTCCGTAGATGTATTTGATCTATATGTGTAAAAAGTGTCGACTACCCTAGTTTAGGGTATTGCGTGTTTTTGGATATCTAACCCTGTTGATGCTTGTTATGGTTTTTTTGATTTATTAAGTGTTCTTGATTATAAATTAGGTTTATTACCTTGAATATGGATGTGTTTCCCATGTTTGTTTGATATTTTTTGTTGGGTATAGAACCGCCTGTTAGGCTATTTTGTTTTCCATGCCTAGTGTTGATAGAATGGATTTGATATTATCTAACAAGATTGTGATACAACTTGTAGTTGTTAGCCAAGTAGTATTTTGAGGTTTACATGGGAATATGGACATCATTTTTGCATGCTTGGATTACATAGGGTTGTGGGAACCTGGTGTAGTTAGACCATAGGGGGAATTGATGTTGAGGGCTTCCCTAGAGTGTCTATTATACTTTTTACTTTGAGAGACCATATGGTGGATTGACATTGAGTGCTCCCTCAACTACTAGAAATGGAGGGTTTCCCAATGGATATATACCAATGGTTTCTTCAAAATGTTGTTATATTGTAAAAAAATGCAAAATTTTCCAACGGTTTGTTCAAACTATTGGCAGTGTGTTAATATATTTAATATTTTCCAAAAGTTTGAAAAAACTGTTGTAAAATATTTAGTTACTCTTAAATATACCAATGGTTTTAATAAACCATTGGTAAATAGTGGCTTTCCCAATGGTTTTTAAAAACCATTGGGAATGTTTTCCCCCAAATACAGAGCAGCCCAGCTCCCACTCTGCCCGATCGAAGACCCTAATCCAAAGTTCCTCCCGAAGGTTTCTCAACTACAAAACACCTTCCATCCATAGATACATATTCAATAAATAAATTTTTTACTTTTAAACTTCAAATTAGTAAGTGTTACCTTAGTTTTAATGTTATCCCTCTATTTTTTCTTTTTTCTGTTTTGATTTGGGATAAATTAGAGTTCATGCAGTCTGTGGCATACTGAACCCTTTGATTTGTTTTCAGTTTTTTGTTCTACACTTCAAACATGGTAAAGAGTTTGTTTAGTGGGGTGATATGGTAGTTTCTATGAAATTTAGTTTAGTTGGAAATTATATTTGGATTTTATATTTACAGTTTTTTTTTTCAAAGAATAATGGGAAGGATATTGATATTGAGGATGAATTGGTTGTTGGTAGGGTGATGGATTGGAATTGTGATGTTGGATCTATTGGGTATATGTAATTTTTAATGTATTATATGGGTATTTCCACCCCTAAACACCCCCAAACCCCCACCCCCTGGACACCTCCCACCCCTAGAAACCCCCCCACCCCCTGGACACCCCCCATTGGACAGTCCCCACCCCCCTACACTCCCACCCCCTGAACACCCCCCATTGGATAACCCCCACCCCCCTATGCTCCCACCCCCTGAACACCCTCACCCCTTGGGCAACCCCCTCCCCCCACCCCCTGGACACCCCCACCCCACCCTTTCTAGACACCCCTCACCCCCCATGGACAACCACCCACCCACCCCCTTGGGCACCCCCACCACCTTGGATATCCCCACCCCCACCACCACCCCCGTGGATAGCACCCCCCCCCTCGGACACCCCCACCCCCTGGACACCCTCCACCCTAAAGTAAATGTGGGAAGAAACACCCTGGTACATGCTTTAATAGATTGCGAGTTTGTTATAAGTATGGACAAAAATAACACCAAGTACGTGATTGTGAGGGTAACAAAAAAGTTTCAAAATGTACAATGCTTCATCTGCAAGGTGTTGGGACACTACGTGAATCAATGTCCCAATCATCAGAGTATACCTTAAATAATGCTATTGGATAACAATCAAGTTATCATACTACCTCAGATGAAGAGTAATGACTAATGTTCTTATGTTGTTATTATATAATTATTACATTTCAGTGTTGTATCAACAATATACTGGTTATATAAATTATGGAGATAAATAAGGATTATACTGCAGTACTATTTTATTAAGGATTTGAGATTATATGGTTCTAAGAAAAGTGACTTAATAATAAGCTACACTTTTTGAAAAAATACATGGTTGAAGGAAATGTAATCCTTAATATGGTTCTAATAATGAGGTAGAGATTTTGGAATAAGAGATGGTTGATTTGGATAAATTGTATTGGATATTCTTGACTTCCATGGAACTGATTAATAGTATGTTTATTTCATCATTGTTGGAATATTCAATTTTTTTGGATATAAGGTGTATATCCAGTATTCTATAAGGAATAATTGAGAATGAATGTAATAAATAAGTTTTTATGGTTATTCAGGATGTTTTAGTGTTTTAAAATAATACATGATGAAGGTGTTCACATATAATTACGTGGAAAAAAGGATCTTCATTGTATTTAACATCCTTATAGATTTTGGACTGTGAGTTTGGATATATTTATTTTGGATAAGTCTAAAGGTTGGAATAGATTATGTTTGAAATTGGATTATATTGTTAAGGTTATTTTGGGATTTTTATAAAAAGGAAAAAATAAAGACTGTGTGACAACCCGTCGCGTCGAACAAGGCTGCAGGAATCGAAACCACAACCGTTGTACGATTTGGATTTATCGTCTACCACTGGACTAGGTGAAGTCCCTGGATTGTATAATGTAGTTTCTTTTTTCAAAGGGTATGATAGGTGAATTATAAATTCATTTTTTTGGAACCCTATATGAATAAGATGGATAGAATATTTTTTTAAGTTCTATTATATTTTAAAGTGAAAGATGAGTTTGTGGTAGAAATTAGTTAAAGGATAGAACTTTACTTGTCAAGTAAATATTTTTTCTTCTATTATTATATAATGAAATTAATTCTTAAACTTTAGGTGAGGGATCAAAAAACTATTTTTTTAATAATAATACCTTATGTTTTGTTGAACCGATGATATTTTAAATCATCATAGATTGATGGATTTGAGGACCTCAATTCTAGAATTGTCTGTGACTGATGACCTCAATCACTCCCTATAAATATTTATGTTTTCCCTCTAATTAAGTGTCTCTAATTTCCACCAATTTTCTCCTAATCATGATCATAATTTGGTGGTGACTTTTTCATTTCCCTTTTCCTCTTATTAGGACTAAATTTTATTAACCCAATTTCTGATGTGGGTTTTCCCACAAAGGTATTTTCTATTTTCAAGCTTTTATTTTAAAAGAACACTTTCAAATTGTGAGGACGCAATTTATTGAAGGATGGAAGAATGTAACACCCCAAGATTTCATCGTACGTTATTTCTTCAAAATAATTCAATAACATGCACTACACACAATACTAAGTTCAAGCGCACCACGATTTACCAAACTAGCCGTTCAAAAGAGGTTATGATTAGTATTAAATAAATTTTGAACATTATATAATCCTTATAATTTTAGAATCCATATTATGATTTTCATAGACATAATGAAAAAACAAATTCATTTTTTTAGATAAAAGAAGTATTTTAAAAAAAAATGCAATTTTACCACCTTTTAATGGAAAACACTTTTTAAATCCTATAATTGAAACTTTTATATATTAAATTTGACAAAATAAACTTCTTATTTAGAATCGGGACATAAGAATATTGTTTTAATAAATTTTTGGTGTTTTTCTGATAACTTTCATATTTGGATGAATAGTAAAAATACTATATTTTAACTGAAAACATATTTTTTAATCAAAATAATATGTTGTGTTAAATTATACATTTTAATGGATTGTAAGTATAAATAGATTATATTTTTAACATTAAATCCAATTTTATTCATTGAAAATAATTTCACTTTGAAATTGAACGTAAATAAGTATTAATCTTTTGTTAGTTATTATTTCTTAAAAACACTATTTTTGTTTTGACAATGGGAATTCATTTTAAATTAATAAATGAAGCTTTAATTTTTTGAATTTTGTAAAATATACTTAATTTTTGAATTCAGGGTATCGAAATTATATTAGGGTGAAATGTTGGTATTTTTCTGAAAACTTTCAATTTTTGATGAATATTAAAAAACACTTAGTTATAGTTTAAAACTGAATTTTTATTTAAATAATTAATTATTTTATTTAAATTTATTTTAGGTCAGAATTGATACATAATACCTATATATTTTCAATGTAATTCATTGGAGTCATTTTGTAAAAATATTATATATATATAATTTTATTTAACTTTTCATCGTCTTTTACCCACCTCCTAGGAACATTTGAAAATTTACATAAAACATAATTTTACCGCTTATATGAGTTGAATTTCAAAAATCCGAGAGACACAGTTTATATCAATAAGTAAAATTTTGTTCAATAAGATGAAAATATATTTTTTGTGAATAGTAACTTTGTACTTTTATTTACCACAATTACAAGTAAATAGGGTAATTAAGGGTAAAAATGATATTATTATTACCGTAACACATATGCTAATTCTATTGGATAAGTGTAATTCAACCAAAAACAACCTTATGAATAAAATATGATCCTTTAGTTCCAATTGTATTAGATTAGGACATTTATTATTATTTAATTCAAAGAAGAGTTAAAAATGTTAAATTAAAAGTTTAATAACTAAACCATTTTTAAAATGGGGTTACACATAAGATAATTTCAACTATAAATATTAATTAGAAATAAAAAAAATATTTCCTACATAATGGTATTTTATTTATAATTTTTAGACATTAAATAGTTAAATTTATTTATGACACAATGATAATACAGTAATTACCTAATTAATGAAATATTAAAATAATTGATATTATATATATCCAAATAAATTTAATTTGGGACTTTTTATGAATTAAACTAATTTAATAGGTTAATATGACATGTTAGGGTTGGTTAGATTAATTTTTTTCAATGTCATAATTCTGTTATGAATTTATCTAAAACAAAATACCAAATAGTGTCAAAATTGACATAAAGGAGTTTTTAAAACATATATTATATTATTAAATTATATTCCAATCCTAAAAATCTATGGTTTGGAAACAAGACTTTATAATGATATATTTATCATTAATTAACCACTTGGGGTTCTCTTGGAAGTTTATAGTATGTTTATTAACCATATAATATAAAAACAAAGAGATATGGTAAATGTCAAACTATTTAACTAAGAGTTAAATCTAAAGGATAAAGTTACTATAGTGACCCAAACCTGTCTAAAACCTATTTTTTGAGTTTTTTCGTCCCATACCCACCTTATCCTTTAAATAATTCATTTTTGAGCCATTATAAACCGAATATTATTTTATTATAAAATAATATTTCTATCTTTTTCTAAGGTTCCCCTCACCCCTCTTATAAAAGTGCACTCCCCTTTCTCTCTAATTCACATCTTCAAAGCCATTTTTCTTGGCCAAAACCTACCCAAATACCCTCAAAACTGTCATACCTTCATCCTAGAGGCCTTCCTTTAGTCATAAAGCCAACCTAAAGATCCCTTTTGATCAAATCAAAAGGAAGAACCTGAAGAAGAGGTAAATATTTCATCACCTCTTTCAAGTTCCTTTCTTCTTCCACTTCCCCTTTCTTTGTTGTTTCCATTATAAAATAATAAGTCCAGTATATTATATATAATGTGATGTTATTATAAATATAGTACAACAATATTCATTATTCTATCCATCCTTTGAATGACATGTCACCATACGTGCATACGTACGACTTACCGTCTCCACATCGTGGTGTAATTGTTATTCAATACATCATTACTTTGATGGGTATAATAATGATTTGTAATTGATGTAAATAATAAATATAACATGGTAATTATTCTCTATATATGATACAACATCCAATTATATATTATTTTAATATCAAAATAATGATATTGTTTCTTGTGCGTACGTACGGATTACCGTCTCTACGAACGTGTTGAGATTCATTCCCCATCGTATCCATTAAAGACTAATTTTCATTAGATGATTAAAAATAATATTTAAAGACTTAATATCATTCCGAATATGAATAAGATACATCCTATCCATAATAAACATTACTTATGTAACAAAGTATAAAAAGTAAAATGATTTAGTTTACACCCGAAACGACAATAATACTTAGATATTATTAACAAAGAAATGTTAAAAGATCCTATATGATATCATATTAATGTATCTGATTCTTGTATAATTTAATAAAAATTATTTTACCATCATACAAGTGGTTAACCTACCCTCGACCAAGGAAAATTACAATATAAGGGTTAATTCTACAATATCTTCATTATTCGAGGTTGTTTTTAAGTGAGTATCTACTGGGACATCTTTATCATCCACATCCATGTTTCATAAAAATATTTTCAAAAGGAATATTTTAAGGTACTATTTAACTAGATCATTATTTTAAATGGTTTAAATATTTATTCTTCTAAATCACTCTCATTAATGTCCAATTTTCAAAATAGTTTTTAAGGATTTATTTATATGGACATGAATGTTTTTAAAATGTTAATTCATTTAAAAAGTTTCAAAGTGGTATGGGAAGCATTGATTCAAAAATTTCTTTAAATGTATTCCTTTATAAATTGTTCAACTTTTAAATGTTTTTATGAAAAAGGGATATTTCTCTCAATAATTTTTACAAATCATTTTCATCTATATCAACATCCTTTGATGGATTTTAAACATATTTGATGTTGATTTATTATGATACAAAACTTTCATATTGTATTGAAGGTTTTGTGATATGTTTGAATGTGGATGTGTTATTTTTATACCATTCATGGTTTATGGACAAAGTATTGACATTTTGTATGCTAGTTTTAATACGAATGTTTATATTATGTTTAAACCTTTTCATATGAGGAATCCATTGGACTTAGTAAGTTATGGGTGGAGACCGCTATAGCTCCTCAATGCATCGGTAGGTCTCATGGGAGAAACTAGTGTCTTGGCACAAGGCCTTGACAAAATCTTATTTGTAGTCTTGGCACAAGGCCTTGACTATGTGGTTATGAAAGTCTGGAATTATGCATTCCATCATTATGAAAGTGGCTATTGATATTGCATGTGATTATTTTTCTAGTATAATTTCCATGCGAGTAAGTAAATGGCATTATTTTGATTTATATTTTCCATATTATAATAAATTTTATGTTGAAAAGGATTTTATTTTAGTTATATACATTGACTTAAATGTTTATACTTATTTATGAATGTTTCTTTTGTATTGTTATCCTTACTGAGCATCTGAGCTCACCCCTTTCAATGTTTTATATTTCCCAAGATGCAAAGAAGTATATTATGACTCACCTGCGGGGATAGTATATGGGATCTCAGTGTTTTCTATAGAAGAAATGTTATTGTAGTTTTCCATTTTATGAAGAAATGTAAACCATGTGAATGTATCTAGTACTTCCAAGGCTACTAAACTAATCGGTCTTTTGAGACTTGATCTTTTGTGATCATGCCAATGTTATGTAATAATGCATCGACTCTGGGCTTCTCAGTCAGGGCATTACATGATGACTAGAAGCGAGGGCCTTGGATGTGATATTGGGGAAACTATTCCCTCATTGGAAGAGTACATAGTGGAAGTAAACAAAAACATACAAGAGCGGAAGCAGTAATAATACCATATGAAAATAAACACTGGAAGACAAAAAGAATAATATGGAGAACATATAAATAATGATTCATGATACATATGTCTAGGAAAGTAGTGAAACAAAGCACAATGCTGAAATACATTTCTAAACCATGTACAAAATAAAAGCAATAATCAGCTCCACAGCATCACAAGCCTAATCTTGGTCCCGTGCTCTGCAACTCCACAGCAAGTCAAGTACCTGAAGTAAAAGGGCACATACCCTTGTCTATACCTACAAAAATATAATTTTTTGGGCCCAAAATCATGGCCCAAATAGGGTGTGAGACTAAATCCCAGTAGGAAACCACCACGAGTTCTGTTCCAAAAAGTCAGAGAATATATGGCAGGTTAAAGTATACATTACAGTAAACATGAATTTACTCAATAGTAAACAATCCAGAATTTCAATATCAAGCAGCAAATAACCACAATAAAGTAAGAACCTAATCAAATCAGGTAACCCTCTAGGAAGTACTCACAGCCTAACCCCTCTGGTTCAACCAAACAATTACAAGAAACCCTCTGAAAAGCACACACAGTCTCACCCATCTGGTTCAGCTAATGTATAGACTCTCTGAGGAATTACTCACCTTAAATTCACCCTATAGTCTCATATCGGTACTAAAAGTGATTTGGGGAAGCACTCAACCTCTCATTCCCCCTATGGCCCACGTCGAGGAACTAGAGACACTCTAAGGAAGCACTCAACATCAATTCCCCATGTGGTCTCGAATCATATAATTATAAAGACACTCTAGAGAAGCCCCTACATCCATTCTCTCTATGGTATAATACACCAGGTTCTCACGACCCGGTGTAAGTAAACTTGTATCCCAAGCGTAGCAGCCAAAGTAAACCTAAAAAGATACTTGGCTAATAGTCTTCAACATCTCATCAACTTAGAACATGCA
This sequence comes from Viscum album, assembly GCA_963277665.1. NCBI lineage: Eukaryota > Viridiplantae > Streptophyta > Magnoliopsida > Santalales > Viscaceae > Viscum > Viscum album. Next base: position 1,071,635,980 of record OY728127.1, on the reverse strand, counting down.
ATCACTTCATCCTATAATACTAAGCATGGAAAAGAAACGGCAGCCTAACAGGAAAGGCTAGACTAAAAGGTCACAAACATACATACAAGGGAAAAATATCCAAACCATAGAAATTTAACCCTAATCACATTAAATCTACATCTACTCAAGCATACAAGCAATGTAGGAAAAAAGCAGGGCTAAACAGTAAATGCACAATACCCCATTCATGGGTATTGGACAAATTTGCAAATAAAACTCCAATACTTTCAATAAAAAGGCACAAACCACCTACCTCGAAGTTGGTAGATCAATATACATGAATCTCAAGGCTTGAATCTCCTTAGAACCTCATAGATCTATGAAAATGTATAAAACTTTCAACCCATGATAACTCACGAAAGAGGGGAAATCAGAAGATGAAGCTATAGGAGAAGAGTGAACTCACCGATGTGATTCCAACACAACTAACGAAGTTCGATTCGGAGGATGGATAATCACTCAGGGGTTCGTTGAAGATATGTAGTCATACGAATCTCTCAGTCGAATGGGACCTAAAAGATGTGAGTTCTGGCGATTAGACACGACCCTGGTGCATTTAATAAAAAAATAAAGTAAATGGAGTGTACTTTTGAATTACACAGCGTGTACTCGTCGTTTCCGTATTATGCTTTAGGTGGACTCTAGTTCACCCCCACATGGCCATCTGCATGGCTGCTCCACAGCCAACACACGACTACCTGTGTTAACCGAGTACATGGTGTGTACATCAAAAATTTCCAAAATTTCCTCTTTTTCTTAAAAATGAACCAAAAGGGAAAACATACCTAAAAAGAAGGTCCAAGTTCTTACAAACTTTCCCCCTTAAAGAAATTCATCCCCAAATTTCCCTTGAGTGGCATAGACGAAGAAACCTCGAACCACTCCAGACACTACGCTCGTACATCAGCCTCCCCCTCCCAAGTCTTATCATGTACTCGCCCATGCTGTCACAGCACTCATACCAGAGGAAAAAACCGACCACAGAGAACCTTTGTACTGCAATTGACAATCTGGATGGAATGATCCTCAAAAGATGTCTCCACTTCCAAGTCAACCTCCTCGGGTTGGAAAACATGAGATGGGTCTGAAAAGTAACATCCAAGCTGAAAAACATGGAAAACATCGTGCATAGCCCGGTACCTCTACAGTAAATGCAACTGATAGACAACCAGACCAAATCTCTCCAAAACCTCAAACGGTCTGAAGTACCTCGATGAAAGCTTACCCTATCTCCCAATCCTCCTATGCCCCAACCTCGGTATGACATGCAGAAAAACCTGATCCCCGACCTCAAACTCCAGAGGTCATCTCCGCTGATCAGCATAAGACTTCTGTCGAGACTATGTAGCAGTTATCCTCTCCCGAATCAACTCAATTTTCTCTATGGTCTCTTGAACAAGACAAGGTCTAGCAAAGCTACCTTACCTACCTCCAACCAACATAAGGTTGGTCGGCATGGCCTACCATAAAAATCCTCATAAGGTGCCATCTGAATAGTTTCTTGAAAACTATTGTTGTAGGAAAACTCCACAAGAGGTATTTGCTTCTCCCAAGAACCTCCAAAGTCCAAAATGCATGCTTGGACCATGTCTTCAAGCACCAGAATCATACGCTTGGACTGGACATCTATCTGAGGGTGGTAGGTAGTACTCAAAAACACCTGTGTAACCAAAGCTTTCTGTAGCCCCTTCTAGACTCGAGAAGTAAAACGTGCATCCTTGACTGAAAATATTGATTGTGGAACTCCATGCAGACATGCAATCTCACGGATTTACAACCATGTCATCTCATCAACACTAAATATATCCTTGATCAGTAATAAGTGAGCGAACTTCATAAGTCTGTCAATGAAAACCCATACTACATCATTATCTCGAGGAAACCTCGACAACCCTGTTAAAAATTCCATCACGACGTCGTTCCACTTCCACTCAGGAATGGGTAACTGTAGTAAAAGCCATGTTGGTCGTTGATTCTATACCTTCACCTGATGACAGGTGGAACACTTCATGACAAAACTTGGAACTTCTCTCTTCATACATGGCCACCAATACTGACGGTGTAGATCATGATACATCATGGTGACACCAAGATAAACTTCCCAAACAGAGGAATGAAAGTCCCGCATCAGCTCATCATGTATGTCTTCTGACACCCATACGTGCCCTTGGAAACACAAGATCTCATCCTCAACTATGGTTCATCCCATAATAGGTTCCTCTTCTGACATGATCTCTCGTAGTACTAGGCCTTCCGAATCTGATAGATGCCTCATTCGCACTCGATCATAAAGAGTAGAGGTAACAACAACAGAAGAAAGGAAAGTCTGCCCCTTTCCGTAGTGCACCTCCAAATACATCTCAGAGAAAAAACCCATAAGCTGCCACTCACTACTGGCCTCCTGAACTACCTGTATCTGAGTCCTCCTGCTCAATGAATCAGCCACTACGTTTCCTTTCTCAGGCATATAGGCAAGCTCAAAGTCAAAGGACTAAAGGTACTCAACCCACCTTCACTGTCTCAAATACAAGTCACACTGGGAGAAGATGTACTTGAGACATTTGTGGTCATTAAAACCAACAAAATTCTCTCCCCGAATATAATGTCTTCAGCAACATAAGTCATGAACCACAACTGTCAACTACATATCATGCGTCGGGTAATTCCTCTCGTGTGGCCTCAACTACCAACACTCGTATGAAACGACTCCATCTCCCTGTATAAGCACAAGTCCTAGACCAATACTTGAAGCATAACAATAAATAGTATAATTCTTTCCTGGATCTAGAAAGACTAGTATTGGTGCTGAAGTAAACCTCCCTTTCAGCTCCTGAAAGGCTGACTCACAAGATTCTGACCACAAGAACTCTGCACCCATCATAGTCAGACCCGTCATAGTCAGACCCGTCAATGGTGTTGTTAAGCGTGAAAAGTATTGAATGAAATGTATGTAGTATCCAGTCTTCCCTAGGAAACTCCGTACCTCACTGACGTTATTTGGCTGCTCCCAGGAAACTGCTACTCTCACTTTCTCAAGGTCTGCTGACACTCATGTCTCTGAGATAACATGACCCAAAAAGTGAATCTGATCCATCCAAAAGTGACATTTTTAGACATTAGCATATAACAGATGCTCTCTTAGTTTAGTAATAATTATCTCAAGATGTGTGGAAAGTTTGTTTCGAGTGTGAGAGTACACCATGAAATCATCCAAAAAGACAACCATGAAATAATCCAAGTATGGATGGAACACTCGGTTCCTTAGAGCCATGAACACTACAGGCACGATCGTGAGACCGAACGACATAACTATATACTCGTATAGACCATACATACTTTGGAATGATTTGAGAGGTATGTCATATGGTCTAATGTGAAACTAATTAAAACCGGAAGTCAAGTCAATCTTCGAGAACACCCGGGCTCCTCAAAGATGATCAAAGAGATCATCAATTATCGGTAAGGGATATCGGTTATTGACCATCAACTGGTTCAACTTCTGATAATCCACACAAATTCTGAGAGTACTTTCTACCTTTTTCACAAATAGGATGGGAAAACCCCAAGGAGAAGTACTGGGTCAGATGAAACCCTTTTCCTGCAACTCCTCCAACTACTTCTTGAGCTCTTGCAACTCTGGTGTAGCCATCCTATAAGGAGGAATGGACACCAATGCCGATCCTGTCACAAGCTCAATCAAAAATTCCACCTATCACTCTGAAGGAAAACCTGAAAATTCCTCTGGAAAGACATCCATGAAGTGATCCACCACTGGAAGAAAGTCCATCTGCGAAGTCCCTTAGTCATCCATATATAGACTAGCAATCTGGGCTATAAATCCTCCCAACCCATGATGCTCGAGTCCCGCTCTGCTCTCTTGGACATCCCACTCTCCCATATGAAGAAATGATCCACCCTTTGGTGATATGAAACCCACCCTATGAAAATAGAAATCGAAAAATTCCTATAAGGGAACTAACCAGTCCATTTCGAGGATGACATCATAGCCTGTCATCTTTAGGACATAGAGTTACCAAAGGAAGTGACACCCACCAATCTCAAGAGGGAACTCCTTGCCATGACGTACACTAGATGTTATTGTCCCCAACTGAGTGTCTAGTGTCAAGATATCGACATAAGAAAAGATACAGAGCCTAAGGCTCTCCACAACAAAAATAGATATAAAGCTATGGGAAACCCCTGTATTGAAAGGAGATGAATATAAAAATGAGGAAACAAGGATCTTAACTCGAACTATAGAGGGGATGGGATTCTACTCCTACTGGTGTTTCTCCACTGCAAAATTCTGGCCAGCTCTGCGGCCATGTGACCTTGCTTGAGCACTCTGAGTTGATCCACCCTACTGTTGCTGGTATCCTGGTGACTGACCACTGCGGCCGAGACCTCCACCTCGGCATGAATGGCCAAAAGAACTCTAGATCCTAGAAAAGTGAGAAACTGGTGGTGTTGTTCCTATACGAGGGGTCATCGATGAACCCTGGTCACCGGATGCTGGTGAGAATACCTGACGGATACAGCGATGGTGTCCCATATTTCCGCAATATCAGCACTCCACTGGGTCTCTCTGGCACTGTGGCCTCTTATGCCTGCTTCCCCCGCACTAGTAGCACACCACCTAGCTACCAGAAGATGAATCCCGCATTCTCATATCTCCCCATGTAGTATCCCTACATCACATCTGTCTATTAGATGGCGAAGTACTAACTCTGGATGTCGAGCCGCCCTGGCTCAAAACTCCAGATTCCCTTAGATTCTGCTCCGTGATCAATGCTTGGTTGACAATGGATGTAATGGAAGTCAAACTAAAGATATTCACATGAGAGAGGATGTCCTATCTGAGGCTATACTCTAACTTCCATTCTAGGAATAACCGATCTCCTCCTAGGAAGAGTGTGAAATGTTGATGCTCGGTGAAATGAGAGGAATACTCTATAATTGATAGGGTACCCTACTCTAGCCTCATAAACTCTTGAGATCGGTTGGCCCTCAGGGTCTCCGGATAGAAGTAGTCATATAAGATGCACTTGGAATCCTCCCAAGACATAACCTACTAATGAACCACCTATGAGATCACATCCCACCATCTCTTGGTGGAATCTCGAGGCATGTAAGTAGTGAGCTTGAACCTCCTCTCTAGAGGTGTCTCCAGATTCTCAAAGATCATCAACAAGGCTTATAGATGGGTCTCTGAAACCTGAGGTCCTCCTTCCATTAAGAAAGTGGGAGGATGTTTCTGCTAGAAAACCCATGTCAAATCTACCATCGATGGGGCAGGAGGCGGTGCTCCCTGAAAATTCTGCATCATCCTCAAGATACCTTCCCTGAACTGTGCATCTACACTGGTACCAGGTATAATTGTTGGTGCCAAGACTGGCACAATAGGAGGATCTTCGAGAAGTCCCTGATCAGCCGTATCCGGCATCTGATCACTGCCCTATAACTGGTGGATAGTTAGAGGACGTCTCGATGGCATGACTCTGCAAGGTCAAATGAACACCTTCAATTAAGATTAATAGGGACTGAAACATAGAAATTAAATAAGGTATACAAGAGAAAGAAAACATTCATGTTTTACAAAACATGACTACATTGCTTGTATAAAACATACACGACATGTTCCCTTACGTCATTCACATGGGAGTGTACTTCTGCCATGAATAGTCGTGTAACACCCAAACCACGTGGCATGTACTTGAATCCTCTTCCCCTGCCCAAGTCATTCTAAACAGCTAAGACACATGTCTCTCCTAAGACAGGACTTCATGGCGTGTTAAATATAGACACGGCGTGTACTAGAAAATCTTTATCTAGACCATGTTTTTAGTTACACAACCTAACACACAGATCACACTACACGGCGTGTCCCAAACGGGCACGACGCATATGAGAAAGGATAACACCGACCCGTGTTGTTCGTGACACGGTCGGATAATTGGGTTAGACTACATGACGAGTTTAGATGGGACACGACGTGTATAAGAAGAGGCTCCACCGACCTGTGTTGTTAGCTACATGACTGGGTTCCTAGGATTACACTACACGGTGTGCTCAATCCTGAAATGACATGTATAACCGAATTTTAATCCATCTTTGTTGTTAGTCACACGGGCAGACACATGGTCAACATCCCACGACATGCACAATGGGTACATGACGTGTTCCCACAGGAATTTCCCTATCCCGTGTCTCTGCCCACACGGCCTATGACACAGTTAGAGACTACACGGTGTGTACATAATGTACACGGTGTGTACTTAAGAAAAATATTTTCTTCCCGAATAGAAGAACACATGGAGTGTATTCAAAACTACATGGCGTGTATTCTAGGTTTTTCCGAACAGTAAGCCTCAGAAACTACCCCAGAACCTAGAAAAACACTGAAATGAACATTGAAGGTGCCAAATTCCGATCTGTGAAGGCCCATGCTCCCCGCAAATCAAATCTTGGCATCTTTTAAATGTTATTACAATGTAATTAAGTCAATGATACACCAAGTTCCGGTCTATGTGAGACCATAACACCTCAAGGACCAAAGTTTGGTGTTCATTCAGACAAAACCTTACACAAACAATACCCTATCGACAGTAGGTATTTTATCAAGGAATCTATCACAATAGTATGAATATTATACACAACATATATCACAACAACATGAAATTGCTAATGTGTAACGCCCTAACCCCAGTTACCCAGAGTCGGTGCATTATTACATAACATTGGCATGATCACAAAAGATCAAGTCTCGAAAGACCGATTAGTTTAGTAGCCTTAGAATCACTAGATACATTCATAAGGTTTAAATTACATCATAAAGGGAAAGAATACAATAATATAGTCTCCATATTCCACACTCATATCCCCTTCAGACTATCCCTACAGGTCAGTCATAAAATATTTCTCCACATCCTAGGAAAAATAAAACATAGAAAGGGGTGAGCTCAGATGCTCAGAAAGGATAACAATATAGCGGAAGCTTTTATAAATAAGCATAAATAGTTGAGGCAATGTATAGACAAAACAAAAGCCTTTAAAACGTGAAAATCGGAATAATATGGAAAAGATAAAATGAAATAATTCTATTTACTTATTCACATGGATATTCTACTAGTCGAATAATCACATGCAATATCAATAACCACTTTCATAATGATATAATGCATAATGCCTAACTTTAATTTTTGTGTCAAGGCCTCGTGCCAAGACCTAAGGGATAAATCTAACCGGAACCCAACCCGGAGAGCCTCTGTAACCGGACTCTAACCCGGAGTGCCTCTAGTAACCAGACACGAACCCGGAGTGCCTCTAATAACCAGACACCGACCCGGAGTGCCTATAATATCTGGACACCAACCCGGAGTGCCTCTAATAACTGGACACCAACCCAAAGTGACTCTAATATATGAACACCATCCCGGACGTTCTGCTGTAACCAGACCCCAACCCGGAGTGCTTAATTTTACCGGTCCCCAACCCGGAACATACTAGTCCAACACATTTATCTTTAGAAGAGGATGCAATATAACAAAAAAATTTGTATTAAAACTAGCATACGAAATGCCAAAACATTAATCATAAACCATTAATGACAAAAAAATAACTCATCCATAGTAAAACATATCACAAATCCTTACATACAATATGGATGATTTGTATAATAATAAATCAAATTCAAATAAGTGTAAAATTTATCAAAGGATGTTGACATAGATGAAATAAAAACTATTTGAGAGAAATATCTCTTTTTTTAAATCATTTAAAAGTAACATAATTATAAAATAAAACATTTACTTTGGAAATATCCTTATTAGCTTTTAAGTGAATCTTTGAAGATTTTATAATGGCAGAAAATAGCCACACCTGCCGTATAATTTAAAAAAATACATTCTTACCTTAACTATGTCAAAAAGGTTAAAGAGGACCTTGTTTTGAAAATGATGGAAATATTCCATTATAAACATCTTATAAAAAGTCAAAAAGGGTAAAAAACTCATTAACCCATAGTCTATAATATAGAAAGAATGATTTTAAATACTTTTTTTAAGAAACTCGAATGTGGATGATAAAGAGATACCAGTAGATAATTACGAATAAACAACCTCGGATAATAGAGATTGTCAAATTAACCCTTACCAATTTGGTAACTTACGAAACATGCATCCCATGAAAGAGGTATCATAAAATGAATTTTTAAATACACATAAATTAAAGTGAACTACACAAAGAATAAAATTATGGTCATTACATAAACCACACAAAAAGTAATAGTGGCAATATAGCATGAATCTCATGGGAATAAGGAGTGAGATAAAAATCCCTTACCTTGTAATTTTCCTTGGTTGAGGGCAGGTTAACCTCTGGTATAATGGTGAATTAATTGTTATTAAATTATACAAGAATCATATACATTAATATGATATCATATGTGATATTTTTAACATTTATTTGTTAATAATATCTTAGTATTATCGTTGTTTTGGGTGTTAACTTACTCGTTTTTATTTTATATGTTTTGTTACATAAGCCATGTTTGTTATGGATAGGTTGTATATTATTCCTATATAGAATGATATCAAGTCCTTAAACATTATTTTTAATCATCAAATGAGAATTATACTTGAATGGATATGACGGGGAATGAACCTCATCACGTTCGTGGAGACAGTAGTCTGTACGTACGCACGAACGACAATATCACTCTTTTGATATTAAAATAATATATAATTGGATATTATATCATATATAAAGAATCATTACCATGTTATATTTATTATTTACATGAATTAAACATCATTATTATACCCATCCAAATAATAATGCTTTGAATAACAATTACACCACGTCGTGGAGACGGTAAGCCGTATGTACGCACGTATGGTGACATGTCACTCAAAGGATGGATAGAATACTGAATATGGTTATAACATATTTATAATAACGTCTCATTATAGAGATGATACTGGAGTTATTATTTTAGAATGGTAATAACAAAGAATGAAGAAATTGAAGAAGAAATGAACTTGAAAAAGGGTGGTGAAAACATTACCTCTTCTTCGAGTTCTTCCTTTTGATTTGATAAAAATGGCTCCATAAGATGGCTTTATGATCAGAATAAGGCCTTTAGTTTGAGTTTAGGGATGTATAGAGAGTATTTGGGTAGGTTTTGGCCGAAACAAAAGGCTTTTAAGGTGTGAATAATTGGTTATAAGTTGTGTCCTTTTATAAGGGGGGGGAGGGGCTCCTCAGGAAAAACATAAAGTATTAATTTATAATAAAATAATATTCGGTTTATAATGTCTCCAAAGTGTATTATTAAAAGTAAATGGCTGGGATAAGTCGAAATCCATTCAACCAATATATTTTAGATAGGGTTGGGTCATTATATTAACCTTATCTTTTAGTTTTAACTCTTAGTTAATTAGATTGACATTTACCATGCCACTTTGTATTTTTATATTATATAGTTAATAAAAATACCATATACATCCAAGAGACCCTTAAGTGGTCCATTAATGATACATATATCATGATATATGTCTCTTGGATGAACCATAGATTTTATAGAATTGAATATCAATTAATAATATAATATTTGTTTTAAAAACTCTTTTATGTCAATTTTGACACTATTGGGTTTTTTTTATAAATTCATAAAAGCAATATTACTTTAAACAAAATTTATATAAAGGATCCTATTATGTCATATTAACCAATAAAATTAGTGTAATTTATAAAAAGTCTCAAATTACATTTCTTTGGGTATTTATAATATCAATTATCTTAATCATTCATTAATACGGTAATTACTTCATCATCATTGTGTCATAAATAAATTAAATTATTTAATGTCTAAAAATTATAAATAAAATACCATTATGTAGGAAATTTTTTTATATTTCTATTGAATATTTATAGTAAAAAATATAACATATATAACTCTATGTAAAAATTGTTTTTCTAAAAGATATATGCTTATGTCATTTTTGTATATACTTTAACTTAATTAATATAAAGTGTCCCTATCACCTACAAGTGGCTCCATGGGGTCCCAAAACCGACCCAATGATGCCCATGGTCAGAAATGTATCCACCAATAAGGTTAGGACACGTTTTAGTGTAATTTATTATTATTATATTATTATTTTTTACCCTTATTTACCGGATTTACCCTTTAACCATGGTAAATAAAATATTTACCGAAATAATTATTCAAAATGTCTAAGAATAAATGATACCTAATTAAATAATTTGGACATCCTGATTCCAAATATGGAATCAATTTTTCCAAATTCAAAACACAGAAGTGGAAGAAATTAAATTAGAATTAATTCTCGCTGTCAAAACAAAAGGCATGTTTTTAAGAAATAATAATTATCAAAAGATTGACACTTGTTTATGTCTGGTTTAATTGTGAAATAATGTCAAATGACCAACATTGTATTAAATGGGAAAAATATATTCTAAATATAATTTAAAACCACTCAAATTCATAATTTATCACTATTAATTATTTTGATTAAAACAGTTGTTTTTAATTAAAATTTAGTAATTTTCACTTTTCATCAAAATATAAAAGTTATCCAAAAATTACCAAAATTTCATCCTAGGCTAAATTAGATATTCCAAATCAAAAAATGAAATCCATTTTGAGAGATAAAATTTATAAAATTTCAAAAAGTGGATATTGCTATTCATAATGGCTACTTTGATTGGTTGTGGTGTGTGTTAGAACTCGAAGTTGCGTACAACACACGCTACTGTATTATTCAAAGAGAAGCGTACCGTGGAAGATTGGGGTGTTACATGCTCCCCTGCTTCAATAAATTGAGTCCCTGCAATTTGAAATTGTTTTTCGAAAATAAAAGGTTGAAAATAGAAAATACTTTGTGGAAAGCCCACATCGGAAATAAGGTTAAAAAATATATCCTTAATAAGAGGGAAAAGGAAATGAAAAAGTCATCACCAAATTATGATCTCTATTATGGGAACATTGGTGGAAATTAGAGAAATATAATTGGAGGAAAAACGTAAATATTTGTAGGGAGTGATTGAGGTCATCAATCACAAACAAGTGTAAAATTGAGGGCCTCAAAGCCTTCAATCTTTGTTGATTTAAAATATCAACAGTTCAACAAAATGTAAGGTATTAGGATAACACATTTTTTTATTTTAATATCCCTTTACTAAAGTTTAAGAATTAATTTATTCATAGAATATGATATAGGTATATATATATACTTGAAAAGTATAATTTCAACCTTCAACTAATTTCTACCACAAACTCATCCTTCACTCAAAAAGATAATAGAACTCAAAAATATTATATTTATTCTAATCGTATAAGGTTACAAACATTATCGCATACCATTTAGATTAGGAAATCTATTTTTTTAATAACCAGGGACATCCTATAGGCTAGTGGTAGGTAATAAAGGCATGTCGCACTATGGTTGTGGGTTTGGTTCCTACAGCTTTGTCCGACGTGACGGGTTATCCCCCAACCTACAGGTTGTCCTTTTCCTAAAACTATAGTATTATAATATTCCTAAAATAATCTTCAGAAATGTTTTAACCTTAAGCAATACTATCCAGAGTTAAACATAATCCACTCCAACCTTTATAGTTATCCAAAATTCCTCTTTCCAGACATTCTCTAAAAGGTCTCTAAATTCCAAAATCAATTTATCAGATTCCCCAAACAAAGTAAAGTTTCTCTTATTGTCGCATACTGAAAATATGATTACCTTCATCATATTAAAACCTCAATGAAAACAATAAGTACTTCAGTAAAATCCTTATATATATCACATCATTATTATAACAATAATATAGTCTTTGAGTCCAAATACACAAATACAATAATTATTCCACTTAAACTGTAGTAACAACATAAGATTGACCTTTCTCCCGTGGCCTTTTCTGAGGTAAGTTTCCTTGGATCTTAGGGAATTCATTTGCGTAATGCCCCATTTCTCTACAATCGTAGCATTCAAAATTGAGAACCTCTTCCTTTCCATTGCAATCATGAGCCTGGTGAACTTTTTCTCCACATTTATAACAAACACCCATTCTTTTTAGGAAACTACCAGGGTGATTATTCCCACAATTATCGCATAATGGAAAATACTTATTTTCCCTTTTCCCTTTATCTATCTCTTGTTCCACCGTTATCTTCTTCTCTTTCATTACTTTATTGTCATAAGATTTAGAGAATTCCTTTTCTGTCTTGATATAACACGAGACTATATCTTTGTATGTTGAGAAAGATTTTGATACTGAAGCTTGATGGAGAAATAGTTTTAACCCATCAAAAAAATGATCAATCTTACTTCTTGGGTTATGTATATAATCTGCAACATGTCTCGCTAACCTTGTAAGGTTAGACTCATACTTTGTGACATTCTTATCCTCTTTTTTCTTCAGACATAGAAATTGCCTTTCGATATCTGCTCGATGGTCACAAGGAAATTATTTTTCTAAGAAAATCTCTTTGAACTCTCTCCATTCCATACTTGATACTTCTAAATCTTCCTTTTTATTTTGAATCAATGACCACCATTGATCAGTATCTCCTGTGTGGTGGTAAACTACCATGATAAACTTTTCCCTTTCACTACTCCCCAAAGGATGGAATATTTTCTCTAAAAAATTTATCCATTGCTCAGCTACTAATGGATTTGAACTCCCATTGAATTTTGGTGGTTTTTGCCTCATGAAGAGGTCTAAAAATTATCCTCCATTCTACGGATCAGGTTTCTCCATACGGGTAAGGTTATTATTCATAACCTGAGTGAGTTGTCCCATTATGGTGATTAGCTGATCAGCACTAGTTTCATCACCAGATCCACTATAATTTTCTTGATCAGGAAGAAACTCCCTACATGGAGTGTGTGCATTGATACTGTTTCCATTTATTCAACTAGGCACCATTTATAAACAATGTCATAAACTAGATTAGTTTATGAATCGAAATACAAAAAAAAACAAACTTCCAAAACACCTAACATAAATTGAAAAGTTTATGGATATAATCCATAATATTAAAAATATTTTCTTTGAAGAATTATATACTCATAAACCCTTCATAATGGTTTATAAAGAAATTGTGAATTATCCTAAGCATATCCCCCGGGAGTGTCATAACCAAGAGTGCAGTAAGGCCCGTTTTCGTGCACCAGTTCTCATTCCAGTCTAGCTCAAAGCGGTGTTTTCAGGTTTTACCACTAGGTACATCTGTTCCAGAGCGACCTCTACCTTCTTGTATCCAGGCAGAGATGTATTTCTTAGAAAACTCACAAAATCTCTATAATACCAAAATTCTAGGAAGTTCTTCTATACTAATCCTCAAAGTCTATCTTAGGGCTATGTGCTCTAATTAGAGTTTATCTAAATCTATCTTCCATGGTTTGTACTAAAATTCCTCTGATACCAACTGTAACGCCCTGACCCCAGTTACCCATAGTCGGTGCATTATTACATAACATTGGCATGATTACAAAAGATCAAGTCTCGAAAGACCGATTAGTTTAGTAGCCTTGGAATAAATAGATACATTCATAAGGTTTACATTACATCATAATGTGAAAAAATACAATAATATAGTATCCATAGTCCACACGCATATCCTTTTTAGACTATCCCTGCAGGTTAGTCATAAAATATTTCTTCACATCCTGGGAAAAATAAAATATAGAAAGGGGGTGTGCTCAGATGCTCAGTAATGATAAAAATATAGAGGAAGCTTTCATAAATAAGCATAAACATTTGAGGCAATTTATAACTAAAACAAAGCCTTTAAAACTTGAAATTAAGAAAATTATGGAAAAGATAAAATGAAATAATTCCATTTACTTATTCACATGGATATTCTACTAGTCTAATAATCACATGAAAAATCAATAACCACTTTCCTAATGATGGAATGCATAATGACGAACTTTAATTTATGTTTCAAGGCATCGTGCCAAGACCTAAGGGATAACTGTAACCGGGACCCAACCCGGAGATCCTTTGTAACCGGACTCCAACCTGGAGTGCCTCTAATAACCGGACACCAACCTAGAGTGCCTCTAATAACTAAACACCAACCTGGAGTTCCTTTAATATCTGGACACCAACCCGAAGTGCCTCTAATAACAGGACACCAACCCGGAGTGCCTCTAATATCCGAAAACCACCCCAGAGGGTCTGCTGTAACCGGATCCCAACCCGGAGGGGCTTACTTTTACTAGTCCCCAACCCGGAACATCCTAGTCCAACACATTCATCTTTAGAATAGGATGAAATATAACATAAACATTTGTATTAAAACTAGCATTTGAAATGCCAAAACATTAATCATAAACAATTAATGACATAAAAATAACTCATCCATAGTCAAACATATCACAAAACCTTACATACAATATGGATGATTTGTATCATAATAAATCAACTTCAAATAAGTGTAAAATTTATCAAAGGATGTTGACATAGATGAAATCAAAACTATTTGAGAGAAATATCTCTTTTTTTTAAATCATTTAAAAGTAACATAATTATAAAATAAAACATTTACATTTAAAATGTCCTTATTATCTTTTAAGGGAAGCTTTGAAGATTTTATAATGGTGGAAAATAGCCTCACCCACCATATAAGTTAAAAAAATACATTCTTACATTAACTCTGTCGAAAAGGTTAAAAAAAGGACCATGTTTAGAAAATGACGGAATGATTCCTTTACAAACATCTTATAAAAATTCAACAAGGGTAAAATGAGATTAAAAATTGTCTATAATATAGTAAGAATTATTTGAAATACTTTTTTTTAAGAAACATTAATGTTGATGATAAAGAGATCCCAGTAGATAATTACGAATAAACAACCTCAGATAATAAAGAGATTGTGAAATTAACCCTTACCAATTTGGTATCATACAAAACATACAACCCATGAAAGAGGTATCATACAATGAATATGTAAATACACGTAAATTAATGTTTATTATACAAAGAATACAATTATGTTCATTACATACCCCACACAAAAGGTAATAGTGGCGATATAGCATGAATCTCACAGGAATAAGGAGTGAGATGAAAACCCCTAACCTTGTACTTTTCCTTAGTTGAGGGTAGTTTAACCACCTGTATAATGGTAAAATAATTTTTATTAAATTATACAAGAATCATATACATTAATATGATATCATATATGATCATTTAACATTGATTTGTTAATAATATCTTAGTATTATCGTTGTTTCGGGTGTCAACTTACCCATTTTATTTTATATGTTTTGTTACATAAGCTGTGTTTGTTATGGATAGGTTGTATCTTATTCCTATCCAGAATGATATCAAGTCTCTAAACATTATTTTTAATCATCAAATTAGAATTATACTTGAATGGATACGGCGGGGAATGAATCTCATCACGTTCATGGAGACGGTAGTCTGTACGTACGCATGAACGACAATATCACTATTTTGATATTAAAATAATAAATAATTGGGTAGTATATCATATATAAAGAATAATTATCATGTTATATTTTTTATTTACATGAATTACACATCATTATTATACCCATCCAAATAATAATATTTTGAATAACAATTACACCACGACGTGGAGACGGTAAGCCGTACGTACGCATGTATGGTGACATGTCGCTCAAAGGATGGATAGAATACTAAATATGGTTGTACCATATTTATAATAACATCTAAGTATATAGAATATACTAGAGTTATTATTTTAAAATTTTAATAACAATGAAAGAAGAAGTTGAAGAAAAAAGGAACTTGAAAAAGCGTGGTGAAAACATTACCTCTTTTCGGGTTCTTCCTTTTTATTTGATCAAAAGGGATCCTTAGGATGGATTTATGATCAAACTAAGTCCTATAGGATGAATTGAGGGAAGTTTATAGAGTATTTTGGTGGGTTTTGGCCGAACGGAAAGGCTTTGAAGGTGTAAAGAATTGGTTATATGTTGTGTCCTTTTATAAGGGGGAGGTGGGGCTCTTTAGAAAAAACATAAAGTATTAATTTATAATAAATTCATATTCAGTTTATAATGGCTAAAAAGTGGATTATTAAAAGTATAAGGATGGTATGAGTCTAAATCCATTCAACCAATAGATTTTAGATAGGTTTGAGTCATTATATTAACCTTATCATTTAGTTTTAACTCTTAGTTAATTAGATTGACATTTACCATGTCACTTTGTATTTTTTTATTATATAGTTAATAAACATACCATATACATCCAAGAGACCCAAAAGTGGTACATTTATGATAAAACTATAATGATATAAGTCTCTTGGACGAACCATAGATTTTTAGGAATTGAATATCAATTAATATTATAATTTTTGTTTTAAAAACTCTTTTATGTCAGTTTTGACACTATTGGGTATTTTGTTTTTGATAAATTAATAAAAGAATTATTACTTCGAAAAAAATTTATATAAACAATAATAATATGTCATATTAACCAATAAAATTATTTTAATTTATTAAAAGTCTCAAATTAAATTTATTTGTGTATTTATAATATTAATTATCTTAATCATTCATTAATACGGTAATTACTACATCATCATTATGTCATAAATAATCTAAATTATTTAATGTCTAAAAATTATAAATAAAATACCAATATGTATGAAATATTTTTATCTTTATAATTAATATTTATAGTCTAAAATATAACATATATAACTTTATATAAAAATTGTTTTTCTAAAAGATATATGCTTATGTCATTTTTGTATTTACTTTAACTTAATTAATATAAAGTGTCCCTATCACTTACAAGTGGATCCATGGGGTCCCAAAATCGACCCAAATATTCCCATGGACGAAAATTTATCCACCAATAAGTTTAGGACACGTTTTAGGGTAATTTATCATTATTATAATATTATTTTTTACCCTTATTTACCGGATTTACACTTCAACCATGGTAAATAAAATATTTACCGAAGTAATTATTCAAAATGTCTAAAAATAAATGATACCTATTTAAAAAAATTGGAAATACTGATTCCAAATATGGAATCTATTTTTTCAAATTCAAAACACAGAAGTGGAAGAAATTAATTTAAAATTAATTCCCGCTGTCAAAACAAAAAGCGTGTTTTTAAGAAATAATATTTATCAGAAGATTGACACTTGTTTATGTCCGGTATAATTGTGAAATCATGTCCAATGACCAAAATTTTAATAAATGGTAAAAATATATTCTAAATATACTTTAAAACCACTCAAATTCATAATTTATCACTACTAATTATTTTGATTAAAAAAGTTGTTTTTAATTAAAATATCGAAATTTTCACTATTCATCAAAATATAAAAGTTATCCAAAAAGTACCAAAATTTCATCCTAGGCTAAATTAGATATTCTGAATCCAAAAATAAATTCCATTTTGAGAGATAAAATTTATAAAATTTCAAAAAGTGGATATTACTATTCATAAATGCTACTTTGATTGGTTGTGGTGTGTGTTAGAACTCGAAGTTGCGTACGACACACACTACTGTATTATTCAAAGAGAAGCATACCGTGGAAGATTTGGTTGTTAAATAACGCACCCTAGATACCAAGGAAAGAATGCATGGCATGCGATTTCTAGAAAGTGCCTATATGATGCAAGAGATGGCATACCCTCATCTCATCAGGTTGAGACAGAAATAAAACGTCAATAACATCCACGATAACAACTCAAAACATGGGAATCACCCAACGGTGAAATAAAATCAACTGTAAAATTGTAGAACCAGAAAATTTCAATAAACGTGGTAGATTGGCTTTTCCCTGTACATGGGTTAGCTACTCCCGGGCACAACTTATTACCAAGTTCCTATTTCGTCCTATCCCTTGCTATTGGCTCCAAATAGTATGTCAAGAAGAAAATAATTCCTCTGATACCACTTTGTAATGTCCCGGTTATGGAAGCCACATAGAGGCGCCCCGTACCCAGTTAGTCACATGGCCTCAAGCACATTTCTCTGAACGCCAGAGGCTACCGACTAGTAGTGAGGGCCTTGTGTGTGATAGTGGGGAAACTATTCCCTCATTGGAAGAGTACACAACAGAAGTAAACAAAAACATACAAGAGAGGAAGAATTAATAATATCATAAGAAAATAAATAGCGGAAGACTAAAAGAATAAGTTGGAGCACATATATAAAATGATGCATGATGCATATTTCTAGGAAAGCAGAAAAACAAAGCACAATTCTAAAATACAGTTCTAAACCAAGTACAAAAGAAAAGCAGTAATCTGCTCCACAACATCGCAAGCCTAATCTTGGTCTCGTGCTCTCCAGCTCCCGAGCATGTCAAGTACCTAAAGCAGAAGGGCGCTATCCCTTGTCTATACCCGCAACAATATAATCTCTTTGGTCCCAAAAGCATGGCCCAAATAGGGTGTGAGACAAAATCTCAGTTGGCAACCACCATGAGATCTGTGCCTAACAGTCAGTGAATATATGGCTGGTAAGAGTACCAAAAAAAGTAAACAAGAAATTACTTAATAGTAAACAATCCATAGTTTCAATATCAAGAAACAACTAACCACAATCAAGTAAGCAGCTAATCAATGAAGGTAACCCTCTGGGAAGTACTTGCAACCTAACCCCTCTATTTCAACCAAACATGTACAATCAACCCTTTCGGAAGCACACACAGTCTCACCCCTCTGGTTAATCTAAATTATAGACTCTATGAGGAAGCACTCACCGTCAATTCCTCATATAGTCTCGTATCGGTAATAAAGGCACTCTGGGGAAGCACTCAGCATCTCATTCCCGTTGTGGCTCATGTCGAGGAACTACAGACACTCTGAGGAAGCACTCAACTTCAATTCCCCCTATGGTCTCGCATCGTATAATTATAAAGACACTCTAGATAAGCCCTTACATCCATTCTTCCTATGGTCTACTACACTAGGTTCTCACAACCCTGTGTAAGTCAACAAGTATCACAATCGTAGCGGCCAAAGTAAAGATAAAGTGCTACTTGGATAACAGTATACAGTATCTCGGTAAGTCAGAACAAGTAAACACATCATCCTACAATAATAGGCATGAAAAAAAACTGCAGCCTAACAGGTATGGCTAGACCAAACGGTCACAAACAAACATGCATGGGAAAAAAATCCATAACATATCAATTTAACCCTAATCACAATCAATTTACCTCTACTAAATCATATAAGAAAAGCATAAAAACAACAGTGCTGAAACGGTAAACGTGCAATACCCCGTTCATGGGTACTGGACAAATTTTCACATAAAACTCCAATATTTTCAACAGAAAGGCACAAACCACCAACCTTGACATTGGGAGATCAATATACTTGAATCTCGAGGCTTGAATCTCATTAAAATGTCGTAGATATAGGAAAACGTATAAAACGTTCAACCCACGATAACTCACTAAAGAGGAGAATTCATAAGATAAAGCTCTAGGAGAAGAGAGAACTCACCAATGCGATTCCAACACAACTGACGGTGCTCAATTTTGAGGACGGATGCTTGTTTGGGAGTTCGTTGAAGATCCTCGACTGTACGGAGCTCTCAGTCGAATGAGACCTAAAAGAATTGTGTTCAAGCGATTAGATGAGACCCCGGTGCGTTTAATAAACAAAGAAAGTACATGGCATATACTTTTTAAGTACACCGTGTGTACTTTCCATTTCCATAATCCGCTTTAGGTGGGCTTCAAGTCACCCCCACATGGTCGTGTGCATGGCCGCTACACAGATAGCACACAACTACCTATGGTAACCGAGTACATGGCATGAACTCCTAAAGTACACGATGTGTACTTTGAAAATTTCCAGAATATCCTGTTTTTATTAAAAAAAACCAGAAAGTGAAAACATACCTAAAAATAAGGTCCGGGTTCTTACACCTACCCCCTGGATAGCCCCCCAACCCACTAGATGGCCCCACCCTCCTAAACACCACCCCACCACCGGGACACCCCCACCCACCCCCTGGACTCTCCCACCCCATGGAAAGCCCTGCCACCCCTGTGGACATCCCGCCCACCCCCTTGACACCCCATACCCCCTGGACAACACCCCCACTTCTGTGGACAACCCCCCACCCTCGTAGACAGCCCGCCCACCCCCCTGGACACCCCTACCCCCTGGACAGCCAACCCACCATCGTGGACAGCCCGCCCACCCATTGGACACCCCCTACCCTCTGGACATCCCTACCACCCCCGGATACAACCTGCCCACCCCCATGGATGCCCCATACCCCCCTTAGACAGCCCCACACCCCCGTAGATAGCCCTCCCACGCACCTGAACACCCCCACCACCCGAACACCCCCCATCCCCCTGACACCCCCACCCCTTGGACACCCATGACCCCTTGGACAGTCCCCCACCCCCTGGATCCCTCCCAACCCCGTGGACAGCCCACCCACCCCATAGACACCCCACCACCCCCGGACACCCCCTATCCCCACAAACACCCCCACCCCTGGACACCTCGACCCCCTTGACAGTCTCCCCACCCCCCCTGGACACCCCTCGAACCCCATGGACACCCCCCTCGCCCCCGTGGACATCCCACCCACCCTCCTGGATGCCCCCTACCCCCTGGATAGCCCCCCCCCCCCCCGCCCACCCTTTTGGACAGCCCATCCACCCTTTAGACACCCCTGCCCTGGGACATCCCTCCACCCCCATGGACAGCCCGCCCATGCCCCTGGACACTCCTAACCCCTTGGATAGCCCCACCACCCCCGTGGATAGCCCGCCCACCCCTAGGACACCCCGTACCCCCTGGACAACCCCCTACCCCTATGGATAGCCTACACCCCTAGACACCCCCACCCCCCGGACACCCACACCCCCCCAGAAACCCACCCCCCCCCTAGACACCCCCGACCCCCTTGGACAGCCCCCTGGATAGCCCCCACCCCCCCCCCCCCGGACACCCCCCATCACTGTGGACACCCCCACCCTATGGACAACCTGCCCACCCCACTAGGCACCTCTACCCCCTGGACAACCCCCAACCCCCTGGACGACCCCCACCCCATGGACATCACCCGACCACCTAGACACCCCCACCCCCATGGACACCCCCCCCCCGGACACACCCACCCCCACCCCTGGACACCCCCTACCCCCTGGACAACCCCACAAATCCCTGGACAGCTTCCCCCAACCCCCTAGATATCCCCCACCCCCTGGACACCACCCCACCACCTGGACACCCCCCACCCCTGGACACCCCCACCCCATGGAACGCCACCACCCCCTGGACAACCCCCTACCCCATGGACACCACCCCACCCCCTGGACACCACTTACCCCCTTGGACAACCCCTCCAACCTCCTGGACCGCCCCCACCCCCCTAGACACCACCCCACCCCTTAGAAACCCCACCCACCCCCTGGACACCCCCTACCCCTTGGAAAGCCCCCCAACCCCCTAGACACCCCCACCCCCCTTGAAAACCCCCAGCACCATGGAAAGCCCCCACCACCCTGGATAGCCCCCCCCCCCCACCCCTGGACACACCCATCCCCCCGGACACCCCCACCCCTCTAAACAACCCACCCCCTAGACACCCCTATCCCCTTGGACAACCACCCCAACCCCCTGAACATCCTCCAAACCCCTGAATTTTGAATTTAATTCTTTATTTATTTAATTAACTTATGAATTATGTGTTAATGGTGTATGGGTATACATGTTGTATGGGTATACTTGTTGTATGTGTATATTTATTGTAATTACCTTATGAATTATGTGTTAATTTTTTATGTGTGTAGAGGGTAATTAAATACAAAATTGGAGGTATTAAAAATTATGTATGAATTATGTGTTGTACGAATTATATATGTATTCTGCAGGTATTGAGAATTGTGTATGAATTCTGCATAGGGGGAGGTAGGCCTGCTGGTGGAAGCTGGTGGAAGTGCTGCTGCTGCACAGGGGGAGGTAGGTTTGCTGCTACAGTTACATAAAGTCTATGCCAATGGTTTACAACCATTGGCATATCTATAAAAATAGAAGTTATACAAATGTTTTTATGTAAATCATTGGTAAAAGTATATACCTATGGTTTACAAACCATTGGTATAGGTATTTTACTTGATATTTACCAATAGTTTGTGGGAAACCATTGGTAAAAGTCTATAACAATGGTTTTTAAACCATTGGTATAGAGATTATTTTTGATATTACCAACAGTTTTAAACCATTGGTAAAAATATATTCCAACGGTTTCAACAAACTGTTGGTATATACTCAATTTTTTAGACATATCACAACGGTTCTCATAGAACCATTGGGATATGTCTTTCCCAATGGATCATGACCCAATGGTTTATATAATCACTGGTATAGTTTATACCAATGGTTGTCCATCCTTTACCAATGGTTTTAAACCATTGGTAAAGATGAAGTTTCTAGTAGTGCTCAGAGTTTCTGTAGTTACTGATATGGGACCACAGGGGAAATTGACATTGATTGGTTCCTCAAGGAGTCTTTAGTTTATCTTTAAAAGACTTTAGGAGTAATTGACGGTGATTTCTTCCTTAGAGAGTCTTTGTTTTCATATGACTAAGGGGATTATACTTTGTGAGATTCCCGGAGGTTCGTTATGTCTTTATTGATTTAAATGCTATGTTGAACGAGAGGGGTTAGACTGTGAGAACTTTCCCAAAGGGTTACATGTGTTTTGTTTGGTTGATTACTTAATAAATGTAAATGAATTCAGTTGAAATGGTATGATTGTTTACTTTTGAGTACTTCTTTGTTTATGACTTCATTTTTCACATTTGGCTTCTATATATATTAACTGACAGTCAGGTATAGATCTTTGGGTGGTTGTCTACTGAGATTTGTCTCACACCCTATATGGTTCATGATTTTGGGCCCAAATAGATTATATTATTATAGTTATAGATAATGTAAAATTCCCATATACTTAAGGTACTTGATTTTTGTGGAGCTGGAGAGCATGGGACCAATCTAAGGCTAGTGAAGCTCTTGGATTTGTTTACTTTTTTTCCTTTGTACTTTGGTTTAGTTCTGAATTTATAGCATTGTGATTTGTTTGGCTGTTTTCCTAGACATATGTGACATGTATCATTTATATATGTGCTCTAGTTTATTATCTACTTTCATTCTTCTGTTTTGTCCTTTTTTATGGTATTACTGTTTTCGCTATTGTATATTATTACTATTTCTTCATGTTACTCTTCCATTGAGGGTATAGTTTCCCTACTATCACAACCAAGGCCCTTGCTGCTATTCGATAGCCTCTGGAGTTTGGGTAAATTTTCATAAGACCCTATGACCAATCGGGTATGGGGAGCCTTCAGGCGGCACCTGAAACTGAGTGTTACACCCATGCTCTTCAAACCCTCCATAGAACTCAATTTTGAAAGGGGATTTGGTGGAGGAACTTCACATAATCTCAAGTACATTTTCTCCCTTTTATTTCCTACCCTTTTCATGAAGTTTCATCCAATTTCCTTGAAGTCCAAAATGACCAGAGGGTAGGGATTCAAACCTAGGGTTTAACTTTGGGTTTTCATGGTCCAATCTTTTGATTTTATGCTCGATCTACCTTCCTTGAGGTGTGTGGGTGGTGTGATTGAATTTTCACACAAGTGATTCAATGTTTTAACAATTTTGGTAGGCGATTCCATGTTTATGCAATAAATTTGGCTTATCATGCTGTGTTTATAATGTTTTCATGTTTAACTAATTTTATTATTGGTTCAAAAATTGGTTTTAGTGGTATTTGTAATGAAAATTAAGTTTAAGTTCCATTTTTATGTGAAATTGCGGTTTTTTCAAAGAAATATTTTATGGGTTCATTTGGGGCTGCCCTATAACTAATTAGTTGATTTTATTGAAATGTATTATTGATTAAAATCATGTTTTTAATGTTTATCTTTTTTGTTTGTTTCTGTGAAAATTTGTTTTAATGGTGTTTGTAAAGCATATGAACTTTAAGTCCCATGTTTGTGTGAAAATGGAGGTTTTACAAAGATATCACTTCTTGGTCATATACGGAAACCCTATAACTATTTATTTTGTTTTAATTAGATGATATCGGCCTGCCATTTTTTAGGGTGACTTATAAGTGTGCACATGGTGTGATAACTGGGGATTTCAAGGAGTTTTGGGTGCAAAACAATGAGAAATTTTGAGATGTTGTTATATTGAAAATCAATTTTTTTTTGTTGTGTGTTTTAAGTGGTATAAAGTGTTTATAGATATTGTATTGTTTATGTGACAAGTAGTGGTGTTTTTATATTAAAATGGATGTATGTATCATGCTGAAAATTTTTTAGCGCAAAGGGGGAAGCCTGGGTACCTAAGAGGGTGGACATGTACAAGTACGCTAGTGGTCCGGATGTGTTTTGTTCCTGTTTCACTTAGAATTTTGGATAACGAAAACTCTAAATAAACTATATGGATGGTGTTTAGGGTCCACTAGGTTATGGTTATGTTCCATAATAGTTTCTAGAGCATGGGAAAGGATTGTGAAACAGATATTTTCCACCGTGGTACGAGGTACATTGGGCATGAGACTATCTAGTGCCTAGGGGTGTTCCCGATTTTGGTGATCATTAGATTTGTGGTATTTAATATTGTATTAGGGTGTGTTTGTATGTAAATTACATTATCTAACATGTCTTATTCAAATGTTTTAACATTTTAAATGTTTTATTTTGAAAACTATTTACAATTGAAAGTTTCATTTCTTGGAATTTATTGTCATTTTTCCTTACATATTAAAACTGTGTGCTTTTTCACCTTGTATTGAATACTATTTGGAATATTTGGATAGTATCCTATTTTGATTAGGTTAAAACTCTACTTACACCCATTGGGTGTAAGTAGACTTTATTATATTTGAAACAAGTAAAGGAAAATTCTCGGGTGAAAGCAGTTCAGGTTGTTAGTCTCCTCCTATGGTGCGGTGTTGTGGAGATGGCTCAGGGGTGATGATCCTTCATCATGTGGAGTCTTTGTGGATGATTTTATTCTGTTTTTATTTATTTTTAGATCTCTTGTACTTTATTTAAAACCAAGAATTCAGATCTGGTTTCTGTTAAGGCTTGTTTGACATGAAAATTTCAGATTCATATTATTGATTGTTTTTAATGATTTATACTTTCATACTCAGGTAAACCATTCCCAAAAAAAATTTATTGATAACTGGGAACTTTTTCTAGCCCATGGGGATAGGGAACACCCTTGGGGACTTATCATGGGCTAGATTTGGTGCCGGTATTAGTGGCGACCAGATTCGGTGCATGACACAAAGCATGTGTAGCTACTATTTTGAGTTTATTACGAATAGAACTAATATGTTTATGTGATAATGGATTTTATCAAGAGATAATGGGTTGATCATAAAGGGGGAATCCCAGGTATCTAGGAGGGCGGATATGTACTAGTACATTAGTGATCTAAATGGGGTTTTCCCTATTTCATTGAGAAAAATGGAGAGTGAAAACACTAAAAAAACTATATTGATGATGATTAGGGACCACTAGGTTATAGGTATGCTCCCTATTAGTGTCTCATGCACGAGAAAGGATTTTACTATGGTTACTTTACACTGAGGTATGAGGTACATGGGGCCCGAGACTACCTAGTATCTAGGGGTGTTCCCGAGATTGGTGCTCATTGACCCTTATGTGTTTAGCTTTATAATATGGTGGTTTTTGATGGAAAATAAAATATCCCACATGTTTTATTAAAATTTTATCATTCATGAAAAAATTCCTTTCAAAACAATTTACATTTAAGAGTTTCATTCTTTAGAAATTATTTCCACTACCTCTTGTTTATCAAAAATGTCATGCTTTTTATCTTGTATTGTTTACTCTATAGAATATCTTGGTGGTATCCTATTAGTCTTAGGCTCAGACCCAACTTACACCCCTTGGATGTTAGTAGACTTGGTCATGTTTGACATAGGTAAAGGAAAGGCATTGGGTGATGGAAGTTTGGGTTGTTAGTTCCCTTCGGGTGGTGACCCCTTGGCATGTGGAGTCCTTAGGGCTGATTTTCTACTATTTTTATGTGTCTTTGGACCTCTTATTCTATGTTTAAACTTATGTATTCAATTTTTGATTATGTATAATACTCATTTGTTATGAATATTTCAGATTCGTTTTATCGATTGGTTTCAATGTTTTATGTTTCCATATTCAGATAAATCATTCCCAAACCAAAATATATGATACCTGGGCACTTATGAAAGCTCGTGGTGATAGGGAACGCCTTTCGGACCTTGTCACGAGATGAGTTTGGTGCCCGTTTTGATGGTGACCAGATTTGGTTCGTGATAGTATATATCGTTCTCATGTGGTAAAATGTTCTCCCCTCATAAGAAATCACAGTTAGTAAACAATCAATCAATCACATTAACATTTTTCATAGTTTATATACCCCGATGATCGTTAAATATTATTAAATTTATTTTTTATATTGGAAACTATTTTTATAATATACATGTCTATAGTTATGTGCATATTGAATGCATTGATACATGTTCTACAAAAATTATTATGTATAATTCAATTTTTTTATATGTGGAGACATTTTAGTTTGAATTTAAGTATTTAAATTGAAATACGACATTATATTTTGCAACTAATTGATGTATTAGTTATTAATTAAGAACATGAAACTTTTGAAACTATATTTTTTTTCCTATGAAGTTTTCAATAATTTTCTAATATTGTTTTCAAAGATATTCAGGACGTGAATTCGATCATGAAAGATTTGATATAGGTGAGGAATTCAACACTAAATTCAAAAGAGATGGTTCAACTTTAGAGGATTTCAAAAATCAGTTCAATGAATATCAATGCAAGATGAAAATAAAAATTGAATAAACCGATCAGAAGTCAATTATTATGTTCAGTTATTTATTTGTGATTTGGTATTTTATATATTAACTATTATTCACTCTTACATTTCCTTCTCTTCCTATATTTAAAATTTTGTAAAGGTTTTAATAACTAAAAATTATGTGTGTGTATTTCAATTTGTAATTAAATGATTTATGTAGTGAAAATGCAAGGGTTGAATACTAGTATATATAATTAACTATACTGCGAATGTTATACTAACATAAATATACGTAAAATAATAATATAATATTAATAAAAATAATAGAAAAGTTAAATTATAATTAATAACAACAATAATTAATCACTATATTAATATTTGGAATAATGACACAAAAATAAATAATAAAATTTAAATTCTAAATGAATCAAATCTATGTTATATATATACGTATTATATTGTTTTTTATACTTTCATATATTACATATATTATTTATTATTTATCTATATTATACTAAAATTGATATTATAATGGATTCCTGAAAACCGGGCTCCAGATCCTACCCAACCCGATTAAATCGGTTTCGGGTACTCTTTAATTGGGTTGGGTTGGGTTCTAGATCTATATAACTTACCCGATTATTAACCAGGTAGGGTTAGGGTATCAGTTATAGATTTTCTGAAAACCCAAACCTATAAAATTTATATTATATTTTAAAATATAAAATTAATTTTATTAGTATTAAATTCCACTTTTGTGAAAGTTGCATAACTATATTTTAAAATTTGTAGTTGATTTTTCTATTGTTAACACATCTATATTGTGCACAAAAAAAAAGATAATGCCATCTCATCATTCATGATCACATACATTTAATTCTCATTTATTTTATAAATATTCAATTTATACATTAAATTGTTAATGTAGAGGCTTCCTAAAATCACCCCACCCATGATGATGTAGAGTATTATCCCATCAATACATGCCATGAAAAATAAAATTTGACTGAATATTAAAGGAGAAACGGCTAGAAGGAAGGGTATGATATTACGAGAACAAAGCCAATCATATTTGGCTTAGAAAGTATCGTCAAATTCCAGAAGCCAGATTCACCTTTGAGAATGAACCCGAAGTAATCGAGTTAGGGCAGAAAGCCCAGGAAACTCATGATAAGCTTGAAGGATTAAAGGAAGAAATTAGGCGTATAGAGTCTCAACTTCGATAGGCCAAGTGGTTAGTCGAAAACCTTGAAATAACTCTAGGATATCCAGAAGGAGAAGTATTTTTCTTTGAACAGTAAAATATGGCCGGAAGAGGATCTGGTGTCGGACCAAATATCCGAGATATTTGGCAGAGGCTTGAAGGGAGAGCTTCAGGAGAAGCTTCCAATCAGCCTAGTGCCACTGTATCTGATAAAAATCCACACCGAGACACTGAGAGAGCAAGTTTATCAGGACGATATACTGCAGAAGATTACGCATGGCCTTTAGCAGGAGAAGCCCAAGAATATCAGGAAGAAGTTTTGAGTATTCCTCAAAGTATTCAGAAATACCAGAGATAGATCCATGATATTATTACTCAGGAGAAATGGGAACATGGGGATATAGAGTGTGTATCAAAAAACCTAAATGAAAATCTCAAGAAAGACGAATACCTACAAGCCAAACTCGAAGAGAAGAGGAAATAGAAAGAGAGTAAGTTATCTCCCACCGAAAGACTCGGTGTAAAACCGTGGGAAGCCAAGCCAGTATGGAAGACAATCTCCCAGAAACCAATTCCTTTGGAACGACAGAAAGGATCGTTCAAGGATTTGTTTTAGAAGATCAATAGGGAAGCCAATCCCTCATATCCCAGCCATATTCAGGAAGAATATAGGCCAAAGAAAGCACATCCAGAAGGTGTTACTCAACATGGGACGATCCTAAAGCTAGACTGTGAAAAGGATCTAGGAGCCTCCATAGATGAATGGTCTCTAGACCTTAGATATTATATGATATTAGTTGGTTTACAGTCGTGGACCATAGATAGTGCACTTAATTTCGCAAGGGCTACTTTGAGAGGTAATGCAGGGAGATTTTGGGATATGCTGCTCAGACACTCAGAAGTGAGAACAGCTATCCAGGAATATGTTACATTCCCAATTGAAGTCATACCAGTAGTTGGTGATTTCCTTAAACAAAATTTTACAGGAAATTCACTGGTAGATCGGGATGGAGCATTGGTAGAAAAATCTAGAACAACTTTAACCAAAATCCAAATTTGTGACATGTGTTACTTTTAAGAATATCTTTGCGAGTTTCAGCATTGGTATTATCTTCTTGGACCAGGAGATCAAGAAAATGCTCTAGATGTCTTTATCCAGAAGCTTCCAGGCAGTTGGCCTGAAATCGTTCAACAAGCGTTGAAGACTCGTCTTTCTCATAGTGAAGATTTGCAAGACACTCTAAGAGTTCGAGCAGAAACAATAAGGTAGGTGATAAGACTCTATCGTATGCAGAGGAATGTCTTACAAGATGTAAGAAATATGCCATATATGAGTTCTTCTTGTTGCCCAAAAGTAGAAGGTGTTGAAAGAAATGGGTGTGATACAACCTGGCAGGAGCTTGGAAAAACCACACAAAGAACATTCAAAACACAGTGCCAGGATGGCCAGTGTGAATGAAATAAACCATTGAAAAAATTCTGGCAAAGATTTGGAAAAAGAAAATCATCAAGTAGGTTTTCAGGCAGAAAGCCAGAAAAATATAAGAGATTTCTTAGAACAAATAGAATCCAGAAGGATGTGAGAGAACACTTTAAGGCCAAATATGGGAAGTATCCCAAATGCCCTCAAGGAAAATCTCTATCCAGTAATTATTGTTGTTGGTTTTGCGGCAAGAAGGGTCACAGATCTGACAGTTGCCCAGATATAGATAAACGAAGGGGTAGTCTCAAAACAATAATGGTGGAAGATTCATCAGAAATATTGTTTGAGCCAATATGGGGAGAAGATATAGACTCAGATGATGAGAGTTTATATTCTTTATATTCAGAGTACTCAGAGGTGGAAGATTCTACCTCATATGAAGAAAAAGGAAGTAACCCTATTTTGAGCCAGCTTCGAATAGCCATGATTCGAACAGGATCTAGTGCATCTGAAGACTCTCCAGAACTAGTAAAACTAGAGGAGATGGAAGGAGATCTGGTTCATTCTTCAAAAACTGAAATCCCTTTAGAAGGAAGAGATTGTCAAGAATGGAAGATGCCTAGAGATGATTGGTCTAAAGTATACCAAAAGTTTTGGGTACCATATCGAGAAATGACCAAGATCTTTGAAGATGAAGATACAACTGATGTCTATAAAACAGATAGAGGATTATTTTCAATGTATTTGCTAAAACCAAAAAGGGTTAATAAGGCAATCCATAAAAATGCAAAGTATGTGCATTTTGGAATAATCCAGAAAGGAGTAGATCCTATTGTCAGAAAAGGACAGGATCTACCAGTCCTAATTGCAGTTGGGGATGGCAGTTTAGCCAATTTCTCCAATGCATTATTAGGAGGAGCACGTGCAAATCTGCATGCAGGAGCAGCATGGGTAAAGGTAATACCAGACTTGCATGTTGTTCTTATAGACAGAAGTATTAGTATAACTCTAGAAGTAAAGATCAACATGAGGAACTGGCATAAGACATTGGGATGTCCACCCGACAGGAGATGTGTCAGAGTAATTACTCGCCTCTATGTGAAGTTCTATAATACTGTAAGACCAGCTCTAAGGAAGGGTGTGGAAAGATTTACACATCTTTTTCAGGATGAAGGAACATCAATTAGAGAAATGACACCACAGGTGATAAACCCCAAGCGGCTAACTTGGCCTAGAGAATGGGTTTCACCAAATACAGAGGAAGAAAGAAGGCATAAGCTACTTATTCTATATGTTATTAGACAAGTTGGAAATAGACTTGTTATCTCTGAGGATGATCTTAGATCAGAAGGATCAAGGTCAGACAGATCAGATTTGAAGATAGAAGAATTAAAATCAGAAATACTGGAGAACAATTAGGAAGATCCAAGGATCTCAATTGGAAAAGATGAAGGTACTTCAGTAGAAGCACCTAGAATATCAATTTCTAGAAGGATAGTTGGACAAAGGACTGTTCGACTACCTATCTATGAGGATGAAGAAACTCATGTAGGATATTTGGGATCTTCATTACTCAGTGAAAAGATAAAGGAATGGGATACATTAGTAAAATTAAGTATTAATGAAACAGCATGTATCGCACTAGTAGATGCAGAATATACATTCTCTTGTACAAGAATTCGATTTTCAGGAGTAACCTGAGAATCTTAAAAGTTGCAAGTTACAGTTGGTAATAACACAATAGTTCTGATTCAAGAAGTAGCCAAGGATGTTCAGATTGAACTCAATGGTAGGATATATATAGAGAATATGCTTTGTTTTATTCCTCAATTTCCAGATGACTTCATTATTAGAAATGGGTTTCTTAGAAGATATCAGCCTGTAATGATATTCTCAGAAGGAAATATCCTTGACAACTATTTGATTCCAACCGCATCTGGAAAAACTAGAATGGTTCTAGATAAGAAAGTATCTACTGTTAAAGTGGAAGTCTATCCAGATGAGGATAGATAATACCACAGAAAGATTGAGCAGTGGAAAGAACTAGTTGGATTAAAAGTTCTGAGGATTAATGAAGAAGAGGCATTGGACAAGATAAAAGAATACTTATCAGAAAATTGGTCAGAAAATCCTCTAAAACTATGGCAGAAGGAAATTCCAGAAGCTACCATCACCCTTAAGGATCCTAGTAAAGTGATCAGAAGTAAGGGAATTGCCTATCCAGATGAGATGGTAAAGGAATTTGAGAAACAGATTCCAGAATTAATCAATCTTGGATTGATCAGGCATAGTGAAAGTCCTCACAGGAGTGCGGCATTCATGGTAATGAATCATGAAAAAAAATAGCATGGTAAGGCCAGAATGGTTATAGATTATTGTGATCTCAATTGTGCTACAAAGGATTATGGCTACAATCTTCCTAACCAAGAATCTTTGAGAAGCAGGATTAGGAATGAAAGGCCAATGGTATATTCTATGTTTGATCTCAAGTCAGGATATTGGAAGATAAAGATCAAAGAAGAAGTTATACCATTGACAGCATTTACAACACCAGTTGGCTTGTTTGAATGTCTAGTGATGCCTTTTGGACTCAAGAATGCACTAGGAATATTCCAGAGAAGAATGGATAAGGAATTCAATAGATTATCACAGTTTGTGGCAGTCTATATAGTTGATGTGCTCGTATTGAGTAAAAATACAGAAGAGCATATAAAACATTTGCAGCAGGTGGATAAAGTTTTTAGAGAAGATGGGATGATACTTTCATAAAGAAAGATCATTTGGATGTAACCAAAGATATAATTATCGGGATTACAGATCCAAGGAAGTAGAGAAAAGCATCAACCGCATATTTCAAAAAAGATACGAACTTTCCCCGATGAGCTTATAGATCGTAATTAAATATAGGTGTTTATAGGTATACTATGTTATGCCAGAGCATACATCAGAGATTTAGAAAAAATCTCAGTTCCAATATAGAAAAAGGTATCCAGTAAGGTACCTTGGGATTGGACAGAAAAATATTCTGAAGTAATCATAATTCTGAAGCAGAAAGCATAGAATCTCCCAGAATTGGAATATCTAGATGGGAGTGAAGATCAGCTTATCTTAGAAACAGATGCATCAGACTCAGAATGGGGATGTATCATAAAGATAGGTAAAAACCATAATGATAGTATTAGCAGATACTGGAGTGGTTGTTTTAACAAGGTAGAGAAGAATTATCCTTTCGATGAAAGAGAATTTCTTGTGTCCTTAAAGGAATTAGGGCTAATGAGCTTTTCTTGGGAAAACCTTTTACTATAAGAACAAATAGTTCTTATATAAAGAATTTTATAAGAATTAAATTGAAAAGGTTTACCTAGGCACGACTTGTATGGTGGAGGAATGAATTGAAATACTATAACTTTAATATAGAAAGTATTAAAGGAAAAGACAATATCATTCCAGATGTACTAACTTGCTATTTTGACTCTTGCAGGTGCAATGGCAGAATATAGCTAATCAAGAAGATGCCCTGTTTTCATAGATAATAATTCTGTGGCAGAATTCCCGGTTATCAGAGCAATGAATGAAAGGGTTGATCGACTTGAACAAAGGAAGGGGATTCTAGCAGAGAATAACCTCCAATAGAGGGGATCTTCATCCAGTAAGGTTGAAAGATTAGAAAGCACAGGTTCCTTAGCTAGAAAGGCTGAAAACCCAGGAAATGCTTCAAAGAGACCTCTAGAGAGTAAGTCTAAGGATAAAAGTCATATTGAATGCTTTGTGTGTGGTCAGAAAGGCCATTACAGCACTCAATGTGCAGATAATCAGAGAAACAAAAAGGCTCAGAAGAACCAGAAGGTTGAGATGAATGGAAGTTCTAAAGGAACAGAGAAAACCAGTAAGAGTTGGGCTGATAATGTAGATGAAGAACTTGAAATGCATCAAAGGTCTCAGAAATAACTTCAAAGAAAAAATGTTCAGGAAGAACAAGATCAAAAAAGTCTGGATGGTGAGCTAGATGAAGAGCCCAATACAGCAAAGGAAATATGTAAATATTTTCAAAGGATTCCAAATATTTCAATAAATAAGTCCACAACCGTTTATAATATGATCCAGAAAAGTAAAGATGATCGCATATTCAAAAGAGGTCTGAACCATGTTTTGGACATGCTTGAAGAATCTGAAGATCTTATGGAAGATTATAAAAAGATTGGTAGAGACATGATCAGTATGATCATCACTGAAGAGATCAGAATGAAGGTCCAAGTTTCAGGACTCCTTGAAAATGTTAGGAGAATCAAGGAAATAGGAATGGAATAATATCCAGTTTTGAAGAGGTTTTGGAGAATGTTAGGAACAGGGATTCCAAAACAACATATAACAGATACGGCATTAGAACCAGAAGAGTTCATTGAATGTCAAAAAGCTTTCAGCATGGGAGCAGTACCGTTTTTGGGATTTAAGAAAATAAATTCCACATTCAATTGGGTACCCAGGATGGTCAGAACAGTTCTAAACAATGCATATCCAAGTTTGTTATGGTGGGTTGAACATATTGAACCTATCAGATTAGCGGACAGAGTAGTTATGCTATGGAACTTGTACCCAGGGAACTGGACTAAAGGACCTGTCTAGAAAGCATTCAGAGACTCGCAGTTTAGCGATGATGATTGGCTAGAGTTCAGTTTGAACAAAATTCATTATGAACGTATCCAAATTTCCTCGAGCATTTACCTAATTGAATGAAAACCAACAAGAAAATACAGTATATTCTTTGCAGGATACAATGTGTTGGTCTCTATCAACTCTAGAGACTTGCAGCATGCAGAGAGGACACATCTGACAGACTCTGTGTTAAAGGCAGACACGATTCTTAAAGAACTCAAGATGTGTAAGGGACATAAAGAAGATATCTTTATTGTCAGAGATCAAATCCAACGCGCCATCAAAGAATTGATCAAAATGAAGGAGTTAGAGAAAGTATTCTCATTTGGAGAGATGATTGCTGCTCTATATGACTTGGATGGATTCTAGGCGCTGATCCAGACACGCGTCATAGCCGGCATGGATGAGCGGATCACATCGAACATGTCATTTATGTAGTTTGTATTTATTGTAAATTGTGTGGTGGAAGTTTCGCAGTAGTTCAGTCCACCTTATTCTTTTTCTATTGCTTTTGATTTTACGTGTCATGTATCGAGTCAGCTTCTCAGGCAAGCTGAGCCCAGAGGCCTATATAAGGGACCTCCGACCCATTTGTTCAGAGAGGTGATTTGGAATAGAAATTAGAACGACTTCAGAAATTCTCTCTCTACCTTCTCTCTAAGCCTTTGTGTTCTTCGTGCGAAGCGATTCCCAAAACGATCCTGCGAAGTCGTCGATAGGTAGTCCCCTTATCCTCTTCGTGGATAATGTTTTGCTACTATTTGTGATTTTTGCAGCCTTTATGGACTCCCAAACTGGGATCTCGTGGGAGACCTCATCAGAGACTTTACCCACTAGTGGTATCAGAGCGTGGGGGGGAGAATGAAGCCAGCCAGAGCGCTGTTTTCACGGATTTTCGAGTAAGTAATTTCTGTATCCCATTGTTAAAGGTCTTTATTATGAGCAGAAATGGATAGAAGGAAGGGTATGATATTAAAAGAACAAATCCAATCATATTTGTTTTATAAAGTATCGTCAAATCCCAGAATCTAGATTCGCCTTTGAGAATGAACCCGAAGTAATCGAGTTAGGGCAGAAAGCCCAGGAAACTCGTGATATGCTTGAAGGATTAGAGGAAAAAATTAGGCGTACAGAGTATCAACTTCGACAGGCCAAGTGGTTAGTTAAAAACCTGGAAAGAACTCTAGGAGATCCAGAAGGAGAAGTATTTTGCTTTGAACAGTAAAATATGGCCGGAATAGGATCTTGTGTCGGACAAAATATCCGAGATATTTGGAAGAGGCTGGAAAGGAGAGCTTTAGGAGAAGCTTCCAATCAGCCCGGTGCCACTGTCTCTGATACAAATCCACACCGAGATATTGAGTGAGAATGTTTATCAGGATGATATACTGCAGAAGATTACACATGGCCTTTAGCAGGAGAAGCTCAAGAATATTAGGAAGAAGTTTCAAGTATTCCTCAAAGTATCCAGGAATACCAGAGATAGATCCATGATATTGTTACTCGGGAGAAATGGGAACTTGGGGATATAGAGTGTGTCTCCAAAATCCTAAATGAAAATCCCAATAAAGTTGAAGGCCTACAAGCCAAACTCGAAGAGAAGATGAAAAAGAAGGAGAGTAAGTTATCTCCCACCAAAAGACTCGGTGTAAAACCTTGGGATACCAAGACAGTATGGTAGAAAATCTCCTAGAAACCAATTCCATGGGAATGATAGAAAGGATCGTTCAAGGATTTGTTTTAGAAGATCAATAGGGAAGCCAATCCCTCATATCCCAGCCATATTCAGGAAGAATATAGACCAAAGAAAGCACATCTAGAAGGTGTTCCTCAACATGGGACGATCCTAAATCTAGAATATGAAAAGGATCTAGAAGCCTCCATAGATGAATGGAACCTATACCTTAGATATTATATGCTATCAGTTGGTTTATAGTCGTGGACCATAGATAGTGCACTTAATTTCACAGGAGCTACCTTAAGAGGTATTGCAGGGAAATTTTTGGATATGCTGCTGAGACACTCATAAGTGAGAATAGCTATCCAGAAATGTGTTACATTCCCAATTGAAGTTATACCAGTAGTTTCTGATTTCCTTAGACAAGATTTTGTAGTAAATTCACTGGTATATTAGGATGGAGCATTGGTAGAAAAATCTAGAACATCTTTAACCAAAATACAAATTTGTGACATGTGTTACTTTGAAGAATATATTTGTGAGTTTCAGAATTCGTATTATCTTCTTGGACCAGGAGATCAATAATATGCTCTAGATTTCTTTATCCAGAAGCTTCCAGGCAGTTGGCCTGAAATTGTTCAACAATCATTGAAGACTCGTCTTTCTCATAGTGAAGATTCGCAAGACACTCTAGGAGTTAGAGCAGAAACAATAAGGTAGGTGATAAGACTCTATTGTATGAAGAGGCATGTCTTACAAGATGTAAGAAATATGCCATATATGAGTTCTTCTTGTTTCCCAAAAGTAGAAGGTGTTGCAGGAAGATATGGGTGCGGTCCAACCAGGAAGGAGCTTGGAAAAACCCCACAAAGAACATTCAAAACACAGTGCCAGGATGGACAATGTGAATGAAAGAAACCATTCAAAAATTTCTGGAAAAGATTTGGAAAAATAAAATCATCAAGTAGATTTTCTGGAAGAACGCCCGAAAAATCTAAGATATTTCTTAGACCAAATAGAATTCAGAAGGATATGAGATAAAACATTAAGGCCAAATATGGGAAGTATCCCAAATTCCCTCAAGGAAAATCTCTATCTAGTTGTGATTGTTGTTGGTTTTGCAGCAAGAAGGGTCACAGAGCTGACAGTTGACCAGATGCAGATAAACGAAGGGGTAGTCTAAAAACAATAATGATGGAAGATTCATCATAAATATTGTTTGAGCCAATATGGGGAGAAGATATAGACTCAGATGATGAGAGTTTATATTCATTATATTCAGTGTACTTAGAAGAGGAAGACTCTACCTTAGATGAAGAAGAAGGAAGTAACCCTATTTTGAGCCAGCCTCAAATAGCCATGATTCGAACAGGAGCTAGTGCATCAGAAGACTCTCTAGAACTAGTAAAACTAGAGGGGATGGAAGGAGATCTGGTTCATTCTTCAGAAACTGAAATCCCTTTAGAAGGAAGAGATTGTCAAGAGTGGAAGATGCCCAGGGTTGATTGGTCTGAGGTATACCAAAAGTATTGGGTACCATATCAATAAATGACCAAAATCTTTGATGATGAAGAGACAGCTGAAGTCTATAAAACAAATAGAGGATTATTTTCAATGCCTTTGCAAAAACCATAAATGGTTAACAAGGTAATCCAGAAAAATTCAAGTATGTTCATTTTGGAATAATCCAGATAGGAGTAGATCCTTTTTTCAGAAAAGGACAAGATCTACCAGTCCTAATTGCAGTTGTGGATGGCAGTTTAGCCAATTTCTCCAATGCATTATTAGGAGGAGCACGTGAAAATATGCATGCAAGAGCATCATGGGTAAAGGTAATACCAGACTTGAATGTTTTTCTTATGGACAAAAGTATTAGTAGAACTCTAGAAGTAAAGATCAACACGGGGAATTGGCAGAAGAAATTGGGATTTCCACCCAACAGGAGATGTGTCAGAGTAATTACTCGTCTCTATGTGAAGTTCTATAATACTGGAAGGCCAGCTCTAAGGAAGGGTGTGGAAAGATTTACACATCTTTTTCAAGATGAAGGAACATCAATTAGAGCAATGACACCACAGGTGATAAACCCCAAGAGGCTAACTTGGCCTAGAGAATGGGTTTCACCAAATCCAGAGGAAGAAAGAAGGAAGAAGCTACTTATTCCATATGTTATGAGACAAGTTATAAATAGACTTGTTATCTCTGAGGTCGGAGAAGATGAAGATGATCGTAGATCAAAAGGATCAAGGTCAGACAGATCAGATTTGAAGATAAAAGACTTCAAATCAGAAATACTGGATAACCATTTGGAATATCAAAGGATCTCAATTGGAAAAGATGAAGGTACTTCAGTAGAAGCACCTAGAACATCAACTTCCAGAAGGATAGTTGGACAAAGGACTGTTTGACTACCTATCTATGAGGATGAAGAAACTCATGTAGGATATATGGGATCTTAATTACTCAGTGAAAAGATAGAGGAATGGTCTACATTAGTAAAATTAAGTATTAATGAAACAACATGCATTGCCCTAGTAGATTCAGGATGTACATTCTCTTGTACAATAATTCGATTTTTAGGAATAACCTTGGAATCTTCAGAGTTGAATGTTATAGTTGGTAATAATGAAATAGTTCGGATTCAAGAAGTAGCCTAGGATGTTCCGATTGAACTCAATGGTAGGATATATATAGAGCAGATTCTTTGTTGTATTCCTCAATTTCCAGATGACTTCTTGATTGGAAATAGGTTTCTTAGAAGATATCAGCCTATAACGATATTTTCAGAAGGAATTATCCTTGATAACTATTTGATTCCAACCGCATCTGGAAAAACCAGAATGCTTCCAGATAAGAAACTATATACTGTTAAAGTGGAATTCTATCCAGATGAAGATAGAGAATACCACAGAAAGATTGAGTAGTGGAAAGAACTAGTTGGATTAAAAGTCCTGAGGATTAATGAAGAAGAGGCATTGGACATGATAAAAGAATACTTACCAGAAAATTGGTCAAAAAATCCTCTGAAACTATGGAATAAGGCAATGATAGAAGCTACCATCACCCTTAAGGATCCTAGTACAGTGATCAGAAGTAAGGGAATTGCCTATCTAGATGAGATGGTTAAGGAATTTGAGAAATAGATTCCAGAATTAATCAATCTTGGATTAATCAGGCATAGTGAAAGTCCTCACAGGATTGCGGCATTCATGATAATGAATCATGCAAAAAAACGGTGTGGTAAGGCCAAAATGTTTATAGATTATCGTGATCTCAATTGTGCTACAATGGATGATGGCTACAATCTTCCTAACCAAGAAGCTTTGAGAAGCAGGATTAGGAATGAAAGGCCAATGGTATATTCTAAGTTTGATCTCAAGTCAGGATATTGGAAGATAAAGATCAAAGAAGAAGCTATACCATTGACAGCATTTACAACACCAGTTGGCTTGTTTGAATGGCTAGTGATGCCTTTTGGACTCAAGAATGCACCAGGAATATTCCAAAGAAGAATGGATAAGGCATTCAATACATTATCACATTTTGTGGCAGTCTATATAGACGATGTGCTCGTATTTAGTAAAAATACAGAAGTGCATATAAAACATTTTTAGCAAGTGGATGAAGTGTTTAGATAAGAAGGGATGATACTTTCAGAAAGAAAGATCATTTGGATGCAACCAAAGATCGAATTCTTGGGATTGCAGATCCAAGGAAGTAGAGAAAAGCCTCAACCGTATATTGCAGAAAAGCTAAAAACATTCCCTGATGAGCTTACAGATCGTAAGAAAATACAGGTGTTTCTCGGTATACTAAGTTATGTCAGAGAATACATAAGAGGTTTAGAAAAAATCTCAGTTCCAATATAGAAAAAGGTTTCCAGTAAGGTACCTTGGGATTGGACAGAAAAAGATTCTGAAGTAATCAGAATTCTGAAGCAGAAAGCACAGAATCTCCCAGAATTGGAGTATCCAGATGGGAGTGAAGATCAGCTTATCTTAGAAACAGATGCATCAGACTCAGCATGGGTATCTATCTTAAATATAAGTAAAAACCATAATGATTGTATCAGAAGATACTGGAGTGGGTGTTTTAACGAGGCAGAGAATAATTATCCTGTCCATGAAAGAGAATTGATTGTTTTCCTTAAAGGAATTAGTGCTAATGAGCATTTCTTGGGAAAACCTTTTACTATAAGAACATATAGTTCTTATATAAAGAATTTTAGGAGAATTAAATTGAAAAGGTTTACCCAGGCATGACTTGTACGTTGGAGGAATGAATTGCAATATTATAACTTTAATATAGAAAATATTAAAGGGAAATACAATATCATTACAGATGCACTAACTCGCTATTTTGACACTTGTAGGTGCAATGGAAGAAAGTAGATAAATCAAGAAGATTCCCTATTTGTATAGATAATAATTATGTGGTAGAATTCCTGGTTATCAGAGCAATGAATGAAAGTGTTGATCGACTTGAACAAAGGAAGGGGATTCTAGCAGAGAATAAAATTTAGAAGAGGGGATCTTCATCCAGTAAGGTTGAAAGATCAGAAAGCATAGGTTCCTCAGCTAGAAATGCTGAAATCTAGCCAATCATCATCGCTAAACTGCGAGTTAGTGCATATGGAATGATATTGTCTTTCCTTTTAATATTTTCTATATTAAAGTTAGAATATTGCAATTCATTCAACCACCGTACAAGTCATGCCTGGGTAAACCTTTTCAATTTAATTCTCATAAAATTCTTTATATTAGAACTATTTGTTCTTATAGTAAAAGGTTTTCCCAAGAAATGCTAGTTAGACCTAATTCCTTTAAGGACAGAAAGCAATTCTCTTTCATGGACAGGATAATTCTTCTCTGCCTTGTTAAAACATCCACTCCAGTATCTGCTGATACTATCATTATGGTTTTTACTTATCTTTAAGATATATCCACATGCTGAGTCTAATGCATCTATTTCTAAGATAAGCTGATCTTCACTCCCATATGGATACTCCAATTCTGGGAGATTCTGTGATTTCTGCTTCAGAATTCTGATTACATCAGAATCTTTTTCTGTCCAATCCCAAGGTACCTTACTGGATACCATTTTCTGTAGTGGAACTGAGATTTTTGCTAAATATCTGATGTGTGCTCTGGCATAACATATTATACCAAGAAACACCTGTATTTGCTTAAGATCTGTAAGCTCATTGGGAAAAGTTTGTAGCTTTTCTGCAATATGAGGTTGAAGCTTTTCTCTACTTTCTTGGATTTGGAATCCCATGAATTCTATCTTTGGTTGCATCCAAATGATCTTTCTTTCTGAAAGTATCATCCCTTCTTCTCTAAACACTTCAGCCACCTGCTGCAAATGTTTTATATGCTCTTCTGTATTTTTCCTAAATACGAGAATATTATCTATATAGACTACCAAAAACTGTGATAATCTATTGAATTCCTTATCCATTCTTCTCTGGAATATTCCTGGTGCATTCTTGAGTCCAAATGGCATCACTAGCCATTCAAACAAGCCAACTGGCGTTGTAAATGTTTTCAATGGTATAGCTTCTTCATTGATCTTTATCTGCCAATATCCTGACTTGAGATCAAACATAGAATATACCATTGGCCTTTCATTCATAATCCTTCTTCTCAAAGCTTCTTGGTTAGGAATATTGTAGCCATCATCGCAGAAATTAGGTGTACAGAATGTCAACATCGACATGCCAAGTGGTTAGTCGAAAACCTAGAAAGAACTCTAGGAGATCCAGAAGGAGAAGTATTTTTCTTTGAACAGTAAAATATGGCCGGAAGAGGATCTGGTGTCAGACCAAATATCCGAGATATTTGGGAGAGGCTTGAAGAGAGATCTTCAGGATAAGCTTCCAATCAGCCTGGTGCCACTGTCTCTGATACAAATCCACACCGAGATACTGAGAGATCAAGTTTATCAGGATGATATACTGCAGAATATTATGCATGGCCTTTAGCAGGAGAAGCTCAAGAATATCAAGAAGAAGTTTCAAGTATTCCTCAATTTATCCAGAAATGCCAGAGACAGATCCATGATATTATTACTTGGGAGAAATGGGAACTTGGGGATATAGAGCGTGTCTCCAAAAACCTAAATGAAAAGATCGAGAAAGTTGAAGACCAACAAGCCAAACTCGAAGAGAAGAGGAAAAAGAAAGAGAGTAAGTTATCTACCACCGAAAGACTCGGTGTAAAACCTTGGGAAGACAAGCCAATATGGCAGACAATCCCCCAGAAACCAATTCATTGGGAACGACAGAAAGGATCATTCAAGGATTTGTTTCAGAAGATCAATAGGGAAGCCAATCCCTCATATCCCAGCCATATTCAGGAAGAATATAGGCCAAAGAAAGCACATCCATAAGGTGTTCCTCAACATGGGATGATCCTAAAGCTAGACTGTGAAAAGGATTGTAACACCCCAAGCTTCCATGGTACACATCACTTTGAATAATACAGTAGCGTGTGTTGTACGTAGCTTCGAGTTCTAACACACACAACCACCAATCAAAGTAGACGCTATGAATAGTAATACATACTTTTTAAAATTATAAAAATTTTATCTCTCAAAATGGAATTCATTTTTGGATTCGGAGTATAGAATTTAGCCTAAGTTGAAATTTTGGTACTTTTCGGATAACTTTAATATTTTGATGAATAGTGAAAATTACTAAATTTTAAATAAAAACAACTATTTTAATCAAAAAAATAATAGTGATAAATTATGAATTTTAGTGGTTTTAAAGTATATTTAAAATATATTTTTACCATTTAATACAATTTTGGTCATTTTACATAATTTCACAATTAAACCGGACATAAACAAGTATCAATCTTTTCATAGTTATTATATCTTAAAAACATGCTTTTTATTTTGGCAGCGGGAATTAATTTTAAATTATTTTCTGCCACTTATGTGTTTTGAATTTGGAAAAATGGATTCCATATTTGGAATCAGGATGTCCAAATTGTGTAAATAGGTAACTTTTATTTTTAGACATTTTGAATAATTACTTCGGTAAATATTTTATTTACCATGGTTAAAGGGTAAATCTGGTAAATAGGGGTTAAACAAAATATTATAATAATACTAAATTACCATAAAACGTGTCCTAACCTCATTGGTGGATACATGTACGACCATGGGAATCTTTGGGTCGATTTTGGGACCCCATAGAGCCACTTATAGGTGATAGGGACACTTTATTTTAATAAAGTTAAAATAAATACAAAAATGACATAAGCATATATCTTTTAGAAAAACAATTTTTACATAGGGTTATATATGTTTAATTTTCTACTATAAATATTAATTAGAAAGATAAAACGATTTCCTACATAATGATATTTTATTTATAATTTTTAGACATTAAATAATTTAATTTATTTATGACACAATGATGATGTAGTAATTACCATAATAGTGAAAAATTAAAATAATTGATATTATAAATACCCAAATAAATATAATTTCTGACTTTTAATGAATTAAACTAATTTTCTAGGATAATATGACATATTAATATTGAGTGAATTAACTTTTTTCAAAGTAATCATTCTGTTATAATTTTTACAAAAGTCAATTATTGAATAGTGTCAAAATTGACATAAAACAGTTTTTTAAAACAAAGTTATATTATTAATTGATATTAAATTCCTAAAAATCTAAGGTTCAGCCAGGAGACTTATATCATGATAGTTGTATCATTAATGGACCACTTGGTGGTCTATTGGATGTATATAGTAATTTTATTGACTATATAATATAAAAATACAAAGTGACATGGTAATTGCCAAACTAATTAACTAAGAGTTATAACTAAAAGATAAGGCTAATATAATGACCCAAACCTATCTAAATTCTATTGGTTGAGTGGTTTTGGACACATACCCACCTTAACCTTTAAATAATACACTTTGGAGCCATTATAAACAGAATATTAATTTATTATAAAATAATATTTTTAGCTTTTCCAAAGGTTCCCCTCACCCCTCTTATAAAAGGGAACTCCCCCTTCTCACTAATTCACACATTAAAAGCGTTTTGGTTCAGCCAAACTCTGCCCAAATACTCTCTAAAATTCTCTCACTTCATCCTAGAGTCCTTCCTTTAGTCATAAATCCAACCTATGGAGCTTTTTTGATCAAATCAAAAGGAATAACCCGAAGAAGAGGTAATGATTTCACAACCCTTTTTCAAGTTCCTTTCTTCTTCCACTTCTTCAATTTTTGTTATTACCATTCTAAAATAATGAATCCAGTATCTCCTATATACTTTAATATTATAATAAAAATGGTACAACCATATTTAGTATTCTATCCATCCTTTGACTGACATGTCACCATACGTGCGTACGTACGGCTTACCGTCTCCACGTCGTAGTGTAACTGCTATTCAATATATTATTATTTGGATGGGTAT
Source organism: Viscum album (assembly GCA_963277665.1). Taxonomy (NCBI): domain Eukaryota; kingdom Viridiplantae; phylum Streptophyta; class Magnoliopsida; order Santalales; family Viscaceae; genus Viscum; species Viscum album. The sequence goes on along the minus strand of OY728127.1, from coordinate 1,071,591,683 downwards.
AATAATGATTTTTAATTCATTTAAATAATAAATATAACATGATAATTATTCTTTATATATGATATACCATCCAATTATATATTATTTTAATATTGAAAGAATGATATTTTCGCTCGTGCGTACGTACGGATTACCGTCTCCACGACGCGATAAGATTAATTTCCAAGTTCACCATTCATCGACGATTATAAAAATATATATTACTAATAAGTATGTAATATATGATATATTTATCATGTTTTACATTCTGGAAGTATTTAAATCATGATCTAAGTGATACAACCAAGAGTAACAATTTAAAACACGTACGATAAAGAGGGTGATTATTAACCGAAATGTTAACTTAACATGGAAATTATTATTAAATGCCTAATATAAAGTCATAAATGAATCATGTATGATATCATAAATATTAATATGGTTCTGGTATAATTTAATAGCATACTACTATATTCGTACAGGAGGTTAAACGTACCCTCGACTAAAGGAAAGTGCAAGGTAAGGGGTTTTCATCTCACTCCTTATTCCCATGAGATTCATGCCATATTGCCACTATTACCATTTGTGTGGTGTATGTACTTCCCATAATTGTATTCTTTCTGTAATACACTTTAATTTATGTGTATTTACATATTCATTGTATGATACCTCTTTCATGGTTTGTATGTTTCATAAGTTACCAAATTGGTAAGGGTTAATTCCTCAATCTCATCATTATCCGAGATTGTTTATGTGTAAGTATTTACTGGGACATTTTTATCATCCATGTCCATTTTTCATAAAAATTATTTCAAAATGAATATTTTAAGGATTTTGAAAGGTAATCTTTATCAAGATCATAATTTTAAATGTTTTAAATATTTATCTTTCTAAATCTTTTTAATTAATGTCCATGTTTTCAAAATTATTTTATGGATTTATTTATATGGACATGAATGTTTTGAAATGATATTTCTTTTCAAAAGTTTAAAATTGGTATGGGATACGTTGATTCAAAAATCTATTTTAAATTACTTCCTTTATAAATGTGCGACTTTTCAATGATTTCGAGAAAAGAGATCTTTCTCTCAAATAGTTTTGATTTAATCTATGTCAACTTCCTTTGATGGATTTTAAGTTTATTTGAAGTTGATTTATTATGATACAAAACGTCCATATTGTTTTGAAGTTTTTGTGAAGTGTTTGAATGTGGATGTGTTATTCTTATACCATTCGTGGTTTATGGATGAATTATTGACATTTCTTATGCTAGTTTTCATACGAATGTTTATGTTATGTTTAAACCTTTTCATATGGGAATGCATTGGACTTAGTAAGTGACAGGTGGAGCCCGCTATAGCTCCTCGATGCATCGGTAGGTCTCATGAGACAAACTAGTGTTTTGGCACAAATCCTTGGAAAAATATTATTTGTAGTCTTCGCACGAGGCCTTGGCTATGTGGTTATGATAGTCTGGCATTATGCATTCCATTATAATGAAAGTGGTTATTGATATTGCATGTGATTATTAGACTAGTAGAATATCCATGTGAATAAGTAAATGAAATTATTTCATTTTATATTTTCCATATTATTCTTAAGTTAAAGTTTAAAAGGCTTTTGTTTTAGTTATACATTGCCTTAAATGTTTATTCTTATTTATGAAAGTTTCCGCTGTATTGCTTACCTTTACTGAGCATTTGAGCTCACCCCTTTCTATGTTTTATTTTTCCCAGGATTCCAAGAAGTGTATTGTGATTGATATGCAAGGTTAATATGAGGGAATAATGGCATTCATAAAGGTTTATTTATGTTGTTTTGTATGTTATGAAGTGTAATGTAACATTCATGTATGTAATCTATTTTCCAAGACTGCTAAACTGATCGGTCCTTCGGGACTTGATTCCTTGTAATCATGTCAATGTATTAAAATAATGCACCGACTCTGGGTAACTTGGGTCGGGGTGTTACAGTTGGTATCAGAGGAAGTTTAGCAATAACCTTGGAAACTAGATTTAGATAAACTCTGATTAGAGCACATATCCCTAAGATAGACTTTGAGGATTAGTATAGAAGAACTTCCTAGAATTTTGGTATTGTAGAGATTTTGTGAGTTTTCCGAGCAATACATCTCTGTCTAGATACGAATAGGTAGAGGCGAATCTGGCACAGATGTACCTAGGGGTAAAACCCGAAAACACCGCTTTGAGCTAGACTCGAACGGGAATTGGTGCACAAAAACGGGCCTTGATGCACTCTTGGTTACGACACTCCCGGGGGATATGCTTAGGATAATTCACATTTTATTTAAAAACCATTATGAAGGGCTCATGAGTATATACTTAACTCAAAGAAAACATATTTATGATTATGGATTGTATCCATAAACTGTTCAATTTGCGTTAAGTATTTTACAAGTTTGGAATTATTCATGGCAATTCATAAACTAACCTAGTTTATGTTATTGTATAAAAATGGCGCAATAGAAGGAATGTGAACTCCAGTAATACATATGATCCAAAGAGTAAGAAGGATCGTATCTTTCATGGTATTAATCCATCATTTAGAAGGGAAATAGTCTCCCACGTATTATCATCATATAAAGAAATATTATCATGTGTGGATAAAATAACTAAAGAGTTTACTGAGTTCTATGGATTTTAAGGGAAGTAAGAGAAGAAAAGGATGGAAGAGAGAAAGGTGGATAAAGGGAAGATGTAAAAGAAGAATTTCCCCATATGTGGTAACTGTGGGAAGAAACACCCTGGAACTTGCCTGGAAGGAATGGGTGTTTTTTATAAGTGTGGAGGAAAAGGGCACAAAGTACGTGACTACAAGGGTAAGAAAATGGTTTCAAATGTACAATGCTTCATTTGCAAGGAGTTTGGACACTACGCAAACCTATGTCCCAGTCATCAGACTATTCCTCAAATGATGCTATTGGATAATAATCAAGTTATGATAGTACCACAGATGAAAAGGAATGATTAGAGTTCTTGTGTTGATTATGTCATTTGAGTGTTGTATCAACAATGTACTTGTTATAATAATTATGGAGTATATAAGGATTGTACTGCAGTACTATTTCATTATGGACTTGAGATTGTGTGGAATAAATATAAGTGACTCAATAGCAGGATAAATTTTTGGAAAATATATTGTTGAGAGAATGATAAACCATAATATAGTTCGGATACCGAGGTAGTGATTTTGGAATAATACATGATTGATTTGGATAAATTATATTGGATATTCTTGACTACCTTGAAACTGATTAATGATTTTTATATTCCATCATTGTTGGGGTTTAAAACATTTTTGGATTGAAGGAGTATATCTATTATTCATTAATGAATAAGGGATCATGAATGTAATCAATAAGGTTTTATGGTAATTCAGGATGTTGTAGTGTTTTAAAAGAATACATGATGAAGGTGTTCACATGTTATTACGCAGAAAAAAGGATCTTCATTTTTGGACTAAAGCATTTTTGATAGTTCTAGTTTGGATTATTTTTGGATTTCCATAAAAGGACAACTCGGAGGTTGGGCGGCAACCCGTCACGTCCGGCAAGGCCGCGAGACTTGAACCCACAACTGAAGGGCGATAAGGGTGTATCACCTACCACTGGCCCACATAATGTCCAAGATTAAATAATGTAGTTTTTTTAAAAGATCTGGTAGATGAAATATAAATTCATTTTTTTGGAACCCTATATGAATAGGATAAATAGAATATTTTTTTTACGTTCTATTATCTTTTAGAGTGAAATATGAGTTTGTGGTAGAAATTAGTTAAAGGATGGAACTCTACTTGTCAATAATATATTTTTCTTCTTCTCTTATTCTATGAAGAAATTAATTCTTATACTTTATTTAAGGAATCCTAAAACAAAAAATTTATTATCTTAATACCCTATGTTTTGTTGATCCGATGGTATTTCAAATCATCATAGATTGATGAATTTAAGGACCTCAATTTTACACTTGTTTCTGATTGATGACCTCAATCACTACCTATAAATATTTACATTTTTCGTCCAATTATATGTCTCTAATTACCACCAATGTTCTCCTAATCGAGATCATAATTTGGTGGTGACCCTTTCATTTCTCATTTTCTCATATTAAGACTAAATTTTAGTAACCCAATTTCCGATGTGGGTTTTCCCACAAAGATATTTTCTATTTTCAACCTTTTATTTTCAAAAAACAATATCAAATTGTGAGGACGCAATTTATTGAAGGAGGGGAGAATGTAACACCCTGAGATTCCACGGTACACTTCATTTTGAATAATACAGTAGTGTGTGTTGTACGCAGCTCCGAGTTCTAACACACACCATGACCAATCAAAGTAGCCGTTATGAATAGTAATACCTACTTTTTAAAATTTTAGAAATTTTATCTCTCAAAATGTAATTCATTTTTGGATTCTGAGTATAGAATTTATCCTAAGGTGAAATTTTGGTACTTTTCGGATAACTTTAATATTTTGATGAATAGTGAAAATTACTAGATTTTAATTAAAAACAACTTTCTTAATCAAAATAATTAATAGTGATAAATTATAAATTTGATTGGTTTTAAAGTATATTTAAAATATATTTTTACCATTTAATACAATGTTGGTCATTGTACATAATTTCACAATTAAATCGGACATAAACATGTATCAATCTTTTCATAGTTATTATATCATAAAAACATGCTTTTTGTTTTGACAGCGGAAATTAATTTTTAATTAATTTCTGCCACTTATGTGTTTTGAATTTGAAAAAATGGATTCCATATTATGAATCAGGATGTCCAAATTTTGTAAATAGGTAACTTTTATTTTTAGACATTTTGAATAATTACTTCGGTAAATATTTTATTTACCATGGTTAAAGGGTAAATCTGGTAAATAAGGGTTAAAAAATAATATTATAATAATACTAAATTACCCTAAAACATGTCCTAACCTCATTGGTGGATACATTTCCGACCATGGGAATCTTTGGGTCAATTTTGGGACCCCATGGAGCCACTTATAGGTGATAGGGACACTTTATTTTAATTAAGTTAAAATAAATACAAAAATGACATAGGCATATATCTTTAAGAAAAATAATTTTTACATAGGGTTATATATGTTGGATTTTAGACTATAAATATTAAATAGAAAGATAAAACGATTTACTACATAATTATATTTTATTTAAAAATTTTAGACATTAAATAATTTAATTTATTTATGACAGAATGATGATGCAGTAATTTCCATAATAGTGAAAAATTAAAATAATTGATATTATAAATACCCAAATAAATATAATTTCAGACTTGTAATGAATTACACTAATTTTCTAGGATAATATGACATATTATTACAGATTTAATTAACTTTTTTCGAAGTAATCATTCTATTATGATTTTTTACAAAAGTCAATTATTGAATAGTGTCAAAATTGACATAAAAGAGTTTTTAAAACAAATATTATATTATTAATTGATATTAAATTTCTAAAAATCTAAGGTTCAGCCAAAAGACTTATATCATGATATTTGTATCATTAATGGACCACTTGGGGGTCGCTTGGATGTATATAGTAAGTTTATTGACTATATAATATAAAATAAAAAGTGACATGGTAAGTGTCAATCTAATTAACTAAGAGTTATAACTAAACAATAAGGCTAATATAATGACCCAAACCTGTCTAAATTCTATTGGTTGAGTGTTTTTTGACCCATCCCCACCTTAACCTTTAAATAATCCACTTTATAGCCATTAGAAACCGAATTTTAATTTATTATAAAATAATATTGTTACCTTTTCCAAAGGTTCCCCTCACCCCTCTTATAATAGGGCACTCCCCCTTCCCACTAATTCACACATTCAAAGCCTTTTTTTTCAGCCAAACTCTGCCCAAATACTCTCTAAAATTATCTCACTTCATCCTAGAGTCCTTCCTTTAGTCATAAAGCCAACCTATGGAGCCCTTTTGATCAAATCAAAAGGAAGAACCCGAAGAAGAGGTAATGATTTCACCACCCTTTTTCAAGTTCCATTCTTCTTCCACTTATTCTTTTTTTGTTATTAACATTATAAAATAATGAATCCAGTATCTCCTATATAATTTAATATTATTATAAAAATGGTTCAACCATATTCAGTATTATATCCATCCTTTGACTGACATGTCACCATACGTGAGTACGTACGACTTACCGTCTTCACGTCGTGGTGTAATTGTTATTCAATATATTATTATTTGGATGGGTATAATAATGATTTGTAATTCATGTAAATAATAAATATAACATGATAATGATTCTGTATATATGATATACCATCCAATTATATATTATTTTAATATCAAAAGAATGATATTTTCGCTCGTGCGTACGTACGGATTACCGTCTCCACGACGCTATTAGATTCATTTCCAAGTTCACCATTCATCGACAATTAAAAAAATATATATTACTAAGAAGTATGTCATATATGATATATTTATCATGTTTTACATTCTGGAAGTATTTAAATCACGATCTAAGTGATACAACCAAGAGTAACAAGTTAAAACACGTACGATAAAGAAGGTGATTATTACCCGAAATGTTAACTTAACATGGAAATTATTATTAAATGCGTAATATAAAGTCATAAATGAATCATGTATGATATCATAAACATTAATATGGTTATGGTATAATTTAATAATATACTACTATATTCGTACAAGAGGTTAAGCGTACCCTCGACTAAAGTAAAGTGCAAGGTAAGGGGTTTTCATCTCACTCCTTATTATCGTGAGATTCAGGCCATATTGCCACTATTACCATTTGTGTGGTGTATGTACTACCCATAATTGTATTCTTTCTGTAATACACTTTAATTTATGTGTATTTACATATTCATTGTATGATACCTATTTCATGGTTTTTATGTTTCGTAAGTTACCAAATTAGTAAGGGTTAATTCCTCAATCTCATCATTATCTGAGATTGTTTATGTGTAAGTATTTACTGACACATTTTTATCATCGATGTCCATTTTTCATAAAAATGATTTCAAAATGAATATTTTAAGGATTTTGAAAGGTACTCTTTATCAAGATCATAATTTTAAATGTTTTAAAGATTTATCTTTCAAAATCTTTTTAATTAATGTCCATGTTTTCAAAATGATTTTAAGGATTTATTTATATGGACATGAATGTTTTGAAATGATATTTCTTTTCAAAAGTTTAAAAGTGTTCTGTGACACTTTGATTCAAAAATATCTTTTAAATTACTTCCTTTATAAATGTGTGACTTTTCAATGATTTCAAGAAAAGAGATATTTCTCTCAAATAGTTTTGATTTCATCTATGTCAACATCCTTTGATGGATTTTAAGTTTATTTGAAGTTGATTTATTATGATGCAAAACATCCATATTGTTTTGAAGTTTTTGTGATGTGTTTGACTGTGTATGTGTTATTCTTATACCATTCGTGGTTTATGGATGAAGTATTGACATTTCATATGCTAGTTTTAATATGAATGTTTATATTATGTTTAAAACTTTTCATATGGGAATCCATTGGACTTAGTAAGTGATGGGTGGAGTCCGCTATAGCTCCTTGATGCATCGGTAGGTCTCATGAGACAAACTAGTGTCTTCGCACAAGGCCTTGGAAAAATCTTATTTGTATTCTTGGCACAAGGCCTTAGATATGTGGTTATGATAGTCTGGCATTATGCATTCCATTATTATGAAAGCGGTTATTGATATTGCATGTGATTATTCGACTAGTAGAATATCCATGTGAATAAGTAAATGAAATTGTTTCATTTTATCTTTTCCATATTATGCTTAAGTTCAAGTTTAAAAGGATTTTGTTTTAGTTATACATTGCCTTAAATGTTTATGCTTATTTATGAAAGTTTCTGCTGTATTTCTTACCCTTACTGAGCGTTTGAGCTCACCCCTTTCTATGTTTTATTTTTCCCAAGATTCCAAGAAGTGTATTGTGATTGATATGAAAGGTTAATACAAGGAAATAATGGCATTCATAAAGGTTTATTTATGTTGTTTTGTATGTTATGAAGTGTAATGTAACATTCATGTATGTAATCTATTTCCAAAGACTGTTAAACTGGTCGGTCCTTCGGGACTTGATTCCTTGTAATCATGCCAATGTATTAAAATAATGCACCGACTCTGGGTAACTTGGGTCGGGGCGTTTCAAGGATCCAGGAGCCACTATAGATGAATGTGCTCTAGACCATAGATATTATATGCTATCAGTTTGTTTACAGTCGTGGACCATAGATAGTGCACTTAATTTCGCAGGAGCTACCTTGAGAGGTAATGTAGGGAGATTTTGTGATATGCTGCGAAGACACTCAGAAGTGAGAACAGCTATCCAGGAATATGTTACATTCCCAATTGAATTCATACCAGTAGTTGCTGATTTCGATAAACAGGAGTTTGCAGGAAATTCACTGGTAGATCGGGATGGAGCATTGGTAGAAAAATCTAGAACAGCTTTAACCAAAATCCAAATTTTTATCATGTGTCACTTTGAAGAATATCATTTCGTGTTTCAGCATTGGTATTATCTTCCTGGACCAAGATATCAAGCATATGCTCTAGATGTATTTATCCAGAAGCTTCCAGGCAGTTGGCCTGATATTGTTCCACAAGCGTTGAAGACTCATCTTTCTCAGAGTGAAGATTTGCAAGACACTCTAGGAGTTTGAGAAGAAACAATAAGTCTGGTGATAAGAATCTATTGTATGCAGAGGCATGTCTTACAAGATGTAAGAAATATTCCATATATGAGTTCTTCTTGTTTCCCCAAAGTAGAAGGTGTTGCAGGAAGATATGGGTGCGGTCCAACCAGGCAGGAGCTTGAAAAAACCCCAGAAAGAACATTCAAAACACAGTGCTAGGATGGCCAGTGTGAACGAAACAAACCATTCAAAAAGGTCTGGAAAAGATTTGGAAAAGGAAAATCATCAAGTATATTTTTAGGCAGAAAACCAGAAAAATCTAAGAGATTTCTTAGACCAAATAGAATCCAGAAGGACCTGAGGTAAAACTTTAAGTCCAAATATGGGAATTATCCCAAATGCCCTCAAGGAAAATCTCTATCCAGTTGTGATTGTTTTTGGTTTTGCGGCAAGAAGGGCCACAGAGCTGACAGTTTCCCAGATGAAGATAAATGAAGGGGTAGTCTCAAAACAATAATGATGGAAGATTCATGAGAAATATTGTTTGAGACAATATGGGGAGAAGATATAGACTCAGATGATGAGAGTTTATATTCTTTATATTGAGAGTACTCAGATGAGGAAGACTCTGCCCCAGATGAAGAAGAAGGAAGTAACCTTATTTTGAGCCAGCTTCGAATTGCCATGATTCGAACAGGAGCTAGTGCATCAGAAGACTCTCCAAAACTGGTAAAACTAGAGGAGATGGAAGGAGATCTGGTTCATTCTTCAAAAATTGAAATCCCTTCAGAAGGAAGAGATTTTCAAGAATAGAAGATGCCCAGAGTTGATTGGTCTAAAGTATACCAAAAGTCTTGGGTACCATATCAAGAAATGACCAAGATCTTTGAAGGTGAAGAGATAGCTGAAGTCTATAAAATAGATAGAGGATTATTTTCAATTCCTTTTCTAAAACCAGAAAGGGTTAACAAGGCAATCCAGAAAAATGAAAATTATGTGCATTTTGGAATAATCCATATAGGAGTAGATCCTCTTGTCAGAAAAGTACAAGATCTACCAGTCCTAATTGCATTTATGGATGGCAGTTTGGCCAATTTCTCCAATGCATTATTAGGAGGAGCACATGAAAATTTGCATGCAGGAGTAGTATGGGTAAAGGTAATACCATACTTTCAAGTTGTTATTAAGGACAAAAGTATTTGGGGAACTCTAGAAGTAAAGATCAACACGAGGAACTGAAAGAAGACATTGGTATGTCCACCCGACAGGAGATGTGTTAGAGTAATTACTCGTCTCTATGTGAAGTTCTATAAAACTGGAAGGCCAGCTCTAAGGAAGGGTGTGGAAAGATTTACACATATTTTTCAAGATGAAGGAACATCAATTTGAGCAATGACACCACAGGTGATAAACCCCAAGAGGCTAACTTGGCCTAGAGAATGGGTTTCCCCAAATCCAGAGGAACAAATAAGGCAGAAGCTACTTATTCTAGATGTTATTAGACAAGTTGGAAATAGAATTGTTATCTATGAGGTTAGAGAAGATGAAGATGATCTTAGATCAGAAGGATCACGGTCAGACAGATCAGATTTGAAGATAGAAGACTTCAAGTCCGAAATACTGGAGAACCATTTGGAAGATCCCCGGATCTCAATTGGAAAAGATGAAGGTACTTCAGTAGAAGCACCTAGAACATCAATTTCCAGAATGATAGTTGGACAAAGGACTGTTCGACTACCTATCTATGAGGATGAATAAACTCATGTAGTATATATGGCATCTTCATTACACAGTGCAAAGATAGAGGAATGGGATAAATTAGTAAAATTAAGTATTAATGAAACAACATGTATTGCCCTAGTAGATACAAGATGTAAATTCTCTTGTACAAGAATTCGATTTTCAGGAGTAACCTGGGAATCTTCAGAGTTGCAAGTTATAGTTGGTAATAATGCAACAGTTCTGATTCAAGAAGTAGCCAAGGATGTTCAGATTGAACTCAATGGTAGGATATATATAGAGCAGATTCTTTGTTTTATTTTTCAATTGCCTGATGACTTCTTGATTGGAAATAGGTTTCTTAGAAGATATCAGCCTGTAATGATATTTTCAGAAGGAATTATCCTTGACAATTATTTGATTCCAACCACATCTGGAAAAACCAGAATGGTTCCAGATAAGAAAGTATCTACTGTTAAAGTGGAATTCTATCTAGATGAAGATAGAGAATACCACAGAAATATTGAGGAGTGGAAAGAACTAGTTGGATTAAAATTCCTGAGGATTAATGAAGAAGACGCATTGGCCAAGATAAAAGAATACTTATCAGAAATTTGGTCAAAATATCCTCTAAAACTATGGTAGAAGGCAATTCCAGAAGCTACCATCACCCTTAAGGATCCTATTACAGTGATCGTAAGTAAGGTAATTTCCTATCCAGATGATATGGTTACGGAATTTGAGAAATATATTCCAGAATTAATCAATATTGGATTAATCAGGCATAGTGAAAGTCCTCACAGGATTACAACATTCATGATAATGAATCATGCAGAAAAATGGTGTGGTAAGGCCAGAATGTTTATAGATTATCGTGATCACAATTGTGCTACAAAGGTTGATGGCTACAATCTTCCTAACCAAGGAGCTTTGAGAATCAGGATTAGGAATGAAAGGCCAATGGTATATTCTAAGTTTGATCTCAAGTCAGGATATTGGCAGATAAAGATCAAATAAGAAGCTATACCATTGACAGCATTTACAACACCAGTTGGCTTGTTTGAATGGCTAGTGATTCCTTTTGGACTCAAGAATGAACCAGGAATATTCCAGAGAAGAATGGATAAGGCATTCAATAGATTATCACAGTTTGTGGACGTCTATATAGATGATGTGCTCGTATTTAATAAAAATACAGAAGAGCGTATAAAACATTTGCAGCAGGTGGCTGAAGTGTTTAGATAATAAGGGATGATACTTTCAGAAATAAAGATCATTTGGATGCACCCAAAGATAGAATTCTTGGGATTGCATATCCAAGGAAGTTGAGAAAAGCTTCAACGGCATATTGTAGAAAAGCTACAAACTTTCCGCGATGAGCATACAGATCGTAAGCAAATACATGAGTTTCTTGGTATACTAAGTTATGCCAGAGCATACATCAGAGATTTATCAAAAATCCCAGTTCCAATACAGAAAAAGGTATCCATTAAGGTACCCTGGGATTGGACCGAAAAAGATTCTGAAGTAATCAGAATTCTGAAGCAGAAATCACAGAATCTCCAAAAATTGGAGTATCCAGATGGCAGTGAAGATCAGCTTATCTTATAAATAGATGCATCAGACTCAGCATGGGGATGTATCATAAAGATAAGTAAAAACCATAATGATAGTATCAGCAGATACTGGAGTGGATGTTTTAACAAGGCAGAGAAGAATTATCCTGTCCATGAAAGGGAATTGATTGTTGTCCTTAAAGGAATTAGGGCTAATGAGATTTTCTTGGGAAAACCTTTAACTATAAGAACATATAGTTCTTATATAATGAATTATATGATAATTAAATTGAAAAGGATTACCCAGGCACGACTTGTACAGTGGAGGATTGAATTGTAATATTATAACTTTAATATAGAAAATATTAAAGGGAAAGACAATATCATTCCAGATGCACTGACTCGCTATTTTGACTCTTGCAAGTGAAATGGAAGAAAGTAGCAAATCAAGAAGATGCCCTATTAGCATAGATAAGCATTCTGTGGCAGAATGCCTGGTTATCAGAGCAATGAATGAAAGGGTTGATCGACTTGAGCAAAGAAAGGGGATTCTCGCAGAGAATAACCTTTAGAAGAGGGGATCTTCATCCAGTAAGGTTTAAAGATCAGAAAGCTTAGGTTCCTCAACTAGAAAGGCTAAAAAACCAGGAAATTAATCAAAGAGACCTCTAGATAGTAATTCTAAGGATAAAAGACATATTGAATGCTTTATGTGTGGTTAGAAAGTCCATTATATCACTCAATGTGCAGATAATCCGAGAAACAGAAAGGCTCGGAAGAACCAGAAGGTTGAGATGAATGGAATCTCTAAAGGAAGAGAGAAAACCATTAATATTTGGGCTGATCATGTAGATGAAGAACATGAAAAGTATCAAATTTCTCAGAAAGAACCTCAACGACAGAATGTTCAGGAAGAACAAAATGAAGAAAGTCTGGATGATGAGCTAGATGATGAGCCCAATCCAGCAAAGGAAATATGGAAATATTTGAAAAGGATTCCAAATATTTCAAGAAATAATTCCATAGCCATTTATAATCTGATTCAGAAATGTAAAGATGATCACATATTCAAAAGAGGTCTGAACCATGTTTTAGACATGCTTGAGGAATATGAAGATCTTATGGAAGATTATAAAAAGATTGATCGAGACATGATCAGTATGATCATCACTGAAGAGATCACGCTGAAGGTCCATGTTTCAGGACTCCTTGACAAAGTTAGAAGAATCAAGGAAATAGGAATGGAATAATATCCAGTTCTAAAGAGGTTTTGGAGAATGTCAGGAACATGGATTCCCAAAATCCATATACCAGATACGACATTAGAACCAGAAGAGTTCATTGAATGCCAGAAAGCTTTCAGCATGGGAGTAGTACTGTTTTTGGGATTTAAGAAAATAAATTCCACATTCAATTGGGTACCCAGGATGGTTAGAACAGTTCTGAACAATTCATATCCAAGTTTGTTATGGTGTGTTGCACATATTGAACCTATAAGATTAGCAAACAGAGTGGTTATCCTATGGAACCTGTACCCAGGGCACTGGACTAAAGGACCTTTCCAGAAAGCATTCGAAGACACGCAGTTTAGCAATGAAGATTGGCTAGAGTTCAGTTAGAACAAAAAACATTATGAACGTATCCAAATAGCCTGGAGCATTTATCTAATTGAATCAAAATCAACAAGAAAAGCTTGTATATTCTTTGTAGGAGACAATGTGTTGGTCTCTATCAACTCTAGAGACATGCAGCATGCAGAGATGACACATCTGACAGACTTCGCAGTGGAGGCAGACACAGTTCTTGAAGAACTCAAGATGTGGAAGGGACATAAAGAAGATATCTTTATTGTCAGAGATCAAATCCAATGCGCCATCAAATAATTGATCAAAATGAAGGAGTCAGAGAAATAAGTCTCAGTTAGAGAGATGATTGATGCTCTATACAACTTGGATGGATTCTAGACGCTGATCCAGACACGCGTCATACCCGGCATGGACGAGTGGATCACATCGAACATGTCATTTATGTAGTTTGTATTGATTTTAAAAGTGTGCGGTGTAATTTACGTAGTAGTGCGTTCCACCTTTTGTTTTTTCTTTTGATTTTGTGTGTCTTGTATTGAGTCAGCTTCTCAGGCAAGCTGATCCTAGAGGCCTATATAAGGGACCTCCGACCCATTTGTTCAGAGAGGTGATTTGGAATAGAAATCAGAATGATTTCAGAAAATCTCTCTCTACCTTCCCTCCAAGCCTTTGTGTTCTTCGTGCAAAGTGATTCCCAAAAATATCATGCGATGTCGTTGACAGGTAGTCACATTATCCTTTTTGTGGATAATGTTTTGTTGTTGTTTGTGAATTTTTCAGCCTTTCTGGACTCCCAAACCGGGATCTCCTCGGAGACCTCGTCGGATACATCACCCACTAGGGGTATCAGAGTGCAGGGGGGGGAATGAAGCCAACCAGAGCGCTGTTTTCACGGATTTTCCAGTAAGGAATTTCTGCATCCCATGGTTAAAGGTCTTTATTATGAGCAGAAATGGCTAGAAGGAAGGGTATGATATTACGAGAACAAAGCCAATCATATTTGGCTTAGAAAGTATAGTCAAATTCCAGAATCCAGATTTGCCTTTGAAAATGAACCCAAAGTAATCGATTTAGGCCAGAAATCCTAGGAAACTCGTGATAAGATTGAAGGATTAAAGGCAGAAATTTGGCGTACAGAGTCTCATCTTCGACAGGCCAAGGGGTTAGTCGAAAACCTAGAAATAACTCTACGAGATCTAGAAGGAGAAGTATTTTTCTTTGAACAGTAAAATATGGCCGGAAGAGGATCTGGTGTCGGACCAAATATCCGAGATATTTGGCAGAGGATTGAATGGAGAGGTTCAAGAGAAGCTTCCAATCAGCCTGGTACCACTATCTCTAATACAAATCCACACTGAGATACTAAGAGAGCAAGTTTATCAGGACGATATACTGTAGAAGATTACGCATGAACTTTAGCAGGAGAAGCTCAAGAATATCAGGAATAATTTTCAAGTATTCCTCAAAGTATCCAAGAATACCAGAGATAGATCCATGATATTATTACTCAGGATAAATGGGAACATGGAGATATAGAGCATGTCTCCAAAAACCTAAATGAAAAGCTCGAGAAAGTTGAAGACCTACTAGCCAAACTCAAAGAGAAGAGGAAAAAGAAAGAGAGTAAGTTATCTCACACCAAAAGACTCGGTGTAAAACCTTGGGAAGCCAAGCCAGTATGGCAGACAATCTCCCAGAAACCAGTTCTTTGGGAACGACAGAAAGGATCGTTCAAGGATTTGTTTCAGAAGATCAATAGGTAAGCCAATCCCTCATATCCCAGCCATATTCAGGAAAAATATAGGCCAAATAAAGCACATCCAGAAGGTGTTATTCAACATCAGACGATCCTAATGATGGACTTTGAAAAGGATTCAGGTGCCGCCATAGATGAATGGGCTCTAGACCTTAGATATTATAGGCTATCTGTTGGTTTACAGTCATGGACCATAGATAGTGCACTTAATTTCGCAGGAGCTACCTTAAGAGGTAATGTAGGGAAATTTTGGGATATGCTGCTGAGACACCCAGAAGTGAGAATAGCTATCCAGGAATATGTTACATTCCCAATTGAAGTTATACCAGTAGTTGCTGATTTCCTTAAACAAGAGTTTGTAGGAAATTCACTGGTAGATCGGGATGAAGCATTGGTAGAAAAAGCTAGAACAGCTTTAACCAAAATCTAAATTTGTGACATGTGTTACTTTGAAGAATATCTTTGTGAGTTCCAGCATTGGTATTATCTTCTTGGACCATGAGATCAATCATATGCTCTAGATGTCTTTATACAGAAGCTTCCAGGAATTTGGCCTGAAATTGTTCAACAAGTGTTGAAGACTCGTCTTTCTCAGAGTGAAGATTTGCCTGACACTCTAGGAGTTCGAGCAGAAACAATAATGCAGGTGATAAGACTCTATTGTATGCAGAGTCATGTCTTACAAGATGTAAGAAATATTCCATATATGAGCTCTTCTTGTTGCCCAAAAGTAGAAGGTGTTGCAGGAAGATATGGGTGCTATCCAACCAGGCAGGAGCTTGGAAAAACCCCACAAATAACATTCAAAACACAGTTCCAGGATGGCCAGTGTGGACAAAAGAAACCATTAAAAAAGGTTTGGAAAATATTTGGAAAAAGAAAATCATCAAGTAGATTTTCAGGTAGAAAGCCAGAAAAATCTAAGAGATTTCTTAGACCAAATAGAATCCAGAAGGATATGAGCGAAAACATTAAGGCCAAATAGGGGAATTATCCCAAATTCCCTCAAGGAAAATCTCTATCCAGTTGTGATTGTTGTTGGTTTTGCGGCAAGAAGGGTCACAGAGCTGACAATTGCCTAGATGTAGATAAACGAAGGGGTAGTCTCAAAACAATAATGATGGAATATTCATCAGAAATATTGTTTGAGCCAATCTGGGGAGAAGATATAAACTCAGATGATGAGAGTTTATATTCTTTATATTCAGAGTACTCATAGGAGGAAGATTCTACCTCAGATGAAGAAGAAGGAAGTAACCCTATTTTGAGCCAGCTTCGAATAGCCATGATTCGAACAGGAGCTAGTGCATCAGAAGACTCTTCAGAACTAGTAAAACTAGAGGAGATGGAAGGAGATCTGGTTCATTTTTCAGAAACTAAAATCCCTTCAAAAGGAAGAGATTGTCAAGAATGGAAGATGCCCAGAGTTAATTGGTATGAAGTATACCAGAAGTCTTGGGTACCATATCGAGAAATGACCAAGATCTTTGAAGATGAAGAGACAGTTGAAGTCTATAAAACAGATAGAGGATTATTTTCAATGCCTTTTCTAAAACTAGAAAGGGTTAACAAGGCAGTCCAGAAAAATGAAAAGTATCTGCATTTTGGAATAATCCAGATAGGAGTAGATCCTCTTGTCAGAAAAGGACAAGATCTAGCAGTCCAAATTGAAGTTGTGGATGACAGTTTAGCCAATTTCTCCAATGCATTATTAGGAGTCGCACGTGAAAATCTGCATACAGGAGCAACATGGGTAAAGGTAATACCAGACATTCATGTTGTTCTTATGGAAAGAAGTATTAGTTGAACTCTAGAATTAAATATCAACACGAGGAACTGGCAGAAGACATTGGGATGTCCACCCGACAGGAGATGTGTCAGAGTAATTACTCGTCTCTATGTGAAGTTCTATAATACTGGAAGGCCAGCTCTAAGGAAGGGTGTGGAAAGATTTACACATCTTTTTGAAGATGAAGGACCATAAATTAGAGCAATGACACCACTGGTGATAAACCCCAAGAGGCTAACTTGGCCTAGAGAATGGGTTTCACCAAATCCAGAGGAAGAAAGAAGGCAGAAGCTACTTATTCCAGACGTTATTAGACAATTTGGAAATTTACTTGTTATCTCTGAGGTCAGAGAAGATAACGATGATCTTAGATTAGAAGGATCAAGGTCAGACAGATCAGATTTGAATATAGAAGACTTCAAATCAGAAATATTGGAGAACCATTTGGAAGATCCAAGGATCTCAATTGGAAAAGATGAAGGTACTTCAGTAGAAGCACCTAGAACATCAATTTCCATAAGGATAGTTGGACAAAGGACTGTTCGACTACCTATCTATGAGGATGACGAAACTAATGTACGATATATGTGATCTTCATTACTCAGTGCAAAGATAGAGGAATGGGCTACATTAGTCAAATTAATTATTAAAGAAACAGCATGTATTTCCCTAGTAGATACAGGATGCACATTCTCTTGAACAAGAATTCGATTTTCAGGAGTAACCTGGGAATCTTCAGAGTTGCAAGTTACAGTTGATAATAATGCAATAGTTCTGATTCAAGAAGTAGCCAAGGACGTTCAGATTGAACTCAATGGTAGGATATATATATAGAGTAGATGCTTTGTTTTATTCCTCAATTTCCAGATGAATTCTTGATTGGAAATACGTTTCATAGAAGATATCATCCTGTAACGATATTTTCAGAAGGAATTATCCTTGATAACTATTTGATTCCAACCGCATCTGGAAAAACCAGAATGGTTCCAGATAAGAAACTATCTACTTTTAAAGTGGAATTCTATCTAGATGAATATGGAGAATACCACAGAAAGATAGAGCAGTGGAAGGAACTAGTTGGATTAAAAGTCCTGAGGATTAATGAAGAAGAGGAATTGGCCAAGATAAAAGAATACTTATCATAAAATTGGTCAGAAAATCCTCTGAAACTATGGCAGAAGGAAATGCCAGAAGCTACCATCACCCTTAAGGATCCTAGTACAGTGATCATAAGTAAGGGAATTGCCTATTCAGATGAGATGGTTAAGGAATTTGAGAAACAAATTACAGAATTAATCAATCTTGGATTTATCAGGAATAGTGAAAGTCCTCACAGGAGTGTGGCATTCATGGTAATGAATCATGCAGAAAAATAGCATGGTAAGGCCAGAATTTTTATAGATTATCGTGATCTCAATTATGCTACAAAGGATGATGGCTACAATCTTCCTAACCAAGAATCTTTGAGAAGCAGTATTAGGAAGGAAAGGCCAAAGGTATATTCTAAGTTTGATCTCAAGTCAGGATATTGGCAGATAAAGATCAAAGAAGAAGCTATACCATTGACAGCAATTACAATGCCAGTTGGCTTGTTTGAATGGCTAGTGATGACTTTTGGACTCAAGAATGCACCAGGAATATTCCAGAGAAGAATGGATAAGGCATTCAATAGATTATCACAGTTTGTGGCAGTCTATATAGATGATGTGCTCGTATTTAGTAAAAATACAGAAGAGCATATAAAACATTTGCAACAGGTGGCTGAAGTGTTTAGAGAAGAAGGGATGATACTTTCAGAAATAAATATCATTTGGATGCAACTAAAGATACAATTCTTGGGATTGAAGATCCAAGGAAGTAGAGACAAGCTTCAACCGCATATTTCATAAAAGCTACAAGCATTCCCTGATGAGCTTACAGATCATAAGAAAATACAAGTGCTTCTCGGTATACTATGTTATGCCAGAGAATACATCATAGATTTAGCAAAAATCTCAGTTCCAATACAGAAAAAGGTATCCAGTAAGGTACCTTGGGATTGGACAGAAAAAGATTCTGAAGTAATCATAATTCTGAAGCAGAATGCACAAAATCTCCCAGAATTAAAGTATCCAGATGGGAGTGAAGATCATCTTATCTTAGAAACTGATGCATCAAACTCAGCATGGGGATGTATCTTAAAGATAAGTAAAAACCATAATGATAGTATCAGCAGATACTGGAGTGGATGTTTTAATAAGGCAGAGAAGAATTATCCTGTCCATGAAAGAGAATTGCTTATTGTCCTTAAAGGAATTTGGGTTAACGATATTTTCTTGGGAAAACCTTTTACTATAAGAACAAATAGTTCTTATATAAAGAATTTTATGAGAATTAAATTGAAAAGGTTTACCCAGGCATGACTTGTACGGTGCAGGAATAAATTGAAATACTATAACTTTAATATAGAAAATATTAAAGGAAAAGACAATATCATTCCAGATGCACTAACTCGCTATCTTGACT
This sequence comes from Viscum album, assembly GCA_963277665.1. Taxonomy (NCBI): domain Eukaryota; kingdom Viridiplantae; phylum Streptophyta; class Magnoliopsida; order Santalales; family Viscaceae; genus Viscum; species Viscum album. The sequence goes on along the minus strand of OY728127.1, from coordinate 1,071,572,086 downwards.
CTTGTAGGTGCAATGGCAGAAAGTAGAAAATCAAGAAGATGCCCTGTTTGCATAGATAATCATTCTGTGGAAGAATTCTCGGTTATCAAAGCAATGAATGAAAGGGTTGATCAACTTTAACAAAGGAAGGGGATTCTATCATAGAATAACCTTTAGAAGAGGGGATCTTCATCCAGTAAGGTTGAAAGATCAGAAAGCACAGGTTCTTCAGCTAGAAAGGCTGAAAACCCAGAAAATTATTCAAAGAGACCTCTAGACAGTATGTCTAAGGATAAAAGTTATATTGAATGCTTTGTATGTGGTCAGAAAGGCCATTACAGCACTCAATGTGCAGATAATCCGAGAAAAAGACAGGCTCGGAAGAATAAGAAGGTTGAGACGAATGGAATCTCTAGAGGAAGAGAGAAAACCATTAAGATTTGGGCTAATCATGTAGATGAAGAACTGGAAAAGCATCAAAGGTTTCAGAAAGAACCTCAACGACAGAATGTTCAGGAAGAACAAGATCAAGAAAGTCTGGATGATGAGCTAGATGAAGAGCCCAATCTAGAAAAGGAAATATGGAAATATTTGCAAAGGATTCCAAATATTTCAAGAAATAAGTCCACATCCGTTTATAATATGATCCAGAAAAAGTAAAGATGATCACATATTCAAAAGAGGTATGAACCATGTTTTGTACATGCTTGATGAATCTAAAGATCTTATGGAAGATTATAAAAATATTGATCGAGACATGATCAGTATGATCATCACTGAAGAGATCAGGCTGAAGGTACAAGTTTCAGGACTCCATGACAAATTTAGGAGAATCAAAGAAACAGGAATGAAAGAATATCCAGTTTTGAAGAGGTTTTGGAGAATGTCAGGAATAGGGATTCCAAAACTCCACATACCAGATACGACATTAGAACCATAAAAGATCATTGAATGCTAGAGAGCTTTCAGCATGGGAGCAGTACAGTTTTTGGGATTTAAGAAAATAAATTCCACATTCAATTGGGTTCCCAGGATGGTCAAAACAGTTCTGAACAATTCATATCCTTGTTTTTTATGGTGGGTTGCACATATTGAACCTATCAGATTAGCGGACATAGTGGTTATGCTATGGAACTTGTACCCAGGGGACTGGACTAAAGGACCTATCCAGAAAGCATTCGAAGACTCGCAGTTTAGCGATGATGATTGTCTAGAGTTCAGTTTGAAAAAAATTCATTATGAACGTATCCAAATCACCTGGAGCATTTATCAAATTGAATAAAAATCAACGAGAAAAGATATTATATTCTTTGCAGGAGACAATTTGTTGGTCTCTATCAACTCTAGAGACATGAAGCATAAAGAGATGACCCATCTGACAGACTTCGCGGTGGAGGCAGACACGATTCTTGAAGAACTCAAGACGTGGAAGGGACATAAAGAAGATATCATTATTGTCAGAGATCAAATCCAATGCACCATCAAATAATTGATCAAAATGAAGGACTTAGAGAAAGAAGTCTCAGTTGGAGAGATTATTGATGCTCTATATGACTTTGATGGATTCTAGACGCTGATCCAGACACGCGTCATACCCGGCATGGACAAGAGGATCACATCGAACATGTCATTTATGTAGTTTGTATTTATTGTAAAAGTGTTTGGTGGAAGTTTCGCAGTAGTGCGGTCCACCTTTTGCTTTTTCTTTTGCTTTTTCATGTCCTGTATCGAGTCAGATTCTTGGGAAAGCTGAGCCCAGAGGCCTATATAAGGGACCTCCGACCCATTTGTTCGGAGAGGTGGTTTGGAATAGAAATCAGAACGATTTCAGAAATTCTCTCTCTACCTTCTCTCTAAGCCTTTGTATTCTTCGTGCGAAGCGATTCCCAAAACGATCCTGTGAATTCGTCGACAGGTAGTCCCCTTATCCTCTTCGTGGATAATGTTTTGTTGCTATTTGTGACTTTTGCAGCCTTTCTGGACTCCCAAACCGGGATCTCGTCAGAGACCTCATCGGAGACTTCACCCACTAGTGGTATCAGAGCGCGGGGGGGGGGGGGGAGAACGAAGCCAGCCAGAGCACTGTTTTCACGGATTTTCTAGTAAGGAATTTCTGTATCCCATGGTTATAGGACTTTATTACGAGAAAAAACGGCTAGAAGGAAGGATACGATATTATGGGAAAAAAGACAATCATATTTGGCTTAGAAAGTATCGTCAAATTCCAGAAGCCAAATTCGCTTTTGAGAACGAACCTGAAGTAATCGAGTTAGGGAAGAAAGCCCAGGAAACTCGTGATAAGCTTGAGGAATTAAAGGCAGAAATTAGGCGTACAGAATCTCAACTTCGACAGGCTAAGTGGTTAGTCGATAACCTATAAAGAACTCTAGGAGATCCAAAAGGAGAAGTATTTTTCTTTGAACAGTAAAATATGGTCAGAAGAGGATCTGGTATCGGACCAAATATCTGAGATATTTGGCAGAGGCTTGAAGGGAGAGCTTCAGGAGAAGCTTTCAATCATCCTGGTGCCACTATCACTGATACAAATCCACACTGAGATACTGAGAGAGAAAGTTTATCAGGACGATATAATGCAGAAGATAACGCATGGTCTTTAGCAGGAGAAGCCCAAGAATATCAGGAAGAAGTTTCGAGTATTCCTCAAAGTATTCAGGAATACCAGAGATAGATCCATGATATTATTACTCAGGAGAAAAGGGAACTTGGGGGTATAGAGCGTGTCTCCAAAAACCTAAATTAAAAGCTCAAGAAAGTTGAATACCTACAAGCCAAACTCAAAGAGAAGAGGAAAAAGAAAGAGAGTAAGTTATCTCCCACCGAAAGACTAGGTATAAAACCTTGGGAAGCCAAGCCAGTATGGCAGACGATCTCCCAGAAACCAATTCCATGGGAATGACAGAAAGGATCGTTCAAGGATTTTTTTCAGAAGATCAATAGGGAAGGAAATCCCTCATATCCCAACCATATTCATGAATAATATAGGCCAAAGAAATCACTTCCAAAAGGTGTTCCTCAACATGGGACGATCCTAAATCTAGACTTTGAAAAGGATCGAGGAGCTACCATAGATGAATGGGCTCTAGACCTTATATATTATATGCTATCAGCTGGTTTACAGTCGTGGACCATAGATAGTGCACTTAATTTCGCAGGAGCTACCTTAAGATGTAATGCAGGGAAATTTTGGGATATGCTGCTGAGACACTCAGAAGTGAGAATAGCTATCCAGGAATATGTTACATTCCCAATTGAATTTATACCAGTAGTTGTTGATTTCCTTAAACAAGAGTTTGTAGGAAATTCACTGGTAGATCAAGATGGAGCATTGGTAGAAAAATCTAGAACAACTTTAACCAAAATCCAAATTTGTGACATGTGTTACTTTGAAGAATATCTTTGCGAGTTTCAGCATTGGTATTATCTTCTTGGACCAGGATATCAAGCTTATGCTCTAGATGTATTTATCCAGAAGCTTCCAAGCAGTTGGCCGGAAATTGTTCAACAAGCGTTGAAGACTCATCTTTATTAGAGTGAAGATTTGCAACACACTCTAGGATTTTGAGAAGAAACATTAAGGAAGGTGATAAGACTCTATTGTATATAGAGGCTTGTCTTAAAAGACGTAAGAAATATGCCATATATGAGTTCTTCTTCATTCCCAAAAGTAGAATGTGTTTCAGGAAGATATGGGTGCGGTCCAACCAGGCAGGAGCTTGGAAAAACCCCACAAAGAACATTCAAAACATGGTGCCAGGATGGACAGTGTGAAAGAAAGAAACCATTCAAAAAGGTCTAGAAAAGATTTGGAAAAGGAAAATCATCAAGTAGATTTTCAGGCAGAAAGCCAGAAAAATCTAAGAGATTTCTTAGACCAAATAGAATCTAGAAGGATGTGAGAGAATACTTTAAGGCCAAAGATGGGAAGTATCCAAAATTCCCTCAAGGAAAATCTCTATCCAGTTTTGATTGTTATTGGTTTTGCAGCAAGAAGGGTCACAGAGCTGACAGTTTCCCAGATGCAGATAAATGAAGGGGTAGTCTCAAAACAATAATGATGGAAGATTCATTGGAAATATTTTTTGAGCCAATCTGGGGAGAAGATATAGACTCAGATGTTGAGAGTTTATTTTCTTTATATTCAGAGTAATCAGAGGAGGAAGATTCTACCTCAGATGAAGAAGAAGGAAGTAACCCTATTTTGATCCAGCTTCGAATAGCCTTGATTCAAACAGGAGCTAGTGCATAAGAAGACTCTCCAGAACTAGTAAAACTAGAGGAGATGGAACGAGATCTAGTTCATTCTTCAAAAAAACTGAAATCCCTTCAGAAGGAAGAGATTTTCAAGAATGGAATATGCTCATAGTTGATTGGTATGAAGTATACCAGAAGTATTGGGTACCATATCGAGACATGACCAAGATCTTTGAAGATGAAGAGACATCTGAAGTCTATAAAACAGATAGAGGATTATTTTCAATGCCTTTTCTAAAACCAGAAAGGGTTAACAATGCAATACAGAAAAATGCTAAGTATGTGCATTTTGGAATAATCCAGATAGGAGTAGATCCACTTGTTAGAAAAGTACAAGATCTACCAGTACTAATTATAGTTGTGGATGGCAGTTTAGCCAATTTCTCTAATGCATTATTAGGAGGAGTACTTGTAAATCTGCATGCAGGGGCAGCATGGGTAAAGGTAATACTAGACTTGAATGTTGTTCTTATGGAAAGAAGTATTAGTATAACTCTAGAAGTAAATATCAACACGAGGAACTGGAAGAGGACATTGGGATGTCCACCCAACAGGAGATGTGTCAGAGTAATTACTCGTCTCTATGTAAAGTTCTATAATACTAGAAGGCCACCTCTAAGGAAGGGTGTGGAAATATTTACACATCTTTTTCAAGATGAAGGAACATCAATTAGAGAAATGACACCACATGTGATAAAACCCAAGAGGGTAACATGACCTAGAGAATGGGTTTCACCAAATCCAGAGGAATAAAGAAGGCAGAATCTACTTATTCCAGATGTTATTAGACAAGTTGGAAATAGACTTGTTATCTCTGAGGTCAGAGAAGATGAAGATGATCTTAGATCAGAAGGATCAAGGTCAGACAGATCAGATTTGAAGATAGAAGACTTCAAATCAAAAATACTGGAGAACCATTTGGAAGATCCAAGGATGTCAATTGGAAAAGATGAAGGTACTTCAGTAGAAGCACCTAGAATATCAATTTCCAGAAGGATAGTTGGACAAAGGACTATTCGACTACCTATCTATGAGGATGAAGAAACTCATGTAGGATATATGGGATCTTCATTACTCAGTGAAAAGATAGAGGAATGGGATACATTAGTAAAATTAAGTATTAATGAAACAGCATGTATTTCCCTAGTAGATAAGGGATGTACATTCTCTTGTACAAGAATTCAATTTTCAGGAGTAACCTGGGAATCTTCAGATTTGAAAGTTTCAGTTGGTAATAATGAAATAGTTCTGATTCAAGAAGTAGCCAAGGATGTTCAGATTGAACTCAATGGTTGGATATATATAGATCAGATGCTTTGTTTTATTCCTCAATTTCCAAATGACTTCTTGATTGGAAATAGGTTTCTTAGAAGATATCAGCCTTTAACGATATTTTCAGAAGGAATTATCCTTGACAAATATTTGATTCCAACTGCATCTGAAAAAACCAGAATGGTTCTAGATAAGAAAGTATCTACTGTTAAAGTGGAAGTCTATCTAGATGATGATAGAGATTACCACAGAAAGATTGAGCAGTGGAAAGAACTAGTTGGATTAAAAGTCCTGAGGATTAATGAAGAAGAGGCATTGGCCAAGATAAAAGAATAATTATCAGAAAATTGGTAAGAAAATCCTCTGAAACTATGGCAGAAGGCAGTGCCAGAAGCTACCATCACCCTTAAGGATCATAGTACAGTGATCAGAAGTAAGGGAATTGCCTATCTAGATGAGATGGTTAAGGAATTTGACAAACAGATTCTAGAATTAATCAATCTTGGATTAATCAGGCACAGTGAAAATCCTCACAGGAGTGCGGCATTCATGATAATGAATCAAGCAGAAAAACAGCGTGGTAAGGCCAGAATGGTTATAGATTATCGTGATCTCAATTGTTCTACAAAGGATGATGGCTACAATCTTCCTAACCAAGAAGCTTTGAGAAGTATGATTAGGAATTAAAGGCCAATGGAATATTCTAAGTTTTATCTCAAGTCAGGATATTGGCAGATAAAGATCAAAGAAGAAGCTATACCATTGACAGCATTTACAACGCCAGTTGGCTTGTTTGAATGGCTATTGATGCCATTTGGACTCAAGAATCCACCAGGAATTATCCAGAGAAGAATGGATAAGGCATTCAATAGATTATCACAGTTTGTGGAAGTCTATATAGATGATGTGCTCGTATTTAGTAAAAATACAGAAGAGAATATAAAACCTTTACAGCAGGTGGCTGAAGTGGTTAGAGAATAAGGGATGATACTTTCAGAAAGAAAGATCATTTGGATGCAACCAAAGATAGAATTATTGGGATTGCATATCCAATGAATTCTATCTTTGGTTGCATCCAAATGATCTTTCTTTCTGAATGTATCGCACCTTCTTCTCTAAACACTTCAGCCACCTACAGCAAATGTTTTTTATGATCTTCTGTATTTTTACTAAATACGAGCACATCATCTATATAGACTGCCACAAACTATGATAATCTATTGAATGCCTTATCCATTCTTCTCTGGAATATTCCTGGTGCATTCTAGAGTCCAAATGGCATCACTAGCCATTCAAAAAAGCCAACTGGTGTTGTAAATGTTGTCAACGGTATAGCTTCTTCTTTGATCGTTATCTGCCAATATCCTGACTTGAGATCAAACTTAGAATATACCATTGGCCTTTCATTCCTAGTCCTGTTTCTAAAAGATTATTGGTTAGGAATATTGTAGTCATCATCCTTTGTAGCGCAATTGAGATCACGATAATCTAAAACCATTCTAGCCTTACCACAATATTTTTCTGCATGATTCATTATCATGAATGTCGCACTCCTGTGAGGACTTTCACTATGCCTGATTAATCCAATATTGATTAATTCTGAAATCTGTTTCTCAAATTCCTTAACCATCTCATCTGGATAGGCAATTCCCTTACATCTGATCACTGTACTATGATCCTTAAGGGTGATGCCAGCTTTTGGAATTTCCTTCTGCCATAGTTTCAGAAGATTTTCTGACCATTTTTCTGATAAGTATTCTTTTATCATGGCCAATGCCTCTTCTTCATTTATCCTTACGACTTTTAATCCAACTAGTTCTTTCTACTACTCAATATTTCTGTGGTATTCTCTATCTTCATCTAGATAGACTTCCACTTTAACAGTAGATACTTTCTTATCTGGAACCATTCTGATTTTTCCAGATGCGGTTGGAATCAAATAGTTGTCAAGGATAATTCCTTCTGAAAATATCGTTAAAGGATGATATCTTCTAAGAAACCTATTTCCAATCAAGAAGTCATCTGGAAATTGAGGAATAAAACAAAGAATCTACTCTATATATATCCTACCATTGAGTTCAATCTGAACATCCTTGGCTACTTCTTGAATCAGAACCCTTTCATTATTACCAACTGTAACTTGCAACTCTGAAGATTCCCAGGTTACTCCTGAAAATCGAATTCTTGTACAAGAGAATGTGCATCCTGTATCTACTAGGGCAATACATGCTGTTTCATTAATACTTAATTTTACTAATGTATCACATTCCTCTATCTTTTCACTGAGTAATGAAGATCCCATATATCCTACATGAGTTTCTTCATCCTCATAGATTGGTAGTTGAAAAATCCTTTGTCCAACTATCCTTCTATAAATTGATGTTCTAGGTTCTTATACTAAAGTACCTTCATCTTTTTCAATTGAGATCCTTGGATCTTCCAAATGGTTCTCCAGTATTTTTAATTTGAAGTCTTCTATATTCAAATCTGATCTGTATGACCTTGATCCTTCTGATCTAAGATCATCTTCATCTTCTCTAACCTCAGAGATAACAAGTCTATTTCCAACTTGTCTAATAACATCTGGATTAAGTAGCTTCTGCCTTCTTTCTTCCTCTGGATTTGGTGAAACCCATTCTCTAGTCCAAGTTAGCCTCTTGGGGTTTATCACCTGTGGTGTCATTGCTCTAATTGATGTTCCTTCGTCTTTAAAAATATGTGTAAATCTTTCCACACCCTTCCTTAGAGTTGGCCTTCCAGTATTATAGAACTTCACAAAGAGACGAGTAATTACTCTGACACATCTCCTGTCGGGTGGACATCCCAATGTCATCTGCCAGTTCCTCATGTTGATCATTACTTATAGAGTTTTACTAATACTTCTGTCCATAAGAACAACATGCAAGTCTGGTATTACCTTTACCCATGCTGCTCCTGCATGCAGATTTTCACATGCTTTCTGCTGCTCCTATATTTTCTTATGATCTATAAGCTCATCAGGGAAAGTTTGTAGCTTTTCTGCAATATGCGGTTGAAGCTTTTCTCTAATTCCTTGGATCTGAAATCCAAAGAATTCTATCTTTGGTTGCATCCAAATGATCTTTCTTTCTGAAAGTATCATCCCTTATTCTCTAAACACTTCAGCCACCTACTGCAAATGTTTTATATGCTCTTCAGTATTTTTAATAAATACGAGTACATCATCTATATAGACTTTCACAAACTGTGATAATCTACTGAATGACTTATCCATTATTCTCTAGAATATTCCTGATGCATTCTTGAGTCCAAAAGGCATCATTATCCATTCAAACAAGCCAACTGGTGTTGTAAATGTTGTCAATGGTATAGCTTCTTCTTTGATCTTTATCTGCCAATATCCTGACTTGAGATTAAACATACAATATACCATTGGTCTTTCATTCCTAATCCTGCTTCTCAAAGCTTCTTGGTTAGGAAGATTGTATCCATCATCCTTTGTAGCACAATTGAGATCACGATAATCTATAACAATTCAGGCGTTACCACACTGTTTTTCTGCCTGATTCATTACCATGAATGCCGCACTCTTGTGAGGACTTTCACTGTGCCTGATCAATCCAATATTGATTAATTTTGGAATATTTTTCTCAAATTCCTTAACCATCTCATCTGGATAGGCAATTCCCTTACATCTGATCACTGTACTAGGATCCTTAAGGGTGATGGTAGCTTCTGGCATTGCCTTCTGCCATAGTTTTGAGGATTTTCTGACCAATTTTCTAATAAGTATTCTTTTATCTTGGCCAATGCCTCTTCTTCATTAATCCCCAGAACTTTTAATCCAACTAGTTCTTTCCACTGCTCAATCTTTCTGTGGTATTCTCTATCTTCATCTGGATAGACTTCCACTTTAACAATAGATACTTTCTTATTTGGAACCATTCTGGTTTTTCCAGATGCGGTTGGAATCAAATAGTTTTCAAGGATAATTCCTTCTGAAAATATCCTTACAGGATGATATCTTCTAAGAAACCTATTTCCAATCAAGAAGTCATCTGGAAATTGAGGAATAAAACAAAGCATCTTCTCTATATATATCCTACCATTGAGTTCAATTTGAACATCCTTGGCTACTTCTTGAATCATAACTGTTGCATTATTAACAACTGTAACTTGCAACTCTGAAGATTCTCAGGTTACTCCTGAAAATCGAATTCTTGTACAAGAAAAGGTACATCGTTTATCAACTAGGGCAATACATGCTATTTCATTAATACTTAATTTTACTAATGTATCCCATTACTCTATCTTTTCACTGAGTATTGAAGATCCCATATATCCTACATGATTTTCTTCATCCTCATAGATAGGTCGTCAAACAGTCCTTTGTCCAACTATCCTTCTGGAAATTGATGTTCTAGGTGCTTCTACTGAAGTACCTTCATCTTTTCCTATTGAGATCCTTGGATCTTCCAAATGGTTCTCCAGTATTTCTAATTTGAAGTCTTCTATCTTCAAATCTGATCTGTCTGACCTTGATCCTTCTGATCTAAGATCATCTTCAACTTTTCTGACCTCAGAGATAACAAGTCTATTTCCAACTTGTCTAATAACATCTGGAATAAGTAGCTTCTGCCTTCTTTCTTCCTCTGGATTTGGTGAAACCCATTCTCTAGGCCAAGTTAGCCTCTTTGGGTTTATCACCTGTGGTGTCTTTGCTCTAATTGTTGTTCCTTCATCTTGAAAAAGATGTGTAAATCTTTTCACACCCTTCATTAGATATGGCCTTCCATTATTATATAACTTCACATAGAGACGAGTAATTACTCTGACACATCTCCTGTAGGGTGGACATCCCAATGTCTTCTGCCAGTTCCTCATGTTGATATTTACTTCTAGAGTTCTACTAATACTTCTGTCCATAAGAACAAAATGAAAGTCTGGTATTACCTTTACCCATGCTGCTCCTGCATGCAGATTTGCATGTTATCCTCCTAATAATGCAATGGAGAAATTGTCTAAACTGCCATCCACAACTGCAATTAGGACTGGTCGATCTTGTCCTTTTCTGACAAGAGGATCTACTCTTATCTGGATTATTCCAAAATGCACATAGTTTGAATTTTTCTAGATTTCCTTGTTAACCCATTATGGTTTTAGAAAAGGCATTGAAAATAATCCTCTATCTGTTTTATAGACTTCAGCTGTCTCTTCATCTTCAAAGATCTTGGTCATTTCTTGATATGGTACCCAAGACTTCTGGTATACTTTAGACCAATCAACTCTGGGCATATTCCATTCTTGAAAATCTCTTCCTTCTGAAGGGATTTCAGTTTCTGAAGAATGAACCAGATATCCTTCCATCTCCTCTAGTTTTACCAGTTCTGGAGAGTCTTCTGATGCACTAGCTCCTGTTCGAATCATGGCTATTCGAAGCTGGATCAAAATAGGGTTACTTACTTCTTCTTCATCTGAGGTAGATTCTTTATCTTCTTAGTACTCTGAATATAATGAATATAAACTCTTATCATCTGAGTCTATATCTTCTCCCCATATTGGCTCAAACAATATTTTTGATGAATCTTCCATCATTATTGTTTTGAGACTACCCCTTCGTTTATCTGCATCTGGGATACTGTCAGATCTGTGACCCTTCTTTCTGCAAAACCAACAACAATCACAACTGGATAGAGATTTTCCTTGAGGGAATTTGGGATACTTCCCATATTTGGCCTTAAATTTTTCTCTCATATCCTTCTGGATTCTATTTGTTCTAAGAAATCTCTTAGATTTTTTTGGCTTTCTACCTGAAAATGTACTTGATGATTTTGTTTTTCCAAATATTTTCCAGACATTTTTGAATGGTTTATTTTGTTCACACTGGCTATCCTGGCATTGTATTTTGAATGTTCTTTGTGGGGTTTTTCCAAGCTCCTGCCTGGTTGGACCGCACCCATATCTTCCTGCAACACCTTATACTTTTGGGCAACAAGAAGAACTCATATGTGGCATATTTCTTAAATATTGTAAGACATGCCTCTGCATACAATAGAGTCTTATCACCTGCCTTATTGTTTCTTCTTGAACTCCTAGAGTGTCTTGCAAATATTCACTCTGAGAAAGATGAGTCTTCAATGCTTGTTGAACAATTTCAGACCAACTACCTGGAAGCTTCTGGATAAATACATCTATAGCATATTCTTGATCTCCTGGTCCAAGAAGATAATACCAATGCTGAAACTCACAAATATATTCTTCAAAGTAACACATGTCACAAATTTGGATTTTGGTTAAAGATATTCTAGCTTTTTCTACCAATGCTCCATCCCGATCTACTAGTGAATTTCCTGGAAACTCTTGTTTAAGGAAATCAGCAACTACTGGTATGACTTCAATTGGGAATGTAACATATTCCTAGATAGTTGTTCTCACTTCTGAGTGTCTTAGCAGCATATCCGAAAATCTCCCTGCATTACCTCTCAAGGTAGCTCCTGCGAAATTAAGTGCACTATCTATGGTCCATGACTGTAAACCAACTAATAGCATCTAATATCTATGGTATAGAGGCCATTCATCTATGGAAGCTCCTAGATCCTTTTCACAGTCTAGCTTTAGGATCGTCCCATGTTGAGGAACACCTTCTGGATGTGCTTTCATTGGCCTATAATCTTCCGGAATATGGCTGGGATATGAGGGATTGGCTTCCCTATTGATCTTATGAAACAAATCCTTGAACGATCCTTTCTGTCGTTCCCAAGGAATTGGTTTCTAGGATATTGTCTTCCATACTGGCTTGGCATCCCAAGGTTTTACACCGAGTCTTTTGGTGGGAGATAACTTACTCTCTTTCTTTTTCCTCTTCTCTTTGAGTTTGGCTTGTAGGTCTTCAACTTTTTTGAGATTTTCATTTAGGTTTTTGGAGACACACTCTATATCCATAAGTTCCTATTTCTCTCGAGTAATAATATCATGGATCTATTTCTGGTATTCCTGAATACATTGAGGAATACTTGAAACTTCTTCCTGATATTCTTGGGCTTCTCCTGCTAAAGGCTATGCATAATCTTCTACAGTATATCGTACTGATAAACTTGCTCTCTCAGTATCTCGGTGTGGATTTATATCAGAGACAGTGGCACCAGGCTGATTGGAAGCCTCTCCTGAAGCTCTCCCTTCAAGCCTCTGCCAAATATCTCGGATATTTGGTCTGACACCAGATCCTCTTGCGGCCATATTTTACTGTTCAAAGAAAAATACATTTCCTTCTGGATCTCCTAGAGTTATTTCTAGGTTTTCGACTAACCACTTGGCCTTTCAATGTTGAGATTCTGTACGCCTAATTTCTGCCTTTAATTCCTCAAGCTTATCACGAGTTGCCTGGGCTTTCTGCCCTAACTCGATTACTTCGGGTTCGTTCTCAAAAGCGAATCTGGATTCTGGAATTTGATGATGCTTTCTAAGAAAAATATGATTATCTTTGTTTTGGTAATATTGTACCCTTCCTTATAGCCGTTTATGTTCATAATAAATACCTTTAACCGTGGGATACAGAAATTCCTTACTGGAAAATCCGTGAAAACAGTGCTCTAACTAGCTTCGTTCTCCCCCCACGCTCTGATACCACTATTGGGTGTAGTCTCCGACGAGGTCTCCGACGAGATCCCGATTTGGGAGTCCAGAAAGGCTGCAAAAATCACAAACAGCAGCAAAACATTATCCACGAAGAGGATAAGGGGACTACCTGTCGACGACTTCACAGGATCGTTTTGGGAATCACTTCGCATGAAGAACACAAAGGCTTAGAGAGAAGGTAGAGATAGAATTTCTAAAATCGTTCTGATTTCTATTCCAAATAACCTCTTAGAACAAATGGGTCAGAGGTCCCATATATAGGCCTCTAGGCTCAGCTTGCCCGAGAAGATAACTCAATAAAGGACACACAAAAGCAAAAGAAAAATCAAATGGTGGACCGCACTACTGCAAAACTTCCACCACACACTTTTACAATAAATACAAACTACATAAATGACATGTTCGATGTGATCCACTCGTCCATGCCGGGTATGAAGCGTGTCTGGATCAGTGTCTAGAATCCATCCAAGTCATAGAGAGCATCAATCATCTCTCCAAATAAGACTTCTTTCTCTGACTCCTTCATTTTGATCAATACTTTCATGGCGCGTTGGATTTGATCTCTAACAATAAAGATATCTTCTTTATGTCCCTTCCACGTCTTGAGTTCTTCAAGAATCGTGTCTGCCTCCACCACGAAGTCTATCAGATGTGTCATCTCTGCATGCTGCATGTCTCTAGATTTGATAGAGACCAACAAATTGTCTACTGCAAAGAATATACAATCTTTTATCATTGATTTTCATTCAATTAGATAAATGCTCCAGGCGATTTGGATATGTTCATAATGACTTTTGTTCAAACTGAAATCTAGCCAATCTTCATCGCTAAACTGCGAGTCTTCGAATGCTTTCTAGACAGGTCCTTTAGTCCAGTGCCCTGGGTACAAGTTCCATAGCATAACCACTCTGTCTGCTAATCTGATAGGTTGAATATGTGAAACCCACCATAAAAAACTTGGATATGCATTGTTTAGAACTGATCTGACCATCCCGGATACCCAATTTTATGTGGAATTTATTTTCTTAAATCCCAAAAACTATAATTCTCCCATGCTGAAAGATTTCTGGCATTCAATGAACTCTTCTGGTTCTAATGTCGTATCTGGTATATGGAGTTTTTGAATCCTTGTTCCTGACATTCTCCAAAACCTCTTCAAAACTGGATATTCTTCCATTCCGGTTTCCTTGATTCTCCTAACTTTGTCAAGGAGTCCTGAAACTTGGACCTTCAACCTGATCTCTTTAGTGATGATCATACTGATCATTTCTCGATCAATCTTTTTATAATCTTCCATAAAATTTTCAGATTCTTCAAGCATGTCCAAAACATGGTTCAGACCTCTTTGGAATATCCGATCATCTTTACTTTTATGGATCAGATTATAAACGGCTGTGGAATTATTTCTTGAAATATTTGGAATCATTTGCAAATATTTCCATATTTCCTTTGCTGGATTGGGCTCTTCATCTAGCTCATCATCCAGACTTTCTTGATCTTGTTCTTCCTGAACATTCTGTCATTGAGGTTCTTTCTAAGACCTTTGATGCTTTTCATGTTCTTCATCTACATAATCAGCCCAACTCTTAATGGTTTTCTCTCTTCCTTTATAGATTCTGTTAGTCTCAACCTTCTGGATCTTCCGAGCCTTTCTGTTTCTCGGATTATCTGCACATTGAGTGTTGTAATGGTCTTTCTAACCACACACAAAGCATTCAATATGGCTTTTATCCTTAGACTTACTGTCTAGAGGTATCTTTGAAGCATTTCCTAGTTTTTCAGCCTTTCTAGCTGAGGAACATGTGATTTTTGATCTTTCAACCTTACTGGATGAAGATCCACTCTTCTGAAGGTTATTCTCTGCTTGAATCCCCTTCCTTTGTTCAAGTCGATCAACCCTTTAATTCATTGCACTGATAACCAGGCCTTCTGCCACATAATGATTATCTATGAAAACAGGGCAACTTCTTGAGTTGCTACTTTCTGCCATTGCACCTGCAAGAGTCAAAATAGCGAGTTAGTGCATCTGGAATGATATTTTCTTTTCCTTTAATATTTTCAATATTAAAGTTATAGTATTATAATTCATTCCTCCACCATACAAGTCGTGCCTGGGTAAACCTTTTCAAATTAATTCTCATAAAATTCTTTAGATAAGAACTATCTGTTCTTATAGTAAAAGGTTTTCCCAAGAAAAGATTGCTAGCCCAAATTCCTTTAAGGAGAGCAAGAAATTCTCTTTCATGGACAGGATAATTCTTCTCTACCTTGTTAAAACAGCCACTCCAGTATCTTCTCATACTATCATTATGGTTTTTACTTAACTTTATGATACATCCCCATGTTGAGTCTGATGCATCTGTTTCTAAGATAAGCCGATCTTCACTCCCATCTGGATACTCCAATTCTGGGAGATTCTGTGCTTTCTGCTTCAGAATTCTGATTACTTCAGAATCTTTTTCTGTCCAATCCCATGGTACCTTACTGGATACCTTTTTTTGTATAGGAACTGAGATTTTTGCTAAATCTCTGATGTATGCTCTGGCATAACTTAGTATACCGAGAAACACCTATATTTGCTTACGATCTGTAAGCTCATCAGGGAAAGTTTGCAGCTTTTCTGCAATACACGGTTGAAGCTTTTCTCTACTTCCTTGGATCTGAAATCCCAAGAATTCTATATTTGGTTGCATCCAAATGATCTTTCTTTCTGAAAGTATCATCCCTACTTCTCTAAACACTTCAGCCACCTGCTGCAAATGTTTTATATTCTCTTCTGTATTTTTACAAAATACGAGCTCATCATCTATATAGACTGCCACAAACTGTGATAATCTATTGAATGCCTTATCCATTTTTCTCTAGAATGTTCCTGGTGCATTCTTGAGTCCAAATGGAATCACTAGCCATTCAAACAAGCCAACTGGTGTTGTAAATGCTTTCAATGGTATAGCTTCTTCTTTGATCTTTATCTGCCAATATCCGGACTTGAGATCAAACATAGAATATACCATTGGCCTTTCATTCCCAATCCTGCTTCTCAAAGCTTCTTGGTTAGGAATATTGTATCCATCATCCTTTGTATCACAATTGAGATCACGATAATCTATAACCATTCTGGCCTTACCACGCTGTTTTTCTCAATGATTCATCACCATGAATGTCGCACTCCTATGAGGACTTTCACTGTGCCTGCTTAATCCAAGATTTATTAATTCTAGAATCTATTTCTCAAATTCCTTAATCATCTCATCTGGATAGGAAATTCCCTTACTTCTGATCACTGTACTAGGATCCTTAAGGGTGATGGTAGCTTCTGGCATTGCCTTCTGCCATAGTTTCAGAGGATTTTCTGACCAATTTTCTGATAAGTATTATTTTATCCTGGCCAATGCCTCTTCTTCATTAATCCTCAAGACATTTAATCCAACTAGTTCTTTCCGCTCCTCAATCTTTCTGTGGTATTATCTATCTTCATCTAGATAGACTTACACATTAACAGTAGATACTTTCTTACCAGGAACCATTCTAGTTTTTCCAGATGCGGATGGAATCAAATAGTTGTCAAGGATAATTCCTTCTGAAAATATCGTTATAGGCTGATATCTTCTAAGAAACCTATTTCCAACCAAGAAGTCATCTGGAAATTGTGGAATAAAACAAAGCATCTACTCTATATATATCCTACCAATGAGTTAAATCTAAACATCCTTGGCTACAACTTGATTCAGAACTGTTGCACTATTACCAACTGTAACTTGCAACTCTAAAGATTCCCAGGTTACTCCTAAAAATCGAATTCTTGTACAAGAGAATGTACATCCTGTATCTACTAGGGAAATACATTTTGTTTCATTAATACTCAATTTTTCTAATGTTTCCCATTACTCTATATTTGCACTGAGTAATGAAGATCCCATATATCCTACATGAGTTTCTTCATCCTCATAGATAGGTAGTCGAACAGTCCTTTGTCCAACTATCCTTCTGGAAATTCATGTTCTCGGTGCTTCTACTGAAGTAACTTCATCTCTTCCAATTGAGATCCTTGGATCTTCCAAATGGTTCTCCAGTATTTCTGATTTGAAGTTGTCTATCTTCAAATCTGATCTGTCTGACCTTGATCCTTCTGATCTAATATCATCTTCATCTTCTCTGACCTCATAGATAACATGTCTATTTTCAACTTTTCTAATAACATCTAGAATAAGTATCTTCTGCCTTCTTTCTTCCTCCAGATTTGGTGTAACCCATTTTCTCAGCCAAGTTAGCCTCTTGGGGTTTATCACCTGTGGTGTCATTGCTCTAATTGATGTTCCTTCATCTTGAAAAAGATGTGTAAATCTTTCCACACCCTTCCTTAGAGCTGGCCTTCCAGTATTATAGAACTTCACATAGAGACGAGTAATTACACTGACACATCTCCTGTCGGGTGGACATCCCAATGTCTTCGGCTAGTTCCTCATGTTGATCTTTACATCTAGAGTTCTACTAATACTTCTGTCCATAAGAACAACATGCAAGTATGGTATTACCTTTACCAATGATGCTCCTACATACAGATTTGCACGTGCTCCTCCTAATAATGAATTGGAGAAATTGGATAAACTGCCATCCACAACTGCAATTAGGACTGGTAGATCTTGTCCTTTTCTAACAAGAGGATCGACTCGTATCTGGATTATTCCAAAATGCACATACTTTTCATTTTTTGGGATTTCCTTGTTAACCCTCTCTGGTTTTAGCAAAGGCATTGAAAATAGTCCTCTATCTGTTTTATAGACTTAATTTGTCTCTGAATCTTCAATGATATTGGTCATTTCTCGATATGGTACCCAAGACATCTGGTATACTTCAGACCAATCAACTCTGGGCATCTTCCATTCTTGACAATCTCTTCCTTTTAATGGGATTTGAGTTTCTGAATAATGAACTAGATCTCCTTCTATCTCCTCTAGTTTTACCAGTTCTGGAGAGTCTTCTGATGCACTAGCTCCTGTTCGAATCATGGCTATTCGAAGATGGATCAAAATAGGGTTACTTCCTTATTCTTTATCTGAGGTAGAGTCTTCCTCTTCTGAGTAATCGGAATATAAAGAATATAAACTCCCATCATATGAGTCTATATCTTCTCTGCATACTGTCTCAAACAATATTTCTGATGAATCTTCCATCATTATTGTTTTGAGACTACCTCTTCGTTTATCTGCATCTGGGAAACTATTAGCTCTCTGACCCTTCTTGCCGAAAAACCAACATCAATCACAACTGGATAGAGATTTTCCTTGAGGGAATTTGGGATACTTCCCATATTTGGCCTTAAAGTTTTCTCTCATATCCTTCTGGATTCTATTTGGTCAAAGAATTCTCTTAGATTTTTTTGGCTTTCTGCCTGAAAATCTACAAGATGATTTTATTTTTCCAAATCTTTTCTAGACCTCTTTGAATGGTTTCTTTCGTTCACACTGGCCATCCTGGCACTGTGTTTTGAATGTTCATTGTGGGGTTTTTCCAAGCTCCTGCCTGATTGGACCACACCCATATATTCTTGCAACACCTTCTACTTTTGGGAAACTAGAAGAACTCATATATGGCATATTTCTTATATCTTGTAAGACATGCCTCTGCATACAATAGAGTCTTATCACCTACCTTATTATTTTTGCTCGAAATCCTAGAGTGTCTTGCAAATATTCACTCTAAGAAGGACGAGTCTTCAACGCTTGTTGAACAATTTCAGGACAACTGCCTGGAAGCTTCTGGATAAATACAACTAGAGCATATGATTGATCTCCTGGTCCAATAAGATAATACCAATGCTGAAACTCGCAAAGACATTCTTCAAAGTAACACATGTCACAAATTTGGATTTTGGTTAAAGTTGTTCTAGCTTTTTCTACCAATGCTCCATCCCGATCTACAAGTGAATTTCCTACAAAATCTTGTTTAAGGAAATCAGAAACTACTGGTATAAATTCAATTGGGAATGTAACATATTCCTGGATAGTTATTCTCACATCTGAGTGTCTCAACAGCATATCCCAAAATTTCCCTACATTACCTCTTAAGGTAGATCCTGTGAAATTAAGTGCACTATCTATGGTCCACGACTGTAAACCAACTGATAGCATATAATATCTAAGGTCTAGGGTCTATTCATCTATGGCGGCTCCTGGATCCTTTTCACAGTCTAGATTTAGGATTGTCCCATGTTGAGGAACACCTTCTAGATGTGATTTCTTTGGCATATATTCTTCCTGAATATGGCTGGGATATGAGGTATTGGCTTCCCTATTGATCTTCTAAAACAAATCCTTGAACGATCCTTTATGTCATTCCCAAGTAATTGG
The DNA here is from genome assembly GCA_963277665.1 of Viscum album. NCBI lineage: Eukaryota > Viridiplantae > Streptophyta > Magnoliopsida > Santalales > Viscaceae > Viscum > Viscum album. The sequence continues at coordinate 1,071,552,599 of OY728127.1, read as the reverse complement.
TTTCTGGGAGATTGTCTGCCATACTGGCTTGGCTTCCCAAGGTTTTACACTAAGTCTTTCAGTGGGGGAAACTTACTCTCTTTCTTTTTCCTCTCCTCATCATGTTTGGCTTGTAGGTCTTCAACTTTCTTGAGCTTTTCATTTAGGTTTTTGGAGACACGCTCTATATCCCCAAGTTCCCATTTCTTTCGAGTAATAATATCATGGATATGTCTCTGGTATTCCTGGATACTTTGAGGAATACTTGAAACTTCTTCCTGATATTCTTGAGCTTCTCATGCTAAAGGCCATGCATAATATTCTGCAGTATATCGTCCTGATAAACATGTTGTCTCAGTATCTCGATGTGGATTTGTATCAGAGACAGTGGCACCGGGCTGATTGGAAGCTTCTCCTGAAGCTCTCCCTTCAAGCCTCTGCCAAATATCTCGGATATTTGGTCCGACACCAGATCCTCTTCCGGCCATATTTTACTGTTCAAACCAAAATACTTCTCCTTCTAGATCCCCTAGAGTTCTTCCTAGGTTTTCGACTAACCACTTGGCCTGTCGAAGTTGAGACTTTGTACGCCTAATTTTTTCCTTTAATCCTTCAAGCTTATCACAAGTTTCCTGGGCTTTCTGCCCTAAATCTATTACTTCAGGTTCATTCTCAAAGGCGAATCTGGCTTCTGGAATTTGATGATACTTTCTAAGACAAATATGATTGGATTTGAGAATCTCTTCACATAAAGAAAAAAAAGGCTTAGAGAGAAGGTAGAGATAAAATTTCTGAAATCATTCTGATTTCTATTCCAAATCACCTCTCCGAACAAATTGATTGGAGGTCCCTTATATAGGCCTCTGGGCTCAGCTTGCCCGAGAAGCTGACTCGATACAGGACACGTAAAAGAAAAGGCAAAGCAAAAGAAAAAGGTGGACTTCACTACCGCGAAACATCCAACGCACACTTTACAATAAATAAAAACTACATAAATGACATGTTTGATGTGATCCGCTCGTCCATGCCGGGTATGACGCCTGTCTGGATCAACGCATAGAATCCATCCAAGTCGTATAGAGCATCAATCATTTCTTCAACTGAGACTTCCCGCTCTGACTCCTTCATTTTGATCAATTCTTTAATGGCTCGTTGGATTTGATCTCTGACAATAAAGTTATCTTCTTTATGTCCCTTCCACGTCTTGAGTTCTTCAAGAATCGTGTCTGCCTCCACCGCAAAGTCTGTCAGATGTGTCATCTCTGCATGCTGCATGTCCCTAGAGTTGATAGAGACCAACACATTGTCTCCTGCAAAGAATATAAAATCTTTTCTCATTGATTTTGATTCAATTATATAAATGATCCAGGCGATTTGGATACGTTCATAATGACTTTTGTTTAAACTGAACTCTTGCCAATATTCATCGCTAAACTGCGAGTCTTCAAATGCTTTCTGGACAGGTCCTTTAGTTCAGTGCCCTGGGTACAAGTTCCATAGCATAACCACTCTGTCCGCTAATCTGATAGGTTCAATATGTGAAACCCACCATAAAAAACTTGGATATGCATTTTTTAGAACTGTTCTGACCATCCTGGGTACCCAATTGTATGTGGAATTTATTTTCTTAAATCCCAAAAACTGTACTTCTCCCATGCTGAAAGCTTTATGGCATTCAATGAAATCTTCTGGTTCTAATTCCGTATCTGGTATATGGAGTTTTGGAATCCCTGTTCCTGACATTCTCCAAAACCTCTTCAAAACTGGATATTCTTCCATTCCGATTTCCTTGATTCTCCAAACTTTGTCAAGGAGTCCTGAAACTTATACCTTCACCCTGATCTCTTCAGTGATGATCATACTGATCATTACTCGATCAATCTTTTTATAATCTTCCATAAGATCTTCAGATTCTTCAAGCATGTCCAAAACATGGTATAGACCTCTTTTGAATATCCGATCATCTTTACTTTTATGGATCAGATTATAAATGGTTGTGAACTTATTTCTTGAAATATTTGGAATCCTTTGCAAATATTTCCATATTTCCTCTGCTGGATTGGGCTCTTCATCTAGCTCATCATCCAAACTTTCTTGATCTTGTTCTTCCTGAACATTCTTTCATTGAGGTTCTTTCTGAGACCTTTGATGCTTTTCAAGTTCTTCATCTACCTGATCAGCCCAACTCTTAATGGTTTTCTCTCTTCCTTTATAGATTCCGTTCGTCTCAACCTTCTGGTTATTCTGAGCCTTTCTATTTCTCGGATTATCTGCACATTGAGTGTTGTAATGTCCTTTCTGACCGTACAAAAAGCATTCAATATTGCTTTTATCCTTAGACTAACTGTCTAGATGTCTCTTTGAAGCATTTCCTAGTTTTTCATCCTTTCTAGATGAGGAACATGTGCTTTCTGATCTTTCAACCTTACTGGATGAAGATCGCCTCTTCTGAAGGTTATTCTCTGCTAAAATCCCCTTTATTTTCTCAAGTCGATCAACCCTTTCATTCATTGCTCTGATAACTGGGCATTCTACCACAGAATGATTATCTATTCAAATAGAGCATCTTCTAGATTTGCTACTTTTTTCCACTTCACCTGCAGGAGTAAAAATAGCGAGTCAATGCATCTGGAATGACATTGTCTTTCCCTTTAATATTTTCTATATTAATGTTATAATATTGCAATTCATTCCTCCTCCGTACAAGTAGTTCCTGGGTAAACCTTTTCAATTTAATTCTCATAAAATTATTTATATAAGAACTCTCTGTTCTTATAGTAAAATTTTTTCCCAAGAAAAGCTCGTTAGCCCTAATTCCTTTAAGGACTGCAAGCAATTCTCTTTCATGGACAGGATAATTCTTCTCTACCTTGTTAAAAAATCCACTCCGGTATCTACTGATACTATCATTATGGTTTTTAATTACTTTTAAGATAAATCCCCATGCTGAGTCTGATGCATCTGTTTCTAAGATAAGATGATCTTCACTCCCATCTGGATACTCCAATTCTGGGAGATTCTGTGCTTTCTGCTTCAGAATTCTGATTACTTCAGAATCTTTTTCTGTCCAATCCCAAGGTACCTTACTGGATACCCTTTTCTATATTGGAACAAAGATTTTTTCTAAATCTCTAATGTATTCTCTGTCATAACTAAGTATACCGAGAAATAACTATATTTTCTTACGATCTGTAAGCTCATCGGGAAAGTTTGTAGCTTTTCTGCAATATGCGGTTGAAGATTTTCTCTACTTCCTTGGATCTGCAATCCCAATAATTCTATATCTGGTTGCTTCCAAATGATATTTCTTTCTGAAAGTATCATCCCTTCTTCTCTAAACACTTCATCCACCTGTTGCAAATGTTTTATATGATCTTCTATATTTTTACTAAATACGATAACATCATCTATATAGACTGCCACAAACTATGATAATCTATTGAATGCCTTATCCATTTTTCTCAGGAATATTCCTAGTACATTCTTGAGTCCAAAATGCATCAATAGCCATTCAAACAAGCCAATAGGCGTTGTAAATGCTTTCAATGGTATAGCTTATTCTTTGAACTTTATCTTCTAATATCCTGACTTGAGGTCAAACTTAGAATATACCATTGGACTTTCATTCCTAATCCTGCTTCTCAAAGCTTCTTGGTTAGGAAGATTGTAGCCATCATCCTTTGTAACACAATTGAGATCACGATAATCTATAACCATTCTGGCCTTACCATGCTATTTTTCTACATGATTCATTACCATGAATTCCGTACTCCTGTGAGGACTTTCACTGTTCCTGATAAATCCATGATTGATTAATTCTGGAATATGTTTCTCAAATTCTTTAACCATCTCATCTGGATAGGCAATTTCCTAACTTTTGATCACTGTACTAGGATCCTTAAGGGTTATGGTAGCTTCTGGCATTGCCTTCTGCCATAGTTTCAGAGGATTTTCTGACCAATTTTCTGATAAGTATTCTTTTATCTTGGCCAATGCCTCTTCTTCATTAATCCTCAGAACATTAAATCCAACTAGTTCTTTCCACTGCTCAATATTTCTGTGGTATTCTCTATCTTCATCTGGATAGACTTCCACTTTAACAGTAGATACTTTCTTATCTGGAACCATTCTAGTTTTTCCAGATGCGGTTGGAATCAAATAGTTGTCAAGGATAATTCCTTTTGAAAATATGGTTACAGGCTGATATCTTCTAAGAAACCTATTTCAAATCAAGAAGTCATCTGGAATTCGAGGAATAAAACAAAACATCTGCTCTATATATATATATCCTACCATTGAGTTCAATCTGAACATCCTTGGATACTTCTTGAATCAGAACTGTTGTATTATTACCAACTGTAACTTGCATCTCTGAAGATTCCCATGTTACTCCTGAAAATCGAATTCTTTTACAAGAGAATGTACATACTGTATCTACTAGGGAAATACATGTTGTTTCATTAATACTTAATTTTAAAAATGTAGCCCATTCCTCTATATTTGCACTGAGTAATGAAGATCCCATATATCCTACATGAGTTTCTTCATCCTCATAGATTGATAGTCGAACAGTCCTTTGTCCAACTATCCTTTTGGAAATTGATGTTCTAGGTGCTTCTACTGAAGTACCTTCATCTTTTCCAATTGACATCCTTGGATCTTCCAAATGGTTCTCCAGTATTTCTAATTTGAAGTCTTCTATCTTCAAATTTGATTTGTCTGACCTTGATCCTTCTAATCTAAGATCATCTTCATCTTCTCTGACCTTCGAGATAACAAGTCTATTTCCAACTTGTCTAATAACATCTGGAATAAGTAGCTTCTACCTTATTTCTTCCTCTGGATTTAGTGAAACCCATTCTCTAGGCCAAGTTAGCCTCTTGGGGTTTTTCACCTATGGTTTCATTGCTCTAATTGATGTTCCTTCATCTTGAAAAAGATGTGTAAATCTTTTCAGACCCTTCCTTAGAGCTGGCCTTCCAGTATTATAGAACTTCATATAGAGATGAGTAATTACTCTAACACATCTCCTGTCGAGTGGACATCCCAATGTCTTCTGCGAGTTCCTCGTGTTGATATTTACTTCTAGAGTTCTACTAATACTTCAGTCCATAAGAACAACATGCAAGTATGGTATTACCTTTTCCCATGCTGCTTCTGCATGCAGATTTGCACGTGCTCCTCCTAACAATGCATTGGAGAAATTTGATAAACTACCATCCACAACTGTAATTAGGACTGGTAGATCTTTTCCTTTTCTGATAAGAGGATCTACTCCTATCTGGATTATTCCAAAATGAACATACTTCGCATTTTACTGTATTCCCTTGTTAACCATTTCTAGTTTTAGCAAAGGCATTGAAAATAAACCTCTATCTGTTTTATAGACTTCAGTTATCTCTTAATCTTCAAATATCTTGGTCATTTCTCGATATGGTACCCAAGACATCTGGTATACTTCAGACCAATAAACTCTGGGCATCTTCCATTCTTGAAAATCTCTTCCTTCTGAAGGGATTTCAGTTTCTGAAGAATGAACCAGATCTCCTTACATCTCCTCTAGTTTTACCAGTTCTGGAGAGTCTTCTGATGCACTAGCTCCTGTTCAAATCATGGCTATTAGAAGTTGGATCAAAATAGGGTTACTTCCTTCTTCTTCATCTAAGGTAGTGTCTTCCTCTTCTGAGTACTCTGAATATAAATAATATAAACTCTCATCATCTGAGTCTATATCTTCTCCCCATATTGGCTCAAAAAATATTTCTAATGAATCTTCCATCATTATTGTTTTGAGAATACCCCTTCATTTATCTGCATCTGGGGAACTGTCAGCTCTGTGACCCTTCTTTCCAAAAAACCAACAACAATCAGAACTGGATAGAGATTTTCCTTGAGGGCATTTGGGATACTTCCCATATTTGGCCTTAAAGTTTTCTCTCATATCCTTCTGGATTCTATTTGGTCTAAGAAATCTCTTAGATTTTTCTGCCTTTCTGCCTGAAAATCTACTTGATGATTTTCTTTTTCCAAATATTTTCCAGACCTTTTTGAATGGTTTCTTTCGTTCACACTGGCCATCCTGGCACCGTGTTTTGAATGTTCTTTGTGGGGTTTTTCCAAGATCCTTCCTGTTTGGACCGCACCCATATCTTCCTGCAACACCTTCTACTTTTGGGAAATAAGAAGAACTCATATATGGAATATTTCTTACATCTTGTAAGAAATGACTCTGCATACAATAGAGTCTTATCACCTGCCTTATTGTTTCTGCTCGAACTCCTAGAGTGTCTTGAAAATATTCACTCTGAGAAAGACGAGTCTTCAACGCTTGTTGAACAATTTCAGGCCAACTTCCTGGAAGCTTCTGGATAAAGACATCTAGAGAATATTCTTGATCTCCTCGTCCAAGAAGATAATACCAATTATGAAACTCACAATGATATTCTTCAATGTAACACATGTCACAAATTTGGATTTTGGTTAAAGCTGATCTAGCTTTTTCTACCAATGCTCCATCCCGATCTACCAGTGAATTTCTTGCAAACTCTTGTTTAAGGAAATCAGCAACTTCTGGTATGACTTCAATTGGGAATGCAACATATTCCTGGATAGTTGTTCTCACTTCTGAGTGTCTCAGCAGCATATCCCAAAATTTCCCTACATTCCCTCTTAAGGTAGCTCCTGCAAAATTAAGTGCACTATCTATGGTCCATGACTGTAAACCAACTGATAGCATATAATATCTAAGGTCTAGAGCCCATTCATATATGGCGGCTTCTGGATCCTTTTCGCAGTCTAGCTTTAGGATCGTCCCATGTTGAGGAACACCTTCTGGATGTGCTTTCTTTGGCCTATATTCTTCCTGAATATGGCTGGGATATGAGGGATGGGATTCCCTATTGATCTTCTAAAACAAATCCTTGAAAGATCCTTTTTTTTGTTCCCAAGGAATTGGTTTTTGGGAGATTGTTTGACATACTGGCTTGGCTTCCCAAGGTTTTACACCGAGTCTTTCGGTGGGAGATAACTTACTCTCTTTCTTTTTCCTCTTCTCTTCGAGTTTTTCTTGTAGGTCTTCAACTTTCTTGAGCTTTTCATTTAGGTTTTTGGAGACACGCTCTATATACCCAAGTTCTGATTTCTCCCGAGTAATAATATCATGGATCTGTCTCTGGTATTCCTGGATACTTTGAGGAATACTTGAAACTTCTTCCTGATATTCTTGAGCTTCTCCTGCTAAAGGTGATGCGTAATCTTCTGCAGTATATCATCCTGATAAACTTGTTCTCTCAATATCTCGGTGTGGATTTGTATCAGAGACAGTGGCATCGGGCTAATTGGAAGCTTCTCCTGAAGCTCTCCCTTCAAGCCTCTGCCAAATATCTTAGATATTTGGTCCGACACCATATCCTCTTCCATCCATATTTTATTGTTCAAAGAAAAATACATCTCCTTCTAGATCTCCTAGAGTTATTTCTAGGTTTTCGACTATCCACTTGGCATGTCGAAGTTGAGACTCTGTACGCCTAATTTCTGCCTTTAATCCTTCAAGCTTATCACGAGTTGCCTGGGCTTTCTTCCCTAACTCGATTACTTCTGGTTCATTCTCAAAGGCAAATCTGGCTTCTGGAATTTGACGATACTTTCTAAGCCAAATATGATTGGCTTTGTTCTCGTAATATCGTACCCTTCCTTCATTAACGACATCCTTTCAGGAATATGTATAGTAATGTTTTATACGTTCATTAGAAATCCCTCCTTTATTTCAATATAATGAGTTTCTATAATTATAAAATACCCTTTTAATTAAATTCACTTTCAGTTTTTATAAACGTATAAGGGAACTTATAATTTAATGCACTATAAGTTTCTATACATGTAATATAAAATGTTCATATGCCTGGTTTGTCAATCCTCAAAGGTATGCCTTCTTTTTTCATTACAATGACAATATTACATTTATAATTATAAATAATGTCAACCATCTCTATTATTTTAATTAATTAGCCTGATTTCATTTTAATGCACAAAAAAATTTTGATTTTTAATTCGTTCCATCCCCATACATTGTTATTTCATTATTTTCATATTTCCAATATTTGTATTATTATGTGAAACAATTACTCCTAAATATTTTCACTATAGAACATGTTCATAATTTATTCTTGTAGAGAGACATTGGATGACTTAAAAAAATGTCAATAATTGATATACTTCATACATTTTCAATAATTAATATCCTTCATGCATTGTCAATAGTGAATATCTTCATGCATGGTCAATAGTGAATATCATTCATGCATCTACATGAAAATTTATATTCAATATTATTTATTGTTGTCAAAGGCGCGTGGAACCATAGGGCACAAAGTCTGATTGGGGATGCGGCGCGAGGTGCAACTAAGGCCCAAGCACACATAATTAACTATCATCAATTTTCAAAAATATTTTAAATTAAAAAAAACATAAATTCAATCAAAATAATTCAAATTAAAATACATGCTGATAATTTTTAACCAAATCATAATAAAATAATCAATTATTAAGAACCTAAACATTAAAATGATAATGTTATGTTATATGTCTTCTGCAATGTTAAATGAGTTTCTGCTATTCCCTACAATGTTAAATGAGTTTGAGAACCTAAACATCAAAATCATAATGTTATACTAAATGTGTTTGTTGTTATTCCTTCCATTATTTTGATCGAGAGATGGTTCTATTTTTATAGAGTTTGATTTAGTTCCTATTTTATTAATATATTAAATGTTATGTTATGTTTAGGGATTTACAGATCACTTTTGAGAAAATATCCCCAATTTACATATGCCCCTCTAAGCACGATCCTCATCGCACAAACCCAAAATTTCCACTAACTCCCCTATGATTTCCCCCAATTTACCTGATTTCCTCCTAACCACGATTTCCATCGCAATCCTTCTTTCCTTTAGCACTCCCGATTTTCATCGGGCCCCTGATTTCTGCTGCCCCTCTAAGCACGATCTCTACTTTCTTATTCTCCCCGATTTTAGGGGATAGGGTGCGCCTTTTCCATGCCATAGTGCCTCTTGAGTAAGCACACGATGCGTTCACCTTTGGCACACCTCGGTGAGGTCGCCTCGCCTCACTGATAGTGAGGCGCACCGGGTGTGCCTCACCCCGCCTCACGCCAAGACACACTGAGGTGCACACCCTTAAAAACAGTGATATTATTATTGTTGATTAATATTGAATGTAAAGAATATGTTGCTAAATGTAATATACATAACTATATAAGTTATAATTGATAGTGCATAATCTTTTGAATCCATTCACCATGAGTATAACAATGCATTGAATATTATTCAATTACTAAATACACTTGCAACATGAAGCATTTCATCTCGGGGCATTGTATTTAGTATCATGCACTGAAAATTCATTTTATTTTTAATATTTTTCAAATTTCATTTCATAAATATATATGATGGTTCTCCAATTGAATGAGGACTCATTTTCTATATATACTTGTAGTTTCTATTTGAAACGTTGTCATTTCCTTGTTTACGAAATAGTTTTCTTCTGTATGTAGTATCATGCACTCAAATTGTAGTTTATATTGAATATGCATGAAATTTCATTTATTCAATATGATTTGAGTCTCATTTTTTACATATACATGCAGTTTCTACATGAAATTGTAGTTTATAATCATCATGTACAGAATTTAATAAATATAATACACATGCCATTTTTGCAATATCATTAACGACATCTTGTTTATATTATTTATATTGAAGTTTATATTAATATACATGTTGCTTTATGGTGTAGAACACAATTTATTTATGTATGATTTATCATAAACTGAAATTGTAGTTTATATTGAACTTTATATTACAGTTTATACTGTACTGAAATTGATGTATACATTCTTATTTATATTTTTGTTTAAATAATACTATATTGAAGTTTTTCATTGAAGTTTATATTTCATTTTCATGTAGTGAAATTGAAATTATCATTCTATTTACATAGCAGTATATATTGTAGTTTATATTAATATACTTTTTGTTTCATTATGTTGAAGTAAATTTCCTTCTATATTCAATAACATATACCGAAAGTGCTTTTTATATTCAATATGAATCATTAACATATATCAAAAGTGCAGTTTATATTCACTATACATCGTATGTTTTTTTATTTTCTATCTTTTATATTCAATATTCGGATAGTGATTTTAGTTTTTATTTTTATTTTTTTACGATATTTGGGCTCTTAGTGAAAAAATGAAACTTCTTAAAAATGTAAAAATTGAATAGAGTTTGATCCCTTTGTTATTCGGTCGTTTTTGGTTTTCTGGAGGGAATATTTTTCATGCGGAATTTTCAACTTGTTCTTGCCTCCCTGTTTTATTATAGTAGTTTACTATTGGTAACTTTTGAAAGACCTGGGTAAATGGTTTCATCTCTTGCACTAATATAGCATTTATAATTCTTTTAATATTATTTATTCATGTTAAAGTTTTTATATCCAATTAAACATTTCACATTCTATCAATTCAGAAGGGAGACCATTTTTTCCCCATGTGTTCAGAAGCAGGGGGACCATTTTTTCCATACATGTATATAGCACATTCAGTTTAACACACTTTCAGTTTTATGGACTTTCTGATTATACATGAAAAATTCCCTTTCACTATAAAGAACTTTTAATTTATACACCTATAATCAACTTTCAGTTTCTACATGTATAATGCACTTTCATTGTAATGTACTTTCAATTTCTATACATGTATAGTTAACTTTCAATTTACTACCCATTTAGTTTAAATAACTTTAATTTTAGAAACAAATGCAATGTCTATTTAATTTTTTTTTTTGTCACCATATTGCATTGTTTTTTTATTATACTATGTTTCAATACATGTATGATGCAATTGAAGTTTAATAATTTTTTACTTTCATATGTTCATTTGTCTTCCTTTATATATAACTTTGTATTCTATATTTTCATTTTTTTTCATTTACCACGACATAAATAACTTTTCTGGTCATGTACCATGGGTTGTTTCGATGATCATTATCCTATTTTTTGGAATTCATCTTCCATCGTTAATTGGCAATTTTTTTCTTTTCCATCCCAAAATCCAATTTTGAAAGAAAATTTCCAGACTCCCTCAAACTAGAATTCTTTACCCAAATTTAACTACTCCCTTCCATGAATATGTATAGTAATTTTTTATATGTTCCTTAGAAATCATGCCTTTCATGAAGTGTAACGAGTTTCTATAATTATTTAATACCCTTTTATTTAAATTCACTTTCAGTTCCTATAAATGTATAATGCATTTTTGGTTTAACGCACTACAAGTTTCTATACAAGTAATATAAAATGGTCACATGCATGGTTTGTCAGTTCTTAAAGACATGCCTTCTTTTTTCATTATAATAACAATATTAAATTTATAATTATAAATAATTTCAACCATCTCTTTTATTTTAAATAATTACCCTAATTTCATTTTAAAACATAAAAAATATGATTTTTAATTTGTTCCATCCACGTACATTGTTATTTCATTACTTGAATATTTCCAATGTTTTATTATTATGTGAAACAATTACTCTTAAATGTTTTCATTATAGAACATGTTCCTAATTTCTTCTTATAGAGACATTTTATGACCTACAAAAATGTCAGTAATTAATATATTTCATTCATTGTCAATAGTGAATATCTTTCATGCATTTTAAATAGTTATTTTCATTCATGCATTGTCAATAATAAATATCATTCATGCATCTATATGACAATTGATATTCAATATTACTATAGTTAATTAATATTAAGCATATAAAATATGTTTCTAAATGTAATATACGTAACTGTATAAGTTATAATTAATAATGAATAAGCTTTATAATCCATTCACCTTGAATATAACAATGCATTGAATATTATTCAATCACTAAATACACTTGTAACATGAAACATTTCATCTCGGGGGCATTGTATTTAGTATCATGCACTGAAAATTCAATTTATTTTTAATATTTTTATAATTTCATTTCCTATTTATATATGAGGTTTCTCCAATTGCGTGATGACTCATTTTTTACATATACCCATAGTTTCTACTTGAAATAGTGTCATTTCCTTGTCTACAAAATAGTTTCCATCTTTATGTAGTATCATGCACATGCACTGAAATTGATGTTTATATTGAATATGCATGAAATTTCATTTATTTAATATGCATGGAGTCTCATTTTCTGTATATACACATAGTTTCTACATGAAATTGCAGTTTATGATCATTATGCATGAAATTCAAATAACATAATATGCCTCTTGTTTCTGCATTATCATTAACGACATCTTGTTTATATTAATTATATTGAAGTTTAAATTAATATACATGTTGCTTCATGGGGTAGAAGACAATTTCTTTATGTATTCTTTATAATGAACTGAAACTGTAGTATATATTGAACATTATGTTACAGTTTATACTGCCATGAAATTGATTCATATATTCCTATTTATATTGCTTTTTAAATAATACACTTTATTGCAGTTTTTTATTGAAGTTTATATTTCATTATTATGTAGTAAAATTGTAATTACCATTCTATTTACATAGTAGTATATATTGTAGTTTATATTAATATACATGTTTTTTCATTATGTTGAAGTCAATTTCTTTCAATATCCATTAACATATAGAAAAAGTGAGGTTTATATTCAATATACATCATTAACATATATCAAAAGTGCAGTTTATATTCACTCTGCATGTAATTTCATTTAATTAATATGCATACATTTTTTTGCAGATACATGTAGTCTCCTTTAATGAAAATGTAAACAATATCATCAACTATGCCTACTTGCAACGTACAATTTGATATTGCTAATCATGTGAAATTCTCAAAGGTATGTTGTTGAATGTTCTCTCACTTATCTGTATAGAAGTTCCTCATATTCTTTTATTTTCAATATGAATCAATCTCTCAATTTAATAATCAATCCCATAAGAAACCCCTTCAATGCTCTCTTCATGTCATTGTTTATAAAATATTTTTTAAAATTGTTGGCTCTAATAAGAAACCCATACCATCTATTAAACTCAAATGTGAATTGGAATGGTCTTTTTCCAAGGAAAAGTGCTATTTATTATACTAAATTTTGCTTTCCCTACATTCATGTTTCTATACACTCATTCCCCACTTTTCCTCTCCACCTACCCTTTTCAATACAACCTCCCACTCCCGGTACACCTTTCCCACTCTTAGAACCCTATGTCCTCATCTCTTCCACCTCACCGACTTGTTCAAACATCCATCTCCCTACCTCCACCTCCACCATCTGGTCTCCACCTCATCACCCCAACATCCATTTTTTTCATGAATTTCATAATTTTAAGCATTCAGTTTATATTTGTTTTTACATGTTATTGGTGCCCCTGATTTTTTGAAACTGTATGTTTCTTTCCCTCTTCTCCCATGATTTCTATTTAAGAAGAATTTGGTTGAACATTGACATATTTATCTTCCTTCGAAGACAATCACACCCTTGATTGTGAAACTATATACTTAGTTTTCTAACCCTCTAATGATTTCCTCATAAAACCACTTCATCATCTCATTATATCTTATAATCATTCCATTATAGAAAATAATATCTGCATTATTTATTATTCTATAATCCAGATATTTTTTGAATCTTTTGTATTGAAATATTTAATTCAAAATTTAATAATATTCATTATCTTCGTTTGAATTTTTATGTGTATTATATTCCATAATCTCTATGTTAATTTATATGAATTCTTATAATTTGTTATTCTTTTCAAAAAAAATTGAAATCTGCATTATTAATTTTCATAATTTCTGTAACATGCTCGCTTTTTGTATATTAATCTGCATTGTTTTTTAGGATTCTCTATTATCTTTGGGAATTATTTTTTTCAATTTTTTTCTATTTATATTGATCTCCAATAGCCAGCTAACAAATTTTTTAAATTTTATTTGATTATCAAAAGATTTTCAGGATACATGCATATATGTTTTTTAAACCCTATGGTTTTCCCTATTTTCTCCAATAATTTATTTTAAAGACGAATTTGGTCTACCACTGCTGGGTTCAGTTGTTTATTTAAAAACAACAGAATGCCTGAATGGAAAACTCAAATAAATAACATTTTTTAGTGAACATTTATTCAAATAAGAATTTTTTTTCATTGATTCAATGCTTGTTAGTGTTCTATGAAGCTGGATCCCTAAAAAGAACTTTTTTAGTATGATGATTTTTTTTTGAATGTTATCTCACTCATATACATAGAAGACCCTCATTTTTTATGAATTGAGGTCCCAACATAACACCCAAACAATGATAATTCCTTTTGAGTGAAAATTTACAGACAATATTTTACATGCGTGTCGACTATTTTTTATTTTGGAAAAATTTTGTTCCCCAAATTATTTTAATTCTTATTTTATTATCTTAGTTTTATAGCTCTTTAATTATTATCAATGTAAAATCTTGAGGCATGTATTTTCATAAATATTAAGATATTTTATGTGCATCATACTCCTTCCATGGATCTTTCCTTTCATTGTTTTATATCTTTTATACTCATAGACAATATCTTCTTCTTTTATCCTTAGTTTGTTGGTTCTGGGCGCAGCGGAAGTGTACGGATGTGGGAGAAATATTAAAATTTATTTTAATAATCATTGTCAGAAAAAAAGATTGGGGATATTGCATGATAAATTTATAATTAATTTAGTTAATATTTGATGGAATAAATACTTGGGTTTAGGGATTTTCTTCTTTGGTGAATATTGATCGACCAAAAATATATTTTTGGACTACCTTCGTTGCGCTGTGAGGACCCAAGGATGAAATCCCTTTAGCAGTGATCCCCACATTCACCTATGATCTTCGAGCTGCGCTTCTTGATCTTCTGGTGCAAGCGCGATGAATTGAAATTCTTGCGTTATTTTTTTACTAGTTCTTTGATCTTAAAAAATCTCTTTTTCACTTCTCGTTCTTGAGTAGAGAGTTTAGAGAAATTTTTTTCTGTGCAACAATTCTCAATTCTCAATTTCAAATGCTCTATAAAATAGTCATAACCACCTATTTATAGAGTTGAGATTTAAGTTAAAATATTATTTAATTTCATACCGACTTTTAAATAACTATTTTTACCTTCAATAAATCCCATGCTACATAATAATAATAATTATATAATTATTAGTTTTTGGAACTCACCAACTTGCACAATAACAAATATTATATGAAGATTTTGTTAATTAATATTTGTCGCCGGACTCGGCCTTGTCCATTCAAACTCTAGAATGTATTGAACAACCGAACAAATATTTTATTCATAGATAAATATTTTATTCACAATCTAGTGAATAAATATTTTATTTACAAGTCCATGAATAAATATTTATTTTATTTATGCGATCAATATGACTTGAATAAAATTATTCATTGAATTTGAGAATAATATTTATTCCATTAATTAAATACAAATAGAAATTAATTGAGATCAACAAAAATGCTTCATGTGTGACCCTCTAGGATTCTTTCTCATTGGCATTAGGTGGACTTTCCTAAAGTCCAAGATTACTGTCTAGCAATGAGTGAAGGCTCCCAAGAGAAATAACTTAATGTGGCAACACCGACAAACACATACGTGCGCTCACTGTGTAATATAATTTCTTTGTCATAATATCCCATCAAGACTGTTTCACATTCATGTTACTAACCTATATGCTTGAAATGTATTTATTTGACTATATGAAATAAACACGTCATTACACCATGATAATGAAATTTAATGTGATTGTTCTGTTTCAATCAAAGGTCTGAGATTTCAGCTTCCATAAATATGGCAGCGACAAATCCTTCATCAACTTATTCATTAACGACATGTCACTCATGACGTACCCAACGTATCCAACTTTGTCATGAATTTGTGTCATCATTCTTTATGAAATATATCTAAGTACGTGAGTTGTAACATGCTTTAATAATAATCTTAAATTCTAAGGACCTTCACACACGCTTGTAGATAGGAATATCTGATGACACCAAAACATGATGGCGGGTCTGTTCTTCAAAATATCTCATCTTGGAGATTACTAAGTGTGAACCTCATGACAAGAAGTCGCATCTGCTTACGAGTACTCACACCCGACAGTCTATGTACTATGTGTCCCATCATAGTACATTATCTAACCGCAGAACATTATTTGAGAATATCATCACAGAACATTAAGATTCTCATTATAGCGGGGAATTGGTATGACCTTATCAATACGACGTAAACTTTAAGATATTACTATATTAATGTTATGAAAAAAAATAATCAATATGTAATAATAAGTTTTATTAATGTTCAATAAATCAAATATTCATGTTATCAAAGTATAACTAGTTGTCCTAGGACATTAAATCCAAAAAAAATATCACTTGGACTAGAGTCAACTGACCATGACCTTCAGTCTGATGGACTTCACATGATAGTGATGTTTCTGTAGGGTCAAAAATTCAGTCAAGGGGTTCACTACGTTGTCTTCCGTGGAAATACTACTAACTACAACATCGTCTCTCTAGGAAAAATCTCTCAATGATGACAAGTATGTGCTTCATTCAATGATGTGACCTTGATTCATTTTCAAGAGTCATTGTTGCATTATTATAATAATAGAGTCTGATATGATATTATTTTCTAGGTACCACATCAAGTTCTTGGACAAAGTTTCACATCCATAATGTTTCTTTAGTTGCCTCAAAAGCTGCAATATACTCATCCTCTTTTATAGAATCTGCAACCACAACCTTCTTTGAGCTCTTTCAGATCACAACACCTCCATTAAAAGTGAAGATGTATCCTGTTTGTGACTTCATGTCATCTTGATCAGTTTGGAAACTAGCATCTGTATATCCTCTGATGACTAATTTCTCATCTCCTCCATAAATCAGGAACATATATTTAGTATGCCTCAGATACTTAAGTATAGTCTTGACTGTCATCCAATGGTGGTCACCTAAATCAGTTTGATATCTTCCCCCCACACTTAATGTGTAAGTGATATCTATCCTAGTACATAACATAGAATACATTTTTGATCTAATCATTGATGCATATGGAATCCTTATCATTTTGTTTCTTTTCTCATGTGTTAGGATACATATTCCTGGAAAGATGAATGATATGCCACTCTAGAAACAATCCCCTTTTGGATTGTTTCATATTGAATCTATTGAGTATCTTGTCAATATATGTACTTGGACCTAGGCCGAACAACCTTTTGAATCTATCACGATCGATCTTGATCCCAAAAATATATGCTTCCTCGCCCAAGTCCTTCATAGAGAAGCATTTATTCAACCACACCTAAACAGACTGTAAGACTGATATTTCATCTTCAATGAGTAATATGCCATCAATATATACTATTCAGAAAATGACTACACTCCCTCAAAATAGTTTTTAGACACAAGACTCAAATTCATTATTTATGTAACTAAATTCTTTTATGGCCCCATAAAAATGAATGTTTCATGGCCTGTATGTTTGCTTTAATCCACAAATGGATATTTTCAACATGACAACATTGTTGGCATCTTTTTGAGTCACAAATACTTCGGGTTGTGTGTCTTATAGACATATTCCTGAAGGTTATTCTTAAGGAAGATTGTTTTTACATCCATTATCCAAAACTCATAATCATGAAAATCCCCAATGACAAGTATAATTTTGATGGATTTCAGCATTAAAACTGGAGAAAAAGTTTCATCGTAGTCAATGCCTTGAGGCTGTTTAAACTCTTCTGCAACCAGACACGTCTTATAGGTACTGACCTATCCTTTCAGTTTCTTCTTGAATACCCATTTGTAACCAATGAGATTTACATTTACTGGATGGTCTATTAAAATCCAAACTTGGTTTTGGTATATGAAATACATTTTAGAATTCATGACTTCTTTCTACTTGGAAACATTTGTGCCACTTACACTACTACAAAAACGGTCTATATCAGTGCTCAAAATGGGATTTAACAGTGCTAAAAAAGTGTTGTAAAGCTCAGCGCTAATATAGGGGGAGGGGTCCCTTTTATCAGTGCTCCGAAAAGCGCTAATAAAAGCCACTTTTATCAGTGCTAAAAAAAGCGCTGATAAAATACCCCTTTATCACCACTTTTTTTAGCACTGATAAATGGGGCCTTTATCAGTTCTTTTTAAAAAGCACTGATAAAAGTCAACAAAAATTAAAAAAATAAAAAAATTAAATAATTCACTGGGAGAGCTTTTATCAGCACTTGAATACCCCTTTATTATCACTAGGAGGTCTCCCACGCATTGCCCTTCCTGTGCATCCTCACACGTGTGCACCACTTTTTCCTCCACCTGAACTCGAACCCGCAACCTCCCCCTTTCGTGGCTGTACCTTTACCACTAATCTATTTTGTTATTTTCTCTATTTAATGATATATCTCTTTATATATATATATAGTTATATTTATTCATGTATTGATATAGATTCATATTAATATAAATATATTTATTCATATAAATATATTTATTCATATATTAGTATATATATATATTCATTCATATATTAATATATATTTATATTTAATTATTTATATATATATTTTTAGTTATAAATTCTTATACGTATATTTATTTGTATATTAATATATACTTATATGATTATTTTTAAATACATTTATGAAAAAATATTTTTTTATGTGTGTTTATAAATAAATAAATTGATACATACATACAGATATATATACAGCACCCATACACACACAAAAACACACACGCACAGACACATATATATTTATGAATAAATACATATATATGTGTATTTGAAAAGCCATAGAATGTTAAAATGACTATAAGTTATAATCTAGATGCTTGTTTCAACTCCACAACCAGTAAAATCGAAGAAAATGAAACTATCTTCGATATGATATGTGGTAAAGTCTTAATAGACATCCGGATCAGAAGATATACGTGTTTGAATGTTAACAAATCGAGGTATCCTGACTAAAAACTCAGTTTTGGATGTCTTATGAAACATTTTTGGGCTCGAAAAATGTGACAGAGGCTTTTCTTGGGTCACCAGTGCGTAGATCTCATCGCAGGCTTCAATTTGATATGCTGTAGAGCTCAAACGGATACCCAGATCAAAAGTTATGGTCGTTTTATGTTTGAGTTACATTTTCAACTTATTTTTGATACTTAATTAATTGTTTTGATTTTTTGTGTCTTTAAAATGTTATTAAATGATTTTTAATCGATAATAATTAGAAAATTATTAATTAATAAAATTTTTTAAAAATATTTAAAATCCATTTTCACTAAATTTCTTATATATTAAATGTAATAGTATATTTATACATATATAAAACATATTTAAAAAATATATATTATATTTATATACGAATAAATATTCTTATATAACAATAATGCATTTTTGATGAATTGTTTTTGAAATATAAATTTTTTCTAGGGCTGATAAAGGCCCCCTTTATCAGCGCTTTTTTTTAGCGCTGATAAAGGGGTAGAGCTTCCGTTGCCCATTTTTTGTAGTACTGTTACTGCTTCCTAGTAGGTTAGAGAATCATTATTATCAACTAATAATGAGCCACCATCCTTAGTTCTTAGAAAACCATATCGTTCTGGTTCTCTAACCTCTCTATTACTCCTAAGCAGTAATTGTATCTCTGGAACAATTTTTTCTTCAATGGGACTTTGTGGAAGTTGTTCATGTGCCCACTCCTGTGTATTTTGAGCGTAGACTTCATCGATTTCTATCTCACTCTCACCATCCATTTTTTAGATAAGATCCTCCTCAAGAAATGTAGTAAATCTTTCAACCACAACCTTTTTGACTGACGGATTGTAAAGGTAATATCCAATTGTTTCTTTGGAATATCCTATAAAGATACACACTATGCCTCGGGGTGCAAGCTTGTCACCCAAATAAGCCTTAACAAATGTTTTTCAACCCCACACATATAAGTAAGACAAAATGAGTTTTTTTCATTCCATAATTGGTATAGAATACCGTCTGTTGCTTTATTTAACACTCAGTTTAGTACGTATGATTATGTTTGTAACGCTTATCCCCAAAATGATAAAGGAAGAATCGCATAACTCATCATTGATATCACCATGTCCAATAAGGTGTGGTTCCTCCTTTTACATACACCATTTCATTGAGGTTTTTAAGGAGTGAGTTGAGATAAAACCCTGAAATCTCATATATAATTAATGAAGTCTTGATTAAGATATTATCCATCACGGTCTGAGTGAAGTTTCTTAATCTTCATACCAAACTTCTTCTCAACTTCATTCTTGTATTCCTTGAATTTATCAAAAGATTCAAACTTATACCTCATTAAGTAGATATATCCATATCTACTAAAATCATCATTAAAAGTTATGAAGTATGATTACCCTCCCCTTGCTTCGATTGGAAATGGTCCACATAGATCAGTATGAACTAATTCAAGAAGCTCTTTAGCCCTTTCACTTTTCCCACTAAATGACGTTTTGGTCATTTTTCCTTGTAAACATGCATTACATATACCATGTGGTTTTAATTCTAAAGAATCTAAATATTCATCATGATATAATTTATTCAAGAACTTATCATTTAACTGACCTAGCCTGTGATTCTGAAGATGAGTGTGGTATGATTCATGTGAAGTTACTTCATTATCGGTTGCCATTATTTGGCCCATTAAATCCAACACATGAATACCATTATTTAAATATTCATTACCATAAAAATGATATCTTTATAAGAAAAGTTTCATTTATTCACAATTTTGAAAATAAATCCATCAATATCAAGTCTGGATACAGAAATAATTTTTTTGGTAACTGAAGACACACAATAACAACCCTTTAAAACTAAGATCTGGTTGACAACGTGAGGTGGTAGTCCCTGATAGTTACAACAGAAAGTTTAGATTCATTGGCTGCTCGAAGATATATAAATCTTTAATCAATTTTTATAAATCTACTTGGTTCTGGAATTTGAATCCCTATATGAGTAGCACAAGTTGAGTCGAATGCCCAATTTGTAGAAATAAATAAATTTCATTCAATAACGAACACACATGAAACTCCCACTTGCTTCTCTTCCTAGGTGTAGTTTTTCTTCTAGTGGCCCTTCTTGACACATGAGAAACAGACAACATCTTTTTCCCTTGCTTTCCCCTTGATCTTCCTCTTTTTGGAAGGGCGTAAAGAAGCTTTTGGATTAAAGCTCTTTGTTTTCACTTTCTATTTTTTCACCATAAGGATGAAATATTTTTCATGATTCATATCCTTATTTACATGGAGAAGAACAACAAGAAAATCTGGCAGATACTTCTCAAAGTTAATCAAATTAAAATTCACAACAAAAATTTAAAACCTCTGAGAGAGTGACACCACAATGAGGTCAGTGCCCATTTCTTCGCGGAGATTAATCCCTAGATCCTCTAAGTGCTCAATGTAGCCAATGAGCTTGACTATGTGAGACCCAGCTGGGAAACCCTATCCAAGCTTTCTCTAAAATAGGGTCATGGAAATCTCAAACCATTCATGTCTAGCTCTCTTCTTGTAAAGACCACAAAGGTGCTCAAGCATGATATACACATCCATGTTTCTATGAGACTTCATTAGTTCACATAGATGAAAACATTAAACATTGAATTTCAATCGCGTCACTCAAATGTTTTTCATGGACAATGAACTCTTCATCACTCGCCTCTTTAGCATGCGGATCAGGCATTGTGGATTATAGAAAGTAAGATTTCCGTTCAGGGGACAGTACAACCCAAAGGACACTAAACCACTCCTAGAAGTTACTATCATGTATGAGGTTATCTTTCTCCAATATTGATCATGGGATAATGTGGATGATGTACTTTTCATTTTAGTCTATAATTAAAAATTGAAAATTATTTGTACTTTTCTTAGTTAAAAAATAAGTGAGATATAATAAATAAAATATTTTTATTTATTTATTTATTAATTAATTCTTCAACTATTTTATCAAGTCTCAATAGCACTTATCATTTAACTCAGAATGTCTAGTTTCTTTAACATTTTAGTGGTAAACATTCCCATTACTTTTATTAATGATCTACACTTTGGCCATGAAAATAATTATAAAGTAATTAAGTAGACGATCTTGCCAACTGTGGACTTGAAACTCTTTGATTTTTTGAGTGGATTCCCCATCTTGAAATCCTAACATGGATTTCCTGATCATTTGCCTCTAAATTTGTATTGAATAGTTATATGGTTTCATTCTCAATCAAGTAATAGAATTCTTAGTATGACTTAATATTTAATTGAGAGATTTTAATTTATTATGCATAATTTTTATCTTCTTTTATCCTTTAAAAATATTGTTAATATTATGTGGATGTTACTTAATTAATTAAACATCTTGGATAAAACACTTATATAAAATTCATTTATTTAATTTTCTTCTTTCCACATTAATTTATTTATTTATGTAATCATAGAATTGCATCCATAAAATAAATAATTTCATAGATAGAAATAAATAATTAATCAAATTATTTGTTAATTAGTTTTACGTGACTATTGATTTAATGAGAGAATATTAAATCAACCTTTAACCTAGGGGAAATAACTCCTATTTCTAGTATTGACATGAGTTACAACATTCTATCTATTTATCTGTGTATCCCCTGGGTTGACATCATTATGGTTCTATCTTGAATTGCCTCCACGTACATTGAGATGATCCATTAGTTACAGATATTTATTACTCACATGCAGATGAGGTGAACCTAATGATTGGTTAGATAGATTTACCTAAATATACTTGGACACTTAGGTATTACATAATAATGGAGAGAGATATGAATTGAATACCATAATTTAATTTATTATTAAATAATTGAAAAATCATTCAATAAATTAAATTAAAACATTCGAAACATACACAAGTCTTGTTCAAGTTAATGAATGATAATAAATACAACGGATACACAAAAGTAAATGGCTAACATTCATTTCTTTATTTTTTATTTTATTATTTAAGATAAGCGTTCTTTCATTAATTAATTAATAAATTAATTAATTCTCTTTCATCTTAATAATCATACAATCTTTTTTGGAGATACCCATGAAACCCGATGCGATATATCTTAGGGGTGATCAAAACCCATAACACCAGCTGACGCCTCGAAATAGCACAACCAACCAGAATATTCCAGGAAGCACAGTCGAAATGGAAACCGAGTCACACAACATAATTGAAGCGTATATGTGGACAATCCTATAGACCCATATGCATACATTTACCAAACTAAATTGTGGTAAATAAATATTTTAAAAACAAAACCAATAAAATAAATTTATCATTATTAACAGGCGGACAATATACTAAGGATTAATTATATAATAACTACGGAGAACACAATGGTAGTGGTGAATGTATTGAGTATCACCCAAGGACCATCCAAATATGGGTGAATGAACAAATAAAACCACTTTGGCTACATCCTATATTTCTATCTCTACGCACAAATCTTGGTAACGAGACTAATGCCACATTGAGTTTGGGTAGACATTTTTAAAGAGGCGAACCACCTCTTCTAGACCCCCTAACCTATTTTGAATGATATTCTCCTGATATAAAAGGACAACATCTCTGGTATAATTGACGAGGTTGTCCATAATGAAGCAACAGAATGAGATTTCATAGCTGCACACATCCCCATATCTCTTCTCGAAGCTGCAGAGATTCGAAATCAAAGACTCTATGCATGAAGTCAGTGGCATGAATGATATCGTCAGGATTTTGTTGTCTGAAACGAATTTCAAGTTCAGAATTCAATTAGGGTCATCCTTTTTTATCTTCAATCCACACTCAACAATGTCTGTGGCATACCGAATGTACATCATGGTGGTCATATTCTTAAATTTTTTGGCACACTGAAATTAAAGGCCAAAACTAGCGGAGCCTGCCAAATAACCAGAGAGGAATGACATTGGAAATGGATTGGTTCACAGTAATAGCTGCACCCTAAGGAGTTTTAGGCCTGATGAAGAGGCAACCCCTTCATAAGTATAGTGAATGTGTGCTTTTATGGTTCTAGTCTAGTGGAGCTAGTGGGATTCTTGACACCATGGTACTCAAACACTCAATTGATAGATGGTGAAATGAGATTGGAGTGTGAAAATTTATTAATGCGTATAAATTATTCAACACAATCCACGAGATCTTAATATTTCACAGGTCATGTGACTTCTGCATCATTGTGAGAGCATGGTGTCAGTGCACTGATTTTTCAAGTACAACCATATGACAGATCAATTCATCTTTAGTGACTGGGATTCAGGAAAGAACTTTTGGTGTGTAATTTGACTTAATAGAATACAAACTAAGAAGATGGTGCTTACTATGATGGATGTGGCCAATAGGGTATATAGTGAGGTGGAGACACTTACATTTTAGGTTAAACAGTTTCTTCTAATACCATAAAAATTTCACATGTTACAAAATCATTTGACTCGCCCATGTTGCTGCGCATGTAATCAGATAATGATTGAATGTGGTAACGATGCCCGGTAAAAGTCGATGGTGTGCAGACGGAGAGAGTGTAGCCAATGAGTGTGTCTATGAGAGTAGAATAAACTGGAGAAAGGGTCAACGTCACTCTGTTTTTATAGGATTCGTGGGTGGGATCCACCTTTAAATATGGAAAGAGTGATCTTCATTCAATTAATATATATTGAATAGAAAAAGGCATTTCCAAAATATTATGAAGAATCTAAATTCCTAATATTTATGAAATCTCTTAATCAAATTCCGGTGGTCATTACCATTTTTAAAATAGGATCCCACACTCGATGCTTAAAAAACAAGTCGATGTCGACCCTATGTTCAACTACTCCCATCAACACACTCTCTAGTTGCACTATCTACGTTTTCACACCTTTGATTTTTACCCTTGGGTGAGTTACCTATTGGCCTCATCCACTATGACAAGTGCCATCTTCCCAGCATGAATTATATTAAGTCATATTACAAACAAAAAATTCATTCTTGAAACCCATCAGTCATTAAAGATGACTTGATCCGTCATATGACTGTATGTGAAACATGAGGGTGATCCCATATTGAGTTTCCTAACCTGGGAGGAGTAGATCTTCACCGACCTAGGGATGTTGGAGAACCAAATCCTGTGGATTGTGTTTGTGAATTTTTTATGCATTCATTAATCTTCCCACTCCAATCTCATTGCACCATCTAGCAATTGAGTTCTTGAGTACCATGATATAGAGAATCTCACTAGATCTGATAAATTAAAACCACAGAATCACTTATTTTCTAGATTTATGAATGGATTTCCTCCTTGTCCAGCTTAAGACTCTTCATGGTGTAGTTATTTCTATGAATTAATCTGTTTCCAATGTCATGCCCCCCATTTCTCTAGTAGGCTCTGCCAGTTTTGGGATTCAATTTCCGTGAACTAAAAATTTGAAAAACCTACTACCACAATGATGTGCATTTGTTCTGTTACGGACCTTTTTGAGTGTGGGGTGAAGATAAAAAATGGTTACCCTGGCTGCATTCTGAAGTTGACATTCGACTCTGAAAACAAGATCCTAACGATACCATTCCTACCACTAACTTTATGCATAGAGTCTTTGATTTGGAATATCTGCAGATTCGAGCAAGGATACAGGGGATCATGCAGCCAAAAAATCTCATCATGTTGATTCATTACAGTCAAGGTCGTCATTGATACTCGGGACGTTGTCCTTATACGTGAGGAGAAGATTATCCAAAATAGGTTGGGGGTCCATAAGATTTGGTTCATCTCTTTCAAAATGTCTTCTCAAACTCAATGTGGCATGAGTCCCATTACCAGGATTTATGTGAAAACATTGAAATAACTGAGGTGGAAAAAGTGGCGTGCTTCATTTATTCGTTTATATTTTGATAGTCCTTGGGAGATACTCAATACAGCCACCAATACCATTATGTTCTCCGTCTTTATCACACAATTCATGCTTAGTTTATTGTCCACTCGTTAATAATGATAAATTTCTTTTCTGGGTTTTGTTTTTAAAATATTTATTTAACACGGTTTAAGTTGGTATATGTATACATATGGGTTTTCATGATTGTCCATATGTGTGCTTCAATTATGTTGCAAAACTAAGTTTTGGTTTCGACTGTGCTTCATGACATATTCTGGTTGGTCATGTTGTTACGAGGCACCAGCTAGTGTTACTGGGTTTGACACCCCTGTGCTGTGTTGCTTTGGGTTTTATGGGTATCTCTAAATAAGATCAGATGATCATTAATATGAAATAAAATTAATTTATTAATTAATTAATGAAAACATGTTTATCATAAATAATAAAACAATTAATAAATGAATACTAGCCAATTACTTTTGTGTATTAGTTTCATGTATAATCGTTCATGTGTTTGACCAAGATTTGTGTACGCATTTCATGTTTTAATTTAATTTAATTTCTGAATTTGCAATTATTTAATATTAAATTAAATAATGGACTTCGAGTTATCCCTCCCTCCAGTATTATGTAGGACCTACCTATCCAAGTATATTTATGTAAACCCATCTAACCAATATTTTGGTTCCCCTCACATGAGTACAAGTAATAAATATTTGTAATTAATGGTGCATCTCAAGGCGTGCAGAGGCAGTTCAAGATGGAAACATAATGGTGTCAACTGAGGTGATACACAGGTGGAATGTTGTAACTCATGCCAAGACTGACAATAGGTGTTATTTCCCCAAGGTCAAAGATTGATTTAATATCCACTCATTAAATCAACCATTAGATAAAATAGTGAGAGATTTAATAAATGAAAAACATTTTATTTTTTATATATGACTTGTTTTGTAATCATGAAAAGTACTAATAATATGCTCATTATTTATATAATAAAATGAAAATTTCATCATCCACACTATCCCTATGACCAATATTGGAGAAATACAACCTCTTAAGTAATAGTAACTTCTAAGAGTGAATTAGGAAGCTTCAGGTTATATTACCCAATGAAGGAAAATCATACGCGTTGGAATTCTTATTGCCTGATCCACCTACTAAATAGGTGAGTGATGAAGAGTTCTTTGTCTGAAAACCATTTGAGTGATGTGGTCGACATTCAATGTTTAATGCTTTCTTTGATGTCTTGTGAACTAATGAAATCTCATGAAAACATGGATGTGTATAGCATGTTTGAACACCATTGTGATCTTTACCTAGAGAGAGCTAGAAAATAACAACATGAGATTTCCAAGGTGCCCTTTTAGAGCAAGTTTGGAGAGGGTTCCCCAGCTGGGCCTCATGTAGTCAAGCTCATTGGGTATATTGAGTGCTTAGAGGTCCTAGTGCTTAAACATTCCGAAGAACTGAGCGCTGACCTTATTCTAGCATCACTTTCTTTGAGATTCTTTAGTTTTGTTGTGATTTTTAATATGAACATTGAGAAGTATCTACTAGATTTTATCACACTTCTTCACTATGTAGAGTATATAAGGATATGAATCATGAAAAAAATTATGTCCTTATGGTGAACAAATGGAAAGGTAAAACAAATAGCTTTAAGCCCCATGATTCTTCACGCCCTTCCAATAAAAGGATTATCATGGTTCGAGGGAACGAGATGTTGTCTCTTTCGCATGTGCCAAAAAGGGCCACTAGAAGAAAAATTGCACCAAACCAAAGAAGGAGGGGAATTTTCTGGTGCATTCATCATCAAGTCGAATTTATTAGTTTCTAAAAATTGGGTATTAGATATAGATTGTGGTGCTCACATATGTATTCAAATATAGGAACCAAACAGACTCAGATATATTGATTGAGGAATAAAAGATCTTCGAGGAACCAACATAGCTAAACTTGTTGTTGTATCTATCAGGGACAACCAACTCATGTTTCTAATCAGAATGATCTTGGTTTTAAAGGGTTATTACGTGCCTTCAGTTACCAAACAGATTATTTATGTATCCTAACTTGATAGAGATGGATTTATTTTTCAAATTTGAGAATAAATTTTTCTTTTATAATGATAAAAATTTTTATAATAAGACACATTTAAATAATGGTCTTTATGTTTTGGATTATACAGACCAAATAATGACAATTGATAACAAATTAACTTCACATGACTCATACCACACCAAACTTTGGAATCACCGGTTAAGTTATGTAAATGAAGTGCTTGATTAAATTATATCAGGATGAATATTTAGATTCTTTTGAACTAAAATCACTTGGTCTCTGTCAGTCCTATTTACAATGAAAAATGACAACAATCCCATTTAGTGTGAAAGGGATAAATAGCTTCTCTAATTAGTTCATACCAATATGTGTGAACCATTTCCTATTGAATTAATGGGAGAGTACTCATACTTCGTAACTTTTAATGATGATTTGAGTCGATATGGATATGTATACTTAATGAGGGAGGTATAAGTCATATTCTTTTGATAAATTCAAGGAATACATGAATGAATTTGAGAACAAGTTTGGTAAGAAGATTAAGAAAAAAATTTTGGACTGTGGTGGAGAATATCTAAATCAAGATTTCATTGATTATCCATGGGTGTTCAAAATTTTATTTCAACTCACTACTCATTCTACACCTCAGTGGAATGGTGTAAGTGAAAGGAGGAACCACACCTTGTTGGAATTGGTGAGATATTAAAATTATTAAAGTAGGATAAGATTAATGGATACAAAATAGTTACATTGTATGAATAAATTTTTTTCCACTTAGTTCACTTGTTTATATAGGTTAATTTTATAATTTTCTCATTAATAAAGATCGTTTTTACATCCATTTTCTAAATCACTTAATCATGAAAACCTAAATGACAAGTAGACTTTTGATTGATACCAGCATTGCAACTCGTGAAAAAGTTTTTTCGTAGTCAATGCCTTGACGCTGTTTAAAATCTTCTGAAACGAGCCACGTCTTATAGATACTGACATGTCCTTCCAATTTCTTCTTGAATTCCCATTTTCAACCAATGAGCTTTAAATTTACTGGAGGTTTTATCAAAATCCAGACATTGTTTTGGTATATTAAATCCATATTATAATTCACGGCTTCTTGCCACTTGGAATCATCTATGCCACTTACTTCTTCCTTGTAGGTTAAAGAATCATTTTTATCAATTAATATTGAGCCACCGTCCTTGGTGCTTAGAAAACCATATCGTTATGGTTCTATAAACTATCTATTTCTCCTACATAGTAATTGTATCTCTAGTACAATTTCTTCTTTCATGGGACTTTTTGGAAGTTGTTCATGTTCCCACTCTTGTGTATTTTGATCCTAGACTTCATCGAATTCTATATCGCTCTCACCATCTCTTTTAGAGATAAGATCATCCTCAAGAAATTTTTTACGTATTTCGACCACAACCTTTTTGTCTGATATATTGTAAAGGTAATACCCCCTTGTTTCATTAGAATATCCTATAAATATACACTTTATGCCTTGGGGTAAAATCTTGTCGCCCGAAGAAGCCTTAACAAATTTTTTACAACCCCACACATGTAAGTAAGAAAACACATGTTTTTTTTCATTCCATAATTGGTATGGAATACCTTCTGTTTCTTTAGTTAATACTCAATTTAGTAAGTATGATTCTATTTGTAACGAATATCCCCAAAATGATAAAGGAAGACTCGCATAACTCATCATTGATCTCACCATGTCCAACAAGGTGTGGTTCCTCCTTTTACTTACACCATTCCACTGAGGATTTTAAGGAGTTAGTTGAGATAAAATCCTGAACTCTCTTATATAATCAATGAAGTCTTGATTAAGACATTCTCTATCATGGTCTGAGCGATGTTTCGTAATCTTATTACCACATTGCTTCCAAAATTCATTCTTGTATTCCTTGAATATATCAAAATAATCGGACTTATACCTCATTAGGTAGATATATCCATATCAACTAAAATAATAATTAAAAGTTATGAAGTATGATTACCCACCCCTTGCTTCGATATAAAATGGTCCACACAGATCAATATGAACTAATTCAAGAAGCGCTTTAGCCCTTTCACTTTTCCCACTAAATGAGGCTGTGGTTATTTTTATTATAAACATGCATTACATATACCAAGTGGTTTTAGTTCAAACAAATCTAAATATTTATCTTGATATAATTTAGTCAAGCGCTTATCATTTACATGACCTAGCCGGTGATGCCAAATATCGGTGTGGTATGAGTCATGTGAAGTTACTTCATTATCGGTTTCCATTATTTGTCTCATGAAATCCAACACATGAATACTCTTATTTAAATATTCATGACCATAACAAATTATATCTTTATAAAAAAGTAACATTTATTCCCAATTTTGAAAATAAATTCCTCTGTATCAAGTTTGGATACAGAAATAATGTTTTTGGTAACTGATGACACATAATAAAAATCCTTTAAAACCAAGATCTGGTTGACAATGTGAGGTGGTAGTCCCTGATAGTAAGAGAAGCAAGTTTAACTTCATTGGCTGCTGGAAGATCTACATCTCATTGATCAAATTTTATAAATCTACATGGTTCTTGAATTTGAATCCATATATTAGAACCAAAATCTATATCGAATACCAAATTTGTTGAAATAGAAAAATTTCATTCGATAATGAACACACATGAAGCTCCCCCTTTCTTCTCTGCCTAGGTGTAGTTTTCCTTCCAGTGGCCCTTCTTGCCACATGCGAAACAGACAACATCCTGTTCCATTACTTTCCCCTTGATCTTTCTCTTTTTGTAATGGAGTGAAGAAGCTTTGGGATTTAAGCTCTTTGTTTTCCCTTTCCATTTGTTCATAATAAGGATGAAAGGTTTTTCATGCTTCATATCATTGTTTACTTGGCAAAGAATAACACGAAAATCTGACAGATACTTCTCAATGTTAATCATATTTAAATTCACAACAAAACTGGAGAATCTCCGAGAAAGTGATACCATAATGAGGTCAGTGTCCACATCATTTGGGAGGTTAAGCACAAAAACCTCTTAGTTCTCAATGTATCCAATGAGATTGACTACGTGAGACCAAGCTGGGACACCATCTCTAACTTTCTCTGAAATAGGGTCTTAGAAATCTAAAACCATTCATGTATAGATCTCTTCTTGTAAAGACCATGGAGGTTCTCAAGCATGATATACACATCCATGTTTCCATGAGTCTTCATTAGTTCACATCGATGAAAACATTGAACATTGAACTTCGATCACGTCGCTCAAATTTTTTTCATAGACAATGAACTCTTCATCACTCGCCTCTTTAGTAGGTAGATCAGGCATTGAGGATTCTAGCAAGTAAGATTTCC
Organism: Viscum album; assembly: GCA_963277665.1. Classification (NCBI taxonomy): domain Eukaryota; kingdom Viridiplantae; phylum Streptophyta; class Magnoliopsida; order Santalales; family Viscaceae; genus Viscum; species Viscum album. The sequence continues at coordinate 1,071,521,219 of OY728127.1, read as the reverse complement.
ATTTATGGCGTAGTACAACCCAGAGGCCACTAAACCACTCCTGGAAGTTACTGCAAGTTATGAGGTTATCTTTCCCTAATATTGATCATGGGATAATGTGGATGATGAACTTGTCATTTTATTCTATAATTAAAAAGAGAAAATTATTAGTACTTTGATTGATTACAAAATAAGTGAAATATAATGAATAAAATGTTTTTATTTATTTATTTATTAAATATTCCACTATTTTATCAAGTCTCAATAGCACTTATCATTTAACTCAGAATGTCTAGTTGCTTTAACATTTTAGTGGTAAGGATTCCCATTACTTTTATTAATGATATACACTTTGTCCATGAAAATAATTATAAATTAATTAGGTAGATGGTCTTTCCAATTGTGGACTTGCAACTCTTTGATATGTTGAGTGGATTTCCCATCTTGGAATCCTGACTTGGATTTCCTCAACATTTGCCTCTAAATTTGTATTGAATAGTTCTATGGTTTCATTCTCAATCAAGTAATGGAATGATTAGTCTGATTTAATATTTAATTGAGGGATTTTAATTTATTATGCATAATTTTTATCATCCTTTATCCTTTAAATGTATTTTTAATTTTAAGTGGATGTTACTAAATTAATTAACCTTTTTGGATAAAACATTTATATATAATTCATTTATTTAATTTTCATCTTTTCACATTAATTTATTTATTTATGTAATCATGGTCTTGCATCCATAAAATAAATAATTGCATAGATAGAAATAATTAATTAATTAAATGATATGTTCATGATTTTTATGTAACTGATGATTTAATGAGCGGATATTAAATCAACCATTAACCTAGGGGAAATAACTCCTATTTTCGGTCTGGACATGAGTTACAACATTCTATCTATTTACTGATGTATCCCTTGGGTTGACATCATTATGTTTTTGTCTTGAATTCCCTCCACACACATTGATATGGTCCATTAATTATAGATATTTATTAACCACACGTAGATGAGGAGAACCAAATGATTGGTTAGAGAGGTTCACATAAATATCATTGGACACGTAGTTCATACGAAATAATTGAGTGAGATATGACTTGAATCCAATCATTTAACTTATTATTAAATAGTTGCAAACTCATGCAATAAATTAAATTAAAACATTCGACACATACACAAGTCTTGGTCAAGTTATTGAACAGTAATAAATGCAACGAATACGCAAAAGTAAATGCCTAACATTCATTTCTTTATTCGTTATTTTATTATTTAAGATATGTTTGCTTGAATTAATTAATTAATAAATTAATTAATTCTCTTGCATATTAATAATCATTCAATCTTATTTGGAGATACCAATGAAACCAGACACGACATATACTAGGGGTGATCAAAACCCATAACACCAGCTGACACCTCAAAACATCACGACCAACCAGAATATGCCACGAAGAAAAGTCTAAACCGAAACTGATTCATGAAACATAATTGAAGCACACATGTAGACAATCATATATACCCATATGCATACATATACCTAACTAAACTGTGGTAAATAAATATTTTAATAACAAAACCATTAAAATAAATTTATCATTATTAACGAGCGACCAATAAAATAATGATGAATTGTTGTATAACGATGGAGAACACAATAGGAGTGGTGAATGTATTGACTATCACCCAAGGACCATCCAAATATGAGCGAATGAACGAAGCAATCCACTTTGGCCACATCCGCTATTTCAATCTCTGTGCACAAATCATTGTAACGAGACTCATGGGACATTGAGTTTGGGTAGACTTTTTTAAAGAGGCGAACCACCTCATCTAGACCCCCAACCTGTTTTGGATGATATTCTCCTGACACATAAGTAAAATTTCTTCCGTATTGTTGATGATGTTGGGCATAATGAAGCAACATTATGAGATTTCATAGCCGCACAATTCCTCGTGTCTCTGCATGAAGCTGCAAAGATTCCGAATCAAAGACTATATGCATGAAGTTAGTGGCAGGAATGATATCCTCAGGATGCTGTTGTTCGAATCGAATTTCATGTTCAGAATGAAATCAGGGTCTTCCTTTTTTATCTTCACTCCACACTCAAAAAGGTTCTTAGTAGATTGAATGTACATCATGGTGGTCGTATTCTTCAATTTTTTTTCCACACTGAAATCAAAGGCCAAAACTAGTGGAGCCTGCCAGAGAACCAGAGAGGCATGACATTGGAAATGGATTGGTTCATAGTAATAGTTTCACCCTGAGGAGTTTTAAGCCCAATGAAGAGGAAACCCCTTCACATGTATAACGAATGTGTGCTTTTTTGGTATGAGTCTAGCAGATCCGGTGGGATGCTCGACACCATGGTACTCAAGCACTCAATTTCTATATGGTGCAATGGGATTAGAGTGTGAAAATTAATGATTGAGTACAAATTATTCAACACAATCCACGAGATCCAAATATTTCACAAGTCGGGCGACTTATGCGTCATTGTGAGAGAATAGTGTCCGCAAACTGATTTTTCAAGTAGAACCATATGACGGATCAAGTCATTTTAGTGACTAGGTTTTGGGAAAGAAATTTTTGTGTGTAATCTGACATAATGGAATCCACACATAGATGATGGAGCTTGTTGTGATGGATGTGGCCAATAGGGAAGACAGTGGGGTGGAAACACTTACTGTTTAGGTTAAACAGTTTTTCTGAAATCAAAAAAATGTCAGGTGTTACAAAATCATTTGACTGGCCCATGTTGCTCTACAAGCAATCAGAGATTGATTGAATGTGGTAACGATTTACAGTAAAAGATGATGGTGTGCATAAGGAGAGAGTTCAACCGAAGAGTGTGTCTATGAGAGCAGCTGGAGAGAGGGTCAACGTCGCACTGTTTTTTTAGTATTCAATGGTGGGATCCACCTTTAAAGATGGTAAGAATGGTCTGACTTCAATTAATATATATTGAACAGAAAAAAGGATTTCAAAAACATTATGAATAATATCAATTCCTAATATTTTTGAAATCTCTTAATCAAATTCATGTGGTTTTTACCATTTTTAAAATGGAATACCACCCTCAACGCTTAAAAAAACGAGCTGATGTCGACCCTCTCTTCAACTGCTCCCATCGACACACTCTCCAGCTGCACTATCTTCGTCTGCACGCCATTTATTTTTACCCTTGGGCGAGTTACCTATTGTCCTCACCCCCCATGACAAGTGACATATTCCCAGCACAAATTCCATTAAGTCAGATTATAGACAAAAAATTTATTTTTTGAAACCCATCAGTCATTAAAGACGACTTGATCCGTTGTATGATTGTACTTGAAACATGAGGGTGATACCATATTGAGTTTCCTAACCTAGGAGGAGAAGATCTTCACCGACCTGGGGATGTTGGAGAACCATATCCCATAGATTGTGTTTAAGAATTTTTTACGCATTCATTAATCTTCCTACTCCAATCTCATTTCAGCATCTAAAAATTGATTGCTTGAGTACCACGGTGTCAAGAATATCACTGGATCCTCTAAACGCAAACCAAGGAATCACTTATTTTATAGATTTATGAATGGGTTTCCCCCTTGTCGGGCTTAAAACTCTTTAGGGTGCAGTTATTTATGTGAATCAATCCATTTCCAATGTCATGCCCCCCGGTTCTCTAGTAGGATCCAACAGTTTTGGGATTTGATTTCATTGTACTAAAAAATCAAAGAACCTACGACCACCATGATGTGCATTTGGTCTGTTACGGACCTTGTTGAGTGTGGAGTGAAGATAAAAAAGGGCGACCCTGGCTGCATTTTGAACTTGACATTATATTTAGAAAATGAGATCCTGAAGATACCATTCATAACACTGACTTCATGCATAATGTCTTTTATTTTGAATCTCTACAGATTCGATCAAGGATACGTGGGAGCGTGCGGATAAAAAATATCATCATGTTGCTTCATTATAGTCAAGCTCGTCATCGATACCCGAGACATTGTCCTTATGTGCTGGGAGAAGATCATCCAGAATAGTTTGAGGGGTCTAGAAGAGGTGGTTCATCTCTTTCAAAACATCTTCTCAAACTCAATGTGGTGTGAGTCCCATTACCAGGATTTGTGCGAAAACATGGAAATAACAAAGGTGGAAAAATTGGTGTGCTTCGTTCATTCAATTATATTTGGATATTCCTTGGGTGATACTTAATACAGTCACCACTACCATTTTGTTCTCTGACATTACCACACAATCCCTGCTTAGTGTATTGTCCACTCATTAATAATGATAAATCTCTTTTTTGGGATTTTTTTTTTAAAATATTTATTTACCACAGTTAAGTTGGTATATGTATGCATATGGGTCTACGTGATTGTCCATTTCTGCACTTCAATTATGATGCGCGACTGGGTTTTGGTTTCGACTATTCTTCGTGACATATTTTGGTTGGTCTTGCTGTTACGAGGTACCAGCTATTGTTAGTGGGTTTGACACCCCTACGCTGTGTTGCTTCGGGTTTCATGGGTATCTTCAAATAAGATAGGATGATCATTAAGATGAAATAGAATTAATTTATTAATTAATTAATGAAAACATGTTTATCTTAAATAATAAATGAATGATTAATTGAATAATATCCAATTACATTTGCGTATTCATTTCATGTATGATCATTCACGTGCTTGACCAAGAATTGTGTACGTGTTTCATGTTTTAATTTAATTTATTACCTGAGTTTTCAATAATTTAATATTAAATTAAATGATAGACATTGATTTATCCCTCCATCCATTATTATGTAGGACCTATGTGTCCCATGATATTTATGTAAACCCCTATAACCAATCTTCTGGTTCCCCTCACCTGCATATGATTAATAAATATTTTTAATTAATGGTGCATCTAAAGGCTCGCAGAGGTGGTTCAAGACGAAACCATAATGATGTCAACTCAGGTGATAAACAGGTGGAATGTTGTAACTCATGACAATACTTACAATACGTGTTATTTCCCCTAGTTCAATGGTTGATTTAATGTCCGCTCATTAAATCAACCATTAGATAAAATAGAAAGAGATTTAATAAATAAAAACATTTTATTTTTTATATCTCAATTGTTTTGTAATCAAGAAAAGTACTAATATTATTATTATTTTAATTGTAGAATAAAATTAAAATTTCACCATCCACAATATCCCTATGACCAATATTGGAGAAATACAACCTCTTAACTGATAGTAACTTCTAGGGGTGGATTAGGCACCTTTGGGTTATACTACCTAGTGAAGGAAAATCATAGGTGTTGGAATCCTTATTGCCTGATCCACCTGTTAAAGAGGCGAGTGATGAAGATTTCGTTGTCTAAAAAAAATTTGAGATGCGGTCGACATTAAATGTTTAATTCATTCATTGATGAATAGTGAACTAATGAAATATCATGAAAACATGGATTCGTATAGCATGCTTGAACGCCTCTGTGATCTTTAACATGAGAGAGCTAGACAAGAATGACTTGAGATTTCCAAGGCGCCCTTTTAGAGCAAGCATGGAGTGGGTTCCCCTGCTGGGCCTCACGTAGTCAAGATCATTCACTATATTGAGTGCTTAGAGTTTCTAGTGTTTAAAATACTCGAATAACTAAGCACTTGTCTTAATCTGGAATCACTCTCTTCTAGCTTCTTCAGTTTTGTTGTGATTTTTAATATGAACATTGAGAAGTATCTACTAGATTTGCTCACTCTTCTTCTCTAAGTAGAGTAGACAAGGATATGAATCATGAAAAACCTTATGTCTTTATGGTGAACAAATGGAAATGTCAAAAAAATAGATTTATGCCCAAAGCATCTTCACGACCTTTCCAGAAGAGGAAGATCAAGGTAATAGTGAAAGAGATGCTATTTGTTTTTCATCTGCCAACAAGGGCCACTGGAAGAAAAATTACACCCAGCTGAAGGAGAAAGGGGAAGCTTCTGGTGCATTCATCATCAAGTGGAATTTATCCATTTATACAAAATGGGTATTAGATACAGATTTTGGTGCTCACATATGTATTCAAATACAGAAACCAAGCAGATTTAGAAAGATTGATTGAGGAAAGGAAGATCTTCGAGCAACCAACATAGCTGAACTTGATTTTGTAGCTATCGGGGACAACCAACTCATGTTGCCAATCAGAATGATCTTGGTTTTAAAGGGTTATTATGTTCCTTCAGTTACAAAAAACATTATTTCTATATCCTGACTTGATAAAGATGGATTTATTTTTCAAATTTGAGAAAAAAAAAATTTATAATGATAACATTTGTTATGATAAGACACATTTAAATAACAGTCTTTATGTGTGGGATTATACAAACCACATAATGACAATCGATAACAAATTAACTTCACATGACTCATACCACACCAAACTTTGGCATCACCAGCTTGGTCATGTAAATGAAGTGCTTGATTAAATTATATCAGGATGAATATTTAGATTCATTTGAACTAAAACCACTTAGTGTTTGTCACTCATGTTTACAAGGAAAAATGACCACATTCCCATTTAGTGGGAAAGGGATAAAGAGCTTCTCTAATTAGTTCATACCGAAGTGTGTGAACCATTTCCTATTGAAATAAGGGGAGGGTACTCATACTTCATAAATTTTAATGATGAGTTGTGTAGATATGGATATGTCTACATAATGAGGGAGGTATAAGTCAGAATCTTTTGATAAATTTAAGGAATACAAGAATGACTTTGAGAACAACTTTGGTAAGAGGATTAAGAAATTTTTCTTAGACTCTGATGGAGAATATCTTAATCAAGATTTCATTGATTATCCATGGGAGTTCAAAATTTTATTTCAACTCACTACTCCTACACCTCAGTGGAATAGTGAAAGCGAAAGGAGGAACCAAACTTTATTGGACATGGTGAGATATTAATATTAAAAAATTTGGATAAGATTAATGGATACAAAACAGTTACATTGTATGAATAAATTGTATTCCTCTTAGTTCACTTGTTTATATTGGTTAATTTTATTATATTTGTTTATAATTGATAACATTAATAGGTTATTCAATTTTCATTATGAGAACCTTATTCATATCATAAAAATAATATTTATCCTTTATACTTATTCCTAGATCCATCCATTAATGCGGTATTGAAAAAAATGAATGCATCGTTCCATAGGTGTGGTGGTCCGCACATATGCATGGATGATGATTTCATGTTTTCAAGGAACAAGATGAAAAAGTAACATGGTTTAATATTTCAAAATGATAAATAAGTTATAAATATAATAATTATATATTAATTTCCTATTTTGGACAATCTATTTTTGGTTGTGAAAAAAATAAACTCATTTATTCATGGATGTGTTAATATATCCATATGCACGTTTTACATTTTTTTATGGAAAATAGATGAGGTGGTTAATGGTTGAACCATAATTTTAATATCATTTCAATATACAAAGGATACTGATGTTATCATTTTAATATGGTGTAATGAAATTTCTAAAAAAGGGGAGTCCAAAAAATAATTACTAATAAGAGATGTTACGAACGTATACCTCACTTCTTGGATTATCTTCATTTTCAAAGGGGGTTAAGCCTTTGAGAGATGATATTTTGGGAGGACTATAACATCTTTTAGATAGTTTGGACATACTGATTCTAAATTTTAAATCTATTTTTTCCAATTAAATTTATAATTTTTTAAAAATTAATTTTAATACAACAAATGTATATTGAATTAAAGCTGTTTTTGAGAAAAATATTACTTAGGAGTTAAAATATCAAATATTGTTTTGTAAACTATAATAAATATTAAAAATTGTATAAGTTAAATTACTAAATACATATTTTTTTCATTATAAATGATTCATAAATTTCTATTTCATACTTATATTCTAATAATTCCATGAAAGTCAAAATATTTTAAAAAATGTTATATTTTACAATTAACCTAAAAACCATATCTAAAAAATTCATCGTAGGGTAATATTGTTATAATAATCTAAAATTTAATTTAATTTTTTCAAATAATTGATCGAAAATTTATAAATTTTATTTTTAAATATAATATTAAAATACAGTGAAAAAATATTCTTATAGGAAAATGACTTGGAATATTATCTATTCTTCCTTATTTTGGGTGAATTTCTAAAAAGTTAAACATAGATTTATATGTTTAATATTATATTTTTAAATTAAATAAATTTCTTCCTAAATATAAATTTGATCTTTCAAAAAGTTTTCAAAAACATTAAAGTCAGTATTTATTGTCATGATGTCATAAAGGTGAAAATATTTGAAAAAATTGGTATTATTCACCATTCACCCAAAAGTAAGCTATATCAGAAAAACATTAAAAATTCATCCAATGCTTATTTTTAAATCATCAATTAAAAAATGATATTAATTTCATAAAATTAAAAATTTAGGAATTTATAATTTAAAAGAAAATGTGAAATTATAAGAAAAATTGTTTTTATAAGAAAATATCTCTTATACTTTATGTGTAAAAATTGAGTATTAATATATTAGGTCAAACATTGAAATATTGTCATATTTTCAAACATATCAATTTAATTCATTAAAATAAAATATAGAACATGTTAAAAACAATGATTTAGACAAAATATCTCTTTTAATATTGAATAATTTTAATCATGTTAATTTATTTATTTATTATAACATGTTTACTAGTATTGTACAAAAAGAATATATAAGCCCAATAGTCACATAGTTCTAACTGCCACATAATTCCAATGGTCGTATAATCTAATTGATCATATAACCTTTCAATATATATTCTTGTATGTATATTAATTCATCAAAATACACTATACTTGTCTATCCTCTGTGAGATTTATTCTCTCTTTTGTTAGTGTTTCATACCAAGTTTTTTTTCAGTTTTCATCCACCTTTTTTGGATCATAAATCTTATAGTTGTTATTTTGGATGCCTCTTGTTGTTTTGATTCCATGGGGTGTTGTTCTCCTTATTTTTCTAGTTGATTGGTTTCGTTGGGTTGGCATCATCTCACCATATTTTTATTTTTGTCTTTGTTGGTTGGATCTTATGGTCAGATCACTTGGATCATTGAATCATTGATTCCATCACATTTTCTTTGATTTTTTATCCTAATCATATTGTATTTGATGGTTGAATTACATGATTCATATTTCTAGAGGATTTAGATCTGTTTTCTTTGAGTGGATTCGTTAGTAGAATGAATGGTGTTTTTATATGATTATGGTACCTCCACTTTTGTGGGTATATTCTACTAATGTCTTTAATACCAGGAGAGAAGAAGTTCATTGTGGTATTTTTTAATCAATGGTTTGAAATAAATGTATTTAACAAATGTAGCTAGAATGGTTGAGTTTACTTCTAGTCAACCTAGTCTTAGATCCTGGAAGAGGCTTAGACAAAATAGAGTATTACAGGGGCATGATAGTTCAATTATAATGGGAAAAAGAAGATGGATGATGACCTTTTAAGAGAGGCTTTTCCTCACAGTAAATGTTTTAATTCATTCATGGGACATTTTCACTAAAATATTGATCAAGAGTAGTTTGCTGATCATAATCTCCACTAAGATCCATAAAAAAATTATTTTGTAACTATTGGGGAATATGAAACTCCCAAAAATCTAGAATACTACATCATTATAGTATATATTTCTACCTTGACATGGTTTTTGTGTCTGAAACCAAGTCAATAAGAAAAGACACATCTCTTCTGAAGTTATGGCTGGGTTTTTAAAATGGATTCTTTCTGAAATTTGCAGAAGATTATGGTGTTCTTGGCCTCTTATGTAAAGAGGGAAACGATTTTTCTATTTTACAATACTCTTAATTCCATATTGTTGAAACTATTTTGGGTGGTGATTCGAGGGTGCGGGTTTTCAACAGGGTTTGGGGATGGATTTCTTGGGTATGATAAATTGAGAATCTGGCAGTTTCTCAAAAATAATTGAATGTGATTTTTAGAGGTACCTTCTTGTTATAGGGGATTTTAATGAAATTCTTTTTGATAAGAAATATTTTTGTGGGGTTATGAGTGTTAGCGATTTTCTGGACTTTTGGTGTATTTTTTGATGGAACAAATTTTTATCTTCTTGGTTTTGAGGGAGGTTCCCTTCACTTAGATTATGGAAATTGGTCCTGGTACTCACTTTTCAGAAATGTTTTACTAGTTTTTGGATACCTCTAAATGGATAGAGTTTTCCATTATTTTGACATATGGTTGGTCGGGATGTCTTAAAAATTATTAATCATTTCAGTTGGGGTATAATGGAGCTTCATCCTTTTAATGAAACTATAAATAATTTTATTCCCAAACGTGTTGGGTCATGCATTTGTGCCCCAATTTTTTATCATAGATAATGAAATTGTGGCTCATGAAGTGTTACATTACATGAATATAAAATTCTTGGCTTAGAAAGGCTCGATGGCCTTAAATATTTATATGATAAAAGCCTCCAGTAGGGTTGAGTGTGGCTTCCTTAGTTCATTCCCTATAAATATGAATTACACCATACTTTTATCCAAAATATTATGAGTTGTTTTTTGATAGGCTCCTATAACATCAATATTAATGTAGAATACATATAATCTTTCTCCCATTCAAGAGGTTAAAGTCAGATAGGATCCATCTTTATATATCTATTTATCATCATTGCTGATGTATTTTATAAATTGATTTAGAATATAGCTATGCATGGATTAATTCATGGTGTTAAAGTTATTAAAAATGGCCCTGTCATCTCACATTTGTTTTTGTAGATGATTGATTGTTTCTCTCTCTGGCCTCTGGTGTGGAGTTCTCTCATATTTATCATCTCATTCATTTATTTTAAGATGCTTCAGAAAAAAAGATCAATTTGTATAATAAATCAGAGACCTCCTTCAACAAATATGTTCATCAAGAGCAGCATAATGAATTGTGTGTTATGTTTAATTTTAAGAAGGTCACCAAACATAATAAATTTGTGGGCCATACCTAATGTTATTAAAAGGTCTAAAAAGGTTTTTTTGATTCAGTTCTTGATAGGGCCTAGAAGTGTATCAATGGTTGGAGGGTAAAGTGTATGTCAAGAATCGAGAACTATTTTTATAAAATCTGTGGCATAGGGTATTCATCTCTATGTTCAAATTACCAGATGAATTTATTTCTCAACTCCACTGTTTTTAGATTTTTGGGGTGTGGTTGATAGTATAAGATACACATGGTTTTAATGGTAAATGTTTCTTTTTCCTAAAGAGAGGGTGGTTTTGTTTTATGGCACATGAGAAATTTTAACTCTGCCATACTAATGATAAACATTGGACGTCATTATGAATGTTTGATAAAAGTGCTAACAATGACATATTTTATCAGTGCTTTTATTTAACACCAAAAAATCCCATTGTATCACTTTTATTTATCACCAATAAAGCTCATATTTATCAATTTTAAAAATCAATTCTAAAAATCATGTGTGTTTCATTAAAAAAATTATCTTTAAAATCATATATTAATATATAAAAAAATTATATTGAATTTTTTTAACATATTTTATTAAATACGATTTATGTAAGATAATATATACATTTTTGCTTGATATATTTTATTTCCTTAAAAATGTTATAAAATAAATTATATATATATATATAATATTCCTAAATATGTTTTATTTAATATTTTGTTATAAATCATATAAATATATGTCATATATTTAGTGTGAAACAATTTATTAATTTAATTAAAAATAAAAATTCCATTTTCCTTTTCAATTTGAAATATATATTAAATATTAAATCTTTAATTATTAATTATAATCCTAAATTTCTTACACTGTCACATGAAAATATCACACATATACATATATGAAATTAATTTAATTTTATAGAGAAAAATACAGAAATATTATAAATTTTTTATATTATCTTTTTGTTTTTTATTTAATAATATATAATATAAAATATTTAATATGATATGTTATTAATTATTACATTTTATTGATTTATCACATTTATATTAAATATATACTATTTATTATTTTTTAATTAATATATATATATTTTAAATTTATTCATTTTTATTAATAATTTTTTCATTAATAAATTTTTTAATATTTTTGTAACTTTTTCTTTTTTAATTTTTATATGTTTAATATTTTTTTAATTTTTTTATATTTATTTGTATTTATTTATTAAAATTTATTATTATTAATTATATTGTAATTTACATAACTAAAATATTTTCATTTTCATTTAGACAACATTAATTTTTGTTTTTTTAATTTTTATAATTAATATTTTATTCATTTTTTTGATATTTTTCAATATATTTATATTTTAATTAAATTTCACTCATGTTTAACTTTACTCATTTAATATTAAATATTCATTAATAATTTTAAGTATTTTTTTAAATTTATTATAATTTGCAAGTTTTAAATATTTTTAATTTATTCATTTTTAATGTTTTTATACACAATTATTCATTAATATGTTTAATATTTGAATATATAGATATCAATATATATAATATTTCCTCAAATGATTTATATAATGAAAAATATTTATATTTACATTAAATAATAGATTTAGTTAAATAAGGTTTATAATTTAAAATTAATATTAATTAAAAATATTTACTAATTTAATTGAGTAATGGACCTTTAATAAAATGCCATTTGTTTATTAGATTTAACATATATCAAATCTATCACATTAATTTCACACATACATATATGTAATTAATACAATTTTATATAGAACACACACGTAATATTTATGTAGCATATTCAATTTTTAATATTTATTTTATAATTTTATTTAATAACATAATATATTTAATAATTATTGTGTTTTAAATCAGTAAATTTTATTCTTTTGTTATATTTTTATTCAATATATACTATTTATTACTATTTAATATTTATTTCAAATTTATTAATTTTTAATATTATCTATTCGTTAATAATCCTAAGTGTTTTTAATTTTTTTTAATATATTCAATTTCAATTTTTCATTATTTAATATTTTTGCATTTTTATACATTTTTCATATTTATTTATACATGTTTATTCAGTAACGTGTAATTTTTTTTAATATGGCTGTAATTTATATAATTAATATGTATTCATTTTCATTTTTACATATATTCATTTTTTACTTTTTTTAATAATCTATATAATTAATTACACGAGTTCATTTTTTAAACAATTTTGTAGTCTACTGTTTTTTAAATTATTCTATATCACTCTTTAATATTAATCTATTTGATATTATTCATCATTATTTATTCACTATTAATGATACTTACTTTTTACTTTTTATTATAATTCATCTAGTTTTAATATTTATTCTTTTAATATTTTTTGTAATTTATTCATTTTTAATATTTATATATACGATTTTATTCATTAACATTTAAGGTTTTTAATATGGTTGTAATCTACATATTTAATTTTTATTCATTTTAATTTAATTTATGTTCATTTTTAATTTTTTAAATATTTTCTAAGTCTATTCATTTTTAGTTATTAAATTTTCCTCATTTATAACATTCATTCTTTAAGATTATATATTCATTAATAATGTTAATTAAATTTTACCTTTTTATTATTTATTCATTTTTAATATATATTCATTTAGTATTTTTATAATTTATTTTATATTGTTTTTATCACCACTTTGCAAAAAGCCCTCATAAAACCTTTACGATATTTTAAATAGAACCATAACAGAGGACCCCATCACTCACGCCCGTCAAGCTCTTACAAAACTGAAAATTTTCCTTTGCCCTCCGTATAACAACTTAGATGAATCAAGGCTTTCAAAAACCAAACGTATGTGACTTGTGATCCATTGTTCATGATCTTGCATTGTTTCAACATCTTTAGTTCTTATTTGTGAATTTTTAATTTTCCCAATGTATTTGAACGACTCACGTGAGTGATCTTATTTTTTCTTGATTTACCTCCCTGATTCCCCCACACAATCTCCCTCGTCTCGAGCCATTGTTGCTACACACACTCTCTCTCTCTCCCACACATTTATGTTTCCTCGATCTACCTATGCCTCCCCTTATCATAGGTTCTTATATGTTGCCTCCTTTTAGTACAATCCCCCATACCTCCAAGATCCGTTATTCAGTATGACTCCAATCAACCCTTAAAATTGGGTAGTTATTTCAAAATCTAAAAAATGTTGATTAGATAGAGATTAACCTAATGATTTGATTCATTTTAATTTCTTTAATATGTTACTATGTTTTTTACCTAATGAAATATTTAGAAAATTGTTTTTAAAAATCCTATAAGAACATATATAGTATAAATCAGGTTTGTAAGTATATCCAACAATTAAATTTATCATATTAATTTAATTTAGACTAGTTAAAATATTTATTGATTACCCTATAAAACATTATAAATAAAATTTTAAAATGGAAATTTTCCAATTTATGTAGAGTTATCCTTTAAATAGGATTATTATTGTTTTTTAAAATCACATTGATTAATTTCATAATAAGTGTATATGGTATTAATTTCTAATTTAAATCATTTTTTTAAAATATCCCATGCCTAAAAAATATTTGGAGATCTTGTTCTTATACTTATTTGTCATGTGTTCTCCTTTATCAATGTCTTTATCCTTGTGATATTGTCCTCGACTTGCATCACCTCCCTCACGTATACCTGATAGGGATCTACCATCACACCTTTCATCCTGCAGCCCTGACCATGTCATAATCAAGTGGGGCTATACCTGGTTCACTACCAAACTCACGCTTCTTCCAGTCCTCTTGATTCTTCTCAGCCACGCTAATTTCTATTGATTTCAAGTTTTGATGAATGTTACTTATAAGTGGCCAAATGTCATGTATTATTTCATTTACTCACTACTCCTTCTGGATATTATATGTTGATACTCTAATTTGGGTCCATGCCAAAACTGGGCAGTTTAACTGTAGGGATTTTTACAGGACAACTTGTGGGGTTCTAACTCCTACACCGCAATGGTTGCTGCATTTCAAAGCTAGCTTCATTTGGCCAGCTTGGTTCTTCTTGATATATAGATTGTGGAAAAATAGAATGCCAACAGCTGACCTTCTCAAACGGTCTGGCCTTCAAATGTCTTCTATGTGTTCTATTTGTCGGGCTTAGGAGGACTCGATGCAGTATGTCTTCATGGACTGCAGGCATGCCAAGCAGCTTTGGGATTACATTGGCTATCTATTTGGGATTGTGGTTGACACATATAGGCCGGTCCTAGACCTACTTTCTGGCATGGTGTATGCTCAATGTAGTGATGAAATTCAAATCATGCTTTTGGTGGCTGTTGCGGCTGTTATTGCAGATATTTGGGAAGCTCAGAACTGCTTTTTTTTTGTGATGCACACTCCACGGTATAGTAAGGTATGATGGTTGTCCATAGGGATTTTTATGCAGCCTCAGTGGTCCAGGATGGAGCCATGTCTAACACTATTCATGATCTCCAAATTTTGAGAAATTTTAGTGTTTTGGGTTGGCCGTGCAAGCCTCGAATGCTGAAACATATTCGGTGGATTCCACCCATTGTGCCTTATATCAAAGTGAATGTAGATGGGGTTGTGTCAGGCACACCAGGTACGTTGGGGTGTGTGTGGGGGGGGGGGTGTTCCGGACCTACCATTGGTTTTTTAAGGGACACTTCCACCATGCCATTGGAATTGGAAATTCATTCAAAGTGGAAATCTGGGCCCTGATATATGTTGTTAGGTATGTTGTCCAGTTTAATTAGAAGTGTATATGGATTGAATCTGACTCCCTCTTTGCGGTTCATGCATTGAAGAAAAATACACATAATGTGCCTTGGTGTGTGCTACCTCAATGGGTTTACTGTCTCAACAAGGTCGTGCAAATGCGCCTAGAGGTTTCACATGTCTATCGGGAGACCAACTAGGTGGCTGATGCTTTGGAAAAGCGGGAACTTATTGATCTTGGTAGAATGTGGTCTTTCACGGCGCATGATTATTGTGCCCCACTTGTGGAGGATGATAGATGTGGGGTGTTGTACACTCGATTATGTAATAACTCCTTATATGCCTAACTCTCCTCCTATTTTATTTAATTTTCTTAGGACCGGCTTCCACCAGTTCCTAGTATTTTTTCAAATCATATGAGATATCATCGAATTAATCAAACGTGACATTAAGCAACTAAAAAGTGTTAGTCACCTGAACATTCACACACCTTCTACACCGTAACATGACATTGGATCGGGGGAGTGGATCAAAATTCACACACAATGGATAAGAAGACAAGTTATAGGCATCATTCTTACCCCCATGATTAAAATAAATCATTTCTATCCATTTTCATCCATTAATAAGAAGAAAAACCCCAATCCTTTTAACATTTTCATTACCGTGAACATCTATGATTGAGATTTTTCAACCCAAACTGCTAACCTCATGTTCAGTTAAAAATGTCTTCTTGTAAGAATGATACAAAAAGTGAGAGAACACAAAATAATGTTTTAGATCATTTTTATGTGGGTAAATTAAGATTCTTTTTCATTCATAGTTCCTTAGCCTTGTAAATTTTCACTCACAGTAGTTGATTCCCCTACTGACCTCATTGAGGATTCCTTATACTTTCATTCATAGTGGCACAGTAATTGTTTAAATTTGAATCATTCAAGAAACCCTAATTAGGTTGTTCTTCAATCTTCTAGCTTGAGACTTATAGTTCATTGGATTTAAATTCAAGATCATCTTCAAATTTGGGTTCTCAAGACCATGTGATTGGTGCCTATAAATGTTTTCATCATCTGAAAAATGATCAACTTTGGTTCCTAATCATCTTATGTTACAAACCATGTCTGGTCGTCATCCGACCCAGTCTGCAGCAAGGCCCGAGGAGTGTTCCTGATCCCCACGGGCTGACAAATATTGCCTAGTATCAATATAAACCAGTTGGGAACAATTTGACCCATAAAAATAGATAGATAAAAAAAGACAAACTAAACAAAATAGATAAATAAAATATGAATTGAACAAACTATGTAACGAGATATACCTCAGGTGACCTCGTGGGTCACCACTGAACACAAACCACACATGTTGCAAGTACAATACAAAACTAGACCCTAAAACTGAAAAAATAAAGTATGCGTGAGCACTGATATTCTCAATAAGAATGCCATATTAAAAAAAAGAGATATTCCCTTACCGTCAAAAAGAACCCCAAACATGCTAGATTGAAAATAAGTCTGATTAAAATATTGTTTTCCATTCTTTTCAAAATCATGTAAAATGTTTATATTTTTAAGGAAAACATTTTTCTACCACTATATTTTCAAAATAGAATTCAAACATGCATTAACATTTAAAAATTAAAGTGAATCAATTTAAATTTAAATACGGTTTTCACGAAAGAGGAAACAAGCATGAAACAACTGAATTAAAAATCATATCATAAGCACCATGGGAAATCCCCAAGCATCTAGTGTTAGTTGGGAACCTAGGATATCCTCGCACCTTAGTGTAAATGTGTCATATGAGACACAACAATCTACGTTCTCCTAAATGAGCCACTAGTAGGAAACACACCCATAACCTAGTGGTCTCCAATCATCACAAGTATTTAGTTAGCATTGTAACGCCAATACTGGTAGATTAAACCGGGACGAACCACTTACATTTCATCCAAAGTACTTTTCCTAGTACGCCCACCTAGGTACCCATGGTTTCCCTTGTGCTCAAGTTGAATTTCACATGCACACACACCACACCTCCACATTCACACAAAGGAAAAAAATTTCAATGAAAACACCTCTCTTTACAAAGCATCACCTTTTTCAATTTACGCACACCATAGAAAATACCTTTTTCAAATACCTTTTCCATCACTTAAAAAGATCCCAAATTCCCATTTTTAAAAAAATACCAGAATCAATATTCATTTAAATCAACTTTCACAACTAATATACACACCAAAATTTTTAGAAATACCCAACACACACCCAAAACCAGTTTCGAAACTGCTGTTAATGATTTAAAATGTTAATCATTCTAAAACAAGCTTGGGATAATATTTTAAAGGAAAATACAAATGTCAACAATTAAAGAGAACCTAGAAAATGATAGAAAGACCATCATCAAGCAACACCATCACTTCTCCTAGCATGAATATACTATTTAATATAAAAAAATACTTTTTAACACACTTGGGAAATTAAGGAATTCAATGTAATGTTATAGGCATTGGGGACCTACCTCAACACACAGAGCTCATGAAAATGGAAACTCGGGACTGCTTCACCTATATGCACAAACATTTTCACACATATATATATACCATTTGACTGAAATACATACTCCCTGCACCATGAGGGAATATGCGCAAGGAGGATATACATATATACATGCTTACCCATGTATATACATATAGTTCTTTGTCGCTGATGACCAAAACCCACACTGTGATAAACAAAACACCCTACAACGTTGCAAGGAAGTCTAATAACTACCAAAGGTTCCAAATAAAATCCAAATTGAACAAAGAAACAATAGAAACCTCACCCCAAATACCTTTACGGACCATGTTTTGTATTCCCAAAACCACTTAAAAAAACAATTTGTCAATTTATAAAACATATCACATGAATACCACAAGACCTCACTTCAAAACACACAAATTTCACATACAAAAACCATTTTAAAATCAATTGCACGTCCCAACCCTTTTAAACGCCATTCACACACCAAAAAAATTTGTAAATACATTTCACACAACTTACATAACTCATAAAACCCATTTGAAAAAACTAATGGAAATGAACGTAATCAATTAAATCATTTCTAATGGCCAAGACCCCTTCCAGTCCTCACATAATCCAATTTCACTTTAAATAATGCATCTCAAAATTTAGACAATTCACTAATCACACTAAAATTTCCCAATAAAATCCAATTTGAAAAAGTAATCCATTTTCCTTTAAAAAACACCTTCAAACTCATTCACACAACCATAATAACACATTCAAAAAGTATCTCCCTAATGAACCTACAAATGTTCACCATTTTCCTTTGAAAATACAATTTCATCATATACGTATGCCAAAACACTTCTAAAAATATTTTTCACAGAACATAATTAAACCATATAACAAATATAAACACTCAATCAAGCATATTAAATTCATAAAAAATGTTTAAGCACAAAACCACCTACCTTTGGGGAAGAACTTGATAGAAAAGTGGTGCAGAGTCCTTCGACACTTCAAACGCACCACAAGAAAGCCAAAATGATCCCTAAATAAGGAAAAATTTGACCAAAAATCATAAGACCAACCCCTAAATATAATACCCTACCGAATGGAAACCTAAAATCCTAAACAAAAGAAAATAAAACCTGACTTGTAAGGACTCTCCTGTGCTAGAGAGCGAGTCGGGATAATTGGCGGGTTGCACAAGGGGGAGTCGGGGCTGGCCGACGGGTCACTAGAATATTTGGCCGACAAGGGGGATAGGTGGTGCAACACATAGAGGAAGAAGGTCTGTTGCATATCGCACGAGGGAGGTAGGGAACCAGGGGGTTCGTCGGACCAAGTCCTGCCAAGGGTAGGGTGGTGAGCGTGCAACGGGTAGAGGGGAGGAAGGCACGACATCAAGGGGGAGGTGAGGCGTGATGGGGGGGGGGTATCCGAACCCTAACAAACAAGGAAAAAAATAAAACTAAATGAAAATCAATAATAATAATAATAAGGATAATCAGAAAATTAATAAAATTAATAATTTAAAATGCATTGGGTGTGACATCATATCACTTAATCACCACATGGCCCATCACGTACCAAGTGAAGAAATGAATAAACCTCAAATCCTCACTCTTTTCTGAATCCCACTTAGAAATGTTATAGAAACCATCATAGAATTACAAAAATTTTATCCCATAAAACATAAAATCGAAAACATAGACAAATATCAACATGTTTACCACATATTGTTTCTTTTAATGTCATCATTGTGTAAAATGATTACTTATTTAGAATCATATCTAATAACATTCAAACATTGGGTTCCCCTTTTTAGAAGTATATATAACTTTCCCATTTGATTATGAATACCTTATGTGTATTTATTTATTTTTTGCACAAAATGAATATTTTATAAACATTACAGGATGGATATGAATCAAAAATGGATGGGCACTAATTGCATAGAAAAATTGTGTGAGGAT
The DNA here is from genome assembly GCA_963277665.1 of Viscum album. Classification (NCBI taxonomy): domain Eukaryota; kingdom Viridiplantae; phylum Streptophyta; class Magnoliopsida; order Santalales; family Viscaceae; genus Viscum; species Viscum album. Next base: position 1,071,501,024 of record OY728127.1, on the reverse strand, counting down.
GGAGTTAAAGAGTTGATCAAGATTTTAATAGAGTAAGAATACGACCCATCCCAAATATTTTATCCATGTTTACATTTTTTTTATTCTAGAAATTTTCATTGTAAGAGTTGGAAGAAAATTTGATTTGTCATGGAATGAGTCATAGTAATGAATGTTGGACTAGGCTTGGGATGAAACTGGATGTACATACTGTTTATGATGATACTATGGTTAATGGATCATTTGATAAGATTAATAATGTAAATGATGATGGAGATTATATAGAATAAATTAAAATGGATATTGAACAAGATCTTCATGATTTTCCAAATTTGTTTGAGAAGTTAAATAGCTTTGCTAAGAGACCATTGTATATCGATCGTACTAAATATACAACATTGTTAGCTATATTGATGATATATAATTTGAAAGATATCAGTGGATGGATTGTCACCATCTTGATAGAACTAGTCGGTCTCCTGCATAAAATAAAACTAGAAGAAAATGATATTCCTTGTTGAACATAAGAAACTATATGAATAATATATTAAATGGGAATGATCTATAAAAAATACATTCCTATCTAGATGATTTCATATTATTACGCAAGGACCATGAATCACTCCTAAAATACTCTATGTGTGATGTGAATTGATACAAGAAATACGAATCAAGTCCTTAAAAAGTTAAATTGTACTTTCCTATCAATATATTAATTAGATGAATATATATATTCCAGGAAACTTCTAGAAAATTAACATGACATACAGATATATGAATTGAATATGAGAAACTAGATTATCTAATAGAAACTCCTCAGTGGGAGAAAATTGACTATGAGTATCCTAAAATTGGAAATGAGATGAGAAACTTCCATATTACATTATCTACAGAAGGAATAAATACTTTTGGTATATAGATTATTACTCAAATTACATAGCTAGTTATGTTGGTAAATTATAACATGCCACCATAGTTATGCATGAAGCACAAATGCATTAGGTTTTCTATGGTTATATCTGGACCAACACAACCCAGTCAAGATATTGATGTCTATTTTTCTCCATTGATCAAAGATATGAAATTGATGTGATATATAGGTGTTACATTTTATGGTTATCATAGAAGTGAATAATTTACATTACGATCCATGTTGTATAGGATGATAAATGAATTTATTACTATTGAAATTTTTTCTGTCTATGACATTAAATGAATTTTGGGGCGTCCTATTTGTGGAGAATACACACTCCCAATAAGATTAAAAAATCTTCAAAGATTGTGTTTTTAGGATATCACGATTTTTTACCTCGATGACATAAATAGAGATCATGGATGACATTATTTTATGGGAATACAAAAAAAGGTACAACACATTCTCCACTTGATCAACTATTCGAAAAAGTAAAAGATATTGACAATATTTTTGGTAAACATTTTTTGGAAAACCTAATGATATTAAGTTAGAAAATAATATCCTATTATTTTAATTACTATAATATAATTTTTTGTATATGTGAAATTTTTTTGATGTCATGCATGTAGAAAAAATGTATTTAATAGTTCTGTTGGAACGATACTAAATATTCTTGAAAAAAATAAAATATTGCATCAAGGCTAGGTTGGAAATGATTGATATTGGTATAAGAGAAGATTTGACATCAATGATGGGTGGAAGACAAACTTTTCATCCACCAGTAGTTTATAATTAATCCAAATAAGAAAATTTAAAATTTTTGAATTTCAATAATAGTGTCAAATATCCATAAGGGTATTCACAAAATACCAAAAATGTAATGTAATTTAATAATTTGAAGTTATAGGGTCTAAAATCACATGACTATCATGTTTTTATGAAATATTTTATGCCCATTTCTTTATGTTTTATTCTACCTAAAAATGTATGACATTAATTAACTAGACCCTACTTCTTTTTCAAAGCCATATTCTGTAAAGTTATTGACTCAGTGAAGTTTTCAATCTTGAATAAGGAGATTGCAGTCATATTATGTGAATTAGAGATGTTATTCCCAACATCATTCTTTAATATAATGGTGTTCTTGATGGTTCACTTCATTATAGAGGTTCAACTATGTGGTATAGTCCATTAATGATAGATGTACCCCATTGAATGATATATGATGATTTTGATAGGGTACGTAAAGAACCAAAGTCATCCAGAAGGTTGTATTGTAGAATGATATATATTAGAATAAAAAATTGAATTATATATTGATTTCCTATCATATGATGATGGTATCGATCTCCAAAAATCTGATCACCGTGAACACCTTATAGACAAAGGGATTTCTGAAAGAGATGCTGCTACAATTACCATCCTAGAGTGGGAGCAAAGTCACTTTTAAATTTTTCATAATAGTGTAGAGTTTTCTCTATATGTTTAATACCATAATTTGATTCGTAGAATTTTTAATGATTTGGGTGCTGATGAATGAATATCAAGTAAACATAATCAATATTTTATAAGATGGTTTTGAGATCATATTTATAATAAGTTATCCGAAAATATAAATTCAATTGTCGAATGACTTCGATGGCTATCCAGGACACTAAATGTAAATGTTATATCTTAAAATTCTTTTGTAATTAATGGTTATACATTCTATAAAAAGGAAAATCATGAATGTTGTATGATGAAAAATAGTGGAGTTATGCTTATAGGGGAAGTGATGCATGCATTCATTTCCAAGGATAGAAATCCAATTTCTGTGAATATTTCATATTTTGACATCATCAAGTAGATATACAAGTTGGATTATACCACATTTTAACTTCTTAATTTCTATTGAAAATAGGTTGAAAATATAAGTACAGTGAAAGTTGATGAATTGGGCATCATGAAGCTGAATTTTAGTGTGGATGGGTGTCACAATCCTCTTCCTCAAAAGATACCCCTCCTGGGCTAGCATTGAAGAAAGGGAGATAATGACCCCCTGAGTCCCACCTTCAGTAGGCCCTAGGTTGGCATCTATCACCATGGATGTACAAATCTCACAATATGGGAAGAATTACCCTTTACAAGGAATCAAGAACAAGAGATAAGATGAATCACCCATCAACAAATCCAAGACACGGATTTAAGAAAACCAAAAACCTTCCCACAATGCATGTGTAAAAAGAATTATTATAGATAAAAGTTTACAAGATTAAATACCCAGAATAAAACTAAGCAGTGAAACAACAACTATCCTAAGGTCTGAGCTAGTAACTGTTGGGGGTGATTTAAAATCTGAATGGAATATTTATTGTTGGGGGTGATTTAAAATCTGAATGGAATATTTTTTTTAATTCTCCTAAAAAATAGGATCTCATTTTGATTTCATTTAAACCCTGTAGAAGGTTGAAAAAAAAGAGGCCTATAAAAATCGTGGAAGACAATAGAGGAGGAAAACTTTTTGAAAGTTCCAAAGCCCTTGCATATTGGAGGAGGGTGTTGATAGATACACGACGTCGAGGGTTCAAGTAGTGGTGTGCGGTGTAAAGCGTGGTTGCAAGCAGAGAGGGGGAACCCTGAGATCACGAAGGTGGTTGAAATAAAGAACAGAGTGGAGCAGAGATTATTGCACCAATTGAAGTGTGTGGTTTGTGAGACTTGTATTTTTTTATTTGACAATAAAATTAATGATTCTCAGGTGGAGTAGGCTTTCACCAAACCACGGTAATTTTTGTTGTTTTCATTTTATTTCACTGCATCTAAAAACTCCGTCCTAACATTTGGTATCATAGGATGTTATTCGTTATTTATTGATGAATAATTATGGGAGATCCACATCCATATATTTCTATACATATTGATATGTTTAATGGGAAAAATTATTTCACATTATGGAAACAATGGGTAAAGAATATTTTGACTCAGGAAGGGACAATGAAATAATTGAAGAAAAAATTAGAGAATCTGAAGAAGACTAGCTCTGATGATTGGCAAGATATGAGAGATTTGGCAATGAGCACCATTCAATTATATTTGGTGGACAATACACTACGAGAGGTGATGAATCTAACAGATCTAGAGGAGATCTGGATGAATCTGGAAGTCAGGTATAAATATAAATCTTTGAAAATTTGTTTATATTTTAAAAATCATCGTATCGTTATTGATTGTCAAAAAGTAGAGATTTGAGACACCTTTTTGATGAGTTCACCAGACTCTTGATGGAATTTTCTTATATGGAGATCAAAAATGATGATAAAGGCAATGTGGTGCCCGTGGAAATGGAAGAAGAGGATACTGATTTGCACTTGTTTGGTTCTTTTCTAGATTCATATGACAATCTCATCACCACATTGTTATTTGGAAAAGACACTCTGAAATTGGATAATTTTATTTCATCGTTGCTAATGAATGAGACTCGATGAAAGACCAATGATGGTGGATCATCGGGTAATAGTGGGATCTTTATAGTGATTGGTGGACGTAACTATCAAGGAAGGTCAATAGAATGAAGGAATGGTTCAGGGAGCAGGAGAGATCGAAGTCAATCAAGACCAAGATGTGATTTTTTATGCTGGGAGTTTGGAAAGAAAGGTAATATAAGAAGGAATTGTGATAAGTTTAGTGAGAAAATGAAGAAAGAATAAAAAGAATCCAAAATTGAAGAATAATCAATTGAGGTGAATACCATGACTCAAGATGAGAGGCATTCTAGTGATTTATTGATTACAACTATGGAAGATGTGGATGATTCAGACTAGATTTTAGATTCTAGTTTCTCTTATCATATATGTAAAAAAATGAATGTTTTGACAGTTATGAGAAGTATGACAGTGATATTGGGAAAATGGCCAAGAAGTCGGAAATTCGAATTGTTGGAATCAGTATGGTTCAAGTTCTTATGTTTTATGGGGTTATTAGCACACTTTATGATGTGTGGTATGTACCTAATTTGAGAACGAACTTAATTTCTTTGGGTATTTTGGATTCCAAAGGTTTTAGATTTTCTACTGGAAGTGGAGTTCTCAAAGTGTTGCAAGGAGTAATGACAGTGATCAAAAGGAAGAATGTTCGGAATCTATAATAGTTGATTCATGCAGGTGTATCTTCTTCAAGGCCCCATAGTATCATTACAGGTGATGTTCAAAAAGATATGTCTACAAATGGCTATTTGAAAAAGAATGTGACATTTTCTTCAGTTGTTCATGGCACGGTGGAGCCACAACATTTTGTTTATCATATTTGAGCATTTTGTATACCCATTATGGGTGTGGTGGTTCATGCCAATATTGGGCATGGGTAAGGGTGTAATTTCGGCCTAAACCAGACCGGGTCATGCTAGGATTTCCCTCCATAAATTCAGGCCGCAGACCACTATTCGGGTCGGGCCGGCCTGGCCCGAACAACCGCATGAGGTGGCCCATGCCCGGCCTCGGGCCAGCTCAAACCATCGGGCTGGGCTGGGCTTTTTCAGGCTGAACCAGACTTTTTCCTATCAGGCCATGGTGGGCATTTATTATTTTCAAAAGAAATGTTTTTTTAAAAAAGATTAAACATTTTTATTTAAACATTTCTTTAACATTTTTTTATTTTTTTTACATTTATTTTTAAACGCATGATTTTTAGGTGTATTTTTTAAATGTTTAACATGTTTTTTGTAAAAACATTTATTTTAATTTTTATTAACATTTTACAGTAGGTGGATATGTTATTTTTTTGTCTAAATAGATTTATATATGTGAATATATATATATTGTGAAAATTGAAAAAAAAATAATGAGGGGTTGGGGGATGCGCAATAGTGGGTGAGTTCAAAACATTGTTATTTAAAAGATTTTTAACATTTATTTAAAACATTTTTTAACTTATATATAATTTTTTAAGTGTTTGTTAATTTTTTAATTTTAACATTTTTATTTAAAACATTTTTTAACATATGTTTAAAACTTATTTTTACATTTATCTTTAAATGATTATTTTAAAATGTTTTTTTAAGTGTTTGTTTAAAAAATAATAATTTAAATGTTTGTCTTAAAAACTCTTTTTAAAATATTTGTTTAAAATATTTTTATTTAAACCATTTTTTAACATTTTTTGAAAAAATTATTTACATTTATTTTTCGACATTTAATTAAAAAAAATTTAACGCATGTTTTTTATATGTATTTTGTTTAAACATTTAACATGTTTTATGTAAAAAAAATTATTAGCGTTTTTCAGTGAGTGGATATGTTATTTTTTTCTATATAGATTTATATATGTGTGAATTTATATATATTGTGTGAAAATAGAAAAAAAAATAATGAGGAATTGGGGGGTGCACACTAGTGGGTGGGTTTAAAGCATTGTTATTTAATCATTTTTTATCATTTATTAAAAATGTTTTTACATTTATTTTTTTAACATGATTATAAAAAATATTTTTAAGAGTTTTTTATTTAAAACATTTTTAAATCATTTTTAATTTGTTTAAACAAATGTTTTTTAATTATATTTTTATTAAATATTAAATATTTTTTTGTAAGAACATTTATTTTTTATTTTATTGATATTTTACAGTGGGAGGATATGTTATTTTTATATAAACAGATTTATATATGTGAATTTATATATATTATGTGAAAATAAATAATAAGAGGTTGGGGGGTGCGCAGTAGTGGGTGTGTTATTTTTTTTTGTAAATAGATTTATATATGTATATATAGTATGTATAATATATGCAAGTTTCATCATATTTAAAAAAATGAATGAGGTTGGGGGTGTGCGAACATCATTGGATGAGTAGTTATTTTTTTGTTAATATATAATAAGTTATTATATATATAATATTAAATGATTGATATATATATATATAATATCAGAAAATTGTAAAAAAAATAATTAGGTGTTAGGAGGTGCGTTGTCGTGGACATGTTAATTTTGTTCTAAATAGATTTACATATAATATATGTAAGTTGCAACATATTTAAAAAAATTAACGAGGTGGGGAGTGTGCACCAACATCATTAGGTGAGCGTGTTATTTTTTTTGCTAATATACAAGAAGTTATTATATATATAATATTAAATCATTGATATATATATATATATTAATAGCTTTGTTTATATATATATTATAAATGGATTTTTAAAAGACACAATTAATTGATATATATTATTAATAGATTTATATATATATTTTATTATTATTAATATATTTGTTTATATATATATATATATATATATATTGTATCATATCATTGATATATATTATTAATAGATTTGTTTATATATATATGCATATATATAATATGCATTTTTCATCATATTTAAAAAAATTAACGAGGTTGGTGGTGTCTGCAAACATCACTGGGTGAGTGTGTTATTATTTTTTGTCAATATATAATAACTTATTATATATATATTGTCAAATGATTGATATATATATAAATATATATAATTTTAGAAAATTTTAAAAATAATAATTAGGGGTTGGGGGTGCGCCAAAGTGGGTGAGTTAATTTTTTTTCTACATAGATTTATATATGTATAGTATGTATAATATATGCAAGCTGGAACATACTTAAAAAAATAAATGAGGTTGGGAGGCGTACATGAATATTATTAGGTGAGTGTGTTATTTCTTGATTAATATACAATAAGTAATTATATATATATAATATTAAATCATTGATATATATATATTAATAGCTTTGTTTATATATATATACATATTATATTAAATCATTTATATATATATATATTATTAATGGATTATTAAATGCCACACATAACTGATATATATTATTAATGGTTTTGTTTATATATATATATAATTATATATCATTTTATACACACACAAACACCCCCTTATAATTATATATATATATATACATTATTATATATATATATATTGTTAATATATAATGATATATATACATATATCGTTGATATATATAGTCTGGTGATAATATAACTGGTGTAGCGCATGGACCAGTTGGTCCAAGCACAGCCTTGAAAGCTTGGGGTAGCGGCCAGCGGGCTAGACTTTGCATGGGCCAACCCAGCCCATGGGACTTCTTGGACAGGCCCAAACCCAAACTGATGAACCAATGGCCCAAGGCCAGCCTAACCCAATGGAGGCCTTGTCAGGCCAGGCATCACGGGCTTTCGGGCCATTGGGCCAAAATGGATGATGATGGTGAACTATTCAGATTTTTTAATCATGGTGGAGATTGTTGGGGGTGATTTAAAATCTTAATGGAATATTTGTTTTAATTCTCCTAAAAAACAGGATCTCATTTTGACTGCATTTAAACCACGCAGAAGGATGAAAAAAAGAAGCTTACAAAATGCGTGGCAGACAATAGAGGGGGCACACTTATTGAATGTTCCAAAGACCTTGCATATTGGAGGGGGAGTTGATGAATACATGACGATGAGGGTTCGAGTAGTGGTGTGCGGTGCACGGCGTGGCTTCAAGCAGAGAGGTGGAACCCTGAGATCATGAAGGCGGTTGAAATAAAGCATAGAGTGGAGCAGAGATTATTGCACCGATTGAAGTCTATGATTTGTGAGATATGTATTTTTTATTTGACAATAAAATTACCAATTCTTAGGTGCAATTGGCTTTCACTGAACCACAATAATTTTTTGTATTTTTCATTTTATTTTTTCGCATTTAAAAACTCCTACATAACATCTGGTATCAGATGAGGTTATCCATTCTTTCTTGATGAATAATTATGGGAGATCTATGTCCAAATATTTCTGTCCATATTGATATGTTTAATGGGAAGAATGATTTCACATTGAGGAAGCAATGGGTAAAGAATATTTTTGACTCAGGAAGGGATAATAAAATCATTGAAGAAAAAATCAGAGAAGCCGAAGAAGACAAGATCGAATGATTGGAAAGATATGAGAGATCTGGCAATGAGCACCATTCAATTGTATTTGGAAGACAATACACCATGAGAGGTGATGAATCAAAAAGATCCAGAGGAGATCTGGACGAAGCTGGAAGCCATGTCTAAATCTAAATCTCTAAAAAATAATTTATATTTGAAAAAATGACTGTATCGTCTTCGAATGTCAGAAAGCAGAGATTTGAGAAACCATTTGGACGAGTTCACCAGAATCTTGATTGAATTGTCTTCTATGGTGATCAAAAATGATGATAAAGGAAACGTGGTGCCCATGGAATTGGAAGAAGAGGACAAGGATTTTTCTCTTGGTAGGTTTTTTTCCAGATTCATATGACAATCTTGTCACCACATGATTATTTGGAAAAGACACTCTAAAATTGGATGATATTATTTCATCGTTTCTAAAGAATGAGACTCGACGATAGACCAACGATGATGGATCATTGGGTAATAGTGGGCTCTTTACAGTGACTAGTCGACGTAACTATCAAGGAAGGTTGAGAGAACAATAGAATGGTACAGAGAGTAGGAGTGATCTAAGTCAATCAAGACCAAGATGTAATTTTTTATACTGGGAGTGTGTAGAAAGAGGTCATATGAGAAGGAAATGAGATAAGTTCAGTGGGCGAATAAAGAAATAAGAAAAATAAGTCGAAGCATAAGAAGAATCAATTAAGGTGAATACCGTGACTCAAGATGAGAGGTATGCTAGTGATTTATTTCTTACAACTGTGGAAGATGAGGATGATTCAGACTGGATTTTAGATTCTGCTTGCTCTTATCATATATGTAAAAAAAGGAATGGTTTGACAGTTAAGAGAAGTATGACAGTGATATTTTGAAAATGGCCAACAAGTCAGAAAGTCGAATTGTTGGAATTGGTACGGTGTGAGTTTGTTTGTTTGATGGGGTTATTCGCACACTTTATGATTTGAAGTATGTACATGATTTGAGAATGAACTTAATTTATTTGGGTATGTTGGATTCCAGAGGTTTTAGGTTTTCTACTGGTGGTTTAGTTCTCAAAGTGATGCGGGGAGTAATGACAGTGATCAAAGGGGAGAAAGTTGGGAATCTATAAAAGTTGATTCATGCAGTTTAATCTTCTTCGAGGCCCCAGAGTATCATTATAGGTGATGTTAAAAAGATATATTTACAAATGGCTATTTGAAAAAGAATGTCACATTTTCTTCAGTTGTTTGTGTCATGGTTCATCCACAACATTTTGTTCATCATATTTGAGCATTTGTACACCCATTATGGGTGTGGTGCGTCATGATAATATTGGGCATGAAGTTAAAGGTAAAAATGGATGATGATGGTCAAATATTTAGATTTTTTAATAACAGTGGAGATTGTTGGAAGTGATTTAAAATTTGAACAAAATATTTATTGTTGGGGGTGATTTAAAATCTGAACGGAATATTTGTTTTAATTATCCTAAAAAATATGATCTCATTTTGAATGCATTTAAACCACAGAGAAGGTTGAAAAAAGAGGCTTATAAAAGGCATGGCTGATAATAGAGGGGGAACAGTTTTTGAATGTTCCAAATCCCTGGTATATTAGAGGGGGTGTTGATGGATACACGATGTCAAGGGTTTGAGTAGTGGTGTGTGGTGCATGGTGTGGCTGCAAGCGGAGAGGGGGAACCCTGAGATCACAAAGTCAGTTGAAATAAATCACGGAGTGGAGAATAGATTATTGCACGAATTGTAGTGTGTGATTTGTGAGACTTGTAATTTTTATTTGACAATAAAATTAATGATTCTCGGGTGGAGTAGGCTTTCACCGAACCATGGTAATTTTTGGTGTTTTTTCATTTTATTTTTCTAAATCTAAAAACTCCGACCTAAAATGCCCAACACGGACCTTGTAATACTCCTAGAAACCTAAAAATAGTTTTACAGACTTAGGGTGAGTATAAATATATACTCAGTAGAAAAACCAAAGTCTCTCGTGCACATGAGAAGGAAGAATACTGATGCACCTGTGAGAAAATAGCAGAACCAACCAGTACCTGTGACAGTATACTAACCATCCCAACCTCCACAAGGTAGAGTCACCAAATAATTAAATCCAAGTAATATACTATAAAGTAAAGATCATTGAAGATAGGGTACCCTACACCACTTTCCCACTAATTAGATGCTCTCACACCCTAATGAAAGACATATTGGCGCTCCCACATCTTCTGAATATACCACATCACATCCCACCCACACACACCTAGGTCACACACCACAACACATCCCGCCCGCACACACCTAGACAACACACACCTAGGCCACACACGACCACACAACACATCTCATCACATCACATCACATCAAATATCATCCTGAAGACACCTGGGAAAACACATCAAAACTCATCCTGAAGACTCCTAGGACATTGCATCACAACTCACCCCAAACACACCTGGGACACCACATCACAACTCACCTGAAGAAGTTTAGGCCATCATCACCTGGAAGAGGGAGTAGGGAAGGGCAGCTGGCCAACCATCCATCCTCTCTCACTGGGATTTTGGGAAAGACACCCTCACGTGACTATGCGGGTGTTTGACATATAGTGTTCAATGTGGGTGGGGTGCATATAGAAATCACAAGAAAAATACAAGTATATATATAGTATCAAACACTCAAGACCAACCTATGGGTTATCAAACAAACTAACAAAATCACAACACCTTTACCTTTATTACTACCTCTAAATGCATTTATTAGTATCTGCAACAATCATTTCAAAAGGTGTAGGGCCCTGATAATCTAATAAAGCTTCTCATTTCCTCCACATTTAACACCCATTCATTTTATTATTTAGCTTCATCCACATTTAATAACACACCCATCATTTAATCTTTGTTAACAAATTTTCATCCCATTAACCAAACAAACCCGTGCCATTTCAAACATTATTAAATATCCATTTATTGCATCACTACTCGGCCATCTAGAAGAAAGTAACCATACATCACAAGAAACCTATCATCCCTAATAATCTCACCTCACTACCCTAAAAGCATGACCAAACAAACCACCACTTCACCATCCCAAAGGCATAACCAAATAACCACATATCGCCCCACACCCCATTGGAACCACACATCGCCGTCCCAAAATCATGACTACAAATCACATCACATCAAGATCATTTTGAAGATTTATAATGGGGATTTTATCAAATTTCACATTATTTTAGGGGTGTTATCACACAAACCATAATCCTGGGGCAACCATTTCCTTAGAAAAATATAAATGGTTAATTAATTTACATTTTAGGCAATGTCACAACAAGCACAATAAACAAGTTTTCCATAACTCATGTCAAACAGCAGAAATAAAACCACCAATGACCATGATTTTCAGAAGACCATTTAGCCCATACAATCCATCACATCACAATAATTTCAAAACTATAAAATCATACGAAAAACCCCCTTTACCCTTTAATTTAAATTCAACCAATTATTTATTAATTAATCCAACACAATAATAACCCATAGATAAACAAAAGTAAACCCAGTCTGTATGATACACAATAAAGAGAAATGAGGGAAACCCTATATTAAAGAAGATTTCTAATTCGCTGTGCACCGCATGATGAAGAAGAACACTCGCAAACCATAACTGGACCATGAGGAACCACAGATCAACCTACACCACATCTGAAGACCATAAAAATGAAAACTAACACACACCCCAAACCAAAATAACATTTCCACAATGAATAACCAAGAGAATAATGAAATAAAAATCACTAAGAATTGGGAAAAACTTATTTTCAGTCAACCATGTATCACCAAAGAATAACCACGAGGATCAATGGATCAAAGAGGGAGGAAAAGATCTTTAAGAACACCTCAAGGAACCTAGGGTTCACCCAAAATGAGAGGATGAAGAAAACCTGACCCAATAAATGAAAATTAAACATGAAAAGAACTCAAACTGCACAACATCAGTGAATTACATGAAATGTAATCCGCTTTCACATTGTGTAATCCTGGGATTCCAGGTTCCACAAAAAAATGATTTTCCTTTTTATTATTAAACATTGAAAATATAAACAACATGAACTAGCCCTGGACAAGCTGTGAGATAAACATTCACATTGGGTAATACACTTACACAACATTTATTTCTTGCAACGGTTCTATTGCACCTCCAACTCCCACTAAAAACTCCCAGAATCTCCCCTGAACACCTCCAACAACCAAAAATGGAAAAGTAATGGAACGGGAAGGCAAAAAATGGTACATCAGATACCTCTCAAATGATTTTCTCCATCGAGAATCCAAAACCAATCCCAGAAGGAAGGTGGGTCTGAACAACCACCCCGCAATATAACTCTTAAGGATCTCATCATACCTAAAATGCTACCACTATCCAAACACACCAAAAACATACTACATAAACACATCACCACAACCACAACATTCTGACTCCCACACAACCACAAAACCACACAACCACTACAAAACCATCTCAACCTCCACCCTAACCAAACCAAAAACTCTATATCCAATGAATCTCACCATCCTCAACACACAAATCAGGGAATTGCATCTTCCATGTCAAGATACTATCCGCTCTGGGCATTACTGACTCGTTTTCATGAGTTTAATTGCAACACAATGAATAAATCTCGATTAGGAATTAGTTCCTCCATTTTTCATATGTTAATAATTTTTCACACATCACAACACACACATCCCAAACCAAGGAAAACAACTCATCTCATAAAACAAGTTTCAAACATCACATCACAATGAAAAATAGAGTAATGAAAAACTCAAAACAAACCTTGAGTACTAGGAATTCATATGTATCTCTCATTCCCAAGTACTCTCCTCTATGACACCATGCCTACACAACATAGGAACCAAATAAATGGTCCACCGATGCAACATTATATCATGGAAATCCTGGATCTCTACTGATCGCTCCACAAATATCACGTCATCCTCGATATCCAACTCTCCCTATTAAATGATATTAGAGTCATTATGAAGACACTAACAAAGCTGAGAGATGTAGAAGACATTGTGGATCCTTTCCATTCATTGTGGAAACACTAACCAATAAACCACCTCACCAACTCGCCCCAACACCTCAAAGAGCCCAAAAAACCTAGGAGAAATCTTACTCCATCTTCCAAACCTCTTCCGCCCACGTTGAGGGGAAACCTTCAAGAATATGCAGTCTTCAAGCTCAAACTCCAATGGAATCCTTCTTTGATCAATGTAATAATTTTACTAGTCCTGCGGTGCTTTCATCCTCTCATGGAAAAGTTGAACTTTCTCTGTTATTCTCTGCACCACATCGGGACCAAGAACAATTGTCTCCCCAACCTCCATCCAACACAATGGAGAACGACACAGTCTCTTGTAAAAAGTCTCAAATGGGGCCATGCTAATGAAATATTTATAGCTATTATTATAAAAAAATCTACCAAATGTAGGTGTCATACCCAAGATCCACTGAAGTCCAATATGAAATCCCAAAGCATATCCTCCAATGTTTGGACAATACATTTCATCATCTCATCTGTTTGAGGGTGGAAAGCAGTGCTAAGCCATAAATAAGTGCCAAAATCATGCTTCAATCCCTTACATACTCGTGAGGTCAACATTGCATCGTGATCCAAGAAAATGGACCTCATAACTCCATGAAACCACACAACCTAATCCACATACCTCTTAGACAAGGCATCCACTGTGCCTGACTCATTGATCTCTAAGAAATGTGATGATTTCATTAACTGGTCCACTATCACCTAGATGACATCATAACCTCCTTGAGTTTTGGGTAACCCTATAATGAAATCCACCGAGATGTCTTTCCATTTCCACTTGAGAACATCCAATGTCTACAAAAACCACCAGAAACATGATGATCGAACTTTACCTGATGGAAAACAAAGCACATCACCACAAACTCTGCCACCGCCCATTTCATATCGGGCCACCAAAAATGAATCCTCAAGCCACAATACATCTATGAAACTTCTGGGTGTACCACCAAAGGTGATCTATGAAACTCAAGAAGGACTCCATTGTTCATTTCCACCAGAACAAAAAACGTCCCAAAAAATAACATATGGTTCTTACCACCTTCCGACCATCCCTTTGGAGCATCACTATAGAAAACATGATCACGCAACACCTCTACCTCAGAGTCTCCTCACCTAGACTCCGCCACCCACTATATCAGATAATACTGAACCGTCATCTGAAACAAAGAAACTCCACCACCATCAACTCTTATATCTAAGTTCAAGGTTCCCAACCCCTCCATCATTCTTCAAGAATCCCTAAACTCCTAAACAAAAACCTTCCATGAATTCCTACTCAAAGAATCAACCACAAAATTCCACTTTACTGAGGTGTAGGAGATCTCAAAATTGTAATCCCGAAAAAACTCTATCCTCCTTCATTGCTATAAGTTCAGATCATATTGGGAAAAGATATACATTAATCTATTGTGATCCATGAAGACCACAAAGCACCCCCAATGAGGTAATGTCACCAAAACTTCAGCGCAAACATAACCACTTCTAGTTCCAGATCATGGGTGACATAGGTACCCTTGTGGGGACATAACTTCAGAGACCCATAAAAGATCACTACCTGCTATTGCATCAACACACATCCCAAAACCATATGAGAAGCATCACAAAACACCTCAAACATCACCCCTTATTCTGGAAACTAGAGCACTGGAGCACTAACCAACTTCCCCTTCAGGTGACTGTATACTGCCTGACACTAATCAATCCACCAAAAATATTGGTCTGTTTTAGTCAAAATTGTCAATGGGGATGCAAATCGAGATAAATAGAGTATAATCCTCTAATAATAGCTTGTGATACCAAGGAAACTGTGAACCTCTACCATGTTCTTGGGTGCTTCCCAAGATACAACTACTTCAACCCTTGACAAGTTTACTTCCACACCCTACTGAGACACCACATGCCTAAGGAAATGCACCTCTCTTTCCCTACACTTGTACAACTTTCCATAGATTTGGTGGTGTCGAAGAACATGAAAGATAGTTCTGAGATGCTCGGTATTCTCCTCTTATGAATTTGAGAAGATCATGATATTATCGATGAATATGATGAAGAATCAGTCAAGGAACTCACCGAACATGGATTTTATATTCCCCATGAACACAGATGGTGTGTTCATAACACCGAATGGGATGACTACAAACTTGAAGTGCCTATTCCTGCATCTGAAGGAATTCTTCAGGATATCGCCCTCTTTCACCCTCAACTGGTGATATCTAGGACCTAGATCGATCATAGAAAACTAACTCACCCCTTTCAGCAGGATGAAAATATTTCCTATACTTGGAAGAGGGTAACAATTTTTTATCCTCACATGATTCAACCTTTTTTTAAAGGAAAATAGAAAAAAATTATTAAAGAATAAAAGATAAAGAAAGGTTACATGAGACAGAAAGATGATATCTTATTAAAATCTCTAATGAAATGAGTAAGAAGATCAAACGGCAGAGTATCACTCCATGTCATGGCTTTGCTGACTCCTTTGATGGAAACACCATCCACAACCATGTTTTCTTCATGATATGTATGGTTGGCAATGTATTTTATTTTGAGAAGAAAATTGAGGTAGTTCATCCATTGAGCAGTGAGAGGCCAGGAAAGGTGAGTCACTCCATTCCAAATGGCCTGCACAATAGTGGTGGAGTCACTCTTTATCCAGATGTTGTTCCATCATTTTAGATTAACAAAATCAATGTCCTAAATCACCACCATCATTTCAACCTCCACGGCAGAGGCAGTTCCACAGCTTCCAATGACGCATCCATGACATCGACCAAGGTAATATCTGAAAATGGCCACACATCCCATAGGACCCAAATTTCCTCTGGAAGCTCCATAAATATTGATCTTTATCCATCCAGGATTCGGAGCTTGCCAAAACACATAAAGAGTGAGCTTAGTCTTGTTGTAAATTCCATCAAGGTTGAGGAGTCAGATAATAATAAAGTCCCCAACTGAGTTGTCGCAGTGTCCTTTCTGAAGCTGGGTTGTTTCCCAGATGGAAATAATGATCCTCTTCCAACCTACACTAATATTAAATGAGTAATTGTTGTGAATAATTGTGTTTCTATCACACCATATCAAATGTAGGATCTCATAAATTGCGGATAAGAAGAGGTTATTTATTTTCCGAGAGGATTCAAGTTCCAAACAATGTTTTAGAAGTGAGTAAATTGAGTCTTCATCTAACCATCTGCAGTCAAAAAATTTAGTAACATAATCCCAAGAGCAGAGGCTATAACAAAAGATAAGAAAATGTGATTAGTGTTCTCCCTATGTTGGTGGAATAATTTACATTTAGAGAAAAATTGAACACCAAAATACTGAAGACAAGCCTCTATAGGAATGCGATTGTGGGAAATGCACCAGACAAGGTTTAGCCTTGAATGTTTAATCCATGGTTTGTCAGAAAACATCAACCATGATAAAATGGGGTTAGAATTATTGAAACAATGCTGGTAAATTTTTTTGGAGCCCAAAATACTGTTGTGAGATGGTTCCCAAGTAAGGAGATCATACCCATTTATAAAGTGGTAATTATCCACAACTTGTTTAATGTGATCAGGGAGATAGGTTGTACTAGAGTGAATAACTATATTTATGGTTAGATTGGTGTTATTAGGAGTGTTTTCTGGAGAAAGCATGGAGATGAGGGAAGTACCGGTCCAGTTATCAAGCCAGAAATTTATAGAGAAATATGAACTAACCATCCATCTTGAGTTATTCATGATGTTACCAAATGAATTACGAATGGATGGCCATAGGGAGGAGTTGAGGTAACTAGATTGACCTTTTTTATGTTTTTGCAGGAACCTATTATGAAGGAAGGTTATAGAGTCAGATTTTTTGTTAATCAACCTCCATGTGAGCTTAGCATGAAGAGCCTCATTAAAAAAAATTAGATTTCTAATACCAAGACAACCTTTCTCAAGGGGTTTGCAACAAGTCAACCAAGGGACAGTAACAAGCTTTCTTTCAAGAATGTTACCAGTCTAAAATAAATTCTTCATATAGCCATTAACTTTTTTAATAAGTCTATAGGGCCATTTGTAGATTAAAAAAGGGTAAACCATTTTGGAGATAATAGCAGACTTCACGAGGCATATAATGCCTGCCATGGAGAGGGATTTCCCTTTCCAGGAGGAAAGTTGTTTAGTCACTTGGTCCATGACTTTATTAAAGTACATAGATTTAGGCCTACCCCAGAAGAGGGGAACTCTAATATAGGTAAAAGGTATGGATACCTCTTTGATGCCAATACTTTTAATGATAAAACCTTTTCTAGAATGGGGAACATATTTCCCAAAATAGATAGAGGATTTATTTCAGCTAACTAATTGTCCAAAGACCTCTTCATAGTGAGAGATGGCCTTTTTAAGAGTATGAATATTTTTTCTACCCCCATTAAGGAATAGAATGATGTCATCAGTATATAAGAGGTGGGTCAGAATAGAATGATTTCTCTCAACCTGAATGGGTTTGAGATTACATTGATGAACAGGAGGGGAAATATACCTACTGAGGTAATCTTCTATAATAGCAAAGAGGATCACAGAAAGTAGATCAACTTTCCGCACTCCTTTTGAGCATTTTAAGTATCCCTTAGGAGAACCATTAACAAGGATGGAAATAAAAGCCGAGTTGAAGAGGAAATTTATCCTACCAATAAAGATTTCATTAAATCTGAAATCCTTGTGGATGTTGAAAATAAATTTCCAATCAATGGTTCCAATGGTTTTTTTAATATCGAGTTTGACTACGATATTACCTCCTTTGTATTTTTTATTTAGAGAGTTAATGAATTCCATGGTAGTGAAAATGCAATCATGAATGGATCTACCATCTTTGAACCCAAATTGATTCTAGGAAATGATCTTGTTATATAGGGGAGAAATCCTATTGGCAATGAGTTTAGTAATTATTTTATAAAGAGAGTTGATGTGAGCAATGGGATGAAAGAGGTGAAGCTCAGAGGAATTATCCACTTTAGGGATAAGAGTCAAGAATTGGGCATTAAGTACATATGTAAGAACTCCATTAGTGAACAAGTATCAAACAAGTTTTAAAACATCCATGTGAACAACCTCCCAATGATGTTGAAAGAAACCATTATTGAAGCCATCAGGCCCGGGGGCACTATCGGAGTTAAGGTTGAAGATGGTATCTTTTATTTCATGGTCCAACAGGGTGCTTAAAGGGAAGAGATTATCCTTTTGATTAATTAAATTTGGAATGATCCCAGGAATGAGATATTTATTTATATTAGGACCATTGAAAGTGTTGGGAAATTAGGATACTACGTAGTTGAATATAGCTTCATCATATTCAAAAATGGTGTCATTATCTTTAAGAAAGGATAATGGTCGGAATGTTTTCCTAACTCCCTGTAGAGAATTCTAAAATTTAGTGTTCCTATCACCATCAGAGAGCCATTTGGTTTTGAACGTCTACATACACAAATTGTCCTTGTGGATCAGAAGATGTTATGTTTCAAGGATATGTTCATCTCATTCTAGGGATCGGAGGAAAAATCATCATGAGTAGAGCTATTTTGAATTTGATTGAGTTCAGTTTCAAGAGAGGCTATCTCAGTGTACATTTGATTAAATTTATCCTTACACCAACCCTTAAGACAGTGCATAAGGTGTTTTAGCTTAGTGACACAAGAAAAATCATCAGAGAGCTGGTTCATAGAAATCAATCCATTTTGTATGTGTTGAGATCATTCTAGGTTCTCAGACCAAGAATTAATAAATTTGAAAGGAATAATGAGTTTTTATTTTTTGGATAGAAGACTAACAAGGATGGGGTGGTGGTCAGAGTGAATTTTAATTAATGTGATGCTAGAAATTTTGTACCAGACATCCAAGCCAGATATATTAACAAAGTCCCTATCATGTTTACTAGTATCCATTTTGTTGTAGTGTCTCCTATACCAGGTGAATTTAGCCCCTGAGAGGCTGATTTCAATCAGATTATAGATTTCAACTGAGGTTCTAAACTCTCTTGAAGAGATTGGAGAGTGAGGAGGACCAATCTTCTCAATGTGAGAGAGAATGGAATTAATGTCACCAATAATTATCTAGGTATCTTGGATAGATCCATCTAAGGTCAAGAGATCTTTCCAGAGGGGACGACGGTCCTGGTATCTATACTTGGCATAAACCATAGTGCAAAATCAATACAAATTGTTATAAGAAAAATTACAAGTAATCATTTGATTAGAAATATTGTAAATAGATACATCTATAAGGGATGAGTGGAAAAAAACCCAAAGGGAGTCAATAGTATTGCCATTTTTGCAAGCATCAAGGAAACTATAACCAATAGAAGATAAATGCATAAAATTCAAGGAGAAATTAATCTTAGGTTCAGAAATAGAAAAAAAAATTGGTTTATGTTTCATCAAGTTCTTTTGTAGGATAGATAGCATATTAGAGTTATATATTCCTTGACAATTACAGAAAACAAAAACCATTAAGACTGATGTTTTGATGAGGAGTTACCCTTTTTCTTCTTAGATCAACTTGAGCCTTTGTTCCTCTTTGATCTTCTAATATTTGATGAGGAGGCCAGGAGAGTCTTGTGTTCCTGATTACTCATTCAAGGATCAAACAAGGCGTTAGTAGCATTTGGAAATAAGCAATGTTTTTAAATTTCATGGGATTTATGGGCCGAGGATTTGATCCCAGAATCAACCTCAGTTTCCAATAAACAACCCCTGTTTTGGGGTGAAACATGCCGAATAGGTGAGTCCTATTTTCTCATTGCCTTAGCAGATTAATTGGGAGAGGTTTTTCAGTTTGGTCCATTCAAATTTTGGCTCAATGTGACGATAGTGGATAAATCCGCATTCTTTTGTGTGCACGCTATCATGTGAGGATTATTTGGTGAAATTGAAGCATTAGAAGAAATCAAACCTGATTTCCCCCCTGGTTTGTTCGAGCAGGAGGAAGAGCCTCTTGCTGATCAACATCACCATAAATATCCTCAACCCATAGAGCAGGAGGAGCATATGTTGCCTCCGAGGTCATTGGAATGAGATCCTGTTCAGAGGAAACAACAGGAGAAAGATGCAGCTGGACATCGTGGACCATCGGTTCAGTCTATGGTTCTTCAAGGACAGGAATATGCAAGATATCCAGGACTAAATTCTTGATGTATTACAGAATTCATTGATCAGTAATCGCATTTTCCTCCTCTTCCACTTGATCAGCCCAGGTGGTACCTGAAGTCTCACCTGGAAAGATCGGATGC
The DNA here is from genome assembly GCA_963277665.1 of Viscum album. Lineage (NCBI taxonomy): Eukaryota > Viridiplantae > Streptophyta > Magnoliopsida > Santalales > Viscaceae > Viscum > Viscum album. The sequence goes on along the minus strand of OY728127.1, from coordinate 1,071,479,854 downwards.
TTCACTGAGACTTCTGTAGTTTTTTCACAGGTTCAGGTTTGCTATAGGTAGTGGATTTAGTTTTATTTTTCCGTTTTCCATCAATCCACCCATCTTCATCTATAGAGGTGGCCTGGATCATTACTACCCAACATTTCAGAAGCAAGTGTCCCACGATTTTACAGTATTCGCATAAGGGTGGATTCGTTCGTATTTAACATGAACATCAGTCTTGAATTCATTTGTACTAAAGACGATGATTTCCATGTGCTTGGAGGCTATGTAGACCACAATCATCACCCTTTCATAGAGTCCTAGATTAGCATTAAGTGTATGTGGATCGATTTTGAGTGGCGTACCTATATAGGAGGTGATGTGATTGAGGATTTTTGGGTGCCAGAAATTCCAGTTGAGCCCATGGAGTCGCACCAATATTTGAACAATGGTGTTCTTTGCAGTGTTCAGATTGAAGGTGTAATACTAGTAAGAGATGTAAAGAACACTTGTTTTCAGCTGAAGATTTCCATATCTCCATACTCGATTGAGCTCAGATTGGGATTTCATAAGCATGTGAAAATATCCTTTTCCGAGAGGGATAAATTTCCAATAATTTATCCCCCAAATATGAGAGATTCTCATTTTCATATCCAGGTTTGGCCATGGCTTGTCTCCCTTGAGGTGTGAGATGTGACCCATGAGCGAAAATTTGTAGAGCTGTGTGCGTTGCTGAAAAGCATCAGGATCAGTATCGACCGCAAATCTTCCATCTTCAAGCTTCCTGTAGAGAGGAATATTCGTCGCTACAAGAATACAACATTCAACTCCCTTAAGCACTTTGAGAAAGGAGATCCCCCTCGGTCTTTCATCCAGGGGAGATTTATCTTGATTCAGCCTGGGTTTTGTAGCTTCTGGGGTGATCTCCCATTCAAGATCAAATCCTACAATTATCGAGAGCCGATCAAAGCCTGTTTGAAAAATATGGAGCAGGGAAGGGAGAAACCCTAGTGAGAGTGGTGGAAACCATTTCCCCCAAATCCCACATGATTCAACCTTCAGTAGTTTATACACAACCTTTAACTACTATCCGTATGAAGACACACTAGACCACCCCATGGTGACACACTGGGTTGGATAAAACCCATATGCATCATATCATCTATTTGAATCATCAACTCCCACAAACCAAAAGGTTCCATCCGATAAGGATCCATAAAAATCCGAGAAGCACCAAACAACATTTTAATCCCAAACTCAATATCATATCAAGGGGGTGGCGTCACAAACTCCTTGGGAAAAACATCCAGGAAATATCCAATGAACCTGCGAACCTCTACCATACTAGTGTTTACGGATTCCACCGACAACTCAGCCAACAATGAAAGAAGGGGCTTCATATGCCAACTCTCCTCCTGAAAACTTCACTCACCAACAAAAACCACATGTTGACTATCCATATCCAAAAACATGACTCTCTAATGAAAGTAGTCAATAACAACATATAAGGAATACAACAAGTCAATTCTAAGTATGAAATCACATGGCTGCATCTGTAACAAGATAGATCCCTATAAGACTGATACAGACCCATCATCAGTCTATACCCCTGACACACATTAAAAATGTTGGTCTAGCCTCTGAAAGGCATAGTCAACACTAGGGGTATATGAAACATCTCAACATTTATTCTTAGATCGTGGTCTAGAGAGGGTGTAACAAAGGAGTTAAAAGCTCCTGAATTAAACAAGGCGCAAACAAGAGTATTAAACAAACTGATAGTACCTCTAGCGATCTACGACCCCAATAGAACAGATGCCTCCACTACATTCAACTGACCACACAAAACTCCTCTACCTCTTTACAGATGAAAAAATCCACAACCATGATTTGGTTGAGATCCTTGAACATGTGGAATTTTCTCTACTCCATCTCCCCTCAACAGAGCATAATCCTACTGCTGAAATGACCTCAATGAAAAATGCTACTAAGTTTGGTGCTGAACCTTTCCACCTCCACCAAACTGATCTCGAGAAGACATAGGGAACTAGTCCTAAAGATGGCCATGAACCCCATAGAAGAAACACATCAGTCACAACCCCAAAATAAATGAACAAAAACTGGAACTCCTAAAGGGAAGCATCATAGGTTGACTCTTGGCTGGTCAAAACCCCTAAGGTCCTAGTTCCTAAGACCTTCCACTAAAAACTCTTCTCCTCGAGGAGCCATGCTGGTTTCTTTCCCATGAAAAACCTCTTCATGAGTGAATTCTCTCGATCACCTTTTCCTTCTTCTAATCCTCCAGATACATTGGAAACATAAAACAAGTAACTAGATACTAGATAGAAGGACATAGTGCCTCCTCCAGAAGTCTTACACAGGACTCCTCATCTGATAAAAGATCTAGTTAAAACAAAGAAGGTCCCTAAAATTGATTCCATACTCTTACACTGACATACTCCCTTACTAAAGAGAAAGAAGCTCCTTCCACTTCACTTCCTTCAAGGTAGTTGAATGGAACTCTGCTCGAAGCTCCTTTTGGAATTCGACTCAGAAAATGCTTGCCTCCTTCTACTCCCCCAGATACAGCGTCCACCACTAACACATAGCTCCCCACATTTGATTGACTACCAAAGGTACCTAGTACTCTTTTAGGGCTCATATCAAACTAAAAGCGATCTCAAGCTCCTCCAACCAGCTCTCTGTTTCTACATCTGAAACACTACCCTTGTACTTCCCCAAATCCCACCACTGGAAAGAACACAACTTACTCTACCACTAATCATCCTCCTTAACCAGATCAACCCTATAGTGATCAACTGGATCAGCCTGCTGAACCTCAACTGCCCGAGCCACATGCAAACGATGAACATGATCCATAGATGAAAGGAAAAAAAATATTTCCTAATCCTGATAGGTTAATGTTTTATTAAGATTTATTTTAATTCAATTTATTTGTTTCATTTATTTTAAACTTTCCAAAACAATACAACTAAAACAAGAATACAAGTCATTATTATTCACGTAACTCTCCTAGGTCTTTACCCTGCAAGAAGGCCCATCTCACTTGTTCGTTCAATAAGATCAAATTCTGTGCACAGGATTATAGGGGGTCCTAAATTCCAATTTCATAGCCGGTCTCCCTAGCCTATGTCACATACTAAGGTCAAATAGCACTGTTTCTATAACACCCCATGAAATTCTCACTATGCCTAACTCTAAAATCCATTATATCTCTCAACCTCTCATTTGATACAACTCTTTCATGACCCCCTCCCTCCAAAGATACCCCTCCAAGGTTGGTAGTGAAGAAAAGGAGATAATGACCCCCGAGTCTCACCTCTAGCAGGCCCCAGGTTGGTGACTAGCACCAAGGGTGTACAAATCTCAAAAATATGGTAGGCATTAAACTTTATAAGGAAACAAGAATGATAGATAAAATGAATCATCCATAAAAACTCCTAGACATGAATATAAGGAAACCAAAAATCATCCCACAATGCATGTGTAAAAAGAAATATTACAGATAAAAGTTTACAAGAGTAAATACCCAAAATAAAAATAAGGAGTGAAACAACAACTATCCCATGGTCTGAGCTAGTAACGCCAAGAAGGTCCTTATAATCCTCCTGGAAACCTGAAAACTATTTTATAGATAAAGGGTGAGTATAAAAATATACTCAGTAGGAAAACTAAAGTCTCCCATGCACATGTGAAGAAAGCATATTAATACACCTGTGAGAAAATAACAAAACCAACAAGAACCTATAAAGGTATACTAACCATCCTAACCTCACCAAGGCATGCTCACGAAATAATGAAATCCAAGTAATATAATATAAAGTAAGGAAAATCGATGACAGGGTACCCCACACCACATTACCACTAATTAGCCACTCTCACACCCCAACTACAGACATCCTGGCACTCCCACATCTTCTGAATATACCACATCACATCCCACCCGCACACACCAAGGCCAAACACCATAACACATCCCCCCTTCTCACACCTGGGCCACACACCACAACACATCCCTCCTACACACACCTGGCCAACACACCACACCACACCACACCACACCGCATCACACCACCCCACACCACAACACATCACATCACATCACATCACATCACATCACATCACATCACATCACATCACATCACATCACATCACATCACATCACATCACATCACATCACATCACCTCACATCACATCACATCACATCACATTACATCACATCACATCACATAACATCACATCACGTCACGTCACATCACATCATTTCACATCAAATCACATCACTTCACTTCACTTCACTTCATATCACATCACATCACATCACATCACATCACATCACATCACATCACATATTATCTTGAAGACACCTAATAAATCACATCACAACTCATCCCTAAGACACCTGGGAAAGCACATCACAACCTATCCCAAAGAGACTTGAGACACCACATCAAAAATCACCCTGAAGAAACATGTGAAACCACATCAAGGCTCCTCCCAAAGACACCTGGGACACCACAACACACCTCATCCCAAAGACACCTGGGACACCACATCATAACTCACCCTAAGATGCTTAGGCCATCCTTTCCTAGAATAGGGAGTATAGAAGAGCAGTTGGCCATCCATCCATCCTCCCACTAACATGTTGGGAAAGACACCCCCTCCCGTGACTATGTGGGTGTTCTGAACATAGTGCTCATCATGGGTGGGGTACGTATAGAAATCATAAGGAAAATACAGGTATATATATATGGTATCAAACACTCAAGCCCAACCTATGGGTTTACAAAAAAAATAAGAAACTCACAATTCTGTCACCTTTACTAATACCTCTAAATGCATTTATTAGGATCTTCAACAGTCATTTCAAGAGGTGAATATCCCTGATAATCTAATGGGGATTCATATTTCCTCCACATTTAACACCCATTAATTTTATTATTTAGCATCATCCACATTTAATCACACAAACCAACATTTAATTTTAGGCTAAAAAATTTCCATCCCATTAACCAAACAAACCCATGCCATTTCAAACATTATTAAACATACATTTATTCCATAACTATTCAGTCATCTAACAGAAAGCAACCATATATCACAAGCAACCTGTCAACCCCAACAATCACACCTCATTACCCAAAAATCATGACCAAACAAACCACCACCTCACTATTTCAATGGCACGACCAAACGACCACATATCACCCCACACCCCATTATAACATCACATTTCCACCCAAAAATCACAACCACACATCACATCACATGAAGATCATTTTATAGATTTATAAAGGGGCTTTTATCACATACCACTTTATTTTAGGGGTGTTACCATAAAATCCATAATCCTAGGGTAACCATTTCATTAGCCAAATATAAGTGGTAATAAATTTTCATTTTTGGTGATGTAATAACAAGAACAAAAATCAAGGGTTTCATAACTCATGTAAAATAACGCAAACAAAACCACCAACAACCACAATTTTCACCGGGTCATTTAGCCTGTACAATCCATCACATCACAATATTTCCAAAACTATAAAAGCATGAAAAATAAACCCCTTAACCCTTAAATGTAAATTCAACCAATTATTTACTAATTAATCCAGAACAAACATAACCCACAGATAAACAAAAGTAAATCTCTCTCGCATGATACACAATAAAGAGAAACGAGGGAAAACCTACATCAAAGTAGCTTTCCGACTCAATGCACACTGCATGACGAAGAAGAATGCTCACAAACCACAACTATGCCATGAGGAACCACATATCAACCTAAAACACATCCCTAGACCATAAAAAACAACCCAACACACACCCCAAACCAAAAGAACATTATTGAAGTGAATCCTTTGGATAAGAATGAAATCAAAATCACTAAGAAGGGGGAAAAACTTACCATAGATAAACCAAAAATCACCAATGAGCAACCAATGGGATCAATAGATAAAATAGGGGTAAAGGTATTGAAGAACACCTTAGGGTGCCTAGGTTTTACCTAAAATGAGAGGAAAAAGAAACCACATCCAAATGAATGAAATTTAGTCATAAAAGAACTTAAACTGTACAAAATCGGGGAATTACATGACGATTAATCCCATTTCATGTTGCGTAATACTAGGATTCCATGTTCCATTGAAAAAAATGTTTCCTTTTTATTATTAAACCCAAAAAATCTACACGCCATGAACCAACAATGGACAAGACGTGAAACTAACTTTCATGTTGTGTAATATACTTACATGACATGTATTTCCTACAACAATTATTCTACACCTCCAAATCCCACCTCCAACTCTTATAACCTCCCTAGAACACATCTAAAAAACAAAAATGGTAAAGTAATGGACTAATAAGGTACAAACCATTACAATGGGTATAAGGAAAATTCATTCATAATGGCATCAGAAGTAGTGGATGTGTTTTATGTATAATATAGAGAAAATAATAATTGTTCAATTATCTTATTACAAAGTAAAACAACTACAGGGTCTGATGAAAATTCAATTGAGGATTACAATTTAATTGATAGAACATAATCATTTCACAGTGGTCCTAATGTTTTAAATTCATTGTACATTAACGGGGACCACAAAGAGGGGATTTGGATACTTGATAGAGGATCCAAATCCCTTCAAAATTTAAAGAAAAAAATAGTGACTTAAATGAGAAGGATAATGTTATTTTTAATATACTATGTTTTTTCTCATAATGTTGTGTGTTCTCTACATCCTTTAGGTAATCTAAATTAAATGTTTGAATACTCATGAAGACAATGAATTCTACACATGATGATTCTACAAATCCCAAGGAATAATAGATGATTTCTAGTAAAATTGTAGAATTATTAAGGGATCAAAAACATGTTGATGAAAATAAGAATGATGTAACATCACTGTGTTAACTAAAATTATCAAGGTAAGGAGAAAAGGTATAAATTTTGAGGTTGGATGGAATCAACACAACCAACCAATTGACCCCAACAAGTCAATGTTCATTAGTTATATTGGGATCACAATGATAATGAATATTCTAATTAATATAGATATATGGAATTATGTCATTATTACATTGTAAGAAACCCTTTTGGAAGATATTAGGGTAATTTTACAATATACATCCTATATTTTATCGAAAAATTATATAATGAAATATTTATTTTATTTTCATTGTCCCTTGTATATTTTATTTATTTTAGATGATTCCTTTAAGAAATATGTTTTAATGGTCACTAGAAAAGCTCATAGAGGTTCCAGAAACTTCTTACAAAGCATCATCTTAGGTATATTAAGGGGAAAATAGAACCCCATCCACTAGTAACTTATGAACACATTATAAACTAGGAAACATGAAAAAGGTCCATTATCTGTCCTGATGAGAAATCATTCCAGGTGCATTGTTGTCGAAAATATTTTATTTCACATTATTTTTTATCCACTTTTATTCAAAAAAATTAATTTATGAAACACCAAAGGAGTTCTAAAAATAAATAACTTGTATCAAAACAAATATACCCACAACATAAAGAAAGTATGTGGGTAAACATCATGTGAAAGGAAAATGAATGTGTTTTAAATCTATGATAAAAATTTTATGTGATACGAAACAATATATGTTCCTTTTTTATATGAAGATTAATGAATCAAAATATGAATCCACCTCCATACCACACCATGGGATATGGAAGGACACCCACAAAAATAGAGGAAAAAATAGTGATGAAAAATAGAAACTATATAGGAATCATGTGTAATTATGATATAATATTATTTTTATAATTTTTAACAGTATTACATAAAAATTTATATTTATGTTCATATATTATTTTATATGGTTTGGACACATGAATAAGCATCAATTTTACCTGAAGAAAAATTATTTTCATTAGATTTAAGATGATCAGAACAATATGGTAATGTAATAGATGCATGTTTTAGAGTTTTACCTCAAATATATTTTGATAATACAAAGCCACAAGAAGATATATATCAGTTGATGAAAAAAATGCATGAGAAAATATACTATTTGAATGATATTATTATCTGATCTATTTTGATGGACCAATATATGTGAAAGGATCAATGAGAACTGGTAGTGGAACAAAGATCAGTACATGAAGAGCTAAAGGAACCCACTATCATTCAAGCTAACCATTCCTCTCAACCTCCAAACATTCCCAATGTAATCCATTTTGCCATTAATATTTCTCCTAACCATGAATAAAATAACATCTGATAACATTATATTACTAAAATACTATTGGGTGAAGTTTTATGCAATTTTTATCTATTAAAACCCATGTACCTCCTTATTGTGAGGGGTACAGTTCATAATATCCTAGGAGAAATTATGAATAATAAAAATCTCCCAAAAGATTACATCAGAGTGGGGATTGTAGTAGCTCCTGATTTGAGTACAGATTTGCCTATTTTTCTTGATGATATAGAAGTTACCATGATCAATAATGCTATTGGAACTTTCATATCATAGTCTTATAATCTTATATTGTTACATGAAGTATGTCCTTAACAATTTTTCTCAAATGAAATTTTTTTAAAAGTTAATGAAAAAAGTTCTGAAATGAGGTATGATATTACATATAGATAAAATGACAGAGAAATGGAAGGTCAGATGAAGATAATCTAGTGAATCAACAAAGAAATCAAAAGGAAATTTCAGGAGTACCTTCTTTTTACTAGTTCCACTACCACATATATTAGCATTAAAAGTTCATACAAACACAACATTTAATGAAGGAAATATATCCTATATTTAATATGAAGATGAATTTTTTTAGAGATTTCGTTATTGACATGGTTGGTCTGGGGCATATAAATGAGATTTATCATGTTTGAATATTTTGTATTCTCAGTTTTTAATACATACATGAGGTAGATTTTCATAATCCATTAATCCAAAAAATGATCAACTATGTTCATTAAAATTAATAACTATTCATATTTTCTTTAACACCCTGAGATTTTGTGAATTATTTTTTTTCGAATTAATATAATATTTTTTATATTTTTCACTTCATGCCACACTGAATAAAGTTTTTTATTATTTTAAATCACTATGTTTGGTTTATCTTATACGCAACACCGACTTGTCTTGCGCTACACACTACACTGAGTTTCATCGAAACAACACTTTATTATTATAATTATTTAAATGAGATAGCTATAACCTAGCCTTTAAACATTGTATATGAATATTAATGTTCTTTGTAAATGTTACTTATAATAGTTTCAAATATATAAAACATATTGATAATAAAACATATAATTTTGGTAAAGTTATTATATGTTTAAAAATACTATTATCATAAAAGAACTGTTTTTATATCCTTCTATGAAAAATAATAAATTTAATTTTAGACACTCATAGAAATTTAATTTTATAAAACAAAATTCATTTTGGAATTCATAATTTCAAAATTAGTTTTGGAAGATTTTTTGGGATTTTTCTGAGAAACTTTATTTTTTGATGAGTAGTAAAAAATATTGAATTTTAATTCAAAACTATTTTTTTCATGTAATTTATTTATAAAGATAAATTAAATTTTAAGTTGGTTTTAAAGTATCAATAGATCGATTATAAATATATTAATCCAACTTAGATTATTGGAATCATTTTTATATTGAATTCAGATTTAAAAAATTAAATAACTTTTTAACATTCTCACTTTAAAAACCAGATTTCTCACCATGTCTGTGGGATTAGAATTAAATTTAATTTTACCATTTTTGTGAATTGAATTTTGAAATAAATACATACATAGTTTTAATCAGTATAATATTTATAGTCTAATAATATCTACTTAATTTTTAACCAAAAAGATTAGTGATAGTGATTAAAATAAAAGAAGCGGTTTTAGATCCTTCGGTCCTCCTGGTCATCTACAGGGGACCGCGCCCTGGAATCAAAATGGTGACGTCTATTTCTAGTGAATCAGTTCACTCAGGGTGGATTATTATTGAGATCCCCTACCCTGAGGTATGTCTGACTCTCAATCCTCTTGGTCCTTTTCAAACCTTCCATGGAGATTTGTGTCAACATGTGTGTTTGTTTTCATGCAGTTTCTGCTCAACCCACATAGGGGGGGTCAGGTGCCAGATGTTGAGGTTTCTCCTAGAGTCAAGGGGTATCGTGAGGTGGAACTCCCTATCGAGCCTCAGGAAAAAATTCTTCAGATTCTTGACCTTTGTAAGTCAATCACTCTCACACGAGCCATGTTTGTCTAACTTTTCATTACTGATCAAATTGGTAGATGTGATATTATTTCAAGAAGTGATTGAAAGGGTGCATTCCTAGAATGTTTCTTTGGCTATTGAATTTGAAACCCCTTCTGTGATGGTCCCACCTTACCTTGAGGAGATGGTTTCTCAAGCTGACATGGTTTTGATCTTGGGGGAACATTCTACCGTGGTCATGGGTGATTCCACTGGTGGGGAGGTTCTTGAGACCAGTAGGGGCGATACTACTGATTATGGGTGTCCCGAGCTAGCCCGACCCAACTGGTTTGGGTCGGGTTACACAAAATAATCTCAGGTGCGGTTCATAACGGGTTGACCCATGGATGGGTTGGGTCGGGTCTCGGGTTGGAGTCATTTAGACCCAACCCAACCTATGACTCGATGGGTGTAGGCCTGATTTTTTTTAATCTATCTCTCTCACTCAGCCACAACTCACGTCGCCCTCCCTCCCTCCCTCATGCTCTCACCGAGCTCTACACCTCTACTATCCTTCTTCCTCTCACTACGACTTGACCCCTACCTTCCCTCGCATGGTGAAGGAAACCCTTTGTGATAGGAGATGAACGAAACCCCCTCTCTTCCTTCCTTCCTCCTTCCTCGAGCTTCCCGAACCCCTCTTTTTATGTTCTTATCTCTTCTTCTTCCCTTGCGAGAAAACCCTCCATCCATCCTCATCTCATCTCGACACCTTTCGCACCTCCGAACCCACCCAGAAAAGGTCTCCTCATTTTCCACCTCCCATGAAAGACACCTTCTCAACAATTTGGGTTCGGGATTTAGGAGAAATCCCTTGGCTCTGGTCACCTCCTCCTGCTTCCTACTGTTACGTGCGAGTGTGGTGGTAAGAAATTGATTTTTTACCATGTTATTTTAAATTATGTTTTACTTTCCATTATGAGTTCTAAATTTTATTTTTCTACTACGGTAAAATTTTGGTTTAGTCACACATCCACTGCTAACCTAGTTTGACTGAACATTTACACCTAGATCCTTTTGCTCAAACTATTTCACTAAAACTAGGCCCAATTATTTTTTGGTGATGTGGTTTTTGAAGGGATTTTAGGATGTGTTTTTTGAGAATCCACCAATTTAATTTTAGACGAGGAATGATGACTATCATTGGTTTCATTTATTCATCCAGGATTCATTTTTCCTTTGATGGAGGTAGTTTGGGGTGTTCTTGTTTACTTCTGGTGGTCTAGTGATGTGATGGTGATGATGTGGTCTGGTCTTGACTGCCATTTTCTCTCAAGTCGAATCAAAAAAAAATTTTGGTCAATTGTGTTTTCTGGTGGCATTGGGTTTTCTTGTACCTGGTTTTATTGTGATGGTCATACAATAATAATATTGGTTTTTGGTGTTTCATCATTGATGATTTCAACAGTGGTGTATTGATATTGGTGGTTCTAACATTGTAAAGTGTTGGATTTTTTTGATGATGAGTAGTGGTTGAAGCAGCCTTGGTTTTAGAGTACGTATTTTGTTGAGCTCAAGGCATGATGCGCCTTATAATCATTTAAAAAAATTGTTCTTAAAAATTTTATCATTGATTATCGTTGTTTATGTAATTTAAAATCCATATATTGGTTTTAAAATTTATTCTCCTTATTCTACCAGGGGTGTGTGTTCCATGAGCTGATAGAATCTAGCTAGCGATTTATGGAAGGAGGTGGTGATAAAATAAGTGGTTTTATTCCTCTAGTTGGCGTAGGAACCCAAAGTCATATGGGGTCTTCTTCAACTAAAGATTAAATAGAAATAGGAGGGGGATTAGTTTCATACAAGTTGAAGAAAGTGAGGGTCCTAAGAGGTCTCATAATTTAACAATTCATAAACCTACTATTTCTATAATTTCTCAAGCTTGGGATCATTTTCATAAGAAAAATAGAAGGGTTGATTGTAATTATTGTGGAAAATATTTTGCTTTCACATATGGAAAACATGGAACTAGTAATTTGAATAGGCATTTGATAAGGTGCAACAAAAATACACACAAAAATCTTGACAAAAGTCAAACCACTCTTGGTCTTATAAAGAAGTGTGAAAATGAGGATTATAGGACTGTTAAAATTTCAGTAGCCCATTTTAACCAAGAAGAGTGCAGAATAGCTCTTGCTGAAATGATAATAATTGATGAGTTATCATTTAAATATGTTGAGAATCAAGGTTTTATAGAATTTATTGAAGTTGTTCAGACTCATTTTCAAGTTCAATCTAGACAAATAGTTGCTATGGATTTATTACAGTTATATTTGGATGTGAAAGAAAAATTGAAGTCTATGTTTGATATTTTCTCTCACATGGTATGTCTTACAACTGACACATGGACTTCAATTCAGAATCTAAATTATATGTGTGTGACTGAACATTTTATTGATGATAATTGGATCTTAAGTAAAAAATCATCCAGTTTTTTCTTTTTGCGGATCATAAAGGGGAAACAATTGGTCAATTATTAGAACAGTCATTGAAGCAATGGAGGATTGAAAGGATTAATACTATTACCATGGAAAATGCTAGTTATAATAATACAGCGATCTATTATTTGGTGAGGAGGGTTAATTATTAGAATGTGTCTATTATTAATGGAGAATATATGCATATGAGATGTTGTGCACATATTTTAAATCTTATTGTTAGTGATGGGATAAAGGAAATATCGACATTAATTTCTAGTATCATAGTTTTCTGCAAATTTGTGAGAAGTTCACCTTAATGATTGGCTCTTTTCAGGAGCATAGCTGAGGAGTTAAAAAATCCGAGTAAAAATATAGCATCCTGCCTTTTTATCACATAAACTTTCATTACATTATACAAAACTGAGGATCTTTAAGGTTTAGTGTCTTGGAAACCAGGAACTTAAAACATGAAAACATAAAACATTCTTCTTAAACACTTGAAAGGATTATCCTCATGTTCATCCTAGGTTCATTACTGCATCTCATAACCTAGGGACATACATCAAAAGAAAGGGGTGAGCAGAAGGCCTAGTAAGGGAAACAAGAGAAACATTTTACATGTGAACTTGAGATACTTCAATAAGGTCATGAAAAAAACTTTAAGACATAAGAAAGAAATCATGAGATATATCGTAATAGAAATAACATTTTTATAACATGAATATGTGGATACAACATTTAATATTGACAATCATTTCGTTTTAGCAAGGTCCATCCCCAAGTTGTCATTAAAAATTACCAAGGTTATTCACCAAGGTATCAGTCTTAAAGGTCATCTCTAGAGATTAAGTCTTTACCCAATGCATTGGAGCACTATCTAGGTGCACCCTTAACATGTATTTATTATCATGTGAGCCAAATATATATCATCATAAATAATTTCATAAACAACCCATATAGAATAAAAGAAATGGGTTTCATTTCATAATCATAACGTTTTAAAAACTGCTTTAAATACATGATCTTTATGTCACTTTAAACCCACGGAAAGGGAAAGCGGGTTTCATGTATGTAAATCCCAAAATTTAAAATAGAACATTTTGATATATATGTGAATACCCCTGTAGAAATAATAGCTTTGAGTATTCACTTAATAACATAAAATAATTTTGAGAAAAGAGAGGCATTTTGAGACGAATATTCTGCAGTATAACGGCTACGTTTCGGGGTTTTAGAAAACATTGAAAAGAGAGGGGACATTGGTCAAACATTCATAAATGACCCATAAAACAGTATAGGGACATAATATGAAGGATATATGAACATGGTAATGAAATTTTAATGAAGTTCCATATGAAATGAAGAACATGAAAGGAAGACAAAAATAAGATTTCTCTTATGAAAATTCGGCAGCCTAACAGCGTCACTTAAAATTCAACAAATGAATAGAAGAGATAAAAATAGGGTCTCTCATAATATGAAAATAGAAGATAATTATGATATATATAGATAGAATACCCCAACATAATAAAAAGGAACTTTAAAGACTTGACATGAAAGTAGAACTTGAAAACGAGAAGGGTGAAAGAACCACTTAAAAATTCGGCAGCCTAACTACGCCACTTAAAACTTCAAAATACTGAATTGAAGAGATAAAATGGGGTATCTCATCATATGTTCATAAAATATCAGTATGATAGATATATTTATCATACCCCAACATAATAAAAAGGATCTTTAAATACTTTACATGAAAATAGAACTTTGAAAGATGAGAGGTGAACGAATCCCTTAAAAATTCAGCAGCCTAACGGCGCCACCTAAACATTCATAAAACAAAATGATGAGAGTAAGAGGGGATCTCTAATCATATGAAAATTAAAATGGCATTAAGGGGGATAAAAAAGAACATCCTCCCACATAATAACATGGAGCATAAAAGTAATGACATAAAAGAGATTACTTGAAAAGAAAGAGAGAGGTCAGATCCCTTACCTTAAAACGTAACTCTTAAAACTCAATGTTTGGGACCTTGAAGGCTTGGGGGTACCTTGGGAGGACTCCTTGGGAGGTAATGGGACCAGAAATTCGTTGGGGGAGAGTGGGGAGTCGAATGGATGAGAGGAGTGCTTGGTATTTATTGGGAAAGTAAGGGGACAACACATTAATGGCCAAGGGAAACCTCATTGGTGGTTTTGGAAAAACCATGGGCTTGCCATGGTATTTTCCCATGGGATTGGACACTTGGGACACCACATACCTTATATTACTATTCATAAGTCGACCATATAGATGAAATACTTAATACATCTTTTAATGATGTCATTAAACACCCGTAACTTAAAAACTGTATTTTCACTATTCATCGAAAATTCAACTTTCTCAGAAAAATCCCAAAATTTCACCTTAACCAAATATAGATGCTATGATTTCAAAAATGAACTCCATTTTATAAAAATAATTTTATAAATATTTTTAATTTAATTTTTAAATAAATACACTATTCACCGAAAATTCATTTTTTTAGAAAAGTCCCCAAAAATTACCTTAACATAATATCGAATCTCTGAGTTAAAAAATGAAATCCATTTTAATAAAATATTTTTCAAAATATTTTTAATTAAATTTTTAATTAAAAAACACTATTCACTTGAAAAAACTAATACTTGATTAATAATTTATGAAACTGTTATTTAACCATTTTATTGAATCACATTACTTAATCAAGGTGCCTAGATTATATTAATGCTTTATTTAAGTGAGATTACTAATCCATTTGGTCACATTACTAATCCTAAGCATAAAATCACTATTCATAATTTATTATTCATAAAAAAAAAGTTGATCTTATTAGACTAGAAAATTTCATACTGAACATAATTGTAGAAGACCATTTTTTGAAAATCCTTACACATGTTTAATTATTTATGGTTCAAATAAATATTTTCATAAAATATCCTTTCTCTAAAATTCACCAAAAATAGGAATACTATATTTATCCGGACATTTGAAAATTCATAAACTTCATCATAAGAAGTAATCAAAATTTTTATTTAAAACAAAGGATTACACAAGGAAGTTACAGTCTCCTCACATAGCCCCTTATCACAACAGCATAGGACCTAAGTGTAAGGTGTGCTAAGGTGAGAGAATCCGAGGGAGGCTCGACCAACATCACACGAGTAGTAATTTTTATCAGTTTGAACTTCTCGTGAAGTCGATTCCGTTCTAGCTTCACACAATGAAGTTCGGCTTGGGTTTGGTCCAGAGCAAAGCCCAGTGGTTCTACCTCCTGCCCAAGTTCTGTTAGATGGGCTTCGATCAGTCCAAGACTACTGGGTGAGGCCATCGAATATTCTTTCTATATTAATTAATCAAGATCACTTGTATTTAGAGACAAAAGTCGCAACATTCAGTTTTCAATGGCCATACTGACTAATGGTCATATAATAGTCAAAACCCAACAGTCTCATTTTAATTATACTCATGTTAAATGAAACAGTTTTGTTAAGTATGAAAAATAAAATAACACAAAAAAAATTAGGAAACAATATTTATTCAAAATTTCGAGTCGTTACAATCTTCCCCCCTTAAGAAATTGCGTCCTCGCAATTTTTAAAATTAGGTTTTGAAATTTTATTGAAAGTCTCACATCGGAAAAGGAGTCAGTAAAACTATTACTTTAAAAGAAAGAAAGGGAAGTACAAAGGTCACCCTATTTAACCCACACTAGGATTCCATGTAAGAAAACATGGACATGGAGGAGAAAACAAAGGGTCAAGTTCTGAGGGAGAGTGATAGAAAACATGATTAGGAGAAAGTTAACCATAATAAAATCCCAAACTTATGATGTGTGTAAACAGTCTTTGATTACCTAGTAGGAAATGTAAACCAACACCATTTTTTTAACGTTCCTTTTCATAATTTTGAGGAATTCATTTACTACATAGAACAAAAACATTATAAAATATACCTACCTTCATGTAGAGTTTCATCCTTTAATAAGTCTCTACCAAAACTAATCTTTTCTCCAAATGATGAGAATTCAAAAACACTTGGTCTCATCAAAAGCACAAGAATCATCTTCTAGAGAATCACATAATCCACAAAAGATTAACTATCTATTTCTTCTATCTTTAAACATTATCCCAAAAACGGAATGGTTAAGGTAAAACAACTCTTCCAAAAGAAAGAATCCCATAGGAATGGAAACTACTTTTAAATCTTCAAAGTTCCATGGTACTACCCAAAGTTAATCATAGACCATTCCATAAATAATGGTCCCTAAAATTCTTCAAAATAAACCAAACTAAGACTGAAACCCAAATACAAGAAGGATTTGATAACATAGTCTTCCAAAATAAACTTCATTGTTCATCTCCAAACAACGTCAACCACTCCTAACAACTTATAACAAAAGTAGCTAACTTAAACATATTTTACCCAATATAGGATAATAATTCCCATAAGTAACCTAAATTACTATAATTCCACCTTAAATTCATAGATTCTTCAAAATATAAGTCAAACATACTCCTCAATGAAAATACCGTAGTAATCTATTTACCTCGATCATATAGGGTCCCCAAAATAGTGAACAACTTCCAAAATAATAATCATCTTTTAATCCCCCAATCATCTCTGTCATATAAATACGTAAATCATCGCATTTCCAATCACATTGGTTGTTGGGACATGTTCTTCCATTTCCCACCAATAACTAAGAAAAGAAAGTATAATTAGGTGCTTAAATACTTAGCCAATAATCATGAAAAGGAACTTAAATCATATAAGGATAACTTGTAGAAGAAATGTATACCCTCACTTGTGATCCCCTAGGTTCCCATCTAGGTTATCCATGATCATATATTCTTATGTGAATCTTTATTTTATTTTATCTTTGTTCCTTTAACAATGGTTCTTACAAAGATTATGAATTTACCAAAGCATATCCCCTGGGAGTGTCGTAACCAAGAGTGCAGTAAGGCCCATTGTCGTGTACTAGTTCCCGTTTGAGTCTAGCTCAAAGCGGTGTTTTTGGGTTTTACCCCTATGTACATCTGTTCCAGATCCACCTCTACCTGCTCGTATCCAGACATGGATGTATTTGCTTGGCAACCCATTACTCAACACTCACCAAAATACCAGGAAGATTTCCTATATATAAACTTTTATATAGGCATCTTCCTAAAGTTTTAATATCCTAATTTCCACAAATAACTAAACCATCCTTTGATACCAACTATAGCATCCCGCCTTTTTATCACATAAACATTCATTACATTATACAAAACTGAGGATCTTTAAGGTTTAGTGTCTTGGAAACCAAGAACTTAAAACATGAAAACATAAAACATTCATCTTAAACACTTGAAAGGATTCTCCTCATGTTCATACTAGGTTAATTACTGCATCTCATAACCTGGGGACATACATCAAAAGAAAGGGGTGAGCAGAAGGCCCAGTAAGGGAAACAAGAGAAACATTTTACATGTGAACTTGAGATACTTCAATAAGGTCATGAAAAGAACTTTAAGGCATGAGAACGAAATCATGAGATATATCATAATAAAAATAACATTTTTCATACCTTGAATATGTGGCTACAACATTTAATATTGACAATCATTTTGTTTCACCAAGGTCCATCCCCAAGGTGTCATTAAAAATTACCAAGGTTATTCACCAAGGTATCAGTCTAAAAGGTCATCTCTAGAGATTAAGTCATTACCCAATGCATTAGAGAAGTATCTGGGTGCACCCTTGACAAGACTTTATTATCATGTGATCCACATATATATCATCATAAATCATTTCATAAACAACCAATATAGCATAAAAGAAATGGGTTTCATTTCATAATCATAACGTTTTAAAAACTGCTTTAAAGACAGGATCTTTATGTCACTTTAAACCCATGGAAAGTGAAAACGGGATTCATGTATGTAAATCAAAGAATTTAAAATAGAAAATTTTGATATATATTTGAATACCCCTTTAAAAATAATATCTTTGAGTGTTCACTAAATAACATAAAATAATTTTGAGAAAAGAGAGAGCCATTTTGAGACGAAAATTCTGCAGCATAACGGCTACGTTTCGGGGTTTTAGAAAACATTGAAAAGAGAGGGGACATGGGTCAAACATTCATAAATGACCCATAAAATAGTAGAGGGACATAATTTGAAGTATATATGAACATGGTAATGAAATTGTAAAGATGTACCATATGAAATGAAGAACATGAAAGGAAGACAAAAATAAGATTTCTCTTATTAAAATTCGACAGCCTAACGACATCACTTAAACTTCAACAAAATGAATTGAAGAGATTAAAATAGGGACTCTCATGATATGAAAATAGAAAATCAGTATGATAGATATAGAGATAATACCCCAACATAATAAAAAGTAACATTAATGACTTGACATGATAGTAAAACTTGAAAACGAGAAGGGTGAGAGAACCACTTAAAAATTCGGCAGCCTAACGACGCCACTTAAAACTTCCAAATACTGAATTGAAGAGATAAAATGGGGTATCTAATAATATTATCATAAAATAAAATTATGATTGATATAGAGATCATACCCCAACATTATAAAAAGGAACTTGAAAGACTTTACATGAAAATATAACTTTGAAGGATGAGAGGTGAATGAATCCCTTAAAAATTTGGCAGCCTAACAACGCCACTTAAACATTCATAAAACAAAATGATGAGAGTAAGAGGGGATCTCTCATAATACTAACATGAAAATGGAATTAAGTGGAATATAAAAGAACATCCTCTCAGATAATAACATGGAGCATAAAAGGGATGACATAAAAGAGATTACTTGAAAAGAAAGAGAGAGGTCGGATCCCTTACCTTAAAATGTAACTCTTAAAACTCAATGGTTGGGACCTTGAGGGATTGGGGGCACCTTGGGAGGACTCCTTAAGAGGTAATGGGACCATAACATCATTGGGGGAGAGTGGGGAGTCGAATGGATGAGAGGATTGCTTGGTATTTATAGGGAAAGTGAGGGGACAAGGCATTAATGGCCAAGGGACACCTTATTGGTGGTTTTGGCAAAACCAAGGGCTTGTCCATGGTATTTTCCCATGGTATTGGCCACTTGGAACACCTCATACCTTATATTACTATTAATTAGTCGACCATATAGATTACATACTTAATACATCATTTAATGATGTCATTAAACACCAGTAACTTAAAAACTGTATTTTCACTATTCATCAAAAATTCTACTTTCTCAGAAAAATCCCAAAATTTCACCTTAACGAAATATAGATGCTCTAATTTCAAAAATAAACTCCATTTTATAAAAATAATTTTCTAAATATTTTTAATTAAATTTTTAAATAAATACACTGTTCACTGAAAATTCATTTTTTCCCGAAAAATCCCCAAAAATCACCTTAACATAATATTGATGTTCTGAGTTAAAAAATGAAATCCATTTTATAAAAATAATTTTCTAAATATTTTTAATTAAATTTTTAATTAAGAAACACTATTCACCCGAAAAAACTAATACTTGATTAATAATTTATGAAACCGTTATTTAACCATTTTATTGAATCACATTACTTAATCAAGGTGCCTAGATTATATTAATGCTTTATTTAAGTGAGATTACTTATCCATTTGGTCACATTACTAATCCTAAGCATAAAATCACTATTCATAATTTACTATTCATCAAAAAACAAGTTGTTCTTATTAGATTCTAAATTTTGTACTGAACATAATTGTAAATGACCATTTTTTGAAAATCATTACACATTTTTAATTATTTAATGTTTACATAAACATTTTTTTAAAATATCCTTTCTCTAAAATTCACCAAAAATATGCATACTATATTTATCTGGACATTTGAAAATTCATAAACATCATCATAAGAAGAAATCAAAATTTTTATTTAAAACAAAGGATTACACAAGGCAGTTACAGTCTCTTTACAAATACCCTTATCACACCAGCATAGGACCTAAGTGTAAGGTGTGCTAAGGTGAGAGAATCTGAGGGAAGCTCGACCAACATCGCACAAGTAGTAATTTATATCAGTTTGAACTTCTCGCGAAGGCGATTCTGCTCTAACTTCACACGATGAAGTTTGGCTTGGGTTTGGTCCAGAGAAAATCCTAGTGGTGCTACCTCCTTCCCAAGTTCTGTTAGATGGGCTTCGATCGGTCCAAGACTACTAGGTGAGGCCATAAAATCTTCTTTCTATATTTATTAACCAATATCACTTTTATTTAAAGACAAAAGTCGCAACATTCAGTTTTCAATGGTCATACTGACTAACGGTCATATAATAGTCAAAACCCAACAGTCTCATTTTAATTATACTCATGTTAAATGAAACAGTTTTGTTGAGTATGAAAAATAAAATAACACAAAAAAATTAGGAAACAAGATTTATTCAAAATTTAGAGTCATTACAAAAAAGGCCATAATTCTTGATGTGCCTACTAGGTGGAATTCATTTTTACTTTATGTTGGATTTTGTAGAGAAGTATGAGAAAATATTTATTCGCCTTGAGGAGGATGCAAGTTTCAAGAGTGCTCTTGTCTGTGAAGGTGGGGCTCCTACAACATATGATTGGGAGATTGTTCGTGTATATGTCAAGTTCTTAAAATGTTTTGATGATATCACTATTGAGTTTTTTTGGTTCTATGAATGTTACATGTCACACATTATTTTATACTCTTTGTGACATATATAGAGAAATCAAGAAATGGATGAAGAGTCATGATATTACTGTGAGTGAAATGGCTATTGCAATGAAACTTAAGTTGGACAAGTATGGGGGTATTGGTTAAAATTTTAATTCTCTCTTAATTTTGACAGTTGTTCTTGATCCTAGATATAAATTAGAATATGTTTGGAATAGTTTTGAAATGATGTTTTATGATGAATAATACAAAAATCAATTGATCAATAAATTAACAGAGGTGATGAATAATCTCTATGAGTTTTACAAATGTAAATTTCTGATTCCAATTATTAATAAATTTGAGTCGAGTTCAAATCAATAGTCACATATTCATGATGCTAGTACTCATAGTGAGGATAATGAGAAATTGAAAGACGCATATAGATTAAAGAAAAGGAAAAGGCAATTTACAGAACAAAGGAATGAACTAGAGAGATATCTTGAGATTGATGATTGTGAATATGATTTTGAAGGATTTGATATTTTAAGTTGGTGGAAAGGAAAGGAAAGCAAATATCATGTTCTCTCATGCATTACTAGAGATATTATAGAAAATCCATTAACTATCATATCTTCATAGTCTTCTTTTAGCACAAGATGATGAGTTCTTGATCCGTTTCATAGTTGTTTGAATCCCAACACTGTTGAATCATTATTTTTCTCACAAAATTTGTTTAGAAAGTCTAAACCAATTAACATTCGAAATAAAATATAAGAAGTGGAATCTATTAAATCAGGTATTATTAAAAATATTACGATTTTTTTCTTCTTTCATTTTTCAATTATTAACTTTTGTTTGAAAAAATAAAATACTGACTTGTTCTTTCTTTTGTTGTGTTTTTTTAAGATATGAAATCATCCACCACAATTCATGATTAGAGTTTCAATGTCTAAAGTATTAGAGGATAGGATGATGGATGAAGAACACTTAATTAAGGTATAAATTTATGGTTTTTTTACAAATTCTTTTCATAATACTGTCATCACATACATAGATCAACCACAAAAAATGAATATATAGGTTCTTACCATGAATTGATTACTCATGAGAAGTTGTTTCATCTATATCAATTTTCATTTCAAGGAATATTTTGTGTATGTCTCCTCATGAAATATAAGAAATTTTTTTTATTTGTTCTTATCATTGGCTTATGCTTTATTAATTTTTTTAGTCTTGTCTAATTGACCAGGAAAAACTCAACACACTTTCTTTGTTTGACCAATATTTTTGGGCTACTAGCATGCCTTCTTAACTTCTTCCATCTTGCATGCATGCCTTTTTTCTGTGGTTTTTTTTAATTTCATTCCCCTTTCATAGCATAGGGACCTTCTCCTATCAATAGTCATTAAAACCCCAGCTTTTTTACCTTCTTGACTTTACCTTCTACATACTTACAAGGATGGAAATTTCATGTATTTTTTTTTTGAATTTTGGAAAATGATAATCTTCCTCAGTGAGCAATGTTTAATGCCATCATTTTGTGTGTTTTTTTTAATTGTTTCTAAAAATTATGAGGTTGTTGAGACAAATATTTGTACTGGGTGATTTTTGTAGGTTTTTTTTGCAGAGATGTAAGCCCTGAAGGATTCCAATTTTATATTACCTGTTTCCTGAAATTGATCTGGGTGATTGATTCTTAACTTGTACGATAAACATGGTTTTTATTCTATTTTATTCCCTTCTTAATTTTGTTATTAAATTTTCAAATACTTTGAAATAATATAGGGTGAAAGATGGTGGAGTCTCTGCTCTTTGATGTTTAGATGCTGGCTAATTTCTTTTGTCAACAGTTTTTCCTACCAATACGTAGCATACACATTTTCTGAATATCTGAACTTCTAAATCCTGATCTGAACCTTACCTTATTGGCATTTTAGCCTAATTAGATGTTGTTTTTTGTTTTCTCCATTTTTATTATTGGTGTGATTGACTTCACAAGGAATTATATTTATATGATGATTTTATAAAGAAATCATATTTAGTATTTAGTATTCTGCATTTAATACAAATACAATTTTTTAGTTTTTAATGAATTATCTTCTTTTTACTTTTTTTACTATTCCTTTTGATTGAGATATGTTTGGATGGCTACAGCCTACATGTGTTCACTGTTCATTGTTGATTCTGGAATGGGGAAGTGTTGCAGGATGCTAGCTGGTGTAGGGGTGCAATAGGGGGGTTTGTGGTGTAGGAGTGTAGGGGTGTAGGGGGAGGGGGAGGATAGTGTGTGCATGGGGGAGGGGGAGGATAGTGTCTGCAGGGGGGAGAGGGGGAATGGATGCAGGGGGTGGGTACTGGGTCTGATCTAGTGTGCAGGTAGGTAGAAGGGGAGGGGGCCAGGTTGGTTTGTAGTGGGGTGTGCAGGGGGAGGCTGTTTTGTGCATGGGGGAGGGGGAAGGGGTTCATGGGGGAGGCTGGGTTGGTTTGGTGTGCTCAGTAAGGGGGTAGGCTGGTTTTTAGTAGGGGAGTGTGCAGGGGGAGGGGGATGGTGTGTGCAGGGTGGAGGGGAGGGGGAGGTTGGGTTTTCTTGGTGTGTGCAGGTAGGGGGAGAGGGGGAAGACTAGTTTTCTTTGTAGGGCGAGTGTGAAGGGGAGAGGTGGTGTGCAGGGGGGTAGTGGTGCAGGAGGGGGGAAGACTAGTACAGGGGTGGGAGGGTCTGGTGTGCAGGTAGGTAGGGGGAGAGGGGGTAGTCTGGTTTGTAGGTGGGGAGTGTGCAGGGGGGGTAGTGGTGCAGGAGGGGGGGGGGCAGACTAGCGCATAGTGTGGGGGGGGGGGGGTCTGGTGTGCAGGTAGGTAGGGGAAAGGGGTAGGCTGGTTTGTAGGTGGGGAGTGTGCAGGGGGGAGTTGGTGTGTATAGGGGAGGGGGGAAGGGGTTTAGGGGTTCAACGGAGGAGGGAGGTAGGCTGGTGTAGGGGTGCACGTAGGGGGGAGGCTGGGTCTGGTGTGTAGGTAGGGGGGAGTGGGGGAGAGGCTGGATTGTAGTGGGGAGGGGGAGGCTGGTCTGCATGGTGGGAGGGGGGTAGGGGTGTAAAGAGTTTAATTCAGGGGTGAAGTGCAGGGGTGGATGGGTTTTGTGTAGGGGCATGCTGGTTTGTAGGGGGAAGTTTCCTGGGGGTGGTGTTGTGTAGGGGGGGGGGGGGGTTCTAGTTTGCAGGTAGGGGGGAGAGGGGGTGCGGTGGTGGTTTGTAGGGAGAGGGTACATGGGGAGGGTGGAGTCTGGTGTGCATGGTTGGAGGGGGGCAGGGGTGTTGGGGTGTAAAGAGGTTGGTGCAGGCTGGTGCAGGGGTGCAGTGCAGGGGTGGAGGGGTGTTTGTGCAGGGGTGCAGGGGGGAGGCTGGTGTGCATTGTGGGAGTTGGGGCAGGGTGTAGGGGTGTAAGGAGGTTGGTGCAGGCTGGTGTAGGGGTATAGTATAGGGGTGTTGTGTAGTGGTGGAGGGGTGTTTGTGCAGGGGTGCATGGGGGGGAGGTTGGGTCAGGTGACTGATGTGGAGGGAATAGGGGGTTCAGGGGGGAGGGGGCAGGGGTTTCAGCGCAGTGGAAGGGGGGGTTGGGTTTTGTGTGTAGGGGGAGGGGCAGACTGAGGTTGTGCAGGGTGGGGAAGGGGGCCGACTAGTCTGCAGGGGGGAGGGTTACATGGGCAGGGGGTTGGGTTTTGTATGTAGGGGGAGAGGGGAAGGGTAAGGCTGTATAGGGTGGGGAGGGGGCTGACTGGTCTGCAGGGGGGAAACAGGGTTCCATTGGGTTGGGTCTAGGGGGGTTGGGTCTGAGTGGCTGGTTTGGGTCCATTGGGTTGGGATGGTTTGGGTCGGGTTGGGTTGGGTTTTCACATATATTCCAACCCAAATTGGCCAGACTCATAGTGGGTTGGGTTGGGATGGTTCATTCAGGCATGTGATGGGTAACCCGACCCCAACGAGTTGGGTTGGGTCGGGTCAGCTGCTCATAAATCATGTGACCTGACCCGACCCAAACTTTTTGGTTCAGGTCGGGCCCTGAAACGCCTTTAACTCGACCCGAACCGACCCATGTACACCCCAACTACTGATGAAGGGTCAGATTAAGTAGGTCACCCCTTTAACATGTATCCTAGATAAAACCAAAAGGATTCTAGAAGAGTACCCTGCCTGTTTTGTCCTTACGGCCTTCCCCAAATATGATCATGCACCAATTGAGGAGCTAGAAGACACTGGATCCAATGTCACTGAGGAGAACTATGTAGTCCATCGTAGGGCATGGATTATTGTACATCGTTTCGTCATCCAAACCCAAGATCCATACCTAGTGAGTTGAATGGGGTCCCTTCACCACTTGAAGCAAAACCTGGGCACTGGAGGGGTGGATGCTTGTGCACAACATGTGTTGGTTCACAACTACCTTACTAAGTGGGTGTGTGAGGTGGCCCATTATCTGGATGTTTCCTAAAACAAAGATAAATATAACATAACTCAGAAGCTCCATGAGGCTAATCATGAAATCCAACATTTGGAGGAGCAGGTGAATGAGCATGCAACCTTCCTCAATGTTGATGCATAGATCATTCGCAAATTGAAGGTTTAGTTGGTGGTGACTAGAGATCAATAGAAGTAGGCAGAATCTCAGATAGCTGAAAAATGGGCTGATTAGGACTGAGTATGAATTAAGGATTATGAGTTTCATCCTATGGATGAGAAGGATGAATTAGTTCTCTAGAGGCTACAGTAGTCCATGGAGGCTGCATGTTAGAGGATAGCTGGGTTGGAGCACTCAGATGTCGTGGCGGAGTTGTAAGGACATTTTCATTAGGAATTAAGAGAGGCTCCAAAGTGTGGATGGCCATCTCTAACTATGGAATTTTTTTTTGTTTTACACTTCTAGCATGCATGGAAATATTTCTTTCATCACATTTTATAATGACACTTCAATCATATTATTTAAACAACCAATGACCAATCCCTAAGCTCACATGGGTCATGCTCAGTGTGGGAAACAATGGACGACCATGTTATCACTCATTTATATGAGAGTGTCATACAATCATTGAACACTTGGGTTCATCTATCGTTGAATTAACACTAGGAGTGTTGGGCTGAGGGGGTCTATGGCTAGAGAGCGGGGGCTCCCTGAATAGCTGAATTTCCTTTCCAACATGTGCTAGTGCACGAAATGAGTAATGTTAGGGGTGTTGAATTCCATCCAAACAAAGGGTAATGGAAAGAATGAATCATGATACCCAATATTTGGATCATAAGGGTAGTGGCATGATGATACAAGATAACTTCTAACCATTTTCTAATGACAACATCTATACCATTTAGCTGGGAATGGGACAAGAAAATGAGGGTCGACCGCTGACCATGTTCGAAACATAGGACCTACCTAAAAATTTCATACAAAGTCCCCTAGGGAATTGTCCCAAGATGGTAGGCGGGCCATTTTTTCAAGTAACCATTTCCATTAGGGGGACTGTACAGTTTTGGAGGAGAATGAAGATAAAAATAAAGGGACACACAAAGTGTGGTGATGAAGTGATGGATTTTTTGAATGGATTCTAAAAATCTTGAATTTTCCATGACTTGGAGAACAATTGGTGGGAACATAATATAAAAAAAGGTCAAAATCATCTTCCTGGGGGATCATTGTCTTTGATGTTGGGTGAAAGTTAAAGGATATGAATGATGCAGTTGATGACTAGCACTGAAGGAAAGGTATTTTTGGGAAAGGGACTAAGGAACCTCACAGTTTTACATCATGTAATAAGGATGATGGATGCATAGTTAAGCATCACAGAGTTAGAAAGTCACATCACATAGATTATCATAATGTGATAGAGATGTCATATTGCAAAATTTATCATCATGTGGTATGGACATCATATGTGGGGATTATGAACTGAGGATCCCTTCATTACTTTCTCATATTAGGTCAAGAGGCAATACCATATCCATTTCATGGGGTAGGGTTACAATTTAACATCATTTGAAAGGACATGAATTACACCCACCAGCAACAACAATGAAGGGAGTAGGAGGGTATCACGATGAGGGGCACTTTTTATAATGGGCGACAAGGAAAGGGAAGCTTAGAAGATCTTGTAACCAGAAAAAATAATAGAGGGCTAGTTGCAAAAATTTTCATGTTATGGTGGATTTGACTAGGATTGGATCCTATTTTAAGGTCATAGATTTTGGACCATCTGCACCCATGTTCAGTGTGGAATGAAATAGTAATAACCCATGTGAATGGGAGGGAAAGAGAGGCATTGTGCTTCACAAAACATGTGAGGGATGTTGTGTATAGTTTAAGGTCATGAGGCTTGGAAAATAAAGTGAATACAATAGAAGGACATGTGAAGCATAAAAAATTAATAATTGATGTGATTGGAGGGCCAAAAGGATCCATGTTGTGCAACATATCCTTATGGACATGGTAAAAAGTTTAAGGTCCTAATTCATGGACCATCGGGTGGATGTCTTGAGGGAACAAGCACAACATCAAAGGAAGGTAACCCAATATGAATGGAGGGGCCAAAGATTCCACCTAATGTCGTAAAAAAATATACGAAATAATTCATATATTTTTTAAAGTCGTGAGGATTTTACAATGGATTTTAGAGTCATGAAGCTTGGACTCAGACTCCTAGTTTATGGTCATGGAGCTCAGACCATAGGGAACTGTGTGTCTCAACCATTCATGGGGATATGCCCCTCCCGAATCTTATTCTCGTGTGATCCATGATTAGTGAAAGAAATAAGGATTGATATAGAGTTAAAATTACATTCCATGGAGAATAGAATGAGGGGAGAATGTGGCTGAAAAATCCCCCAAGGGATATTGAAACTATCAAGACCTAGATTGTGAAACATGGAATAAGCAAAGGATGGAGAACACCTATTGACAATGTTTGAAACATAGGTTCTATACCCACATCAGTTGTAGATGAGGCGAACAAACATAGGATTGAACATTAAATGAGTTTGAAACATGATATCCATTTTATTCTTCTTAATATCCTTTGAGGTGTGATTCGAAGATGGTAGGTGATCCAGTGTGGCATGAGACAATTCTGTTAGGGAGCTTGTTCAGAACAGGAGGATGATGGTTCTTCAAATTAAGGAAATCACAAAGTTCCAAAGAAGAAGTGTGGAATGCCCCATGAGTAAGTTGATGGTAGGTATAGACCTAAGGTTGAATATATGGGCATAACTACAAATCTTATAAGAATGGTAATCAAGCCACACATAGTTTTGAGATATGTAGTGGTAGGAATATGATGCCAGTTTTGTGATGTCCTCTCTGGAGAGGGTGTGGAATCATCCCACATTTGAATATTAGGCATCCCTTATTATTATGTGGGGTAATACTTGACATCCCATACCTATTTCATGAGTCATCTTATGTTTGTTGAGCATGGTAAGGTTTCAGTTTAACATCATGAGATGAGGACATTGGGATTAGAAAGTTTAATGTTTTATAACTCGGATTGGGACTAATATTTTTTTAAAGTCATAGAACTCATACTAAAGGGGGAATTGATGGTTTAAGGCCATGTAGCTTAGACCAAGGGGGGTAACAGGTGTCCGAGAAGAGGTTTTCATGACATAAAAGAGTGATAACCCAACTTGAAAGGAGGATTAAAGGGACCCTATGGCAGAAAAAACATGAAAAACCATACCCAAGGCTGAAATCATGAAACTAAAGAAGTAAATGACCCAAAATGGGTCAAAAACGGGTTGGGACCAAGATGGAATATCTAGGAATCTCTACATATCCCATAAAGATGGGGATCAGGCCACACGTAGTTATGGAACATGTCATGGTAGGTGACTGAACATAGATGGGGGTTACCCTCTCAAATGAGGATATTGAATCTTCTTATATTAGAATATGAGGCATCCTGAATCTATATAGAGTAAAATAATATCTCATTGAGAGGCATATTGATTTTACATGGGGTAAAATTTTAGTTTAACGTCATTTGATGAGGATAAGGGTGGGGATCCCAAATCGAGCTACCCATTCTTTTCCCTCTCATATAGGCTATGAGGGAATCTAAGAACACTAATGTGTTAAGGATAATTAATAGGACTTAGGACTATGCCTAAAAAGTATGACCATAGGATCATTTTTGGGTAAAAACACCATATGTAATGAATGGGTTTGTGGTGAATCTATGGATGGACCCAAAGACAGAAAGACTAGGTGTCACTATGTATCCCATGAGGTTGAGAATCAAGACACACATAGTTCTGTAAGGTGGATCCATGGGTTCACTAGAACTCGAAGGATAAAGAAAACCATGAAAATGAGGGGCGAATGCACACAATTTAGGGTCACAGTTTTTGGACCATCGGTGAACAATTTATGGTCATACTATATAGACCATCAAAAAATAGTTTAAAGTCATGATTCTTAGACCAAGGAAACATCTATCTTAATGGAATTTGTGTGGAATAAAAGAGGTAGAATCCGTCATTAATAGAGATAAGCAGTCTCGTGTACCACTTGCACACCTTGAGATGAACAACACACAGTTTAAGGTTGTGATGATGGGACCATAAATGGGACAAGGGGCCAAAGTGTTGATAAATTTGTAGCTAGGGCTAGAGACAGAAGGTCCAAGAATTTCTTTGTATCCCATGAGGATGGTAATCAAGCCACATGTATTCTGTAACACGACATGGTAAAGAACCAACATCGGTGAGGGAAATCCTCTCAGGTGAGGGAATTGAGGCATCCCACTTGTGTTGTAGGGATTCCCATTTCTAGGGCATGGGGTAAGGGTTTTTTGATCATCTCATACTTATCACATGAGGAATCCTGGTTATATATCGTTTATGAATTCTTGTATATTACCACACTTATCTTACGAGGCATCCTAGTTTTATGGGGTAAAATCATTTCTCATTAAGAGGCATCCCAATATTACATGGGGTAATATCATAGTTTTACATCATGAACTGAGGGAATTAGACTTTGTAGTTTAAATTCATACATCTCAAACTATAGGGGTTTCAAGTAGTTAAAGTCATAATGCTTGGACCGATTGAAAATAGTTTAAGGTCATGTTGCATGAACCAATGAGGTCTTAGTTTAAGGTTGTAGAGTTTGGACCCATGGGATCTTAGTTTAAGGTCATAGAGTTTGGACCAATGGCCTCTTAGTTTAGGGCCATAGAGTTTGGACCAATGGGTTGAGTATCCCAAAAGAATATGTGAAGTTGAGCGTAGCGACAAAACCAATGTTAATTGAGGTCCAAGGATTCACAACATTTTAAAAAACATTCCTAGGGGACCCTAAATAGTTTAAAGCCACGTGCATAGACATAGAATTATTGTTTAAGTTTATAAAGTTTGGGCCATGGGATCCTCATGTGATGTTCTTCTTGAGAAACTTGGAATTGGTGGGAGGTGTGATACACTCTCCATCCAGGGTGATAAAATATTATACTTTGTTTTAATATACCTTATGAATGATGTAAGGTCCTCCCCACTTGGGATCCAACATTGGTGGGATTTATCTGGGTATCATCAGAATTTTGAGGGCCAATACCATGTCACCATGGAAGAAGGATCAGAGGTGAACCTTTTTGTTGAATGTTCTCTCTATCCCATTCCAACACCTATCTAGATTGCACAAGGCCTAGAGTCTATTATCTTCAAGGGATTTCAACTCAGCTAAACAAACTTATACCATTCTTTCAGCATTTCCTAGTGATAAATAACAATTCAATGTGATGAAAACTAAACCTCAATGGAAATACTTCCTTTGTTCCATACATTAGGGAATATGGAGTCACCTGGGTGGAATTCTAAGTCATTATCTGATAGGCCCAGAGGATGTTGGGGAGGTTTTTCGACAAATTTTTCTTTTTTTGGCCCACTATTTTCTGCATAATGTTAGAGTTGGTCTTTTGAACACATCAATCTTCCCATTTACCTACACATGATAGTGTGATGTATGGTTGGACTAGATATTGTACTTGTCATACGATTTCTTTAGTTCAACAACCCATAAGTTGGTTTTGTTGTCTATGAGAATTACATGAGGGAATCTGAATCAATGGATGATGTAAGAGCTCAAAAATTAAATCACAAACTAGGATTTGAATTTCTTGATGGGAATTGCTTCTACCCACATGTATAAGTATTCCATCATGGTGAGAATAAACATTCACTAGTGAGTTTTCACTAGTTGGTATGGTCCCATGATGTTGGGCCCCCATATAGGAATAGGCCAAGAATACTTGGGGTGTGGAAATGATCTGATGGCCGATGCACAAAGTCAATATGGTTTTCACATGCATGAAACTTCTTGGAGAACTCAATGCATTCGTGGACCATGGTGGTCTATAAATAGCCCAAACTATGAATCTGGTGGGAGAGTTTCAATCCTTCCCAAGGAGCACCACAAGACCTGACATGGACCTCCTGCATGGCCTGAGGTATCTCATCTCGTTGGATGAAAAAAAGTATAATTCCATAAAACCCATATCATTATAGATTATTCTTAAGGTTGGGGGCACTATAGAAGGTAAAATGTGTTGTGTGATGGTGGATTCGCTCACACTCAACTCGTTCTGGCTGGGGAATTCCACAGTGGAGACACTCAATAAAGGGAGTTGTCTAATCAGGCATTTCCTTTTCCTTGGGGGGGGGTGAGGATCTTGGAACATAATCTCTGATAGATAGTTGGTTTAACTGTTTCCTATCATCATCATCTGAAATGGTGGGGAAAATTACCGTATGATGTGACACATAGATGATTAGTTCTTCCTGATTAGAAACTGAAAGAGATGTGACCATACTTTCCAAAGTGTTAGCTCAAACATTCTATGACCATGATACATGAGTTACTTCCAGCTGAGCAAGGAACCGGTCCATCAGATGATAAGTGTGATCCCAAAGGGGAAAGAGCTCTTAATTCTTGATGATATAGTCACTATAGATCTATTGGAGAACTAATTCAGAGTTTCCCTTCACATGAAAGTGAGGGAAATCAATATTAAGACCCAACTTGAGACCAATAATTAGATCTTGATACTCCACCTTGTTATTGGTGAAACCTTGTCACAATAGGAATGAGTATGGAAAGATTAATTGTGATGGGGTGATGAAGAAGATCCCTAGGACCACTCTCTTGAGCTTGGGATTGTTTATCCTTGTAACAATTAGGATATGAGAGGCACCATCAAAATGAATATTCCAATAAGCCATGGTCTGGTTCATTGAAAGGATATCCTCATCCATGAAATCAATATCTCATGGCAGTTCTTTAGGGGATGGATGGGTAGCTAGGAAATCTTCCAATGACTTATCCTTGATGAATTTTTGTAGAACGAACCTGATGTTGAACTGCTAGAGGGTCATTTCCTAGAAATCCAATCATTCAGTCAACATGGTGTGATTGTGAATATACTTCAAAATGTCTACTCTATATGCCATCTATATCTCATGATGCTGTAAATAATTCCTCAACTTATACCCTGAAAATACTAGCATGAGGTAGCTCTTCTCAGTAGGGGATTATCCGGTATCTGTGTTAAGGATAATGCGACTAAGATAATATAAACTATTTTCTATACCCTCATAGTTTTTTGGGAGACAAGGGCACTGAAATCATTCCAGGATGATCATCTAGAGGACCAAAGTATTCTCAGAGATAGGAGGTATCAGAACTAGATAATATAGTTAGAGGCCTTGGATAAGTGGCCTTGGAGGCCTCAAAAATCCTGAAGTTTTCTTGGGGGAGTCATTTGGATGATGTCCGTGATATTCCTTAGGTTAATCTCAACGCCTCTATATATAATGACGAATTTTATGAATTTACCAGAGGTGACCGAAAATGAAAATTTTAGGGGGTTCATCTTCAAATTCTAGGAGAATAAGAATCTAAACACTTCTCAAGATATTTGAAATGGTCCTGGAATTGGTTAGATTTGACCACTAATTCATCTACGTATCATTCCACCAACTACTTAAGGATTGGGTTTTGGATGTGATGTATAGACTGCTGATAAGTGGATTTTACATTTTTAGGCCCAAGGGAATCACCTGATAGTAGAAAGTTCCCTGAGGAGCACTGAATTTGGTTGACTCCTCATACTTAGTTTCCATACAAACATAGCTATACAAAAAAAAATGAATTTATAAAGGAGAGTTTCTAGAACCCAATAATGTCATCAATCAACAACTCTTTCATTGGAAGTGGAAAACATCCTTCGATCAATGGAGGTTGGGAAACCGAAAGTCGATATTGACATTGATATTCCCATTATTATTCCTAAAAAGGATGATGATAGATAGACATTTATGTAAATAGACTTCCCTAATGATGTTTTATTTAATAATCTTGTCAACCTCATCCATAACTATAACACCATGGGAGGGGTGCATCTTTCTGGGATGCTTCTTGAACTAGTTGTGAATCCCTGGTAGGATGATACAGTGGACGTCATATTAAGGGTATATCCTTGAAATCTCATCATATCTATAGGAAAATACATCATGGTGGTACTTTAGGAAGGTCACATACAACCATTTCTATTTTGGAGACATGGATTCACAAATCGGTGTCGGCCTCAGATATTCCTCAGTACCATGGTTCACTAGAAGTAACTCATCAATGGAGGTGGAGACACCCTCTTAAAATGAAGATGGGGAACCATCCAAATACTCTTCATTGTTGAAAGAAGAATAAGAGGGGGAGGTAGATATTCTAGGTTAGATGACTGAAGGAAAGGACTAGTGCCTACTTGTGCAGATACTGAATCCTCATTGAGGGGCTCCTACTCTGATGAAATTATGGCAACAAAAGCTACCAATACAATTCCATCCAGCCTTTGATTGTGAGGTCAATAATTGATGGTAAAGAAATGTTAATGAGTCAAATTATATTGATTCAACCCTTCTCTATGAAACAAGTGGTAATTTCCCAAAATGGTGGCCATAAGGAAAACTTCCTAGAACCTCACAGTGCTAGGGGATTCTGATATAACTCATGCCTGCCCAGTTCAAGAGTACAAGGTAATATAAAAACTTTCCTTTCTATTTGGGATACCAAATCCCTTTTTATTGGAGATAAAAAATAATCCTCCCAAGTTCAATGTTGTGTACTCTAACTGATGAATCATAAGAATAAAGGCATCATCCAATTATTTCCGTGGATTGACCATAGTGTCTATTAGATCACTGGGATCATTGATGTGCTCAATTCCATTGGTCAGAACCTTCTTCCCCTATCTCTTATAGTATCTGACATCTGGATAGAGAGATTCATAAGAGTCAAAGGGGGACACATCACCCTGAAACACCCCTTCTTGAACATTGAGGGATTATTTGAGACATTGGTGATATGAGGATGGGACTTCTACATGAAAATGAATCAAGGGCCTACCCAACAATGCATTTTAAGAGGTATCCTTTGAGACCACCATGAATTCAGTACTTGATATTGGACCACCAAACTAGGTATTAATTTTGTCTTTCCCACATAGATTCTATTCGCTCTTATCATAATCTTGAATTTTCAGGTTGGAGGGAGTCAAATATTCTTCTTTCAGGCCTAGCTTGTGGAGTTTCTGGGTCGGGATGGGGTTGATTCCAAAACTAGTGTCCACCAAACAGTAGTGGATTTACATTCCATTGAATTGAACTGTGATGTAAAATAGAAATATTTTACCCTATATTAGGATGCACTCATCCTCTCCAGAGAATGAGATGATGGTTTGGAATTCCCCTTTCTAAGCCTCCTTTGTATAATAGGCCTCTGAAAAAAAAACTACCTCTATATAGAACTGGAGGGAGATTTTCAATGATTTTATAAGGGCTTCATGCATTTCCTTTGGTAAGGGTAGGACTTTGAGGATAAATATTATCACATGTATGCCAAAAAATGTGTTTAAAAAATTCATACTTTCATGCCAAAGGAATATTTTTCCCATAGAGGGACACTCCTTAGCATAGGGGGAAAAGCTGTTGCTATCTGAACCACTAGGGTCTGATTGGTGGTGGTAGCATTCTGTTACTGGCTAGATGACTCACTCTAAACTACTAGTGGTTGAATATTATTTGGATGAGAACTAGATTTGGATATACATGGTTGATCATGATGAAATCGTGGCTGAATTTCTCAGTCAACTAACATAGTTAATTGTGGAGGCCTTAATGGAGTAGACTGGGAGGACAGTGCCTACTGAGCTCTGTGAAAAACCTTTTGTTTGGTTTCAGTATCCTGGATAACCTAATTTTTGACACCAACCTAATGATTCTAGCAGCTCACATATCCTTGTAATTTTATTAAATGGAATCATTGAGATGAACCCAGGGGTTTTCATGGAATTCCTCACTGTTAGTCACTGTGAAGTGGTTTAACAACTTGATAGTGTTCATAGAGTCATATTCCCGCTCATCGAAAGTGGAACAGTCTGGAATAGGACATACCCTGGGTACATATTCTAACTTAGGAATAATGAAGTCAACAAGAGTATAAGATGAATTTCACATTGGTAGGGGACTTTTATTTCCCTTATGCAATCGGTGCATATTTTTCCGGGACTTAGAAGTCCGCAATGTGGATGTAGAGGAAGTGTCTAGAAGGGACATGAAAACAAAATTAGGTTCTAGCCTACCTAAGAGAGAATGAATAACACTATGGGAACACAAAACTAATATTAGATCCAAACAGTCATCATATTTTTTCACCCCATGACTAGAAGCCTATTTTCATTCTGCAGATCCTTCATTATCATTGTCGGTTTCATTGGAGACATGTGCCACTTTCATTAGAACATCATCCAAATTGAAAAAACTGAAATTCACTTGGTCCATGATATAATATTTGAATATATATCATTTTTTTATAGTGTGTTTGAGGATCCTATGGTACAGGAATTGATCAGGATGGCCAGTGAGGTCTGCCTCCCAGGGATTTTTCCACTCTGGCTACTTCAGAATTCCCTTCTCCAGGGCACCTATGAAATATAATTGAACCTGCAAATCCCTAAAGAAATAGTTCTGGTTCCTTCTATCCAATAATGGCACTCTGGGGGATTGGACTTGATGAGTGGTTGGAGCCACATTTTTTGATTGAGGTGATTACGCTTGATGAGGTAGTTCATGATGGTTCTGTGATGGGAGAGTTTGTGCCTAATAGGGTTGGACTGTATGGGGATTCTATAAAAATTGTTCCAATAATATTGAAAGCTTATGGGCCTCTATATGAAAAGAAAAAATAGTCTCTGATTTTCATTCCATCTTGTGGGAGCTGGAAGAGGAAATGATCGTGAATGTTGTTTGGCCTACTACAAGGATTCCTCTAGAAGTTGGGCCTTTTTGGAAAACTCTCAAAATCCACTAGGTAAATTCTAGATGATAAGAGTTTGGACCAGTTCAATCTTAACATTCCCCACAAACATCATTAGTAACTATTTATGGGACAAAAACAAGTCATGTGAATATGTGAGGCCCTTCCTTCAGGTGAAAAAGATTGTTACTCACTCATCAGACCTTTGTTTTCACTTGAAGAGGTCAACAATACATTTATTGTATGTAGTGAAACTTAACAAGCAGTGGAACTATCTATAAAGGTCTTCCCAACTAGAAATGTACTTTATGGGTAGCTATATGTAAAAGAAGAATGTGAGTCACTCCAATGTATGAACAAAATACCGAATCTCGGTGTACTCCTACTATTATGGGGTTCCCAACTGTCACACCGTCCTCTTTTGGATTATTTATTTTATTAATTTTCTTGGTTTCGGGTAGTCTTGTATGAAGCCTGACATAAAATTTTTGAGTACTTATTTTAAAAACTCATGTTTTTCGCTTGACAGTGTTCAGCGCACGGGAAGGGCACGGTTGAAACTGCGCGACTTCGCTCGGGTCACTGCGCGACCTCACCCGGTTCTCCACACAGCCTGCCCGATGTTCAAAATAAATGAATAAAAAAATGAAAGTGAGAATAAAATAAAAATAAAATGATTAAAAAAATAATAATCATAATGAGAATATTATTATTATGAAGTATAATACTATCATTATTAAGTTTCTCATAGAAATATTATTATTTTCTAGCTTATTAAGTTTAATATAAGTTTATTAAGTCGGTTAAGTTATTATTATTATTATATTATTATTATTAAAATTAATTTTGTTAATATTTTAATTTTTACTTTATTATTAAATTATTGTAATAATTCTAAAATTGTTAACATATTGTTAATAAAAGTATTATTAATTTTATTATTATTTTTAGGATGGTTTATGTTTTTTGGGGTTTATTTTCTTTATTTTTTTTATTTTTTTTCTCCTTCCTTATATCCTTCCCCCACTAATCTGCATGTTTTCCCTCCTCCCAAACTCTACCTATGAGATCTACTCCCTCCTGGACAACTGTACTCGCGCCACACCTCTCCATGGCCAGCCGCAGGACCTCCACTCTTCATCGTTCCACCCTACGTCGTCCCCTACTCCCTCTCCTGGTTGCGTCACCGCCTCCTTCCAGGCCGGGCAGTATCATCTCCCCCTGCTCCCTCTCCTGGTCATGCCCCTGCCTCTATACAAGTCGACCATCTCGCATCCCTCGCACCTCCCTTGGCCAGCCCCTCCTCCCAGCAACCCCCCTTATCTGTTCATGACATGGCAACCCCCCTCTTTCTGGCCACACGACCCTCATCCAGCCAACACGAACCACACCATCATTTTCTGTCCTCTTCGTACAAGACCCTTCCAGCCGGCCTTCCCCTTGTGCCGACACCCTAAACCTCTACCCGGTCGATGCACCCGGCTTCTTCCCCGAACACTGTTGCCCCCCCCCCCCGCTTCTTCCTTGGACAGCCATCTGAACCCTTGCAGCATCCTTCCTCTCCCTTCGCCATAAGTGCGGACCACCCAGGTAATCCCTTCCTCATCTTTTCTAGGGTTTTATGTCTTGTTTGGTTAGTTATTGATGAAAATGATTCAATACCATGTTTTTAGTGCATGTTTGTGTGGTTTGAGCTATGGTTGACGTGCAGTGGTATTTACGCATCAAGATGGTAAACTTTTTCTACATCGAGGTAGGTGGTTCCATGCCTTTTTATATTTTATATAATTTATTTTGTTTGGTTTAGTTAATTTTAATATGTTCTATGTTTTAATTATAATGTGTAAATTATGTTTTAAAATGTATTTGCATACTCATTAGATCAAATTGGATTTCCTGAATATTATAGTCTTTTCGTTCATATGTGTGTTTTTGTATAAAGTTTTTGTAGTGTTTAATTAATTATTTGGTGTGGTGAGAAATGTTTTCAGAAATATTTTTGATACGAACATACGATGGAATTTGGGTCTCCTTCTAGAACGGTCATGTTTATCATGTGAGTGTTTATTTGAGAATTCTTGGAAATGTTCACTTAATTATTTTTTATGTGCAAAGGATGTTTTGGTAGTAATTTAATGCGTGTATCTATTAGAAATGAATTATTCTTTAAAATAAAATATTGTTTGTGTTGGTAAAAGTGATGTGTTGTTTTATAAAATCATTTTATATGTTGGTTTTTAGTTACAAAACGTGGTTGGAAGGGTTTTTCGGGTTATTTGGTAGGTGAGAAATATGTTTCAATGTCTTTCTGGTGTGTTTAGATTTAAATGGATATTTTTAGAGGAAATTTAAGAACTTTTGGTGGGTTTCCTTATTGTGCACTTTGGAAATTTAATTTCAAATTTTTGAATAATGGAAAACATGTTTTGATGTGGATACCTTGTGTACTTGGTTTTAATGTGACTTTTCTATATGGAGGCAAGTGATTTGAAAAAGGATTTCCTAATTCTGATTGGGTATGTTTGTTTGTGTCGGACCTTGTTTTGTTATTAAAATGATGTTTTCTAAGTTGTTTGAATTGTTTATGTTCTCCTTTGAGTGTTTCCAAATGGGAATTTTTTAAATGTCTAAGTAATAAAAAATAAATTTTGGAAAGGTATTTTGGTGTGTGTGTGTTTTTGAAATGTTGTTTGGGTATGAAAGTGGTGGATTTTTTGTATAATGTCTTGTTTGGCCTGTGATATGAGAAATCATTATACTATGTGATTGTGAAACTTGATTTAGCACAAGGGAAAACCCCGAGTATCTAGGTGGGAAGACTAGAACTAGTGCGCTAGTGATCCAAAGGGGTATCATCCCTATTTCATTTAGTTGGATTGATGATTGTAGCACTAACTAACCATATGAAATACTAAAGTTCGTGGTTTCTAATCCATGTTTACTAAGTGTCATGGTTTCTAAGCCATGTTTCACCGAGACACGAGGATCTAGGGTCCCACTCAAGCTAGATGAACCTTAGGGGATTTAACCATAGTACTCTACCATCCATGTCATGGTTCCTTCAATCAGCATATGGAGGACCACATGTGTGTGTGTGTGTTAATGTGAGTATGTGTGTGTTTGTGTGTGAGTATGTGTGTGTGTTCCCTTAATGAATTTTTCTATTCCTCTTTAAAATAGTGTTTATGAAATGATTTTTCTTAGTGTTTTCTTTTATAATTTAGCATGTAAATGTTTTATTTAAAAGAATTTTGAAAGTATAATTTTGAATAATCACATTAAATTATCTCTTGGATGTTGTGGCATGTAATCTTTTAATTTGGTGGTATCCTACTGGGACTTTGGATCGCACCCTACATACACACTTGGGTGTATGTAGAACTTGTTTCTTGAGTATTATAGGTTGTGACATCATGCTCAGTGATGGTGGTTTTGGTCGTTGATGGTCTTCTCATGCAGGTTGGTGTTTGTGGCGTGTGGTTGTTTCACCTCTCTTGTTGCTTGGAGGTTTGAGTTAGAGTTTTAGTTTCCTTTTTTCTCGTTTATTTTTGGATGTTGGTTCAAGTTGTAAACCTTTAAATTTGATTTTAGTTTAAGGGTCTATTTTTTTTTAATTTCACAGCTTTATTTTATTTGTCTTGTTAGTGGTTTTGTGTTTACTATTTTAGGTAAACCGTTCACACATGTTACTCTTGATACCTGGGCACTTGTGCCAGCCCGTGGAGATCGGGAATGCCCTTAGGGCCATGTCACAGACCGGGTTAGGCGCCGGGTCGGAAGAAGACCCAGCCTGGTTCATGAAAAAATGGTATCAAAGGAGGTTTTCTCTCTTGGGTCATGTTCTTTTTGGATTGAGTCATGGTAGACCAGAGTTAAGGTTTTGGGTACTCAACATCCTAGCTACTAGTAAGGTGCTTGGCCAGCACACCTCGTGGAGGGACTCGTGTTTGAAAATTATGTTTAGGTTTTTCTAAATCTTTGTTCCGTGTGGTTAATCTTTTTTGGGGAAATAAAAAAGGAGTAGAGTCAATGGTACCAATGAGCTCTCATGGTCTTGTAAGCCATGTGGAGCTAGGGACACTGTCCTAGAATACCCTCTGTGGTGGTGGAGGGATTGGCGTATGGCCACCAACCATATGTCCCAGTCACCCGCTTACACTAATTCCCTCTTTCATCATTCCTCGTCTCATTGTTTTAGAATCATGAAAATTTGTTTTATATGTAAAAATGATTTGGTCTTGAAAAAAAAAGTTTCAAAATGAAGCTCTTTAAAAATAAAATGATGTGTAAGGTTTGAAAAGTGTGGGTTGAATGATTTGTTTTTGAAAATGGAATGGTTTGGTTTGGATTCGTAGTGTTCTCTTGGGAAACTGCATGCTTGAGTGTATATAAAAAAATAAATGGTTAATGGAATGAGTGGATGAGTGCCTGGATGGACATGAGGTGGGTGCGGGTGTGGCACGAGAACATGCATTCTTGAGGCCACGAGACACCATTGGTGTTTGTGCAACCCACCAGCTTTGTTTATTTTCAAAATGTTTGGTTATGATTTTTTTTGGTGTTTGAATAATCGGTGATTCGGTGACTTCTCCCTGTGTTTTGGAAAGTGTTGTATGTGAGGCGTTTCGAGCCGAGAATCCTTTTTATCTAATTTGTGTCTTGAGTTTCAATTTTTATTTGTAAGTTGGTGTGAAAGTGACTGGTTAGTGAATTATTTTGAAAAGTGCTTCGGGAAGCCCTTTCAGTGGTTCCCCCTCCACATTTAGTGTTCACTTGTGGTATGTCCTGGTCAATAGTCCAGTATTATTTGGTCCATTTTTTTCTTTCTTAACCAGTGCACGCCTCCCCATAAAGCATTAACAAGAGATTGAAGTGTGGTTACAGGAAATTTTTCATTGGGCGACCTTCCAGTTGATCGAAAGACTCTCTTTTTGAATTCTATTATTGAACCCACCTCTCTTAATAATCATGCGGATCCTCCTACATTGGGAGGGTGACATGAGAGTTGTTGAATGAAACTTGGGTTTCATTTAGTCATTTGATATTCAAGGGTAAATTGTTACCTCGTTAAGTTGAATGTCCTATTTGGAAACGGTGAAGGAGATCCCAGTGGGGAATGAAGGAAGTAGCCTGGAGTTGTAGACGGAGGATTCTATTCTAAATGACCTTTGGTCCTTCGTTGGTTTCATTTAAGAAAAGGTATTTGTTTCGCCACTAGTGTGGAAGACCCATTCACATGGGGATTCTACGGTCGATTGTAGGAATCACGTGTTATTTAAGACATATTTTGAAGTCCTTATCCATATAATGTTTCTCTCAATAGCAATGGCCATGTTCGGTGATGATTTTTAGTGTCGTGTTCTCATTCAGTGTGATAATGGGTGATGAACATGCACCATTTTATCTCTTGTGCTGGTAAATGTTCCGTGTGGGATCATTTGGATGTCGTGATGTACTATTTTGCTGGTGTTGTCTCGATTGTGGTGTGGTTGTGTGTGAAACCAAAAGGAGAAGCTTCGTTTGAGAGTCTTTAGTTCCTGACTGCGAGAAAGGAGATGCTTTAAACATTAGGGCTCGATCCGTAGGCCTCAGAGTGAAGCTTGCATGTGGTCAGGAACCATAAGACTGTATGAGACCCCAAATTTATTTATGTAATAGGTATCAAAGGCATAGGGTGTTTAAATCGTTTCCAATAGCTATTCCATTCTGAATGTCCAGTCTGGGTGCGTGATTTTTCCATGGCTACAAGGAAGTGTGGTTGTATCATACCTTAAAGTCTTGGGGGTTGAATCCCATTGGGTGTAATTGCTTTCAGTAGTCCTTATGGGGTTAGATAATTAAAGCGGTCTTAGATTTTAATAGTTCTCATCTAGGTACGTGGAGATGTTGGTTGGTCATAGGTCATTGTTTTGATGCCCGGTGGTCGGGCCCCTCCCCCCACACCCCTTGTGGTGGGGTGTTTGGTCACCATCGGGAAATTTTCAAAGTTCTGTATCTTCTGTAAGTTCTAATGGTGGGGAGACCCACGGTGGGTCTCGCACGAATGTCTCTAGAATGAATCAGTGTATGACTTTTCTTTAATGGTGGGGAGTCTGCTCGAACCTCTCAGTGTCGGTTTTACAGTCTCATCTTGGGAATTGATAGGTTCCTAATAGTGGGGAGTCCCATGGGATTCCCCATGTTGACCTTTTGGTTATGTTTCTAAATATGGCATGGTGATAAATAAAAATAGTGTTCCTTGGATGTGGTTGGACCTTGTATGTTCATTCTAGACAAATGGTATGGTTTTCGTTTAATAGTGCTTGAGATGTTATGGCTTGTGATGTTGGTTTTCATGGGTACGAGAGTTTCTTTCCTTGATTAGTCAACTTGAGGTGTTTTAGCTCTTTTGGTGGGAGACACATGTCAGAAAGACCATTATGAGTTCCATGAGGTTGTTATTTAAGTCTCTTTCTATGATCACGATGTGTTTTCCTTATTTTACTTGTTTTTTGTAAGAATCCTTTTTGAACCTTAATGGGGTATCGGTTGATTCTTTGGGGTTCAATATTAGTTGTGGCTTTTTGGGGACGGAAAACACAATGGTGGGAAGAATTGTCACTCCCACCTCTTTTGGATTATTTATTTTATTAATTTTCATGCCTCCAGGTAGTCTTGGATGAATCCTGACATAAAAGTTTTGAGTACTTATTTTAAAGATTCATGTTTTTTCCATTGGCAGTGTTCAGCGCACGAGAAGGGTGTTGTCAAAACTGCGCAAATCCGCTCGGGTCACCGTGCAACCTGACCCGGTTCACTGCATGACCTGCCTGATGTTCAAAATAAATGAATAAAAAATGAAAGTGAGAATAAAATAAAAATAAAATGATTAAAAAAATAACCATAATGATAATATTATTTTTATTAAGTATAATAATATCATTATTATGTTTCTTATAAAACATTTATTATTATATAGCTTATTAAGTTTATTAATAAGTTTATTGAGTAGGTTAAGTTACTGTTATTATATTATTATTATTATTTTTGTAAATATTTTAATTTTTCCATTATTATTAAAATATTGTAATAATTATAAAATTGTTAACATATTGTTAATAATATTATTATTACTTTTATTATTATTTTTAGGATGATTTATGTTTTTTTTGTGTTTATTTTCTTTTTTATTTTATTTTTCCCCCTTCTTTCCATCCTTCCCTCAATCATCCATGCGGGTTACCACCTCCCAACCCCTACCTATGCAATATCCTCCCTCCCGGCTAGCTGTACTCGCGCCGCACCTCTCTATGGCCAGCCGCAATACCTCTTATTTTCATCATGTGACCCTGCGTCACCCCCTTCTGCCTCTCTTGGTCGTTCTTCCAC
This sequence comes from Viscum album, assembly GCA_963277665.1. Taxonomy (NCBI): domain Eukaryota; kingdom Viridiplantae; phylum Streptophyta; class Magnoliopsida; order Santalales; family Viscaceae; genus Viscum; species Viscum album. Next base: position 1,071,435,816 of record OY728127.1, on the reverse strand, counting down.
CTCCATCCGGGCCGGCCAGCTGCATCGCCCCCTACTCCCACTCTTGGTCGCACCACTGCCTCCCTCCAGGCCGGCCAACTCGAGTCTCCCACACCTCCCTCAGCCAGACCCTCCTCCTGACGACCCCCTTGTCTAGTCACGACACAACAACCCCCCCCCCCTCTTTCAAGCCACATGACCCTCCTCCGGCTAGCATGAACCGCACCAGCATTGTCCATCCACTTCGAACCAGACCCTTTCTGCCAGTCTTCCCCTCGCAACGACACCCTGAACCTCTAGCCCGGCTGGTGCACCCCGCTTCTTCCCCAGACACCACCGGAGCACCCTGCTTCTTCCTTGGACAGCCTCCTGAACTCCTTATAGTGGCCTTCTGCTCCCATAACTATATGTGTAGACCACCCGAGTCATCCCTTCCTCCTCATTTCTAGGGTTTTATTTCACCGTCAGTTCGATCTTGATGATAATGGTTCGATATAGTGTTTTAAGGGCCTGTTTTTGTGGTTTGAGATATGGTTAATGTGAAGTGGAATTTTTTCATCAAGAGCGTAATTTTTTCCACTTCAAGGAAGCTGGTTCCATGACTTTTCCTCTTTTAGATAAATTATTTTGTTTTTTTATTTAATTTTAATTTCTTATTTGTTTTATTTACAATGCGCAAACTGTGTTTTAAAATGTTTTTGCGTACTCATTGGATCAAATTGGATTTCCTGAATAAAATAGTCTTGTTAATAATATTCGTGTTGTGGTTTAAAGGTTTGGTAGTGTTTAATGAATTGTTTGGGGTGGTGAAAAATGTTTTTCAAAATATTTTTGATATGCACATATGATGTAATTTGAGTCTCCTTTTAGAAAAGTCATGTTTCTCATGTGACTCATTATTTGAGAATTCTTGGAAATGATCACTTAATTATTTTTGGTGTGCAATGGATGTTTTGGTAGTAATTTAATGCGTGTCTCTGTTATAAAATTTTTTTATTTAAAATAAACTATTGTGTGTGTTGGGAAAAGTGAGGTGTTATTTTATAAAAACGTTTTATATGTTTGTTTTTATGTGCGAAACATGGTTGGAAGGGTTTTTGGGGTTATTTGGTAAGTGCTAAATACGTATCACAGTCTTTTGGTGTGTTTATATTTAAATAGATATTTTAGAGAAAAATGAAGAACTTTGATTTTGTTTCCTTATTGTGCACTTTTGAAATTTAATTTCAAATTTTTGAATAGTGGAAAACTTGTTTTGATGTGGTTACCTTGTGTATTTGGTTTTATTGTGACGTTTCTATATAGAGGCAAGTGATTTGAAAATATATTTCCTACTTGTGATTGAGTATGTTTACTTGTTTCGGCCCATGTTGTGTTATTCAAATGATGTTTTCTAAGTTGTGTGAATTTTTTATGTTCTCCTTTGAGTGTTTCCAAATGGGGATTTGTGACATGACTAAGTAACGACAAATATATTTTGGAAAGGTATTTTTGTGTGCATGGGTTTTTGAAATGTTGTTTGGGTATGAAAGTGGTAGATTTTGTGTTTAATGTCTTTTTTGGCCTGTGATTTGAGAAATAATTATGCTATGTGAATGTAAAACTTGATTGAGAACAAGGGAAAACCTCAGGTATCTAGGTGGGTGGACTAGAACTAGTGCGCTTGTGATCTGGAGGTGTATCGTCCATGATCATTTTGCCAGATTGACGATTTCTACACTAGCTAAACATATGAATTACTTGGGGTCATGGTTTCTAAGCCATGTTTACTGAGGTTCGTGGTTTCTAAGCCACGTTTCACAGAGACACGAGGTTTTAGGGTCCCACTCAAGCTAGATGAACCTTGGGAGATTTACCCATAGTGCTCTACCATCCATGACACAATGCCTTCTGTTGGAATATGGAGGACCACTAGTGTGTGTGTGTGTGTGAGTATGTGTGTTTGTTCCCTTAATGAATTTTTCTCTTCCTCTTTAAAATAGTGTCTGTGAAATGATTTTTCTAAATGTTTTCTTTTAGAATTTATCTTGTAAATTTTTTCTTTAAAACCGTTTTGAATGTACAATTTTGAATAATCACATTAAATTATCTCTTGGATGTTGTGGCATGGAATGTTTTCATTTGGTGGTATCCTACTAGGACTTTTCCTCACACCCAACATACACCCTTGGGTGTATATATACCTTGTTTCTTGTATATTCTAGGTTGTGAAATTGTGCTCAACAATGGTGGTTTTGGTTGTTGATGGTTTTATCGTGAAGGTTGGTGTTTGTGGCCGCTTGATGTTGCACCTATCTTGTTTATTAGAGGTTTGAGTTAGAGTTTTAGTTTATTGTTTTGTCATTTGTTTTTGGATGTTGGTTCAACTTCTAAACCTTTAAATTTGATTTTAGTTTAAGGGTCTATTTGGTTATTAGTTCATAGTTTTATTTTTTTTATCTTGTTAGAGGTTTTGTGTTTACTATTTTGGGTAAACCGTTCTCACATGGTACCCTTGATAACTAGGCACTTGTGCTATCCGGTGGGGATTAGGAATGCCCTTCGGGCCATGTCACAAACCGGGTCGGGCACTAGGTCGGATGACGACCCAGCCCGGTTCATGACAAAATGGTATCAAAGTAGGTTTGCTCTCTTGGGTCGTGTTCTTTTGGGATAGAGTCACAGTAGACATGAGTTAAGGTTTTTGGGACTCGACGTCCTCACTACGAGAAAGGTACCTTGCCAGCACACCTCGTGTCAGGACTCGTGTTACCAAATTAAGTTGAAGTTTGTATAAATCTTTGGTCCATGTGGTTAATCCTTTTAGGGTAAATGAAAAAGGAGTAGGGTCAGTGGTCCCAGTGTGCTCTCATGGTCTGGCAAGCCATGTGGATCCAAGGACGCTATCCCAGAATACCCTCTATGGCGGTGGTGTGATTGGTGTATGGCCACCAACCATATGTCCCATTCACCCGCTTATACTAGTTCCCTCTTGCATCGTTCCTCGTCTCTTTGTTTTGGATTCATGGAAATATGTTTTTTAAGTAAAAATAATTTGGTATTGAAAAAAAATGTTTCAAAATGAAGTGATTTAAAAATAAAATGATGTGTATGGTTTGAAATGTGTGGGTTGAATGTTTGGTTTTGAAAAATGGAAAGGCTTGGTTTTGATTCGTAGTGTTCTCATGGGAAACCACATGCATGAGAGTATATAAAAAGAGAAATGGTTAATGGAATGAGTGGATGAGTTCCAGGATGAACTTTAGGTGGGTGCCAGTGTTACACGAGAACATGCATGCATGAGTCCATGAGATACCATTGGTGTTTGTGCAACCCACCAGCTTCGATTATTTTCAAGAAGTTTGGTTAAGAAATTATTTTTTGTGTTTTAATTACCGGTGATTGTGTGATGTGTCCTTGTGTTTTGGAAAGTGTTGGATGTGAGGAATTCTTATCTGAGAATCCTTTTTGACTTATTTGTGTCTTGAGTTTGAATTTTTATTTGTAAGTTGATGTGTAAGTGCGTGGTTAGTGAATTCTTTTGAAAAGTGCTTCAGGAAGCCCTTGGAGTGGTTCCCCCGGCACGTTTAGTGTTCTCTTGTGGTATGTCTTGGTCATTAGTATAGTTTTATTGGTTCCATGGTTTTATTTCTTGACTAGTGCACCCCCCCCATAAAGTTTTAACATGAGATTGAAGTGTGTTTACATGCAATTTGTCACTGGGAAGCCCTCCAATCAATCAAAAGACTCTCTTCTTGTATTCTAGGATTGAAACCACCTCTATTTATAATCAAGAGAATCCTCCCACATCAGGAGTGTGGTGTGAGAGGGGTTGAATGAAACGTGGGTTTACTTTAGTCATTTGATAGTCAAGGGTAAAGTTTGACCTCATTAAGTTGAAATTCTTGTTTGGAAATGGTGTAGAAGATTCCAGTGGGGAAAGGTGGAAGTAGCATGTAGTTGTCGGTTCAGGCTACTATTCTAAATGTCCTTTGGTCCTTCGTTGGTTTCGTTTAAGAAAGGGTCTGTGTTAGGCCACTAGTGTGGAAGACCCAGTCACATGGGGATTCTATAGTCGATTGCAGGAATCACATGTTTCTGAAGACTTAGTTTGAAGTTCTTCTATATATAATGTTTCTCTCAATAGTAATGGTCATGTTCGGTGATGATTTGTAGTGTCTTGTTCTCATTCAGTGTGATAAAGGCTGATGCACATGCACCATTTTAGCTCTTCTGTTGGTAAATGTTCCATGTGGGATATGTTGGATGTCGTAATGTGATATTTTTTCTGGTGTTATCTCGATTGCGGTGTGGTTACGTGAGACACCAAAAGGAGAATCTTTGTTCGGGATTCTTTAATTAATGAATATGAGGAAGGAGATGATTCAAACATCAGGGGCCTATCTGTAGGCCTGAGAGTGAAGCTAGCGCATGGTCCAGAACCATGAGATTGTATGAGACCCCAGCTTTATTTCTGTCATCGGTATTGAAGGCGTAGGGAGTTTAAATCGTTTCCTATAGTTGTTCCTTTTAGAATGATATGTCTAGGTGTGTGAGGTTTCTGTGGCTTCAAGGAACCGTGGTCGTATCATTCTTTAAATTCATGGGGGTTGAATCCCACTGAGTGTAATTGATATTAGTAGTCCTTATAGGGTCTGTTAGGTAAAGTGGTCTCATATTTTAATAGTGCTTGTCTAGGGATGTGGAGATGCTGGTTGGTCGTTGGTCATGGTTTTGATGCCCGGTGGTCGGGCCCCTCCCTCCATGCCCCTTGTGGTGGGGTGTTTGGTCACCATCAGGAAATTTTCAAAGTTCTGTATCTTTTATCAGTTCTAAGGGTGGGGAGACCCATGGTGGGTCTCGCATAAATTTCACTAGAATGAATCAGTTTTGGAATTTTCTTTAATGGTGGAGAGTCCACTCAGACCTCCCTGTGTTGGTTTTCCAATCTTGTTTTGGGTGTGGGTGGGTTCTTAATGGTGGGGAGTTGCTCGGGCTTCACCGTGTGGAACTTTTGGTTATGTTTCTAAAGATGGCTTGGTGATAACTGATAAGAGTGTTCCTTGGATGTGGTTTGACCTTTTTTGTTCATTCTAGCCAAATGGTGTGGTTTTTGATTAATATTTCTTGAGATGTTTCAGCTTTTGAAGATGGTTTCCATGGGTGTGAAGGTTTATTTCCTTGATCAATCAACTGGAGGTGTTTTAGCTATTTGGGGTGGGAGACACATGTCAGAAATCATTTTATGAGTTCCTTGAAATTTTTCTTTAAGTCACTTTCTCTGAGAACGGCGTGTTTGCCTCATTTTAGTTGTTTTTTATAAGAATAATTTTTAAACCTTAAGGGGGTATCTATTGATGCTTTGGGGTTCAGTATTAGTTGTGGATTTTTAGGGATGGAAGGTCACTACAAGATAATCGCCCGCTTCATAGCTTCCTCATTTCGCGGTGGTTTTACTGAGTTTGGTGGAAATTTTTACGAGCCCTTGAAATCAGTTTATTTGTGATGGTTATAACCGCCACGAATAAACTCAAATCCAGCAGCTGTAAAACCGCCACTGAAGTAACGTGAACCGCAGCAGAATGAGCACCTACGATGCCACTATGTAGTGGCAGTTAAAACTACCGTGAAATGTAATTTTTTAACATTTTGTGGTGGTTTTCATAGTTTAGCAGTGGTTTAAACTACCTCCAATGTACATTTCGTGGCGGTTTAAACCACCACTAAAAGCTGACCAGAAAAAAAAATTGCTTCTGCTGCACCCCTACCTTAAAAGTCAAATCAAATCAGTAATGAATATCATATCCACCTTCAAGTTGTATTCCCCAGCCTCTAAATCATTCATCCATTATCATCATACAAACATATATGATATTGAAAACAATATATGGGCCCTCTAATAGGTGTAATCCACAACCATACCTTCTCCAAATTAGTCATTGAAGACCAAGATGAAACTGAAATTGAAACTCATGAGAAATTAAAACCCTATCTATTTCTAGGTACCTTTCACAAAGTGTTCCCTTCACAAAAAGTTGAGATTCATGAAATATTTCTATTTAAATTGAACATAAATGGTTTGATGTATCCCACTAATCATTAATAAAATATGTGTGTTATGATTCTATTTATAGAGATTCATATGATGCTCAGCGCATGGGCCTGATCCCAACAATGTAAACACCTACGACCTCTTTGTATGGAGAAAAATGAATAATTTCCTAACTATGTGGCCTTAAACAAATGAAACATAAACATGTATTATATATATATGATTAACCTAAAAATCATATATTTTCATATCTACAAAGATTCAGAGAGATCATAGGAATATGCGTAACTTGTTAAACACTAGTATTTTGAAATTATTCATTAATAAATCATAAATCAATAAGGGGGTTGAATAATTCAAATGATTCCACCCAAATAATATTTGATGATCCCAAAATCTCACACCTTTTACCAATACCTATTTTAAAGAATCTATAGTATATGAATCACTAGTGAACACCTTTCATTGTAATTTAGTTCTAAAAGGACATCCATACCAAATATTCACATACATGGAATCCCATTGGAGGTTCTCATCAAAAAATTGATAACCTAATGTGAATCCATTAACATGAAATTGGATTGATAAACTATGAAATCTTACATTTGATGATGTATTGATGGGTTTCTTAATTGTGTTTCCTTTTCAATACCTTCATCACATCCTTCAATTAAAATTGAATCACTAAATGCACCAATTATGTTCAAGACCAAAAACAAGCTGATTGTACCCATAAGTAACACAATGGTGAGGTGTAAAAATAATTGTTATGTCATTCATAAGACTCAATTTCTATGAATATATGTTCCCCATACACGGACATACACTATCTCCTACCCTTGTAAAATTAGTGCATGATGGTTCACACCTTATTTCAGGAATACCATGTAAATCGATCTATCCTGACATTATGTAACACTCATGGTAATCTATAGGGAATAATTCCCCACAGGTTGTCAAACTAAAAATATTCTATGGAAAAACCATTGGTCCATAATTTCACATCCAACCATTTTGTATCCTTTCAATAGATCATGAGAACACGTTCTTCTCTTATCATATTGATTTGGATAAATATGTCCACCATAAGGTATAAATCAACTTAGAACTTCCTTATGAGTATCATGTTCACTATATAATTTTTATTAACATGTGACCTTAAGTACTCAAGAAGATATATAGGGTTTTTTTCCTTATTGTCTATACTCAAGCATCTAAAAGTTTATCCCACTGGGGATATCCAACCACTGACACTCAAGAGTATATTTATACCCCTACTTGTTTAAACACCCTTGAGGCCGATTTGAATATCAAGATAATATACTAGGGATGGTTACAATGCTCTAATATCTAAAAGCATCAGAATCTCTCCTAAGTGGCGTTTGTGACTATAAAATTACTATTGAAAACATAACCCACATGGGTGGGGGAATTTTTTATCATTTTTTCCTCATGGTCATCTCTAGTATCATTCATCCTATGGGATCACAGCCAAATTAATGATATCCCTCTTACAATGTAAATATGTGTTTCCTATTGGTGGTAACACATTAGTATACTTCTTCAATGTTAACCCAATTGATGTTGGGAAACATGATTCTATTGAGTATGAAACAGGTGTGGATGAATCCATTACCCCCTCACCACTAAAAAAAAGTAAAACCATCTCATCATAAGAGAATATTACTTAGTTCAAATTCAAAATAGAATAATATGTGAAATGAACCAATTTGTTCAACACATCAACAATGGGTTTAACTCCTAGTCATCCAAAATCTCGACTACCAATTCAAACACAGGACTAAATGGAATGATGTATACCACACTCTAGAAATCAAGACATAAAAAGAAACATCAGAAATCAATAAAACACATAAAAGGAAACATGAGAAATCAAGGAAATTTTAGGACATGAAAATTTTTGGTGGAAACTATGTGCCATAAATGTAATATATACCAAGAAAATGTTCCCATATTTGTTCAACACATGAAAAATACAACTACTCATTGTCTGATGATGCATCGTCACCCTCTACACCTTCATCACAACTTTCTGATGTCACCTGTAAGAAAAATATATTGAAAATTAAACATGGTTGCATATTTATATTAAAACTTATAACCAATTAATGTTATAAAACTAAATAATTTTGATTTTTTGTGATTTACCTGCATACCACTAGTCTATGCACTACCACTGGGGGCATATATTCTCATATGCAGACGTATTTCAATCAACTCTTTCTACAAAGAAGATATATGATCCCCTTGCAGGTGAACTGTGTTTTGTAGAGAAAAAATCTCTTTCTGAGCATCTCCAGGTATGGGATGACTAAAGCCAGGAGTAGATGCAGCTGCCATCCCTGGTGGCCTGCTAAAAACCTCAGATGGTACGGGTCCCAAACCCATCCCGCGCACTCTACCAGGATGCTCCTTCCCAAGGTCTTTAGCAATCGGGTCATCCTGGGAGGCTGAGTAGGACTGCGCAGGATTGGAATCCCATATTTCTTTAATTTTTACCTATAAATAAACTATCAATATATATTAACATAGTAAAAACTCATAATAAGTTATTATAATAATAAATTGACTTCATACCCCAACTTCATTAGCAGGCTCATTAACAAAACTTCCATCTGATTTCTTGTGAACATCGAACCACAGTTCAGTTCGAGATGCTTCGTGCCCTAAAATCTGTGACTGCATTAAGAAAATATAAATATAAAATTCAATATATTAAACAAATAATACTTTATTATAAATATTTAAACTAATTAAATGATTACCAAAGTCGTTCGGCTTCTAGAAAAGCTTTTTGAGCCCACAGTGTGAGGGATGACTTGCTTAGCCCGGTGTGAAGCATTTTTTCTTGATAGATCCTGAAATAAATAAGATTCAATTTAATATTAATTTATTCAATGTCATGTCCTCTTCATATACATGTATAAATGTAAAATGAGTATAATATAATAATATATATTTCAATACCATCCGCTTCTCATCAAGATGTCTATCAACAAAAACATTCCACTGTTCTTTCGGTACCCTATTGGGTAGATTCTCATACATTTGTTGCACAGTCAACGAGGTATCATTGACATCACACCACAATCCCCATTTGAAATCATTCTGTTTCTTACCTATTTTTTTCAATGTCCACTTCTGTGCTATCACATTAGAAACTATGAAGTGGAAGAACATCTATATACAAAAATTTATTTTGAACATATTAGTAACATGACATTCAATTAAACCATAATTTAATAAATTTAACTTTATTTGAGAATCAAAAACTTCATTTTTCCAGCTTGGAGGAATATGTCTCCAATCATCATATGAATTAGTAAGGGAAATGGGATCCAATGCCAGATGGCCTAGAATCTGGCCAAGTAACCCTGTGGCATCATCCGTCGGGACCCCATAAGAATCAAATGCCACAACTATCTTTTCGCCAGTCATATTCCAAATATCTGCACTTTTTATGTTTTTTTCCACGGTTGTATTTATTTCATCATCAATGAGAAAACAATTAGTATAAACAAAATGAAATAAATTTATTTAATTAAAATTTGTACCTATGATAGTGACACTCCAGTATGCTCGGGATGAACTGGAATGGGTGTGTCGCTGCCCCACTGTTGAGGATCCTGAAGGGGGATTCGACGACTCACCCTCTAATGGGACATCCAAATATGGTGTGAGAGATGGTGCATGGGGAGATGGTGCAGGAGTGTAGGCATCTGGTGCCTCAGATGTCATAGGGAGGGAGCTAGATGGATCGTCATCTGTCGCGGAACTAGATGAAATAGTATACTACTTCTCCCTTGACATTCTTGTCATTTAATCAAATAAAATTAAGTTCAGAATATATATTTCAAAAAAATTAGGCAGAAACAAAATTAAAAATGATAATAGATGCCCATTACTAATAGACAAAATATATATAACAATGATAATGAATGACTTTATAAATGAAACAAGTGGTTTCTGAATAAATAAATAATTGTACATACAATCATTTTCCCCTTCAATCATGTAGGTATCCTTCTCCATTGCTTCATCCACTTCATTCATCCTTGCTAGACTAATATTTTCAATATCATGTTAGACAAATAATTCTTCTTCCTGCTGTAGATTAAATTCAATTTCAGAGGTCAAATTATCTACTTCATCACCCATATCATACAAATCTCTTTGTACTACGTGAGAAACTAAACTCCACCATTAATCGACAACATCATTCACATAATATACCATTTTTTCTTGTGATGCTATGATATATGGATCATGTAGTTCATGATCACCAACATCCATCAAGCGAGAGAAGTTCACAGAAGTAAATTGCAAGGAATCTCTTTTAACACCTCTGATAATATCGACCCATTTTCATTTGAATAAAACAACAGAAAAATTTCCTTGGTAGTTTAATTAAATAATATCATGCATATTTCCATAGTATTACACTTCATCAAATGTAAATATACCACTATTATTTGTTTTCAAACCCACTTCTCGATCAACTGTACAAAATCTAAATCCATTCACATTATAAGCGTCGAACTTTCTAACTTGATTTAGAGGACCACTAGCAAGAATCTTAAAATCTTCTAACACCTCTGCTCGAGTATCAGTATTCATGATCTGAGAAAAGAAATATACATTATTATATTTAAAAAATGTATGTGTCAAACTAATATTTGTACTTATTGCAATATTTTTGAACTTACACGTTGTGATAACCATTATACAAGCACTTTATTAACAGATTTCGTTATATCTTTCTCATTTCATGTTCAGCCTCTCATTCATCTCTTTGTTTGTATCCTCAACTCTTTAATAAATGGATCTACAATTTCACTTTTCAGCATCACATATCTATGTGCCTGTAATAATTCCAATTCAGTTAGTGTCACATTTGAGGTCCTCCCAACTGATCGGCCAATAGTTGGAAATATTTTGCATTTTTGATGTATTTGAGATTGAGTCGATGTTTCGTCAACACGTCCAAATTGATTAAATCTTGTCTCAATATCATCCAAGTATCAAGAACAAAAGGTAAGACACTCCTCAGCTAAATATTCTTCAGCAAAAGAGCCTTCTGGATGAGCTTTATTTCTCATGTATGATTTCAAATGCCCAAGATATCTGTGAAATAAAATAAACATAATTATGCATTTAATTATGTACCAAAAATTGTTTACTTAACTAAAAAACATATAAATAAAGTACCTCTCAATTGGATACATCCATCGATAATGAACAGGGCCTCCTAATTTAGCTTCCTCAAAAAAATGCATAGTTAAATGCATCATTACAGTAAAAAATGACGAAGGAAAGATCATCTCCATTGCAGAAAGGGTCAATAAAAACCTCTCCTGGAGGTTTTCAAACTAAAATGGATGTAGAGACTTATCACATAGTTGTCTGAAAAATGTGATGAATTGGAGTACAATAACAGTAATTGTTTCATGTAATAATGTACGCAATTCCAATGGTAGTACCTGTTGTAACAAAATATGTAAATCGTGACTTTTAAATCCATGTAACTTGCGATTATTCAAGTCAACACACCTCGAGAAGTTACTTGAATACCCATAAGATACCTTAACATTCCATAAAATTTGAAGGAATGTATCTTTATCCCTATTTATCATTGAAAAAATTTCCATAGGATACTTTTCATTCTCATCTGGCCAGAGATCATGTTTTATGTTCATTTCTTGTAAGTCTTTGTGAGCATTGAGATGATCCTTCGACTTTACATGCTCATTAAGCAATGTGAAAATCAAATTGTCATATACATTCTTCTCAATATGCATCACATCAAGATTATGCCCCAACAAATTAAATTCCCAATATGGAATTTTCAAGAATATACTTTTTCCTTCCATTGTTGCGTTCTGATTTCGCTTGAAGATGAACTTCGGACCCATTTTCCACTATCATTCAAATGATGAACCTTCCCAAATTCTTTTTCAACATTTTCAAGGTGTGACAATATTTCAGTACAAGTTAAAAACTTTGGAGGTGGTCTACGGTCAATGGAACCATTAAATTTTGATCTTTTCAACCGAAATCTGTGAGATGCATCAAGAAATCTTCGATGACACAAGAAGCACCATTTTCTACTATGAGGTAGCCGTTTGGGTTCAAAATCCAAGTTAAAAACAGGATAATCCAAACCCGTGTAAGTGTTCCAACCAAATAAATTCCCAAGACCAGGGAATTCAGTAATGGTCCACATTAAAGCATCATGCATTTTGAAAATTGTTTTAGAAGAAGCATAAAATTTCTCAACACCATTGCTCCAAAACTCCTGCAATTCGTCAATCAAAGGCTGCAAGTATACATTAAAATCATTTACAGGCATTTTTTCTAGGAATAATCATTGAAAGGATAAAATATATTTTTTTCATACACATCCACAGTGGCAGATTATAAGGGATCAAAACAACTGGACAAATGCTATAAATGTTACTCAAAGTCCCAAATGGGTTGAATCCATCAGAAGCCAATCCCAATCGAACATTCCTAGGATCAGCTGAGAAATTGATATGTAATGAATCAAATGACTTCCATGATTGGGAATCTCATGGATGTCTCATTAACTCATCATTGTTATTAACTACAGAATTCCACTTCTTGTATTCAGCGGTTTTCGATGACATGAAAAATCATTGCAGTCGAGGCTTCAAAGGAAAGTAACGCAAAACCTTTGTAGGTGTCTTCCTTTTCTTCTTCTCCATGAAATTATGTTCATTCAGACATCCAAAATCACCCTTTGCCTTCCATCTAGAAGAATAACATTTCTTGAAATTCTGTCTACTTGAATCCTCCCCCAATAAAGCATACAATCATTGGGACGCACAAGTATTTTTGTATAATTTAGTCCAATCTTATTAACAACTTTTTTCATATCATAAAAAGATTCTGGGATTTTTGCTTCAGGAAGTGCATCACGAATCAATTCCAATATCATGGACATTCCCTTATTTGTAATTCCACATAGACATTTGAAATGGTACAACTTCAGTTGAAATGAAAGGTTTGAATATTTCAAACACTCACTGTAAAACTCTTGATTTCCATCATCAACTAAATCATGAAACTCATTTTCCTCAGCGAAGTTTTCTCTTACATTTGGCCCCAAATAATCAATAGGAGGATACAATGATATGTTACAATCTTGATCTACCTGTGTTACAGTCTCAAAAACATCACTTGTCATGTTGCAATTTTTAGTACCCTCATCTAGTTGTTCTGATATTTTTTGATGCTGATAGTGGTGTCTTGCATTTCTGAATGCATCATTTATGAGGTTTTGCATTTCATTTTACATTGTTGAAAAACTTGGGACCTCATTTTATGGATTAACATCAAGGCTCAATTTTTCGGTAACATTCGATTCTCCATGCCAAATCCAACACAAATATTGACCAGGGAATTGCTTCAGTATTAAATGTTCATAAGCATCACCTCTCTTCAACCATGTTCTAAATTTACATTTAGGACATGGACATTTTATTCTCCCTTCAACGGATCGATTATAAATTGCAAAATCTAAAAACTCATTCAATCCCTTAACATACTGAGGTGTGTTCCTTGGTAATATGATCGATCTTTTATCCATGTATATCACAATGTGCCTACACAATAATAAAAAAATAAAACACATAGTTAATACTAAATAGAGAAAGAGATCCCTATATACGATAGTATAAGATTACATAAACATAATATAATAATGAGGAGTCCCTGAGTTAGATAAGTGGTGGTGTTTATGGAAATGCATGATGAAATAACTTTGGATATTGGGTTTTGAGGTTCTACGAACCTTGTGTGGATTGAATTACTAGACCTCTATTTGGTGTATTCACATAGAAAAGAGTGGTGGTGTGACTTGGGGTGATTTGGATCATATATGTGTTAGTGCTCATGAGTGGAGAATTATGGTTAAATTGGATGATCGAGGATCTGACCATGGAGTTGAACTAAGAGTCAGATTCAGACGTCAGTGTGGGCATTGAAAATTTTGGTTATTCCTTGAGTTTTAAGGCATCGTGGTTGGGATATGATAGTGCATTGGTGGGTGGGATTGAGCTCCTTTGGTATAATTCATCTAGAGAATGAATTAATAGTGTTGTTGCTTAAAAATTTATGTGGTAAAGTGGATACCACATCAGAAATGGAATTCACATAGTTATTAATGGCGTACGCCATGGTGCGCCATTTTTCCATGGCTAGCACTAGGGAGTGGTGCGCTACGCCATGGCTTCACTATGGATCATTTAAGATGGATCATTGTGGTGTGTGCCATATTGAACAATGGCGAGTGCCATGTTGTGCCAATGGTGCGTGCCATTGAGCCTTTTTGATATTTTTTTGTTTTTTTAACCTGCCAAATCTTACACCCTGATTGAAAATACCTCTTTTGAGGTCAAACAATGACCTCCCCTTTTGACTCTTCACAACACTCTTCCCATGAGTGTAGCAACCCAGCCGGTGTTGGACCACATTGACTGACATGACCAAACCGAGATCCCTCAACTACCATGACCCAGTCAACCACGACTTAGTCGAGATCCCACAACCACCGCAACTTAGATACACAATGTTTTCCAGAGCAGGCGCACCTTCTGTGCGAATTAGTAACTTTTTTTTGTTTTTAATACAATTTTATTTATGTTGCTCACCCATTATTTTTTTTGAATTACTCCTGTTGTTTTTTGAGATATATGGTTTTTTATTCCTGTCTTGGTTTTTTGAGATATATATTTTTTTAATATATTTTAGGAATTTATATATATGATTTTTTTAGATATATAGTTTTTAATATTTAATTGTAGGTTTCATTGTTGACTTCATTTGTTTTTTGATGTATGGAATATGAATTGTTGACATAAATCATTGTTTTTCATATATAAATTGTATAATTTTTTATTTTTTATTGTTGATATATGTATAAACCTATTTTGTGTGCCGCAAGTTAATATTATCATGCGTCGTACGCCGTGCCATGCACTTTTGCACTGGGGGATCTTGTCGTCGTTGTGCGCCATGCACCGTAAATAACTATGGGAATTTAAGATGCAGCTAATATGGTTTGGGGATCAAACTAGGGTATTTTAAGAATAGTTGATGTGTCTGGGCTTGGTGTTTGGAGTTTCATAGTATAAACATGTTGGGAATTTGGAGATGAAATGTCAAGTGTTTGTACTATCATCGAGGAAAACATAATAAGATAATAAAAATCACATAGGAGGAAATAGATCCCATAAGGAATTCTATCTAAACATTATATTCGTTAACTTGGAAGAATTATATTCATCCAAACAACTACAATAAGTTAAAATGAATTCAATACCATTCACTTCAACACAGAAAATAAATTTATGCAAAGTAAAGGGATGATATGCTTGAGAAACACATTTTTGATGGACTCCATGATCAAGTATCAAAAGTATAAGAAACTCCATACCTAAGTGTCATAATTCATTATATTCAAGTAGGACTCATAAATAAATAGGTTGTCCATTTTAGAAAATAATGAAAAATAAAAAGATACATATTCAATGAAAGTGATTACTTTCATATAAGACTATACATATTAATGAAAAATCATCTAGTTATGATAAAATATAGAGAACGAAAATACAAATAAAATTTAAATACAAAATAAACCTAGTTGAACTATTTCACAATAAAATTTCCCAATAAAAAGTCACAACCATATTCACGACTCAAAACATCTCCATGTGATCCCCGAAAAGTCACAACATTTAAATGTCCATTAATGGAACAGGAGGAAACAAATAACTAGAAATCAAAATCTTGGAATTAGAATGAAAAGATAGAAGTTACACACACACATGAATGTGTCTGAAAAGTGTGATATAAATATTCATAGAAATATTTCACCATAGATTCTTTGTAATTCATTTTATAAAAAATATTCAAAAGTACTTATTTTTTATAAAACTCTACCTAGGATTTTTCCAAACCAAATTACAATGATGAAAAGGAGAAAATAGAGGAAGTGGTAATTGTGAAGGAATAAGAGGGCCTAATATAAAGGAATAGACAAGAATCAAGGTAAAATCATGATGAAAACACCATGGATAGGAGCGAACCAGTAGAAGAGGAGGTGTGAGGCATTGGGTTATTGGTTAGGGGTCATGAACCACACAAAAGGGACACTGGTAGGCATAGTGAATTATTGTTAGGTGTATGTGAGGATACAATTAGAGGTTGATGATGAATATTAATGGATGAGAGTATGTGGTGTCCACCTTGGGTGTAGTGTCATTACACAATGAGTGAATATTGATAGTGGGGGAGACCTGGTTTTGGGGACTTCTTCATCTCATTATTACTGTTGTAGTGAACATCATGTCATGTTAATAAACATTTTATACCTAATATACATATATATAATACACCCATATACACCCATTTACAAACTTCATTTATATATATATATATGAATTACATAACTTGTATAATATATACACACACATATATATATATATATATGTTGCACGTACTTACATCACTTGAAGCAATTAGTCATAGAGTTTGAAATTTAATACTTAAATATACTAATATATGTTTATGTATGTCGAACATGAAATCACATGCATATATTTATATGAATTTAAATTCTAAAAAAATAAATTTGGGAATCACTTATGTATAAAACATATAATTTGAGATGAATATATATATATATATATATATTAAATTCCTCTAACAAAATTATAAATTCATGAATTAAATTTCTTAAAATAAAAGTAATCACTTACTTTGGAACATAAAAATGTGATAAAATATAATTCCCAAAATAGAACTCAATTATAAGAAGATAAATTTTTAAGGACAAACTAAACCCTATATTTTAATTCTCAAAACATGATTTAGAGAAACATTAACATAACATATAAATTATAAAAATGAAATGATCCCTTAAAATAATTTTTAGCACCATAGTAAATATTAAAGCCCTTACATTATATTTCCTAAAATTAACTAAAACATAATTCAAATACATTAAATGATCCCTTATATAAAATAAGGTCCACAATCCAAAATATAAATTGTATAAAAAATATATGTTACAGCAAATGAATATACTTTTACTAAACATAATCATTTACTGCAAAGTGAAAATTCATTACACTATCATGTTTTGACCAAATAAATTCCTTATTGCGGATCATAACTTTGATAAATAAAATTCATTACTTATTGGAAATAAAAAAACCAAAATTTGAAAATTAAATTTCACCCTTACTTGATATGCAGGAACAAAACAGGAGCTGTTGCGGACTCCAAAACAAAACAAATGTACTGCAAAAGGTAGAGACAAAGAAACATGAAAAGCACTGAAATTAGTTGAAATAGAAATGAACACAACAACGAATGAAGATTCAGGCGTCTACTCTATAAAATTTATTGAGTGATTTTTATCTCAACCTACAAGAAAATTACTAGAATTCAAACCTTAGGGTTCATATAGGTGGCGAGGGTCACGGGGTTGTGGGGTTTCCAGGGTCACGGGCGGCTGGGGTCGCCGGGGTCGCGAGGTCTTCGGGGTCGCGGGGGGCTAGGGCTGTAGGGGAAGTGGGGGTCGCGGGGTCGTGGGGTGAGAAGAGGGGTCGGGGTGGGGGGGATGGGTCAGAGCTGTAAAAAAACAAAGGTTTTGTGGAGGTTTATTATAAATCGTCAGGAAAACTATTTAAAAAAGGTTTAATGGCGGTTCCCAGAATCACCGCTAAACAACCGCCGCTAAACGGCGTTTTTGTTGTAGTGAGCGCTATGGTGGGGAGAATTGTCACACCCACCTCTTTTGGATTATTTATTTTATTAATTTTCTTGGTGTCAGGTAGTCTTGGATGAAGCCTAACATAAAATTCGTGATTAATTATTTAAAAAATGCATGTTTTTTCCCTTGGCCGCATTCAGTGCATGGGAAGGGCGTGGTCGAAACTGTGCGACTCCACCCGGGTCACCGCGCGACCTCGCCCGGTTCGCTGCACGACCTACCCTATGTTCAAAACAAATGAATAAAAAAATGAAAGTGAGAATAAAATAAAAATAAAATGATTAAAAATAATATCCATAATGATAATATT
Organism: Viscum album; assembly: GCA_963277665.1. NCBI lineage: Eukaryota > Viridiplantae > Streptophyta > Magnoliopsida > Santalales > Viscaceae > Viscum > Viscum album. The sequence continues at coordinate 1,071,417,675 of OY728127.1, read as the reverse complement.
ATTATTATGAAGTACAATACTATCATTATTATGTTTCTTATAAAAATTTTATTATTATCTAGCATATTAAGTTTATTAATAATTTTATTAATTCGGTTATGTTATTGTTATTATTATTATTATTATTATTATTATTATTTTTGTTAGTATTTTAACTTGGAATTTATTATTAAATTATTATAATAACTATAAAATTGTTAACATATTGTTAATAATATTATTATTACTTTTATTATTATTTTTAGGATGGTTTATTTTTTTGGGTTTATTTTCTTTTTTAATTTATTTTTTTCCTCCTTCCTTCTATCCTTCCCCCAATAATCAGTGTCGGCTCCCACCTACCAAACCCTACCTATGTGATCTCCTCCCTCTCAGCCAGCTGGACTCTCGCCGCACCTCTCTATGGCCAGCCGCAAGACCTTCTATCTTAATTGTGTCACCCTACGTCGCCCCCTTATCCATCTCTTGTTTGCACTGCCACCTCCCTCCAGGCCAACCAGCTATGTTTCCCCTACTCCCTCTCTTGGTCACGCCGTCGCCTCCCCCTAGGCCATCCAGTTCGAATCGCCCGCACCTCCCTCGGCCAGCCCCACCTCCCGGCGCCCCCCCTTGTCTGGTCACAGCACAACAACCGCCGAATTTCTGGCCACACGAGTCTCCTCCGACCATTGTGAACCGCACTGGAATTGTCCTTACACTTTGCACTGGACCCTTATGGTCAGTCTTCCCCTCACACCGACACCCTGAACCACCAGCCCGGCCGGCGCACCTTGCTTCTTCCCTGGACACCACTGGCGTACCCCACTTCTTCCTTGGACAGCCTCCCAAACACTTGTGGTGGCCTTCTTCTCCCTACACCGCATGTTCAGACCACCTGAGTAATCCGTTCCTCCTCTTTTCTATGGTTTTATGTCATGTTCAGTTCGATCTTGATGAAAATGGTTCGATATCGTGTTTTTTTGGGCCTGTTTTTATGGTTTGAGCTACGGTTGATGTGCAGTGGAATTTTTGCATTATGAGTGTAATGTTTTTCTACATCGAGGTAGGTGGTTCCATGCCTTTGCATCTTTTAGAAAAATTAGTTTTTTTGTTTAGTTAATTTTAATATGTTCATTGTTTTAATTACAATGTGTAAACTATGTTTTAAAATATTTTTGCATACTCATTGGATCAAATTGGATTTCCTGAATAAAATAGTCTTTTCATTCATATGTGTGTTGTTGTTTAAAGGTTTGGTAGTGTTTAATGAATTTTTTGGGGGTGGTGAGAAATGTTTTCGGAAATATTTTTGATATGCACATATGATGGAATTTGGGTATCCTTTTAGAACAGTCATGTTTCTCATGTGACTCTTTATTTAAGAATTCATGGAAATGTTCACTTAATTATTTTTGGAGTGAAAAGGATGTTTTGGTAGTAATTTAATCTGTGTCTCTATTAGAAATTAATTTTTATATAAAATAATTTACTGTGGGTGTTGGTAAAAGTGATATTTTGTTTTATAAAAATGTTTTATATGTTGGTTTTTAGGTGAGAAATATGGTTGGAAGGGGTTTTGGGGTTATTTGGTAGGTGTGAAATACATTTCAAGGTCTTTGTGGTGTGTTTATATTTAAATAGAAATTTTTAGAGGAAAATGAATCACTTTGGGTGTGTTTCCTTATTGTGCACTTTTGAAATTTAATTTCAAATTGTTGAATAATGGAAAACATGTTTTGATGTGGTTACCTTGTGTATTTGGTTTTAATGTGATGATTCTATATGGAGGCAAGTGATTTGAAAATGGATTTCCTACTTGTGATTTAGTATGTTTATTTGTGTTGGCCCTTGTTGTGTTATTCAAATGATGTCTTCTAAGATGTGCGAATTTTTTATGTTCTCCTTTGAGTTTTTCCAAATGGGGATTTTTGAAATGACTAAGTAACAAAAAATATATTTTGGAATGGTAATTTGGTGTGCATGTGTTTTTGAAATGTTGTTTGGGTATGCAAGTGGTGGATTTTTTGTGTAATGTCTTGTTTGGACTATGATATGAGAAAGCATTATACGATGTGAATGTGAAACTTGATTGACCACAAGGGAAAACCCTGGGTATCTAGGCAGGTGGAATAGAACTAGTGTGCTAGTGATCCGAAGGGGTATCGTCCCTATTTCATTTAGCGAGATTGATGATTTCAACACTACTATGAATATGAATTACTGAGGGTCATGGTTTTTAAGCCATGTTTAATGAGAATTGTGGTTTCTAAGACATGGTTCACTGATACATGAGGTTCTAGGGTCCCACTCGAGCTATATTAACCTTAGGGGATTTACCCATAGTGCTCTACCATCCAAGACATGGCGCCTTTCGTCGGCATATGGAGGACCACTTGTGTGTGTGTGTGTGAGTATGTGTGTGTGTTCCATTAATGAATTTTTCTCTTCCTCTTTAAAATAGTGTTTGTGAAATGATTTTTCTTAGTGTTTTATTTTATCATTTAGCTTGTAAATGTTTTCTTTGAAAGCATTATGAAAGTGTAATTTTGAATAAGCACATTAAATTATCTCTTGGATGTTGTGGCATGGAATCTTTTCATTTGGTGGTATCCTACTGGGCCTTTGTCTCACACCCTACGTACACCCTTGGGTGTATGTAGACCTTGTTTATTGTGTATTATAAGTTGTGACATCATGCTCAGTGATGGTGGTTTTGGTCGTTGATGATCTTCTCGTGCAGGTTGGTGTTTGTGGCATGTGGATGTTGCACCTCTCTTGTTTATTTGATGTTTGAGTTAGAGTTTTAGTTTCTTTTTTTGTCATTTATTTTTGGATTTTGGTTCATGTTTTAAACCTTTAAATTTTAATTTAGTTTAAGGGTATGTTTGTTTGCCAGTTCACAATTTTATTTTAAGTAGCTTTTTAGTGTTATTGTGTTTACTATTTCAGGTAAACCATTCCCACATGTTACTCTTGATACCCGGGCACTTGTGCCTATGTGTGGGGATTGGGAATGCCCTTCGGGCCGTGTCACGGACCGGGTTGGGCACCGTGTCGGATGGCGAACCGATCGGATTCAGGACACCAACAAAGGTGAAATCCTTGAAATAAAGTGGTACCAATGATACAGTGGGTCTCCCATCCCATTGAATGGGGAAAATTTGGGATTTACAAACTCCAATGGCACTCGGATGTTGTACCACCATACTGTGTATGACTTTCCGTTAGGTGTTATTTCCACCCGTCAGGTCTCTAGGGCCTCGAGTTGAGTTGTGAGAGAGTCTATCAAGTCATATTAGTGAGGATCTAAAGCCACTAATTCATTGAAAATCTCATGAACTTAGGGATCAGAATCATTAACTCATAGAGTATCCTAGCATAGTTCCTGAGGAAGATAATCACGCTACTCAGGTGGGTTTAGCGACTCGTATCACGATCACTTTCCATATCCCCTAGCTTTTGTCTCGAATAGCTACACATGTCCACCAAAGTCAAATTGGTGCATTTGGATGAGAAAGAATTGTATCCCTATTGGAGGATTGATGGGGTCCCATGGGGCGGCTCTATAATTCAGTTGATGATCAGTAATGAGATCAGTGATGAGACTTTTATGATCTTCGAGGTGCTGGAGAAAGGTTGATACCATGAGATCTATCATTATTTTTAGTGAAACCTCAAATATTCAAAGGTCTCATTAGACCCCTTTCCATTTTTGAGATGTCTATGGGGAGACAACGTCTCATCGAGAGGATCCCCGAGGCCAAGCAATTGTATCTGCTAGAAAGTGAGGACATTTATCAAAGGGTCAGCCTAATACTTTTCCACCCATTAAGGTGGGTATTCCCTATCATGAACTAAATTGATTACCCAATCCCTATGATCCTATGGAAGTTTGGTAATAACCATGTTTATTGAAATGGTACCCATATGGGAACTGTCATCATCAGTGTATAGGTCAGGCTGCCCCAAGATGGTGTTGAAGTAGAGAGAAACATACTATCCCCAGTCTCCGATTTGTATGTGTGGTGATGTGTATTACATAAATCAATAGAGCACTGTGAGGCTCTTTAATTATGTTTTTGAATGATGTGGGGAACTGAGAAATGTGGATCGCTGTGATTTTAACTTGTCTGCACTGCTGCTTGATTGCGTCGTGGTGCTCTTACCTTCTAGGATAGGCCAACTGATGATAGCAGAGGTGGTAAAATATTTCCTAGATAATCTGATAAAAAACACTACCTGTTCCTATATGAGGGACTCAAGGATGTCAAAATTTGATTTTAAAGGTGGTTAGAACACCACAGATAACTTGTCGGTGGCCAAAAACTCCCACATTCTCTCTTGGTCATAGGAAGGGTCCTATGCTTGGTCGACCCAAGCCCTAATTGGAGAGGGTCAAGATGTGGGTGATGACACCAATGTAGACCATCTCTATTGTTGGTTTACTAAGAGGGGAGTCACTACATGATTTAATCATCTATTGCATGATAGAATGTATCTTGGGGGTGGTTCCAACCTCATCATCACATCCCTATAGGATGGGGTTTTCACCACTGCCTCATGTGCAAGGGTGGTGACATACATCTGTGGCTCAACAGAGTTCTCACCATTTGAAAGAATCTGTATAGACCCCAACATCTCTCCAACCTCTTGTGTAGAGGTAGAGAGTGGGGGAATGGGCAGTGATGGGGACAACTAAACTATTATTCCCAGGAAGGGGACCATAAAATCATCCAACTCTAAGTACCTACAGAGGGATCTAGGGAACCTATGAACTTTGGATTTCATAATTGAGAATCCCAGCCTTCAGGATCCTACCCCAAATTCTAGTAACTAGGTTGATGTATCCATTAATTATTCGTCTTTACCCTCAAAATATGAGATATCAATGAGTTCAATGATGACTTGGTGCTTTCTAGGGTTTTCCTTTTGACAAATAGTATTCAACCTTTTTCATAGGGATGGTTATTTAGGTAAGGGTATGTCTTCAACATGGGGGGTAATTCATATGGTTTGGTTGCAACATGTGGAGGACCTATTCTTTGGTAGGTTGTGACATGTGGAGGACCTCCATATTGAGTATCATTGGAGAGGGGAGGACCTCCACTTTGAATGGTGATGGAGTGGGGAGGACCTCAACTCTAGTTGGAAAGAAAACGATGTTGAGAATCAATAGTATAGGGAGGACCTCTATACAATTTGTTAAAAGAGTGGGGAGTAACCCCACTCTGGTTGGTAGAAGCATGGGGAGGACTTCCATACTGATTATTGGAGAAGTGGGGAGGAACATTTCTAGGGTTTGTGTTGGAGTGTGGAGGACCTCTAATTTGGTTAGTGAAGGTGTGGGGATGACCTCTGCGCTGAGTCTATTCATCATGGGTTTCCCCATAATAGTTTTCAGTGCTTCCAGCAATTCAAAGAGTCAACCCGACCTAACTAAGAGGTGGTTGGGGTCTCAATCCCAATCAGGTGAAGACATATATCTATTCAACCATTGTAGTGATACGTTGGGAAGTGCCGACAGAAAAAGGGGCCACTTGAACCATAGAATATTACCCTTTTCAGGAAGTGTCCTAATCCTTCCCTCGATATTAGCGTCGAGTGCTCCAGACTGGGGCTAGAGGAGTGGGGATGATGTCAACCTACTCCATGGCCTATGGAACTAGTAATTGATGGAGTTTATGAGGATTGGTGGGATCCCTATTTGGTATCTTTTGAGTTGTATTTGTGGCTAGCATGACATGAACATCCCCTATCTCCTCGACATAGGGGAGTGATTTATAGGAGCACTTAAGGGAGAGGCTCCTAAAGTTGTTTTTCATCATAATTGGAGGTAGTTTCCCACTATGAGGCCCTTGTGGGAGGTGGTTTTTAAGAGGTACCAATTCCTCCAGGTCTTGGAAGACCATGTCCCTTATAAAAATTACCCCTCCTATTCATACAAGTGCACCAGAGTATTGATCACCCTCCTCTGGATGATTTCAGAGGGTTAGATGGGTTGTGGGCACCTGATAGCCGAAGATGTGGTGGAGGTGGAGTTTTGTGGGATTTCCACATCAATATTTATTCTTCCCAAGTGATTTCAATTGTTGTGTTACTTGTTTCCTATAGTTTAATTCTTGTAAGGAATCTGAATTTAGTTGTCAGTACAGGTACAAGAAAAGAGATTCTCAATGCCTTGACATCATTCATTCATTTAAAGTAGAAAAGGATCCACACTAATGATGTCACAAATTGTAGATTACCAATGCTAACTTCCCTAATTCATAATTGAGTTCCATACTGGGCGCACCATTTTTTTGGTGGTACTTGGCACCAAATATTTGAATCTGGTGACATGAAAATTCAATGATTCCCCATACAATATTATTCCCCATGCTGAAGGAGAATAGTTTCACATCAGGTACCCCATTTCTATTTAAGACGCATTCATTGGGGCTCCCATGTGACGTGCACACATGAATTTATATTTCCGCGTATTCCTACTTTCCAAAGGTGGGTGTATTTCATCACTTTCATTAGTGATGTCTTATCCTTGGTTGAAACATGATGATGGGATATTAGTTCCTCCTTCCACAGATTCCTCCTTGGATGTTGATGCCTATTTTGGGTCTCCCTCAAAGATTAAGTCATGTTTATAGAACTCATTCCCAATTCCATATCTATATGTATTTTGGTTAATTACACTAATTCTATATGAATAGGGAAGAAACCTTCAGCCAGAAGATTAATCACATTAGGTATCTGTGGGCATGTCTAAACATTGGGAACATTAGTCACCTGTGAATCGTCCTTTTGGAGGGAATCTCATATGAGGCATCTTAGGTGATAAACCCAAGGAATCACATGTCAATAACTAGGTATTGAACACCAAGGGTGTATGTCTTCCAATGCTGTTTTCCTCATGCATCCCATGTTTATTGTATGGGGTAGGTATTCAGGTTTAGGTCACGAGTTCTATGTTTTGCGGAGATTGATCAGATAATCCAATTGAGATGGATTGTGGCATAATTTTAATGACTTGTGGAGATGGGAACAAGGTTAGTGTATTGTAAGGAAATGTTGGTCATAGGGTTAAGTTATTGAAGATACATTATAGTTTTTAAAAAACCCCATTGAGGAGAATCATGGAGGTGCATCCCTATGATGGTAGATGTCACTCATAATTAGTTTATATATGGATAAGAATGCCCCTTGGAGGAGGATCAAAGAGATTTATCCCTAAGAGGGAACACCTAAATAGTTTACCAATAGATCATAAATCATCATTGAGGTGTATATGAGAGGTGTGTCCCTAGGAGAGAACACCAAGATAGTTTACTAATGGATCATAATGCCATGTGGAGGTGGATTTGAGAGGTTCTTCCATAAGAGGGAACAATTAATTTTACAGAAAGATCCAAATACCCTATGGAGGTAGATAGAGGATGTTCACCCCTAGGAGGGAGCTCCTAAGTTTACCAATGTTGGAATTCCCCTTAGAGGGAGATATGGTAGGTGTGTCTCTAGGAGGGAACACTAATGTTTGCCGATGGATCAGAATTCCCCATGGAGGTAGATCTGGGAGGTGCTTCCTTAAGACGAATCACCTAAGTTTACCAATGTTGGGATTAAACTTTATGGAGGTTTTCTACGTATCATTTTTCAATGAAAAGGATCAAAACCCACATGTTTCAATGCCTCTGTTTAAGTTCATGTGACAAGACTAATCCATTTAGTTTAATGTTATGCAATAAGGATGCACGTTTTGAAAAAGGAGTGTGGATGAGGGATGGTTTAGGGTTTACACATAGAAGCCACCTGGTATGGGTGTCACATCCCATAGATGGGGGAGACAGTGTGGGGATTATGCGTGGAAGATTCTTGGTATCAGAGTCACATCCCATTGATGGGGTGAAGGTGGAATCCCATGAAAATCATGTATAGGGAATCTTATGTTCATAACATAGGTCAAGGCTATAGTTTTATGTCATTTACTGAGGAAGTTATTATTCAGTTTAACCTCATATAACTAGGATATGAAACTAGGTAGTTTTACATCATGCAGCTCAGATATAGAGAGACTCACTCCTCACCCCTAGGGATCACATGACCACCACTCATATGCTTTTGGGATGGACATGGAATTGGAACATCCATCTTGGATTGGTCAACCAGGAGACAGATGTTACGACCACTATTCTAAGAAGAAACAAGAATTAGGGTACCTATGATTAGAATTGAAAAGTAGGGTAATGGTTGCACTAGGATCATAGGTAATTATAGGTAGGTGACCAAGAATTTGTTGCATGAAAATGGGTTGGGTTATGTACCCAAGTTTTTCCAGAAGGGGCTCTAGAATAAGGGAAACTGATGAATAAGAGATGCATAATTGCATGCAAGTTTAGGAGTTACACCTAGATAATGTTTTCATGCCATCAACATATCTTTGTGCGCAATTGACCATCCTTAAGAGTAGTTGTACAAGGATCAATATACCATAGTCCAAGTCATGTTTGGGACCACAAAATGTTTTTTTGTGCAAATGATATACAATTTAGGGCCATTGATCACTAGTTTTATATGCAGTCATAGAAGAACATGACTTTCACACACTAAAGTATCTCTTTATCTTCCAGAGAGCCTCCCCCAAGGTGGGGGATAGCTTCTATTTATAGTAAAAATCCTTAGAGGTTGGTGCCCAAATCCTAGGGCATGAAAATTGAGTCACACGCTTATCTTACCTTTTCTATTGGTGCTTGTCTACAAAACATTTCTAAATTGATGTCGCCTTTGGTGCACAGCAGGAGGGTTGCACACTATAGTTCCACACATGAATTCTTTCTTGTGTGCACCACACTTTTATTGCATGCATGGGCCTTAGGCATGGCTTCATATTTGAAAATATCTACAAAACTATATGTTTCCTTTAACATGAAGGTATTTTGTGTGTGGATTTATATCTTTTCAAGCACTCACATAATCTTGTGCACAATTTGTTCATTATCTCCATAAATAGTCCTTCATGGTGGGATGTGTGCTTGTTTTACCCAAAATTGGTCGTTTGAGGTTTGAGATGTGATTTTAGTGCCAACAATATCATGTGTGAATTTGGATATTCTTGGTGAGTGATGGAGGAACTCTCAATGATACATCTAGATATGGGAGAGGTTATAGCCCCATGTTTTTTTTCATATGATAGTGCAGGCACCCTTGGTGAAGAAGATGGAGGAGTCCTAGTTGGGGTATTTTGAGGTAGAGATTTGGAGAGACTGAGTTGTCTTTGTAGATTCCCTTGATGGTTGGTCTATGCATAATCAGCATTGGGTGTTGTTATAGGGAAGGATTTTCATCTCTTTGGAGATGTGTGAGGTGGTTGTTTGAGAGGGTATGGCTTTTTCCATCGGATCGGGCTTATGCTTTGACACATGACACATACTTGTTGAACTGCCTTGCACCGATGGGGAGTCTCATCATGTTTAAATGATTTGGAAGGGGGGTTCCATGTTTTCAATGTGGTTTTTATTATCATGTCTTCTGGGTTTGTTTTGTATTATGTCCATGATGTCTTTGTGGGTTTCCCCCCTTTTTCCCTTAAAAGGGGGTTTATCAAAATAAAAAAAAATTGAAGGCCTTCGGGCTGTTGGATGGATGAGGTGGTTCTCCATGATTTCCATAGCTCACCTTTAATGGTACATCCCAACAGGAAAAATATTTATTGATATTTGAAAGTCTATTTTTGGTTTCTTGGGTTAAAGTATAGAGTTGTGGAGTTTTTTTCTTGAGGTCTGTTTTACTATAAGGTGAAGATTGAGTGCCAAGTTGCTGATGGTTTTCTATATCCATTAAATGTTCCCCAATGGATGTGGGAGGAAATATGGATGATCTTAGTTAATGGTTTACCTTAAGCACAAGAAGGATATGATGTTATATGGGTGATAGTGGATCCCTTGATGAAATCATCCTACTTTATATTGATTAGAGAGTAAAGATTAGGGGAATTTTTGTCGAGGCAGTATCTGGAAGAGGTGGTACAACTCCATGGAGTACCAAGTATGATCATCTCTAATCATGATCCTCATTTTACCTCCAGGGTGTAGAGAGGTCTCCATCATTATTTATTCCATAGCACTACCTTTCATCTATAGACAAGTGCCCAGAAAAATTGAACCATCCAAAATCTTGAATACCTCTTTTCTTCTTGTGTCCTATTTATTGGAAGTTCATGGATGAGGCACCTACATTTGGTTGAGTTTTCTTAAGAAAATAGTTTCCACTTCACCATTGGTATGGAACCATTTGAAGGTTTGTACAACAAAACATGCCATCCTCTATTTTACAAGACTAGGGTTGGAGAGTCATCATTTTTTGGGCTGCAACTAGTAAAGAATTCAAAAAAGATGGTTCAAGTGATTCATAAGAGGATGAAAGTAGTGAAATATCATCATAAATCCTATAAAAATCATAGGAGGATACCTATGTAGTTTGATGTTTTAGATCCCATGTTTTTAAAGGTGACTACTTTTCCTAGGAAACAAATGTTTTTTTGTGATATTATGCTTTCTCCCTGGTTTGTTGGGCCTTTTGAGGTGTTATCTTGTATTAGAGTTGTGGTGTATTGGATAACACTTCCCCCATAGATGAGCTGAATACATGATTTTTTTTCACATGTTGTAGCTTCACCATTACCTTAATGATGACTCTATTATCATTTATTGGGGTGAAATAAATGTTGATGATTATGAAACCTTCAAAGTGCATCCTATGGAGATCTAGGACCACTGGAAGAAGTTGTTTCATGGGCATTATATTCCCTTGGTTTGTGTCTTATGGAAGCATGGTGGCGTAGAGGAGAGTACCTGGGAATGTTAGTTGTAGATACTTACTTAATACTCCAAGATTTTTGTTGTTTAGATCTTCTATAGTTGTAACTCTATTTGTGGTTGTTGAACCTTTATGGATAAGAAATATTTTTATCTTATTAATTTTTTGTAGGAGAATGGTTTTGCGCTATTCATATGATGAGGTGTTTGAGCTATTAATATAGAGATATCCCTATGAGGAATCTCATAGGGTGGATGTTTAGATGACTATTTTGTTTTCTATTATGGTTTGGTTTTGGATTCTTGAGGATGAGAATTGTTTTAGATATATCTTATGTAAGGGCCAGATCTATCATTAACAACCCTTTGTGTGTTTCCAAATCATTTGGAGCTCAGAAGAGGCTTCGTGGAGGTATGGTTGTTTTTTGGAAGCTAAAAGATATAATCAAGGATAATTTACATCGTATGTATGGATTTATGATGTACGTAAGGTTTATGACATAAGATGGTAGTGGATGTGTTTTACATCCCATGGAATTTACATCATAAACCAAGAGTTTAAAACCCAAATCAATTACGTGTCAAAATGGTTGAGGTGATGTGGTTTTTGGAGAAACTTAATATTTGACATATTTATGATGTGAGCTAGGGGATTACATCATAAATTTCTCTTATGTAGCGTGCTTTATAACCTATATTACCTCAAGTTTTCTCAAACCCTGTGCTTTTTCTTCCAAGGCTCCAGGTGTACAGTGACAGTTTTTCGAGGTGTTTTGGGAGCCCTTCGAAGGGGATTGACCCCAACATTCTATCTCTAATCTGTGATGATCTAAGGTATATTCTACCTATTATCTGGTGGTTCTTTGGTATGGTTATTCCTATTTTTTATTACCATGAGATGGTGGTTAATCTCTATTTTCTTATAGATTTTCGTTTTAGTTAGCATGGTGGTGGTGCAAAATTCATAGACGGATCCAACTTCTTGTGGGATAAATGATTAGGATCTTTGACATTGGTATGTCCTTATGTGAATAACACTAATTCTTTTGTGGCAGAGTATTCATTTGTTCTATTTTATTTACATGAAATGATAAATCTATCATGTTTTATCTCTTTGGAAAACAATTAAATTATTCTAATAAAGATTTAATTGGATTAATAGATAATTGGTTTATGGATACCAATCACATGTTGTTAATTTTTACCATTATAGTGCGTTTCCTCATGATTTTATAGATAGTTTTCTATACATTATATTCTTGTTTAATATGTTTCCATTCATGGTTTAACATGATGAAATTCATGAAAATGGTAAATAACATAAAGTCAAAATTAATTGATTAACAGTCTTAAGAATTAAAGAAGAGGAATGATTGTATTCTAATGTTATAATTTTATGATAATTCAAATTGATGGAATGTTCATTTTTTAATGTCCTAGACCTATGTAGTCTATTACTTTGTCAAAAATTTAGTGTTTGGGGTGTTATAGGAGGCAACAATGGCTCAATCCAAGAGTTTTACAAATTTTACACTTTTCCATCAGTAGGTGGAGGAGTCGGTAGGTCATGGAATAGATAAGTTAGGGTGTCAGTGAGTTAGATCATTGATGAGTTACGGAATTAGTGAGTCAGGGCATCAGTCAGTCGAGGCATTGGTAGGTTGAGGCATTAGTTGGTCGAGGTGTCCGTAGGTCGAGGCGCCGGCAGGTCAAGGAATTTGTAGGTTGGGCATTGGTAGGTCGGGCGTCAATATGATGAGTGTTGGTATGTAGGAATCAGTGACTCTGGATTTGGTATGTTGCGTGGGTGGCTCAACATTGGTGTCTCGACATCAGTGACTCACCCATCATTGATTCATTTCATGTTTTCCCAGTTTTTTCAGTTTCTCCCCTCTTACGTTTTATATGACGTAAATCAAGTTTAAAACCATGTTTGAGCATTTTTAAATGTGTTTCAATGGATATTAATTATATATTTAATATCCTAATGGTACCGGGACTTTGAAATAGTCAAACCACGTAATCTTGATCGTGATATGACTTCAATGGCCTTGGAATCATTTCCTTTCGTTGATATAGGATCTAGATTTTTCTAAATTTGTGATCCTCTCTTATCCTTTCTCTTGGTGTACGGAGAACTTTTCTTCCCTACCAAGTCATGCTCCTATGATGTAATATCTTGATTGGTTTTCCCCTAGAGTATTTCTTATTGCTCGCGCTACAACCTATTTTGGTGCAAGGAGGAACTGTTGATCATCTGTTATTCTAAGTAGGGACCCCTTCATCTCTATTTTTATTGTGTATCATGTGGGGTGGGTGTACTCATTTACCCTTGTGAATACGATTGGAACCAGATTTAACAAATATAATAATAAGTTATAAATAAGGTGTTGGGAAGACTATGATGATCACTTTGTTTTATATGTTATCTTTGTTTTATATGGGTTGTATTCTTCTAAAAATCATGGCCATTGGTGGTCTCTATTTATGAACTTGTATGATTTTTGAATCATTTCTATAGGAATTGGAATCTGGTTAATAATTTATATTCAGTTAATTACATGGATGCCCCAGGATCAAACTTATTTTGTGATCACCCCTATTTTATCAAGTGGAATTATCGAACGAGTGGTGCTAAATCTAAATAAACCATAGCTGGTTGGTGTGGTTGTGTGTTGTGTGTGGTTCTGTTTGGCATGTGTCTATGCTATTCATGTGGTGTTGTGGCTAGGAGTGTGGTTATGAGTATGGGGTGGTATGGGTGTGTTAATGGTATCTCAGGCTGGGAAATTGATTTATTTTGGAGATGATGAACTTGTTATGTAGTGGGACTGTATCTGTTCAGTGGTTGGGTAGCGGGGTTGTAGGACTGGGTTGTGTTATGTTTATGTTTATGGGTGTTGTAGGCGTGGTGTTGTTATGTATAGGGGTTGTTGAGTGGGAATTTGATGAGGTTTATTGGCGGTTTTTCTTATTGAGAGGAAGGAAATAGTGACATTACTTTGAAGAATGATGATGATGGTGGTTGAACAGGTGTTCAAGAAGGGGGAGTGTGTTGTGGGACTGTAATCTGGTTGAGTTTTGTTGTCTTTTTGGATATGGTGGTTTTGGTGAAGTGGGGCTGCCGAGGATGGTTTAGGAGGGATATTTTTGAAGAACGATATTGTTACCTTGCATGGGATTTTTTCTCAGAGTTTTTAGGGACTCTGTAAAGTGAGTGTGGATTAAAATTCTACTTGTGGTGTGCTATGTTTGGTAGTTTTCTTGGTAGTGATGGAATAAATTAATTAATTAATTGGTAATTTAGAACACAAATCATTAAATTATTTGGCTGGGGGTATGTTTCAAGTTGTGTCTATAGTAAAGTGGCATTCATTTATTGAATTCAGAAGTGACCATTGTTTATTTTGATACAAGAATTTAGTGGTAGAAGCAAGGGCAGTTTTGTGTGGGTTGGTTGTTGTTCTAAAAACCCATAGGTTGGGGTGAGTGTTTGGAACCAATATATATATACTTTTAGTTCCTTGTGATTTCTATACGCACCCACCTATGTTGACCGCTACGTGATGAACACCCCCATTTTTATAGATGAGGGTGTCATTTCCCAACATCCCTGTTGGAGGATGGATGGCTAGTTATTGGATATTATTTTCTCCCTCTTCTAGGCATTGGTATCCCTAGACTCTTTGGGTAGGTTGTGGTGTGGTTGTGAAGCCCAGGTGTCTGTGGGTGAGGTGTGCTTCCCAAGTGTCTTTGGGATGAGTTGTGTGATGATTCCTAGGTATCTTTGTGATGGTATTGTGGTTTGTGGCCTATGTGTTTGTAGGTAAGATGTGATGTGGTTTGTTTCCTAGTTGTGTGCGGGAAGGGTTTGACACTGTGGAATGTGGAAGAGCGTGGTAAGTCAGGACATTCACCATTATAGATGAGATATTTACTAGTGGGAAGTGGTGCAGGTACCCAAGTATCAATGTGCTTATTACTTTACCTTACTTGACTTGCGTTATTTGGTGAGCATACCTTGGTGATATTGGGGTAGATAGTATACCTTGTTAGGTGATTTTGAGTTTTTTCTATTTTCTCATAGGGGCATTAGTATGCTTCTCCCACTTGTGCACGAGTGACTTTGGTTTTTCCTTCAGAGTATAATTTTACGCTCACCCAATGTATATAAAACTATTCTCAGTTTTCTAGGGAGATTATGCAGATTGTGATAGACCTTTCTAGCTCGAACATTGGGGATGGTTGATGTGTCAATGCTTAGTTTTATTTTGGTACTTACATTGGAGTTTTCTTGTATTTATGGTAGTTTTACATGAAACATACATGTGGGATAGATTGTGGTTTCTTTATATATATGTGTCTTGGGGTTGTTCGGGGCTGATACATCTTATATCCCAATCTTAGTTACTATAAAAATGGTAATTACTCACACTTTTTGTGAGATTTCTATACCCTTGGTGCTGGTTTCAACCCTAAGGCCTATTAAAGGTAGGACTTGGGGGTCATTATCTCTCCTTCATCTTGAGGGAGGAAGGTCTCAACATCTTTCTATCCCTTACCTAATCTTGAAGGAGGGTCATGAAAAAATGGTATCAGAGGTGATGGTTGAGAGATAGGATGGTGTTTTGAGTTAGGAATAGTGAGGATTGTATGTGTTTGTAGGGAAACAATGTTAGATGATCTTGTTGCATGACATAGGATTTGGAAGACCAGCTAGGACCCGGGATTTTAGGGCCCCCCATGATCTAATGCAAGGACTATGAGCTTACTGAACGACTATGTGAGGCTATACAAATTGTCGGGTAGAGACCCTATGAAATGTACATGCATCATGATGAATTGTGTCCTTGTTTGTTTTGGGTTTTTTCATGAAATGAAAATAGATAATGATTTAAAATGAATCATAAATAAATTCCATACTACTCGGTCTTAGTAATTACTTGTTTACCTTTCAGTTATGGAACATGATTGTCATCCATGAGTGGATCAGGAAGAGGAGGCTTAGCAGGCCAATCTAGCTGATCAATGGAGGGATTATCTAAAGGAGGAGGAAAACCAGTGGCAGAATATGCTTCATGCCTTTCAGTGATAGACACTGAGAAAGTAAGAGGGAAGTGTCTCAGACATAGAGATAGAGAGTTAGCTTGAGGAGTTGGTGATCACATTCATCTTGATCTGAGCTCCGACAGAGTTCTTGGTTCCACTAGTAGTCAGCTAGTTGAGGGGAGCATCACATCAGTGGTGGGCGTTTTAACTCTAATAGAGGAAGGAGACTGATGTTTTGGGGGTCTACTTTGAGAAGGAGATCCAGGTGGATTTCCTTTCTTCCATGATGAAGGATGAGATGATCAGGGAGATACTCTCCCTCCAGTAAGGGAGTAAGTCGGTGAGGGAATTAGGGATCAAGTTCAAGGATCTCTTATGTTTTTTCTCTAGATCTCTTTTCATATGTGAAGTCTCGAGTGAGATGTTTAGAGGAGGCACTTTGTCCTTACCTATAGTATGTGTTTACTCCCTTCACCCTACCGACATACATAGAGGTTCAGAAGAATGCTGAGGTAGTGTAAAGGATTCACTCATGAGGAGTTATTCCATGAGAGGGGACCCAACCAAGTTCTTCAAAGGGGAATGTTGTCAACAGCAGGTCTCCAGAGTCTGGACCGTCAAGGTTTTGACTGGCGTGGAGCCAACCCCAGTAGTTCTAGTTCTGGCCTTTGGGTCCTCATACCTTTTTTGTGGGCTTGGGGACAAGGTGTTTTTTTTATGGAGGCCACAATAGCCTTCACAGTTATTTCCAAATTTGAACTCAGTATTGTAGAGGTGGTAATGTCCAGCACCTGCCTCAACAGCAGTTACCAGCCAATCCATTTCAGCAGCAGGGACAACAACCTCCTGCTCCACCAAGGAGAGATGGAGTAGGTAGAGGCCGGTCTCCAAGTGCTCCATAGGGACCTCCACCCATGCATGGTCGGTGAGGTGGATGACAGTAAAGGGGAAGAAAAGGTGGGTGTGGTCAGCTGTACATCATAGAGGCAGTAGTTCCAGTAGTGTCAGAGATTGTTTGAGGTATGATTAGTTTGTTCAGTACTCTTGTTTGTGAATTATTTGATTCAGGATATTCACACTCCTTCATTGCACTTTATCTATCCCATTCTATAGGAATATACAAAGATATAATTTCCATTACCCTAGTGTTAAGCACACCTGCCAAAGGTCAGACCATTTTGTTTGATATTTTCTGGATATGTAGACTGATGTTGGAACTGTATCAGTCCAGTGGGGATCTCATTCTTCTACAGATGTGGCCATATAGTATTATCCTTGGTGTCAAATGGTTGTAATCTATTCATACTATTATTTACTACTTTCATAGAAGAGTCATGTTTTCAGACAAGGATGGCCAACGTGCGACTTTCATTGGTGATAGGAGCTGTCTGGTGGGCAGTCAGTATGTGGACCCTTTCCTTTACTTGTTGGCCGAGCTGTCAGTGTAATTGGTGTATTATGAGATGGTGTAGGTCTCGGGATTTTATAGAGATTTCATGGATGTTTTCCCTATGGATTTTGTGACTCTACCCCATAAATGTGACATTGAGTTCAGGATAGACTTAAAACGTAGAACTAGTCCGATTTCAATGACTCTTTATTAGATGACACCTTCTAAGCATTGAGAGTTGCAGATCCAGATTGTAAATATAATGTTGAAGGGCTATATCCATGCCAATGTGTTGCCATGGGGTGCTCCATTATTGTTTGTGATAAAGAAAGATGGTGGTATGAGATTGTGTATAAAATACAGAAGGTTGAATCAAGTAATGATCACGAACTGTTACCCTCTCCCGAGGATAGATGATCTTTTCAACCAATTAAGGGGAGAAAGTCTATTTTCTAAGATAAATCTATAGACTGGGTATCACCAGTTTAGGGTGAAGGAGGTGACATCCCAAATACTACTTTCTGGTGTAGGTATGGGCACTTTGAGTTTGATGTTATGTTGTTTTGTGTAACAAACACACTAGCCGGGTTCATGGGGCTTATAAACTTAATCTTTCATGAGTTCCTAGACCGGTTTGTCGTCGTATTCATCATTGAAATCCTAATCAACATGAATTCATAGGAGGATCATACCGAGCATCTCAAGACTATCCTAGAGGTCCTTCGGCACCACCATCTCTATGGAAAGCTATCCATGTGAATGTTTTGGACAAGGTAGGACCAATTAATTGGGAATGCGGTGTCTTAGTAGGGTCTATCAGTGCATCTATTAAAGGTCAAGGTAGTTGTTTCTTGGGAAACACCCAATAATTTGGTAGAGGTTCGTAGTTTTCTCGATATAGTAGGCTACCATTGGATATTTGTACCTAATTTATCATGAGTAGGAGCTATATTCATGGCTCTAACCAGAAAATGCTAAGATTTTGTTTGGAGTGAGCAGTGCCAGGAAGAATTCGACTATCTGATGGGGAAGTTTCTTGCTAGATTAAGATGTGATTTTCGAGGTGTTTTGTGATGATTTCCATCTAGGATTATAGTGTGTGCTGATGCAAAAAATAGAGAGTGATCTCTTTTGGGTCTAGTAAGTTATTTCCCCATGAATGTAACTATACCACCCATGATCTAGAGCTAACTATAGTCGTGTTTTCTCTAAATTTTTGGTGAAATTACTTCATTGGGGAGAACTCTGTGGTCTTAAAAGATCACAATTTATTGATGTACATCTTTTCCGAGTGAGATTTGAACTTGCAGTAGTAGAGGTTGATGGAGTTTCTCCAAGACTATGATTTTGAGATCTCCTACACCTTAAGAAAGGGCAATTTTGTGGCATATTCTTTGAGAAGGAATTTGTAGAAGGAAGTGGTTCATGAATTTGTATAAGATTGGAGAGAAATAGAGGAGCTAGCTACCCTACACATAGATGTAGGAATTGATAATAGAAGAGTATTCCTATTTCAGATGACAGTGCAGTATTCTATGATGAGGCAAGTGGAGGAGTCTCTCTGGGGAGACTTGGAGGCTAAAATAATGCGTGATCACGTTAACCAGGGTGATGCTCTTGATGGATGGTTGGAGGATGGTCAGAATCAGATTCTATTCCATGGGAATATGTTTTTACTCGTAATGATGTGTGAGGGAGTTCTCTGTGAGTTTCATACATCACCCCTAGCAGTACACCCAAGGATTTCCAAGATATATCATGGCTTGAGGGAATAGCTCTAGTGGCCTGAGATGAAGCGAACAGTGGCAGAGTCTGTGGAAAAGTTCTTGGTGTGAAAGTAAGTGAAGGATGAGCACTATGTTCCTAGTGGTTTGTTATAGCCCTTAGATGTCCATGACTGGAAGTGGGATGAAATCTCAATGGATTTTATTATAGGATTACCTAGGGCTCAGGGAGGGTGAGATGCAATCTAGGTAGTAGTGGATCGATTGATGAAATAAACTCACTTCTTAGCGATCAAGGAGACAAGTGTACAATGATATGTGGATGAGGTGGTGTGGCTACATGCAGTTCCAAGATCCATTGTCTCAGATCAAGAAAAAAAAAATTACATCATGTTTTTGGAGGGGACTACAACAAGATTTTGGCACTCAGTTTCACCTTATAAATGCCTTCCACCATTAAACAGATGGGAAACAGAGAGGACCATCCAAATGTTGGAGGAAATTATACGATCATGCATCTTGTATTTTGGTGGGTCTTGGGTATGACACCTTCCCTTGGTAGAGTTTTCTTACAATAACAGTTATCACTCTACCATTAGAATGGCATCATTTGAAGATTTATACAGAATACTATGTCGTTCACCCTCGTTCTAGACAGAGCTTGGGGAAGCAACTGTTCTTGGTCTGGGGGTAGTGTAGAGTATGAAAGAGAAGTTCTAGCTTGTCTGTGAGAGGATGGTGTCACCACAAGACCGATATAAGTTGTATGCCGATCATAGGAGGTTAACCTTGGAGTTTGATGTTGGGGACCAAATGTTCTTGAAGGTTTCCCCTCAACAAGGGCATTATTGGTTTGATAGGGGGAGAAAGCTCTCTCCATAGTTCATCAAACCCTTAGAGGTTTTGGGGCGAGTTGGAGAGGTGGCATACCACTTGGAATTTCCACCACAGTTGAGGAGGATCCATAATGTCTTTCATGTCTACCAGCTTCTTTGGTATCTTCACGATGACTCCCATGTCATTAATTGGAGAGGGTTAGATATTGAGGACGAAACAATGTTCATGGAGTGACTAGTATAGATCTAGGATATTTACGAGAATGTGTTGCATGGATGGACTATTCCTTTGGTCCTTATATTGTGGAGTCATGGCAGACTAGAAGAGAGTACTTGGGAGAGGGAGACACAGATGTGTTCCCAGTACCTAGAGTTGTTTTGAGATTTTCTTATGTGTTGTGATTTGTGATGTAGTGCTTGAACCTTGTTTGATATGAGAAAAGTTTTTTCCTTGTTCCACAGTTTGTGAAAAATTAAAAACATGTGAAAAGGGTGATATCTGATTCCTATTCAAGACACACTAATGTGCATGAGATTAAACCTGTACGAGCGAGTGAGTGCCACCTAGAGCAGATAATATCTTGACATGGAGGAAGGAATTCACAAATTTATGTGTCTGGAAAGTTATTTCTTGTGTGGGGTATCTTGTGAATGTTTTGGTTAGTAGATGTGGGAGGAGGTGTTCTTAGATGTTGAGGTTTCACTCTAGCTTTCAAACAAAATAAGGTGGTTTTTCCTTGACAGGTATCTTATATGGTGGTTGTTCGGACCCCTATTTCTTCTGGAATTGGTTTTGAATTCTTGAGGGTAAAAAATAGTTTTACAGGTATCTGATGTAATGGACTGGACATCTTTAGTCCATTTCTTTGTAAAAAATCTAGTTCTTGTTGTGTTATGGGAGGCAACGGTGGCTCAATCTAGTAGTTTTCCAAATTTTCTAGTTTTTCTATCGGTAGGTCAAGACGTTGGTAGGTCAGGGTGTCGGTAGGTTAGGGCATCAGTGAGTTTGGGAATCTGTGAGTCAGGGAATTGGTGATTTGAGGCATCAGTAGGTCAAGGCGTCGACAAATTGAGGCATCAGTTGGTCAAGGCGTCGACAAATTGAGGCATCAGTTGGTCAAGGCATCAGTAGTTTTGGTGTCAGTAGGTCGGCCGTTAGTAGGTGGGGCATCAGTAGGTCAGGAATTAGTAGGATGGGTGTAGGTTGGTTGGAATTGGTGAGTCTAGAATCGGTAGGTCATGTTAGTGGATCAACATCAGTGGCTCAATGTTGGTGGCTCAACATGGGTGGCTCAGCATCGGTGGCTCTGTTTCTGTGGCTTAGCGTTGGTGACTCACCTATCGGCGAGTCAATTGCATTTTTTCCCAATTTTTCTAGTTTCACCCCTCTTACATTTTATTTGATATAAATTGAGTTTAAAACCTTTTTTGAACATTTTTATAGGTTTTTAAAGGATATTAATTATATATTTAGTATCCTAACACTCCTGGGACTTTGAAATAGTAAAACCTCTTAATCTTGATCGTGATTTGACTTTAATGGCCTTGGAACCGTTTCCTTACATTGATATAGGATCTGGATTTTTCTGAAGATGAGATTCTCTCTTCTATTTTCTCTTGGTGAATGGAGAACTTTTCTTCCCCAATGAGTCATGTGCTTGTGTTATAGCAGCCTATTCGGTTTTCCCCTAGATTCTTTCCTAATGCTCGCACTACCCACAATTTTGGCGTAAGGAGGAACTATTGATCATCTTTTGTTCCAAGTAGGGATCCCTTAGTCTCTATTTTAATTGTGTATCATGTGGGGTGGGTGTAATCATGTACCCTTGTGAATATAGTTGGACTTAGATTTAACAAAGATAATAAGAAGTAATAAACAAGGGGTTGGGAAGACAATGATGATCACTTTGTTTTATATGGGTTGTATTCTTATAAAAATCATGACCATTAGTGGTCTCTAATTTCATAGCTATATGATTTTTGAATCATTTCTATAATAATTGGAATCTGGTTTATCATGTATATTCAGTTAATTACATGGATTCCCCAGGATCAAACTTATTATGTGATCACCCCTATTTTATCAAGTGGAATTAAAGATCGAGTGCTGCTAAATTTGAAAAAACCTTGGCTTGTTGGTGTGGTTGTGTACTGTGTGTGGTTCTGTTCGGACTTTGTCTATGTTGTTCATATGGTGTTGTGGTAGGGTGTGTGGTTTTGAGTATGGGGTGGTACGGGTGGTTTAATGGTATCTCGGCCTGATATATTGATATATTTTGGAATGGATGAACATGGTATGAAGTGGGACTACATCTGGGTAGTGGTTGGGAGGAAGGGCTACAGGATTGGTTTGTGTCAGGTTCATGTTTATGGGTGTGCATGGCATGGTGTTATGCAGTGGGGATTCCAAGTGGGGCTGTGATGAGGTGTGTTGGTGGGTTAGCTTGTTGAGAGGAAGGACATGGAAACATTACTTTAAAGAATTATGGTGGCAGTGGTAGAACGAGTCTTTGGGAAAGGGGAGTGTGCAGTGGGACTACAAGTGGGTTGTGTTTTTTTGTTTTGATGTATATGGTATTTTTGGTGTAGTGGGGCTACCGAGGATGGATTAAGAGTGATAATTTTGAAGAAGTATGTTGTTAACTTGTGTGGTCTTTACGCCCGGAGTTTTCAGGGACTCTGTGAAGTGTGTGTGGGTTAAAATTCTACTTTTGGTGTGCTTTGTTTGGTAGATTCTTGGGTAGGGAAGGGAAAAATAAATAAATCAATTTGTAATATAGAATATAAATAGTTAAATGATTTGACTGGGGGAATGATTTGAGTTGTGACTATAGTAAAGTGGAATTCATTTATCAAATTGGGAAGTGACCCTCATTCGCATTGATATGTTCATTTAAAGGTGCTTGAAAGGGAAGTTTTTTGTGGTTTGGTAGTTGTTTTGGAAACCCATAGGTTGGGATAAGTGTTTGGTACCTATATATATAATTTTAATTCCTTTTGATTTCTATATGCACCCCACCTACAATGAGTACTACGTGTCGAACACCCCCATTGTTATGGGGGAGGGTTTCCTTTACCAATATCCTAGTAGGAGGATAGATGGCTTGTTATTGTCTCTTCTCTGCTCTCTCTTCGAATCATTGGTAGCCCTAGACTCTTCGGGCAGGTTGTGGTGTGGTTGTGAGGCCCAGGTGTTTGCGGGTGAGGTGTTATTCCCTGGTGCCTTTGGGATGAGTTGTGTGGTGATTCTCAGCTGTCTTCAGGATGGGATTTTGGTTTTTAGACTAGGTGTTTGTCGGAAATATGTGATGTGTTTTGTGGCCTAGGTGTGTGCGGGAAACTTGTGACAGTGGGGATTGTAGAAGAGTGTGGTAGAGTTAGGAGGTTCTCCATTAGGGATGAGTATTTAACCAGTGGGCAGTGGTGTGGGGAACCCAAATATCAATGTGCTTACTATTTTACTTTACTTGACTCTTGTTATTTGGCAAGCATGCCTTGGTGAGGTTAGGGTGAATAGTATACCTTGTTAGGTGCTTTTGAGTTTCTAATGTTTTCTCATAGGGGAATTATTGTGCTTCTCCCACTTGTGCATGATGGAATTTGGTTTTTCCCTACTAAGTATACTTGTATACTCACCCTACATATATAAAACAATTTTTATGTTTCTAGGGAGATTATGCAGACCGTGCTGGACCATACTAGCTTTGAAATTGGGGAAGATTGCTACATTGATGCTTAGTTTTATTTTGGTACTTAATTTGGAGTTTTTTTGTATTTATGGTAGTTTTACTTTAAACATGCATGTGGTATGGATTATGGTTTATATATATATATGTGTGTGTGTGTGTGTGTGTGTTGGGGTTGTTTGAGGTTGATACATCTTATCTCTTGACCTTAGTTACTATAAAAAAGGGTAATGCCTCCCATTTTTTGTGGTATTTCTAAACCCTTGGTGCTAGTTTCCACCCCGAGGCCTATTGGAGGCAGGAATCGGTGGTCATTATCTCTCCTTCATCTTGAGGAAGGAAGGTCTTAACATCTTGTTATCCCTTCCATTATCTTGAAGAAGGTGGGTCAGGAAATTTTTTAATTGAATACAATCTTCCATATGTTAATGATATTGATAAGGAATATTAACCATGTTAATTCTTATTGATGATAATAATAAATGGCATGTTAAATGAGAATGATACTTCTTTACATTTTTTAAAACTAGAATTGATGCTAAGAGCATTTTAAACTATTAATAGATGATGAATTAGGTTTCTCATAGTTGGAACATGTGAACAATGAATTGGTTAATTAAAAATTTAATAAGAACTGATGGATTGATAAAGATAAACCATTGGGGTCGGAAGTGACCATTTTCTTAAAGTATAGATGCCTTGTGTTGGAGGTCGTGAGATCCTGTTTGTGTGAAAAGGCTAAATTCATTGTTTTAGTGACTATATTCCCAATTGATTATGATTTTTTTCATGCATCATTATGATTTTCTCTAGATATAATCCATGTGATGTGCTCTGGATTTGAGCCTTATGATATGAACCTATGATGGATGAGCCTGAGATAGAAGATGTGATATGGGTTAGGGAGTCCCAGATGACATGGTTATATTTGACACCTATTATGGAGAGATGCATTAGGATATACATGTAGGTGTTTAGTATGATACTAGGGATGATGTAATGGGTTCATTCAAGGCATACCTATTGTTGTGATAAAGATGGATGCTTGCTTGAAATAAATCTATTTAATGGAAGATGGTTGGGATTCTTGTTTATCTGCATTCATTTTCCCATTACTTGAGCCAACTACATGTTCTTGGTTTCATGTTATCTCTTGATTATATCTTATGATTTTTTCCTAGAGTACCTACAATAATGTAAAGTTTAATAATGCATAATTTTTTTAACCCCAATGGGTTGGTTGTTACTAGAATGAAAAAGAGATGATCTTGAGAGACCATAGACTTGGTTTGGATTATTCCTAGAGGGAATGTACTTCACTCTGATGATTAATGTAATGTAATATAGAATAATGTTAATGTTTGATGAATTAATTGACAAAAGGAAATGATAAAAAGTAAAAAGTAATTTAATACACCACTTTAAAATGCTTGTGTTCTTATAGGATATGTAGTCTTAACAGTGGAATTCAAGAGTCTAAGTGATGTTATTTGTAGTTGAGTCTAATGATAAGTTATTCCCATAGTGTGGTTGTGAGATATTTATTCTATTATTTAATAAGATACCCTACCAATGTCGTTTCGGGTGACTGAAACCCAATGAACACTAGGTGGGTGTTTTCACAAACATCCTAGTGGGAGGATGGATGGATGACTACCCCCTTTATCCCCAATTTATTCTCTTGGTAGTTATATGTGATGGTATGCATGATTTTTATTTTACCCATATATGTGTGTAGGGGGATATAAGGGATTATGGTTATTTAACACACATGTATATCTGGATATAATATCCAAATGATTATTATAGGTTTTTTGTGTACAACCCGTGATGGATTATGGTAACTTACTATGTGTATGTGTATTGATGGATTGAGGTGAAATACCTAATGTATGATTCAAATCCTATGGGCTATAGTGGATCTTGAAAACTACCTAGTTAGTATATGATGATGCGATATGTGATTATGTGATGCATGAGGTGCATGTTGTGATACTTAGAACAAGTGTATTCAGGCTGGCTTACTTTGGGAGAGAGATGGCCTTGGACTTGTGATGTTGGGGAAGAGTGGAAAAATAGTGGGGAAGTGGGAGTGGGGTACTCATGATGTTTTATTATTATAATAAATCATCTCTTATATGAGATACCTGGTGAGTGTTCTCCATGGTGAGGATGGGAACATAGTATACAATGTAGGTGATGAGTTATTTTAACTGTTGTTCACTATGATTTATAATTCTTTCATTATCTTTTAAATGAGAGTCTCTAGGAACATCCATGTTTACCTTTTTGGTACTTGTAGTTTTTCTTTTCAGTTTTTTAGCACTGTTTTACATCGCAAATATAAACTTGGGATTCTTTTATATATTTCAGATTAGGTTTTTTTGATTTATCAGTGTTATCTATCTCTTCTAAATGTTTTATTAGAGGGTAATGCCTCCCATTGTATGCTTATTATACCATCGATTCTAGTCACCAATCCAGGACCTACTGGATGTGGGGCTCAGAAAATCACCCTCTCCCTTCTCTCATTATTGGCTAAGGAGGGAAACTATTTGGGGGTAGGGGTCATAATATTTACCCTAAAAGGGAATAATCCTTCCTTTAAAATAAAAAATATCTATCTAACCTTTCAAAATCATATGATTTCCATGAAAACCCATTAAAAATCATAGAAAAGTCATGTATGTTCCATGGTACATCATCTTAATAGAACCCTTACAAGAACCCTTTAATTTGTAATAAAAAATACAGTGAACTTCCAATATAATTACCTGGAGAACATAATCATTACCCAATACATTGGAAATCTATATAAGGCTCCCATGTTATCATGATATATATTAGGATAACCAAATATCATGGGTTATATTAGGCTCACAAATCATTATAAATAATTTTCAAAGACCATAAAATACATAAAATACATAAAATATTTCATTTCCATCATCAAACCATTAAAAATATCCTTTTGAACCCATAAGTAAAACATTTTTGGATATTGATATATCCATTTCCTTTAAAATCCAATTTTCAAAACTAAAATACCTAGAAAAAAGGGAAGGATTGTTTTTATTTAATGAAAAAATGGGTAATTTTAAAATAATCCATACATAAATTAACGGTTGTGTTGGGGGAAGAATCTATTGACGTCATATATGTTAAAATAGAACAATCTTTTTGTCCATTGTAAATAATGTCAAAACATTCTGCATAAAATATATAAAAATATTCCTTTTAAAAACATTTGTAGGAAATTAAAAAGAGACATAAAATTTCTTATTTAATTCTTTTATGTCTATATATATAGCCTTAAAGTAGTTTTAAAAATATGGGATTGGAATAAAATGATTTATAAAATAAATCTTTAAAACATTAAAAATGTAGTTTTAAGTCAAAGTGTCTCTTGCCTAAATTATGACCCATCAAGTATGTTATTTATCTTCATGAATAATAAAATTTTGTTAATTATTTACTTTATTTTTTAGTTTATTATTCCTTTTATTTTATTTATTACCACATTATATTTAGTTTCTTAATCAACTAAGTCCACATCAGATGTTTTGATGATATTCAGCTTATATGTCCAAAATGAATTATGATGGATGACTATGGTCAAAAAGGTCATTACTCCATAATATACAAAATAATAATAAGTAAATAATAATAATTTTTATATATTAATTTTAATTTTAAAACCATTCAGGAAATATGGTTATGAAAAATGAACTACGTTACAATCACATAGACAATAGGCGATACACACGCATGAGTAACATTTCCATTTTTCAATGAACAAGATGGAAAGAAGGTAAGTATTATCTTATCTTTAAATAATTTTTAATATATCATAAATATCAAATTATTTAATTAGTTATACTTATATTTATCATCCATGTGATAAGGTCATGAAAAATTAATCCCATCGCTTCGTGGAAGTGGTAATCCACACGTATGGATAAACAACGTTATCATTTTTGATGGATGGAAAGGTAAGAAAATAGATGATATAATTAATTTTTTAAATGATAAATATCTCAAAACTATCACATATATACATTAAATCCATCATTATATACATCCATAAGAGGCTATGATAGAAAATGAATTACATCGGTTCCCATGGCGGTAGTCCACCACACACACGAATAATGAATTCATTACCCATTTGATGAAAGAAGGATATGGATGTATGTTATAAAATTAATATTACAACATATCAGTATATTTAATACTTATTATTTTATCATTTTTGAAGAATATTTGAAGAAGGTAGAATAAAAATTAAAACAAAAACATTCAGTTAAAATATATACCTCTTCTTCAAACAACCTCCTTTTATTTACACCTAAAGACCTATAAGGTTGATATTTTTTCCAAAATAATACCTATATAATATATATAGGAATTTTAGGAAGGTATTTGGTTAGTTATTGGATAATATAGAGTTCTTTAATGGTGTCAGGGGGAGAGGAGATGAAGTTCCCTTTTATAAGTGAGGGGATGGCCATTCTAGGAATTTCTTAAAGTATTAAATTAATATAAATTAATATTAATGTTAAAGTGGATAAAAATTGATATAATTATAACATATCATTATTATAGGTCTAAATAATCTCATAAAATAATATTTATACAAGCTTAGACTATGTATTTACCCTTATCTCTTTGTTTTAACCCTCTGTTAACCCTTTTGACAATTACAATGTTGTCAATGTTTTTTACTATTGTGGGGTCATGAAAGTTACAATAAAAGGAAAAATAAAGTATAAAAGGAACATGATTTATATTTTAAACCATAAAAAATTAAATTGTTTTAATATAGGATATTTATTATTTTTAAATAATTTAATAAGATATTGTTTATTATAAAATATCATTAATGCCATTTTTGAACTATTCATTTAATATGAATTTAAAGTAATGAAGATAACAATGGAATGAGAATATAAACTTTTAAAACATATATAATATTGTATATTTATATAAAAATTTATTGGGACACTTTAAACCGACCATAAATACTACTTTTAGAGTTTTTAAAATCATTTACTTTTTTTCTACAACTTGCACAAGCACTATGTTGGCATTGTGTAAGCATTTAATCTAATTATATAATCCCTAAAAACTAATAAATAAATTAATATAATAAAAATAATTTTATTTTTATTAGAATAACCTTTAATAATAATTCATAAACTATTTTTTTATCTCTATATGAATATATAAGAGGAATTTTAAAAGCGAAATAATGACATTTTTGTATTTTTCTTTACTTATAATAATATGAAGTTCAAAATTAATAATAAAATAAATAAGGTAATATTTTAAAATTTTGAATGAATATTGATGAAATATACTCATAAAATTAAATAAATTCAAGTTTTTGAATGAAATAAAGGCCTTATCACATTATTTTTAACCCTAATTAACTCATTTTACCTTTACCATGGTAACAAAAATTTACTATGGTTACTATTCATAATGACCAAAAATAAAAGGAACCTATTTATATTTTTTTGACATACTTTTAAAAAATATGGAATTAATTTTTCAAGATTTTATTTCTAGAAGTGGCATAATTTAATTCAAAATTAATCTCGCAAAATGTGATAAATAATTGGTTTTCAGAAAAAAAATGTCTTTTTAAGAATAAAAATGTTTATTATACCAAATTCAAGTATAAAATTCAATACATAGACAATAATTCTATTTTTTGTTCAAAAGGAACTAATTAATTTTTAGAACTAATGAAAAATATAATTTTAATTTGTAAATACTTGAAAGGAAAACACAGTTTCTTATAAAAATAAGTACTTTTCATTATTTATTAAAAAATCACACATTTCATAAAATTCTCAAAAAATAATCCTAAAATAAGCATTACATGATGAATTTTAAAGTTAATTTCATTTTATAAAATTAAATCTCTATAATTTTGAAATATATATTTTAAATAAAACTATATAATGCATGAAAACCCAATTTGATTAGAAATAAAGCTTTTCCCAAAAGACTCAAAAATTACCTAATATTCTTATAATGAATATAACAATATAAAATAAAATTAGTGAATAATAAGAAGAAATGAAAACAATTTATCTTAATATTACAAGGGTTTTTACATTTTTCCACGTTTTTTAAATTTCTCCCTCACTATTTTATTTACTATTTAAATAAGTAGAGATATCTTTCTCTCATAACATTTTCTAATTCTAATGTTTCAAATTAAATCATATAGTTTTTTCTAAAAACATTAACTTGGTTAATCACCTTATTCCATTAAATATTATATCTGAGGCCAATAATCTAAATAGGTCATTCCTCATGTATAAGTTTTCCTTCATTATTAACTACATCAAGGATCAACATATGAGATGAATATAGTACATATTTTCTTAACAATGAAACATGAAATATGTAATGTACCTGAGATTAACACAGAGGCGATACAACTTGGTAAGAGAACAATCCAACTTTATCTAGGATTTCTTACGGTCCAATGAACCATTTACATAACTTCCCTTTTTTACCAAAATTCTCAACACTTTTCCACAAAGTTAATTTAAGGAAAACATGATCACCTAACTAGAATGAAATATATTTCCTCTGGTTATCTACATAACTTTTCCACCTACTCTAACCTATCCTCATATGTTGTTGAATCATCTTCATCTTCTCAACCATTTCTTATAACAACTCTACTCCCAAAAAATTCCTTTCACCTACTTCATTCCAAAAAGCTAGAATCTAACACAAATTTCAACATAATTCCATAAAAGGTAACATATGTATAATAGAATGAAAAATATTATTATCAGAAATTTTATCTAATAAAATATGTTAATCCCAACTTATATAGAAATCTCTTGAATAAGATATAAGCATTTCTTCTAAGGTTTGGATCATTTACTCAGATTGTTGATCATATTGAGGATGAAAAGCTTTATGAAAAATTAATTCTGAACCCAATGAATTGTGAAGGCCTTATTATATTTTGATGTAAATCTAGGATCATGGTCAGATACAATATAGAGAGGAAAACCATGTAACATGACTATATCTTTGAGGTAAAATCGAGAAAGATGATCTAAAGATATTGTATCTTGTATGAGAATGAAGTGTGTAGATTTAGTTATTCAATAAAAAATAACCCAAAATTATTACCTCAAGTTGTCTTTGGAAATACCACCATGAAATCCATGGATATGTTCTCCCATTTAAATTATGGCACAAGAAAATGCTGAATCATCCCCTTTGGAAATTTTCATTCTACTTTAACCTATTAACAAGTCAAACATTTCATGGTAAGTTCAATAATATCTCTTTTTATTCCATCATACCAGTAACACTCCTGAAGTTCTTTGTACATCTTAGTGCTTCCAGGATGAATTTAAAATAAGAAAATATGATCTTTACTAAAAAATTTGTCTTCAATTGAGAATCACAAGGAACACATAATGTTTTTCAAAATATGATAACACCTTATTCATCAACATTAAACTGTGGAAACATACCCTTGTTAACAGGTTTTACCTTTTCCTATGAAAAATGATCCCCTTTTTTGGATTTTTTTTTTATAATAGATATTATTGTACTAACACATTAAACTCAATAGAGTATGATCCTTTATGCACAATTTCTAGGAAAAAATTCATCAAATCATTATCCAAAGGGTTATGTTCCAAATATAACATGGTTAATATATAATTATCTTTCTAACTCAAAGAATAAACTAATTTTTTTATTTTCTAGGGTGGTATTGAATCATGTATTCATAATCCTTAATCAGTCCCAACCATCTTCTCTACCTCATGTTCAAATATTTTAGAGTGAATACATAATTCAAATTTTTATGATCAGTGTATATGTCACACTTTAATAAATATAAACCATGCCTCTAAATTTTTAAATAAAAAACTAGTGTAGATAATTCTATATCATGTGTAGGATAATTTAACTCATGGTGTTTAAGTTTATGTGATTCATAAATAGTTACCAGATCATTCTGCATCAAAATGAAACCATGTACCTTCAATGGAGCATCACTATAGATAAAAAATTCACTATATCTATAGGTTAGGGATAAAAATGGATAATTCATCTATCTTATTTTTAGTTCTTGGAATCAATCATCACACTTTTTTTCTAGATTAATTTAACTCCTTTTTGAGTAAAAATTATTAGAGGGATAGATATCCAAATTTAGTTTTCACCAAACCACATATAGTAACCTACTAATATAAGAAAACTAGGAATCTCTATGAAATTTTTGGGTCATGTAAATTCTTTAACAATTTTAGTTTAAACATGGTCAATAGTTAAGCCATATTTAGATACAATATTCCCAAGGAAATAAATTTATTGTAACCAAAATTCACACTTACTTAATTTTCTAAATATTCTCTTTTTATTTCAAAGATTGAAAAATATCCTTAGGTTTCTTTCATGATCTGCATGAAATTTAGAATATACAAATATATCATCAATAATAATAACTAAAAACTTATCTAAATAGTTATGGAAAACTCTATTCATAAGATCCATGAACCCAACTGGTGCATTAGATAACTAAAAGGGAATAACATAAAAATTGTAATTCACATATCTAGTTTGAAATGATGTCTTCATAATATCTTCCTCCTCCACCTTAAACTGATGGTATCCTGACCAAAGATCATTCTTTGAAAAAAAGATTGTTACCTTAAGAAGATCAAAAAAATCATCGGTATGAGTAAAATAATATATGTTATTAATGGTGATGTTAGTCAAGATGCTACAATCAATGAAAATTCTCAATGAACCCTCTTTCTTTTTAAAAATAAAAAAAATTAACCCCATGATAATGTGCTAGTATATATGAAATTTTTATCTAATAACTCTTACAACTTATTTTTCAATTCCAAAAATTTTACTTGATCCATTTGATAAGGGGGTTTTTAAATTTACATAACATTTGACACTAAGTCAATAGTAAACTAAAATTATCGATTAGGTATAATACCCAGAAACACATCAGCAAATACATCCATATATTCATTCACTCTAGATATCTCACTGATATAAATAGTCTTACTCTTCTAAAAAATATGTGAAATATAATTTTTATTTCTATATTTTAATAGTTTTTTTGATTCTTAATATATTATAAAACATATAAATTCATTCTTTTATATAAATTGAAACTCATTCTTAAAAAAAATCATTAAATCTATAATATATCTTATCATGGTATATAGAGAGAAAATATATACATAGAATAACATCAAACTCTATAAGGGGAAAGAAAACATGGTTTTCTGGAAAATACTTTAAACAAAAAAAATTATATAATTTATTTTTTGACTTAATACTTCTCCCAATATTTTTTTCCAAAATTTATGGCTTCATTTATTATGGTGAAATTTCAAATTTATCAGAAAATTTCTTAGAAATGAAAGAGCCTGTAGACCCTGAATCAAATAAGACATTAACATACTATGAATGAACAAGTAATGTACCTGAAACCACATCATTGGATGATCCAACATCTACTGAAGTAGACACAAAGGACTTATCCACATGTTTTTATTTGTGATCTTGATAACTTTCATCCTTAGTTTCTATCTTTGGATAAGTAATCATATAATGATCCCTCTCATTACAATTAATGAATCTTACTATCATCTTTTAATTATATATCTAATCATTTTATATTTAGTTATTATCCACATATCTAATATTTCCACATCGAAAACACATCCCATATTTTATAAGATACTCTATAGGGTAATTTTTACCACACACAAAAGATGGAAAATTTATTTTCTTACCATTATATTTCTTTGACAGATACCTCCCCATTTTCTACCATCTATAACTTTTATTTTTCTTATTTTCATGGAATACATGATCATTGAAAAACCCCATTTATATATTCTCATTACATAGAAAAATAATATCATAACTTTTTAATTCAAGGTAAGACAATTACCTTTGATATTTTTGATTTAATCTTGAGTAAAACTTATTAATTTTACTATCAAGATCCCAAATAAAGTTTGGTGCATACCTTTCCAATCAGGTGTGGTTTGCTTCATACAAGAAAAATAAATATTTCTCCTTATACCTAAATTCCTATAATTTCTTTTCCATCCTAATTATAATGACCATATAAAAATATTTCTCAAGGAAATGATCCATATATATGTTCCATTCCATGGAATCAATCTCTTCTCTTTCTATAGTATTCTTAACCCTAAACCACTATTGATTGAATTCACCTTAAAAACAGTAAATAAAAGGAGTTACCTTTTAATAATTTAAACAAACAATGACTTTGAATATCTTCTCATGGATTTCACCAATA
The DNA here is from genome assembly GCA_963277665.1 of Viscum album. NCBI lineage: Eukaryota > Viridiplantae > Streptophyta > Magnoliopsida > Santalales > Viscaceae > Viscum > Viscum album. The sequence goes on along the minus strand of OY728127.1, from coordinate 1,071,383,861 downwards.
ATTTAGGTATCACATGTTAAAATAATCCATTGAATACTGAAGGGTGCTATTTTGTGAAATGCTCCACAATATACATATTCCTCTACACTAAATGTTGTTTCTCTATCGCATGGATACCACCACTATTTATAGCCTATGTAAACTAATACATCATGGAAAAAAACTAATCTGTTCTAATTACAACCACTATAGTTTGATGATTTAGAAGGATATTATCCTCTTAATTCCTTCCTACATCAGCTTCCTTGTTTCTTCTGTAGAAAACCATTCTAATCAAACATAGTTTAGATAAATAAACATTGTAATCTTCAAATTATATATCATGATATATGTAAATTATAATCTCTTTATAGTATTTATTTCCATTATCTAATCCCTAAAATTATCTAAACCTTTCCTCTTATATAAACTATAAGTACCTAAAACTTATTCAACATATAATTTCATTTTTAAATAAGAATTAATTTTCTTTCCTTATTGAATATATTTTTAGGTTTAGAGTTTTAGAAAATTAGGTCATAAATCTTACATAAAAAATTCATAAATTACACGTTTTATACTTCCTATTAGTATCTATTTTTTTCAAAAAAAATAATACTTATAAAATAAAACATGTTTTATTTTCATGAAAAATCTTTATTATTTCAAACTTGCCATTTTCAATGGTCCTACCCATCCTTAAAACCTCTGAAAAACATTTAAAAACATGGGATGAGAAAAAAATGATTTGTAAGAGGCATAAAACAAATAAAGAAACTCATTATTCCATTTTTAAACCATGAGATCATAAAATAGGGGTTTCCTTTAACATAATAAACCTTGAGCTTAAATAATCATTTACTTATAATTAAAATCATCTTTACTACCCAGCATTTTTTATAAAACACTTTATAAGAAAACATAATGGAAAAATTATAATCATTGGTATTTCTTAGAAAACATGAGAAACCATGAAATTCATTTTCCTAAAAACATGTTTTTTACCCCAAGAGGGTATAATCCTTCATTTAAAATAAAATATCATTATCATATCTTTGGAAATCAAATTATTTCCTTGAAAACCCATTAGTATGAATAGAAAAGTCATGTAGGTTTCCTATGACATCATCTTTATAGAACCCTTATAAGAACCATTACAACCAGAATAACCAATATGTTTAAATCCTGATATAATTATCTGGAGGACATAATCATTACCCAAAACATTACAGAGCTATATTAGGCTCACCCATCAATATGAGCTATATTGGGCTCACCCATCATCATGAGCTACATCAGAATTAAAAAACATTATAAACAATGTAAAAGGACCCTAACATGAATTAAATACATAAAATCTTTCATTTTCGTCATCAAACCCATAAATAATATCCTTTTGAACCCATAAGTAAAACATTTTTAGATATTGATATATCTAGTTCCTTTAAAACCACTTTTTCAAAACTAAAATACTAATAATAAATGGTAGGATGGTTTTTCTTTGATGAAAACATAGAATAATGTAAAATAATCCATACATAATATATTGTTTTTGGAGGTTGTAAATTCATTGACATTGTATACAATAAAATTGAACATTCCTTTTAACCTTTGTAAAGAAAGCCAAAACATTCTGTATGAAATATGTAAAAACATTCCTTTTGAAAATATTTGAAAGAAAATTAAAAGAGAAATAATATTTAATTTATAATTCATTTATATTCATATAAATACATCCATAATTTAATTTTAAGAATATGTATAGTGAAGAAAAATATTTAAAAAAAAAATCTTTACAAAATTTAAAATGAGGTTTAAAGTTACAGTGTCCCTTACATCGAGTCTAAATCATCATGTACGTTATTAATCTTCCTAAATAATAAAATTATGTTAATTATTTAATTTCCTAATAATATTTTAATTTTTTTTAATTTAATTTTATTTATTATCATGTAATATTTAATTACTTAACCCATTGAGTCCACGTCAGATGTTTTGATGATATTTAGCTTATATGTCCAAAATGAATTCGATAGGGTGACTATGGTTAAAGAGGTCATTAATTAATCATATTAAGAATAATAATAATGGAATAATTATAATTTTTATATATTAATTTTAATTTAAAAATGATTCAAGAAATATGGTTATGAAAAAGGGACTATGTTGTAATCATTGTGATGATAGGTCATATGTAGGTACGAGTGATGTTTTGATTTTTAAATGAACATGATGGAAAGAAGGTAAGTATTATTTTATTTTTAAAAAACTATAATTATATCATAAATATCATATTATTACTTTAAATACACTTATATATTGTATCCATGTGATGTTGTCATGGAAAACACATCACATCACTTCGTGAAGGTGCTAATCCACACGTACACATGAAGGACATTATCATTTATTAATGGATGGAAATGTATGAAAATATATGATATTTAATCTTAATAAAATGATATATACTTCATTAATATCATATATATACATTAAATACATTATTATATATATCTATAAAAGTTTGTGATGAAAAACAAATTACATCAGTCCGCAAGGCAGTAGTCCGCCGTACACATGAATAATGGATTAACTTCCCATTTGATGGAAGGAGGAGATAGATATATGTTGTTTAATTGATGGAAAAACATATAATTATATATAATATACTTGTGTTATTACTTCATCATGTTTTATAAATATTTTATGGAGGTGGAAGATGAAATAAAACTAAAACATTTGGTCAAAATCTATACCTCTTCTTCAGACAACCACGATTTCTTTACACTGTAATCCCTTTAAGGATTTTATTTTACAAAAAAAAGTCCTTTATAACTTGGAGATTAATTTTATAAAGAAATTTGGTTAGTTATTTTATGATATAGAGTTCTCAAATGGTGTGATAAGGAGAGGGTAGGATGTTTCCTTTTATAAGTGAGGGGAGGGGCATTCTTAGATCTTCTTAAGGTATTAAATTAATATAAATTAACTTTCAAGCTAAAGTGGATAAATATTGATATAACTAAAATATCTGATTATTATTGTTATAAATACTCTAATATAATTATATTTTTATAAGTTTAGATTTTGTTTTTACCCTTATATCTTTGTTTTAACTTCTACTATCCCTTTTGACAATTATGAAGATATCAATATTTTATAATATTTGTTGGTAAATTATGTTACTATACAAGTAAAAATGACTCATAAATGGTAAATGGTTAATATATTATACCATATAACATTCAATTTGACTAATATAAATTTTATATGAATTTTAAACCATTTAATAAAATATTGTTAATACAAAATATCATTAATTCCATTTTTGATCTATTAATTCACTTTGAATTTAATTTAATAAATATAATAATTTAATTTGAATATTAAACTTTGAAACATCTATAATAAGTTATATGTATCTAAAAAAATGTTTGGTACACTTTAAATCACCCATACATTATTACTTTTTGTGTTTTTAAAATCATTTACTTGTTTTTTCTACTACCTGCACAAGCAGTGTGTCAGCATTGCATAAGCATTTATGGAAATTTTATAATCAATAATAATTAAAAATAAATTAAAATAATAAAAATAATTTTAATATTATTAAAATAAAATTTAATATTCATTCATAACTTATTTTTATCCCTATATGAACATATAATAAGAATTTAAAAGCACGAGAGAAAAATTTTGTATATTTCTTTACTTAAAATAATATATAGGTAAAAATTAAATATAAAATGAAACAAAATGTAATATTTAAAAATTTTATATGATTATGGAAAAAATATACCCATAAAATTGAATAAATTTAATATTTTCAATGAACTTAATGCCTTATTACATTAGTTTTAATTATAATTAAATCATTTTACTTTTACTGTTGTAATAAAAATTTACTATGGTTAATATTAATAAAAAAATGGTGAAATATTGAAAAAAAATTGTCACTTTATTCTAAATATGGAATCCATTTTTTAATATTCAATTTCTATAATTAAGATAATTTAATTCAAAATTAAACCCACAAAATGTGACTAAAAATGGTTTTTTCAGAATTTTTTTTTAAGTCTATAAATGTTTTTATACCAAATTCAAGTATAAAATTAATTACAAAGACCATAATTGGATTTTTAATCAAATTTAACTAATTAAATTTTAAAACTAATCCAAAATAAAATTTTACTTTCTCAATACATGAAAATAAAATATAATTTCCAATAAAAATCAACATTTTTCACTGTTTATTGGAAAATATTTTTATTAGAAAATCTTCAAAAATTAATCCTAATATACTTTTGACATGATAAATTTAAATAATAATATCATTTTTTCAAATTAAATTTCTATAATTTTAAAAATGAGCTTTTAAATAAATCCATATAATGCATGAGAACACAATTTGGTTAGAAATAAAGCTTTTCACCATTGAATGAAAATTTAACTAATATTATTATAATGAAAATAACGATATAAAATTTAATTAATTAATTTTAGTAAGAAATTAAAATTATTTATCTTAACATTACAAACATTGTTATTTTTTCCCCATATAAAGAGTGTTTTGAAATAAATTTAACGATTAAACTTTATATAAAAACAAAAGAGGGTTTGGAAGAAAACATAAAATTGTAATTAAAATATTTTTCGTACATTGAAAAGAGGTTTATTATAAAAAACAACATTTAAATATAAATTTTAAAAAAATTTCTTTTAAAAATTTCTTTTTAAAACAAAATTTTAAGGTGATAAAAAGATGGGGATGCTTATATCATTTTAAAAAGGATTTTTTAGAAAAACAATTCCCTTACCTGAATTGTAGCTGAACCAATGTATAGTTCTCCTTCTTAGAAGATAACCCCTATGAATTAATCTCCTTAAATCATTATACCTATATAAAATTTAAAAAATTCACAAATTTTGTAGATGAATCTTAACAGAGTTTTGTTGGGTGAAACACTCAAAGAGGAGGGTTCCCTTTTATAACCCAATTTCAAAGTGAAAAGGAATTATCATTATAATTATATTTGTTATTTTTTTTATAAATTAATTGAGTATACCCTAAAATAGTGATGGCTTCTCTCTTTATAAAACTTCTTTACTAAGAAAATTGAAACTTTGTTCTTATTATTTATTTATCAATTTACTATTATTATTATTATTATTTAATGTTCCTTACCTATTAAGAAAATTAAAGTTTTCTTTTTATTCTTTTGTTTTCTTTTTTTAGTCCTTAACTCTTAATGAACTATATATATATTATATATATATATACATTTTACCCTCTATTTTTCATTCCTTAACATTTAAGTAACATTATATATATATAATATATATAGAATATATATATATATATTTAAAAAATATATATTTTAACATGTATATAACTTATATATATTTATAACTTATAAATTTTAATGTGTGTATATATATATCAATGTGTATATGAGTAATTTTTTCTTTTTTCTTATACATGTCACACACCTAAACATGTATATATTTTATTTTATTATTTTTTTATTAATATTACACACACACATATATAGTTTTTATTTTTTATTTTCAATTTTAATTTCCATTTTTATTTAATAAATTTCTTATATATATATACCAGTTATAACTATATATATATATACTACACACACACACATATATATATATATTCACTAAGTACCATTTTATAAACCATTTTTATAACCATAATATTAAATTTTATTATCAATTATATGTATGTATATGTATACACATACATATTTGTATATATATGTATAGTTATTATTTTATTTTACTATATATATATTCATTAACATATTTTCTATACCTTATATGTGTTCATATATATTTACATGCAGCTAAAAAATATTAATATCTCAAATAATATTTTAAATTTTTTATATCTTATCTTATATTAGTATTTTCATATAGTATATTAAGTAAATCACATTGTCTAAACTTATCAAATTTTAATTTTAGCAACATAATTCTATATGTTAGGGTATATTCATTTCAAATTAATATTTTATATTTCTAGATAAATGTCAACTATGTTCACTTCAATAAAATATTTTTATTCCTTAAATTATATTTAAAACACACACACATATATATTCAAACATAAAATATTAATTTTTAATACATATTTTTTAAATATTGTTTTATATATAATTAATTTATCTTATATATAGATAAAATCAATTATATAGATTATAAAACCTAGGTCTTTACAATCCTCATCATGGATTAGATTGCATGATCCTTTCTAGTCAGAGCATCTTCCTCTTTGTTCACCTACCTAGGATGGAAATGGATTGAACAATCATAACCCTTGATCATCACTAACCACCTTCATTGATGCATATTGAGCTCCATTTGTGTGAATATATACTTGATGATTTTGTGATCTATATATATGTTACACTTCTTCCTATGTCGATAATTATGTCAAATATTCAATGTGAAGATCATTGCAACCAAATTATAGATCATGATTTTGTCAGTTATTCTCATGCGTATTTAATTGGCGATAGGAATAGGTTATAATTTTTTCATTTTTTATGAGAACACAACCCAAGCCTTTTTTGGATGTATTGGTGCAGATCACAAATCCTTCCCCATTGGTGGGTAATATGAGCACATGGGCAGTGATTAACCTCTTATTTAATTATTTAAAGATCTCCTCACACTCATCAGTCTAGATAAACATAACTCCTTTATGAGTTATCTTGGTTATTGGATTTAAAAATCATGAGAAGTTTCCCACAAATTGATGATAATAACCATTTAATCCAAGGAAACTACATATCCTCACCAAAGATGTTGGACTAGGTCATCCTTCAATTGCCTCTTTCTTATAAGGATCCATATATATTCCATTTCTAGTGATAAGATGACCCATAAATATTACATTATGAATACAAAACTCATATTTATTTTACTTTACATACAACTTTTACTTTCACAATGTCTTTAGTACAACATTCAAAATCTCCTCATGTTCCTCTTTTCTTTTTAATTAGACAAGAATATGATCTATAAATACTACCATAAATATTATGAGGTAATTCCTAAAGACTCTATTCATTAAGTCCATGAAGATAACTAATCAAAAAAATTCATCAATCGATGAAATAGGATACTTATTATTTATTACAGTATTGTTGATCTCATGATAATCAATGCAGAGGCATATTGACCCAACCTTTTTATTGACAAAAAGACCCGATGCACCCCATGTTGAAGCACTTGGGAATATAAATCCTTTATCAATATTTTCCTATAATTTTAGCTCTTCACATTCAACAATGACCATTACATATGTAGTCTTAGATATTGGAAAAGCTTTTTGTATGAGTTTTATTGAGAAATAAACCTATCAGTTATGAGGAATACTAGGTAATTATTTTGGAAACACATCAATATATTCTATTATCATGGGTATGTCATCATGGACGATCTTTTCCTTACTCTCAATGACTTTAGCTAGACATGCTTTCTATTAAGTCAATGACATCCATGCTTGAGATGATGATTCGAAAGAAGATCCTTCCTCATCCTTACACTTGGATAAAATTGAATTGATTCTCCAAAAAAATTATGTTGGATACATACAAGGAAATAAAATCCATTCCCCAAATATTATCAGATTCTTCTAAATGTATTATCACAAGGTTCACTAGGAAATTCCTCCATAAATATTGACTAGGGAGAAGTTATAAGGTTGAGATAAAATAATTTCCCCATTTATAATTTTCACCAACAACTCAATTTCTATGTTTTGAGCTGGTGTTTGAATTTTTTTAACAAACTTTCATGATATATAATATTGTGTAGAACCATTGTGACACAAGATATTTGAAGTTCATGAGTGTATGATAAGCCCACCTTTCACTATTTTATTCTAGTTCTAACCATTTACTTCATCCAAAATAAAAAAAAAGGAATGATAATTTTTAAACTAATAAACCAATAAAATGAAAACTATTATTATTGAAGGTATAACTCATAGAAGTAATATATTCCTTAACCTATGAATTTCTAGGTTTCAATATAAGATATCAATTCCTTATCTACCAACAAAAAATTTCATAGGCATTTTTTTCCCTTAATAATAGTTCATAATTAGTTTTTTAATTTAACAATGCATATCTCTTTCTGAGTATCAAATTAGGTGTGTATTAATGCCTCTTTGTTGTGCACTAGGTATAGGTCATGTTAATATCCAAAAAGACCTTTCTGGGTTATTACCCCTAGGTACAATTTTTCTATATCTACATTTAATTTCAGTATCCAAACAGGTATTTCAATGCTTGTAAACTACCCACTGTATGCTTTACCAATACGTAAGGATTTTTTCCAATGTTTAGTCATATCCCTATGGTTTTCACTAAGGTTTTCTAATCCTAATAAAAAAATAGGCCTTTCAATAATATCAACAATGACAACCCATGCCTTTTATACACTTTATTTCATAAATTATTACATAAATATTAACATAATACAATCCCAAAAGAAAAAGAGGCCTATTTTATTTTATTAATTAGATATACATCATAATAATTTAATACAAGGATAAAAAAAGTATTTAAAAACTTCATAACATGCCCTTAAATTCTATTGATCTTTTAATACTACACAAGATGACCTGGGGATATACAAAAGGAAGGGGCGATCTATAAAACCTAGTAATGTAATAATCAAAGCAAAACTTGATGAAAATTATATATGTGGGTGAATAGGTATATCAAGGTGACATAAAAGTGTGATAATCCTACACATTAACATCAAAGCATGATATAAAATGGAAATATCAAGCAAACATAAGAATGTGGAAAAACCTAAAATATGGAATCATAAGTATAAGTCAAGGATAACCACAAAGATATCATAGCATAGTGGTATTAGGATAACTAAACATGCACCATACATGGTATCTCATGAGATAAAACATTACCCAATTAATTTCATGGATATATATCTATGAGCCCACTCATCAAATTCATATTATGTACATGATTTTGTATACCACATAGATCATTCAACAAAAGAAAATTTCTCATAAAATTTAGTCCCTTGAATAAGGAGTATGGGTAACATACAGATAAGTCCCCAATCAAGGAAGGATTGTTACATCTATTTGAATACTCTTGAGTGGAAATGGGGATGAGTATTCACAACACAAAATTTTGGCATGAAAAATCATAGGATAATTTCAGTAGCATAATGAGTGTGCATAAGGGTTTATATAAAGTTTTAATGAGATTAAATGGATGTATCTCCTTACCTGTGAATCATAATAATATTAAATGGATGTGTAAAAACGCATTACAACATGAAAAATTGGAAATAAAATGGCTCAGTACAAAGAAAGTACTTGAATACAAATGAATAGGAGAGAATCCCTTACCTTGAGAGGGTTCTTCTGAAAGATTGGTAGGATCTTCTTAAGAGCATAGAAATACCTTGGGAGGGATATAGAGAGGAATATGGAAAGGAAATTAATGATAAATTGGTTTTCAGTAAAGAGGAATGGGTTCTTTGGTGGGTATTTATTGTAAAATATAGAGGATTTTTTTATTAATTTCTAAAAATAGGTTTTGGACACTAAGTGATAAAATAATCAAAACCACAAACCATACCATGGATTTTACAATGGTTTGTACCAATTATAATATATTTAAATATTTCATTAGTATAAGAACCAAACTACTTTAAATAACATTATTCATGATGTGGAAGTGAGTCATGTTCATAAAGAATTGTTTTTAAAACCATTAAAATATAAAATATGATTTAGAGGATTCGTTATAGGTTTGGAAAATTAGCCAAATAACATAAAGAAATTATTTTAAGTTTTAAATCTATTTTTGTTCATAGATTCCCTTTAATTATTTATTACATCACTTTTGAGATATTATGATGTAACAATATATAAAATATATTTATACCGTATTTAATTTTTTCCCAAAAAATTATCTATTTAGAAAAATTAAAAAAAATTAACAATTGGATAATATTCATGTGATGATTTAAAAAATAAAATTTATTTTACCAATTATATCCCCTAAATATGATAATTTAAAATTTTAAAAAAAATATGTATTTATTAGAAAATACCAGTTTTTACGATACTAATGACTTTCTAACCCTTATAAAAAATTACATTGAACTTCATTAAATTATATTATAATTTATAGTTAAATAAATGTTATTTAATAATATTATTTTATGAAAATAAATTTTATTTTAAAATTAATGTATTTATTAAAAAGTATTTTTTAATTGAAACTAAATATTTTCGAAAAATACAATTTTAGTTTCTTCATATCAAAATCTAATTTTAATCAAACTCATTATAAAATCATATATATATATATATGTGAAGTAATAATAAAAAAGGAATAAATATAATCATTATTTTATTAAAAATAAAATATACAATTTCTTACTACTAGGGTCTAGATACATAACACTTTATTACACTAGCATAGACCATATGGTTAAGGTGTGCGATTGTGGTACTTTCTAAGGCTATTTCGACGAACATGGTTTGGGATCTGATCTTGATAAGATTAAACATCTCCACTAAATGGATTCACTTAGGTTTTATTTGTTGAATCATAGATTGGGTTTGATCAAGGTTAAATCCCACTGATGACATCTCCATAGGATGATCTAATAAATGATCTTCATAGGGTACAACCCTACTATTCATGGTCGTCACTACTTCCATATTTTTCAGTTTTAATTTATCGTAAGCTTCAATATACACTAATATTAACATTTATTTTAGAATTATTTTATTATCAATATTTATGATGCTTAATGGTTTTTAAGCCAGATAGAACAATTATATCCATATTTTATAATGTTCTAATAACAAAATGAAATTTAGTGAATTTGTTTTCAATAATGAAATTTTTTAATAAGTAATTTATTCATTCAAAAGGGAATCTCACTGATAAAATTTTTGTTCTTTACAAGAACTCACAATTATATTTATTTATTTATTTATTTACAAGCATTCATATTCATATTATCACTATCCCTTGGTCATGGGGACCACTTATTCCTTAAATACAATTTATCTGAATTAATGAAAATTCTAGATACAATTCATGTGTGAAACTCAAATCCCTTATCTCAATAGCGGTGAATTAAACTTATAGAACCAGATCTATATCTAGTAAAAAATAATGAACCCTAAAGAGATAAGAATAATTCATAATAACAAAAACCTTATTATGAATGTTAAATATCTAATATAGTATCTCTGTTTATCGATATCTAATTAAGAATAATGTATAATTTATGTTATCAGCCTTTCATGCTCAATGCATCTTAATTTACTTGTATTTGATGAAATTTATCACATTTACCCTATACATTGAGTTAATATAGACACTATCATTAAATTAAAAGGGTTAGAGATATCATGTACTAATACTCAAAAGTAAAAAAAAATCTATTTTAGTCATTTAATCAATGTCATACCACTAATGGCACACATGATAAAATATACCACTCCAAAAATATAAAATTTTAGTATATTCATCATATATCAAAGTATGTTATTCATGAAACACATTGAGAATTATATGACATTTATAGACCAAAACATGCTCATAGATCAGAATAGAAAATAACACATAAAACATGTGATATTCCTATTGATATACTAGACCCAATAATAACCTATATTTATATATCACTATGTGTGAAATTCATAAGAATACAACTCATTGATTATTATCCCCACCACTTGATAGTGAAACATCATTTTTGTCTTATCAAATATATTTATCAAGACTATAATCCATTTTTTTAAATTATAGTCATAGTATTTCTAGGTTCTCATTATAGTTGGGAACTTCTATATCCTTTAAATATGAGATATAATATATGGATAATGACATATATAGTGTATATAGAAGTAATAATACTATTATTCTAAGAATAACTCTCACACACACATTAAATTATATGCACTAAATTTTAATCAAAATTTTAATCTTGACTTGAGTTTAGGTAACCTACTCTAACAATTCATCCTCTGATACCTTTTGTTGTGTAATTTCAAGTTCTTTTTATTTGGGTTTCCATTTATCCTCCATTGAATATTCTTATTCTTCTTGGAAAGTGATACTTTCAAACATTAAAATTAATTTATCAATATTAAAAAAAAAATCACCTTGAGCATTCTCAAACTCATTTAATGTTTGAGGTACTTTAATTAACTTTTTATTATATTTATAAAATTAGGGGATCTTCAATGGGTATTCCTTTAAATATTGTTTTTTAAAATCCATGTTTATTTCTCCTTAATCTCCATCATATGAGAAATATTAATTTTTTGGTTTATTAATAAATAATTTTCTTTATAATTAGTAATTGGAACGCTATATTCACTTCCACTTCTATCACTTTATTCTTTATCCATCTTTGATAAGAAATTAATTTTCTTTGAATTTTAGAAATTCATGACATTTCATTTAGAAAAAATATTGATTTATTTAATTTAAATGTTTTTCTCCATGGAAACCATATTGATGACTCACCATCTTCATTATCCACACCCTCTTTCAACTTATAACAATTAGTAGCAAAGTGACAAACCTCTACACAATTGAAACATTTCAATTTAAACATATAAAAATATATTCCATTAACGTTTTGAACATTATTTCAGATGAGGGAAATAATTTTCTAACACTTAAACTAATTATATTTATAAAAAAATTATATTCATCTTCCATTAACTCCTTCTGAGTTTTCTCATTCCTCAAGGATTTGGGGGAAATTTATTTCTCACCCTTATTACTATTCTTGAAACAAACACCTTTCCTTAATACATTATGATCAAAGAACATTTCACCTCATCTAGTGGGAATATATTCAAATCATGATATTCAAATTATTATGGTTTTATATCAATATTATCTAGTAATATATGGAGTATCTTCTTTATAACTATAAATTTATGTAGATTTTCTTCAAAAACTTGTATGAATATCACCACTTTATTCACTATAGTGAATAATTCATCCACTATATATCCATTAAGAATATTAATATCTTCAAATCAGGTCAACTGGAATTGATATTTTACTTATTTTACTCTAGTGTTTCCTTTATCAATATTCTATAACTTATCACAAAAACCTTTAGTTTTCTTGATCCAAATAACTTTGATGAATCCCTTTTATTAATTTGAGGCTATGATAACATTTCTTGTACAATCATTCATAATATTCTTTTTATCAACCATTATTATCACCAAACCTTATTTAATAGTATTGAAACCATTAATTACAATAGCTACCACATCCATACTTAACAATAATAAGTATGGTAAAATTATCTAATTCTAGACATTGTATTTTTTTACCATAAAATGAATCTCTTTTTTTATTCACTAAATAAACATGATTTATAAAAATAAATAATGTTCCACCTTTTATGATTCATTAAAATATAATATTACAAATGTAATCATTTTTTAACATCCACATCTCAATTCTAATAATACAATATAATAATATTTTTCATGTCTAAAAGTTGTAATAAAAAATCAAATTTAACAAAAAAGGTTAAAATTAAGATTATAACATACATTTATACATAGTGTGGGTGGTTTGGGTTAACAGAACTAAAATAATAATACCCATTCCACTCGACTCAATCTAGATCAAAGATAAAAATTGATTGCCTTTTCCAAGGCAGTTTTGGGATGTAATAATTTTTGGCCGCGTCATATTAGGTTGGGTTATTTTTATAGTTTTATTTTTTTCACAGCTAAATATATATTAAACTATAAATAAACACACCAAAATGACAACAATATAATCTTTAAAGGTAAATTATTTTTCTCCGACACCAATTGAGGAGGACTTAGTTGCAGAGATCATATAAAGATTCACTGAGACGGGGGGTGAATCAATGATTGATTTTTATTTTTAATTCTTTTATAAATATCTATTAGACCTTTTTTCATCAATTATATTAACCAAATAATGATATTAACTTTTTTAAGTAACAATGTAAAACATATGAGCATGTATGAAATAATCATTTAAAATGATGTTCAGTCCAATATGAATTACTACATCCATGGTTTGGCCTAGAAACACCTATATCCTGATGATTCATTATTAAAATCTAGTGAATACAAATGTTTAGGGAATGACCTTATAATAATTATAAATAATTTATCCTAGATTAAAAAGTGATTTTATATATATAAAAAGATAATATAAAGTCAATATTTATATATGGTCTTGTCCCAACACTTATTCCTCTCACTAAAACTACTACTATTTAATGTGTACTCACTTCTTCAAACATCAACTCTAATAAGACCTATTATTTTCGTTAAAAAAATTAATTTCTCAAAATCATTCTATATAACCAAAGAAGACTTTACTCTTATTTAAAATAGAAACTCAACCATCAATATAAAGTTATCATCCTACAAAAATATATAGAATGATTTTATAACATCAAGAAACTTCTCTCTTCCCTTTTCTAACTCTTGTGTTGAATCACTTATCTTTTAGTATTATAAAAACACTAAGAAACTTGAAAAAATATATACATTTTTTTGGTAAAACGAAAAATATATATAGAAATTTAAAAAACCATAACATGTTAATTTTGGACACCCTCTATTTCTAGTAGTTTCTGGTAGTTATAATTTAACTTCTTTGAAAACAAATTCCATTTAAAAAATAAAAAAATATGTTAAATATAAATATGATGTGTTTTATTCCCCACCACCATATGAATTATAAACTATGATATAATGGTTTCCTCATTTTGAATGACCAGATCCTCGTTTTCAATATTCTTTGTAACTATGGTGATATTGAAAAATCATTTCAACTGGATGACTTTAATATCAAATCATGGCTTTAAAAATATGACATGTTTACTTTGTAAACCATAAGAAAAATTTTAATTTTTGGTGGTTGTAAACTTCATGTTTTACTCAGTTGGAAATTAATTAGTACTGGTTATATTAACATTTATATGAAATCAGTTTAACCAGTGACCATCCATTTTTGGTAGTGGTTTTTCTAGCACTGCTAAAATGAATGCTGCGGTTTTTTTAGAAAATTTGTAGTCAAAATTACAGTTGTTAAAACCACCATAAATAATGTGTGCAATGATGTATTCTAAATATTTTTCCTAAACCTAAGGTGGTTAAGACCACTTTTAATTAAAAAAATAAGAAGTTATTAGTTTGTTTAAATATTATGCCTCTTCCAGTATAAAACAATATCTATAACTACAATATTAAGAATTCAATAATTACAATAATAAAACAAAAAATACAAAATAAAACATTTACATGAATTAATAGATCATCTAAATGTACAATATATTTTTAAAAATGTTTCACAAATAGCATATACATGTTTTAGTAAAAAATGTGAATGGTAAATAGACAAACCCTACATCAATGTTGTTATCGTATGTCATGCTGGTTATGTACAAATCATAAATGCTTCTAATTTTCATATTAGTAAGTAGATTCCACTATATATAATGCCTAAATTAAATAAAATTAAGATTATAAATTAGTTTTAATTTTATTTTACATAATTTTGTTTATAAAAAATTTTATAATAATATAAAAATATAAAAATAATTGTAACAGATTGAATATAGATATAGTATTCCATATTACTGATGAAATGTTAGTAGGAATGCCCTTATTAATGTCATAAAATAATGTACTCAATTCACTCCTCATCACTGTAAACTACTCATCTTGAGTTAATGATCATTTATCCTACTCTTATTTCTAGTTATCAAGAATCACAACTTTCATTTGTGATTATAAGTGATCAAGATTACTAATATTACTCAAACCCACTGGAGAAGGCATCATAGTGAATGAAGAAGAGCTCCTCCCAAAGGCTCATGAGGGGGATGGTCTAGAACCCAAATCTAAAATATGATCAGTATATTCCTTGAACAAAATATGGGCAATAATATTGTTGTGAGAGACTAGCACTGACTATGATGGATTTTTATCCCATTAATCATTATTTGTTTCCTATAAATTGAACAATTTTAACAAAAAAAATTTCCCTAATAAAAATAAATTGTGATTTAGATATTTTACCCAAATGTTTATAGTAGGATCTTTACATAATTTCCACCAACTTTCATGTACTAATAGAACCAAAACTCAGTTCGACCAACCTCATGAACAAATTTTTTCTCCTATATCATCAGAGAAAAAGAATGGAAACTATAAGTACTTAAAATAAAACAAAAATATATTTAATAGCTAGGAGAATACCTTATTTGACCTTATTCTCAAAAAAACTTTTAGAACCACCTGTGTATGGGATGACTTTTTTTCCCTATTTGAGGTGTTTTTTTGAATTTTCATAACAAAAAATGTTAATATTAATTAAAAATTAATTATTTTTAATAAATTAAGATCAATGTAGTAATATAATATCAAATAACTTATGTGAATCAAAATAATGCATATCCAAAAAAGACTTCCACTAATCCTGAGGTATCCCATTGAGTAACTTTGTATATGTTTGATGGGAACTCCAAGATATTTCATTTAACTAACACCACAACCTATACTTAAATCCCTTACACTTTTCCCCAAATTTTTCTACATCCATTGATGCAAAATCACATAATGCATATCAAAATGTAAAAACATCAACATATTAAATATGAAAAAAATTAGTCTAATAGTTGATAGGAATATTAGATAATAAAATATAAATATTAATTTGTAATTAATTTAAATTATTTTTAAAAAATCTCATTCTTCCAATTTATGATAACATGCCTCTAGTCATGATAAGTGATGGGAAGGGGCATTGTCTTGATTTATAACTGAACCAAGATCTGCCAATATAATTCTCCAGGTTCATTTGTAGGCACCCCAAACATGTAAAATGGTATAAATACTTGAAAAGTTCTCATTATCCAAACATATAATGTATTTATGTTCATTTATATCTTATTATTATCAAAATTTATTCAGTAAATATATTAAAAAATTATTATACACATGAAATAAATTATCTTTTCACATTAAAAATTAAATACCCAAAGTGGTGACCCTACATTACCCTCATGATGGAAACAGCAGCACCATCATTATAGTTGATGATCGCTCCTTAACTTCTCCATATGATCCTTATGATATCCATGGTGTGGAAGGTGATTCACTAGAAGCAGGGAGTGTACCTGATGAATTTTGGAGCATGTCAGATGACACCAAATGATAGAAATGTGAGAAAACTAAAAATAGGGAGAACATCTGATGTAGGTATAAGAATATTATATGGGTAATCTAACATCACAGGATCTATGTATGATCATCTCATATATTTAAATATTTTTGTTCTTGTAATTCCTACATCCAATAAGAATATAAAATAGTTTATAAATTTTAAAATAATATAAAATAAGAAAATGATTTGATAATGTTGTATATAGATTAATTAAATTCAAGTTTTATAAATAAATAAATAAATTACAAGTTAAGTGTTATACCAAACAATCAATTAATTCATCATTACCCATATTATTATAATCATCCATTATTACATGATTTCAATATCTTCACTCTTCCATAAAATATTTAATATTTCAATATCATTAGGGAAAGATAGATCAATATCTTATTGTTGATTAGGTTTGAAGTCACCAAATAGTTTTTTACCTTTATCTACCATATCATACAAGTCTACTGGTTTTACATGGACTACAACACTCCATCCTCCATTAAATCTATCATCTATATATTATACCATTTTATCTTATGATGAAAAAATATATGGATCATGTTCTTCATGCTTATTGATATCAATCAATAGAGATAAGTTAACATAAGAAAATTGTAATAAATCTTTCCTTATACTCCTATAAATATAATCCCACTTGCATTTCAATTATATAACTAAACATTTTACATGATAATTTAATTAGATAATGTTAATCAACTACCCATATTATTCCAGGTATGTGAATTTTGTGAAGATTCCACTATTCTGTGTTTTGAAACCTTATTTTTGAAAAGGTTTATGAAACTAAAAGCCATTAGTATTATAAGAATTTAATATAATATGATTATTCAAAGGTCCTCAAGCAAAATATTTCAAATCATCCAATACTCCAGCTTTATTATCAACATTCATGATATACATGTATAAACATAAAGTATTACTAGTTAAAAAAGATAATTATATCAATTTTTTATGAATATCAAATTGATTATGATCATACACAGTGTCAACCCCAATTAGTAATGTATATATTAATGGGTTTTTTATATCTTTCTCACCACCAAATACATTTTTTAATTTTCAGAATACCACTTTTTGGATAATTGGGAACCTCACAACAACATAAAAACATTCAAATTTAAAACATCATACCAAAAAGCATCCACATAAAACAGAATACCACAACATTATACGATTCAGATCCACATTCAAATTTAAAATTTAAATTCAAAAAACAAAAACCACAAAACATGGGAAAAGTAGTCGCCCGAGACATTTCCATAATCATCACATCGCTGACCTAATCCTATCATCATCATCACCATCGTCACATCATCACATCACTATCGACATCGTCGTCACTTGTCACCGTCAGCCAGTTCGCCGATGTCCACCACCAGCACCAAGCATCATTACCGATGTCGCACATGATCCCCTCATCAAAACTGTTTTCGACTCCAATCCACCACCACCATGTCGTCACCTTTCAAATATCCCAGAATGTCAAAGCCCTTTATCAGCATCATACCATCACCACCATCTCATTGTCACACCCTCAATGAACACCACCAGATAAAGAAATAATCGATGCAGAACACATACTGACATCGAGGAAGAAAACCAAATATGGAAAAATGAAATTGGTGATGAAACCCTAAATAAAAAATAAACAAGAGGAAAATGGGAACGAAACCCAAATAAGAAGAAATGTAGGAGATAAAACCATAAAGTCTCCAAGAAAAAAGGGAAACCTGAGGAAGTAATCATGGGGAAGAAACCCAAAAGGGAGGATTCATGACTTTAGAACATGTAGCCCAAAACCTCTGTGAATCCATCGCTCTAGATCCAGCTTAGAGAGGAGCGGTGTAAAGCTAGGTCAGAGCATGGTTGAGGAAGATGAGGATGAAGTTGTACGAACAAAATCAAACCAACTATAGTAGTGCCTAGACTACCATCATCCGCCGAACCCCAAATCCTAATGCCTATTCGTTATCACCACACCATCTCTGACTAGGAGAGGCATAGATCAACATGAGGCTAGATCAGGGTTATGGCCGTCAATGGATTCTAAAGCACAATACTTCAATGGGAAGTCCAATGGAGATGAACTAGGAAACCCACAACAGCGAGCAAGAAGAGAGGCCAATAGTATAAGAGAGAATCCAAGAGTGGATAGACACTGCTGATGAGAGCCTCAGAACCCTGGAGGGGGAAGAAAAGCCAAGAGAATAGTGCACCCAACGAATGGGGTGACATCGATGAATTTACCCCTTTTATATCTTTCTCATTTCATTATTTAATTTGAAGTTGTCTCTTTTCCCGTATCTTTAATTATTCAATGAATGGATCAAAAATATCACTATTGAGAATCACATATCCATGTTCTTGTATAAACTCTATCTGTGTTAATAAATCTGATTATATTTTCCAAACATAATGACCTAAAATTGGAAATTTTGTTGATTTACTAAAGGGTCGCATTTGATTCGTGTTATCATCGATATGCATAAATTGATTGAACAATGTCTCAATATTATCAAAATACCTTAAAAATGGTGAGATTCTCTTACACCATATAACCTTTAGAAATAGAGCCTTTGGTTGATATTTTTTCTGAAAAAAGTATTCAAATGAAATAGATACCTAATTAAATAACATAACATAGAAGGATTAACCATATATATAAGGATTTCCAAAATTTTATTGTAGTATTCATAAAAAATTATGTTAATAATACCTCTCTATATGATACATCCATCGATAATGTACAAGACCTCCCACTATGAATAGTTATAAGAATCATTACAGTGAAAAATATGTGGGAAATATCATCTCCAAATGACAAAGTGTCATTAAAATTCTTTCATGAAGTTTTCCAAGATCAATGGGGTTTAAAGTTTTCTCAAAAATCTGTATGAAGAATATGAAACAATCAATTGCAGCTACTTTTATTTTATTTGGTAACAATTTATGGAATGTTAATGCCAAAAATTTATATATCAAAACATGTGAGTCATTTATTTTAATTCCATGTGACTTGCAATGTTTTAAGTCAACACATTTTGAAATGTTACTTAAATATCCATTAAGTACATTCAAATTTTTTAGTCTTCAAAGGAAAAAACTTTTTTCTTAATTTTTAATCCAAAAACTTATATATGATAATTTCTATTATCATTTTCCCATAGATCAAACTTTATATTAATTTCTTCCAAGTCATTATGAGCATTAATATGATATTTTTATTTTCCATGCTCATTCAATATTATAATAAAAAAATTATCACACATAATTTTTTCATTTTGAATAATGCCAATATTGGGGTAAAAAAATTGAAATTACCAATGATGCAGTTTAAAAAAATAATATGCTTCTTACATATTTAGGTACCAACTGTATCTGATTAGATTTTAACTATTTTCACAAAAACCTTCTGCTGATACTCTTCCCAAATTGTGTATCAAAAATTATTAATTCTTACAAGACATCTAAACTTGATAATAATTTTAGTTATGACCTCTCCACATTTTATACATTATAATACTACTTAATAAACTGATATTTATGAGATTCATCCAAGAATCCATGATGAAACATGAAACACCACTTTATACTGTATATTAATCTTCTCAGCTTGAAATTAATGTTACACATTGTACATGCCTAACTTATCATTTTGTTGTAACCATAAAATTTTTATAATCTTGGAAAATCACTAATCATCCACATTAGATTAGTGCACATTTTGAAAATTTTGGTTGTTGATGCATCATATATATATACACCATTTTCCTATAACTCTTTAAATTATTCTAAAAAAGGTATAGGATATACATCAATGTCATTTTCAATAATTTTCTTTCATGGAATGATCCTCCAAATAATGAAATATTTTTTTACATACAAGCCCACAAAGAAAGATTATAAAGGATTAATCTAATTGTAAATATGCTATAATTTACATTTAGCATCCCGGATAGATTAAATCTATCATTTTCCAATCCCAAACACACATTCCTAAGATCTAAAGTGAAATTTGGATATAAATAATCAATGTATATTCATTATTTTGAATCTATGGGATGATGTATAAACCTATCATTATTGTTTTCCATAATATTCCACTACATTTGTTCTTACGTTTTTAGAGACTTTAATAATACTTTCAATCTTGGTTTTAATGAAAAGTAACATATAAACTTTGCAATGGTTTTATTTATCTTATTCTCTATGGTTTTTTAATTCAGTCTTTCATCAATATTTATGAATTTCCATCGATAAGTATACCATATTTTACACTCTTCTCTATCTGAATATTCTCGCCAATATTACATACTGTCATTAGGACTGGCATGTATCCTTGTATAATGGAGACTGATTTGTTAATAACCTTATTCATCTCATAAAATTATTGTGGGATATTATCTTGAAAAATTTAATTATACAAATAATCCAAAATCATCTACATTTTTTATATGTAATTCCACATAAGAACTCGATATGGAATAACTTCAGTAAGAAGCAAAATTTTGTATATTTGATACATCCTTCATATAACTCTTCATTTAAATTTTAAAATAATTCCTAAACATCATTTTATTATTTAGTTACATTCTCTATTATATTAATCTTTGGAAAATTAGGAAGTGGGTCTTTTGATATGTCACAATATTCATTATTCTGTGATGTGCAAAAAACATCATTAATCAAGTTATGAATCTCATTCTACACTATCAGGGTAGTGGGTTGTACAATTTTATGATGGCCACCCATTGAACTTTCTGTAATGTCCATTCCCCCATGCCAAATCTATCTCAAATATCGATTAGAAAATTGTTTCAATATCAAGTACTCATAAACATCATGTCTTTTCAACCATCGTCTAAAATTAATGTTAGGATGTGGAAATTTTACCGATTTATTTTCAATTATAAAATCTAAAAACTCCTCCACTAACTTTATATATTTAGTTTTATTTTGGAGTAAATTAATCCATATTTTATCCATTTTTATGATATTGATAATTATATGTATATTACAAATACATCTATTTAATTAAATAATATCATGTTAAGAATGATACAAAAGTTTTATGGAATAAAAAAACATTAATATCAAAAAAATGTTATCATTTTTAATATTTGATTGATAATAAAACACTAGATATAATTATTATACAAAACAAGTATTATTAATTGAAGAAACATGAAACATTTAAATAGTTTTATATTCAAAATAACTTCTACAATGACTTTTTTCATGAAATTAACTTGAAGGATAAATATAATTTGTGATGTATAAGGTCACTTAATTTGTAATAATCTATAAATTCTAGGCCATTATCAACACCTTATGTTTCTTCATTAATTAATATATATTTATCATATATATTATGGGCTTAAGAATAAATTCTATTTGAGTGATTCAACAGTAATATTTACTTTTATGTGTCTGTATTTGTGTGTCTTTGAGAGAGAATGATAGGCATAAAGTAGGGTGATATTTTTATCCAAAAATTAGTGATCAGTAAAGAAAATTCCTCTAATATTTTTACATGGTAATAGAAAATATGGTTTTTCTAAAGAAGTGTATTTAAGATGTCAACTTTATATGAGTAAAGATAACTAAAACATGTCCATGTACACACACAAATAACTAGAGTATGTATAACCAAATTTTAACTTTTATCTCCATCAAGTATATATAAATTTATGATTCACATGTCTATGATGTTTCTCCTATAAATATTTTATTCACAAAACTATGAATTTTTTATAATAAATTTAAAATTATAGATTTATTGGACATGTAATCTCTTAAATATTGTAAAAATATACTTAAAATTTTAAAATAGATTTAAAAGTATAATACATGAAAGTAATTTGTTGAAAATATACATGTAGAGTCATAAATTTTTAAATGTATAAAGAATTATTTCCCCCATATAGTATAGAAAACATTTAACATAGTTTGGGATTGAGGGAGAATTTCAATTGAAATGTCAAAAATAATAAAACTCTGTAGTATTTTGAAACATATTGGTTTTCATTATATAAAGTTGGTAGCATAAAAACCAATGTCTAAAATACAATTGTATTCAACATAACATTAAAATTAAGTACTATTCTGTCTAACATAACAGTAATCATGACCATAAGATTGGTCAACCCCTCCTTATTAAGTAATTGTGATGACTACATATTTTATACACTAAATGAAAATTAAAATAATTAGTTATCAAAAATATATTGTAGATTATGAAAAAATGGTCTTAAATAATATATGTTTTATACATATATTTGAAATAAAAATCATAGGCTATATGCATATCTTAATCTATATTGACTAAAAAGAAACAATGGTTATGTATAAATTATATTTATTACATAGATTGAAAATTTAAATACATTAGTTATACGTAAATAATGTTGATGATGAGAGGGGGTTTATTCTTTATAGGTTCATCACAAGTAGACAATGGTGAGGATAGGAGGAGGTACCAGAGTCTCACTGTGAGGATTCCATGTAAGGAGGAGTCACTTGAGGTTCATAAACAAATTATGTCAAGGAGGGGAGGATAAACCAGAGTCTTATTATGAGGAAACTAGGTAGGGAGAAGTCACTACAGGAGATGATTCATTAGAGGGGAAGATTAATTAAAGTGGAGGATCCGCTAGAGGGGAGGAGTCACCATATGATAGGTTTAGGGAATCACATTAGAGGGGAGGAATAAATAGGGGCAGCTAATATGATATGTAGTCTTTATTTACAATGATTTTTTAAAAACCACTACTAAATATAAATTTTATGAAGGTTTTTTTTAAATTATTACTAATATTTAATTAGCTATAGTAAGGTTTTAATCGCTGCTAATAAATTTGTAGATATTCAGATTGTGTTGATTAGTAGAGGTTTCACTAAACTGACACCAATATATAAATTTCTTGTAGTTGGTGGTGTTGATTGGTGCCACCATACTGAAAAATATGGGATGTAAAGATGATGTGTTTTGTTTCTCATATCAACCAGCATGAAAATACTAAGATCTAACCATAAAACAATGATATAGTGATTAATAATATTATCATGAAACCCTCTCCCTAAAGTTACCCCTCTTAGGAAATAAATGAGATAAGGGAGATGGTGACTACTCGAAGACCTCCTCTAATAATCCATGGGTTGGTGACAAACACCAAGGGTATATCATACATAAAAATGCAAGGAATTAACTTCTAAGAGAAACATGGAAAAGAGATATATAAGACATGACACCAATAAAATCTTGCTTATAAATATAAAAGAGACCCTAAGTCCATACATTTAATGACATACAAAACTAATACAACTGAAAAGGAAATACCAGTACCAAAAGATAAACTCAGTAGTGACCACAAAGCCCAAACCGATCCTAAAAACCATGAGCTAGTAACATCCATCATGATATCTAACATACTACTAGTAACTAGAAAAACTATGTATATATACATAGGGTGATCATAATAGGTATTATCAGTAGGATCCTCCCCAAACCCTCTCATGAAAAATATAAAGAAAGCATGCTAAATTCTAGTGAACAACATGTGATTCTAACTCATCACCTAAATAGGTATAATTTGTTTCTGAACCCACCATGTATTTTTATAACCAATTATCACATACAAGGGATAATATATTATAGTAATGAAACAAGGGTACCCCACTACTGTTTCCCCACTAATTTACTATTTACCCCAATGTCATATGTCCTAATCCATCTCTCTCTAAAGGAAGTCATAACAAAGATTCCCGAGAAAAGTATCACAACAATCACCTTGTTCATCAAATCATATAATAATATCATGACACATATATATATAGTAACATAGTATTTTCTGAGATCCACCATAGAACTTATGCCATGTATCATATATTGGGTATTATACCTCAAGTCATCACAACTGATAGACTAAGTATTTACGCCAAGCCATCACAACCCATACAAATCATATCTAATATAATACATAGGATACTATATCTAGAGATAAATATGTTTTAAATAAACACAAGTTATTATATCCCTCTACACACATATATGGGGGAAACTAACCACCATTAATACTAGTATATAATACTATCAAGAGAAGAGCACAGATCCATAGAAGGTGGTCATCCATCTGTACCTCGCCAACCTAGATGTTGGGGAATAAACCATCCCATAGTCCAATTGGTGTTAGTATCCCTACTAATATGGATGGGGTAGAATATGAAATCACAAAACATACTGTATATGGACATATCACAACCCCACTATGGGAATTGACCTAGTCTCAGGATCAACTGTACCTATCATCACTCAAACACCAGGCTACCACCACTAAGAGTTAGATGTCCTTTTTAAACACAACAATTTAAGAATAATTTCATTAAATTACTTCATTCACTTTTTTACATTCCAGTTCATGTTAAGTTATTCATTAGTCATTAATTAACCTTATTCTAAATTACATTCCATTAACCATCCGAGTGAAGTCCATACCCTCAAGGAATATTCTAACCGAGTCCACGGTTCTCAATATTATCAATATTTTCATTCTATAAAGAACCAACCATATGGGTTATATTATTTATTAAACATCATCAGCATTATATAATTTTTGGTACTCTAGGAACTATCCTAAGCTACCAACAAGGAGATGCCAAACCAAGCACATCTAGTTGCCTCAAATAATGGAGAAGGGAATGTTGATAAACAAGAAACACAACTGTCCAGCCTTTAAAAATATTTATTCATAAGAAATAATCTAAACATTATGCACAACAATATGTAATCACATATCTCACTTCTTCCATCAACTATGATTCCATACTTGGTAACCTCATCATATCACCATGCATATCACCATTATAGGTGTCAAATACAACAAAAAACCTAGGCCTCCCCACCCATAACACATTAACCATACAAGGATAAAATTACATCGCAAATAAAGTCTCACATCTAGAACAACATAGAAGGATGAAAAAAACAATCATATTAAATAGGGAAAATTGTCCCCAAAAACAAGGCATTCAACCTTCCATACATATAGGATATCATGGCCCTAACCAAAAGGAATTTAGAATTTATAAGTAAATGGGTGAACTCAGTCCCAAACATTTATCATTATCAAAAAAAACAAGTTTTCTTCCATATTATATTAACTGATTCAGTTATCATAGGTTCCAACTATGGTTAAACTACGAAATCAGCTATAACAAGCTATTCAATTACTTAAACATTCTTTCTAACATTTTTTAGCTTTAATAAGCATTAAAGAATAATTATTCTAATTTAAAATGAAATTTTATCTTTTCAAAACTAATAGTAATTAAAGACTCATATTATGTATCCATATCTATTAACTTATGAAAGAATAAATACTTTTGAACATGTATTGGGCCTCAATTTTATTTCTTCAAATTATAATAATTCAAGGATTCATTAAACTTTCCTCTTATTTAATTCTTTATACATCCAAAAAACTATTTATAGATTTTCATTCTTTAACAATTTTATATCAAACATACTAATACACGTATAAACAATATTCTAAAAAATATTAATATAGATAACACACTATCTTGAAAAATAAGAGGCAAACCGTTATCATGGTGGAAGAACAACAACATGAGACCTCCACAACCATAAACCATTTTCATTTTTTAATCCAATTTAATATTTAATTAGGTTAATTCCACCACCACAAAAAGGTAAAAACCATGATAAATTAACTATTTCAAGCAAATAAAAATAGAATAAATTAATCCCAAACCTTAAAGATTAAACATTATTCACATGAGAAATGAAACAACATATGGATCTTCGATCACCTATCTCACAAGGATATTGTATTCCCCTAAGGACACTGGGCCACAAATGTGACAAAAAAATAAAAATAAACTCTATTATAATGATGGATATCGTACTCCATAACATAGAAAGAAGGATCGAGGGGAATACTATATAGAACAGATAAGAAACCATAAGAAAAGAGGTATAAATCACATCAAATCACCACTGATCGATCTCAGGAAGATGGGGATTAATCCCTATTAAAAGGGGATTCAAATCCATAAAAAACACTCTTGGAAACCTTGGATTCTATAGATTAAAAAGGGAGAAAAGTGATTTTCAATGGTTGTTTGAGTATTTACAGGTCAACTAAAAATTAGAAGACCATGTAGAAACCCTCTAGAATACAACAAACACCACCAAGACTGTGACATAGTCCCCCTAGACCATGGTGAAACCTTCCTGGTCAATCCTTTTCCAAATAACATGACACCTACCATAATGTATATCCTATTTACCTAGGGGAGGGACTATGGCGTAGCTAAGACCACCATGCCTCATACCCATTTTTTCCAAGAAGGGAGGTTATGCTACAACCTACCACCATGGTGTAACTACCTCAAATTAGAAGAACCTCCTCATACCTTTACACTATAGATGGGACCTCGACTTTTTAGCCACTAGAATACTAAGGAAGTTCCTATGCTATAACTTGCCTCCACGTTGCAACCTTGACTAAAAAGGTAGTCGCTCAAAAATTCCTCCTCAAGCTCCCTCATTCCATGACTGGGATTTCTACACTATAGCAACCTACCCTATAACACAACCTAAGGATATACATCACAGTCTACCATAAAATTGAGATTTTACATTCTAACTCCTTGGAACCTTATATAGATACCTCCAAGAACTAAAATCGAAAATGAAGGGTTACTAGGGTTTGATTCCATACATTAGATACCTCTCAAAACATTGTCATCCAAGAGAATTCCATGAAAAAATCACAAGAGGAAAATGGAAAAAGGGTTATCTGAACAACCCAACCATAGGATACCTCTCAAGAATCTCTCCATTATAGAAGATCAGACACCTCACTTAGAGAAAAAAAACAAAAAATCATACAATAATAAACACCAAATATTAAATAAAATCTACTGGAGATACCTCTCAAACAAGATAATGGTCACACAAAAACATCAAGAGGAAACCATCTCATAAACCAGAAAAGGTCATCACAACAAACAATAAAAACTATTAGAGAAGAGATAAACATAAAAAAACTCAGGATGCTGAGCGGATATATGTGACTCATGTTCCCAAGTACTATCATCTAGACCACCATATCTTCATAAGACATGAACCAAGGGAATAACATGCCTACAAAACACCTTATCCCAGTGATCCTAGATCTCTATAGGATGCACCTCGAATGTCACATAATCATTAATGTTGATCTCTCCCCAATAAATTATATGGGAATCATCATGAAGCCAATGGTGAAGCTAAAACACATTTAAGACATAATGTATTTGAATCATATGTGGGTGAAGTGATATAAGATACACAATGACTCCAACATGATCCAACACGTAGAAAGTACCAACAAAATAGGAAGAAAGATTACTCCCATGATCAAAACATTGCTACCCATGATAAAGAGTCACCTTCAAGAACACATGATCTCCAATGTTGAAATTCAATGTTTTAATCCTATTATCAACATAATACTAATGTTGATCATGTTCTATCTTCATCCTCTCATGAATCACCTTAACCATATTTTTCATGTTATTCACTTGTTATGGCCTGTTAATTACCGAATCTCCAACCCCAGTCCAACACAATAAATAATACCAAGGATAGACATAGAAATTTTTAAACATCACTATAAAAATTTTAGAGTAAAAACTATTATTGTAAGAAAACTGAACAATAGTTAGGTGCCTCATCCATAAAACACCATGATCTTGGACACAAGAACTCAACATGTCTTTAAGAATCTGAATGGTCTTCTTTGTTTAAACACCTGTTTGTGGATTAAAAGCATTGCTAAGGAATAATTGAGATCCAAAAGTATAATGGATACCTCTACACAACCTAGAGGAAAAATAATGAACATGATCAGATATTATCATCCTTTTAACCCTATGGAGTATCACCACCTCCTCCAGATACTACTACAACAAAACTTCCCCTGAGATCGACTCTCTGATTGCTATAAAGTGGTATGAATTCATAAAATGATCCACTATCACCCATATAAGATTAAATACTCTTTGAGCTTGAGGTAATTAGATAAATAATTCCGTTGATATGTCTTCCTAATTCTACCTAGGAATATCTAATAGATGGATAAAACTACCAGGAACATGGTATTCAACCTTCTCTTTTGGGTAGACCAAACATAGAGATACAAAATCTACAACCACACACTTTAGACTAGGCCACCAAAACTATCCTCTCAGAGTTTGATACATGTTTTTTATGTTGGGATATACCAATAAAATGACCATATTTCTTATACATATATATTGCATCTTAATAGATGAATATTGATTACATAACACTTCGATCCATACCAAAAATAGTTTAGCTCTAGTATTTTTAGAATCCTGGAAACATAAGAAACTAGTTCATCAAATATCTACATTTTCACCCACTTATTTATTTAAAACTAG
Organism: Viscum album; assembly: GCA_963277665.1. Classification (NCBI taxonomy): domain Eukaryota; kingdom Viridiplantae; phylum Streptophyta; class Magnoliopsida; order Santalales; family Viscaceae; genus Viscum; species Viscum album. The sequence continues at coordinate 1,071,354,120 of OY728127.1, read as the reverse complement.
AACTCTTCTAATACATATCATACTTAATACATTTATTCATAACCTTGGTAATGTAAACATAAGAAAATGAAGATATCAGATTCTTAGTAAGGGTAACCATGTGAGATATAAATGATCATATAATCATAACATGAGAATAAGGGTATAATAACACGATCCTAACATTTGAAAACCATATCCTACAAATCAAATATCATAATATTAAGTCATGAAATAAATATTGACAGTTCATAATACATTAATCATAAGTGAATCATATAAAATGAACTAGGAAATCTTAAAATATGAATAAGACATTGATTTATGGAACACACATAAGCATAGAAAATAATTTCCTTATTAATCAAGTATTATTTACAAGGATTTTATATTGGAATTATTTCACTCCCTAAACCATCATAGCAGTCATGTTTTACTCCTAATACTATCATAGTGTACATAGTTCTTTACTGAACTGGTTCACTCCCAATTCTAGTCATTTTCGTCTCATGAGATATCAACCTTTACCCAATACATTGTTGGGAGATATAGGCCTCACCCATTACGTAATTAAAATCATACATATGTGTTCCATAAGTTAATAAAATATTCATTATATCTGAACCCATGAAAATAAATGGGTTTCATAAGCATTTCATCATTTCATCATATCATAACCCATGGAAAAGGAACATATTTCATACACATATTTTCATCATAAAAATAAAACATATATAGAATGAATAAGGATGGTATCATTAGATCATATACCTAGTAAATAATAAGTTAAATCAGTGGTTTTATTATTTGATTAATTGAAATATTATTAAAATATCATTAAACATTTTTGACAAAAGTATCCTATCTATTTTGAAATAAATTCATAAAAACTACGCACTTGTAAAGGAAACATTTTTATTTGAAAATAACCCTGAATATTTGTAAATTAAACTTAAAATTGAACATTTTTTATGATGGTGATAAAATTCTTTCATTATTTATAATTAAAAAAACATTTCTTCTACATTTTTTCAGAAAATTCATAAAGTAACTCATTTGGGAAATGAGAAAAAAATTATTTTCAAACCATTTTTTAAACATTAAAACATAGGTACACATGACATTAAAAAATATTACTATAATAGTAAAAACCTTATTTAAAAAAATTCTATAAAACATGGATGTTGAAGAAAAAATCTTTTCGATTGAAGATAGAAATAAAGACGATTTTTCTTAAAAACATATTTTCGGTCTCTTGAGTACATAAAGTGAGGGAAATGAAACGAAAACTTCTATTTTAAAAAAATAACCATTGGATAAGATAATTGATAATTATATTGAGAGGTTTATCATGATATCTCACCACCATAACTTAATCATAAACAATCACGATAAACAATGAGATTGTAACTTAAAAACCCTTAACTCAAGTTCGACTAATTTCAAGACCACTATAAATTGCTATATAATAAATTAAAAAATATTATAATTTTATAATATTGTAATATTATACTTATAATATCATATATTATCCCTTTATAACATTTAAATACCCCCTTTTATCAATAATTCCGTATCAAAATTATTATTTCTGGGTGTTAACTGTTTTGTTTATCATCAGTATTTCATTTTAGTAGTTCCAATAATTGTACATTTATCTTTGTTCCATAATATATATAATATTAATAATGATATAAATATAATATATATTCATTATATATATATATTTATAGTCATCCATAAAAGTTAGAGATAGAAAAATGATTTACACCATTCATAGAGATGGTTGGCTGTACGTACGCATGAATGCAGTTTTAATTTTATGAAAAAAGAAATGAAAGGAAGATAAATATTAATTAAAATTTATATTATAATTATTATATCATATATATTCATCAATTTCTTCCTCATCACCATATAATTAAAATATAAATGAAAAATGAATCACATCACTTTGTAGAGGTGGTAGTCCACACATATGCCTGAACGATGTTATTGTTTCCAAAAAGATATATTGGTAAGTAGGTAGATGTGATATTATAATTATAGAAGTATAATTATATCATAAATATCATTAATAAACATTAAACCCATCATAATACCCATATATAAAATACGATGATGAAAAATGAATAGTATCGCTATGTGGAGATGGTAAGTCGTATAAGCGTACGAGCGATACTTTCATTTCTCATTTGATGGGAAATAGGGTGTATAATTGAGTTTTGATAATCATAATAAAATTTAAGAATATTTATGATTCTTAATTTATTATTTTATGATAAATAAAAAATATTTAGAGGAGATAAATTAGAGTAGAAAATAATGTGATTAGTTAAGCCGATTACCTCTTCTTTGAAATGAATCCATTTGATCTACTATAAAGGGCTCTAGGGTTGGTCTTTTTGGAAGAAAAAAACCAATAAAACGAGTATAGGAAAGTGAAAAAGAGAAATTTTTATAGTTTTTCAAGCTATAATGCTCAAATTGGTGTAGAGATGTGGGGGGGGGAGGATCCCATTTATAATTGAGGTGAGAGGCACTTTTGGAATTTCTCAAAAGATTAAATTATAATAAACTAATTATAAATATAAATTCCTTCAAATGGTCAGGTACTTAAATATAAGGTTGTATAGGGTTGTAATACCATAAATTAATGTAATTTAGACAACTTTTGGTGTTATTTTAAACCTTATCATTTTTATTAACCCTTAATTAACCAATTTGAGTTTTAACTACAATAATAGATTTTTCACTATTAAAGGGTTGTAATTTTTACATATCAAGTGAAAATTGGATCATAAAATTTAAATTTATGACATTTTAGATAATTTCATGTCAACATTGTCTTATTTCAACATTTTTATAATTTTTAAATAATTTAATAAAATATTATTTTGATAAAATATCCTTATTGTCAATTTTGAAACTATTAATTTAATTTGACTTAAAATAAAAAAATAAAAATTTTGAATTTGAATATAATATTTTATCACAAAATTTTTTTTTCATATACACCTATAAAATTTGTGTAACACTATAACTTATTCAAATTATATCACTTTTGATATTTTCAAAATCATTTATTTTGTTCTTCCTTTAATTGAATAAATAATTATTTGGTGTTGTGTAAGAATTTAAGGTAATTATATAATACCTAAAAATAAGATACAAATTATCATTATGAATATAATGTTTTTCCTTATGTGAACACATAATTGATCTTTAAAACTAAGTGAGTGATATTTTGTAACTTTCTTTTATTTAATTAATATATAAATCATTTTCATTGAAAATTGTCCAATAACTAACAAATTAAAAATATAAGGTGATGAGGGTCAAATTAAATTCATTCAACAAGAATTAAAATGAAAAATAATGTTTGTACCACTGATTTTTAATCTAGATTAATTTTATTTATCCTTTACCAACATAACAAATTTTACCACTATTACTATCCATATTGATAAAAAATAAAAGGCAGATATTTACCAAATTTGAATCACCTGATTCTAAATATGTAATTTATCTTTTACAATTCAATACCTATAAATGGAAGAAATTAATTTTAAATTAAGCGTAAAAAATTCAATAAAAAACCTTTTTTAGAAAAAAAATACATTTTTAGGTATAAAACGTAATTTATTCTTATCTTATTTCTAGAAAAATATTTTCTAAATGTTTAAAAAAAATTACTAGTTAAATAATATATAAAATTAATTCAAATCATTCAATGATAGTGACTAATTCAATTTTTTAATATAAAATAAATTTCATGTATAAAAACAATTTTTCATAAAAAACATCACTTTTATTTTCAAATAATTTCTGTTTTTAATTCTAATCATTTGATAACTATTAAATTAATTTTATAAATACGTATACCGTATGTTTTTTATAATTTAGTTTTTACTATTTATTCCCACCAATGAAATGACTAGTAAATTACAAACACATAATATTTTAATAATGTTACATGATTCCTTTAAACTTACTATTGAATGTAATGCAAGATATCGAAGAAATAAAATTATTTAAAGATAAATATTTCATAAAAATATAATGGTGTTTTATTTGAATCCAATTAAAATGGATTTTACACTCAAAATTACTCACTCTAATACAAATAGATGAGGACACTTCTACATCATCACATCCTTAGGTTCCTAGGTAGCTTACTCAAATTAAATATTTTCCTAGAAAACTTTGACTATGTGAGTCGTATTATTTCGTAGAACTTTAAATATATGATGTAAAATATCTATCAGTTATAATTAATACAAAATATATTTCTCCAATGATATGAACTATGATTTCAATACATATGAAGGATCAGGTATGTACTTCCTTAGGAGAGATATATGAAACACATCCTGAACTTTAGAGAGATTTAGTGGAAACACCAATCGATAAGCTCTAATCCTAATACGATCAAGAATTTCAAAATAAATGACATACCTAGGGATTAAATTTCCCTTATTTCCGAATATCATTACTCTCTTACAGGGAGATATTTATATTAATATAGTATCATCAAATTCAAACTCTATATCTTTCTGATGATTTTCAGCATAATTTTTTTATTGACTATGAGATTCTATTATAAAATTTTAAATAGATATAACATTATCTACCATTTAATCATCTATATTAGGTTCCAATAGATTTATTTATCCATATAATTTCCAATATTTTTGAGTTTTTCACTTCCTACTATAGTGGACTTCATAAGAATCCTTCTAAATGTTAGAGTAAAAAATATTGTTATACGAAATTTCCTCTAAAGGAATGTTTTGATCCCAAACATCTTTTAAATACATAGATCAAGATCTCAACATGTATTCTATGGTTTGAATGGTCCCCTTATATTGACCATATATCTAAGTATGATAAGAATTATTGAAACTTAACATTGTATCCAGAGTCTACTAAATACTTCTTCAAAACATCAATGTAAATCTTAGAACCTGATCAAATATAATTGATAGTGGTACACCATAAAATATTAACACTTCCTTAATTAATATCAAAGTAATTTTATCAAGATAGAAATATTATCTAATTTAAATTATATGTTTTGACTTCGTAAGGTGATTGATTACAACCCAAATAGAATTATTCTCTTTAGATGCTTTGGTGAGTCCAATGGCAAAATAAATGGTGATGTTTTCCCATTTCTATTCTGGTATGGGTAATGATTGTAAAAACCCATTATAAATTTTTCTCATAGAGTTAACTTGCTGACAAACCAAGCACTGAGAAATATACTCTGCAATATCTCTCTTCATTGCATCCCACTAGAAATACTGTTTCGAATCTCTAGACATATTAATAATTCTAGGATGAATAGGTAATGAATAACTATGATCTTCATATATTATATCCTTCCTAAAATATGGTACCATAGAGATACATACATGGTTCCTAAACCTTATTATTCCATCAAAATCAAGGTTGAACTCAGGAAAACTTCTCACCTTATTTTTCATCTCTACATCTTCCTTCTATACCACTTTAATCTTCACTTGGATATATGTTTGAACACTAATTTAATAAAGACAAAATTTCTCCCCTTCCATCAATATTTCAAGATCTTTAGTTTAAAAGTTCATATATATTGAATATTTTTTATCCTCATCATAGATAATCTAACATGATTCATTCAAATCAGAGAATCACCACATTTTTCACTTTCCTAGGGTGGTAATGTATTGAGTAGTCGTAATCTTTAATCAACTCCAACCATATTTTTTGACACATGTCTAGATAATTTTGATAAAAAATATAATTTAAAATTTTGCGATCTGTATATATGTCACACCTTTTTCTATATAGACAATGCCTCCATATCTTTTATAAAAAAATTACCACATCCAACACCAAATCAGGAGTTGGGTAATTTTTCTCCTGGGCCTTAAATTGATGTGATTCATAATCTATAACCATATCATTCTATATGAGGATGCATCCCAATCCTTTCTTTGATGCATCACTATAGATTACAAACATTTCTCCAATATGAGGTAGTGTAAGATTAGGTGCGCTGACTAGCCTTCTCTTTAATTCCATATAACATTCCTCACATTCATCCATAAAAAGGAAATTAGTGAGTGGATTTGATAGATATAAAATATTCTCCACAAATAACAAATAATATCCCACCAAACCATGACAACTATGGATCTCAGTTATAGTGGCTGGCCTAGGAAAATGTTCAATAACTTATGTACTTAAAGAATATATTGATATACTCTTACATAAATTATATAACCCAAGAATGAAACAATCTGAATCCAAAATTCACACCTGATAAATTTTGGATAATGATTCTCCTTCCTTAGGGTCTTCATAATAATTCTCAAATGTTCTTCATGCTCTTCCTTTATCTTTTAATAAATAATAATATCATCTATAAAAACTTCCACAAACTGATCAAGGAAATCTATAAAGAATTTAATCATTAAATCCATGAATATAGTAGGGGAATTATTGAAACCAAATTGAATCACTATAAATTAATAGGGTCCATACAATGTAAAAAATTATGTCTTGGGTATATCCTCCTTCTCAAACCTTAATTAATGATTTCCAAAATGAAGATCAATCTTGTAAAATTGCTGAGTTATGTGTATTTGATAAAATAAGTCATCAATACGGGGTAGATGATACTTGTTCTTGATAGTGATCTTGGTAATTTCTCAATAATTAATATATAGTTTCATTAATAAATCTTTATTCTTAACAAATATAATAGGTGAATGCCAAGGTGATTCACTTGTCTAAATGAATCCCTTTTCAAGATTCTCCTATATTAGCTTCTTCAAATTTTTCAACTCAATCAGGTTGATTTTATATGGTGTCTTGGAAATAGGTGTACCATTAGGTATGAGTTATGTGGAAAATTAAACTTCATGATTCAGTGGAATATCATGAAACTCTTTCAAAAAGAATTAAAAAAATACTATATAATAGGAATATCTTTGATGTTGAGTTTATCTCCAAGCATTTGAGATAAATGACACTTTTGAATAGGAATCATGACCCATATGATGGATGTAATTTCCATTGAAAGTTGAAATTTTTTATGACACTAATAGGTGATCATTGTTTGGTTTGGAATATCAAATTTAACATCCCTTCCTTGACAATTGATGGGATATTTATGTAAATAAATCTAGTGCATGCCAAAAATAACATAGAATTTAAATAAAGGAAGAATGATAAGATTTGTAGGAAACACATTCCCATAAAAATCAATTAGAGAAGAATCGTAGACTTGGGATGAGATCATCGTAACTCAACATCTAATTTTTGAGTTGGTACTATGATACCCATATAAAATTATTTAGATTTAAAGGAGTGGGTATATCAAGTATAAAATAATAAATTAATAGTTCAAGAGTGGATGGTAATTATACCTTTCCCCATTTCATTATTGTAACCATCGTTAGAAATAGAGATCACATGATATTTCCCTTTGTCTTTAGGCTTTAGAGGATGTTGAAATTAATCATCATCATTAAACTTTATATTTGCGAATTGGTTAGAATAATTCCCATACTCCTTGCATTTAAAACATCAGAGTGTGGGTGGTGCATTCTGTGGAGCTTTATATCTATTCATTTCAATAGCTAACTTCTTCCCATCACTTCAAAATTTGATTTCCCAATGAACTTATTTTACACACTTGATACATTTACCAGTTACCTTAATACAATTTCCCCCATATTTCCTTCTACACTTCAAGCATAAAGGAAGGATCAACTTTTTCTATATGGGTTTTAGATTTTATTTTTAATTAAATTTTTATTTTATTATTAACATCATGAGATTGATGGGTAACTCCAATCTCTACATCCACCTTGAGAGCATATCAAATTATTTCTTCATATCTGCTTAATTATCTTATGGGTAATTCCATTTGGAGACTTGGTTTTAATCCACTGAAGAATCGATCAACCTTACTTTTAGATTGGATGATAATATTAGAAGTGTACCTTGTAAGTCATGTGAAATTTTCATCATAAGTACCTACAGATTCATCATCATTATTTTTTAACTTAAGGAATTATTTCTCCATTTTCATATGAAGAATACATGGAAAGTACTTGTAAAAAAATAATCTTTAAAATTCATCCCACTCTATAGATTCAATTTCTTCTTGTTCTATAATGCTATTGATAAGATTCCACTAATGATTTACTTAACCTTTTAAATTATAAATATCATTAATAACATTTTCATATTCCAAAAATTAACAAAAAAAATATTTTCAATTTATTGATCCATTTATCAACAACTATTGGATCAGTGGACCCACTAATAGAAGGTGGATATTACCTCATGAAAGACTCAACAGAATAATTTTCCATCCTTTTCTCATTTGGATGTTTAGTGTGATTCATATCTTGAGAAATTTGTGTGAGTATAGAAACAATATTTTTCATTCCATCTACCATTAAATTTGGTTCCTTAGGAGGAAAATTATATTATTCTCCATTGCATTCAGCATTATCAGGATTCCTTTTGATTCCAACAATTGACTAAAACCAAAAATTATAGCATGAGAAATAATAATCATAACAGTAAACAAAAAAATCATGAAAAATAATTTATAGGATTTCTAAATTGTGACACCTTCATCCATGACACCTTAGGTTTAACCTTTTACATTCGTGATCATTACCAAAACTTTAGGATTTAATCCTATACATAGACTTATCCCTAGGGTTATTAATAAAGATTTATCATCCTAGTTTCCAAAGGTTAACTAAACCTTTCTCTAATACCAACTATAGAGACCCATACTTTTCAAACATATATATTCTATCTTAGTAGATGAATATTCATTATATAACATTTTGATCAACACCATAATCGTTTAGGTCTAGTATCTTTGGAAACATGGAAACATAAATAACTAGTTCATAACCACCTACCACTTATTTATTCATAATTATCACCTTTCTTAGACCTATCATACTTAATACCTTTTTTATAACCTAGGGAAAGGAAAAATAAGAAAAGGGTGAGCTCAGATGCTCAGTATGGGTAAACAATGGAGATATAAATGATGACATAAGCATAACATGAGATTAAGGGTATAAGAACATAAACTTAACATTTTAAAACCATAACATTCATATAAAAGATAATAATATTAACTCATGGAATAAATCTAAGTAGTTCATAAGACATGAATCATAAGGTAATCAAAGAACCTCAACTAGAAAATATTAACATAGGTATAAGATATTAATTTTTTTCATATAAATAAGCATTGAAAATAATTTACTTAAAAGTCAATTCTTATTTAAAAGTCTATCATTGTATAATGGGTTCACTCCCAAAACCATTCTAGTAGTCAAGTATCACTCCCAATACTATCATAGTGGACATAGTCCCATATTTAACTAGGTTCACTCCCCATTTTAGTCCTATTTATCTCATGAGATATCATTCATTACCCAATGCATTGGAGGGAGATATAGAAACCACACCCTATATAATGAATATAAAAAATATATATGCCAAAAGATTATAAAAAATTAATTATACCATAACCCATGGAAATAAATGGTTTTCACAAATATTTCATCATTTAATCATAGCACAACTCGTGGAAAATGACCAAATTTCATACATGTATTTTCATCATAAACATAAACCATCCTGATAAAGAATAAGTATGGTATCCTTAGATCATATCCCAAGAAAATAATATGTGAAATAAATGGTTTCTATATTTGATGAATATAAATACCATTAAAATATCATTCAACATTCTTGAGGAAAATATACTTTCCATTTTGAAATCACCACTAAAAAAGCTGCACACATATAAAGGATATCATTTTCTTTGAAAATAACCTTATAAACATATAAAGTAATCTTCAAAGAAAATATTAGTTATGATGGTGGGAAAATCCATTCATGCCATATAAGTTAAAAAAATTCCTTCCATATAAGTTGAATTATATTTCTTACTACAGCATGAAACTAAAGACTTGTCTAAATGATGACAGGTTCTAGTGGTGCTCTTTCTATCTAACTTACAACCATAAAAATCATCTTCTGAATAACTAATTAATTCAAATGAATGTTCTATAGGGTAAAAAAGTCCAAAATTGGTTGTATTATTTAGGTACTTAAAAATCATTTTAACAACATTTAAATGAGATTCTTTTGAAATTGATTGAAAATGTGCAAACATGAACACACTAAACATAATATTAGACTGGATATTAGTTACGTATAATAAACATATAATCATATAAATACAAGTAGTTTGATCTACTATCTTTCTAGTTTCATAAAGATCTTGACTACATCTTGTACTCATGGGACCATCGCTACTTTTAGTACTATCCAAGTGAAAACATTTCAAAATATACTTTGTGAATTTTCTTTGATTTAAAAAAATTCCATATTTGTTATAAAAAAATTTTAAATCTAATAAATTATTTTAACACACCCATTAAAATTATTTGAAATTCATTTTGTATATGTTTTGAAAATTTATTACATAAAGAATTTCTTCTACATCCAAAAATAATATCATAAATATTGATTTGTGTAGCCAAAAAATCCTTTGAAATTATTTTTATAAATAAATTAGGTTTAGTAAATCCTTTTGTAAAACTATTTCAAATAAAAAATGATATCATCCTATCATAACTAGCTCTGGGAGCTTGTTTTAAACCATAAAGTTATTTTTTAAATTTAAAAAGATGATCTGGGAAAAAGGGTTTTGAATTCCATGTGATTATTCTAAAAAATAATCCTAAATAATATAACCATTTATAAAGAAACTCTTAACATCAATTTGATATAGTTTAAAATTAAAATTTGATATATATGCATGAAACATTCTGATAGCTTCAAGTATAGCTGTTGGTGTAAATTTTACCTCATAGTCAACACATTCCTCTTTATTACAACCTTGTGCGATCAGTCTATATTTTTTCTTAATGATTGTACGACACTCATAAAACTTGTTTTTATAAACCCACTTAGTGCTAATAGTTAGGAAATATTTAGTTTGTTCCACTAATTCCCATAATTTGTTCCTCTCAAACTGATTCAATTATAATTTTATTTCCATTACCTAGAATTCATCCCCAATTTGTTCAATGATGTTTTTGGGTTCAATCTGTGATAAAAAGGATGGTGGTCAACCAAATTTCTAAGAGAATATCTCGTATGTGTTCCTCTATCTAAATCCTCAGCTATGTCATATAAGGGATAATATATATGATCCCTAAAAATTCTAGGGATAGAAGTATTTAATACTTCATATTCATATATTGGTTTGGGTTCAAATCGTTCCTCAGTACTAGAAAATTTTTCAATAGTAGGTTTCAACGAATTATCACTAAGTTTGTCATATATATCTAAATTATAAAGGTCATCCTCAAGGTTCTCTAAAGATGAGCTAGGTTCATATAGATCTTTTTTATCTAATTTTACATGTATAGATTCTTCCACACTTTTGGTTCTTTTATGGAATTCCATGTATGATTTACTAGATGTTTAATAAACAAGGAATATTTCCTTATTACTTTTTTATGAAACGTTATATAAATTATCCTTTTTATTGAGTATAAAGACCTTATAGCCAAAAGCTCTAAAATAACTAACTTTTGGTTTTCTTCTATTCCATAACTTATATGGGGTATTATTTTAAAGTGGTATAAAATGAAATACTTTTATAATATAGAAATATATATTAATATCCTATGACAAAAATTAAATAGGTAAATAATACTCAATAAGCATGATCTGGTAAATTTCATAAAGTGTTTCGTTTCTTATTTCTACTACACCATTCTATCATAGAGTACTAGGAAAAGATAAGTTGTGATCATAGAGATGTTTTGAGAATACATATCCATAGTCTATATTTTCAAACTCAGAACCATGAAGACAACTTAAGGTCATAATATATTGTTCGATATGGTTTTCTGCAGATTTTTAATTTCTGAAAAAATACGATCAAGATTCACTTTTCTGAGCTAGAAAGAATACCCAAGAATATCTGGAAAATTATTCCACTAGAACATAAACATATTACTTCATATTTATGATATAAAATATAGAGGGTCCAAACAAGACCATGTGAATTAGCTCTAGGGGTTCATAAGTTGAAATTTCTTTCTTGGTTTGAAAGAGATATTATGGTTCTTCCATTTTTGACATCGGTTATAGACATTGTCAATTGGGAATTCCACTTTAGGATGACCATTCATGATTAATTTACTAGTAATAATTCTTTTTTAGTGAATTTTATAGTGTATTAGTCTCCTATTCCAAATCCAAGTATCTTTATGAAAGTAACTTAAACAAGAAATATTTTGATAAAAAAATGAATTCAAATCGATATCATAAACATTATCATTACACAAGGCAGTAAAAACAAAAGTATGCTTGGAATAATTTTTTTTACAAGAATTATTTTAAAATTTTACATGATACCCATCATCTCATAACTATGATATTCTAAGAATATTATTTTTAATCTATCTATAAACAGAAATTTAGAAATCAGAATAGTACTAGAATTACTAATTTGACGAAGTCTAATTATATTTCCTTTGGAAATTTCACCAAATGTGATGTGTCTTCAATATACTTTGATAAGGTCCTCAAAGATCAAGTAGTCCCTAGTCATGTTTCTAGATCATCCATTTTCTAGATTCCATATATGTTTACAAGTACTCTTTAAGAAGGATTCCTATAAAAAAGTTAAATAAGAAATGATTTTGGTACCCATATTTCTTGGGTCAAAAAATATTAGAGATAAAATATTTATGAATAGGAAGTTGTTTAATTGGTTTTATATAATAATTCTTTGGACTTTTAGAAATAAAAAATTTATTAGGCCCATATTAATAACATTTATTTATTGATTTCGTAGTTTTTGAACTAGTAATAAATTTGTTCTTATATATCCTCTTTTGTCTAGGCTGGTAACCAATCCCAGTGGTATACTTGGGTGTGCTTTGTTTTCTGAGAATCCTTGGAAGGGTTTCTATACCATGTATGAATATTTCCATATCATTTTTAAATTTCTAATTGGAAATTTTTAGTTCATTTTTTCGAGAAATTTGATTATTCTCTATAGTAATTTCAGACTTAAAGTTAGAAGAAAAATCATGGTGCTTCTTTAAACTCTTATATTTATCCTTCATCTCAATAAATGATTCTTATAGAATATTAAATTACCCAAATAGATCATCAAAACCTATTTTTTCATCATTTATTTGATTCATATAAATATTTGAAATATAAATAATAGATACATAAATAGTATTTAGTACCTCAGATGGTTTTTTCATGAAGCATATGTTACTTCTGTCATTTTTATCTTCTCTTATCAAGTCAGTATCACTTGGACTATCTTTAGAGGCACTCCATGTGACTTCCATTTCCTTATTTGGTATTTTTAATTTGTCTTCATATCATTTCTTGTATTTCACCTTAGTACAATCAACTTTAATGCGTATTTTTCTTTTTCTCTCATAATAGGTTATCCAATTAGTTGAATAATCCTTTTTCTACTCTTTCCTCTAATTTCCTATATTTTCAAAGTTACCTATATAATTTTATTTCATAAAAAATTTCTTCTTTTAGATACTTTTAAATCATAGGTCTAGGTGATCCATTTACTCATCACTATCAATAGGTGACTCATTATCACTCAAACTGTAATATTTTATCTTCTCTTTTATTTTTTAAGTCAAAAATTTTGAAGGAAACTGATTAATTTTTTGTTTATCATATTCTTATATATTCAATTTCAATTCCTCCTCACACATCATAAGTTTTATAATAATATCGTTTACTGGTAATTTTCATATTTCACAAGATTCTCTAATAGAAATAGAGGTTCCTCTCCACCAATCAGGTAGAAATATCAGAAGTATCATCACTTGATATTTATCTAAAATTTTATTCCCAAGTGGATGAATTGTGTTAAAAATATTTTTAAAATAGAGATACATATTATAAATAGATTCATCAGGTTTCATATTGAATTTATCATATTTAATGGTATAAGTATTTAAGTGAATCTCTTTAACATTGGATGTTCCTTCATGAGAAACAACTAATGTGCCCCATATTTCTATAGTAGTATAACAAATAGATATTATATTAAATTAAACTTATAAAATTTCATAGTATAGGGTATTAATATATTTAAAATTACAGTAAAATAAGACCTTATTGGAATCACTCTATTCATCTCTAGCAGCTTTTGTTTTTTCACATTTATCCTTAATAATGATCAAAATATCAAACACATTTATCACTATATGAATTTTCATCTTGATATTCCATTGAGTATAGTTAGTTCCATTAAAATAAGGTTTACAGTTAGTGGTAGTTATTTATTTTCTATTATTGTCCATGAAGACTAAAATTTAGAATTAACAGAAATTTTGACATCATTTAATAAACCTAGATCATAGTAAAAAGTAATTGGAAAAATACTCGGATACCATATATTAGTAGTATTGGACAACACAAGAGTGTATTGAATTGAGTTTTCAATTAAAATTTCCATTAAAAATGATTTAAAACTTTAATACCCAAATTTATAAAATATGAATATTAAACTAAAACAATATAGTTATATAATTTAATCTTTTCAAAAAGATTCTAGAATTTTGATCATAACTCAGTTAAAACAAGTTTTAAAACTATATTAACTTTTGAAATATTTTTACTTGAATACAAAACCATATATAAAACATAGATTAATTTAACTATAATGTTATTTTTTTTAAATGATTTTGGAAAATATATACTAGTTTGTTTTGAAAGAAGAGTATTAAAATATAGATAAAATATATAGTGGAATTAAATTGGGGGTTCGGTCTTAAGCCAGGACCTAACCCCCTCTACTTGGAAATGACCCACTTACAAGTATTTTATTATAAAATAAACTAATCCAAAACATGGATTATGTTTTAAAAAAACTATTCTCAAATATTATAGGTTATACAGAGCCTCTTCCACCATTCTATGTAGGAGAAATAAAACATAACTATACACATGCAGTCAAGGATACACAACCTCTTCTAAAGTCATCAACAAGAGAAGTAAATAAAGAAATTAGATAAATAGTGCCTTCCAATATGTAGTTTATATTAATAACTAGTTCTAAATTGTAAATAGTTTACAATACCCATAAATCAAAAGTAATAAAAATAGAGTAAGATAAAGTAAAGAATTTTTTTTAAGAGAGTTTGTTGTAGTGTTATTCTGTAAGATATTTCTTATAATTTTATTCTTTTGTTTTGGAATTGATATAAAAAGACATTAATTTGTTATCAGATGTGTTGTTGACGTTTTGGTGAGAAAAAGGTGTTGCATATGTTGAAAATAGATTTTATTCTTTTTGTTTTCATTTATGAAAAAATCCGATGTATCTGTGTCAAGTTTTATTTTATTATATCTCAGTTTCATCACTTTTTATATATTTCTTCATAAATTTAAAAAATAATATGTCTTCATAAATATCCATTAATGAATCGTCATTTAATATCCTCATACTTTGATAATAAACATGGACTCACTAAAAGCTTATGATAGGCATTTAATTCTTCAAAACAAGTGGTTGGATTAATATATTTAATAATATAATAATATATTAATCACCTTTATAAATGGTTGATTTAAATTTTCTACTTCATCATCTATGGTTTATTCCATACTTTTTGTATTCTTTGATATGTTTTATGAACAATCACCTGTACAAAAAATTGATCATTTTTTCATATGGTTGATCTCCTTGTACTTGAAGTTGATCACCTCACACTTGAGGTCCATCCAAAACTTTTCTAATTTTGAGAGTACTGACTAGGGTCACTTTATTTGGTATTGTAGTTGATTCTTTACTTTTTTAAATACTTTTAAAAAAATGGTAAATTTCATTTCACCTTGTGGTTTTATGGTAGTTCATTCAACCAGACTAACTAGTTTTGTGGTTGATCCAATAGCTTAACATGCAATTGATCTATCCCTTTTTGAAAAACCTGGATCTTTATGGTTGATTTTTATATAATTTGTGGTCACTCAGTTATTTATTATGTTCACTTGGTTCATTCTTATGGTTTCTTATTTCTTTTTCTATAAATTATTCACAGTTGATCATATTGTTGTATAATCAATTATATGCATCGTACGGTCGATTTCATGTATCATGTGGCCGATTCCATACTTAGTGAAATTTTAATTCTTTTCTAGAAAATGAATTTACATTCATAAATTTTAAAATAGATTAAAAATTGCATAAACATGATTTTTTATTTTTAAAATAAGGAATTACTAGAATAAGCCAACATGAATAAGAATATCATCTGAAGGTAAGAGAAATTTCCTTAATCTAGTACATAAATACACTCATTCATATTAGATCAAAGGAGGGAACAATAGGGAAGGAAGGGGGGGAGACTAAATAAAATGGATTATCTAAATATCCTTGTAAAGATAAAATGAATAGGTGGGGGGGTTAAAATAATGGTCATTAACCTACATTTGAAAAAAGATATAGGGTCTACTGGGTACCAAATCGATTTCCATTGGTTACTCAACACCGCACCAGGTACCTGGTGGAATTACATTGGCCCCTCAGTGGACTATCCATATTTGTAGTACCACTTCCACTCTAACCATGTACATCATGATACCTGACTAGATACTCAGTGGATCCTTATACCTCACCCCAGTCCCCTCTCACTCATCAAAACAACCCAAAATTCATTTAGGGTCCTTTCTATCCAAATCTCTTCCACTAAAACCACCATTTCCACATTTTAAACATACCTAAAACCTCAATCCTATAATATATATTCCCAAAATTGAAATTTAATTTGATTACAATCCTACAACACCCATAATTCTTATAGTTTTAGGGATATGTAACGAAATAGGTCCCTATAAATGTCACATGACTTCTTGGGTATGTCACAAATATTATTATATGAAATAATTTATTGGTATGTATGATAGATTGAACTAAGACGTTTCATTAGTACCTTTGGAACTACATAGGGTGTGAGACCTTAAGAGGTTATAGTTTATCAGGATAGAGTTGAGGAATATTTAATCATATAAAATTATACAGATATAAGTTATGTGATTCCTATAAGACCTTAGTGAATGATCACTTGAGGTGTGATCAGATATGATACAACCATAGAAATGTGTGAAACACATCATTTTATATCATAAATGGATATAGTATTAGACCTTAAAATGCTACATCATGCATGATATAAAGAAAGAGATACTATAGGGATAGTCATATATGGATTGAAAAGTGAAAATCACTTGATCGAAGTATAACTTGTGTGAGATATGAGATCTTGGTAGTATTTTTATGATATGACCAAGGGATCATGAGGGATACATGTAAGCGAAAATAGTTAGCCCGTATGGATTATGAGGTGATACCTCTTTATAAATGTCAAAGGTGGTGGGAAGGTTGATAGATTTTATGAAATATTTATGGGATAACTAATTTGGTATGGTTATTAGAGAATTAGAAGAGTTTCCCAACTATGGTCAGAATAGGTTATCAACTTAAATTTTACAACTCATCATGAGATGATGTAATGTTTTTTATAGGTGGGAAAGTATAAATACGAGTTTTCCAAATTATAGGTATATCTATCAGTATTTGATCATTATTAATATATTTTTAATGGTATCATAGAATTCTATTGTATATAACCATGATGTTTATTGGCTCTAGAGTGAGGCTCATGGGTTGAGTCTGTTATGGTAAGATGAGAATTACTTGTGAGTGATGGCATTCGAGTGATTATGAAATTTTATAAACCTAATTCCCATTGAATAAATATAAGGTAAATACTATATCAGGGAGCTAACCATTGTTTTTTTGAAAGTATAACCCTTGTTTTGGGTGAATTAAATTGATGAATTTAAGGAATGAAATTTATTGAAAACCAACCCAGTGATTGTCAGAGTTTTTCATCAGTTCTAGGATAAAAATAGAAAAGAAATGTCAATTGAGTAAAAATACCTAGATATAGGTATTGATATATAAAATTTAGGAAGAGTAAATAAATTTGGTAACTAGTGAATGTGATAATTGAAAATAGATGAACATGTTGGTCAAATTTGAGAATACAGACACTCATTAAATAGTAAAATGAAATGTATAATGGATCAAGGCTGTAAATAGTCGTAAAAATCAAGGGAAATTTTTTTTCTTAATTTTTTTTGGGATTTTACAGGAACGTTGTTTCTGACGGAACCTGATTCTGAGGCCCGGTGTGCCCGGAATCAATTTTCAAAGTTTAGCTCGGGTATGTTCAGTAAATGAACGAGCGGGTTTTCCTAAATTTTGAACCGGTGCTCGGAATCGAATTCTGAGGGCACCGATGGAATCGTAGTGCCGGTAATTGCTTAAGAACACCTTTTTCGGAGTTTCGTTTTCTCGGGTGAGGTTATTAATTAATTGGGTTAACTAAAGAATAAAATAAAATATTGTGCAACATGTTTTATTTTTTATTCTTAGTAGTGCTAACCTAGGCATGGTGGATGGAGTGGGACCCACATATATCCTAACTCCTAGGTAGGATATTAGTGATGTGGGGCCCACACGAGCCACACCCCTTTATTACCTTTAACCTCCCACGTGCATTTAATATGGTAACTCACCTACACCCTACCCCTCTTTAATGCCAAGTCAACGCTCGCGTTTAATAGGATTATTAAACGCCTCATTAATTGTCCAACACACGTTAAATTAAATCGTCATCTATTTTTGAATTTCAAAAACTGATGGCATGAGTAATAAAATAATGCAACGCCTTATTTTATTAGGTGGTTGCGTTGGGCGAGAAGGATTTGAAGAAGAGAGCCCAAGACTTGGAATCCTCGTCTTCCTCCTTGAAGAATATGAAGAACGCACTGTCACCGATGAAGAACACCAGCCTCTGACGAAGGGCGAAGAAGAACACCAAACCCTCAGAGATCGATGACGCGACGCCGTGTACCGCGACGCCGACGATTCTCTTCTTTGCGACACCTTTTTCCATGACGCCTTCTTCCGTGACGTTCTTTCCCGCGACGAACCTTCGTTCAACAAACGCTTGAGGTAGGGGTTATTTGTTTTTTTCGTGAATTTATACTTTTCCGTTCTTCATCTTTATCCTTGGGCCACTTTATATCAACTTATCGGGAGGAGGTCAGACCGCACGAACACGGCCATCTCTCCTCCCCCCCTTTTTTTTGTTATGTTGTTGCGGTTCGAAAAAAGGCGGCACGGTGCAACGGCACCGTGCAGAATCCTAGGAAACACGACGAAGTTGGGTGGCGCCGTCGCGCCACGTCGTTGAGGCCAAACGAACCCGCGGCCGGAGTCGGGCAGCAGCGAAGGGGTGCAGCGTCGTTGCACCGCGCCGGAGAACCACGAAGATACCGCGGCTGGTGCGGGGCCGCGGCAGAGGGGTGCGGTGCCGTCACGCCGCACCGGTTGGACAAGGTCGCGGCTCGAAGCCGCAGTGGTGCAAGGCTGGGTGGCCGGAACCGCCGGCTGCCGGCACCTCGGAAGGGTGGGACCCCAGCGGTCCCACAGAAGCAGCTCCGGCCGGCCAGATTCTAGGAAACCGGGGGTCGTAACCCCAGCTTTCCAAAGGAGCCCCCCCCCCATGCGGGGGCCGCGGCTCATCAATCAGCGGGGCAGCGCCCCCCCCCCCCCCCCCCCCCCCCCCGTCCGCATAGCTGGGCGCTGGCCGAGCTGGCCACGCGGCCGTGCAAGCACGCCAGGACGTGTCAGGCCGCGCCCACCAGGCCGGGCTGTGCCCTAATGGGTCGGACCCAGACCCGGTTCAGGCCGACCCAGGGGGGGTTGGGCCGCGTCGGACCGGGCCCAGACTCCCCATTTTCAGACCACTTCCGGTCTTTTGCTCATATTGTGGGCTACGGACCTCCGATCGACGCACCTTCAGTTTCAATGTGATCCTTGGATCAAGACGGTCGTTTCGGTATATTACACTCAAGGTTTCGGAGAACTTTGGGTATGGCTGGGTTAGTTCGAACACGAAACCAACCGGGCCCTTGGAGCGGAAACACTTATTATTTGAGCTCTGGACGTCTGATTGACGTGCCGTCGACTTTGTTGGATTCCTCTTAGTGAGACGGCCCTTTTGGATTAGTCCACTCAAGGTTTGGACGCAGTTGGAGTGCGGTCGGGTAGGTTTTGACTTAAAAACCAACCGGGCCCCTGGAACGAAAAAGCCAATAACTCTCAGACCGGGCGTCCGATTGACGCGCCGTCTGTCACGTTGGGTTCCTCTTGTTGAGACGAAACTTTGAGATACACCAACTCCGGACTATGTGTAAGTTGATGTATCGACCCCTTGGATCGTGAAGCGGACCCTCCTTGAATGAGCATGTTGTGTGCGGGAACCCTAGAGCTGGCTACGATTGTGACTGTCGAGACTGCACTGAAATCCTATGTGGGTTTGGCGGCAATGAAGACCGTACTGAAATCCTATGTGGGTTCGACGGCGCTGAAGACTGCACTGAAATCCAATGGGGGTTTGGCAGCGATGAAGACCGTACTGAAATCCTATGTGGGTTCGACGGAGATGGGGACTGCACTGAAATCCTATGTGGGTTCGGCAGTGATGAAGACCGTACTGAAAACCTATGTGGGATCGACGAAGATGAAGACCACACTGAAATCCTATGTGGGTTCGGTAGCGATGAAGACCGTACTGAAATCCTATGTGGGTTCGATGTCAATGACTACTGTTCTTGAATCCTACGTGGGTCTAGCAGTGTCTGACTCTATTCTTGCTATCCTATGTGGGTCTGGCAGAGTAGCTGGTTTAGCATCCTACGTGGGTCCCAGCTTAGATGAATCAGTGTCTATATCTGATCATCTCTATCACCGAAAAGGTATACCTGTGTGAGTTGAGTCTTGACTTTCAATCATTATCTTGGATATGATTGACTTGCTTTCCTATGTGGATTGTGTTGTGTTATCCTGTGTGGACGTGATTGAACTTGGGCTCGGATGCTGGAGTCGAACTGGAATTGATGACTTAGGTATATGTATGGGCATATACCTAAGTAGTGTTGGTTGTTACTTCGTGCTTGTATCTTTATTTTGCGGATTATCCTTTGTGGATTTTGGGAGACCTTTGGGGGTCTCGGGGTCCCTACTGAGTAGCGTATACTCACCCCTGCACGGGCTATGCCCGCACTACGTTTTGTTGGATGCAGACGACGGACAACACTGATCGTGGTAGAGGCTAGTGGAGCAGTCGGTACCTGGAGGTGGACCACTGGGCGGGACGTACACGGAGCGAACGGCTGGACCCGAGGAGCTGAGGTGGCTATCTGTACCCACCCTTCATGTGGGACTACCAGTGGACGGCTCGACGTTGCTGCTTTACTTTTAGTTACTGTACTTTCTTTCCAGTTGTACTTTACTTTCAGTTTGGGTTTGTATTCTGGCCTATTTACTTTCCACACTTACTTGTACTCAGTTTACTTAGTGTTTACTTCTGCTGGCTTACTCTGTGGTGTTTTTTTACTTATAAAGGAAATGTCTTCCCCTTTTTTGACGGTATTTACGCCTTGGTTCTAGTCGCCAGCCCCTGGCCTATGGGAGGTGGGCTTGGGGTAGTCACGGCATAGGTCCCGAGGACGGGTCGTGAAAAATTGTTGTCAGTGGGGTTCGGTTCTACCGCAGAACTCTGGACTCTGATCTTTCTTCTATGTGAAGCAATAGTGTTAAGGGTATTGAGTGTGGTTATCATTCCAGGGAGTCCAGTGTTGGTGCGGTGGCCGACGTATCCGTACACTAGGACCCTGACTTCTGATTTCCGACTCAATGCATGAAGACATTGATTGCATGTGTGTTTCAAAAGTTTTATTTGTGATTACTTTGTGTCAGCTCACTAGGTATACTGTTTGACCATGGCACACCTGTTTCTTTTCAGGATGGCCCCACGACAACAGCCAGCTAGGGTTCTGAGCATTGTGTGAGACGACAGCCCACCAAGCGACGAGGCCACGGTGTAGGGCCCATTGACAGCGGAGGTACTGGCGGTACCTCTACCCACCGAGCCACTGATGCTACTAGCCCCGACCGCTAATAGTGCACGTCGCCTTATTGCACTGCACGAGTTTCAGCATCAGCGACTGCCTAGGTTCCGTGGGGAGACGGACCCTCAGGCGGCCGAGGATTGGCTGGAGGCAGTTGTTCGAGTTTTCATGTTAGTGGGGACACCAACTGACCTCATGGTGATCCTTGCAGCGAGCCTCCTACACGCGGCAGCAGGCAGATGGTGGAGCTTGATGCTCCAGGTGCACGACGAGGCATCACTCCTCTGGACGGAATTTGAGAGCCTCTTTCGCTCGGAGTTCGTCCCAGCCACCCTCCGTGCGGTGCGCATCCAGGAGCTTCTATAGTTGCGGCAGGGCAGCATGACGGTTGCCCAGCACTCGATGAGATTTACCAACCTCTCGTGCTATTCGATAAACATGGTACGGGACCTATTCTTCTGGGCTCGGACCTTCGAGCAGGGACTGAGGCATGATATCAGAGCATCGATGATCTCTCTCAGCATTCTGACACAGGCAAGAGTACTGGATCGAGCTCTTCTCATAGAGAGCTTTCCTGCCGAGCCTACGCCAGCAGCGAGACCTACCACAGGGCGGCATGTAGCAGAATCATCTGCAACTGGCAGTTGACGGATGTCATAGGGGTCCAGGCAGACCGGACCATTAGGCAGACGACCTCAGGACACTGTCTCAGAGGTGCAGGGCATAGGGCATAGAGCCAACCTTCCGAGGAGCAGACAGTGCTACGCATGCGGC
Source organism: Viscum album (assembly GCA_963277665.1). NCBI lineage: Eukaryota > Viridiplantae > Streptophyta > Magnoliopsida > Santalales > Viscaceae > Viscum > Viscum album. The sequence continues at coordinate 1,071,331,272 of OY728127.1, read as the reverse complement.
GGGAAGGGTCACATGGCTCGTGACTACCCGACCCGCCGTGCAGAGGAGCAGCAGACGGTTGAGGGCCCACCCAAGCAAAGGCAGAGGGTCGACCATGGCGGTCCGCTGAGAGCAGGCGGACGAGTCAGGGGAGCTAGCAGAACAGCAGGTGGTGGGAGACGCTTTGAGGCTATACCACCACTTCCACCAGGAGGTCCACCCCGACCACAGGGAGCTGGCGGGTAGATACAAGCTCAGCTTCAGGCAGCAGAGGCCTATGACCATGGCGCGACAGAGATGATTCGAGGTACGATCTGTGTCTACTCCACCCTTTCTGCAGTTCTTATAGACACAGGAGCGAGTCATCCTTTTATTTCTGCTGCCCTTGTTTGGAGCTCAGAGATTCCGACGGAGCCGTTGGCTCGATCCATATGGCTAGAGACTCCTACGAGAGCAGACTCGACGATTACGCACTTGTGCCGGAAGTGGGAGATTACTCTATGAGGCGAGAGCTTTGTCTGGGATCTTCTTGTAGCGGCATCGAGACCTTATGACGTCAACTTGGGCATGGATTGGTTATCTACAGTCCATGCTCAGATCAACTGTTTTAGGCGCAAGTTGCGGTGTGTAGGCACCGACGGGAGCAGGTTCACCTTCACCGGTGAGAAGGGAGCCTTTGCAGCATAGGATGGACTCATGCGAAGGAGAGGAAAACCCATCACTCATCAGTTTTCTAGCCTCATCCTAGGAGTATTTGACATGCAGAGTCCTAGTTTTCCTGTAGTGGTGGATCAGTATGCAGATGTTTTTCCAGACGACGTTCCTGGACTACCTCCTCGCCGAGAGGTAGACATTTATATTGACCTATACCTTGGGATAGCATTGATATCCACTCCAGCATATCGGATGGCCCTCGCTGAGCTTCGAGAGCTACGAGTACAGTTGGAGGACTTGCAGAGCAAGGGATTCATCTGACCCAGTGTTTAACCCTGGGCTTCCCCGATATTGTTCGCCAAGAAGGCGGACGGGAGCTTACGACTGTGTGTCGACTATCGTCACCTGAACCAGGTGACCGTGGGGAACAAGTATCTGTTATCGAGGATTGATGAACTCTTTGATCAGCTCAAGGGAGCATGGTGGTTCTCAAAGATAGACATTAGATCAGGCTATCATCAGCTCAGAGTTCAAGACGAGGTCGTGAAGAAGACGGCTTTCAGATGTCGGTATGGCCACTATTAGTTATTGGTTATGCCTTTTGGCGTAACCAAATCTCCAGCTGTGTTCATGATTCTCATTAATAGGATCTTTTAGCCTTACCTCGATCGATTTTTCATGGTCTACATCGACGACATATTGATATATTCGACCCCTAAGAAGGAGCATGCCGACCACTTAAGGGGTGTACTAGACACACTCCGAGAGCACCATATTTATGGAAAGCTCTCGAAGTGTCAGTTCTGGTTACATAAGGTCCACTTCTTAGGACATGTCATCATTGAGGTGGGAGTTACGGTGGATCCTGTGAATATCGAGGCAGTGCTAGCTTGGGAGTCACCCAAGAGCGTGATGGAGGTACGGAGTTTTTTGGGTCTAGCGGGGTACTACCAGAGATTTGTGCCAGACTTCTCCAGAGTTGCTGCACCACTCTCAGCTTTGACGAAGAAGGGGAAAACCTTCGTGTGGTCAGAAAGATGTCATAAGATCTTCCAGGAAATGAGATAGAGATTGGCCAGCACGCCTATCTTGAGGCTACCGGAGGAGGGAGTAGGGTACGTAGTATACTGCGATGCATCAGGGATCGGACTTGGGTGTGTCCTGATGCAGGAGCGGGCAGTGATCGCCTATGGATCACTTCAGTTGAGGCAGCATGATCAGAACTATGCTACCCATGACCTGGAGTTAGCAGTAGTGGTCTTCGCTCTGAAGATGTGGCGACACTATCTAATGGGAGAGTGCTTTACAGTCTACTCTGACCACCAGAGTCCCAGGTACATCTTCTCGCAGAAGGACCTAAATATGAGACAGCGATGATGGCTCGAGTTCCTCTAGCACTATGACTTTGAGATATTCTATACTCCTAGGAAGGGGAACGTAGTAGTCGATGCTCTCATCAGGAGGACGGACATCCAGCTACTCGGGGAGGCGACGGAGCATCTAGCCACTTGGAGGATATCCTTCGTGGATAGAGATGGAGAATCCTTTCTTCAGTCACTCCTCCACTACTGTAGCGGGTCAGAGAGGCATAGCATGGGGACGCTGACTTTGAGATGCGGCGTGCACAGATATCCTCAGGACAAGCACCTGATGGATTCTCCGTAGGAGGAGAGCACGATGTCCTTTTTAGAGGACGTACCATGGTACCAGCTTCTCTGCAGGAGGATGTGCTGAGAGATTTTCACACTTCCCCTTTAGCGGTATATCCTAGATTGGCGAAGATGTACCAGGATCTCAGAAGACAGCACTGGTGGCCGGGTATGAAGAAGGTTGTGGCAGAGTTCGTTTCTCGATGCCTCACCTGCCAGCAGGTGACGGCAGATCACTATGTACCAACAGGCTTGGTACAACCCTTGGAGGTCCCAGAGTGGAAGTGGGATGGGTTATCTATGGATTTCGTGACTGGACTTCCATGTACATCCAGAGGTCACGACTCCATTTGGGTGATTGTCGACCGACTCACCAAGTCGGCCCACTTCTTACCCATCAGAGAGTAGGGCTCAGTAGAGAGCTTGGGACATCTCTGCATTCAGGAGATTGTACGGCTTCATGGTGTGAAATCATCTATCGTCTCCGATCGAGATGCTCACATTACTTCCTGGATTTGGAAGAGGTTGTAGGAGGCATTCGGGACGCAGCTACGTCTGAGCACTGCCTTTCACCCTCAGACGGATTGTCAGACAGAGAGGGCCATTCAGACTCTCGAGGACATGCTCCGAGCATGTGTCCTCGACTTTGTTCTTAGCTAGGAGGGCCACCTACCCTTGGTGGAGTTCGCGTACAATAACAGCTACCACTCCACCATCGGGATGGCACCATACGAGGCATTTTACGGCCAACCTTACTGATCACCTCTGTGCTGGATAGACCCTGGGGATTCAACACTTGTTGGACCAGAGATGGTCTAGGCCATGACAGAGAAGGTCCAAGTCATCCAGGAGTAGATGAGGATAGCTCAGAGCCGGCAGAAGTCTTATGCTGACAGGAGGCGGAGGCCACTGGAATTCAAGGATGGCGACTACGTCTTCTTGCGGGTCTCACCTCGACGTGGATTACGTAGATTTGGCCGAGGCGGCAAGTTATCTCCGGGCTTCATTGGACCATTCCAGGTCCTCAGTAAGATAGGAGAGGTGGCTTATCACCTGGATCTACCACCTTAGTTGCACTGGTTACACGACGTCTTCCACGTATCTCAGCTGAGGAGATACATTCATGACCCGACGCATATCATCAACCATGGGGAGCTGGAAATTGACGATGGGGAGACATTTAAGGAGGTCCCAGTGGAGATCAAGGATCGACAGGAGCGAGTCCTACGTGGATGGTAGATACATCTAGTGTGCATCAGATGGCAGCATGGGAACCTTCCGAAGAGCACTTGGGAGCCGGAGGCTCAGATGCATGCTCAGTACCCACAATTGTTCCCCTAGTTTATGATGTATCTTTACGGAGATGTAAATCCCTGAGGTGGGATTAATGTAATGACCCTTAAAATTTAAGGGAAATTTTTTTTACTTAATTTTTTTTGGGATTTTACAAGAACGTTGTTTCTGACGGAACCTGATTCTGAGGCCCGGTGTGCCCGGAATCAATTTTCAAAGTTTAGCTCGGGTATGTTCAGTAAATGAACGAGATGGTTTTCCTAAATTTTGAACCGGTTCTCGGAATCAAATTCTGAGGGCACCAATGGAATCGTAGTGCTGGTAATTGCTTAAGAACACCTTTTTCGGAGTTGCGTTTTCTCGGGTGAGTTTATTAATTAATTGGGTTAACTAAAGAATAAAATAAAATATTGTGCAACAGATTTTATTTTTTATTCTTAGTAGTGCTAACCTAGGCATGGTGGATGGAGTGGGACCCACTGATATCCTAACTCCTAGGCAGGATATTAGTGAGGTGGGTCCCACATGAGCCCCACCCCTTTATTACCTTTTACCTCCCATGTGCATTTAATATGGTAACTCACCCGCACCCCCACCTCTTTAATGCCAAGCCAACGCTCGCGTTTAATGGGATTATTAAACGCCTCATTAAATGGTCAATGCACGTTAAATTAAATCATGATCTATTTTTGAATTTAAAAAAAAGATGTCATGAGTAATAAAATAAGACAACACCTTATTTTATTAGGTGGTTTCATTGTGTGAGAAATATTTTAAGAGGAGAGCCCAAGACTTGGAATCCTCATCTTCCTCCTTGAAGAACGCGAAGAACGCACCGTCGCTGATGAAGAACGCTGGCCTCCGATGAAGGGAAACGGAGAACACCGAACCCTCGGAGATCGAAGAAGTGACACCATGTACGGCGATGCCGATGATTCTCTTCTCCATGATGCCTTTTTCCGCAACGCCTTCTTTCGCGACGTTCTTTCCCGTGACGAACCTTCATTGAAAAAATGCTTGAGGTAGGGGTTATTTGTTTTTGTCGTGTATTTATCCTTTTCCGTTCTTCATATTTATCCTTGGGCCTCTTGATATCAACTTATCGGGAGGAGGTCGGACTGCACGAACACGACCGACTCTCCTCCCCCCCCCCATTTTTTGTTGTTGTGTTGTTGCAGTTTTAAAGAAGGCAGTGTGGTGCAACGACACTGCACGGAATCCTGGGTAATGCGAACAAGATGTGCGGCGTCGTCGCACCACTCCGTTGAGGCCGAATGAACCCGCGGCCGGAGTCGGGTCGTAGCAAGGGGCGTGGTGCCGTCGCGCTGCGCCGGAGAACCACGAAGATACCCCGTCCGGTGCGGGGCCACGACGGAGGGGCGCGACACCGGTCGGACAAGGCCGCAGCTCGAAGCCGCGGCGGTGCAAGGTCGAGTGGCCAGAACCGCCGGCTGCTGGCACCTCGAAAGGGCGGGAACCTGGCGGTCCTATGGCAGCAGCTCCGGCCGGCCAGAACGGGCTGGACGGCTTCCAGGAAACCAGGGGTCGTAACCCCCGGCCGGCCGAAGGAGCGACCCCCACGTGGGGGTCGTAGCTCATCAATCAGGGGGCAGCACCCCCCCCCCCCCCCTCGTCCGCTCAGCTCGGCACTGGCTGAGCTGGCCACGCGGCCGCGTGAGTGCACCAGGCTGGGCCAGGCCACGCCCTAATAAGCCGGACCCAGACCAGGTTCGGGTCGACCCGGTTCGGGTTGGGTCGGACCCGACCCAGACTCCCCATTTTCAGACCACTTCCGGTCTTTTGCTCATATCTTGGGCTACAGACCTCCGATCGATGCACCTCCAGTTATGATGCTATCCTTGGATCGAGAAGTTCGTTTTGGTATATTAAACTTAAGGTTTCGGAGAACTTTGGGTATGGCCGGGTTGGTTCGAACACGAAACCAATCGGGCCCTCGGAGCAGAAACGCTTATTATTTGAGCTCCGGATGTCCGATTGACGTGTCGTCGACTTTGTTGGATTATTATTAGTGAGACGGACCTTTTGGCTTACTCCGCTCAAGGTTTGGATGCAGTTGGAGTGTGGTCGAGTAGATTTTTGACTTAAAAACCAACCGGGGCCCTGGAACGAAAAAGCCAAAAACTCTCAGGTCGGGCATCTGATTGACGTGCCGTCTGTCACGTTGAGTTCCTCTTGTCGAGACAGAACTTTGAGATACATCAACTCCGGACTAAATTTCAGTTGATGTATCAACCCCTTGGCTCGTGAAGCGGACCCTCCCGGAACGAACATGCTGTGTGCGGGAACCCTAGAGCTGGCTGCGACAGCGACTGTGGAGACTACACTGAAATCCTATGTGGGTTCGGCAGCGGTGAAGACCGTACTGAAATCCAATGTGGGTTCGACGACGATGAAGACTGTACTGAAATCCTATGTGGGTTCGGCAGCGCTGAAGACCGTACTGAAATCCTATGTGGGTTCGACAGAGATGGGGACTTCACTGAAATACTATGTGGGTTCGGCAGCGATGAAGGCCGTACTGAAATCCTATGTGGGTTCGACGGAGATGAAGACTTCACTGAAATCTTATGTGGGTTCAGCAGCGATGAAGACCATACTGAAATCCTATGTGGGTTCGATGTTAATGACTACTGTTCTTGTATCCTACGTGGGTCTGGCAGTGTCTGACTCTGTTCTTTCTATCGTATGTGGGTCTGGAAGAGTAGCTGGTTTAGCATCCTACATGGGTCCCAGCATAGATGAATCAGTGGCTATATCTGATCATCTCTATCACCGAAGAGGTATACCTGTGTGGGCTGATTATTGACTTTCAATAATTATCCTCGATATGATTGACTTACTTTCCTATGTGGATTGTGTTGTGTTATCCTGTGTGGACGTGATCGAACGTGGGCCCGGATGCTGGAGCCGAACTGGAATTGATGACTTAGGTATATGTATGGTAATATACCTAAGTAGTGTTGGTTGTTACTTTGTGATTGTATCTTTCTTTTTTGGATTATCCTTTGTGGATTCTGGGAGACCTTTGGGGGTCTCGGAGTCCCTACTGAGTAGCGTATACTCACCCCTGCACGGTTTATTCCCACACTACGTTGTGTTGGATGCAGACGACGGACAACGCTAATTGTGGTAGAGGCTAGTGGAGCAGTCAGTACCTGGAGGTGGACCACTGGGCGGGACATACACCGAGCGGACGGCTGGACCCGAGGAGCTGAGGTGGCTATCTGTACCCACCCTTCAGGTGGGACTACCAGTGGACGGCTCGACGTTGCTTCTTTACTTTCAGTTGTTGTACTTTCATTCCAGTTGTACATTAAATTCAGTTTGGGTTTGTATTCTGGCCCATTTACTTTCCGCACTTACATGTACTCAGTTTACTTAGTGTTTACTACTACTAGCTTACTCTGTGGTGTTTGTTTACTTATAAAGGAAATTCCTTCCCCTTTTTTGACGGGATTTACACCTTGGTGCTAGTCGCCATCCCCTGGCCTATGGGAGGTGGGCTTGGGGTAGTCACGGCATGGGTCCCGAGGACGGGTCGTGACAAAGGCTTCATGAAATAGACCAGTTATTGAGTTATAGACTATAAATTTTTTTTTGAAAGGTTAAAATATTATTATGTGGAGCTTTAAATGATTAGTGGTCAGGTGAAAACTAGATACATCTACTATTGGTGTTCAAAATCCAAAATTACAAATCTTATAAATGTATTTAATATTGATACATAATTACTGGGAGAGGGAGATTATATGGTACCATAATGCATTGTCTATTGATTTTATAGATTCAGTTGGTGCAATGATTTACCCTTGATACTTTTCTCATATGAATGGTGGTGGTGATTTGGAAATTTACTCAAGTGTATATTTTGTGGGATGAGTAGTGGATATGATGGAATAAAGTGAGAGACATTTAGATAATGGATAGTTCCATTTTTTTGGGTGTGGTAATGGAACACTAATAACCCATATGAAACCCATAAATGAGTATTATACATCTTATATCAGTGACTAAACAACTCATTGTGATGCCTGATGTTTCATTTCAAGGATAATGAATGTTATTATTGGGAGTTTACAATGTCCCATTTTATCACGTGTTAGTGAAATCGTAGAAGGGTCAAACTCTTATAGAACTTAATATTATTTGATTTTAAAAATTTGGAATTCATATTGATTTTTTATATTTTAGGTCTTTATTTGAAATTTTTTTCGATGATGTTAGAAAATTTGGTGGAAAACAAGGGATTTTATGGGTTTCTAGGAGGGTTATATTGTTTTTATAGTGTAGTAAACACCATAAATTACCTAGAGGTAGGATATTGAATACTCAATGAGTCTCTGTTAGATGAAAAAACAAACTAGGCAGACCTCTCACTAACTAGTGGCTCTAGGGTTGGAAGTCTATGACCACCAAGTTCTAAAGAGGTACCCCGAAAGTGCCTAATGGTACCCATGTATGTTTTTAATATCAACATTTCTGGTATTGTGGGTTTTTAATTTGAAAATACCATTAAGGTTTTATTTCATAGGATGTACAATGTAAGTATTATCCTTCCCCAAACATATTATTTCCCCCTATCCTTCCTCTTATAGTATATGGTGTATGAGATGTATTTATTTATTAATTGAGGCAGGTTACCTCCACTTTATTCCTCTTTCTTATTCATTCTTACATTACTTTGATTTTGTGTAAATTTATTCATTGATATGGATTGTGATTCAACCAGATCATGGTTTAATTACATCTCAATGATGGGTATTTTAAGAAGTAAGGTAGAGTATGCATGGGATTGATGAACACATAGGGTTTCCCAGTATTTTATAAATTTGGAACTTTTGATCAGAAGATAATTTAGAGAATACCATGCACTATCCATGTCTTTTGGTTTTTGGTTCCATGGTTATATCTCCACTTAGTGAGATTTCCCCCTATTCTTCTAATGATGGAATTTAATAAGAAATGGTTATTTTAAATAAAATTAAATGAATATTTTGATATTATATAAGCTCATGGATTCCTATGTAGATTAGTTGTGATTGGTAGATCATGAATACAATGACTAGTACCATTGGGAGAGGGGATAACTCTATAAATACATAAAAGGTACCATGTTTTATAACTTCTATATATAATTGATAGTGTTATATAATTTTAAAGTATGGTAATGTGGGAGAAATTGTGCTTCACTGAACCAAGTAAGATGTAACACCCTAAGATTCCATAGTATTTTTTCTCATTAAAGTAATTCAATAGCTTACGCTACACGCAATACCGAGTTCGAGCGCTCCACAACTTACCACACTAACCATTTGAAAAGTGGTTAGGAATAGTATTAACTGAATTTTTAATATTATATACTCTATATAATTTTAACATTAATATAAATTGTTTCATAGACATAATATAATAACAAATTCATTTTTTAGATAAAAGAAGTATTTTTTAAAAAATTGAAATTTTACTGCCTTTTAATGGTGAACCCTTTTTAAATATATTTTTTGACCCTTTTATATATTCAATTTAATGAAATTAAATTTTTCTTTAGAATAGTGACATAATAATTTAGTTTCAATAAATTTTTGGTGTTTTTCTAATAACTTTCATATTTGGGTGAATAATGAAGAATACTATATTTTAACTAAAAACAACTTTTTTAATCAAAATAATTTGTAGTGTTAAATTATACATTTTAATGGTTTGGAAGTATAAATAGATTATATTTTTACCATTTAATCCAATTTTATTCATTATAAATAATTTCACTTTGAAATTGAACATATACAAGTATCAATCTTTTGTTAGTTATTATTTCTTAAAAACATGTTTTTTGGTTTTGACAACGGGAATTAATTTTAAATTAATAAATTCCACTTATAGGTTTTGAATTTGGTAAAATAGACTTAATTTTTGAATTCATAATATCAAAATTATCTTAGGGTGAAATTTTGGTATTTTTTAAAAAAATTTCAATTTTTGATGAATAGTGAAAAACCCTGAGTTATTGGTTAAAACTGACATTTTATTTAAATAATTATTTATTTAATTTAAATTTATTTTTAGAAAAAATAGATACATAATACCTATATAAGTTCAATATAATTCATTAGAGCCATTTTATAATATGTTTAGATATATAAAAATTTTATTGAACTTTTTACCGTCTTTTTCCCACCTCCTAGGAGAATTTTCAAATTTTCATAAAACATAATTTTACTATTTCTGTGAGTTGAATTTAAAAAATCCAAGAGACACGGTTAACCTCAGTAAGTAAAATGTGGTTCAATAATATGAAAATATTTTTTGTTGAATTGTAACTTTTGACTTTTATTTAATGCGGTTAAAGGTAAATAGGGTAATTCATTATAAAAAGAATATTATAATAATACAAAATTAACATAAAAATTCTCCTAACCTTATTGTATGATTCATGACTGACCATGGGTATCCTTGGGTATATTTTTTGACCCCTTGGAGCCACTTATGAATGATAATGACACTTTATTTTAATTAACTTAAAGTAAAGGCAAAAATGACATAAGAAAATATCTTTTAGTAAATCAATTTTTAAATGGGGTTATATAAGTCATATTTTAGAATATAAATATTAATTAGAAATATAAAACTATTTCCTACATTATGGTATTTTTTTAAAAATTTTAGATATCAAATAAATTAAATTATTTATAACACAATAATGATTTAGTATTTAACTCAATAATAAATAATTTAAATAAATTAAATTATTAATATTAAAAAAATATCCAAAACCTGTTAAATTATTATTGGATGATTTTATTTCTACCACTATTCATCTAATATTCGACTTTAATTATTTTTTAACAATTTGAAACTGAATATCACTATATAATAAAATAATATTTTCACACTTTCCAAAAATGCCTCTCCTCCCCCTTATAAAAGGACACCACTTCTAACTCATCCCACACACCTCTCAAGACCCTTGGATCATCCAACCCCCACCCAAATAAGCTATCAAGATCCCTATATTACACCTACAAGACTTAACATATGCATAAGTCACTTAAAAAAGTCTTTTTGGTTCAAACCAAAGGAAGTTACCCAAATTCAAGGTAACTGTTTCTCTTAAATTAATTTCTTTTATTTTGTTTTATTTTACTTCTCCAACCCCCTAAAATAATTTTATTTATTTATTTTATGACAAAACCAGTATCCTAAATATACTGGGATATTTCTTTGACAAGTATTTGAACTAAACTTACACACACCTCCATCTAATGGGTGAAGAACATACTATTTCTGTGGTTGGAAAACTAATGCCTCACGAAACGATGATTGTTCGATTATCTCCTACCACCTATCATGGTGGACATTAAGGTGTAACTATATTTATATATGATATATATATTATTTTTCTATTTTAATTCTGTATTTTCCATTTATATCATACCTTTATGGTTTCCATTATGGGTAGAACACGATAATTTCATTTGAGGAAGTGTGGACTACCGCCCCCTCAATGTGATATGACTCATAAATGACTTATGTGGGATGTATAAAGTATGGATTTAATGATATTATATATGATATTATACTTGAATTATAATATACCAATGTATCATTATTTTTTTAATTCCATTAAAATACAAAATAGAAATGAAAGTAGCGTTCAAGCGTACGTACGACTTACCATCTCCATGAACGGTGCATTTCATTTCTTATCTCTAAATGTTATGTATTGTTATAAATACACATATATACTAGACATATATGATATATATGAAATATAAATGGGTAATTTCATTCTATAGATAATGGAATTTTGACCACTTGGATAATTTATAATTATAACAAGTTCATTTTTGACTCAAGTTTCGAACATCGAAAAAATGTTCGATTTGAACTCAAATAATTAATTAATTGTTATAGAAAGGTAATAAGTGATATAAAAAATAAAAAACATGAAAATATTCATAATGAATAATAAATTAACTTAAGCTTATTATTCAGGAAGAACAAGGAACATACGAGCGAGTCAAGTCGGAAACGTGGTAAGGTTTTCTTATCTCACTTTTAATTCTGTGAGATTTCCATTGTTCACCACTTATTTATTGCATGTGGTGTATTGTGTACTTACATTTGATATATATTATCATGATTCTCTTTATATTAATGATATTATGTGATTCATTTTGTGGTTATTGAATATTTTTCATAAAACTCGATTGATCACAATGAAGTAAGGGTTATTTCCTCAATCTCATTATTATCCGAGATTGTTCATGTGTAAGTGTTTTCTAGGACATTCTTATCATAGATACCCATATTTTATAAAATTTATTTCAAAAGGAATATTTTATGGTTTTATGGGAGGGTCTATTTAACTAGATCATCATTTTAAATGTTTTATTGATTTATCTTTCTAAACCCTTTTAATTAATGTCCATTTTTTAAAAATGATTTTAAGGATTTATTTATATGGACATGAATGTTTTGAAATGATAATTATTTTAAAAAGTTTCAAAGTGGTATGGGACACTTTAATTCAAAAATACCTTTTAAATTACTACCTTAATAAATTGTGAGAATTTTAAATGATTTCATGAAAAGGGGTATTTCTCTAAAAGAATTTTAGTGATCATTTTCATCTATGTCAACATCCTTTAATGGATTTTAATCCTATTTTAAGTGGATTTATTATGATACAAATATTCCATATTGTATTAAATTTTTTGGGATATGTTTGACTGTGGATGTGTTATTTTTATACCAATAATGGTTTATGGATAAAGTATTGAAATTTCATATTTTAGTTTTAATACGAGTGTTTATGTCATATTTCAACCATTTTTTATGATGAATGTATTGGACAAGTATGTTACGAGTTGGGGTCCGGTTATAGCATACCCTCTGGGTTTGAGTCTGGTTACAGAGGCACTCCAGGTTGGATTCTGGTTATAGAGGCTCTCCTGGATGGAGTCTGGATACAGAGGCTCTCTGTGTTTGGGTCCGGTTACAGTTAGGCCATAGGTCCTGGCATGAGGCCTTGATACATAAATTAAAGTCTAGAACTATACATTCCCTCATTATGAAATTAGTTATTGAATGTTATTATTTTACTAGTATAATATTCATATGAATAAGTAAATGGAATTATTTAATTGTATATTTTCCATATTATGGTGAAGTTTAAGTTTAAAAGGATTTTGTGTTAGTATTATACATTGCCTTAAATGTTTATGCTTATTTATGACTGTTTTCGTTATATTTTTATCCTTACTGAGCATCTGAGATCACCGATTTTGATGTTTTATTTATCCTAGGATGCGAAGAAATATATTATGACTGAAATTCAGGGATAATCTAAGGGATATGATTTTGTTCAATGGAAAAAATATTGTTTTTGTTTTTCATTTTATGATATAATTTAACGTTTATGTATGTAATATATTTTCCAAGACTTCTAAACTGATCAGTCCTTCGGTACATAATCTTTGGTGATCATGCAAATGTTTTAAAATAATGAACCAACTCTGGGTAACTAGGGTCAGGGTGTTACATGAGAGATGATGTGTTATATAGGGAGATGAATAATTGGGTATAACCTTTTAATGTTATGACAGTGGTCCCACATCCCTTCCTTCAAAATTTTGGTCTCCCTATGACTCTAGCTAGGTGAAAAGATTGAGATGAATTGAGAAGGGAACCCATAAATGGAATCTGATTTTTAGTGATAAATCTAGTAACCTAGGTAGGTCCTAATAAATTTTGTTTGAAATTACACTTAGAACTTTTATCTATGACTATTTTATGAAATTTGTCTCTGTAACAACTTGATGTAAATTTTGGTTAATTAGGTGGGCTAATGTAATATCCTACATCTTATATAGAATAAATTTGTTTAAAATGTTATCAACTTGTTTTCATTTCAATAGTTTTTAAATGTTTTAGGAGTTAATAGAGTCCATGTGTAAGTATTTTAGGATTTTTTCTTAGTGCATGATGAATTTTTAGTGTAAGTGGAACATCACTAAGAAACTAGAAGAGTTGTACCATGAGGGAGAGGATTGTGCCATGATTTTATGAGACCACACCACAATTACCTTCATAAGATTAATTTTTTTGTATTGAGGAGAGGATTCATGAACAAACCATGGTAGAATGCACTCTTAAGCCTTTGATCAATGAGGAGCACATAGCTGTGATTTCTTGATACTTCTCTAGAAATGGGTGTTTCATTACATCCAAATCATTTATTTTATTTCATAATAGCCACTTTCAGGATAAAGTGGGAACCACACCTGAACAAAAAAAATAAAGGGGGACACATATTCAAAAATTAAACAGGCCACATATTCAAAATTTTAAATTCATCAACACCGCAGGAACTATTGTGTCTGAGACAGATCTCTAAAATAATTCATCTTCTAGGGAAAACCTGCATCGAGGATAGCATGTTGAAATTGCAGTATCACCATCATCATCACCTTCTGAATAATCACATCGCTGAAATCCACTCCGAAATCACCGCCATATCCATCGCTTCCAAAGTCACTATATCACCGGTGGAAACACTGCCTTCGTTGTCATCGACCATCATCACCGGAGCCAATTATCATATCAAACAATTGGCCAAGAGCTCCAAAAACACCTCCAAAAAACCATCATAATAGAACATAAAAAATCCTAACATTCATTGATAGGCCAATGTCCCTCTCAGAGACCAAAAATTGATCGAGCCACACCTCTGAAAACCTCCTTGAAGACCCGCGCACTGGACCGACTGGGAAAGGAGTGCTGGACCAGGATTCTAGAGCAAGGTTGAGAAGAAGGAGGCCTCAGCAGGGAACCAAGCCAGAAACCACATCGAACCATCAGAATAGAAAACCAGAATCATAGAGCCATGATTGATCCCAAACACCATACCAAACATCAATCCACAACCATAAAATAGAGAACACACATTAACCGAAAAATGGGGAAGAAATCTGAAAATCAGAAACAAAATCAAAGACGATATCATTGCCACCTCAAAGGAAGAGAATCAGATTTCCATAAAAAAAGGAAGTTGACTCAGGTCGGAGACAAGAGTGATCCGACTCAAGAGCGCACCGACCACCGAACCGCATATCCCAAAACCTCATGAAACCATCAATCCGAGTCCAACATGGAGAGGCGTGATGGAATCTGAGGTTAGAGTAGGGTTAGAGTGTCTAGGGGCTACACCAGAGGACCAAACTCGTTGGGAAAAAAAATATAAACACCCATCGAGAAAAGAGAGAAGAAGAGGAAGTGGGAGACGAGGAAAAAACACATAGGCCTCCCCTAATGATCACTCCTTCTTACAACATTGATATCATTGATATCTATGGTCCAATTGAAATTATTTCTATCCTAAATTATTACTAGTGTTATGGATAAAATTCCTCTTCATACATCCTTATCTTTTCCCATTACCACATCATTATTCATGGGATGTCCCTAATTTGGGTGATTATGCATGGTTTTATGACTTCATTCAATTAGGGGTGATTCATGAAATAATATTATATGACTAGGGTCCTGTAAAAATGAGGTAGGTGGTTCATAAATTCTTCTTCTATTTTATATGGTTAAATGTTTCATATGACAGGCTTGAGTTAGTGGGTATGTATAAATGACCTGAAACAAAGATGAACCTAAGATCCTTGGTTATTAAGGGTTGAGTATGACCTATATAGCTCATGATAGTCTCTCGTGAATATTTTATTTATATCCATGGTCTTTTATGGAAGTTTTTCCTTAGGAAAGTGATGAGTGATAGAAGAATCAGATCCTATATAGGATGTCCTTCAATATGTATTAGTATTAAGGGAATTATGAGGTGTCCTTGAGAATTCCTTGTTAATTAAAAACACTTATATGAGTTAATATATTGATTATTAGCCTTTATATGGAATTTTAACTTAGAAATTTACTTTTTTAGTGTACCCTTGAGTGATGAATGACTTTTTGGGATTTAAAGCCATGCATATGGGAAGATTGGATTATTATATTAAGAATAAGTGTATGACACCTTGAGCATGGGTATCTTATCAATTAGTATAAGTTTAGAGTGACTAATTTCTATGTGATAAGTCATTTACTAATTTCATAATATATAAATAATATCATTTATTCTTATAGTGATTCCTATTAAACCTTACTTATGTTTACAACTATGATGATTATCAACTAATATGTTATTTTTTTGAGGTTATAATTATAACCACTGAATTTTTTTGTATATCTATGTTTAAAATGATATTCCATTGTCTCTATTTTTTAATTACTTGTAGTGATAACCCTTTCACTTATAGTAGTTATTTTTTGGTTATATTCTATTAACATTTATTGTGATTTGTTGTGCTGATAATTTATTCACCATGGTCAAGAATTTAGTGATAACACATTCATCTATAGTTATTAGTGGAGTAGTTATAGCCCATTCACTCATACTCCTTTTAGTAAAGTGATTGACCATTAACCTTATTATTATTGTGGTGGTAACCCATCTACATATATATTTATGTATTAGCAATAAATCATTAAATATATTGTGATAGTGATATCCCATTAACATATGATTATGGAGTGGTGAGATCCCATTCGCCTATACTTCTTATAATGGTGACATATCATTTACTTTATTGTGATGGTGATATACCATTCACCTTATTATGATTATGGTGACAAACCATTCACCTTATTGTGATGTTGAATCCTTTTCACCTTGTTGTGATTATGGTGATAGGTTATTCACCTATTGATAGTCTAGGGTGACATTGAGTTCACCTAGTCACATGTTATGAGTGGTCATTAGTCATTCACCTATACTCATTATTGATGGTGATACTATATTTATATAGTATATTTAAAATAATTATGAAAACCTATTCATATTATATATTGATGTTCATACCCCATTCACCTAGTTTATTAATTAAAATCATCATAATCCATTTATCTCTGAGCCATGTTTGTACTATATTAACATCATCACATTCTATCACTAGAAGAGTTAGGTTGAATCGTTCTTATTATCACAAACCATCCCATGTACCCTAGAAAACTGATAACTGAGCCCACCCTAACATGAATCTAAGAGAGTTCCTGATCCCCATGGGTTGTAAACTAGCACCTTGTATCTTACAACACACCAGTGGGAATGATTTTTCCACAAGAATGTAGAAGTGAAAGATAAAAGACAATATGAATATCAAAGAGAAACTCCACAAGGAGTAAAGTACCATATTACAACAAGGAATAAAAGAAAAAGTAATGAAACCCAAGTAATTAAAATAGGTAAATAACCCCAAAATCCCTAAGGACACAACTCACCATGTCTAAAGCTCAATAGTTAGATCCACCTCCAAGAGATCCATTCCCTTTACTCGAGCCTGGAAAGAGAAAGTCTACAAACACCCAAAGGAAAAAGTAGGGTGTAAGACTAATCCCAGTAGGATACCGAAAATGATTCCATAATATATGAAAAATATAGATTAACTAAAGAAAAGATTTCAATTATCAAGATAAACATGTTTTAAAATTTTAATCATATTTAAACAAATCATGCTAATTTTTTTCAAAATGATGGAAAATTTATTCGAAGGACTAGATTTACTTTACAAGAGATGAAAATTTTCTAAAACAATGGCTTATATAAAACATTTATATAAAATAGTTAATAAAATTCAGAAGTCATGTAAAGAAGTTCCAACAACATTGGAATACATTCATATCTCATGTAAAAATAAACAAGTGAGCAACACGGTCATCTGCCAGAAGGTAAGATAGTATTAACCAGATATAAGATTACACACTCTCTATGTGAACTAATCAAAATGTTTATACAAACTTCCCTATGATATTTTCCAAAGGAGACTCATCGCCATCCAGTCAGGGATGTGACCTTCTGCATGTTTGTTTTAGAACGTAGTAATAGCGTAGAGTGTATCCAAATAACTCACTAACTACCTAAGGCTTTCAAAAGCTCTTACATGATGTGAAAACTATTTTAAGACTACTTAAAATGTGATCAATCCCATTATTCCATTTAAAAAATTCCCATTTCTTTACATTTAAAACCAAAATATGTTTTATTAGAAAACATTCATTTTTCCAAGATAAAACCATTGGGTTTCTATCAAATCATTATAATCCATTTTCATGAGTTTGAAATCCATTCAAAACAAATTCCATCCTTTTCAAAATTCATTTTCACAATTAAATTCAACAATTTAATTTAAAACATTTCCATTAATATCCACCATTTAAATTTAATATTTTAAATCAGTTAGCTTTCCATAAACTCACCCCAATTCATTGGAATTGGGGGTTTTACTTGTTTCCATGCCAAAACCATGTCAAATCATCCAATTCATTGAAATTGGGTTTTATTCAAGAAATTTAAATCATTTTTAATAAATTGAATTAAAATTAGTGATTTAAATTAATCAAGTAAAGCAATGGTAATCAATTTGGAATATCAGGATGGAACCGCCTACCTGTTTCCTGAAGAACAACACTCACAACGACACCTGTCAATGAGAACGAAGGTGAAATAGATCTTAAAACTCGACCTAGAAGCAATATACAACACCACATGACATATATCCATCAATCCCTAGATGATACATAAAAAATCAAGATGAGAGAAGGAAATAAACTCAAAGAATGAGTGAGAACCCTTACCTGGGAATCACACTGTAAGAGAAGAAATGATCCAAAGCTGACCTGATCAAACTGAATGGTGGGGAGCCTCTAAAAGATACCTAATAATGGTCTTGGGTTGAGATCCAATAGGTTTGGAATGAAAAGTATAGAGAAAAACTGTTGATCAAGTTTTTTAAAACTGTACATTGGCCATGTCATGACGAGTACCCTGAGGTCATGATGTGCAGTCCACATTGGATAAGTTATGTCAGAAAAACAATCTCCTAAGATAAAAAATTGACATTTAACCCCTACACGATGTGTACCTTAGGTTCAAGACATGTACCTGCTCACGACATGATCTCCCAGTTCACGACATGATCTCCCAGTCCACGACATGCAACCATCACCAATTACACGATGTGTACTTCAAGTACATTGCATGTACCTGTTCTATAGTTTGCAGTAAACCCATAAAAATTACATAAAAGGATTATTAATTGAAAGGTAACTTAGAAATGGTGGAAAATTTACCTGATCAAGGTTACAGGATGTTAAAACCTCCCCACCATAAAATATTTCTAACCTAGAAAGCCTATGAAGAAGATTCCATGTCTAATAGATGATGAAACTTCTCTCTCATCAGTGCCTCATGTTTCCACCTCTCATTACTGTTAGAGCCATTTTTTCATATCACACGAACCAAAGGTATTCTATTCCAATGAAGTAAATTTGTCTCAGATTCAACCATCCTTACTATTTTCTCAATTAAAGATAAATCAGGCTCGATCTCCAGATCACTCTAGCTCAAAACATGAGATGGATTAGATAGATACTTTATCAACTGTGATACATGGAACACGTCTTGTATCGAAGTCAGCTACGGTAGAAGTGCCAAGTGGTAAGAAAACTTTCCCACCTATTCAACAACCTGAAAAGGTCCCACAAACTGAGGAGAAAGCTTCCCTTGCCTCCCAAGCCGTTGATGACACAACCGGGGTGAAACCTTTAAGAAGACCTAATCACCAACTAAAAACACCAAAGGTCTATGACATCGATCAGCATAAGACATATATCATATTTTTCCTGTCAACATCCTCTAACATATCATCTGAATATTTGATGTCGTCTCTGGCACCATGCTTGGTCCAACCAAATAACATTCACCAACCTCTAACCAACACAAAATAAATTTATAAGGACATCCATACAGGGCCTCAAAAGGTGCCATTTTTTTCACAGAATGGTAATTGTTTATCTAAGAAAAGTCAACTATCACTAAGTGATCATCCTAATCCCCACTGAAATTGAGGACACATGCACGAATCATATCCTCAAGAATATGTATAGCTCTTTCTATATGGACATACAATTGTGGATGGTAGCCCGTGCTCAAAGGAACATAAGATCCCAGTGCCTCCAGAAGGCCTCCCCAAAAGTGAGATGTGAACCAAGGATCCCTATTAGAGACTATAGAATATGGAACTCCATGAAAACAAACAATATTTTTCACATAGAGATTTACCAACTCCTCAACTTTGATGATATCATGAATGGGTATAAAGGGAGACGAGTTGGTCAGCTTGCCAATCACAACCCATATTAAGTTATTCTTTCTTGGGGTATGAGGAAACCCAACCACAAAATCCATAGAGATATCGTCCCACTTCCAAGTAGGCACTAGAAGTGGTTGATGAAAACCTGAAGGATTTTGGTACTCGTCTTTCACCTGTTGGAATGTATAGCCCTGAGAGACAAACTCTACAATGTCCCATCTCATACCTGGCCACCAGAACTACCACCTCATGTCATAGAACATTTTTGTTGTTCTTGGTTTCACAACCAACTGATAATTATGTAAATCCCCCATCCCTACCTTTCTTGCTACTAACGGTACAATGAAGCGGTTCTGATAGCATATAACACCCTATTTGGAGAAAAACCACTGGGAAACTATCTCCGTACCATAAAGGGATTATTTAATGCTATAGAACTCATCATCTAGATCTTGATCTTGAAGAATCATCTCAATAAGAGTAGACATCAACTGCACACTGTCTAAAGAAGAATTATCCCCTTCCTTCTAAGCTCCAATATGCAACTATGAAAATAGTGCCTTCAAATTCCACTACTCTAATGACTCTTTCACTGCATGGGTTGGATGTTTTATGCTCAAATAATCAGCAAAAACATTACCTTTCCCTGGGGTATATGTGATGTTAAAGTCAAAATACTACAGGTACTCCACACAATGCCTCTACCGAAGATTCAAATCATTTTGACAGAAGATATAACTTAGTTTTTTTGGTCCGAATACACCGTAAACCTTTCTCCAAAAATGAAGTGTTGCTAAATCTTAAGCACATGAATCACAAATTCAATTCCCAAATCATAGGTAGGATAATTCTTATCGTGTTCCCTAATATGACAAGATACATATACTACTACATGATCAACTCGCATAAGAATTCAACCCAAGCCAGAACCAGATGCATCACAAAAGACCACATATCCCTAACCAACTTCGGGAAGAGTCAACACCAGTGTAGTAGTCAAAATAGATTTAAAATCAACAAAATAAAATTGAAATTTATCATATTATGAAAACTTCACCACCTTCCAAGTCAAAGCAGTCATTGGATAATCCAACTTTGAGAAGTCCCTCACGAACCTGCAAAAATATCAAGCTAATACCAAGAAGCTTCAGATCTCAAAGACATTTCATGGTTTCTCCCATGTCATAATAGCCTTCACTTTATTTAGGATCAACTGATACACCCTATTCAGACACCATGTGTCCCCATAATTTCACTTCTCAAATCTATAAATCACACTTTGAAATTATTGAATAGAGGCGGTGATTTCTTAACAGATTCAGAACTATTCTCAGATGTTGTGCATGATCCTCCTCAGACACGGATTAAACAAGAATTTCATCAAAAAATACTACCACAAAGGTATCCAGAAACTCATGGAAAATAATGTTCATTAAATTCCTAAAAATATTAGGAGAATTTTTCAAACCAAAGGGCATAACAAGTTACTCAAAGTGACCATACCTAATTCAAAATGTTATTTTCTAAACAATAGATCCTTTTATCCTCAACTGATGGTAACCAGAATGATGGTAAATCTTTGAAAACCTCTTTTCCCCTTTTATCTAATCAAACAAATCATCAATCTATGGTAATGGATATTTGTTCTTTACCATAACATGATTGAGATTTAGATAATCAACACATAAGTTAAGAGAACCATTGAACTTATTATAAAAGAGAACTACAGTTTCCAAAGGTGACACACTTGGATGAATAATGCTTTTCTCAAGGATATCATCCAAATAAGACTTCATCTCTTTCAGATCATCTAGTTCTATAGCATCCTGCCTTTTTATAACATAAACTTTCATTACATTACACAAAACTGAGGATCTTTAAGGTTTAGTGTCTTGGAAACTAGGAACATAATACATGAAAACAACATAAAACATTCTTCTTAAACACTTGAAAGGCTTCTCCTTATGTTCATCCTAGGTTCATTACTGCATCTCATAACCTGGGGACATACATCAAAAGAAAGGGTGAGCAAAAGGCCCAGTAAGGGAAACAAGATGAACATTTTACATGTGAACTTGGGATACTTCAATAAGGACATGAAAAGAACTTTAAGGCATGAGAAAGAAATCATGAGACATTTCATAATAAAAATAACATTTTTCATAACTTGAAGATGTGGCTGCAACATTTAATATTGACAATCGTTTCGTTTCACCAAGGTCCATCCCCAAGGTGTCGTTAAAAATTACCAAGGTTATTCACCAAGGCGTCGTTAAAATGGCCATCTCTAGAGATTAAGTCTTTACCCAATGCATTGGAGCGCTATCAGGGCGCACCCTTAAATTTGCCTTTATTATCATGTGAGCCACATATATCATCATCAAACATTTCATAAATAACCCATATAGCATAAAATAAATGGGTTTCATTTCATAATCACAGCGTTTTAAAAACTGCTTTAAAGACATGATCTTTACGTCACTTTAAAACCCACAGAAAAGGAAGGTGGGTCTCATGTATGTAAATCCCAGAATTTAAAATAGAAAATTTTGGTATATATGTGAATACCCCTTTAGAAGAAAGAGCTTTGAGTATTCACTTAATAATATAAAAGAACTTTAGAAAAAGAGAGAGACATTTTGAGACAGAAATTCTGCAGCATAACGGCTATGTTACGAGGTTTTAGAAGACATTAAAAAGAGAGAGAAAATGGGTCAAACATTCATAAATGACCCATAAAACAGTAGATGTACAGAATAAGAAGGATACATGATCATGGTAATGAAATTTCAAGGACATACCATTTGAAATGAAAAAAATGGAAGGAACACAAAAATTAGATTTCTCTTATGAAAGTTCGGCAGCCTAACGGCGTTACTTAAACATCAAACAAAAATGATTTGAAAAGATCAAATAGGGTCTCTCATCATGTGAACATAAGAGTTCAGTATGATAGATATAGAGATAATTCCACAAAATAATTAAAAAGGAACTTGAAAGACTTGACATGAAAGTAGAACTTTGAAAAGAATGAGAAGGGTGAAAGAATCCCCTAAAAAATTCGGCAGCCTAACGGCGCCACTTAAAACTTCAAAATACTGAATTGAAGAGATAAAATGGGGTCTCTCATCATATGAACATAAGAGTCCAGTATGATAGATATAGAGATCATACCCCAAAATAACAAAAAGGAACTTGAAAGAATTGACATGAAAGTAGAACTTCAAAACGAGAAGGGTGAAGAACCACTTAATAAATTTGGCAGCCTAACGGCGCCACTTAAAACTTCAAAATACTGAATTGAAGAGATCAAATGGGGTCTCTCATCATATTAACATAAGAGTCTAGTATGATAGATATAGAGATCATACCCCAACATAACAAAAAGGAACTTGAAAGAATTGACATGAAAGTAGAACTTCAAAACGAGAAGGGTGAAGAACCACTTAAAAATTCGGCAGCCTAACGGCGCCACTTAAAACTTCAAAATACTGAATTGAAGCGATCAAATGGGGTCTCTCATCATATTATCATAAAAGATCAGTATGATAAATTTAGAGATCATACCCCAACATAATAAAAAGGAACTTGAAATACTTTACATGAAAATAGATCTTGAAAAATGAGAAGGGAGAAAGAATCTGTTACAAAAATTTCGGCAGCCTAACGGCGCCACGTAAAACTTCATAAAACGAAATAATGAGAGCAAGAGGGGATCTCTCATTATATGAACATGAAAAGGGAAGTAAGAGGAGTATAAAAGAACATCCTCCAACATAAGAACATGGATCATAAAAGGAATGACATAAAAGAGATTACTTGAAATGAAAGAGAGAGGTCAGATCCCTTACCTTAAAACGTGACTCTTGAAACTCAAAGTTTTGGACCTTGAGGGCTTGGGGGCACCTTGGGAGGACTCATTGGGAGGTAAGGAGACCATAACTTCATTGGGGGAGAGTTGGGAGTGAAAACCAAATGAGGAATGGGTGGGTATTTATAGGGAAAGTGAGGGGACAAGGCATTAATGGCCAAGGGACACCTCATTAGTGGTTTTGGCAAAACCATGGGATTGCCCATGGTATTTGCCCATGGTATTGGCCACTTGGGACACCTCATACCTTATCTTACTATTCACAATTCGACCATATTGAATATATACTTAATATATCATTTAATGATGTCATTAGACACCCGTAACTTAAAAACTATATTTTCACTATTCATCGAAAATTCAACTTTCTCAGAATAATCCCAAAATTTCACCTTAACCAAATATCAACGCTCTGATTACAAATATGAACTCCATTTTATAAAAATAATTTTCTAAATATTTTTAATTTAATTTTTAAATAAAAACACTATTCACCGAAAATTCATTCTTTCAGAAAAAACCCCAAAAATTATCGTAGCATAATATCGGTGCTCTGAGTTCAAAAATGAAATCCGTTTTATAAAAATAATTTTATAAATATTTTTAATTTAATTTTTAATTAAAAAAAACACTATTCACCCGAAAAAACTAATACTTGAATAATAATTTATGAAACCGTTATTTAACCATTTTATTGAGTCACATTACTTAATCAAGGTGCCTAGATTATTTTATAACTTTCTTTAAGTGAGATTACTAATCCATTTGGTCACATTACTAATCCTAAGCGTAAAATCACTATTCATAATTTATTATTCATCAAAAATCAAGTTGATCTTATTAGACTCGAAATTTTGTAGTGAACATAATTGTAGAAGACCATTTTTTGAAAATCATTACACATTTTTATTTATTTAAGGTTTACATAAACATTTTTAAAATATCCTTTCTCTAAAATTCATCAAAAATATGCATACTATATTTATCTGGACATTTGAAAATTCATAAACTTCATCATAAGAAGAAATCCAAATTTTTATTTAAAACAAGGGATTACACAAGGCAATTACGGTCTCCTTACATAGCCCCTTATCACACCAGCATAGGACCTAAGTGTAAGGTGTGCTAAGGTGAGAGAATCCGAGGGAGGCTTGGCCAACATCGCACGAGTCGTAATTTCTATCAGTTTGAACTTCTCACGAAGGCGATCCCGTTCTAGCTTCACACGATGAAGTTCAGCTTGGGTTTGGTCCAGAGCAAAGCCCAGTGGTGCTACCTCCTTCCCAAGTTCTGTTAGATGGGCTTCGATCGGTCCAAGACTACTGGGTGTGGCCATTGAATCTTCTTTCTATATTAATTAACCAAGATTGCTTGTATTTAGAGATTGTAATCAAAACATTTAGTTTCCAGCGGTCATATTGACCAATGGTCAAATAATAGTCAAAACCCAACAATCTCATTTTAATTATACTCATGTTATCAAATGAAACATTTTTGTTGAGTATAAAAATAAAATAAAATAACACATAAAATTAGGAAATAAGATTTATTCAAAATTTCGGGTCGTTACAATCTTCCCCCCTTAAGAAATTGCGTCCTCGCAATTTTTAAAAATTGGGTTTTGAAATTTCATTGAAAGTCCCACATCAGAAAAGGAGTTAGTAAAACTATTACTTTAAAAGAAAGAAAGGGAAGTACAAAGGTCACCCGAGTTAACCCATACTAGGATTCCATGGAGGAAAACATGGACATGGAAGAAAAACAAAGGGTCAATTTCTGGGGGAGAGTGATAGAGAACATGATTAGGAGAACGTTAACCATAAGAAAATCCCAAACTTATGATGTGTGTAAATGGTCTTTGATTACCAAGTAGGAAACGTAAACCAACAATGTTTTTGTTTCACGTTCCTTTTCATAATTTTTAGGAATTTATTTACAACATAAAACAAAAACATAAGAAAATATACCTATCTTCATGTAGAGTTTCATCCTTTAATAAGTTTCTACCCAAAACTAATCTTTTCTCCAAACTATGAGCATTCAAAACTACTTGGTCTCATCAAAACACAAGAATCATCTTCATAATCCACAAAAGATTAACTATCTATTTCTTCTATCTTTAAACATTATCCCAAAAACAGGAAGGGTAAGGTAAAACAACTCTTCAAAAAGAAAAAAAAAACCCATAGGAATGGAAACTACTTTTAAATCTTCAAAGTTACATGGAACTACCCAAAGTTCATCATAGTCCATTCCATAAATAACTATCCTTAAAAATCCTCAAAATAAACCAAACTAAGATTGAAACCCAAATACAAGAAGGATTTGATAACATAGTCTTCCAAGGTAAACTTTATCATTCATCTCCAAACAACATCAACCACTCCTAACATCTTATAAAAAAGGTAACAACCCTAAACATATTTACCCCAAGATAGGTTAATAATTTCCATAAGCAACCTAAATTACTATAATTCTGCCTTAAATTCATCGATTCTTCAAAATATAAGTCAACCCTACTCTTCAATGAAAATACCGTAGTAATCTATTTACCTCGATCATATAGGGTCCCCAAAATAGTGAACATCTTCCAAAATAATAATCATATTTTAATCCCCTAATCATCCCTGTCATATTAATATGACAATCGTCACATTTCCTATCACATTGGTTGTTTGGACATGTTCTTCCATTTCCCACCATTAACTATGAAGAGAAAGCATAATTAGGGGCTTAAGTACTTATCCAATAATCATGAAAAGGAACTGAAAGCATATAAGGATAACTTGTAGAAGAAAATTATACCCTAACTTGTGATCCCCTAGGTTCCCATCTAGGTTATCCATGATCATATATTCTTATGTGAATCTTTATTTTATTTTATCTTTGTTCCTTTAACAATGGTACATACTAAGCTTATGAATTTACCAAAGCATATCCCCTGGGAGTGTCGTAACCAAGAGTGCAGCAAGGCCCATTGTCGTGTACCAGTTCCCGTTCGAGTCTAGCTCAAAGCGGTGTTTTCGGGTTTTACCCCTATGTACATCTGTGCCAGAGCCACCTCTACCTGCTCGTATCCAGACAGGGATGTATTTGCTTGGCAACCCCTTACTCAATACTCACCAAAATACCAGGAAGTTTTCCTATATTTAAACTTTTCTATAGGGTTCTTCCTAAAGTTTTTATATCCTAATTTCCACAAATAACTAAACCATCCTTTGATACCAACTATAGCATCCCGCCTTTTTATAACATAAACTTTCATTACATTACACAAAACTGAGGATCTTTAAGGTTTAGTGTCTTGGAAACTAGGAACATAATACATGAAAACAACATAAAACATTCTTCTTAAACACTTGAAAGGCTTCTCCTTATGTTCATCCTAGGTTCATTACTGCATCTCATAACCTGGGGACATACATCAAAAGAAAGGGTGAGAAAAAGGCCTAGTAAGGGAAACAAGATGAACATTTTACATGTGAACTTGGGATACTTCAATAAGGACATGAAAAGAACTTTAAGGCATGAGAAAGAAATCATGAGACATTTCATAATAAAAATAACATTTTTCATAACTTGAAGATGTGGCTGCAACATTTAATATTGACAATCGTTTCGTTTCACCAAGGTCCATCCCCAAGGTGTCGTTAAAAATTACCAAGGTTATTCACCAAGGCGTCGTTAAAATGGCCATCTCTAGAGATTAAGTCTTTACCCAATGCATTAGAGCGCTATCAGGGAGAACCCTTAAATTTGCCTTTATTATCATGTGAGCCACATATATCATCATCAAACATTTCATAAATAACCCATATAGCATAAAATAAATGGGTTTCATTTCATAATCACAGCGTTTTAAAAACTGCTTTAAAGACATGATCTTTACGTCACTTTAAAACCCACAGAAAAGGAAGGTGGGTCTCATGTATGTAAATCCCAGAATTTAAAATAGAACATTTTGGTATATATGTGAATACCCCTTTAGAAGAAAGAGCTTTGAGTATTCACTTAATAATATAAAAGAACTTTAGAAAAAAAGAGAGACATTTTGAGACAGAAATTCTGCAGCATAACGGCTATGTTACGAGGTTTTAGAAGACATTAAAAAGAGAGAGAAAATGGGTCAAACATTCATAAATGGCCCATAAAACAGTAGATGTACAGAATAAGAAGGATACATGATCATGGTAATGAAATTTCAAGGACATACCATTTGAAATGAAAAAAATGGAAGGAAGACAAAAATTAGATTTCTCTTATGAAAGTTCGGCAGCCTAACGGCGTTACTTAAACATCAAACAAAAATGATTTGAAAAGATCAAATAGGGTCTCTCATCATGTGAACATAAGAGTTCAGTATGATAGATATAGAGATAATTCCACAAAATAATTAAAAATGAACTTGAAAGACTTGACATGAAAGTAGAACTTTGAAAAGAATGAGAAGGGTGAAAGAATCCCCTAAACAATTCGGCAGCCTAACGGCGCCACTTAAAACTTCAAAATACTGAATTGAAGAGATAAAATAGGGTCTCTCATAATATGAACATAAGAGTCCAGTATGATAGATATAGAGATCATACCCCAACATAACAAAAAGGAACTTTAAAGAATTGACATGAAAGTAGAACTTCAAAACGAGAAGGGTGAAGAACCACTTAATAAATTCGGCAGCCTAACGGCGCCACTTAAAACTTCAAAATACTGAATTGAAGAGATCAAATGGGGTCTCTCATAATATGAACATAAGAGTCTAGTATGATATATATATAGATCATACCCCAACATAACAAAAAGGAACTTGAAAGAATTGACATGAAAGTAGAACTTCAAAACGAGAAGGGTGAAGAACCACTTAAAAATTCGGCAGCCTAACGGCGCCACTTAAAACTTCAAAATACTGAATTGAAGCGATCAAATGGGGTCTCTCATCATATGATCATAAAAGATCAGTATGATAAATTTAGAGATCATACCCCAACATAATAAAAAGGAACTTGAAATACTTTACATGAAAATAGATCTTGAAAAATGAGAAGGGAGAAAGAATCCGTTACAAAAATTTCGGCAGCCTAACGGCGCCACGTAAAACTTCATAAAACGAAATAATGAGAGCAAGAGGGGATCTCTCATTATATGAACATGAAAAGGGCAGTAAGAGGAGTATAAAATAACATCCTCCAACATAAGAACATGGATCATAAAAGGAATGACATAAAAGAGATTACTTGAAATGAAAGAGAGAGGTCAGATCCCTTACCTTAAAACGTGACTCTTGAAACTCAAAGTTTTGGACCTTGAGGGCTTGGGGGCACCTTGGGAGGACTCCTTGGGAGGTAAGGAGACCAGAACTTCATTGGGGGAGAGTTGGGAGTGAAAACCAAATGAGGAATGGGTGGGTATTTATAGGGAAAGTGAGGGGACAAGGCATTAATGGCCAAGGGACACCTCATTAGTGGTTTTGGCAAAACCATGGGATTGCCCATGGTATTTGCCCATGGTATTGGCCACTTGGGACACCTCATACCTTATCTTACTATTCACAATTCGACCATATTGAATATATACTTAATATATCATTTAATGATGTCATTAGACACCCGTAACTTAAAAACTGTATTTTCACTATTCATCGAAAATTCAACTTTCTCAGAATAATCCCAAAATTTCACCTTAACCAAATATCAACGCTCTGATTACAAATATGAACTCCATTTTATAAAAATAATTTTCTAAATATTTTTAATTTAATTTTTAAATAAAAACACTATTCACCGAAAATTCATTCTTTCAGAAAAAACCCCAAAAATTATCGTAGCATAATATCGGTGCTCTGAGTTCAAAAATGAAATCCGTTTTATAAAAATAATTTTCTAAATATTTTTAATTTAATTTTTAATTAAAAAAACACTATTCACCCGAAAAAACTAATACTTGAATAATAATTTATGAAACCGTTATTTAACCATTTTATTGAGTCACATTACTTAATCAAGGTGCCTAGATTATTTTATAACTTTCTTTAAGTGAGATTACTAATCCATTTGGTCACATTACTAATCCTAAGTGTAAAATCACTATTCATAATTTACTATTCATAAAAAATCAAGTTGATCTTATTAGACTCGAAATTTCGTAGTGAACATAATTGTAGAAGACCATTTTTTGAAAATCATTACACGTTTTTATTTATTTAAGGTTTACATAAACATTTTTAAAATATCCTTTCTCTAAAATTCATCAAAAATATGCATACTATATTTATCTGGACATTTGAAAATTCATAAACTTCATCATAAGAAGAAATCCAAATTTTTATTTAAAACAAAGGATTACACAAGGCAATTACGGTCTCCTTACATATCCCCTTATCACACCAGCATAGGACCTAAGTGTAAGGTGTGCTAAGGTGAGAGAATCCGAGGGACGCTTGGCCAACATCGCACGAGTCGTAATTTCTATCAGTTTGAACTTCTCGCGAAGGCGATCCCGTTCTAGCTTCACACGATGAAGTTCAGCTTGGGTTTGGTCCAGAGCAAAGCCCAGTGGTGCTACCTCCTTCCCAAGTTCTGTTAGATGGGCTTCGATCGGTCCAAGACTACTGGGTGTGGCCATTGAATCTTCTTTCTATATTAATTAACCAAGATTTCTTGTATTTAGAGATTGTAATCAAAACATTTAGTTTCCAGTGGTCATATTGACCAATGGTCAAATAATAGTCAAAACCCAACAATCTCATTTTAATTATACTCATGTTATCAAATGAAACATTTTTGTTGAGTATAAAAATAAAATAAAATAACACATAAAATTAGGAAATAAGATTTATTCAAAATTTCGGGTCGTTACAAGTTCCATGTGGTAAGATGGGATAGAGACTGGCTGAGTTCCATGCATTAAGTCAATAGAAAACTCAACCTCTCTCACTAGTGGAAAACCAGAGAAATCTGAAGGAAACACGTCGAAAAACTCAACGACGACTGGAAGAAGATCACCACCCATTGAATCTCACTCCAGGTCAAAAGAAAACATTGGTACCACATTCCCCAACTCTGGATAAGATGGTCTGAATCTACTCGACCTTAGGTCCCATTCTCCTTCAAAGACAAGATGCACACCACCAGCTGTAGTAAAGTAGACCGGTCGGAGACAAAAATCAATTTAGGATTTGTTTGCAATGACCCAATCCATCCCGAATATGATTTAAGTATATCTCATATCAATAACTAGAAATCTCCAAGCAAGCTCAACATATGATATAGAGAAGACACAAGCATGACTATGGAGACTCTACTCTCTTTTCATACCATGTGGTGTAGTAATATTCATTGAACAAGATAGTGTCTCCATAGGATGATTAAGTAGGTTAAAAATATAGGTTGAAATAAAAGTGTGACATGAAGTAGCATTAGAAAGAGTAGTCACTAATGACGAAGCAATGGTAGTGGTACCTCT
Organism: Viscum album; assembly: GCA_963277665.1. Lineage (NCBI taxonomy): Eukaryota > Viridiplantae > Streptophyta > Magnoliopsida > Santalales > Viscaceae > Viscum > Viscum album. The sequence goes on along the minus strand of OY728127.1, from coordinate 1,071,300,136 downwards.
CACAGTCCCTGGACCCATGTCTGCTTCCTCTGGAGACCTGCGTGAAGAATATTCATTATGGATGCCTATGGCTAGAAACCTTTTATCATTTAATAATTTGATTGACCCATAGTTTTAGGAGGATCTGAAGATCTTGTACTAATGCGCGGAGTAGAGAAGTGATGGTAGAACCTGTGCAAGTGCCCTGAACATCCGCAGGAGCTACAATTCTTGGGTTCTTTAGTGAAAAACCTCTTATAACGTCCTGGATTTCCACAATGATATCAATTCAATGAATTTACTCCTAGATCTATATGGGTTTTGGAATGACTCTACCATCGAGAACTACCACAAGGATCATCACACTTATATTTTTCTTTGAAGGAACCAATGTTGCCACTGGGAGAAAAGGGAACTCTTGTCAACACTGACTTTCCAGCCAAGTCCATCTCAACCATCATCACCCTATCCAACACATCAACATATATGGGAAGATTTAGCACAAAAACCTGATAAGGAATATCTAATTGAAGTCCCAACTCAAACCATCAAGCCTTTATCCTCTCATTAGATATAATATTTGGAGAAAACAATACTGGATCAAAAAAGTTATTTGAATACTCATTCATGGTTTTGTCGGCCTGATCAATCTTGAAAAACTCTACAACCTTTGCCAACACCATCGACTATGGATAGAACTGATAGGTAAAAACAACCATGAAGTATTTACACTATAATCCCTCATGTTTCCCTACCATCACCATAATGTCTCACCTTCTCCTACTCAGTCCCTCTAACACGAAGTTGGCACACTTCACTATGATCACTTCTGGTGTCTCCAAGAAGTCAAACAGATGTTCTGTCTTTCCCAACCATTCCTAAACATGTCGAGTATCAGTAGATCCTTTGAATACTGGTAGATTATAGAAAAGTAACTCTTGAGAATGATTCCAAAGAACATCCCCTGAAGGATCCACAACTGGGGCCTAAGTGGGAACTGGAGGTGGTTCTTCTCCCAGATCTTAGACAATGCACACAATTTCCTCAAACAGATTCGGATCAACAACAAGATTTACTTGTTGAGGTTTAGCAGCTGCCTTTTCCTGTATATGATTCACAAGACATCTCGATGGCATGATGTTGTACAACATTAATAGATAGAAGAAGAAAATAAGATTAACACTCAAACTGAGTAGAAAGAGAATGTATTCTCAATAGAATGGATTAAAAAAATTGAATTTCAGCCTATCCATATCTCTATAGGGAAAGGACTTGAACTAATCCACAAAATGTATTTCCCTATCCATCCTTAGAGACATAAGGTTCATTGTAGTGAGGTCTGGCCAAGCACTCAATCACAATTACCTCATAAGTCCCAACAAGATTTCAAAAATTAAAACTGACTTCAAAGAAAAGATCAATACCCTCCTCTGATACCACTTTGTCAGTAACCAACCCAAGTACCTTGGTAACCTGATAATCGAGCAGATCCTAAAATGAAATAAAGCGTGTTCTCAATCCCCATGGGTTGGATACTAGCACCTGGAATCTTACAAAAACCAAGTGGGAATTATTTTTCCACATGATTGTAGAAGCGAAATATAAAAGATAGTATGTATATCAAAGGAAAACTCCACTATGAGTAATGTACCATAATACAACTAGGCATAAAAGCCAAAGTACTAAAACCTAAGTACGTAAAATATGAATATAACTCCAAAGTCCCTATGTACACAACATACCACATTCAAATCTCAATAGTTGGATCCACCTCTAAGAGATCCCTTCCCTTTGCTCAAGCCTGGAAGGAGAATGTCTACAAACACCCGATGAAAAAAGTAGGTTGTGAGCCTAATCCCAATAGGATACAACCAAGGATTCCATAACATATTCCAAATATAGATTAACCAAATAAAATCTTTCAATTCTCAAGATAAATAGGTTAGAAATTTTAAATCATATTTAAAAAAATCATGCTAAACATTTTAAAAATGATGGAAAATACATTCATTGCATAGTATTTACTTTACAAGAGATGGAAAATTTCTAAAAAATGGATTATGTAAAAAAATTATAAAAAACAATTTATATAAATTCAGCAGGCATGTAAATTAGTTCAAAAATCATTAGAATACATTTATATCTCAAGTATAAATAAACAAGAAAGAAACATGGTCATCTGACAAAAGTTACAATAGTATTAACTAGATATAGGATTCCACACTCTATGTGAACTCAGAAAAATGTGTATACACACATCCCTATGACACTGGCTAATGGGGAGTCATCACCAACCCATTGGAGATATGACACACCGCATGTATGTTTTAGAACACTGTAATATCATAGAGTGTATCCAAATAACTCACTAACTACCTAAGGCTTGCATGCACTCTTACATGATGGGCGAACTATTTTTGGACTGCTTAAAAATTGATTAATCCCATTCATCCAATTCAAAAACTCCCATTTCTGTACATTTAAAACGAAAATAGGTTTTATTCAAAAATATGTATTTTCATAATATAAAACCACAGGGTTTATATCAAATCATTTTAATCAATTTTCATGAGTTTTAAATCCATTAAAAACCAACTCCATCCTTTTCAAAATAAATTTTCACAATTAAAATCAATAATTTAATTGAAAACATTTCCATCAAAATCCACCATTTAAATCAAACAATTTAAATTGTTTAACTTTCAACAAACCCGCCTCAATTTATTATAATTGGGGGATTTCCAAATCTCCATGCCAAAAACATTTCAAATCACCCAATTAACTGGAATTGGGTTTCATTAAAGCAATTTAAAGCAGTTTTAAGAAATTGAATTTAAATCAATGATTGAAATAAATAAAGAAAATCAATGGTAATCAATTTGGTATACCGGGACAGAACCACCTACCTCTTTTCCAAATAACTACACTCACAATGGAACCCGCTAATGAGAACGAAGGTGAAAGAGATCTTGAAAATAATCCTAGAAGAAATATCCAACACCAAATGGAATAGATCCATCAATACCTAGAAAATATATTGAAAAACCAAGCTGATAGAAGGAGAGAAAATTGAAGAATGAGGGTGAACACTTACCCGGGAATCGCACCGCAAGCGAAGCATTGATCCAAAGATGATCTGATCAAACTAGAAGGAGGGTCACCTCTGAAAAACACCTAGGAAGGGTCTAGGGTTGAGATCCAAGAGGTCTGGAATGAAAAGGAGTGAGTAGAACTACTGATCATGCATTTTAAAGCTGGACATGGGTCTGGTCACGACGTGAACCCCAGGGTCACAATGTGTAGTCCATGCTAGAAAAGTTAAGCTGGAAAACCTATAGCCTCGGATTAAAAATGACATTTAACCCTATAGGACATGTACCTAGGTACACTATGTGTACCTTCTCATGAAATGATCTCCCAGTTCATGACATGATCTCCCAGTCCATGACATGCAACCAGCACTATGTACATAACATGTACTTCAGGTACACCGTGTGTACCTATTCTGCAGTTTGCAGTAAAACCAGAAAAATCACATAAAAGGATTTATAACGTAAAGGGAACTTGGAAAAAGTGGAAAACTTACCCAATCAAGTTAATGGGATATTATACTTATCGATGTATCTTAGTACCTGATGATTTTATTATTTATACATTATGATTATTTTATTTTCATATCATATTTTTTATGATCTCATATCTTTCATAGGATTTATTTAGTGGAACATTGGTGGTGACCTATTGAGTTTTATCACACCTTGAATGAGTATCTCAGTGTAGAGACTTTATGGTATATATTGTAGGTAATAGAAAGGGTCTTGTAGTCAATGGTTGGTATAGAATGTATTATTGGAGTTTAGAGACTAGATTAGGTGGAATCCGAAGACCAATTTTACAATGTCTCCACTCTTTTTTACATTTTTGATATTTTTGTGTATTATCATCCCATGGGTAATTTTACTCTTGATGTATTCCTTGTATGACATTACAATGTGGTACATTTTTTATAACATTTTATGATATTTATCAATGATTGGATCATTTCTATAATTACTATATTATTCTATTTATTTAAGTGATAATTAATCTTTTTTTCTATTTTTTATGTTTAACTGATTAGGGGGTATAGTCTCCCAATGAGTTATTCATAAACTATCATTTCTTGTTAGTAGTACCTGCATATGATAAGGCACACTTGAGTTCTGGTGTCACCTCTATCTCAGTATTATTTAGGGATCGGGTTTGGTAGATGCTACAGAGTGGTATTAGAGCCTTATTTCATTTGTATTTTAATTTGGTATGTCATATATAGACATAGAATGTTTTCAAATTTTTTTGATAAACCCTATTCTTGTGTATATTTAAACCATGTATGAGGAAATTATATGTTTATAAGGTTGTAATTGATGTGATTACATTTAATCATAAAGGTTGATTTTATTTTCTCTGAATATGAAGATTCATTTTATTGATTTATGTTTTATGATACACTTGGCCCGTGGATGCTAGAGGAATGAATCCATTCATCATATTGTAAATGTAGGATTCATTTGAAATTTTTCTTATTTTAAACAATTTACAACTTGATTATAAAAAGGGTTTAGTTATGTAAAGTGTTAAGAATATTTTATATAGTGTTTTTTCTAATTAAGTTGTTGGAAGAACTCTACTTGAATGAAACATAGTTATTAGTTCTTGTTGATATGTGATGATTAGTTATGTGAATATATGTTTATTCTATACTAGTCCTAAACCTGGGTAGGTTAGGATAATTCCGTTCCTAAGAAATCTAAGACCCTTATGTCATGGTATGTGTTTATAAATTAGAGGGAATATTTTCATGTTACATATTTTCCCTAAACTATGATATTAAAAATTATGATGCACATGTTCCAAGACATCATTTTTTAATTATAGTGTTGTACCACCTTGACCAAATCCTATTGAGTTTGAGGAGGGTACATATGATCATTAATTATTGGTTTTTGAATTGGAACCCCTTGTTTCACCAGTACCTTCTATGGATGATCATCTACGAGATTGTTTATTATAGGTATTATAGTTTATGGGTAATGGGGTTATGATAAATGGTCTATTAATGTTAGAATTGAACTGAGAGTTTTAGATGTAGCACCCACCTATATTTTTATGTAAGGGTGGTCCAAAGGATTTATATATTTGAATCAAGTCACTATAAGTGATTTTTGATTGATTGAGATACCACTAAAGTAAAGGGTTATGTTAGCCACATATATGATTCAATGAACACTGAAGTACTTATAAGATGTCATAGTCTAAGAAGATCAGTATTTGGGTCTTTATTAGAAGGATTTTCAAGAGCATTTCTTTATCCAATTTATTATTGAGTCACTAAGGGTGAATAAGGCTTGAGAATTTATGAATCTTATTTAAGAGGTACATTAGTGGCAGACTATACCACTTGTTTTATTGATATAATACATTTTTCACCCATATTGGGTGGTGATGAAACTAAAAGGGTCAAAATATTTGATAATGGATTGAGGAATTTAATATGAGATCGAGTTAATATCTTTTATATGATATATTTTTTGAAGGTCATAAACCATGCCCTCATTTTCTTGAAGAACGTAGTTGATGGTTGAACTTTTGAGAAGATTTATTTTTCTTTTGGGATTAGGAGTGAGTCTTTAGGTATTAATAATTTGATGTTTAGTTGTTCTCTCTAGGTTGGTGAAAAATCAATTTTTTATAGTGTAACAAACCAAATTGGGTCAACCCAACCAATAACCTTAGCCGGCCCATCACATGTCCTGAAGAACATTCCCTATCACCATAGGCTGATGATATTCACTAGAAATAACCAACAATCTCTTGGGAATAGTTTCACCAAAGGTAAACCAGCATTACCCATCCATGACATGGGATGACCAGACTAACATAATCATAGTCAACATGCATAAACCAAAATCTATAACAATGAATTATATGAAAAGAAGATACCATAAACTAAACTAACATCATAATCAAGGAATGACATAGAGGTCCATACACATGGTATCTCATGTCATTTATCAAATATAAAAAAGGGAACAAATCCATACTATACCAAAAATACACCTCTCAAAATTTACAAAACTACAATATGACTCCACATAATCCACCTCCATGAGGCCATGTCTCCTACACAAAAAATATGTTTATGGAAATCTAGAAGATACACCTATGTACATAGTGTCTTTGTATTTACCCATGTCATGGAAAACAAGTCTATATAAGCCCAAAGGAATATATAGGGTATGTGGAACAAAGGCTTGTAGGATACCACTATGAATCTATTTAATGATTTTAACATGAAAATAAATAAACTAGATTAAAACACTTTTCAAATATAAACCACTTTGGAAGCATAGCATTTTCAAATAAGCCAATGAAATAAGTTTGGTGGTTTTTTTATGTCTTAGGCATGTAGGTTCTTAATATCATTATTATGGGGGGTTATCATTGAAGGAAACGACGTTGGAAGTGAATCTAAGGTAGGTTTCTAACTGTTACTACCCATGTTAACAAGGAAAAACTTTCTTTTCATAAGCATACTTGATTTGAACATCATAGTTAAGCATGCTTGTCTTGGAGTAGTGGTCAGGATGGGTGACCTCATGGGAAGTTTCCCAGGTCATGTGTGGGGGGGGGATAAAACAAACTGAAAGAACATGTGTTGGTCTGTGTGGATAATCATTAGTTAGATAATCGACCTCGTTGGAGAAGAACCTATTATGTTCCCAAAGGAAACCAAGGAATTACAGAATATCCAAATAGTTCAGATGACAAGATTCATAATATGGGGAGGTCAGGTCATTAAAAATCTTATCATATCCAATACCTTTCCAAAAGTGTAGAGGTAATGCATAGGGTTTAAGTACGGGGACCAAAAAGAGGGTGTTTTTCTTTGAATGGGTGGTGAGTGCAATACACCTTGGAAAGTGACACTTAAAATGCTAAAAGTTACAACCCATGTAAAAAATGTGCAACTTTATTTTTAAGAACCTACCTAATTATCACTCCATAGTTAATCATTCTTGGATTGGACTAGTGGTCAGGATGAGAGACCTCCTAGGAAGCTTCCCAAGGTGTGTGTATGTGAGGAAAACACACACTGAAAGAACATGTGTTGGCCTAGTGGGAAGATCTTTAGTTTTATAAGTATCCCTAATGGGTAATAGCCTGTAGTGTGTAGAAATAAAACCAAGGTATTACAGAATATCCATGGGGTCAGTTGACATGGTTCATATCCTAGGGAGGTCGGGTCATGACATAGGGTAGGGGTTTATCTCTTACTCCAAGAGGGTGTAATTATTTATAGTAATACAACTATAGTAATATATGGTATCTCTATATAGATTGTGATAGTACATAAAAGGAGTGTTGATACCATGGTAAGATGGGAAACTTGTAGGGATTCAATAGGAGTGTGATGTAATCGGGTTGTAAATACCCAACCTTAAACATCACATAATCTAGTGTATTTAGACTAGAATTTATGTTATTATACTTCTAAAGATATTTTAGGTTTATTGTTTTAGGAAATTAGGTCATAACACTTGCATAAAATCCCATATACTAGAAAGTGGAAAATTCTATTCAGTATCAATTTTTTCTGACAAAAAAACTCTTAAAAAGAAATATTTTTTCTTTTCATGAAATATCTTAAAATATTTCATATTGACCACAAACTTTTTCTTACTCATCCATAAAACCTTGCAATTTTTTTTAAATCATGGGATGAGTATAAAAATATCTTTAAGGGACCTAAAAAGAAGACAGAAAATTTGTTTGTCTTTTATAAAACTATGAGATTACAAAATGAGTTTTCCTTTAAAATAAATAAAACTTGATCTCAAATAATAATTTAATTACTCATGAAATCACCTTTAATATAAAAATTTTTTCATAAAACACTTTATAAGAAAACATTCATAATGAAAAAATCATAATCATGTGAGTTTCGTAGAAACCATGAATCCCATTAAAAACATTTTCTTAAAATCATACATTTTTTACCCAAAAAGGGAATAAACATTTCTTTTAAAAGATACTTAGATTTCCTTTTGAAAAAAAAATATTTTAATGGAAACTCATTATAAAGCATAGTAAATTCATATAGGTGAATTGGTGTATCATTATCATATAAACCTTATAGAACCCATACAAAATTCATTATAATTAGAATAACCATACGACCAACTTCAAATATAGTTTTTCAAAGAACATTATCATTACCTAATGAATTAGAGCACTATCTTGGAACATCCATCATATAAGCTATATCGGGTACACTGGTGAGCTATAATGGGGATTAAACCTTTATAAAAAATTTACAAGGATACCATATGGAATAAAACCCTTGAAAATATCTTTTAAAATTGTGTTAAAAACACTTTCAGATATCAAAATACCATTTTCGTTTAAAGAAACCATTTTCAATACTAAAATAGCCATAAAAAGGGAAAATAATTTTTCTTTAAAGAAATCATGGAAGATTGTAAAGGAATAAAAACTTTAAATAACAGTTGTGGTGGTAAGAAAAATAATTATCACTATATAAGTTAAAATAGAATATTTCTTTTTTCTTTTATAAATAAATTCAAGACATTCCGTAAAAGGATTCCATTTTTGAAAACCTTTGAAAGAAAGTGACATAAATTATACCTTATAATTATTTTATGTACCTAAAAACATATTCATAAAATAATTTTAAAAACATGGAAATGGATGAAAAATATTTTGAAAACAAATCATTATAACATTAAAAATGAGGTTTTAAGTTAAAGTGTTCCTTACCTTGAGTCAAACTCATCACATATGTTCTTTATCTTCCTGGTTAACAAACATAGCTTAATTATTTACTTTCATTATAACATTTTTCAATTTTATCATTTATTTTATTTTATTTAATACCATGTTTTATACAATTACATAATCATTTAAGTTCACCTTGGAAGTGTTGATGATATTTGGTTCATAAGTCTAAAATTATTTCGGTAGGTTGACTATGGTCAAAGAGGTCATTATTACACCATATCCAGAATAATAATCATGAAATAATCATAATTTTATACACAAATTATAATTTTGAAACCAATCAGGAAATATGGTTATGAAAAATTAACTATGTTACAATCATGAATACGGTAGTCTGTACATACGCATGAGTAACATTTCCATTTTTTAACGATAATTATAGAAATAAAGTATTATTTTATCTTTCTATAATAATAAAAATATCATAAATTCAATTTTGTTCTTTAAAAATACTTATATATATATATATATATATATATTCCATGTGATGTGATGATGAAAAAAAATCACATCACTTTGTGGAGGTGGTAGTCCACAGATATGCATGAACAATTTTATCATTTTTTAATTAATGGAAAGGTAAGAAATTAAATTATATTTTATAATTTTATAATGATAAATATTTCATGAATATCACTTATAAATATTAAATCCTTAATTTTAACCATCCATGAGAGGCAGTTATGGAAAATGAATTACATCAGTTCGTGAGATAATAATCTTATGTGCACACACATGATGAATTCCTATCCCATTTAATGGTGGTTGGATATGGATATAGGTTACGAAATTAAAATAACAAAATAATAGTGTATGTAGGATAATGGTTTTATTATTTTATCATGGTTGAAGGATATTTTATAGAGGTGGAAAAATAAATAAAACTAAAACATGCAGTTAAAAACTATAACTCTCCTTTCGAAGGTATCCTTTTCTTAATATCTTAAGACAAATATGATTAATATTATGAAAAAATATAGCCTCTAGAACATGGTTTTAAATTTTATTAATTTATTTTTGTAGGTATTTTATAAACCAAAATGCTTTTGAACTATGAAGAAATAAAGTGAAGAGGTTCTATTTTATAAGAGAGGGGAGAGGCATTCTTATAATTTATTAAAATATTAAATTAATATAAATTAATTTTGATTTCCTAATGACTCCAAATAGATAATATTTGAATAAAATATTATTATGAGTTGAAATAATCCAATATAATAAAAAAAAATTAATTTTTCAATCACCTTTTACCCTTATCTTTTTTTAACCCTTCATTAACTCTGTACATACGTACAGTGAGAACAATAGTTTTTACTCATTGATGGTCAAGATAGTTAATATTAATAAAAAATGGAACATAAATGGAATATGATTGAAATTATAAAAAATTATTTTTTAAAATTGGTGTATTATAATATTTTAGTACTTTTAAAACATTTAATAAAATATTATTTTCGTAAAATATCAATAATGTTAATTTTAGAACTATTCACTTACTTTGACATTAATAGCTTCACAAAAACAAGTGAAATTTGAATAAAATATTTTAATACATCTAAAAAAATTTATATTTATCTAAAAAATTATTTTATAATGTTAATTATATTAAATTATATTACTATTAATATTTCTAATATCATTCATTTAATTTTTCCATTAATTGAATAATTAATGCGTCATCGATTCATAAACATTTAATGTAATTATTTCATCACTAGAAATTAAAAATAAATTACCATGATGAATATAAATATATTATATTTAAAAATAATGTTTATAATCGAACATATCCCTTATTTATTCACATGTTAAAAATATTATAGTTATTAAAAACAAGAGTGTGACGTTTTTGAGTTTTCTTTACATAAAATATTATAATGGTCATAATCACATAAAAATGGAAAAAAAGGTCATATAAAAATTATTTGATTATTATGGATGAAATTTACTCATAAAATAAAATTAGTACAAGTTTTAGTGTCATTTTCTAGTTCTTAGAATTTTATTTTTTAACTTTAATTACCTGATTTTCTCTTTACCGTGATAATACAAAATTACTAAGGTTACTATTCATAATGTCAAAAATAAAAGGGGCCTATTTACAAATTTTTTACCTTTTAATTACAAATATAGAATTGAATTTTTAAAATTTAAAACATATCAGTGATATAATTTAATTTAAAATTAAACTGAAAAAAACACGAAGAAAATTGATTTTTTCAGAAAAATGTCCTTTTAAGTATATAATTTTTTTATTATAAAATCAAGTAAATAAATCATTTAAAAAACCATAAGTATATTATTTAAAATAAAAAGGAAATAATTCAGTTTTAAATATCTTCCAAAATTGAATTTTACTTTATAAAATATAATATAATTTTCAATACAAATAATAATTTTTTCATTATTCATTGGAAAATAAAACTTTTTAGAAAAATATCAAATTTTCACCATAAATTAATTTTGATATGGTTATTTAAAAAATTATATCACTTTAATCAAAAATAATTTCTAGAAGTTTCAAAAATTAATTATAATATTCTCTCACAAAAACCAATAAGTACCATTTTTGAAGAAAACTAATTTTTGAAGAAAAGATATTTTTGAAGAATGAAATGCTTTTTCTAAAAATTCAGTGTTTATTTCCTAAGAATTAATAAATATATTTGTATTGATTAGGAGATTTATATATATTTCAAAAATTATTAATACTATTCATACTCTAGAACTTTACAACTAGGTTATAAAGATCATATAATAGTATTTCATGGTTCGATTAATCTTGGTATTGTACGTCGTACAAGTATGGAACATAATGTCCTTATTTTAAAATATCTAGATATTACATCCCCCATTTAATAAATTAATTCATTTTAATTTTAACTTAAGCTAATTAATTAAGGTTTTGATATTTGAAAATTCCTTTATATAAGCCTACATAATAAAGGGTTAATAAAACTTTCTCTTAAAAAGTGGGAAAGGGAATAAGAAGGCCATCTAGAATAACACATAAATAGGTTTCCAAGTTGGAAAAAATTGGTGGAAAGTAAAAAATATGGACCTAGAAGAAAATAATATTGTAAAACTAATGATCTATAACGATAAAGATCATTGATGACAAGAAAGTGTATCATCATGAGAAATTCAATTACCAAAGAACTACAAACCAAATAGGTGTGAAAAATAATCAATTCATCCGAAATAAAGGTAATATGATTTTTATTTAATATCCTTTTCCTAGTGTTTTTGAATTCTATTAGCATAAATACCAAATTCATAAGTAAATATACTTACATAAAATAATAATTCCATCGTTTAATCAATTTTCACCAAAATATCATCTTTTTTTCCAAATGATGAGTATTCAAGATGTTTTGTTATATCGAAAACACTATAATCAATATATAATAGATCACATAATCCTCAAAAATGATAACAAGATATTCCTCCTATATTTATACAATAACCAAAAATAGAATAGTTAGAAAATATTAACATAATCTCAAAATGAATAAACTTTCCTATGAATAAATAATACCTTAATATCTGAAATTCAATAACAATATCCAAATATTATAATAATTTAACATTTATCACCAAATAAATTCAATCACTCTTAATATCTTAAACCAAAAATATATATTTCTTAATCACATATCTCAAAGATCTTCTAATAATTTAAATAAATTACTTTAAATAGCATATATGAATAGTAAGATCATATATTTTTTTAAAGGACAATTCTACCTTGACTCAAAAAATAAAATCCCATAATATCACATAATGTTCCCCAATATCATAGTAATCATCTTCAAAAATTATAATAATCACTTAACCAACAAACAATTTTCATTCACATGGTTATCTATATGATGAAACATATGTTCCCAATATCAAATTAAACTTTATTTATAATGTCATACTAGCTAAGACATCGTGTATGCTAGTGGAAAGTAGTGCACCCTTGTCGCCCATCAATTACGGGTTCCATCCCCATTTCCTTACCAACTTTGATGGGATTTTATCTGATTCTTGGGTTTTCCTTTTCTAAAACTATAATAATATAATTATTATAAAACACCCAAAAATATGATTAACATCTTAAAAAATAACATTTATCATCAAAAATAATAAAAATCCTAATGCTTATCAATAAATTTAAACTCATATACAAAAAATGAAAAGAGAATACTTCTTTAAATAACTTTCTCACATGTAAAAATTAATGGTTAAATATACATGAAACATGTAAAAAAAGATAATAAATGTCTCCCAAAATATTCCTACCATATAAAACATCAAAAAGGATTGTCTAAGTCCATAAAGTAATGATCAACCTTAAATATACCATTACATCATAACTCTTGAATCCCTATATATAGACACCTTAATCATTCAACATTATTTATAATTCATAAAAAATTATTTTCTATCTTATTCCTCAGTACTTCCTTCATAAAAACAATAATATGAATCATGCCCTAAATTCAACAATATGAAAATATAATACATGCTATAATCAACACCTTTCATATGTCATTTTCATTTTCCTCATCTCTAACAATAACAACATTATGCATTGATAACATTTATATTCACAGTCTTACTAATCTCATTCCTATTCTTCCCCCCTAAGAAATCAATTTTCCTAATGAGCATACTCCCCACGTTTAAGACATTCAATTAATGACTTTGGAATAATTTTATTCCCCTTAATGGAATTAACTAAACACTTCCTTTTTCCTTGGAAGATTATTATTTTATGCCCTCCTTTAGCACATAAAAAAATTATTTATATTATTTTAAGACATTTTCTTGGTTTTTATTCCCAAATTATTGATACATGGGTCATTGAATAATTTTACCATTGTGACCTTTATCACCCAAATTTCCATGGATCTTATCTAGGTTCAAGTTGTTAATCATATCTAATGATAGTTGGTTAGGAATAAACATAATAGTTTTCTCTACATCTTTTCTTTTTTTAGTTTCTCATTTAGATAAGCACGAAATTTTACTTCACATCCATTATTTCTTTGGTTACTACTAGGTCCATCCATTTATGAAAACAATAAACAGTTTGTGTGGGTATATTAATCTTAATAAACCATCTTATGAGGAGGATAAATACTAATATATCCTTAACCATATAATTTTCTATTCAAATCCATATATTTATCCAAAATAACCATAATTATTTATAATATACTATCCTTTGGGGTTATATAGGACTTTTAACTTATTCTCAAATAACATCTGAACCTATATAGTTATCTAAACCCTACTTAGATACCAACTATAAAGACCCTACCTTAAACATCACAAAATCTAGTGTCATTATACTATAATTCATTTTCTTGAATTCCTAATGATATTTTATGTTTATATTTTTATATAATTAGAACGTAACACTTATATAATAATCCCATATATTACAAAGTGGACACTTATATTCAATATCCATTTCCCAATATTTTTTTAATAAAAACACATGTTTTCTTTTCATGAAATATATTCAAAAATTTGATCTTGACTTAATCATTTTCCTTATACATCCTTAAAACCCTATGAAAAATATTTTAAAACATGGTATGAGCAAACAAATATCTATAAGGGACATAAAAAGAAGAAATAAAATCTGTTATTCTATTTTAAAACAAAGAGATCATAAAAATATATTTCCATTAACATAAGTAAAATTTGAAAAAAATTGTCTTTTAATTACTTATAAAATCATCTTTACTACACAATATTTTTCATAAAACACTTTATAAGAAAACATTCAGAATGGAAAAATAACAATCATGAGAGTTTCATTGAAAACATGAGATCCAATGGAAATAATTTTCTTAAATATATACTTTTTCTTTTACCCCAATGATTAGTCACTGAAAGTGGCTAATATTAATTTTTAATATCTTTATATTCATTGTTCCAAAGTCCATAAACATTGTTTTTAGTGCATTACATAAATAGAACTTCATTTCTCATCAAAAATTCAATTAATGTTTAAAATGAAAATTTGGGCCCAATAATTCATTTGTTTGTGGACAACATTATATTCATTTTCTGAATTTGAAATTTTGTTATATTATTTATCACTTTGTTTGAAACATTTTATCTTTTAGGTCCGATGGATTAATCCCAAAGGAAGATGGAGAATTTTGCACCTGAAGTCAGAAACTTGCTGGAAAAAGCATAATGGGCCTAAGGCCCATCAAACAAATGTGGGGCTCAAAAACTAAGCCCAATGAAGCTAAAATTTATACAGTAGAAAGATAAAAATATGAGTATCATTTTATTCAACTTTTTCCGGAGCTAATTCTGATGTTATCATAATGATAAAGGGATCTGAAGTTGAGATTTAAATGGTGGACCCGACATTAATGCACAGAAATCCGTCCAACCATTTCGACCATAACATCCAAAAGGATGAGCGAAATTTCCTGAACCTTTTACAGATCATAATGGATAGATATCTGAATATATTTCTCTTCTACAACCCCTCTGGATTCGGCCTTCGTCAATTTTGAATTCACACGTCAATATGGTGGAAGAATCTAGACAGTTTTCCGGGTCAAATTTGAAACATCAATTTTCTTTTGATTATTCACCCTCCATTTGACTGAATTTATTGTTGGGGGGTGAATTAATTGTTGGTGTATGGACCTAAGTCTCCTAATATGCCTATATAAGGAGCTAGTGGTGAAGGGAATAGGGGTGGATATTTTTCATATCATCTTTTGTGGCTTGTTTCATTGTAAGGTTATGCTTCCCAATTTCTTTTGTAATGTTTTCCATTTCCATATAAGTTTCTTTTTTTGTATCCTTATGTTATTAAAAAATTATTTCTCTTCTATATTTTCCATTTCATTTATTAAAACTTTATTATCACAAGTCACAGTTATATCTCTGTGTTGTTGTGAATTAGTTCACACATAGGTGTGAATTTCATTCACACACATGGAGGAGTGCTTGTTATTTCCGCGGTTTTAATTTCTTCAATCCAATTCTTATTAGCCATCTTCCACACACCATTGAGAGTATACCATCAATGGAGGGATAACCCTTTAATGGTTTGATCTTATTAGGATGCAAAGTCTGGGTTGAATGTTATTTTATGAACGGATTATTGTTAATTGGATAATTAATTTAAGACATCCATTCTTCAGTTATTTCTACTCTTCATCTTTACTGTGTTTGAGAAAACTAAATTCAATTACTAAATGACCATATACCTTGGAGAGATCATGAATTTGGTTCTCTAAGTGTATAGGGGATTAGTAATTGTGTTTAGTAAGCACCAAACCAGAAAATGATGAAGGTAGTGTTATTTTTGAAGAATGGATTCATCAAGAATTAATAAAACCAAAATTGTCTAAAGAAGTAAAATTAATTAAATCCACCCTGAGAATAATCCTAAGATCAAACCATTTTCTTTGAATTGAATTCACTTAGGTTTCTTAGAGTTCTTTAAACCATCCAAAATCAAACCCAAAGTTGGCTACTTCATAGCCCATCCATCACCAAATCATAGCGTCTCAAGGTTACTTCTTCGGTCCCTCTGGATTCGACCCCTACATGTACTTCAATGACCACTTTTACCAGTAGGGTAAATTTGGGTGCAACCAAATTTTTGCGTTGTTTCCTGGGACCCAAGTGAGTACCTTATACCCACATCTTCTTTTCTCACCCCAAATTCTCACCCATATTTCTCTATTCTCACCTTTATTTCTCTTCTCTTTTCCCCTTTCTATTTCTGTGTGTCCAAAAAAACCCCAAAACCAATTTTCAATCAATTCCAATGGATTATCCTCCAAAATACCCCTTAATAAATCAATGTTGTAATCAAGTCATAAATCAATATTGGGAAACACCTCACATAGGGAATTTCATTGACTAATCCTTAATTGAATACACCACACCAGATGATATGTACAATCAATGGGATGCTAAATGTTTACAAGATCAATTTCCATACCTATCAAGAATGATTGAAAAGATAAATAATGAGGAAGTACATGATGTACAAACATATATCAACCCTAATCTTGAAAAAATTCTTGAACAATTGTGTGAACAAATGGATAAAATGAATTCAGAAGTTTCATCTTTCATATTATAATTACAAAGCTTTAAGACTTTTGAGGAACCCGTTCCCACTCAAGATGTTCTTTCCTCATCATTGATAGATGAGTCTTTTATCCCAAAAACCTCCCATGAATTGAAAAAAGAACTACCCTTTGGATATGGGATAACTGAACAAGATCAAGGAAATGTTGAAGGGTATTTAAATCAGAAGGAAATTAATTTTTTTGATTTACAAGGGGAAAATTTGTCTTCATGGATTGAGTGTTCGGAATATTGCTCCAATAACGATTTTTTAGAATCACCGATCATTGAACCATTGGGAGATATAACAAATATTGTGTCTATACCACCTCATGAAATTCAAATGGAATATTTTGGGGATGAATCAGCTTTCCAAAAGGAACCAATTCTTTGAAATGTTTTTAAAGAAGAAACAATTTTTTATTCAAATTATAATTATTCTTTAGGAAAATTCAATCAAACTAAACTCGATGTTTTAATACTTCCTTCCCTACTCAATAATCCCTCTATTTATGATAACCAAGACCATTCAATTATCATCAATTTTCATCAAGAATCTCACCAAGTAGGAATGAACCTTAAAATATTAGTAAATACTCCAGATAAAACACGATAGACCATTTTAGATATTCCTTGGATTTTACCAATCATTGTAGAAAATATGATTTCATACGAAACAAATTTCAAAAAAACAATCAATCTCAGTCTTGTTGAAGTGGAGAAATATGGGTTAATTAAAAAATTTAAAGTTGGAATTGGATTAGTTGGGGGGTTCAAGTTGAGCTAACGACGTTAAACAAAAGCGCTGCATGGGAGGCAACCCATGGTTTCCATGTTTTAATCATTTTAAATCATTTTATTTTTCATATAATAAATTACCATAGACTGTTGACTTGTTCTTCTTTTATGAGTGAGGATGGGTATGAAAGGGGAGTGCCATATTCATCCATGTCACGTGGTGTGATCTCTGAGTAATACCTTACCCAGAAATCTAAAAATAAGACAATGTATCATCGGTTTATTTTGTTTTGTTTTATTTTTATGTTTTTATAGGTTAAAAAATAAAAGGGCATGTCGTAAGTCATAAGGAAAATCCATTCACCACTATCCAAGCCGTTGAGACTCAAATTCAGGATTGAAGGGAGACTATGGCATGTGATATCATCATCAACCACTAGGTGACTTCATTCCATGATTATCATTTTCAATTTCATCTTTGAACTCCTCTCCTACCCCCTTCTAACTTTTCTTTTCATTAAACACTGGGGACAGTGTTAATCTATGTTGGGGGGAGATAAAAAATGATTTTTTTTATTTTTTGAATAAAAACATGCATGAAAAGAAAAATTCCATTAACCATAAACATGATAACACACATTTCAAACTCTAAAATTCGATATCAAATAAATGTTGCATTCCTTGATTCTGATTTTAATGCAAGTTTAAGTTCATGAGCATAGTTTTTGAAAAGTGCTGTTGTCTGATGTGATTTTTCAATGTTTACATTTTCATCCTCTTAATAAAAATGCCACAATGAACGTATACTGGATCCTGGGTGTAAATTTGAGTTCTTGGGTCCCTTTCATTATAGCATAGGGTTCTGGGGTCACTTTTAGTTTAATTTTAGTATCCAAAAAAACAAAAAAAAATGACCACATAGAGCAATGTTTTGTCCAAATGTGTGGCATCCGACACTTGGGGATCATGACTCCATAGTTTTCTTGCCCAGAGTTAGGCTTTATATCTCTATTATAGAGCATGAAATTGACAATATGTGTGGCGTCCGACACTTGGGGATCGTGACTCCATAGTTGTCTTGCCCAGAGTTAGTCTTTTCATATCTATTGTGGATAAAAAAAATCATCAAAAAAAATCAAAAAAATGGATACTCATATTAAGGTTTAATGTGATTCCCACCTAGCACTTCCATTTTTCCCCTTAAACAATAAAATGGGCCCTATATCTTTTGTGATGCACAACACTTTATCATGCTTAATTGAAATTAGATGAAATGTGGAGATGAATTTGAAAAAAGGAATGGTCTTGGGATTGGTATATGCTTATGGACCTAGCTTGTTTTAAATGATTTTTCTATGTTCCATAATTTTTTTGGAATGAGGTCTTTGGGTGAGCAATGTGTATTTAAATGTTTTTGGAAAAGGGGATTTGAATTTCATATTTGTAATTTATTTTTCTCGGGACTAGAAAAACTCAAGTTGGGGGGTGTGATTAGTCACTGAAAGTGGTTAATATTAATTTTTAATATCTTTATATTCATTGTTCCAAAGTCCATAATCATTTTTTTTAGTGCATTACATAAATAGAACTTCATTTCTCATCAAAAATGCAATTCATGTTTAAAATGAAAATTTGGGACCAATCATTCTTTTTTTTTGGACAACATTATATTCATTTTCTGAATTTAAAATTTTGGGATATGATTGAAAACTTTGTTCAGAACATTTTATCTTTTAGGTCCGATGGATGAATCCCAAATGAAGATGGATAATTTTGCGCCTGAATGCAGAAACTTGCTGGAAAAAGCATAATGGGCCTAAGGCCAATCAAAAAAATGTGGGGCCCACAAATTAAGCCCAATGAAGCTCAAATTTATACAGTAGAAAGATAAAAATATGAGGATAATTTTAGTAAACTATGTCCAGAGATAATTCTTATTTTATCATGATGATAAAGGGATCTGAAGTTGAGATTTAAATGGTGGACCTGACATTAATGCACATAAATCCGTCCCACCATTTCAACCATAACATCCAAATGGCTGAGAGAACTTTTCTGAAATATTTACTACTCCTAAAGGACTGATGGACGAAGAGATATCTCTTCTACAACCCCTCCGGATTATGCATTCTTCAATTTCGAATTCACATGTCAATATGGTGGACGAATCTGGACAGTTTTCCGGGTCAAATTCGAAACATCAATTTTCTTTTGATTTTTCACCCTCCATTTGACTGAATTTATTGTTAGAGGGTGAATTAATTGTTGTGAGATGAACCTAAGGCTCCTAATATTCCTATATAAGGAGCTAGTGGTGAAGGGACTAGGGGTGGATATTTTTCTTATCATCTTTTGTTGCTTGTTTTATTGTAAGGTTATGCTTCCAAATTTCCTTTGTAATGTTTTCCATTTCCATGTAAGTTTCTTTTTTTGTATCCTTATGTTAGTAATAAAATTATTTCTCTTATATATTTTCCATTTAATTTATTAAAACTTTATTATCACAAATCACAGTGATATCTCTGTGTTGTTGTGAATTATTTCACACATAGGTGTGAATTTCATTCACACACACGGAGGAGTGCTCGTTATTTCTGTGGTTTTAATTTCTTCAATCCAATTCTTGTTAGCCATCTTCTGCCCACCATTGAGATTATACCATCAATGGAGGGATAACCCTTTAATGGGTTGATCTTATGAGGATGAAAAGTCTGGGTTGAATGTTATTTTATGAAAGAATTATTGTTAATTGGATAATTAATTTAAGACATCCATTCTTCAGTTATTTCTACTCATCATCTTTACTGTGTTTGAGCAAACTAAATTCAATTACTAAATGACCATATACCTCAGAGAGATCATGAATTTGGTTCTCTAAGTATATAGGGAATTATTAATTGTATTTAGTAAGCACCAAACTAGAAAATGATGAAGGTAGTGTTATTTTTGAAGAATGGATTCATCGAGAATTAATAAAACCAAAATTGTCTAAAGAAGTAAAATTAATTCAATCCACCCTGAGAATAATCCTAAGATCAACCCATTTTCTTTGAATTGAATTTAATTAGGTTTCTTAGTGTTCTTTAAACCATCCAAAATCAAACCCAAAGTTGGCTACTACATAGCCCATCCTTCACCAAATCATAGCGTCTCAAGGTTACTTCTTCGGTACCTGTGGATTCGACCCCTACATGTACTTCAACGACCGCTTTTACCAGTAGGGTAAATTTGGGTGCAACCAAATTTTGGCTCCGTTTTCGGGGACCCAAGTAAGTAACTTATACCCACATCTTCTTTTCTCACCCCAAATTCTCACCCTTATTTCTCTATTCTCACCCTTATTTCTCTTCTCTTTTCCCCTTTCTATTTCTGTGTGTCCAAAAAAACCCCAAAACCAATTTTCAATAAATTCCAATGGATTATACTCCAAAATACCCCTTAATAAATAAATGTTGTAATCAAGTCAGAAATCAATATTGGGAAACACCTCACATAGGGAATTTCATTGACCAATCCTTAATTGAATACACCACACCAGATGATATGTACAATTAATGGGATGTTGAATGTTTACAAGATCAATTTCCATACCTATCAAGAATGATTGAAAAGATAAATAATGAGGAAGTCCAAGATGTAAGAACATATATCAACCCTAATCATGAAAAAATTATTGAACAATTGTGTGAACAAATGGATAAAATGGATTCAGAAGTTTCATCTTTCAGATTAGAATTACAAATCATTAAGACTTTTGAGGAACCCATTCCCACTCAAGATGTTCTTTCCTCATCATTGATAGATGAATCTTTTATCCCAAAAACCTACCATGAATTGAAAAAAGAACTAACCTTTGGATATGGGATAACTGAACAGGATCAAGGAAATGTTGAAGGGTATTTAAATCAGGAGGAAATTAATTTTTTTGATTCAAAAGGGGAAAATTTATCTTCATGGATTGAGTGTTCAGAATATTGCTCCAATAACAATTTTTTAGAATCACCGATCATTGAAACATTGGGAGATATAACAAATATTGTGTCTATACCTCCTCATGAAATTAAAATGGAATATTTTGGGGATGAATCATCTTTTCAAAAGGAACCAATTATTTCAAATGTTTTTAAAGAAGAAACAATTTTTGATTCAAATTATCATTATTCTTTAGGAAAATTCAATCAAACTGAACTTGATGTTTTAATACTTCCTTCCCTACTCAATAATCCCTCTATTTAGGATAACCAAGACCATTCAATTATCATCAATTTTCATCAAGAATCTCACCAAGTAGGAATGAACCTTGAAATCTTAGTAAATACTCCAGATAAAACACGATCAACCATTTTAGATATTCCTTAGATTTTACCAATCATTGTAGAAAATAGGATTTAATACGAAACAAATTTCAAAAAAACAATCAATCCCAATCTTTTTGAAGTGGAGAAAGATGGGTTAATTAAAAATTTTAAAGTTGTAATTGGATAAGTTGGGGGGTTCAAGTCGAGCTAATGATGTTAAACAAAAGTGCTACATGGGAGGCAACCCATGGTTTTCATGTTTCTAATCATTTTAAATCATTTTATTTTTCATATAATAAATTACCATAGACTGTTGACCTGTTCTTATTTTACGAGTAAGGATGGGTATGAAAGGGGAGTTCCATATTCATTTGTGTCACGTGGCGTGATCTCTGAGTAATACCTTACCCAGAAATCTAAAAAGAAGACAATGTATCATCAGTTTATTTTGTTTTGTTTTATTTTTATGTTTTTATAGGATAATAAAATAAAAGGGCATGTCGTAAGTCATAAGGAAAATCCATTCACCACTATCCAAGCCGCTGAGACTCAAATTCAGGATTGAAGGAAGAATATGACATGTGCTATCATCATCAACAACCAGGTGACTTTATTCCATGATTATCATTTTCAATTTCATCTTTGAACTTCTCTCCTACCCCCTTCTAACTTTTCTTTTCTTTAAACACTCGGGATAGTGCTATTCTAAGTTGGGGGGAGATAAAAAATGATTTTTTTTATTTTGTGAATAAAAACATGCATAAAAAGAAAAATTCCATTAACCATAAACATGATAACACACATTGAAAACTCTAAAATTGGATATCAAATAAGTTTTTCATGCCTTCATTCTAATTTTAATGCAAGTTTAAGTTCATGATCATAGTTTTTGGAAAGTGCGGTTGTCTGATGTGATTTTCCAATGTTTACATTTTCATCCTCTTAATAAAAATGCCACAATGAACGTCTACTGGATCATGGGTGTAAATTTGAGTTCTTGGGTCCCTTTCATTATAGCATAGGGTTACGGGGTCACTTTTAGTTTAATTTGTGTATCCAAAAAAAACAAAAAAAAAACAAAAAAAATAACAAAAAAATGACCACATAGAGCAATGTTTTGTCCAAATGTGTGGCGTCCGTCACTTGGGGATCGTGACTTCATAGTTTTCTTTCCCAGAGTTAGGCTTTATATCTCTATTGTAGAGCACGAAATTGACAATATGTGTGGCGTCCAACACTTGGGGATCGTGACTCCATAGTTGTCTTGCCTAGAGTTAGTCATTTCATATCTATTGTGGATAAAAAATCATCAAAAAAAATCAAAAAAAAATGGATACTCATATTAAGGTTTAATGTGATTCCCACCTAGAACTTCCATTTTTTCCCCTTGAACAATAAAATGGGCCCCATATCTTTTTTGATTCACAACACTTTATCATGCTTAATGGAAATTGGATGAAATGTGGCGATGAATTTGAACAAAGGAATGAGCTTGGGCTTGGGATATGCTTATGGACCTAGCTTGTTTTAAATGATTTTTATGTGTTCCATAATTTTTTTGGTATGAGTTCTTTGGGTGAGAAATGTTTATTTAAATGTTTTTGGAAAACAGGATTTGAATTTCATATTTGTAATTTATTTTGCTCGAGACTAGAAAAACTCAAGTTGGGGGTGTGATTAGTCACTAAAAGTGGCTAATATTAATTATTATTATCTTTATATTCATTGTTCCAAAGGCCATAAACATTTTTTTAGTGCATTACATAAATAGAACTTCATTTCTCATAAAAAATGCAATTCATGTTTAAAATGAAAATTTGGGCCCAATCATTCATTTGTTTGTGGACAACAATATATTCATTTTCTGAATTTTAAATTTTGGGATACGATTTATCACTTTTTTTGGAACATTTTATCTTTTAGGTCTGATGGATGAATCCCAAAGGAAGATAGAGAATTTTGCGCCTAAAGGCAGAAACTTGCTGGAAAAAGCATAATGGGCCTAAGGCCCATCAAAAAAATGTGGGGCCCACAAACTAAGCCCAATGAAGTTCAAATTTATACAGTAGAAAGATAAATATATTAGTATCATTTTATTAAACTGTGGTCGGAGCTAATTCTGATTTTATCATGATGATAAAGGGATCTGAAGTCGAGATTTAAATGGTGGACCCGACATTAATGCACAGAAATCCGTCCCACCATTTCGACCATAACATCCAAACGGCTGAGCTAACTTTTCTGAAATTTTTACAGCTCATAAAGTACAGATGGAAGAATATATGTCTCTTACAAAACTCCTCCGGATTCAGCCTTCTTAAATTTCTAATTCACACGTCAATATGGTGGATGAATCTGGACAGTTTTCCATGTCAAATTCGAAACATCAATTTTCTTTTGATTATTCACCCTCTATTTGACTGAATTTATTTTTAGGGGTGAATTAATTGTTTGGGGATGGAACTAAGGCTCCTAATATGCCTATATAAGAATCTAGTGGTGAATGGAATAGGGGTGGATATTTTTCTTATCATCTTTTGTTGCTTGTTTTATTGTAAGGTTATGCTTCCAAATTTCCTTTGTAATGTTTTCCATTTCCATGTAAGTTTCTTTTTTTGTATCCTTATGTTCTTAATAAAATTCTTTATCTTCTATATTTTCCATTTCATTTATTAAAACTTTATTATCACAAAGCACATTGATATCTCTGTGTTGTTTTGAATTAGTTCACACATAGGTGTGAATTTCATTCACACACACGGAGGAGTGCTCGTTATTTCCGCGGTTTTAATTTGTTCAATCCAATTGTTGTTAGCCATCTTCCGCCCACCATTGAGAGTATACCATCAATGGAGGGCTAACCCTTTAATGGGTTGATCATAGGAGGATGCAAAGTCTGGGTTGAATGTTATTTTATGAACGAATTATTGTTAATTGGATAATTAATTTAAGACATCCATTCTTCAGTTATTTCTACTCTTCATCTTTACTGTGTTTGAGAAAACTAAATTCAATTACTAAATGACCATATACCTCAGAGAGATCATGAATTTGGTTCTCTAAGTGTATATGGGATTAGTAACTGTGTTTAGTAAGAACCAAACCATAAAATGATGAAGGTAGTGTTATTTTTGAAGAATGGATTCATCAAGAATTAATAAAACCAAAATTTTCTAAAGAAGCAAAATTAATTCAATCCACCCTGAGAATAATCCTAAGATCAACCCATTTTATTTGAATTGAATTCACTTAGGTTTCTTAGTGTTCTTTAAACCATCCAAAATCAAACCCAATGTTGGCTACTTCATAGCCCATCCTTCACCAAATCATAGCGTCTCAAGGTCACTTCTTCGGTCCCTGTGGATTCGACCCCTACATGTACTTCAACGACCGCTTTTACCAGTAGGGTAAATTTGGGCACAACCACCCAATGAACATAACCATTTATTTAAAAATATCTTTATATTACCTTTTGAAATTGAATTATTACCATTATAACTCATTAGAAAGAATATAAAAGCCATGTAGGTGCATTGAGACATCATTAGCATAGAACCCTTACAAGAACTCTTACAATTGGAACAACCTTATGGCCAAATTATAATATAATTCTCCAGAGAACATAATCATTACCCAATAAATTGGAGAAATATCTAGGTGAACAATTTGTAAAATCTATATTAGGATCACCTTTGAGATATAATGGGGATCAAAACTTCAAAAATAATGTCCAAGAACCATATCATGAATAAAACCCTTGAATAACACTTTTAAACCAATATGAAAAAGTCTTTCAGATATCAAAATACCCTTTTCTTTTAAAGAAACCATTTTAAATACCAAAATACCTAGAAAAAAGGAAATTGGGTTTTTATTAGATGAAAACATGAAATATTGTAAAGGAATACATACTTCAAATAATGGTTGTGATGGCATGACAATTATTTGTCTGTATATATGTTAAAATAGAACATTACTTTAATCTTTTGTATTGAAAATAAAAATGTTCCATAAAAAGATTAATTTTTGAAAAAACATTAAAATAAATTGTCATAAAATTTCCTTTATAATAATATTATTTTCATAAAAATATATTCATAAAATAATTTTAAATATAAGTACCTATAAGATAAATATTTTAAAAATAAATCATTTTAACATTTAAAATGAGGTTTTAAGTTAAAGTGTCCCTTAACTCAAGGATGACTCATCAATTAGGTTCTTTATATTCCTGAATAAAAAACATATGTCATTTATTTAATTTCTTAAGAACCATTTTCATGCTCTTTATTATTTTTTATTTCATTTAATACCATGTTATATACAATTACTTAATCATTTAAGCTCACCATGGAAGTTTTTTTGATATTTGGTTTATAAGTCCAAAATGACTTTAGTAGGTTAACTGTGTTCAAATAGATAATTGTTAACCCATATCCATAATAATAATCATAACATAATTACCATTTTATACATAAATTATACTTTTAAAACCATTCATTAAATATTGTTATGAAAAAATAACTACATTACAATAATGGAGATGGTAGTCTGTACATATGCATGAGTAATGTTTCCATATTTAAAAAATCATTTTGAAAAAATTTAAGTATTATTTTATATTTAAATAATTATAATAATACTATAAATACCATATTATTCCTTTAAAAAACTAATACTTATCATCCATGTGATGTGGTGATGAAAAATGAATCACATCACTTTGTGGTGGTGGTGGTCCACTCGTATGCGCGAATGAATCCTTTTTCAATGAATGAAATGATAAGAAATTGTATGATATTTTACCATTTTATAATGATAAATATGTCATGAATATAATATATACACATTAAATACATCATTATGGATTTTCATGAGAGGAGGTGACTCAAAAATAATTACACGGGTCTAGGAGGCGGTAGTTCTTCGAACACACGAATGATGAGTTATGCTCCCATTTGATGAAGGTTGGGTATGGATATAAGTTAT
Source organism: Viscum album (assembly GCA_963277665.1). Lineage (NCBI taxonomy): Eukaryota > Viridiplantae > Streptophyta > Magnoliopsida > Santalales > Viscaceae > Viscum > Viscum album. The sequence goes on along the minus strand of OY728127.1, from coordinate 1,071,273,179 downwards.
TACATTAATAAAATAATATATAAGTATATTAATGATAATTGTTTTATTTTTTATCATGTTTTAATAATATTTGAAGTAGGTAGAGAAATAAATAAAACTAAAACAAGCGATTAAAAACTATACCTATTCTTTAGAAAGTCTTCTTTTATTAATACCTTATGAATTATTATATCGGTATTATAAACAAATTAATGTCTCTAGAATGTGGTTAGTGATGTCATAAACTTATTTGGGTAGGTATTTCCTCAACCAAAAGGCTTTTTAATTGTGAATAAATTAGGATAAGAGATTCCTTTTCATTAGAGAGGGGAGGGTCACTCTTGGAATTTTATAAAATATTAAATTGGTATAAATTAATTTTGATGTAAAAATAACTAGAAATTGTTAATATTAATATATAATATTATTACAAGTCAAAATAATCTCTTCTAATAAAATTTTAATTTGTTTGGATCACATTTGTACCCTTATTTTTTGTTTTAACCCTTCATTAACTCTCTTCACACTTACTGCGATAACAAGGTTTTTACTTATTAAGGGTCAAAATAGTTACTATAAATGGAAAAAATGGACCATAAATGGATTTTTTTTAATATTATAAACCATATCCCTTTAAAGTGTTCAATTATACGAATTTTAATATTATTAAATCATTTAATAAAATATTATTCTAACAAAGTGTCAATAATGACAATTTTTAAACCATTAATTTACTTTGAAATTAATAACATCATGGAAATAAATCAAATTTGAATAAAATATTTTTATAAATATTAAAAATGTTATATTTATCTATATAATTCATTAATATCATTAATTATTTCAAATTATATTACTTTTAATATTTTTAATATCAATTATTTTATTTTTCCATTAATTAAATAATTAATGTGTCAAGATTGATTAAAAATTTAAGATAATTATTTCTTCACTAAGAATTATAAAAATTACCATGATTAAGATAAATATTTTATATTTTAAAATTATATTTATAATCAAACACAACCTTTTTTTATCCCCGTGTTAAAAATATTATAGTTATTAAAAACAAAATTATGAAATTTTTGAATATTCTATATATAAAATATTATGAAGGTCATAATCACATAGAAATGAAAAAATTGTAATATAACTGAAAATTGGATGACTATTGATGAAATGGAATCATATAATAAAGTTAAGGCAATTGTTAGGGTTATTTTCGTGTCCTTAACATTTTATATTTTAACTTTAATTACCTGATTTACCCTTTATTGCGGTAAAAAAAATACAAAGGTGATTTTTCATAATGTCAAAAATAAAAGGGATCTTTTAAAAAATATAGAACTCTTGATTAAAAATATTGAATTCATTTTTAAAAATTTAAATCACAGTATTAGAATAATTTTATTTAAAATTAAACTTAAAAAATGAGATGAAAAATGGGTTTTCAGAAAAATACCCCTTTTAAATATAAAATGTTTTAGAGTAATTCAAGTATAAAATTAATTTAAAAAATAAATTGATTATTTTTAATCAAAATAAACTATTTCCATTTTAAAAATAATCAAAAATTTAATTTGACTTTATAAAATAAAATATTGTTTCCAATTTTTTTTCACTCTTCATTGAAAAACCAATCTTTTTATAAAAATCTCATATTTTATCAATTAGATAATTTTCATAAGAAGATTCCGAAAATTATATTTTATTTATCAAATAAATTTTTTAAATGTTTTAGAAATTAATTATAATATTCATGTAACGTCTCGGTTCCGGGTGCGCCCAAAGGTGCCCCGAACCCGGTTGGTCACATAACCTCAAACACATTTCCCCAAATGCCAGAGGATACCGACTAGCAGTGAGGGATAAGGTAAGACATTGGGGAAACAATGTCCTCAATGGTAGAGTATGCACAATGGAATATAAATATAAAACAATAGTAGAAGTAGTAATACCATACAACAAAAGAAAACAGCGGAAGACTAATAATAATATAACAAATGGATCATATATTAATGATGAATGTCACATGTATCTAGGAAAGGATCCAAACAAGACACAATGCTGTAAATACAATACAAAAACCCAAGTACATAAAAATATTAAACTCTAACAGTATCATAACCCTCAACTTGGTTTCATGCTCTCCATCTCCAACAACTATCAAGTACCTGATGAAGAAGGTTTCTTGCCCTTATCTATACCTTCAACCATATAGTCTATTTGGGCCTAAAATCATGACCCAAACAGGGTGTGAGACGAATCCCAGTAGGCAACAACCAAAATATCTATTCCTAACTATCTGTGAATATATATAGCAGGCAATATGAAAAATTAAGCAATAAACTAGGAAGTACTCAAAAGTAATCAATACTACATTTTCCAATTACATTAATTTTAATTTATTAATTATTCAATCTGTTGAATAATGTAACATTGGGATCTATCTTAATATCTATTTCCCCTTGAGTAATAGTAACAATAGACTTCTCAGAAGACTATCTAAACAAACCTGTTAGTCTGAGTCCAAGCTTGTGATTTGGCTTAGCAGACTCGTCACCATCATTAAATTATTCAAAACAAACCTCTGGTAAAGCTCTCATGGTCTAGACCCTTTTTTTTAACATAACACTAATCAAATATAAATTACCACTTGGGTAGATCTCATGGTCAATACCCCTGGTTCCATATAGCATCAATAATTTATACACGACCTCCGGGTAGCACTCACAGTTAATACCCCCTTGGTCAACAAAGCATAAATAATCATAAACGACCTCTGAGGAAACTTTCATGGTTAATTCCCCTGGGTAAAATCCTATACCAAGTCTCTCACGGTCCTATTTAAAAAACCATGGAAACCCTCATAGTTTCCCAAGTCCGAGGATCTCACGGCCCATTGGAAGATCATCGTGCATACCATATCAAAGCATCACATTTAATCTAAAACTAATACATAACTAACATTCAAAAGCACAAAAAATGAAATTCTTATAATCAATCAACTTCATTCATAACAATTCAAGGCATGGAACAAGGTATTATTCATAGGCAACCTAGGCCAGATATCCATAAACAACTAATCAAGGGAACACACCGATGGGGTGTCCCATAACAAGGGTATACAATCTCATTCATAGGAAGAACCCCTTAATTTAACAATCAAACCATAACAGGCATTAAAGAGGTTCAAATTCCAAAACATGAAATACCCCAAAAATGTGTATTCAACACTTTAAGAATATATACACCAAATACAATCAATGAAAGGCACAAACCTCGTACCGTGATGTCGTATGATGAACACTCTTGAACGTCAGCCCTTGAATCGGCCTAGAGCGATGTAGAGCTACAAAAGGGTAAAAATGATCAACCCTTGATAACTCATGAGAGATGAGAAATTGGGAAGAGAGGCTCTAGGGAAATAGATAAATCACTGGTGGGAATCCAACACACCCAACGACATCACAATCGGAGCTCGAATGGAGGAACGAGAGGAGCTCAAAGTTTCTTGTTTGTTTGTCACTCTCCTATACAAGACATGGGAAGAAGAAGAGTGTTCTGAAGATGAAACGTGACCCAATTCTGAATAATCAATTAAAAAAGTACACAACATGTTCATTTAATGTACATGTTGTGTACCAGCCTCAACCAACCCTCACTTTAGGTGGTCTTCTAGGTCACCTACAGGACCATGTACTCGGCCGTTACATGGCCATTACACGGTTATGGGTAACAACTGGGTACACGGTGTGTACTCAGGGGTACACAGCGTGTACTTATAAAAAAACACTATTCTTACTTTTTCCTTACAAAACACTAAATAAAGATATATACATGAAATGAATATCCAGGTTCTTAAAATATTCCCCCGTAAATAAATGTGTCTCCAAATTGCCCTACCAAGGGTGGTGAAGAAGAAACTTCGAAAAAATCTGGCCACTGGGATTGTACATGAGTCTCCCTCTCTCAAGTCTCGTCTTGTACTCGCCCGTAATGCCATAGCACCCATACCAGAGAAACAGACTAGCCACAGAGAACCTTTGTGCTTCAATCTAAAATCTTAATATGGTTATCCTCAAAGGAATCATCCACCTCCAACTCAACCTCCTCGGTTTGAAAAACATGAGAAGGATCTTAAAAGTAACACCATTGCTGGGAAACATGAAGGAAACCTTGCATAGCTCGGTACCTCTATGGTAACTTCAAACAATAGGAAACAGGCCCGACTCTCTCTAAAACCTCAAATGACCCATCGTATCTTTGTTAAAGCTTCCCCTATCTTCTAATCCTCTAATGTCCCAACCATGGTGTGACATGTAAGAAAACCTGATCCTTGTCCTTAAACTCTAGAGGTAATCTCCATCGATCATCATAATATCTCTTCCGAGATTGTGAAGTTTCCATCCTCTTCTGAATCAACTCCACCTGCCCAGTGGTCTCCTAGACAAGACGAGGTCCCATTATAGCTACCTCTCCTGCCTCCGGCCAACATAGGGGTTATCGGAATGGCCAATCGTACAAATCCTCATAAGGTTCCATCTGAATCATCACCTGAAAACTATTATTGCAGGATGACTCCAATAGGGTTATGTGTCTCTCCCAAGAACCCCAAAATCTAGGGCACATGCCAGAAGCACGTCCTCTAAAACCCGAATCGTGCACTTGAACTAGCCGTCTATCTAGGGATGGCTATCTGTACTCAAAAGTACCTATGTACTCAAAGCCCTCTGTAGTCCTTGCCAGACATGAGAAGTAAACCGGGCCTCCCTGTCTGAAAAGATAGATTGCAGACCCCATGAAAACATAGGATGTATAACATTCCAAGCTGATCAACACCAAAGGTTTCCTTGATTGGAAAGAAGTGCGTAAATTTTGTGAATCTATCATCAACAACCCAAACTGCATCATTCCCTTGAAGTGACCTCAGTAAACCCATCAAAAAATCCATTGTACCATCATTCCACTTCCACTCAAGAATGGGTAACTACTGTAAAAGCCCTGACAGTTATTGATGTTCCACCTTAACCTACAGATAGGAGAAACATCTCATAATATAACCAGTAACATCCCTTTTCATACTTGGCCACCAATACTGATGGTGTAGATCTTGATACATCTGGGTGATGCCAGGATGAAATTCCCAAACCAAGGAATGAAAATATCGCAAAATCTCCTCACGTATGTCTGCTGACACCCATAAGTGCCCATGAAAACATAAGACCTCATCCTTGTCTACGGTCCACCCAGGAGTAGGATCCTCTCTTGACACACTCTCCCATAGTAATATGCCTTCAGAATATGATAGCTACCTTATTCTCACTCGATCCAGAATGGTAGAGGTAACAACTATAGAAGAAAGAAACGTCTTCCCCTACTGTCGTGCACCTCTAAATGCATCTTGGAGAACATATCCATAAGCTTCCACTCACTACTGGCCTCTTGAACTGCATGTATCTAAGTCCTCCTACTCAACGCATCAGCTACTACATTGCCTTTCCCAAGCGTGTAGGCTTGCTCAATGTCAAAAGACCTAAGGTACTCAACCCACCTTTATTTTCTCAAATTCAGATCACAATGAGTAAATATATACTTGAGGATTTTGTGGTCAGTGTATACCATAAAATTCTCTCCCAAAAGATAATGTCTCCAATAGTGCAAAGCATGCACAACTTCTTCTAACTCGAGATTGTGCATCAGATAGTTCCCCCGATGTGGCCTCAACTACCGAGACCCATATGCAATGACTCCTCCCCCCTACATAAGCACTGCTCCCAGCCCGATACCTGATGAATCATAGTAAATAGTTTAACTCTTTCCCATATCTGGAAAAATCAGTATATGTGCTGAAGTAAATCTCCTTTTCAACTCCTAAAAGGATGAATCATGGGAATATGTACACAGGTACTTTGTACACTTCTTTGTCAGGCCCTTTAGTGGCACTACTAAGCGTGAAAAGTCATGAATAAAGTGCTTATAGTAACCATACAGCCCCAAAAAACTTTTTACCTTAAAGACGTTCTTTGACTGATCCCAGAAAACTACTTCTATCACTTTCTATGGGTCTAATGATACTTCTGTATCTGAGATAACATAACCCAAGAAGTGAATCCGGTCCATTAAAAAGTGGCACTTTGAAATCTTAACATATAACTGATGCTCTCTTAGTGTACTCAGAATGACATCAAGATGGGTGTCATGGTCATGTCAATTGTGAGAGTACATTAAGATATCATCCCTGAAGACTATCACAATATAATCATAGTAAGGATGGAACAATTGGTTCATCAATTCCATGAAAGCTGCTGATGTGTTTGTGAGACCAAATGGCATAACCATATACTTGTATAGACCATACCTGCTTCGAAAGACTATAAAATGTATATCTTATTGTATAACATGCAACTTATGAAAACTAGATCTCAAGTCAATCTTTGGGAACACATGGGTTCCTCAAAGCTGATCAAAGAGATCGTCAATCCTTGGCAAGGGACATCGATTCTTGACCGTCAACTGGTGTATCTTCCAATAATCCACACAAAGTCTAATGGTACCATATGCCTTCTTCACAAAAATGATACGGAAACCCCAAGGAGAAGTACTAGGTTGAATGAAATCCTTCACATGAAACTTATCTAATTGATTTTTGAGCTATTGTAACTCTAGTATAGCCATCCTATAAGGAGGAATAGACACTAGTGCTGCTCTTAGAACAAGCTCAATAGAGAAATATACCTCTCACTCTAGAGGTAAACCAAAAAAGTCATATCGAAAGACATATCTGAAAGGATCCACCACTGAAGCAATGTATATCTATGATGTCCCTAGTCATCTAGATATAAATTAGCAATTTGGGATGTAATTCCTCCCAACCCATGATTCTCGTGTCTAGATCTGCTCTCCTGGACATCCCATTCACCCTTTTGTAGAAATGACACACCCTCTGGTGATGTAAAACTCACCCTGTGGAGATAGCAGTCAACAAAGGCCAAAAATGAGACTAACCAGTCCATTTCGACAATGAAATCATAACTTGTCATCACTAAGACATAGAGTTCCCATAATAAGTGACACCCACTAACCTCAAGAGGGAACTCCTTGCACTAACGTACACTAGCCATTCTAATTCCCAATAGATTGTATAACATCATAATATCCTCATAAGTAAAGACACTGATCCCAGGCTCTCCAAAATGAAAACTAATATAAAACTATGGGAAGCCTCTATATCAAAAAGAGAATAATAAAAAACTTAGGAAACTAGAATTGTGCCTCTAACTGTAGAGGGTCTGGGATCTTACTCCTATTGGGTATGCTACACTATAAAAGTTTGACCTGTACCGCGGTCTTACCTGACTACCCTGAGCTGATCTACCCTATTGTCATTGAAAACCTGCCATCTGGATACCATGACCATGACCACCTGCTCAGCCTGAAAAATATGAAAAACTCTAGTTCCCTAAATGAGGATAAACTGGTGGTGCTTCTCTTAAACATGGATTCATAACTGAACCCCTCTCACTAGATTTTGGTGAAAAAAACTAGCAAAAACACTGAAGATGACCCACATTGGTTCAATATCGGCACTCAACTAGGTAACTCAGGCCTTGAGGTCTCGGTGGAACACACTTCCCACACTGTTAGCACCTCACTTGGATACCTGAAGATACATGATAGGATGGTTCTCTATGATTCTTCCTATTATTCATCGATGGAGTACTAGCCCTAGATGCGGTACCACCTAGGCTCATAGATCCCAACTCCCTCAGAGTATGCCTAGTGGTTCACTATAGCTATCACCGATGTCAGCTAGAAAACATTCACCGATGATCAGTTTTCATACCTAATACCATTTTCAAATCTCCTGGCCAAGGATAACTCATCACCTCCTAGAACTGGTGCAAAACGTTGATGCTCAGTAAAATGAGAAGAGTAGTCCATCCCTGAAAGAGCGTCCTGCTCCAAATTCATGAACTCCCAGGCTCAGTTGGTCCAAAGCATCTTAGGGTAGAAGTAGTCATAGAAGGTATTATAAAACCTTTACCAAGACATATCCTGAAGACTTCCTACATGTGAGATAACATCCCACCATCTCTTGGATGAATCATGTAGAATATATGTCTCGAGCTTCACCCTCCTCTCTAAAGGATTCTCCAGAAGCTCAAAGATGGTAAGCATGTCCTCCAACCATGAATTTGTAGCTTGTCGTCCTCCATCCCCTAAAAAAGTGGAAGGATGATGCTACTAGAACATCTGCATCAACTATTCAATCGTTGGGGAAGGATACAGTGCTCCTTGTAAAGTCTATATCATCCTTATAAATCCTTTACAGAACTGTGCAGTAACACTTACATCTGGTATAACAATTGGTGCCAAAACGGTCACAATGAGAGGATCTACTAGTAGTCCTTGATCTACCCTTTCTAGTACCTAATCACCACCCTGTACCTGGCGTACGACCATAGGACGTCTTGGCAGCATGACTCTACAAGTTCATGTGCACACCTTAGTTCAAGATTATCAAGGAATGAAACTTATAAGTGAAAGAATGGAATAGGAGAATGAAAACATTAATGTTTCACAAAACAGTGTTACACGGCGTGTATAACATCCACACGGTGTGTTCACTTAAGCCTTAACATGGGCGTGTACCTCTTCCAAACCTGGTCGTGTAACACCCCTACACACGGCGTGTTCCTCCAATGATATGATGTTTATTTGAATTTTCCCTCCTGCCCAAGTACTTCTACATGGATTGAACCACACAGTTCTCACCTAGGTAACACTACACGGCGTGTTCACCCTAGACATGGCATGTACTAGTTAGGTACCATAAAACTATGTTATTGGCCACACAGTCGGAGACATAGTCAACTCTTCATGGCATGCAAGACTGGGACACGACATGTACAATCTATGTTTTATCCACTTGTGCCATTAGTAACATGGCCAGACACATATTCCTTTTGGTATTACATGTACTCCTAGTATATGACATGTTCCACTAATATTTCCCAACCTCGCATCTCTGCTCACACAGCCAGTCACACGGTTTAATACGACATAGTGTGTACATATAGTACACGACATCTACTTAAGAAAAATTGTTTCTTCTATAAAAGAAGAACACATGGCGTGTGTTCATAACACCACACACCGTGTTGTATGGATTTTTGTATAGTAAGCCTATGAAACTCCTCTTGAACCCCAGAAATATTAGAATTTTGTCTATGGAATGACAAATGAATCTCTGAGAACATAGCCATAAGCTACCACTCACTACTGGCCATCTGAACTGCCTATATCTGAGACCCCCTGCTCAATGCATCAGCCACTACATTTCCTTTCTTAGGCATATAGGCCAACTCAATGTCAAAATACTAAAGGTACTCAACTCACCTTTGTTTTCTGAAATTCAGATCACGCTGAATAAATATATAATTGAGGCTTTTGTGGTTAGTGTATACCACAAAATGATCTTCCAAAATATAATGTCTCCAATAGTGCAAAACATGCACAACTACTACTAACTCGAGATCATGTGTCTGGTAGTTCGTCTCATGTGGCCTTAACATCCGAGACCCACACACAATGACTCCTTCCCCTTGCATAAACACTGCTCCCAGCCTGATACCTGATGCATCACAATAAATGGTGTAACTCTTTCCCGACTCTGGAAAATTATTATCAGTGCTAAGGTAAATCTCCATTTCAGCTCCTGAAAGGCTGAATCACATGAATCTGTCCACAAGTACTTTTCACCCTTCTAAGTCAGACACATAAGTGGCTCTCCTAAGCGTGAAAAGTCCTGAATAAAGCTCCTTTAGTAACCATCCAACCCCAGAAAACATTGTACCTCAAAGAAGTTCTTTGGATACTTCTAGGAAACTACTTCCCTCACTTTCTCTAGGTCTCTTAATACTCCTAACTCTAAGATAACATGACCCAAGAAGTGAATCTTCTCTATCCAAAAGTGGCACTTTTAGAGAATTGCATATAATTGATTCTCTCTCAGTGTAATCAAAATGATTTCAATATGGGTGGCATGGTTGTGTTGGGTGTGAGAGTACACCAAGATATCATCCATGAAGACAACCACAAAATAATCCAAGTAAGGATAGAACACTCATTTCATCAGTTCCATGAAAATCTCTGGTGCATTCGTGAGACCGAACGACAAAACCAAATACTCTTATAGACCATACCTACTCTGAAAGGCTATAAGAGTTATATCTGATAGTATAATACACACTTGATGATAGACATATCTCAAGTCAATCTTCGAGAATTCCCGAGCTCCTTGAAGTTGATCAAAGAGATCATCAATCCTCGGTAAGGGAAATCTGTTCTTGAATTTCAACTGCTTTAGCTTTTTATAGTCCAAACAAGGTATGAGGGTATCATTTTCCTTCTTCGTAGAATGGAAAGGTGAAACCCAAGGATAAGTATTGGGTCACATGAAACCATTCACCTAAAACTCCTCTAACAACTTATTGAGCTCTTGTAACTCGGGTGTAGCCATCCTATAAGGAGGAATGAACACCAGTGCTGCTCCTGGCATAAGTTCAATAGAGAAATCTACCTCTCTCCTTGAAGGAAAACATGAAAAGTCATTTGGAAATACATGTATGAAACAATACACCACTAGAGGAAAGTACATCTATGAAGTCCCCTGGTCATCCAAATATAAACTAATAATCTAGGCAATAATTACTCCCAACCCATGATTCTCAGGTCCATCTCTACTGGCCTGGACATCCCATTTTCCCTTGTGTGGAAAATACCCACCCTCTGGTGATGTGAAACTCACCTTATAGTGATAGGAGTCAAAAAAGTATTGAAAGGAGACTAACCAGTCCATTCTGAGAATGAAATCATAACCTATCATCTCTAAGATATAAAGGTACCATAAGAAGTGACACCAACCAACCTCAAGAGGGACCTCCTTGCATTGACATATACTAGCCTTCCTAATTCCCAAAAGAGTGTCTAGAATCATAATATCATCAAAATTAAAGACACTGATCCCAAGGCTCTCCAAAACGGAAACATATATAAAACTATGGGAAGCCCCTATATCAAAAATAGTAGAATCTAAAACTGAGGCAAATAGAATCATACCTCTAACTATAGAGGGTCTGAGATCCTTCACTAGTTGGGTCTTCTCCACTACAAAATTTGGACCTATACCATGGCCTTGGGATCTTTCCTAACTACCCTGAGATGATCTACCTTGTTGTCACTGAAAACCAGCCATTTGGATATTACGGCCACAACCACCTCCACGGCCTGAACAGCCAGATGAACTCCAATTCCCTGAATGAGGAGAAACTACTGGTGTTGCTCTTGAATGTTGATTCATAACTGAACCCATCTCACTAGCTGATGGTGAGAAAAACCATAAAAAACACTAAATATGACCCATCTTTCCGTAAGATTGTCACTTAACTGGGTCTCTCGGGTACTAAGGTCTCATGTGCCCACTCTTCTCGCAGTAGTAGCACCCCTATGGATCTTCTTTCTATCTATTGAAGGAGTACCACCCCTGTACATTGAACCACCCTGGATCACAGCTCCCAACTCCCTCATATTATACTCGATAATTAGTGCTTGGTTTACTTTAGCCATCACCGAAGTCAACTAGAAAATATTAACCTATGGTCGGATGTCATACCTGAGACCATCCTCAAATCTCCTAGCTAGGAATTACTCATCACCTCCCAGAATAGGTGCAAAACACTAAAGCTCTATAAAAAGAGAAGCATAGTCCATAAATGAAAGAGTGCCTTGCTCCAAATGCATGATCTCCTGAGCTCAGTTAGACCTCAATGTCTCATGGTAGTAGTCACAGAAGGTCCTTTGAAACAATTCCCAATCTATATCCCAATTTCATCCTACCTGTGAGACAACATCCCACCATCTCATGGTAGAATCATGTAGCATATACATCATGAGATTCACCCTCCTCTCCAGAGTGTTGAGTCAATAAGGTTTTCCATATGACTTTTCCATTCCTTCATGTTTTGAAAATCACAAACACCTTATCTTAAGGCAAATATCATTTTACCCCTTGTTTCATTTTCTTAACAAAAATTTCCTTCCCCAAGGAAATTTATCCTTAAATTGTTTTTATTGTTCAATAAAATTTCTTTTCTAAGTGAAAAATTCTGATTGTAACTAAAAACTTCAGAATCGTATAATACATAGATATGAATCATTCTGTTTAAAACTCCGAATTATGACTCCGATATTCTATGATTTCAACTCCAAACATTTACTAGTTCGACTCCGAACATCTATGAGTTCGACTCCAAACTTTTACTAGTTAAACTCCGAACTTCTATGAGTTCGAATCTGAACTTTTACTAGGTTCAACTCTAATCTTTTATGAGTTCGACTCTGATCTTTTACTAGTTCGACTATGAACTTCTATGATTTTGACTTTGAACTTTTAATAGTTTGACTCCAAACTTCTATGAGTTTGAATCCGAAATTTTACTAGTTTGACTCTGAACTTCTAATAGTTTGACTCCGAACTTCTATGAGTTCAACTCCAAACTCTTTAAGTTCATGTTCTGAATTCCTGTGAATCCAGACTCCAAATTTCCTTGAAATTTAGACTCTGCAATTCTATAGAATTCAGGTTCGGAATTCCATAAAAATAGAATCTGAATATCTATTTATTATAAACTCTGAATTCTATTTTTTAGTTAGACTACAAACTTTTATACTTTTCTTACATTCGGAACTTTTATTTACCTTCATTATGAACTTCAGTTTTACTTATTCTTACACTTGTTCTAATATAAAATGATGTTGTGCCTTTATTTTTCAAATAACCGTTGATTGAGTGACACGTGTATAGGTCCCTCCAAAATTCAAGGAGAAATATGATTGTTGGAGGAGAGAGATGACCATTGGAGCTTCACCTATAAATAGTAGCTCATTTTAAAAGAAGCAATAACACTAGACAATATCTTTGACATTGGTGCTTGCATGCTGTTGAAGTGATTTCTAGAGAGAGATAGGTTCTTATCAACTCTCAATATTCATGCAGAAAGTTTGAATGGCTTGTTCAAACTTTGATTTGTGCTGACTTGCTTCGTGTGACTCTGATTGTTGCTGTATACAATCGAGGGCTTTCGGGGATAGGAAGACAGATGTTCCAACTACATGATAGTTGAGGGCTTGTGGGGATATAAAGACATACTTCGATCTTCGTATCGATGGCTTACCCTAGTGTGGGTAAGACAGACTTTCTTGAAAGTATACATCAAGGGACCTCTTATCCAGGGTTGTTGGATACCCTTATCTTTATGTTGAAAGATTTATTGTTTGTTACTTGTAGTGTTACTTCTTTGTTTTCTGCTATGAATTTTGTATTAATAAGGAAATTATAACTTTCTTATACTTCCTTACTTGTACTCTGATTTAGTTAGATTCTATAGGCTTTAAGGTAGAATCCTAGTAGTTGTAAACTTTTGTTAAGTTTTATTTCTGGAATCAGTTTTCTGAAATCAAGAAAGTCTTTATAACTTAGAGTTGTTGTGAATCTTGTTTATGAAAAATTTCCTTAGGGAATTTTTAAAGGTACAATTCACCCCCTCTTGTATCTGAGAATCTCATACTTATATATTTGATCCTACATTTGGTATAATAGAGTACATCAGACTAAGACATACCATCCTAACAATTGGTATCAGAGGGATTGGTTCCATTTGAATTAATCTCGCGATTAAATTCGGAAGCTTTTTTTCTCTCATATTTCTCAGAATTGACCATTCAGATTCAAATTTCTGGATTCATACTTTTTGGAATATATTTTTTCAGAATCATAGTTCAGATTCATTTTTTTCTTAGGGATACAATTTTTTCATTCTTAAAATATTTTCTCCTATTTACAGACTTATACTTCTAACAAGTTTGTGTGTGAAAGTTTTTATTAAGGATGGTAGGCTTAAATGTTGGTTCTATCGACAACCTAAATCATACTAAACCACCAATTTTTGATGGTAACGATTACAAGTGTTAGAGAGATCGAATGAGGACATTCTTTATCAATACTGGAGTAGATAACTTTTTCATGATTACCAGATGATACAAAATTCCGAACAAGGAAGTTAGTACCTTCACTAATCAAGAAAAACATGAATACCAACTGAACTATAAGGTAAAAAATAACTTTCATGGTTCAAGGACTAGGAACATATATAACCAAATTTCTTCTTGTGAAACAGCTAACTGTATATGGAAGAAACTTGAATTTAAACATTTGGCCACATTTAAAGTGATTGAGACTAGAAGAACCATGCTCAGAGTTGAGTATCATGGTTTTAATTTTCCTTATGGAGAACAAATTTGTAAGGTGCAACAGAGATTCATGACTATTGTGAATAGGTTACAGTCAATGAAAGAAAAGGACTAGATGATGAAGCCCTTTTTGAAAAGATCATAGATATTATGCCCAATGAGTGGGAATCAAAGAGAACTGTTATCGATGAAAACAGAATGGTTACTCAAATTTCTATTGATGCACTGTTTGGAACTCTTCTTCAACATGAGACTAGAATGAAGAGAGATGCTGACAACATAATGAATAAGAATGGAAATGACAGTGTAGATTTTACTTCTACTTCCAATCACATGAAATCTAAGACTCCTGAGAGAGTTACTAGATCCAGATATAAGAAAGTTGTTATCCATTCCGAATCTAGTGAAAGTGAATCCTCAGAAAATGAAGTAGAAAATAATTCTCAAAGGATGAACAACATAACTGGACAGAGGAACTTTCAATCTAAATATAAGAATAAGGAAAGGAAAGAAAAGAAAGATTCTGAAGATACATGATATGAATGTAAGAGAGGTAGACACATAAGACCTGACATCCCTATGCTCAAGAGAAAAGAAAGAAAGGAAAGGCATTCTAAGAAAAATAGAAAGAATTATTACAAGTAAAAAGCTAAGAAAGTTTTGAAATCCAAAGACACATGGAGTTCCAGTGGTGGAGACTCTTCAGATGAATCTTCAGATTATGAATCTTCTGAACAGAAGAATCTTGGTCTTTTAGCCAGGATACCTATTGATAATCATTTCTTGGTGGCTAACGTACACAATGATGAATCAATGACCATTGTTTCTTTGAATCCTTCTGATAGTAAATATTATAACTCTTCGGATGAAGAATCCTCTTCTAATGAAGATAATACTGTACATACCTATGAATAAGTTTTTAGGTTTTCCAAACTTCTTGAGAATGAGAATTCAAAACTCATAAAGAAACTTGATAAGGAAAATTTTAGGAATACTATTCTTACTAAGGAAATATCAGATCTTTCTAAATATCTTGATAAGAAAAATGACGAATTTTAAAGTATTTCAAAAAAACATGAGGAAGTGAGTTCTGAGAAGAATAAAATTTCAAAAGATATAAAAAACGTATTTTCTAATAAAGATATTTTTGAGCCTAGCTATAGTTCAAATGTTTTTGAATATAAGAACTTAGATATTAAACTCAAATACAAAATATTCTCCTTGAGAAAGTTTTTTTCAAACTTTACCCTAGGCAAGGAAAATTTTGATAAAATTTATTCACAAATCCGACCTCAAAGGAATACTTCTGGTTTTGGTTACACTAGTTATAAACCGATTTTTAGTAACAAATACTTTTTTCCTCAATGTTTCTCATTCTGTACTAAATGTCAATATGGTGGTCAATGGGAAAAGAATTTTTCCCTAAACAAAACCCAATCATTAGGATTTCATAAGGTTTATTTTTCTAAGAATATGGGGGTAACCAAAATTTTTCTTTCTGAAATTTCCGGATCCAAGCAAGTATGGATTCGAAAAACCTAATTTTTTTTTATTTATTGGAAAATAGGGAAGGTACCAACAGCAATACTTGGTATATGGATAGTGGATGTTCCCGAAATATGATTGGTAACAAAAAATATTTCAAAAATATTATCAAGACAAAAGGATTTATCATTCTTCAGTTTATCGGAACACAAGATGAACATGCTGACATTTTCACAAAATCTTAACCCTCTGATAGATTTGAATACATTAAACAGAAGTTTGTAATGATAACCATAAGGTAATCTTCCTTAATTAACTTCTTTTTGACCCAATATCATTACTGTAATAAACTCCTTTTCATAGGGGGAGTACATCTGTTATGATGTTTTTCAAATTTTTTGTAATGAAGATTCTTTTATGTCTATCATAATGGACTTTTTCATGTTTCTTGTAATGATGTTTTTCAAAATTTTCAGAATGGAAATTTTCATAATGGAAATTTTTGTAATGAGAATTTGCTTTTCTTTTTCGTAATCATATATTTTTTAATCTAATTTCCTTCAAGAAGAATTTTATTCAATACAAATAATACTCCTGAAAATCCAAAAGGTATAATTATTTCATGAGTTTTCGTATTATTTTTCACCTGCAGTTAGTTTCTTTTGTTTTAAAAAATTTCTCGGATTCGAGTTTCCTTAAATCTGAATGTTTTCTTTCAAAAACCTAAAAAAATCAGATTCAACCAAATTTGTTTTCCTTGTAGATACTTTTACAACCATCAGATCAGATCTGAATAATTGTCAACTGTTAGATTGGTTTTGGAAGAAAAAAGGTCACTTCCATCGCATATATAAAGGACCCCCGATTGTTGTCCCATATCAGTTGTCAAGATCTTGCATCTCAAAGATCTGCCTCTCTACAAAATCCCGTTCCAAATTCTTCAGAAGTACTCCATTTCGAATGTATGCAGAAGCCCAATAAATATCTACTAAGCCGATCTCAGAGTGGCTAGTCTACAGGGAAAGGTTGGTGAATCTGAATTTTTTCAATAATTATTATTCTATCATTTCCAAGAACATAAAGCTCTGTGGATGGGAAAGTAAAGCTATTTCAAAGATAGCAGCTCAAGATGTAGTTTATCCGGATCTTCTTATAGAATTCTATGAGTTAGTGTGCTTCTTAAAGGAAGCTGAAGGTGAGAGGTTTTCATTCAAAGCCTATGGAAAAACCTACACACTCTCTCACACCAAGGCTGCAATCATGGTGGGCTTATCATATGAAGGTGAAGTCGAATCTTGGTCAAACAACTTGCCGGATGTCTAGGGATGTTTCAACATGCTGAAGGCTATGGAATGCCTTGGGCTCAAAGATGACAAAACAGCAAAGATTTCCCATCTATCTACCAACAACAGGATTCTACAATTATGGTTACACGGTCTCATTATTCCAATAAGGGGTGATAAGGATAACCTGAAAAAGAGTGATATGTACATCTTAGATTTTTTGGTAAATCTATGTAAGGTGAACTAAATGAAGCACATCCCATTCATGATTGAGAATATCAAGAATGTAAATCATAGAGCTCAGATCATTATGTATTCGGCATTGCTTTCTAAGCTGATAGTTCGATGCTTGGAATACTTCAAAATTCCATGCAGCTCAAAGCCCAGGAATTTCAAGGTGATGCTGATTAGTGATGACACCTTAAAGAGGATGAAAGTTGGTTTTTTAAAATAGATAGGTGAGTTCTATGATCTATCAGAGGAGGAGGTAGTAGCAGTTCCGGAAAATGTAAATAAAGTTGAACCATCCAAGAAGGCCGGAAAAAAAGGAAGTTGAAATAAGTGGAAGCTGAAGGGAAAACTCATATGTCCAAGAAAGTCTAATCTGCACCTCCTAAACCCAAAAAGCAAAAAGCCTACCTGGATGAGGTGGTAGAAAAGTGGAGAGTGCTCATAAAAAAGAGGAAAAAAGGGGATCCCCAGTTTTTATTGGACCCTGCTGAGGCTAAGGCCTTAAAAGAAAAAGTTACTGATGAGTTAGAGAAGCAAACTAAAGAGAAGAAGATGAAGTAGAAGATGTTAGAGGTAGAGATTGTTCAATATCTCTTGAAATCCACATAAATAGCCTCCGAGAATATTCCCATTCCAAAGTCTTTCTTGGTTGAAAGTTTACCAGAAACTCCAGGGAAGAACTTCATGACTCCGGAAAAATCACAAGAGAAGGTTAATGAAGAAAGGTAAGTTGAGAAAGATGTAATGAAGAAAGTTCATCAAGTTTTTTAGGAAGTTCAACAAGATGAGATGAGTGGTGGTTCTGAAGATGTAATTTGGAAAGTTGAAGAATATCAAGATAAGGGAACCCCATCCGAGAAGTTTTTACTCTGGACTTCTCAAGCCAGATCCTCAAAATTGGCTACACCTGCAGATGATGAGAAAGGTGAAGAGGAGGTGAACAAGCCATTTGAAGAAGAAAGTTATAATCATGACTTTATCCTTCCAGAAGATTTTGAGGCTGGGGATGAGAAAGAAAAGGTTGATGAAGACAATATTTTTCAATTATTTGACAGTGAGCATGAATCTCCAGAAAAAGAGGCCATTCAGAGGACAAGTAAGGGTAAGAAAGTTCTTATTTATACCCCAAAGAAAGATATCATAAGGACGAAGCATGTTGGAGGATCTTCTAAAAGGAAGCTTTTGGAAATAGAAGAAGAACAATCTCCTAGAATGTTGTCTGATTCAGAGTCATCTGCATTGTGGCATGATTTTATGGTTGAGTCCATAAAGAAATTGGTATATACAATTTTGATCTTTCCTACAATAGACTCCAGATGCCAGATGCTTCAGCACAGCTTGAATCAGAATTCATAATCCTTATCCATGTTAATGGATAAATGTGTGAAGATTGAAGTAGAGCATAAAAATTTTCTTATCAACTATGAGGTCCACATAAAGTAGTGCAACAAAATAACCATTTGGTATAAGAAATTTTTTGAAGATATGGAAGAGCTTGATCAGCTCCAACTAGATGTTAAGGAGGCTTTTGGTACTAAGGATGTCAAAATAAAAAATCTTTCAGACTGTTTTCAGGATAAGATGAATCTAGAGAAAAATGCTCGGATTCAAGATGTCAAATATCTAAATGGAAATATGAATTATGTTGCTCAAGGTTTGAAATGAGAAATACATCTCCGGACCAAGATGAAAGAGAAGATAGTGAAGCCATAACAGTTGATGATGACTCAGGAAGAAGCCCCGAAGGCTCAAGAAGATAGAATCATAGTCTTAGAAAAGCAATCCGAGGAGGATCATAAAGAGCTCAAAAATCTGAAGACAATTATGAAGAAGCTCTTGCCCAAGGAAAAGGAAACAAAATAGACTCAATACTATCTTTTGTTGCATTTTATTTTCCTTGTAAAAAATCTTCCAATTATAATAGAATTGTGGTTGCTTGTTTTGTTTGGTTGTATTTACTAATATCTCAGGTACCATATTTGTTTTCCATTACCTCAAACACTTTTTGAAAATCACAATGGGGGAGAAGGAAAAAGAACTCAAAAATGAAGAAGGAAAAAATCTAAATGAGAGAAGGAAAAATATTCATAAGTAAAAGATGTATCCCTAAGTAAGGGGGAGTTAATATAAGGAGGAGTTTTTCAGTACAAGAAATTTACATACTCAAGACAAATCCCATTCTGCAAAATCTAGAATATGATCCTTAGAGTTCCAAAACCTAAGGGGGAGTTATTCATATTCATCTTTGTCTATATGAAAAGAGAGATAAGTTTTAATTTTTCTAAGTCCTTTTATTTTTTTCGTAAGGATTTTTGGGTTTTCCAAAAAGGGGTAGATTTTTGAGTCAATAAGGTTTTCCATATGACTTTTCCATTCCTTCATGTTTTGAAAATCACAAACACCTTATCATAAGTCAAAACTCATTTTACCCCTTGTTCCATTTTCTAAAATAAAATTTCCTTCCCCAAGGAAATTTATCCTTACATTGTTTTCATTGTTCAATCACATTTCTTTTCTAAGTGTAAAATTCAGATTGTAACTAGAAACCTCGGAATCATATAATACATAGATACGAAGAATTATGTTTAAAACTTCGAATTCAGACTCCGAACTTCTTTGAGTTTGACTCTAAACTTTTACTAGTTCGACTACGAACTTCTATGAGTTCGACTCTGAACATTTCCTAGTTCGACTCCAAACTTCTATGAGTTAGACTCCGAAACATTTACTAAGTTCGACTCCGAACTTCTATGAGTTTGACTCCGAACTTTTACTATTTTGACTCTGAACTTCTATGATTTCGACTCTGAACTTTTACTAGTTCGACTATGAACTTATATGAGTTAGACTCTGAAATTTTACAAGTTCGACTTCAAACTTATACTAGTTCGACTCTGAACTCTTTATGTTCAGGTTCGAAATTCTTCTAAATCCAGACTACAAATTTCCCTGAAATTCAGACTTCGTAATTCTATAGAACTCAGGTTTTGAATTCCTACAAAAAAGAATCCAAATATCTATTTATTATAAACTATGAATTCTATTTTTTAGTTAGACTACGAACTTTCATACTTTACTTACATTCTGAACTTTTATTTACTTAAATTCCGAACATCTGTTTTACTTATTCTTACACTTGTTCTAATATAAAACAATGTCATGCCTTCAGTTATCAACTAATAGTTGTTTGAGTGACATGTGTATAGGTCCCTCCGAAATTTAAGGAGAAATATGATCGTTGGAGGAGGGATCTGACCGTTGGAGCTTCGTATATAAATATGAGCTCATTTGAAAAGAAGCAAGAACACTAGAAAAAATCTTTGACATTGGTTCTTACATACTGTTGAAGTGATTTCTACATAGAGAGGCTCTTATAAACTCTCAAGCTTCGTGAAGAATGTTTGAATGGCTTGTTCAAACTTTTCTTCATACAGACATGCTTTGTGCGACTCTGATTGTTTCTGTATACAATCGAGGGCTTCTGGGGATAGGAAGACAGAGGTGCCGACTACCAGATAGTTGAGGGCTTACAGGGATAGAAAGATAGACTCATATCTTCATATCGAGGTCTTACCCTGGTGTGAGTAAGAGATACTTTCTTGAGGGTATAAATCAAGGGACCTCTTATCCAGGGTTGTTGGATACCCTTCTCTTTGGGTTAAAAGAGTTATTGTTTGTTACTTGTAGTGATACTACATAGTTTTCCGCTGTGCATTTTGTATTAATAAGGAAAGTATAACTTTCTTATAATTCCTTACTTGTACTCTGATTTAGTTAGATTATATACGCTTTAAGGTAGAATATTAGTAGTTTTAAACTTTTGTTAAGTTTCATTTCTGAAATCAATTTTCCGGAATCAAGCAAGTATTTAGAACCTAGAGGTGTTGTGAATCTTGGATATGAAAAACTTCCTAAGGGAATTTTTAAAAGGTACAATTCACCCCCCTCTTGTATATGATAATCTCATACTTATATATTCGATCATACATTTGGTATAATAGAGTATATCATACTCAGTCATACCATCATAACCCAGAGGAGTGTCTAGATTCTCGAAGATGGTAAGCATGGCCTCCAACCATGAATCAATAGCATGTGGTCCTCAAAACCTTGAAAAAGTAGTAGGATAATGTTGCTGGAACACCCACGTCAACTCTTCCATAGTTGGGGTAAGATGCGATGATCCCTAGAAGTCTGCATCATCCTCATAAAGCCTTCAAAGAACTATGCATCAGCACCTGCATCTGGTATAACGGTTGGTGCCAAAACGGGCACAACAGAAGGATCCACTGTTAGTCCCTGATATACCCTTTCTGATGTCTGATCACTTCCCTATACCTAGCATAAAACTGGAGGACGTCCTGGTGTCATGACTCTACAAGGTCAAGTGCACAGCTCCGTTCAAGATTATCAAGTAATAAATCTTATAAGTGAAATAATGGAATAGGAGAAATAAAATATTCATGTTTTAAAAAAACAGGGTTACACGGTGTGAATAAACACCACACGATGTGTTCTCTTAAGCCTTAACATGGTCATGTACCTCTTCTAAACCTATTTGTGTTACACCCCTACAAACAAGGTGTTCCTCCTATGACATGGTGTGTACATGAATTTTACCTCATGCCTAAGTTCTTTTTCATGGCTTGAACCATAAAGTTCTCTCATGGGTAAAACTACACGGTGTGTTCACCCTAGACACGACCTGTACTGGTTAGGTCCCATCGACCCGTGTCATTGGTCACACGGCCGGAGACACAGTCAACTCTACACGACAAGAAAGAGTCGGACATGGTGTGTAAATCCTACGTTTTATCCACCCATATTTTTAGTAACATGGATGGATACACAATCCTTTCAGCAGTGCGTGTACTCCTAGTACACAACATGTTCTACCAATGTTTCCCAACACTGTGTCTCTGTTCACACTATCTACCACATGGTTAAAGAATACATTGAGTGTACATATAGTACATTTTGTGTACTTAAGAAAAGTTATTTATTCCAGAATAGAAGAACACATGGCATGTGTTCATAACACCACAAGTCATGTTGTCTTGGTTTCTAGACAATAAGCATCTAAAACTCCTCTAGAACCCTTGAAATCTTATAATTTTGTCCAAGTCATGACAAATTCCAACCCGTTGAAGTAAATAATCCCCAAGAGTAAAATTTGGGCATCCTTATTCATATTATAACATCAAAAAATTCAATTAAAGTTCAAACATGATCCACCAAATTCTGATCCAAGGGGGCCTATAACACTTCAGGGACCATAGTTTGGAAACCATCCAAATGAAACATTACAAATTCCAACACCCTATCAAAATAGCAGGTATTCTATAACAAAATCTATCACTACATCATGCATATCTGGCACAATATCTATCACAACAACATTCAATCAGTAATCCATCCTATATGGCATGACAAGAATGTATGACATGTGGTCTCTATCAAGTTTCTATATAATGCATGAGATGGAATACCCTCATATCACCAGGTTTAAATAGAAATATAACCTCAATAATATCAATGATAATAGCACAAAACAAGTGAATCACCCAATGGTGAAATCAAAACAACTATAACAATTGAAAAACTAGAAAAAATTTCAATATTTGAGGTAACTTGGCATTTCCCTATACACAGGATAGCTACTCCTAGTCACAACTTATTACCAACTACATATTCCTTCCAATCCCTATCTATATGCTCCAAATAATAAGAAAAGGTGGAAAAGAACCTCCTATGATACCACATTGTAACATCCTGATTCTGTGTGCCTCCCAAAGGTTCCCCGAACCCGGTTGTTCACATAACCTCAAGCGCATTTCCCAAACTCTAGAGGCTACTGACTAGAAGTGAGGGCTAAGGTAAGGCATTGCGGAAACTATTCCTTCAATAGTAGAGTATTCATAAAATAATATAAATATAAAATAATAGAAAAAGCAGTAATACCATAAAATAAAAGAAAATAGGGGAATACTGATAATAATATAACAACTGGAGCATATATAAATGATGCATGTCACCTGTATCTAGGAAATATTCCAAAAAAGTCACAATGCTAGAAATACAATATAAAAACCCATGTACAAAAAAACAGTAAACTTCAATAGCATGACAAGCCTTAGCTTGGTCCCATGCTCTCTAGCTCCAACAAAAATCAAGTACCTGATGAAGAAGGGTGTTTCCCCTTATCTATAACTACAACCATATATTCTATTTCGGTACAAATGAATGACCCATACTTTTCAAACTTATATATTATATCTTAATAGATGTATATTCATTATATAACATTTTTAACCACACCAGAATCATTTAGGTCTAATATATTTTTAAACTTAGAAACATTAAAAAATGGTTCATAACCACCTCCAAATTATGTATTCATCACTCTCACCTTTCATAGAAATATCATACTTAATACCTTTATTCATAACCAGGGGAAGGGAAACATAAGAAAAGGGTGAGCTCAGATTCCCAGTAAGGGTAAACAAAGGAGATATAAATGATCACATAAGAAAAACATGTGATTAAGTGTATAAGAATATAAACTCAACATTTGAAAACCATAACATTCATATCAAAGATCATAATCTTAATTCATGTAATAAATATTAGTAGTTCATAAGACATGAATCATAAGGAAATCAAAGATCCTCAACCAGAAAAGATTAACATAGGCATAAGATATTAATTTTTTTCATATAAATAAGCATAAAAAATAATTTACTTATAAGTCAATTATTATTTAGAAGTATATCATTTATTATTGGGTTCACTCCCCATACCATTCTAGTAGACAAATATCACTCCCAATACTATCATAGTAGACATATTCCCTTACTGAAGTGAGTTCACTCCCCATTTTAGTCTTATTTATCTCATGAGATATAAATCATTACCTAATGCATTAGAGTGAGATATAGGCCCCACCCTCTACATAATTAAAATCAGAAACATATATTCCAAAAGATCATAAAAAATTCATTATATCATTACCCATGGAAATAAATGGATTTCATAAACATTTCATCATTTAATCATAGCATAACTCATGGAAAAGGAACAAATTTCATATATTTCTTTTTATCATAAACATAAACCATCCAGATAATAAATAAGTATGTTATCCTCAGATCGTATCCCTAGTAAATAAAATATGAAATCAATGGGTTTTTTACTTGATGAATATAAATAACTTTAAAATATCATTAAAATTTATTAAGAAAAATATCCTTTCCATTTTGAAATCACCTCTAAAAAACTACACACTTATAAAGGATAATATTTTCTTTGAAAATAATCTTCTAAACTTATAAAGTAATCTTTAATGAAAATATTAGTTATGATGGTGGGAAAATATTTTCATGCCATATAAGTTAAAAAATTCCTTCCATATAAGTTGAATCCCATTTCTTACTACACCATGAAACTAAATACTTGTCTAAAAGATGACATGTTCCAATGGTGGTCTTTCTATCTTACCTACAACCATAAAAATCATCATTTGAATAACTAATTAATTCAAATGAATGTTCAATAGGTTAAAAAATCCAAAATTGGTTGTATTCTTTAGGTATTTAAAAATCATTTTAATAACATTTAAATGAGATTCTTTAGAATTTTATTGAAAACATGTAAACATGCACAACTAAACATAATATTAGACTGTCTAGTAGTTAAGTATAATAAACTTATAATCATACCATTATAAGTAGTTTGATCTACTAGATTTCTAGTTCAATTAATATATTGATTAAATATTGTACTCATGGGACCATCGCTAATTTTGGTGCTATCTAAGTTAAAACTTTTCAAAATATACTTTGTTAATTTTCATTTATTTAAAAAAATTCTATATTTGTTTTGAAAAATTTGAAATCTAGGAAAGTATTTTAACTCACTCAATAAACTTATTTCAAATTAATTTTGTATAAGTTTTCAAAATTTAGTACATAAATAATTTCTTATAGATCTAAAAATAATATCATAAATATAGATTTATGAATCCAAAAAGTCCTTTGAAATTATTTTTATAAATAAAGTTGGTTCAGAAAATACTTTTGTAAAACTATTTGAAATAAAAAATGAGATGATCCTATCATAACAAGATCTAGGAGCTTGTTTTAAACCATAAAGTGATTTTTTTAATTTAAAAACATGATTTTGGAAAAAGGGTTTTGAATTCCTGGTGACTATTCTACAAAATAATCATCAATAATATAACCATTTATGAAGAAACTCTTATCATCCATTTTATATAGTTTAAAATTCATATTTGATACATATTCATGAAACATTCTGATAGATTCAAGTATAGCTGCTGGTGTAATGTTTTCCTCATAGTAAATACCTTCTTCTATACTATAACCTTATGCAATCGGTCTAGATTTATTCCTAATGATTGTACCAAACTCATCAACCTTGTTTTTATAAACCCACTTAGTCCTAATGGTTACGAAATATTTAGTTCTTTCCGCTAGTTTACATAATTTGTTCCTCTCAAACTAATTCAATTATAATTTTATTTCCATTACCTATAATTCATCATCAATTTCTTCAGTGATTTTTCTGGGTTCAATCTATGATAAAAAGTATGATGTTCAACCAAATTTCTAAGATAATATATAGTATGTGTTCCTCTATCTAAATCTTCATCTCTATCATATAAGGGATGATCTCTATGAGCCCTAAAAATTCTAGGGATATAAGTATTTAATACATCATATTCATATATAGGTTTGGGTTTAAATATTTCCTTATAACTAGTTAATTTTTCTATATTAAGTTTCAAAAAATTATCACTAGGTTTGTCATAGAAATCTAAATTTTAAAGGTCATCCTCACGGATCTCTAAAGAGGAATTAGGTTCATATGGGTTTGTTTCATCAAATTTGATATGTATAGATTCTTCTACAATTTTTTTTCTTTTATGGAATTCCATGTATGATTTAATAGATATTGAATAACCATGTAATATTACTTTATCACTTTTTTATGAAAATTTTTCTATTTTATCTATTTTATTGAGTATAATGACCTTGTATCCAAAAGCTCTCAAATAACTGACTTTTGGTTTTCTTCTATTCAATAAATCATATGGGGTTTTAAATTTAAGTGGTCTAACTTGAAATATATTAATAATATAGAAAGATATATTAATATCCTATGACTGAAATTAAATAGTTAAATAATACTCAATAAGAATAGTCTGGGAAATTTCCTAAAGTGTTTCGTTTCTTCTTTCTACTACACCATTATATCATGGGGTCCTAGGAAAAGATAAATTATGATTGTATCCATGTTTTGAGAATATAGATTCAAAGTATTTATTTTCAAACTCACAACCATGATAACTCCTTAAGGTCATAATAAAATGTTCGCTATGGTTTTTGAAGATTTTTTATGTTTGAAAAAATAAGAACAAGATTCACGTTTCTGTGCTAGAAAGAATACCCAAGCTTATCTAGAAAAGTTAGCAATAAGAACATAAATATAGTAGTTCCTGTTTATGAAATAAACTATAGAGGGTAAAAAAAATTCTATGTGAATCAACAATAGGGGTTGATAAGTTGACATTTCTTTTTTGGTTTGAAAGAGATATTATGGTTCTTCCATTTTTGACATGGGTGAGAGAATTTATTAATTGGTAATTCCAGTTTAGGAAGACCATTAATGATTTATTTCCTAGTAAGAATACTATATTAGTGAATGTTACAGTGGATTAGTCTACTATTCCAAATCCAAGTATCTTTATGAATGTAACATAAACAAGAAATATTTTTAGAAAATAATGAATTCAAATCAATATCATAAACTTTATCATTACACATCACAGTAGAAACTAAATCATGCGTGGAATAATTTTTTTACAAGAATTATTTTCAAATTTTACATGATACCCATCATCTCATAACTATGATATTCTAATAATATTATATTTTAATCCATTTATAAACATAAATTTAGAAATCAATATAGTACTAGAATTACTAATTTGATGGAGTCTAATTATATTTATTTTGGAATTTTCACGAAAAGTGGCAAGTCATAAATCTACTTTGATAAGGTTCTAAAAGCATGAGTATTCCCTAGTCACGTTTCTAGAACAACCATTGTCCAGATACAATAGAAGTTTATTTGTAATCTTTAATAATATTTCATATAGAAAGTTTAAATAAGAAATGAATATTTTTATATCATTTTTAAAATTCTCATTGGCTATTTTTAGTTCATTTTTTCTGTTAATAATTGATAATTTTGGTTCTTTTCTACAGAAATGTCAGACTTAAAGTTAGAGGAAAAAGCATGATACTTCTTTAAACTCTTATATTTATCCTTCATCTCAATGACTGTTTCCTATAGAATGTTAAATTACCCAAATAGATCCTCAATAATTGTGTTTTATTCATTTTTTTGATTCATATAAATATTTTAAATATAAACAAGAGATACATAAATTGTATTTAGTACCTCAGATGTGTTTTTCATGAAGCACATGTTAGCTATGTCTTTTTTATCTTCTCTTATCATGTTAGTATCACTTGAACTATATTTTGAGGTAGTTTATGTGTCATTCATTTCCTTATTGGGTATTTTGAACTTTCCTTCACATCTTTTCTTGTATTTCACCTTGGGAAAATTGACCTTAATGCATCTTTTTTCTCTCATAATAGGTTATCCCATTAGTATAATCATCATTTTTATACTCTTTTTTCCAATTTCCTCAATTTTAATACTTACCTGTATAATTTTATTTCTTTATGAATTTATTATTCTTGTTTATCTTTTTAAATCATATGTCTAGGTGATCTATTTCCTCATCACTATCAAAAGGTGATTCATCATTACTCAAACTTTTATCTTTGATATTATCTTTTATTTTTTGAGTTATACATTTTTAAGGAAACTTATTAAATCTTTGGTTCATCATATTCTTATTTATTAACTTTAAATTCCTTATCATACATCATAAGTTTTATAATAATATCTTTTACTGGTAATTTTGATGATGTTTCAAGATTCTCTAATAGAAACAGAGGTTCCTCTCCACTGATTAGGTAGACATATCAGAATTATCATCACTTGATATTTATCTAAAATTTTATTCCCAAGTGTATGAATTGTGTTCAAAATAATTTTAAAATAGAGATAAATATCATAAATGGATTCATCAGTTTCATCTTGAATGTATCATATTTAATGGTATAAGTATTTAAGTGTATCTCTTTAACATTGGAAGTTCCTTCATGAGAAACAACCAGTGTGCCCCATATTTCAAAATTAGTATAACAAATAGATATTATATTAAATTAAAATTATCTAAATGCATATTATAGTGTATTCGTAGCTTTAAAATTACAATAATATAAGACCTTAGTGGAATCACTCCATTCATCTCTTGTAGCTTTGGGTTTTTCAAATTTATCCTCAATAATGATCAAAATATCATATACCTTTATCTATATATGAATTTTCATATTGATATTACATTGAGCATAATTAGTTCCATTAAAATAAGGATTATAGTTTGTGTTAGTTCTTTATTTTCTATTATTATCCACAGAGACTAAAATTTATAATTAACATAAATATTTACATCGTTTAATAAACCTAGATCACAATAAAAAGTAATTTAAAAAATAATCTAATACAATATATTAGTGGTAGTGGACAACACAATTGGGGAGTGAATTGAGTTTTCAATTAAAATTTCCATTAAAAATGATTTAAAACATTAATCCCCAAATTTATAAAATATTCCTTGTAAAATAATATAGTAGAGTTGTATAATTTTATCTTTTCAAAAATATTCTTAAAAGTTTGATCATAACTCAGTTAAAACAAGTTTTAAAACTATATTTACTTTTGAAATAATTTTACTTGAATAAAAAACCATATATAAAATATAGATTAAAGTTAACTATAATTTTAGTGTATTTAATTTATTTTTGAAAATATGAAATGATTTTTTTTGAAAACATAGTATTAAAATATAGATAAAATACATAGTGGAATTAAACTGGGGGTTCGGTCTCAAGATGGGACCTAATCCCCTCCACTTGGAAATGAACCAATTCCAAGTATTTTATTATAAAATAAACTAATCCAAAACATTTATTAGGTTTTAAACACAAATATTCTCATATATTTTAGGCTATACAGAGACTCCTTCACCATTCTTAATGGGATAAATAAAATATAACTATACACATGCAGTCTAGGATACACAACCTCTTCGAAAGTCATCAATGGGTGAAGTAAATAAAGAAATGAGATAAAGGGTGTCTTTAAATATGTAGTTTATATTAATATATGGTTCTAAATTATAAACAATTTACAACACCCATGACTCAAAAGTAATAAAAATAGATTAAGAGAAAGAAAAGAATTTGGTGTAGGATAGTATGTTGTTTTTTTGTTCTATAATAGATTTCTTATAATTTTATTCTTTTGGTCTGGAATTTATGTAAAAAAAATTAATGTTTTATTAGATGTGTTGTTGAAGTTTTGGTGAGAAAAAGGTGTTGCATATGTTGAAAACATAGTGTATTCTGTTTTTTTTTAATTTAGGAAAAAATCTAATGTATCTATGTCATGTGTTATTTTATTCTATATCACTTGCATCACTTTTTATATATTTGGTCATCAATTTAAAAAATAATATCTCTTCATAAATATCAATTAATGAATCATCATTTAATATCCTCATACTTTGATAAGAAATTTGGGCTCATTAAAATCTTATGATAGGCATTTAATTTTGAAAAAAACTGGTTAAATTAATATATTTAATAATATAATAATATAATACTCATCTTTATAATGGTTGATTTAAATTTTATACTTCATCATCTATCGTTTCTTCCATACATTTTGGATTCTTTGATATGTTGTATGATTTATCACTTTTACCTAAAATTGATCATTTTTTCTTATGGTTGATCACCTTGAACTTGTGGTTGATCACCTCACACTTGAGGTTAATCTAAAACTTTTCCAATTTTTAGAGTACTAACTAGGGTCACTTTATTTGGTATTTTAGTTGATTATTTAATTTTTTTGAAAATCCTTATAAAAAATGGTAAATTTCATTTTGCATTGTGATTTTATAGTTGTTCATGCGGTCGAACCGACTAGTTTTGCAGTTTATCCAATAGCTTGGCATGCACTTGATCTACCGCTTTTTGAAAAACCATGATCTTAATGGTTTATTGATATATAATGTGTGGTCACTCAGTTGTTTATTATGTTCACTTGGTTCCTTCTTATGGTCTCTTAGTTCCTTTTCCACAAATTATTCACAGTTGATCATATGGTTGTACAGTTAATTGAATTCATCGTGTGGTTGATTTCATGTATCATTCGATCGATTCCAGGATTAGTGAAATTTTCATTCATTTTCAGAAAATGAATTTACATTAATAAATTATTAAATAGATTAAAATTAAGATAAACATTATTTTTTATTTCTAAAATGAGTAATTTCAATAATAATCCCACAAGAATAAGAATAGTGTCTGAAGGGAAGGGAACATTCCTCAATCTAGTACACAAATACACTCATTCATATTAGATCAAAGGAGAGAGCAATGGGGAAGGAACAGGGAGGCTAACCTAAATGGATTATCTTAAGATCCTTATAAAGATAAAATGAAGAGGTGGGAGTGGGATAAAATAATGGTCATTAACCTACTTTTTAAAAATAACTTTGGGGTTTACGGGGTACCTAATGGATTTCCATTAGTTACTCAACACCCCACTAGGTACCTGGTGGAATTCTATTAACCACTTAGTGGTCTATCCATATTTGTAGTACGAGTTCCACTCTTACCTTGTACTTCATGATACTTGACTAGGTACTCAGTGGATCCTTCTACCACATACTAGTCCCCTCTCACTCATCAAAACAACCCAAAATTCATTTGGGATCCTTTATATCCAAATCTCCTCCACTAAAACCACTATTTCCACATTTTAAACATACATAAAACATCATTCCTCTAATATATTTTCCCAAAATTAAAAATAACTTTGATTAAAATCCTCCAAAACCCATACCTTTTATAGTTTTAGTAATATTTAAAAAAATAGGTCCCTAAAAATGTCACATGACTTCTTTGGTATGTCACAATGATGATTATATGAAATAACTTATTGGTATGTATGATAAATTGAACTAAGATGTTTCATCAGTCCCATTGGAACTATATAAGGTGTGAGACATTAAGAGGTTCCACTATATCAGCGTAGAGTTTAGGAATATTTAATCATATAAAATTATATAGAGATAAGTTTTTGGATTCTTATGAGACCTTAGTGAATAATCACTTGGGTTGTGATCATATATGATACAACCATAGAAATGTGTGAAACAAGTCATTTTATATCAGAATTGGATACAAGATTATACTTTACAATGCTACATCATGCACGAGATAGAGAAGGAGATACTCTAGGGATAGTAATATTTGTATTGACAAGTGAAAATCAATTTATTGAAGTATAACTGGTGTGAGATATGAGATCATGGTAGTATTGTTATGATATGACCAAGGGATCATGAGGGATACATGTAAGCTAACATAGTTAGCTCATATGGATGATGAAGTGATACCACATTATAAATGTAAAAGGTGGGAGAAAGTTGATATATTTTGTGGAATATTTATGGGATGAGTAATTTGGTATGGTTATTAGATAATTAGATGATTTTCCCAACTATGGTGAGAATATGTTATCAACAATAATTGGAAAACTCATCATGAGATGATGTCGTTTTTTTTATAGGTGGTAAAGTATAAATCAAATAGTATAAATATGGTTTACCAAATAATAGGTATATCTATAAATATTTGAGAATTGTTAATAGATTTTTAATGGTATCATGGAGTTCTATATTATAGACCCATGATGTTTATTGGATCTAGAGTGAGGCTCATGGGTTGATTCTATTATGGTTAGATGAGAATTACTTGTGAGTAATGACATTCGAGTAATGATGAAATATTATAAACTTGATTCCCATTGAATAAAGATAAGGTAAATACTATATCGGGGAGCTTGTCATTGTTGGTTTGAAAGTATAACCTTTGTTTTGGGTGAATTAAATTGGTGAATTTAAGGAATAAAATTTATATAAAACCAACCCAGTGATGGTCAAGGTTTTTTATTTGTGCTAGGATAAAAATAGGAAAGAAATTTCAATTGTGTAAAAAGACCTAGATATAGGTATTGGTATATAAAATTTAGGAAGAGTCAGTAAATTTTGTAACTGTTGAATGTGATATTTGAAAATAGATGAACATTTTGATCAAATTTGAAAATATAGACACTCATTAAATAGTAAAGTGACATGTAAAATAGATCAAGGCTTCATGAAATTTACCAGTTATTGAATTGTAGACTAAAAGTTTTGTTGTGAAATGTTAGAATATTTTTAGGTGGAGCTTTAAATGATTAGTGGTTTGGTGAAAAATGGAGACAACTACTTTTGGAGTTCAAAATACAAAATTACATATCTTCTAAATATCATTAATATTGATACATAATTTCTATTAAACAGAAATTATATGATACATTAATGCATGTTCTATTGAGTTTCTAGAGGCATTTGGCGAAATGGTCTTCCATTGATAATTTTCTCATATGAATGGTGGTGGTGATGTGTAAATTTACTCAACTGTGTATTTTGTGGGATGAGTAGTGTATATGATGGAATAAATTGGGAGGCTTTTAGATAATGAATAGTTCTATTTTTTGTGGTGTGGTACTTGAACACTCATAACCCATAGGATACCCGAAAATGAGTGGTATGCATCTTATATCAGTGTCTGAGAAACTTGTTGTGATGCCCGATGATTATTTTAAAGGATAATAAATGTTATTATTGAGAGTTTATAATGTCCCATTTTATCACATGTCGGTGAAATCATAGTAGGGTCTGAATCCTATAGAACTGAAGATTATTTGATTTTAAATTTTGTAATTCATATTGAAATTTGGGATTTTATGTATCTATTTGAATTTTTTTATGACGTTAGATAATTTTGTGGAAAACAAGGAAGTTTATGGGTTTCTAGGAGGGTTATATTGTTGTAATATTGTAGTAAACACCATCAATTTCATAGAGGTAGGATATTGAATACTCAATGAATTTCTATTTTCTGACAAAACCAACATGGCATGCCTCTCACTAACAAGTGGCTCTAGGGTGGGTAGTCTATGACCACCAAGTTCTAAATAGGTACCTAGAATGTTCCTAATGGTACCGATGTATGTTTTTAATATCAACATTTTTTATATTGTGGGTTTTTAATTTGAAAATACCTTTATAGTTTTACTTCGTAGGATGTCCAATGTAAGTATTAGCCTCCCCTATCCCTATTCTTTCTCCCATATCCTTCCTCCTATAATATATGGTGTCTGAGATGGATTTATTTATTTATTGAGGTAGGTTACCTCCACTGTATCCCTCTTTCTTATTCATTCTTACATTACTTTGATTTTTTGTAAACTTATTCATAGATATGGATTGGGATTAAACTAGATCATGGTTTAATTACATCTCAATAATGGGTCTTTCAGGAAGTAATGTATAGTATGGATGGTATTGATGAACACATAGGGTTTTTTATTGTTTTATAAATTTGAACTTTTTTTCATAGGATAATTGAGAGAATACCATGCACTATCCATGTGTTTTGGTTTTCAGTTCCATGGTTATATCTCCACATAGTGAGATTTTACCCTATTATTATAATGATAGAATTTAATAAGAAATGGTTATTTTAAAAATATTAAATATTTATTTTGATATTCTAGAAGCTAATGGATTCCCATGCAGATCGGTTTTGATTGGGTGAGCCTGAATAAAATGAATAGTACCATTGGGAGAGGGGATAACTCTATAAAGACATAGGAGGTACCGTGTTTTATAACTTTTATATATAATTGATTGTGTTGTATAATTTTAAAGTATGGTAATGTGGAATTAATTTTGTTTCCCTGAACCAAGTGAGAAATGATGTGTGATAGAGGGAGACGAAAAATTGGGTATAACCTTTTAAAGGTATGATGGTGATCCCACATCCCTTCCTTCAAAATTTGGGTCTCACTATGACTCTAGCTATGTGATAGGATTGAGATGAATTGGTAAGGGAACCCATAAATGGTTTCTAAATTTTACTGATAAATCTAGTGACCTAGGGAGGTCCTAAAAATTTATGTTTGAAATTACACTTATAACATTGAGCTATGACTATTTAAAGAAATATTACTCTTTAATAACTTGATGGAAATTTTGGTTAATTAGGTGGCATAATGTAATAGCCTGAATCCTATATAGAACAAATTTGTTTAAAATTATATCAACTCATTTTCATTTCAATGGTTTTTAAATGTTTTAGGAGTTAATAGAGGCCATGTGTAAGTATTTTAGGATTTGGTCATAGTGCAGGGTGAATTTTTAGTGTAGGTGGAACATCACTATGAAACTAAAAGAGTTGTACCATGAGGGAGAGGATTGTGCCATGATTTTATGAGACCAAACCATAATTAACTTCATAAGATTAATTTTTTGGGATTAAGGGGAGTATTCATGAACAAATCATGGTAGAATGCACTCTTAAGCCTTTGATCAAGGAGCAACCCAAAACCATGATTTTTTTATGCTTCTATAGAAATGGGTGTTGCATTGTAAACCACATTGTTACACTATAATGGGAACCTAGAGTGGGGTGTTATCCATTAACCATGTGTTAAATTACAATGTACCCCTATATAGTGTTTATATACATTTTAATTAAAATACTCATTTTTAAAATGTTAGAAATATTAGCCTCCTTTAGTGTATACCTAACCACTTGATAGATCCCCCACCTCCCATGAATGCTCCTCCTTAAAACATTGATATATTTGATATCTATTATACTATTAAAAAATTTTCTATCCTAATGGATTACTAGTGGTGAGGATAAAAATTATGTTTCCTACATCCTTATTTTTCCCCATTACCACATCATTATTCATCAGATGTCCCTAATTTAGGAGATTTTTCCTGGTTTTATGATTTCATTCAATTGGGGGTGATTCATAAAATAATATTCTATGACTAGGGTACAATAAAAATGAGGTAGGTGGTTTATAAATTCTTCTTCTATTTTATATGGTTTAATGTGTCATGTGATAGGCTTGGGTTAGTGGGTGTGTGTGAATGACGCGAAACAAAGTTGAACATGAGATCCTTGATTATTAAGGAATGAGTATGACCTATATAGCTCATGATAGTCTCTCATGAATATTTGATTTATATCCATGGCCTTTTATGGAAGTGTTTTCTTAGGAAAGTGATGAGTGACATAAGAATCAGAACCCATGTAGGGTGTCCTTGAATATGTATTAGTATTAAGGGAATTATGAGGTGTCCTTGAGAATTACTTGGTACTTAATAAGACTTTTATGAGTTAAGCTAGTGATTATTATCCTTTATATGCTATTTTGAATTAGAAATTTACTTTTTTATGGAACCCTTGAGTGATGGGTGACTTTTTGGGATTTAAATACATGCCTATGGGTGTATGGGATTATTATATAAGGAATAAGTGTATGACACCTTAGGAATGGGTATATTATCAATTAGTATAAGTTTATAGAGACTAATTTCTATGAAATAAGTCATTTAATAATTTCATATTATATAAGCAATATAATTTATTCTTATAGTGATTCCTATTAAACCTTTCGTATGTTTATGACTATGATGATTATCCATTAATATGTTATTTTGTTGAGGTTGTAATTATAACCCCTTAATGTTTTTTGTATATCTATGTTTCAAATGATATTGCATTGTCTCTATTTTTTAATTACTTATAGTGATAACTCTTTCACTTATAGTAGTTATGTTTTGGTTATAGTCTATTCACCTTTGTTGTGATATGTTGTGTTGATAATCTATTTACCATGGTCAAGAATTTGGGGATAACACATTCATATATAGTTTTTAGTGGATAAGTTATATCCCATTCACTCATACTCTTTTAAGTAAAGTGATTGACTATTCACCTTATTATTGTTGTGTTGGTACCCATCTACCTATATTGTGATGTATTAGCGATTAATCATTCAATATATTGTGATAGTGATATCCCATTAACTTATGATTATGGAGTGGTGAGATCCCATTCACCTATACTTCTTGTGATGGTGATATATCATTTACCTTATTGTGATAGTGATATACCATTCACCTTATTATGATTATGGTGACAAACCATTCACCTTATTGTGATGTTGAATCATTTTCACCTTGTTATGATTATGGTTATAGGTCATTCACCAATTGATAGTCTAGGGTGACATCGAGTTCACCTAGTCACATGTTATGAGTGGTCATTAGTCATTCACCCATACTCATTACCAATAGTGATATTCTATTTACCTAGTATATTTAGAATAATGATGATAACCTATTCATATTATATATTTATGGTCATACCCCATTCATCTTTTATATTAATTGAAATGATGATAATCCATTTATCTCTAATCCAAGTTTGGACTATAGGAACATCATCACATTCTAGAACTAGAAGAGTTAGGTTTAATCAATCTTGTTATCACAAACCAGCCCAAGTACCCTAGAACCCGATAACTGAGCCAACCCTGACATGACTTGAAGTCCATTCTCGATTCCCATGGGTTGGCGACTAGCACCTAGCATCTAACAATACATAAGTAGGAACAATTTTTCCACTAGAATGCATAAGCAAAATATAAAAGACATTATTCATATCAAAAAAAACTTTACTAGGAGTAAAGTACTAGAATAAAACTAGTCATAAAATCCAACGTACTAAAACCCAAGTACTTAAAATAGGGAAACAACTGAAAAGTCCCTAAGGACAAAGCTCACCACTTCAAAATCTCAATAACTAGATCCACCTCCAAGAGATCCCTTCCATTTACTTGTTCATGGAAGGAGAAAGTCTACAAACACCCAAAAGAAAAAGTAGAGTGTGAGACTAATCCTAGTAGGATACAACAAATGATTACTTAATAGATTCCAAATATAGATTAACCCAATAAAATCTTTCAATTCCCAAGATAAATAGTTTTGGAAATTTAAATAATATTTAAAAAAATCATGCTAAACATTTTAAAAATGATGGAAAATACATTCAAAGCACAGGCTTTACTTTAAAAGTTATGGAACATTTCTAAAAAAATATTATTTATAAAACATTTATATAAAATAGTATATATAAATTTAGAAGGCATGTAAATTAGTTCAAACCACATTGGAATACATTCATATCTCAAGTATAAATAAACCAGAGATAAACATGGTCATCTGTCAAAAGGTACGATAGTATTAACTAGATATAGTATTGCATACTCTCTATGTGAACTCAAAAAAATGTGTATACACACGTCCCTATAACACTAGACAAAGGAGACTCATTACCAACCCGTCAGGGATCTGACCTGCCCTATGTTTTTTTTAGAATTTTTTAATAGCATAGAGTGTATCCAAATAACTCACTAACTACCTAAGGCTTCCATGCGCTCTTACATGATGTGAGAACAATTTTAATATTTCTTGAAATATGATCAATCTCATTTCAAAAATTCCCATTTCTCTACATTTAAAACCAAAACATGTTTTATTACAAAACATACCTTTTTCTAAAGATAAAACCAAGAGGTTTCTATCAAATAATTTTAAGCCATTTTCATGAGTTTTAAATCTATTCAAAACCAATTTCATCCTTTTAAAAATTAATTTTCACAATTAAATTCAAAATTTTAATTGAAAACATTTCCATCAATACCCACAATGTAAATTCAATAATTTAAACAAGTTATCATTCCAAAAACCCACCCCAATTCATTGGAATTGGGGGTTTTCCAAATTTCTATGCCAAAACCATTTCAAATCATCAAATTAATTGGAATTGGGTTTCATTAAAGCAATTTAAATAATTTTCAATAATTTTAATTTAAATCAATGATTAAAATGAATCAAGTAATGCAATAGTAATCAATTGGGCATATCAGGATAGAACTACCAACCTTGTTCCCGAAGAATGACACTCGTAATGACACTCGCCAATGAAAATGATGGTGAATGAGATCTTGAAACTCAACCTAGAAAAAGATCCAACACCACGTGACCTAGATCCATCAATCCCTAAATGATACAATGAAAATCCAAGTGGTAAGAAAGAGAGAAACTCAAAGAATGAGTGATAAACCTTACCCGAGAATCCCACTGCATGTGAAGAAATGATATAAAGATAATTCGATCAAACCGGAAGGATGGTAACCTCTAAAAAATTCTAAGGAAAGTTCTAGGGTCGAGATATAAGAGGTTTGGAATAAAAAGTACTAAGTAGAACTACTGATCATGTGTTTTAAAATTGGACACGGTTCATGTCACGATGTGTACCCTAGGTTCACGATGTGTATTCCGCATTCGATAAGTCTATCACCTCAGATTAACACATTTAACTCCTACAAGATGTGTACCTTAGGTACATGACATGTACCTACTCACGACATGATCTCCTAGTCTACAACATGAAACTAGTATGAAGTACATGATGTGTACTTCAGGCACACGGCATGTACCTGTTCTTCAGTTTGCAGTAAACACAAAAAAAATTACATTAAAGGATTTTTAACCAAAATGGAACTTAGAAATGGTTGAAAATTTACCCGATCAAGTTAATGGGATGTTACAACCTCCCCAACATAAAAAATTTCTTCCCCCATAGAACCTATGAAGAATCTTCCATGTTAAATAGATGAAGCCACTACTCTGTCATAAGTGCCTCACATTCCCAAACCTTGTGACTATCATATCCATTTTTACATAGCACACAAACCAAAGGTATTGTATTCACAAGAATTACCTTTTTCTCAGATTAAAATATCCTGATTGGTTTCTCAATTAAAGATATATCAGGATTGATCTCAAGATCAATCCAACTCAAAAAAAGAGACAAATCAGATAGATACTTTATTAGCTATGATACATGGAACATGATATGTATCGATGTCAGCTGTGGTGGAAATTCCAAGTGGTATGCAACCTTACCCACCTGCTCAACAACCTCAAAAGGTCACACAAAGTGAGGATAAATCTTCCCTTGCCTCCCAATCCATTGATGACCCAACCTGGGTAAAACCTTTAAGAAGACCTGATCACCAACTAAAAACTCCAATGGTCTATGATGTTTATCAACATAAGACTTATATCAGATTTGTGCTATCAATAACCTCTAACGTATCATCGATAAAATTGTTGCTTTCTCCTGAACCAATCTTGGTCCAACCAAAGAACTTTCACCAACCTCTGACCAACACAATGGAGATTTACAAGGATATCCAAAAAATTCCTCAAATGGTGTCATTCTGATCATGGACTGGTAACTTTTGTTGTATGAAAACTCAACCAGCCTTAAGTGATCATCCCATGACCTACCAAAATTGAGGACACAGGAACAAAGCATATCCTCCAAAATCTATATATCTATTTCTATCTAAACATCTGATGGTGGATAGTAGGCCATACTCAAATGAAC
The DNA here is from genome assembly GCA_963277665.1 of Viscum album. Lineage (NCBI taxonomy): Eukaryota > Viridiplantae > Streptophyta > Magnoliopsida > Santalales > Viscaceae > Viscum > Viscum album. Next base: position 1,071,233,287 of record OY728127.1, on the reverse strand, counting down.
CTAAGATCCCAGTGCCTCCTAAAGGCCTCTCAAAAAGTGAGAAGTGAACCAGGATCCCTATAAGAGACTGTACTAGATAGAATTCAATGAAAATGAACTATCTCTTTCACATAGAGATTTAACAACTCCAGAACTTTGGTTGTATTAAGAATGGGTATAAAGTGAGCCGACTTGGTCAGCCTCTCAATCAAAAACCATATTTCATTCTTATTTCTTGGGGTATGATGAAACCCAACCACAAAGTCTATAGAGATATTGTCCCACTTCCAAGTAGGGACTGAAAGTGGTTGAAGAAAACCTAAAGGTTTCTGGTGCTCGTCTTTCACCTGTTGGCATGTATAACATTGAAAGAAAAACTCAACAATTTATAATATCATACTTGGCCGCTAGAACTACCGCCTCATGTCATAAAACATTTTTTTGGTTCCTAGGTTTACAACCCACTAAGAATTATGGAAATCCCCCATAACTTTCTTTCTTAATGCTTATGGGAAAACAAAGTGGTTCTGATAGCATAGAACACCCTCATTGGAGAAAAACAACTAGGAAACTATCTCCCCACCATAAAGGGATTATATAATTCTACAGAACTCATCATCAAGCACTTGATCTTAAACAATCATCTTGAGAATAGTAGATGTCAACTGCACACTGGCTAATGAAGCATTATCCCCTTCCTCCTAAAATATAATATGAATGTATGAAAAGAGAGCCATCAAATTCCACTCTTTTGAAGACTCTTTCACTACATGGGTTGGAAGTTTCCTGGATAGAGCATCATCAACAACATTCCCATTCCCTAGGGTATATGTGATGTTAACGTCAAAATACTGCATGTACTTCACCCAATGCCTATGCTGAAGATTCAAATATTTTTGAGAGAATATATAACTCAGTCTTTTTTTGTCTGAATACACTGTAAACCTTTCACCATAAAGTTAGTGATGCCAAATATTAAGTGCGTGCATCACAACTAAAATTTCCAGATCATGGGTAGGATAATTATTCTCATGTTCCCTAATATGAATATAACCATATGCTATTACATGATCACCCTATATAAGAACACCTCCCAAGACAAAACCTGATGCATCATAAAAGGCCACATTGCCCTACCTGGCTTATGGAAGAGTCAACACTCAGGCAGTAGTCAACAGAAATTTAAACTCGACAAAAGAACTTTTACATGTATCATCTTATGAAAACTTCACCCCCTTCTGAGTTAGAGGAGTCATTGGAGAATCCAACTTCGAGAATTACTTTATGAATATGTGGTAATATCCAGCTAATCCCAAGAGACATTGGATCTCGAAGACATTTTAGGGCTGCTCCCATGTCATAACATCCATAACCATTTTAGGATCAACAGATACACCCTATTTAGACACCACATGTACAAATAATTTCACTTCTCAAATCAATAAATCACACTTTGAATGTATGTCATAAAGGAAGTGATTTCATTGTAGATTCAGAACTATTCTAAAATGTTGCACATGATCCTCCTTGAAAATGGAGTAAATAAGAATTTCATTCACAAAGACTACAAAAAAGTTATCCAGAAACTCATGGAAAATCTTGTTCATTAAATCTATAAAAATAGAAGGAGCATTTTTCAAACCAAAGGGCATAAAAATGTACCCAAATTGCCCATACTTTCTCCAAAAGGTGGTTTTCAGAACATCGGATTCCATTATTCTCAACTGATGGTAACCAGATTGAAGGTCGATCTTTGAAAACCACTTTCCCCTTTTAGATGATCAAACTGGTCATCAATCTGCGGCAACATATATTTTTTCTTTATCATAACTTGATTGAGCTTTAGATAATAAACACATAAGTGAAGAGAACCATAAACCTTCTTAACAAAGAGAACCAGTACTGCCCAAGGTGACACACTTGGATGAATAAATCCTTTCTCAAGGAGATCATCTAACTAAGACTCTAGCACTTTTAGCTCAGCTGGTGCCTTGTGGTAAGAGGGGATAGAGGCTGGTTGAGTTCCAGGATTTATGTCAATAGAAAAACTCAACCTCTCTCACCAGTGGTAGACCAGAGAAATATAAATGAAACACGTTAGAAAACTCAATGGTGACTGAAGGAATATCACCACCCATTGAATCTCACTCTATGTCAAAATAAAACATTGATATCACTTTCCTCAAATCTGGAAAGAAAGTTCCGAATATACTCAAACATGGGTCCTATTCTCCTTGAAGGACAAGTTTCACACCACTATGTGTAGTAATGCAGACCCAGCAGAGATAAAAATTAATTTAGGATTTGTTTGCAATGATCCAATCCATACCAAATATGAAGTTAAGATATTTCATATCAAGAACCAGAAAGCTACAAGGTATATTGACATAAGATATAGAGAAGACACAAGAAATAATACAAAGAACCTTCTCTCTTTCCATGACAAGGGGTGTAGTAATATTCATTAATCAAGATAGTTTCTCCATAGGAAGATTAAGAAGGAGAAAAATACTGGTTGAAATTAAAGATTGAGATGCACCAGTAGCAAAAAGAGTAGTCACTAATGACAAAGCAATGGAAGTGGTACCTCTCATAGTTGCTGGACCCATATATGCTTCCTCTGGAGACTCTTCTACTGTGTGAATAAGCTTCATTTTATATTCCTATGGATAGAACCCTTTTATCATTTAATCATTTGATTGACCCATGGTTTTAGGAGGATATGATGATCATGTCCCACTACATGAAGTAGAGAAGTGATGGAAGATCCTCTACAAGTGCCTTGAATGTTCTCATGATCTATAGTTCTTGGGTGATTTAGTTCAAACCATCCTAGAATGTCCTAGATTTCCACACTGATATCATTTCAATGAAATTCCTCTTAGAGCTATAGGACATCTGGAATGACTCTATCATGGAGAACTGCCACAAGGATCATCATGCTTTAGTTTTCCTTTGAAGTAACCAATGCTACCACTAGGATAAAAAGGAACTCCCATCAACCCTGAATTGACAGCCAAGTCTATCTCAACCATCATCTCCCTATCCAACACATCAACATAAGTGGGAGGATTTAGAAAGAAAACCAGAGAATGGATATCTGATCGAAGTCCAAACTTAAACTATTGAGCCTTCAACCTCTCATTAAATTCAATAATAATAGAAAACTACACCAGATCAGAAAAGCGATTTGAATACTCTGTCATAGTTTTTTGGCCTGATCAAGCTTGAAAAACTCTACAGCCTTAGTCAACACCATCGAATTTGGATAGAACTGATTTGTGAAAAGATTCTTGAAATCATTCCACTATAATTCCTCATGTTTCCCAACCTTCACCATCATGTCCCACCTTCTCCTGATCGGTCCATCTAGAACAAAGTTGGAACACTTCACTCTGATCACTTCTGGTGTCTCCAAGAAGTCAAACATACATTCTATCTTTTTAACCATTCCTCAGCATGTTGAGATTCCGTAGAGCCTTTGAAGACTAGTGTCTTATTTCAAATGAACTCTTAATCATTATTCTGAAGAACATACCCCTGAGGTTCCACTACTGGAGCCTGAGTGGGAACTGGAGGTGGTGCTTTTCCTAGAGCTTGGACAATGCGCACAATTACCTCAACTAGATTTAGATCAATGAAATGATTTTTCTAGTTCAGAAATATCCATTTCTTGTATCTGATTTTCATGACTTCTCAAAGTCATGATGTTTCACAACATCAACATATAAAAGGAGAACATTATATTAACAATCAAACTGAGTAGAAAGTGAAAACATTCTCAACAGAAGGGACCTAAAAGATTTGTATTTAAAACTATTTAAATATCTATAGGGAAAGGACTAGAAATAATCCACAATATATATTTCCCCAACCATCCCTGGCGACTTAAGGTTCATTGCGGTGAGAGATGGACATGCAATCAATCAAAACTACCTCCTAAGTCCTGAAACGATTTCAAAAATGCATATTTACTTAAAAGAAATGATCAACATCCTCCTGTGATACCACTTTGTCACGAACCAGACCGGGTACCCTAATAACCTGATAACCGAGTTGACACTAACATGACCTGAAGGGTGTTCTTGATCCCCATGGGTTGGCAACTAGCACATGGAATCTTACAACACACATGTTGGAATGTGTTTTCTACAAGAATGTAGAAGTGAAATATAAAAGATAGTATGCATATCAAAGGAAAACTCCACTAGGAGTAATGTGCCAGTTTAAAACTAGGCCTAAAATCCAAAGTACTGAAACCTAGGTACTTAAAACAAGAAAACAACCCCAAATTACCTAAGGAAAAAACTCACCACGTCCAAATCTCAATAGTTGGATCCACCTCTAAGAGATCCCTTCACTTTTCTCAAGCCTGGAAAGAGAATGTCTACAAACACCTTAAGGAAAATGTAGGGTGTGAGCCTAAGCCCAATAAGATACCACCAAAAATTCCATAATAGATGCCAAATATAGATTAACCAAATAAAAGCTTTCAATTCTCAAGATAAACAGGTTTGTAAATTTAACGAATATTTAAAAAAATCATGCTAAAAATTTCGAAATGATGGAAAATATATTCATAGAACGGGCTTTACTTTACAAGAGATGGAACATTTCTAAAACAATGTCTTATGTTAAAAATTTATATAAAACAACTTATATAAATTCAGAAGGCATGTAATGTAGTTCAAACAACATTAGAATACATTTCTATGTCAATTATAAATAAACAAACGAGAAACATGGTCAAATGACAAAAGGTACGATAGAATTAACTAGCTATATGATTCCACACTCTCTATGTGAACTCAGAAAAATGTGTATACACACGTCCATATGATACTGGCCAAAGGATACTCATCACCAACCCATCAAGGATGTGACACCCCACATATATGTTTTAGAATGTTGTAATAGTATAGAGTGTATCCAAATAACTCACTAACTATCTAAGGCTTTCATTCACTCTTACATGATGGGAGAACTATTTTAAGATTACTTAAAATATGATCAATCCCATTATTCCATTTCAAAAAAGCCCATTTCCTTACATTTAAAACCAAAATAGGTTTTATTCAAAAACATGTCTTGTTTCACATGATAAAACCACTGGGTTTCTATCAAATAATTTTAAGCCATTTTCATGAGTTTTAAATCCATTCAAAACCAATTCCATACTTTTCACAATTAATTTTCACAATTAAATTAAAAAATTTAATTGAAAACATTTCCATCAATATCCACCATTTAAATAAAACAATTTAAATCAGTTAAGTTTCAACAACCCTACCCCAATTCATTAGAATAGAGAGTTTTACAAATTTCCATGCCAAAACCATTTCAAATCATCCAATTCATTGGAATTGGGTTTAATTCAAGAAATTCAAAGAAAGGTTAAGAAATTAAATTTAAATAAAAAATTTAAATAAATCAAGAAAATCAATGGTAATCAATTTTGAATATCAGGACAGAACCACCTACCTATTTCTCGAATAAAGACACTCGAAATGGCACCCACCAATGAGAAAGAAGGTGAAAGAGATCTTAAAAATAAACCTAGAAGAAATATCTAACACTAGATGGCATATATCCATCAATCCCTAGATGATCCATTGAAATCCCAAGAGGGGAAAAGGAGAGAAACTCGAAGAATGAGGGGGAACCCTTACCTAGGAATCGCACCGCAAGCAAAGCAACGATCCTAAGATGATCTGATCAAATCAGAAGGAGGGGAGCCTCTGAAAAACAACTAGAAAGGGTCTAGGGTTGAGATCCAAGAGTTCTAGAAAGAAAATGACTATGAAGAACTACCGATCATGAGTTTTAAATATGGACATGGGTCGGGTCATGACGTGTGCCCCAGGGTCACGATGTGTAGTCCATGCTGAAAAAGTTACGCTGAAAAACCCATCACCTCAGATTAAAAAAATGACATCTAACCCTAAAGGATGTGTACCTTAGGTACAAGTTGTGTACCTGATCATGACGTGATCTCCTAGTTCATGACATGATCTCCCAGTCCATGACATGCAACCAGAACTACGTACATGACATGTACTTCAGGTACATAGTGTGTACATGTTCTGTAGTTTGCAGTAAACCCAAAAAATCACATAAAAGGATTTTTAACCAAATGGTAAATTAGAAAAGGTGGAAAACATACTCAATCAAGGTAAAGGGATGTTACACTTAAGGGTGTCTATTAGTACCCTATTATTTTATTATCTATACATTCTGATTATTTTATTTTCATATGATATTTTTTATGAACTCATATCTATCATAAGAGTTATTTAGGGGCACATTAGTGGCATCCTATTGTGTTTTAATCACACCTTGAATGAGTATATCAGTGTACCGACTTTATGGTCTATATTATAGGTAATGGAAATGGTCTTGTAGTTAATGGTTGGTCTAGAATGTATTACTGGATTTTAGAGACTAGATTAAGAGGAATCCAAAGACCAATTCTACAATGTCTCCACTCTTTTTTACATTTTTGATATTTTTTTGTATGATCATCCCATGGGTAATTTTACTCTTGATGTATTCCTTGTATGAAGTTATATTGTGGTACGTTTTTTACAACATTTGATGATATTTATCAGTGATTGGATCATTGCTATAATGACTATATTATTCTATTTATATAAGTGATAATTAATATATTTTTTCTATTTTTTATGTTTAACTAATTAGAGGGTATAGTCTCCCAACGACTTATTCATAAACAATAATTTCTAGTTAGTAGTCCATAGAATTTTAGAAGGTACACTTGAGTTCTCGTGTCTTCTTTATCTCAATATTATTTAGGGATCAGGTTGGGTAGATGATACAAAGTGGTATTACAGCATTATTTCATTTGTCTTTCAATTTGGGATGTCATATATAAACACAGAATGTTTTCAATTTTTTTTTATAAAACCTATCCTTGTGTATATTTAAACAATGTTTGAGGAAATTATATGTTTTCGGGGATGGGATTAATGTTATTACTTTTAACTCTAATGGTTGATTTGATTTTCTCTGAATGTGATGCTTTGTATTATTGATTTATGTTTTATGATACTCTTGGACCATGCTAGATTGAGGAATAAATTCATTCATCGTATTATGAATGTGGGAATAATATGAATTTTTTTCTTTTATACAATTGATGACTTGATTATAATAAGGGTTCAGTTATGTAAAGTGTCAAGAATAAGTTATATAGTGTTTTTCTAATTAAGTTGTTGGAAGAAATCTACTTAAATGAAACATTATTTTTAATTCTTGTTGATATGTGATGAATAGTTATGTGAATCTGTGTGTATTATATACTTTTCTAAACATGGGTTTTTTTGGATAATTCCATTCCTAAGAAATCTAATACCCTTATGACATGGTATGTGTGTATAGAGTAGAGGGATGATTTTCATGTAATATATTTTCCCTAAAATTTCATATCAATAACTATGATAAACATATTCCGAGACATAAATTTGTAATTATAGTGTTATACCACCTTGACCAGATTATATTGATTTCAAGGAGGATGGGGATGATCATTCACTATTGGTTTTTGAATTGGAACCCCTTATTTCACCAGTACCTCATATGGATGAGCAGTTACAAGATTGTTTATTATAGGTATTATATTTTATGGGTAAGGGGATTATGATAAATGGTATATTCATGTTAGAAGTGACCTAAGAGTTTTAGATGTATCACCCACTTATCTTTTTAGGAAAGGGTGGTCCAAAGGCTGTATATATTACAATCAAGTCACTATAGATGATTTTTGATTGATTGAGATACCCCTAGTTTAAAGGGTTATGTTAGCCACATATATGATTCAATGAACATTGATGTAATTATGGGATTCCCTAGTTTAGGAATATCAGTATTTTGGTCTATCTTGGAAGGATTTTCAAGATCATTTATTTAACCAATTTATTCCTGAGTCACTGAGGGTGAATAAGGCCTAAGATTTTATGAATCTTGTTTCAGAGGTATGTTAGTGACAGACAATGACACTTGTTTTATTGATCTAATTCTTTTTTCACCCATATTGGGTGGTGATGAAACTTTAAGGATAATAATATTTTATAATGGATTGAGGAATTTGATATGAGATCAAGTGAATATATATTTTTTTGATATATTTTTTGAAGGTCATGAACCATGCCCTTGTTTTATAGAGGAACTTAGTTGATGGTGGAACTTTTGAGAAGATTTATTTTTCTTTTTAGATTGGGAGTGGGTCATTAGGTATTAAAAATTTGAAGTTTGGTTATTCTCTCCAGGTTTGTGAAAAATCAATTTGTTAGAGTGTAACAAACCAAATAGGGTCAACCCAACCCATAACCTTAGCTGTCCTATCACATTTCCTGAAGAACATTCCTGATCACCATCGTTTTGTGATAAGCACTAGAAATAACCAACAATATCTTAGGAATAGTTTCACCAAAGGTAAACCAACATTACCCATACATAAAATGAGCTACCCACACTAACATAATCAGAGTCACCATGCATAAACCAACATCTATAACAATGCATTATATGAAAAGAAGATACCATAAACCAAACTAACATCATATAAAAGTCATTCCATAGAGGTCCATACACATGGTTTATCATTTCATAGATCAAACATAAAAAAAGGGAACAAAGTCCTACTATACCACTAATACACATCTCAAAATGAACAAAACTACAAAATGAATCCACATGATCCAACTCTATGAGACCATGTGTCCTCCACAAAACATCAGATGATTGTAATTTAGAAGATCCACCTAGGTACATAGTGTCCTTGTATTTACCCATGTCATGGAAAATAAGTCTATATAAGCCCAAAGGAATATATAGGGTATGAGTCACAAAGTCTAGTAGGATAACACCATGAATCCATTTAAGGATTTTAACATGAAAATAAATAAACTAGTTTAAAAAAACATTTCAAAACTAATCCAATTTGAAAACATAGAATTTTAAAATACGCCTTTGAAATTTCTTTGGTGGTTTTTTCTTATGGTTTATCCATGTGGGTTCTTGATCTCGTTATTATGGGTGGTTATCATTAAAGGCAATGAGGTTGGAAGTGAATACAACGTAGGTGTCTAACAGTTAATACCCATGTTAACAAGGAGAAACTTTCTTTTCATTGGACTACATGATTAGAACTTCATATTTAATCATTCTTGTCTTGGATTAGTGGTTAGTATGGGTGACCTCTTGGGAAATTTTCCAATTCATCTTTGTTGGTGGGGGGGGGGGGAAACTGAAGGAACACGTGTTGGTCTGTGGGGATAATCATTAGTTATATAATCGACCCTTTTGGGGAATATCCTATAATGTTCTGAAAGGAAACCAAGGAATTACAAAAGACCCATTGCGTCGGATGAAACGGTTCATAACATGGGGAGGTCAAGCCATTAAAAATTGTATCAGAGCCAATACCTTGCCAAAAGTGAAGAGGCGCTATATGGGTTTGATGTTTGGGGACCACAAAGAGGGTGTTGTTCTTTAAAGGGGTGCTGAGTGTAACACCCCTAGAAAAGGTACACTTAAAAGGATAAATGTTACAGGCCATGTAAAAAAGTTGAAACATTATTTTCAAGAGCCTACCTGATTATAACTCTATAGTTATTCATGCTTGGATTAGACTGGTGGTCAGGATGAGAGACCTCCTCAGAAGCTTCTGAAGGTGTGTGTAAGTGAGTAAAAAATAAACTGAAAGAACATGTGTTGGCCTATGGGTAAATTCATTAGTTTTATAAGTAACCCAAATGGGTAATAGTCTGTAGTGTGCTGAAAGAAAAACAAGGTATTATAGAATACCCATGGGGTTAGATGACAAGGTTTATAGCCTGGGGAGGTCTGTTCATGACATAGAGTATGGGATTATCTCTTCCTCTAAGAGGGTGAAATTCTTTATAGTAATACCACTATAGTAGGATATGGTATCTCTAAATGGATTTTTTTTAGTATAAAGAAGGAGTGTAGATACCATGGTCAGATGGGAAAATTTTATGGATTCTATAGGAGTGTGATGTAATCAACTTGTAAATATGAAACCTTAAACATCACATAATTGAGCGTCTTTATACTAGAATTCATATTATTTTATTTGCAAAGATATTTTGGGTTTATAGTTTTAGGAAATTAGGTCATAACACATACATAAAAATCCATATATTATAAAGTGGACAATTCTATTCTATATCAATTTTTTTCTAAAAAAACTCTTAAAAAGAAACATGTTTTCATTTCATGAAATATCTTAAAAAATGTGATCTTGGCCTCATAATTTTACTTACTCATCCATAAAACCCTACTATTTTTTTAAATCATGGGATGAGCATATAAATAATAGTAAGGGACCTAAAACGTAGAATGGAAATTTGTTTGTCTTATTTAAAACCATTAGATCAAAAAAAGTTTTCCTTTAAAATAAATAAAACAAGATCGAAAATAATAATTTACTTACTCATGAAATCACTTTTATTACCAAAATATTTTCATAAAACACGTTATAAGAAGACATTCATAAACTAAAACAATAATCATGTGAGTTTCTTAGAAACCATGAGATCCCATCAAAAACATTATCTTAAAATCATACCTTTTAAACCCCAAATAGGAATAACCATTTCTTTAAAAAGATACTTAGATTTCCTTTTGAAAAAAAATTATCTTAATGGAAACTCATTATCAAGCATAGTAAATTCATATAGGAGAATTGGTACATCATTATCATGGAAACCTTATAGAACCCATAAAAGAATCTTTATAATTATAATAACTATATGACCAACTTTCCATATAATTTTTCAAAGAACATTAACATTACACAATGCATTAGAGCACTATCTAGGAACAACCATCATATAACCTATATTGGGAACACCAATGAGCTATAATGGGGATCAAACCTTCATAAACAATGTCTATGGACTATATCAAGAATAAAACACTTTAAAAACTCATTTAAACTTATGTGAAAAACACTTTCAGATATCAAAATACCATTTTCTTTTAAAGAATCCATTTTAAACACTAAAATAGCCATAACAAGGGAAAAATAATTTTTATTTGAAGTAATCATAGGATATTGTAAAGGAATAAAAACATTAAATAGTAGTTGTAGTGGTGAGAAAAATAATTATAAATGTATATATTAAAATAGAATATTTCTTTTGTCTTTTGTAAAGAAAATCAAGAAATTGCATAAAAGGATTCCATTTTTGAAAACCATTGAATGAAATTGACATAAATTTTAGTTTATAATTAATTTATGTACATAAAAATATATGCATAAATAATTTTAAAAATATGAACATGGATGAAAAATATTTTGAAAATAAATAAGTATACATTAAAAATGTGGTTTTAAGTTAATGTTTTCCTTACCTCGAGTCAGACTCATCACATATGTTCATTATCTTCATAGATAACAAACATTGGTTAATTATTTACTTTCATAATAACATTATTAAATTTTATCATTTATTTTATTTTATTTAATACCATGTTATATACAATTACATAATCAGTTATTTTCACCTTGTAAGTGTTGATGATATTTTATTCATAAGTTCTAAATGATTTCAGTAGGTTGAATATGGTCAAAGAGGTCATTATTATACCATATTCAGAACAATAATCATAAAATTATCATATTTTTATACATAAATTATACTTTCAAAACCAATAATGAAAGATGGTTATGAAAAAGGAACTATGATACAATCATGAAGACGATAGTCTGTACATACGCATGGGTAATGTTTCCATTTTTCAATGATAATTATAGAAATAAAGTATTATTTTTTATTTATATAATGATAAATATATCATAACTACCATATTTTTTCTTTAAAAACACTTATAAATATATATATCTTCCATGTGATGTGATGATGAAAAAAATCACATCGCTTCGTGATGGTGGTAGTCCACATGCATGCATGAACAATGTTATCATTTTTCAATGAATGAAAGGTATAAAATTTTATAATATTTTATACTTTTATAATGATAAATATTCATAAATATAACTTATAAATATTAAATCTTTAATTATAACCAGCTCTAAGAGGAAGTTATGGAAAATGAATTACATCGATTCGTGAGATAATAATCTCCTGCACACACATATGATGAATTCCTATCCCATTTAACAGTGGTTGGAGATGGATATAGGTTATGAAATTAACATAAGAAAATAATTGTATATGTAGGATAATGGTGTTATTATTTTTTCATGATTGAATAATATTTTATGGAGGTGGAAAAATTAATATAACTAAAACATGTGGTTAAAAACTATACCTCTCCTTTGGAAGGTATCCTTTTCTTAATATCATAAGACCTATATGATTGATATTATGAAAAAATATGGCCTCTAGAACATGGGTTTGAATTTTATTAATGTATTTTTGTAGGTATTTTACAAACCAAAAGTATTTTGAACTATATAGAAATGATAAGAAGAGGTTCTATTTTATAAGAGAGGGGAGAGGCATTCTTAGAATTTATTAAAATATTAAATTAAAATAAATTAATTTTAATGTCCAAATGACTCCAAATAGATGAAATTTGAATAAATTATTATTATGAGTTGAAATAATACCATATAATAAAATTTTGATATGTTTGAATCACCTTTTACTCTTATCTTTTTGTTTTAACCCTTCATTAACTCCTTTCACACTTACCATGACAACAATATTTTTTACTCTTTGATAGTCAAGATAGGTACTATAAAAGGAAAAACAGAAAATAAATGGAATATGGTTGAAATTATAAAAATATAAATTTAAATTAGTGGATTATAATATTTTAGGACTTTTAAATCATTTAACAAAATATTATTTTCATAAAATATCAATAATAATAATTTTAGATCTATTCACTTACTTTGACATTAATAATTTCAGAAAAAATGATATTTGAATAAATTTTTTTAATACATCTATAAAATTTTTTGTTTATATAAAAAATTATTTTATCATATTAATGTTTTTATATTATATTACTTTTAATGTTTATAATATCATTAATTTTATTTTTCCATTAATGGAATAATTACTACGTCATCATTTCATATAAATTTAATGTAATTATTTCTTCTCTAAAAATTAAAAATAATTTACCATTATGAATATAAATTTCTTATATTTAAAAAAAATATTTATAATCGAACATATCCTATATTTATCAACATGTTAAAAATATTATAGTTATTAAAAACATGAGTTTGACATTTTTCAGTTTTCTTTACATAAAATATTATAAAGGTCATAATCACACAAAAATGGAAAAAATGTCATATAAAAAAATATTTGATTATTATTTATGATATTTAATCATAAAATAAAATTATTACAAGTATTATTGTCATTTTATAGTCCTAATCATTTTATTTTTTAACTTTAATTACATAATTTACCCTTTTTCATGGTAATAAAAATTATTAAGGTTACTATTCATAATGTACAAAATGAAAGGGGCATATTTAAAAAAAATTACCTTATAATTCCAAATATAAAATCTATTTTTTAAAATTTAAAACATAAGAGTGATATAATATAATTTAAAATTAAACTGAAAAATAATGAAGAAAAATAATTTTTTCTGAAAAAATTCCCTTTTAAGTGTAAAATATTTTTATAATAAATTCAAGTAAAAAATTCATTTAAAAAACATAATTAGATTATATAGAACAAAAATTAACGAATTCAATTTCAAAGCTATTCCAAAATTTAATTTTACTTTAGAAAATAAAATATAATTTTCAATACAAATCATTATTTTTTCACTATTCATTGAAAAATAAATTTTTTTAGAAAAATATCAAATTTTCACCATAAAATAATTTTGATATTATTATTTAAAAAATTATATCACTGTGATCAAATATAATTTCTAGAAGTTTCGTAGACTAAATATAATATTCTCTCGTAAAAACCAATAAGTACCATTTTTGAAGAAAACATATTTTTGAAGAATAGAATGTATTTTCTTAAAATTGGGTGATTATTTCCTAATAATTAGTAAATATATTTTTATTGATTATTACCTTTATATATATTTCAAAAATTAGTAATTCTATTCATACTCGACAAATTTACAACTTGGTTACAAAGATCATATAATAATATTTCATGGTTCGATTAATGTTGGTATTGCATGTCATACATGTTATTAAACATAATGTCATTTTAAAATCAATGGATATTACATCCCCAATTTAATAAATTAATTCCTTTTAATTTGAACTTACTCTAAGTAATTATGGTTTTGATATTTGAAAATTTCTTTGTGTAAAACTACAAAAAAAGAGTTCATAAAACTTCCACGTGAAAGTGGGAAAGGAAATAATAAAGCCATCTAGAATAACACATAAATAGGTTTCCAAGTTGGAAAAAATAGGTGGAAAGTAAAAATATGGATATGGAAGAAAATAATACACTCAAAATAATGATGTATAATTATAGAGATCATTGATGACAAGAAAGTGTATCATTATGAGAAAGTCAATTACCAAAGAACCAAAAACCAAATAGTTGTGAAAAATACTCGATTCATCAGAAATGAAGGTAATATGATAATTTTTTTTCAATATCATTTCCTTGTGTTTTTTAATTACATTATCATCAATAAAAAATTCATAAGTAAATATACTTACTTGAAAATTATAATTTCATCCTTTAATCATTTTCCACCAAAATCTCATATTTTTCTCTAAATGATGAGTATTCAAGATGAATTTTTTATGCCGGAAGAACTATAATAAACCTATAACGGATCACATAATCCTCAAAAAGGATAACAAGATATTCCTCCTATATTTAGAAAATAAAAAAAATTAGAAAATAGTAAAATAATATCAAAATGAATAAAATTTCATATGAATAAATAATACCTTAATATCTAAAATTTAATAACAATACCGAAAGATTAGAACGATTTAATTTTTATCACCAAATAACTTCAATCAATCTGAATATCCCATACCAAAAATGTATATTTCTTAATCATAGAATCTCCAATATCTTCTAATCATTTAAATAAATAAATTTAATCACCATATAAAAACATTAAGATCATATATTTTTTTTAAAGGATAATTCTACCTTGACTCCAAAAATAAAATCCCATAATATCACATAATGTTCCCCAATGTCATAGTTATATTCTTCCAAAATAACTTTAATCACATAATCACCAAACACTTTTCATTCACATGGTTATCTATATGATGAAACATATTTTCCCAATATCAACTTAAACTTTATTTGTAATGTCATACTAACTAAGACATCACATATGCTAGTGGTAGGCATTGAACCATTGTCACCCATCAGTTATGGTTTCTAGATCCATTACCATACCAAATTTTATGGGTTTTTACTCGATTCACGGGTTGTACTTTTTATAAAACTATACTAATATAATTATTACAGAACTACCAAAAATATGATTAATATCTTAAAAAATAACCTTAATCATTAAAGATCATATAAAACCTAATGTTTATCAATAACTGTAAACTTGTATAAACAAAATGAAAAGAGAATATTTCTTTAAATAACTTTCTCACATGTTAAACATGAGGGTTAAATATACTTCAAACATCTGCCAAAATACAATAAATGTACCCAAAAATATTTCTATCATATAAAACATCAAAAAGGATTTTCAAGGTCTTTAAACCTATGATCAACCTTAAATCTACCATTACATCATAACTCTTGAATCCCTATATGTATACACCTTAATCATTTAACATTATTTATAAACCATTAACCATTATTTTCCATATTATTCCTTAGTACTTCCTTCATAAAAACAAAATATGAATCATGTCCTAATATTCATCAATATGAAAAAAAAAATACAAGCTATAATCAACACCTTTCATATGTCATTTTTAGTTTCCTCATCTTCAACAATAATTGAATTATGCATTGCTAACATTTATATGCATGGTTTTAAAAATTTCATTCCTAATATCCCCCTAGGACATCAGGTTTCATAACGACCATACTCTAAACATTTAAGACATTAAATTAATGAATTTTGAATAACTTTATTCCCCTTTATGGAATTAACTGAACACTTCCTTTTTCCATCGAAGATTATTGTTTTATTCCCTCCTTTATCACATAAAAAACTTATTTCTATTCTTTTAAGACATTTTCCTAGTTCTTCTTCCCAAATTATTGATACATAGGTCATTGAATAAATTTACCATTGTGACCTTTATCACCTAAATTTCCATGGATATTCTCTAGGTTCAAGTTGTTAATAATATCTCATGATATATGGTTAGGAATAACCATAAGATTTTTCTTTACATCTTATATTTCTTGCGGTTTCTCATTCAGATAAGCACCAAATTTTACTTCACATCCATTATTTCTTTGGTTCCTACTAGATCCATCCATTTTCTAAAATAATAAATAGTTAGTGTGGGTATATCAATCATAATAAACCATATTATGAGGATGATAAATACTAATGTATCCTTAACCATAGCATTTTATATTCAAATTCTTATGTCTATCCAAAATAACCATAATTATCTATAACATACTAACCTTGTGGTTTTATAGGACTTTTAACCTATGCTCAAATAACATCCTAACCTCTATAGTTATCTAAACCCCACTCTGATACCAACTATAAATACCCTACCTTAATCATCAAAAAATCCAATTTCATTAGACTATAATTCACTTTCTTTAATTCCCAATGATATTTTAGGATTATATTTTTATAAAATTTGGCCATAACTCTTATACAAAAATCCCATATATTATAATGTAGACACTTCTATTCAATATCCATATTCCAACATTTTTTTAAAAAAGAAACATGTTTTCATTTAATGAAATATCTTCAAAAATTTGATCTTGACTTTATCATTTTCCTTATACATCCTTAAAACCCTATGAAAAACTTTTTAAAACATAGTATGATCACAAAAATCTCAGTAAGGGATATAAAAATAAACAATAAAATCTGTTACTCTATTTTAATTCCATGGGATCATTAAAAGATATTGACTCTAACATAAATAAAATTTGAGTAAAAAATCTTTTAATTACTTATGAAATCAGATTTACTGCCCAAGATTTTTCGTAAAAAACTTTAGAAGAAAACATTCAGAATGGAAAAATAATAATCATGAGAGTTTCTTTGAAAATATGAGATCTAATGGAAATCATTTTCTTAAAAATATAACTTTTCTTTTACGCCAATGAACATAACCATTTATTTAAAAATATATTTAGATTACCTTTGGAAATCTAATTATTACCAAGAGAACTAATTAGAAATCATAGAAAATTCATTTAGGTACATTGAGACATCATTATCATAGAACCCTTACAGGAACTCTTACAATTGGAACAACCTTATGGCCCAATTCCAATATAATTCTCCAGAGAACATATTCATTACTAAATGCATTTGAGTGTTATCTAGGTGAACCCTTCGTAAAGTTTATATCAGGGTCACCTGTGAGATATAATGGGGATCAAAACATCAAAAATAATGTTCATGGACTATATCATTAATAAAACCCTTGAATAAATCTTTTAAAACCATGTGAAAAAGACTTTCAGATATCAAAATACCCTTTTCTTTTAATGAAATAATTTTCAAGACCAAAATACCAAGAAAAAGGGAAAGTGGTCTTTTATTAGATGAAAAAATGAAATATTATAATGTAATTCAAACTTCAAATAATGGTTGTGATGGCATGAAAATTATTTGCCTCTATATATGTTAAAATAGAACATTCCTTTAGTCTTTTGTATTGAAAATTAAAATGTTCCATAAAGGATTCTATTTTTGAAAAACATTAAAATAAAGTTTCATAAAATTTCCTTTATAATAATATTATTTTCATAAAAATGTATTCATAAAATAATTTTAAATATAAGGACCTATAAGAGAAATATTTTAAAAATAAGTCATTATAACATTTCAATTTATGTTTTAAGTTTAAGTGTCCCTTACCTCAAGGCTGACTCATTAATTTGGTTCTTTATATTCTTGAATAGAAAACATATGTCAGTTAATTAATTTATTAATAACCTTTTTCAAGCTCATTATTCTTTTTTTCATTTAATACCATGTTATATACAATTACATAATCATTTAAGTTCACAATGGAAGTTTGGATGATATCTGGATTATAAGTCCAAAATGAATTTAGTAGGTTAACTATGTTCCAAGATGTCATTATTACCCCATATACAGAATAATAATCATCACATAATCACCATTTTTATACATAAATTATACTTTTAAAACCAACCATTAAATATAATTATGAAAAATAAACTACGCCACAATAATAGAGATGGTAGTCTGTACATACACATGAGTAACATTTCCATATTTAAAAAATTATTATGAAAAAATGTAAGTATTATTTTATATTTAAATAATTATAATAATATTATAAATACCATATAATTCCTTAAAAAAACTAATACTTATCATCCATGTGATGTGGTGATGAAAAATGAATCACATCGCTTTGTGGTGGTGGTGGTCCACACGTATGCATGAACAAATCGTTTTTCAATAAATGAAATGATAAGAAAGTATGTGATATTTTATCCTTTTATAGTTATAAATATTTCATTAATATAATATATAGACATTAAATACATCATTATGGTTGTTCATGAGATGCGGTGACTCAAAACGAATCACACCGATCCACGAGGCGGTAGTTCTTCGTACACATGAATGATGAGTTACACTTCCATTTAATGAAGTATGGATATGGATACATGTTATTAAATAAATAAAATAATATATAAGTATATGTATGATAATTATTTGTTATTTTATCATGTTTTATTAATAATTGAAGGAGGTATAGTAATAAATAAAACTATAACATGCGATTAAAAAATATACCTCTTCTATGGAAAGTCTCTTTTTATTAATATCTTAAGACCTATAATATTGGTATTATAAACAATGTAATGTCTATAGAATGTGGATAGTGATTTCATAAACTGATTTGGGTAGGTATTGGATAAACCAAAATGATTTTTAATTGTGAATAAATGAGGATAAGAGGTTCCTTTTCATAAAAGAGGGGAGGGTCACTCTTGAAATTTCATAAAATATTAAATTGATGTAAATTAATTGTGATGTCCAAATAACTAAAAATTGTTAATATTATTATATAATATGATTATGAGTTAAAATAATATCTTCCAATAAAGTTTTAATAAGTTTTTATGAAATTTCTACCCTTATCTTTTGGTTTTAACCCTTCATTAACTCTCTTCACACTTACTGCGATAATAAGGTTTTTTACCTCTTAAGGGTCACAATAGTTACTATAAATGGAAAAAACGGGCCATAAATGGAATATTTTTTATATTAGAAACCATATCCATTTAACTTGTTTTATTATAAAATTTTAAATATCTTTAAATCATTTAATAAAATATTAGTCTCGCAAAATATCAATAATGTCAATTTTAGAACTATTCATTCACTTTGACTTTAATAACATCATGAAAATAAATTAAATTTGAATAAAATATTTTTATACATCCCCAAAATGTTATATTTTTCTATAAAATTCATTAATATCAATAATTATTTCAAATTATATTGCTTTTAATATTTTTAATACCAATTATTTTATTTTTCCATTAATTAAATAATTACAGCGTTAGCATTACGTAAGAATTTAAGATAATTATTTCGTCACTAAGAATTAGAAAAATTAACATGATTAAGATCAATATTTTATATTTTTAAGTAATATTTATTATCAAACACAGCCTTTTTTTTATTCCCATGTTAAAAATATTATTGTTATTAAAAACAAAATTATGACATTTTAACTATTCTATATATGAAATATTATAAAGGTCATAATCACATCGAAATGAAAAAATGTTCATATAACTGAAAATTGGATAAATATGGATGAAATGGAATCATATAATAAAGTTAAGGCAAGTGTTAGGGTTATTTTTTGTATCCTTGACATTTTATATTTTAACTTTAATTACCCGATTTACCCTTTATTGCGGTTAAAAAAATTACAAAGGTTACTGTTCATAATGTCCAAAATAAAAGGGATCTTTTTAAATAAAGTATAACTATTAATTAAAAATATAGAATCCATTTTTAAAAACATCAAATCATAGTATTAGAATAATTTTATTTAAAATTAAACAGGAAAAATGAGACGAAAAATGAGTTTTCAGAAAAATGCCCCTTTTAAATATAAAATGTTTTAGACTAAATTAAAATATTAGATTAATTTGAAAACAATAATTTTTTTTAAATCAAAAGAAACTATTTCCATTTTAAAAATAACCAAAAATTTAATTTGAATTTATAAAATAAAATATTGTTTCCGATTTTTTTCACTATTCATTGAAAAATCAATCTTTTCATAAAAATATCAGATTTTATCAATTAAATAATTTTCATAGGATAATTCCAAAAAATATATACTTTTTATCAAATAAAATTTCTCAAATTTTCAGAAATTAATTATAATATTCATGTAACGTCCCGGTTCCGGGTGCCACCCAAAGGTTCCCCAAACCCGGTTGGTCACATAACCTCAAGAGAATTTCCCCAAACACTAGAGGCTACCAACATGTAGTGAGGGATAAGGTAAGACATTGGGGAAACTATGCCTTCAATGGTTGAGTATTCACAATGGAATCTACATATAAAACAATAGTGGAAGCAGTAATACCATACAATAAAAGAAAACTACAGAAGAATGATAATAATATAACAACTGGAGCATATATAAATGGTGCATGTCACATGTATCTAGGAATGTAGGAAAACAAGTCACAATTTAGGAAATAAAATAAAAAACCCATGTACAGAAAAAGAGTAAACTCCAATAGCATCGCAAGACCCAGTTTGGTCTGCTGCTCTCTAATTCCAACAGCAATCAAGTAGCTAATGAAGAAGGGTGTTTCCCCTTATCTATAACTACAACCATATATTCTGTTTGGGTCCATAATTGTGACCCAATAGAGTGTGATATGGATCCTAGTAGGCAACCACCAAAAGATCTGTGCCTAACTGTCAGTGAATATATATATAAGGCAATATGAAAAATAAAGCAACAAACTAGGATGTAATCAAAATTAAACAATCCTATAGTTTCCAATTACATTCATTTACATTTATTAATTATTAAATTAGTTGAATAATGTAACCTCAAGATCTATCCTAAGCTCTGTATCCCCCCAAGTAATAGTAACAACAAACATCTCTAAAGACTGTCTAAACAAACAAGTAAGTCTGAGTCCAAGTTTGTGCTTTGGCTTGGAAGACTCATCACCATCATTAAATTGTTCACAACAACCCTCTAGGAAATCCCTCATGGTCTAACCCCTTTGGTTTACCATAGAACTAATCAAATACAAATGACCACTTGGGTATCTCTCACAGTCAATACCCCTGGGTCCATTTGGCATCAATAATTTATACACAACCTCCGGGAAGCTCTCACAATCAATACCCCCTGTGTCAACATAGCATAAATAATCATAAATGAACTCATGGGCAACTCTCATAGTCAATTCCCCTGGGTCAAAGTCTACACCAAGGCTCTCACGGTCCTATGTAAAAAAAACATAGAAACCCTCACAGTTTTTCTGGTCCGAGGCTCTCACGACGCATTGGATGATCATCATGCATACCATATCAAAGTAGAACATGTAATCTAAAACTACTACATGTATAACATTCACAAGTACAACACATGAAATTATTATAATCAGTCAACTCCATCTAAAACAATTATAGGAATGGAACAGGGTATGCCTCACAGGCAACCTAGGCCAAATGACCATAAAAAACTAATCAAGGGAACGCACCCATGGGGTGTCCCATAATAAGGGTATATAATCTCATGCATAAACATAAACCCTTAATTAAACAATCAAACCATAGAAGGTATTAACCAGGGTCAGAATTCCAAAACCCAAAATACCCCAAATATGGGTATTCGACACTTCAAACATATATCATCCAAAGACAATCAAATAAAGGCACAAACCACCTACCTGGATGTCATATGATGAACACCCTTGAATGTCGGCCCTTGAATCGGACTAGAACAACATAGAGCTACAAAAAGCGTAAAAATGACCAACACTAGATAACTCAAGAGAGAGGAGAAATCAGGAAGAGAGGCTCTAGGGAAAGAGATAACTCATCTCTGGGAATCCAATACACCTGAAGACATCTCAATCAAATCTCAGATAGAGGAACAGAAGGAGCCCTAAGTTTCTTGGTCATTCGCACTATCCCATACAAGACACGAGAAGAAGAAGATCATTATGGAGATGAAATGTGACCCATGTCTGATTAATAAATTAAAAAAATGTATATGTCATGTTCATTTAATGTACATTCTGTGTACCAACCTCAACCAGCCCTTGCTTTTTCCGGTCTACTCGGTTGCCTACACGACTATGTAATTGGCCATTACACGACTAGCACACGGTTATGGGTGGCAACCAAGTAAACAACGTGTACTCAGTGGTACACGATGTGTACATAGAAAAAATATCATAATTCAACTTTTTCCTAAAAAATAACCTGAAATAAATATCTATACCTAAAATGAAGATCTGGGTTCTTACAAACTTCCCCCCTTAAATAAATTCATCCCCAAATTTCCCTTCTAAGGGTGGCGAAGAAGAAACATCAAATAACTCTGGCCACTGGGATTATATGTCAGTCTCCCTCTCCCAAGTCTCATCTTGTACTCACCCATGCTACCATATCACTCATACCAGAGGAACAGACCGGCCACAGAGAACCTTCTTGATGCGATCCACAATTAGAATTGGGTTCTCCTCAAAGGACTCATCCACCTCCAACTCATCCTCCTCAATTTGAAAAATGTGAGACAAATCTGAAAAGTAGCACCGTATCTGAGAAACATGAATGATGTTGTGCATAGCCTGTTACCTCCCAGGTAACTACAACCGATAGAAAACCAGACTGACTATCTCTAAAACCTCAAATGGACCAACGTATCTCCGTGAAAGTTTCCCTTGTCCTATAATACTCTTATTTCCCAACCATGGTGTGACATGTAAGAAAAATTGATCCCTATCCTTGAACTCCAGAGGTCATCTCCATCGATAAACATAATATATCTGTTGAGACTGTGCTGTATCCATCCTCTTTTGAATCAAATACACCTACTCAGTGTTCTCCTGGACAAGATGAGGTCCCAACACAGCTGCCTCTCCTACCTCTAGCCAATATATGGGTGATCAGAATGACCTACCATAAAATGCCTCATAAGGTTCCATATGAATCGTTACCTGAAAACTGTTATTGAAGGAAAAATCCACTAGGGGTATGAGTCTCTCCCAAGAACCCCCAAAATCCGGGACTCATGCTCGAAGCATGTCCTCTAAAAACTGAATCGTGTGCTCAGACTGGCCGTCTTTCTGGGGATGGTAAGTTGTACTCAGAAGTACCTTTGTACCCAAAGCCCTCTATAGTCCTTTCCAGACATAAGATGTAAACCATACATCCCTGTCTAAAATGATAGAGTGTGAAACCCCATGAAATTATACAATCTATCATATGTACAAATTTTCAAGATCATCAACACTGAAGGTTTCCTTTATCGGCAAGAAGTGTGCAACCTTTGTGAGTCTATCAAAAAAACCCAAACTGCATCATTCTTTAAAATCAACCTCAGTAAACCTATCACAATATCCATCACAACATCCTTCCACATCCACTCAAGAATTGGTAAATACTGTAAAATCCATACCAGTCTCTTATGCTCTGAATTTACTTACTGACAGGTGGAACATATCAATTCAAAACCAACAACATCCCTCTTCATACCTGGACACCACTACCGATGGTGACGATCTCGACACATCTTGGTGACGCCAAGATGAACTGCCCAAATTGAGGAATGAAAATATCCCAAAATCTCTTTGCGTATGTCTGCTGACTCCCATACACACCCATGAAAACACAAGACCTCATACTTTTCTACAATCCACCTAGAAGTAGGGTCCTCTCCTGACACACTCTCCCATAAGACTAGTCCTTCAGAATCTGTTAGTTGCCTCATTCTCAATTGATCCAAAAGAGTTGAGGTAACAACTATAAAAAAAAGAAACTTCTACCCTTGTTTGTTGTGCACCTACAAATGCATCTCAGAGAATAGATCCATAATCTTCCACTCACTACTAGCCTCCTGAACTACCTATATCTAAGTCCTCCTACTCAATGCATCAGCCACTGCATTGCCTTTCCTAGGCATGTAGGCAAGCTCAAAGTCAAAATACTGAAGGTACATAACCCAACTTCATTGTCTCAAATTCAGATCATGTTGAGTAAATATATACTAGAGGCTTTTGTGGTCAGTTTATACCACAAAATTCTCTCCCAAAAGATAATGTCTCCAATAGCGCAAAGTATGCACATCTACTACTAACTCGAGATCATGCATCAGGTAGTTATTCTCATGTGGATTCAACTGACAAGACCCATACGCAATGATTCCCCCCTGCATAAGCACTACTCCCAACCCAATACCTGATGCATAATAGTAAATAGTGTAACTCCTGATCAGCTATGAAAAAATAAGTTTCGGTGCTGAAGTCAATCTCCTTTTCATCTTTTGAAAGTCGGAATCACAAGAATCAGTCCACAAGTACTTCACACCCTTCTTAGTCAAGCCCTTCAGTGGTGCTGTTAACTATGAAAAGTCCTAAATAAAGCGCCTATAGTAACTAGCCATCCCTATAAAACTATGTACCTCAAAGATGTTCTTAGATTGCTCCCAGGAAACTACTACTCTCACTTTATATTGGTCTACTAATACTTTTGTCTCTAAGATAACATAACCCAAGAAGTGAATTTGGTCCATCCAAAAGTGGCACTTTGAGAGCTTAGCATATAACTGATGTTGGTCCATCCAAAAGTGGCACATTGAGATATTATCATATAATTGATGCTCTCTTAGTGTACTAAAAATGATCTCAATATTAGTAGCATGGTCATGTCGAGTGTGAGAGTACACTAAGATATCATCCACAAATACTAACACAAAATAATCCTAGTAAGGATGGAGCACTTGGTTCATCAGTTCCATGAAAAATAACAACATTTTTGTGAGACCGAATGGTATAACCATATACTCGTATAGACCATACCTTCTTCGAAAGACTATAAAACTTATATCTGATTGTATAATGTGCAATTGCTGATAACCATATCTCAATTAAATCTTTGAGAACACTCGGGCTCCTCAAAGCTGATCAAATAGATCGTCAATCCTCAATAAGGGAAATCAGTAATTGACTATCAAAAGTTTTATCTTCCAATAATCCACACAAATTTTGAGGGTACTATCCACCTTCTTCACAAAAAGGACAGGAAAAACCCAATGGGAAGTACTGGATCGAATGAAACCATTTGCCGGCAACTCCTCTAACTAATTATTGAGCTCTTGTAACTATGGTGTAGCTATCCTATAATGAAGAATGGACACCAGTGTCACTCTTGTCACAAGCTCAATAGAGAAATATACCTCTCTCTCTAGAGGTAAACCAAGAAATTCATCTGTAAAGACATATCTAAAACAATACACCACTGGAGGAAAGTCCTTCTATGAAGTCCCCCGATCATCCAGATATAAATTAGCAATCTCGGTTTTAATTCCTCCAAACCCATGATTCCCAAGTCTAGCTCTACTCACCTGAACATCCCATTCACCGTTGGGTAGAAATGACCCACCCTCTAGTGATGTGAAACACACCCTGTGGCGATAGAAGTCAACAAAGGCCTGAAAGGAGACTAACCAGTCCATTACAAGAATTGACATTATAACCTGTCATCTCTAAGACAAATAGGTCCCATAAGAAGTGACACCCACGATCCTCATGAAGACACTCCTTGCACTGACATACACTAGTCGCCCTAATTCCCAACGGAGTGTCTAGAATCATAATATCCTAAGAATTAAAGACACTGAGCCCAAGGCTCTCCCCAATGAAAACCAATATAAAAATATGGGAAGCCCCCATTTCAAGAAGAGAAGAATCTAAAACTGAGGAAACTAGAATTGTACCTCTAAACGTAGATGGTCTAGGATCCTTCTCTTGCTAGGTCTGATTCACTACAGAAGTTTGACCTATACCGCGGACCTGCAACCCAACATAACTACACTGAGATGATCTACCCTATTGTTGCTGAAAATCTTCCAATTGGATACCACATACACTATGACCTTTTTGGCATGAAATACCTGAAAAACTATAGTTCCTTGATTGAGGAGAAACTGGTGGTGCTGATTCTGAATGTTGAGTCATAATTAAACCCATCTCACTAACTTCTGGTGAGAAAAACAAGCAATAATGCTGAAGATAACCCATCTTTCTGCAATATCCGCACTCAACCGGGTCTCTCAGGATCTAAGGTATCATGTTCCAACTCTTCCCACACTTGTAGAACCTCACCTGACTACCTGAATATACATCACTTGATGGTTCCTTGCGGTACTTCCTGCTATCTACCAAAGGAGTACTAGCCCTAGATGATGAACCTCCCAGGATCATAACTCCCAAATCCCTCAGTTTACACTCAGTAATTAGCACCTAGATCACTATAGTTATCACTGAAGTCATCCTAAAAACATTCACCTACGATAGGATTTCATACTTAATACCATTTTCAAATCTCCTAGACAAGGATAACTCACCACCTTCCAGAACAGGTGTGAAACACTAATGCTCTGTAAAATGAGAAGAGTAGTTCATCACTGAAAGAGCGCCCTGTGACAAATGCATGAACTCCCGAGCTCAGTCGTCCCTCAATGTATCGGGGTAGAATTAGTTCTAGAAGGTCCTCTGAAACTCTTCCCAAGACATATCCTGATGACTTCCCACCTGTGAGACAACATCCCACCATCTCTGGGAAGAATCATGTAGCATATACATCAGCATATTCACTCTTATCTCTAACGGAGCCTCGATATTATCAAAGATGGAAATCATGGCCTCCAACCATGACTATGTATCATGTAGTCATCCATCCCCCAAAAAAGTGGGAGGATAATGCTACTGGAACACCTGCGCCAACTCTACCATAGTTGGGTCAGGATGCAATGCTCTTTGGAAAGTCTGCATCATCCTAATAATGCCTTCACAAAACTGTGCATCAACACCTGCGTCTAGTATAATATCTTGTTCCAAAATAGGCATAATGGGAGGATCTGTTCGCAGTCCCTAATCTACCCTTTCCGGTGTCTGATCATAGCCCTGTACCTATCGTACAACCATAGGATGTCTTGGAGGCATGACTCTACAAGGTCAAGTGCACACCTCGGTTCAATATTATCAAGGAATGAAACTTAGAAGTGCAATAATGAAATAAGAGAAAGAAAACATTCAAGTTTTACAAAACAGGGTTAAACAACATGTACAACCACCACATGGTGTGTTCACTTAAGCCTTAACATGGTTATGTACCTCTTCTAAAACTGGTCGTGTAACAGACCTTACACACGGTGTGTTCCTCATATGACACGATGTGTACTTGAATTTTCCCTCCTACCCATGTACTTCTACATGGCTCGAACCACACGGTTCTCATCTGGGTAACACTACAAGGACTGTTCACCCTAGACAAAGTGTGTACTGGTTAGGTACCATCGACCCGTGTCATTGGCCACATGGTCGGAGACACTGTCAACTCTTCACGGCATGCAAGAATGGGATACGACGTTTACAACCTATGTTTTATCCACCCATTTCGTTAGTCACACGGTCGAACAAATGGTCATTTTGGCACGGCATGTACTCCTAGTACATGGCATGTTCTACCATAGTTTCCCAACCCTATGTCTCTACTCATATATTTATTCACACAGTTAAAGACTACACATAATATACTTAATAAAATTTGTTTCTTATAGAATATAGGAACACATGGCATGTGTTCATAACACCACACACCGTGTTGTATGGGTTTCCAGACAGTAAGCCTCTGAAACTCCTCTAGAACCCCTGAAATCATATAATTTTTTCCATGGTATGAAAAATTCCAACCAGTGGAAGCCCGTACTCCCCATGAGTCAAAGTTTGGAATCTTTATTCATATTAAAACTTGAAAAAATTAAATTAATGTTCAGACATGATCCACCAAATTCTGATCCTAGAGGGCCAATAACACCTCAGGGACTATATCTATCACAACAACATGCAATCAGTAATGCATCCTAAATGGAATGAAAAGAAAGAATGACATGTGATCTCTAAAAAGTTCCTATATTATGAATGATATGGAATACCCTCATATCATTAGGTTACAACAGAAATATAATCTCAAAAATATCAATGATAACAACAAAAAACAAGTGAATCACCCAATGGTGAAATTAAATCAACTCTAACAATTTCAAAACCAAAAAAAATTCCATATTGGAGGTAACTTGGCTTTTCCATGTACATGGGTTATCTACTCTGAGGCACAGCTTATTACCAACTACCTATTCTTCATATCCCTGTATATAGGCTCCAAACAATAAGACAAAGTAGAAAATAATCTCCTATGATATCACTTTGTAATATCCTTATTCCGAGTACTGCCAAAAGGTGCCCTGAATCTTGTTGGTCACATAACCTCCAGTGCATTTCCCCAAACACCAGAGGCTACCGAATAGCAGTGAGGGATAAGGTAAGACATTGGGGAAATTATTCCCTCAATAGAAGAGTTTGCACATCAGAATCTAAATATAAAATAATAGGAGAAGCAGTAATACCATACAACAAAAGTAAACAATGGAAGACTGATAATAATATAACAACATGGGAATATATAAATGATGCATGTCACCTGTATCTAGGAAAGAATACAAACAAGTCACAATGTTGGAAATACAATACAAAAACCCAATTACAGAAAAATAGTAAACACCAACAGCATCGCAAGCCTAAGCTTGGTCCCATACTCTCCAACTCTAATAGCAATTAAGTACCGGATGAAGAAGGGTGCTTTCACTTATCTATACCTGCAACCATATATTCTGTTTGGGTCCAAAAGCATGTCCCAAACAGTGTGTGAGATGAATTACAATAGTCAACCACCAAAATATCTGTGCCTAACTATCAGGGAATATATATATCAGACAATATGCAAAATAAAGAAATCAGCTAGGAATTACTCCAAAGTAAACAGTCCTACAGTTTCCAATTACATTCATTTAAATTTATTAATTATTCAATCCATTTAAAAATGTAACCTTAGGATCTATCCTAATATTTGTATCCCACAAGTGATAGTAACAAAAAACTTCTCATAATACCATCTAAACAAACAAGTAAGTCAGAGTCCAAGCTCGTGCTTTGGCTTGGAAGACTCATCACCATCATTCAATTGTTCAAAAATCCCTCGGAGAAATCTCTCATAGTCGAACCCATTTAGTTTAACATAGCACTAATCAAATACAAATGACCACCTGGGAAGCTCTCACGGTCAATACCCTAGGTCCATATGGCATCAATAATTTATACATGACCTCCGAGGAGCTCTCACAGTCAACACCCCTGGGTCAACATAGCATAAATAATCATAAATGACCTCTTGGGAAGCTCTCATAGTCAATTACCCTGGGAAAAAGTATACACCAACGCTCTCAAGGTCCTATATAAATAAACATGGAAACCCACACAGTTTTACTGATCAAGTCTCTCATGGTCCGTTGGAAGATCAGCGTGCATACCATATCAAAGTAGTACATGTAATGTAAAACTACAACATAGCTAACATTCATAAGAAAAACACTTGAAATTATTATAATCAATTAAATCAATCCAAAACAATTCAAGTCATGGAACAAGGTTTTCCTCATAGACAACCTAGGACAAAAGTCCATAAACAACTAATTAAGGGATCAAACCCATGGGGTGTCCCATAAAATGGGTATACAATCTCAGGCATAGGTAGTAACCCTTAATTAAACAATCAAACCATAGAAGGCATTAACTAGGGTCAAATTAAAAAACATGAAATACCCCAAACCTGGGTATTCAGTAGTTTAATAATATATAATCCAAATACAATCAAAGAAAGACACTAAACACCTACCTCGATGTCGTACGATGAACACTCTTGAACATTGACCCCATAATCAGCCTAGAATGACGTAGATCTATAAAAGGGTAAAAATGATCAAACCTGAATAACTCAAGAGAGAGGGGAAGTCAGGAAGAGTGGCTCTAGGGAAAGAGATAACTCACCAATGGGAACCCAACACACCCAACGACATATCAATCAGAGCATGGATGGAGGAATATGAGGAGCACAATGTTTATCGGTTGTTCATCGCTCTTCTGTACGAGACACGGGAAGAAGAAGAGTGTTCTAGAGATGAGACGCGACCCCGATCTGATTAATCAATTTTAAAAAAGTACACAATGTGTTCATTTAATGTACACACTTTGTACCAGCCTCAACTATACCACACTTTAGGCGGTCTGCCAGGTCACCTATACAACCATGTACTCAGTCGTTACACGGCCAGTACCCAGTTATGGGCGACAACTGGGTACATGGCGTGTACTCTGGGGTACACTATGAATACTTAGAAAAAATCCAAATTCTTTATTTTTCCTAAAAAATAACCCAAAATAAAGATCAATACCTAAAGTGAAGATTTAGGTTCTTACAATTCACTCACAAAAAGCAGTAAATACCATTTTTTAAAAAAACATATTTTTGAATAATAAAATGTATTTGATAAAAAACCATTTCTTATTTAATAAGAATTAGGAAGTATATTTTTATTTATTAGGGCCTTTAGATATATTTAAAAAATTATTTATGCCTATCCATACTGAAAAATTTAATGACCCGGTTATAAAGGTCATATAATAATATTTCACGGTTCATTTAAGATCAGTGTTGCATGTTATACACGTTATTGAACATAATGTCATTATTTGATAAGTTAGGGAGATTACATAGCTCATGTATTTCATTATTTCCAGACATAGAATTTAGAAGTGAGGCTAATAGCATCACTTGATTGGGGTATTTGATGTTCTTTATTTCAATCAAGATGGTTTTAGTTCCCAGAACTATGAGAAGCAGTGTCATTAGAGTGGTACACACATAAGAAAATGAGATAACATAATCTCAGGGATATATCTTGATTTATATTCCTTTGATCTATAATAATATTTATAATCATGGGTTTGGGTCCTTTTATATTTAGAGGTAAGTTCATTGTGTTATCTATATTGATTTTTTTTATATGTGGTAGGGTACTTGTAGAGATTATGTTGGAGTGTGATGCAACCAACTCATGGATGCAATTATAACAAGAATTAGAATTTATGAGTGAGGGAAATAGATTCACTTGAGTGTGGTATTTGAGACCCTTCCAATCAATTAATATGTATGTGGTTCCCAGGGCTTTGGGAAGCAGTGTCATGAGAGTGATACACACAAAATAAAATTAGATGACATAATCTTAGGGATAGTTCTAGGGAAAACTTCATGTGATTGATCATACTCCTTCTAATTATGGGTTTGGGTCATTTTATAGTTATAGTTATTTTCATTGTGATATCTATATTTATTTTAGTGTTTTTTGATATGTGTGTTTGACATTCATTTATTTCTTCCTAGTTGTTTGGTGATTTGGGGTTAACTATAGAATACTAGATTTGGGTGATTTCAAATGATAGAAACATAGGTGCTAAATATTAAGGTATTAAAATGTGTTTGGGATGTGACATATTTATTAGTAATTATAGGAATATCTTAGTTTCCTTCATATTAGTGATGTACAACTTTGATGTGATCCTTGGAATGGATTGGCTTAGTCACTATCACTCACACATCGACTACTATCATCGATGTGTATTATTAATGTCTATTGATAGTGATTTTCATACCATTATCTAAAAGTGGTATTTACATGAGATACATTTAAGAACTACCTATTAGTGTATGTTAATGGTTATAACCTAGTTTTTAAGTGTCTTTCTATTAGATGAGGAAGAGATAGGGAATTCAGTATTTCCTATTTTTATTAATATTTAGGATAGTTTTCCATATGAAATTTTTGAGATTTCTACCTAAGATAGAGGTATATTTAATGATCAATTAGATTCCAGTTATGGATCAAATATCCACCACTTATTATAGTATATATCTTACAAAACATAGAGAGTTGAATCCCAAACTGGAGGAAATTTATGTAAAGGGATTAATTCACCTAAGAAAATACCCTTAGGGGTATCCTATTTTATTGAACAATAATGGAAATGGTTCTTTAAAATTGTTGATGAATTACTAGAGGTTTAACAAGGTGATGTTCAAGAATCTGTATCCTTTTATTATTATAGATGACATTCTTGATTAGTTGATGGGATCCAAGTTGTTCTCCAAGATCGACCTAAGGTCAAAATTTTAGGATATTCACTTAAATATGGTGTATCATATATTATGAAACACCTAGATTGTAGGTTGTGATACCTATGAAGTATATATAGAAACATATGATATACATGAATCACAAGGAGGTATGAGATGCCTCTACCACCCATATTATATTATACGATATTCCTTATGATTAAACTTAATGGGATGAAACATGAATGACGAATCATTACCACTTGATTTACTTTAGATTTAAATTCATTATGATTGGATTAAACATGGAATAATCTTCCATTTAATGAGTTTAATGGTTACATAAACCATACATAAATTAATGATGGAATTTGATGACATTTGACATGAATGATGCATTCTTAATTCATTAAACACATCGAGGAGACCTATAAAAGGGATGTGATCCACCCTTTTGGTGTGTATGATGCTTTATGGTGTGTTAATCACTGGTTTAGTACAAAAATTTATATAAAATATATTCTTGATGATAAATTGTTCAACATTTCCTATAAATAGTGATATCAACCCTTCATGGTATGGGATTTATCAAGTTAACAAATTAGATCCAAAGGCTGGTGTCCCCACCCCGGAGGCAGAAGAAATTGTTTCATACCTCATGATCATCATCAATCACACTTCATGGAAGATAAATCCCTATTATTGTGTGATACAAGTATGAGTTCCTTTTTTACTATTTGATTTTAATTCCTTAAATATAGATTGGGAATTTATATGGGTTTTTCTGACTATGAATGATGATAAGATGATCCACCAAAACCCATTAGTAGTATCATAACCTTTTTCATCAATGGTTAAATGTATTTAATCAAAAAAATTTAAAAGTAATTGAATATTATGATTCACATAGTGCAATATTGTATCATATAATATTTTTAATTCTTCTATTATAATATGATGTAATGTATGAATGTTCTATATCATAAAGTATAATATATAGGAATTCTGAGGTTTTGTTCTCTATTATAGGGTATGATACATGACATCATATCACCTGATAAAAACTAGGATTGGAGAGAAATGTAGTGGCATAGCATAATTACGACTCACTATCTATTTTAAAATATGATTAGCGTTATGCAGTATCACTAATCATAAACTACAATATGAGTTGTAGTCTACGATATAATTCTATATCGTAGAATACAATTCAGTAGAAGTTCTTCTTCACTCCCCTATTAGTAATATTTTATCACTGATAATATGATTATCCTTCATAAAATATGACATGTACAAAAAATTTAATTTTTTTATATTTTGATAAATTTATTTATAATTATTAAATTTTCTATAAATTATAAGTGTTAGGAATCATAAAATGAGTTTTTCCGTGCCGAAATTAAATAAGGAAATTTCATATTTTTTCTCATGTTTTGGAAAATGAATAAAGTATTTATTTTTTTACTCCTTTAATATTCATATATAGTAAATTGTTTAAAAAATACGAGTATTGTTTACAATTTGTTTATGTGATAAATTTATTATAAGATATAAAGCCTTGAATTACACATTAGGTATAATTATTTAGGAATTATTTTTCATCTAATTTGACCTCATTATTTTTTTAGAGTTATAAACTTAAGAATAGTTATTGAATATACCTTGAAAATATTCGGTGTTAAAGATATAATGAATTAAATTTTATGTTGAGTAAAGCATTCTTAGGGAGAGGGAACTAGGGTTGGACTCCCCACTAGCCTAAAGACTTATTACTTGTTTCTAGAAAGGCAAGAGATTTGATATCTATTTATCTGACTTACTAATTTCATGATTTTCAATCTAATATACCTGTATACCTGTACATGAAATGTTCATGTACTTTATGCATGATATTAATTTGGATATGTATAAATATTTTTGGCTTCTATTTTGTGTGAATAACACAAAATTGTGGGTTTTTTAATGTGTTACACATTAATATGGTGTGGCCCCATTAATTTGTTAGATGGAATAGAGTTTCCAAAAACTAAATCATTAGAATAATTCATACACAATGGAATAAAAAATATGATAAGATACATATTTCATAATATTTAGTAGTTATGAATATTATATTATTTTATAAATATTAATTTTGTGAGAATTATACAAGGAAAACCCATCAAACACTAAGTGTGAGATTCCATTCAGAGAAACACTTTTCTCTATCTAGATTATTCAGTATGAATGACCCAATAGTTAGGTTTCCATGAATTATATTTTGTAATGAAAGTGAGTAATAAGGTGGCCCTAATGACTTGGTTCCTTGATTTTGGTGTTTTATTTGGGTTACATTAGCTAGGAAAACCTATCAGTTAGGATACTAGAGAAATAGAGTTGAGTGAATCCATATAATAGATTTAGATAAATGATTTTCTTCCAATTAGTTGTCCAAGAATAATATATGAGATTATTTACAATATTGTTTTATATAAGATATATTCATGTATTATTTATGTTTTACATGGTGTATGTCAAGGTGAAAATAGATCTTTGTTCACTAAATAGATATAATGTATGGGGTCATCATTTTTAGTGGGAGTATTTTCATTAAATATCTTTGATAAAAATATATAATACATGATACTCACCCATAGATATGTCTCTTTTATAGATTATATCTTATTTCATAGAAATAATATTAAGTTTATTCATAGGCATGGAATATAAAATAGATTGATATTTTTATCTTGGTTTGAGAAGTGTTCACAATGAGAATCATTCAAAGCCTCTGAATTTGAATGTTATAGAAATCAATAACACTAACTATGACTCATGGTTATTAGATACTAGGTGTTTATCATACATTTGTGATGAAAAATATAGACTTGGAGATATGGGATAATTGATAAATGGAGAAACAGATCTTTATGTCAGGAATGGAGAAGGATTTGTTGCATTATAATTCAACACTTATAATCTATGTCTAACCAGTGAATTAAACCTAGAATTAGAAAACTATTATTTTGTTCCTTCTATAAATAGAAAATAGGTTTCTATATCTTTTTAAAACAATAAGGGATTCTAATTCACTATTAAGAACAAGTTTTATTCTATATATATGAATGATATGTTTTATAGAACTTTAATATTATAAATGGTTTATATATTCTAGATATGGAAAATCATATTTATAGCATTTGAAATAATAAGTTCATGGAAGATTCTAATCCCACCCATATTTAGAATTATCACAATGGATATATAAATGATAATTACATGGATTTTTATAATCATTTAATTAAGAATCATCTCAAAAAAATTGAATATTTTTTATTGATAAATATGAAAAAAAAATCACCTTTTAGTGGAAAAGGTGAAAGGGATGATGAACTATAGGATCTCATACATAGTGTTTTATCTGGACTACTGAGTACTCAATCATGTGCTGGTATTAGGTAAATCAATACATTTTTATGACATTATTTTGTTTATATATGTGTTTCTGATGGAGCACAAGTATTAAACTTTTGAAAAGTTTAAAGAGTTTTAAAATAATGTTTGGGATGAACTGGGCATGAGTATTAAGATCCTCCGATCAGATCAGGGTGGTGAATACTTGAGCTAGGAATTCGTTGATCATCTGAGAGATTATAGACTTGTTTTATAACTCACTTCTCCTATGACAGCATAGTGTAATGGTATTTTTGAGAGGATTAATCATATCTTTTTAGGCATGGTTTGATCAAAGATGAATCAATGTGACCTTATTATTTCATTAATGGGTTATGATTTGGAAGATGTTACATTTCTAATAATACTAATTCCATCCAAATCAGTCATAAATACACTATATGATATATGATATGATAAATATACTAGTATGCATTTTAAAAATAAGGGATGTGAATCATTCATACAAAATTTGAATTCTTATAATATTAACTCCAAATCTAAAATGTTCTTATTTCATGGTTATCCAAGGGATACTTAGTGATATTATTTATATAATACTATCGATCACAAAGTGTTTGTGGCCCAATTTTCTATATTCCTTAGGAAGGAATTTTTCAATCTTGGAGTTAATGATTAGAATGGTGAACATAAATATGTTGAAGACTAACAAATATGAAATGTTCTTTAGATGATGAATAATTTGATCCTATAAATATTAGTGTAAGAGTAACTGAATAAAGATACAAAAGAACCTAAATGGTCTGGTAGGATTCATATTGAGCTATTAGGAAATTTATTTCTTAAAGATAATGATATTAGATAATGTTTATAGATCGTAAAACTTCTATATATCAAGAATCCATTGAGGGTTATAATTTTGAGAAACAATTAAAATACATAGAATCTAAAATGAACTACATGTACACTAACTATGTTTGTAAAATGGTAGACTCACCTATAAGGTTGAGATCCATAGGATGCAAGTGGGTTTTATATAGGAAAAATAGCATTGATGGAAGAGTTTATACCTATAAATCATACTTGGTTATAAATGTTTATAGAAAAATTTATAGTATTTTCTATGAAGAAACATTTTCACATGATGAGATGATAAAGACTATTTGAATTTTTATATCCATGGAAGCTTATTTTGATTATGAGATATATAAAATGGATTTCAAAATCACTTCCCTCAATGTGAATTTAGTTGAGGTAAGTTATATGATATAAATTGATGGTTTTAAAGTACCAAATAAGATTTCTACGAAATGAAACCTATAATGATCCATTTATGGATTGAAACAATATTCTTTGAGTTAGAATATCCAATTTGATAATGAAATAAAATAGTTTCATTCCATCAAGATCATGGACTATTCTTGTATATAAAAGAATATTAGTGGGAGTTCAGTAGTATTTATGATATATTATGTCGATGAAATAGTGCTTACCCAAAATGATATTTTGACACTTCACTATGTGATTATGTGGAAGGTTAAATGCTTCTTGATGAAAGAGATGGTTGAAACCACCTATATAATGAGTATAAAGTTTTATTGAGATAGATCCGAGAGATTTATTAGACAATGTCTAGACACTTACATTGGTAAAGTGGCATGGAAAACACCAATAAGGGGTATTTACGAGTATTACAAGGTATAAATCATAAGAATACTTAGGAGCCTTCTATATAGTTAGAAAGGGTGGATAAAATTCCATATACGTCCACTATAGGTTCTTCCATGTATTCCATTTGTGTAATTGAACTTATATCTCCTATAAACTTGAATTATAAGTAAATACCAATCTAATCTTGGTGAGAGTCACTATATTACTATAAGGAACATCCTTATGTACTTGATAAGGATTAAAGAGATGTTCTTATTCTTTGGATGATAGGGCGAGATCATGTAAAGGGTTACATAGGTGCTAGTTTGAAATTTAATAAAGTTTTCATATAGTATTATTCTAGTTTCATTTTTTCTTAAATATTGGATCTATCAGTAAGAAGAGTTCCAAAAAATTGACAATAGTAGACTCTATAATAGTGGAAAAGTACATCGATGCATTAGATGTTGTGAATGAAGCTATTTATACAAATAAATTCATTTTTGAACTAGAGGTGGTTCCTTAGATTGAGGGACAAATTTAGATTTACTATGACAATAATGGATACATTCATCAATAAAATGAATCCCAATATTACAAAAGTACCAAAATAATTATTTGAAAATAATATCTCAAATGAGTGATCATTGACAAGGGTGATGTAAATATCTCATGGGTGGATAAATAGGACAATGTAGTAGATCCATTGATGAAACCATTACCACAATGAAAAAATATGGGTTATGTAGAATATATTGGTGGTAAAAACATGAGATATTTATTTTAATGATTGTAAATATACCATGTTAACATTATAATCAATGTAAACCTACATTTATTATTCATTCATGTGTGATGAATTTTACTTTACATGAATAATCAAATGATAACATCCCATTAAATTGTGACTTTAAGTAATCCTTAATTAATGATCATCACATAGTATAATGGGACATGATGATATGTTAATGTTAGAAGGAATAGAATATTGTACTCATTACAGAGAAGTTGTATATGGGATATGAAGAATAAATTCATGAGGTAATAAGTTGAGACTTATTACTTGGATTGAACCAAAAAAGTATATCTCATGGAATTTCATAAAGTCATCAATATAATTCGGGGTGTATGATTATTATCAATCACTTTTATATGTGGATGGAGAGAGAAATAACATGAAATACTCCATAATTTGATGCTTTTATTATGAAAATTAAAATCTTATTAGATAGTCATGGGATGATTGGTATGTTTCTGATTATATTGTCAGTTGGAGTACAATCAAGATGGGATTTGTCCACTTGTTTAATGAGATTATAAATATGTCCCTTGATTGAATTAGATTTAGTAAATGATTTTCCATGATTATTTGTGCCAAATATGACATGTTAAATTATTCGATTAAAGACATGTGATCTATTCATTGAATTAGTTGATATTTTTTAGAGAATTATGAAAACATGATATGGTCCATACTTGATTGAAACTGTTCCAAGTCTAGTGTTCACTCATTATCATGAGAAAAAGGAATTATATAGTTATTAATGTAATATACATGATACATATTCTGGGTGATATTTCTTTATAGAGATATGATTAGGTTTAATAGAGATCACAGTAGACCCCTTAGTTACTTGAGTAGCACTGATGCTTTGCTAGATTCCACTCTTTTCTTACATCTATGAAATAGGGATTTTATATTTGTTTTCAATTATACTAAGGTTCATAGGGCCACATAGTTAGGGCCTTGGATAATAATTAAGTTTGGGATAATGTATTTGTTCCAAAATAAAGAGTGTTTAATGAAACCATGTCCAAAATGAGTTTTGATAGATTTAAAAAGAGTTATGGAGTTTTTTTCATTTAGTACTTATGTGATTTAAGTAAAGGAGGGAGATTATGGGATATGAACTTAAATAAGGTGAATAATATATTTTGATACACCTATATTATAGGATATGATACCCATGAAGAGGATATCATAGATTACAATATACATTAATTTTAAGGATCCATGGGATACCTCTTCTATCAATATCATATTATAAGATATGAATTTCGATTCTGTTTTATGAGATATAATGTTCATGCCACGTCATTCCCACATGGTTTCCCTATTTATGTAGGTTCTAGGTGGAGACGAAGCATGCAATGAGTCACAATCAACTTTGATTTTTTTCATGACTGATGATCAATATGATATCTACATGATGATAAATGTCGTGATCAACATAATTGAATCAAAGAAAATAGAAAATGGAAATTATTCCAGAACCAAAGGGAGTATCAACAAATATTATTTATAATTAATTTAATTAATTAAATAATTACCTTGTTAGAATTCTTCCTTTGTTGATGGATCTTTGAATAGACCTATGTTGCATCATTGTTATATTGTTGGAATAAAGAGAAGATTCCATATATCGGTGATCCACACGTGTTCCACAAATCTCCAAACATTGTCATAGGAATATCTGGATGATATAATGGAAGATCCTATCGCTTGTGTCGTCCTCTTTTTATTGTTGTGAGAACTGATTCTAAAGTTTTTTCCTTGACCTTTCTTGACTTGAGAGTGGGAGGTGGAGGATGATCACTATCCTTTATTGGGAGCATTCTTATAGAAGGGAGCTCTCTAGGGCTTGAGTGTATTCTCCAAATTCATTGTGCACAACCAAAAAAATGAATTGGCTCACCATGAAAATAATATAATTGGGTTATAAATAGGGTTAAAATAAAATAACTCCACAAGTTCCCATTATTATTTATTTAATCCCTATAAAACCCCATGTAAAATAATAATATTATTATTATTATTTCGTGACAATTGCTTAAATTTGAGAATTAAGTTAAATATTATTTAATCAAATAATATTGGATATTTATTATTTCTCACCAGAACAATAAACTTGGTCTACCATTCCTCCACAATATTTATCAAGCCTTGAATAATGTGTAACACCCCAAGATTTTATAGTGTGTTATTTCTTCAAAATAATTCAATAACTTTCACTACACGCAACACCAAGTTCAATCACACCATGATGTACAAAAAAAAGGCCATTAAAAGAGGTCATGAATAGTATTAACTACATTTTGAACTTTATATAATCCTTATAATTTTAGAATCCCTATTATGAGTTTCTTAGACATAATGTAAGAACAAATTCATTTTCAGTATTTCACTTTTACCAAATTTTAATAGTGAACCCTTTTTAGATACTATATTTTAAACTTTTTGACTAAATGGGGACATCAAAAATTTAAAATGAAACATCCCAAGCTTCCACGGTACGCTAGCGTGTGTTGTACGCAACACCGAGTTCTAACACACCGTAACCAATCAAACTAGCCGTTATGAATAGTAATACCTACTTTTTGAAATTATATATATTTTATATTTTAAAATGGACTTCATTTTTGGATTCGGAATATCGAATTTAGCCTAAGGTGAAATTTTGGTACATTTCGGATAACTTTCATATTTTGATGAATAGTGAAAATTTCTAAATTTTAATTAAAAACAACTTTTTTAATCAAAATAATTAATAGTGATAAATTGTGAATTTGAGTGGTTTTAAAGTATATTTAGAATATATTTTTACCATTTAATATAATTTTGGTCATTGGACATAATTTTACAATTAAACCGAACATAAACAAGTGTCAATCTTTTGATAGTTATTACCTCTTAAAAAACACGCTTTTTGTTTTGACAGCGGGAATTAATTTTAAATTAATTTCTGCCACTTATGTGTTTTGAATTTAGAAAAATGGATTCCATATTTGGAATCAGTATGTTCAAATTTTGTAAATAGGTAACTTTTATTTTTAGACATTTTGAATAATTACTGCGGTAAATATTTTATTTACCATGGTTAAGGGTAAATCCGGTAAATAAGGGTTAAAAAATAATATTATAATAATACTAAATTACCCTAAAACGTGTCTTAACCCTATTGGTTGATACATGGTCGACCATGGGAATCTTTGGGTCAATTTTGGGACCCCATAGATCCACTTGTAAGTGATAATGACACATTATATTAATAAAGCTAAAATAAAAATAAAAATGGCATAAGCTTACATCTTTTAGAAGAACAATTTTTACATAGGGTTATACATGTTGGATTTTCGATTATAAATATTCATTAGAAAGATAAAAAGATTTCCCACATAATGATATTTTATTTATAATTTTTAGACATTAAATAATTTATTTTATTTATGACACAATGATGATGCAGTAATTACTAAAATAGTGAAAAATTAAAATAATTGATCTTATAAATACCCAAATAATTATAATATGAAACTTTTAATGAATTAAACTAATTTTCTATGATAATATGATATATTAGGATTGATTTAATTTACTTTGTTCGAAGTAATCAATCTGTTAGGAGTTTCACAAAAATCAACTATTGAATAGTGTCAAAATTGACATAAAAGAGTTCTTAAAACAAATATTATATTATTAATTGATATTAAAATTCCTAAAAATCTAAGGATCGGCCAAGAGACTTATATTATGATAGGTTCCTCATTAATGGACCACTTGGGGGTCGCTTGGATGTATATAGTAAGTTTATTAACCATATTATATAAAAATACAAAGAGACATTGTAAAAGTGAAACTAATTAACTTAGAGTTAATACTTAAAGATAAGGTTAATATAAGTACCCAAACCTGTCTAAATTCTATTAGTTGAGTGGTTTTAGACCTATACCCACCTTAACCTTTTAATAGTCAACTTTGGAGCCATTAGAAACCGAATATGAATTTATTATAAATTAATATTTCTAGCTTTTCCAAAGGTGCCCCTCACCCCTCTTATAAAAGGGCACTCCTCCTTCTCATTTCTTCACACCTCTCAAGCCACTTGGCTCGTCCAAACTCTGCCCAACTAAGCTCCCCACATCCCTCTCCTCCTCCTTGAAGCTTCCCCTTAGGCAGAAAGCATTTCAAGAAGTCCTTTGGTTCCAACCAAAGTGAGTTACCTAAATTAAAGGTAACGATTTCTCTTAAATTATTTTCATTTATTTTGCCTCTTCAACCCCCAAAATCTTTTTATTTCCCTTCTTTTGTAACAACACCAGTATCCTAAATATACTAGGATGTTGTTATAAGAAGGATTAAAACTACACATACACACAACTCCATCTAATGGATGATGAACATAATGTTTCTGTGGATGGCAAACTAACGCCTCACGAAACGATGATTGTTCAAATACATCTTACCACCTCTCATGGTGGCCATTATGATGTCACTGTAATTAAATATGATATTAATGATATATATTTTATATATAAGCTTCTGTAATTCCATTTTATTTCATACCATTATTCGTTTCATGTTGTATATACATACGATAATTTCATTTGAGGAAGTGCGGACTACCGCCCCCTTAAAATGATATGACTCGTTCATACCACACATGGAACGTATAAAGGATGGTGTTAATGAACTTAAGTAACATATATAAAATATTATATTATACTGGAATAGTAATATACCTATGTATCATTTGGATTCGATTCTTTTAAAATAAAAATTAAATGGAAGTAGCATTCGTGCGTACGTACGGACTACCGTCTCCACGAACGCGATGAGATTCATTCTCCATCGTATCCATTCAAGTCTTATTCTCATTTTAGGGTTAAAAATAATTTTAATATCATTCTGATGATGAATAAGATATAATCTATCCATTACAAACATGTCTTACACAACCAAACATTTAAGAAGAACGAATCGATTATCACCTTAAACGACGATAATACTAAGATATTATTATCAAATCAATATTAAAAGATCATATATGATATCATATTAATGTATATGATTCTTGTATAATTTAGTAACAATTATTTGACCATTATACAGGAGGTTAACCTACCCCAACCAAGGAAAAGTACAAGGTAAGGGTTATTTCACAATCTCTTCATTATCCGAGGTTGTTTATACGTAATAATCTGTTGGGATTTCTTTATCATCCACATCCATGTTTCTTCGAAATGTATTTCAAAACATATTTATTATTTAAAAGAATATGGGTTAAATTCATTTATACCCTTGTTTGACTTTTTGTAAGAGGTTTATAAAGTAATCTTTCCGTCATTTTCAAAACAAGGTCCTTTTTAACCTTTTCGACAGAATTAAGATAAGAATGTTTTTTTTACTTATACGGCGGGTGCGGTTATTTTCCGCCGTTATAAAATCGTCAAAGATTTCCTTACAAGCTTACAAGAATATTTTCAAGAAAATGTTTTATTTTATATGGCTCTTAAATGAT
The DNA here is from genome assembly GCA_963277665.1 of Viscum album. Classification (NCBI taxonomy): domain Eukaryota; kingdom Viridiplantae; phylum Streptophyta; class Magnoliopsida; order Santalales; family Viscaceae; genus Viscum; species Viscum album. Next base: position 1,071,189,542 of record OY728127.1, on the reverse strand, counting down.
TTCAAAAATAGAAAGAGATATTTATCTAAAAAGTGTTTTGATTTCATCTATGTCAACATCCTTTAATGGATTTTACGCTTATTTGAAGTTGATTTATTATAATACAAAACTTCTATATTGTATTTAAGGTTTTCTGATATGTTTGACTTTGGATGTGCTATTTTATACCATTCATAGTTTATGGTGAAACTATTGACATTTCGTATGCTAGTTTTAATCTGAATGTTTATGTTATATTTCAAACTTTTCTTCAGATGAATGTGCTAAACAAGTATGTTCCGGGTTGGGGACCGGTAAAAGTAAGCCCTCCAGGTTGGGGACTGGTTAAAGTAAGCCCTCCAGGTTAGGGACTGGTAAAAGTATGCCCTCCGGGTTGGTGTCCGGTTATTAGAGGCACTCCGGGTTGGTGTCCGGTTATTAGAGGCACTCCGGGTTGGTGTCCGGTTATTAGAGGCACTCCGGGTTGGTGTCCGGTTATTAGAGGCACTCCGGGTTGGGTTCCGGTTAGAAGTAACCCCTAGGTCTTGGGATGAGGCCTAGACAAAGAAATTAACGTTTAGCATTATGCATTCCAACATTATGAAAGTGGTTATTGATATTGCATGTGATTATTCGATTAGTAGAATATCCATGTGAACAAGTAAATGGCATTATTTCATTTTACTTTTGCCATACTATGTTGAAGTTCAATTTTAAAAGGCTTTTGTTTTAGTAATTCATTGCCTTAAATGTTTATGCTTATTTTGAATGTTCCGCTATATTGTTATCCTTACTGGGCATTTGAGCTCACCCCTTTTCTATGTTTTATTTTCCCAGGTAGTGAAGAAGTAAATTATGAATGACTTGCAGGGATATTATGAGGGGTTAATAGTGTGGATATGAAGACTTTGTTGTTGTAGTGGTTTTTCACTTTGAAATGTAATGTAAAACTTTATGATTATATCTAGTGTTTCCAAGGCTACTAAACCAATCGGTCTTTCGAGATTTGATCTTTCTTGTGATCATGCCAATGTTACGAAGTAATGCACCGACTCTGGGTAGTTGGGGTCGGGGCGTTACAGTTGGTATCAGAGGAAGTTTAGTACAAACCTTGGAAGCTAGATTTAGATAAACTCTGATTAGAGCACGTATACCTAAGATGAACTTTGAGGATTAGTATAGAAGAACTTCCTAGAATTTTGGTATTGTAGAGATTTTGTGAGTTTTCCGAGCAATACATCCCTGTCTGGATACGAGCAGGTAGAGGCGGCTCTGGCACAGATGTACCTAGGGGTAAAACCCGAAAACACCGCTTTGAGCTAGACTCGAACGGGAATTGGTGCACGACAACGGGCCTTGCTGCACTCTTGGTTACGACACTCCCGGGGGATATGCTTAGGATAACTCTCATTATCTTTACAAATCATTATGAAGGGTTTATGAGTATATACTTCCTCAAAGAAAACATTTTTATGATTATGGATTATATCCATAAATAGTTCAATTTATGTTAAGTGTTTTATAAGTATGGGATTATGTATTTTGATTCATAAACTGATCTAGTTTATGACATTGTTCAGAAATGGCGCCCAGTAGAAGGAATGAGAACTCCAGAAATGCACATGATCCAAAGAGAAGGAAGGATCATATCTTTCATGGTCTTAATCTAGAATTGATAAGAGAAATAGTCTCCCATGTATTATCATCATATGAAGAAATAATATCATGTGTTGATAAGATAAGTAAAGAGTTTACTGAGTCCTATGGCTTTGAAGGGAAGCAAGAGAAGAAAAGGATGGAAGAGAGAAAGATGGATAAAGGGAAGAGGGAAAAGAAGAATTTTCCCATATGTGGTAACTATGGAAAGAAACACCCTGGAACTTGCCTGAAAGGAATGGGAGTTTGTTATAAGTGTGGAGGAAAAGGGCACAAAGTACGTGACTGCAAGGGTAAGAAAATGGTTTCAAATGTACAATGCTTCATTTGCAAGGAGTTTGGATACTACGCGAACCTATGTCCCAGTCATCAGACTATGCCGCAAGTGATGCTATTGGATAATAATCAAGTTATGATACTACCACAGATGAAGAGGAATGATTAGAGTTCTTATGTTGATTATGTCAATTGAGTGTTGTATCAACAATGTACTTGTCATAATGATTAAGGAGTATATAAGGATTGTACTGCAGTACTATTTCATTAAGGACTTGAGATTGTGTGGAACAAAGAAAAGTGACTCAATAGCAGGATAAATTTTTGGAAAATATATGGTTGAGAGAAAGATAAACCATAATATGGTTCTGATACCGAGTTAGTGATTTTAGAATAATACATGATTGATTTGGATAAATTATATTGGATATTCTTGACTACCTTGGAACTGATTAATGATCTGTATATTCCATTATTGTTGGGGTTTAAAACATTTTTGGATTGATGAAGTATATCCATCATTCTATATGGAATAGGGGAGCATGAATGTAATCAATAAGGAATATGGTAATTCAGGATGTTTCAGTGTATTAAAAGAATACAAGATGAAGGTATTCATATGCTATTATGGGGTAAAAAGGATCTACATTATTCTTACCTTCCTTATAAATGTTGGACTGTGAGTTTGGACGGAAGTATTTTGGATAGTTCTAGTTTGGATTATTTTGGATTGCCATAAAAGGACAACCCGGAGGTCGGGCGGCAACCCGTCGCGTCCGGCAAGGCTGCGAGACTTGAACCCGCAACTGAAGGGCGACAAGGGTGTATCACCTACCACTGGCCCACGAGATTTCTTGGATTAAATAATGTAGTTTTTTTTAAAAGATCTGGTAGATGAATTATAAATTCATTTATTTTGGAACCCTGTACGAATAGTATAAATAGAAATTTTTTTACGTTCTATTATCTATTAGAGTGAAAGATGAGTTTGTGGTAGAAATTTATTAATGGATAAAACTCTAATTATAATGTAAGTATATCTCCTTATGATCTTAGCCAATCTCATAAATAAATTCCTCAACATTAATAAAAGAAACTTAGAACAAAAATGTTGTCCTAGATGGTACCTTAAATCATCACTAATTTATGGCTTTGGGATTGTTGGCCTTTTCATAGCCATGTTATCTACCACTCTCCATCATATAATTGATGGTTAGATTTCTCTTCCAGATCCATATTTTCCTACATGGAACCCTAGTATGTGTTATTTTCAGTAATCTTTATACTTTCCACTCTTTATTTTAAATAGAGGCCTCATTAATTCATTTTTCGATGTGGGATTTCAACTAAGATATTTTGAAACGTCAAAAATGTGTTATCCTAATACCCTATGTTTTGTTGAACCGATGGTATTTCAAATCATCATAGATTGATGAATTTAAGGACCTCAATTTTACACTTGTTTGTGATTGACGACCTCAATCACCACCTATAAATATTTACGTTTTTCCTCCAATTATATGTCTCTAATTTCCACCAATGTTCTCCTAATCGAGATCATAATTTGGTGGTGACCCTTTGATTTCTCTTTTCCTCATATTAAGACTAAATTTTAGTAACCCAATTTCCGATGTGGGTTTTCCCACAAATATATTTTCTATTTTTGAAGAACAATTTCAAATTGCGAGGACGCAATTTATTGAAGGAGGGGGGAATGTAACACCCCAAGATTTTATAGTGTGTTATTTCTTCAAAATAATTCAATAACTTTCACTACACGCAACACCAAGTTCAATCACACCATGATGTACAAAAAAAAAGGCCATTAAAAGAGGTCATGAATAGTATTAACTACATTTTGAACTTTATATAATCCTTATAATTTTAGAATCCCTATTATGAGTTTCTTAGACATAATGTAAGAACAAATTCATTTTCAGTATTTCACTTTTACCAAATTTTAATAGTGAACCCTTTTTAGATACTATATTTTAAACTTTTTGACTAAATGGGGACATCAAAAATTTAAAATGAAACATCCCAAGCTTCCACGGTACGCTAGTGTGTGTTGTACGCAACACCGAGTTCTAACACACCGTAACCAATCAAACTAGCCGTTATGAATAGTAATACCTACTTTTTGAAATTATATATATTTTATATTTTAAAATGGACTTCATTTTTGGATTCGGAATATCGAATTTAGCCTAAGGTGAAATTTTGGTACATTTCGGATAACTTTCATATTTTGATGAATAGTGAAAATTTCTAAATTTTAATTAAAAACAACTTTTTTAATCAAAATAATTAATAGTGATAAATTGTGAATTTGAGTGGTTTTAAAGTATATTTAGAATATATTTTTACCATTTAATATAATTTTGGTCATTGGACATAATTTTACAATTAAACCGAACATAAACAAGTGTCAATCTTTTGATAGTTATTACCTCTTAAAAAACACGCTTTTTGTTTTGACAGCGGGAATTAATTTTAAATTAATTTCTGCCACTTCTGTGTTTTGAATTTAGAAAAATGGATTCCATATTTGGAATCAGGATGTTCAAATTTTGTAAATAGGTAACTTTTATTTTTAGACATTTTGAATAATTACTGCGGTAAATATTTTATTTACCATGGTTAAGGGTAAATCCGGTAAATAAGGGTTAAAAAATAATATTATAATAATACTAAATTACCCTAAAACGTGTCTTAACCCTATTGGTTGATACATGGTCGACCATGGGCATCTTTGGGTCAATTTTGGGACCCCATGGATCCACTTGTAAGTGATAATGACACATTATATTAATAAAGCTAAAATAAAAATAAAAATGGCATAAGCTTACATCTTTTAGAAGAACAATTTTTACATAGGGTTATACATGTTGGATTTTCGATTATAAATATTCATTAGAAAGATAAAAAGATTTCCTACATAATGATATTTTATTTATAATTTTTAAACATTAAATAATTTATTTTATTTATGACACAATGATGATGCAGTAATTACTAAAATAGTGAAAAATTAAAATAATTGATCTTATAAATACCCAAATAATTATAATATGAAACTTTTAATGAATTAAACTAATTTTCTATGCTAATATGATATATTAGGATTGATTTAATTGACTTTGTTCTAAGTAATCAATCTGTTAGGAGTTTCACAAAAATCAACTATTGAATAGTGTCAAAATTGACATAAAAGAGTTCTTAAAACAAATATTATATTATTAATTGATATTAAAATTCCTAAAAATCTAAGGATCGGCCAAGAGACTTATATTATGATAGGTTCCTCATTAATGGACCACTTGGGGGTCGCTTGGATGTATATAGTAAGTTTATTAACCATATTATATAAAAATACAAAGAGACATTGTAAAAGTGAAACTAATTAACTTAGAGTTAATACTTAAAGATAAGGTTAATATAAGTACCCAAACCTGTCTAAATTCTATTGGTTGAGTGGTTTTCGACCTATCCCCACCTTAAACTTTGAATAGTCAACTTTGGATCCATTAGAAACCGAATATGAATTTATTATAAATTAATATTTCTAGCTTTTCCAAAGGTGCCCCTCACCCCTCTTATAAAAGGGCACTCCTCCTTCTCATTTCTTCACACCTCTCAAGCCACTTGGCTCGTCCAAACTCTGCCCAACTAAGCTCCCCACATCCCTCTCCTCCTCCTTGAAGCTTCCCCTTAGGCAGAAAGCATTTCAAGAAGTCCTTTGGTTCCAACCAAAGTGAGTTACCTAAATTAAAGGTAACGATTTCTCTTAAATTATTTTCATTTATTTTGCCTCTTCAACCCCCAAAATATTTTTATTTCCCTTATTTTGTAACAACACCAGTATCCTAAATATACTAGGATGTTGTTATAATAAGGATTCAAACTACACATACACACAACTCCATCTAATGGATGATGAACATAATGTTTCTGTGGATGGCAAACTAACGCCTCACGAAACGATGATTGTTCAAATACATCTTACCACCTCTCATGGTGGCCATTATGATGTCACTGTAATTAAATATGATATTAATGATATATATTTTATATATAAGCTTCTGTAATTCCATTTTATTTCATACCATTATTCGTTTCATGTTGTATATACATACGATAATTTCATTTGAGGAAGTGCGGACTACCGCCCCCTTAAAATGATATGACTCGTTCATACCACACATGGAACGTATAAAGGATGGTGTTAATGAACTTAAGTAACATATATAAAATATTATATTATACTGGAATAGTAATATACCTATGTATCATTTGGATTCGATTCTTTTAAAATAAAAATTAAATGGAAGTAGCATTCGTGCGTACGTACGGACTACCGTCTCCACGAACGCGATGAGATTCATTCTCCATCGTATCCATTCAAGTCTTATTCTCATTTTAGGGTTAAAAATAATTTTAATATCATTCTGATTATGAATAAGATATAATCTATCCATTACAAACATGTCTTACACAACCAAACATTTAAGAAGAACGAATCGATTATCACCTTAAACGACGATAATACTAAGATATTATTATCAAATCAATATTAAAAGATCATATATGATATCATATTAATGTATATGATTCTTGTATAATTTAGTAACAATTATTTGACCATTATACAGGAGGTTAACCTACCCCAACCAAGGAAAAGTACAAGGTAAGGGTTATTTCACAATCTCTTCATTATCCGAGGTTGTTTATACGTAATAATCTACTGGGATTTCTTTATCATCCACATCCATGTTTCTTAGAAATGTATTTCAAAACATATTTATTATTTAAAATAATATGGGTTAAATTCATTTATACCCTTGTTTGACTTTTTGTAAGAGGTTTATAAAGGAATCTTTCCGTCATTTTCAAAACAAGGTCCTTTTTAACCTTTTCGACAGAATTAAGATAAGAATGTTTTTTTTACTTATACGGCGGGTGCGGTTATTTTCCGCCGTTATAAAATCGTCAAAGATTTCCTTACAAGCTTACAAGAATATTTTCAAGAAAATGTTTTATTTTATATGGCTCTTAAATGATTTCAAAAATAGAAAGAGATATTTCTCTAAAAAGTGTTTTGATTTCATCTATGTCAACATCCTTTAATGGATTTTACGCTTATTTGAAGTTGATTTATTATAATACAAAACTTCTATATTGTATTTAAGGTTTTCTGATATGTTTGACTTTGGATGTGCTATTTTATACCATTCATAGTTTATGGTGAAACTATTGAGATTTCGTATGCTAGTTTTAATCTGAATGTTTATGTTATATTTCAAACTTTTCTTCAGATGAATGTGCTAAACAAGTATGTTCCGGGTTGGGGACCGGTAAAAGTAAGCCCTCCAGGTTGGGGACTGGTTAAAGTAAGCCCTCCAGGTTAGGGACTAGTAAAAGTATGCCCTCCGGGTTGGTGTCCGGTTATTAGAGGCACTCCGGGTTGGTGTCCGGTTATTAGAGGCACTCCGGGTTGGTGTCCGGTTATTAGAGGCACTCCGGGTTGGTGTCCGGTTATTAGAGGCACTCCGGGTTGGGTTCCGGTTAGAAGTAACCCCTAGGTATTGGGATGAGGCCTAGACAAAGAAATTAACGTTTAGCATTATGCATTCCAACATTATGAAAGTGGTTATTGATATTGCATGTGATTATTCGATTAGTAGAATATCCATGTGAACAAGTAAATGGCATTATTTCATTTTACTTTTGCCATACTATGTTGAAGTTCAATTTTAAAAGGCTTTTGTTTTAGTAATTCATTGCCTTAAATGTTTATGCTTATTTTGAATGTTCCGCTATATTGTTATCCTTACTGGGCATTTGAGCTCACCCCTTTTCTATGTTTTATTTTCCCAGGTAGTGAAGAAGTAAATTATGAATGACTTGCAGGGATATTATGAGGGGTTAATAGTGTGGATATGAAGACTTTGTTGTTGTAGTGGTTTTTCACTTTGAAATGTAATGTAAAACTTTATGATTATATCTAGTGTTTCCAAGGCTACTAAACCAATCGGTCTTTCGAGATTTGATCTTTCTTGTGATCATGCCAATGTTACGAAGTAATGCACCGACTCTGGGTAGCTGGGGTCGGGGCGTTACATAATGACTATTTATTTATTAAATAAATATTACTGCATTATTCCCTAATAAATAAATTAATATTATACTCACTAAATAGAAAATAAATATTTATTAAACATTCCACTCATATTATATTCTATTGAATAACTTATGATGGAATATATGAAATCTAGTAAACATGAACAATTATTAAACCAAAAACATGAATATTATTTATTCAAATTTTTAAATAATAATTAAAAATATATTATTTAACTTAGATTCTGGATACACTTAGTGTGTGACCATCTAGGCCTCTTTCTGAGTGGCATTAGGTGAAGAAACCTAAAGTCCAAGGATAAAATCTAGCAACACACCAAGGCACCTATAAAGAAATAATTTAATTGCAAAATTACATAATACCTCATACATACACTTATTGTGTAATATAATCCCTTTATAAAGATATCTAAAACCAATTAGGTTGCATGTTGGTTCCATAAACCGATGTGCTCAATGTATCTTTATTTGATTTCATGAAATTTGAACTTGACTCTATACACCAGTAATATATCATTAGTTCTTCTCATATTTTTAGTGAAAATGTCTCTTAAAACAATATGACTTTTTTTCAAAATTCTAAAATATGTAATCTTATTACAATCCTTATTGAAGAGAGAGAGTGAATCATCAGGTAATAGTTCTTCTCATATACTTAAGGATAGCCTTAACAAAATACCAATGTTTTTCCCTTGTATCTACTTGATATCTTCCTACCATGATCAATACATATGAAACATCAAGCCTACTGCATTACATGACATACATGATTGATCCTATCATTGAAGTTTATGAGATATTTCTTATTATCTCTTTCTCCAGTTGTGTCTAAGGACACATTTTTTAGAAAGAAATAAACCATGTGACATTGGAATCAATCCTATATTGGATTATTCCATACTAAATCTATTTAGTATCTGGTAAACATGTGAACTTTGACTTAGTCTAAGAATCCTCTTATATCTATCACAAATGATCTTAATCCATAGAATATAGTTTGATTCACCTATGTCCTTCATGGAGAAAAAAATTAACTATTACTTAATAGACTGTAATACTGGTATGTCATTTCCAATAAGTAATATGTCATCAGCATATACTACAAGGATAATGACCTCATTCACACTATACCTCTTGTAAATACATGGATTAAATTCATTATTAATAAAACCTAATTATTCTATGGATTTATCCAATCTAATGTTCCATGACCTGGATGCTTTCATGAATCCATAAATGGATCTATACAACTTGAAAATAATTTTGAAATAACTTGGAGTCACAAACCCTTCTATTTGTGTCATATAGTCATATTAATAAAGGTTCCCATTAAGGAATTAATTTTTTACATCAATCTCCCAAATCTCATAGTCATAGTAAGCTTCTATATCAAGTAGAATTATGATGGATTTAAAAATGGAAACTGGTTAAAATGTTTCATCATATTAAATTCCTTGATGTTGTTTAAACCCTTTATCCACTAGACTTTATTTATAGATATTTAATTTAACTTCCATGTCAAGTTTACTCTTTAATACCCATTTGCATACAATGGTCTTTACGTCAAATGACACATTGACTTGAACCCAAAAATGGTTATGATACATGGAATCCATTTTAGAATTCATTTCTTATTTACATCTTGTAGATTCTGAGATCTTTACTGCCTCTTTATATAATAGAGGTTCATCCATGTCAACAAATAATAAGTCATCATATTCAGTGGATAGAAAAACACATATTTCTAGTTATCTTACCTCTCTTGTGCTCCTACATAGTACTTGTGTTTCAGCAACTACTTCTTCTCTTGTGAACTATGGAACCTATTCATACTTTAACTCTTGTGAATCTTGATCATCACATTCATCGAAGTCAATATTTCTCCCACTATAATTTTTTAGGATATTATCCCTCTTAAAAAATATGGCTTGTATGGAGACAATCACTTTCTTGTATGAGGGGTTGTATAGAAAGTATCCCTTTGTTTCCTTGGTATATCTTATAAAGACACACTTTTTATCAGGGATTCTATTTTGGTGCCTTAGAAAGCCTTAATAAATGCCTCATTACCCCATACATGTGTATTTAACAAAACATGTTTATTTTCAATCCATAAATCAAAGGTAATCCCATATACAACTTTAGTCGGAACTTTGTTTACTGTGTTTTCCATAGTTTATAATGCATATACACAAAAGGAAAACGGATGATCTGTGTGACTCGTCATAAACCTTACCATTTATAACAAGGTAAGGTTCCTAATTTCACTAGCACCATTCCACTGTGGTGTTTAGGGTGGAGTGGGTTGAGATAGAATCCCAAACTAATGTAAAATTTTTATTAACTCTTAGTTAATAAATTCACTACCTCGAACTGATTGAAGCTTCTTTATCTTATATCCAAGTTTATTTTCTAATTCATTCTTTAATTCCATGAATTTATCAAAAATAATTGTACTTATACCTCATCAAGTAGAAATATCCATATCTACTAAATTCATCAGTAAAAGTTATGAAGTAAGAATATCCACCTCTAGATTCTATTGAAAATGGTCCATACACATTAGTGTGAAGCAATCCTAGAATATTTGTGGTTCTTTCAACCTATCCACAAAATAGTGATTTTATCCTTTTTCCTTATAAACAATCATGACATATTTCAAGTGTTTTTCGATCATAAGTGTATAAATAATCATATTGACATAGCTTTTTCAAATGCTTTTCATTTACATGACCAAGACAGGGATGCCAAATTTGGGTGTTATATGAGTCATGTGAACAAGATTCATTATCAATTTCCAATACATTGTTTTCATAATTTAATACATAAATACCATTATTTAAATGTTCCATACCATAACATATGTTTTTTTATAAAATAATCAACTTTTATTTCCAAACATGAAAATAAAACCATCTATATCAAGGTATGATATATAAATTATATTCTTTGTAACTGTAGGTACATAATAACAATATTTTAAAACCAAAATCATTCCCGTTTTCATTGAAAGGTGGTATTCACCAATGGATAATGTAGAAAACCTCAAACCATTATAATATATCTGATCCACCTATCCTCTATAAATCTTTTGGAATCTACTTGGTTTCTACATTTGGATACATATATGAGCACCACAAGCTGAATCTAAAACTCAATATGTAAATATTTAAAGATTACACTGAATAATGAATGAACCTTTAGATCCCCCTTACTTCTAGGTGTAGTTCCTCTTCCATTAGACTGGATTTCCACATGAAAATCATACAAACTCATTTTCCTTTTCCTATATCTGGATCTTACTCTTCTTGGAATTACGGTGCTTGGGAGCTTTAGACTTTTTACCAGTCCTGGGAACCTTTTCCTTGTTCTTCCTTCTTTTATTCACCATAAGGAATAAAGATATATCACGTACCATGTATTAATATACTTGGAGAATCAAAGTAAAAAAGTTGTGAAATACTCTTCTAATAATTTATCATATTTTAATTAATAATAAAACTAGAGAAGGTCTGGGGAAGTGATGAAAGTATGAGATCTATATGCAACTCATATATGAATTTTTGTCACTAAGATGTCTAAGCATTAAATCTATCCAATAAGCTTGACTACATGAGGCCCAACAGGCAAAGAAACTCTAAGATTATTTGTAAACAAATAATTGGAAATATTGTACATATCTTATCACACCTTCTATTGATAGAGATCCAAAAGGTGAGATATCATGTTATATGCATCCATGTCCTCATGTTGCTTTAAATATCATTGGACATGGATGTTAGCCTGAAACATTAAGAATATGTGTAATCATTCAAATTTTTCTCATAGAAAAATAACTATTCATCACTTTCCTCATTACCAAGTGTATCATAAATGGGTTCTTCCAGCACATACAATTTCCTTTAATGGTGAAGGATAACACGTATGCACCTTTTCTACTCTTAGAAATTTATGCCGGTGAGAAGTTTATCCTTATCATGTATGGATCAAAATGATATTTTTTATGTCATTTTATTACCATTTATACAAATAATATGAGTATAGATTTTATTACTTTATCTGATAAATTTATACATATAAATAAATATTATATTTATTAGTCTTCCACTATTTTACCGAAACTGAATAGCCCTCACCATTGGATTTAGAATATCCTATTTCTTGAACATTCAAGTGGAAAGGATCCATATTCCCCTTATCATTACCCCAACTTGGGTCAGTCAAGAAACTTGAATGGTTTTAGGTAGGCATTCGAAATTTCAACTGTATTAACTTACAGTTCCTTGATCTGTTGAGTGGACTCCCCAATCCTAAAATCTTGAAATTGGATTTTCTCAACCCTTGCCTCTTAGATACACCATGTCTTTATTTGGAAGTCAACCCTTTATGTGAACTATGTTAATTCAACCCAAAAGTTCAAGTTATAACTCCCTGATAATTGAAATCACCCCAACTTTGGCTAGTTAAGCACTTTGAACTATTATTTGATTTTAACTAAAGTAGGAGAAGGCTATACTGAATTAATATATATAATTGTGGTATTTTATCCTTTTATGAATAAATTTCCAATTATTATCTTTATCACATTCATGTTAATATCAAGTGTATTTACTTAAGTGATTAACCATTTATTAGATAATATTTACGCATAAGATAATTTATTTTAGTTCTATATTGCATTCTCATTAATTTCATTAATTCATGTGATCACAACAAAAAATATATAATGTAATAACCATGAAAATTTATAGAAATAAAACAATTAAGTGGTATGATCATGATATTTTACTAATGGTTTGTGTATATGGAAGCTGATAAACTAACCATTGACCTATAGGAAAAATAAGCAACGACCCGATATTTTATGAATAAGATTCCATTTCATTTAATGTATTATAGAAAACACATGCACTCTTTTTTATTATTTTTATTATTATTGGGTTTAAATTACCATTCATTATCATTACCATTGATAATATAATCATTAAATAGTGATCAAATGGCTAATATAAATTTAAAGTTTTTAAAAATAATCCTTTAGACATAGACAAAGGAGAGGATAGTATCATACAGTAGACTCAAGCCATACGAAGCTCATTTCTCAGAGCTCAGAAAGGTGGTAGTGTCACTGGGATTCACTCTTAACCAAGACAAATCTGAGCTTCAACATGTTAGTCTTGAATAAAATCGCCTATAAGAGAAGTTCAATTTTATAGATATTACCACCCGAGTGATGTTATTTGAGACACCCCAACAGTCTATCACCATCGCACACCTTTCCTTAGGTCTTACATAGGTTTTATAAGGGGGTATGTAATAAGGTATTATTTACTTATTGTTTAATCCCTTTTTATAAATAAATTTCTTATTCCATCAATTTATTTATGATAATTGTCTTTCTTAAAAAATGATGACTTTGATAAGTTGACTCTTAAAGTAAAAAATGGTACTTTTAAGAAATATATACATTATTATATTAAAATAAGGTTTTTATTAATAATATTATAAAAAACAATTCTTACAAATGATGGTTATATTAGTCCCTTATCTGTAAATGATTAGGCAATTAGTTTGATAAGAGTTATATTTTTTTATATAATAAAACAGAAAGTGTATTTTTAATGAACTTATCTTAAAGAATTAATGAATTTTTTAAATAATTAATATTTTAATAAAAAATTATTATCAAATTACTTTTATAAATAATAAATGAGGTTCGGGTCGTGAGGTCGAGTCCTCATTCCCTCTTCTTTGTAACATGAGTATCATATGATGCACCTTTTAAAAAGGAAATCATTAATTGTGGATCCTAATTTTTTTGGAAAGGGCAATCATGTACTAATAAAGTTTCTTGAGTCAAATTCGCATTTGATTGTGCGCGTGACAAATGGATACGGGTGGGATGCTTGAAATGAGATAATTTTAAGAAGGGTAATTAAATGTTGACCTTTCACCATTTGGGACGGGTGATTGAGATGATGAAATCTGATCGCTCGCTCGCTCGATCGCGGAGTGATTGCATTCCGCTCGCTTGCTCGCTCGCTCGATCCCGGTGACAGTCTCTCTTTCTCTTTCCCTCTTCCGAGTATGGCTTTCCCATTTTCTCTCTCGCCTGTAGGTTTATAGCTTTTTCTTTTTGGCTCTATCGATCACTATCTGGTGATTGTCGCCGATTGTGTCCAACGGTATTTGAACGCGGCTGACATTGTTAATATTTTTTATTAATCACTCCGGAACAGGTGAATTTCCTCTTGAACGATCAATTTAAGCGAAGATGCTGGAAGATCTGATGAAGAATCATCTGCTGAGGCATCTTAGAGGCTATGTTATAGGTCTCAACAAGGAAGCAATAAAAATCAGTGGCTGGAGAAGTATGACTCCTTTGCCCCCCCCCCCCCCACAGACAAACACACACACACAACACTCTCCCTATTTTTTCCCATCTTGGTTGTTTTGTTCACCATACTTCTCTGAATTTTCACGATAAGACGACTTCACTGCTGCTTAGCCGTAAGAGAATTTTCACGATAAGGAAAGTTCACTGCTGCATAGCCTTAAGGGTTATGAGATCACATTATTCCACGTACTGATTGACATAAGATTCGATTAGTCAATAGACAACATAGAAAAGATAAGTGAAGATACAATCCCTTTACTGCATGCTCATAATGCCACTTGATTTGGTCATCGGATGGCCATACTCACATGTGACGTAGATGGCCATACTCATATGTGATGTAGAGTAGTTCCGCAGAAGGATGATTGTAATCCTGGTTCATTGGATAGTGAAGAAGGATGATGATCATCTAAGATAAAATAAAATTGATTTGAAATGGCGATGTTAACATATTAATACCGTGGGGAGCCATTATTGTAATGTGTGACTTAATTAACCAGCTTTATTACCTTTGTCCCATTGTTTTAACTCAACCATTGTTGAGTTATTATTTACTTTGATCCGTTTATTATTTCACATTAACCAATGTATGGGTAGTGGGTGAAGTGTAAATAGACTCCTTAGGCCAAGGGGTTGAGCGCACTAGTGAGATGCGAAAAAATTATATTGGGGCTATTCATTTGTTTTTATCATCTTGGTTTGAGTGAACCTTTGGAGAATTTACATGGAGTCTGTTAGAACATTTGTATCCATTTGGTTTGGGTGCACCTGTTGGGAATTGTTTTGGGTCTATTTGACTATATGTATTTCTTTGGTTTAAATTCACTTGTGAGGGAATTTTGATTGGTCTTATTAAACCATTTGTATTCCTTTGAATTTTTTTTGGACATGTCTTGTCCGGGAGCCTAATTTTATTTCTCTAGTTTCGCTTCAGTGCCTGCGGATGATGGTATTTGGACCGAATTACATAATTCTGATATGCTTTCTCCTTGAATTGTCATGGTGCATTTGTTTCTATTTAGTAGCTTGTGTTAGCAGTCATGAACTTGGTTGCACTTTTGATGTACCCCAAAAAAAGAGGTATTAGAGTGTTAGGTTTGGAGTAATTTGAGAGTCGTCTAGCTATTAAACCATAGAACACATTTGTAAAGATGGAAGTCAG
This sequence comes from Viscum album, assembly GCA_963277665.1. Classification (NCBI taxonomy): domain Eukaryota; kingdom Viridiplantae; phylum Streptophyta; class Magnoliopsida; order Santalales; family Viscaceae; genus Viscum; species Viscum album. Next base: position 1,071,173,931 of record OY728127.1, on the reverse strand, counting down.
GATTCAACTGAAATTAAAAGGTTTCGTAGCTCTTTGAAAAGTTGACTAGTTATTAAACCATAGAGCGCATTTGGTTATTTTGTTCACCATTCTTCTCATAATTTTCATGATAAGGCGACTTCATTGCTGCTTCACCATAAGAGAATTTTCACGATGCTGCTTAGCCTTAAGAGTCATGAGATCACATTATCACACGTAATGATTGACATAAGATTCGATTAATCAATAGTCAACATACAAAAGATAAGTGAAGATACAATCCCTTTACTGCATGCTCATAATGCCACGTGATTTGATCTTCGGATGACTGTACTCATATGTGATATAGAGTAGTTTCGCGCAAGGATGATGGTAATCTTGGTTCATTGGACAGCGAAGAAGGATGATGATCAACACACATGGAATAGAATTGTTTTGAAATGACGACGTTAACATATTAATATCGCGGGAGCCATTATTATAATGTGTGACTTAATTAACCAGTATATGGGCAGTGGGTGAAGTGTAAATGGACTCCTTAGGCCAAGGGGTTGAGTGCACTTGTAAGTTGAAAAAAATTTACATCGGGCCTATTCGTTGGTTTGTATCTTGGTTTGAGTGCACTTGTGGAGAATTTACATGGAGTCTGTGAGACCATTAGTATCCATTTGGTTTGGGTGCACTTATAGGGAATTTTTTTGGGTCTATTTGACTATATGCGTTCCTTTGGTTTGAATTCACTTGTGAGGGAATTTGGATTGGTTTTATTGACCCATTTGTATTCCTTTGAAATTTTTTTGGACATATCCTGTTCGGGAGCCTATTTTTATTTCTTTAGTTCCGCTTCAGTGCCTGTGGATGATGGTATTTGGATCAAATCACATAATTCTGATCTGCTTTCTCTTTGATTTTTCTTGCATCATTTGTCTCTAATTTGTAGCTAGCGTTAGCAGTCATGAACTTGGTTGCTCTTTTGATGTGCCCCACAACAAGAGGTATTAGAGTCCTAAGTTCTTAGTAATTTGAGAGTCAATTAGCTATTAAACCATAGATCACATTTGTAAGGATGAAAGTACAGATTCAACTGAAATTAAAAGACATCTGCCTGGACTGAGCTGTAGCCACATGATTCTGGATCAGTTGTACATGCTCTTAAGTCTCTTGAATGAGATGAGGACCAAGTAGTGTTGCCTCACCTTCCTCTGACCAATACAAAGGTGAATGACATGAGCTATCTTAAAGAGCCTCATAAGGATTCATCTGAATCGTTTCCTGAAAGCTTTTATTGTAGGCAAACTCGACTAGAGGTATATGTTTCTCCCATGAACCTCCAAAATCAAGGACGCATGCCCAAAACATGTCCTATAACACACGGATTATACACTCGGACTGCCCGTCGGTCTGAGGGTGATATGCTGTACTCAGAAGTACTTGTGAACCTAGGGTCTTCTTCAACCCCTACCAGAACCGTGATTTAAAAAGAGCATCTTTGTCCGATATGATGGAATGGGGAACGCCATGAAGGTGTAAAATCTCCCAAATATAGATCCTTTTGAGCTCATCAACTGGGAAAGTCTCTCAGATGGGTAGGAAGTGGGTGACCTTGGTTGCACCCATACCCTATCACGGCCTCGAGGTGATCTCGATAAACTCATCAAAAAATCCATGGTGATGTCATCCCATTTCCACTCAGTAATCGATAGAGGCCGTAGAAGCCCCGCGGGCCGCTGGTGCTCAACCTTCACCAGCTAATAGGGGAAGCACCGAATGATAAAAACTACAATCTTCCCCTTCATACCTTGTCATCAATACCGACGACGTATGTCTTGGTACATCTTGGTAAGCCTAGGGTAAATTGCCCAAACAAAGGTGTGAGATTCATGCATCAACTCTTCCTGCATGTCTGTAGGGACCCAGACACATCCGTGAAAGTGCAGGATCTCATCCTTGTCAATAACCCAACCAGGTGATGAGTCCTCTCCTGAGATCGACTCCCTTAGGACTAAGCCCTTAGGATCAGAAAGCTTCCTCATCCTTACCCACTCCAGAAGGGAGGATGTCACTACCAAAGCTACTAAAACAGGCTTCCCATTATATTCCTGAACCTCTAGGTGCATCTTAGAAAACAAGGCCATCAACTGCCACTTACTACTGGCATCCTGTACGACATGTGTCTAAGTCTTCTGGCTCAGGGCATCAGCTACTGCATTCCCCTTTTCGGGTGTATAAACAATCTCAAAGTTGAATGACGACAAGTGCTCTACCCGTTTGCGCCGCCTGAGATTCAAATACCACTGTGTGAAAATTCACTTGAGACTTTTATGGTTCGTGTAAATGACGAACCATTTCCCCACAACAGATAATGCCTTCAACAACTTAGATCATTAACAACGAGTTCTAGCTCGAGGTCGTGCATAGGTTAAATCCTCTCATGAGGTCTTAACTGGCATGACACATATGTTGTAACTCGATCTCCCTACATCAGAACTGCTCCCAACCTGATTCCTCAAGCATCACAATAAACTGTATAGCTTCCATTCGGCTCTGGCAGAATCATGATCGACGTTGAAGTCAGTTTCCCCTTCAACTCCTGAAAGGCTGTCTCACAAGCTTCGGAGCAGAAGAACTTCATGCCCTTTTTAGTCAAACCCATAAGAGGCACTGCTAGGCATGGAAAGTCTTGAATTAAACACTTATAATAGCCCGCCAACCCCAAGAAACTGCGTTTTGTTAAATACATTCTTGGGATGCCCCCAAGAAACAATGACACTCACCTTCTCCGGGTCAACAGATACCCCTTACTTCTAAAATGATATGACCCAAGAAGTGAACCTTATCGATCCAAAAGTTGAATTTTATGAGTTTGACATACTGGTGCTCTCTGAGTTTATTCAGAATGATCTTAAGATGTTTGACATGGTCGTGTCGGGTACGAGAATACACCAAGATATCATCCATTAAGATTACCACAAATGAATCTAGATATGGGTGGAAAAATAAATTCATTAGAGCCATAAAAATTGTTGGCGCATTTGTAAGGTTGAACGACATAACCAAATCCTCATACAAGCCGTATCTACTACGGAAGGCCGTACATGGAATGTCTGATGGTCTCACATGCACCCGATGGTAGCCTGACCTCAAATCGATCTTAGAGAAAACCGTCACTTTTCAGAGCCAGTCGAAGAGGTCGTCTATATGCGGTAGTGGATACCGATTCTTTATTGTAAGTTGGTTCAATCGATTGTAATCCACACACAACCTAAGGGTACCATCCGCCTTCTTGGCGAAAAGGACTGGTGAACCCCATGGCGAAATTATGGGTCGTATAAAACCCTTTGCTTCTAAGCCTTCCAACTGCTTCTTAAGTTCCTGGAGCCATGTAGGAGTTATCCTGTAGGGAGAAATAGACATTGGTGTAGCCTCTGACACTAACTCAATAGTGAACTCTACCTCTCTCATAGGAGGTAATCTAGAGGAGTTGTCAGGGAAGACGTCCCTGTAGCAATCCACAACAGGAGGGAATTCCATACTTTGTATTCCCTGATCGCTCATAAAGATACTCGAAATCTGGGTTGTCACTTTGCCCACCCCACAGTGCTCACGTCCAGTCCGACTTTCCTGGATATCTCATTCATCCTTATGAACATAAGCCCTGCTCTTAGGTGATGTTAAAGACAACCTCCTGCGATAGTAATCAAAATTTAGTTTTAAAATAAGTGCGACGACAAAACTGCCTTTAGAAAAATACAGCTTTTATGCGTAAAATTGGATCTGTTCTTATCTTATGCATATAAAATATATTGGATTAATTTAAAAACAATTTATTGAATATATAATATATAAATTTAATTAATATCATCCACTAATAGTAATTGATTTAATTTATTAAGATAAAATGCCTTTGACGCATAAAAATAGTTTTTCTATAAAGATAAACTCAATGTTGTGTGTTACATATGATATTTAATAAAATGTTATTATTTTATAATTTTGGGGTGTTATATTCTACCCACCTTAAATAAATCATGTTCTCACAATTTAAACTTGACCTTGGAAATCAAGGTTTTGAAATTTGGAAATACCATTGCTGAAAAAACCACATTGTAAAATGGTTAATAAAACATCCTGTTAATATGAGAGAAAGGGAAGTACCAAGGTCATATGGAATAACACATAACTAGGTTTCTGATTAAGATGACATCAGTGGAAAGTAAATATATGGACATTGAATAAAAGCATAAGTAATCATAGAGAGTTATTGAGGTCATTGATCACAGTAAAGTGAATGACCAATGGAAAGTTAAGGGCCCCAAAGACATAGAACTTATAGGAGTAAAAAGGTCATTGATATCTTCATAAATGATGGTAATAGGATGGAATTTTATTTCAAGATCCTTTCTATAAAGTTGTGGAATTATTTTACTATATAGTAATATAAGGAAATATAGTTACTTGATTCATTTCTATAAGAACAATTTCATCCTTCGGTTGTGCTTTGATCACTTACTAAAATAAATGAATATCCATAATTGAATTTTTTATGCTTAAAGCACTAAAATTAACTTTTAATAGATAATAAGATCCATAAAAGAGTGACAATTATTTCCATATATCTCTAACTACATTCCAAATCTAATATGGCTAGCACAAGTTATCCAATATAATACATTAATTTTTAACCTCAAAATTAATACCACTGGTTCATCATTAATATTTATTCATCAAATGTTTTAGCTAAAAACAATGACACATTAACCATGACATTACATAGTCCATTGGTAGACGTGAAACCCTGATCATACTTTGTTCATGGGTTCAAGCCCCACCACCTTATCGGATGCAACTGGTTTTCACCCTATATGTGGGTTATCCTTTTTATAAACTATATAATTCCTATAAAGTTTCCAAAAAGATGATGGACATCCTTGAAATACAGTTAATCGTTAAAAAACCTTTTTTCTATTGTTTTCAATACATATTAATTTTTTTATGAAGTATAATAAAATTATAAAAATTTAATTAATAATCATATTAACCCTAAAGGTTATAAATACCTTTAAATATATGTCTATAAAATATAAATGCATTATTCCTCAAACAACTTTTCTACTAAAACATAAACTTTCCATAAATTCTCTAAAATTTCCTTAATATTGGTAGTCTACCATCACATAAAACCTAAAAATATGTGTTTAAGACTTTGAACTTATGATCAATATTAAACTCATTAACCCATGATGGTATCCATAACTCTTAAGTAAATGAAGACATACGTGCTTCTAAATTTTTTCACAATCCTTATATGTTTCATAATTCTTATCACCAAACTACCATTTGTATCAATACTTATACAATTTAATTATTGAGTCCCAATACATAAATACTTCAACCATTTTATTTCCACATCAGTCCTTCCATGGCCGAAGGTTTAACCGAGGCCATGCATCATCATTATCTATTTAAATCCTTTATAATGGTTTGTAAAGAAAATTTGAATTATCCTAAGAATATCCCCTGATAGTGTCAAACTAGGTTCATGGTAAAGCTCGTTGTCCGGTACCATGTTACAATCAATTCAAGCTCGATGCACCCTTTTCAAAGTTATTACTCCTAGGTACATCTGTTTGAGAACCACGTCCAATTATAGTATCCAGACAAGGATGTATTGCAATAAAAACCACATAATTTCTATCTTACCAAAAATTTATGATGTTATTCTATACTTATCCTAAAATTATATAATAGGGTTATGTTACCTAATCTACGTTTTCCTACATCTATTTCCCAAGGTTTCTACTAAAATTTATCTGGTACCAACTATAGAGACCCTGACCCCAATAGCCTGGAGCCAGTGCCTACTGCTATTACATTAGCATAAGATATAAGGAATAATGTCCCAAATGACCTAATAGTTTCGTAGTCATGGTGAACTAGATACATAATTGAAATTTACATTACATTTTAAAACATAAAATAAACAAATAATTTTCTTTTAGAATTACATTATTCCCCTTAGTGTATCCCTATATATCAATCAAAAAAATACTTCTTAATATCCAAAGAAAAATGAAACATAAGAAAGGGGAGAACTCAGATGCTCAGTAACGGTAAGTGTACAACAAAAGCTATGAATAAATAATAAATAATCAATATAGAAGGGTAAATAACAAAAACACATGTCATTTAATCAATAACTTGAGCATAATATGTAAGGAATAAATGATGATCAAATAATTCCAAATAAATAACCACATGATCCTGAAACTTAACCATGTAAATTATAACTAATCGAATAAACACATAGAATATAAACAACTAAATTCACAATGATGTAATTCACAATGATGGATTTCTAAAACTTACTATCAAGGATTCATACCAAGACATCGAATACTATAAAGGCTTCATTCCAAGAATCAAATATCGTCAAGGATTCATGCCAAGAATATAATAAATGGGAAGGCCACACCCAAAAAATATCTATTTTTTCTCATGAAACTTATTTATGCATCCAAGGGATTACTTTAAATAGTCCACAACCCATGTCATACAACTCCAAATCATTCCTCATATATCAATTAATCAATTTAATTCATAAACAACGTGCCTTATCAAATTTCTATATTGAGTAGAGAATACAGATTTATCAATATTTCCCCAGATAATCAAATAACATTCAAAGTGAACACCATATATAAAAATGGTATATAGTTTAGGAAATAATTATATCCATTATAAATAATGTGAATATTTTGGGAAAATTTAATGTTTAATGATCATAGGAAAGTGAACATTTCAAAGGAAAGCTATTGACTAAAAAATGAATTAAGGAAGTGAATGTCAATACTTTCCTTAGTCAGAGTGATCATAAAGCATACACAGGAATAATAAGGATGGTATCAATATAACATATACCCATTGGAGTAAGAGTAAATGTTTTTTTCATTAATGAATAGAAATTCCAAAAAAATGTCTTTAAAATGTTATTGAGGAAAATAACCTTTTCATTTTGAAAAACATTTTAAAAATAATTTTCATTGAAAATCACTTTTAAAAACATTTTATTTAAAAATATCCTTGAAAATATGAAAATGAAGCTTCAAGGAAATGACATTCATGTCGGCAGGTAATTCCATAAATATCGTAAAGAATATTCCTTTTACAAGGTAAAAATGATAGAAAAATGCCTTATTTAGAAAGTGACAATAACATTCCTTTGAAAAAATTTAGTAAAAAAGAAAAAATGGGTAAACTTTATTTTTATAAATCATTTTTAAAAGGTTAAATAAAAAAAATTTAAAACATTTTAGTAAACATGGTTTTGTAAGAAAACATATTTCTGACCGAAGAGAGAAATGAAGTAGGATTGTATTAAAAAAATTATCAATAATTTTTAAGCACTAAAGAGTGGAAAATGGAACTATCACTTGAAAAATATCATTAATATCTATAGGATAATAAAATTAAAGGGTTTATTAAACAATGATCATATAATTTACTTTAATTGAAATTCAAGAATAAACAATCTCGATTGGAATGAGAATGTCAAATAAACTGTTAAAATGATCATAAATTTGAAGTGAGAATTAATCAATGAATCAATTATCTCTATCAAATATAAATACACATAAAAAATTGGAAATACAATAATAGTTATTCAAATTTCATTATACACATAATCATATAACATCAATGACAACGAGAAAGTAATATAACCCAATGAAAAGAAATTGAGTTATGAAATTTCTTTACCAATTAGTAACATTAAATTCAAATCCCATAGATGAGATGATTCAAATTGAAACTTAAAATAACATCAGGAATGAATTATTCATGATATTACATGTTAAAGTGGAAATATATAAAACATATAAAATAAATTAGGTGTATAATAATACAATATGACTTAATGAAATGAAATTGAGAATAAATCCCTTACTTTGTGCTTTCTATTGGTTGAACATGATTTAACCTCATGTACATTGGTTTTAAAAAATTTATTAACTTATATGAGAACCATATTAATATTTATGATAACATATATTATCCTTTTATAACATATTATCACTCATTCATTAATAATGTTTCATTATTTTTATTGTTTTGGGTGTTAATTGTCTTGTTTTTTCATGCGTGTTTTGTTGTGAAAGTTCTGATTCTTGTATATATTATATAGTTACATAACCTTAAGAATAAAAAAATGACATAATTATAATATTTTTTACATCAATTGTGCTTTTAAAACCAATCATTAATGATGGTTATGAAAAATTAAGTATGTTACGATCATGGAGGTGGTAGGCTGTATGTACGCATGAGTAACATTTTCATCTTTCAATGATAATTATGGAAAAGAGTTAAGTAATATTTTACTATTATAGAATGATAATATTATAATTAAAACCATATTATATACTTATATATCATTAATTTGGTGTGGTGATGAAAAGAGAGACACATCGCTTCGTGAAGGCAGTAGTCCACACGTACACGAACGACGTTATCGTCTTTCATTGAGTGAAAAATAAAATGATAAAATATCTTTACATAATGATAAATATGACATTAATATCATAATTATTTCATTTATATCACATATAATCATTAACATTATACCTTATCACCTTCTATGTAAAGGGTTAGTGAAAGATGAATCACATTGCTTCTTGAGGCGGTAGTCCGCCGTACACATGAGAAACATTATCATGTATCCTAAGAAATATAAGAAAATAATTTATATATGATATCATGAATCCATAGGTATAATTAGGTTAAAATTTATTATTTATACTTTATACCCATCCTAGTACCCAACCATGAAAGATGGTAATGGAAGAACAAACAACATTGTTTTGCGAGGTGGTAGTCCTTCGTACACACGAATGATGATTTCAAAACCCATTTAATGGAAGTGTGTGTAGTTTTATGTTGTAAACTTAACATAAAATCATATAATTATATGTATTATACTTATTTTTTTATATCATCATGGTTTGAAAATAATTTAAGGAGGTTGAAATTGAAATAAAATGAAGATGCTTGTTGAAGAACATTACCTCTCTTTCGGTTATCTTCCTTTGGTTTGCAATAAAACCTTCCTATATTGGATTTCAACCAAAGATAATGAATCTAGGATTATTATAGGGAATTTTTAGAGTTATATTTATTGGTATTGGATGAACCAAAGTGATTTAAAGGTATAATAAGGGAGGAAGGAGTAGCCTTTTATAAGTGTGGTGAGTGGCACACTTGTAAAATTTGAAAAGTGAGAATTGCACCCACGTTTTTCCATTTGAAGTGGCTCTAATAATGGAAACATATCAATCCTATAAGTTATAAAGTTGAAATATGGCTAGGAAATGGGTGTTTGAAATATTTTTAGGTCATTTTTTTTCTTAAGTTTAAAGTTTAGTCCTCGAGTAAACTCATTTCTCTCAATTATGGTGATTATTTTTAATTAGTTTCACTAATAATTATGTTCAAAAATTTAGTTAAAACTATTATAAATTATAAATTATTTTGATTCAAAATATTGAATCCATTTTTCCAAATTCAATTCACATAAGTGTAAAAAATTAATTTAAAAATAATTCAAAATATGGAATAAGAAATCGGGTTTTTAAAGTGAAAATGTTCAAAAGCTTACCAAGTTTTTATATCTAAATTCAATATAAAAATGATTCCTATAAAATAAATTGGATTAATATATGTATAATAGATCAAATTTTACTTTAAAAATTATTTAAAATATAATTAAACATTATAAATTATTTATATGATAATTCAGTTTTCAATTAAAATTCAGTATTTTCACTATTCATAAAAAAATAAAACTTATCATAATACAACCAAAAATTCATGATAAGATAATTTTTACATTAATATTTCAAAAATTATGTTTATTTTTCAAATAAAATTTATAAAATTTTCAATATTAATTTTAAAACAGTTGTGTCTTTAAAAGGCAGCAAAACTATGTTTAAAAAAATACAACTTTTTATGCATAAAATTGGATTTTTTTATCTTATGATTATAAAATATATTGGATGAATGTCAAAACATTTTATTGAATATATAATATATAAATTTAATTAATATCACCCATTAATAGTAATTAATTTAATTTATTAAGATAAAATGCCTTTGGTGCATAAAAATAGTTTTTCTATAAAAACATTTCCTTTATATTCAATTGGTTTTTATATTCATTCATAATTAATTGGTAACTAATGAATTAAACAATATATTTTAATAAATTTTTTAATCCTATTCATAATCTCCAATTTAACATCTAGGATATAAGTTTCATTTTTAATAATAATATTAATAGCATTTAGTAAAACTTGGTCTTGCGTAGAACACAAGCTATCGAATAAACTCATTACTACATGAAAAGTGAGCTAAAATCAGTGTTGTATGAATTGAAATATAAACTCAATGTTTCATGTTTCATGAACTATTTAATAAAATATTATTATTTTATAATTTTGGGTGTTACATAAGAAAAAACAGATATATATATGATATAATTTGAGGTTTGTATAGAATAACATCTTAAAGTTTTGTTAAGGAAGAGATTATGTAGGTTTTCCTGATAATAAATCCATGTCTAGATAATAAAAGTGGAAGTGGTTATACCATGGATGTACCTCGGTTAATAACTCCAAAAAGGGCGTATTGGTCTTGACTCGATTGTCACTTGGTGCGTGATAATGGGCATTACTACACACCTAGTTTGACACTCCTAAGTGATATGCTTATGATAAGTCACATTTTCTTTACAAACCATTATAAAGGATTTAAATTTATAATAATGAATAAATTAGGTTAACTCCTAAACCAAGGAATGATATAGCACCACGCCATATATTGCACATAGTGGTGCCCCGAGATGGTGGCCATAAGACCTCAACCATGCCTCCCCATAGACTAGAGGCTGGCGATTAACAGCGAGGGCCTAGGGTGTGTTTTTGGGGAGACTATGCTCTCATAGATCAAAGTGAAGCATGGTGGTATATAATAAATAAGAAATGATAGACTCTTATTCAATAGGACAAGTAACCCACCATAGTGTAAACAACATCAACAAACAGATAGTAGTGGAACGATAATAATAAAACATGCAAGATGAATAAACAACTGGTAGAAGCTAAACTCAAATAGATACAAAAGATGATGATCATGATTTCATGTAACTATAAAAAAGAGTATATGGAGAACATGGGATATAGGAATATACCACATGTTGTCGAGATATAAAAAGTACCAAAAGATATCTACTACAAGCATCACGATCATAGGCTCGGTCCTCTACTCCCATACTCCATCCTAGAAATGGTAATCAAGCATCAAAATCTGGCTGCTTCCCTTTATCTATTCCTTCAATCATGAAGTCTACTTGGGTATCAAAGGAGGCCCAAGAAGGGTGTGATATATACTCGGTAGGCCACCACCAATGGTGTCTAGATCAATCTAGATCATGGAATATAAAATGAAAATTGTGTCATTAATAGTAAATACAAGACATAATCAAACTGGGAAGAATGAGAAGATGCGCTGGGGAGATTTCAAGGCTATCTTCAATGAACAATACTGCCCTGAAGTCTTGACTTATGCTATATCCCAAGAGTTCATGGATATTGTTCAAGGTAATCTTTCTGTAATGGAGTATGCCAACCATTTCGTTGAGCTGGTTCGGTATGCTCTTGAAATCGTCTCTAATGAGCAAGCGAAGGCCCAGAGGTTTGAGAAAGGATTACAACTAGAGATATACTCCTAGGTTTTCTTATTTAAGTTGAGGACCTATGATGAAGTGGTTGATCGGATGTGAATGTTGGAGATTGACTGGAAAGGGAGGGATGGTTTCTATGGGACTATATCAGTAGTATTAAGTGGTATCTCTTTAGAGAAGAAAAGGAAGAGGGAGGATCAGGTGAAGAAGGGAGGTGGTAGTTTATGCCACTCTTCCAGGCAGTTTTCATCAGTGGCTTATGATGTGAGACCGGTCGTGTGCCACCAGTGTGGGAGACCGGGACACATACAACCATTATGACCACTTCCTCCTAAGCCTTGTTATCAATGTGGAGGTATGGGTCACTTGCATCGCTTTTTCGAGGCGGCACGTCTACTTCAAACTGGGGTAGGTTCAGTGGCTTCAAGAGGAGTGTCAGCTCTATCCGAGCCATCAAGGATGGGGGGATCTCTATTTGGTGGTTGTGGTGGTAGGTATGGGTCATTTTCTGGGAATATCTAGTTTAGGGCACATCCACAAACAATCAGTCATCCTCAGGTAAAGACTGGACATCTCCATGCGGTGGATCAGGCACTAGCGGGATCAGAGGCAGGACCCTCAACTGTTCGAGGTACCGTTTTGATTTCATCTTATATATCTACTGCTCTTTTTTATAGTGGTGCCTCTATTTCATTTATTTCTGCCCATTTTGTGGACACATTGAATTTTCAAACCGAGTCTTTTGTGATGGAGCTGGTGACGCCGCTGGGAAAGAAGAAGGAGTAGTGTCTTAGGTGCCCGTCATGTGTACTTTCCGTGTCAGGGGTTGAAATGGAGTGGGGCCTCTTGGTCTCAGATATGGATCTATTTGACATAATAATTGGCATGGATTGGCTAGTACACTTTCAGGCGCACATCGATTGCTATAGGTGGTGGGTCAGTTTTACGGCCCCTGATGGGAGTCGTCAGGTTTTTCGTGGGGGATGGGATCCTTAGTCGAGTCGTGCGGGACCTCTACTCCCAGAGTTGAGAGATCTTGTTTTTCAATTATTGTCACTCATGATAGAGGAATATGTTCATACTCCTGAAGGTGTACCACCTCATGTAGTTGAAGAGTTTCTGGTGGTATTTCTGGGTGATTTTTCAGGTTTTCCCCCAGAGCGGGATGTGGAGTTCTCAATTGATCTGGCATTGGGAAGACAGCTGATATCTATTCCCTCATATCTCATGGCCCCCACCGAGATGAGGGAACTAAAAATACAACTAGATGACTTAGAATCCAAAGGATTCATTCGCCTGAGCGTGTCTCCTTGGGCCAATCCTGTGTTATTCACGAAAAAGGCTGACGGATCCCTCTAGTTTTGCATTGACTACCGGAAGCTAAATAAGGTGAAAATAAATAACAAGTATCCTTTGACCCGAATAGATGATTTATTTGATCAGTTGAAGGGGGAAAGTGGTTCTCTAAAATAGACTTGTGTTTAGGCTATCATCAACTCAAGGTGAAGGAGTCATATATCCCAAAAACAACCTTCCAAAGTAGGTACATCCACTTAGATTATTTAGTCATGCCCATCGGATTGACCAATGCTCCAATGGTCCTTATGGCACTCATAAACAGGGTGTTCCATCAGTATATTGATTCTTTTGTCATGGTATTTTTGGATGACATCCTAGTTTATTCAGGATCTGAGGAGGAACATGAGCATCACTTGCGGATCGTTCTGGGCACCTTGTGAGAGCATCGTCTTTATGCAAAGTTGTCAAAATGCACTTTATGGATTATGGAGGTGAAATTTCTGGGGCATGTGATCTCTGAGAAGAAGGTTTTGGTGGACCCCTAGAAGATCAGTGCAGTTATTTCATGGGAGCATCCGGAGAATGTGTTCAAGATTAGGAGGTTCCTTGTCTTGGCTAGTTATTACAGGCGATTTATTTGGGATTTCTCTCGGGTTGCTTCACTGATGACTGCACTCACCCAAAAAGGGGTGAAGTTTTTATGGGGCCCATAATGTCAGGTATATTTTGAGGATCTGAAGAGGTGGTTGACTACCGCCCCATTCTGATTTTTACAAAGGCTGGAAAGGGGTATATGGTGTATTGTGACGCTTCAGGTATGGGTCTTGGGTGCGTGCTTATGCAGGATGATCACGTGGTTGTGTATGGATCTCACCAACTCTGACCACACGAAAAGAATTACCTGACCCAGAACTTTTAGTTAGCAGCTGTGATGCATGATTTGAAGACTTGGCGTCGCTATCTCTTTGGGGAGAAGTTTGTGTTCTACTCTGATCAAAAAAGATTGGCTTATATATTCTCAGATAAGGACCTCAACTTGAGGCAGCACTGTTGGATCGATTACTTGTAGGGGTTTGACTTTAACATTGTCTATACCTTAGGAAAGGGTAACGTGATGGCCAAAACCTTGAACATAAGAGTTACAGTACAGGTTTTGAGGAAGTCCAGTGATGAGTGGACTTTAATGGGGCTCTTTGCTCAGATGCATGTGGAGACGAAGGAGTATAGTGGAGGTGCATTCTTTGAGAGCATTCAGTTGAATCCTTCTCTAGTGGATATAATTCAGTGGGAACAGCCTAGTGATGAGCTTTCTTAGTGGTCGAAGTATTTTCTTCATGGTGCGGAGACGTCTTCTGATTGGTCATCGTCTCTTGAGGGAATCATGTGCTTCAAGGGCTGTTGAGTACTGTTGTTATCTTTGTGGAAGGTGGTGATGGAGGATAGCCACCAGTCTCAGTGAATTGTCCATCCAGGTGCCACCAAGATGTTTTATGATTTTCATCGGCAGTTTTGGTGGCCTGGTATAAGACGAGACATCGCAGACTTTGTGTCGATATGCTACACATGCCATCAGGTGAAAACAGAGCATCAAAGGCCCTCCGGTTTGCTTCAGTCGTTACCCATTCCTACCTGGAAGTGGGACGGGGTCTCTATGGACTTCATTATTGTCTTTCCTTGTACACCTCGGGGTAAGAATTCCATTTGGGCGGTGATTGATCGTCTCACCAAATTATCCCACATCATTTCGATCAAAGATACAACTAAAGTGGATGAGTTGGGTCGTTTGTATCTTCAGGAGGTGGTAAGGCTACATGGTGTGTCATCAACATTTTTATCAGATAGAGACCCCCATTTCACTTCTTAGTTTTGGGAAGGCCTTCAAAATGTCTTGGGGTCTTAGATTAAGATGAGCACGACATACCATCCTCAAACGGATGGTCAGATAGAGTAGGCAAACCATATTTTAGAGGACATGCTCTATGCATGTGTTCTGGACTTTGGAGGTTACTAGGATAACCATTTGGGATATTTTGATTTTTCTTATAATAACAGTTACAAATTATTAATTCAAATGGCTCCTTTTGAGGTGCTCAATGGTCGGCCTTGTTGGTCCCCCCTGTGTTGGGTTGAGGTAGGTGAGACCTCACTACTGGGGCCAAGTCTGGTGCAGGAGACATCTGAGAAGGTCAAGTTGATCAAAAAACGCTTATTAACAGCCCCTAGTTTCCATAAATCATATGTTTAACAGAGGTGTCGAGACCTAGAGTTTTCTATGGGTGACATGGTATTCTTAAAAGTGGCCCCTCGTCTGGTCCATCGTCGATTAGGAAAGCAAGGGAAGTTGACGTCGAAGTATGCTGAACCTTTTGAGATCACTGAGTGTATTGGCAAGGTGGCATACAGGTTGGCCTTACCTTCTTAGTTGACATCCATCCATGACATCTTCCATGTCTCCCATTTGAATAAATACAACCTAGATCCATCCCATGTACTAAATTGGGAGGAGTTGGATATAGAGCCTGATTTATCTATTTTTGAGCGGCCAGTGCGAATAGTGGACTTCCAAGAAAAGGTGCTTTAGGGAAAGTCTATTCCACTGGTCTGGGTTCTTTGGTAGCATGGAAACTATACACATGAGACATGGGAGTGGAAGTCATGGGTTGAGGAAGATTACCCGTTCCTACTTTCCGATCAAGCTTCTGGTTGACTTTACGGAATGGAAAGTTTTCATGGTGTGAATAACTTTCACATACATGACTTATTTTAAAGGTATTTTTCATTTAATTTCCATTATTTCTTTTTTGGGGGGTTTCCCATGCATTTTGGTGGAAATGGTGGGTTTTCAAATTTTGGGCCAAATCATGAGCCCATTTCCAGATTTAAAAATAAATTTTGTTTCTTTTATAACTCCTTCATTTTTCAACATTTTTCATCCATTCAAATTCCAATTTTGCCTCCCCTGACCTATTAACACCACCATATCAATTTTTACCCTTTATTAATCCATAATCATGGTGTATTGGGGTTTTATTTAAGGAATTGGGCCAGCCCGAAAGCCCATTTTCAGTTTTTTTTAAAAAAATGTTTATTTAATAACTTATTCAATTTTAATGATTTTTCAGTGATTCCACCTCTCACCAGAGACCACTAAACCTAGGAACGCCCCCATTCCCTCCCCCCCCCCTCTTTGGAGCTCATTTTCTTCGTGGATTAGGTGGAAAATTCTTAATCATTCTCAGTTTGTCCAAATTTATAAAGGTAATTTGATTCCTTCATAACTCCTTCATTTTTCACTCTTTTCCCCCCATTTCAGTTCCTACATGACCTAACCATCCTTATTCAAACTTAAATTTCAGTTTTTTTTGCTTGTAGATTCATCCTTTTGGTGATTTGGGGAAATTTCTTGATGATCTCCCAAGTAAGTGGGTTTCCTTCCTTCCTTCTCCCATTTACTTAGGGTTGCTTCCATTTGCTTAGGGTTTCTTATATTATTCTTGAAGTTACTAATTTACAGCATGTAGGTATTCAAACCTAGGGTTTTTTTCTGAGTTTCTTGGTCCAATATTATGGTTTTAGGTTTGTTTTCACTCTCTTGTGATGCGACGGTGGTGCGATTGAAGTTCCGCACAAAGATTCAAGGGTTTTTATATTTGTGGTAGGTGATTCCCTGGGTAATCAATGCTATATGAGTTGGATTTGATTCATTTCTATTTTTAGCACACTTATCATCCATTATACTTGCTGTTAAATCTGGTTTTGGTGACGTTTGTTGAGCAAATTATTTTTAGGTACCAATTTGGTGTTAAATTGGGTGTTTTACTTGTCTATTTTATGTTTTGCCAATTGGGTTTGTTTTCTAACTCATGTAATGGGTTTATAGAAATGTTTTGGGTGCTGAAAATTCTGTTTTGGTGAATATGTATATGCACATGGTGTTCAAAGTGGGGTTTTTAAGGGATTTTTTGTGAAAGACATTGTTAAATTTTGTGAAGTCGTTTTATTGAAATTCTAAAGGTTTTATTGAGTGGTGTAAGTGGTGCAAAGCATGTTTAGCTACTATTTTGAGTATATTATGACCAAAACTGATTTTTTATGTGATAATGGCTTTTTTATCATGAGATAATGGTTTGATAACAATGGGGGAAGCCCGGGTATCTAAGAGGTTGGATATGTACTAGTACGCTAGTGATCCGGATGTGTTTTATCTCTGTTTCACTGAGCAGAATGGATAACAACAACACTAACAAAACTATATTCATGATTATTGGGTACCACTAGGTTATGGGTATTTTCAGTGGCTCGTGCACGAGAACATATTTTTCAATGGTTACTTTACACCGAGGTACGAGGTACATGGGGCCCGAGACTAACTAGTGCCTAGGGGTGTTCCTGAGATTGGTGCTCATTGACTGTTGTGTATTTATCTTTGGCATATGGTGGTTTTTTCTGGAAAATAAAGTAGCTTGTATGTATTATTGAAATGTTCTCATTCATGTAAAATCCCATTTGAAAACTGCTTATATTTAAAAGTTTCATTCTTTAGAAATTTTTCCACCACTTCTTGTTTATCAAAAATAGCATGATTTTTATCTTGTATTGTTTACCCTATGAAATCTCATGGTGGTATCCTATTGGTATTAGGATCAAACCCTACTTACACCCCTTGGGTGTGAGCAGACTTGTTTGTGTTTGACGCAGGTAAAGGAAAGGTTTCTGGTGATGGCGATTCGGGGTGTTAGTTCTCATCCATGGTGCGGCGTTGTGGAGACGCCTTGTGGACGATGACCCCTTGTCGTGTGGAGTCCTTGGGGATGTTTTGCTGCTATTTTTGTATGTATGTGGACCTCTTGTTATATGTTTAGAATTATGTATTCGGTTCTGTATTTTGTGTAAACCTCGTTTGGTATGAATTTTTCTGATTCAGTTTATTGAATGGTTTTGATGTTTTATGCTTCCATATTCAGATAAATCGTTCCCATAACAAAATATATGATACCCGAACACTTATGTCAGCCCATAGGGATAGGGAATTACCTTTAGGTCTTGTCATGGGCCTAGTTTGGCATCGATTTTGGTGGCGATCAGATTAGGTTCGTGATAGAGGACCCACTACACAGCTGCACTAGAGGGTACCACTCAAAAAGTCGTCGAGGACCTCACTGCCCAGCTCCACTGGAGGGTTCCACTCAGAAAGTCATCGAGGACCTCACTGCCTGGATATATTGGAGGTTACCACTCAGAAAGTCATCTAGGACCTCACTACCCATCTTTATTGGAGGGTATCACTTGGAAAGTCATTGAAGACCTCATTTGTTGAGCAAATGATTTTTAGGTACCAATTTGGTGTTAAATTGGGTGTTTTACTTGTCTATTTTATGTTATGCCAATTGGGTTTGTTTTCTAACTCATGTAATGGGTTTATAGAAATGTTTTGGGTGCTGAAGATTCTGTTTTGTTGAATATGGATATTCACATGGTGTTCAAAGTGGGGTTTTTAAGGGATTTTGTGTGAAAGACATTGTTAAATTTTGTGAAGTCGTTTTATTGAAATTCTAAAGGTTTTATTGAGTGGTGTAAGTGGTGCAAAGCATGTTTAGCTACTGTTTTGAGTATATTATGACCAGAGCTTATGTTTTTATGTGATAATGGCTTTTTTTATCATGAGATAATGGTTTGAGCACAATGGGGGTAGCTCGGGTATCTATGAGGGTGGATATGTACTAGTACGCTAGTGATTCAAATGAGTTTTGTCTTTGTTTCACTGAGAAAAATGGATAAAGACAACACTAACAAAACTATATTGATGATGATTGGGGACCACTAGGTTATGGGTATGTTCCCTACTTGTGGCTCGTGCACGAGAACATATTTTTCTATGGTTACTTTACACCGAGGTACGAGGTACATGGGGCCCGAGACTAACCAGTGCCTAGGGGTGTTCCTGAGATTGGTGCTCATTGACTCTTGTGTGTTTATCTTTGGAATGTGGTGGTTTTTGCTGGAAAATATAGTATCTTGTATGTTTATTGAAATGTTCTCATTCATGGAAAATCCCCTTTGAAAACTGATTACATTTAAAAGTTTCATTCTTTAGAATTTTTTCAACCGCTTCTTGTTTATCAAAAATAACATGCTTTTTATCTTGTATTTTTTACCCAATTAAATATCATGGTGGTATCCTATTGGGCTTAGGCCCACACCCTACTTACACCCCTTGGGTGTAAGTAGACTTGGTCATGTTTGACACAGGTAAATGAAAGGTTTTGGGTGATGGCGGTTCAAGGTGTTAGTTCCCATCCATGGTGCGACGTTGTGGAGAGAGTTTGTGGGTGATGACCCCTTGTCATGTGGAGTCCTTGGGGATGTATTGCTGCTATTTTTGTATGTCTTTGGACCTCTTGTTATATGTTTATATTTATGTATTCGGTTCTGGATTTTGTGTAAACCTCGTTTGGTGTGAATTTTTCAGATTCAGTTTATCGAATGGTTTTGATGTTTTATGCTTCCATATTCAGATAAATCGTTCCCAAAACAAAATATATGATACTCGAGCACTTATGTCAGCCCTTAGGGATAGGGAACGCCCTTCAGGTCTTGTCACGGGCTGGTTTTGGTGCCAGTTTTGGTGGTGATCAGATTCGGTTCGTGACAGAGGACCCATTACACAACTACACTGGAGGGTACCGCTCAAAAAGTCATTGAGGACCTCACTGCCCAGCTCTACTGGAGGTTACCACATGGAAAGACGTCGAGGACCTCACTACCTAGCTATATTGGAGGGTACCACTCAAAAAGTCATCGAGGACCTCACTGCCCATC
This sequence comes from Viscum album, assembly GCA_963277665.1. NCBI lineage: Eukaryota > Viridiplantae > Streptophyta > Magnoliopsida > Santalales > Viscaceae > Viscum > Viscum album. Next base: position 1,071,154,100 of record OY728127.1, on the reverse strand, counting down.
TTTACTAGAGGGTATCACTTGGAAAGTCGTCAAGGACCTCAATACCGAGCTCTACTGGAGGGTACCACTTGAAAATTCATCTAGTGATCCTGCGCTATCACTGTCATCATCGAGCGTTGCCTAGCCAACCATCGTGCCCAGATGATTTCACATCATATCTCGAAAGACACAACGGAGGGCACCGTCGCATTCTACATGGGAAAAAATGAGGATATGCTACTCAGAGACCAAAATTCGAGTCCAAACGGAGATACATAACCTTGAAGTTTTCTAGAAAGGAACCAAGTAGTACATGGCATGTGAGGGGACCCACACAGCGTGTGGTCCCGCTCCACCGCCTTGCCGCCTCCTTTAGGCCATGCTCGTGTACTCAAGTTGTGTCAGCGTACTTTGGTACATGGCATGATGCTTCACACGGGGTGCCGCATGTGTGCTCTGGCCATGTGTGTGTACCCCGATACAAGGTCGTGTACTTCCACATGGGATCTCACTCTTGTGATCCATCACACAGCTCGTTCGCCTGGGGACGAGGTACACAATGTGTAGGAGGGCTACATGTCGTGCCATTCTTATGTTTTTTTTTTCTGAAACCCTAAGCACCGCAACCAGGGGGCTACACACATTGTGTTCATCGTTGTACACAGTGTGTAGTCAGGTTTTCTGCAGAAATCCGGATCCGAGATCCACGCCTTTAATTTGGTGAATCAAAATGTAAATACAATTTATCTCGAGCTCAATTCATTGATTATTTTTAATTTTATTGCTTATTTTTTAAATTCTAAAAATTTGTATATGCTATGAAATTATGGTATTTTATATTTTATGAATGATATTAGTAATTCTGTGAATATATAAAAAGGGAATTAGGACTCTCATAGGTGGCTTGGGTGGTAGGGGGTTGTTGTATGGGGTGCGGGTCGCGAGGTCGAGTCCTCATGCCCTCTTCTTTGTAACATGAGTATCAATATGATGCACCCTCTAAAAAGGAAATCATTAATTGTGGATCCTATTTTTTTTGGAAAGGGCAATCATTTACTAATAAAAGGGAAATCCGCTCGCTCGCTCGCTCGCTCGATCCCGGTGACAGTCTCTCTCTCTCTTTCCCTCTTCCGAGTATGGCTTTCCCATTTTCTCTCTCGCCCGTAGGTTTATAGCTTTTTCTTTTTGGCTCTATCGATCACTATCTGGCGATTGTCGCCGATTGTGTCCAACGGTATTTGAACGCGGCTGACATTGTTAATATTTTTTATTAATCACTCCGGAACAGGTGAATTTCCTCTTGAACGATCAATTTAAGCGAAGATGCTGGAAGATCTGATGAAGAATCATCTGCTGAGGCATCTCGGAGGCTATGTTATAGGTCTCAACAAGGAAGCAATCAAAACCAGTGGCTGGAGAAGTATGACTCCTTTGTCCCCCCCCCCACAAACAAACACACGCACACAACACTCTCAGTATTTTATCCCATCTTGGTTGTTTTGTTCACCATACTTCTCTGAATTTTCACGATAAGGCGACTTCACTGCTGCTTAGCCGTAAGAGAATTTTCACGATAAGGCAAGTTCACTGCTGCATAGCCTTAAGGGTTATGAGATCACATTATTCCACGTACTGATTGACATAAGATTGGATTAGTCAATAGACAACATACAAAAGATAAGTGAAGATACAATCCCTTTACTGCATGCTCATAATGCCACTTGATTTGGTCATCGGATGGCCATACTCACATGTGGCGTAGATGGCCATACTCATATGTGATGTAGAGTAGTTCCGCAGAAGGATGATTGTAATCTTGGTTCATTGGATAGTGAAGAAGGATGATGATCAGCTAAGATGGAATAAAATTGATTTGAAATGGCGACGTTAACATATTAATACCGCGGGGAGCCATTATTGTAATGTGTGACTTAATTAACCAGCTTTATTACCTTTGTCCCATTGTTTTAACTCAACCATTGTTGATTTATTATTTACTTTGATCCATTTATTATTTCACATTAACCAGTGTATGGGTAGTGGGTGAAGTGTAAATAGACTCCTTAGGCCAAGGGGTTGAGCGCACTACTGAGATGTGAAAAATTTATATTGGGGCTATTCATTTGTTTTTATCATCTTGGTTTGAGTGAACATTTGGAGAATTTACATGGAGTCTGTTAGACCATTTGTATCCATTTGGTTTGGGTGCACCTGTTGGGAATTGTTTTGGGTCTATTTGACTATATGTATTGCTTTGGTTTGAATTCACTTGTGAGGGAATTTTGATTGGTCTTATTAACCCATTTGTATTCCTTTGAATTTTTTTTGGACATGTCTTGTCCGGGAGCCTATTTTTATTTCTCTAGTTTCGCTTCAGTGCCTGCGGATGATGGTATTTGGACCGAATTACATAATTCTGATATGATTTCTCCTTGAATTGTCTTGGTGCATTTGTTTCTATTTAGTAGCTAGTGTTGGCAGTCGTGAACTTGGTTGCACTTTTGATGAACCCCAAAAAAAGAGGTATTAGAGCGTTAGGTTTGGAGTAATTTGAGAGTCGGCTAGCTATTAAACCATAGAACACATTTGTAAAGATGGAAGTCAGGATTCAACTGAAATTAAAAGGTTTCGTAGCTCTTTGAAAAGTTGACTAGTTATTAAACCATAGAGCACATTTGGTTGTTTTGTTCACCATTCTTCTCATAATTTTCATGATAAGGCGACTTCATTGCTGCTTCGCCATAAGAGAATTTTCACGATGCTGCTTAGCCTTAAGAGTCATGAGATCACATTATCACATGTACTGATTGGCATAAGATTTGATTAATCAATAGTCAACATACAAAAGATAAGTGAAGATACAATCCCTTTACTGCATGCTCATAATGCCACGTGATTTGATCTTCGGATGACCGTACTCATATGTGATGTAGAGTAGTTCCGTGCAAGGATGATGGTAATCTTGGTTCATTGGACAACGAAGAAGGATGATGATCAGCACACATGGAATAGAATTGTTTTGAAATGATGACGTTAACATATTAATATCGCGGGGAGCCATTATTGTAATGTGTGACTTAATTAACCAGTATATGGGCAGTGGGTGAAGTGTAAATGGACTCCTTAGGCCAAGGGGTTGAGTGCACTTGTAAGTTGCAAAAAATTTACATCGGGCCTATTCGTTGGTTTGTATCTTGGTTTGAGTGCACTTGTGGAGAATTTACATGGAGTCTGTGAGACCATTAGTATCCATTTGGTTTGGGTGCACTTATAGGGAATTGTTTTGGGTCTATTTGACTATATGCGTTCCTTTGGTTTGAATTCACTTGTGAGGGAATTTGGATTGGTTTTATTGCCCCATTTGTATTCCTTTGAAATTTGTTTGGACATATCATGTCCGGGAGCCTATTTTTATTTCTTTAGTTCCGCTTCAGTGCCTGTGGATGATGGTATTTGGATCAAATCACATAATTCTGATCTGCTTTCTCCTTGATTTGTCTTGCATCATTTGTCTCTAATTTGTAGCTAGCGTTAGCAGTAATGAACTCGGTTGCTCTTTTGATGTGCCCCACAACAAGAGGTATTAGATCCCTAAGTTCTTAGTAATTTGAGAGTCAATTAGCTATTAAACCATAGAGCACATTTGTAAGGATGAAAGTATGGATTCAACTGAAATTAAAAGACATCTGCCTGGACTGAGCTGTAGCCACATGATTCTGGATCAGTTGTACATGCTCTTAAGTCTCTTGAACAAGATGAGGACCAAGTAGTGTTGCCTCACCTGCCTCTGACCAATACAAAGGTGAATGACATGACCTATCTTAAAGAGCCTCATAAGGAGACATCTGAATCGTTTCCTGAAAGCTTTTATTGTAGGAAAACTCGACTAGAGGTATATGTTTCTCCCATGAACCTCCAAAATCAAGGACGCATGCCCAAAACATGTCCTCTAACACACGGATCATACACTCGGACTGCCCGTCGGTCTGAGGGTGATATGTTGTACTCAGAAGTACCTGTGAACCTAGTGTCTTCTTCAACCCCTGCCAGAACCGTGATTTAAAAAGAGCATCTTTGTCCGATACGATGGAATGGGGAATGCCATGAAGGTGTACAATCTCCCGAATATAGATCCTTTTGAGCTCATCAACTGGGAAAGTCTCTCAGATGGGTAGGAAGTGGGTGACCTCGGTTGCACCCATACCCTATCACGACCTCGAGGTGATCTCGACAAACTCGTCAAAAAATCCATGGTGATGTCGTCCTATTTCCACTCAGTAATGGATAGAGGCCGTAGAAGCCCCGCGGGCCGCTGGTGCTCAACCTTCACCCGCTAACAGGGGAAGCACCGAGTGATAAAAACTACAATATGCCCCTTCATACCTTGTCATCAATACCGACGACGTATGTCTTGGTACATCTTGGTAACCCCAGGGTAAATTGCCCAAACAAAGGTGTGAGATTCATGCATCAACTCTTCCTGCATGTCTGTAGGGACCCAGACACATCCGTGAAAGTGCAGGATCTCATCCTTGTCAATAACCCAACCAGGTGATGAGTCCTCTCCTGAGATCGACTCCCTTAGGACTAAGCCCTCAGGATCAGAAAGCTTCCTCATCCTTACCCACTCCAGAAGGGAGGATGTAAATACCAAAGCTGCTAAAACAGGCTTCCCATTATATTCCTGAACCTCTAGGTGCATCTCATAAAACAAGGCCATCAACTGCCACTTACTACTGGCTTCCTGGACGACATGTGTCTAAGTCTTCTAGCTCAGGGCGTCAGCTACTGCATTCCCCTTTTCGGGTGTATAAACAAGCTCAAAGTTGAATGACGACAAGTGCTCTACCCGTTTACGCCGCCTGAGATTCAAATCCCACTGTGTGAAAATGCACTTGAGACTTTTATGGTTCGTGTAAATGACGAACCATTCCCCCACAACAGATAATGCCTTCAACAACTTAGATCATTAACAACGAGTGCTAGCTTGAGGTCGTGCATAGGTTAAATCCGCTCATGAGGTCTTAACTGGCATGACACATATGTTGCAACTCGATCTCCCTACATTAGAACTGCTCCCAACCTGATTCCTCAAGCATCACAATAAACTATATAGCTTCCATCCGGCTCTGGCAGAATCATGATCGACGCTGAAGTCAGTTTCCCCTTCAACTCCTGAAAGGCTGTCTCACAAGCTTCGGAGCAGAAGAAATTCATACCCTTTTTAGTCAAACCCGTAAGAGGCGCTGCTAGGCATGGAAAGTCCTGAATGAAATGCTTATAATAGCCCACCAACCCCAAGAAACTGCATTTTGTCAAAGACATTCTTGGGATGCTCCCAAGAAACTATGACACTCACCTTTCCGGGTCAACAGATACCCCTTAATTCTAAAATGATATGACCCAAGAAGTGAACCTTATCGATCCAAAAGTTGAATTTTATGAGTTTGACATACTGGTGCTCTCTCAGTTTATTCAGCACGATCTTAAGATGTTTGACATGGTCGTGTCGGGTACGAGAATACACCAAGATATCGTCCATTAAGATTACCACAAATGAATCTAGATATGGGTGGAAAACTCAATTCATTAAAGCCATAAAAATTGTTGGCGTGTTTGTAAGGCTGAACGACATAACCAAATCCTCATACAAGACGTATCTATTATGGAAGGCCGTACATGGAATGTCTGATGGTCTCACATGCACCCGATGGTAGCCTGACCTCAAATCGATCTTAGAGAAAACCGTCGCTTTTCAGAGCCAGTCGAAGAGGTCGTCTATATGCGGTAGTGGATACCGATTCTTTATTGTAAGTTGGTTCAATCGATTGTAATCCACACACAACCTAAGGGTACCATCTGACTTCTTGGTGAAAAGGACTGGTGAACCCCATGGCAAAATTATGGGTCGTATAAAACCCTTTGCTTCTAAGCCTTCCAACGGCTTCTTAAGTTCCTGGAGCCATGTAGGAGTTATCCTGTAGGGAGAAATAGACATTGGTGCCGCCTCTGACACTAGCTCAATAGTGAACTCTACCTCTCTCATAGGAGGTAATCTAGAGCAGTTGTCAGAGAAGACGTCCCTGTAGCAATCCACAACAGGAGGGAATTCCATACTATGTATTCCCTGATCACTCATAAAGATACTCGCCATCTGGGTTGTTGCTTTGCCCACCCCACAGTGCTCACGTCCAGTCCGACTTTCCTGGATATCTCATTCATCCTTATGAACATAAGCCCTGCTCTCAGGTGATGTTAAAGACACCCTCCGGCGATAGTAATCAACATGGGCGTGGTATTGAACCAACCAGTTCATCCTGAGAATGACATCGAAACCTCTCATCTTGAGGACAAGAAGATTTCAGAGGAAAATATATCTACCCACTTTAAGAGGACAATATCTGCATTGACATATACTCTCTGATCGTGCCCCTAACGGTGTGTCGAGAGTCATTACGCCATAGTAGTATTCCATTTCTTGGCCCAAACTTTTCATGATTGCCTCAAATATAAAAGTGTGAAGCGCCCGTATCAAATAAGGCAGAAACCAAAATATAGGCTACTAGAATAGTACCTCTTACTGTAGAAGGCCTTGGACTTTGTTCCTCCGGAGTATGGTGCACTGCATATATATGGCCAGATCTGCGGCTCTGAGATGGAACTTGACTAACCTAGGCAGGTCCGCTCTGCTGGTGCTGAACCTCCGAGGTCTAATTACTTCGACCACTACCACTTCCTCAGCCTAATCGGTCGGTAGTAGACCATCTCCCTGCCTAACACAGAGCTAATGATTTTGTACCTGAATGTGGTGTTGGTACATATCCATTTTCACTAGGTACTGGAGAGAAAGTTTAGCGGAAATGCTGTAGGTGACCTATCCTGCTGCAAGATCGACACTCGATTGGGTTCCTCGTACGCTGGGACTTCTTATGGCCTGTCCTAACACACTGATGGCACACCACATAACTGTCGGTGTGTGTTATCTGGCTGACACTTCCCCCGCAAGCAGACTTGAAACAACGTTTCCTGTCGTGAGACGAACTGTCTCCCTGTCTCAATGTTGAACCGCTCCGAATTACACTATCAGCTTCCCTCAGGTTCCGCTCAGTGATGAGGGCTTGGTTCACTATCTCTGAAACAGTGGTCAACCGAAAGACATTCACTTGCTATCAGATGGTGTATGCAAAGCTCATCCTCAAACCGTCTCGTAATTGTCAACTCATCACTAATCAGTATCGGTGCAAAATGCTGAAGCTCGGTGAAACGAGCTGAATAATCCATCACGAACATGGAACCCTGTTGTAGGTGCATAAACTCTTTGGAGCGGTCTACTATCACAGTCTGCGGAAAGTAGTCATAAAAGGCGGTTTGGAAGTCTGCCCACACTATACCCCGATGACATCCAACCAACGTTTGGTGGAATCAAGGAGCATATAGGTGGCGAGTTTGACCCTCTACTATAGAGGCGTCTCCATATGCTCGAAAATCGATAAAACGACCTCCAGCCCTGACTAAACAGCCTGCCATCCCTCAAGAAGGTGGGAGGATGTTGCTGATGGAATTCTCGCGTCAACTCTGCCATAGTAGGGACAGGTCACAGAGCTCCTCGTATAGACTGCATGAAACACAAAAAGCTCTGTCGAAACTGAGCATCGACGCCTAGTGGAGGATCAACAGGAGGTGCCTCTAGTGGTACTACAGGAGGTAATACTGGTGGCTCAGGGCCCACCACCTCCGGAGTATGGCCGTCGCCACCCTCCCAGTGTATGACTTGAGGACGTCGTGACAACATAACTCTACAATTGCCAAACGCACACCTTAGATACAATTTAACAGCGGATAGGAATCGATATAACAGGAAAGGATAGGTATGAGGCCTTCCTATAAACGAGTCACCCCTCACCGCCTGCTCCTAAATCCAGGTTTATGTGATAAGAAATATCACAAAGGAATACAGGAGACACTGCCTACTGCTCATTACTAAGGTCAGGTTAGGGTCAAGATCTCACATCACACATCAGAGGTTCCGATATATGAAGTGTCAATTGAAAGGGATAGAGGAAAACACCCTTTTCAATTGGCATCCCCATTTAACGGTAACCATTTCATTTTAAAATTAAAATTTATTTAAGTTTATTCTTATTTATATGCATATAGATATCACATTTCAGTTAGATGTGCGTCACAATTCCCAATTTATAAAGGCCCACACTCTTTATAAACTATTATTGGAAAATCAAGTAACTGCGACCTGACCTTTACGTCTGGTATCAGGATGTAACAGGTCATGTTTAATGATTTGATTGAATGAACTACCATTTCCAATTTATAGAAGTACATGCTTCATAAATTACAATTGACATTTAATCCAATCAACTAATATTTCAGCCCATAGAACTAGTGGTTCATGGATCAAACATGACAGAATTGGTTAATTAAGGTACCATCATCAATTTATATCGGAAAACACCATTTAGATTGATGCAGACTGCTACAGTTGGGGGGACCCTGCCTGTAACACCCTAAGCTTTCACGGTACGTTTCCCTTTGAATAATGCAATAGCTTGCATTGAACGCAACTTCGAGATTCTGACACACCGTGACCAATCAAACTAGCTGTTATGAATAGTAATACCCACCTTTTGAAATTTTATAAATTTTATTTTTCAAAAAGGACTTCATTTTTGAATTTGGAATATCGAAATTAGCTTAGAGTGAATTTTTGGTATTTTTATGAAAACTTTCAATTTTTGATGAATAGTGAAAAACAATGTGTTATTGGTTAAAACCGACTTTTTATTTAAATAATTATTTATTTTATTTAAATTTATTTTAGGTCAAAATAGATACATAAAACCTATGTAAGTTCATTGTAATTCATTTGAGCCATTTTATAATAAGTTTAGATATATAAAAATTTTATTGAACTTTTTACCGCCTTTTACCCACCTTCTAGGAGCATTTGCAAATTTGCATAAAACTTAATTTTACTGCTTCTGTGAATTGAATTTCAAAAATCCGAGAGACATGGTTGATATCAATAAGTAAAATTTGGTTCAATAAGATGAAAATAATTTTTGATGAATAACAACTTTTGACTTTTATTTACCACGGTTAAAATTAAATAGGGTAATTAAAGGTAAAAATGATATTATAATTACCCTAACACACGTTCTAATTCTATTGGATAAGTGTAATTTGACCAAAAACAACCTTAGGAATAAAATATGATCCTTTAGGTCCTCTTAAATTAGATTAGGACATTTATTATTATTTAATTTAAAGAAGAGTTAAAAGAGTTAAATTCAAGTTTTCATAATTAAAACATTTTTAATATAGGGTTATACATAAGATAAATTCGACTATAAATATTCATTAGAAAGCTAAAAGGATTTCCTACATAATTGTATTTTATTTATAATTTTTAGACATTAAATAATTAAATTTATTTATGACATAATGATGATGCAGTAATTACCTTATTAATGAAAGATTAAAATAATTGATACCCAAATAAATGTAATTTGAGACTTTTAATGAATTACACTAATTTTATAGGTTAATATGACATGTTAGAGTTGATTCAATTAATTTTTTTCGAAGTAATCATGCTGTTATGATTTTAACAAAAAACAAATACCAAATAGTGTCAAAATTGACATAAAATAGTTTTTAAAACAAATACTATATTATTGGTTGATATAATATTCCTAAAAATCTAAGGTTCAGCCAAAGGACTTAAATAATATTATATATGTCTTTAATAAACCACTTGAAGTTCTCTTGGAAGTTTAGAGTAAGTTTATTAACCATATAGTGTAAGAATACAAGAAGACACGATAAAAGTTAAACTATTTAACTAAGAGTTAAATCTAAAAGATAAAGTTAAAATGGTAACCTAAACTTATCTAAAACCTATTGGTTGAGAGTTTTCGACCCATAACCACCTAAGGCTCGAAATAAATTCATTTGGAGCCATTATAAACCGAATATGATTGTATAATAAATTAATACTTTCATCTTTCCTAAAGTGACCCTCACCCCTTTTATAAAAGGGCACTTCCCATTCTCTTAATTTCACACCTCCAAAACCATTTGGCTCGGCCAAACCCTGCCCAAATATCCCCCAAACTTCCCTCACTTCAACTTAGAGGTCTTATTTTGATAAAAAAACCAACCTAATGAGCCCTTTTGATCAACTCAAAAGGAATCACCCGAAGAAGAGGTAAATATTTCATCACCACTTTCTAGATCTTCTCTTCTTCCACTTCCTCTTTCTTTATTGTTTCAATTCTAAAATAATAACTCCAGTATCTCCTACATACTGTGATGTTATTATAAAAATGGTACAACCGTATTCATTATTCTATCCATCCTATGAATGACATGTCACCATACGTGCGTACGTACGGCTTACCGTCTCCACGCCGTGGTGTAGTTGTTATTCAATACATTATTATTTGAATGGGTATAATAATGATGTATAATTGATGTAAATAATAAATATAACATGTTAATGATTCTGTATATATGATATACCATCCATTTACATACGATTTTAATATGAAAAAAATGAAATTGTCGCTCGTGCGTACGTACGAATTACCGTCTCCACGAACGCAATGAGATTCATTTTCCCATTGTAACCATTCAAGAATAATTTTCATTTTATGATTAATAATAATATTTAAGAACTTAATATCATTCTAGATATGAATCAAATACATCCTATCCATAACAAACATGACTTACGTAACAAAACTTATAAAGTCAAACGAATCAGTTAACACCGAAACGACGATAATACTAAAATATTATTAACAAAGAAATATTATAAGATCATATATGATATCATAATTATATATGTGGTTCTTGTATAATTTAATAACAACGATTTAACTATTATACAGGAGGTTAACGTACCCTCGATCTTGGAAAAGTACAAGGTAAGAGTTAATTTCACCATCTCTTTATTATCTGAGGTTGTTTTTACGTAAATATTTACTGGGACCTCTTTATCATCCACATCCGTGTTTTCTTAAAAATGTATTTCCAAACATTTTTATTATTTACTAGATTATGGGTTAAAGTCATTTATACCCTTGTTTTACCTTCTATGTTTTGAAAGGAATCTTTCCGTCGTTTTCCAAATAAGGTACTTTATGACCTTTTCGACAAAATTAAGATAAGATTGTTTTTTTAACTTATATGGCGGGTGGGGCTATTTTCTGCCGTTATAATACCTTCGAAGCTTTCCTTACAAGCTTATAAGAATGTTTTCAAAACAAATGTTTTCTTTTATAATTATGTGACTCTTAAATGATATCAAAATATAAAGAAATATTTCTCTCAAATAGTTTTGATTTCATCTATGTCAACATCCTTTGATAAATTTTACACTTGTTTGAAGTTGATTTATTATGATAAAAATCTTCCATATTGTATTGAAGGTTTTGTGATATGTTTGACTGTGGATGTGATATTTTTATACCATTCATGGTTTATGGATAAATTATTGACATTTTGTATGCTAATACGAATGTTTATGTTATGTTTAAACCTTTTCGTATGAGGAACGCGAACGCATTGGACTTAGTAAGTGACGGGTGAAGCCCGCTATAGCTCCTCGATGCATCGGTAGGTCTCATGAGACAAACTAGTGTCTTGGCACAAGGCCTTGACAAAATCTTATTTGTAGTCTTGGCACAAGGCCTTGACTATGTGGTTATGAAGTCTGACATTATGCATTCCATCATTATAAAATTGGCTATTGATATTGCATGTGATTATTCGACTAGTAGAATATCCATGTGAGTAAGTAAATGACATTATTTTGATTTATATTTGCCATATTATGATGTAGTTTAAGCTTAAATGGTTTTGGTTTTAGTCTTATACATCGCCTTAAATGTTTAAGCTTATTTAGGAAATTTTTCGCTATATTGTTATCCTAACTGAGTATCTGAGCATCTGAGCTCACCCCTTTCTATGTTTTATTTTTTCCAGGATGTGAAGAAGTATACTATGACTGACCTGCAGAGATAGTCTAAGGAATATGAGTGTAGTTTATGGAGATAATGTTGTTGTTGTTTTTTTATTTTATAATGTAATGTAAAACTTATGAATGTATCTCGCACTTCCAAGGCTACTAAACTAATCGGTCTTTCGGGATTTGATTCATTGTGATCATGCCAATGTTATGTAATAATGCACCGATTCTGGGAAACTGGGGTTGGGGCGTTACACTGCCACCCGGCAGGTATATTCTAGAAGAAAGGGGACCCCTAAAAAGGTTAAGGTTGTTCGGGAGTCATGTGGGAACCTACGACACACGTGAAACCCCAACAGAATGGGGGAATAAAGCAGGCAGCAAAGGGGACCACAATGGGGCAGTTAGAACAATATTTTTAGAGGCTCCTTGGGGGCTTGGGCGGGAGAGCATTTGGGGGCTCCCGAAGTATTCTTGGTATTTTCTTCTTCTTCTTTTTGCCATACTGCACAAAGTCAGTAACTAGGTACGATTTGATGTTACTTTGAATATACTACAATTTGATGTTTGTTCAGCGTGGGGTCTCTATCATTTTTTGTCCGACTTGCCAGATCCTTTCACCACCCCCCAATGCTTCGCCTCCTTGAGCGAGTGACGAACGAAGCGTTCAATTATGGATACTCGGCTTCAGTCTCGATTGGAGGCGTTGGATTAGCGGATGGAGCGCGCCGAGGCAGGACGAGATCAGTGTATTGATCGGGTGGAATCAACATTATCTAGATTGGCGACCATGGTGAGAGCGTTTCAGCAAGAAATTTTCGGGTTAAAAGAGCTACAAATTTCTATGGATGGCATTGTGCATTGTCTAGAGAAGCTGTCGATGCAAGGAGGCGACGACCTCTGCACCAAATTTGGGGTCAGGTGAGTTGTCGCTATGCTCGCACGATTAACCGGGACCGATCGAGGGGACGTCGGGACCGATCGAGGGGACGCTAGGGTCAGGGGAAACTTCGGGTGATGGTTTCAGACCGATGTTGGCAATACAACGAGTTGAACTCCCAATTTTTGACGGACAGGACCCTCGAGGTTGGATCAGCAAAGCATAACTATATTTTCGAATTAACCAAACGCACGAACAAGCTAAAATTTCGTTGGCTCAGGTGAGTATAGGGGTGGCTATACATTGGTTCACGGTCTTGGAAGAGGCGTATCCACAATTGACTTGACATCAATTTAAAGAGGAGTTGATGGAACAATTTAGTGGATTTGAAGTGCAAAATCCTTATGAAGAACTAGCTGCAAATCAGCAGCATGACACGGTCCAGGAATACATAAAATGCTTTGAGTTCCTGGCGTTACTCATTCCACGCCAACCATAATCTCAATATGTGGGGTATTTCCTCCATGGGTTGTGTGAGGGAGTACGATGCTGAGTGCGTATTCATAACCCAGAGACCCGTTTACAGGTGATGCGGCTGGCACAAACATGTTGAGCTAGCTCTCAAATAAGGGGTTGGAGCACAGTATCAGGTGGGAGGATCGCGCTGGGCTGGCGGCAAGGACTGGTCGAGTCCCTCTAGGGGAATCTTTTCTCAACAACCATGTCCAACCCCTCCGCTGCTAAGACGGGGAGGGGAGCTACCGGGCAGAAACAATAGAGGCACCACATATAGCTCTGATTGGAGCTAATGGGGTTCTACAATTAACTAGTCAAGAGTGGAAGGATCGAAAGAGGAAGGGATTGTGTTTTCATTGCGGAAAACCTTACAATCCCCATGCATAGGTGTTCCGATCCCAAGATGAGAGTGTTAATATTGGGGGAAGAGGATGAAGAAGATGTACCAGCTCGACAACAGGATAGGGACACCAAACCGACGGAGGTGGTTGAAGAAATTCGTGAGGTTGAATGTAAGTTTGTGTATTTGCAGGGCTGGAGAATTTTATGCGGCACTAGAAACTACCCGGAGGAATCCACTATGTCTCTGAAAATCGAAGACAATATTAAAGGAATTTCTGTTTTAATTTTACTCGATAGTGGGGCCTCCCACAATTTTATTAGTCCAAAATCGGTCAAAATTCTGGGGTTGACCGCACATATGGTTAACAATGGGGGCTTACGGGTGTTCGATAGAAGCCCATGTCTTGGATATTGCTGGACTGGATTTAATTTTGGGTTTGGCATGGCTGAGTACCCTCGGGGATGTCTGCATCAATCGGAAAACCATGGTGATGAAATTTGCGGTGGAAAATTAGTTCACTCTCTTGGTGTTGCGGAATCGTCGGGAGACAGAATGACAAAAACTAGAGAGAAACGAAAGAAAGAAATCAAACAGAACACAACGATTTACATGGTTCGGGAAAAATCCCTATGTCCATGGGAGAGGCAGAATTCACTATATTGGGAGCACAAAATTACAGAGGGTTTCGGTGGTAAACCCTAGCCCGAAATGGGCAACATAAGAAGAAGACAATCCACTGTTCCGAAAAGTAAGTCTGCGTGCTACAGTGATCAGCGGCCAACTTTGTCAAAAGCACTACAGTGAAGTTGAACCCAAAGTCCGTGCCGCTACAGTGTTTGTCGGTGTCGGTCGGTCAGCTCGACCCGCGAAAGTTGCGGGCCACAATCATTCGGCCCAACCGGATCGGGCAACACCAATCCAACAATCTCCCACTTGTAGCCTGATCCGCTGCACTACTATGCTTCGATGCAACTGATGAAGACAACTTACTTAATCTAAGTTATTTTTCTTCTTCACTCACCAGTGGCGTGCTTCCATTCACAAATTCATGAAATACAAACTGTTTTCCTCTTATGCTCCCATCAGGTCCTCCATCATTCTGCCTCTCATCCTCCGTTCATCAGTGGAGACCAACAGAGGCACAACAGTGCATCAACTTATTTATCACCATAGGCTTTGTCAACATGTCTGTCGGATTGTTAGTTCCACATATCTTCTGCAATGTCAGCAACCCATCCTGTATCAGACCTCTGATGAAATGGTACTTCAACTGAATGTGCTCCGTTCGGGCATGAAACACTGGGTTCTTGGAAAGATGTATAGCACTCTGACTGTCACAGTGCAATACATTCTCCTCTCGCTTTCTTCCCAATTCATCCAAGAAGTTTTTCAGCCAAACCATCTCTTTCCCGACTTCTGTTACAACAATGTATTCTGCCTCTGTGGTGGATAAAGCCACCACCTTCTGCAATTGTGATATCCAACTTATCGCAGTTCCTCCACAGGTAAAAACATAACCCGTGGTACTCCTCCTGCTGTCGACATCGCCTCCAAGTTCAGCATACACATACCCCTGCAATGAATTTCCTTTCCCAAAGTATAGAGGTACCTCCTTGCTGCCCTTAAAATACCTCAGTATCCACTTCACAGCTTCCCAATGTTGTTTTCCAGGGTTAGCCATGTACCTGCTCACAACTCCCACTGCATGAGCAATGTCAGGTCGAGTACAGACCATGACATACATCAGGCTTCCAACAACTGATGCATATGGAACTCTTGCCATGTATTCAACCTCTTCTGCCGTCTTCGGTGATTGCTCCTTTGATAGTTTGAAGTGGCTCGCTAGGGGAATAGAGGCTGCCTTTGCTTCCAGCATGCTGAATCTTCTCAGAACCTTCCCAATGTAATCAGCCTGTGACAACATTAATGTTCCAGCTGTGCGGTCTCTCTTGATCTTCATCCCCAGAATCTTGTCAGCTTCTCCAAGATCCTTCATTTCAAACTCCTCAGCCAACTGCCCTTTCAACTCATTAATCCTCTGCATACATGATCCTGCAATGAGCATGCCATCCACATACAGAAGCAATATAATGTATTCATCACCGAAAGACTTGATGTAGCAACAGTGATCCATGCCACATCGTCTATATTCATTTTTAGACATAAATGAATCAAACTTCCTGTTCCACTGCCTGGGTGCCTGCTTCAGTCCGTATAAGCTCTTCTGGAGTTTGCACTCCAGGTCTTCTTTTCTAGACATTACATATCCCTCTGGCTGCTGCATGTAGATGTCCTCCTCCAGATCTCCATGAAGGAAAGCAGTCTTGACATCAAGCTGCTCAAGATGCAAATCTTCTGACGCCACAATGCTGAGAACCACCCGGATGGTGGTAAGCTTCACTACAGGTGAGAAGATTTCAGTGAAATCTACTCCCTCCTTCTGTTGAAAGCCTTTCACCACCAGCCTTGCCTTGAACCTCCTCTTGCCATCATGTTCTTCCTTGACCTGGTAGACCCACTTATTGTGCAATGCTTTCTTTCCTCTTGGCAGAGGTGTCAGCTCCCAAGTGTTGTTATCATGCAATGAGAAAATCCCCTCCTTCATAGCTAGCTCCCACTTGCTCGACTCCTTCAGCTGCATTGCTTCTTCAAATCATTCTAGTTCTCCACCGTCAGTCAATAATAAATAGTGCAATGATGGTGAATACCTCTGCACAGGCCTTCTCACCCTTGATGATCTCCTCAACTCCATTGGAGTAGGAGGTTCCATCGGTTCCGATCTCTCAAGCTCAGACACACCTTCAAGCTCCACTTGCTCTTTGCACTCTGATTCAATGTTCCCATTTTCATCTTCAGCTTCATGACGGCCTTTGTACATGACACCTTCATTGAAAACCACGTTCTGACTCCTGATGACCATCTTCTTGTGATCATCCCAAAACTGGTAACCAAACTCATCAGCACCATAGCCAATAAAGAAACATGGCTTGGACTTAGCATCAAGCTTGTCCCTTGAGTTAGCATCAATGTGTACATAAGTCAAACTGCCAAAGACTCTTAAATGTGAGAGTTTTACCTCCTTACCAGACCAGAG
Organism: Viscum album; assembly: GCA_963277665.1. Classification (NCBI taxonomy): domain Eukaryota; kingdom Viridiplantae; phylum Streptophyta; class Magnoliopsida; order Santalales; family Viscaceae; genus Viscum; species Viscum album. The sequence continues at coordinate 1,071,137,299 of OY728127.1, read as the reverse complement.
CTCCTCGGGTAGGCGTTCTCCCATTGGCACAGATGGACTCCTATTGATCAGATACGCTGCCATGTTCACTGCATCAACCCAGAAGGTTTTGGGCAACCCTGAGTGCAGCCTCATGCTCCTGGCACGTTCATTCAGTGTCCTATTCATCCTCTCTGCCACACCATTCTGTTGTGGTGTTCCTGGGATTGTCTTCTCCCACCGAATTCCATTATCAGAACAAAATTCCCTGAACTCCTGACCGCCATACTCTCCACCGTTGTCAGACCTCAAACATTTCAGCTTTGCTCCTGACTCGTTCTCCACCATGACTTTCCACTTCTGAAACATCTTGAACACATCAGATTTATTCTTCAGAAAGTAAACTCATACCTTCCTTGTTGAATCATCGATGAATGTCACATAATATTGTGACCCTCTGAGGGATGGTACTGGTGCAGGCCCCCAAACATCTGTATGCACCAGGTCCAGCTTTTCAGCCTTAGGTGTTCTGCCCCCTTTTGCAAAGGACACCTTCTTCTGTTTTCCAAAGATGCAATCTTCACAGAAGCCTACTTCCACCGACTTCAGCTCTGGTAGCAACCCTTTTGTTGCTAGCACTTTCATCCCCTTTTCACTCATGTGGCCGAGTTGTAATGCCATAATTGAGAACCTCCGACAGCTTCCAGTGATGCAGCCATGTCCATGCAAGTTTCTGTCATGTTGTACAGGGTGCCAATCTTTGCTCCTCGAGCTATGATCATAGCTCCTCGGGTGATCTTCCATGCACCACCAGTGAATGTGGTACTCAACCCTGCATCATCAAGTTGTCCAACAGAAATAAGGTTTCTTCTCAAGCCAGGGATATACCTCACATTTTCCAGAACCAGCAAACTCTCACTGTTGGTTTTGATCCGTGCATCTCCTTTACCCACAATCTGCAAGGGCTCGTCATCAGCAAGATGCACCTTGCCAAAATTTCCAGAAACAAAATTGTTCAGGAAACCCTTCTCTGATGTAGAATGGAAAGACGCCCCAGAGTCTAAAATCCAAGACTCCATCGGGCTGTCCACGCTCAACAACAACACGTCATCAGTTCCTTCAGCTGTAGTGTTTGCTCTACTGGTTTCAGGTCCCTTCTGGTTATCTCTGCACTCCTTCTTGACATGTCCTTTCTTCCCGCATGACCAGCAGGTAGGACCAGGCCCCTTTGCCTTGTCTCTGCTCTTTCCTCTTGACTTCGATCGTCCTCTGCGATTGTCCCGCTGTGGGTACCTTCCTCTTCCTTCAACGTTCAAAGCAGAACTAGAGAATCTGCCTGATTCTCTTCTTCGAACATCCTCACTAAGGATTAGGTCTCGTATATCTTTCAGAGCCATCTTCGTATTCCCCGAAGTGCTGCTCACAGCTGTTACAGTTGCTTCCCAACTCTCTGGTAATGAAGATAGTAAAACCAGAGCACATACCTCATCACCAAGATCAATGTCCACCGAAGACAACTGACTTATAATAATGTTGAATTCGTTGATATGATCTGCAACAGGTCTCCCTTAAACCATTTTCAGGTTGAACAATCGTCGTATCAAATGTACCTTGTTTGCCACAGAAGGCTTCTCATACATATTTGTGAGGGCTTTCATCAGATCCACCGTCGTCTTCTCCTCTCGGATGTTGAACGCCACGTTTTTTGCCAACGTCGGGCGCACAACACCCAGAACCTGTCGGTCCAGTAGCTCCCACTCCAATTTCTCCATGTCTGCCGGCTTCACACCCAGAAGTGGCAACTGCATCTTTTTCTGATAAAGATAATCCTCGATCTGCATCCTCCAGAAACTGAAATCAGTTCCATCGAAGCGATCGATCTTCACTTTGCCTTCATCCAGAGCCATCGTTGGAGAATTCCGAACTCACCCTCTGATACCAGTTGTTGCGGAATCGTCGGGAGACAGAACGACAGAAACGAGAGAGAAACAAAAGAAAGAAAGCAAACAGAACACAACAATTTATGTGGTTCGGGAAAAATCCCTACGTCCACGGGAGAGGCAGAATACACTATATCGGGAGCACAAAATTACAGAGGGTTTCAGTGGTAAACCCTAGCCCGAAATGGGCAACATAAGAAGAAGACGATCCACTGTTCCGAAAAGTAAGTCCGCGTGCTGCAGTGATCGACGGCCAACTTTGTCAAAAGCGCTACAGTGAAGTTGACCCCGAAGTCCGCGCCGCTACAGTTGCGGGCCACAAGCATTCGGCCCAACCGGATCGGGCAACACCAATCCAACACTTGGGAGTCCAACGTACTGACCGTGCAACATTATCGCTGGAGCAGTGGACTCGGGGATAGAATTTCAGCAGCATACATCGCCAGTTAATTGGGGGCAAGCGGAGTAGTGGGGAGCAACTCTTGTCTATCACCAAAGCCACAAATTGCAACAGGTCTTCCTTCACTTTCTTTCAGTTTTTTATGAACTCAGGGGTCTTCCTGTGCAGAGGCAGCGCGAACATACAATTAGCCTCATCCCTGGTCAAGGACCGGTTTCGGTGCGTCCATATAGATACCCCTATTTTCAAAATAATGAAATAGAAACACAAGTGCAGGAGATGCTGACTAGTGGTATAATCAGGCCCAATTCAAGTGCCTTTTTGAGCCCGGTATTGTTAGTTAAAAAAAAGATGGGTCGTGGCGGCTATGTACCGTGCGTTGAATAAGGTTACCTAATAGAAGTGTTGAAGTAAGTACACAAAGTTCTCCAGCAGAAGCAGAATGTTCTCGGCCTCCTCTGTTATATACTTACGTAATATGTGTGGGGAAAAGGAGGCTTAATAACTCCAGGGGTAAAGTTGTAATTAGCTTGGTTTAGTTGAGGAGGGGAAAGTCCATAAGGCCAGTCGGTCCGTGATCGTGGTCTGGGTTGCATGCCATTGGCCTGGAAAAGTTCAGAGACTTCCAGGAGAGTCTGAATCGGTTAGTAGTTTCTGCTTCTTGCTGTCAAAATTGTAGAAGTTCCTCTTTATTCTGTCTATTCAATAGAAAATCTTTCTATATTTTTTGATATTCCTATCAAATTGGTGATTTCATTGAGAGCCTTATAGAGAAACTAAAAGAGAGAGGATTTAGGAGGAATTAAGAAGTTCCTTAATCTGTGGAATTGGAGTGTGAAAGTCTGGATGTTTAATCTTATGTCCACACGAATGGAATCTAGAATGGTGGCAGTGGAAACCTCAGTTATAGAACTGAAAACGGGAATGCAGTCGCTAACAACAGCTATAGAACGGCTCGTGAAAGGCCAAGAAGAAAATGTGGTTCAAAATTCCAGCAAAAATAAGTCCGAAATAGAAGGTGATGAGGAGAGTGGACTGCACATGGAAGGAGAAGGAGGTGAACGCCGTACTAAACTTCTGGATGAAGGACAGAAATGGCGCGACTCCAGTTGGTACGAGCTACGAAGTCTTTCTCAACATGTCACTATGCCGACATTCTCTGGCGATGATCTGGTAAGCTGGATTATTCGAGCGGAGACATATTTCTCCATACATCGCACACAAGAAGAGATGAAGGTGCCTTTAGCTCAACTATGCAAGGAAGGCATGGTGCAATACTGGATAATCTCGTTAAAGTCGGTTAAAACGGAACTTACTTGGACAGAACTTAAAAAGGAGTTGCTCGGACGTTATGGAACGACAGCAGAGGAAGATCCAGTAATTTTCCTCAAGGGATTAAGACAAGAAGGGACCGTGGATGAATACATAGATGAATTTGAGCGGGTAGGAGGATTGAAACTGGAGATAGACAATGATGTCCTAACTCATGAGCTGCGGAATAAAGCAAGGTTGCTGATTCTGTCCACGAGAGTAGAGCGAGAGTTTTTGATAACAGAAGTACTTCAAAATTCTGAAACCCGAGGAAAACCTGCTGTGAGCAGTGGCCAGGGACGGCAATGGAACACACCTACTGCTGTGAAAACAATTCTTCCGGCTGCAGCAAATGACCGAGAGCAAAGGGGTAATGTTCAACCTAGATGGGAAGGGGTGTGAAATTTATCTCGAGAAGAGTTTGAGGAACTAAAAGCCAAAAGATTATGTTATACATGTGGACAAAGATTTATTCATGGTCATAAGTTTCCTGAAAAAGGATTTAAACTTATGGTGTGAGAGTGTATGGATACAAATCAAGAGGAACCAGGAGAAACACCTGCAGAAAGTGGGTCAATACAGGAGTCATGATGAACTATGGGAGTTGGAGATGCAAGGAGCAGTTTTGTCTGGAGTAGAAAATCTCCAAACTCGAAGTCCCAGATCGATGCTTATGGAAGTATAGAAGAAGTGCCGGTGTTAATTCCGGTAGATAGCAGTGCAATCCATATTTTTTTGTCCAAACAACTTACAACACACCGAGACGCCACCATTTTATATTAGATCAGAGGATGGACATCGTGTTGTTTCCAGAGGACTGGATTTAGTTCTTGGAATATCTTGGCTGGAAACTTTAGGATCATTCACTACGCACTGGAAAAACATGATGATGAGTTTTGAATGGGGAGGAAAAGGAGTCACGTTGCAAGGCACACAACATTTTCAGCACAGTCCGAGGGCTTTGTAGGAGTATACAGGTGGTGGGCGTTGTTGAGTGCAGGATTTACTTTGGGCATCAGAAACAAAAATAGATGAGGAGATACATAAATTAACTCCAGAACAATCGAACCAACCTGGAGGGCTGTTAAGACAATTTAAAACCATTTTTGTTGGACCACGTACTTTACCACTGAAAAGAGAAACATACCATGCAATCAACCTGAAAGTTGGGGTGGATCCGGTTAATGTTAGGCCTTACAAGCATGCCTATCAGATGAAAAATGAAATCAAAAAGCAGGTTGCAGAATGTTGAATGATAAGAGAGGTGGACCCAATTCCCAAGATGCCTCTTTAAGGGAGGTCTTGAGGTTATTTTATAATGAATCATAAAGTCCAAATAAGTCCTTAAGTCCGATGTGGGATACAAACTTCACTCCCCCTCAAGCTAGGTCTACCTAGCTTGAATACATAATTAAAGAAAACAAACCAAAGCAAAACAAAGAAAAAATACTTCATCACTCCCCCTCAAGCTGGACATACCCAGCTTGAATACAAAACAAGACAAAAGAGAACAAAAGATAATCCGCCATGGGTGCTGCTCCCCCTCAAGAAGTTGATAGATGATGTCGCTGAAAAAGATTGTCACCCAACAAACAACGCCCGTCATGCAGAACCAGTAAAAATAGTTGGAATTAGGATGCAAAGGCAGGCGGGGCCGGTCGACGGAGCGCCGGGAAAGCTGCATTGGTGGGGTCAGATGACGTAGCGTCGAGAAAGCCGCACAGGGGGGTCGGGCGATGGGGTGCTAGGAGAGGCGAATGGGTGGGGCTTGACAATGGTGCGCTGGGAGTTCCGCAGAGGCGGGGCTCGTCGAAAGTGCGTCAGGAAATCCATATAGGCGGGGCGGGTCGTCGACGCGCTGGGAATGCCGCACAGGCAGGCCAGTCGACGAGGCGTCGGTAAAGCCGCACAGGCGGGCCGATCGATAGAGCACCGGGAATGTTGCACAGGCGGACCGGTCAACGGAGCGCTGGGAAAGCCTCACAGGCGGGCCGGTCGATGGAGCGCCGGGAAAGCTGTTGAGGCGGGGCTCGAGCAGGGGGCTGTCGCGTTGGAGGGTGGAGGTCAGTGGCTGATAGACCAGTTGCGGAATGGATGCCGCTGTAGGAGGCGGGGTTACTGGGTGCCGACGCGAACACGCTAGGGCGCCAAGGGGATGCCTCGCGGGAGGGAGGGCCTTCGGGGAGCGTTGCGTGTAGAGTCGGGGTCGGTGGATTTGGGTCTCCGAGAATACCGCAAAGGAGCCGCAGGCGGGATTCGCACGCAGGGAGGCGGAGAAAGCCGCAGAGAGAGGGAGGGCTAGCCAGGGCGCAGAGAGGGTTCCTCCTGGATGGAGCCGACATGTAGAGGGATCCGCCAAGCAGTGGACGGGAGAGGTCGATGTGGAGGTGGGGATTCCTTGAGAGGTAGGTGACGCACCTGCTGGGAGGGGGGGGTGACTGTGATGATGACCTAAGGCCGAGGGCCGCCGCCACCAATGGGGGGAATCCCTAAGAAAACTAGGGCAAAATATAACCTATGGCTCACCGGCCATGGAGGCTGCCCCCCGGGAAAAAATAGGTTTTCAACTAGAGAACAGAGAGAGGGGAGGGTGGTCTAGGGTTAGAGAACCTCCTTTGATACCATCTAGAATGGAATGATGAGAGAGGTGGACCCAATACCCAATATGCCTCTCTAAGGGAGGTCTTGAAGTTATTTTATAATGAATCATAAAGTCCACATAAGACCATATGTCCGATGTGGGATACAAACTCCAACACAAAATTATTGGCACAAAGGTTTGTTAGACATAGTAACCGTTCTTATTCAAGCCTGATTATCCTTGTTACCAAAAAGGATGGTGGTTGGAGAATGTGCGTTGATTATTGAGCCTTAAATAAACTCACAATACCGGATAGATGCCCTATACTAGTTATTGAGGAGCTTATGCATGGATTATGTGGAGCAAAATATTTTACAAATGTTGATTTGAAATCCCGATTCCATATGAAGGAACAAGATATTGAGAAAACAACCTTCAAAACTCATGAGGGACATTACGAGTATCCTGTAATGCCATTCGGTTTAATGAATGCCCCTGCAACTTTTTAGGCTACCATGAATTCAATTTTCCGACCATTGGTGCGGATAATGGTGCTTGTTTTCTTTGATGACATTTTGATTTATAGCAGCCGCTGGGAAGAACATATGGAAGCTCTTCAAAGGGTATTAGAAACAGTGCAGAATAATGTGTTGTTCGCAAATCAGAAGCAATGCTCCTTTGGTAGTAAGAATGTAGAATATTTGGGACATGTTATTTCTAAAGAAGGGGTTTCTATGGATCCAAAGAAGCTTGCGGCAGTCAAGCAGTGGCAACAACCTAGAAACGTTCAGGAGGTTTAGGGATTTTGAAGTTTGACCGGGTATTACCGAAGGTTTATTAAAGATTATGGGAAAATTGTCAAACCATTATCTGCTTTGACTAAAAAGGGAAACTTTATCTGGTCGACAACACCTCAAGAATCTTTTGAAACCTTGAAGTCTTGTATGACTACAACGCCACTGTTGTGCATGCCTAATTTCTCAATTTCTGTAGAATGTGATGCCTTCGGGGTTGGTATTGGAGCGGTTTTTACACAAGTAGGTCGACCACTTGCTTATTTTAGCAAGGCTTTATCTGATTCAAATTTAGCAAAATTTGTCTATGAAAAGGAATTCATGACTTTGGTACTGTCTGTTCAGTATTGGAAGCAATACTTATTAGCAAGACGATTTGTTGTTTATACTAATCATCAGAGTCTTAAACACATGCTCAGTCAGCTTAAACACATGCTCAGTCAGCGAATGACGTCCATGGATCAACAGTGTTGGAAAGCGAAGCTTTTGGGATACGATTTTGTCATGATTTACAGACCTGGAAAGATCTCCAGACCATTAAAACAGAGTTACGAAATGACAACAAGCTTTAGGAAACAATTTCTGTTTTAGAACAGGATGCAGCAGCTAAGACCGATTTTCTACTTCGAAATGGGTTATTGTTCTATAAAAATAGATTGGTCCTAAGGGATCTGTTTTAATACCAAAATTGATGCAGCATTATCATTCCTCACTTAGGAGGACATTCAGGATATTTGAAAACATACAAACGGTTGGCTAATGGTGTTTTTTGGTTCGGAATGACTCGGGATATACAACGTTTTGTCCGAGAATGTGAAGTGTGCCCATAGTTATTAGTGGCGCGCCAGGAAGCTGAGCGCCTCGCCATGTGTTTGCCATGGCTCATCTGAAAAGGCGCTCGGTGGCACGCGCTATTTTGCACAATGGCGCGCAGTGGCGTGGCACAGGCCACTGTGCCACCTTGTTCGCGGTTAAAAATACCTCAAACAAACCTCAAACGACGACCTCCCCCGCTGCGCACCACTATCCTCTTCCCACAACAACCGCTACCAAGCCCCTGTCAGACCAAATTGAGTAGTGCGACCTAGTCATCTCCCTCGACAGTTGCTTCGTGACCAACAGACCACGACGACCCAACCCTCCTCGTCCAGGGCAGGGGCACACGCACACCTTGTGTGCGAACCGAATCCAAAAGTAGTGATTTTTTTATTCAATTTTATTTGCGTTTTCTGTTTTTTTTTCCAGTTATTGTTGTCCGCCCCTTTGTCAGTCGAGGGAAGAACACTTCACTTTTTTTTGCTGCGTTTTTTTTTTGTTTTTTGTTTTTTTGAGATATATGGTTTAAAATATTTAATTGTTTGTTTTAAATGTTTGAAGAATTGTTTTTTTATTTATTGTTGTTTTTTTGCTTCTACGTTTTTGTTTTCCTTCTATGCACTGCAAGTTATTATTGCCATGGGCCGTGCGTTGCTAGTGCGCTTTTGTGCCGGGGGCCCCTGTCGTCGTTGTGCGCCATGCGCCGTAAATAACTATGAGTGTGCCGGCCGAATAAGTATGAAGCGATGAATCCAGCTGGATTGTTACAACTGTTGCAACTTCCATAGCTTATTTGGTAAGAGGTGTTAATGGATTTTATTTATGGGTTAAGTAAATCACAAGGCTTTGATGTTATATTTCTGGTTGTTGATTGGTTGAGCAAGTATGCCCATTTTATGTTACTCAAACATCCATACACTGCAAAAACAATTGCTGAGGTATTTGTTAAAGAAGTCCGGTTACATGGAATTCCCAGCGCTATTGTCAGCGATAGAGATCCACTTTTTACCAGCTAGTTTTGGCGAGAGCTTTTTCGTTTGCAAGAGACTACGTTAAAAATGAGCTCATCCTATCACCCATAAAGTGATGGTCAAACAGAAGTTGTAAATCGGTGCTTAGAGGAATATCTACTATGTTTTTCCTCAGATCATCCAAAACAGTGGGTTATTTGGCTTCTATGGGCTGAATTTCATTATAATACTTCTTTCCATACTTCAACGGGACAAAAACCTTTTGAAGCGGTTTATAGAAGAAAACCTTAACATGTTTTACATTATACCAAAGGGGAGGCACTTGTTAAAGCAGTGGCTACCGCTCTAATTGATTGAGATATGGCTTTGAAACAACTTCAGCTTAATCTTTAATGAGCTTAGCAGGAAATGTTGAAATTTGCCAACAAACGTTGCCGGGAAATTTCATTTTCATAGGGAAATTTTGTTTGGGTTAAATTGCGGCCAAATAAACCAAGGGGAAATTCAAGAGTTAAACTGAAATTAGGTGCATGATATTATGGACCATTTGTTGTCCTAGAGAAAATTGGTTCAGTGGCTTATTGGCTTCAGCTACCTACAAACAGTAAAATTCATCATGTTTTCCATGTTTCCCAGCTCAAAGCGGCTGTTGGACAACATGATATTGAAGACTCCTTGTCAGAAGAGTTCCTCGTTGAAGATGTTCTTATAACGGTTGTGGCAGGTGAATTCCCCTTACCTCAAGGTGAGGCAGAGACATTCTTTTATAGATGGGTAAAATAGATTACACGATGGAGTATTTCGATGTGGGACTTGGAAATACTCTCTAATAAAACAGGGTTCAACACTCCCCCTCAAGCTGGATATGCTTTACTTGGACCAAGAGTCCCACAAAAAGAAAGATGACATCAAACAAGACTATACACTCCCCCTCAAGCTTGGTCGTTGATGCTGTGGATACCCAGCTTGGTACTGAGAGAGTCCAGACGAGTTCCCGGGAGGCATTTGGTGAAGATGTTGGCAAGCTGATCGGTCGTCGGTATGTGGCCGAAACTGATATGGTGATGCTCGAGATGATGGCGAAGAAAGTGACAGTCCACCTCGATATGTTTCGTTCGTTCATGGAAGACGGGATTAGAAGCAATCTTTGTGGCTCCCTGATTATCACACCACATATAAGCAGAAGTCTGTGGCGGGAAGCCAAGCCCATGGAGGAGATGTCGAAGCCAAAGGATTTCAGTAGTGACCGTGACCATCGCATGATATTTAGACTGCGCACTAGATCTGGAGATGACAATCTGTTTCTTGCTGCGCCAGGAGATGATGTTACCTGCCAAGAAAACGACATACCCAGAAGTAGACTTTCGGGTCACAAGACAACCAGCATAGTCAGCATCACAGAAGGCCTCAACATTCAGATGATCGTGATGTGAGTACCAGAGACAATGGGCTGGGTCTTTCTTGATATATTTTGCAATGCGGAGTACAATATCCCACTGAGATTTGGTCGGATGCTTCATGAATTGGTTAACTTTGCGAACAATGTAGACAATGTCCGAATGCGTCATGGTGAGATAATTGAGTTTTCCCACAAGACAACGATAGCTCTCTGGACGAGAAAAGAGTTCTGTGTTGCCGAGACCGTTCCCTAGGCTCAAGAGGAGTGTCAATGGGAGTGGTCTGAGTTAATCCAGCATCCTGCAGGATATCCAAGGCATATTTCTGTTAGCAAAGAAAGATGGTGTCCGCAGAATGAGAGTCCTCAATGCCAAGGAAGTATGTCAATGAACCGAGATTTTTGGTGTGAAAGTGGTGGTGAAGATGCCCCTTTAGTTGGACGATTTCAGTTGAGTTGCTTCCAGTGATGATGATATCATCAACATACACCACTAGCAGGATGCAGTCGGAAGACGTCGTACGGTAGAAGACGGTGTGGTCCTTCATACTCCGAGAGATCCCAAATGTAGTGACGACGGTGGTGAATCGACCAAATCAAGCCCGAGGAGAATGTTTGAGGCCATATAGAGAGCGACGAAGTCGGCGGACATGAGAGTCGGCTCCGAAGGCACGAAATCCTGGAGGCTGCTGCAGGTACACCTCTTATTCAAGAAAGTCATGGAGAAAGACATTTTTGACATCAAGTTGATGAAGGGGACAATGATGATGAGCGATTAGAGAGATGAGCAATGTGACAGATGCCGTCTTTGCAACCTGAGAGAAGGTATCGAAATAGTCGATACCATATGTTTGAGCAAAGCCCTTCGCCACAAGTCTGGCTTTGAGGTGATGAAGGGTGTCATCTGCATTGAGGTGGACCGTATAGATCCATTTACTGTCGACCGCTTGTTTGTCTGCCGGAAGGGGGACCAGATCTCAAGTGTGATTGTTGTCCAGAGCCTGCAATTCATTCTGTATTGCCTGAAGCCATCCAGGGTGAGATTTGGCGTCGCCAACCGTGCGGTGAATAGATATTGTCCCCAGAGCGGAAAGACCTCTATATGAGGATGTGTAGAGAGGAGTATCCTGGAAAGAGCGCGTACCTTTGCGTGGGGCAATGAGCAAGTCGTCTGGAGCCAAAGCAGGAGCATCGGATGAATCCGGGACGATGGTGTCCTCGACCTGGACGGGGGATACAGTCGACCGACGGTGGGAGTAGACTGTGCCAAACCGATGACCAACAAAGTGGGGCACCAGAGGTGGGTGGATGATGAGAGGAAGACAATCATCGATGGTCGTGTCTGGATGGAGAGAGGGAGGAGTGAAATGAGAGCTCTTAACAAACGACGCATCAACAGAGATAATATATTGTCATAAGTTGGGAGAGAAACACTGATATCCACGCTGAGTGCGGGAATATCCGAGGAATATGCAACGGAGAGACAATGGTGGTTGAAGAAGAGGAAGGGGGCAAGACAACTCGATAAGATTGTATAAATGCATTCTCTTCCGGTGAGAGAGTCAGTTTGTATCGGGTACTCGAGACCGGTGACGGAGCATGAGACAACTACTCAGGTGAGCGCACAGACAGAGGGATGAAGCGTGGGAATGCCGTGTGGGGAGGCCGACAACTGAGGCGAGGGGGCGGCCTTGCAAGAGCGCCTGCGACTGGAGGTGATGTTGGAGCCCCGCGGGCAGAAGTGCCACTTATGTCGAAGTCGGTCGGCGCCATGCGGGAAGCAAGCCGTTGGAAATGGGTCGTTGGTGCTACGAGATCTGTTGAGGTGACGGTGGCCAGCGCAGGAGGCGGGCCATGAAGCGCCGAGGAGGGCGATGACAGGGAGATCGCCGGCAAGCCGCAAGTAGGACGGGTTGGGAAGGTTTGTGAGGAGGCGGGGCCATGATTCGTCGAGAGCAGGGCCGGACGAAGCCGGGAAGCCGTTAGAGGGCGGGTGACCGCGTCGAATGCGGTGGCCGGAAGTGCCGAGGAGGGCCACTTGACCGAGGAGGGCCTAGAGACCCGCTGAAGAGAGGCGGGGCCGATCATTCGCATTGGAGGCGGGCCGGGACGTTGCAAGGGAGGCGGGTGCTAGGAGGCCGTGTTGAAGGCCGGGCTGGGGGAAGCCGTTGGAGGGAGGGGCCGAAAAAACACCGAAGGGAGGATGGTGCGGGAGTCGTCGAGGGAGGTGAGCCGGGAAGTGCTGTAGGAGGAGGGGCCTAGAAGCCGCGGCGGGAGGCGGGCCGGGAGCCGTGACGGGGGGCGAGGCTGGGAAGCGCCGAGGGATGGCGGGCCGGGAGTAGCAGATGGAGGGCGGGCCGTCGGGACGCCACTGGAGGAGGCGAAGTGAAGGGTTCCGCCTAGAGGGAGTTGGGGCCTGGCGTAGCCGAAAACCTTAAGGTGGGCGGGGCCAGACGACGTCGGGAAGCCGCAGGGAGGGATTCTTCGGGAGAAGGGAGGGCAGCGGAAAAATTATTAGGATTTTTCCTTTGATACCATGTAGTAGGTTAGTTCCCCTTACCTCAAGGTGAGGCGGAGACATTCTTTTATAGATGGGTAAAATAGACTACATGGTGGAGTATTCCGATGTGGGACTCGGAAATACCCTCTATAATAAAACAGGGTTCAACAGCTGTGTTAGCTCAGAAAGTACAAAACTGAGTTTTAATGTGGCTAGTCCAGTGGAGTGGCCGAATTCCTGAAGAAGCAACTTGGGAGGTCGCAAATGTTCTCAAAGCTCAATTTCCTAATTCTGACCTTGAGGACACGGTGAAATCTCAAGGAGGAGGCAATGATAGAAGTGCTGAAGGAAGTACACAAAGTTCTCTAGCAGAAGTAGAATGTTCAACCGCTGGATGTGCCTATATGGTGTACCCATCTCTATTGTGAGTGACCGTGACCCACTTTTTCTTTGTCATTTTTGGACAAAATTATTCCGTCATTACGACACTACTATTCGTCTCAGTTCAGCCTACCACCCTCAAACGGACGGCCAAACAGAGCTTGTCAATTCCTGTTTTGAAACGTATTTGTGTTGTTTTGTGGGGGATCAGCCCCGGTCTTGGTCTTATTGGATCCCTTGGGCCGAATGGAGTTACAATACCACTTGACATATCTCCATTAAGACTACTCTTTTTGAAGTAGTCTATGGCCGCAAACCTCTCACCATTCTTGGTTTTCTATCCTTTGAAATTTGGGTTCTAGCGGTTGCCGCTGCATTGAGGGACTGCGGCGAAGCCCTTCGACAACTTCGTCATCACATGGCTCAGTCCCATGATTATATGAAATGTACAACAGATAAACCTCGACGACAGGTGGTTTTCCAGGTGGGGGATTGGGTTTTCCTTAAAACTCTGGCCGCATAGACAACACACTGTTGCTCACCGCATTCATCAGAAATTGGCGGCTAGATTTTAATGACCCTTCACCATCCTCGAGCAAATTGGTCGAGTTGCTTACCTTTTGGATTTACCGACTGATGCCCGAATTCACCCGGTTTTTCATGCCTCACAATTAGAGAAAGCCATCGGCACACAACACGTCCAACCGTCGCTACCACCAGGAATGGAACTAGATTCTGCTCATTGCCCAGAACCACTAGCCGTTCTCTCTCACCGTTTACATTACAAGGATGGCATGGCTCATCCATAATTTTTAATTCAGTGGACTGGCAGTTTGTTGGATGATGCAATGTGGGAAGATGAATTTGCCCTCCACAACCAATTTTCCTCTTTCAGTCTTGAGGACAAGACTGGGTTTCATGGGGGGGGAGTGTTAGAGCTAGGGGGGACCCCACCTTGCAGGTATATTCTAGAAGGGGACCGCTGGAAAGTGCAAGGTTGTTAGGGAGTCACGTCGGAACCTACAACACGTGAAATCCCAACAGAATGGGAGAATAAAGCAAGACAATGAAGAGGACCACAAGAGGGCAGTTAGAACAATATTGTTAGACTCCTTGGGGGCTTGGGTAGGAGAGCAGCTGGGGCCTTCCGAAGTATTCCTGGTATTTTCTTATTCTTTATGCTATACTGCACAAAGTCTGTAACCAGGTACGATTTGCCGTTACTTTGAATATACTACAATTGGTGTTTGTTCGACGTGGGGTCTCTATCACAGACACTTTAATTAATCCAATTATGTTATCCTTGCAAGAAACATTAGCACATTTCCATCTTATAATAATCAAGACACTCGCAACAATCAGAGAAAATACAGATAATGCATGCAGTAATATAAATATGGCATGACATAATGCATGACATGTGAATCCTTAAGTGCCTAATATGATGCATGAGATGATACCTCATTGCCATACCAGGCCAAGGAAAAAGAATTCCATAATCATAATATCAACAATAATAGCGTCACAAAACATGTGCGTCACCCTACGGTGAAATCGGTACAACTATAATAGGCATAAACCAATAACAACAATATCCCATCCCAGGTAATTTGGGTTTTCCTTGTATGTGGTATAGCTACTCCCAGAAACAGGCTCATTACCAAATTCTGACACATTCCTAGTCTTCAGTCTAATACCCAAACAGTAAGACAAAGGGAAAATGACTCTAATACCACTTTGTAGCATCATACCCCGAAATCCATTAAGCGGTGCGCTGAGATTGTTGACCACATGACCTCAAGCGCGCCTCTCCATACGCCTAAGGATGCCGACTTGCAGCGAGGTCTAAGATGTGTTTGTGGGGAGACTATGTCCTCTTGATCAGAGTGTAGCATAACGGTAAGTAATGAATAGGAACAAGGAAAGCAGTAAATGAAAAGCAGCTGCGGAATAATAATAAATCATCCAATATAAATAAACACGAGGAAGCTGAATTATCCCGATATGTCAGTCTATTAGGAAGTGTTGCTCCTGGGAGGAAGTCGATGCAGTGCTCGATATCCCGCAAGGGAGGTAAGCCGTCGGGAATTTCCCCTGGAAACATGTCACCAAATTCTTACAAAAGAGACACAGCATTAGAAGACATTGATGTGTTAAGAGAGTGTGGTAAAACATTCTCCCTTGCATAGTAGCACGAGAGTTTCCTCCCCCTTTAAAACTCTCTCTATCTCACTTTTTTCTGAAAATAAACTCACTTTTCTCTCAACATTTTTGTTTTCACTTTTATTTTCACTCTTTTTTTCAACTCTTTTATTTCCCTCATTTTTTTGATGTCACTCATCACTCCGTTTTTACTCTTGATTTTCCTACTTTTTTCATTCTCTAGTTTTTTTTTCTCTCTTCTCACGATCTCTCAATTCTCATTTGGTCTTCATATGCTTGCAAAGGTCTCAATGGTGTAAGAATAACCATCCTCCCGTTGTACTCAAAAGAATAGCGGTTGGTGTATCCATCATGTGTGACCCTCCTATCAAATTGTCAACCCAACAAATTATAACTAACATGCATGGGAACAACATCGCACATCACATTGTCTTCATACTATCCAATATAAAATGGAACTTGTGCTTGCTTAGTCACTTTAACATTTCCATTATTATTTAACCATTGAAATCTAAAAGGTCTAGGATGTCTAGTCCTAGCTAATCCCAATTTATCAACCATCAAACCACTTGTTATGTTTGTTCCACTACCCCTATCAATAATCATACTACATACCTTATCTTTGACAAGGCATCTAGTATGAAAAATATGCTCCATTTGCTCTTGATCATGTTCTCCTTCGGGTCGAGTACTCAAAGCACGCCTTGCCACAAGCATTTCTCTATATACAGGGCTCTCTACTTCCACATCCGAACACTCCTCAAGTGGCGGCATTTCATCTTTGCTTGAGCTTGCACTAAAAACATCTCTATCATCCAAAATAATCATTGTCCTTTTATTTGGGCATTGTGAGGCAAAATGACCAAATCCTTGACATTTAAGACATTTGATATCACGTAAACAACTTTACCCTTTGTTTTACCTTTGGATTTCAGAAAGAACGGTTTTGGTTTGGTCACCTCTTTTGAATCCGTTTTGGGTTCCCTTACATGATCTTGTGGTTTGGAATCCTTGAACTTGAAAGAAAACTTAGAATCCTTACTATAAGATATAGGGCGCATCTTTCTTGTCTTTACTCGCCTCTATGCTTTAGTAGCCATGTGAAGTAGATCCTCTATGTCCAAGTAGTGGTGCATGTCCACTATGTCTCAAATGTCATGCTTGAGGCCGTTCACAAACCTTTTCATGGTGGTCTTTCGCTCCTCATCAATATTTTCCCGAATCATGATGATTTTCATCTCTTTGTGATAATCCTCAACACTCATGGCTCATTGTTTCAAACCCTGCAACTTGAGGAACCAATCACGATAATAGTGGCTAGAAATGAACCTATTACGCATTACCACTTTCATTTCCTCCCAAATGCGGATGGGTCTTTCTTCGATTCGTGGTCGACTCATTTGTAGTTGGTCCCACCAAATACTAGCATAGTCGGTGAATTCCACGACCGCCAACTTCACCTTATTCTCCTCCGAATAGTCGTAACAACCAAAAACATGCTTTACCTTTCGTTCCCACTCCAAATATGTTTCGGAATCATTCTTACCTTGGAATGAATTCTCGGCTTTACTCCTCGAAGATCATTGGCATGCTTCATGGTGGTTGATTTCTCCGAACCGGTTACTCATGAAAATCAGAGTATTCTTCTTCAACGACCCCGCCTCCTTGGTGGTGCTCTAGAATTGGAAGGGGGTTGCAATTCATCCATCTTTGCATTCAACCCTTGGAATTGTTCTTGTACATCCATCATGAACAACTTAATGTCAGTCTCATTGGTGTTACTCGCCTCCGCCATTTAGGAATCCTTTAAGAAAATTTGAAGAGAAAATAAAATGGACCTCACACACTCCTTCACGTGTTTACACTAAAAAATGATATGTTCGATCGCGTTTCACTCAAATTGGCTTTTAAAACAAATTGTAACACTCTAGCCTTTTACTACTCAACTTGCTTCCTATAGCGTTCTTACCCAATTCTAACAAATCTAAATGATCGTTGGAATGTGACAATCCCGAACTAGAATTCAAAGATTAAGTTCAAAATGGATTCAAGATGAAAAATGTGGGAAAGGGAAGAAAACAGATGAAGAAAAGTGATAATGGGGCGTAAAATTCAAAATGTTGCAATTTTTTTTGAGCATTTTTTTTTAATTTTTGAGCTTTTTTTTTGAATAATTGTAGAAGCAACAAGATGAATTTTCAATATTTAAATATAGGAGAAACAATAATTTGTAACATCAAATGGAATCAAAGTGTGATTTGCATGGTTTTAAAATTGCAGAATTTGTTGCAAAATTTGAACCTGCTGTATCTCACGATTTATAGCTTTGATTTTGATGAATCCAAACGGAGAAGAAATATGAGCTTCTCAAGTACAAGAATGATATGTTATACGTCCGAAATGACGAAGAAATGACGTCCTTGAAGAAGAAAATGGACCATAATTGATATCGGTCCGATTTGAAGAGAAATGAAGATCAAAGAAGGGATAAGAATGAAAGAACCCGATTTCTTGCAAGTAGGCTCCGATACCAAATGATACACGATCCAAGACCCGCTAAGAATTGTCCTAGGAATCTTGTTCAATGTTCGTGTGTTGAGAACCCGGATCGCCGCAAGAAAACAGGTGAAATGTGGTGCGGAAAGTGAAAATGAGAAGGATGACAAAGGATGACCACTCCATTGATAAGTCAAGAATCAAGCAATAACCCAAAGGTTGCAAGCAAAACCCACCGTAATAACACTACATTCATTCATGATGTTTTAAGTGTACAAGGTGGTGGCTATTTATAGCCAAAGAGAGCTTGAAATTCGAATCACGCCATGGGGTGGCTCTTTATATTAGTCTAATGCCTAGTTTTCCATAGTCAAAAAGCAAAAAAGATGCTCTTGACAACTTTTGCACGTGCTCATGACTTTAGGACACAAGTAGCACATCCTTTTGGAAAAGTAAAGACAAGTAGCCTACCACCTTTTGACTTTACTTTGAGGCAATTCCACATCGGAGGAGCACAAAACACCCCTTTATAAGGTGGTTTGGATACCTCTCCCATCATGAGGCTTTTCCCTGCGGGATTCCTGAGGGTCAGAACCCAGAGAAATCAAAACCGTGCGACCTAGGCCCAAAGCGGACAATATCATGATCGTGGGTTGGACTTGGCCGTTACAATTTTTAAAAGCATGTTTGAGTCTTAATTAATGTAATTATAGGCCCGAATGCTTTCCCTAAACAAGGGCGTTGGGCCTCTTCTTGAATTCCATGATTAACCCATTTAAGGTCTCATTCATTCTCTTGGTCCGCTCCCTTGTCTTTGGGCCTCCAATTCCATGCAATGGGTCTTTTCCACTTGTGTGCGTTTTGCCCTCCTCATCAAGTCCGCCTCCAACCCCTCAATGCCCATGTGTGCCATGATCCTCATCATCGCTTTTTAACTTGATTTGGAAATAGAAATGGAGAACAACTTTTTGGTTCACATTTTTTGAAAATTAAAATTTAAAATAGTTTCTCAAAATGAAAATAAAATATGCATATCATCAAATGAGTTTTTCTTCTTCACTTTTTTGTTAAATGGAAACAAAATAATGGCTCTGGAAGACAGAAATCAAACTGCCCCTACGGGTTTTGAGAGTTGGGGATTTGATATTTGTTGATCACGTTCTTGACACCTTGTGTTGTGCCACTTGTTGATTGGATTGCGCCACTCTTGATTTTCTCCTTGATCTTGCTCTTGAATTGTTTCATCATCAAATGAGTTGTTTTTTTTTTTACTTTTTTGTTAATAGAAACAAACTAATTCTTTTGGGAAGCATAAATAAAAAGCCTAGGGTTTTCGAGAATGTTTCTCTTTTTTCATCTTTGTGGGTGTGCGCATTGGGTGTTCAATAAAAGATGATCCAAAAACTATAATCCCCATGAGGGTCAATGGTTGTTACCTTGTCCGCCCCCACCTGGGGGTGCAGCAGCCCAGTGGCAGGTGTACTACTATGCACAACATATGCATCAACAATCAAATGCATAAAAGTTCTAAATAAAGTAAACCCCATTTATTCTAGATACTAAATATAAAATATCCAAATGCTATTCTAATTAATCCTAAAATTAAATAAAATCCTAATTATATCCTAAACTATATGTCATGAATACTTATTTAAATATCCAAACATAAGCTTCTAATATGAATAAGTATTTTCCTTAATTTTCTCTTGGTTGGTGAAAAGTTCAACCATCAATTTTAGACTTCACTAAGAAGAAATTTTTTGATATCTGCTTAATGTATTCCATACATTTGATCATGTTGAACATTAGATACCATACTTGACTATCTTTATTTGAGGTGGAAGAAAAAATTCAATAATCAGAATACATTTGAAAGAAAAAATAAATTTTCAACTTCAATTTTTGGAATGTTTACATCTTGAAGGAATTTGGACTTTTTGGGAGTTAAATGCATATAAAAGTACATTTATGTGCTTCCACATTGTTTGATCCTTCTTGTGTGGTTTTTTGTTGGTGATTTATGGTCCGTTACTTTTCCTTATGCATTCCTTGCAACCTGCCTGTAAGCCTTTCTTCATTTGGATGCCAGTCAATCCCCTAGGGTGATTGTTTATGTGTAAACTTAAAAACTGGGCAGCAATTTTGTTATCCCCTAGGGTTTTCTACTTTTGTTTCAGATTATTTTACACTACTAGGTTAAAGATTAACAGTCATTGGGCTAGGTAGTTGGTTAATATTTCTCTTTTTTTGAATTACTGAAGAAGTAATGTTCCATTTCATTTTCATTTACCTTCTACTTACTCCCTCCCTCTCTCCCCCGCCCTCTCTCTCACACGCACATAGTCCCAAGAAAAGTGTTATTTCTACCGTTTGTGAAGCCTTTGTTACATCTGCATGGTTGTCAGCCATAAAACCCCACGAGCTTATTTAGATAATTTGATCACTAATGTTAGCGCTGTAGAGCACCTGGGCTGAAACATATTGCGCACTTAACTCTTAATGAATTGTCAAACATACCTTCAGGATTCTGAACACTGTATGTGTATTCATATTATGACATATGGTTGTGATCTTTAATCCCCAATAAAAATAATAAATATATTTGTTTGATGTCTTTGTCTGAACTGTGAAACAGGTGATGTTGAGTTAACAAACTTGCAGTTGAGGCCAGAGGCACTCAATGCATTAAAGTTGCCAGTGAAGGTTAAGGCTGGGTTTCTTGGATCAGCGACTTTAAAGGTCTGTGGGTTATTTAAAATACTTGGTAGGTTTATGGAGGCATCATAAAAACATGATTTATTAGTTCAATAATGACGAATAAGGGCCGATCCTATTGTCAACATTGAAATGAGGGAGGGCTGTTTATTTTATCACTGATGTTGGTGGCTTTGCATGGCCATGGGAGCTCTCTTACTAGTTCTTTTTGTCCAAATGTATTCTAGTTTTGGTTATTTATAATTTATTTTCAGTCTTTCACATCAAGTCTAATTAGCGTTTTTATTCGACTAGGAAGTAAGTTATGAAGATGGATTCATTTTCTCTATTCCAGGTCCCATGGAGCTGGCTTGGAGAACCTCCTTTGTTGATACATTTAGATCACATATTTTTATTAGCTGAAGGCTGCGGTGAGGATTCTATAGAAGAAGCTAAGAAATGCAATGTCCACGTATGTTGAGGCTTCTGCTTATGGGTGCATATTTGTTCTTAACAATATAACGGTGTCTATTGATCTATGACCTTTTCTTTTGCTTCCCTCTCTCTCTCTCTCTCTCTCTGCTTTCATCCATAACAGGAAATGGAAAAGATGCTATTAGAGAAGCTACATGATTCCATGTTGGTATGTGTTCAAATATCTTATTTGTTTTTTACCATATATTCTTCGTGTTAATTTGCTAATGGCGTTGTTTTTTGAACTTGAAAATCTTTTGGTTTCATTGGATCAGCTCTTGTTGAGTTTATTCTTCTTTGAGCAAGAGATTTGTTGCCTGAACAACCCTAAAATCATTAAAAAATATGGCGCATCCTTAATCTTTAGTTATCACACACATAAAATACAATGTGACATTTTCAGTTCTCTTATTTTAGAAACACCAATAAATTTGTATATAGAGGCTCATGCCTGATTGCTGTGAATCATTTGCTAAGATGAATGTCTTGAATGCGTGCTGCCAATCTTAAGAACTCTGTTACTTAGTTGGGCATTTGCTAAGCTGAATTACTTGAATGCTTGTTGTGAAGTTTAACAACTTTATTACTTTGTGGGCATTTTTGTTGCGCGGTGAAGTAATTTACATCATCACTTCATACTGCAAATCAAATGGCATCAAATGAGTTATACGATGGATACAGTTGTACCATGATACAAGTGCTTCAGATTCTGATAGGACAGGATAACCTTTGGATTGAAAGTTGATATTTGGTTGTTGTGTTTTCATTGGTGGGGAAGTTTGGGTGTGATTGGTCTTTAAATGTTGCTTTGATTGAGACTGTATTTAATTAGTTGAACCTTGTTTCAACTTGAGGGAAAGTGTTAGATACGTAGTGGTGTTTGGGTGTGGCAAAGATGTGTGATCATTCAAGCTCGTCAACCATAATGTTGTTGGATCTCCATGACAGTCTGAATGGTCATTTCTTGTGCCACTCAAATGAGATTTCCTGATAAAAATCGCATGTTGGGATTGGATGAAGTATTATAGCACTTAAATTATCTTTTTGGTCTATATCTCTCATTGCAAGATGCTCTTAGAATTTGAATTGCATTATGGTGTTAAAACCTAGCTTCGTTTGACAGAAGGGTGGCCTATTTCGTTTTCATTTTTGTGCATGTGTTGAGCTTAGACTGTCCTTGCTTGTTAGATATGGTGTTCAATGTCCCATGTCGGGGTGGGTGGGGGATGAGAATGGGTTTTGGTGCTGTATCTATGGTGTTCAGTTATCAACTCTATTGCTTTTTGATTTTGGGATGAAACCTTGATATGTCATTTACTCTTCATGTCATTCTAATTTATCTATTATAAGTGGTATCTTTCTATATAATTTATTTGATTTATCTATTTTAAGATATCACCCCCTGTATTTTTATGTCCTCCCTTGCTATCTGCCTTATGCGGCCTCTTATTTCATAGCGGTTGGTTGCACTTGAAAGTGATTTAGATTAGATTCAATACTAAGGATAAGTTATCTTGCAAAACTAGAAAGCAGTGAGTCTTTATGGGTCAAATAAATATGGATGCCTTTTGCAGCTTTTGTTTTTTACCTCCTCCCTCAATTTTTTAATGACGACGTGTTAAATATAAAGTGATGATATTTCTGCACTGCTAGTCTCTGCTTATTTGGTTTGCACATGTTATCATTGTCGGTCTTAGTTTAATGGATCGTCATTTTAACTTACCTTTTATATTGCGTTCTTTCAAAGAAAAAATCATGCCCTGGGTGGTTCAACGCAATAATTGGAAACACGAAGCTTTCCATTTCAAGTATCCACATCCAATACGAGGATCTTGAAAGGTAAGAACAATTTGATATTTTAGTTTTCACGGTTTATGAATTAGTGGTTAATGAATTAGTGTTAAAGCTTTATGAATTCCATTTGTAGTAATCCTGGCCATGCATTTTCTGCTGGTGATGCCCTAGAGAAACTCCCAGCTCTGACGGTTGATGATATTGGGAGGGAGGCGAAGATAATTTTCTACAAGATTTTGTTTGCAAATGTTATCATTGTTGGTCTGCTGGTAGGAGCATTCTTATCAGTTTAATGGATCGTCATTTTGAAAGGTAAGAACAATCTGAGACTTTACTTTTCACGGTGTATGAATTAGTGGTTAATGAATTAGTGTTGAAGCTTTATGAAAGGTAAGAGAATGAACTCTTAATTAAAGGGAATATTATGATCTTCTAAAGGTGAAAGGTTTGTTTTCATGAGTTCTCATGTTTTCCTTTCATGATTATGATTTTGATTTTATACTTGCAAATTTTTTTATGAATACTTTGGGCTTTGAAGTTGGTTTCATGAGTAATTAATGATCATTTTTAATTATTATGTAAAATGGCAATTTTTTTTTTGGGTTTTCTACAATTATAATTAGTTTTGATTTTTTAAATAGTAATAATAAAATAAACATTATTTTTATTATAGACACACTTCTTTGGTAGAGATAAAAGGATGATTAATCTTTGGACAATCTCCCGTTCACGTGTTCATACTTCTCATATTGTCGGTAGTTGTCATAACTATTTGTTATTGTCGCATAACAATATAATTGATACAGTAATTGTACTAAAATGATGTAATGTAATTAAATTTTTTATTATTTGAAAAAAACGTGGCCTTGTACTATATACTGTATATAATTTTTTTCTATTTTGACTGCTCAGTTTGTTTGTTGTGATGTAGCAAACTACAACAGTAGATAAAGACATTTATGCATTGTAATTTAGTACTAATAAATGTCAATTTTTATCAACGCATACATTATCATCACTCTTAAAGCGTTCATAAAGACTCAATCTTTAGTAGTGATTTATACTTGTTATGTCATTATATCAAATGTTATGTGATGTATTGTCTAAAATGATGAATGTTATATATATATATATATAACGTAACACAAAACATTTGTCTTTCATTTGTATTTTTTGTATGGTGTTAAAAATTTAATTCCATTGTAAAAATCAATGTCTTATACAATATTTTTTTGTATTAATATTCATTTTTAATAGTTTTACATTGATATATATTATTTGTTAATTTATATTATGCCAAAAGGAAAATTTCTTTACAGGTTTTATTGAATTTTCAAAATGACTAACAAGTTTTCTTTCTTTTTATATCCTCTACCAAGCTTTGTTTTTATCCTTCCGTGTTTTCGAATGTTTTTCTCAAGGCTTAAGGATTTGTAGTGATTTTAACAAGGTCAATGGTGATATGTCTTGAATGAACAATGTCACAAATGAAATAAGAGTGAATATTTGAACATATTTTTGTGGAAAAAATGAACACCACATGGAAATGTTCATTGTGTTATGTAATGGTTTTCCTAATTCTTCTTTATAAAGTATGTTGAAACTGAAAGTTATGCTTGAGAGCATGTTTAAATAAATCATGGCTTTGCATAGCTGACGCCTTAGGTTATAAATGAATCAGTTAATCCAAGATGGTAATAAAACTAGTTGTTTGATAAAGGTAAGTGTTTGGGGTTGAGTGAGCCTATTTGCTTGTGAATGCTGGATGTTTTGTTTTAGGGTCTAAATGCCCTATTGACTCTATTGGTTGTTTGATGCCTTCTATGTTTGATCTGGATGCGAGCCTTGCTATGTGACGTGATGTGAATTTGAGATGGGTGTTGGTTGATGAGATATGGATGGGGATGCCTGAGGTTGTGGTGGCGGCATAGGGTGCTGGTTATGATAATATAAATTTTACAATATGGTTTATCAATTTTAATGGTGTTATGACAAACCTTGAAGGAGGTAATGGAAAACAAAAAATCGTCGTCCATGAAGGCGATAAATCGACATATCACGGACGATGTTTTCATTTTTAAGAAAAATGAGAAGATAAGAGATTTGATGATGGATATTTCATTAACATAATAAAATTACAGTATATGTATGATACTGGAGTTCTAATTTCACTTTGGATAGTGGGGGAAAAGATGAGATAGAATAAAAAGGGAATTTAAAAGAGAAAGGTGGAGGATTTTTACCTCTTGAATATCGTCTCCTTGAGAACCTCCTTAAGGCACTTGGGTTTGGTCTTTTGTTGAGACTAGAAACTGTTGGACAAGGGGAAGAGGCTTGGGAAGAGAATTGGGTAGAATTTAGACAATATAAAAGGCTTAGAATGTGTGAGGAGAATGAGTGGTATTTATAGGAGAGGAGAGGGGTGTTTTTTATTCATTTATTTATTATTTTGGCTCAAGACAATCAAAAGTGTTGGTTCTTATGAATAAAAACACTAAATGTTTTAGGAGAATTCTAACCAATGGTTTCTTACATCATCCATACATCATCCACAACTAAAAAATTCACGTATTTGTTAAATGTTGTAAATTACCATATTTCACTATTCACCGAAAATTAAACTATTTTAGAAAAATATCAAAAAATCAACTTTACATTTTTTTTATGTGTGGATTTCAAAAATGGACTCCATTTTATGAAAATATTTTTCTAAAAATGGACTATTTTTAATTAAAATCATCATTTATTTGAAAAATACTGATTTTAATATTATAATCGATTTTATGACACTTCAAACACTTAATTTATCATTTTTTAACATTTATTTACTTCTAATATGATATAATTTTATCATATTTTCATTTATATGATACCTAAATTTTATTTATACTTTCATAGGTGAGGTTACAATTCTAACGACCAGATTACTATTCCTAATGGTTAGGTTACTATTCCAACAGTATATGTTCTTTAATTTCTATACACTACTAAAAAAACAACCATTAGCGACCGCCATTGGCGGTCGCTATAGGTCTCTAGCGGCCGCCCAGCGATCGCCATTGGCGGTCGCTTTAGCCTCGTCGTTAGAGGCCTATAGCGACCGCCAATGGCGGTCGCTATAGTGAATTTTTTTTTTTAAAAAAAAATGTCCACTGAAATAAATAAATAAATAAATATATATATATATATATTAAAAAAAATATTCATATATATACTATTAAATACAATATTTTAAATATATATATATATATATATATATAATATATTTTAAATGTTTTAATATATATAATATTAAATATATATATAATATCGAATCATTGTGCTATAATAATTTAAAACCCCCGATTTAAGAAATGCTATCATTTCAGGTTTTTCGGAGCACGTTTGCTCCGAATTCGACCGTCGCACGCCGTTTTGTTATTTTATGACTTCGGAAACGCGTTTCCGGCCGCTGCGGTCAAACGACACCTCCGATTGATGTGTCGTTTGTCCGACCATTTCACAATTCACACAATGAATGTTGTCGTGCGGTTTTGTGGCATTCGGAGGTCGTTCGGGTGGTTTTGACCCCCCAACGCACCATTTCAGCGCGCGCCGAGCTGCTGAAAACGACGCATTCGGTCGTGCCGCGCGCACCGCACGTCCGATGGAAGTGCCGCCTCCTCCTGCATCTCAGGAATAATATTCCTATCGTTCTCGTGCGGTTTCAGGTTTTTCGGAGCACGTTTGCTCCGAATTCGACCGCCGCACGCTGTTTTGGTGTTTTATGACTCCGGAAACGCGTTTCCGGCCGCCGCAGTCAAACGGCACCTCCGATTGACGTGCCGTCTGTCCGACCATTTCACAATTCACGCAACGGATGTTGTCGTGCGGTTTCGTGGCATTCGGAGGTCGTTCGGGTGGTTTTGACCCCCCAACGCGCCATTTCAGCGCGCGCCGAGCTGCTGAAAACGACGCATTCGGTTGTGCCGCGCGCACCGCACGTCCGATGGATGTGCCGCCTCTTCCTGCATCTCAGGAATAATATTCCTATCGTTCTCGTGCGGTTTCAGGTTTTTCGGAGCACGTTTGCTCCGAATTCGACCGCCGCACGCCGTTTTGGTGTTTTATGACTCCGGAAACGCGTTTCCGGCCGCCGCGGTCAAACGGCACCTTCGATTGACGTGCCGTCTGTCCGACCATTTCACAATTCACGCAACGGATGTTGTCGTGCGGTTTTGTGGCATTCGGAGGTCGTTCGGGTGGTTTTGACCCCCCAACGCGCCATTTCAGTGCGCGCCGAGCTGCTGAAAACGATGCATTCGGTCTTGTCGCGCGCACCGCACGTCCGATGGACTTGCCGCCTCCTCCTACATCTCAGGAATAATATTCCTATCGTTCTCGTGCGGTTTCAGGTTGTTCGGAGCACGTTTGCTCCGAATTCGACCGTCGCACGCCGTTTTGGTGTTTTATGACTCCGGAAACGCGTTTCCGGCTGCCGCGGTCAAACGACACCTCCGATTGACGTGCCGTCTATCCGACCATTTCACAATTCACGCAACGGATGTTGTCGTGCGGTTTCGTGGCATTCAGAGGTCGTTCGGGTGGTTTTAACCCCCCAACGCGCCATTTCAGCGCGCGCCGAGCTGCTGAAAACGGCGCATTCGGTCGCGCCGCGCGTACCGAACGTCCGATGGACGTTCCGCCTCCTCCTGCATCTCAGAAATAATATTCCTATCGTTCTCGTGCGGTTTCAGGTTTTTCGGAGCACGTTTGCTCTGAATTCGACCACCGCACGCCGTTTTGGTGTTTTATGACTCCCGAAACGCGTTTCCGGCCGCCGCGGTCAAACGGCACCTCCGATTGACGTGCTGTCTGCCCGTCCATTTCACAATTCACGCAACGGATATTGTCGTGCGGTTTCGTGGCATTCGGAGGTCGTTCGGGTGGTTTTGACCCTCCAACGCGCCGTTTCAGCGCGCGCCGAGCTGCTGAAAACGACGCATTCAGTCGTGCCGCGCGCACCGCACGTCCTATGGACGTGCCGCCTCCTCCTCCGTCTCAGGAATAATATTCCTACCATTCTCGTGCGGTTTCAGGTCGTTCGGAGTACGTTTGCTCCGAATTCGACCGCCGCACGCCGTTTTTGTGTTTTATGACTTCGGAAACGCGTTTCCGGCCGCTGCGGTCAAACGGCACCTCCGATTGACGTGCCGTCTGCCCGACCATTTCACAATTCACGCAATAGATGTTTTCGTGCGGTTTCATGGCATTCAGAGGTTGTTCGGGTGGTTTTGACCCCCCAACGCGCCATTTCAGCGCGCGTCGAGCTGCTGAAAACGACGCATTCGGTCGTGTCGCGCGCACCGCACGTCTGATGGACGTGCCGCCTCCTCCTGCATCTCATGAATAATATTCTATCGTTCTCGTGCGGTTTCAGGTCGTTCGGAGCATGTTTGCTCCGAATTCGACCGCCGCACGCCGTTTTGGTGTTTTATGACTCCGGAAACGCGTTTCCGGCCGCCGCGGTCAAACGACAACTCCGATTGACGTGTCGTCTGCCCGACCATTTCACAATTCACGCAACGGATGTTGTCGTGCGGTTTCTTGACATTCGGAGGTCGTTCGGGTGGTTTTGACCCCCCAACGCGCCATTTCAGCGCGCACCGAGCTGCTGAAAATTACGCATTCGGTCGTGCCGCGCGCACCGCACGTCCGATGGACGTGCCGCCTCCTTCTTCATCTCAGGAATAATATTCCTATCGTTCTCGTGCGGTTTCAGGTCGTTCGGAGCACGTTTGCTCCGAATTCGACCGCCGCACGCCGTTTTGGTGTTTTATGACTCCGGAAACGTGTTTCCGGCCGCCGCGGTCAAACGGCACCTCCGATTGACGTGCCGTCTATCCGACCATTTCACAATTCACGCAACGGATGTTGTCGTGCGGTTTCGTGGTATTCGCAGGTCGTTCGGGTGGTTTTGACCCCCCAACGCGCCATTTCAGCGCGCACCGAGCTGCTGAAAACGACGCTTTCGGTCGTGCCACGCGCACCGCACGTCCGATGGACGTGCCGCCTCCTCCTGCATCTCAGGAATAATATTTCTATCGTTCTCGTGCGGTTTCAGGTCGTTCGGAGCACGTTTGCTCCGAATTCGACCGCCGCACGCCGTTTTGGTGTTTTATGACTCCAGAAACGCGTTTCCGGCCACCGCGGTCAAACGACACCTCCGATTGACGTGTCGTCTATCCGACCATTTCACAATTCACGCAACGGATGTTTTAGTGCGCTTTCGTGGCATTCAGAGGTCGTTCGGGTGGTTTTGACCTCCCAACACGCCATTTCAGCGCGCGCCGAGCTGCTGAAAACGACGCATTCGGTCGTGCCGCGCGCACCGCACATCCGATGGATGTGTCGCCTCCTCCTGCATCTCAGGAATAATATTCCTATCGTTCTCGTGCGGTTTCAGGTCGTTCGGAGCACATTTGCTTCGAATTCGACCGCCGCAAGCCGTTTTGATGTTTTATGACTCCGGAAACGCGTTTTCGGCCGCCGCGGTTAAAAGGCAACTCCGATTGACGTGTCGTCTGCCCGAAAATTTCACAATTCACGCAACGGATGTTTTCGTGCGGTTTCGTGGCATTCGGAGGTCGTTCGGGTGGTTTTGACCCCCCAACGCGCCATTTCAGCGCGCGCCGAGCTGCTGAAAACGACGCATTCGGTCGTGTCGCGCGCACTGCACGTCCGATGGACGTGCCACCTTCTCCTGCATCTCAGGAATAATATTCTTATCGTTCTCGTGCGGTTTCAGGTCGTTCGGAGCACGTTTGCTCCGAATTCGACCGCCGCACGCCGTTTTGATGTTTTGTGAATCCGGAAACGCGTTTCCGGCCGCTGCGGTCAAACGACACCTCCGATTGACGTGCCGTCTATCCGACCATTTCACAATTCACGCAACGGATGTGGTCGTGCGGTTTCGTGGCATTCAGAGGTCGTTCGTGTGGTTTTGACCCCCCAACGCGCAATTTCAGCGCGTGTCGAGCTGCTGAAAACGACGCATTCGGTCGTGCCGCGCGCACCGCACGTCCGATGGACGTGCCGCCTCCTCCTGCATCTCAGGAATAATATTTCTATCATTCTCGTGCGGTTTCAGGTCGTTCGGAGCACGTTTGCTCCGAATTCGACCGCTGCACGCCGTTTTGGTGTTTTATGACTCCGGAAACGCGTTTCCGGCCACCGCGGTCAAACGACACCTCCGATTGACGTGCCGTTTGTCCGACCATTTCACAATTCACGCAACGGATGTTTTCGTGCCGTTTCGTGGCATTCGGAGGTCGTTAGGGTGGTTTTGACCCCCCAACGCGCCATTTCAGCGCGCGCCGTGCTGCTGAAAACGACGCATTCGGTCGTGCCGCGCGCACTGCACGTTTGATAGACGTGCTGCCTCCTCCTGCATCTCAGGAATAATATTCCTATCGTTCTCGTGTGGTTTCAGGTTTTTCGTAGCACGTTTGCTCCGAATTCGGCCGTCGCACGCCGTTTTGGTGTTTTATGACTCCGGAAACGCGTTTCCGGCCGCCGCGGTCAAACGGCACCTTCGATTGACGTGCCATCTGTCCGACCAATTCACAATTCACGCAACAGATGTTGTCGTGCGGTTTCGTGGCATTCGGAGGTCGTTCGGGTGGTTTTGACCCCCCAACGCGTCATTTCAGCGCGCGCCGAGCTACTGAACGGGGGTGCGGGGGGGCTGTACGGGGGTGCGGGGGGGCTGTCCGGGGGTGCGGGGGGCTGTACGGGGGTGCGGGGGGCTGTTCGGGGGTGTGGGGTCTGTGCGGGGGGGGGGGGGGGAGGGGGGTGCTCTACGGGGGTGCGGGGGGGCTCTACGGGGGTGCGGGGGGGCTGTCCGGGGGTGCTGGGGGGCTATACAGGGGTGCGGGGGGCTGTACGGGGGTGCGGGGGGCTGTACGGGGGTGCGGGGGGCTGTACGGGGGTGCGGGGGGGTTGTCCGGGGGTGCGGGTGGGCTGTCCGGGGGTGCCGGGGGGCTGTACGGGGGTTCCGGGGGGCTGTACGGGGGTGCGGGGGGGGGGGGGGGGGGCTGTACGGGGGTGCGGGGGGCTGTCCGGGGGTGCGGGGGGGCTGTGCGGGGGAGCGGGGGGCTGTGCGGGGGTGCGGGGGGCTGTGCGGGGGTGCGGGGGGCTGTGCGGGGGTGCGGGGGGCTGTGCGGGGGTGCGGGGGGCTGTACGGGGGTGCGTGGGGCTATAGTTTTTAAATGTACGCCTTAGATAATATTAGCTATCATATAATAAACAAGAAAAGAAAGAAATTATAGGTACACAACCTTCTAATTTAAATTAAATGAATTAATACAGTACATCAATGTCAACCCCACCAGTAAAAACAAAAAACATATCTCCTGAATATATGATGCGTCACGCGTTGTCATCACCGCTACCTCCTTCTGGTGGGCCAGGGGCCTACAATAAATAAACATTATAAATATTTACATAACAAAAATAATTTAAATTAAATAAATAAATACAGTATATACCTGCGTCGTATGATCCGCTGCACCATCACCTCGACGCACATATTCTCGCAGTGCTCTAAGCTCAGCGGTCAATTGCGCATTTGCCTCCTCAGAAGCGCGCAACCGTGCCTCGAAATCTGACATCTGCTGTGTCATATGAGCAACAGCAGGACCGACAACCGCAGCGCGTGACACTACAGAATGAGGAATCCCTGCTCCATAGGTCAAACTATAGCCATGCCCGTCCCGACTAATAATGCGATGAAAGATCTCATCCCGTCGCATTGGAAGCTGTCGCTGGTCCTCTGGCAGATGCTCTAACTCGGCTTCAAATTGAGCCTGCGAAATTTTTAAATATATATAAATATATATATGTTAATATATAGATTTATGTAATTATTGGTAAGTACAGACACTTACTATCAATGCTGCAACCTCTGGATCATTGCAATCACGAGTCCTCATTCACACCGACATTTTATCAGTTGCTGCACCTTGCTCTCGCAGCTGTATATTAATAGAATATAAACACAAAACCATATTAATTAATAAATTAAAAAATGAATAATATATACCTCAAGTCGGATCTGAGACACGTGACGAGTCCCAAGCCTGTGAGGTGGTCCCTGCAACGCTCGATTCTCAGAATGGCGTGTTGACACCTCCTACATTCAATTCATTCAAATTTCAAACAAATCACATATTCTTGAAAATATATATACACCAAAATAATTAATATACAAACCGCAACACCCTCAGTAGACCAATATGCAACCAAGTCACACCACTGAGCCGGGAGGACACCTCTCGGGACTTTTTCCAAAATGTTTGGGGAACCCACATTTGGTACCCCAGTGGTCCCTCTTCACCTTGCCTTTATAGACTTTCCACATCTTACGACATTTGCTCATACACACGGGCCGAAACTCTTCGGGGCATACTTTCAAATTTTGCTATAAAGAAAAAAATCACACATATTAGTATTCTTTATACATAGAAAATAAAGTAAAATGATTTTCTTACCTGAACCTCCCTCTAAAGATGATCTAATGTGTCCTGAGGGATAGAAGCTCAGTCACGCGTGGTCAATGGAAATCGGTGTGGGTCACGTATGATATGACCCAAATGACGAATAAATGTCAGGGCATTCGGTCCCACAGGATGAAATACCTCATCAAATGAAACATCAATCGTCGTGTCGGAATTCCATGATAATATGCCACGATCAGGGCCTCTCCTACGAGAGGAAGAAGCAGCCGAGTCTGATCCTGTTGAAAACAATTTTATATATAAATTGACAAATGTTATAAATATATATATATATATATATATATATGTCAATTACATAAAAAATATAGACAATGACATTCAAACATACCTCGACCCTGAGACGTAGATGCCTCAGATGTATGATGTGGATCTTCTACCTCTTCCCCTGACATGTCTGCAGTCATAGAAAACATCAATAAGGGGTCCAAAGTGTTTAAAAGATAAATTGGATTGTTCTTAAAAAATCAAACTTGTACAATTGTTAATCAAACAAAAAATGGATTGAATAATTAGTTGTGAATGAATTTTAAAAAATCAGAAAGTTAACAAAACAGATATACAAATTATGTACAAAACCAGTCAATGCATAGCCAAATTTCAGATAGAATTAATAAAAATTCAAGCAGCACATGAATCAGATGAAGAATACCTCAAAGGGAAGATACACCGACCATAACATCAATAAATCAAGAGTAAAATCAACCTAAATATTTATGACTGAATTAACTTACAAAAGTGAGGATTAAAACTTACAAGGATATATAAAATGATTAGATAATTTATGATATCCTAGGACATATTCTACTGAATAGCGGGAAAACAATTATACCTTTCATTAAGCATGCAAATCGACTGTTTCTCCTTCAACAGCCGCTCTGACCCAATAAATATCTTCTTCACGTTGAACTACGGTATGTTGATCAAGTTGTTGGTAAACAAACGGAACAGTCTCGGGTTCATCTTCTTCAATAAAAACACTCCTCGCCGAGACATTTTGACAACAACTTGCCAACTTGGATCCGAAGGCAAAGTAACGAAGAATACTTGTTCCGCTTGTGATGTCAAAATGAAAGGTTCATTCTCAACTCGTTCATTATTTCTGTATAACATATAGTTAAAATTCACCAATGAAAACTGATATTGATCGACTTTACATCCACGCACTGGATCAACCCAATTACACTTTAATAATATGTACTTCAAACCGTGTGTGTATACAACTTCAATGATGTCTATCAATACTGATATATGCAGAAAGAATTAGTATAATACTTCACTCATAATGAAAATCAATTTATACATACATAATCCTTGAACCAATCATGAAATGACGCATAATGAGATTGTTGAATTTGCAACTCAGTCGCACGATGCATCTCTTCTTTTATCTCATTAATGTGTTTCCTGCAAATGATAACGCGATGTTTAAAAGATCAACTTATGCAAACAAAACATGTAAAAGTTATACAAGCACATTGATAAGATACTGCATTAATGGTGCAACTGATGGAGTATTGAACAAGATATATCGATGTGCTTGTATCCACTCGATGTTGTCCATATCAAATGTGGTTCCTTCTCCAACTGGACCATCATGAATCCGAGAGGGATTATCTAATTTTGTTTCAACATACGTAAGATATTCTGTACAAAAAGTAGTACACTCATCCATCAAATAACCATTGGCTATTGATGTCTGTGGACGAGCTCTATTGCGTACAAATCTTTTCAATGTACTCAAATACTGTTCAATAGGATACATCCACCTGAATTGCACTGGACCAGCAGCCATTACTTCATCAGTTAGGTGCACTGTCAAGTGGACCATAACATCAAAAAATGAAGGGGGGGAGTTTCTCAAAGTGACAAAGCGTAAGGACAATTCGGTCCTGCAAACTTTTTAAATCACTCATTCGTTGATTTCTTAAACAAAGCTGTCTAAAAAAATTACTCATCTCAATCAACGGCTGAACAACATTGGGGGATAAACAATCACAAATTGCGATTGGAATCAACTGCTGAAGTAATATGTGATTGTCATGACTTTTCAACCCTTGCAATGTCTTGCTCGTCAGATTCACACACTTTGAAATATTAGAAGAGTAACCATCAGACACCTTGACCATCTTCAAAATGGAAAGAAATGTCTCTTTCTCCTCTGTAGTCATCGTATACTGTGCAGCAAGCATATATGTCTTGTTTCCCTCAGCTAACTGTAAATGCAACCGTTTCCTTAAACCCATTTCTTTCAAATCACGGCGTGCATTAACATGGTCCTTTGATTTTCCACTGACACCTAAAATAGTCCACAATATGTTATCACAAACATTTTTTTTCAATGTGCATGACATCCAAATTATGCCTCAACATGTTAGTTTTTCAATACGGAAGACTAAAAAATACTTTTCTTTTTCCAATTGTGACTGCACTGCCTACCCGCAGCACGAATATTACGTACTGGAGGAGCCACAAAATCCTGAATTTCATATACCGTGCGGATGTTTTTTTCCTCAATCTGCGATAACATTTCGACTCCTGTCATGATCTTTGGTGTTGGGCTGAACTCTCTAGAACCATCAAATGTCACTCTGTCCTTTCTGAACCTGTGCTGAGGAGGGAGAAAACGTCTGTGACCCATGTATGCCCATTTTTTGGAATGTTTATGCCATACAAATATTTTACTTTTATTGCAACAAGGGCAAGCAAATTCCCCTTTCGTACTCCAGCCTGATAAATTTGCATAAGCTGGGAAGTCATTGATTGTCCACAATAAAGCAGCATGCAGTTTGAACATTTCATTCGTTTCCCAGTCATAAGTCATCACATCATCGCCCCAAAATTCATTCAACTCATCAATCAATGGCTGAAGGTAAACATCAATCTTATCCTCCGGACTTTTAGGTCCATCAATAAGAGTGGAAAGTAATATAAATTTTTGCTTCATACAAAGCCACGGAGGAAGATTATATGGAACCAACACCACGGGTCATGTGCTATGAGTTGCACCAACCATAGAATTGAATGGATTGAAACCATCTGCTGTCAATCCCAATCGGACATTACGAACATCTTTAACAAAGTCAGGATGTCTCTTATCAAAATCCTTCCATGCATGAGAGTCTGCCGGGTGGGTTAAAATATCACTTTCATGAACTCTTTCTGCATGCCATCTCATTAAATTAGAAACTTTAGATGACATAAAAAATCTTTTCAACCTCGGTTTAAGGGGAAAGTAACGCATTTGCTTTACGGCAATCGGTTTCCCCTGTATCGCAATCTGACTTTGATGAGTCTTATTTCCCCTGTTCTCTTTCCACCTGGAAGCGCCACAAACCGTACAAATATCCAAATGAGCAATTTCTTTTCTAAACAACATACAGTTGTTTGCACATGCATCTATGGTCTCATATGTAAAACCTAAGTTCTCTGTCAACTTACGAGCATAGTAATACGACTCATGAATCTTAACGTCGATAGGAAGAACTTTTTTCAATAAAACCAAAAGCATGTCGAATGATGTGTCTGACTAATTATTCAAAGTCTTCAAATGCAACAACTCCACGATAAACGACAGTTTATTGTAAGAAGTACATCCATGATATACTTCTGTTTTCGCATCATCAAGTGCTTCATAAAACCTCCTCGAATCACGATCTGCACCAGAGCGAAGATTTATCTCACCAGTCTCAAGATTCTGGATGTCAATGCCTTCAGGATCAAACCCACATACCATTTCAGTAAGCATTTCATGCATTGGATCAGTCATCCTTGCATCAACATCCATCTGAGTTGCATCTGTATTTTGACAACGAACATATTCTTCTCCATGACGAGTCCAACTGTTATAATTTTTCAGAAATCCATTAAAGAAAAGGTGCTCCCTCACAGTATCTCGTGTGAATTGATATCTGTTAGCACATTTTCTATATGGACAACTAATATAGTCACTTTCAAATCCTCTGGTGAAGTCAATAAACTGCATAATGCCATTGAAATATTCTCTAGACGTTCGGTTTGGAAGATCAATCCAACTCTTATCCATAATAATATCTCTATAACAAACATTTACACAATACTTATTACATTTACATTTTTCAAATCAACTATATTTAAAATATATATTAATCATTTGTTTATGAACCATTGATAAAATAATAATGTAACTGAAAGCCTATGTTACCTGATTGAGCTACAAACCTGAAAGGGAGGGGAGCCGAAGGCGGTGCTGCGAGGGAGAGGAGGCAGCGAAGGGGAGCCGAAGCCAAAGGCGGTGCGGCAAGGGAGGGGGCGGGCGGCGGCGGCGGCGGGGTGCTGGAGGAGAGGAGGCAGTGAGGGGACGAGGGACGGGCAACGAGGGAGGGGGGGCTGTCTCGGGTGTGGGGGGGTTGTCGGGGGTGCGGGGTGGGGTGTTCGGGGTGCGGGGGGCTGTCCGGGGTGCGGGGGGGCTGTCCGGGTGCGGGGGGGGGGGGGGGGGCTGTCCGGGGTGCGGGGATCGTCCGAGGTGGGGGGGGAGCCGAGGGGGTGGAGGGAGGAGGCCGGAGGGCGGGCGGCGGGGGAGGCCGGGCGGCGGGGGAGGCCGGGCGGCGGGGGAGGGGAGGGCGACGAGGGAGAGCGGCGAAGGGGGGGGGGAGTTCGGGGTCGAGGGGGGCATGGGGGGGGGGCGCAAAAACCTAATTTTTTTTATTTAGGTTAGCGACCGCCATTGGCGGTCGCCCAAGTCTGGGGGGCTATCCGGGGTGCGGGGGTCGTCCGAGGTGGGGGGGGCGAGGGGGTGGAGGGCGGAGGCCGGGCGGCGGGGGAGGCCGGGCGGTGGGGGAGGTCGGGCGGCGGGGGAGGGGAGGGCGGCGATAGGGGGGGCAAGGGAGAGCGGCGAAGGGGGGGGGGGAGTTCAGGGTCGAGGGGGGCGCGGGGGAGGGGCGCAAAAACCTAATTTTTTTTATTTAGGTTAGCGACCGCCATTGGTGGTCGCCCAAGTCTGGGGGGATTCAATGACCCCTATTCTAGTAGTGATAGATACCTCTTATTTCATTCATTCTTCATTCACTTATATTTTCTCTCATGGTTATATATACTTTCATCTTCAAAATGAATATTATATTATTATGTTTTATTTCTATAACTTATTTTTTGAGTATAGTCATTCTAATGGATCGAGCAGATCCAAAATTTCCCGTTCTTATTATCTTATTTTTTATTTATTGATCCACTATAATATTTGGCATTCTTATTGTTTTATTTTTGAATGATGTATCATTATTCATTTATGATAATAATGTTTTTATTGGGTTCTTTATATGATGTGTGTGCTTTATACGCATGACATAATTATAATAAGGGAAATTTCATTGATAAAATTATGGGTCGTAACATTTTCCCCCCATTATGGAATTTGGGCCTCAAAATTTCATTCTACATACTGAAGTGAAAACAGGTGAGAGTACTTCTCCTTCATCGCTTCCTCTAGCTCCCATGTTTCCTCTTTGTATTTATGGTTCCTTCATAGTACTTTGACCAGGTGAGTTATCTTGTTGTGTAAAAGTTTTTTTATATGGTCCAAGATCTTCACCGGATGCTCCTCATAAGAAATATCATTTTCCAACTATACCACCTCTGAATTCAGTACATGTGAGGGATCTGGTATGTATTTTATCAAGATGTATATGTGGAATACATCATTTACTTGAGACATGGTTGGTGGAAGTGATAGTCGATATGCCACAACTCAGTCATGATCAGGAATCTCGAAGGGGGCAATGTAACGGGGACTTAGCTTTCCTTTCTTCCCAAATCTCATGATTCTATTCCATAGAGATATGTAGAGTAATACCTTGTCACCAACCTCAAACTCTAAGTCCCATTGATGATTATCTGCACAACTCTTCTATCGACTTGGGGCATCCCGAACATACTGTTGGATGGTATTAACCTTTTATGCCATTTCCTCAACCATTCCAGGCCCCAAAATCTTGTGTTCACCAACTTCATCCTGATATGTAGGTGTTCTACTTCTTTTCCCATAAAGGGCTTCATATGTGGTCATTTGAATGCTTGAGTGGAAACTATTTTGGTAAGATTACTCAAACAGAGGTAGATGTTGGTATCATCCTTTTTTGAAGTCTATATAACATTCTCTCAACATGCCCTCTAGTGTCAGAATAGTCCACTTAGATTGGTCATCAGTTTGAGGATGATAATCCATATTAAAGTTTAGCTCAGTGTTTAGAGCATGTTGGAGACTTTTCTATAACTAGGAGGCAAATCTCAGATCTTGATCAGAAAAAATCTATAATGGTACTCCAAGTAGCCTCAAAAATTATTTGATGTATATATGTGTAATTTGGTCGAGTGATAAGTCCTCTCAAATCGCAATAAAGTGAGCAGTCTTTATAAGATAATCCACAATGACCCATATAACATTATTTACTTTGGATGTCTTCATAAGTCCAGTGACAAAGTCCATGGTTATGTTTTCCCATTTCTATGTTGGTATGGGTAATGGTTGCATCATCCCCTTATATTTTTTTCCTTTCAGTCTTCACCTACTAACATACCACACACTTTAATGTATATTCAATGATCTCCTTCTTCATAGTGACTTACCAATAGTTCTCTCAGAGATCTCGATACATCTTTGTGCTCCTGGGTGGATAGAGAAGTTTAAGCTATGTGTGTCATTCAAAATATATTTCTTTATCTAAGGATTCGATAGTACACATAGTTATGCCCCAAATCTTATGAATCCTTCCTCATAAATTTTGAACTTTGAGGATTTCCCCTTTCTTACAGCTTCCACCTTTTTCTGAATTTCCACATCATTTCTTTGAGAATCCTTTATTTTCTCCATAAGGGATGGTTGAGAAATCATCTGTGAAAGGAATGATGATGTATCTTCCTTTATAATTCTCATGTCCCTCCTTTGAAAGTCTAATATGATTGAATCCTTATCAATTCTCATAATTGATAAAGTTGCAGGATCCTTTCTACTTAGAGCATCTGCCACTTTATTTTCTTTACTAGTATGGTAGTGGATTGAGCATTCATAATCCTTGATGATATCTAACCATCTTTATTGGTGTATATTAATATCATTCCCTGTGAATATATATTTGAGGATCTTATGATCAGTATATATCTCACACTTCTCCCAATTGAGATAATGCCACTATATTTTCAATGTGAAGATAACAACCACCAATTCCAGATCATTCATGAGATAGTTTTTCTTATGAGATTTCAAATACCTTGAGGTGTAGGTTATCACTTTATCATTTTGAATCAGTACACAACCTAATCCCTTCTTTTAAGCATTGTTGTATACCACAAAGAGTTCCCCACTTATCTGTAGTGTAAGTACTGGTGCAATGATAAGCTTATTTTTCAACTCTTTGAAGCTTTTTTCACATTAACTGGTCTTTACAAACTTTACTCCCTTCCAAGTCATCTTGGTTAATGGGTTTTACAATTGTGAGAGGTTCCTCATAAATCATCAGTAATACCTGACTAGGCCAAGTAAACTATGGATCTCTATTACATATGCTGGTCTAAGCCACCCCTGAATTGCCTTTGTCTTAGAAGGGTCCTAGAATATTTCTTTTTTGGTGACAAAATTCCCCAAGAATGATAATTTTCTCATCTATAACTCACATTAACTTTACTTTTCATATAGTTTCTCCCTTTGAAAAATCTTTATCACAGTATTCAAATTCTCCCCCTTGCTCTTGGAGTATATTAGAATATCATCTATAAAGACTACCACTTTTTTTAAGGTAATCTATAAAGACTTTATTCATTAAGTCCTTGAAAATTACTGGAGAATTAGTGAGTCTTAAGGGAATCACTATGAAATCATAGTGTCCATATCTCATTTGAAAGGTGGTCTTGGGAATATCTTCCTTCCTCACCTTTAATTGGTGATATCGCGACTGAAGGTCCACCTTAGAGAAAGACTTGGCCCTGAATAGTTGATCAAACAAGTCATCTATCCATGGCAGAGGATACTTGTTCTTTATTGTGATTTTGTTGAGATCACGATAATTAATGCAGAGGTGAATTGATCTATCTTTCTTCTTGATAAAGAGAACCGCCACACACCACAGTGAAGCACTCAGACGTATAAAACCATTGTATAGATTCTCTTGAAACTTCTTATTCAGTTATTCCAACTTAATGGTGGTCATTCTGTAAGAAATATTTGATATAAGAATCAGTCCAGGTATAAGATCAATTGAGAACTCAACCTATTGTACAGGAGGAAGCCAATCAATTATTCAAGGAACACATCAGTGTAGTCCCTCACAATGGGCATGACTTTGATCATGGTCCTCTCCCCTGTCTAAATCATTTAATCTAGATATTCTTTCTCATAAGTAAATAATATCCATATTTAAGATAATGATTCTGAAGGAGATTCATCATCCTCCTTACACTTATACAAAATAAGAGGATGCCTCGGGATGTGAAGAGTGATCTCCCTTTCTTGAAAGTTTATGTTGGATTTATACAAAGATAGCCAATCCATACCCAATATATCATCAAACTCTATTAAAGTAAGAAAGACAATATTTTTTGGGAGGTTCAGTCCACAAACATAAACTGGCGAATAATTATATAATTTAGATGCAATAATTTCCCTATTCACTGTTCTTATATATAACTCAACCTCTATATTTTGAGGTGATTTTGAATAGTTCTACTAAACTTGCTGGATATGAGAGAATGCATAAAACTAGAATCAAATAACATTTTTACTATTCTTGAATGAATAACCAGTGTACCTATCACCACGTCATTTTTGGGATCCACCTCAGTAGTAGTGATAGAATACACCCTGGCTTTCTACCTTAGAGGTTTTTGTTTTTGTTGATTACCTTTGACAACCCTTGGCATAAGGAATTGGTTCGTATAATTCCCATGTTCTGTGCAGATAAAGCGCCGCACAATAGGAATAATTTTCATCCAAACCTTAACTTTCTCATTAGTGGGTTTCTTTATATCACTTCGGCATTTATTATCTTGGTGCCCCTATTTTACACATTTGAAGCACCTTCTAGTTCCCCTTAGGCAATTACATCCCACACTTTCGATAAGTGGGATACTGTATTTTCTTTCCTCCATAATATTTTTCTGTTGGAATTCCTAAAGAGAATTCCATCTTACATTTCTCATCTCTAGTCCCATGAGTCCAATCAAAATCACCAGTATTTATCTCAACATTAAGGGCACAATGAATAATCTCTTCATAACTTTCAAAGTCCCGAATTTCTAAGGATTTTTATAGACTTGGTTTCAACCCACTAAATAATTTATCCACCTTACTTTAAGTGTTGATGACAAGGACAGAAGCATACTGTGAAGTTCTTGTGAAGTTTGACTCATATGTTTTGATAGACTCATCTTAATTTTTATTTAGACTAAGGAACTACCTCTCCATATTAACAGGGAGTGTTCAGGGAAATATTTTTTGAAAAATATTTTCCTGAATGCATCCCATTCCATGGAATCCATTTCAACTTTAGACTTTGTGTTCCTTATCAGTTTCCACCACCGATCAGCTTCCCCTTCAAAATGATAGACCGACAACACAAATTTCTATTCTTCTAAGCATTGGAGGAGAGAAAATATCTTCTCAATGGAGTTAATCGATTATTCTACAATGATTGGATCGGAAGATCCACTAAATATGGGAGGCCTTTGTTGCGTTAAGTATTCAACCAAAACTTTCTCTTTCTTAGGAGGAGGGAGTTCCCCATGATTCATGTTATTATTCATAACTTGAACGAGTTCTTCTTGTACTATAATGAAGTTTTGAGCTCCCTTTCCCATTAGATTTTGAATTTCATTGGGGAAATTGTCACATTTCCTATTGCATTGATTGTTGGCATGAGTTCTCCTATTTCCCTCCATTTAATAAAAAAAAAGTAAAATTAAGGGGCTTGAATACTTAGCTAATAAAATGAAATATTAAACATAGAAGGATAAACTTGTAAATGAGAAGTATATCATAACTTACGATTCCCTATGTTTCAATCTAGGATATCCATAGTGATATAATTATACCTAGGGTTCTTACTAATTTTTTATAGTTTTAATCTCCAAAATTAACTAGATCATTCTCTGATACCAACTATAGTGACCCTATCCAATTACACATATTATTACATGATTTTAAGTATAGTTAACCATCAAATAAAAACCAAGGATCATAAAGTCTAATGTCTTTGAAAGACTAGGTACATAAAATTGAAAACATGGAAATAGAATAAAACATCATTATATTAATCTTCCATAATGAGACCATAAATTCCTTTAAGAACCTACACCTACATAGGATAACTTGGGGAATACATAGAAAAAAGGGATGATCTAAAAAGCCCAGTAAGAGAAAAAACATGGGAATAAAGCATAACACATGGGTTAGAAGGAATAACATGATGAAATAAAAAGACATGGCATATGAAAAAAAATATGGAAGCATAACATATAGAAAATGGGATTATGTTATCATGGAAATATAGAAATTTGGAAGAAACATATAACATGACATAAACATGTGTCGAGGCTAACAACCAATACTATATCACATGGTGGACAAAGTCCCATAATGGATTAGGTGTACTTTCTAATCCCATACATGATGTATCATGAGACTAAACATTACCAAATGCATTGGAGTGCTATCTGGGTGAACCCATTATAAAATTTTCATGCATACGTGTGACACATAAAGAATCAAACATAAGTAATAAACATAAGGGTTACCCATGCAAATAAATGGGTTTTGTAATCATGTCCTAAGGAATAAAAAAAGGGTGTATCAAAATGATATCCCTAAAAGAAAGGAATAAATTATTTATGGACAATCATAAAGTAAAAATAATAATAGATTATAAATAATTATTTCCAACTAAAGTGAATACATGAAAAATATTGTTTAGTAAGCTTTAGAAATGAGCCACTTTAATGCGGTTTAAGGGAAAATATTAAAGAGTATTTAAAGAGGAAAAAGAATAATTTTTTTATAAAACCAAGAATGAAATAAAATAGTTTTTCATGATAAAAATAGTTATTTTAGAAAAATATTGGTGTCATAAAATATATTATGAATTCTACTTGAAAATGGTTAAGAAATAGAGAAGTTCTTTTTAATCGGGCTTGTTTATCACGAAGAATTGAGAAGGGAACCATATAAAATATGTAATTACCCATTAAAGAAATATTAGTTGAGATATATAAACATGTGTGGAACATATAAACATAAAATAAGAGAATTATATAAGAATAAAGAATATTTTCATTGGGTAAAATAAAGATAAAGCATAACCCAAAGGTAAAATGGAGGTTCAGAGAGACCCCTTACCTTATGCCTGAATATGTTATGCACTTGCACTTAATATCCTAGATAATAAATGTAGATCCGTTAATTAATTAATTATGAACCTATTATACATGT
This sequence comes from Viscum album, assembly GCA_963277665.1. Classification (NCBI taxonomy): domain Eukaryota; kingdom Viridiplantae; phylum Streptophyta; class Magnoliopsida; order Santalales; family Viscaceae; genus Viscum; species Viscum album. Next base: position 1,071,093,624 of record OY728127.1, on the reverse strand, counting down.
ATTTTATTTATTATAATTTTATTAAGTTCATTTATGGTCATTTTTATGAGTTATAATGTTTAATTTTGTTGTTCTAGAAGCGTTTGTTTCAGGGTTTTATGGTCAGTTCCCTTCAGTATATTTATAGGAGTTCTTTTAAAATGGAAGAAAAACTCCATAATTGGAATGAAATGGTATTAATATACTTCAATAATTTTAAATGGTCCCACATATCATTTTCTTTTTTTTACATGAGGACGATTCATTTAATAAAACGTTAATGATAAACGTTTAGTTTATTTTGGCGATTTTTCAATCATCACGAACTAGTTTTGTTTTATTATTTAATATTTTGTATATATATTAGTTCCAGAACATGAAACATGTTATAATATACATTTTAAAATCTTTTTTAACCATTATAATGGTTTTATGACCAGACTTGAAGGTGGTAATGAAGGCGGTGAATCGACATATAACATACGATGTTTTGTTTTTTTAAGATTGAAGGAGAAGAGAAGATATTTGATGATGGATATTAACATAATAAAATTCCTATATATGTATGATATTGGATTTATGATGTTAGTTTTGATAATGGGGTAAAATATGAGGTAGAATAAAGAGATAATTTAAAAGAGAAAGCTGGAGGATTTTTACCTCATGAATATCGTCTACTTGAGAACCTCCTTAAGGCACTTGGGTTTGGTATTTTGTTGTGACCAGTAGCTCATGGATGTAGGGAAGAGGCTTGTGAAGTTAATTGGGAATAATTTAAAAAATATACAAGTCTTATAAGGTGTTAGGAGAAGGGGTGGTGAGGGGTGGTATTTATAGGGGAGGAGATGAGTGTTTTTTATTATTTTATTCATTTTATTATTATTTTGAATCCAGACTATCAATAGTGTTGATCCCTATGACTAAATATAGTAAATGGTTTAGTTTAGTTTGAAATAATTGGTGATTAAATCATACATACATCATCCATGACTCAAAAATTCATGTATTTGTTAAATATCGTAAATTATTGTATTTCACTATTCACAAAAATTCAACTATCTTGAAAAAATCCCAAAAATTCACCCTAACCATTTTTCAATGTGTAGATTTGAAAAATGGACTCCATTTTATGAAAATAATTTTCTAAATATGATAAATTTAATTTTTAATTAAATTCATCATTTATTCGAAAAATACTGATTTTAATATCATAATTGATTTTATGATGCTTTGAAAAATTAATTAAGGTCACATAAAATAATATTATAATTATAATAAAAAATATTAATTTATGAATCTATTCTATGAAAATAAATTGTATTTTGAATCATTAAAGTAATTATAAAATTGTAAATAAACATTTATGTTCACAAAAATACCAACACTTAATTTATCATTTTTAAAACATTTATTTACTTCTACTCTGATATAATTATATCATATTTCCATTTATAAGATACATAAATTTTATTTATACTATCATAGGTGATGTTACTATTCTAACAACCAGATTACTATTCCTAATGGTCAGGTTACTATTCCAATGGTATAAGTTCCTTAATTTCTATAAATACCTCTTATTTTATTCATTCTTCATTCACTTATATTTTATCTCAGAGTTATATATACTTCCATCTCCAAAATTAATATTATATTATAATGTTTGATTTCTATATCTTTGTTCGTGAGTGCGATCATTCTAGTGGATCGAGTAGATCCAAATTTTCTCATTCTCATTATCTCATTTTCTATTTATTGTCCAGCTGTAATATTTAGAATTCTTATTGGTTTATTTGATGACTAATGTATAATTATTCATTTATGAGAATAATGTTTTTATTGGGTTCTCTATTTGATGTATGTGCTTTATACGGCATGACATAATTATAAGAAGAGAAATTTCATTGATAAAATTATGGGTGATTATATTTTTCCCTTGAAATGTTTTTAACCCTTAATTATTCTTCCTCCATCATTTCTATAGCGACCTCAGCCTTTTTTCACATATTATTACATGATTTCAAACATGATTAACTATCAAATTACAATCCAAGGATCGTAAAGTCTAGTGTATTTGGAAGACTAGGTACATAATTAAACATCATGAAATAAGAACATATTTTATTTAATCTTCATAATAAGATCCTAAATCCCTTTGAGCCCTTACATCTTCAAAGGATATCCTAGGGATAAGATAAACAAAAGGGATGATCTAAAAAACATAGTAAGAGAAATAAACATAGGAATTAAACATAGCACCTAGGTTAGAAGACATGATATGATGACATAAGGCATGGAACATGAATAAAAATAAAGAATAATAACATGTATAACATGGGAACATGTAATCATGGCATCATAGGAATGTGGAAACAATATATAACATGACATAAACATGAGTTAAGGATAACCGCCAAGACTATATAACATGGTGGAAAAAGTCCCATAATGGGACTAAAAATTACCCAATTCATTTGAGAACTATCTAGATACAATCATATAATATGTTCATGAATATGCGTGCCACATGAATAATTAACATAAGGGTTACCCATGGAAAGAAATGGGTATCATAATCATGTCACAGGGCATAAAAAATGAGAATATCATAAATGTGTCCATGAAAGAATGAATTAAAAACATACATAGACATTAAAAAGGTAAAATAGACATAGATCATGATAATTGAGGTCAAACTGAAGTTGATACATGTAAAAATATTGTTTAAGAGACCTTAGAAATAAAACATTTTTGTGTGGTTTAAGGAAAATATTAAAGTTTCTTTAAAACAGAAAAGGAATAATTATTTTTATAAAACTAGAAATGAACCATGATATATTTTCATAATAAAATGTGTGATTTTATAAAAATAATGGTGGCTTAAAACAGATTATAGAGTACACATGAAAATGGATAAGAATTTAGGAAATTCCCTTAAATCAGGCTTGCTTATCAGGAATAATTGAGTAGGAAACCTTTTAAAAACATGTATATCCCTGAAAAAGAAGGATGAATGGATATTTATATACAAGTTTGGATCATATACATAAAATTTATAATATTTTAAATAAAAATTAAAAGAGAATTTTATTTGGGTAAAAAGAGAGGAAGAGTAACCCAAAGGAATAATGGAGGCTCAGGTAAAATGTTTTACCTTATGTCCGAAGTTGTTATTCACTTGCTCTTAATGTCCCAAAAAATAAAATTAAATTCACTAACTAATAATTAAATAAAATTTTATACATGTAATTGATTTATTATAATTTAATTAAGTTCAATTATGACCTTTTAATGAGTTACAATGTTTAATTTCATCAATCGGGAGTGCTCATTTTCTTAGTTTTCATGATCTGTTCACTTGTATAAGAGTATGAAAGTTCATGTAAAATGGAAATAGAAAGAATTGAATTTATAAGTTATCAATGAAAATAAATAATGTTAAATGATCATATAAATCATTTGGTTATTTTTTGTGAGGATGAATCATGAGGTAAAATTTAATGATAATCATTTAGGATAATTTGGCGGTTTTTAGATCATAATGAACTCATTTTGTTTTATCATTTAGTATTATTTATATAAAATGGTTCCATAATATTAATTAGGATGTAATATATATATTATAATATGTTTCATCCATAAAAATTGTTTCATGACTAGCCTTGAAGACGATAATAGAAAATGAAAGTGCATCGTCCACGATGTTGGTAAATTGACACATTATAGGCGATGATTTCATTTTTAGAACAAAAGGAGAGGAGAAGAGGTATTGATGATAGATTATTCCATTAAAATAATAAAATTATATTATAGGTAAGGTACTAGAGTTATCATGCCATTTGGATGGGGTGAGGCGAGGAGAGAATAATAAAATAAAGATCTTAAAAAGAAAATAAAAGAAACGGAAAGAGGAATTTACCTATTGAATTTATCCTCCTTGAGAGCCTCCATAGGGAAAAGGTTTTGGTATTTTGTTAAGACCAAAAGCTTATATATGTGGGGGAAGGGATTGGGAAGATATTTGAACATAATTTGGACAAGGTTCGAGGATTGAGAGGTGTGAGGATAATAGGTGGTGATGGGTGGTATTTACAGTGGAGGAGAGGGTTGTTTTCTCATTATTTAATTCATTACTTTATTATTTTTCTCAATAGAAGAAATAGTGTTGATTATTGAGACTAAATATAGTAATTAGATCATGTGAGTTTGAACCAATGGTTCTTACATCTTCCATGACTCAAGGAATGGTGTATTTAACTTATAATGTATATATACCATAAATTACTATATTTTACTATTCACGAAAAAAACAAGTATTTCATAAAAATACAAAAAATTAACCCTAAACATTTTACGAGGTGTATAATTTAAAAATAAACTCCATTTTATGAAAATAATTTTCTAAATATGATGAATGTAATTTTTAATTAAAATCATCATTTACTTGGAAAATACCAATTATAAAATTAAAACTGCTTTTATAACCCTTTGAATACTTAATTAAGGTCTCATAAAATTATATTATAATTATAAGACAAAAAAATATTAATTTATGAATACATTTTATAAAAATAAATTTTCTTTTAATTTATTAAATTAATCATAAAATTTTATAAATACATTTTATGATTTCGTAACCCATTTGATGGAAGTGTGTGTGGTTGTAGGTCATACCCTTAAGATAAAAACATATTATTATATGGAAGATACTGAGGTTATTATATCATAATGGTTTGAAAATAATTTAAGGAGGTGGAGAAGGAAATAAAATGAATACATTTGTTAAAGAACATTGCCTCTACTTCAGGTATCTTCATTTGGTTTGCACTAAACCCTTCATATGTTGGATTTATGTCCAATATAAGGCTTCAAGAATGAGTATATTTAAGTTTTTTAGTGATTTGGGCATGTATTGAAAGTGTTTTGAAGGTTTGAAGAAGGGAGGAGAGGGGGTGGCCTTTTATAAGTAAGGAAAGTGACACTCTTGTAATTTTTGAAAAGGGAGAATTTCACCCACATTTATCCATGTCAAGTGGCTCAAATAATGGAATAATATATATCTTAGAAGTTATAGGGTCTAAATATGTACATAAAATGAGAGTTTGACATGTTTATATGTCATTTTCCCCTTAAGCATAAAGTTTAGTCCAATGGTAAACTCATTTTTCTCTTAATCGTGGTGATTAATTTAAATTTTATTCACTAATCATTGTGGTCAATAATTAATTTGAACCTATTAGAAATTATAAATTATTTTGATTCCAAATATAAAATCCATTTTTCCATATTAAATTCATATAAGTGGTACAAAATAATTGAAAATTAATCCTGTAGACGGAAAAAGAAAGGAGGTTTTTAAAGTGAAAATGTTCAAAATTTTACTAAGTTTGTATATCTAAATTCAATATAAAAATGATTCAAATTATCTAAATTGGATAAATAGATGTATAATAAATCTTATTTTACTTTAAAAATAATTTAAAAAATAATTTAACATTATAAATTATTTAGATGAAAAGTCGGTTTTCAATTAAAATTTAGTATTTTCACTATTCATCAGAAAAAAGAAACTTCTCATAAAAATACCAAAAATTCAACCAAATATAATTTTTAAATTACTCTTTCAAAAATGAAGTTTATTTTTTCAAATAAAATTTATAAAAGTGTCAAAATGTAGTTTTAAAATAAGTGTGACGACAAAACTGCCTTTAGAAAAATACAGCTTTTATGCGTAAAATTGGATCTGTTATTATCTTATGCCTATAAAATATATTGGATTAATTTAAAAACAATTTATTGAATATATAATATATAAATTTAATTAATATCATCCACTAATAGTAATTGATTTAATTTATTAAGATAAAATGCCTTTGACGCATAAAAATAGTTTTTCTATAAAGATAAACTCAATGTTGTGTGTTACATATGATATTTAATAAAATGTTATTATTTTATAATTTTGGGGTGTTATATTCTACCCACATTAAATAAATCATGTTCTCACAATTTAAACTTGACCTTGGAAATCAAGGTTTTGAAATTTGTAAATACCATTACTGAAAAAAACCACATTGTAAAATGGTTAATAAAACATCCTGTTAATAAGAGAGAAAGAGAAGTATCAAGATCATATGGAATAACACATAACTAGGTTTCTGATTAAGATGACATCAATGGAAAGTAAATATATGGAAATTGAATAAAAGCATAAGTAATCATAGAGAGTTATTGAGGTCATTGATCACAATAAAGTGAATGACCAATGGAAAGTTAAGGGCCCCAAAGAAATAGAACTTATAGGAGTAAAAAGGTCATTGATATCTTCATAAATGATGGTAATAGGATGGAATTTTATTTCAAGATCCTTTCTATAAAGTTGTGGAATTCTTTTACTATATAGTAATATAAGTAAATATAGTTACTTGATTCATTTCTATAAGAACAATTTCATCCTTCGGCTGTGCCTTGATCACTTACTAAAATAAATGAATATCCATAATTGAATTTGTTATGCTTAAAGCACTAAAATTAACTTTTAATAGATCATAAGATCCATAAAAGAGTGACAATTCTTTCCATATATCTCTAACTACATTCCAAATCTAATATGTCTAGCACACGTTATCCAATATAATACATTAATTTTTAACCTCAAAATTAATACCACTGGTTCATCGTTAATATTTATTCGTCAAATTTTTTAGCTAAAAACAATGACACATTAACCATGACATTACACAGTCCATTAGTAGACGTGAAACCCTGATCATACTTTGTTCATGGGTTCAAGCCCCACCACCTTATTGGATGCAACTGGTTTTCACCCTATATGTGGGTTGTCCTTTTTATAAACTATATAATTCCTATAAAGTTCCCAAAAAGATGATGGACATCCTTGAAATACAGTTAATCATTAAAAAACCTTTTTTCTATTGTTTTCAATACATATTAATTTTTTTATGAAGTATAATAAAATTACAAAAATTTCATTAATAATCATATTAACCCTAAAGGTTATAAATACCATTAAATATATGTCTATAAAATATAAATGCATTATTCCTCAAATAACTTTTCTACTAAAACATAAACTTTCCATAAATTCTCTAAAATTTGCTTAATATTGGTAGTCTACCATCACATAAAACCTAAAAATATGTGTTTAAGACTTTAAACTTATGATCAATATTAAACTCATTAACCCATGATGGTATCCATAACTCTTAAGTAAATGAAGACATGCATGCTTCTAAATTTTTTCACAATCCTTAGACGTTTCATAATTCTTATCACCAAAATACCATTTGTATCAATACTTATACAATTTAATTATTGAGTCCCAATACATAAATACTTCAACCATTTTATTTCCACATCAGTCCTTCCATGGCCTAAGGTTTAACCTAGGTCATGCATCATAATTATCTATTTAAATCCTTTATAATGGTTTGTAAATAAAATTTGAATTATCCTAAGAATATACCCTAATAGTGTCAAACTAGGTTCATGGTAAAGCTCATTGTCCGGTACCATGTTACAATCAATTCAAGCTCGATGCACCCTTTTCAAAGTTATTACTCCTAGGTACATCTGTGTCAGAACCACGTCCAATTATAGTATCCAGACAGGGATGTATTGCAATAAAAAACCACATAATTTCTATCTTACCAAAAATTTAGGATGTTATTCTATACTTATCCTCAAATTTTATCATAGGGTTATGTTACCTAATCTACATTTTCCTACATCTATTTCCCAAGGTTTCTACTAAAATTTCTTTGGTACCAACTAGAGAGACCCTGACCCCAATAGCCTGGAGCGAGTGCCTATTTCTATTACATTAGCATAAGATATAAGGAATAATGTCTCAAATGACCTAACAGTTTCGTAGTCTTGGTGAACTAGATACATAATTGAAATTTACTTTACATTTTAAAACATAAAATAAACAAATAATTTTCTTTTAGAATTCCATTATTCCCCTTAGTGTATCCCTATATATCAATCAAAAAATACTTCTTCATATCCAAAGAAAAATGAAACATAAGAAAGGGGAGAACTCAGATGCTCAGTAAAGGTAAGTGTACAACAAAAGCTATGAATAAATAATGAATAATCAATATAGAAAGGTAAATAACAAAAACACATGTCATTTAATAAATAACATGAGCATAATATGTATGGAATAAATGATGATCAAATAATTCCAAATAAATAATCACATGATCATGAAACTTAACCATGTAAATTATAACTAATCGAATAAACACATGGAATATAAACAACTAAATTCACAATGATGTAATTCACAATGATGGATTTCTAAAACTTACTATCAAGGATTCATACCAAGACATCGAATACTATAAAGGCTTCATTCCAAGAATCAAATACCGTCAAGGCTTCATGCCAAGAATATAATAAATGGGAAGGCCACACTGAAAAAATATCTATTTTGTCTCATGAAACTTATTTATGCATCAAGGGGATTACTTTAAATAGTCCACAACCCATGTCATACAACTCCAAATCATTCCTCATATATCGAGTAATCAATTTAATTCATAAACAATGTGCCTTATCAAATTTCTATATTGAGTAGAGAATACAGATTTATCAATATTTCCCCAGATAATCAAATAACATTCAAAGTGAACACCATATATAAAAATGGTATATAGTTTAGGAAATAATTATATCCATTATAAATAATGTGAATATTTTGGGAAAATTTAATGTCTAATGATCATAGGAAAGTGAACATTTCAAAGGAAAGCTATTGACTAAAAAATGAATTGAGGAAGTGAATGTCAATACTTTCCTTAGTTAGAGTGATCATAAAGCATACATAGGAATAATAAGGATGGTATCAATATAACATATACCCATTGGAGTAAGAGTAAAGGGTTTTTCATTAATGAATAGAAATTCCAAAAAAATGTCTTTAAAATGCTATTGAGGAAAATAACCTTTTCATTTTGAAAAACATTTTAAAAATAATTTTCTTTGAAAATCACTTTTAAAAACATTTTCTTTAAAAATATCCTTAAAAATGTGACAATGAAGCTTCATGGAAATGACATTCATGTCGGCGGGTAATTCCATAAATATCATAAAGAATATTCCTTTTACACGGTAAAAATGATAGAAAAATGCCTTATTTAGAATGTCACAATAACATTCCTTTGAAAAAATTTAGTAGAAAAGTAAAAATGTGTAAAATTTATTTTTATAAATCATTTTTAAAAGGTTAAATAAAAAAAATTAAAACATTTTAGTAAACATGGTTTGTAAGAAAACATATTTCTGACTGAAGAGAGAAATGAAGTAGGATTGTATTAAAAAATTTATCAATAATTTTTAAGCACTAAAGAGTGGAAAATGGAACTATCACTTGAAAAATATCATTAATATATATAGGATAATAAAATTAAAGGGTTTATTAAACAATGATCAAATAATTTACTTTAATGGAAATTCAAGAATAAACAATCTCGATTGGAATGAGAATGTCAAATAAACTGTTAAAATGATCATAAATTTGAAGTGAGAATTAATCAATGAATCGATTATCTGTATCAACTATAAATACACATAAAAAATTGGAAACACAATAATAGGTATTCAAATTTCATTATACACATAATCATATAACATCAATGACAACGAGAAAGTAATATAACCCAGTGAAAAGAAATTGAGTTAAGAAATTTCTTTACCAATTAGTAAAATTAAATTCAAATCCCATAGATGAGATGATTCAAATTGAAAGTTAAAATAACATCAAGAATAAATTATTCATGATATTACATGTTAAAGGGGAAATATATAAAACATATAAAATAAATTAGGTGTACAATAATACAATATGACTTAATGAAATGAAATTGAGAATAAATCCCTTACTTTGTGCTTTCTTTTGGTTGAACATGATTTAACCTCCTGTACATTGGTTTTAAAAAATTTATTAACTTATATGAGAACCATATTAATATTTATGATAACATATATTATCCTTTTATAACATATTATCACCCATTCATTAATAATGTTTCATTATTTTTATTGTTTTGGGTGTTAATTGTCTTGTTTTTTCATGCGTGTTTTGTTGTGAAAGTTCTGATTCTTGTATATATTATATATTTACATAACCTTAAGAATAAAAAAATGATATAATTATAATATTTTTTACATCAAGTGTGCTTTTAAAACCAATCATTAATGATGGTTATGAAAAATTAAGTATGTTACGATCATGGAGGCGGTAGGTTGTATGTACGCATGAGTAACATTTTCATCTTTCAATGATAATTATGGAAAAGAGTTAAGTAATATTTTACTATTATAGAATGATAATATTATAATTAAAACCATATTATATACTTATATATCATTAATGTGGTGTGGTGATGAAAAGAGAGTCACATCGCTTCGTGAAGGCAGTAGTCCACACGTACACGAATGACGTTATCGTCTTTCATTGAGTGAAAAATAAAATGATAAAATATCTTTACATAATGATAAATATGACATTAATATCATAATTATTTCATTTATATCACATATAATCATTAAAATTATTCCTTACCACCTTCTATGTAAAGGGTTAGTGAAAGATGAATCACATTGCTTCTTGAGGCGGTAGTCCGTCGTACACATAAGAAACATTATCATGTATCCTAATAAATATAAGAAAATAATTTATATATGATATAATGAATCAATAGGTATAATTAGTTTAAAATTTATTATTTATACTTTATACCCATCCTAGTACCCAACCATGAAAGATGGTAATGGAAGAACGAACGACATTGGTTTGCGAGGCGGTAGTCCTTCGTACACACGAATGATGATTTCAAAACCCATTTGATGGAAGTGTGTGTAGTTTTATGTTGTAAAATTAACATAAAATCATATAATTATATGTATTATACTTATGTTTTTATATCATCATGGTTTGAAAATAATTTAAGGAGGTGGATATTGAAATAAAATGAAGATGCTTGTTGAAGAACATTACCTCTCTTTCGGTTATCTTCCTTTGGTTTGCAATAAAACCTTCCTATATTGGATTTCAACCAAAGATAATGAATATAGGATTATTATAGGGAATTTTTAGATTTATCTTTATTGGTATTGGATGAACCAAAGTGATTTAAAGGTATAATAAGGGAGGAAGGGGTAGCCTTTTATAAGTGTGGTGAGTGGCACACTTGTAATATTTGAAAAGGGAGAATTCCACCCACATTTTTCCATTTGAAGTGGCTCTAATAATGGAAACATATCAATCCTATAAGTTATAAGGTAGAAATATTGCTATTAAATGGGTGTTTGAAATATTTTTAGGTCATTTTTTTCTTAAGTTTAAAGTTTAGTCCTTGAGTAAACTCATTTCTCTCAATTATGGTGATTATTTTTAATTAGTTTCACTAATAATTATGATCAAAAATTTAGTTAAAACTATTATAAATTATAAATTATTTTGATTCAAAATATTGAATCCATTTTTCCAAATTCAATTCACATAAGTGTAAAAAATTAATTTAAAAATAATTCAAAATATGGAACAAGAAAGCGGGTTTTTAAAGTGAAAATGTTCAAAAGCTTACCAAGTTTTTATATCTAAATTAAATATAAAAATGATTACTATGAAATAAATTGGATTAATAGATGTATAATAGATCAAATTTTACTTTAAAAATTATTTAAAATATAATTTAACATTATAAATTATTTATATGATAATTCAGTTTTCAATTAAAATTCAGTATTTTCACTATTCATAAAAAAATAAAACTTATCATAAAACTACCAAAAATTCATGATAAGATAATTTTTACATTAATATTTCAAAAATTATGTTTATTTTTCAAATAAAATTTATAAAATTTTCAGCATTAATTTTAAAACAGGTGCGTCATTAAAATGCAGCAAAACTGTGTTTAGAAAAATACAACTTTTTATGCATAAAATTGGATTTTTTTTATCTTATGATTATAAAATATATTGGATGAATGTAAAAACATTTTATTGAATATATAATATATAAATTTAATTAATATCACCCATTAATAGTAATTAATTAAATTTATTAAGATAAAATTCCTTTGGTGCATAAAAATAGTTTTTCTATAAAAACATTTCCTTTATATTCAATTGGTTTTTATATTCATTCATAATTAATTGGTAACTAATGAATTAAACAATATATTTTAATAAATTTTTTAATCCTATTCATAATCTCCAATTTAACATCTAGGATATAAGTTTCATTTTTAATAATAATATTAATAGCATTTAGTAAAACTTGGTCTTGCGTATAACACAAGCTATCGAATAAACTCATTACTACATGAAAAGCAAGCTAAAATCAGTGTTGTATGAATTGAAATATAAACTCAATGTTTCATGTTGCATGAACTGTTTAATAAAATATTATTATTTTATAATTTTGGGTGTTACATAAGAAAACAAAAATATCCATATGATATAATTTGAGGATTGTATAGAAGAACATCTTAAAGTTTTGTTAAGGAAGAGATTATGTAGGTTTTCCTGATAATAAATCCATGTCTAGATAATAAAAGTGGAAGTGGTTATAGCATGGATGTACCTAGGTTAATAACTCCAAAAAGGGCGTATTGGTCTTGACTCGATTGTCACTTGGTGCATGATAATGGGCATTACTACACACCTAGTTTGACACTCCTAAGTGATATGCTTATGATAAGTCACATTTTCTTTACAAACCATTATAAAGGATTTAAATTTATGATAATGAATAAATTAGGTTAACTCCTAAACCAAGGAATGATATAGCACCATGCCATATATTGCACATAGTGGTGCCCCGAGATGGTGGCCATAAGACCTCAACCATGCCTCCCCATAGACTAGAGGCTGGCGATTAACAGCGAGGGCCTAGGGTGTGTTTGTGGGGAGACTATGCCCTCATAGATCAGAGTGAAGCATGGTGGTATATAATAAATAAGAAATGATAGAATCTTAGTCAACATGAAAATTAACCCACCATAGTGTAAACAACATCAACAAACAGATAGCAATGGAACGATAATAATAAAACATGCAAGATGAATAAACAACTGGCAGAAGCTAAACTCAAATAGATACAAAAGATGATGATCATGATTTCATGTGAATATAAAAAAGAGTATATGGAGAACATGGGATATAGGAATATACCACATGTTGTCAAGATATAAAAAGTAAAAAAAGATATCTACTACAAGCATCACGATCATAGGCTCGGTCCTCTGCTCCCATACTCCATCCTAGAAATGGTAATCAAGCATCAAAATCTAGCCGCTTCCCTTTATCTATACCTTCAATCATGAAGTCTACTTGGGTATCAAAGGAGGCCCAAGAAGGGTGTGATATATACTCGGTAGGCCACCACCAATGGTGTCTAGATCAATCTAGCTCATGGAATATAAAATGAAAATTGTGTCATTAATAGTAAATGCATGACATAATCAAACTGGGAAGAATGAGAAGATGCGCTGGGGAGATTTCAAGGCTATCTTCAATGAACAATACTGCCCTAAAGTCTTGGAGTATGCTAGATCCCGAGAGTTCATGGATATTGTTCAAGGTAATCTTTCTGTAATGGAGTATGCCAACCATTTCGTTGAGCTGGTTTGGTATGCTCTTGAAATCGTCTCTAATGAGCAAGCGAAGGCCCAGAGGTTTGAGAAAAGATTACGACCAGAGATATACTCCCAGGTTTTCTTGTTTAAGCTGAGGACCTATGCTGAGGTGGTTGATCGGATGTGAATGTTGGAGATTGACTGGAAAGGGAGGGATGGTTTCTATGGGACTATATCAGTAGTATTAAGTGGTATCTCTTTAGAGAAGAAAAGGAAGAGGGAGGATCAGGTGAAGAAGGGAGGTGGTAGTTCATGCCACTCTTCCAGGCAGTTTTCATCAGTGGCTTATGATGTGAGATCGGTCGTGTGCCACCAGTGTGGGAGACCGGGACGCATACGACCATCATGACCACTTCCTCCTAAGCCTTGTTATCAATGTGGAGGTATGGGTCACTTGCAGCGCTTTTTCGAGGTGGCACATCTACTTCAAAGTGGGGTAGGTTTAGTGGCTTCAAGAGGAGAGTCAGCTCTATCTGAGCCGTCAAGGATGGGGGGATCTCTATTTGGTGGCCGTGGTGGTAGGTATGGGTCATTTTCTGGGAATATCCAGTTTAGGGCACATACAAAAACTATCGGTCATCCTCAGGTAAAGACCGAACATCTCCATGCGGTGGATCAGGCACTAGCGGGATCAGAGGCAGGACCCTTAACTGTTCGAGGTACCGTTTTGATTTCATCTTATATATCTACTGCTCTTTTTGATAGTGGTGCCTCTATTTCATTCATTTCTGCCCATTTTGTGGACACATTGATTTTTCAAACCGAGTCTTTTGCGATGGAGCTGGTGACGTCGCTGGGAAAGAAGAAGGAGTAGTGTCTCAGGTGCCCATCATGTGTAATTTCCATGTCAGGGGTTTAAATGGAGTGGGGCCTCTTGGTCTTAGATATGGATCTATTTGACATAATAATTGGCATGGATTGGCTAGTACACTTTCAGGCGCACATCGATTGCTATAGGCGGTGGGTCAGTTTCATGGCCCCTGATGGGATTCGTCAGGTTTTTCATGGGGGATGGGATCCTTAGTCGAGTCGTGCGGGACCTCTACTCCCAGAGTTGAGAGATCTTGTTTTTCAATTATTGTCACTCGTGATAGAGGAAGATGGTCATACTCTACCACCTCATGTAGTTGAAGATTTTTTGGTGGTATTTCTGGGTGATTTTTCAGGTTTTCCCCCAGAGCGGGATGTGGAGTTCTCAATTGATCTGGCATTGGGAAGACAGCCGATATCTCTTCCCTTATATCTCATGGCCCCCACCAAGATGAGGGAACTAAAAATAAAACTAGATGTCTTAGAATCCAAAGGATTCATTCGCCTGAGCGTCTCTCCTTGGTCCAATCCAGTGTTATTCACGAAAAAGGCTGACGGATCCCTCTAGTTTTGCATTGACTACTAGAAGCTAAATAAGGTGAAAATAAATAACAAGTATCCTTTGACCCGAATAGATGATTTATTTGATTAGTTGAAGGGGGAAAGTGGTTCTATAAAATAGTATTGTGTTCCGGCTATCATCAACTCAAGGTGAAGGAGTCATATATCCCAAAAATAGCCTTCCAAAGTAGGTACATCCACTTAGATTATTTAGTCATGCCCATCGGATTGACCAATGCTCCAATGGTCCTTATGACACTCATAAACAGGGTGTTACATCAGTATATTGATTCTTTTGTCATGGTATTTTTGGATGACATCCTAGTTTATTCAGGATCTGAGGAGGAACATGAGTATCACTTGCAGATCGTTCTGGGAACCTTGTGAGAGCATCATCTTTATGCAAAGTTGTCAAAATGCACTTTATGGATTAGGGAGGTGAAATTTCTGGGGCATGTGATTTCTGAACAGAAGGTTTTGGTGGACCCCTAGAAGATCAGTGCAGTTATGTCATGGGAGCATCCGGAGAATGTGTTCGAGATTAGGAGGTTCCTTGTCCTAGCTGGTTATTACAGGCGGTTTATTTGGGATTTCTCTCGGCTTGCTTCACCGATGACCGCACTCACCCAAAAAGGGGTGAAGTTTTTATGGGGCCCATAATGTCAGGAATATTTTGAGGAGCTGAAGAGGTGGTTGACTACCACCCCCATTCTGATTTTTAAAAAGTCTGGAAAGGGGTATATGGTGTATTGTGATGCTTCAGGTATGGGTCTTGGGTGCGTGCTTATGCAGGATGATCACATGGTTGTGTATGGATCTCACCAACTCTGACCACACGAAAAGAATTACCTGACCCACAACTTTGAGTTAGCAGCTGTGATGCATGATTTGAAGACTTGGCGTCACTATCTCTTTGGGGAGAAGTTTGTGGTCTACTCTGATCACAAAAGATTGGCTTATATATTCTCAGAGAAGGACCTCAACTTGAGGCAGCACTGTTGGATCGATTACTTGTAGGGGTTTGAATTTAACATTGTCTATACCTCAGGAAAGGGTAACATGGTGGCCGAAACCTTGAACAGAATAGTTATAGTAGAGGTTTTGAGGAAGTCCAGTGATGAGTGGACTTTAATGGGGCTCTTTGCTCAGATGCATGTGGAGACGAAGGATCATAGTGGAGGTGCATTCTTTGAGAGCATTCAGTTGACTCCTTCTCTAGTGGAGCTAATTCAGTGGGAACAGCCTAGTGATGATCTTTCTTAGTAGTCGAAGTATTTTCTTCATGGTGCGGAGACGTCTTTTGATTGGTCATCGTCTCTTGAGGGAATCATGTGCTTCAAGGGCTGTTGAGTACTGTTGTTATCTCTGTGGAAGATGGTGATGGAGGATAGCCACCAGTCTCAGTGAATTTTCCATCCAGGTGCCACCAAGATGTATTATGATTTTCATCGGCAGTTTTGGTGGCCTGGTATAAGACGAGACATCACAGACATTGTGTCGATATGCTACACATGCCATCAGGTGAAAACAGAGCATCAAATGCCCTACGGTTTGCTTCAGCCATTACCCATTCCTACCTGGAAGTGGGACGAGGTCTCTATGGACTTCATTATTGTCTTTCCTTGTACACCTCGGGGTAAGAATTCCATTTGGGTGGTGATTGATCGTCTCAAAAAATTATCCCACATCATTCCGATCAAAGATACAACTAAAGTGGATGAGTTGGGTCGTTTGTATCTTCAGGAGGTGGTAAGGCTCCATGGTGTGTCGTCAACATTTTTCTCATATAGAGACCCCCATTTCATTTCTCAGTTTTGGGAAGGCCTTCAAAATGTCTTGGTGTCTTAGATTAAGATGAGCATGGCATACCATCCTCAAACGTATGGTCAGATAGAGTAGGCAAACCAGATTTTAGAGGACATGCTCTATGGATGTGTTCTGGACTTTGGAGGTTACTAGGATAACCATTTGGGATATGTTGATTTTTCTTATAATAACAGTTACAAATCCTTAATTTGAATGGCTCCTTTTGAGGTGCTCAATGGTCGGCCTTGTCGGTCCCCCCTGTGTTGGGTTGAGGTAGGTGAGACCTCACTACTGGGGCTGAGTCTGGTGCAGGAGACGTCTGAGAAGGTCAAGTTGATCAAGCAACGCTTATTAACAGCCCTGAGTTTCCATAAATCATATGTTTAACAGAGGTGTTGATACCTAGAGTTTTCTATGGGTGACATGGTATTCTTGAAAGTGGCCCCTCGTCTGGTCCATCGTCGATTTGGAAAGCAAGGGAAGTTGACGTCGCAGTATGCTGAACCTTTTGAGATCACTGAGTGTATTGGAAAGGTGGCATACAAGTTGGCCTTACCTTCTTATTTGACATCCATCCATGACGTCTTCCATGTCTCCCATTTGAATAAATACAACCTAGATCCATCCCATGTACTAAATTGGGAGGAGTTGGATATAGAGCCCGATTTATCTATTTTTGAGCGGTCGGTGGGAATAGTGGACTTCCAAGAAAAGGTGCTTTAGGGAAAGTCTATTCCACTGGTACGGGTTCTTTGGAAGCATGGAAATGATACACATGAGACATGGGAGTGGAAGTCATGGGTTGAGGAAGTGTACCCGTTCCTGCTTTCTGATCAAGCTTTTGGTTGACTTTCTGGGATGGAAAGTTTTCATGGTGTGAAGAACTTTCACATACATGACTTATTTTAAAGGTATTTTTCATTTGATTTCCATTATTTCTTTTTTTGGGGGTTTCCCATGCATTTTGGTGGAAATGGTGGGTTTTCAAATTTTGGGCCAAATCATGAGCTCATTTCCAGATTTAAAAATAAATTTTGTTTCTTTTATAACTCCTTAATTTTTCAACATTTTTCATCCATTCAAATTCCAATTTTTCCTCCCCTGACCTATTAACACCACCATATCAATTTTTACCCTTTATTAATCCATAATCATGGTGTATTGGGGTTTTATTTAAGGAATTGGGCCATCCCGAAAGCCCATTTCCAGTTTTTTTTAAAAAAAATTTTATTTAATATCTTATTCAATTTTAATGATTTTTCAGTGATTCCACCTCTCACCTGAGACCACTAAACCTAGGAACGCCCCCATTCCCTACCCCCCTCTTTGGAGATCATTTTCTTCGTGGATTAGGTCGAAAATTCTTAATCTTTTTCAATTTGTCCAGATTTAAAAAGGTAATTTGATTCCTTCATAACTCCTTCATTTTTCACTCTTTTCCCCCCATTTCAGTTCCTACATGACCTAACCGTCCTTATTCAAACTTAAATTTCAGTTTTTTCGCTTGGAGATTCATCCTTTGGGTGATTTGGGGAAATTTCTTGAAGATCTCCCAAGTAAGTGGGTTTCCTTCCTTCCTTCTCCCATTTACTTAGGGTTGCTTCCATTTGCTTAGGGTTTCTTCTATTATTCTTGAAGTTACTAATTTAAAGCATGTAGGTATTCAAACCTGGTGTTTTTTTCTGAGTTTCTTGGTCCAATATTATGGTTTTAGGTTTGTTTTCACTCTCTTGCGATGCGACAGTGGTGCGATTGAAGTTCTGCACAAAGATTCAAGGGTTTTTATATTTGTGGTAGGTGATTCCATGGGTAATCAATGCTATATGAGTTGGATTTGATTCATTTCTATTTTTAGCACACTTATCATCCATTATACTTGCTGTTAAATCTGATTTTGGTGATGTTTGTTGAGCAAATTATTTTTAGGTACCAATTTGGTGTTAAATTGGGTGTTTTACTTGTCTATTTTATGTTTTGCCAATTGGGTTTGTTTTCTAAATCATGTAATGGGTTTATAGAAATGTTTTGGGTGCTGAAAATTCTGTTTTGGTGAATATGTATATTCACATGGTGTTCAATGTGGGGTTTTTAAGGGATTTTGTGTGAAAGACATTGTTAAATTTTGTGAAGTCGTTTTATTGAAATTCTAAAGGTTTTATTGAGTGGTGTAAGTGGTGCAAAGCATGTTTAGATACTGTTTTGAGTATATTATGACCAAAACTGATTTTTTTTATGTGATAATGGCTTTTTTATCAGGAGATAATGGTTTGAGAACAATGGGGGAAGCCCGGGTATCTAAGAGGTTGGATATGTACTAGTACGCTAGTGATCCGGATGAGTTTTATCTCTGTTTCACTGAGCAAAATGGATAAAAACAAAACTAAAAAAACTATATTGATGTTGTTTGGGTACCACTAGGTTATGGGTATGTTCAGTGGCTCGTGCAAGAGAACAAATTTTTCAATGGTTACTTTACACCGAGGTACGAGGTACATGGTGCCCGAGACTAACTAGTGCCTAGGGGTGTTCCTGAGATTGGTGCTCATTGACTGTTGTGTATTTATCTTTGGAATATGGTGGTTTTTTCTGGAAAATAAAGTAGCTTTTATGTCTTATTGAAATTTTCTCATTCATGTAAAATCCCATTTGAAAACTGATTATATTTAAAAGTTTCATTCTTTAGAATTTTTTTCACCAATACTTGTTTATCAAAAATAGCATGATTTTTATCTTGTATTATTTACCCTATGAAATCTCATGGTGGTATCATATTGGTATTAGGATCAAACCCTACTTACACCCCTTGGGTGTGAGTAGACTTGTTCATGTTTGACGCAGGTAAAGGAAAGGTTTCTGGTGATGGCGATTCGGGGTGTTAGTTCTCATCCATGGTGCAGCGTTGTGGAGACTCCTTGTGGACGATGACCCCTTGTCGTGTGGAGTCCTTGGGGATGTTTTGATGCTATTTTTGTATGTATGTGGACCTCTTGTTATATGTTTAGAATTATGTATTCGGTTCTGTATTTTGTGTAAACCTCGTTTGGTATGAATTTTTATGATTCAATTTATTGAATGGTTTTGATGTTTTATGCTTCCATATTCAGATAAATCGTTCCCAAAACAAAATATATGATACCCTAACACTTATGTCAGCCCATAGGGATAGGGAATTACCTTTAGGTCTTGTCATGGGCCGAGTTTGGCATCGATTTTGGTGGCGATCAGATTAGGTTCGTGATAGAGGACCCACTACACAGCTGCACTAGAGGGTACCACTCAAAAAGTCGTCGAGGACCTCACTGCCCAGCTCCATTGGAGGGTTCCACTCAGAAAGTCATCGAGGACCTCACTGCCTAGATATATTGGAGGGTACCACTCAGAAATTCATCGAGGACCTCACTTCCCATCTTTATTGGACGGTATCACTTGGAAAGTCATCGAGGACCTCACTGTCGAGATATACTAGAGGGTACCACTCGAAAATTCATCTAGTGATCCTGCACTTTCACTGTCTTCATCTAGCATTTCCTAGCCAAGCATCATGCCCAGATGATTCCACATCATATCTCAAAAGAAACAATGGAGGGCACTATCGCATTCTACATGGGAAAAAAATCAGGATATGCTACTCACAGACCAAAATTCGAGTCTAAACGAAGGAGATAAAGAACCTTGATGTTTTCTAGAAAGGAACCAAGTAGTACATGGCGTGTGGTCCCGCTCCACCACCTGGTCGTGTCCTTATGGCCATGCTTGTGTAATCAAGTTTTGTCTGCATACTTTGGTACATGGCATGATGCTTCACAGGAAGTGCCGCATGTGTGCTCTGGCCATGTCTGTATACCCCGATACAAGGTCGTATACCTGGTCATGTACTTCCACATGGGATCTCACCCGTGTGATCCATCACACGGCTCATCCACCTGGGGACGATGGACACAGTGTGTAGGAGGGCTACACGTTGTGCCATTCTTATGTTTTTTTCTGAAACCCTAACCACCGCAACCAGGGGGCTACACACCGTGTTCATCGCTGTTCACAGTGTGTAGTCAGGTTTTCTGCAGAAATCGGGATCCGAGATCCATACCTTTAATTTAGTGAATCAAAATGTAAATACAATTTATCTCGATCTCAATTCAATGATTATTTATAATTTTATTGCATATTTTTTAAATTCTAAATAATTGTATATGCTATGAAATTATGGTATTTTATATTTTCTGAACGATATTAGTAATTTTGTGAATATATAAAAAGGGAATTAGGCCCCCCGTAGGCGGATGGGGTGGTAGGGGGTTGGGGTATGGGGTGCGGGTCACGAGGTCGAGTCCTAGGGCCCTCTTCTTTGAAGCGTGAGTATCAATATGATGCACCTCTTAAAAATGGAATCATTAGTTATGGATCATAATTTTTTTCCAAAGGAAAATCATCTCCCAATAAAGCTTCTTGAGAGTCAAATTCGCATTTGATTGCGCGCATGACAAATGAATTCGGGTGGGATGCTTGAAATGAGATGATTTTAAGAAGGGTAATTAAATGTTGACCTTTAATGCGTACAAATAAACCCACCATTTGAGATGGGTGATTAAGATGATGAAATCCTCTCGCTCGCTCGATCCCGAAGTGATTGTATTCCGCTCGCTCACTCGCTCGATCCTGATGATAGTCTCTCTTTCTCTTTACCTCTTCCGAGTATGGATTTCCCATTTTCTCTCTCGACCATAGGTTTATAGATTTTTCTTTTTGGCTCTATCGATCACTATCTGGCGATTGTCACCGATTGTGTCCAACAGTATTTGAACACAACTGACACTGTTGATATTTTTTATTAATCACTCCGGAACAGGTAAATTTCCTCTTGAATGATCAATTTATGCGAAGATGCTGGAAGATCTGATGAAGAATCAGCTACTGAGGCATCTCAGAGGCTATGTTATAGGTCTCAACAAGGAAGCAATCAAAATCAGTGGCTGGAGGATAGCCACCAGTCTCAGTGCATTGTCCATCCAGGTGCCACCAAGTTGTATTATGATGTCCGTTGGGAGTTCTAGTGGCCTGGTATGAGACGAGACATTGCAGACTTCGTGTCGAGATGCTACACATGCCATCAGGTGAAAGCAGGGCATCAAAGGCCCTCCAGTTTGCTTCAGTCATTACCCATTCCTACCTGGAAGTGGGACGAGGTCCCCATGGACTTCATTGTTGGCTTGCCTCGTACACCTCAGGGTAATAATTCCATTTGGGTGGTGATTGATCGTCTTAACAAATCATACCACTTCATTTCGATCATAGATACTGCTAAAGTGGATGAGTTGGGCCGTTTGTATCTTCAGGAGGTGGTAAGGCTCCATGGTGTGTCGTCAGCAGTTGTCTAAGATAGAGATCCCCATTTCACTTCTCGGTTTTGGGAAGGCCTTAAGAAGGACTTGGGGCCTCAAATTAAGATGAGCACGGTATACCATCCTCAAACAGATGGTCAGACAGAGAGGGCAAACCATATTTTAGAGGACATGCTCCGTGCATGTGCTTTGGACTTTAGAGGTTCCTGGGATAACCATTTGGGATTGGTTGAGTTTTCTTATACTAACAGTTACCAATCCTTAATTAGAATGGCTCCTTTTGAGGCGCTCTATGGTCGGCCTTGTCGGTCCACCCTGTGTTGGGCTGAGGAAGGTGAGACCTCACTACTAGGGCCGAGTTTGGTGGAGGAGAGGTTTGAGAAGGTCAACTTGATCAAGCAGCGCTTATTGAGCGCTCCTAGTTGCCATAAATCATATGCTGACCAGAGGTGTTGAGACCTAGAGTTTTCTGTGGGTAACATGGTATTCTTGAAAGTTTCCCCTCATTTGGACCATCGTTGATTAGGAAAGAAAGGGAAGCTGACATCGCGGTATACCAGACCTTTTGAGTTTACCGAGCATATTGGCAACGTGGAATACAGGTTGGCCTTACCTTCTCAGTTAACATCGATCCATGATGTTTTCCATGTCTCCCAATTTAATAAATACAACCTAGATCCATCCCAGGTACTGAATTGGGATGAGTTGGATATAGAGCCTGATTTATCTATTTTTGAGCGGGCAATGCGAATAGTGGACTTCCAAGAAAAGGTGCTTTGGGGAAAGTCTATTCTACTGGTCTGGGTTCTTTGGAAGCATGGAAATGATACACATGAGACATGGGAGCAGAAGTCATGGGTTGAGGAAGAGTACTCGTTCCTGTTTTTCGATCAAGCTTCAGGTTGACTTTCCGAGACGAAAAGTTTTCATGGTGGGGAGAATTGTCACATACATAACTTATTTTAAAGGTATTTTCATTTAATTTACATTATTTCTATTTTTGGGGGTTTCCCTTGCATTTTGGTGGAAATGGTGGGTTTTCAAATTTTGGTCCAAACCATGAGCCCATTTCCAGATTTAAAAATAAATTTTGTTTCTTTTATAACTCCTTAATTTTTCAACATTTTTCATCCATTAAAATTTCAACTTGGCCTCCCATGACCTATTAACACCACCGTATCAATTTTTACCCTTTATTAATCCATAATCATGGTGGATTTGGGTTTTTATTTAAGGAATTGGGCTAGCCCGAAAGTCCATTTCCAGTTTTTTAAAAAGAATTGTTTATTTAATATCTTATTCAATTTTAATGATTTTTCAGTGATTCAACCTCTCACCCGAGCCCACTAAACCTAGGTGCTCCCCCATTCTCTTCCCCCCCTCTTTGGAGCTCATTTGCTTCACAGATTAGGTTGAAACTTCTTAAGCTTTCTCAATTTGTCTAGATTTAAATAGGTAATTTGATTCCTTCATAACTCCTTCATTTTTCACTCTTTATCCCCCATTTCAGTTCCTACATGACCTAACCATCCTTATTCGAATCTCAATTTCATTTTTGGTTGCTTGTAGATTCATACTTTGGTTGATTTGGGGAATTTTTTTGAAGATCTCCCAAGTAAGTTGGTTTCCTTCCTTCCTTCTCCCATTTGCTTAGGGTTGCTTCCATTTTCTTAGGGTTTCTTCTATTATTCTTGAAGTTCCTAATGTACAACATGTAGTTATTAGAATATAGGGTTTTTTTGAGTTTCTTGGTCCAATATTATGGTTTTAGGTTCATTTTCACTCTCTTACGGTGCGACGATGGTGCAGTTGAAGTTTCGCACAAAGATTCAAGGGTTTTTATATTTGTGGTAGGTGATTCCAAGGGTAATCAATGCTAGATAAGTTATATTTTCTGCATTTTTATTTTTAGCACACTTATCATCCATTATCCTTTCTGTGAAATCTGGTTTTGGTGACGTTTGTTGAGCAAATGATTTTTAGGTACCAATTTGGTGTTAAATCGGGTGTTTTACTTGTCTATTTTATGTTATGCCAATTGGGTTAGTTTTCTAACTCATGTAATGGGTTTATAGAAATGTTTTGGGTGTTGAAGATTCTGTTTTGTTGAATATGGATATGAACATGGTGTTCAAAGTGGGGTTTTAAAGGGATTTTGTGTGAAAGACATTGTTAAATTTTGTGAAGTCGTTTTATTGAAATTCTAAAGGTTTTATTGAGTGGTGTAAGTGGTGAAAAGCATGTTTAGCTACTGTTTTGAGTATATTATGACCAGAGCTTATGTTTTTATGTGATAATGGCTTTTGTTATCATGAGATAATGGTTTGAGCACAATGGGGGTAGCTCGGGTATCTATGACGGTGGATATGTACTAGTACGCTAGTGATTCAGATGAGTTTTGTCTTTGTTTCACTGAGAAAAATGGATAAAGAAAACACTAAAAAAACTATATTGATGATGATTGGGGACCACTAGGTTATGGGTATGTTCCCTACTTGTGGCTCGTGCATGAGAACATATTTTTCTATAGTTACTTTACACCGAGGTACGAGGTACATGGGGCCCGAGACTAACCAGTGCCTAGGGGTGTTCCTGAGATTGGTGCTCATTGACTCTTGTGTGTTTATATTTGGCATGTGGTGGTTTTTTCTGGAAAATATAGTATCTTGTATGTTTATTGAAATTTTCTCATTCATGGAAAATCCCCTTCGAAAACTGCTTACATTTAAAAGTTTCATTCTTTAGAATTTTTTCCACCGCTTCTTGTTTATCAAAAATAACATGCTTTTTATCTTTTATTGTTTACCCTATGAAATATCATGGTGGTATCCTATTGGGCTCAGGCCCATATCCTACTTACACCCCTTTGGTGTAAGTATACTTGGTCATGTTTGACACAGGTAAATGAAAGGTTTTGGGTGATGGCAGTTCAAGGTGTCAGTTCCCATCCATGGTGCGGCGTTGTGGAGAGAGTTTGTGGGTGATGACCCCTTTTCATGTGGAGTCCTTGGGGATGTTTTGATGCTATTTTTTTATGTCTTTGGACCTCTTTTTATATTTTTATATTTATGTATTCGGTTCTGGATTTTGTGTAAACCTCGTTTAGTGTGAATTTTTCAGATTCGGTTTATCGAATGGTTTTGATGTTTTATGGTTCCATATTCAGATAAATCGTTCCCAAAACAAAATATATGATACCAGAGCACTTATGTCAGCCCGTAGGGATAGGGAACGCCCTTCAGGTCTTGTCACAGGCTGGGTTTGGCGCCGGTTTTGGTGGCGATCAGATTCGGTTCGTGACAGAGGACCCACTACACAACTACACTGGAGGGTACCACTCAAAAAGTCATTGAGGACCTCACTGCCCTGCTCTACTGGAGGGTACCACATGGAAAGTCTTCGAGGACCTCACTACCTAGCTATATTGGAGGGTACCACTCAAAAAGTCATCGAGGACCTCACTGACCATCTTTACTAGAGGGTATCACTTGGAAAGTCGTCGAGGACCTCAATACCGAGCTCTACTGGAGGGTACCACTTGAAAATTCATCTAGTGATCCTGCGCTATCAGTGTCATCATCGAGCGTTGCCTATCTAAGCATCGTGCCCAGATGATTTCACATCATATCTCGAAAGACACAACAGAGGGCACCATTGCATTCTACATGGGAAAAAATGAGGATATGCTACTCAGAGACCAAAATTCGAGTCCAAACGGAGATACATAACCTTGAAGTTTTATAGAAAGGAACCAAGTAGTACATAGCATGTGAGGGGACCCACACGACATGTGGTCCCGCTCCACCACCTTGCCGCCTCCTTCAGGCCATGCTTGTGTACTCAAGTTGTGTCAGCGTACTTTGGTACATGGCATGATGCTTCACACGGGGTGCCGCATGTGTGCTCTGGCCATGTGTGTGTACCCCGATACAAGGTTGTGTACTTCCACATGGGATCTCACCCGTGTGATCCATCACACAGCTCGTTCGCCTGGGGACGAGGTACACAATGTGTAGGAGGGATACATGTTGTGCCATTCTTATGTTTTTTTTTCTGAAACCCTAACCACCGAAACCAGGGGCTACACACATTGTGTTCATCGTTGTACACAGTGTGTAGTCAGGTTTTCTGCAGAAATCCAGATCCGAGATCCACGCCTTTAATTTGGCGAATCAAAATGTAAATACAATTTATCTCGAGCTCAATTCATTGATTATTTTTAATTTTATTGCATATTTTTTAAATTCTAAAAATTTGTATATGCTATGAAATTATGGTATTTTATATTTTATGAATGATATTAGTAATTCTGTGAATATATAAAAAGGGAATCAGGCCTCTCATAGGCGGCTTGGGTGGTAGGGGGTTGTAGTATGGGGTGCGGGTCGTGAGGTCGAGTCCTCATTCCCTCTTCTTTGTAACATGAGTATCAATATGATGCACCTTTTAAAAAGGAAATCATTAATTGTGGATCCTAATTTTTTTGGAAAGGGCAATCATGTACTAATAAAGTTTCTTGAGTCAAATTCGCATTTGATTGTGCGCGTGACAAATGGATACGGGTGGGATGCTTGAAATGAGATAATTTTAAGAAGGGTAATTAAATGTTGACCTTTCACCATTTGGGACGGGTGATTGAGATGATGAAATCCGATCGCTCGCTCGCTCGATCGCGGAGTGATTGCATTCCGCTCGCTTGCTCGCTCGCTCGATCCCGGTGACAGTCTCTCTTTCTCTTTCCCTCTTCCGAGTATGGCTTTCCCATTTTCTCTCTCGCCCGTAGGTTTATAGCTTTTTTTTTTGGCTCTATCGATCACTATCTGGCGATTGTCGCCGATTGTGTCCAACGGTATTTGAACGCGGCTGACATTGTTAATATTTTTTATTAATCACTCCGGAACAGGTGAATTTCCTCTTGAACGATCAATTTAAGCGAAGATGCTGGAAGATCTGATGAAGAATCATCTGCTGAGGCATCTTAGAGGCTATGTTATAGGTCTCAACAAGGAAGCAATCAAAATCAGTGGCTGGAGAAGTATGACTCCTTTGCCCCCCCCCCCACATACAAACACACACACACAACACTCTCCCTATTTTTTCCCATCTTGGTTGTTTTGTTCACCATACTTCTCTGAATTTTCACGATAAGACGACTTCACTGCTGCTTAGCCGTAAGAGAATTTTCACGATAAGGCAAGTTCACTGCTGCATAGCCTTAAGGGTTATGAGATCACATTATTCCACATACTGATTGACATAAGATTCGATTAGTCAATAGACAACATAGAAAAGATAAGTGAAGATACAATCCCTTTACTGCATGCTCATAATGCCACTTGATTTGGTCATCGGATGGCCATACTCACATGTGACGTAGATGGCCATACTCATATGTGATGTAGAGTAGTTCCGCAGAAGGATGATTGTAATCTTGGTTCATTGGATAGTGAAGAAGGATGATGATCAGCTAAGATAAAATAAAATTGATTTGAAATGGCGATGTTAACATATTAATACCGTGGGGAGCCATTATTGTAATGTGTGACTTAATTAACCAGCTTTATTACCTTTGTCCCATTGTTTTAACTCAACCATTGTTGAGTTATTATTTACTTTGATCCATTTATTATTTCACATTAACCAATTTATGGGCAGTGGGTGAAGTGTAAATAGACTCCTTAGGCCAAGGGGTTGAGCGCACTAGTGAGATGCGAAAAAATTATATTGGGGCTATTCATTTGTTTTTATCATCTTGGTTTGAGTGAACATTTAGAGAATTTACATGGAGTCAGTTAGACCATTTGTATCCATTTGGTTTGGGTGCACCTGTTGGGAATTGTTTTGGGTCTATTTGACTATATGTATTGCTTTGGTTTGAATTCACTTGTGAGGGAATTTTGATTGGTCTTATTAACCCATTTGTATTCCTTTGAATTTTTTTTGGACATGTCTTGTCCGGGAGCCTATTTTTATTTCTCTAGTTTCGCTTCAGTGCCTGCGGATGATGGTATTTGGACCGAATTACATAATTCTGATATGCTTTCTCCTTGAATTGTCTTGGTGCATTTGTTTCTATTTAGTAGCTTGTGTTAGCAGTCATGAACTTGGTTGCACTTTTGATGTACCCCAAAAAAAGAGGTATTAGAGTGTTAGGTTTGGAGTAATTTGAGAGTCGTCTAGCTATTAAACCATAGAACACATTTGTAAAGATGGAAGTCAGGATTCAACTGAAATTAAAAGGTTTCGTAGCTCTTTGAAAAGTTGACTAGTTATTAAACCATAGAGCGCATTTGGTTATTTTGTTCACCATTATTCTCATAATTTTCATGAAAAGGCGACTTCATTGCTGCTTCCCCATAAGAGAATTTTCACGATGCTGCTTAGCCTTAAGAGTCATGAGATCACATTATCACACGTACTGATTGACATAAGATTCGATTAATCAATAGTCAATATACAAAAGATAAGTGAAGATACAATCCCTTTACTGCATGCTCATAATGCCACGTGATTTGATCTTCGGATGACTGTACTCATATGTGATGTAGAGTAGTTTTGCGCAAGGATGATGGTAGTCTTGGTTCATTGGACAGCGAAGAAGGATGATGATCAACACACATGGAATAGAATTGTTTTGAAATGACGACGTTAACATATTAATATCGTGGGAGCCATTATTATAATGTGTGACTTAATTAACCAGTATATGGGCAGTGGGTGAAGTGTAAATGGACTCCTTAGGCCAAGGGGTTGAGTGCACTTGTAAGTTGAAAAAAATTTACATCGGGCCTATTCGTTGGTTTGTATCTTGGTTTGAGTGCACTTGTGGAGAATTTACATGGAGTCTGTGAGACCATTAGTATCCATTTGGTTTGGGTGCACTTATAGGGAATTGTTTTGGGTCTATTTGACTATATGCGTTCCTTTGGTTTGAATTCACTTGTGAGGGAATTTGGATTGGTTTTATTGACCCATTTGTATTCCTTTGAATTTTTTTTGGACATATCCTGTTCGGGAGCCTATTTTTATTTCTTTAGTTCCGCTTCAGTGCCTGTGGATGATGGTATTTGGATCAAATGACATAATTCTGATCTGCTTTCTCCTTGATTTGTCTTGCATCATTTGTCTCTAATTTGTAGCTAGCGTTAGCAGTCATGAACTTGGTTGCTCTTTTGATGTGCCCCACAACAAGAGGTATTAGAGCCCTAAGTTCTTAGTAATTTTAGAGTCAATTAGCTATTAAACCATAGAGCACATTTGTAAGGATGAAAGTACGGATTCAACTGAAATTAAAAGACATCTGCCTGGACTGAGCTGTAGCCACATGATTCTGGATCAGTTGTACATGCTCTTAAGTCTCTTGAATGAGATGAGGACCAAGTAGTGTTGCCTCACCTGCCTCTGACCAATACAAAGGTGAATGACATGAGCTATCTTAAAGAGCCTCATAAGGAGTCATCTGAATCGTTTCCTGAAAGCTTTTATTGTAGGCAAACTCGACTAGAGGTATATGTTTCTCCCATGAACCTCCAAAATCAAGAACGCATGCCCAAAACATGTCCTATAACACACGGATTATACACTCGGACTACCCGTCGGTCTGAGGGTGATATGCTGTACTCAGAAGTACCTGTGAACCTAGGGTCTTCTTCAACCCCTGCCAGAACCGTGATTTAAAAAGAGCATCTTTGTCCGATATGATGGAATGGGGAACGCCATGAAGGTGTAAAATCTCCTGAATATAGATCCTTTTGAGCTCATCAACTGGTAATGTCTCTCAGATGGGTAGGAAGTGGGTGACCTTGGTTGCACCCATACCCTATCACGGCCTCGAGGTGATCTCGATAAACTCATCAAAAAATCCATGGTGATGTCGTCCCATTTCCACTCAGTAATCGATAGAGGTCGTAGAAGCCCCGCGGGCCGCTGGTGCTCAACCTTCACCTGCTAATAGGGGAAGCACCGAATGATAAAAACTACAATCTGCCCCTTCATACCTTGTCATCAATACCGACGACGTATGCCTTGGTACATCTTGGTAAGCCCAGGGTAAATTGCCCAAACAAAGGTGTGAGATTCATGCATCAACTCTTCCTGCATGTCTGTAGGGACCCAGACACATCCGTGAAAGTGCAGGATCTCATCCTTGTCAATAACCCAACCAGGTGATGAGTCCGCTCCTGAGATCGACTCCCTTAGGACTAAGCCCTCAAGATCAGAAAGCTTCCTCATCCTTACCCACTCCAGAAGGGAGGATGTCACTACCAAAGCTACTAAAACAGGCTTCCCATTATATTCCTAAACCACTAGGTGCATCTCAGAAAACAAGGCCATCAACTGCCACTTACTACTGGCATCTTGTACGACATGTGTCTAAGTCTTCTGGCTCAGGGCATCAGCTACTGCATTCCCCTTTTCGGGTGTATAAACAAGCTCAAAGTTGAATGACGACAAGTGCTCTACCCGTTTGCGCCGCCTGAGATTCAAATACCACTGTGTGAAAATTCACTTGAGACTTTTATGGTTCGTGTAAATGACGAACCATTTCCCCATAACAGATAATGCCTTCAACAACTTAGATCATTAACAACGAGTTCTAGATCGAGGTCGTGCATAGGTTAAATCCGTTCATGAGGTCTTAACTGGCATGACACATATGTTGTAACTCGATCTCCCTATATCAGAACTGCTCCCAACCTGATTCCTCAAGCATCACAATAAACTGTATAGCTTCCATTCGGCTCTGGTAGAATCATGATCGACGTTGAAGTCAGTTTCCCCTTCAACTCCTGAAAGGTTGTCTCACAAGCTTCGGAGCAGAAGAACTTCATGCCCTTTTTAGTCAAACCCGTAAGAGGCACTGCTAGGCATGGAAAGTCCTGAATTAAACGCTTATAATAGCCCGCCAACCCCAAGAAACTGCGTTTTGTTAAATACATTCTTGGGATGCCCCCAAGAAACTATGACACTCACCTTCTCCGGGTCAACAGATACCCCTTACTTCTAAAATGATATGACCCAAGAAGTGAACCTTATCGATCCAAAAGTTGAATTTTATGAGTTTGACATACTGGTGCTCTCTGAGTTTATTCAGCATGATCTTAAGATGTTTGACATGGTCGTGTCGGGTACGAGAATACACCAAGATATCGTCCATTAAGATTACCACAAATGAATCTAGATATGGGTGGAAAAATCAATTCATTAGAGCCATAAAAATTGTTGGCGCGTTTGTAAGGCTGAACGACATAACCAAATCCTCATACAAGCTGTATCTACTATGGAAGGCCGTACATGGAATGTCTGATGGTCTCACATGCACCCGATGGTAGCCTGACCTCAAATTGATCTTAGAGAAAACCGTCACTTTTCAGAGCCAGTCGAAGAGGTCGTCTATATGCGGTAGTGGATACCGATTCTTTATTGTAAGTTGGTTCAATCGATTGTAATCCACACACAACCTAAGGGTACCATCCGCCTTCTTGGCAAAAAGGACTGGTGAACCCCATGGCGAAATTATGGGTTGTATAAAACCCTTTGCTTCTAAGCCTTCCAACTGCTTCTTAAGTTCCTGGAGCCATGTAGGAGTTATCCTGTAGGGAGAAATAGACATTGGTGTAGCCTCTGACACTAGCTCAATAGTGAACTCTACCTCTCTCATATGAGGTAATCTAGAGGAGTTGTCAGGGAAGACGTCCATGTAGCAATCCACAACAGGAGGGAATTCCATACTTTGTATTCCCTGATCGCTCATAAAGATACTCGAAATCTGGGTTGTCGCTTTGCCCACCCCACAGTGCTCACGTCCAGTCCGACTTTCCTGGATATCTCATTCATCCTTATGAACATAAGCCCTGCTCTCAGGTGATGTTAAAGACACCCTCCTGCGATAGTAATCAAAATTTAGTTTTAAAATAAGTGCGACGACAAAACTGCCTTTAGAAAAATACAGCTTTTATGCGTAAAATTGGATCTGTTCTTATCTTATGCATATAAAATATATTGGATTAATTTAAAAACAATTTATTGAATCTATAATATATAAATTTAATTAATATCATCCACTAATAGTAATTGATTTAATTTATTAAGATAAAATGCCTTTGACGCATAAAAATAGTTTTTCTATAAAGATAAACTCAATGTTGTGTGTTACATATGATATTTAATAAAATGTTATTATTTTATAATTTTGGGGTGTTATATTCTACCCACCTTAAATAAATCATGTTCTCACAATTTAAACTTGACCTTGGAAATCAAGGTTTTGAAATTTGGAAATACCATTGCTGAAAAAACCACATTGTAAAATGGTTAATAAAACATCCTGTTAATATGAGAGAAAGGGAAGTACCAAGGTCATATGGAATAACACATAACTAGGTTTCTGATTAAGATGAAATCAGTGGAAAGTAAATATATGGACATTGAATAAAAGCATAAGTAATCATAGAGAGTTATTGAGGTCATTGATCACAGTAAAGTGAATGACCAATGGAAAGTTAAGGGCCCCAAAGACATAGAACTTATAGGAGTAAAAAGGTCATTGATATCTTCATAAATGATGGTAATAGGATGGAATTTTATTTCAAGATCCTTTCTATAAAGTTGCGTAATTATTTTACTATATAGTAATATAAGGAAATATAGTTACTTGATTCATTTCTATAAGAACAATTTCATCCTTCAGTTGTGCTTTGATCACTTACTAAAATAAATGAATATCCATAATTGAATTTTTTATGCTTAAAGCACTAAAATTAACTTTTAATAGATAATAAGATCCATAAAAGAGTGACAATTATTTCCATATATCTCTAACTACATTCCAAATCTAATATGGCTAGCACAAGTTATCCAATATAATACATTAATTTTTAACCTCAAAATTAATACCACTGGTTCATCGTTAATATTTATTCATCAAATGTTTTAGCTAAAAACAATGACACATTAACCATGACATTACATAGTCCATTGGTAGACGTGAAACCCTGATCATACTTTGTTCATGGGTTCAAGCCCCACCACCTTATCGGATGCAACTGGTTTTCACCCTATATGTGGGTTATCCTTTTTATAAACTATATAATTCCTATAAAGTTTCCAAAAAGATGATGGATATCCTTGAAATACAGTTAATCGTTAAAAAACCTTTTTTCTATTGTTTTCAATACACATTAATTTTTTTATGAAGTATAATAAAATTATAAAAATTTAATTAATAATCATATTAACCCTAAAGGTTATAAATACCTTTAAATATATGTCTATAAAATATAAATGCATTATTCCTCAAACAACTTTTCTACTAAAACATAAACTTTCCATAAATTCTCTAAAATTTCCTTAATATTGGTAGTCTACCATCACATAAAACCTAAAAATATGTGTTTAAGACTTTGAACTTATGATCAATATTAAACTCATTAACCCATGATGGCATCAATAACTCTTAAGTAAATGAAGACATACGTGCTTCTAAATTTTTTCAAAATCCTTAGATGTTTCATAATTCTTATCACCAAACTACCATTTGTATCAATACTTATACAATTTAATTATTGAGTCCCAATACATAAATACTTCAACCATTTTATTTCCACATAAGTCCTTCCATGGCCTAAGGTTTAACCGAGGTCATGCATCATCATTATCTATTTAAATCCTTTATAATGGTTTGTAAAGAAAATTTGAATTATCCTAAGAATATCTCCTGATAGTGTCAAACTAGGTTCATGGTAAAGCTCGTTGTCCGGTACCATGTTACAATCAATTCAAGCTCGATGCACCCTTTTCAAAGTTATTACTCCTAGGTACATCTGTTTGAGAACCACGTCCAATTATAGTATCCAGACATGGATGTATTGCAATAAAAAACCACATAATTTCTATCTTACCAAAAATTTAGGATGTTATTCTATACTTATCCTCAAATTCTATCATAGGGTTATGTTACCTAATCTAAGTTTTCCTACATCTATTTCCCAAGGTTTCTACTAAAATTTATCTGGTACCAACTATAGAGACCCTGACCCCAATAGCCTGGAGCCAGTGCCTACTGCTATTACATTAGCATAAGATATAAGGAATAATGTCCCAAATGACCTAATAGTTTCGTAGTCATGGTGAACTAGATACATAATTGAAATTTACATTACATTTTAAAACATAAAATAAACAAATAATTTTCTTTTAGAATTCCATTATTCCCCTTAGTGTATCCCTATATATCAATCAAAAAAATACTTCTTCATATCCAAAGAAAAATGAAACATAAGAAAGGGGAGAACTCAGATGCTCAGTAATGGTAAGTGTACAACAAAATCTATGAATAAATAATAAATAATCAATATAGAAAGGTAAATAATAAAAACACATGTCATTTAATCAATAACTTGAGCATAATATGTAAGGAATAAATGATGATCAAATAATTCCAAATAAATAACCACATGATCATGAAACTTAACCATGTAAATTATAACTAATCGAATAAACACATGGAATATAAACAACTAAATTCACAATGATGTAATTCACAATGATGGATTTCTAAAACTTACTATCAAGGATTCATACCAAGACATCGAATACTATAAAGGCTTCATTCCAAGAATCAAATATCGTCAAGGCTTCATACCAAGAATATAATAAATGGGAAGGCCACACCCAAAAAATATCTATTTTTTCTCATGAAACTTATTTATGCATCCAAGGGATTACTTTAAATAGTCCACAACCCATGTCATACAACTCCAAATCATTCCTCATATATCGAGTAATCAATTTAATTCATAAACAACGTGCCTTATCAAATTTCTATATTGAGTAGAGAATACAGATTTATCAATATTTCCCCAGATAATCAAATAACATTCAAAGTGAACACCATATATAAAAATGGTATATAGTTTAGGAAATAATTAT
This sequence comes from Viscum album, assembly GCA_963277665.1. Lineage (NCBI taxonomy): Eukaryota > Viridiplantae > Streptophyta > Magnoliopsida > Santalales > Viscaceae > Viscum > Viscum album. The sequence goes on along the minus strand of OY728127.1, from coordinate 1,071,058,526 downwards.
ATCCATTATAAATAATGTGAATATTTTGGGAAAATTTAATGTTTAATGATCATAGGAAAGTGAACATTTCAAAGGAAAGCTATTGACTAAAAAATGAATTAAGGAAGTGAATGTCAATACTTTCCTTAGTCAGAGTGATCATAAATCATACACAGGAATAATAAGGATGGTATCAATATAACATATACCCATTGGAGTAAGAGTAAAGGTTTTTTTTCATTAATGAATAGAAATTCCAAAAAAATGTTATTGAGGAAAATAACCTTTTCATTTTGAAAAACATTTTAAAAATAATTTTCATTGAAAATCACTTTTAAAAACATTTTCTTTAAAAATATCCTTGAAAATGTGAAAATGAAGCTTCAAGGAAATGACATTCATGTCGGCGGGTAATTCCATAAATATCGTAAAGAATATTCCTTTTACACGGTAAAAATGATAGAAAAATGCCTTATTTAGAAAGTGACAATAACATTCCTTTGAAAAAATTTAGTAAAAAAGAAAAAATGGGTAAAATTTATTTTTATAAATCATTTTTAAAAGGTTAAATAAAAAAAATTTAAAACATTTTAGTAAACATGGTTTTGTAAGAAAACATATTTCTGACCGAAGAGAGAAATGAAGTAGGATTGTATTAAAAAAAATCATCAATAATTTTTAAGCACTAAAGAGTGTAAAATGGAACTATCACTTGAAAAATATCATTAATATCTATAGGATAATAAAATTAAAGGGTTTATTAAACAATGATCATATAATTTACTTTAATTGAAATTCAAGAATAAACAATCTCGATTGGAATGAGAATGTCAAATAAACTGTTAAAATGATCATAAATTTGAAGTGCGAATTAATCAATGAATCAATTATCTCTATCAACTATAAATACACATAAAAAATTGGAAATACAATAATAGGTATTCAAATTTCATTATACACATAATCATATAACATCAATGACAACGAGAAAGTAATATAACCCAATGAAAAGAAATTGAGTTATGAAATTTCTTTACCAATTAGTAACATTAAATTCAAATCCCATAGATGAGATGATTCAAATTGAAACTTAAAATAACATCAGGAATGAATTATTCATGATATTACATGTTAAAGTGGAAATATATAAAACATATAAAATAAATTAGGTGTATAATAATACAATATGACTTAATGAAATGAAATTGAGAATAAATCCCTTACTTTGTGCTTTCTATTGGTTGAACATGATTTAACCTCATGTACATTGGTTTTAAAAAAATTATTAACTTATATGAGAACCATATTAATATTTATGATAACATATATTATCCTTTTATAACATATTATCACTCATTCATTAATAATGTTTCATTATTTTTATTGTTTTGGGTGTTAATTGTCTTGTTTTTTCATGCGTGTTTTGTTGTGAAAGTTCTGATTCTTGTATATATTATATAGTTACATAACCTTAAGAATAAAAAAATGACATAATTATAATATTTTTTACATCAATTGTGCTTTTAAAACCAATCATTAATGATGGTTATGAAAAATTAAGTATGTTACGATCATGGAGGTGGTAGGCTGTATGTACGCATGAGTAACATTTTCATCTTTCAATGATAATTATGGAAAAGAGTTAAGTAATATTTTACTATTATATAATGATAATATTATAATTAAAACCATATTATATACTTATATATCATTAATTTGGTGTGGTGATGAAAAGAGAGACACATCGCTTCGTGAAGGCAGTAGTCCACACGTACACGAACGACGTTATCGTCTTTCATTGAGTGAAAAATAAAATGATAAAATATCTTTACATAATGATAAATATGACATTAATATCATAATTATTTCATTTATATCACATATAATCATTAACATTATACCTTATCACCTTCTATGTAAAGGGTTAGTGAAAGATGAATCACATTGCTTCTTGAGGCGGTAGTCCGCCGTACACATGAGAAACATTATCATGTATCCTAAGAAATATAAGAAAATAATTTATATATGATATAATGAATCCATAGGTATAATTAGGTTAAAATTTATTATTTATACTTTATACCCATCCTAGTACCCAACCATGAAAGATGGTAATGGAATAACAAACAACATTGTTTTGCGAGGTGGTAGTCCTTCGTACACACGAATGATGATTTCAAAACCCATTTAATGGAAGTGTGTGTAGTTTTATGTTGTAAACTTAACATAAAATCATATAATTATATGTATTATACTTATGTTTTTATATCATCATGGTTTGAAAATAATTTAAGGAGGTGGAAATTGAAATAAAATGAAGATGCTTGTTGAAGAACATTACCTCTCTTTCGGTTATCTTCCTTTGGTTTGCAATAAAACCTTCCTATATTGGATTTCAACCAAAGATAATGAATCTAGGATTATTATAGGGAATTTTTAGAGTTATATTGATTGGTATTGGATGAACCAAAGTGATTTAAAGGTATAATAAGGGAGGAAGGGGTAGCCTTTTATAAGTGTGGTGAGTGGCACACTTGTAAAATTTGAAAAGCTAGAATTCCACCCACGTTTTTTCATTTGAAGTGGCTCTAATAATGGAAACATATCAATCCTATAAGTTATAAGGTTGAAATATGGCTAGTAAATGGCTGTTTGAAATATTTTTAGGTCATTTTTTTTCTTAAGTTTAAAGTTTAGTCCTTGAGTAAACTCATTTCTCTCAATTATGGTGATTATTTTTAATTAGTTTCACTAATAATTATGATCAAAAATTTAGTTAAAACTATTATAAATTATAAATTATTTTGATTCAAAATATTGAATCCATTTTTCCAAATTCAATTCACATAAGTGTAAAAAATTAATTTAAAAATAATTCAAAATATGGAACAAGAAATCAGGTTTTTAAAGTGAAAATGTTCAAAAGCTTACCAAGTTTTTATATCTAAATTCAATATAAAAATGATTCCTATAAAATAAATTGGATTAATAGATGTATAATAGATCAAATTTTACTTTAAAAATTATTTAAAATATAATTAAACATTATAAATTATTTATATGATAATTCAGTTTTCAATTAAAATTCAGTATTTTCACTATTCATAAAAAAATAAAATTTATCATAATACAACCAAAAATTCATGATAAGATAATTTTTACCTTAATATTTCAAAAATTATTTTTATTTTTCAAATAAAATTTATAAAATTTTCAACATTAATTTTAAAACAGTTGTGTCTTTAAAAGGCATCAAAACTATGTTTAAACAAATACAACTTTTTATGCATAAAATTGGATTTTTTTTATCTTATGATTATAAAATATATTGGATGAATGTCAAAACATTTTATTGAATATATAATATATAAATTTAATTAATATCACCCATTAATAGTAATTAATTTAATTTATTAAGATAAAATGCCTTTGGTGCATAAAAATAGTTTTTCTATAAAAACATTTCCTTTATATTCAATTGGTTTTTATATTCATTCATAATTAATTGGTAACTAATGAATTAAAGAATATATTTTAATAAATTTTTTAATCCTATTCATAATCTTCAATTTAACATCTAGGATATAAGTTTCATTTTTAATAATAATATTAATAGCATTTAGTAAAACTTGGTCTTGCGTAGAACACAAGCTATCGAATAAACTCATTACTACATGAAAAGCGAGCTAAAATCAGTGTTGTATGAATTGAAATATAAACTCAATGTTTCATGTTGCATGAACTATTTAATAAAATATTATTATTTTATAATTTTGGGTGTTACATAAGAAAACACAGATATCCATATGATATAATTTTAGGTTTGTATAGAAGAACATCTTAAAGTTTTGTTAAGGAAGAGATTATGTAGGTTTTCCTGATAATAAATCCATGTCTAGATAATAAAAGTGGAAGTGGTTATACCATGGATGTACCTAGGTTAATAACTCCAAAAAGGGCGTATTGGTCTTGACTCGATTGTCACTTGGTACGTGATAATGGGCATTACTACACACCTAGTTTGACACTCCTAAGTGATATGCTTATGATAAGTCACATTTTCTTTACAAACCATTATAAAGGATTTAAATTTATGATAATTAATAAATTAGGTTAACTCCTATTCCAAGGAATGATATAGCACCACGCCATATATTGCACATAGTGGTGCCCCGAGATGGTGGCCATAAGACCTCAACCATGCCTCCCCATAGACTAGAGGCTGGCGATTAACAGCAAGGGCCTAGGGTGTGTTTGTGGAGAGACTATGCCCTCATAGATCAAAGTGAAGCATGGTGGTATATAATAAATAAGAAATGATAGACTCTTATTCAATAGGACAAGTAACCCACCATAGTGTAAACAACATCAACAAATAGATAGTAGTGGAACGATAATAATAAAACATGCAAGATGAATAAACAACTGGTAGAAGCTAAACTCAAATAGATACAAAAGATGATGATCATGATTTCATGTAACTATAAAAAAGAGTATATGGAGAACATGGGATATAGGAATATACCACATGTTGTCAAGATATAAAAAGTACAAAAAGATATCTACTACAAGCATCACGATCATAGGCTCGGTCCTCTACTCCCATACTCCATCCTAGAAATGGTAATCAAGCATCAAAATCTGGCTGCTTCCCTTTATCTATTCCTTCAATCATGAAGCCTACTTGGGTATCAAAGGAGGCCCAAGAAGGGTGTGATATATACTCGGTAGGCCACCACCAATGGTGTCTAGATCAATCTAGCTCATGGAATATAAAATGAAAATTGTGCCATTAATAGTAAATGCAAGACATAATCAAATTGGGAAGAATGAGAAGATGCGCTGGGGAGATTTCAAGGCTATCTTCAATGAACAATACTGCCCTGAAGTCTTGGCTTATGCTAGATCCCAAGAGTTCATGGATATTGTTCAAGGTAATCTTTCTGTAATGGAGTATGCCAACCATTTCGTTGAGCTGGTTCGGTATGCTCTTGAAATCGTCTCTAATGAGAAAGTGAAGGCCCAAAGGTTTGAGAAAGGATTACAACCAGAGATATACTCCCAGGTTTTCTTATTTAAGCTGAGGACCTATGCTGAGGTGGTTGATCGGATGTGAATGTTGGAGATTGACTGGAAAGGGAGGGATGGTTTCTATGGGACTATATTAGTAGTATTAAGTGGTATCTCTTTAGAGAAGAAAAGGAAGAGGGAGGATCAGGTGAAGAAGGGAGGTGGTAGTTCATGCCACTCTTCCAGGCAGTTTTCATCAGTGGCTTATGATGTGAGACCGGTCGTGTGCCACCAGTGTGGGAGACTGGGACACATACAACCATCATGACCACTTCCTCCTAAGCCTTGTTATCAATGTGGAGGTATGGGTCACTTGCATCGCTTTTTCGAGGCGACACGTCTACTTCAAAGTGGGGTAGGTTCAGTGGCTTCAAGAGGAGTGTCAGCTCTATCTGAGCCATCAAGGATGGGGGGGTCTCTATTTGGTGGTTTTGGTGGTAGGTATGGGTCATTTTCTAGGAATATCTAGTTTAGGGCACATCCACAAACAATCAGTCATCCTTAGGTAAAGACCGGGCATCTCCATGCGGTGGATCAGGCACTAGCGGGATCAGAGGCAGGACCCTCAACTGTTCGAGGTACCGTTTTGATTTCATCTTATATATCTACTGCTCTTTTTGATAGTGGTGCCTCTATTTCATTTATTTCTGCCCATTTTGTGGACACATTGAATTTTCAAACCGAGTCTTTTGCGATGGAGCTGGTGACGCCGCTGGGAAAGAAGAAGGAGTAGTGTCTCAGGTGCCCGTCATGTGTACTTTCCGTGTTAGGGGTTGAAATGGAGTGGGGCCTCTTGGTCTCAGATATGGATCTATTTGACATAATAATTGGCATGGATTGGCTAGTACACTTTCAGGCGCACATCGATTGCTATAGGTGGTGGGTCAGTTTTACGGCCCCTGATGGGAGTCGTCAGGTTTTTCGTGGGGGATGGGATCCTTAGTCGAGTCGTGCGGGACCTCTAATCCCAGAGTTGAGAGATCTTGTTTTTCAATTATTGTCACTCATGATAGAGGAAGATGTTCATACTCCTGAAGGTGTACCACCTCATGTAGTTGAAGAGTTTCTGGTGGTATTTCTGGGTGATTTTTCAGGTTTTCCCCCAGAGCGGGATGTGGAGTTCTCAATTGATCTGGCATTGGGAAGACAACCGATATCTATTCCATCATATCTCATGGCCCCCACCGAGATGAGGGAACTAAAAATACAACTAGATGACTTAGAATCCAAAGGATTCATTCGCCTGAGCGTCTCTCCTTGGGCCAATCCTGTGTTATTCACGAAAAAGGCTGACGGATCCCTCTAGTTTTGCATTGACTACCGGAAGCTAAATAAGGTGAAAATAAATAACAAGTATCCTTTGACCCGGATAGATGATTTATTTGATCATTTGAAGGGGGAAAGTGGTTCTCTAAAATAGACTTGTGTTTAGGCTATCATCAACTCAAGGTGAAGGAGTCATATATCCCAAAAACAACCTTCCAAAGTAGGTACATCCACTTAGATTATTTAGTCATGCCCATCGGATTGACCAATGCTCCAATGGTCCTTATGGCACTCATAAACAGGGTGTTCCATCAGTATATTGATTCTTTTGTCATGGTATTTTTGGATGACATCCTAGTTTATTCAGGATCTGAGGAGGAACATGAGCATCACTTGCGGATCGTTCTGGGCACCTTGTGAGAGCATCGTCTTTATGAAAAGTTGTCAAAATGCACTTTATGGATTATGGAGGTGAAATTTCTGGGGCATGTGATCTCTGAGCAGAAGGTTTTGGTGGACCCCTAGAAGATCAGTGCAGTTATTTCATGGGAGCATCTGGAGAATGTGTTCGAGATTAGGAGGTTCCTTGTCTTGGCTAGTTATTACAGGCGATTTATTTGGGATTTCTCTCGGGTTGCTTCACCGATGACCGCACTCACCCAAAAAGGGGTGAAGTTTTTATGGGGCCCATAATGTCAGGTATATTTTGAGGATCTGAAGAGGTGGTTGAATACCGCCCCATTCTGATTTTTACAAAGGCTGGAAAGGGGTATATGGTGTATTGTGACGCTTCAGGTATGGGTCTTGGGTGCGTGCTTATGCAGGATGATCACGTGGTTGTGTATGGATCTCACCAACTTTGACCACACAAAAAGAATTACCTGACCCAGAACTTTTAGTTAGCAGCTGTGATGCATGATTTGAAGACTTGGCGTCACTATCTCTTTGGGGAGAAGTTTGTGGTCTACTCTGATCACAAAAGATTGGCTTATATATTCTCAGAGAAGGACCTCAACTTGAGGCAGCACTGTTGGATCGATTACTTGTAGGGGTTTGACTTTAACATTGTCTATACCTTAGGAAAGGGTAACGTGGTGGCCAAAACCTTGAACATAAGAGTTACAGTACAGGTTTTGAGGAAGTCCAGTGATGAGTGGACTTTAATGGGGCTCTTTGCTCAGATGCATGTGGAGACGAAGGAGCATAGTGGAGGTGCATTCTTTGAGAGCATTCAGTTGACTCCTTCTCTAGTGGATCTAATTCAGTGGGAACAACCTAGTGATGAGCTTTCTTAGTGGTCGAAGTATTTTCTTCATGGTGCGGAGACGTCTTCTGATTGGTCATCGTCTCTTGAGGGAATCATGTGCTTTAAGGGCTGTTGAGTACTGTTGTTATCTTTGTGGAAGGTGGTGATGGAGGATAGCCACCAGTCTCAGTGAATTGTCCATCCAGGTGCCACAAAGATGTTTTATGATTTTCATCGGCAGTTTTGGTGGCCTGGTATAAGATGATACATCGCAGACTTTGTGTCGATATGCTACACATGCCATCAGGTGAAAACATAGCATCAAAGGCCCTTCGGTTTGCTTCAGCCGTTACCCATTCCTACCTGGAAGTGGGACGAGGTCTCTATGGACTTCATTATTGTCTTTCCTTGTACACCTCGGGGTAAGAATGCCATTTGGGTGGTGATTGATCGTCTCACCAAATTATCCCACATCATTCCGATCAAAGATACAACTAAAGTGGATGAGTTGGGTCGTTTGTATCTTCAAGAGGTGGTAAGGCTACATGGTGTGTCGTCAACATTTTTATCAGATAGAGACCCCCATTTCACTTCTCAGTTTTGGGAAGGCCTTCAAAATGTCTTGGGGTCTTAGATTAAGATGAGCACGACATACCATCCTCAAACGGATGGTCAGATAGAGTAGGCAAACCATATTTTAGAGGACATGCTCTATGCATGTGTTCTGGACTTTGGAGGTTACTAGGATAACCATTTGGGATATTTTGATTTTTCTTATAATAACAGTTACAAATTCTTAATTCGAATGGCTCCTTTTGAGGTGCTCAATGGCCGGCCTTGTTGGTCCCCCCTGTGTTGGGTTGAGGTAGGTGAGACCTCATTACTGGGGCCGAGTCTGGTGCAGGAGACGTATGAGAAGGTCAAGTTGATCAAAAAACGCTTATTAACAACCCCGAGTTTCCATAAATCATATGTTTAACAGAGGTGTCGATACCTAGAGTTTTCTATGGCTGACATGGTATTCTTAAAAGTGGCCCCTCGTCTGGTCCATCGTCGATTAGGAAAGCAAGGGAAGTTGACGTCGGAGTATGCTGAACCTTTTGAGATCACTGAGTGTATTGGCAAGGTGGCATACAGGTTGTCCTTACCTTCTTAGTTGACATCCATCCATGACATCTTCCATGTCTCCCATTTGAATAAATACAACCTAGATCCATCCCATGTACTAAATTGGGAGGAGTTGGATATAGAGCCTGATTTATCTATTTTTGAGCGGCCAGTGCGAATAGTGGACTTCCAACAAAAGGTGCTTTAGGGAAAGTCTATTCCACTGGTCTGGGTTCTTTGTTATCATGGAAACTATACACACGAGACATGGGAGTGGAAGTCATGGGTTGAGGAAGAGTACCCGTTCCTACTTTCCGATCAAGCTTCTGGTTGACTTTCTGGAATGGAAAGTTTTCATGGTGTGAATAACTTTCACATACATGACTTATTTTAAAGGTATTTTTCATTTAATTTCCATTATTTCTTTTTTGGGGGGTTTCCCATGCATTTTGGTGGAAATGGTGGGTTTTCAAATTTTGGGCCAAATCATGAGCTCATTTCCAGATTTAAAAATAAATTTTGTTTCTTTTATAACTCCTTCATTTTTCAACATTTTTCATCCATTCAAATTCCAATTTTGCCTCCCCTGACCTATTAACACCACCATATCAATTTTTACCCTTTATTAATCCATAATCATGGTGTATTGGGGTTTTATTTAAGGAATTGGGCCAGCCCGAAAGCCCATTTTCAGTTTTTTTTTTAAAATTGTTTATTTAATAACTTATTCAATTTTAATGATTTTTCAGTGATTCCACCTCTCACCAGAGACCACTAAACCTAGGAACGCCCCCATTCCCTCCCACCCCCTCTTTGGATCTCATTTTCTTCGTGGATTAGGTGGAAAATTCTTAATCATTCTCAATTTGTCCAGATTTATAAAGGTAATTTGATTCCTTCATAACTCCTTCATTTTTCACTCTTTTCCCCCCATTTCAGTTCCTACATGACCTAACCATCCTTATTCAAACTTAAATTTCAGTTTTTGTTGCTTGTAGATTCATCCTTTGGGTGATTTGGGGAAATTTCTTGATGATCTCCCAAGTAAGTGGGTTTCCTTCCTTCGTTCTCCCATTTACTTAGGGTTGCTTCCATTTGCTTAGGGTTTCTTATATTATTCTTGAAGTTACTAATTTACAGCAAGTAGGTATTCAAACCTAGGGTTTTTTTCTGAGTTTCTTGGTCCAATATTATGGTTTTAGGTTTGTTTTCACTCTCTTGTGATGCGACGGTGGTGCGATTGAAGTTCCGCACAAAGATTCAAGGGTTTTTATATTTGTGGTAGGTGATTCCCTGGGTAATCAATGCTATATGAGTTGGATTTGATTCATTTCTATTTTTAGCACACTTATCATCCATTATACTTGCTGTTAAATCTGGTTTTGGTGATGTTTGTTGAGCAAATTATTTTTAGGTACCAATTTGGTGTTAAATTGGGTGTTTTACTTGTCTATTTTATGTTTTGCCAATTGGGTTTGTTTTCTAACTCATGTAATGGGTTTATAGAAATGTTTTGGGTGCTGAAAATTCTGTTTTGGTGAATATGTATATGCACATGGTGTTCAAAGTGGGGTTTTTAAGGGATTTTGTGTGAAAGACATTGTTAAATTTTGTGAAGTCGTTTTATTGAAATTCTAAAGGTTTTATTGAGTGGTGTAAGTGGTGCAAAGCATGTTTAGCTACTATTTTGAGTATATTATGACCAAAACTGATTTTTTATGTGATAATGGCTTTTTTATCATGAGATAATGGTTTGAGAACAATGGGGGAAGCCCGGGTATCTAAGAGGTTGGATATGTACTAGTACGCTAGTGATCCGGATGTGTTTTATCTCTGTTTCACTGAGCAGAATGGATAAAAACAACACTAACAAAACTATATTCATGATGATTGGGTACCACTAGGTTATGGGTATTTTCGGTGGCTCGTGCACGAGAACATATTTTTCAATGGTTACTTTACACCGAGGTACGAGGTACATGGGGCCCGAGACTAACTAGTGCCTAGGGGTGTTCCTGAGATTGGTGCTCATTGACTGTTGTGTATTTATCTTTGGCATATGGTGGTTTTTTCTAGAAAATAAAGTAGCTTGTATGTATTATTGAAATGTTCTCATTCATGTAAAATCCCATTTGAAAACTGCTTATATTTAAAAGTTTCATTCTTTAGAAATTTTTCCACCACTTCTTGTTTATCAAAAATAGCATGATTTTTATCTTGTATTGTTTACCCTATGAAATATCATGGTGGTATCCTATTGGTATTAGGATCAAACCCTACTTACACCCCTTGGGTGTGAGCAGACTTGTTCGTGTTTGACGCAGGTAAAGGAAAGGTTTCTGGTGATGGCGATTCGGGGTGTTAGTTCTCATCCATGGTGCGGCGTTGTGGAGACGCCTTGTGGACGATGACCCCTTGTCGTGTGGAGTCCTTGGGGATGTTTTGCTGCTATTTTTGTATGTATGTGGACCTCTTGTTATATGTTTAGAATTATGTATTCGGTTCTGTATTTTGTGTAAACCTCGTTTGGTATGAATTTTTCTGATTCAGTTTATTGAATGGTTTTGATGTTTTATGCTTCCATATTCAGATAAATCATTCCCATAACAAAATATATGATACCCGAACACTTATGTCAGCCCATAGGGATAGGGAATTACCTTTAGGTCTTGTCATGGGCCGAGTTTGGCATCGATTTTGGTGGCGATCAGATTAGGTTCGTGATAGAGGACCCACTACACAGCTGCACTAGAGGGTACCACTCAAAAAGTCGTCGAGGACCTCACTGCCCAGCTCCACTGGAGGGTTCCACTCAGAAAGTCATCGAGGACCTCACTGCCTGGATATATTGGAGGGTACCACTCAGAAATTCATCGAGGACCTCACTGCCCATCTTTATTGGAGGGTATCACTTGGAAAGTCGTCGAGGACCTCATTTGTTGAGCAAATGATTTTTAGGTACCAATTTGGTGTTAAATTGGGTGTTTTACTTGTCTATTTTATGTTATGCCAATTGGGTTTGTTTTCTAACTCATGTAATGGGTTTATAGAAATGTTTTGGGTGCTGAAGATTCTGTTTTGTTGAATATGGATATGCACATGGTGTTCAAAGTGGGGTTTTTAAGGGATTTTGTGTGAAAGACATTGTTAAATTTTGTGAAGTCGTTTTATTGAAATTCTTAAGGTTTTATTGAGTGGTGTAAGTGGTGCAAAGCATGTTTAGCTACTGTTTTGAGTATATTATGACCAGAGCTTATGTTTTTATGTGATAATGGCTTTTGTTATCATGAGATAATGGTTTGAGCACAATGGGGGTAGCTCGGGTATCTATGAGGGTGCATATGTACTAGTACGCTAGTGATTCAAATGAGTTTTGTCTTTGTTTCACTGAGAAAAATGGATAAAGACAACACTAACAAAACTATATTGATGATGATTGGGGACCACTAGGTTATGGGTATGTTCCCTACTTGTGGCTCGTGCACGAGAACATATTTTTCTATGGTTACTTTACACTGAGGTACGAGGTACATGGGGCCCGAGACTAACCAGTGCCTAGGGGTGTTCCTGAGATTGGTGCTCATTGACTCTTGTGTGTTTATCTTTGGCATGTGGTGGTTTTTGCTGGAAAATATAGTATCTTGTATGTTTATTGAAATGTTCTCATTCATGGAAAATCCCCTTTGAAAACTGCTTACATTTAAAAGTTTCATTCTTTAGAATTTTTTCCACCGCTTCTTGTTTATAAAAAATAACATGCTTTTTGTCTTGTATTTTTTACCCTATTAAATCTCATGGTGGTATCCTATTGGGCTTAGGCCCACACCCTACTTACACCCCTTGGGTGTAAGTAGACTTGGTCATGTTTGACACAGGTAAATGAAAGGTTTTGGGTGATGGCGGTTCAAGGTGTTAGTTCCCATCCATGGTGCGACGTTGTGGAGAGAGTTTGTGGGTGATGACCCCTTGTCATGTGGAGTCCTTGGGGAAGTATTGCTGCTATTTTTGTATGTCTTTGGACCTCTTGTTATATGTTTATATTTATGTATTTGGTTCTGGATTTTGTGTAAACCTCGTTTGGTGTGAATTTTTCAGATTCAGTTTATTGAATGGTTTTGATGTTTTATGCTTCCATATTCAGATAAATCATTCCCAAAACAAAATATATGATACTCGAGCACTTATGTCAGCCCGTAGGGATAGGGAACGCCCTTCAGGTCTTGTCACGGGCTGGTTTTGGTGCCGGTTTTGGTGGCGATCAGATTCGGTTCGTGACAGAGGACCCATTACACAACTACACTGGAGGGTACCGCTCAAAAAGTCATTGAGGACCTCACTGCCCAGCTCTACTGGAGGGTACCACATGGAAAGCCGTCGAGGACCTCACTACCTAGCTATATTGGAGGGTACCACTCAAAAAGTCATCGAGGACCTCACTGCCCATCTTTACTAGAGGGTATCACTTGGAAAGTCGTCGAGGACCTCAATACCGAGCTCTACTGGAGGGTACCACTTGAAAATTCATCTAGTGATCCTGCGCTATCACTGTCATCATCGAGCGTTGCCTAGCCAAGCATCGTGCCCAGATGATTTCACATCATATCTCGAAAGACACAACAGAGGGCACCGTCGCATTCTACATGGGAAAAAATGAGGATATGCTACTCAGAGACCAAAATTCGAGTCCAAACGGAGATACATAACCTTGATGTTTTCTAGAAAGGAACCAAGTAGTACATGGCATGTGAGGGGACCCACACAGCGTGTGGTCCCGCTCCACCGCCTTGCCGCCTCCTTTAGGCCATGCTCGTGTACTCAAGTTGTGTCAGCGTACTTTGGTACATGGCATGATGCTTCACACGGGGTGCCGCATGTGTGCTCTGGCCATGTGTGTGTACCCCGATACAAGGTCGTGTACTTCCACATGGGATCTCACTCGTGTGATCCATCACATAGCTCGTTCGCCTGGGGACGAGGTACACAATGTGTAGGAGGGCTACATGTCGTGCCATTCTTATGTTTTTTTTTTCTGAAACCCTAAGCACCGCAACCAGGGGGCTACACACATTGTGTTCATCGTTGTACACAGTGTGTAGTCAGGTTTTCTGCAGAAATCCGGATCCGAGATCCACGCCTTTAATTTGGTGAATCAAAATGTAAATACAATTTATCTCGAGCTCAATTCATTGATTATTTTTAATTTTATTGCTTATTTTTTAAATTCTAAAAATTTGTATATGCTATGAAATTATGGTATTTTATATTTTATGAATGATATTAGTAATTCTGTGAATATATAAAAAGGGAATTAGGCCTCTCATAGGTGGCTTGGGTGGTAGGGGGTTGTAGTATGGGGTGCGGGTCGCGAGGTCGAGTCCTCATGCCCTCTTCTTTGTAACATGAGTATCAATATGATGCACCCTCTAAAAAGGAAATCATTAATTGTGGATCCTATTTTTTTTGGAAAGGGCAATTATGTACTAATAAAAGGGAAATCCGCTCGCTCGCTCGCTCGATCGCGGAGTGATTGCATTCCGCTCGCTCGCTCGCTCGCTCGATCCCGGTGACAGTCTCTCTCTCTCTTTCCCTCTTCCGAGTATGGCTTTCCCATTTTCTCTCTCGCCCGTAGGTTTATAGCTTTTTCTTTTTGGCTCTATCGATCACTATCTGGCGATTGTCGCCGATTGTGTCCAACGGTATTTGAACGCGGCTGACATTGTTAATATTTTTTATTAATCACTCCGGAACAGGTGAATTTCCTCTTGAACGATCAATTTAAGCGAAGATGCTGGAAGATCTGATGAAGAATCATCTGCTGAGGCATCTCGGAGGCTATGTTATAGGTCTCAACAAGGAAGCAATCAAAACCAGTGGCTGGAGAAGTATGACTCCTTTGTCCCCCCCCCCCCCCCCCCCACAGACAAACACACGCACACAACACTCTCCCTATTTTATCCCATCTTGGTTGTTTTGTTCACCATACTTCTCTGAATTTTCACGATAAGGCGACTTCACTGCTGCTTAGCTGGAACAGAATTTTCACGATAAGGCAAGTTCACTGCTGCATAGCCTTAAGGGTTATGAGATCACATTATTCCACGTACTGATTGACATAAGATTGGATTAGTCAATAGACAACATACAAAAGATAAGTGAAGATACAATCCCTTTACTGCATGCTCATAATGCCACTTGATTTGGTCATCGGATGGCCATACTCACATGTGACGTAGATGGCCATACTCATATGTGATGTAGAGTAGTTCCGCAGAAGGATGATTGTAATCTTGGTTCATTGGATAGTGAAGAAGGATGATGATCAGCTAAGATGGAATAAAATTGATTTGAAATGGCGACGTTAACATATTAATACCGCGGGGAGCCATTATTGTAATGTGTGACTTAATTAACCAGCTTTATTACCTTTGTCCCATTGTTTTAACTCAACCATTGTTGAGTTATTATTTACTTTGATCCATTTATTATTTCACATTAACCAGTGTATGGGCAGTGGGTGAAGTGTAAATAGACTCCTTAGGCCAAGGGGTTGAGCGCACTAGTGAGATGTGAAAAATTTATATCGGGGCTATTCATTTGTTTTTATCATCTTGGTTTGAGTGAACATTTGGAGAATTTACATGGAGTCTGTTAGACCATTTGTATCCATTTGGTTTGGGTGCACCTGTTGGGAATTGTTTTGGGTCTATTTGACTATATGTATTGCTTTGGTTTGAATTCACTTGTGAGGGAATTTTGATTGGTCTTATTAACCCATTTGTATTCCTTTGAATTTTTTTTGGACATGTCTTGTCCGGGAGCCTATTTTTATTTCTCTAGTTTCGCTTCAGTGCCTGCGGATGATGGTATTTGGACCGAATTACATAATTCTGATATGATTTCTCCTTGAATTGTCTTGGTGCATTTGTTTCTATTTAGTAGCTAGTGTTAGCAGTCATGAACTTGGTTGCACTTTTGATGTACCCCAAAAAAAGAGGTATTAGAGCGTTAGGTTTGGAGTAATTTGAGAGTCAGCTAGCTATTAAACCATAGAACACATTTGTAAAGATGGAAGTCAGGATTCAACTGAAATTAAAAGGTTTCGTAGCTCTTTGAAAAGTTGACTAGTTATTAAACCATAGAGCGCATTTGGTTGTTTTGTTCACCATTCTTCTCATAATTTTCATGATAAGGCGACTTCATTGCTGCTTCGCCATAAGAGAATTTTCACGATGCTGCTTAGCCTTAAGAGTCATGAGATCACATTATCACACGTACTGATTGACATAAGATTCGATTAATCAATAGTCAACATACAAAAGATAAGTGAAGATACAATCCCTTTACTGCATGCTCATAATGCCACGTGATTTGATCTTCGGATGACCGTACTCATATGTGATGTAGAGTAGTTCCGCGCAAGGATGATGGTAATCTTGGTTCATTGGACAACGAAGAAGGATGATGATCAACACACATGGAATAGAATTGTTTTGAAATGACGACGTTAACATATTAATATCGCGGGGAGCCATTATTGTAATGTGTGACTTAATTAACCAGTATATGGGCAGTGGGTGAAGTGTAAATGGACTCCTTAGGCCAAGGGGTTGAGTGCACTTGTAAGTTGCAAAAAATTTACATCGGGCCTATTCGTTGGTTTGTATCTTGGTTTGAGTGCACTTGTGGAGAATTTACATGGAGTCTGTGAGACCATTAGTATCCATTTGGTTTGGGTGCACTTATAGGGAATTGTTTTGGGTCTATTTGACTATATGCGTTCCTTTGGTTTGAATTCACTTGTGAGGGAATTTGGATTGGTTTTATTGACCCATTTGTATTCCTTTGAAATTTGTTTGGACATATCCTGTCCGGGAGCCTATTTGTATTTCTTTAGTTCCGCTTCAGTGCCTGTGGATGATGGTATTTGGATCAAATCACATAATTCTGATCTGCTTTCTCCTTGATTTGTCTTGCATCATTTGTCTCTAATTTGTAGCTAGCGTTAGCAGTCATGAACTCGGTTGCTCTTTTGATGTGCCCCACAACAAGAGGTATTAGAGCCCTAAGTTCTTAGTAATTTGAGAGTCAATTAGCTATTAAACCATAGAGCACATTTGTAAGGATGAAAGTATGGATTCAACTGAAATTAAAAGACATCTGCCTGGACTGAGCTGTAGCCACATGATTCTGGATCAGTTGTACATGCTCTTAAGTCTCTTGAACGAGATGAGGACAAAGTAGTGTTGCCTCACCTGCCTCTGACCAATACAAAGGTGAATGACATGACCTATCTTAAAGAGCCTCATAAGGAGTCATCTGAATCGTTTCCTGAAAGCTTTTATTGTAGGCAAACTCGACTAGAGGTATATGTTTCTCCCATGAACCTCCAAAATCAAGGACGCATGCCCAAAACATGTCCTCTAACACACGGATCATACACTCGGACTGCCCGTCGGTCTGAGGGTGATATGCTGTACTCAGAAGTACCTGTGAACCTAGTGTCTTCTTCAACCCCTGCCAGAACCGTGATTTAAAAAGAGCATCTTTGTCCGATACGATGGAATGGGGAACGCCATGAAGGTGTACAATCTCCCGAATATAGATCCTTTTGAGCTCATCAACTGGGAAAGTCTCTTAGATGGGTAGGAAGTGGGTGACCTTGGTTGCACCCATACCCTATCACGACCTCGAGGTGATCTCGACAAACTCGTCAAAAAATCCATGGTGATGTCGTCCCATTTCCACTCAGTAATGGATAGAGGCCGTAGAAGCCCCGCGGGCCGCTGGTGCTCAACCTTCACCCGCTAACAGGGGAAGCACCGAGTGATAAAAACTACAATATGCCCCTTCATACCTTGTCATCAATACCGACGACGTATGTCTTGGTACATCTTGGTAAGCCCAGGGTAAATTGCCCAAACAAAGGTGTGAGATTCATGCATCAACTCTTCCTGCATGTCTGTAGGGACCCAGACACATCCGTGAAAGTGCAAGATCTCATCCTTGTCGATAACCCAATCAGGTGATGAGTCCTCTCCTGAGACCGACTCCCTTAGGACTAAGCCCTCAGGATCAAAAAGCTTCATCATCCTTACCCACTCCAGAAGGGAGGATGTCAATACCAAAGCTGCTAAAACAGGCTTCCCATTATATTCCTGAACCTCTAGGTGCATCTCAGAAAACAAGGCCATCAACTGCCACTTACTACTGGCTTCCTGGACGACATGTGTCTAAGTCTTCTGGCTCAGGGCGTCAGCTACTGCATTCCCCTTTTCAGGTGTATAAACAAGCTCAAAGTTGAATGACGACAAGTGCTCTACCCGTTTGCGCCGCCTGAGATTCAAATCCCACTGTGTGAAAATGCACTTGAGACTTTTATGGTTCGTGTAAATGACGAACCATTCCCCCACAACAGATAATGCCTTCAACAACTTAGATCATTAACAACGAGTGCTAGCTCGAGGTCGTGCATAGGTTAAATCCGCTCATGAGGTCTTAACTGACATGACACATATGTTGCAACTCGATCTCCCTACATTAGAACTGCTCCCAACCTGATTCCTCAAGCATCACAATAAACTATATAGCTTCCATCCGGCTCTGGCAGAATCATGATCGATGCTGAAGTCAGTTTCCCCTTCAACTCCTGAAAGGCTGTCTCACAAGCTTCGGAGCAGAAGAAATTCATACCCTTTTTAGTCAAACCCGTAAGAGGCGCTGCTAGGCATGGAAAGTCCTGAATGAAATGCTTATAATAGCCCGCCATCCCCAAGAAACTGCGTTTTGTCAAAGACATTCTTGGGATGCTCCCAAGAAACTATGACACTCACCTTTCCGGGTCAACAGATACCCCTTACTTCTAAAATGATATGACCCAAGAAGTGAACCTTATCGATCCAAAAGTTGAATTTTATGAGTTTGACATACTGGTGCTCTCTCAGTTTATTCAGCACGATCTTAAGATGTTTGACATGGTCGTGTCGGGTACGAGAATACACCAAGATATCGTCCATTAAGATTACTACAAATGAATCTAGATATGGGTGGAAAACTCAATTCATTAGAGCCATAAAAATTGTTGGCGCGTTTGTAAGGCTGAACGACATAACCAAATCCTCATACAAGCCGTATCTATTACGGAAGGCCGTACATGGAATGTCTGATGGTCTCACATGCACCCGATGGTAGCCTGACCTCAAATCGATCTTAGAGAAAACCGTCGCTTTTCAGAGCCAGTCGAAGAGGTCGTCTATATGCGGTAGTGGATACCGATTCTTTATTGTAAGTTGGTTCAATCGATTGTAATCCACACACAACCTAAGGGTACCATCCGCCTTCTTGGCGAAAAGGACTGGTGAACCCCATGGCAAAATTATGGGTCGTATAAAACCCTTTGCTTCTAAGCCTTCCAACTGCTTCTTAAGTTCCTGGAGCCATGTAGGAGTTATCCTGTAGGGAGAAATAGACATTGGTGCCGCCTCTGACACTAGCTCAATAGTGAACTCTACCTCTCTCATAGGAGGTAATCTAGAGGAGTTGTCAGAGAAGACGTCCCTGTGGCAATCCACAACAGGAGGGAATTCCATACTATGTATTCCCTGATCGCTCATAAAGATACTCACCATCTGGGCTGTCGCTTTGCCCACCCCACAGTGCTCACGTCCAGTCCGACTTTCCTGGATATCTCATTCATCCTTATGAACATAAGCCCTGCTCTCAGGTGATGTTAAAGACACCCTCCGGCGATAGTAATCAATATGGGCGTGGTATTGAACCAACCAGTTCATCCTGAGAATGACATCGAAACCTTTCATCTTGAGGACAAGAAGATTTCAGAGGAAAAGATATCTACCCACTTTAAGAGGACAATATCTGCACTGACATATACTCTCTGATCGTGCCCCTAACGGTGTGTCGAGAGTCATTACGCCATAGTAGTATTCCATTTCTTGGCCCAAACTTTTCATGATTGCCTCAAATATAAAAGTGTGAAGCGCCCGTATCAAATAAGGCAGAAACCAAAATATAGGCTACTAGAATAGTACCTCTTACTGTAGAAGGCCTTGGACTTTGTTCCTCCGGAGTAGGGTGCACTGCATATATATGGCCAGATCTGCGGCTCTGAGATGGAACTTGACTAACCTAGGCAGGTCCGCTCTGCTGGTGCTGAACCTCCGAGGTCTAATTACTTCGACCACTACCACTTCCTCAGCCTAATCGGTCGGTAGTAGACCATCTCCCTGCCTAACACAGAGCTAATGATTTTGTACCTGAATGCGGTGTTGGTACATATCCATTTTCACTAGGTACTGGAGAGAAAGTTTAGCGGAAATGCTGTAGGTGACCTATCCTGTTGCAAGATCGACACTCGATTGGGTTCCTCGTACGCTGGGACTTCTTATGGCCTGTCCTAACACACTGATGGCACACCACATAACTGTCGGTGTGTGTTATCTGGCTGACACTTCCCCCGCAAGCAGACTTGAAACAACGTTTCCTGTCGTGAGACGAACTGTCTCCCTGTCTCAATGTTGAACCGCTCCGAATTACACTATCAGCTTCCCTCAGGTTCCGCTCAGTGATGAGGGCTTGGTTCACTAGCTCTGAAACAGTGGTCAACCGAAAGACATTCACTTGCTATCAGATGGTGTATGCAAAGCTCATCCTCAAACCGTCTCGTAATTGTCAACTCATCACTAATCAGTATCGGTGCAAAATGCTGAAGCTCGGTGAAACGAGCTGAATACTCCATCACGAACATGGAACCCTGTTGTAGGTGCATAAACTCTTTGGAGCGGTCTACTATCACAGTCTGCGGAAAGTAGTCATAAAAGGCTGTTTGGAAGTCTGCCCACACTATACCCCGATGACATCCAACCAACGTTTGGCGGAATCAAGGAGCATATAGGTGGCGAGTTTGACCCTCTACTATAGTGGCGTCTCCATATGCTCGAAAATCGATAACACGACCTCCAGCCCTGACTAAACAGCCTGCCATCCCTCAAGAAGGTGGGAGGATGTTGCTGATGGAATTCTCGCGTCAACTCTGCCATAGTAGGGACAGGTCGCAGAGCTCCTCGTATAGACTGCATGAAACACAAGAAGCTCTGTCGAAACTGAGCATCAACGCCTAGTGGAGGATCAACAGGAGGTGCCTCTAGTGGTACTACAGGAGGTAATACTGGTGGCTCAGGGCCCACCACCTCCGGAGTATGGCCGTCGCCACCCTCCCAGTGTATGACTCGAGGACGTCGTGACAACATAACTCTACAATTGCCAAACGCACACCTTAGATACAATTTAACAGCGGATAGGAATCGAGATAACAGGAAAGGACAGGTATGAGGCCTTCCTATAAACGAGTCACCCCTCACCGCCTGCTCCTAAATCCAGGTTTATGTGATAAGAAATATCACAAAGGAACACAGGAGACACTGCCTACTGCTCATTACTAAGGTCAGGTTAGGGTCAAGATCTCACATCACACATCAGAGGTTCCGATATATGAAGTGTCAATTGCAAGGGATAGAGGAAAACACCCTTTGCAATTGGCATCCCCATTTAACGGTAACCATTTCTTTTTAAAATTAAAATTTATTTAAGTTTATTCTTATTTATATGCATATAGATATCACATTTCATTTAGATGTGCGTCACAATTCCCAATTTATAAAGGCCCACACTCTTTATAAACTATTATTGGAAAATCAAGTAACTGCGACCTGACCTTTACGTCTGGTATCAGGATGTAACAGGTCATGTTTAATGATTTGATTGAATGAACTACCATTTCCAATTTATAGAAGTACATGCTTCATAAATTACAATTGACATTTAATCCAATCAACTAATATTTCAGCCCATAGAACTAGTGGTTCATGGATCAAAATAGATACATAAAACCTATGTAAGTTCATTGTAATTCATTTGAGCCATTTTATAATAAGTTTAGATATATAAAAATTTTATTGAACTTTTTACCGCCTTTTACCCACCTTCTAGGAGCATTTGCAAATTTGCATAAAACTTAATTTTACTGCTTCTGTGAATTGAATTTCAAAAATCCGAGAGACATGGTTGATATCAATAAGTAAAATTTGGTTCAATAAGATGAAAATAATTTTTGATGAATAACAACTTTTGACTTTTATTTACCACGGTTAAAATTAAATAGGGTAATTAAAGGTAAAAATGATATTATAATTACCCTAACACACGTTCTAATTCTATTGGATAAGTGTAATTTGACCAAAAACAACCTTAGGAATAAAATATGATCCTTTAGGTCCTCTTAAATTAGATTAGGACATTTATTATTATTTAATTTAAAGAAGAGTTAAAAGAGTTAAATTCAAGTTTTCATAATTAAAACATTTTTAATATAGGGTTATACATAAGATAAATTCGACTATAAATATTCATTAGAAAGCTAAAAGGATTTCCTACATAATTGTATTTTATTTATAATTTTTAGACATTAAATAATTAAATTTATTTATGACATAATGATGATGCAGTAATTACCTTATTAATGAAAGATTAAAATAATTGATACCCAAATAAATGTAATTTGAGACTTTTAATGAATTACACTAATTTTATAGGTTAATATGACATGTTAGAGTTGATTCAATTAATTTTTTTCGAAGTAATCATGCTGTTATGATTTTAACAAAAAACAAATACCAAATAGTGTCAAAATTGACATAAAATAGTTTTTAAAACAAATACTATATTATTGGTTGATATAATATTCCTAAAAATCTAAGGTTCAGTCAAAGGACTTAAATAATATTATATATGTCTTTAATAAACCACTTGAAGTTCTCTTGGAAGTTTAGAGTAAGTTTATTAACCATATAGTGTAAGAATACAAGAAGACACGATAAAAGTTAAACTATTTAACTAAGAGTTAAATCTAAAAGATAAAGTTAAAATGGTAACCTAAACTTATCTAAAACCTATTGGTTGAGAGAGTTTCGACCCATAACCACCTAAGGCTCGAAATAAATTCATTTGGAGCCATTATAAACCGAATATGATTGTATAATAAATTAATACTTTCATCTTTCCTAAAGTGACCCTCACCCCTTTTATAAAAAGGCACTTCCCATTCTCTTAATTTCACACCTCCAAAACCATTTGGCTCGGCCAAACGCTGCCCAAATATCCCCCGAACTTCCCTCACTTCAACTTAGAGGTCTTAGTTTGATAAAAAAACCAACCTAATGAGCCCTTTTGATCAACTCAAAAGGAATCACCCGAAGAAGAGGTAAATATTTCATCACCACTTTCTAGATCTTCTCTTCTTCCACTTCCTCTTTCTTTATTGTTTCAATTCTAAAATAATAACTCCAGTATCTCCTACATACTGTGATGTTATTATAAAAATGGTACAACCGTATTCATTATTCTATCCATCCTATGAATGACATATCACCATACGTGCGTACGTACGGCTTACCGTCTCCACGCCGTGGTGTAGTTGTTATTCAATACATTATTATTTGAATGGGTATAATAATGATGTATAATTGATGTAAATAATAAATATAACATGTTAATGATTCTGTATATATGATATACCATCCATTTACATACGATTTTAATATGAAAAAAATGAAATTGTCGCTCGTGCGTACGTACGAATTACCGTCTCCACGAACGCGATGAGATTCATTTTCCCATCGTAACCATTCAAGAATAATTTTCATTTTATGATTAATAATAATATTTAAGAACTTAATATCATTCTAGATATGAATCGAATACATCCTATCCATAACAAACATGACTTACGTAACAAAACTTATAAAGTCAAACGAATCAGTTAACACCGAAACGACGATAATACTAAAATATTATTAACAAAGAAATATTATAAGATCATATATGATATCATAATTATATATGTGGTTCTTGTATAATTTAATAACAACGATTTAACTATTATACAGGAGGTTAACGTACCCTCGATCTTGGAAAAGTACAAGGTAAGAGTTAATTTCACCATCTCTTTACGTAAATATTTACTGGGACCTCTTTATCATCCACATCCGTGTTTTCTTAAAAATGTATTTCCAAACATTTTTATTATTTACTAGATTATGGGTTAAAGTCATTTATACCCTTGTTTTACCTTCTATGTTTTGAAAGGAATCTTTCCGTCGTTTTCCAAATAAGGT
This sequence comes from Viscum album, assembly GCA_963277665.1. NCBI lineage: Eukaryota > Viridiplantae > Streptophyta > Magnoliopsida > Santalales > Viscaceae > Viscum > Viscum album. Next base: position 1,071,034,673 of record OY728127.1, on the reverse strand, counting down.
ACTTTATGACTTTTTCGACAAAATTAAGATAAGATTGTTTTTTTAACTTATATGGCGGGTGGGGCTATTTTCCGCCGTTATAATACCTTCGAAGCTTTCCTTACAAGCTTATAAGAATATTTTCAAAACAAATGTTTTCTTTTATAATTATGTGACTCTTAAATGATTTCAAAATATAAAGAAATATTTCTCTCAAATAGTTTTGATTTCATCTATGTCAACATCCTTTGATAAATTTTACACTTGTTTGAAGTTGATTTATTATGATAAAAATCTTCCATATTGTATTGAAGGTTTTGTGATATGTTTGACTGTGGATGTGATATTTTTATACCATTCATGGTTTATGGATAAATTATTGACATTTCGTATGCTAATACGAATGTGTATGTTATGTTTAAACCTTTTCATATGAGGAACGCGAACGCATTGGACTTAGTAAGTGACGGGTGAAGCCCGCTATAGCTCCTCGATGCATCGGTAGGTCTCATGAGACAAACTAGTGTCTTGGCACAAGACCTTGACAAAATCTTATTTGTAGTCTTGGCACAAGGCCTTGACTATGTGGTTATGAAGTCTGACATTATGCATTTCATCATTATAAAATTGGCTATTGATATTGCATGTGATTATTCGACTAGTAGAATATCCATGTGAGTAAGTAAATGACATTATTTTGATTTATATTTGCCATATTATGATGTAGTTTAAGCTTAAATGGTTTTTGTTTTAGTCTTATACATCGCCTTAAATGTTTAAGCTTATTTAGGAAAGTTTTCGCTATATTGTTATCCTAACTGAGTATTTGAGCATCTGAGCTCACCCCTTTCTATGTTTTATTTTTCCCAGGATGTGAAGAAGTATACTATGACTGACCTGCAGAGATAGTCTAAGGAATATGAGTGTAGTTTATGGAGATAATGTTGTTGTTGTTTTTTTATTTTATAATGTAATGTAAAACTTATGAATGTATCTTGCACTTTCAAGGCTACTAAACTAATCGGTCTTTCGGGATTTGATTCATTGTGATCATGCCAATGTTATGTAATAATGCACCGATTCTGGGAAACTGGGGTTGGGGCGTTACACTGCCACCCGGCAGGTATATTCTAGAAGAAAGGGGACCCCTGAAAAGGTTAAGGTTGTTCGGGAGTCATGTGGGAACCTACGACACACGTGAAACCCCAACAGAATGGGGGAATAAAGCAGGCAGCAAAGGGGACCACAATGGGGCAGTTAGAACAATATTTTTAGAGGCTCCTTGGGGGCTTGGGCGGGAGAGCATTTGGGGGCTCCCGAAGTATTCTTGGTATTTTCTTCTTCTTCTTTTTGCCATACTGCACAAAGTCAGTAACTAGGTACGATTTGATGTTACTTTGAATATACTACAATTTGATGTTTGTTCAGCGTGGGGTCTCTATCATTTTTGGTCCGACTTGCCAGATCCTTTCACCACCCCCCAATGCTTCGCCTCCTTGAGCGAGTGACGAACGAAGCGTTCAATTATGGAGACTCGGCTTCAGTCTCGATTGGAGGCGTTGGAGTAGCGGATGGAGCGCGCCGAGGCAGGACGAGATCAGTGTATTGATCGGGTGGAATCAACATTATCTAGATTGGCGACCACGGTGAGAGCGTTTCAGCAAGAAATTTTCGGGTTAAAAGAGCTACAGATTTCTATGGATGACATTGTGCATTGTCTAGAGAAGCTGTCGATGCAAGGAGGCGACGACCTCTGCACCAAATTTGGGGTCAGGTGAGTTGTCGCTATGCTCGCACGATTAACCGGGACCGATCGAGGGGACGTCGGGACCGATCGAGGGGACGCTAGGGTCAGGGGAAACTTCGGGTGATGGTTTCAGACCGATGTTGGCAGTACAACGAGTTGAACTCCCTATTTTTGACGGACAGGACCCTCGAGGTTGGATCAGCAAAGCATAACTATATTTTCGAATTAACCAAACGCACGAACAAGCTAAAATTTCGTTGGCTCAGGTGAGTATAGGGGTGGCTATACATTGGTTCACGGTCTTGGAAGAGGCGTATCCACAATTGACTTGACATCAATTTAAAGAGGAGTTGATGGAACAATTTAGTGGATTTGAAGTGCAAAATCCTTATGAAGAACTAGCTGCAAATCAGCAACATGACACGGTCCAGGAATACATAAAACGCTTTGAGTTCCTGGCGTTACTCATTCCACGCCAACCATAATCTCAATATGTGGGGTATTTCCTCCATGGGTTGTGTGAGGGAGTACGATGCTGAGTGCGTATTCATAACCCAGAGACCCGTTTACAGGTGATGCGGCTGGCACAAACATGTTGAGCTAGCTCTCAAATAAGGGGTTGGAGCACAGTATCAGGTGGGAGGATCGCGCTGGGCTGGCGGCAAGGACTGGTCGAGTCCCTCTAGGGGAATCTTTTCTCAACAACCATGTCCAACCCCTCCGCTGCTAAGACGGGGAGGGGAGCTGCCGGGCAGAAACAATAGAGGCACCGCATATAGCTCCGATTGGAGCTAATGAGGTTCTACAATTAACTAGTCAAGAGTGGAAGGACCGAAAGAGGATGGGATTGTGTTTTCATTGCGGAAAACCTTACAATCCCCATGCATAGGTGTTCCGATCCCAAGATGCGAGTGTTAATATTGGGGGAAGAGGATGAAGAAGATGTACCAGCTCGACAACAGGATAGGGACACCAAACCGACGGAGGTGGTTGAAGAAATTCGTGAGGTTGAATGTAAGTTTGTGTATTTGCAGGGCTGGAGAATTTTATGCGGCACTAGAAACTACCCGGAGGAATCCACTATGTCTCTGAAAATCGAAGACAATATTAAAGGAATTTCTGTTTTAATTTTACTCGATAGTGGGGCCTCCCACAATTTTATTAGTCCAAAATTGGTCAAAATTCTGGGGTTGACCGCACATATGGTTAACAATGGGGGCTTACGGGTGTTCGATAGAAGCCCATGTCTTGGATATTGCTGGACTGGATTTAATTTTGGGTTTGGCATGGCTGAGTACCCTCGGGGATGTTTGCATCAATCGGAAAACCATGGTGATGAAATTTGCGGTGGAAAATTAGTTCACTCTCTTGGTGTTGCGGAATCGTCGGGAGACAGAATGACAAAAACTAGAGAGAAACGAAAGAAAGCAAACAGAACACAACGATTTACATGGTTCGGGAAAAATCCCTATGTCCATGGGAGAGGCAGAATTCACTATATTGGGAGCACAAAATTACAGAGGGTTTCGGTGGTAAACCCTAGCCCGAAATGGGCAACATAAGAAGAAGACGATCCACTGTTCCGAAAAGTAAGTCCGCGTGCTACAGTGATCGACGACCAACTTTGTCAAAAGCGCTACAGTGAAGTTGACCCCGAAGTCCGCGCCGCTACAGTGTTTGTCGGTGTCGGTCGGTCAGCTCGACCCGCGACAGTTGCGGGCCACAAGCATTCGGCCCAACCGGATCGGGCAACACCAATCCAACAATCTCCCACTTGTAGCCTGATCCGCTGCACTACTATGCTTCGATGCAACTGATGAAGACAACTTGCTTAATCTAAGTTCCTTTTCTTCTTCACTCACCAGTGGCGTGCTTCCATTCACAAATTCATGAAATACAAACTGTTTTCCTCTTATGCTCCCATCAGGTCCTCCATCATTCTGCCTCTCATCCTCCGTTCATCAGTGGAGACCAACAGAGGCACAACAGTGCCTCAACTTCTGTATCACCATAGGCTTTGTCAACATGTCTGTCGGATTGTTAGTTCCACATATCTTCTGCAATGTCAGCAACCCATCCTGTATCAGACCTCTGATGAAATGGTACTTCAACTGAATGTGCTTCGTTCGGGCATGAAACACTGGGTTCTTGGCAAGATGTATAGCACTCTGACTGTCACAGTGCAATACATTCTCCTCTCGCTTTCTTCCCAATTCATCCAAGAAGTTTTTCAGCCAAACCATCTCTTTCCCGACTTCTGTTACAACAATGTATTCTGCCTCTGTGGTGGATAAAGCCACCACCTTCTGCAATTGTGATATCCAACTTATCGCAGTTCCTCCACAGGTAAAAACATAACCCGTGGTACTCCTCCTGCTGTCGACATCGCCTCCAAGGTCAGCATCCACATACCCCTGCAATGAATTTCCTTTCCCAAAGTATAGAGGTACCTCCTTGCTGCCCTTCAAATACCTCAGTATCCACTTCACAGCTTCCCAATGTTGTTTTCCAGGGTTAGCCATGTACCTGCTCACAACTCCCACTGCATGAGCAATGTCAGGTCGAGTACAGACCATGGCATACATCAGGCTTCCAACAACTGATGCATATGGAACTCTTGCCATGTATTCAACCTCTTCTGCCGTCTTCGGTGATTGCTCCTTTGATAGTTTGAAGTGGCTCGCCAGGGGAATAGAGGCTGCCTTTGCTTCCAGCATGCTGAATCTTCTCAGAACCTTCCCAATGTAATCAGCCTGTGACAACATTAATGTTCCAGCTGTGCGGTCTCTCTTGATCTTCATCCCCAGAATCTTGCCAGCTTCTCCAAGATCCTTCATTTCAAACTCCTCAGCCAACTGCCCTTTCAACTCATTAATCCTCTGCATACATGATCCTGCAATGAGCATGCCATCCACATACAGAAGCAATATAATGTATTCATCACCGAAAGACTTGATGTAGCAACATTGATCCATGCCACATCGTCTATATTCATTTTTAGACATAAATGAATCAAACTTCCTGTTCCACTGCCTGGGTGCCTGCTTCAGTCCGTATAAGCTCTTCTGGAGTTTGCACTCCAGGTCTTCTTTTCCAGACATTACATATCCCTCTGGCTGCTGCATGTAGATGTCCTCCTCCAGATCTCCATGAAGGAAAGCAGTCTTGACATCAAGCTGCTCAAGATGCAAATCTTCTGACGCCACAATGCTGAGAACCACCCGGATGGTGGTAAGCTTCACTACAGGTGAGAAGATTTCAGTGAAATCTACTCCCTCCTTCTGTTGAAAGCCTTTCACCACCAGCCTTGCCTTGAACCTCCTCTTGCCATCATGTTCTTCCTTGACCTGGTAGACCCACTTATTGTGCAATGCTTTCTTTCCTCTTGGCAGAGGTGTCAGCTCCCAAGTGTTGTTATCATGCAATGAGGAAATCTCCTCCTTCATAGCTAGCTCCCACTTGCTCGACTCCTTCAGCTGCATTGCTTCTTCAAAGCATTCTAGTTCTCCACCGTCAGTCAATAATAAATAGTGCAATGATGGTGAATACCTCTGCACAGGCCTTCTCACCCTTGATGATCTCCTCAACTCCATTGGAGTAGGAGGTTCCATCGGTTCGGATCTCTCAAGCTCAGACACACCTTCAAGCTCCACTTGCTCTTTGCAGTCTGATTCAATGTTCCCATTTTCATCTTCAGCTTCATGACGGCCTTTGTACATGACACCTTCATTGAAAACCACGTTCTGACTCCTGATGACCATCTTCTTGTGATAATCCCAAAACCGGTAACCAAACTAATCAGCACCATAGCCAATAAAGAAACATGGCTTGGACTTAGCATCAAGCTTGTCCCTTGAGTTAGCATCAATGTGTACATAAGTCAAACTGCCAAAGACTCTTAAATGTGAGAGTTTTACCTCCTTACCAGACCAGAGCTCCTCGGGTAGGCGTTCTCCCATTGGCACAGATGGACTCCTATTGATCAGATACGCTGCCATGTTCACTGCATCAACCCAGAAGGTTTTGGGCAACCCTGAGTGCAGCCTCATGCTCCTGGCACGTTCATTCAGTGTCCTATTCATCCTCTCTGCCACACCATTCTGTTGTGGTGTTCCTGGGATTGTCTTCTCCCACCGAATTCCATTATCAGAACAAAATTCCCTGAACTCCTGACTGCCATACTCTCCACCGTTGTCAGACCTCAAACATTTCAGCTTTGCTCCTGACTCGTTCTCCACCATGACTTTCCACTTCTGAAACATCTTGAACACATCAGATTTATTCTTCAGAAAGTAAACCCATACCTTCCTTGTTGAATCATCGATGAATGTCACATAATATTGTGACCCTCTGAGGGATGGTACTGGTGCAGGCCCCCAAACATCTGTATGCACCAGGTCCAGCTTTTCAGCCCCCTTTTGCAAAGGACACCTTCTTCTGTTTTCCAAAGATGCAATCTTCACAGAAGCCTACTTCCACCGACTTCAGCTCTGGTAGCAACCCTTTTGTTGCCAGCACTTTCATCCCCTTTTCACTCATGTGGCCGAGTCTGTAATGCCATAATTGAGAACCTCCGACAGCTTCCAGTGATGCAGCCATGTCCATGCAAGTTTCTGTCATGTTGTACAGGGTGCCAATCTTTGCTCCTCGAGCTATGATCATAGCTCCTCGGGTGATCTTCCATGCACCACCAGTGAATGTGGTACTCAACCCTGCATCATCAAGTTGTCCAACAGAAATAAGGTTTCTTCTCAAGCCAGGGATATACCTCACATTTTCCAGAACCAGCAAACTCTCACTGTTGGTTTTGATCCGTGCATCTCCTTTACCCACAATCTGCAAGGGCTCGTCATCAGCAAGATGCACCTTGCCAAAATTTCCAGAAACAAAATTGTTCAGGAAACCCTTCTCCGATGTAGAATGGAAAGACGCCCCAGAGTCTGAAATCCAAGACTCCATCGGGCTGTCCACGCTCAACAGCAACACGTCATCAGTTCCTTCAGCTGCAGTGTTTGCTCTACTGGTTTCAGGTCCCTTCCGGTTATCTCTGCACTCCTTCTTGACATGTCCTTTCTTCCCACATGACCAGCAGGTAGGACCAGGCCCCTTTGCCTTGTCTCTGCTCTTTCCTCTTGACTTCGATCGTCCTCTGCGATTGTCCCGCTGTGGGTACCTTCCTCTTCCTTCAACGTTCAAAGCAGAACTAGAGAATCTGCCTGATTCTCTTCTTCGAACATCCTCACTAAGGATTAGGTCTCGTATATCTTTCAGAGCCATCTTCGTATTCTCCGAAGTGCTGCTCACAGCTGTTACAGTTGCTTCCCAACTCTCTGGTAATGAAGATAGTAAAACCAGAGCACATACCTCATCACCAAGATCAATGTCCACCGAAGACAACTGACTTATAATAATGTTGAATTCGTTGATATGATCTGCAACAGGTCTCCCTTAAACCATTTTCAGGTTGAACAATCGTCGTATCAAATGTACCTTGTTTGCCGCAGAAGGCTTCTCATACATATTTGTGAGGGCTTTGATCAGATCCACCGTCGTCTTCTCCTCTCGGATGTTGAACGCCACGTTTTTTGCCAACGTCGGGCGCACAACACCCAGAACCTGTCGGTCCAGTAGCTCCCACTCCGACTTCTCCATGTCTGCCGGCTTCACACCCAGAAGTGGCAAGTGCATCTTTTTCTGATAAAGATAATCCTCGATCTGCATCCTCCAGAAACTGAAATCAGTTCCATCGAAGCGATCGATCTTCACTTTGCCTTCATCCAGAGCCATCGTTGGAGAATTCCGAACTCACCCTCTGATACCAGTTGTTGCGGAATCGTCGGGAGACAGAATGACAGAAACGAGAGAGAAACAAAAGAAAGAAAGCAAACAGAACACAACAATTTACGTGGTTCGGGAAAAATCCCTACGTCCACGGGAGAGGCAGAATACACTATATCGGGAGCACAAAATTACAGAGGGTTTCAGTGGTAAACCCTAGCCCGAAATGGGCAACATAAGAAGAAGACGATCCACTGTTCCGAAAAGTAAGTCCGCGTGCTACAGTGATCGGCGGCCAACTTTGTCAAAAGCGCTACAGTGAAGTTGACCCCGAAGTCCGCGCCGCTACAGTTGCGGGCCACAAGCATTCGGCCCAACTGGATCGGGCAACACCAATCCAACACTTGGGAGTCCAACGTACTGACCGTGCAACATTATCGCTGGAGCAGTGGACTCGGGGATAGAATTTCAGCAGCATACATCTTCAGTTAATTGGGGGCAAGCGGAGCAGTGGGGAGCAGCTCTTGTCTATCACCAAAGCCACAAATTGCAACAGGTCTTCCTTCACTTTCTTTCAGTTTTTTATGAACTCAGGGGTCTTCCTGCGCAGAGGCAGCGCGAACATACAATTAGCCTCATCCCTGGTCAAGGACCGGTTTCGGTGCGTCCATATAGATACCCCTATTTTCAAAATAATGAAATAGAAACACAAGTGCAGGAGATGCTGACTAGTGGTATAATCAGGCCCAATTCAAGTGCCTTTTTGAGCCCGGTATTGTTAGTTAAAAAAAAGATGGGTCGTGGCGGCTATGTACCGTGCGTTGAATAAGGTTACCTAATAGAAGTGTTGAAGGAAGTACACAAAGTTCTCCAGCAGAAGCAGAATGTTCTCGGCCTCCTCTGTTATATACTTACGTAATATGTGTGGGGAAAAGGAGGCTTAATAACTCCAGGGGTAAACTTGTAATTAGTTTGGTTTAGTTGAGGAGGGGAAAGTCCATAAGGCCAGTCGGTCCGTGATCGTGGTCTGGCTTGCATGCCATTGGCCTGGAAAAGTTCAGAGACTTCCAGGAGAGTCTGAATCGGTTAGTAGTTTCTGCTTCTTGCTGTCAAAATTGTAGAAGTTCCTCTTTATTCTGTCTATTCAATAGAAAATCTTTCTATATTTTTTGATATTCCTATCAAATTGGTGATTTCATTGAGAGCCTTATAGAGAAACTAAAAGAGAGAGGATTTAGGAGGAATTAAGAAGTTCCTTAATCCGTGGAATTGGAGTGTGAAAGTCTGGACGTTTAATCTTATGTCCACACGAATGGAATCTAGAATGGTGGCAGTGGAAACCTCAGTTATAGAACTGAAAACGGGAATGCAGTCGCTAACAACAGCTATTATAGAACGGCTCGTGAAAGGCCAAGAAGAAAATGTGGTTCAAAATTCCAGCAAAAATAAGTCCGAAATAGAAGGTGATGAGGAGAGTGGACTGCACATGGAAGGAGAAGGAGGTGAACGCCGTACTAAACTTCTGGATGAAGGACAGAAATGGCGCGACTCCAGTTGGTACGAGCTACGAAGTCTTTCTCAACATGTCACTATGCCGACATTCTCTGGCGATGATCTGGTAAGCTGGATTATTCGAGCGGAGACATATTTCTCCATGCATCGCACACAAGAAGAGATGAAGGTGCCTTTAGCTCAACTATGCAAGGAAGGCATGGTGCAATACTGGATAATCTCGTTAAAGTCGGTTAAAACGGAACTTACTTGGACAGAACTTAAAAAGGAGTTGCTCGGACGTTATGGAAGGACAGCAGAGGAAGATCCAGTAATTTTCCTCAAGGGATTAAGACAAGAAGGGACCGTGGATGAATACATAGATGAATTTGAGCGGGTAGGAGGATTGAAACTGGAGATAGACAATGATGTCCTAACTCATGAGCTGCGGAATAAAGCAAGGTTGCTGATTCTGTCCACGAGAGTAGAGCGAGAGTTTTTGATAACAGAAGTACTTCAAAATTCTGAAACCCGAGGAAAACCTGCTGTGAGCAGTGGCCAGGGACGGCAATGGAACACACCTACTGCTGTGAAAACAATTCTTCCGGCTGCAGCAAATGACCGAGAGCAAAGGGGTAATGTTCAACCTAGATGGGAAGGGGTGTGAAATTTATCTCGAGAAGAGTTTGAGGAACTAAAAGCCAAAAGATTATGTTATACATGTGGACAAAGATTTATTCATGGCCATAAGTTTCCTGAAAAAGGATTTAAACTTATGGTGTGAGAGTGTATGGATACAAATCAAGAGGAACCAGGAGAAACACCTGCAGAAAGTGGGTCAATACAGGAGTCATGATGAACTATGGGAGTTGGAGATGCAAGGAGCAGTTTTGTCTGGAGTAGAAAATCTCCAAACTCGAAGTCCCAGATCGATGCTTATGGAAGTATAGAAGAAGTGCCGGTGTTAATTCCGGTAGATAGCAGTGCAATCCATATTTTTTTGTCCAAACAACTTACAACACACCGAGACGCCACCATTTTATATTAGATCAGAGGATGGACATCGTGTTGTTTCCAGAGGACCGGATTTAGTTCTTGGAATATCTTGGCTGGAAACTTTAGGATCATTCACTACGCACTGGAAAAACATGACGATGAGTTTTGAATGGGGAGGAAAAGGAGTCACGTTGCAAGGCACACAACATTTTCAGCACAGTCCGAGGGCTTTGTAGGAGTATACAGGTGGTGGGCGTTGTTGAGTGCAGGATTTACTTTGGGCATCAGAAACAAAAATAGATGAGGAGATACATAAATTAACTCCAGAACAATCGAACCAACCTGGAGGGCTGTTAAGACAATTTAAAACCATTTTTGTTGGACCACGTACTTTACCACTGAAAAGAGAAACATACCATGCAATCAACCTGAAAGTTGGGGTGGATCCGGTTAATGTTAGGCCTTACAAGCATGCCTATCAGATGAAAAATGAAATCAAAAAGCAGGTTGCAGAATGTTGAATGATAAGAGAGGTGGACCCAATTCCCAAGATGCCTCTTTAAGGGAGGTCTTGAGGTTATTTTATAATGAATCATAAAGTCCAAATAAGTCCTTAAGTCCGATGTGGGATACAAACTCCACTCCCCCTCAAGCTAGGTCTACCTAGCTTGAATACATAATTAAAGAAAACAAACCAAAGCAAAACAAAGAAAAAACACTTCATCACTCCCCCTCAAGCTGGACATACCCAGCTTGAATACAAAACAAGACAAAAGAGAACAAAAGATAATCCGCCATGGGTGCTGCTCCCCCTCAAGAAGTTGATAGATGATGTCGCTGAAAAAGATTGTCACCCAACAAACAACGCCCGTCATGCAGAACCAGTAAAAATAGTTGGAATTAGGATGCAAAGGCAGGCGGGGCCGGTCGACGGAGCGCCGGGAAAGTTGCATTGGTGGGGTCAGATGACGTAGCGTCGAGAAAGCCGCACAGGGGGGTCGGGCGATGGGGTGCTAGGAGAGGCGAATGGGTGGGGCTTGACAATGGTGCGCTGGGAGTTCCGCAGAGGCGGGGCTCGTCGAAAGTGCGTCGGGAAATCCATATAGGCGGGGCGGGTCGTCGACGCGCTGGGAATGCCGCACAGGCAGGCCAGTCGACGAGGCGTCGGTAAAGACGCACAGGCGGGCCGATCGATGGAGCGTCGGGAATGCTGCACAGGCGGGCCGGTCAACGGAGCGCTGGGAAAGCCTCACAGGCGGGCCGGTCGATGGAGCGCCGGGAAAGCTGTTGAGGCGGGGCTCGAGCAGGGGGTTGTCGCGTTGGAGGGTGGAGGTCAGTGGCTGATAGACCAGTTGCGGAATGGATGCCGCTGTAGGAGGCGGGGTTACTGGGTGCCGACGCGAACACGCTAGGGCGCCAAGGGGATGCCTCGCGGGAGGGAGGGCCTTCGGGGAGCGTTGCGTGTAGAGTCGGGGTCGGTGGATTTGGGTCTCCGAGAATACCGCAAAGGAGCCGCAGGCGGGATTCACACGCAGGGAGGCGGAGAAAGCCGCAGAGAGAGAGAGGGCCAGCCAGGGCGCAGGGAGGGTTCCTCCTGGATGGAGCCGACATGTAGAGGGATCCGCCAAGCAGTGGACGGGTGAGGTCAATGTGGAGGTGGGGATTCCGCGAGAGGTAGGCGACGCACCTGCTGGGAGGGGGGGGGTGACTGTGATGATGACCTAAGGCCGAGGGCCGCCGCCCCCAAGGGGGGGAATCCCTGAGAAAACTAGGGCAAAAGATAACCTATGGCTCACCGGCCATGGAGGCCGCCCCCCGGGGAAAAATAGGTTTTCAACTAGAGAACAGAGAGAGGGGAGGGTGGTCTAGGGTTAGAGAACCTCCTTTGATACCATGTAGAATGGAATGATGAGAGAGGTGGACCCAATACCCAATATGCCTCTCTAAGGGAGGTCTTGAGGTTATTTTATAATGAATCATAAAGTCCACATAAGACCATATGTCCGATGTGGGATACAAACTCCAACACAAAATTATTGGCACAAGGGTTTGTTAGACATAGTAACCGTTCTTATTCAAGCCCGATTATCCTTGTTACCAAAAAGGATGGTGGTTGGAGAATGTGCGTTGATTATTGAGCCTTAAATAAACTCACAATACCGGATAGATGCCCTATACTAGTTATTGAGGAGCTTATGCATGGATTATGTGGAGCAAAATATTTTACAAATGTTGATTTGAAATCCCGATTCCATATGAAGGAACAAGATATTGAGAAAACAACCTTCAAAACTCATGAGGGACATTACGAGTATCCTGTAATGCCATTCGGTTTAATGAATGCCCCTGCAACTTTTTAGGCTACCATGAATTCAATTTTCCGACCATTGGTGCGGATAATGGTGCTTGTTTTCTTTGATGACATTTTGATTTATAGCAGCCGCTGGGAAGAACATATGGAAGCTCTTCAAAGGGTATTAGAAACAGTGCAGAATAATGTGGTGTTCGCAAATCAGAAGCAATGCTCCTTTGGTAGTAAGAATGTAGAATATTTGGGACATGTTATTTCTGAAGAAGGGGTTTCTATGGATCCAAAGAAGCTTGCGGCAGTCAAGCAGTGGCAACAACCTAGAAACGTTCGGGAGGTTTAGGGATTTTGAGGTTTGACCGGGTATTACCGAAGGTTTATTAAAGATTATGGGAAAATTGTCAAACCATTATCTGCTTTGACTAAAAAGGGAAACTTTATCCGGTCGACAACACCACAAGAATCTTTTGAAACCTTGAAGTCTTGTATGACTACAACGCCACTGTTGTGCATGCCTAATTTCTCAAAGGAGTTTTCTGTAGAATGTGATGCCTTCGGGGTTGGTATTGGAGCAGTTTTTACACAAGTAGGTCGACCACTTGCTTATTTTAGCAAGGCTTTATCTGATTCAAATTTAGCAAAATTTGTCTATGAAAAGGAATTCATGACTTTGGTACTGTCTGTTCAGTATTGGAAGCAATACTTATTAGCAAGACGATTTGTCGTTTATACTGATCATCGGAGTCTTAAACACACGCTCAGTCAGCTTAAACACACACTCAGTCAGCGAATGACGTCCATGGATCAACAGTGTTGGAAAGCGAAGCTTTTGGGATACGATTTTGTCGTGATTTACAGACCTGGAAAGATCTCCAGACCATTAAAACAGAGTTACGAAATGACAACAAGCTTTAGGAAACAATTTCTGTTTTAGAACAGGATGCAGCAGCTAAGACCGATTTTCTACTTCGAAATGGGTTATTGTTCTATAAAAATAGATTGGTCCTAAGGGATCTGTTTTAATACCAAAATTGATGCAGCATTATCATTCCTCACTTAGGAGGACATTCAGGATATTTGAAAACATACAAACGGTTGGCTAATGGTGTTTTTTGGTTCGGAATGACTCGGGATATACAACGTTTTGTCCGAGAATGTGAAGTGTGCCCATAGTTATTAGTGGCGCGCCAGGAAGCTGAGCGCCTCGCCATGTGTTTGCCATGGCTCATCTGAAAAGGCGCTCGGTGGCACGCGCTATTTTGCACAATGGCGCGCAGTGGCGTGGCACAGGCCACTGTGCCACCTTGTTCGCGGTTAAAAATACCTCAAACAAACCTCAAACGACGACCTCCCCCGCTGCGCACCACTATCCTCTTCCCACAACAACCGCTACCAAGCCCCTGTCAGACCAAATTGAGTAGTGCGACCTAGTCGTCTCCCTCGACAGTTGCTTCGTGACCAACAGACCACGACGACCCAACCCTCCTCGTCCAGGGCAGGGGCACACGCACACCTTGTGTGCGAACCGAATCCAAAAGTAGTGATTTTTTTATTCAATTTTATTTGCGTTTTCTGTTTTTTTTCCAGTTATTGTTGTCCGCCCCTTTGTCAGTCGAGGGAAGAACACCACTTTTTTTTGCTGCGTTTTTTTTTTGTTTTTTGTTTTTTTGAGATATATGGTTTAAAATATTTAATTGTTTGTTTTAAATGTTTGAAGAATTGTTTTTTTATTTATTGTTTTTTTTGCTTCTACGTTTTTGTTTTCCTTCTATGCACTGCAAGTTATTATTGCCATGGGCCGTGCGTTGCTAGTGCGCTTTTGTGCCGGGGGCCCCTGTCGTCGTTGTGCGCCATGCGCCGTAAATAACTATGAGTGTGCCGGCCGAATAAGTATGAAGCGATGAATCCAGCTGGATTGTTACAACTGTTGCAACTTCCATAGCTTATTTGGTAAGAGGTGTTAATGGATTTTATTTATGGGTTAAGTAAATCACAAGGCTTTGATGTTATATTTCTGGTTGTTGATTGGTTGAGCAAGTATGCCCATTTTATGTTACTCAAACATCCATACACTGCAAAAACAATTGCTGAGGTATTTGTTAAAGAAGTCCGGTTACATGGAATTCCCAGCGCTATTGTCAGCGATAGAGATCCACTTTTTACCAGCTAGTTTTGGCGAGAGCTTTTTCGTTTGCAAGAGACTACGTTAAAAATGAGCTCATCCTATCACCCATAAAGTGATGGTCAAACAGAAGTTGTAAATCGGTGCTTAGAGGAATATCCACTATGTTTTTCCTCAGATCATCCAAAACAGTGGGTTATTTGGCTTCTATGGGCTGAATTTCATTATAATACTTCTTTCCATACTTCAACGGGACAAAAACCTTTTGAAGCGGTTTATAGAAGAAAACCTTAACATGTTTTACATTATACCAAAGGGGAGGCACTTGTTAAAGCAGTGGCTACCGCTCTAATTGATTGAGATATGGCTTTGAAACAACTTCAACTTAATCTTTAATGAGCTTAGCAGGAAATGTTGAAATTTGCCAACAAACGTTGCCGGGAAATTTCATTTTCATAGGGAAATTTTGTTTGGGTTAAATTGCGGCCAAATAAACCAAGGGGCAATTCAAGAGTTAAGCTGAAATTAGGTGCATGATATTATGGACCATTTGTTGTCCTAGAGAAAATTGGTTCAGTGGCTTATTGGCTTCAGCTACCTACAAACAGTAAAATTCATCATTTTTTCCATGTTTCCCAGCTCAAAGCGGCTGTTGGACAACATGATATTGAAGACTCCTTGTCAGAAGAGTTCCTCGTTGAAGATGTTCTTATAACGGTTGTGGCAGGTGAATTCCCCTTACCTCAAGGTGAGACAGAGACATTCTTTTATAGATGGGTAAAATAGATTACACGATGGAGTATTTCGATGTGGGACTTGGAAATACTCTCTAATAAAACAGGGTTCAACACTCCCCCTCAAGCTGGATATGCTCTACTTGGACCAAGAGTCCCACAAAAAGAAAGATGACATCAAACAAGACTATACACTCCCCCTCAAGCTTGGTCGTTGATGCTGTGGATACCCAGCTTGGTACTGAGAGAGTCCAGACGAGTTCCCGGGAGGCATTTGGTGAAGATGTTGGCAAGCTGATCGGTCGTCGGTATGTGGCCGAAACTGATATGGTGATGCTCGAGATGATGGCGAAGAAAGTGACAGTCCACCTCGATATGTTTCGTTCGTTCATGGAAGACGGGATTAGAAGCAATCTTCGTGGCTCCCTGATTATCACACCACATATAAGCAGACGTCTGTGGCGGGAAGCCAAGCCCATGGAGGAGATGTCGAAGCCAAAGGATCTCAGTAGTGACCGTGACCATCGCATGATATTCAGACTGCGCACTAGATCTGGAGATGACAATCTGTTTCTTGCTGCGCCAGGAGATGATGTTACCTGCCAAGAAAACGACATACCCAGAAGTAGACTTTCGGGTCGCAAGACAACCAGCATAGTCAGCATCACAGAAGGCCTCAACATTCAGATGATCGTGATGTGAGTACCAGAGACAATGGGCTGGGTCTTTCTTGATGTATTTTGCAATGCGGAGTACAATATCCCACTGAGATTTGGTCGGATGCTTCATGAATTGGTTAACTTTGCGAACAATGTAGACAATGTCCGAATGCGTCATGGTGAGATAATTGAGTTTTCCCACAAGACAACGATAGCTCTCTGGACGAGAAAAGAGTTCTGTGTTGCCGAGACCGTTCCCTAGGCTCAAGAGGAGTGTCAATGGGAGTGGTCTGAGTTAATCCAGCATCCTGCAGGATATCCAAGGCATATTTCCGTTGGCAAAGAAAGATGGTGTCCGCAGAATGAGAGTCCTCAATGCCAAGGAAGTATGTCAGTGAACCGAGATTTTTGGTGTGAAAGTGGTGGTGAAGATGCCCCTTTAGTTGGACGATTTCAGTTGAGTTGCTTCCAGTGATGATGATATCATCAACATACACCACTAGCAGGATGCAGTCGGAAGACGTCGTACAGTAGAAGACGGTGTGGTCCTTCATACTCCGAGAGAGCCCAAATGTAGTGACGACGGTGGTGAATCGACCAAATCAAGCCCGAGGAGAATGCTTAAGGCCATATAGAGAGCGACGAAGTCGGCGGACATGAGAGTCGGCTCCGAAGGCACGAAATCCTGGAGGCTGCTGCAGGTACACCTCTTATTCAAGAAAGTCATGGAGAAAGACATTTTTGACATCAAGTTGATGAAGGGGCCAATGATGATGAGCGATTAGAGAGATGAGCAATGTGACAGATGCCGTCTTTGCAACCTGAGAGAAGGTATCGAAATAGTCGATACCATATGTTTGGGCAAAGCCCTTCGCCACAAGTCTGGCTTTGAGGTGATGAAGGGTGTCATCTGCATTGAGGTGGACCGTATAGATCCATTTACTGTCGACCGCTTGTTTGCCTGCCGGAAGGGGGCCAGATCTCAAGTGTGATTGTTGTCCAGAGCCTGCAATTCATTCTGTATTGCCTGAAGCCATCCAGGGTGAGATATGGCGTCGCCAACCGTGCGGTGAATAGATATTGTCCCCAGATCAGAAAGACCTCTATATGAGGATGTGTAGAGAGGAGTATCCTGGCAAGAGCGCGTACCTTTGCGTAGGGCAATGAGCAAGTCGTCTGGAGCCAAAGCAGGAGCATCGGATGAATCCGGGACGATGGTGTCCTCGACCTGGACGGGGGATACAATCGACGGACGGTGGGAGTAGACTGTGCCAAACCGATGACCAACAAAGTGGGGCACCAGAGGTGGGTGGATGATGAGAGGAAGACAATCATCGATGGTCATGTCTGGATGGGGAGAGGGAGGAGTGAAAGGAGAGCTCTTAACAAACGACGCATCAACAGAGATAATATATCGTCATAAGTTGGGAGAGAAACACTGATATCCACGCTGAGTGCGGGAATATCCGAGGAATATGCAACGGAGAGACAATGGTGGTTGGAGAAGAGGAAGGGGGCAAGACAACTCGATAAGATTGTATAAATGCAATCTCTTCCGGTGAGAGAGTCAGTTTGTATCGGGTACTCGAGACCGGTGACGGAGCATGAGACAACTACTCAGGTGAGCGCACAGACAGAGGGATGAAGCGTGGGAATGCCGTGTGGGGAGGCCGACAAACCTTTTCATGGTGGTCTTTCGCTCCTCATCAATATTTGCCCGAATCATGATGATTTTCATCTCTTTGTGATAATCCTCAACACTCATGGCTCATTGTTTCAAACCCTGCAACTTGAGGAACAAATCACGATAATAGTGGCTAGAAATGAACCTATTACGCATTACCACTTTCATTTCCTCCCAAATGCGGATGGGTCTTTCTTCGATTCGTGGTCGACTCATTTGTAGTTGGTCCCACCAAATACTAGCATAGTCGGTGAATTCCATGACCGCCAACTTCACCTTATTCTCCTCCGAATAGTCGTGACAACCAAAAACATGCTTTACCTTTCGTTCCCACTCCAAATATGTTTCGGAATCATTCTTACCTTGGAATGAATTCTCGGCTTTACTCCTCGAAGATCATTGGCATGCTTCATGGTGGTTGATTTCTCCGAACCGGTTACTCATGAAAATCAGAGTATTCTTCTTCAACGACCCCGCCTCCTTGGTGGTGCTCTAGAATTGGAAGGGGGTTGCAATTCATCCATCTTTGCATTCAACCCTTGGAATTGTTCTTGTACATCCATCATGAACAACTTAATGTCAGTCTCATTGGTGTTACTCGCCTCCGCCATTTAGGAATCCTTTAAGAAAATTTGAAGAGAAAAGAAAATGGACCTCACACACTCCTTCACGTGTTTACACTAAAAAATGATATGTTCGATCGCGTTTCACTCAAATTGGCTTTTAAAACAAATTGTAACACTCTAGCCTTTTACTACTCAACTTGCTTCCTATAGCGTTCTTACCCAATTCTAACAAATCTAAATGATCGTTGGAATGTGACAATCCCGAACTAGAATTCAAAGATTAAGTTCAAAATGGATTCAAGATGAAAAATGTGGGAAAGGGAAGAAAACAGATGAAGAAAAGTGATAATGGGGCGTAAAATTCAAAATGTTGCAATTTTTTTTGAGCATTTTTTTTTTAATTTTTGAGCTTTTTTTTGAATAATTGTAGAAGCAACAAGATGAATTTTCAATATTTAAATGTAGGAGAAACAATAATTTGTAACATCAAATGGAATCAAAGTGTGATTTGCATGGTTTTAAAATTGCAGAATTTGTTGCAAAATTTGAACCTGCTGTATCTCACGATTTATAGCTTTGATTTTGATGAATCCAAACGGAGAAGAAATATGAGCTTCTCAAGTACAAGAATGATATGTTATACGTCCGAAATGACGAAGAAATGACGTCCTTGAAGAAGAAAATGGACCAGAATTGATATCGGCCCGATTTGAAGAGAAATGAAGATCGAAGAAGGGATAAGAATGAAAGAACCCGATTTCTTGCAAGTAGGCTCCAATACCAAATGATACACGATCCAAGACCCGCTAAGAATTATCCTAGGAATCTTGTTCAATGTTCGTGTGTTGAGAACCCGGATCGCCGCAAGAAAACATGTGAAATGTGGTGCGGAAAGTGAAAATGAGAAGGATGACAAAGGATGACCACTCCATTGATAAGTCAAGAATCAAGCAATAACACAAAGGTTGCAAGCAAAACCCACCGTAATAACACTACATTCATTCATGATGTTTTAAGTGTACAAGGGGGTGGCTATTTATAGCCAAAGAGAGCTTGAAATTCGAATCACACCATGGGGTGGCTCTTTATATTAGTCTAATGCCTAGTTTTCCATAGTCAAAAAGCAAAAAAGATGCTCTTGACAACTTTTGCACGTGCTCATGACTTTAGGCTACAAGTAGCACATCCTTTTGGAAAAGTAAAGACAAGTAGCCTACCACCTTTTGACTTTACTTTGAGGCAATTCCACATCGGAGGAGCACAAAACACCCCTTTATAAGGTGGTTTGGATACCTCTCCCATCATGAGGCTTTTCCCTGCGGGATTCCTGAGGGTCAGAACCCAGAGAAATCAAAACCGTGCGACCTAGGCCCAAAGCGGACAATATCATGATCGTGGGTTGGACTTGGCCGTTACAATTTTTAAAAGCATGTTTGAGTCTTAATTAATGTAATTATAGGCCCGAATGCTTTCCCTAAACAAGGGCGTTGGGCCTCTTCTTGAATTCCATGATTAACCCATTTAAGGTCTCATTCATTCTCTTGGTCCGCTCCCTTGTCTTTGGGCCTCCAATTCCATGCAATGGGTCTTTTCCACTTGTGTGCGTTTTGCCCTCCTCATCAAGTCCGCCTCCAACCCCTCAATGCCCATGTGTGCCATGATCCTCATCATCGCTTTTTAACTTGATTTGGAAATAGAAATGGAGAACAACTTTTTGGTTCACATTTTTTGAAAATTAAAATTTAAAATAGTTTCTCAAAATGAAAATAAAATATGCATATCATCAAATGAGTTTTTCTTCTTCACTTTTTTGTTAAATGGAAACAAAATAATGGCTCTGGAAGACAGAAATCAAACTGCCCCTACGGGTTTTGAGAGTTGGGGATTTGATATTTGTTGATCACGTTCTTGACACCTTGTGTTGTGCCACTTGTTGATTGGATTGCGCCACTCTTGATTTTCTCCTTGATCTTGCTCTTGAATTGTTTCATCATCAAATGAGTTGTTTTTTTTTTTACTTTTTTGTTAATAGAAACAAACTAATTCTTTTGGGAAGCATAAATAAAAAGCCTAGGGTTTTCGAGAATGTTTCTCTTTTTTCATCTTTGTGGGTGTGCGCATTGGGTGTTCAATAAAAGATGATCCAAAAACTATAATCCCCATGAGGGTCAATGGTTGTTACCTTGTCCGCCCCCACCTGGGGGTGCAGCAGCCCAGTGGCAGGTGTACTACTATGCACAACATATGCATCAACAATCAAATGCATAAAAGTTCTAAATAAAGTAAACCCCATTTATTCTAGATACTAAATATAAAATATCCAAATGCTATTCTAATTAATCCTAAAATTAAATAAAATCCTAATTATATCCTAAACTATATGTCATGAATACTTATTTAAATATCCAAACATAAGCTTCTAATATGAATAAGTATTTTCCTTAATTTTCTCTTGGTTGGTGAAAAGTTCAACCATCAATTTTAGACTTCACTAAGAAGAAATTTTTTGATATCTGCTTAATGTATTCCATACATTTGATCATGTTGAACATTAGATACCATACTTGACTATCTTTATTTGAGGTGGAAGAAAAAATTCAATAATCAGAATACATTTGAAAGAAAAAATAAATTTTCAACTTCAATTTTTGGAATGTTTACATCTTGAAGGAATTTGGACTTTTTGGGAGTTAAATGCATATAAAAGTACATTTATGTGCTTCCACATTGTTTGATCCTTCTTGTGTGGTTTTTTGTTGGTGATTTATGGTCCGTTACTTTTCCTTATGCATTCCTTGCAACCTGCCTGTAAGCCTTTCTTCATTTGGATGCCAGTCAATCCCCTAGGGTGATTGTTTATGTGTAAACTTAAAAACTGGGCAGCAATTTTGTTATCCCCTAGGGTTTTCTACTTTTGTTTCAGATTATTTTACACTACTAGGTTAAAGATTAACAGTCATTGGGCTAGGTAGTTGGTTAATATTTCTCTTTTTTTGAATTACTGAAGAAGTAATGTTCCATTTCATTTTCATTTACCTTCTACTTACTCCCTCCCTCTCTCCCCCGCCCTCTCTCTCACACGCACATAGTCCCAAGAAAAGTGTTATTTCTACCGTTTGTGAAGCCTTTGTTACATCTGCATGGTTGTCAGCCATAAAACCCCACGAGCTTATTTAGATAATTTGATCACTAATGTTAGCGCTGTAGAGCACCTGGGCTGAAACATATTGCGCACTTCACTCTTAATGAATTGTCAAACATACCTTCAGGATTCTGAACACTGTATGTGTATTCATATTATGACATATGGTTGTGATCTTTAATCCCCAATAAAAATAATAAATATATTTGTTTGATGTCTTTGTCTGAACTGTGAAACAGGTGATGTTGAGTTAACAAACTTGCAGTTGAGGCCAGAGGCACTCAATGCATTAAAGTTGCCAGTGAAGGTTAAGGCTGGGTTTCTTGGATCAGCGACTTTAAAGGTCTGTGGGTTATTTAAAATACTTGGTAGGTTTATGGAGGCATCATAAAAACATGATTTATTAGTTCAATAATGACGAATAAGGGCCGATCCTATTGTCAACATTGAAATGAGGGAGGGCTGTTTATTTTATCACTGATGTTGGTGGCTTTGCATGGCCATGGGAGCTCTCTTACTAGTTCTTTTTGTCCAAATGTATTCTAGTTTTGGTTATTTATAATTTATTTTCAGTCTTTCACATCAAGTCTAATTAGCGTTTTTATTCGACTAGGAAGTAAGTTATGAAGATGGATTCATTTTCTCTATTCCAGGTCCCATGGAGCTGGCTTGGAGAACCTCCTTTGTTGATACATTTAGATCACATATTTTTATTAGCTGAAGGCTGCGGTGAGGATTCTATAGAAGAAGCTAAGAAATGCAATGTCCACGTATGTTGAGGCTTCTGCTTATGGGTGCATATTTGTTCTTAACAATATAACGGTGTCTATTGATCTATGACCTTTTCTTTTGCTTCCCTCTCTCTCTCTCTCTCTCTCTGCTTTCATCCATAACAGGAAATGGAAAAGATGCTATTAGAGAAGCTACATGATTCCATGTTGGTATGTGTTCAAATATCTTATTTGTTTTTTACCATATATTCTTCGTGTTAATTTGCTAATGGCGTTGTTTTTTGAACTTGAAAATCTTTTGGTTTCATTGGATCAGCTCTTGTTGAGTTTATTCTTCTTTGAGCAAGAGATTTGTTGCCTGAACAACCCTAAAATCATTAAAAAATATGGCGCATCCTTAATCTTTAGTTATCACACACATAAAATACAATGTGACATTTTCAGTTCTCTTATTTTAGAAACACCAATAAATTTGTATATAGAGGCTCATGCCTGATTGCTGTGAATCATTTGCTAAGATGAATGTCTTGAATGCGTGCTGCCAATCTTAAGAACTCTGTTACTTAGTTGGGCATTTGCTAAGCTGAATTACTTGAATGCTTGTTGTGAAGTTTAACAACTTTATTACTTTGTGGGCATTTTTGTTGCGCGGTGAAGTAATTTACATCATCACTTCATACTGCAAATCAAATGGCAT
This sequence comes from Viscum album, assembly GCA_963277665.1. Classification (NCBI taxonomy): domain Eukaryota; kingdom Viridiplantae; phylum Streptophyta; class Magnoliopsida; order Santalales; family Viscaceae; genus Viscum; species Viscum album. The sequence continues at coordinate 1,071,012,039 of OY728127.1, read as the reverse complement.
CAAATGAGTTATACGATGGATACAGTTGTACCATGATACAAGTGCTTCAGATTCTGATAGGACAGGATAACCTTTGGATTGAAAGTTGATATTTGGTTGTTGTGTTTTCATTGGTGGGGAAGTTTGGGTGTGATTGGTCTTTAAATGTTGCTTTGATTGAGACTGTATTTAATTAGTTGAACCTTGTTTCAACTTGAGGGAAAGTGTTAGATACGTAGTGGTGTTTGGGTGTGGCAAAGATGTGTGATCATTCAAGCTCGTCAACCATAATGTTGTTGGATCTCCATGACAGTCTGAATGGTCATTTCTTGTGCCACTCAAATGAGATTTCCTGATAAAAATCGCATGTTGGGATTGGATGAAGTATTATAGCACTTAAATTATCTTTTTGGTCTATATCTCTCATTGCAAGATGCTCTTAGAATTTGAATTGCATTATGGTGTTAAAACCTAGCTTCGTTTGACAGAAGGGTGGCCTATTTCGTTTTCATTTTTGTGCATGTGTTGAGCTTAGACTGTCCTTGCTTGTTAGATATGGTGTTCAATGTCCCATGTCGGGGTGGGTGGGGGATGAGAATGGGTTTTGGTGCTGTATCTATGGTGTTCAGTTATCAACTCTATTGCTTTTTGATTTTGGGATGAAACCTTGATATGTCATTTACTCTTCATGTCATTCTAATTTATCTATTATAAGTGGTATCTTTCTATATAATTTATTTGATTTATCTATTTTAAGATATCACCCCCTGTATTTTTATGTCCTCCCTTGCTATCTGCCTTATGCGGCCTCTTATTTCATAGCGGTTGGTTGCACTTGAAAGTGATTTAGATTAGATTCAATACTAAGGATAAGTTATCTTGCAAAACTAGAAAGCAGTGAGTCTTTATGGGTCAAATAAATATGGATGCCTTTTGCAGCTTTTGTTTTTTACCTCCTCCCTCAATTTTTTAATGACTAGGACGTGTTAAATATAAAGTGATGATATTTCTGCACTGCTAGTCTCTGCTTATTTGGTTTGCACATGTTATCATTGTCGGTCTTAGTTTAATGGATCGTCATTTTAACTTACCTTTTATATTGCGTTCTTTCAAAGAAAAAATCATGCCCTGGGTGGTTCAACGCAATAATTGGAAACACGAAGCTTTCCATTTCAAGTATCCACATCCAATACGAGGATCTTGAAAGGTAAGAACAATTTGATATTTTAGTTTTCACGGTTTATGAATTAGTGGTTAATGAATTAGTGTTAAAGCTTTATGAATTCCATTTGTAGTAATCCTGGCCATGCATTTTCTGCTGGTGATGCCCTAGAGAAACTCCCAGCTCTGACGGTTGATGATATTGGGAGGGAGGCGAAGATAATTTTCTACAAGATTTTGTTTGCAAATGTTATCATTGTTGGTCTGCTGGTAGGAGCATTCTTATCAGTTTAATGGATCGTCATTTTGAAAGGTAAGAACAATCTGAGACTTTACTTTTCACGGTGTATGAATTAGTGGTTAATGAATTAGTGTTGAAGCTTTATGAAAGGTAAGAGAATGAACTCTTAATTAAAGGGAATATTATGATCTTCTAAAGGTGAAAGGTTTGTTTTCATGAGTTCTCATGTTTTCCTTTCATGATTATGATTTTGATTTTATACTTGCAAATTTTTTTATGAATACTTTGGGCTTTGAAGTTGGTTTCATGAGTAATTAATGATCATTTTTAATTATTATGTAAAATGGCAATTTTTTTTTTTGGTTTTCTACAATTATAATTAGTTTTGATTTTTTAAATAGTAATAATAAAATAAACATTATTTTTATTATAGACACACTTCTTTGGTAGAGATAAAAGGATGATTAATCTTTGGACAATCTCCCGTTCACGTGTTCATACTTCTCATATTGTCGGTAGTTGTCATAACTATTTGTTATTGTCGCATAACAATATAATTGATACAGTAATTGTACTAAAATGATGTAATGTAATTAAATTTTTTATTATTTGAAAAAAACGTGGCCTTGTACTATATACTGTATATAATTTTTTTCTATTTTGACTGCTCAGTTTGTTTGTTGTGATGTAGCAAACTACAACAGTAGATAAAGACATTTATGCATTGTAATTTAGTACTAATAAATGTCAATTTTTATCAACGCATACATTATCATCACTCTTAAAGCGTTCATAAAGACTCAATCTTTAGTAGTGATTTATACTTGTTATGTCATTATATCAAATGTTATGTGATGTATTGTTTAAAATGATGAATGTTATATATATATATATATAACGTAACACAAAACATTTGTCTTTCATTTGTATTTTTTGTATGGTGTTAAAAATTTAATTCCATTGTAAAAATCAATGTCTTATACAATATTTTTTTGTATTAATATTCATTTTTAATAGTTTTACATTGATATATATTATTTGTTAATTTATATTATGCCAAAAGGAAAATTTCTTTACAGGTTTTATTGAATTTTCAAAATGACTAACAAGTTTTCTTTCTTTTTATATCCTCTACCAAGCTTTGTTTTTATCCTTCCGTGTTTTCGAATGTTTTTCTCAAGGCTTAAGGATTTGTAGTGATTTTAACAAGGTCAATGGTGATATGTCTTGAATGAACAATGTCACAAATGAAATAAGAGTGAATATTTGAACATATTTTTGTGGAAAAAATGAACACCACATGGAAATGTTCATTGTGTTATGTAATGGTTTTCCTAATTCTTCTTTATAAAGTATGTTGAAACTGAAAGTTATGCTTGAGAGCATGTTTAAATAAATCATGGCTTTGCATAGCTGACGCCTTAGGTTATAAATGAATCAGTTAATCCAAGATGGTAATAAAACTAGTTGTTTGATAAAGGTAAGTGTTTGGGGCTGAGTGAGCCTATTTGCTTGTGAATGCTGGATGTTTTGTTTTAGGGTCTAAATGCCCTATTGACTCTATTGGTTGTTTGATGCCTTATATGTTTGATCTGGATGCGAGCCTTGCTATGTGACGTGATGTGAATTTGAGATGGGTGTTGGTTGATGAGATATGGATGAGGATGCCTGAGGTTGTGGTGGCGGCATAGGGTGCTGGTTATGATAATATAAATTTTACAATATGGTTTATCAATTTTAATGGTGTTATGACAAACCTTGAAGGAGGTAATGGAAAACAAAAAATCGTCGTCCATGAAGGCGATAAATCGACATATCACGGACGATGTTTTCATTTTTAAGAAAAATGAGAAGAGAAGAGATTTGATGATGGATATTTCATTAACATAATAAAATTACAGTATATGTATGATACTGGAGTTCTAATTTCACTTTGGATAGTGGGGGAAAAGATGAGATAGAATAAAAAGGGAATTTAAAAGAGAAAGGTGGAGGATTTTTACCTCTTGAATATCGTCTCCTTGAGAACCTCCTTAAGGCACTTGGGTTTGGTCTTTTGTTGAGACTAGAAACTGTTAGACAAGGGGAAGAGGCTTGGGAAGAGAATTGGGTAGAATTTAGACAATATAAAAGGCTTAGAATGTGTGAGGAGAAGGGGTGGTATTTATAGGAGAGGAGAGGAGTGTTTTTTATTCATTTATTTATTATTTTGGCTCAAGACAATCAAAAGTGTTGGTTCTTATGAATAAAAACACTAAATGTTTTAGGAGAATTCTAACCAATGGTTTCTTACATCATCCATACATCATCTTCACGTATTTGTTAAATGTCGTAAATTACCATATTTCACTATTCACCGAAAATTAAACTATTTTAGAAAAATATCAAAAAATCAACTTTACAATTTTTTTATGTGTGGATTTCAAAAATGGACTCCATTTTATGAAAATATTTTTCTAAAAATGGACTATTTTTAATTAAAATCATCATTTATTTGAAAAATACTGATTTTAATATTATAATCGATTTTATGACACTTCAAACACTTAATTTATCATTTTTTAACATTTATTTACTTCTAATATGATATAATTTTATCATATTTTCATTTATATGATACCTAAATTTTATTTATACTTTCATAGGTGAGGTTACAATTCTAACGACCAGATTACTATTCCTAATGGTTAGGTTACTATTCCAACAGTATATGTTCTTTAATTTCTATACACTACTAAAAAAACAACCATTAGCGACCGCCATTGGCGGTCGCTATAGGTCTCTAGCGGCCGCCCAGCGACCGCCATTGGCGGTCGCTTTAGCCTCGTCGCTGGAGGCCTATAGCGACCGCCAAGCGGTCGCTGCAGGCCTCCTGCCGGGCAACCTATAGCGACCGCTTTTGGCGGTCGCTATAGTGAATTTTTTTTTTTAAAAAAAATGTCCACTGAAATAAATAAATAAATAAATAAATATATGTATATATTAAAAAAAATATTCATATATATACTATTAAATACAATATTTTAAATATATATATATATATATAATATATTTTAAATGTTTTAATATATATATAATATCGAATCATTGTGCTATAATAATTTAAAACCCCCGATTTAAGAAATGCTATCATTTCAGGTTTTTCGGAGCACGTTTGCTCCGAATTCGACCGTCGCACGCCGTTTTGGTGTTTTATGACTTCGGAAACGCGTTTCCGGCCGCTGCGGTCAAACGACACCTCCGATTGACGTGCGGTCTGTCCGACCATTTCACAATTCACGCAACGGATGTTGTCGTGCGGTTTCGTGGCATTCGGAGGTCGTTCGGGTGGTTTTGACCCCCCAACGCGCCATTTCAGCGCGCGCCAAGCTGCTGAAAACGATGCATTCGGTCTTGCCGCGCGCACCGCACGTCCGATGGACGTGCCACCTCCTCCTGCATCTCAGGAATAATATTCCTATCGTTCTCGTGCGGTTTCAGGTTGTTCGGAGCACGTTTGCTCCGAATTCGACCGCCGCACGCCGTTTTGGTGTTTTATGACTCCGGAAACGCGTTTCCGGCCGCCGCGGTCAAACGACACCTCCGATTGACGTGCCGTCTGTCCGACCATTTCACAATTCACGCAACGGATGTTGTCGTGCAGTTTCGTGGCATTCGGAGGTCATTCGGGTGGTTTTGACCCCCCAACGCACCATTTCAGCGCGCGCCGAGCTGCTGAAAACGACGCATTCGGTCGTGCCGTGCGCACCGCACGTCCGATGGATGTGCCGCCTCTTCCTGCATCTCAGGAATAATATTTCTATCGTTCTCGTGCGGTTTCAGGTTTTTCGGAGCACGTTTGCTCCGAATTCGACCGCCGCACGCCGTTTTGGTGTTTTATGACTCCGGAAACGCGTTTCCGGCCGCCGCGGTGAAACGGCACCTCCGATTGACGTGCCGTCTGCCCGTCCATTTCACAATTCACGCAACGGATGTTGTCGTGCGGTTTCGTGGCATTTGGAGGTCGTTTGGGTGGTTTTGACCCCCCAACGCGCCGTTTCAGTGCGCGCCGAGCTGCTGAAAACGATGCATTCAGTCTTGCCGCGCGCACCGCACGTCCTATGGACGTGCCGCCTCTTTCTACATCTCAGGAATAATATTCCTATCGTTCTCGTGCGGTTTCAGGTCGTTCGGAGTACGTTTGCTCCGAATTCGACCGCCGCACGCCGTTTTTGTGTTTTATGACTTCGGAAACGCGTTTCCGGCCGCCGCGGTCAAACGGCACCTCCGATTGACGTGCCGTCTGCCCGACCATTTCACAATTCACGCAACGAATGTTGTCGTGCGGTTTCATGGCATTCAGAGGTCGTTCGGGTGGTTTTGACCCCCCAACGCGCCATTTCAGCGCGCGCCGAGCTGCTGAAAACGGCGCATTCGGTCGCGCCGCGCGCACCGAACGTCCGATGGACGTGCCGCCTCCTCCTGCATCTTAGAAATAATATTCCTATCGTTCTCGTGCGGTTTCAGGTTTTTCGGAGCACGTTTGCTCTGAATTCGACCGCCGCACGCCGTTTTGGTGTTTTATGACTCCGGAAACGCGTTTCCGGCCGCTGCGGTCAAACGACAACTCCGATTGACGTGCTGTCTGCCCGTCCATTTCACAATTCACGCAACGGATGTTGTCGTGCGGTTTCGTGGCATTCAGAGGTCGTTCGGGTGGTTTTGACCCTCCAACGCGTCGTTTCAGCGCGCGCCGAGCTGCTGAAAACGACGCATTCAGTCGTGCCGCGCGCACCGCACGTCCTATGGACGTGCCGCCTCGTCCTACGTCTCAGGAATAATATTCCTATCGTTCTCGTGCGGTTTCAGGTCGTTCGGAGCACGTTTGTCTGAATTCGACCGCCGCACGCCGTTTTTGTGTTTTATGACTTCGGAAACGCGTTTCCGGCCGCTGCGGTCAAACGGCACCTCCGATTGACGTTCCGTCTGCCCGACCATTTCACAATTCACGCAACGGATGTTGTCGTGCGGTTTCATGGCATTCAGAGGTCGTTCGGGTGGTTTTGACCCCCCCAATGCGCCATTTCAGCGCGTGCCGAGTTGCTGAAAACGACGCATTCGGTCGTGTCGCGCGCACCGCATGTCTGATGGACGTGCCGCCTCCTCCTGCATCTCATGAATAATATTCCTATCGTTCTCGTGCGGTTTCAGGTCGTTCGGAGCATGTTTGCTCCGAATTCGACCGCCGCACGCCGTTTTGGTGTTTTATGACTCCGAAAACGCGTTTCCGGCCGCCGCGGTCAAACGACAACTCCGATTGACGTGGCGTCTGCCCGAACATTTCACAATTCACGCAACGGATGTTGTCGGGCGGTTTCTTGACATTCGGAGGTCGTTCGGGTGGTTTTGACCCCCCAACGCGCCATGTCAGCGCGCACCGAGCTGCTGGAAATTACGCATTCGGTCGTGCCGCGCGCACTGCACGTCCGATGGACGTGCCGCCTCCTTCTGCATCTCAGGAATAATATTCCTATCGTTCTCGTGCGGTTTCAGGTCGTTTGGAGCACGTTTGTTCCGAATTCGACCGCCGCACGCCGTTTTGGTGTTTTATGACTCCAGAAACGTGTTTCCGGCCGCCGCGGTCAAACGGCACCTCCGATTGACGTGCTGTCTGTCCGACCATTTCACAATTCACGCAACGGATGTTGTCGTGCGGTTTTGTGGTATTCGGAGGTCGTTCGGGTGGTTTTGACCCCCCAACGCGCCATTTCAGCGCGCACCGAGCTGCTGAAAACGACACTTTCGGTCGTGCCACGCGCACCGCACGTCCGATGGACGTGCCGCCTCCTCCTGCATCTCAGGAATAATATTTCTATCGTTCTCGTGCGGTTTCAGGTCGTTCGGAGCACGTTTGCTCCGAATTCGACCGCCGCACGCCGTTTTGGTGTTTTATGACTCCGGAAACGCGTTTGCGGCCGCCGCGGTCAAACGACACCTCCGATTGACGTGTCGTCTATCCGACCATTTCACGATTCACGCAACGGATGTTTTAGTGCGCTTTCGTGGCATTCAGAGGTCGTTCGGGTGGTTTTGACCCCCCAACGCGCCATTTCAGCGCGCGTCGAGCTGCTGAAAACGACGCATTCGGTCGTGCCGCGCGCACCGCACATCCGATGGACGTGTCGCCTCCTCCTGCATCTCAGGAATAATATTCCTATCGTTCTCGTGCGGTTTCAGGTCGTTCGGAGCACATTTGCTTCGAATTCGACCGCCGCACGCCGATTTGATGTTTTGACTCCGGAAACGCGTTTCCGGCCGCCGCGGTTAAACGGCAACTCCGATTGACGTGCCTTCTGCCCGAACATTTCACAATTCACGCAACGGATGTTGTCGTGCGGTTTCGTGGCATTCGGAGGTCGTTCAGGTGGTTTTGACCCCCCAACGCGCCATTTCAGCGCGCGCCGAGCTGCTGAAAACGACGCATTCGGTCGTGCCGCGCGCACTGCACGTCCGATGGACGTGCCCCCTCCTCCTGCATCTTAGGAATAATATTCTTATCGTTCTCGTGCGGTTTCAGGTCGTTCGGAGCACGTTTGCTCCGAATTCGACCGCCGCACGCCGTTTTGATGTTTTGTGACTCCGGAAACGCGTTTCCGGCCGCTGCGGTCAAACGGCACCTCCGATTGACGTGCCGTCTGTCCGACCATTTCACAATTCACGCAACGGATGTTGTCGTGCGGTTTCGTGGCATTCGGAGATCGTTCGTGTGGTTTTGACCCCCCAACGCGCAATTTCAGCGCGTGCCGAGCTGCTGAAAACGACGCATTCGGTCGTGCCGCGCGCACCGCACGTCCGATGGACGTGCCGCCTCCTCCTGCATCTCAGGAATAATATTTCTATCATTCTCGTGCGGTTTCAGGTCGTTCGGAGCACGTTTGCTCCGAATTCGACCGCTGCACGCCGTTTTGGTGTTTTATGACTCCGGAAACGCGTTTCCGGCCGCCGCGGTCAAACGACACCTCCGATTGACGTGCCGTCTGTCCGACCATTTCACAATTCACGCAACGGATGTTGTCGTGCCGTTTCGTGGCATTCGGAGGTCGTTAGGGTGGTTTTGACCCCCCAACGCGCCATTTCAGCGCGCGCCGTGCTGCTGAAAACGACGCATTCGGTCGTGCCGCGCGCACTGCACGTTTTGATAGACGTGCTGCCTCCTCCTGCATCTCAGGAATAATATTCCTATCGTTCTCGTGCGGTTTCAGATTTTTCGTAGCACGTTTGCTCCGAATTCGACCGCCGCACGCCGTTTTGGTGTTTTATGACTCCGGAAACGCGTTTCCGGCCGCCGCGGTCAAACGGCACCTCCGATTGACGTGCCATCTGTCCGACCAATTCACAATTCACGCAACAGATGTTGTCGTGCGGTTTCGTGGCATTCGGAGGTCGTTCGGGTGGTTTTGACCCCCCAACGCGCCATTTCAGCACGCGCCGAGCTGCTGAACGGGGGTGCGAGGGGGCTGTACGGGGGTGCGGGGGGGCTGTCCGGGGGTGCGGGGGGCTGTACGGGGGTGCGGGGGGCTGTTCGGGGGTGCAGGGTCTGTGCGCGGGGGGGGGGGGGGGGGTGGGGGGGAGGGGGGGGGGGTGCTCTACGGGGGTGCGGGGGGGCTCTACGGGGGTGCGGGGGGGCTGTCCGGGGGTGCCGGGGGGTTGTACGGGGGGGCGGGGGGCTGTACGGGGGGGCTGTCCGGGGGTGCGGGTGGGCTGTCCGGGGGTGCCGGGGGGCTGTGCGGGGGTGCGGGGGGGGGGGGGGGGTGTACGGGGGTGCCGGGGGGCTGTACGGGGGTGCGGGGGGGGGGGGGGGGGGGGGCTGTGCGGGGGCTGTCCGGGGGTGCGGGGGGGCTGTGCGGGGGAGCGGGGGGCTGTGCGGGGGTGCGGGGGGCTGTGCGGGTGTGCGGGGGGCTGTGCGGGGGTGCGGGGGGCTGTACGGGGGTGCGAGGGGCTATAGTTTTTAAATGTACGCCTTAGATAATATTAGCTATCATATAATAAACAAGAAAAGAAAGAAATTATAGGTACACAACCTTCTAATTTAAATTAAATGAATAAATACAGTACATCAATGTCAACCCCACCAGTAAAAACAAAAAACATATCTCCTGAATATATGATGCGTCACACGTTGTCATCACCGCTACCTCCTTCTGGTGGGCCAGGGGCCTACAATAAAAAAACATTATAAATATTTACATAACAAAAATAATTTAAATTAAATAAATAAATACAGTATATACCTGCGTCGTATGATCCGCTGCACCATCACCTCGACGCACATATTCCCGCAGTGCTCTAAGCTCAGCGGTCAATTGCGCATTTGCCTCCTCAGAAGCGCGCAACCGTGCCTCGAAATCTGACATCTGCTGTGTCATATGAGCAACAGCAGGACCGACAACCGCAGCGCGTGACACTACAGAATGAGGAATCCCTGCTCCATAGGTCAAACTATAGCCATGCCCGTCCCGACCAATAATGCGATGAAAGATCTCATCCCGTCGCATTGGAAGCTGTCGCTGGTCCTCTGGCAGATGCTCTAACTCAGCTTCAAATTGAGCCTGTGAAAATTTTAAATATATATAAATATATATATGTTAATATATAGATTTATGTAATTATTGGTAAGTACAGACACTTACTATCAATGCTGCAACCTCTGGATCATTGCAATCACGAGTCCTCATCCACACCGACATTTTATCAGTTGCTGCACCTTGCTCTCGCAACTGTATATTAATAGAATATAAACACAAAACCATATTAATTAATAAATTAAAAAATGAATAATATATACCTCAAGTCGGATCTGAGACACGTGACGAGTCCCAAGCCTGTGAGGTGGTCCCTGCAACGCTCGATTCTCAGAATGGCGTGTTGACACCTCCTACATTCAATTCATTCAAATTTCAAACAAATCACATATTCTTGAAAATATATATACACCAAAATAATTAATATACAAACCGCAACACCCTCAGTAGACCAATATGCAACCAAGTCACGCCACTGAGCCGGGAGGACACCTCTCGGGACTTTTTCCAAAATGTTTGGGGCACCCACATTTGGTACCCAGTGGTCCTCTTCACCTTGCCTTTATAGTCTTTCCACATCTTACGACATTTGCTCATACACACGGGCCGAAACTCTTCGGGGCATACTTTCAAATTTTTCTATAAAGAAAAAAATCACACATATTAGTATTCTTTATACATAGAAAATAAAGTAAAATGATTTTCTTACCTGAACCTCCCTCTAAAGACGATCTAATGTGTCCTGAGGGATAGAAGCTCAGTCACGCGTGGTCAATGGAAATCGGTGTGGGTCACGTATGATATGGCCCAACTGACGAATAAATGCCAGGGCATTCGGTCCCACAGGATGAAATACCTCATCAAATGAAACATCAATCGTCGTGTCGGAATTCCATGATAATATGCCACGATCAGGGCCTCTCCTACGAGAGGAAGAAGCAGCCGAGTCTGATCCCGTTGAAAACAATTTTATATATAAATTGACAAATGTTATAAATAAATATATATATATATATATGTCAATTACATAAAAAATATAGACAATGACATTCAAACATACCTCGACCCTGAGACGTAGATGCCTCAGATGTATGATGTGGATCTTCTGCCTCTTCCCCTGACATGTCTGCAGTCATAGAAAACATCAATAAGGGGTCCAAAGTGTTTAAAAGATAAATTGGATTGTTCTTAAAAAATCAAACTTGTACAATTGTTAATCAAACAAAAAATGGATTGAATAATTAGTTGTGAATGAATTTTAAAAAATCAGAAAGTTAACAAAACAGATATACAAATTATGTACAAAACCAGTCAATGCATAGCCAAATTTCAGATAGAATTAATAAAAATTCAAGCAGCACATGAATCAGATGAAGAATACCTCAAAGGGAAGATACACCGACCATAACATCAATAAATCAAGAGTAAAATCAACCTAAATATTTATGACTGAATTAACTTACAAAAGTGAGGATTAAAACTTACAAGGATATATAAAATGATTAGATAATTTATGATATCCTAGGACATATTCTACTGAATAGCGGGAAAACAATTATACCTTTCATTAAGCATGAAAATCGACCGTTTCTCCTTCAACAGCCGCTCTGACCCAATAAATATCTTCTTCATGTTGAACTACGGTATGTTGATCAAGTTGTTGGTAAACAAACGGAACAGTCTCGGGTTCATCTTCTTCAAATAAAAACACTCCTCGCCGAGACATTTTGACAACAACTTGCCAACTTGGATCCGAAGGCAAAGTAACGAAGAATACTTGTTCCGCTTGTGATGTCAAAATGAAAGGTTCATTCTCAACTCGTTCATTATTTCTGTATAACATATAGTTAAAATTCACCAATGAAAACTGATATTGATCGAATTTACATCCACGCACTGGATCAACCCAATTACACTTTAATAATATGTACTTCAAACCGTGTGTGTATACAACTTCAATGATGTCTATCAATACTGATATATGCAGAAAGAATTAGTATAATACTTCACTCATAATGAAAATCAATTTATACATACATAATCCTTGAACCAATCATGAAATGACGCATAATGAGATTGTTGAATTTGCAACTCAGTCGCACGATGCATCTCTTCTTTTATCTCATTAATGTGTTTCCTGCAAATGATAACGCGATGTTTAAAAGATCACCTTATGCAAACAAAACATGTAAAAGCTATACAAGCACATTAATAAGATACTTACTGCATTAATGGTGCAACTGATGAAGTATTGAACAAGATATATCGATGTGCTTGTATCCACTCGATGTTGTCCATATCAAATGTGGTTCCTTCTCCAACTGGACCATCATGAATCCGAGAGAGCTTATCTAATTTTGTTTCAACATCCGTAAGATATTCTGTACAAAAAGAAGTACACTCATCCATCAAATAACCATTGGCTATTGATGTCTGTGGACGAGCTCTATTGCGTACAAATCTTTTCAATGTACTCAAATACTGTTCAATAGGATACATCCACCTGAATTGCACTGGACCAGCAGCCATTACTTCATCAGTTAGGTGCACTGTCAAGTGGACCATAACATCAAAAAATGAAGGGGGGGGAGTTTCTCAAAGTGACAAAGCGTAAGGACAATTCGGTCCTGCAAACTTTTTAAATCACTCATTCGTTGATTTCTTAAACAAAGCTGTCTAAAAAAATTACTCATCTCAATCAATGGCTGAACAACATTGGGGGATAAACAATCACAAATTGCGATTGGAATCAACTGCTGAAGTAATATGTGATTGTCATGACTTTTCAACCCTTGCAATGTCTTGCTCGTCAGATTCACACACTTTGAAATATTAGAAGAGTAACCATCAGGCACCTTGACCATCTTCAAAATGGAAAGAAATGTCTCTTTCTCCTCTGTAGTCATCGTATACTGTGCAGCAGACATATATGTCTTGTTTCCCTCAGCTAACTGTAAATGCAACTGTTTCCTTAAACCCATTTCTTTCAAATCAAGGCGTGCATTAACATGGTCCTTTGATTTTCCACTGACACCTAAAATAGTCCACAATATGTTATCACAAACATTTTTTTTCAATGTGCATGACATCCAAATTATGCCTCAACATGTTAGTTTTCCAATACGGAAGACTAAAAAATACTTTTCTTTTTCCAATTGTGACTGCACTGCCTACCCGCAGCACGAATATTACGTACTGGAGGAGCCACAAAATCCTGAATTTCATATACCGTGCGGATGTTTTTTTCCTCAATCTGCGATAACATTTCGACTCCTGTCATGATATTTGGTGCTGGGCTGAACTCTCTAGAACCATCAAATTCCACTCTGTCCTTTCTGAACCTGTGCTGAGGAGGGAGAAAACGTCTGTGACCCATGTATGCCCATTTTTTGGAATGTTTATGCCATACAAATATTTTACTTTTATTGCAACAAGGGCAAGCAAATTCCGCTTTCGTACTCCAGCCTGATAAATTTGCATAAGCTGGGAAGTCATTGATTGTCCACAATAAAGCAGCATGCAGTTTGAACATTTCATTCGTTTCCCAGTCATAAGTCATCACACCATCGCCCCAAAATTCATTCAACTCATCAATCAATGGCTGAAGGTAAACATCAATCTTATCCTCCGGACTTTTAGGTCCATCAATAAGAGTGAAAAGTAATATAAATTTTTGCTTCATACAAAGCCAGAGAGGAAGATTATATGGAACCAACACCACGGGTCATGTGCTATGAGTTGCACCAACCATAGAATTGAATGGATTGAAACCATCTGCTGCCAATCCCAATCGGACATTACGAACATCTTTAACAAAGTTAGGATGTCTCTTATCAAAATCCTTCCATGCATGAGAGTCTGCCGGGTGGGTTAACATATCACTTTCATGAACTCTTTCTGCATGCCATGTCATTAAATTAGAAACTTTAGATGACATAAAAAATCTTTTCAACCTCGGTTTAAGGGGAAAGTAACGCATTTTCTTTACGGCAATCGGTTTCCCCTGTATCGCAATCTGACTTTGATGAGTCTTATTTCCCCTGTTCTCTTTCCACCTGGAAGCGCCACAAACCGTACAAATATCCAAATGAGCAATTTCTTTTCTAAACAACATACAGTTGTTTGCACATGCATCTATGGTCTCATATGTAAAACCTAAGTTCTCTGTCAACTTACGAGCATAGTAATACGACTCATGAATCTTAACGTCGATAGGAAGAACTTTTTTCAATAAAACCAAAAGCATGTCGAATGATGTGTCTGACTAATTATTCAAAGTCTTCAAATGCAACAACTCCACGATAAACGACAGTTTATTGTAAGAAGTACATCCATGATATAATTCTATTTTCGCATCATCAAGTGCTTCATAAAACCTCCTCGAATCACGATCTGCACCAGAGCGAAGATTTATCTCACCAGTCTCAAGATTCTGGATGTCAATGCCTTCAGGATCAAACCCACATACCATTTCAGTAAGCATTTCATGCATTGGATCAGTCATCCTTGCATCAACATCCATCTGAGCTGCATCTGTATTTTGACAACGAACATATTCTTCTCCATGACGAGTCCAACTGTTATAATTTTTCAGAATTCCATTAAAGAAAAGGTGCTCCCTCACAGTATCTCGTGTGAATTGATATCTGTTAGCACATTTTCTATATGGACAACTAATATAGTCACTTTCAAATCCTCTGGTGAAGTCAATAAACTGCATAATGCCATTGAAATATTCTCTAGACGTTCGGTTTGGAAGATCAATCCAACTCTTATCCATAATAATATCTCTATAACAAACATTTATACAATACTTATTACATTTACATTTTTCAAATCAACTATATTTAAAATAAATATTAATCATTTGTTTATGAACCATTGATAAAATAATAATGTAACTGAAAGCCTATGTTACCTGATTGAGCTACAAACCTGAAAGGGAGGGGAGCCGAAGGCGGTGCTGCGAGGGAGAGGAGGCAGCGAAGGGGAGCCGAAGCCAAAGGCGGTGCGGCAAGGGAGGGGGCGGGCGGCGGCGGCGGCGGGGTGCTGGAGGAGAGGAGGCAGTGAGGGGACGAGGGACAGGCAACGAGGGAGGGGGGGGGGGGGGCTGTCCGAGGTGTGGGGAGGGGTGTCCGGGGTGCCGGGGGGCTGTCAGGGGTGCGTGGAGGGGTGTTCGGGGTGCAGGGGGTGTCCGGGGGGGGGGGGGGGGCTGTCTGGGGTGTGGGGGGGCTGTCGGGGGTGCGGGGTGGGGTGTTCGGGGTGCGGGGGGCTGTCCGGGGTGCGGGGGGGCTGTCCGGGTGCGGGGGGGGGGGGGGGGGGTTATCCGGGGTGCGGGGGGGCGGTTCGGGGTGCGCGGGGGGGGGGGGGGGGGCTGTCCGGGGTGCGGGGGCCGTCCGAGGTGGGGGGGGGGGGGGGAGCCGAGGGGGTGGAGGGCAGAGGCCGGAGGGCGGGCGGCGGGGGAGGCCGGGCGGCGGGGGGAGCGGCGAAGGGGGGGGGGAGTTCGGGGTCGAGGGGGGCGTGGGGGGGGGGGGCGCAAAAACCTAATTTTTTTTATTTAGGTTAGCGACCGCCATTGGCGGTCGCCCAAGTCTGGGTGGCTGTCCGGGGTGCGGGGGTCGTCCGAGGTGGGGGGGGGGGCGAGGGGGTGGAGGGCGGAGGCCGGGCGGCGGGGGAGGCCGGGCGGCGGGGGAGGGGAGGGCGGCGATAGGGGGGAGGGCGGCGAGGGAGAGCGGCGAAGGGGGGGGGGAGTTCAGGGTCGAGGGGGGCGCGAGGGGGGGGGGCGCAAAAACCTAATTTTTTTTATTTAGGTTAGCGACCGTCATTGGCGGTCGCCCGAGTCTGGGGGGATTCATGACCCCTATTCTAGTAGTGATAGATACCTCTTATTTCATTCATTCTTCATTCACTTATATTTTCTCTCATGGTTATATATACTTTCATCTTCAAAATGAATATTATATTATTATGTTTTATTTCTATAACTTATTTTTTGAGTATAGTCATTCTAATGGATCGAGCAGATCCAAAATTTCCCATTCTTATTATCTTATTTTTTATTTATTGATCCACTATAATATTTGGCATTCTTATTGTTTTATTTTTGAATGATGTATCATTATTCATTTATGATAATAATGTTTTTATTGGGTTCTTTATATGATGTGTGTGCTTTATACGCATGACATAATTATAATAAGGGAAATTTCATTGATAAAATTATGGGTCGTAACATTTTCCTCCCATTATGGAATTTGGGCCTCAAAATTTCATTCTACATACTAAAGTGAAAACAGGTGAGAGTACTTCTCCTTCATCGCTTCCTCTAGCTCCCATGTTTCCTCTTTGTATTTATGGTTCCTTCATAGTACTTTGACCAGGTGAGTTATCTTGTTGTGTAAAAGTTTTTTTATATGGTCCAAGATCTTCACCGGATGCTCCTCATAAGAAATATCATTTTCCAACTATACCACCTCTGAATTCAGTACATGTGAGGGATCTGGTATGTATTTTATCAAGATGTATATGTGGAATACATCATTTACTTGAGACATGGTTGGTGGAAGTGATAGTCGATATGCCACAACTCAGTCGTGATCAGGAATCTCGAAGGGGGCAATGTAACGGGGACTTAGCTTTCCTTTCTTCCCAAATCTCATGATTCTATTCCATAGAGATATGTAGAGTAATACCTTGTCACCAACCTCAAACTCTAAGTCCCATTGATGATTATCTGCACAACTCTTCTATCGACTTGGGGCACCCCGAACATACTGTTGGATGGTATTAACCTTTTATGCCATTTCCTCAACCATTCCAGGCCCCAATAGCTTGTGTTCACCAACTTCATCCTGATATGTAGGTGTTCTACTTCTTTTCCCATAAAGGGCTTCATATGTGGCCATTTGAATGCTTGAGTGGAAACTATTTTGGTAAGATTACTCAAACAGAGGTAGATGTTGGTCTCATCCTCCTTTGAAGTCTATATAACATTCTCTCAACATGCCCTCTAGTGTCAGAATAGTCCACTTAGATTGGTCATCAGTTTGAGGATGATAATCCATATTAAAGTTTAGCTCAGTGTTTAGAGCATGTTGGAGACTTTTCTATAACTAGGAGGCAAATCTCAGATCTTGATCAGAAAAAATCTATAATGGTACTCCAAGTAGCCTCAAAAATTATTTGATGTATATATGTGTAATTTGGTCGAGTGATAAGTCCTCTCAAATCGCAATAAAGTGACCAGTCTTTATAAGATAATCCACAATGACCCATATAACATTATTTACTTTGGATGTCTTCATAAGTCCAGTGACAAAGTCCATGGTTATGTTTTCCCATTTCTATGTTGGTATGGGTAATGGTTGCATCATCCCCTTATATTTTTTTTCCTTTCAGTCTTCACCTACTAACATACCACACACTTTAATGTATATTCAGTGATCTCCTTCTTCATAGTGACTTACCAATAGTTCTCTCAGAGATCTCGATACATCTTTGTGCTCCTGGGTGGATAGAGAAGTTTAAGCTATGTGTGTCATTCAAAATATATTTCTTTATCTAAGGATTCGATAGTAAACATAGTTATGCCCCAAATCTTATGAATCCTTCCTCATAAATTTTGAACTTTGAGGATTTCCCCTTTCTTACAGCTTCCACCTTTTTCTGAATTTCCACATCATTTCTTTGAGAATCCTTTATTTTCTCCATAAGGGATGGTTGAGAAATCATCTGTGAAAGGAATGATGATGTATCTTCCTTTATAATTATCATGTCCCTCCTTTGAAAGTCTAATATGATTGAATCCTTATCAATTCTCATAATTGATAAAGTTGCAGGATCCTTTCTACTTAGAGCATCTGCCACTTTATTTTCTTTACTAGTATGGTAGTGGATTGAGCATTCATAATCCTTGATGATATCTAACCATCTTTATTGGTGTATATTAATATAATTCCCTGTGAATATATATTTGAGGATCTTATGATCAGTATATATCTCACACTTCTCCCAATTGAGATAATGCCACTATATTTTCAATGTGAAGATAACAACCACCAATTCCAGATCATTCATGAGATAGTTTTTCTCATGAGATTTCAAATACCTTGAGGTGTAGGTTATCACTTTATTAAAGAATTATCTTTTTATAATTATTTATTTATTGATGGATATGTAAATTGATTTGTGTTGTGCTATCATTTCATTATAGTAATCAAGAGAAAATTCCCTCTAGCGGTGATCCACACATGTTCCATAAATCTATGAACATCACTATAGGAATCTCTAGGTACTATCACGGAAGATCCTATCACTGGCTTCATCCACCTTTCATCACTACGAGAACTACTTACATAGCATTCTCCTTGATCTATATTCACTTGAGAGTTGTAGGTAGAGGAATATTTCTCTCCATTATTGGAAGCATTATTGGAAAAGGGATCTCTCTAGGGCTTGAGAGGATTCCTGAAATTCATTGTGCACAACCAAAAAAAAGAATTGGATTACCAAGAATATAATATAATTGAGTTTATATATCACTAGGGTTTAAATGAAATAATTTCTTATGTGACCTTTATTATTTATTTAATATAATTAGAACCCCTTGTCAAATAATAATAATAATATTATTATTTCTTGACATGCGCTTAACTTTGCGAATTAAATTAAATATTATTTAACCAATAACTTTCAATATTTATTATTTCTCATCAAACCATTAAACTAGGTCCTCTATTACTCTACAATATTTATTAGGCCTTGAATAATGGATATTTATTTATTAATTAAATATCACTTCATTATTCACCAATAAATAAATAAATATTATATTCACTAAATAGAAAATAAATATTTATTAAACATTCCACTAAAATTATATTCTCTAAAATAACTGGTGACCGAATATATGCGATCAAGTAAACATGAAAATTTATTAAATCACTTCAGGGAATTATATTTATTCAACTTGTTAAATAATAAATAATAATACATTATTTAACTGAGATTCTGGATACACATAGTGTGTGACCCTCCATGCCACTTTTTTAGTGACATTATGCTAAGCAGCCTAATGTCTAAGGTTAATATTTAGAAACATGCCAAGGCACTCATAGAGAAATAAGTTAATTCCACAATGATATAATACCTTATATAGATACTTATAGTGTAATATAATCTCTTTATCATGATATCTCAAATCAAGAAGGTTTCATGATAGTTCTATAAACCTATGTGCTTGATGTATCTTTCTTTGATTTCTAAGAATTGGAACATTCCTATAGAATACAATGGCCATGGATTTATTTCGTTTATATCATTCCCATCAAAGTTCCTAAGATATCAAATAAAATTAAATATTAGAAGGTACGAATCCTTTCTTTTAATATTCATTAATGCAATATTACTCCTGATGCACCCAATGTATCCTACCTCTCTATGAGCTTATTCTATTGCAGTTGTCATCAATACATCAAAGTAAGTGACTCATAATACTCTTTAATAATAATATTAAATTCTAGGGATTAATACACACAGTCATAGATAGGAACATCCAATGAATCATATAAATGTGGGTTTTTTACTAGTGGGTCTCATTATCATAATATCTTACACTAGATATTTTCAAGGGAGTACACCATGAGAAGGTGCCCCAATGTCCTTTGATTCTCCACCCCTGATATCCTATATCATTTGTGTCCCTCAAAATACATCATATGGCTATAGAATGTATATTTAAGAATATTTTTGTATAACTTTAGGGTTCTTAACATAGTGAGGAACCGCTATGACATTTTTTTACTGTGATAACTACTCTTGAGACATTATCACACACTATGTTATGTAGAAGAACAATTATTATGTAATAATAAGTTTATTAATATTCAAAAATATGAATATAGGTTATCATAAAGAACACATAAGTTGGTTCTAGGGCATCGACTTCAACAATTTAATCTATTATGAATGGATTACACATTACATGGACATCCATTAATCAGAGAGGATTGATTCATAGGTAATGTAATATATAAGGAAATAATTTTAGTGGACCATCAAGAGGTTGAGGTCAAGTTTCCTGGGAGAGACCCAAGGATGTTTCAAGGATCTATAGATTCCTAGGATTAAAAAAATACTATTGGATATTTATTATGGACTTATACATATTAGTAATGTTAATTAAAACCTTGATCAAGAAGGAGAACATATTCAAATTCTATGATTCTTATGAGAGAGCCTTACTAGTATTGAAAGAGTGGTCAGTGTCTACACTAATCCAAACTATACCAATGTTCGGTAAGGATTGTACCTTGTATTTTTATTTATCAGGGATCCGGAGTGGAACAATTCTAATTTAGGATGAGATATTGTTCACTTATGGGTTTAGGTAGCTAATGACACATGAGTGAAACTACCAAATGAATTATTTAGTGCTGCCGAAAGTAGAAAATGTACTATGATATTGGTATCACTATCTTTTATGTGAGATACTCATGTTGTAGACAATTCAAAAAAATCCTTACTTATAATTTTTCAAAGTATGACACAAACTTTGAAAGAGATAGAGGTTCAAGTACTCATAATCCCATTACATTGATATAGAATATACCCTTGAGGAAGGGAATGTCATAGCCTATGTGTTGAGTAATAAGATTCAGGAATAGGTGGTGAAAAAGGCTAGTAGAAGGTGGTAGATAGTGTTCCTATTCACCAAGATACACCTATATGTATAAAAGTGTTAGGGTAAATAAATCCTCAGAACTTTCAGTATTACAAACTCACTCATTAAAATATCAAAGGAGAGTAGGCTTTTTAACATAGGGTATTGAGTTATGTGAGACTATATATATGATGTAGAGTTACAACCTAATTAGTCCTCATATTATTATAGGATTCATTATGTATGAGGTAAAATTTTAGTCCTTATGATCATGCACAAATATATTATGTGATATTCACATGCCTCAATATGTACTGTTCACCTAGGGGTGACCAAGATGTGTCATGACATCCACATGTAGTATTGGTTGTCTGGGATAGAAAAAGAAACTATGGGATAGGTTTTATGATGCATCACCGATCAACAAGTGATGTTTTGGAACTATAGAATTAAAGGTTATCTTAATCCACTACCCATTTATTAATGAAATGAGAAAGATATAATGATATAATTCATGAGGGATTTGTTGAGTCCACCCTTTTAAAGTGATATGTTTTGAGTTATTATCAATCATTTGATGATGTTTGCATATTTATTACCAATATGGGAAGCCCATTATATTAATGAGTTTGGTATATTATATATTCTATGGATAATATGATTTCATGGTGTACTGAAGCATACTATATATTGTTAGGATACCTGAATTACATATTACTTCGAGAAAAGATTATAGAAGGTGATGGATACTCAAGTGAATTTGACAATGAAATACTATCCTCAACATTATTAAAAATATAAGTGTACTATCTATATTTTTGAGGATATTCTGTGATCATATGTACTAGATTTTAGAGGGTTTTCGGAGATCCATCTTATGTTGGATGAGTTTTCCTATAAAAATAATTATTAGGCATCAGTTTAGATGGAACCTTTTGAGAAATTATATTGAAGTCTATGAAAATTGAATATATTATAGTTAGAGGAATTAAATTATTTGATCATTAGGATGAGTCTCATACATGAGACTTTAGAGAATATTCAATTGATTTCAAATTGGTTAACAACCACTCAGAGTTGGAAGAAATTATAAACCATCCAATAATTCCATCTTCAAAAGACTAATGTGGGTGACTGAGAATTCCTTAGAGTTTCACCTTTATTGGGACACATGTGGATATAGAGGTAGGGGAAATTAGAACCCAAATTCATGGGTTCATTTTAGGTTTTCAAGAGGATTAGTACAGTGGCATATCAATAAGTTCTTATTTAAAGATATAATGTGATGCCTGATTTGTTCTATATATATTAGCTTTATAGATATCATATAATTCCTTCTCATGCATAACGTGTTGATGACTTTGAGCTAGAAATAAATGCGTAATTCAAGGAATAGATTGTATACAAATAATATTAGAGATAAATTAACTTACATGGGAAGGAGATACCATTGGCATGTGTGTGGTTGAAGAACAAAAATATTTAGGAGTATTAGGAATCTGAGGAGATATAGAAGTATAATGGTTTGATATTTTCTGTATGTTTCCATAATGATGCATATAGGGGATGAGAAACTATATGGTGTGGTGGTTGTAAAACATCATATATTTTGAAGTAAAAATTTGTTTAAAATTTTTACAAACCATGTGTATTTCCATGATTTTTTACTATTTGAGGAGTTGGTAGAGTCTTATAGTTGATGTTTAAGGAGTGGTCTTGACGTGGGATGAATTTTTGTGGTAGGTTTCATATAATGTTCCAACAAGAAGAGTTTGAACTTGATTGTTGCGGATCACACCATAATTCCCTATATAAGATTAATTTCTAAATCAACGGGAGGAGTCACAGCACAAGCATTGGGGATTGCACTATGAAGCCTTTGATCATGGTGTAATGTGAAACCATGATTTCATGGTGCTGTGATAGAAAAGTTAATTTCACCATGAACCAAATGTTTATGGAAAAAACATCCATTGGTGTGTAGTGTAGCGTTGTGACCCATGTAGTTATACCATAATTCCCCCTGTATAGTCCTTTTATACATTTTAATTAAACAGATTCAACTATTTAAATATTAGAAATATTATCTGCTTTTGTTGTATACCTAGTAACATGATTGAGCCCCAATCTCCCCTAAAATATCTTTCTTTAATCCTTGACATATTTTCCATCGATCCTCTGATTTTATTTTCATCTTTCCTAGTGGATCACTGGAGGTAAGGTTATTTTTACTCTTTCCTCCATTCTTATCATTCCCCATGTCCATATCATTCTTTATTAGATATCCCTAATTCACGGGTTATGCATGGGGGTGATTTATTTGATTATATTGAACCATAAGGATCACAAAATATTAAATTGGTGTCCATAAATTATTCCTCCATTTTATATGCATCAATGTTCCATATGTTATCTGGGATTTAGTGAGTGTGTAAGAATTGTAAAACCCTAAAATTTTGTTAAATATTTTTTTCGAATTTATTTAATCTTTTTGACATTTTTCATTACACATAACACTTAATTTATCTATTATTACACAAACTCATTAAGTTTATCTTACATTACATGAAACACCAATTTTGGATTCTGTTACATGCAACACTGGGTTTAAACAAATAGTTTCATATTATTAAAATATTATTATATGATAGTTACTACACAACCATTATAATAAAAGGTATGAATAAAATAAACTAAATTATGAAAATTTATGGTTTAAACATGAATATAAAGTTAATTATTTTTTGAAAAATTATTTAAAAATGAAAATGAAAACTATTTGAAAATAAGGGAAATATATTTTCTAAAAAACTATTTTTTTGCACACAAAAATGTTTTACCTTAATAAATTTAATAATTTTTTTACATAATTTTAATTATTTTAATATATTATATATTTAATAAAAATTTTAAAATTCATATTATGTGTTTTCTAGACAATAAATAAGAATAAATCCAATTTTATGCTTAAAACCAGTATTTTTCTAAAAAACAGTTTTGTCACCTTTTTTTGGTGCACTTATTTTAAAAATAATTTTTGAAACCTTTATAAAATTTATTTAAAAAATAAAATTTATTTTTTAAATCATAATTTAAAAATTATCCATGGGTAAATTTTTGGGTTTTTCTAAAAAGATTCATTTTTTGATGAATAGTGAAAAATACTAAATTTTAATTGAAACTGCCTTTGCATTTAATTTATTTATAAAGTTAAATTATATTTTATATTGATTTTAAAGTAAAATATAGTTCTATTATACATAAATTAATCCAATACAGGTTATTTTAATTAATTTAATATTTAATTTTTATATAATAATTTTGTAAACTTTTGAATATTTTTCTCTTTAAAAACCTTCTTTCTCATTGCGTCTTCAAGATTAATTTTAAATTAAAATGTTCCACTTATGTGACTAGAATTTTCAAAAATAGATTATATATCTTTAATCATAAATATTTATATTATCTAATAAGGTTTAAATAATTTCGGACCAAAATTAATTATGAAAATAGTAAAAAGTGATTGTTGTGGTTAAGGTAAAAACTAGTTTACTAGGAGGTTAAACTAAGACTATAAGGGTTAAAATGACTATTAAACGTGTAAAATTACTGTATTATGGAAATATTTACATATTATCCAATAATATTTAGAATATATGGCCATTTTTAATCATTTTCAGGTGAATTACTTCAATATTTTGGATTCCTTTGGGAAATCTCCATGTTATTTCGAGGAGGGTTTATTTTCCCACCTTATAAAAGGTCACTCACTCCACTCACTTATTCACAACTAACAAGACCTTTTTTACCCAAAACTTCACAATTATCTCCAAATAATCCTTATTTACATAATAGATCTTATGGTACTCCCAAAAGATCATCCCTGAGGCCCTTAAGATGAGATCCAAAGGAGGATTCTTATAGAGAAGGTAAGTATCTTAACAAATATCATTCATTTTATTTCTTATTTTTCAACATTAAATTATTTTTTAACAATTAGAATATAAAAAATACAGTATATAACTTATTTATAGATTTTATTATGTTTGTTTCATAATATTTATCCATCTCCAGTTCCATCAAATGGGTTTTGAAATCATCATTTGTGTGTACACTAGACAACTGCCTTGCGAACCGATGTCATTTATTTTTTCATTACCACCTATCAAAGTTGGAAAAAATTAGGGATATATTTTTTATATATTATATTCATGATATAATTATGTTTATGTAATTATTATACCACACATACCTTCATGCTTTCCATTTTGTGGGAATATGATAACGTCGCTCATGTGTATGGAAGACTGCCGCCTTGTGAAGCGATGTGATTCATTCATTATTTACAAGGAAGTTATTGAGGATGGGTTTAATGTAAATATGTGATATATTTGACCTAAAAATTATTATTTAATGATAATAAATATCATTTAATTTTCTTTCATTCAATCCAATATGAAAATTAAAACAATATGAATGTGTATGTACGGTCTACCGTCTCCATGAACGGTGCATTTCATTTCCTATCACTAAATTTTATTAACCACTAGATATAAATATATAATGAATATATAAGATATTTATATCATGTTTATCGTTATTAATATTAAAATATCATAATAAAATTAATAAGAACAAATATTACAAATCAAAACATACACGAAAAACAAATTAGTTATTGCCCAAAATGTGACTTTAAACAAAGAATTGTTAATTAATGGGTAATAAAAGGTCATAATAAAATAATATATGATATGATATATATAAATAAGTTTCTTTAATATATTTATAATAAAATTATATTTATTATATAGTAATTTTGGATGAGTATGATGAAATTCAATACTTAAGGTCACAGATTTCTGTCTCACTTTTTACTTTTGTGAGACACATGACATATTCATCACTGATTTCATTTATGTGGTGTATATACAAACCTTGAATTTATTAAATTATTATTATCCTGAAAATTATTTAGGTTTAAATATACATTTTAGTACCTCTCTTTCATGGGTTTTAGTGTTTATAAGTTAACAAATCGGTAAGAGTTTTTCCTCTCAATTTGCCTTCTTTGAGATGTATGTTATGTTATACACCTATATTTTTTCATGAGGTCTGTATAAAGCCCCCTTGAAATGTAATATCATGAATTTATTTATCATCATGATATTTTAATTTATATTTTATGTTATTCCTTCATGGGTATTATGATTCATATTTTTCTATTGTGGTAATTATTTTATGTTACAATTTCCTTGTTTATCATGATTGTTTATGATTATATTTTTGATGATAAAATATTACGATCCATATAATAATAAACTCATAAATTTTACTCTATTATGATTATTCATGATGTTTTAAATTAATAGTACCATTTTTACACTAACTGGTACTTAAAATAACAGATAAAATGTTTTTAATAAAATCTGACTTTATTTCTCTCTTCGATAGGAAATATATTTTATTCTAAAACCATATTTTCTTAAAATGTTTTAAAAAATGTTTTATTATTCTTAAAATGATTTATTAAGGAAAATTTTACCCATTTTTTACTTTTTTTACAAAATTTTATGAAAGTAATATTCATGTTTTTTCCAAATAATGTACGTTTGTCTTGTACCAAAAATGTGAGTGGAATATTTGTTTTAACCCATTTGATATAAATAGAGTTTTTTGGTATTAAGACCATTACTTTCTTAAAATATTCGTTTTTAAATTTTAAAGGTTATTTTAAAATAAAAGGATATTAAAAATAGTTTATGTTTTATTATTTTTCAAATCAGAAAGTATATTTTCCTCATGAAATGTTTTAAATGATTTTTAAATCCTCTATTCTATGTTTTAAAGGTTATTTTTCAAAAAACTATTTTCAAAATGTTTTATGTTTTAAAAAGTGTTTTTCAAAGCTAAAATGATATTTTCCTCAAGAATTTTTTTTAATTATTTTAAATATTATATTGTAATTTTTCAAGGTTATTTTCAAAGAAATGTATTTCCAAAATATATTATGAATTTTTAGTTTTAAAAAGTGATTTTTAGATAAAATTTATCTTCCTCAAGAAACATTAGAAGTGGTTTATCTTTAAAAAAATGCTCCATCTAATATGACTTCTTTTGAAGTAATTTATAAAATACTAGGGATATGATCCAATGATGCTATTCTTATTTTTATTCTGAATGGTTTATTTTTTATGATGAAATGATACTTATGAAACCCACCTCTTTCTCCACATGTTATTATATGATGAAATGATTAAATGATTATGAAACATGTCACTTTTCTATAGGTTATTATATGATGAAATTTTTATAAATCCCATTTCATTTCATGTATTATGATATGATGAATGTTTTATAATCTTAATTATTAAGGAAATGATTTTATATACATATGTGTATGCTAAAATTCCATGTCTTATGAAAATTTTATGCTCTCAGGGATCATGATCTTTAAGTTCCCTGTGATTCATGTCTTATGAACTTCCAATATTTATGACATGACTTAATATTATGATATTTGATATTTAGGGTATGTTTTTAATATCTTATTCTCATATTCTCATATTATTATACACTTATGATTATGTTACGCTTATGTATCTCCTTTTTTACCCTTACTAAGCATCTGATCTCACCCTTTCTTATGTTTCCTTTCCCTAGGTTATGAAGAAACGTTTAAGTAGGGTATGTCTCTAAGGATTACTAAAGGGGAATATCTCTGTGGAATAAATTTAAGATATTTCACCAAATTAATAAGATTTTGTTCTATGTTTCCAATGGAACTAAACTATTATGGTCCTTAGGTGTGTATTTGTGTAATGTTTTGAATATTAATCTAAAAAGATACAATATACATGTTTAAAAAGCTTGGATATCTATAGTTAGTATCAGAGGAAACATTTATTTAAACTTTTTAAAATAGGATGATTAAAATTTAGTGAGATAGCTAGGGATATTTCTAAGGATATGTTTAAGGATTTCATTAATGATATGTTTAAGGATGATTCAAAATATAGGAAAATGTCTTGGAATTTTGGTAAAGGATAGAGTAAGTGGTTTCCATGAAATTAAATCCATGTATGGATACTAAAAGTGGATGTTTCTTTAGAATATAGGAACCTAAGAGTAATAACTATAAAAAGGGTGCATTGAGTTGGACTCGATCATCACCTAGTGCATGATAAAGGGCTTTACTGCACACCTGGTTTGACACTCTTGGGGGGGGGGGGTTAATTCAAAAACTCTTTATATACCATTATGAAGGATCTAAATAGATTATGATCATGGATAACCAATGTTAAGACTTTGGTTCCATAGATTTAAAATAATGTGTCTTAATTTATACATCCTACAAGTGATTTTTCATGATCATGTTGTTTTCTACTATGATTAGTGTTTCACATACTATGCTTTTTGGATTTATTAAATGACTAGAACCATGATGAATAATTTTAACACTGAATCTGATATAAAATTCAGTGACTAAGAGAAAAAAAATTAGATAATGAATGAAAATAAAGATATTATGATTATGGCTAATCATTTATCAGGATATATGACTAAAAAGACACACCTTAACTAACTCCAAGACTAACCAAAGAAGATAAGGATAGTGTTAATTTATTATTCAGGTGGTGGAGACTGTAGAGTAAAGAAGATTTAGGTTTCTATAGGTCAAGAATGTGGGAAAATGATATCCAGAGAATTTCTCAAAGGAATGGGAAGATTTTATGAGTATGGAAATGAAGGGAACAAAGAACGTAACTGTAGATGAAAACTGAAAAGTTTGGTTAATGAAATGGATGTGAATAATGGTCTCTACAAGATATCATTAATGGTTGAAGGTTTAAAATGTGGAAATTATGGGAATTATACATATCGATGTCCTAAGGGGAAATCTCGTGAATAGAATCAACAAGGTGTAATGAGTAATGGTTTTGTTTTTTATGAATCAAACTCTATTTTTTGTATTTTCTAATAAAACAACTTTGAATTTATGTGAGAGCCTCTTACAGATCAAAAAAAAATTTGAACCAAAACACAAACCTTTCATCAAAACCATTACCATCCAAACAGAATTCAAAAACTACTGTTAAACATGATTCAAATACAAAATTCAAAATCACATATGGGAACAACCACCTAGTCTCGAGCCTCCACAAATCCACTTTACCAAATTCAAAATTCACAATCAAATGGAATAATCCATTGACTGACCATGTCACACCTTGATCCAAACAACCTTACACTCAATTTCTATAATCGGCACCTTTAATGTTGATGAGGGTAGTAAGCCGACATCGTCATCATTTGTTGAACAATTCAATGAAACACCAAACCATCAATGAGAAAAATAAAAATAAAAATCAATTAACCATAACCGTAGAATTATTATGGGACATATCCAACGCAGGTCGACCCACCTTGAACCCCATCGAACACTCAAATATTATATCCTAAAACATCCTTACAAACCACGGTACAAGACCAACTGGGAGATAAGTGATATAATTAGAATCCAGAGTATAGTTTAATGTATGTGGGACCTAAACAATGAACCTAGACCTTCTACAAGACCACATTTCCATAATATTGAGACTCATAGAGCCCTGAAATAGGAATGACACCACCAGACTCAAAATGGCCAGAAATCACTGATAATAACTCCTTTAGTACACCTAAACAAAGCCTTCATTTGCAATGAAAAATTCACAAGAAGTAAATCCTTGACTCAAAACCAACAAGTCTAGGCACACATCAAAAAAAAAATCTAGGATGAAAACATGCCATCGAGGAGCTTCATAAAACAATGACCACCGTAACTTGGATCGAAACCTGGGCCTGCCCCCTAGAACACCATTGACCAAATTAAGATCACATAACAAACAAAACTTAAAACCACCAAAGTTGAATGACTAGGACAGTAACGAAGGGACATGAATCTAGAGTAGCGTTTAATGTGGACATGGACTCAACAAAGAAGCATCCTCGCTAGGACCACCAAAACTGACCAATGAATCCATCACTAGTCAAAAATACCATATATAACATCACCAAAGAAACAAAAACTACCTATGAAAGAGATCACCATGAAAAGAATAGACTGGATTCTAGTCATGTTCCTGGGAACCCAATGTAACTCAACCTGCACATCCCAAACCTCCATGAGAAGAAAGTGTTAGGATTTGAGTATTAATTTATTGAAATTAATGGATTATGTAATATGAATCATGAAATATATAATTATTGTTAATTATAAGTTTTTCATTAAGTATTTGAAAAAATTTGTTAAATGGTACTGATGGACTAGAAAATTGATGTAATTAAAAGGTGATATTTTTTTTAATGGAGGATAACCCTTATTATGTTTTAGATGTTGTGATAATGATGTTGGGATAAAGAGATATTGAATATGAATAAGTAAATTAGATAGTACTTATTACCTTGTAACTGGTTAATTATTAGTTGAAAAAGTGGTTTATGCTATCATTGTTGGAGTTTACAATATTTATGGATTTAAGAAATATATCCAATAATATATGTTTTATGTATGGAAACATGTATATTTTCAATATAGTTTTATGGTAATTTTGGTTATTAATATGTTTCAAGAGAATTCATGATGAAGGTTTTCACATGTTTGGTATTTTATAATCAAGAGATACTTTCTGATATATGGGGGATTAATGTTAGCTTGATTTTGAGAAATTTAATGAAATTATTTATAAATTTAAAAACTTTTAAGGGTTATAAGGTTAAACATTTAAATAATGGATTAAGTTGAACTATGGATGAGGTTTTAGGGATTAACATATTACTTCACCATATGAATATTTATCCATATTGGATAACTAGTGTTAACCTTTTTTTAACTAGATATAGAAGGAAATACTTATCATTATTTTATGGATCTTGTTTAGTGCTTTAGAAATAAAAAAATTCATCCCTCAAAGTAAGAGGTGAAGTGAAAATTGATCAAGGCACAAACAAACAATTAAATTTTTCCTATAAAATAAAAATATATCAAGTACATTTTCATACGTTTTTAGTCTATATAGAAATGGAATTACCCAACATCAGGAAAATGATCTTACAAATAAATTTTTTCCTATTATCATCATTTTTTATGACATCAATGACTTTTTTAATGCCTATTTGGTTTATGGATTTGTATTTTTTAACATTTTCTTTACCACCCACTTTCTTGTGATAAATGTTCTTTATCACTCTCTATCAGTATTTGGGTGTTAGTTTTCTCAATATGTCCATGTTTTCACTTCCAAACTATGTTATCATATTTAGAAACCAGTTGTGTGTAATTACATATGACATTAAAACATCCCTTTAGTTTTTTCAAGGGGATATTTTATTAACCCTTTTTACAATGTGGCTTTCTATGAATGAATTTTGAAATGTTAAACCTTTGACGGATGAGATGAATTTTGAGTGCAGAATACATTTTAATGGGGGTAGGATTTAACACCCTGAGATTTAGTGAAATATTTTTTGAACTAATTTAATATTTTTGATATTTTTCATTATATGAAACACTTAAATTATATTATGTTACATGAAATCATTGAGTTTATCTTTTGTTACATGCAACACTAGGTTTAAAAGAAACAAATCATATTATTATATATTATTATATGATATCTACTAACTACCCATTGGAATTGAGGGTATAAATAAGATTAATTAACTTATTAAAATTTATGGTTTAATTTTTTTTATAAAATTAAATATTTGGAGATCAATTAATTAATAATTAAATTAAAAACTATTTCAAAATAAAGTAATTTTTTTTCTTAAAAACTATTTTTATACGCATAAACATGATTTAAATAAATTAATTAATCAAACCAATTTTGGTGAATAATTTTAATTAAATCAACATATTATATATTCAATGAAATTTTTAACATTCTTCTTATGTTTTTATAAACAATAGATAAGAATAAATTCAATTTCACTACTAAAAAATGTATTTTTCTAAAAAGAGATTTTGTTACCTTTTTTGGAACTCATATTTTAGTAATTATTTTAATCAATAAAAGAAATTTTATTTTAAAATTAAAGATTAGTTTTTGAAATAATCATGTAAAAATTATAATATGGTGAAATTTTGGTATTTTTTTGAAAAGTTTCATTTTTTGATGAATAGTGAAAATACTGAATTTTAATTGAAAACTGTCTTTTCGTTTAATTTAATTATAAAGTTAAATTATATTTTTTTCTTTTAAATTAATATTATTTAAATTATAAATCAATTAATCTAATATATTTCATTTTAATCAATTTAATATTGAATTTTGATATAAAAACATTGTAAACTTTTGAACATTTTTCTCTTTAAAACCATAATTTCTTATCACGTCTGTGAGATTATTTCTAAATTAAACATTTCAAATTATTTGAATGGAATTTGGAAGAATAGATTAAATATTTATAATTACAATAATTTATATTATCTAATAATTTCAACTTAAGTTTTTACCAAAATGAATGGTGAAAATAGTAAAAAGTAATTACCATGGTTAAGGTAAAAATAGTTTACCGGGGTTAAACTATAAAGAAAACGGTTAAAATGACTATAAAACTTGTAAAATTCCTATTTTATGGAAATATTTTTATACCATACTTATAAATTTCTAATCTATAGAAATTTTTAATCATTTGGAACATGAATGACTAACATTTTGGATTTTTTGCGGAATTTCCATGTAATTTCCAAGTGGGTTTCCTTTCCCCACATATAAAAGGGCACTCCATCCCCAAAATTCTTCACACCTCCCAATCCATTTTTATAAAAAAAACCTACAATATTCTCTCCACGATATCGTTAGTTACATTATATATATTTAGTTCCTCCCAATGGACCATCCCAAGGGTAATTAAGAGGAGATCCAAAGGAGGTTTCTCTTAGAGAAGGTAATTACCGTAACAAAGTTCTTTCATTTGATTTTTATTTTTCCACATTAAATTATGTATTAAAACATAAAATATAGTAAAAATAGAATATAAAATATACTTATATGTTATTACATTTATGTAATAATATTTATCCATCTCCACTACTATCAAATGGGTTATGAAATCATCTTTCGTGTGTATGGAAAACTACCGCCTCGTGAGATGATGTCATTCATTTTTTCAATTTCCACCTATCAAGGATGAGAAAAAAGATGGATTTATTTTTTATATATAGTATATTTATGATATTATTACCCCTTTATAATTATTATATCATATATGTTTTTATTCTTTCCATTTTTTGGGAATAAGATAGTGTCACTTGTGTGTATGGGGGACTACCGCCTCGAGAAGCGATGTGATTCATTAAATATTCACATGGAAGGTATTAATGATTTATTTAATGAAAATATGTTATATATTTAACATAAAAATTATTATTTAATGATAATATATATCATTTAATGTATTTTCATTAAATTTGACAAGAAAATGAAAACAATGTTCATGCATATGTATGACAGATAGTCTACATGAATGGTGTATTTCATTTCGTAACACTAAATTTTATGGATTACTATAAATAAATATATAATGAAATTATATTATATTTATATCATGGTTATAATTATGGAGATTATGAAATCTTGATCAAATTAATAGAACCAAAAATAACAAATTAAAACATGTATGAAAAACAAAATAGTTATTGCCCGAAACATGAATTTAACATGGACTTGTTAATAAAAGGGTATTGAAAGTTCATAATAAAATCATATATGATATTATATATAAATATGTTTCATTAATATGTTTATAATAAACTTATATTTATTATATAGGATGTTTGAACGATTACGATGGAAGTCATGACTTAAGCTAATGGATTTCCGTCTTACTTTTTTACATTTGTGAGGCACATTCTATATTCACAACATATTTATTTTATGTGGTGTATATAACACCCATTAATGTATGTAATTATTACTATCCTAAAAATTATTTGTGTTTAAATATCCATTTTTGGATCTCTCTTTCATGGGTTATACGATTGAAAATTTAACAAATCAGAAAGAGATTCTTGTCTCAATTTTCCTTCTTTGAGATATATATTATGTTATGACCCTATATTATTTCACGAGGTGTGTATAAAACCAAATTAAAATTTAATATCATGAATTTATTTATAATAAGGATTTTTTAAGTTCTATTTTATTTCATTCCTTCATGGGGATTATGATTCAATGTTTCCAAAGTGGTAAAGATGTTATGGTACAATCTCATCGTTTATCAGGATTATTTATGATTATGTATTTGATGATAAAATATTATTATCCATATATAAAGAAACTCATGAATTTATTTATCCTCTAGTTATTCATGATGTTTTCAAGTAATAGTAACATTTTCCCACTCTTTGGTGCTTAAAATAATTGAGAAAATGTTTTTAATAAAATATGACTTTATTTCTCTCTTCGATCGAAAATCCTTTTCCTTCCAAAACCATGTTTTCTAAAAAGTTTTTAAAATTATTTTAGTATTCTCCAAATGATTTATTAAATAAATTTTTACCCATTTTTTAATTTTTTTAAAATGTTCTTAAATTAATGTTCACGTCATTTTCCAAACAATACTTGTTGGGATTTTATCGAAAATGTGAAAGAAATCTTCATTTTAATGTGTACAACATGAGTGGAATTTTACAACATCATGAAAATTATTTTATTTGAATGTTCCTTTATAATTTTTCAAGGATATTTTAAAATAAAATTATTTTCAATTTTTTTATGTTTTAACAAGTTTTTTTTCAATGCAGATAAGGATATTTTCCACAAGAAATGTTTTAAATAAATTTTAATGATTTCATTATATGTTATAATGGTTATTTTCTAATAAAGGGATTTTTAAAATGTTTTATGTTTTAAAAAATATTTTTTAAAGTGGAAAGGTTAATTTCCTCAAGAAATGTTTTAAATTATTTTTAAGTCTTTTATTACAGTTTTTCAAGGTAATTTTAAAATAAAATGATTTATAAAATATTTTATGATTTTTTTGTTTTAAAAAGTGACTTTTAAGGAAAATTTATCTTCCTCAAGAAACATTCCAAGTGATTTATCTTTAAAATCATTCTATATCTAAGATGATATCCATTTATGTAACTTATGAAATATTGGAGATATAATCCATGTATGCCATAATTATTCATTCTATGAATGGTTTATTTTTAAGATGAGATGATACTTATGAAACCTACTTATTTCTCTATGGGTTATTCTATGATGATATAATGAAATGATTATGAGACCTATCACTTTTCTATAGGTTATGATATGATCAAATATTTATGAATCCCATTTCATTTCTTGGATTATGATATGATTAATGATTTATGTTATTATGGAACATATAAGTATGATTTTCATTATGTGATGGTGGTTAAATTATAAACATGTATGGTGGTTATGTTATAAAAAAGGATAGTGGTTGTGTTATAACCAAGGATTGTGGTTATGTTATAACCAAATATGGTCGGGACCTATATCTCTCTCTAATGAATTATTCAAATATTAATATCTCACGATATAGACAAGGTTGGAATGGAGAGTGAACCCGGTTCAGTAAAGGACTTTGTCTAATATGATGGTATTCAGAGTGAACAGTACTATAATGGTTTTGAGAGTGAACCCATTCCACTATGAGGAAAGGGATGCCATTGGGGATAGTGGTGTGTCTCGCCCAGGCGGTGTAGCTACCTATGGACTTCACTAATATGTTTTTTCAATGAGACTTGACTACTAAGGAAATTATTTTATATACTTATTTGTATTCCAAAATTCCAAGTCTCATGCTAATGTTATGCTCTCATGGATAATTTTATTTGATTTCCTTATGATTAATGTCTTATGAATTGAAAATATTTGTGTCATGACTCAAGATTCAGATCTTTGATATTAAGGGTATGGTTTTTATATGTTATACTCACATTATCATACCCTTATGATTATGTTATTGTTATGTATCTCCTTTTTTACCCTTACTTAGCATATGAGATCATCCTTTCTTATGTTTCCTCTCAATAGGTTATGAAGAAAGATGTAAGTAGGGTATGTTTTTGAAGATTAATAAAGGGGAATATCTTTTTGGGATACATTTAAGTCCTTTCACTAAATTTAGAAGATTGTGTTCCAAGTTTCCAAGGTCATTCAAAAAATATAGTCCTATATTGTGTGTTTGTGTAATGTTTTGAATATTTATCTAAAAGTATGTAACATACATGTATAAAAGGCCTCGGTCACTAAAAAAAGACCAAAAATGGAGTCAAACCCAGGATCCATGGTTCTTAATGTAACGTCCTGGTTCTGAAAGCCACCTAGAGGTGCCCCATACACGGTTGGTCACATGGCCTTAAGCGCATTTCCCTAAATTCCAGAGGATGCCGACTAGTAGCGAGGGCCTTGGGTGTGATAGTGGGGAAACTGTGACCTCATTGGCAGAGTACACAGTGGAAGAATGAAAAATCAAAAAATGGAAGCAGTAATAATTCATACATAAATAAATAGCAGAAGACTGGAAATAATATATTAGATCACACACACAAATATATATGAATGATTAAAGATAAATATGTATTAGAAAGCATCCAAACAAATCACAATACTGAAAAACAAAATAGTACTAAGAAAAAGTACAAAATAAATCAGATAAATAGCTCCTCATCATTACAAGCCTCAGCTTGGTCACATGCTCTCCTGCTCCACAACAATCAAGAACCTGAAGTAGAAGGGTGCATTCCCTTATCTATACCTGCAACAATATAATCTATTTGGGACTAAAAACATGACCCAAATAGGGTGTGAGACTAAATACCATTAGGCAACCACCAAAAGATCTGTGTCTAGCAGTCAGCGAATATATGGAAGGCAACAAGATAACAATTGTAGTAAACAAGGAAGTACCCAAGGTAAAAAATTCACAGATTCAATGCATTCATCTTCATATATCAAGTGATAGCTAGAAAAGAAAGTATACACAATAGTTAACCCTCTAGGTAGTACTCACATCCTATCCCCTCTGGTCTTACCTAGCAATACAAGAAACCCTTTGGGCAGTACACTCAGTCTAACCCCTGTGGTTCATCTTAAGCATAGACTCTCTGAGGAAGCACTCACCATCAATTCCTTCTATAGTCTCGTATCTGTAACTAAAGGAAATCTGGGGAAGCACTCAACATCTATTTTACATGTTGCTTGCGTTGAGGAACTACAGATGCTCTTAGGAAGCACTCAATGTCAATTCCCCCTATGGTCTCACATCGAATAATTATAAAGACTCTCTGGAGAATCCCTGAACAACCATTCTTCCTATGGTCTATACACCAGGTTCTCACGGCCCTATGTATTTCAAGAAGGTATAGAGTCATGTATCGGCCAAGGTAAACCTCAAGAACTACTTGGCTAGAATTCTACATCATAACAGCATAACAGAGCAATAGTCACACCATCCTACAATACTAGGCATGGAAAACAAACTGTATCCTAACAGTAGAGGATAGACCAAACGGTCACAAACAAACATGTATGGTAAAAACATCCAAAGCATAGAAATTCACCCAATTCACAAACAATTACCATCTAATCAAGCATACAAGCATAGTAGGCAAACAATAGGGCTAAAATGGTAAACGCGCAATACACCGTTCATGGGTATTGAACAAATTTTCACATAAAACTCAAATACATTCAACAAAAAGGCATAAAACACCTACCTCGGTGTTGGGAGATCAATATACTTGAATATCAAGGTTTTAATTGCCCTAGAACACCATTGATCTAAGATAACATATAAAACATTAAACCCATGATAACTCATGAAAGAGGATAAATCGTAAGATTAAGCTCTAGGAGAAGTGACAACTCACCGATGTAATTCCAACACAACCAACAGTGTTTGATTTGGAGGAAAGATGCTCGCTCGGGGTTTTGTAGAAGATCTATGGCTATACGGAGCTCTCAGTCGAGCGGGACCTAAAAGAAGTGTGTTATGGTGAATAGATGCAATCCCAATTCATTTAATGAAAAAAAAATTACACGGCATGTACTTTTGAAGTACACGACATGTACTCGCTATTTTTGTACTCCTCTTTAGGCGGCCTCCAGGTCTTCTCCACATGGTCGTGTGCATGGTCGCTACATGATCAGCACACGACTACCTATGGTAACCAGAGTACACTGCGTGTACTCATATAGTACATGACGTGTACTTTGAAAATTTCCAAAATTTCAACTTTTTTTAAAAAACGACCAGAAAGGGAAAACATGCCTGAAAAGAAAGTCCGGCTTCTTAAAAACTTCCCCCCTTAAAGAAATTTGTCCTCGAATTTCCCTAACGCAGCATAGAAGAAGAAACCCTAAACAACTCTGGCCACTACGCTTGTACATCAGCGTCCCTCTCCCAAGTCTCGTCCTTTACCTATTCGTGCTTCC
Source organism: Viscum album (assembly GCA_963277665.1). NCBI lineage: Eukaryota > Viridiplantae > Streptophyta > Magnoliopsida > Santalales > Viscaceae > Viscum > Viscum album. The sequence goes on along the minus strand of OY728127.1, from coordinate 1,070,973,978 downwards.
ATAACACTCATACCATAGGAAAAAACTGGCCATGGAGGACCTTTGTACTGCGATCAACAATCCGAATAGGGTGATCCTCGAAAGATGCATCCACTTCCAACTCAACTACATCAGGTTGGAAAACATGATATGGGTCTGAAAAGTAATGTTAAATCTAAGAAACGTGGTAGACATCATGCATAGCCCGGTACCTTTGAGGTAACTCCACCCGATACCCAACTGTCCCAACTCCCTCCAACACCTCAAACAGCCCGATGTACCTCGGTGAAATATTACCATGTCTCTTAATTCTCTTGTGTCCAAACCTCAGTGTGACATGTAGAAAAAACTTGTTCCCTGACCTCGAACTCCAGAGGTCATCTTCGCTAATCAACATAAGACTTATAACGAGACTGTGCAGTAGCCATCTTCTTTCAAATCAACTCTATCTGGTTTATGGTCTCCTGAACAAGATGAGGTCCCTGCAAAGCTGCCTCTCTTGACTCCATCCAACATAAGGGTGATCGGCATGGCCTACCATAAAAATCCTCATAAGTTTCCATCAGAATAGTTGCTTGAAAACTATTGTTGCAGGAAAACTCGACAAGAGGTATGTGCTCATCCCAAGAACCTCCAAAATCCAGGATGCATGCTCAGAGCATGTCCTGAAGAACCGAAATCGTACGTTCGTACTAGTCATCTGTCATAGGGTGGTAGGCTGTACTCAAAATCACATGTGTACCCAAAGCTTTTTGTAGCCCCTACTAGACCCGAGAAGTAAAACGTGTGTCCGAGTCTGAAACAATGGAGTGTGGAACTCCATGCAGACGTACAATATCACGGATGTAAAACTATCCTAGCTCATCAACATTGAAGGTCTCCTTGATCGGAAAGAAGTGAGTGACATTCATAAGTCTTTCAATGACAACCCATACCATATCATTCCCATGATGCGACCTTGGAAACCTTGTTATGAAGTCCATCGTGACATCGTTCCACTTCCACTCGGGAATGGGTAACTGCGGAAAAATCCCTGCTGGTCGCTAATGCTCTAACTTCACCTATTGACAGGTGGAACACCTCATGATGAAACCTAAAACATCATTTTTCATACCTGGAGACCAATACTGACTGTGTAGATCACGATACATCTTGGTGACACCGGGTTGAACTGGCCAAACTAAGGAATTAAATTCCCATATCAGCTCCTCACGGATATCTTCTGGAACCCATACGCACCCCTGGAAATGAAAGATCTCATCCTATCCTATGGTCCATCCGGGAATAGGGTCCTCTACTGACATGCTCCCCCGTAGGACTAGGCCTTCTAAATATGATAGCTTCTTCATTTGCACACGATCAAAAAGAGTAGAGTTAACAGGTATGAAAGAAAGGAAAGTCTACCCATGTCCATTGTGTACATCCAAATGAATCTCAGAGAACAAATCCATAAGCTTCCATTCACCACTGGCCTCCTGAACTGCTTGTATCTGAGTCCTCCTGCTCAATGCATCAGCCACTGCGTTGCCTTTCCCAGGCATGTAGGCAAGCTCAATGTCAAAGGACTGAAGGTACTCAACCCACCTTCGCTATCTCAAATTCATATCACGCTAAGTGAAGATATACATGAGACTTTTGTGGTCGGTGAAAACCACAAAATGATCTCCTAGAAGATAATGTCTCCAACATCGTAAGGCATGAACAATAGCTACCAACTCCAGATCATGCATCGGGTAATTCCTCTCGTGTGGCATCAACGGTTGAGACCCATATGCAACGACTCCATCTCCCTGGATAATCACAGCTCCCAACCCGATACTGCATGCATCCTAGTAAATAGTATAACTCTTTCCCAACTCTAGAAAGACTAGAATCAATGCTAAAATCAACCTTTCTTTCATCTCCTGAAAGGTTAACTTACAAGAATATGACCATAAGAACTTTACACCATTCTTAGTCAAACCCGTGAGTGTTGTTACTAAGTGAGAAAGGTCTTGTATGAAGCGTCTATAGTATCCAACCATCCCTAGAAAACATCACACCTCAAATATGTCCTTTGGCCTCTCCCAAGAAACTACTGATCTCACTTTCTCTGGGTCCACTGATACTCCTGTCTCCGAGATAACATGACCCAATAAGTGAATCTGATCCAACAAAAAGTGTCATTTTGAGACCTTAGCATATAACTGATTCTCTCTCAGTGTACTCAAAATTATCTCAAGATGTGTGGCATGGTCGTGTCGAGTATTAGAGTATACCAAGATATCATCCACGAAGACAAACATGAATGAATCCAAGTAAAGATGGAACACTCAGTTCATCAGTGCCATGAGAACTGTAGGCACGTTCATGAGACCGAACAGCATAACCATACACTCATATAGACCGTACCTAGTCCTAAAGGATTTAAGAGGTATATCAGATGGTCTAACATGCAAATGATGATAACCGGACCTCAAGTCAATCTTCAAGAACACACGGGATCGTCGAAGATGGTCAAAACGATCATCAATCCCCAGTAAGTGATATTAGTTCTTGACCATCAATTGGTTCATCTTTCGATAATCCACACAAAGTCTGAGAGTACCGTCTACCTCCTTTGCAAACAGGACAAGCAAACCCCAAAGAGAATTACTGGTTCGGATGAAACCCTTTGCCTGCAACTCCTCCAACTGCTTCTTGATCTCCTGCAACTCTGGTGTAGCCATCCAATAAGGAGGAATGGACACTAGTGCCTCTCCTGGCATAAGATCAATAAAAAATTCCACCTCTCTCTCTAGAGGTAAACCTAAAAAGTCCTCTGGAAAGACATCCCTAAAATGATCCACCACTGGACTAAAGTATAACTGTGAAGTCCCCTGGTTGTCTAGATATAGACTAGCAATATGGTCTGTAACTCCTCCCAACCCATGATTCTTGGGTCCCTCTCTGCTCACCTAGACATCCCACTCACCCTTATGAAGAAACAATCCACCCACTAGTGATGTGAAACTCACCCTACGATGATAGAAATCGACAACTGCCTGGAAGGGAACTAGCCAGTCCATTCTGATAATGACATCAGAGCCCGTCATCTCTAGGACATATAGTTCCCATAAAAAGGGACACCTAATAACCTCTAGAGGTCACTCCTTGCACTGATGTACACTAGTCATTATAGTCCCCAACGGAGTTTCTAGTGTAAAGATATCTACAGAAGAAAAGATGCAGAGCCCAAGGCTCTCCACAACAGCGAAAAATATGAAGTTATGGGATGCCCCTATATCGAAAAGAGCTGAAGATAGAACTGAGGAAACTTGGATTGTATCTCGAATAGTAGAGGGCTAGGGATCCTTATCTTGTTGGTTCTGCTCCACTGCAAAAGTATGGCCTGAACCACAACCCTATGACCCTACTTGACCACTTTGATCTGATCCACCTTGTTGTTGCAGAAAGACCGACAACTGACCACCACGGCCTTGACCTCCACCTCAGACTAAACGGGAAAAAGAACTCCAGTTCCCAGACTGGTGAAAACCTGACGGTGCTGCTCCCAAACACAGAGTCATAGAAGAACCCCTATCACCAGCTGTTGGTGATAAGATCTAACAGAAGCGCTGAAGGTGACCCATCTTGCCGCATGATCAGCACTCCACCGAGTCTCTCTAGAAATTCGGACTCATATTCCTACTTCTCCCACACTAGTGGCACACCAACTGGCTACTAGAAGATACATCTTTCCTACTTGGATCTCCCCGTGTAGTCTCCCTGTGGCGCTTCCGGCTATCGGCTGGAGAAGCACTAACTCTGGATATCGAGCTGCCCTGGATCACAACTCCAGATTCCCTCAAATTCCCCTCCGCGATCAGTTTCTTGTTGATGATGGAAGCGATGGAAATCAACCTGAAGATATTCACCTGAGAGCAGATGTCCTGTATGATTCCATCCTCAAACTTAATTTCCAAGAATAACCCATCTCCTCCTAGGAAGGGTGTGAAACGATGAAGATCAGTGAAATAAGAGGAACACTCCATAACCGATAGGGTAACCTACTTCAGGCTCATAAACTCCCGGGCTCGTTTGGACCTCAGTGTATCTGGATAGAAGTAGACATAGAAGATCTGCTGGAACTCCTCCCAAGCCATAACCTGCTGATGACCTTCCTGTGAGATCACATCCCACCATCTCTTGGTGGAATCCTGAATCATGTAAGTAGAGAGCTTGACCCTCCTTTCTGGAGGCATCTCCAGATGCTCAATGATCGTCATCATGGCTTCCATCCAGGACTCTACAGCCTGAGGTCCACCTTCCCCTGAGAAGGTGGGAGCATACTACTGCTGGAAAACCCACTTCAAATCCGCCATATATGGGGAAGGATGCAGTGATCCCTAAAAAGTCTGCATCATCCTCATGAAGCCTTCCTTGAACTGTGCATCAGCACCGATATCATTTATAACTGTTGGTGCCAAGAATGGAACAATAAGAGGATCTCTTGGAAGTCTCTGATCAGCCGTATCTAGCATCTGATCTCTTCCCTGTAACTAGAGGACAACTGGAGGATGTCTCCGTGGCATGACTCTGTAAGGTCAAGCGCACACCTTACAAAAATATTGTCAAGGACTAAAAACTAGAAGTGTAAGAAGGGAATAAAAGAAAGAAAGCACTCATTTTTTTTAAAAACGTGACTACACGACATGTACAATTCCTACACGGCGTGTTCCCTTATGTTATTCACATGGGAGTGTACTTTTTCCTGTAACACCCCAAGCTTCCATGGTATGCTTCTCTTTGAATAATACAATAGCATGTGTTGTATGCAACACTGAGTTCAAGCTCACCACGACTTACCAAACTAGCCGTTAAAAAGCGGTTATGAATAGTATTAACTGAATTTTAAATTTTATATTATGCTTATAATTTTAGAATCCATATTATGAGTTTCTAAGAAATAATTGAAGAACATATTTTTTTTCAGATAAAAGAAGTATTTTTCAAAAAATGAAATTTTACCACCTTTTAATGGCGAAGCCTTTTTAAATCCAATATTTGAAATTTTATATATTCAATTTCACAAAATGAACTTCTTCTTTAGAATCGGGACATAATAATTTAGTTTCAATAAAGTTTTGGTGTTTTTCTGATAACTTTAATATTTGGGTGAATAGTGAAAAATACTATATTTGAACTGAAAAAAACATTTTTAATCAAAATAATTTATATTGTTAAATTAAAAATTTTAATGGTTTGTAAGTATAAATAGATTATATTTTTACCATTTAATCCAATGATGGTCATTGTAAGTAATTTAACTTTGAAATTGGACATAAACAAGTGTCAATCTTTTGATAGTTATTATTTCATAAAAATACACCTTTTGGTTTTGATAGTGGAAATTAAATTTAAATTAATAAATTCAACTTTTATGTTTTGAATTTGGTAAAATAGACTTCATTTTTGTATTTTTAATATAAAAATTAGCTTAGGATGAAATTTTGGTACTTTTCTGAAAACTTTTGATTTTTGATGAATAGTGAAAAAACACTGAGTTATTGGTTAAAACCGACTTTTTATATAAATAATTATTTATTTTATTTAAATTTATTTTTGGTTAAAATAGATACATAATACTTATATAAGTTCAATGTAATTCATTGGAGTCAGTTTATAAGAATTTTAGGCATATAAAAATTTTATTGAACATTTCACCGTCTTTTACCCATCTCCTAGTAGAATTTGGAAATTCACATAAAACCTTATTTTCCCACTTCTATGAGTGGAATTTCAGAAATCTGAGAGACACGGTTAATTTCAAGGAGTAAAATTTGGTTCAATGAGATGAAAATAATTTTTGGTGAATAGTAGCTTTTTACTTTTATTTACCACAGTTAAAAGTAAATAGGGTAATTAAGGGTAAAAATGATATTAATATTACTATAACACATTTCCTAATTTTATTGGACAATTGTATCATGACCAAAAACAACTGTAGGAATTAAATATTATCATTTAGGTCCACTTGGATTAGATTAGGAAATTTATTATTATTTAATTCAAAAAAGAGTTAAAAGAGTTAAAATCAAAGTTTAATTACTAACAAATTTTTAATATCGGGTTATACATAAGATAAATTTTATTGTAAATATTAATTAGAAAGATAAAAATATTTCCTACATAATGGAATTTTTTTTATAATTTTTAGACATTAAATAATTTAATTTATCTATGACACAATGGTGATGCAGTAATTACCCAATTAATAAAATATTAAAATAATTGATATTATAAATATCCAAATAGATGTAATTTGATACTTATTATGAATTAAACTAATTTTAATGGTTAATATGACATGTTATTATTGATTTAATTATTTTTGTTTGAAGTAATCATGCTGTTATAATTTTCACAAAAATCAAATACCCAATAGTGTCAAAATTGACATAAAATTTTTTTTAAAACGAATTTTATATTATTAATAGATATTCAATTCCTAAAAATATAAGGATCGGCCAAAGAACATATATCATTATATTTGTATCATTAATGGACCACATGGGGGTTGCTTGGATGTATATAGTAAGTTTATCAACTTTATAATATAAAAATAAAAAGTGACATGGTAAATGTCAAACTAATTAACTAAGAGTTAAAACTAAAAGATAAGGTTAATATAATGAACCAAACCTCTCTAAAATCTTTTGGTAGAAATTATTTCGACCCATAACCACCATATAATTTGAATAATCTACTTTGGATCCATTATAAACCGAATATGAAACTTTGAGTTTTTCCTAAAGAGCCCCTCCTCCCCCTTATAAAAAGGCACCACTTCTAACCAATTCTTCACACATTCAAAGCCTTTTGGTTTGGCCAACCCCTACCCAATTATTCTCTCAACTTCCATCACGTAAACCTAGAGGCCTTAGTTTGATCAGAAATACAACCTATGGATCCATTTTGATCCAATCAAAAGGAAGAACACGAAGAAGAGGTAATGTTTTCACCACCCTCTTTCAAGTTCCTTTCTTCTTCAACTTCTTCTTTCTTTGTTATTTCCATTAAAAAATAATAACTCCAGTATATTCTATATAATTTTATGTTATTATAAATATGGTAAAACCATATTCAGTATTCTATCCATCATTTGAATGACATTTCACCATACGTGCGTATGTATGGCTTACTGTCTCCACGTCGTGGTGTAATTGTTATTCAAAAACCTTATTATTTGGATGGGTATGATAATGAAAAGTAATTGATTTAAATAATAAATATAACATGATAATGATTATTTATATTTGATATACCATCCAGTTATATATTATTTTAATATCAAAAGAATGATATTGTCGCTCGTGCGTACATACGGATTACCGTCTCCACGAACGCAATGAGATTCATTCCCCATCGTATCCATTCAAGTATAATTATTATTTTATGATTAAAAATAATGTTTAAGGAATTGATATCATTCTGGATATGAATAAGATACTACCTATCCATAACATACTTGTCTTATGTAACAAAACATTTAAAAGAAAATGAGTAAGTTAACACACGAAACGATGATAATACTAAGATATTATCAACAAAGCAATGTTAGAAGATCATATATGATATCATATTAATGTATATTATTATTGTATAATTTAATAAAAATTATTTCACCATTATACAGGAGGTTAACCTACCCTCAACCAAGTAAAATTACAAGGTAAGGGTTTATTTCACAATCTCTTCATTATCCGAGGTTGTTTATACATAATTATCTACTGGGACCTCTTTATCATCCACATCCATGTTTCTTAAAAATGTATTTCAAATCATTCTTACTATTTTACATACTATGGGTTAAAGTCATTTATACCCTTTTTTAATTTTTATATGAAGTTTATAAAGGAATATTTCTTTTGTTTTCCAAACAAGGTCCTTTTTAACATTTTTCGATAGAATTAAGGTAAGAATATATTTTTTTAACTTATACGGTGGGTGCGGCTAATTTTTTCCGTTATAAAATCACTGAATCCTCACTTACAATATTATAAGAATATTTTCAAAGTAAATGTTTACTTTTATAATTATGTGACTTTTAAATTATTTACCAAAATAGATATTTCTCTCAAATATTTTTGATTTCATCTATGTCAACATCCTTTGATAGATTTTAAGCTTATTTGAAGTTGATTTATTATGATACCAAACTTTTGTATTGTATTGAAGGTTTTGTGATATTTTTGACTCTGGATGTGTTATTTTTATACAATTCATGGTTTATGGGGAAATTATTGACATTTCGTATGCTAGTTTTAATACGAATGTTTATGTTATGTTTAAAACTTTTCTTATGGGAATGCATTGGACTTAGTAAGTGACGGGTGGAGCCCGCTATAGCTACTCGATGCATCGGTAGGTCTCTTGAGACAAACTAGCGTCTTGGCACAAGGCCTTGACAAAATCTTATTTGTAGTATTGGCACGAGGCCTTGACTATGTGGTTATGATAGTCTGGCATTATGCATTCCATCATTATGAAAGTGGTTATTGTTATTGCATTTGATTATTCAACTAGTATAATATCCATGTGAATAAGTAAATGGAATCATTACATTTTATTTCTTTCATATTATGCTGAAGTTCAAGTTTAAAAGGCTTTTTTTAGTTATACATTTCCTTAAATGTTTATGCTTATTTATGAAAGTTTCCGCTATATTGTTATCCTTACTGGGCATCTAAGCTCACCCCTTTCTATGTTTTATTTTTTCCCAGATGTGAAGAACTATTTTATGAATGACCCGCATGGATAGTATGAGGGATATGAAGACAAGATTTTGTTGTAGTTTTTTACATTATGATGTAATGTAATACTTATGAATATATCTAGTGTTTCCAAGGATACTAAACTAATCGGTCATTCGAGACTTGATCTTTTGTGATCATGCCAATGTTATGTAATAATGCACCGACTCTGGGTAATTGGGGTCAGGGCGTTATACTACCAAGACTGGTCGTGTAACACCCAAACCACATGGCGTGTTGTTCTAACACAAGGTGTGTACTTGAATACTCTTCCACTACCCGAGTCCTTCTACACAGCTAAGCCACACGACTCTCCTAAGACAAGACTACACAGCATGTTCAATGTAGACATGGTGTGTACTAAGAAATCTTCCCCTGGCCTATGTTGTTAGTGACACGGCCTAACACACAGCTCACACTACACGGCGTGTTTTAGACGGATACAACGTGTACGAGAAAGGATAACACTGACCCGTGTTGTTCGTGACACGGCCGAGTGCCTGGGTTAGACTACAAGAAGTGTTTAGACAGAACACGGTGTGTATAAGAAGAGACTCCACTGACTCGTATTGTTAGTTACACGGGAGGTCACAAGGTCAACACTACATGACATGTTCAACTTGTACATGGTGTGTTCTCTAATAATCTCCATATCCTATGTCTCTACCCACATAGCCAATGACATGGTTAGTGACTACACAGTGTGTACATAAAGTACATGGTGTGTACTTAAGAAAAATAGTTTCTTCCAAAACAGAAGAACACATGGTGTGTAATCAAAACTACACGGTGTGTATTCTGGGTTTTTCTAGACAGTAAGCCATAGAAACTACTCTGGAACCCAAAAAAACACTGAAACAAACATTTAAAGTGCTAAATTTTGATCCGTGAGGGCCCATACTCCCCGTGAATAAAAGTTTGGAATCTTATACATGTTATAACAAGGTAAACAAGTCAATGATCCACCAAGTTTCGGTGTATGAGGGCCCATAACACCTCAAGAACTAATGTTTGGCATTCATTCAGAAAAAACCTTATGAAAACAATACCTTATCAAATATTAGGTATTTTATCAAGGAATATATCACAATGGCGTGCATATTCTACAAACAATCTATCACAACAACATGTAACTACTAATGCTCCCTAAATGGCATGGAAAGAATGCATGACATGTGATTTATAGCAAGTGACTATATGATGCATGAGATGGAATACCCTCATCTCCTTAGGTTGTGCTAGAAATAGAACCTCAATAACATAAAATATAACCATAAAAAAACATGTGAGTCACCTAATGGTGAAAATCAAGGCAACCATAAACATTCCAAACCAGAAAATTGCATTGAACATGGTAGATTGGATTTTACCTATACACAGGTTAGCTACTCTCCAGCACAACTAATTACCAAATACCTATTCCATCCTATCCCCGGCTATAGGCTCCAAATAGTATGTCATGAGAAAATAATTCCTTTGATACCACATTGTAACGTCCTGGTTCCAGAATCCACCCAGAGGCTCCCCGTATCTGATTGGTCACATGGCCTCCAGAACATTTCCCCGAATGCCAGAGGCTACTGACTAGCAGTGAGGGGATTGGGTGTGATAGTGGGGAAAATATTCCCTCATTGGAAGAGTATACAGTAGAATAATGTAATAGCAAAAACGGAAGCAGTAATAATCCATACAAAAATAAACAGTAGAAGACTGGAAACAATAAACTGGAGCGCGTGCGCGTGCACACACACACACACACACACACACATATATATATATAGATGAATGATGAATGATAAATATGTATAGGAAAGCATCCAAACAAATCACAATGCTGGAATACAAAATAGTACTAATCCAAATTACAAATGAAAGTAGATAAATAGCTCCTTAGCATCACAAGCCTCATCTTTGTCCCATGCTCTCCTGCTCCACAAAAATCAAGAACCTAAAGTAAAAGGGAGCTTGCCCTTATCTATACTTACTGCAATATAAACTGTTTGGGCCCAAAAACATGGCCCAAATAGAGTGTGAGACTAAATCCCAGTAGGAAACCACCAAGAGATATGTTCCTAGTAGTCAGTGAATATACGACAGGCAGCAAGATAATAATTGCAGTAAACAAGGAAGTACCTCAGGTAAACAATTCACAGATTCAATGCATTCAGGTTCATATAACAAGTGACAGCTAGAAAAGTAGGTAAAAATATAGATAACCCTCTGGGAAGTATTCACAGCCTATCCCCTCTAGTCCTACCTAGAAACACAAAAAAACCCTCTGGTTAGTACACTCAGTCTAACCCCTATGGTTTATCTTAAGCATAGACTCTCTGAGGAAGCACTCACCCTCAATTCCTCCTATAGTCTCGTATTGGTAAGTAAAGGCGCTTTGGGGAAGCACTCAACATCTATTACTCCTATGGCCTGCATAGAGGAACTACAGACACTCTGAGGAAGCACTCAATGTCAATTCCCCTTGTGGTCTCGAATCAAATAATTATAAAGACACTCTGGAGAAGCCCTAAATGTTCATTCTCCCTAGAGTCTATACACCAGGTTCACATGGCCCTATATAAGTCAAGAAATTATAGAATCACATATCAGGCAAGGTAAAACTCATGAACTACTTGGATAGCATTCTAGAATATAAAATCATAACAGAGCAATAGTCACACCATCCAACAATACAAGGCATGGAAAACAAACTGATGCCTAACAGGTAAGGCTAGACCAAATAGTCACAAAAAAACATGCATGGGAAAAACATTCAAAGCATATCAATTCACCTTATTCACAAATAATTACGATCTACTCAATCATACAGGCATAACAAGAAAACAATAGGGCTAAAATGGTAAATGCACAATACCCCATTCATGGGTATTAGGAAAATTTGCACATAAAACTCAAATAATTTCAACAAAAAGGAAAAAACCACCTACCTCAGCGTTGGGAGATCAATATACTTGAATCTAGAGGCTTGAATTGCCTTTGAAAACCGTAGATCTAAGAAAACGTATAAAAATTTCAAACCATGATAACTCATGAAATAGGATAAACCAGAATATGAAGCTATAAGAGAAGAGAGAACTCACCGATGTGATTACAACGCAACTGACGATGTTAGATTCGAAGTATGGATGCTCGCTTGGCGGTTCATCGAAGATCTATGGTTGTACGAAGCTCTCGGTCGAACGAGACCTAAAAGAAGTGTGTTCTAGCGATTAGACGCAACCCCAGAGCATTTAATGAAAAAGAAAGAAAGTACACGGCGTGTACTTTTGAAGTAAATAGTGTGTACTAGACATTTTTGTACTTAACTTTAGGCGGCCTCTAGGTCACCCCAACATGGCCGTGTGCATGGCCACTACACGACCAGCACAGGGCTACCTTTCGTAACCGAGTACACGGCGTGTACTCATAAAGTACACGGTGTGTACTTTGAAAATTTCCAAAATCTCATCTTTTTCTTAAAAAGGACCAGAAAGGGAAGACATACGTGAAAATAAAGTTCGGGTTCTTACACGTAATGTCTAATTATGGCCTATATATCACTTGATAGACTCTCATGAATATTTATTCCATATACTTAGTTATTGATAGTAGTGTTTCCTCAGGATATTTTTGATTGAAATGGGAATCCGAAAACACAAGGTGTGTCCTCAAATATGTCTCGATGAAAGATAACTTATGAGGAATCCTTTAGTATTACATGGTAATTAAGCGTTCTTTAATGAGTTAGGTTAGTTTTTATTAGCCTTTATATGGGTCTTTGACCTAGAAAAACCCTTGTTTGAGGAAACTCAAGAGTGATGGGTGGCTTATTTGGATTAAAATCCCTTCATATAGGTGGTCAGGATTGTTATATATAGCCTTAGTGTTTAACGCCTTTGGAACGGGTAGCTTAGTGAGTAGTATATGATTGGTGAAACCAATTCCTAAAAAAATACATTCATTAACATTATGATATATAACTAATATCATTTATGCTTATGGTGATTATTAAATCAACCATCCTTATGTTTATGATTATAATGATTATCTTTTTTCTGTTATTATGTTGAGGTTATAGTGATAACCCATTCAATTTTTTGTATGTAAATTATTATATAGATATATTTCATTCACTTAATTATTAATTATTTATAATTATATCCCATTCACTGGTAGTGGTTATGTCTCTATGATAGTCTGTTCACATTTATAATGATATTTTTCTACGATAAGTCATTAACCCATGTCATGTATATGATGATAACCTATTCATCCATAGTTTCTATAAGAGTAGTGATTTCTCATTCATTCATATGCCTTTAAGTATGGTGATATCCTATTCACCTTGGTATTGTTGTGGTGGTATCCCATCCACTTATATTATGATGTTTTAGTGATAGATCATTTAATTTCTTCTAATGATGACTACCCATTCAACTTTTATTATTGAGTTATGATAAACCATCCACCCATATACCTTATGATTGAGATAAATTTCTTACCTTATTATGATAGTGATTGCCTATTCACATTATAATTATTATGGGGCTAGATAATTCAATTTATTGTAATGGTTTTTATTTATTAACCCAATTATGATTACAATGATAGCCTACACACCTATTAATGGACTAGGCCAATAACCCATTCACCTAGTCTCATGTTATGAGTGATGACTACCCATTCATGCATACTCATTTCCAATAATGAAACTCTATTCACCTATAATATTGAGGATAGAGGTGATAATCTTTTTATCTACAATATTGATGGTGATACCCTGTTATCCTAATATACTAATTCTAGGTATGTTAATTCATTCATTTTGCATATATGTTCATACTATGTGAACACTATCCCATTATGACATTATCTGAGTAGTTATGATTGTTATTTTGGGTGGCTATTAGGACCCCAGTATATGAATACTTATTTGTTGCAATTATTTTATTATTATATCATATTGTGTGTGAAACCATGTCTGTAAAAGTATATATTTAGTGGAAAGTTGGTGGACTCCTATTGATTTTCACTCATACCTAGCATTAGAATCACCATTTTCATGAAAAATTTGTGGTATATGATACTGATAATGGAAGGGTACCTTTATTCAATGGTTTATTTGGGACTATAGGGAAATATTTTGGAGATTGGATTGGGTAGTTTCTTGAGACACGTTTTTCTATGTATAAAATCTTTTTTACATTTTGGATATTATTATATATGATCATACCATGGGTGATATTACTCTTGATGTATACCTTGAATGACATTTCATTGTGATACATTTTTTATTTCATCTGATGATATTTATCTATGGTTTTTTTCAATGTAATTTCCATATCATTATGTTTATGTAGATAATGATTAAAATTTATTTCTTAATTATTTATAATTATATGATAAAAGGGTTTAATATATACATGATTTGTCGATCTACCCTCTCTAATAGTATCAATCCTCTGACATATGATGAAGTGGGGTTTAGGTCACATGGCACCTCTAGCTCAATATTATTTTTGGGACCGAGTTGGGTGATCACTCTAAGTAACCTTAAGGATTGATAAGGGATTATTAAGAGAGTCCATTTAAGGTAAAAGTTCATCATAAGATAAGTTATACTTAGGGTGGAAAAGTGATTTAATAACCTATTGATCATTTCACCTTGGGGTTAGTGTATGGAGTGAGTTATTAATGAACCGTATGGCTAAGTAATCATATAATAAGATACTAATGAGATGGAAATAAGTGAGATGGTAAAGGATAATAGTGGTTTAAATCATATTTTTCTTAGAATTTATCAAATTTATGATAAATGAAGCGAAATGATTTTTTGAAAATATGAATTCCTGGTGAATATGATGAAGTATGGTGATATCATTACTAAAGAAAAAAAATAATAAGTAGAATAATTTAAGTGAGATATTCTGTTAATTCTTATTAATTGAGTTTGAAAGAATAAAATTTGTTATGGAATTGAAGTCTTGGTCATCTTGGTCAAAATAAAATGAACAAGATTACAAAACGATAAAATTTCCTTGATGTTCCAATGCTAAATAGAGAAAGGAAATAGTTTTTTTATACAAGAAAATAGTGGGATTTTTTGAAATCCCTTTTTCCAAGGACAAATACATTCGGTAAAGAATTGTCTGGTGAAAAAGAGGCTGAATTTTTCTTATCCCCCTTTACATGTGACTAGATCACTTCTAAACCTAGGTCTCTTTGCATACCTCATATCCATTCATACCTAGTCTATTCACACTCTTCTCTTCCTACATTACCAATACATTCACAAGACTTATTTAATCCATTCCTATTCCATCCAAATTACACTATTTCATTCCCTAGTAAACCTATGTAAATATTTTATTACACCAAGATTCCATTTGAATCTCTTCCATGCATGAATCTCATTTCAATAAGTTAATCCATGCTCAAGACTCGTACTTGGGGTTCTCAGCTTACTGGGGATTGGAGGGTGGTTTTTTCTTTAACTTTGTTCCATACCCACCATATGCCTCAAAATAGATCTAATACCCCCATTTAGAAGAAGAATATCAATATCATATCACCTCATAATTTTAGAAGAGAAACCATCTATGTGCATTCCCTATTCATCAACTTCCCCTTCAGGTTACTCCCTAAGTCAAACCTTAAGAAAGATAAAATGGAAAATGAGGGAAATTATATTAATCAAAGGTTTTAAAATTATTTTTTTTAAATAACACTTTTCCTTTAAAATTAGGATGAAGGACCTTAGGTCATCAAAGGAAAATAATACTAGGGCATTACAAACCCAACTCACACTAGAGGTACCCCACTAGGGAACCATACACCCAATTCAACTAAGAGATATAATACCTAGGAGATACTTTGCCTTTATCTATTAATATGGTAACCACTTCACCCATTACCATATTAGGTTGAAACTTTACCCTTTTCCATATTCTTGGGTGCCACTTCACTTCAGCCTCTTTATTAGGGTGTGACTTCACCTAGGTACTTACACTTGTTTTCCATTTCACCTAGGTATAATAACTGGGTGATAATTGATTAGTCACTGAAAGTGGATAATATTAATTGATAATATCTTAATATTAATGTGTTTCAAAGTTCATAAACATCGATTTTAGTCCAATTTATAAATTGAACTTCATTTCCCATTATTGTGCAATTCATGCTTAAAGTGTCGATTTGGGACCACTCAATAAAATTCTTTTTAAAAAAACATTGTTCATAATTTTAATTTTATATTTTGTTATATGATTAATCACTTTATTTGGAACATTTTATCTTTTAGGTCCGATGAATGAATCCCAAGGGAAGATAGAGATATTTTCTCCAAAATGCATAAATTTACTCGAGAAAGCATAATGGGCCAAAGGCCCATCAAACAAATGTGGGCCCCACAAACCAATCCCAATGAATCTCAATTTCTTACAGTAGAAATAGAAAAATATGAGGATCATTTTATTCAACTGTGGATAGAGCTAATTATGAATTTTTCCTGATAATAAAGGGATCTGAAGTTGAGATTTAAATGGTGGGCCCGACATAAATGCACATAAAGCCATCCCACCATTTTGACCATAACATCCAAATGGCTACACCAGATTTCCTGAAATTTTTACAGCTCATAGTGGAAATATGGAAAAGAATAGTTCTCTTCTACAACCCCTCCTGATTCGACCTCCATAAATTAATTATTCACACGTCAAAACGGTGGATGAATCTGGATGAATCTCCGGGTCAACTTCAAAACGTCAAATTCCCTTTATTTTCTCATGCTCCTTTTAACCCTCCTAATTAATGGAGATGTAATTTATTATTGGGGGGTGTATCTAAGTCTCCAAATATTCCTATATAAAGAGCTTATACTGAAAAAAATAGGGAGGATATTTTTGTTTGGAATGGAAGCTTTTATTTTCCTTCAATTGTAATTTCCTACTTTCTTTTTGTAATCGCATCGTCAATTTCCCTAATGTAAGTTTTTCTTTCACGTTAAATATCATAATAAAATTTATTATTCTTCATCACTTTTTCTTTTCCTTTTCATCACACATTGATACCATTGAATCAAGGTGTGAATTTATTCACACCAGCACTTGTGAATTCAATCACACAACGGTGGAGTGTTCATTTTTCAATAATTTTCTTCTTCTTCAATTCTGCCCCCATAAGTCTACATCCCGCTTCCATTGGTAGAACAACATAAATGGAGGGATAACCACTAAATGGCTAATCCAAGGGAGTATAAAGGTCAGGGATTGGATGTTATTTCATATACTTTAATTTTTAAATCTATTGGTTGTTTTATGATTTCCATTCGATGAGTTATGTTCTTCTTTGTCTTTTCCATGTTTAACGACGACACATTTTAAGTGCTAGTACAATCTACTTCCATTGAGTGCTCATTAAAGTGATCCTCAAAGTGAATTAGTGATTGTACATGGAATTTTGTAGGGATTAAATTGGTGAATTATTTGGGAGAATTATCTTGCTGTTTGGATGCGTCTTCAATTAATGACATGAAATTTTTAAGAAAAGAAATTAATCCAATCCACCCCAAGCAAAACCCTAAGATAAACCCATCATTAATAATTGTTTACTTCACATCATTTTACATACCTTTTATTTAAATTATATCATTAGTTCTACAATTAAAATCTACCTCAATGTTGGCTACTTCATAGCCAATCCATCAACAAATTTGAGTGTCTCGAGGTTTCTTCTTCGGTACCTGTGGATTCGATCCCTACTTGTACTTCAACGACCGCTTTTACCAGTAGGGTAAATTTGGGTGCAACCAAATTTTGTCGCTGTTTCCAAGGACTAAGTAAGTTACATTATAACATCTTTCAATTCTCTCCCATTTCTCTTTTCCCATCCCATTTCTCTTCTCTTTACACCTTTCTATTTTTTGGCTCCTGAAAATCGCAATTCCAAATTTCTAAATACATGCAATGGAGTATAGTCAACAATATCCCTTCACAAACTCAGGATGGAATCAATTAGTAAATCTACAATGAGAATCACCAATATTTTTTAATTAATTTGATCAACATTTGAATGAATACCCCGCACCCGATAACATGAACGATATTTGTAATGATGAATGTTTAAAAGATCAATTTCCATACCTATCAAAAATGATTGAAAAGATAAATAATGATGTAGAACATGATGTATAAACATCTATCAACCATTCTCCTGAAAAAATTCTAGAAAAATTGTGTGAAAAAATGGATAAAATGAATTCAGAAGTTTCATCACTTAGATTAGAAATACAAAGCATTGAGACTTCTGAGGAACCAATTCCCACTCAGGATGTCCTTTCCTCATCACTGATAGAAGAATCTTTTGTCCCAAAAACCACTAATGAATTTAAAAAATAACTAACCTTTGGATATGGGATAACTGAATAAGATCAATGAAATGTTGAAGGGTCTTTAAATCAGAAGGAAATCGAGTTTTTGGACTCAAAAGAGGAAAATTTGTCATCATGGGTTGAGTTTTCTGAATATAACTCCATTGATAAATTTTCAAAAGCACCAATCATTGAACCATTAGAAGATATCATAAACAATGAGTCAATTCACATTCCTGATATTCAACTTTCTAGATGAATATTATTTTCAAAAAGAACCAATTCTTTCTAAATGTTTTGGAGAGGAAACTGATTTTGATTTAATTTTTCAATCTTATTTAGGAAATTTCAATGAACCCGTGCTCAAAATTATTTTACTTCCTTCCATACTCAATAATCCCTCCATTTATGATAACCAAGACCATTCAATTATCATCCATTTCAATCAAGAATCTCACAAAGTAGGAATGAACCTTTAAATATAAGGAAATACTTCATATGAAACTCAATCAACCATTACCGAAATTCCTTGCACTTTCACACTCATTGTTAAGCATGGGATTTCACATGGAAAAAATTCTAAAACAATAATTAATCTAAATCTTGTCGAGGTGGATAAAAATGGGTTCCTAAAAATTTTGAAAGTTGGAATTGGATAATTTTGGGGGTTCAAGTCGAGCTAATGACGTTAAACAAAAGTGATGCATGGGAGGCAACCCATGGTTTTCATGTTTCCATTCATTTTGAATCGTTTTTTTTTAATTTAAAAAATTACTATATATTGTTGACATATTCATATTTTATGAGTAAGGATGGGTATGATAGGAGAGTTCCATATTCATCCATGTCACATGATGTGATCTCTGATTAATACCTTACCCAAAAAATTAAAAAGAAGACAATGTATCATCAGATTATTTTATTTTTTTTATTTTTGTAGGTTAAATATATATATATATATATATATAAGAAAAAATTAAAATGAAATGTCTTAGGTCGTAGGGAAAATCCCATCACATCCATCTAAGCTGTTGAGACTCAAATCCAGGATTGAAGAGAGACTATGGCATGCACTTTCATCATCAACCACTAGGTGAATTCATTCCATTATTATCATTTTAAATTTCCACTTTGAACAAATATCCCATACCCCTTTCTATGTTTTCTTTAAACACCAGGGACAGTTTTATTCTATGTTGGGGGGGGATGAAATAATTTTTTTTTCTGGTGAATAATATCATTCATGGAAAGAGAAATTCCTTTAACCTTGAACATGATAACACACATTGAAAACTCTGAAATTGGATATCTAATAATTAACCATGCCTTGATTCTGATTTTAATGCATGTTTATGTTCATGAGCATATTTTTTGGAAAGTGAGGTTGTCTGATATGATTTTTTGAATTTTAAATTTTAATCCTCCTAATAAAAATTCTACAATGCACGTCTTCTGGATCTTGGGTGTAAATTTGAGTTCTTGGTTCCCTTTCATTATAGCATAGGGTTCTGGGGTCACTTTTAGTTTAATATGAGTATCCAAAAAAACAAAACAAAACAAAGATTGAAAAAAAATAATGACCACATAGAGAAATGTTTTGTTCAAATGCGTGGCTTCTGGAACATGGGGATCGTGACTCCATAGTTGTCTTGCATAGAGTTAGGCTTTATATCTCTATTGTAGAGCATGAAATTAACAATATGTGTGGAGTCCGACACTTGGGGATCGTGACTCCATAGTTGTCTTGCCAGAGTTAGTCTTTTAATATCTATTGTGGTTAAAAAAACAAACAAAAACAAACAAAACAAATTTGATACTCATCTTAAGGTTTAATGTGATCCCCGCCTAGAACTTCCATTTTTCCTCCTTGAACAATAAAATGGGCCCCATGTCTTTTGTGATGCACAACACCTTATCATGCTTAATAGAAATGGATGAAATGTGGTGATGAATTTGAACAATGGAATGGGCTTGGGCTTGGGATATGCTTATGGGCCTACATTTTTTTAAATGATTTTTATGGTTTTCATAATTTTTTTGGTATGATGTCTTTGGGTGAGCAATGTGTATTAAAATGTTTTTGGAAAATGGAATTTGAATTTCATATTTGAAATATATTTTTCTTGGGACTCACAAAACTTAAGTTGGGGGTGTGATTAGTCACTGAAAGTGGATAATATTCATTTTTAATATCTTAATATTAATTTGTTTCAAAGTTCATAAACATCAATTTCAATCCAATTCAGAAATTGAACTTCATTTCCCATCATTGTGTAATTCATGCTTAAAGTGTCAATTTGGGACCACTCAATAAATTGCATGTTAAAAATACATTTTTCATCATTTTAATTTTATCTTTTGGTATATGATTCATCAATTTATTTGGAACATTTTATCTTTTAGGTCCGATGAATGAATACCAAAGGAAGATGGAGATTTTTTCTCCAGAATGTAGATATTTACTAGAGAAAGCATAATAGGCCTAAGGCCCATCAATCCAATGTGGGTCCCAGAAACCAAGCCCAATGAAGCTAGAATTTTTACAGTAGAAATAAAAAATTATGAGGATTATTTTATTCAATTGTGGATGCAGCTAATTCTGAATTTTTCATAATGATAAAGGGATCTAAAGTTGAGATTTAAATGGTGGGAATGACATAAATGAACATAAATTCATCCCACCATTTCGACCATAACATCCAAACTGCTACACCAAATTTCCTGAGTTTTTTACATATCATAGTGGGAATATGGAAAAGAATATTTCTATTCTACAATCCATCTAGATTCAACCTCCATAAATTAATGATTCACACGTCAAAACGGTGGACGAATCTGGATGAATCTCCGGGTCAACTTTGAAACGTCAAATTCCCTTGATTTTCTTACTCTCCATTTAACCCTCTCAAATAATGGATATGTAATTTATTTTTGGGGGTTGTATCTAAGTCTCAGAATATGGCTATATAAAGAGCTTATGCTTAAGGGAATAGGGGGGGATATTTTTGTTTGGAATGGAAGATTTTTTTTTCTTTCAATTGTAATTTCCTACTTTCATTTTGTAATCGCATCGTCAATTTTTCTAATGTAAGTTTTTCATTCACGTTAAATATCTTAATAAAATTTATTATTCTTATACACTTTTTCTTTTCCTTTTCTTCACACATTGATAACGTTGAATCAAGGTGTGAATTTATTCACAACAGCACTTGTGAATTCAATCACACAATGGTGGAGTGTTCATTTTTCAATAATTTTCTTCTTCTTCAATTCCACCCCCATAAGTCTACATTCCGCTTCCATTTGTAGAATATAATCAATGGAGGGATAACCACTTAAGGGTTAATCCAAGGGAGTAGCAAGGTCAGGGATTGGATGTTATTTCATATACTTTAATTTTTAAATCTGTTTGTTATTTTAAGATTTCCATTCCATGAGTTATGTTCTTCTTCATCTTTTCCAAGTTTAACGATGACACATTTTAAGTGCTAGTACGATATATTTCCTTTGAGTTATCAGTAAATTGATCCTCAAAGTGAATTATTAATTGGCCTTTTAATTGTGTAGGGATTAAATTAGTGAATTATTTGGGAGAATTATCTTTTTTTTATGCGTCTTCAATTAATGACATGAAATTTTTAAGGAAAGAAATTTATCCAATCCACCCCAAGCGAAACCCTAAGATCAACCCATCATCAATAATTTTTTAGTTCACATCATTTTCCTTATCTGTTATTTAAATTATATAATTAGTTCTCCAATTAAAATCTACCTCAATGTTAGCCACTTCATAGCCAATCCATCAAAAAATTTGAGTGTCTCAAGGTTTCTTTTTCGGTCCCTGTGGATGCGATCCCTACTTGTACATCAACGACCGCTTTTACCAGTAGGTTAAATTTGGGAACAACCAAATTTTGGCACCGTTTCTGGGTACCAAGTAAGTTACCTTAGAACATCTTTCTATTCTAACCCATTTCTCTTTTTCCATCCCATTTCTCTTCTCATTACACCTTTCTATTTTTTGGCTCCTGAAAATCATGATTCAAAATTTCCAAATACATACAATGGATTGTAGTCAACAATATCCCTTCACAAACTCTGGATGGAATCAATTAGTAAATCCACAATGAGAATCACCAATATTTTTTAATTACTTTGATCAACCTTTGAATGAATACCCCACACCCGATAACATGAACGATATTTATAATGACAAATGTTTAAAAGATCAATTTCCATACCTATCAAAAATGATTAAAAAGACAAATAATGAGGAATTCTATGATGTACAAACATCTATCAACCTGAATCTTGAAGAAATTCTTGAAAAATTGTGTGAAAAAATGGATAAAATAAATTCATAAGTTTCATCACTGAGATTATAAATTCAAAGCATTGAGACTTCTGAGGAACCCATTCCCACTCAGGATGTCCTTTCCTCATCACTGATAGAAGAATATTTTATCAGTAAAACCACTCATGAATTTAAAAAAGAGCTAAACTTTGGATATGTGATAACTGCAGAAGATCAACGAAATGTTGAAGGGTGTTTAAATCAGAAGGAAATTGATTTTTTGGACTCAAAAGAGGAAAATTTGACATCATGGGTTGAGTTTTTTGAATATAAATCCATTGATTAATTTTAAAAAGTACCAATCATTGAACCATTAGAAGAGATCACAAACAATGATTCCATTCCCATTCCTGGTATTCAACTGGACAATTTTCTAGATGAATCTTATTTTCAAAATGAACCAATTCTTTCTAAATGTTTTCGAGAAGAAACAAATTTTTATTCAATTTTTCAATCTTCTTTAGGAAATTTCAATGAACCTGAGATCAAAATTATTTTAATTCCTTCCCTACTCAAGAATCACTCCATTTATGATAACCAAGACCATTCAATTATCATCCATTTTCATCAAGAATCTCACAAAGTTGGAATGAACCTTGAAAAAATAGGAAATATATCGTATGAAACTCAATCAACCATTACCGAAATTCCTTGGACATTCACACTCATTTTTAAGCATGTGATTTCAAATTGAAAAAATTATAAAAAAATAATTAATCTAAATATTGTTGGGGTGGATAAAAATGGGTTCCTAAAAATTTTGAAAGTTGGAATTGGATAATTTTGGGGGTTCAAGTCGAGCTAACGACATTAAACAAAAGTGTTGCATGGGAGGAAACCCATGTTTTTCATGTTTCCAATCATTTTGAATCATTTTTTTTCATTTAATAAATTACCATATACTGTTGACATATTCTTATTTTTTGAGTAAGGATGGGTATGATAAGAGAGCGCCATATTTATCTGTGTCACATGACATGATCTATGAGTAATACCTTACCCAGAAAATTAAAAAGAAGACAATGTATCATCAGTTTATTTTATTTTTATATTTTTTGTAGGTTAAATATATATATATATATATAATAAAAAATTAAAAGGACACTTCTTAGGTCATAGGTAAAAGCCCATCACATCTGTCCAAGCAGTTGAGACTCGAATCTAGGATTGAAGAGAGACTGTGGAACACACTTTCATCATCAACCACCAGGTGAATTCATTCCATTATTATCATTTTAAATTTCCTCTTTGAACAACTCTCACATACCCCTTTCTATGTTTTCTTTAAACACTAGGGATAGTGTTATTCTATGTTAGGGGGAGATGAAATAAAAAATTATTTTTTTGGTGAATAAGAATATGCATGGAAAGAAAAATTCCTTTAACCTTGAACATGATAACACACATTGAAAACTCTGAAATTCAATATCAAATAATTTTTCATGCCTTGATTTTGATTTTATTAAATGTTTAAGTTCATGAGCATAGTTTTTGGAAAGTGCGGTTGTCTGATGTGATTTATCAATGTTTACATTTTAATCCTCTTAATAAAAATTACACAATTCATTTCTACTGGATCTTGGGTGTAAATTTGAGTTCTTGGTTCCCTTTCATTATAGCATAGGGTTCTGGGGTCACTTTTAGTTTAATTTGAGTATCCAAAAATAACAAAACAAAAAAAATTGAAAAATATAATGACCACATAGAGAAATGTTTTGTCCAAATGCGTGGTGTCTGGAACTTGAGGACCGTGACTCCATTGTTGTCTTTCACAGAGTTAGGCATTATATCATTATTGTAAATCATGTAATTGACAATATGTGTGGCATCCGACACATGGGGATTGTGACTCCATAGTTGTCTTGCCCAGAGTTAGTCTTTTCATATCTATTGTGGTTAAAAAAAAAACAAAAAAAAAACACAAAATTGGATAATCATCTTATGGTTTAATGTGATTCCCACCTAGCACTTCCATTTTTGTCCTCCTTGAACAATAAAATGGGCCCCATGTCTTTTGTGATGCACAACACCTTATCATGCTTAATTGAAATGGATGAAATGTGGAGATGAATTTGAACAAAGGAATGGACTTGGGATTGGGATATTCTTATGGACCTAGATTGTTTTAAATGATTTTTATGGGTTTAATAATTTTTTTAGTATGAGGTATTTGGGTGAGCAATGTGTATTGAATTTTTTTTGGAAAATGGAAGTTGACTTTCATATTTGAAATATATTTTTCTTGGGACTAGCAAAACTCAAGTTGGGGGTGTGATTAGTCACTTAAAGTGGATAATATTCATTTCTAATATGTTTATATTAATGTTTTTCATAGTTCATAAACATCAATTTTAGTCCAATTCAGAAATTGAACTTCATTTCCCAACATTGTGCAATTCATGCTTAAAGTGTCAATTTGGGCCCACTCAATAAATTGCTTTTTAAAAATACATTGTTCATCATTTTAGTTTGATATTTTGGTATATGATTCATAACTTTATTTGAAACATTTTATCTTTTAGGTCTGATGAATGAATCCCAAGGTAAGATAGATATTTTTTCTCCAGAATTCAGATATTTACTGGAGAAATCATAATAGGCATAAGGCCAATCAAACCAATTTGGGGCCCACAAACCATGCCCAATGAAGCACAAAATTTTAAATTAGAAAGAGAATAATATGAGGATCATTTTATGAAACTGTGTCCAGAGCTAATTCTGAATTATTCATGATGATAAAGGGATCTGAAGTTGATATTTAAATGGTGGGATCGACATAAATGCACATAAAGTTATCCCACCATTTCGACCATAACATCCAAACGGCTAGACCAAATTTCATGAAATTTTTACTGCTCATAGTGGACAGA
Source organism: Viscum album (assembly GCA_963277665.1). Taxonomy (NCBI): domain Eukaryota; kingdom Viridiplantae; phylum Streptophyta; class Magnoliopsida; order Santalales; family Viscaceae; genus Viscum; species Viscum album. The sequence continues at coordinate 1,070,948,640 of OY728127.1, read as the reverse complement.
TGGACAATAATATTTATCTTCTACGATTCCTCTGGATTATACTTCCATCAATTAATGATTCACATGTCAAAACGGTGGACGAATCTCGATGAATCTCCAGGTCAACTTCAAAATGTCAAATTCCCTTGATTTTCTCACTATGCTTTTAACCCGCCCAATTAATGGAGATGTAATTTATTTTTGGGGGGTGTATCTAAGTATCCAAATATTTATATATAAGGATCTTATTCTGAAGGGAATAAGGGGGATATTTTTGTTTGGAATGGAAGCTTTTATTTTCTTTCAATTGTAATTTCCTACTTTCATTTTGTAATCTCATCATCAATTTCCCTAATGTAAGTTTTTCTTTCACGTTAAATATCTTAATAAAATTTATTCTTATTCTTCAATTTTTCTTTTAATTTTCTTCACACGTTGAAAACTATGAATCATGGTGTGAATTTATTCACACCAACACTTTTGAATTCAATTACACAACGGTGTAGTGTTTATTTTTCAATAATTTTCTTCTTCTTCAATTCCGCCCCAACAAGTCTACATCCCTCTTCCATTGGTAGAATAACATCAATGGAGGGATAACCACTTAAAGGTTAATCCAAGGGATAACAAGGTTTAGGATTGTATGTTATTTCAAATACTTTAATTTTTAAATCTGTTTTTTATTTTAATATTTCCATTCGATGAGTTATGTTCTTCTTCGTCTTTTCCAAGTTTAACGCCAACACATTTTAAGTGCTAGTACGATCTATTTTTTTTGAGTTCTTAGTAAAGTGATCCTCAAAGTTAATTGGTGATTGGACTTGGAATCGTGTAGGGATTAAATTGGTGAATTATTTGGGTGAATTATCTTGTTGTTTGGATGCATCTTCAATTAATGACATGAAATTTTTAAGAAAAGAAATTTATCCAATCCACCCCAAGCGAAACCCTAAGATCAACCCATCATCAATAATTGTTTAGTTCACATCATTTTCCTTATCTGTTATTTAAATTAAATCATTATATCTCCAATTAGAATCTACCTCAAAGTTGGCCACTTCATATCCAATCCATCAACAAATTTGAGTGTCTCAAGGTTTCTTCATCGGTCCCTATGGATTCGATCCCTACTTGTACTTCAACGACCGCTTTTACCAGTAGGGTAAATTTGGGTGCAACCAATAACTCACCCAGGTCTTATACCAGGGTTCTAACTCACCTAGGTATTATACATTTTCTATACTTTTCCTAGGTCATATACTTGGGCGACACGTAGCCCAATTCCTATACTTGGGTGCCACTTTTCCCAAGTCCTATAAATGGGAACCACTTCTCCCAGGTCTCAAACTTGTTCTCCATTTTTCCTTCCAATACCATTAATGATAATTTATTCAAACCTCCTACATAGCCTCAAGAGATATATTATTGGTTTATTAATTCCATAAAAATCCCCTTGTATCATTCATTTCTTTTTCAATGGATCTCCCCTGGTTCTCCTCTTGAGTCGATAGCTCCCTCAGGGTGTTTCAATTATGTAGTTCCTTGAAAATAGGGCCCCCATCATTAGATGATTGATAAAATCACCATTGTCTCAATATTATCATCTTATATATCTCATATCAAGAATATTTATAGGTATTATACTCAAATATCCTATTTTATCCACTTAATGAGCCAGAGATACATCTATAATCATCCTACTATGTGCAATACCTGACATCTTCCTCATCAGGTCATACTACTTATGATTCCAATCATCATTCATTGTCCAGTTATCAACAGATAAGAGGCGGACACATACATGGGACTCCTCCTAAGGTTTATTCCACAACAATATTCTCATTTATGATCTCATAGATATGATCACTATTAATGACCTATACTCATATGGGTATCCCACACATAAGCCCCGACCATTCCTCATTGGTCCATATCCAACATGAGTCTAGTTCCCCTTATATAATTACCAATTAACTAGAGTTGGATATCTATAGTTGGGGATCCTACTATATTTAGGCCTTTATAATTACCCATGAGTCTAATCCTCCTTCATCTTATAGTTAATAAGGGTTATGAGGTGTATATTCACATATAGGGTCTCCTAGTAGATGTATGACCCATCCCCTTCACCCTTGATCTATATTCCCTATCATTCTACCCATATCTTATCCTATCAATTTACTAACATTCAAGATGAACCATAAAGGGACTCTCATTTGTAATCATTTCTCATTATTTCATTTTTACCAAGTTCATTGAACATACATCCATACTACATGATGTTAAACTACCTAGACTGATCCTATAACATGAACTTAAACTGTGTAACTCAAACTATATGGCCTTCGATTCCCATTAACCCAAGTATGTTTGAAGCCCATTTGTGGTTTAATCCCAATATATATTTAGTCTTGGATAGATATATTTAAAATTCACTTTAATAAAAACTAAATTAATGACCATAAAATAAACATCATAAGTCCTAGATGTATAATACTAAAAGGTACTTCACTTGTTTATAGTCGCATGACCTTAAAAGGAACCATATTAGTATTTTTCACTTGAACATAAAAGGTATGATATTTCCCACTAAGAAACATTGAATTATGTGGGTTATGATTCACTTTATACAGATACATAAGAAACCCATATCATGGGATTTATCCCAACTCAACGACACTGATCACCACTTGGGATGGTAAACAAATTTGGATCACCCAACTATATGGATTTAAAACATTGTATAGTAACTAGTAAAAGAAATATAGATTACCTATAATAAATACATATGTTTACATCTATTATTTATTTTGATCAATCACTTACACATAAGTAATATTTAGTAATATTATTACTGGGAAGGATTCATGAATATATGTTAAATTATTAGAGATTATTGAATTGGGAATCATGATCCATAACGTATAAGAAGATATCCCATATTATCAACTAATTCATAACCTAAATCCTTGATTTTATGTCCCAGTGAAAACTAATATTTAGAAATTATGTCTTCACTAAATCAAAAAAATTATCAGGCACAATGGTTCATCTAAAACAAAATGGTGAACCTAAGTAAAATCCTTTTCCCAAGAAAGATATCATTCTTTTGGGAATTTACTTATGATATGTAATTAATGGATTTATTGTATTTGGTTCTTTTATCCTTACGAAACTCCATTTGATCCAAATGTAATAAAATTTCATGCCATTGAATTACCTAATCTCTAGAAAAGTTGGTAAAAGGCACAAGGAATCACAAGACTTTATGAAAAAGTAGCTCACATACTAAATATATTCCTTGGATTACAAAAAGGTTTTATCACTAGATCTCTGATGTATACTATCACCAACTTAGTCTGTTTAGTGATATTTGGAAAACACTTTAGTTTTGGAATACAATCTCAATAGCTCCATACCATATTTGGAGGTGGATTAAGAAAACCTTTAGGTGATGATGTCTTATAGGCCAACCAATCATTGAAAGGCCATAAAAAGTGAGTGTCCCCTATGGACACTCCCAACAGTTTCAATATATTTTCCTAAAAGTGAAAAAAAAACTTTAATCCCTTTTATTATGGAGATAAAACAGGGCATCGACTATGTTCTTGTGGTTTTTCAGAAGATGCCTAGGAGAGATCCTTCCAGTCGATATCATCATCAATGTTCTGCAACCTCGACCTCTCCTAAATATTCTAAGGATACCAAATTATAGATTTCATAACTAGATGTACAAGCTAGGTAACTCAAGAGGAGTTATGTCTATGGTTGAAATGCCACTAATGTTTAGTAACATGCTTATATTTTTTGTTCCTACTTACACCTAAAAAGACCACGGACATATACTGGCAGTGATCAAGGACTCTTATCCCTTGTTGTACACGTCAGGATCATTGACATATCTTGATAGTATATTAGTAGTAGGATTATAACCTTATTCCCATTACAACTGGTGGGTCCCAATAATGTATCCTAATGGTAACTGAGGATTTGGATCATATTTCTACATGAACCCGTGAAGTCTATTAGTATAATCCAATATTAACCTAGGATAAAGCCTATAATCCTACATTCATCAATACTCAGACAGTTATTTGATATATTTTTATTGATAACTAAATATATGGAATGTGATCATACCCCCCACTCACTTTAATATATTAGAGTCCCATCGATATATTTTGATGGTAACTCAAGATCAGTTAATATCCATGTTCACACCCATATATATCATCAATATATTCTAGCGATAAAACATGATCTGGTTCATATTATAGCTTACACCCTTGAATCATCATTATATTCTTACATAATCACAGAAGTAATTTCATATCCCTCCTCCCATCTTGGATGATCATTGGTATTTTTGGACGATAACTAATGGTCACCGAAGAGGGACCCCACTCATGAGGTTCATTGTAAACATAGGATGACCTTGATTACTACCAAGGTTCTAAATATAGTTGGCTAACTGAGAACATACAAAATAAAGTATCACCAAGGGTAATATTCATTCTAATATTGGGCTTATATTCTGTCCCAAATTAGTAATAATAATGTTTAATATCTTTATAATATTTTGATTATAGATCAATTTTTTTTACTTCTTTTCATCAATAAGATAAGGAAGCTATATCCATAGAGGTCCACCCCATAATATTATGACCAGTAACTCCAGAGATATTCCTTAGAGTACCCACCATGGAGGTCCTCCCTATAATAATATCTATATAAATTCTGAAGGCACTCTTCATGATTAAAAAAATGCTGTTCTTCCCCACATCATAAAGATAAACTAGAAATTTGGTCTTCCCCTTAACAACTCATCAACAACCAGTAACTATGAAGGCCCTCCATATTGGATCAACACTTATAACCCTAGATTTCCTTCCAAGAACATATTTTGTAGAGTTACTTACCTTGAAAAAGAAAATAGTTGAAGTGGAGGTCCTCCCTATGATGGAGAATTATATATCAATCATAGAGACCCTCCCCATTGTTCTCAATAAAAATTCTATCATCATGACGATTCATCTCTTCAACATGAAGTTCCACCCCAACTCAAGGTTTCTCTAAGTATTTACTTAAACCAAGAGGAAATCAACAAATAAATTCTATATACACTAACAAAACTCATCACTTACTTGTGAAATATTATCTGAGTCGAAGGATAAGTTGAGTTAATAGTTGTAACCTTCACCTCCCTTGGATCACTTACCATTTTGTGCAACTGAGCATATCTTGAATGATCTCAATCCTCTTGAAAAGTAAGTAGAGAAAAAAACATTATAGTTGGATCTAGTAAAATAATCCCTCATAGAGGATACAAATAACTTTATATTTATGTGTAAATAATTATCCAAGGATAAAATACATATCATTTTTTGACCAATATTCACTCCCCAATATGAAAATTTAGAGGCATTAAATTAGGAGTGCGGACCCTAATTTCATCATAAATTTAGGGTATGACTTCATTATTTTTCAAATAAATATATATCATATGATGAGTATGCTAACCATAATAAGCTGATAAGTGATTTATACCACCATTTTGACCGATCTTCCTTTTCATTAGTCTGGAACTATAAGACGATTAAATTGAGTGAGTGTCTTCAACATTACTACCTTAAAATTAGTAATTCAAATCATTAAATAATATTCGATACCCTATATGATATGCATATCCTAGGATGATGTGGATATAGATATTTCAATTCACCTTTATCATAGGATAATAAAGTTTATCAAGGAAAACATCTTGCAATATCTTAACTTTAGGATTGGTCTTAGAACATGAGGCATTATATTCTAGTTAGTCTATCTAATTAAAAAATCTCACTCCTAAATCCTAGAAGAGGTATACATTATGGGAGAAATCCATTGATAGGATCCTACATCAATCTTCTAAGAATATAATACTTGTCTTTTGTTTAAGTAAAAAACCCATATTCATGGAGAGACCTAAGGGGAAATAATCTCTTACAAAGAAAGGAAAACACATCCAACTCATACATGAATAGTGTTCTAGAAATCCAAGAAGGCCCTGATAGAAACCAACCTAGTGACATTAAAGGAATAACCCTAGCCTGATGGGTTGGAGGTATTTTTACCACTAACACCACCCCTAAGATCATTAAATCCACACTAGGTTCAATATGGGATTGTGGAAGAGTAAGATGAAACTTATCCTACAAGTATTGGGTTATTATCACCTCCTTTACCTCTAATAAAATTGTCCCTCTAGGTTGAGAAAAACTTTATAGAATAAATTCTCACTATTTCATCCACTTCAAGATCCATCTACCTCATTGGGAACATGTTTGGTGAAATCTGTAGGTGACTCGACCAAGATTACCATATATTATCCAATTTTTGGGGAATATAATATAGAAAATATGAAGCTTAATAGGGTTCATAAACTATGGAAATATACTAAGAATTAAGATATAAATGAGGAAAATTATCAACCCCTCGAGGGATATTCTTATAAAAATAAACACCCATATAACCCTGATGAGGATTTTAATCCTAATTGGATGTTTTTATAAGTAAATATCAGTAACTTCATCCCTATATATAACAAAGAGTGCAACATAAACATTTAAGAACACAATAAGGATTCATTCATTGAAATGTGGCCCACATTGAAGTCCATGAAAAAGGTGTACATACCCAACCTCAATGATAGATGCATGACTTGGGAGATTATCCAAACATTATGTCACTACCTTCATTGAAATACATGGATAAAGATAAATAGAAAATGGGACTATATCCCACCTATCACCACAAGAATATAATAATCTCTCTATTGAAGATAGAACTACATAATATGAAGTTGAGTTTTAGAAATAAATATTTCTAAACATTGAGACACTCAAATGAAATATCAATACTCAGTGAAAATCCCATTTTGAGACCAATATATATCATATAGTGGACCACCTTCAGTAATAATGAACTGCTTGATTAATGAGAGCATAGTTGAGTCATCTGACCAATCTAGGGCCCAAAAAACCAATTTACCTTACCTTGGTGGCCATGGAATATTGTGAATATCATCCACCAGGGAAAAAACTACCACCATTTCAAGTGAGATATCCCTGTCCATATCAAGATGGATATCAGTAGCATAAACATGTGACCTAACCATACCAAGATTCTCCCACTAATTCTAATCAAGTGTCAGCCTAGGGGATGGTCCTAACAAAACTTCCTAAATCTATTGAGTCCCTTGCTTATCGAATGTAATCCATGGAGGGGTGGAGTACACTGATGCAACTTGAGAGGAAACCATACCTTGATTTGGTAGACTTGGATTCACCCCATCTAATTTTTAAAGTTTCATGTTCTTAATATTTAATGGAATAAGATATCTAGAGAAGTATCTCATGCACTTCATATCCTGATGTATACCCATGATGGGAACACAAGGGAAGTGGGAAGCATTAAATATCAAATTATTTATGTAGAAATTTTAAGGACTATGATTTTTTATATAAAAATATTATAGTTTTTTATATCACAAAATGTGATGATATTAATTTAAAATTAATTTATCAACTTAGTTCTATACTGAGGAAGAAAACTGTCCTCAACCTCTCAAATTCCAAGCAATGTGAAAATTAGAGGGATTTAGACTGCAATACCTAGGTGAAAGTCTTGGAATAATCCCTAAATATGTATCTCATGCAAGATAAGTTATTATATAAATTTATATAAAATCTCTGGTATGAGTTTTAAAAATAATTAATTCCCTTGAAGTACCCTGATAGTTTCCAGAATTTTGCAGTAGCTTCACAATGACTAAAACATGAAATTTGGTTCTCTAAGACCAAGAATTTTCCAATGATATCAACATAAGGAAAGAATCTTATTATAGTAATTACTATGAATTTCATTCTTAGGTGAGTGCTAATTCTTTCTCTATATCCCAAAGCTAGTCAATATCATGCAGTTCCTCCACTTCAACAATAGTAATAAAAACAATTCCCTCTTCATGATGGTGATAAAGAGAATATTTTTTTAAAGTTTGAGGATCAAAAAATAAGGACTATTCTTTTTTACAATATTAAATATTATATAAATTCATAACATAATTGGAGAGAGACTAGAAAAAATCATTAGAGAGAAGAAAACTAAATAAGATCAATATGAATGATCATCTGAATACTTCATAAAAAAAATAGATGTTGGGGAACAATATCCATTAATCCTCAATCTTCAAAGATATAATCCAAAAGATAGTCGAATCAGGGTTGGTCATGTTGGGTAATCCATCAATGCTGGTGATCAATGCCTATTCTCTCCACTAAAAGAAGAAGTAGAGTGGAAAAGAGTCCCAAATAAATAGGGGCACATGAATCCCCCCACGAAATGGGATTCTAATCTAAATTTAAATTACAATATGGATCTATCAATTTTATCCACCTCACTATCCCCTTTATTGATGAATAGAAAAACTCATATTAACCCATGTTTCCCACCCACTTGAGGTGGAGGTGCGGTTATAGTGGATGAGGATTTCAGGGAAGAAAAAGGTATAGTGGACCTTTATTTTCAAGAATCATTTCTGATAAGTCCATACACATAGTTGAAATTCAAAGATAAGATCTCCAAAAAAGTCTTAAAGGAACATTAATATGATCTTAAATAATATTAGGATTATTAATACCCAATCATAATAGAAGACTAAGTATTAGACATGCAGTTTTCCAATCAACATCATGGTGTGAAAAGTATGATTTAGCCCAAACCATACACCATAAAGATATCCCCCAAATTATAGTAAAGGGAAAGAGAGAAAACTGAAATTAGATTTTAACTTAATGTCTCAAGACATAGAACAACCTCATAGTAAGAATCATTGAACATTGGTACAAAATTAGGATATCATGAAGCAACTTGATGTTATCTAGACTAGGTTATCAATATTGGATGCCTTGAACCCATCAAAATAACCTAGGGAAGCCCATATTGAGGCCCTTGTACAACCTCAAGAGTTTGAGTCTTAAATCACTATAGAATTGATATATCACTTAGATATTGGATCCTCTAATGGAAATAAAGTTATTTCCTTCATAGAGAATGACTATGAAACTACTATACTTAGGCACACAAAAACATTTTTCATATCTAATAAGATTCAAAATATAGACATCCATTAGAAACTAGTCTATAATGGTTCCAAGATTAACATTAATGTCATATGAACCCTCTAATGTTTAGCATATAGATTGGATTACTTTTCTCCCTCTAATATAACATTTTAATGATATGATAAGAGATAGAAGAAACCCCTCAAGTACACATTGTGTACTTTATGAGTACACGTCATGTACTTCATTGTTGTAGGAGGCAGTGTGCTGGCTGTGTCATGGCCACACACACGGTCGTGTGGGGGGACGTGGAGGCTGCCTAAGGAGGAGTATGAAAATATTAAGTACATGCCATGTACTCCAAAAGTACACGCCATGTATTTTGTTTTTTTTTCATTAAATGCACCGGGGTCGTGTCTGATGGACAAAACCATCTTCTTTTAGGTCTTGTTCGTCCGAGAGAACTCGTACGACCACAGATCTTCGACGAACCCCTGATCTTCCATCCATCCTCCGAATCGAACTCCTTTGGCTACGTTGGAATCACATCGGTGAGTTCTCTCTTATCATATAACATCGTTTTCCAATTTCTCCTCTTTCGTGAGTTATCTTGGGTTGAGAGTTTTGTGCGTTTTCTTAGATCTGTGGAGTTTTAAGACAATTCAATCCTCGTGGTTCATGTATTTTGATCTCCTAACCCCGATTTAGGTGGTTTGTGCCTTTCTGTTGGAATTATTTGAGTATTATATGAAAATTCCACCAATAAACTTGAACGGGGTATTGTGTGCTTAACATTTTACCCCTGTTGTTTTCCTTCCATGCTTTTATGCCTGTGTAGAGGTAATTTGGATATGATTTGGGTTTATTTCTATGCTTTGGATGTGTTTTTCCCATGCATTTTTTTGTTTATGACCGTTTGGCCCTATTTAGGCATTGGAGGCCTTGCCTATTTTCCATGCCTATTGTTGTAGGGTGGAGAGTTGTATTCTGACATACTTGTTATGATGTAGACTTTTATCCAAATAGTTTTGTGTGTTTACTTTGGATATATTACACTTCTATGCTCATTTACCTACACATGTCCATGAGAACCTAGTGTAGTAAGCTTTAAGGGGGGATTTACTGATTGAGTATCCTCAGAGAGCCTAGAATCACCTGGGGCTATAAGGGGATTGACCGAGTGAGCTTCCTCAAAGAGTCCTTGATTATTTTAGACTATAAAAGGATTTTCTTGGTGAGCTTCCTCAGAGATTCTTTGTTTTAATTGAATGACCTGGGCTATAAGAGGAATTGACTGAGTGAGCTTCCTCGGAGAGTCCTAGACCTCGGGGCTATAAGGGGAATTGACATGTGAGCTTCCTCAAAGAATCCTTGACTACCTTAGACTATGCAGGGAATGGACTGTGTGAGCTTCCTCAGAGAGTCTTGATTTACCTTTGACTATAAGGGGATAGATTGTGAGTGCTTCTTCAGAGAGTATTATTATATTCATATGCAGAACCAGAGGGGTTAGACCGAGTGTGCTGCCTATAGGGTTGCTTGCACTTTTTAGGTAGGACACGAGGGGATGACTGTGAGTACTTTCCAGAGGGTTACCTATTTTAGGTTTAACTATTATTTTAGTGTTGCTTAATTTGAAACTGTTGGTTGTCTACTGCTTATTACATTCCTATTTACTACTTTTTGTACTTCTATCTACCATTTATTTATTGACTGTTAGGAACAGATCTTCGGGTGGTTTCCTACAAGTATTTAGTCTCACACCCTATTTGGGTCATGATTTTGGGGAAAAACAAATTATATTGTTGCAAGTATTGATAATGGCATGTTCCATTTTACTTCAAGTACTTGTTTGTTGTGGAGCTTGAGAGCAAGGGACCAACCTATGGCCTGCGATGCTAAGGAGATGTTATTTTTCTTTGTTTACTTCGTTTAGCACAGTTTGTATTTCCAGCATTGTGACTTGTTTGGTTGCTTTCCTAGACATATTTAATATGCATCATTTCATCTATATATATGTGATCCAATTTTTTATTATTTCAGTCTTCTGTTGTTCACTTGTGTATGGATTTTTTATTGCTCCCACTATTTTTTATTTGTTTATCATCCACTTTATACTTTTCCAATGAGGGCATAGTTTCCCCACTATCACACCCAAGGCCCTCACTGCTAGTCGGAAGCCTCTGGCATTCAGGGAAATGTGATTGGGGCCATGTGACCAACTAGGTACGGGGCGCCTCTGGGTGGCTTCAAGAACCGGGACGTTACAGTTTAGGATATAGTGTGGCTGACTTGTCTCCCTCTAATATAACATTTTAATGATATGATAAGAGGGAGAAAAAACCCCTCAAGAAAATTGAGCTCATAACCAATTTTTTAATCACATTTCTATCTCTATGTTTATATTGTATTCCTAAGACATGACTTTCAAAATAATTTTAGGAAGAACATGGAATTAAATGGGCATTGTAATGCCATTTTCGTACAATTAGTTCCTAGACTAGTATCTCAATGGAACATTTTTGGTACAATATAGATATTTCTCCCCCTTTATATCCTAGGAATCTTAATATATATAAATGGGGTTCTATAAAAGGTGGGAAAGTATATATTGGTAAATAAATCTATTCATATTCTTACCCCTAATGGTTTATAAGTTTCTATTATTAGTCCATAGAGTGAAATAAATAAAGAATATATGTTTCCTATCAACTAATTTATGGAACCAACTCCTAATCTAAGAAGTAATAGGGTCACATGGGTCATATTAAATAATTAATTAATACCCCCAATAACTTTCCTCCCATATATGGGGCAAAAAATGGTTCTTTCAAGTTACTTCCACTAATAGTGGAAAATATTACTACACAATCTATATGAATCAATATTTTCCTTAACCTTCTATACCAAAAAGTGGGTTTGAATGAAATTCAAATGAAATAACCAAGGTGATTTTATCAACTTGATATGAATCATAGAAGAAGAATATCACAGGGTTTTGGAACATTAAATATCATTATTATGATATAGGTTTTGTAAAATAATCCTAGAAATTTTGGAGGATGTGATACTAATAGAAGTAATAATGCCACTATATTATCTCATAGGCCTTAAAATGACAATCCATATTTTTCTTGCAATAATAGTGAAGTAGAAGAAGAATAATAGGAGGAAGATATCAAGTATATTGATCTAGTATTTGAGGATGGTGTCTCAACCACCATCGATGAGCTCATAAAAATTAATCTGGGTATTAAATAAGGATTTTAACCTACATTGAATAGTTCCCCCATGAATTTTGAATAATATGAAAATTAAATATTCTTAATCAATAGAAATTGATATTTATTTTCAAGGAATTATAATGAGATGCCTAAATCAGGTCCCTATATGGATATCCATCATTTGAATTTTTTGAATGATTATCATGGTTTTAAATAAGACGCTAGGAGAACTGATCGGGCTTATACTTCCAAAATGAAACATAAATTTGATAAGATGATCAAAACAAAATTTATCTAGAAATTTTAATAAACACAATTGATTGTTGTAATCTTCTGCATGAAGAAAAATAATATATAAGTCAGAATCTTTAATGACCTGAAGGATCTCAACCATCACATTCTAAATAATTATGTCCTAGTATTGATCATAGAACTATTGATCGATGCAATGGTTCAGTTCTAAACCCTCTCCTTTGTGGATGAATATTTTGGATGTAACCAGATCTGAAGGGACCCTTAATATAAATAGGCCATTACCTTTATGAAACACCATGGTGTATACTATTATCAATTAGTTCTATTTATCTTGAATAATGTAAATAGAACATCTCAATGTGTTATACATTATATCGTCAAATCCTATATAGGGAAGTTTATGGGGTATAATGTAGATGACATAGTAGAAATGTATCAACAATAATGTGTTCATATTTCTAATCATGAAATAATATTTAATAAACTATTGTATTATATCTTGAAAATGAACATATTGAAATTCACTTTTAGAGTAACATATGTGAAATAACATATTATTGTGATATGTTATCATGAAATCTAAGTTTAACCTAAAAAATGTGATACTCAATATAAACCCTCCTAAAAACCTAAAAGAGTTGAAATAACCCTAAGGACAAATTTTTAATATCAGGAGCTTCATAACCATCCACACCAATGCTGGATCATAAGAGTATATGATGTATATGCTAACAATATGGGGTCTAATTGTAGTACAAAAACATTAAACTAAAAAAACATAAATCCTATTTAAGAAAAATGATCAGACTCAAACTTCATTCAATTATCATAGTATTACAATTAGATTCAAAAACTATCTAATTAAGTCAAAGTTTGTTTTATCGTTATTATTGATACACTGATAAAAGAAAAGATAAGAAATATTTGTAAAAAAGACTTTCTATCATAACATGAACAATAAAATAAATCCATGTAAAAACCAGAAATAAAATAGCTGGTAAAAGTAAGAATGACATACAATCTATATTAATAGAATTAAACCCTGTATCCTTAAGATTAAAGGTATTAAGTAACCCTAACTAAAGGTATCAATCATTTTATACTTATTTTAGTGTGTGTATTTCCTTACTAGAAAATCCCTTAATATGATTATTGGAACAAGATCTATCTTCATATCCTCAGAATCCCTCAATATGATGATCAATGTATATTTTCTTATCCCCATAAACCCTCAATTAGATGGATCTTATTCACCTTTTTTTCTCCCTATAATCCCTCGATCGTTGCAATGATCGAATGTGGAATATAAATAAAAATTTTCTAAAGGAAACAAACCTGACAAGGATTAATTAAAATGAAAACACTCTAAAGCATTACAGAGACTATGAATGAGCATTTCATGCGAATAAATATTTTGAAGAGTTGAGTTGTGAAATGTATTAGCTCACAACTCTTCAAATGAAAACCTATTTATAGGTGAAGCTACAATGCTCATATTCCTAAGTTAAATGCAATGGACTTGGAAAAACATGCACTTGACATCTCAGCTATAACAGAATGTTTGATGTCATTTTGTTTGTCACCATTATAATGCTAAATTTTATTCCTTATGAAATAAACAAATTCTATATATTCTGATTATAAACATAAGATAGTCCGATGGACTTCCTTATCATTTTTCAATACAATAAACCATATAAGGGTAAGTCCAATGAATCAGAACCAGTATTAGTCTGATGGTCCTGAATATTTTCAGTACAATAGAAAAGAAAAAATTCTAACCACTGGTCAGAATAAAGATATGACCGATGAATCGAACTCATCCTTAACCCAATGTATTGTATTGAAAAATTATAAGTTCATATTTTAAATACATTATAATTATTTATATGTTAGAAAAAAAATATTTTTTTCTACAAAAATATACTAAAACACTTGGGAAATTAAAATTTATTAAAAATAATTTTAATAAAGTGTTTATTATTTCCAAAACTAATGGAATTGAAAAGTTATAAGTATAACTTTTGACTCAATAATATCCTCCTTTTTGGAATGTAGAAAATGAAACACTTAAATGAAAAACAGTAACTTGAAAAACATAAAACTATTTGTTAATTTAAGAACATTGAATATATTATTTATAACTCCCCCAGAGTTTATAACTACTTCATTATATTATGGAAAGTATTAAAACTTACCCTCTTATAATAACATCCACCCTTTTTTATAAAACCCCCTTAAAATTTTATCCCCCAATGTTTCTTCTCAAGGTTTTCTGAAGATTTTATTCTCCTTTGTGATTTTCAAAAATATGGGGAATGTACCCACTGTTTCATGAAATTTTAGAAGATATAATATATAAAACTAATATTTTTGAACTATCTAATCATCCAAGAAATAATTAGAAAGAACATACATCCAAAATTATTTGGATGAAAAGATATTCACATTCATGAACAATTCAAATGTTTGATAAAAATACATTTAGAGTTTAAAATTAAAAGTAATAATTCTTTATTCATAAAATTCATGAAGAATTTATTCATCTTCATGAACTCATCTTGATCTTTCTCAATATTCACAATTCATTCTTCCATTAGTTCTTTCTTCTGGACCAGAGTCTTCAGCGTTTTAACCTCCTTAGAAAATATTTTATTCTCATCCCACCTAACGATTACTTCATTTCCATATGATCTCATCCGATTCATCTATAACTCCATTTCCTGAATATTTTATTTCAAAACTTTCAGTTCCTCAGTACAATAATCCGTATAAAATATGAAATCTTTTATGAACTTCACTCGATCTTAAATATCAGAAGATAACTTGTTGAAGGATTTTTATGTTTTTAACAAAAGTTTCTTTAATTTAAGAAATTGTTTATAATAATCCCTAATATAACCATCCACTTGATTGTAACACTTAACCGTTTGATTATACAATATTTTATGAGTCTAATATTTTTCTTGAAAATTTTTCAACTTTGCCTCAATATGAATTACTAATTCAGTTAAATTTTTTAAAGAATATGATTTCTCACTTAGGCAATTCTGAATAAGTTGGCATCTTACATCAATCTTAGGAAAATATGGAATAGTTTCTTCTAACCCACTTAAAAATATAAAAATGAAATCAATTTTTTTTTGTGAAATGGATGCCTTTGAATCTGATTAACCTAAAGAAGGTTTAGGTGGTTTCAGTCTTATAGATTCGACATTAGGATTTTCCTTAAATTTTTGTTTCCCTTTATTTGAGAAAAAACTTATCATATGAAATTTCAAAAATATTCAAATTCACATCTGATTTTGATTTTTGTAAAAAAAAATTATGAGAATATTGATCTTTATCTTCAACTTCCTATGAGGATAAATTTTATTAGATATCTAATGAAGACTTTTTCTTCTATGAATATAACTTCTGAACTTTTGATCTATATAATTCATCATCCTTATATTCTTGGAAAAGTAAAAGAGATAATTATTGTTCCTATATCTTTATTTATTACAAACCTTCATCGATCTCTACTTTCTCATCATCATCATCATAATCATCATCACCACCACCATCATCACCACCACCATCATCATCATAATCATCTTCTTCTTCTGCTTATTCTTCCTCTTATTCCTCTACATATTTATCTACTTCTTCTTCTACATATTGTTATTATTCAACTTCCTCAAGCACTTTTTTTTAATTTTCATGTTGTTTGAAGAATAAGTTTTCAAACTATTTCTAAAACTGATTCTTTTTATAGTACTGATATTGTTTCTTATTCAACTAGTTTTTATTTTACCTTATCAACCAATTAAGGGAGTGTTATAGGAATAAGTGAGGTTTCAAGAAACTCAAGTCCAATATCCGGGATTGATTGATCAATATGAAAAATTGGTAGGAATAGGTTCTAAAAATACTTTGTTCAACATCTCTCAACAAACTTCCACAAAATCTTGCTTCTAAAATCATCAATTTTTTTTAATTTATATTTTATTTTACATATACATATTCTACTGCCTGAATTTTTAAATATTTTACCTGAGTGGGATCAACAACAAACTCAGGATCCCCTAGTTTCTTTTTAACCTTATGTTGCATCATCTTCTTGAATTTTTCACTGGACATTCTCTTTTCTTTCTTTTGTTTCTTTATTGGAGAATAATATGACTTTAATTTCTTCTTTTCACCCTCAAATTTATTTTAAGGTTGACACTTATACATAGATCATTTAAACTTATTTAAAAACATATTTTTCTTTGAATAGAATACTATTTTCATTCTAGAAATCATAACTTCACTAATAAAAAATATTTTCTCCCTCATTGGATATGTTTGGTTATGAACATTGAAAAGTATTATAACTTCCACAAGTAATTTTTTGATAAATCTAGGAAAAATAAGATTCTTTTGTTTTATTAAATAATTCTTGAGTGATTCTATCATAATGAAAGTAAAATATACAAGGTTTGTTTATCCCATATTTACCAAGTAATCCAAGAAAAATTTTTTAATACCCTAAGAGTGTCAATATCACCCTTATTGGGTATTAAATACCCATGAATCCATAATGCTACAATTTTCTTATCTGGTGTTAAATTTGATACTTTCCTTACATTCTCATAATAAGGATACAAAGAGTCTTCTAATTTATTTCTTTCAAATAAACCAAGACTATCAGGTAATTTTTTAGTGGTTAATAAGGATTCTCCTTAGCTAAGAACTCCAAAAAAATATGTGATATTTTAAAATAAATTTTGTATTTATTCCCAAAAACTATAAGGAAACTTTTTCTTTATCACCTTCTTTAATAAAATTTATAGAGTTATAAAAATTACTCATGATTTAAGGAAACTACTGGTCAAAATCATAATCTAGTTTCTGCACACATACTACCTCCCATCCTTGAAATTTGATGATGATTTTGAGAGAACAATCACACTTATCAAACCAATTTATTTCAAGGAGATGTTCTTTAAAAACATACCTTTTTTTATAATATTTCTTATGGTCCATCATAATGAGACTGAAGCCGGTAACCATATAGATACCAAAAAAATCAGATTGATGATTTTGAGAAGTGATGATAGTCTAAAAAAATATCTGGAAACCGATGTGGGGTAGGGTTGTCCCACCCTTATATAGGCATGGGGAAACGTACATTTTTATTCCCAGAAACATTAAATATCTTAGATTAAATCTTTGATAGATTTGATGGATGGTATTTAATTGAAGAATGTTTTAAATATAAATTTAAAATCTCAAATTTTAAAAACTCTTATTAGAGTGAGAATCATTCTGATTAGAATTTTTTTGAAAATTTTAACATAAATAAAATTAATAAAACTAAATGAATATCTAATATAAAACCGTACAAAAAGTAAAGGATTATTGAAGAAACTTAAAATAAATAGAAGAGTACCTTCCACATTAGAAAGTTTCATCGATATTAGTTACATGTTCTTCCTATTTTTTGTAATGAAAACTGATTAGGATAAAAGTTTTATGTAAACTAATTACAATAGTTTTTAAAGTGAAAACTAATTATCTTAGTTTTAAAATGAATACGAATTATAATATTTTTTAAAATGAAGACTAATTAGGATAGTTTTTAAAATTAAAACATATTATGATAGTTTTTAAAAAGAAAACTAATTACAATAGCTTTAAAATAAAAACTAATTATGATAGTTTTTAAATGAAAAGTAATTATCATATTTTTTAAAATGAAAAATAATTATGATTTTTTTAAAATGAAAACTAATTATTATAGTTTTTAAAATGTGAAATATTATCTGAAAAAGGGTTTTAACAAATTTTTGACTCTGGGAAAAGTCATTATGATAATAGATTTTCAAAAATTGAATGTTTAAAGAAATCCATAAACATATGTACTCTCATTATGAAAAGGAGCTTATTAATATAAGGAGATTTATAAACAATAAGTATATATGAATAATCATTTTAAAATTATCATTCCTAGATTCTATTTAATATATTTAAATCTATTAGAACAAAGGGATTTTGTAAAAATATTAGTATGTTTTTATTTTATTTTGATAAATTATAAAATTATATCTCATTTAAGTGTGTGTTCCAGAAGGAAATAATTTATTATATATATGTTCATGGAATGTGAGTGATTTTCTATTTTTTTACTTAAATAAATGGCACTTGTGTTCTCACATAGTATTTGAGTTTTAGTAAAAATCATTACATAGTCAGTGAGTGTGTGTTGTATCCATAATACTAGAGCATAACAACTTCTATCTGCCACATATTCGAATTCATCAGTAGAAAATGATAATGATTGTTTTTTTAAAAGTCCAAGAAACTAAATTATCTTTTAAGAAATTAAAAGTTATTGATGTAATTTTTCAATCCATTATACACCAGCCAAAATTAGCATTTGGAAAATGTTTCATTTTGAAAAAATTTACAGAATAATAGAATAATCCTAAATTCATATTTTCCTTAATATAAAAATTAATTCATTTAACTGATTTAAGACGAGTTTATTTTGTATTTTCTTGATATCTAGTACATAATCATATAAAAAACATTAAGTCCATAATACTAGCTATTAAGTAAAGTGGGATACCAATCATACCTCTAAATGTTTTCTTATCAACTAGTTTCCTAGATTCATCAATATCTAAGGTATTGGAAGTACCAATGGGAGTACTAATGATTTTAGTGTTTTTGTATCCCGATTCATTAATAATTTCATTTATATACTTATGTTGGGATATAAAAGTGCCTTCTGGTATTTGTGATACTTTAAAACCAAGAGAATATATTAACTCACCCATCATACTAATTTCAAACTCAGACTTCTTAAGATCTGCAAAAGAATATGTTAAATAATTTTGAGTTGAATCAAATATAATTTCATCAACATATATTTTTACAATCATAATATTTTTATTAACTTATTTTATAAAAATTATTGGATATGTATCTCCCTTTTTTTTCCTTGTAACCAAAATATAATTAACCTATCAGACCAAGATCTTGGGGATTGTTTGAGTGCCTAAAGATCCTTGGTATGTTTAAAAACATAATTTTGATGTTTTTTATTTTTAAAACTATGGTTTTTTTCTATATAAATTTCCTCCTAAACATATCTGTTAAGAAAGTAACACTATACATCCATTTGACATATTTTGAAATTATAGAATGCTATAAAATCTAGAAGTATTCAAATAGATTCAAGTCTTTCTATCGAAGCATTGGTTTCTTCATAGTCTATTCCCTCTAGTTGGTTATAACTCTTAGCAACAAGCCTATATTTATTTCTAACTATTATTCCATTTTCATCACATTTATTCCATAAAATCCATTTTCTCTAATTATAGAACTTTATTTAGGCGGTTAAACTAAATTCTGGTCTTTTTTTCTTTCAAACTCATTAATATCATCTTACATTTATTTTATCCAATCCACATCACCTAAATCCTCATCAGGATTCTTAGGTTCAAATTGCGATAAGAAATATTGATGTTCAATTTCATTTCTCAAGGAACTTATAGTCCTAATAGGTTTATCTACATCACCAATGATACTTTCACATGGATGATTCCTAAGAAACAACCATATTCTTGTGATTTCAAAATTTTGTTCTTCACAAGTATGTTGAAAAAATTCAATAGGAACAATTTCAAAAACATATTCTTGGGTTATTTTCTTATGATAACTATTTTCTACTATAGGTTGAAAATTAATTTTAGAAATAAAACCATAGGATTTTAGTTTGGGTTTCTTAAAAACAAAAATATTAGTTTAATCAAAATTAACATGCACAGTTTCCTTAATTGTAAAAGAATTTTTGATCAAAACTTTGTAAGCCTTACTAGTGGTGGAATAACCTAAATATATTTTTTCATCATATTTGGGTGATAACTTATGTAAATTATCATTAGTATTCAGGATGATTACTTTGAAACCAAATAATTTGAAGTAAAAAACTTTTGGTTCTCATTCTATCCAAAACTCTTAAGTATTTTTATTAATAAAAGGTTAAATTAAATCGTTATTTATATTATAATTGATAGTTCTAACTTCTTCAGACCAAAAAAAATTAGCAACTAAGTATTCAGTTAGCATGGTTCTAGTAATATTCTGAAGAATTCTATTTCTTATTTAAACTACATAATTTTTTTGGGATTTCTAGGTGATGAAAAGTGATGTTCAATAACATTCTTACTACAAAAACTTTCAAATTCATAATTTCAAAATTTCCACCATGATCACTATGAACAGTTATCAATTGCAGGTTTTCTGATTTTTAAATCTAGCTATAAAATATTTAAAATAAATAATGGATTTGTATTTTCATGTTAGAAAATATACCCATGTGTATTTAGTGTAGTCATCAACTAAAATATATACATAATATTTTCATCCAATACTTATAGTTTGTGTAGGACCAAATAATTCCATGTTTCCTATGTGTAAATAATCAGAAGTTGAGACTTCACTAAAAGATTTAAAACATGAACTATGTTTCTTAACATATTTAAAAGGGTTATAGACATTTGAAGCATCAAACCTATGTTTTGGTATATCTATAACAATTCCTTTCATAGTCAACTTAGATAAGGTTAAAAGGCTACAATTTCCTAACCTGCTATTCTATAACCATGATTGATCTTCCATTTCATTAATACAAGGAATGTCTTAGCTCTTAAGGTCTTCTAAGTTTACTGTATAAACATTCTCATGTCGATTGACAGAAAGAATAAATTCTTCCTTGGAAAAATTTAGAATAAATTTATCATTCCTAAAGTTTATAAGGTAACCTTCATCACATAATTTAATTATTCTTATAAAGTTTTTATTAATTCCTACAAAATAAAACATTTTAAATTAAATATTTTTTAATAAGTAAAATGTTAACTATACCAATGATTTATCCTTTAGAATTATCTCCAGAAGATACTTTTCAACCTTTCATCATGATAATATTCTTAAAGAAATATTTTTTTCCAATCTTGTGTCTAGAGAAACCACTATCCATGTACCAATTTTTTTGGGTATTATCTTTCTTTTCCGGAAAACAAAAATATTATTTTTTTAGAACCCAAACCTTTTTGAGTCTGGTATTATCAGAAAATAGTATTTCGTGTAACCACATTTTTCTGAATCTATTATTTTGTGAAAATTTCTTTTATTTTGAAAAATATTCTTTTTGAAAAATAAGATATTAGACTCTTTTTAGAGAATATTTTTTATTCTAATGTCCATCACTTTGACACTTTGTGAAAAATGGAACAATTTTTGGAACAAAATAGTTATTATGTAATTTTGGTTTTTTACTTGTAAAATCCATACCATAATTATTAAAATAAGTTTTAATCTATTTTATACATTTTGTTAAGTTTTCCTCACCAGTGGTAAAGTTAGAAAGAATTTTATTCAAACTAGAAATTTCAAATTTTAGTTTGATAACTAAATTTTTATCCTCATCATTAATAGTTTTAGCACTATATTTTACATGTAAATAAATTTTTCAGAAATATATTTAACAAGTTCATTAGAAAAGCATTATTTTTTAGGATTATATTTATCAAGATATTTAGAATGATTTGATATTTTATTTGTTAAAATATTAATTCTTGAATATTCCTTAATAAGTTTTTCTTTTTCATTATCATGTTTTAAAAAACCTTAAAATTTTCCTTTTCAAAAACATTAGAAAACCTAGAAACTTCATCATAACTATGTAAAACAATATCCACTTTAGCTAAGGAAGATTATTCATCTTATGATGTAGAATATTTTTCATCATGATAGTTTTAATTTAAATACATTTTATTAAGATATTCAGTAGTGTGACCCTTAGACATTAGGCATTGATTTACCATAAGTATTTCTGTAAAAAGTACAGTGTTCCTCAATCTAGAACTTTCATTATCTAAATAATTTTTATATGAATATCCACCACAAAAAATTCATGTATAAGAAGATTTTACGTCATTTCATTCCGTTAGATTTATAATACATCTTGTCATTTATATTAGAATTTTTTTCCTTTTTATCTTTCATTTTGATATTAGGAAAATCAAATTGTATATGTACTGACTTCTTGAATTCATAACAAGTAACATTAGAATAATTTCTTTCATTTTTATTCTTAGGGAATTTTTATATCTTTATTGAAAATCCTTATTTCCCACTATCGTTTTCATACCTATAGGAATTTTAGCCAATTAATTCTCATAATATTTTAATATACTGTAATCAGACTAAAAAAACCTTTCTTCTTTTTTAAATATTTCACAAATTTCTCAGATGATTGTGCTTTAGTAGGTACAGTGGATGTTGTAGAAAAAGAAACACTGCCATTTTTATTTTTATCTTTCTCAACAACTATCTCCAATATTTCTTCATATTACATGAGTGTTCCAATTAGATCATAAATAGTTATATTGGTTATCTTACTTGTTTCATCCATATTAGTTCTTTTAGATTTCCACTCATTGGGAATTATATAAATAATATTTTCAACACAAATATCATCATTTAGACATTTTTCTCTAAGAGACTGCAAACTATTGATACCAGTCATAAACCATTGGTACATCTTGGAAACTGTATCACCAGGTAGAAGATCAAAATATTAGTAATCAACTCTATGCATGGATCTACTTATTTCAATGAATTTAGAAGTACCAAAATGTTTTACTTCCAATTTAATCCAAATATTATTAGTAACTTCACAATATGATATCTAACTATAGATATTAATTATCATATAAAAAATAAAGTATTTATGAGTTTTTATTTCAATTGATAATATAACATCTCAACATTAATAATAGTAGAAACTCCCTTATCATAAACCTTTTACTTTTTAGTAAGCATTAAGAAGTTATAAACTCCAGTTTTGATCACAAATGTTTTCATTTTATCTCTCCAATACTCATATCTATTCCCATCAAAGATAGGTGGTCAAATAGTATTCATATTTTCAAGAGAACCAATATTCATACCTAACATCTTAATAACAATAGAAACTATTTTTCTACAAACACACATTAGTGTATAATAATTCACAAACAAGTAGTTTATAATAAAACATAAAAAAATTGTAGTTGATAGAAAAAGTAAAAACTCAACAACCATAAGTAGTAGAACCTCCTATGATACCAATTATTGGGTAATAATTTTATATAATGGATATACTTACAAGAGGGGATGGATTTTAGATTAAAAACTTTAAACTAAACAAAAAACACATATCCTCTTTAAGTAAAATGATTAGACTCATAATTTTTTCGATATTATGAGTATTACAATTGGATACCAAAACTGTTTGATTAAATCAATGTACGTTTTATCATTATCATATATACACTGATAAAAGAAAAGAAAATAAATATTTATAAAACAAAATTTACATCATAATATTTGCAACAAAATAAATACTTTTAGAAAAAGAAATACAATAGAAAGTAAAAGTATGAATGGCTTAAAATCTATATTAAGATAATTAAATGTTTTAACATTAATTGTAAAGGTAGTAAGAAAACCTAAATAAATGTATCCAAAATTTTATACTTACTATAAATTCTATATTTCATTACTAGGAAACCCCTCAATATGATGATCGAAACAAGCTCTGTCTTCTTATCCTTGAAAGCCCCTAATTTGATGATCAACGTCTATCTTCCTAGCCCTAGAAGTCCTCGATTTGATGGATCAGATTCACCATCTTCCTATCCCAAAAATCCATCTTTCATTACAATGATCAGACACATAATACAAAAAGAAAATGTTATAAAGGAAACAACCTTGAAAAACATTCCTTAGAACAATAACTCTCTAAAGTATTACAAAGACAATGAATGAGAAATTCATGCTAATAAATCATTAGAATACATGAGTTTTGAAATTTATCAACTCCAAAATCTTCAAATGAAAAACTATTTATAAGAGAATCTCCAATGGTCATATTTTTGAGTTATTTTCAATGACCTCAGATATTTTTCACTTGATAGCTCAGCTATAACAGAATGGCCGACATGGATTTGTTTAGAACCATTACAATGATAAATTGTATTCCTTACGAAAAAAGTCTATATATTGAAATTATATACCTAGGATACTCTGATGGAATTCCTTGTAATCTGTAAATATGATAAACCTTATTAGGGTTAGTCTGATTTATCAGTGCTAGTATCATTCTAATGGTCATTAATTCTATCAATGTGATAGACATGAAAAAAGTCAACCAATGGTTGGAATAATGGTTAGTCTGATGAATCAGACTCATCCTTGATTTGATGGATCATATTGAATAATGATATGTTCATATTCGTAATAATTTATAATTATTCATATGTTAGGTAAAAAGTAATGTTTTCTATAAAAACACACTAAACAACTTAGGATATAAAAAGTTAGTAAATATTGTTTTAAGGAAGTGTTTTTTATTTCAAAAACTAAAGGAATAAAAAAGTAATAAGTAAGACTTCTCACTCACCACCCAATATTTTTTTTCTCCTTACAAAGTAAATAATGAAAGGTATTACCTTTTATTGGGATGAAGATAGTTTGATATCCTTAAATTATCTCAAGCAATAACTTTTTCATACACTATTCTTAATTCTATTGGTAGAATGGAATCCTATCATCTTATATGTGGTGAAACTAGAGCAATCAATTTTCAACTTCTATACTCATAAAAATGATACATGAAAATATAATAGTATTTATTATCTTATTAGAGTAATTATATATTTTGAGACTTGATATTCATATATCAAGAAGAGATACCTTGAATTGATATTCAATGTTTTGAAATTGAGGAATTGTTTTATTTAGAACAGGGTCCATTTAATCAATCGTGTTTATCCTCTCAAGTATATCCTTATTTTCATAATGAAAAATATGTGTCTAGAATAGTGGACTATCATTCTTTAGTAGTTTAACATCCATCTCCTATCACAAAATGTGATAAAATGGAAAGTGTTAGTGGACTTCCTCATGGTGGCCTATATCCTAGAAAAATGGATGTTGTACTTGGAACTCCCTAGAGAATAAGTTCACTACATCAATGAAATCCCTTAATCATGGAAGATGTACTTTGATAGAGCCTTTATTAATCCATTTAATAAATGTATGGAAATCCTAAAACCCATTCATATTAGATTTGGGATTGTATTTATCTCCATAAAAATGTCGTTATACCTTACTCCTCCCCATTTTTGTAAGCATACACTAATAACAAGGTACAATACCAAGCTTGAATCATTAGTATATAATTAACCTTGAAGATTCCAATGGCCTAATTGAATATTGAAAATTATTTATAGTTGGTAATTAGTTGCATGAATGGAAACTGATCCATAAAAATGAAGAGTTAATTCCATTGCTTGACTACATATGAGGGTTGATAGAAAAATAACCCTTATATCCAACATTATCTCGTATCTTGTGTTCACAAAAAACCCAAGAAGATACACTAGATAATGAAGATATATCCTTCATAGATCCCAACTATGATGAGAATGTCATTTTCATAGCACATCATAGGTATATCACACTATTTGTTAATAATGATATAGAAGATATTAATAATATTAACACCACCCCTGATCGAGGAATATGTCAACGCTTATTGGTTGATACCCCAACTAGATGGATGCCTCCCATAATATACTACCTCCAAAATATGATCCTCTATTCTGATTGAGATAGGAAGGATAAAATCCATAATCGAGTAGTAAATTTCATACCCTACGGTGGACTAAATTCTTAGAAAGTCTTTTATAAAATAGGATTGGATGGATTC
The DNA here is from genome assembly GCA_963277665.1 of Viscum album. NCBI lineage: Eukaryota > Viridiplantae > Streptophyta > Magnoliopsida > Santalales > Viscaceae > Viscum > Viscum album. The sequence goes on along the minus strand of OY728127.1, from coordinate 1,070,922,289 downwards.
CTCCTTATATTCATTGAGGGAGAAGAGGCCCTCATTGTTAGATAGAAAATCCATGTCATCACCTTCTATGATCACTAGTTAGAATACCAACACATCCATAAAATAAATATACTTAGATACTTCTTGATTTTAATGATACCATACTACATAGAGTTCATAAAGAAGTTTTTTTCTTGTCATACACATTCCATATTCATCCATCAACCATCATAACTAATACAAATCATAAAATATTCTTATAAATTTCCCATATGGGGGATATATTTCATGGGACCATATCCCCTAGCTACATTCTGATAGTTCTTGTTCACTATCACCACCACCAATTTCATCTTTAAGTGTTCCAAGGATATATCTCTCAAAAAATTCAAAACAAAATCTATCATCAATTTTATGATGTTTAATATCATTACAAGATCTGATTTTCCTTATACAATATTGATAGATAATAATGCTAATTTTCATGCTTCTAAATTATGAAGGCTGTATGTAGAGTAAAATACTTATTCTAACCACTCATCCATCTATCATGAAGCAATGAATATAAAAATATAGTCTTTTATCAAAGCTCTATCTAATATCCTTTAGAAGATGGTAAAAAATGTAAATAATTCTTGGCTAGAAAAATTCTTTTATGATTTATAGGATTATAATAACATAAATCATACTTCCACACATGAGACCACATATTATCTTGTATATAGGATAAAATAAATCCTTCCTATTTAAGTCTAAGTACATTCAATTAAAATTGTCATTTTTAATCAACACTCTTAAAAAGTGAAATTGTATATCTGGATAGCTAAGTTTGAGAAACTTGGAAAGAAAAGGTTGTTCATACTACATAAATGGAAATCCATCAAAATCAAGTCACATGGGAATTCAAAAATAAGGTTTTTATACAATCATTTATCCAAGGGGAACTAGTGTTAACCCTAAGAACTCCTATAATACCTAGGAATAAAGGTTTGAAACTAGAGTTGAAATGGAAAGGTAATTAAACCATATATAAGGTCTACTCCAATGAAGCTTATTCCTTGATAAGAATTTAGGGAGAGTATATCACACCCACCATTGATGCAAGGTTCCTTAAGAATTATATTTCATAATTTCACAATGTTTCATAAAGATCCTTTTCACATAACCATAAATTTCACAATATAAGGTCCTTGTTATATGAACTTAAATAGCATGAAGTTTCCCAATCAGGATTAAAGTATCAATGAGAGGGGGAGGGGGTGAATATTTGATATCTTTTTCTTTTATGTTTACTTACTTATGAGACAACCATTATCTCAAGTTAAATATTTCTTTCTCTTCTGAACACAATCCAAACACACATTCATAGGAATAGAATAATATACAAGGTTCACTACTCAACAAGAGTAGCTACATCCTTGGTATGGTTTAGAAAATATCCAATACCATAAAATCCACTAGAAAAAATCCTTTTGAGTGGAATACAATGAGTAGGGCACACACTTTAACTCATGTAGCACTTTGAAAATAATCTAATAGTGCGTCTTCTTCTTATAGCACGCAATGATGCATTATAATGTTCCATTTCTTCTTTGTCAACTTTCACAAATTTGATCTTTCAAAACAATTTGTCTCTTTCCTACCCAGAGGTTAGTATGAACTTCCTTCAGTCCTCTACGAACTGTCCTGCTTCCTACACAAACTATCTTGAACCACATGGCACTAATGCTTTGTGGATGACTTTTTCTTCCATAGACTACCTCTACTTTGCAGATGACACCTTCTATGTGTACTACTGATGCTTCACATACCACCCCTACTTTGAAGATGACCATTTCTTTGCATTCCACTAATACCATGCAGAAACATTTACTCTACAGGTTATCAAGCCCAGCAAACTACTTTATCAAACTCTCCTTTTGGAATATCTGCTTCACAGAAATGATTCCATATGAACTACTTCCTCCCCCACGAAATTTCTTCCCCACAAACTATTTCCTTCACAAAATCCTCTTTCACGAACTCTACAAACTTCCCTGAATTCCTACTCTAAGTAAAGATTTATTCTAATGAAAATCACTCCAAATTAATGACTGGATTAAGGTCCTTTATATAGAAAAATAAATCCAAAAATTTGGTTAATCTGATTTACCCAAAAAAATTGATGTAGGAAAATCTTCACTATGGACTATACTCGTCCCATGAACCATTTTTCCCTCCACAGTTCACGTAGAACCTTTCTTCCCTCACGACGGCTGATCTATTCCACAAAAATAATCACCACATCTCAGACACAAATGATAGCCATCCTGCGAACTGTGATCCCCCCCAAATCATTTTCCCAAGGTGGTCCTCATAGCACGATACACGATCCTCATAGGATTACTATGAGGAATCCTTCCTCTGTCGTTTTTCCTTCACAATTATGAATACCTCTTATGTGTTCCAATAAATATGCTCTATGGTTCGTGAACTATGCTTTATGAACTTCTTTATAGAAAAGACTTCCTTTTTCCAAAAATAAACTCCCAATTTTGAGGCCCAAAAATTTGTCAAACACTAGAAATGACACCACCTAAAAATATGCTTCAGAAACACCATCCAAACTATTTTACAGTCATTTATTTCATCAAAATCTATGTATGTCATGTTATGTGTGATTTTATCAATCATCTTTATTATCATCATATTTTCCAAGGAAAGTATTATAACTTCCCTATATTCCAGAAATATCTTTCTTTCCAATAAAACCTGAAGGTGATTTAAAAAACATCTTTTCTCATGTTCCTTTATGAGGCTTGTATCATAAGTTTTATAAAAAACATATGATATTTGTGAAATAAAATTAGTAAATCATCATCATATTTACCAAGATCTTTTACAAAGTGAGTTGATTTATCCTTTTTGGCAACAAAAGATAACACTCTTCAAAAAAAAACTTTTCTTACTTCCAAATACCTTCTCAATCCAACTTGGTCCCAATATAGCATAATGAAAATTTACTTATCATATAACTATAAACTACATGGAATATAAGTCCTTGCTACATGAATTTCTATAACATGATGGTCTCTTTCACACAACCATAAACTGTATGAAATCCAATACCTATCCACATGACCACAAACATAATATCAAAGAATCTTTTCCTATTAATGATAAATTTCAAGTCATATACTATATCCCACATGAATTATAAATTATTTGTAGTGGTCCATCCTGTATGACCTTAAATTATTTTTAGAGATCTACCATATGAACTCGAGTCATAAATGACCCATGTATAAGAGCTCAAACATTATATGGGTTTTCTTTCTTATCATATTCAATGGTAATGGATACACTATTTGAATAAAAATTCATTGTTCACCTAACCTATGAAAAAAATTCACCTTACAAAAACTATATGTGGTTTGATTCTTGGTAATTTTGGATACATAGTGACACCAATATTTTCTATCAGAGGCTCAACTATAGATTCAATTTTTATAGTCAGTTCTACTCAGGCGGTGAACCATTTCCTAGTTCACATTAAGTTTCCTTTCTTCTCACAATAGGATATCCATTCACTTCATTACCATGACCCTATAAATGATCGAAATATATACATGGATAATAATTTATAATAACTATTATTAGATTGATTCTCATTACTAGGGAAAAGGTAGTGATGTATGGATCTCTAATCATAGTACTAAATGCTAATCATATTAAATTCAACCTTATCATTATCTTAGTGTTTGGGATTTATCATTCACATTGGTCCTCAACTACCCCACTTTAGGATGAATTCATTTTCACCTAGAACTATGTATGGATTGATTTCCATTATCTCATGATATATAATGACACTTGAAGGTTTTTACCTGGGTCAATCTGTAAAACCCACTTAATTTAATCCTAGTTCTCATACTCTCTCTCTCTTTCATTTTGGTTCGATCACAAAAACCTAACACTAGGATAAATATGTTATCATTTTATCCTTATACATCAGATGAATTTATAAATAGGAATACATATAAGAAATATGTATGGATAGACTCATGTTATTACAGGATATGTAGTGACAACTAGATTATCTAATCTTAGACCTAACCAAAAGTCTTATCCCAATCTTACCCCTACTTTGTCTTAATGTTTGGGTCCCCTCATTCACATTGGGTTCCCCCAAGGGTTCAACAATATGGTGAATCCATTTTACTTTTACACATAATATAGATCTATTCAAAACCATTTATATTAGAGTCCATGTTACATGATGTTAAATTACATGACATATGGTCCCTCCTAGATGACCTTAGACTACTTAGTGTGGTCTATCCTATGTGACTTGATCTTCCCTACATGATATCTGGATCCATGTAAGGGTTCCCAATATATAGTTTCTATCTATAAACCTATACTAGGAAAAAATACCCCATCCTTAAGAATTACATACCATTATTTGTTCTCCCCTAATTCACATCGGGTTTCCTACCTGAACCATACATTAGGAAAGTATGTGTAGAAACCAAGATCTTATATCCTTTGTTAAACCATAAAGAATCTTTATGTTTTGATTCTAAATAGAAAAAATTTCTCATAAAAGGACTATTTGTCACTTGATTTCTATTTTCATGGGACACATAGTGACACCCATATCACGAATCTTGGAAAAAATTATATCAATATACAAACCCTTTATGAGTTAGTATATATTATTTTTTATCTCCCATTAATTTTAGGTTTTCATATTGACCTTGATATATTGACTATGTTATTTGGTGTACAAAACTGTACAACCTTAATGATCAACAACAACTACTCCAAATTTGAAAACCTTAAACATTAAGATAAAATAGATGTAAAGTATTTATAGGTTGAAAACCTATATATGTTAGCCTAAAAAACAATTGAGTATAAGCTCACCAAGACATTACTTTTTTTTAGGTGAAATTTAGAGTGAAAAGTGAAAATGGTATAAATATTTTAGGGATTAGAACCTGAATCTTGAAATATTCAATCTATGATCAGTGGAACCATTGATTTTGGAAAAGGTTATAGAAAATATTTTTTATCTTATGCACATGAGATAAAGTTATTCCATAAGTATATTTTCTCAACACCATACCATTTCTTTACAAGAATAAAATGATCATATTAAGGTGGTCAAGCATTCATTGGTCATATACCATTACCCTGAGAGTGTGTTCAATACACAAAGGTATAAAATTTTGGGTGTTCAAATAATTCATGAGTATCATTTTATCCATAAAACCTACCTCATTCCTCAATCATTTGAATCATAATAAACCTTTGATGGATACTAGTAATGAGTGTATTTAACTCTAAAGTGCATCTTTTATAAGTAATGATATATGTTCTTCTATATTCATCCTACTAACTGAAGGCATATTTTTTCCCTGAGGAGTAGGTACTTTAACCCCATGTTCCTTTAATAACATTACAGTGTAATCCTCATTCAAATTTGTTTAATGGTCATCCTTAACATACTTATTTCATTCCACCATTTCCTGATTCAAGCATCTCATGTTTTGATTAACATATTCCATAACATAACTATTTAGTTGGATTGAAATATAGTTGATGCTATGAACTTGTGCATTGTTCCTATTTTCAAAGAAATATTATGATATCCTATTCTTGTACCACCTAATCCCTAAGTAGTCATTTCATATTAATAACTAAAAAGTCATGAGTCAAGGAATTACTTTTGATAGAATATATGAACTATGTATGAATTGATTTTTGTTATTTCAAGATATATAATAAATCCTATATATACTATCTTGGGTCTATATATAGGAACATATTCCAATTCCATCCTAGTGTAGGGTTTCTCCTCATACAGATTTTGTTTTCCACAGAGGCCCCACACTAGAATGGAGCCATGCTATTTTCCTCTATGCCATAGTCAGATTTTTGTAGAGAATCCATAAAAGAACATTGTGTGTATTGATTCTTATTATCCTAAGAAACATAGTGAATTATGATCCATATATCTTATATAAAACCATATTTTATTATCCACTTCCACCCCCATTCAACATCACATAATAGACCAACTATTGTTATTTTGAGTGTGTATTTTTTCAATCAATTTTAAATATATTGTTCCCATAGGACATGATTTATACATTGAGTATTTGAATCACCTTAAACCTATCATGGATATCATTAATAAGAACATTCAACTCTAAAATGAAACTAATGACAAGTAGTGATATATATGCCTCTCTATCCAACCTACCAACTAGAGATATATTTAATCTTGATGAGATAGTCCTCTAACCCCATGTTCCATTAACAATAATTTAGTGGAACTTATCACTATTTTTTTTTTAACAATCATCCTTAGAGTGCTTGATTCATTTCATTTATTCTAGATTCCAATACCTTAGTTTATGTTTTACATCATTTTCATTACTTATTCAATGGTGAAAGAGTAATTATATCTCTTGATCCCCATTTGTGTTATCACACCCTCTCACTAGTCTAATCACAATGATCTTAAACTATATGCAAATCTTTTAATTATTTCTCTTCTGATATAGGTCCACACCTTTCATTATAGTTACACCCTACCTCTACACCCAATAAAACAAATTGTAACACACTGAGATTTTTTGAAATATATATATTTAAAATAGATTCAAAATTTTCTATATTTTTCATTACACAAAGAACTAATTATATATTTTATTATACTCAACACTATTTTTATCTTATGTTACATGTAATAAAAAGTTTATTCACCAGTGTGCATGATATGTGACACCATGCTATAGTGAACCATGGAGTAATATTATTATAAACTGGCCATTATGTAGGAGGGTATGAATATTATTAACAACATTATGAAATATAAATATAAATTTCGTACTAAATATAAATTTACTTATAATTTCTTAGTGATTAACCAATAAATTTTTATTAAATAAATTATATTCATCAACAACATGTTTTCTTAATAAAAGATATTTATTAATTTTTATGATAAAATATTATAATTAATTTATAGAGATTTTATAAAATTTATTTGATAAAATTAAATTCACTTTTTAAATAATTATATCAAAATAAACTTATGGTGAAATTTTAGGATTTTCAGAAAATATTGACTTTTTAATGGATAGTGAAAAATAATGATTTTTGTAAAACTATCATTTATTTTCAATAAATTAAGTAATTTAAATTCCAAATTATGTTTTAAAAGTAACATGAGTACTATTTATTAAAATTTAATCCACTTAATTACACTTTAGTCAACTTCATATTTTATTTTAGTATAAGTTTATTTTTGGGTTTAAAAAATGGTTTTTTTCTTTTGAAAACTATTTTAAAGTGAATAATGTTTATCCATTTTAATTAATTAAAATAATACATAATGAGAAATTTCTTAAACGAAATATATATAATATATATAAATAAATTTTAGTAGATATTCATATGATTATTTTTATTAGACCCATAGTTAATATAAAATCACATTGTAATTGAAAAAAATACACTTCTCGAAAACCCGCTTTTTTGTCACATCTACGGGTTTGGTTTTAAATTTAATTTATGAAAAATTTAGAATATTTATTTGATAAAATAAACCCCATTTTTTAATTACTCATGTAAAAATTATCTTATTCTTAAGCTTTTGGTTTTTTTCTGAAAAGTGTTATTTTTTATGAATAGTTAAAAATGCAGAATTTTAATTAAAAACAACCTTATAATTTAAAATATTTGTAATGTTAAACTATAATATATTTTTTAAAAGTAAAATTATTCTATTTATATATATATAAATAAAATTGAGTTCATTTTAATAAATTTCATATTTAAATTGGATATGGAAACGTTGTAATATTTTGAACATTTTCTCTTTGAAAATCTACTTTCTTGTTTTGTATAGGGGATTGATTTTAAATTAATCTTTGAAACTTCTATGAATTAAATTTGGAAAAATAGATTTTATATTTTTAATCATAATAATTTATAATTTATAGAAAGTTAAAAATAATTTTTTACCAAAAATAATAGGGAAAATTGGAAAATTATTGACCTTAGTTGAGGTAAAAGTAGATTTATGGGGGGGGGGGGTTAAACTAAGATGTTAAGCTTTAAAATGGCCTAAAAACTTTCCCAGAACCCATTTTATGGCCATATTTATACCTTATTCCTTATATTGTCCAGAATAATCCATTTTGAAGCTTTTTGACATGAAAAAAACATAGGTGGAATTCTTTCTTTTCAAATAATTACAAGTGTGTCACTCACCTCACTTATAAATGGCCACCCATTCTCCACCCAACCTCACACATTAAAAAAAAATTTCCAAAAAAATAATGAACAATAACTTTAAAAAATCTATCATATCATCCTATAAGAATTATTTTTTATATAAATCCAACCTAGGAATGATTTAGGTCCAAACCTATGGAGGATACCTGAAAAAGTTGTAACGTTCATCTACAAGAATTTTTTTTTATTTCCTCCTAGAGCTTGTTTAATTCTTATTATAATTTGATGAAATTATAAACATAGTATATTACATATATGGAGATTTTTTTAATATATTGACCTACAACCATCTCTACTTCCATCGAATGGGTTATAAAATCATTGATCGTGTGTACAGAGGACTACCGCCTCACGAATCGATGTTGTTCATTTTTCCATTACCACCTCTCACAGTTGGAATTAATGATGTATTTATTTTACATATATTATATTTATGATATTATTATTCTTATAGAACTATTATATCACAAATACCTTCATGCTTTCCATTTTATGGGAATATGATAACGTCACTTGTATGTATGACAGACTGCTATCGCGAAGCGATGTGATTCATTCACGCTTTACATGGAATGTATTTAAAAACATGTGAAATATATGGCATAAAAATTATTATTTAATGATAATATTTATCATTTAAATTTCTTTATTTCAATCTGATAAGAAAATGGAAACAACATTCATGCGTATATACAACATACTGTCTCTATGAACGGTGCATTTCATTTTCTATATATAACTATTATGGAATACTATAAGTACATATATAATGAGTATATATGATATTTAAATATTGTTTAAAATTATTTATTTCATTAAAACATTATATAATTATTAGGAAAATAAATAAAAAGTCAAAACATGTAAATAAACCAAGCATTTATCGCCTGAAACGTGAATTTAACATAGAATTTTTAATAAATGGGTAATAAAAGGTCATAAGAAAATAATATATAGTATGATATATATTAATGTGGTTGTATAATTTATGTAAAATAAACTTATATTTATTATAATATAGTTTTGAATGAGTACGATTGAAGTCAAGACTTAAGGTATGGGATTTCGAGTCTCTCTTTTATTTTAGCGAGACATGAAAATTTGTCACTCATTTTTTTGTGGGGTATATAATGTACCTTTGACATTTTATATCATTACTACCATATTTTTAAATTTATTTAATGTTTCATTTTACTTTATTATTTATCAGGGATTATCATCTAAAATATTACTAAATCGGTAATGGATTTTTGTCTCAAATTGCCTTCTTTGAGACGTACAATATGTTATGAACCTATATTCATTCACGAGTTGTATATACATCCCATTTGATATGTAATATCATGTATTTATTTATCCTAATAATATTTTATTTTCTATTTTATGTTGTTAATTCATGGGGAATATTATTTGAAGCTACCAAATTGGTAATGATTTTAAGTTACATTCTCATCATTTATTATAATTATAAGGACCCTTCCTTATTAAATACATAATCTTGAGTTTAGTTAAGAAAACACTTCCTTTTAAATTGAGGATCTTATCAATTTTAGATATTTAAATAATTAAGACAAAACATTCATAACATTACACATTGTTACAGAGTGGATACCATAAAAACAGTTTCCATTTTTCTCAAAATATAAAACATCAAAACATAAAACAAGACTCCTTGACAATTCTTCAACATTTAAGGTGTCTTCCTTACTTGTATTACACATCCATTAACCAGTGAAAAATAATTTAAAAACATGGGATGATCACAAATCTCAATATGGGATGAAAAATGAAGGAAAGAGCACATTAGTCCATGAATACTCATAACGTATGAAAACATTTTCAAAAGACATTATTTTCACCCATATATAATTACTTCATGTAACATGAGATTTACACAAGATCCACACAAACATGAGAACATAAATATAATAATAAAGGTATCTTGGGGAATTACTTACATAACCTTGTAACCATCTTGGCTACCTTGAAATTTGTAACCCTCACAGCTACCTTACTTTGTGTAACCATCGCAGTTACACTTGGAGTAACCATATGGCTGACCTCAAACTTACTCACACCCAATACATTAGAGGGAAATATATTTCCCACCCTTCATCATAAATAATTCCCAATAACCAAAACATAATCATACAACATGAATAATTCCATAAAAACATTGCTTTGGAATTTTGTACAACTGAATTTAAAAATAGGTTTTTTAAAGAAAAGCCTCTTATAAATATCATACAACTGAAGAGAGACTTAATAGGGTGGATGGAGTATGTATATATACTGTAAATACACATAGTTAAAACATAATGTAAACAGAACCCATCCCACAAAAAATTTAAATAGCACATAAATAATAAAGTAGAAGGTTAACCCAAAGAATGGAAATCGGGTTAAGAATTCCCTTACCTCGGGTTTGTCTTACTTACAACTTGTTTAATCCTCATTTTAGAGTAACCCTTAGAACATGACGGTTGGGACCTTGGGTGATTGAGGAAATCTTTGGAGGACTACTATGAAGGTAAGGAGGCCAGAGCTTCATTGAGGGAGAATTGGGAATGATTTCAATGAAGGGAAGAGTTTGTATTTATAGTAAAAGTGAGGGATTATTTTAATAATTTTCAAGGGACACCTCATGGGTGGTATTTAAAAAACCACGGGCATTCCCATGGTATTTTCTCAGGGTATAATCCACTTAGGGCACCTCAAACCTTATTTATCTATACACAATTCGACCATATTTATGACATCATTATTATATCATTAATGAAGTCATTAACACACCAAAACTAAAACCTATATACCGAAAAATCAAATGTTTCATAAAAATTCCCAAAATTCACCATAACCATTTATTGATGTGAAGATTTCAAAAATGAAGTACATTTTTTGAAAATAAATTTTTAAATATTATTAATTTAATCCTTAAATAAAAGAATACTTAATTCAAAATTTAACAATTATAATTATTTAACTACTTCTATATGAAATTGAAAAACTATCCTAGATGCTATTATCATAAAGCCTTAATAAAATAATAATAAAATTTACTATTCATTAGGGTCATATCACTATTCATATTTCTATTCATAAGGGTATGTTACTATTCACCAAAAAAACAAGTTGGTTCCAATAGACTCCAAATAACATACTGAACACAATTGTAGATGACAGTTTCTTGAAATTCAAAACATAGAAGTGGAAAATTTATTGTAAAAGTAGAGTTATAAATATCTAAAAAAAAGTTCCATGAATATCTATTTATTTTTAGAAAAAACATGGGGTGTTACATTATCCCCACCTTCTTGAAATTGTGTCCTCGCAATTTTATTTACTTATTAAACAATTGGGGGTATTTTTCTCTCATAGCATTTTTAGACTCCCATGTCACTTCTTCAACCATGTTCTTTCTCCACAAAACCTTTACCTGGTGGATTACCTTATTCCGCAATACCTATTCCCTTCTATCAAGAATATGAATCGTTTTCTCGTCATTAGAAAGGTTCTCTTCCAGCTGAACTACTTCTGGGCTCAAGACATGTGATAAATCTGGCACATACTTTCTCAACATCGAAACATGGAAAACATTGTGTACCTGAAACAAACTCAGAGGCAAAGCTACGTGGTATGAAACTATTCTAAATTTCTCTAAGATTTCAAAAGGACCAATGAACCGTGGACTTAGCTTTCCTTTATTACCAAAATGCATCATACTTTTCTAATGAGAGACTTTCAGGAAAACATGGTCACCTACCTCGAAAGAGAAATATTTCCTTCTATTATCTGCATAACTTTTCTACCTTCTCTGAGCTGTCCTCATGTGCTGATGGATCATCCTCACTTTCTCAGCCACTTCTTCAACTAATTCTGGCCCCATCAACTTTCTTTCACCAACCTCATCCCAAAACACTGGAGTCCGACTCCACTTTCCATACAAGGCCTCAAAAGGTGAAATCTAAATACTAGAATGAAAATTGCTATTATAAGAAAACTCAACTAATGAAATATGATGATCCCAACTTCCCTGATAGTCCATTGAACAAGCTTGAATCATATTCTCCAAAGATTGAATCATTCGTTCTGACTTCCCATCTGATTGAGGATGAAAAGCTGTACTGAAATTTAATTCTGTTCCCAATGACTTCTGAAGTCCGTTCCAAAAGTTAGAAGTGAACCTGGGATCTTGGTCAGATACAATGGAAAGAGGAACTCCATGTAATAAAATAATCTCCTTGAGGTACAATCAGAAAAGCTGATCCAAAGACATTGTTTCAGGAATTGATAGGAAATGTGCAGACTTTGTTAGCCGATCAACAATAACCCAAATAGCATTGTTACCTCAAAAATTATTCGGTAGTCCCACCACAAAGTCCATGGATACATTCTCCCATTTCCACTCTGGCACTGGAAAAGGATAAAGCATCCCCTTCTGTAACTGCCACTCTGCTTTAACCTACTGACATGTCAGACATTTCATGGTAAAATTAGATATATCCCTTTTCATTCCATCCCACCAGTAATACTCTCGAAGGTCTCTATACATCTTAGTACTTCCAGGATGAACAGAAAATGGAGAACTATGAGCTTCACGCAACAATTATTTCTTCAACTGGGAATCACAAGGCACACACAAAATTTTTCCAAATCTTAAAGCACAACCTTTATCAAGATTGAATTTTGGCAACTTACCCATTTTAACCAATTCTACCTTTTTCTGTAGCTCATTGTCTTCCTTCTGTGCTTTCTTAATTCTATCTGACAAAGAAGACTGCACTGAAACCTGAAACAAAACAGATGTATTACCTGCACCAATAACTTCTAAGCCAAAGTTCATCAAATCATTAATCAATGGATCATGTTCTATACATAGAATGGTTAACGATGCATGATGTTTCCGACCTAAGGCATCTACCACTTTGTTTGATTTTCCAGGATGGTAATTGATCGTGTATTCACAATCCTTTATTATTTCTATCCATCTTCTCTACCTCATATTAAATTCCTTTTGAGTGAATATATACTTAAGAATTTTATGGTCATTATATATTTGGCATTTGGTTCCATATAGATGATGTCTCCAGATTTTTAAAGAAAAAAATCACAGCTGCCAATTACAAATCTTGTGTGGGATAATTTATCTCATGAGGTTTTTGTTTCCTCGAAGCATAGGCAATTACCTGATCCTTCTGCGTCAAAACACAACCAAGTCCCTTCAAAGAAGCATCACTGTAGATGAAAAACTCAACATTCCAGGAAGGTAAGGCCAAAACTGGAGAATTCACCAATCTCTTCTTCAGTTCTTAAAAACAAACTTCACATTACTCTGTCCAAAAATATTTATCCCCTTTCCTTGTTAACTTAGTTATCTGGCTAGATAACTGTGAAAAGTTCTTAACAAACCAACCGTAATAACTTTCTAAGCCCAGAAAACTATGAATCTATGTATCATTTGTGGGTCTTGTCCATTCATCAACTACATTTGATTTGGAAGGATCAAATATTATTCCATCCTAATTTACAATGTACCCAAGAAAAGAAATCTGTTGCAACCAAAAATCACCCTTTCTGAATTTTACATATAGTTTTTTCTTTTAATCTTTGTAAAACAACCCTTATATGTTTTTCATGATCCTCTTTATTTTTAGAAAATAACAGAATTTCATCAATAAATACAACCACAAACTTATCCAAGAACTCATGAAATACTCTATTCATATGATTTAGGAATACAGTAGGTGCATTAGTTAATCCAAACGACATAAAAACAAATTCATAATTCCCATATCTAGTACAAAAGGTTGTTTTCATGATGTTATCCTCCTTCACCTTCAGCTTATGGTTTCCGGATCTCAAGTCAATCTTTGAAAAGTACTGAGCTCCCTGGAGCTGATCAAAAAAGTCATCAATATGAGGAAAATGATAATTGTTTTTAATAGTGATGTTATTCAAAGATCTCTAATCAATGAAAATTCTCATGGAACCATCTTTCTTTTTAGCAAACAAAACGGGGGATCCCCATGGTGAAGTTCTAGGACGAATGAAGCCTTTGTCAAGAAAATCCTACAACTGATTTTTCAATTCAAGAAGTTCTATTGGAGCCATATGATATGGGGTTTTGAAATTGGCTTAGCATTAGGAACTAATTCAATTGTTAATTCGACTTCTCGATCAGGTATGACACCGATTAACTCATCAGGAAAAACATAAAGGTATTCATTTACTACTAGAACATCATTAATTTGAATAGTTCCATTGTTTTCAACAATATGAGAAAGATAACTTTAATTTCCATATTTCAATAGTTTCTCAACTTTCTGATATGTTATCAATTGTATGGGTTAATTCTTGTATACAAATGGAAAGTATTTTTGAAAAAAAAAACTTCTTTAGGTTTACATTCAATCATAGCATGATAATCAAAAAGCCAGTCCTTCCCCAAAATATCATCAAACTCGACTAAGGGTAAAACAATGAGGTTTACAGGTAATTTTTTTCCACAGACCACAATAGAAAGATTCTTATAATTATTCTTTTCTATAACATTTCCCCCTGGTGTTTTAACAATAAGTTCAGGTCTCATTTTTTGAGGTGATATTTCCAATTTCCCAGAAAATTTCTCAGAGATGAAGGAATGTGTAGACCCTGTATCAAACAAAACTTTAGCAAAATCTGAGTGAATAAACAAAGTACCTGATACAACTTCATTGGATGGCCCGACATCTGCTGATGTAGTCAGAAAGGATCTCACTACACCTTTCTTCTTGTTGTCTGGATTCTTTGCATCATTCAGATCTCTCTTTGTGCAGGTATTTTCATAATGACTCATTTCTTGACATTTAAAACACTTTATAGTCTACTTATCAGGATTAGTTTTTGGATCATTTTCATTACAATCTCAGGCCATATGTTCAAACTTACCACATTTAAAACACTTCCTAGTTCTGATAAGACATTCCCTAGGGTGTTTCTTGCCACACTTTTCACAAACTATAAATTGGATTTTCTTACCATCAGATTTATTTGTTTGATTGTTACCCATTGCTTTCCAACTGGACCTCTTCTTCTCTTTGTTTCCAAAATGTATGTGATCATCAGAAAACTCCATCTCTACCCTCTTAGCACATCGGAAAAGTTTCTCATAAGTTTTGAATTCATGAGAGGCCAATTCCCTTCAATACCTTGGCTTCAATCCTGAGTAAAAGCGGTTGATTTTTCTATCAAGATCAAGAATAATATTTGGAGCATACCTCTCCAGTCAGGTGAAGATAGCTTCATACACAGCCACTGAATCTTTCTCCTTCTGTTTCAATTCAAGGAATTTCTTCTCCATTCTTAGTCGCACCACCTCAGGAAAATATTTTTCAAGGAAAAGAGTTTTAAATTCATCCCACTCTAAGGCATCAAAATCCTCTCTAACCCTGATATTCCTTACCATTGACAACCACTGATCAGCTTCCCCTTCAAAACAATAAATGGAAAGACTTAACTTTTGATTATCTGAACATACCATAACATCAAATATCTTTTCAAGAGCTTTGATCCATCCTTCATCTGCCACTGGGTTAGAAGATCCATTGAATGCAGGAGGATGTGGTCTCATAAAATGTTCCACCACTGTCATGTTCCGTTGTGGTACCTTTATTGGTTCTATTGCATGGATGCCACCACAATTTTTTGCCTGCGTTAGCTGATCCATTACGTTCACAAACTGCTCAGTTCCAATCCCTACCATTTCGGGATGTAGTTCCAAAAGGATGTCATTCTGTCGGTGCCTCTCCTCTTCATCATCCTTATTCCTTCTACGGAAAACCATTCTGAACAAACATATCTTAGATAAAGCAACACAATAATATTTAAATTCTATAAAATTTTAAATTAAATATAGACTGAAAATCATTTATGGTATTCTATTAACATCACCCTAACCCCTAAAGTTTTCTAAACCATCCTCTGATACCAACTGTAAGGACCCGACCTTATTACATACATAATCTGGAGTTTAGTTAAGAAAACACTTCCTTTTACATTGAAGATATTTTCAAGTTTAGAGCTTTAGAGAATTAGGAGAAAACATTTATAACATTACACATTTTTGCAGAGTGGATACCATAAAAACATTTTCCATTTTTCTCAAAATATAAAACATTAAAACTTAAAACAAGACTCCTTGAAAATTCATCAACATTTAAGGTGTCTTCCTTCCTTGTATTACACATCCATTAACCTGTGAAAAATAATTTAAAAACTTGGGATGAGCACAAAGCTCAGTAAGGGATTAAAAAATGAAGGAAAGAGCACATTAGTCCATGAATACTCATAACGTATGAAATCATTTTCAAAAGACATGCTTTACACCCAAATATACTTACTTCATGTAACATGAGATTTACACAAGATCCGCACAAACATGAGAACATAAATATAATCATAAAGGTATCATGGGGAATTACTTACATAATATTTTAACCATCTTGGCTACCTTAAAATTTGTAACCCTCATGGCTACCTTACTTTGTGTAACCATCGTAGTTACACATGGAGTAACCATACGGATGACCTCCAACTTACTCATACCCAATGCATTGGAGGAAAATATAGGTCCCAACCTTCATCATAAATAATTCCCAAGAACCAAAACATAATCATACAACATGAATAATTACATAAAAACATTGCTTTGGAATTCCATAAAACCGAATTTAAAAAGAGGATTTTTAAAGAAACGCCTCTTATAAATATCATACAACTGAAGAGAGACTTAATAGGGTGGATGGAGTATGAATATATACTGCAAATACACATAATTAAACATAATATAAATAGAACCCATCACACAAACAATTTAAATAGAACATAAATAATTTAGTATAAGTTTAACCCAAATAATGGAAATCGGGTTAACAATTCCCTTACCTCGGTTTGGTGTTACTTCCAACTTGTTTAAACCTCCTTGTAGAGTAACCCTTAAAACATGAAGGTTGGGACCTTGGGGGCTTGAGGAAACCTTGGGAGGACTAATATGAAGGTAAGGAGGCCAGAGCAACATTGAGGGAGAATTGGGAATGATTTCAATGAATGGAAGAGTTGATATTTATAGGAAAAGTGAGGGATTATTTTAATAATTTTCAAGGGACACCTCATGGGTGGTATTTGAAAAACCATGGGCTTTCCCATGGTATTTTCTCATGGTATAAGACACTTGGGAAACCTCACACCTTATTTTACTATACACAAGTCCACCATATTTATGACATCATTATTATACCATTAATGATGTCATTAACACACTGAAACTAAAAATTGTATTTTTTACTATTCACCGAAAAATAAAATGTTTCAGAAAAATTCCCAAAATTCACCGTAACCATTTATTGACGTGTAGATTTCAAAAATGAAGTCCATTTTTTGAAAATAATTTTCTAAATATTATTAATTTAATATTTAAATAAAATCATAATTAATTCAAAATTTAACAATTCTAATTATGTAACTACTTCTATATGACAATGAAAAACTAACCTAGATGCTATTATCTTAAAGCCTTAATAAAATAATAATAAAATTTACTATTAATTAGGGTCATTTCACTATTCATATTACTATTCATATGGGTATGTTACTATTCACCAAAAAATAAGTTGGTTCCAATAGACTCCAAATAACATACTGAACACAATTGTAGATGACAGTTTCTTGAAATTCAAAACATAGAAGTGGAAAAATTATGTTAAAACGCTAGCTATAAATATCTAAAAAAAGTTCCATGCATTTCTATTTATTTTTAGAAAAAAACTTGGGGTGTTACAATAATTGTTTATAATTATATTTACCACGATAAAATATTATGATAAATCTCTCAATAAAATCATGTTTTTTCATCTCATCTGGTTATTCATGATATTTTCATGTAATATTACCATTTTACCACTTTTTTAATTGAAATTATTGAGAAAATATCTTTAACAAAATCAATATTTATTTCTCTCTTAGGTCAGAAATCAATTTTTTTGTAAACCATGTTTCCTAAAAAAGATTTAAAAAATGTTTTATTTTTATCCTATTATTTTTAAAAGTAATTTATACCCATGTTTTATTTTTTTTAAATAAAATGAGTATTCATGTCATTATCCAAAGAATACCCATTTTCCATTTACTATAAGTGTGTAATGAACATTAGTTTTAACATGTATGACAAGGACGGAACTTCCCATAATCATGAACATTATTTACTTTGAAGCTTAATTTATAATTTTTTTAGGCTGTTATCAAATAAAAGTATTTTCAAAAATTATTTATGTTTTTATATGTGTTTTTTTCAAATAAGAAATGATATTTTCCTCAATAAACCTTTTAAATGATCAATCAAAATAATTTTCCATCTAATATTTTTTCTATTGATGTTACCTATGACTTACTGGGGATAAGATTGAAGGATACCATTCTTATTATTTATCTTAATGGTTCATGTTTATGATTGAATTATTTTTATGAAACCCTTTGATCTTCTATGAGTTATACCATGAGGAAACACTTATGAAACCTACATCTTTTCATGGGTTATGCTATGATGAAATGATTATGAAACCTATATCTTTTCCCCAGGTTATGATATGATGAAATGTTCATGATACTGATTTCATTTCAGGGGTTATGATATGATGAATGTTTATAATATTGTGTCACACATAATATGGTTTTCATTATTTGATAGGTGGGACCTATATATTCATCTAATCCATTGGGTAATGATTTACATATCCTTAGATAAACATGACTATATTGGGGAGTGAACCTAGTTCAGTAAGGGAATTTGTCTGATATGATGGTTTTTGGAATGAACCTTGAAAACTATGTTAGTTTGGGTAGTGAACCCATTCCAATATGATATGAATTGAAGTGAGCATTTAATAATAAAAAAATGATTTTCTATGATTATTTTTATGCCTCAAATCCACATCTTATGCCAATGTTATGATATCATGACTCATGTTTTATAATTTTCTTATGATTCATGTCTTATAAACTACCAATATTTATTCCATGACTCAATATTATGATCTTTTTTATACAGGGTATGATTTTCAATTGTAATTCTCATGTTCTCATACCATTATGTTCATGTTATTCTTATGTATCTCCCTTTTTTACCCATACTAAGCTTCTAATTTCACCCAGTCTTATGTTTCCTTTCAACAGGTTATGAAGAAAGGTTTAAGAAGGTTATGTTTGTGAGAATTACTAAAGGGGATATCTTTGAGTGAGATATTGAATATATTTCAAAAAATTAAGAAGACTTTGTTCTACGTTTCCAAATGCTCTAAACTACTAGAGTCCTCATGTGCATGTTCATGTAATGTATTGAATATGTATCTAAAAAGATTTAATATCCATGTATGAGAAGCATGGGTCTCTATAGTTGGAATCAGAGGAAAGGTTTAGTTAAGCTTTGGAAACTAGGATGAAAAAGCTTTAGAGAAATACCAAGGGATACTTCAAAGGATATTTCTAGGTATGTCTTTAAAGATATGTATAAGGATGATTCAAAGTATAAAAAAATATCCTGGGATTTTTTTTAAAGTATGGAGCAAGTGGTTTACAATAAATTACATCACTTTATAGATGTTACAAGTTAATGTAGCTCTTGAACATAGGTACTTAGGGGTAATGAATTCTAAAAGGCATCATTGAGTTGTACTCGATCATCACATGGTGGATGAGAATGGGTCTTTCTACACACCTAATTTGACACTCCCAGGGGATATGATTTAGATATTCACAAAATATTTCTGAACCATCATGAAGGATTTAAATATATGATGATTATGAATGGCCTAGGATAATCATAGGGTGTCATAGATTAAAAAGAATGTGTAATTATTTAGATATCCAGAAGGTTATTTTTCATGATTATGTGGTTTTCCACTATGACTATTGTTGCTTAAACTATGATTTTTGGTTTTATTCAATGAAAAGAACCATAAAAAACTTGGTTAACATTGAATGAGATTTACAATATTCTGATGAGATTGAAAATGAATGATGAATGGAGTAAAGGATATTATAATTACGCCTAATTAGTTATCACAGAACATGATTAACAGTGTGCACCTTAACTGACTCTCAAACTCACCAAAGAAGACAAGGATGAAGTTTTTTGAGATTTTGGATATTGAAAACCATGATATAAAGAAGATTCATCATTCTATATGTTGATAATGTGGGTATAAGCACTCAATGGAATGTCTTAGAGGGACAATAATATGTTTTGAGCATAGTAAACTAGGACACAAAGAAAGTAATTGCAAAGGAAAAATGAAAATCCTGGTCAATAAAATGGATGAGAATAATGGTCTTCATAAGGTATCATCCACTATATAATATTTAAAATGTGGAATGTGTTGGAATTATTCAAATTGATATCCTAAAGGGAAATATCATGAAGAAAATCAGAAAGTTTGTATGTGAAATTGTTATATTTCTGATGGTAAAGATACTTCAAAAGGCATATGAAGGGTAGGATGTATTAAATAGTAAGGTGATGAAGACTAGTTAATGGATTAAGGATTAGGTGTAATAGTTGAAGTATTTATGTATTGGAATTCAATAATTATAAAATATATAAGGATTTTTCAGTATAGTTTTTTCATTAAGGATTTGAAAGAATATGCTAAATGATATTGATGAACATGGAACGTGATCTAATAGAAAGGTGATATTTTAATTATGGTAAGATAACCCTAAATATGTTCTCTATGTTGAGAAAATGGTGTTTAGTTATGATAAAGGGTTGATTTATATAAATAAATTAAATTATATAGTATTGATGACCTTGGAACTGATTAATGATTTGTGGACAAAGTGGGTTATGAGATCATTAATGGAGTTTATAGCATTATTGGATTTATAGAATATATTCAATAATATAAGGTTTTATTCAATGAATGAGGAAGTATGTATGTTTTAAATAATTTTTTATGGTAATTCATGTTATTACCATGTTTCAAGAGAATACATGATTAAGATCTTCACATGTTTGGTATGTGATAATATAGGGATACTTTGTATTGTTTGGGGGATTAATGATAAGTTCATTTTGGAAATTTAGAGAACTTATTTCCTAATTATTATATTTTAATATTTTATAAGGTTCATAAGGTTAACTATTTATGAAATGGTTTAAGTTGAACTTTGAATGAGTTTTTAGAGATTAATGTATTGTTACTCCATTTGAAGATTTTTTCATATTGGATAACATGTTCCAACCATTTTTTTTGTTACAACTTGAGATAAAAGGGATGAATTATCATTATTTATGGATCTTATAATCCATTAGTGATTCATGCATAAAACATTCACCTTCATTTCTTGGAATAAAGAAATAAGTGGAAATTTAGCAAGGAACAACCAAGGGTGAGATTGTGCTTATGAAATTGAATTTAATCAAGTATGTATATCTTCTCATGAATATTCATCGATATTATATAAAGTATCATGAAATAAAATTTTAAACTATTATAATAATTTTTGATGATATCAATGACCTTTTTCACGCCTCTTCGGTTTAGGGTTTTTTGGATGTTACCCTTCTTTGGACCACCACTTTCTTGTGACCAATGTTCTATATCACTCTCTATCGGTATTTGAGTGTTAGTTTTCTCTTTTATGTCTATGTTTTCACTTCCCACCTATATTCTCCTATTTGGATACCTAGTATGTGTTATTATATAAGACTTTAAAATGTAACATTCTCCTTTTAAATCAGATGTTTTATTAACCTGTTTTATGATGTGGGTTTCTATAAAAGATTTTTCATATGTTAAACCTCTGATATCCAATATTATTTTTGAAAGTGAAATTCATTTTAATGGGGTAGAATGTAACACCCTAAGATTTTTTAAAATATATTTTTTCAAATGAATTTAATCTTTTCAGTATTATTCATTAAATGTATCAATGATTATAGCTTCTATCATATGCAACATCAAGTTTATCTTGTGTTACACACAACAATGAGTTTTTTCGATAGCGTGTATAACACGAGACGCCAAGATTCAACAAACCATGAAGTGATAATATTATAACATAGTTGTTAAGTAGGTGGGTATGAATACTAATAAATAATATATGAAATATACATATAAATTTCATAATTATTTTAAATTTATTTATAAATTCTTATTAAATAATCAATCAATTTTTAGTAAAGCAATTATATTCATCAAAAACATTTTTTCTTCAAAAAATATTTTTATTAATTTTTATTAGAAAATATTATAATTAATTTATATAGATTTAAAAAAAATTAAATTAAATTCATTTTTTTAAATCATCATATCAAATATAACTTCTGGAGATATTTTGATATTTTTTAGAAAATATTGATTTTCTAGTGAATAGTGAGAAATACCATTTTTTGTTAAACTATCTTTTATTTTCAATAAATTATGTAATTAAATTTAAAAATTATGTTTTAAAGTAGCATAATTACTATTTATTATTATTTTATCCACTTAAATATATTTCAATCAACATCATTTCAGATTTTACTATAAGTTTATTATTGGGTTAAAAAAAGTTTGTTTTCTGAAAACTCTTTTAAAGTGCGTAATGTTTTTCCATTTTATTTAATTAAAATAATCCATAATGAGGAATTATTTAAGTAAAATATAAATCTTCTATATAAATAAATTATAATAGAGCTTCATACAATGATTTTTATTAGACATATAGTTAATATAAAACAACCTTGTACTTGAAAAAACACACTTATCAAAACCCTGCTTTTTCATTGCGTCTGCAGGTTCTATTTTAAATTTAATTTTTTAAAAATTTAAACATTATCTGATAAAATAAAATATATTTTTGATTTTATAAATCCAAAATCATATTAGGGTTAATTTTTGGGGTTTTTTTTCGAAAAAGTATCATTCTTTAATGAATAGTGAAAAATACAGAATTTTAATTGAAAACAACCTTTTCATTTAAATTATTTATAAAGTAAAATTATATTTCAATTTTTTTAAAGTAAAATTAGTCCAATTATAAATATATTTCTTAAATTTATTTAATTTTAATCAATTTCATATTGAAATTGGATATATAATGTTTGTAAACTTTAGAACATTTTCTCTTTGAAACCCCGCTTTATCGTTGCATCCACGAGATTAATTTTAAAATAAAATTTTCTCATTATATGAATTTAATTTGAAAAAATGGATTAAATATTTGGAATCATAATAATATATAATTAATAATAATTTAAACCTATTTTTTTACCAAAACAAATAGTAAAAATAGTAAAACATAATTACCACAGTTAAGGTAAAAATTGATTCATTAGGGGTTTAAACTATGAAGATAAAAGTTTAAAATGGTCTAAATATTTATAAAACACCAATTGGATGGAAAAATTTAGAACTTATCACTTATAGGATTAATAATAACTTATTTGGGAGGCTTTTAACAAGAAAAAATGTTGGTGTAATTCTTTCTTTTCAAAGAATTACAAGTGTGTCACTCACCTCACTTATAATAGGACACCAATTATCCTCCCTTACTCACACATTAACCCATTTTTGTTATGAAAATACCTGAAAAATAACTTCTCAACTTCCCTCATCTCATTCTATAATCCTTATTTTGGACATAGATCCAACCTAGGAATCCTTTTGGAGTGAACCTAAGTTGGATACCTGAAGAAGATGTGATGTTCATCAATGAGCGTTTTTGTTTTATTTCCTCATACGCCTACTTTAATTATTATTAAAACATGATGATATAATAACCTAATTATCTTACATATAATTTTATTTTATTATATTAAGATAATTACCTACAACCATCTCTACTTCTATCAAATGGGTTATGAAATCATCATTCGTGTGTATGGTGGACTACCGCCTCGCGAACCGATGTCATTTGTTTTTTCTAGTACCACATCTAATGATTAGAATTAATGATGTATTTATTTTTTATATATGATATTTAAAATATTTTAATTATTTTGGAATTATTATAACACACATACCGTCATGCTTTCCAATTTTTGGGAATACGATAAGGTCTCCCATGTGTACGGAAAACTACCACCTCATGAAGCGATGTGATTTGTTCATGCTTTACATATAATGTATTAAAGATGTGTTTAATAAATGTATGTTGAATATAAAAAATAAAAATTACTATCTTATGATAATATAGATCATTTATCTTTCCTTAAATCAATTCGATAATAAAATGGAAACAACATTCATGCGTACATACGACCTACCATCTCCATAAACAATGCATTTCAGTTTCTATATCTAAATACTATAGATTAATATAAGAGCATATATACTGAATATATATGATATTTATATAATTTATAATATTCTTGATATGATTTAACTATTATTTATGTAATAGGATAAAAATTTACAAGTAAAACCATACATGAAAAACAAATCAGTTATTAGCCGAAACATGAATTTAACATGGAATTGTTAATAAACAGGTAATAAAAGGTCATAAGAAAATAATATATGGTATGATATATATGAATATGGTTCTGTAATGGATTTATAATAAACTTATATTTATTATCTATGAGGTTTTAATGAGTATGATGGATTTCAAGACTTAAGATAAGGTTTTCTAGTCTCTTTTATATTTGGGAGACATATGAAAATTCACCACTTATTTATTTTGTGTGGGGTATATACTTCCCCTTTGACATTTTATATAATTAATACCATTATTTTCATGATATTTAAAGTTTTATTTTATGTTATTCATTATTCAGGATTATGATTCAAAATATTACTAAAGCGGTAAGGTATTTGTGTCTCAATTTGCATTCTTTGAGACATACATTATGTTATGCACCTATAATCTTTCACGAGGTGAATATACAAAACCTTTGACATATAATATCATGAATTTATTTATCATCGTTATGTTTTAAGTTCCATTTTATTTTATTTATTCATGGGTCATATGATACAAATCTACTAAAGTAGTAATGATTTTATGTTACAATATCATCATTTATCAGGATTTTTTATGATTATGTTTATGATGATAAAATATTATGATAGATATCTCATAAAACTCATGTATTTTATTATACTATATTTATTAATGATATTTTCATGTAATAGTACTATATTTCCAATATTTGATAATTAAAATAATTTAGAAAATGTTTTTGAGAAAATCTGACTTTATTTCTCTCTTCGATTGGAAATCCATTTTCTTCTCAAAAAATATTTTTTTTAAATGTTTTCAAAAATGTTTTATTATTATCCTATGATTTTTAAAATAATGTTTACCCATGTTTAAAATTTTATTTTTTTATTTTTAAAGGAATAGACATGTCAATTTCCAAATAATACCATTTTGGATTTTACTGAAAACGAGAAAGGAATATTTTTTTAACCTGTATGACATGAAAAAAACATCCCATTGTCCTCACTATTATTTACCTTGTATATTTATTTATAATTTTGAATGGTTATTTTCAAGGAAAAATATTTTCAAAATTATTTATGTTTTAACATGTTTTTTTTCAAATTCAAAAGGATATTCTCCTAAAGGAATGTTTTAAATGATCGACCAAAATCATTTTCCATCTAAGATTTCATCTGTTGATGTTACCAATTTCTTATCGGGGATACAATCCTAGGATACCATTATTATTCTTTTAATGAATGTTTTATGTTTATGATGGAATAATTTTTATGAAACCCATTTCTCTTCAACCACTTATAAGACGAAGAAATGATTAATGAACCCACTTCTTTTCATTTTTTATGATATGATAAAATTATTATGAAAACTATTTTCGTCCAGTTATGATATGAGGAAATTTTAATTATTCCCATTTAATTTCATCAGTTTTTGTAACTGTCTAGTCAATATAGTTCTATCACTAATAGGGGTAGACGGTGAATCAATGATATCTTTTTCTCTTAATTTTATTTCTTCTTGAAACAACCTTCGCCTCCTGTTAAATATTTATTTCCCTACAGAAAACAAACAAACAAACATTCACAGGAACACAAGAATTTACAAGGCTCAATACTAAAAAATATTAGCTACATCATTGTTATGGTTGGAAACAATCCAATACTACACAATACATTAAAAAATAATCCTTTTGTGTGGAATAAAGTGAGTAGGATATTCCCTTATAGTTCTATAGCCCTATCATAAATATAATAATGCATGTGATTCAAGTACAATGAAATAATATAAGATAATTTTTATAACAAACATTTCCAGTGATTCTTGACCAAATTTTCACAAATATGATCTTCAAAAACAATTATTCACTTCCTTACCCACTAAAAGGAAAGAAATTTCTTTGGACTTCGTAATTAAACTCTGTCTAATTTCCCGATCTGATTTCCAAGTCTGATTACTAAATAAATAAATATATCTCTATCAGAATACCACTGAGACAATTTTGAACTTATTATTCCCCATTCTAGAAATCTTAATACAATTTTCCTAGTTCGATAATTCAAACTGATATGATAATCAGATGATTAATATCTACTTCTTGCTTCTTCTTATTCTTCTTCTATCCAGCTAACTTCCTATGGTAATCATAATTCAGAAACTTATTCTCTCTTAAACATTGGAGATTCTCCCTTTACATTACTTGTGTCGGAAAGTACAAAGTACTTTATAGTTTTATAGGTGACCCAAGATAGGTTTGGGATGGATTTTGAAAATTTTCCCACTTAAACTAATTTCCCAAAATATCTATTTGCCTTTAATTCTAGATGCATTTTTGAATTCATCAACACTTTTCAACTCTTCTCAAATATTCTCGAATCTCCTCATGACTTCAGATAACTTCAAACTTCATAAAAAATTTCAGTCCAATTCTGATTTCAATTTTGATTTCCCAATATGATTTCTTCATTATGATGAAACCTACCACTTACATATATATGAAGAAATTTACAGATTCTAAATATGATATTCAGACCATGTTTCTCTGTACTAAATGAAAGAAAAATATTCCTATTCTTATTTCTTCATTATGATGGAAAAAAATGGTCACATAAATTTTCTTTCCCCACTTGAAAACAAATCAGAACTAAAGATATCTCATTACGTTACTCTATACCAAATGATAAAATAAAATATATTCTTCTTCAAACTCTTTAAGTAATATTATTGTTACCCTTTGAAAACCCTTCTGAAAATATCTAAGAAAGATTCTTATTCTTATTTTCTTCTTTTTGATGAACCTATGTATGATGATTTTTTCAGGGCTAGCATGCATTTGATGAATCAATCTATGATTTATTCTAACAATCGATGTCAGCTTCAATCTAATAGATCTTGACCTAATTGTTAAGGAAATTCATCTTTCTCTTAACCCAATTATAATACAACCAACATATATTTTATCTTGATGGAAATGGTTGACTAAATTATTGATCAATCTTTTACATTATTCCATGAATTAGTCTCAATAAATGAACTTATTTTTCATTTTTATTTCTCCCAATAACTCCAAATGATAAAACAATTCTGGCTTTGATTTTATCAGTGGAACACCGCATCTGATGGACTAGTTTTGACAGCTTTGACTTCAACAAGTTATTTCCTTCTATAAATATGATAGAATTAAATTCCATCACTTAAATTCTTTCTCATTTTTTATTACAATTTTTATCTTCTTATTTCTCCAAATATTTAAAATCTTTTGGATTTTTATCTGACTAAAAACTAATACCTTTGATTTCTATCATTATGATCAACCTTCACATCCTTTAAAAAAATTATGAATATGATGATCCTACTTTCACAAACTTCTTATTATAATAATGACTTCCTCATGAATTTAAATATATTTAAGATTAGATTTAGCAGCATCTTACTTTTAATGGAATGTATTGTAACTTCCTATTCTTCTAACAACATCATTCTTTCTAACTAAACCAAACACGATTAGCAACATCTCTTCTCCCCCTTTCCTTAATCAAGAAAGTATCACAAGTTTTAAAACAAACTTATGATTTTTGATAAATAAAAAATAGAAAATAATTTTCAGATTTACATCAGATCCAGGAAGACATCTAAGCAACAATTAATTACAATTTTCCTTCATTCCATACCCAAGGTGAGTCTGATGAACATTTTCTTCTAGAAAATTTCTTTTCAATCTGATTTAATTTATTAAGCATTGTGAGTCTAATTTCATGAATATGATGGTCAGTCCTATTGAAAAATTTTACAAACTGAATTGATTAATTTTATTTGACAATAAAAAACAACTCACTTGTAAAACACACTTCTTCTTACTTCCAAAAACCTTCTCGATCCAACATGGTCCCAACAATATCCACAATTGTACTTTGTTCTCAACCAAGATTCATAAATAATTGAACTTTTTAACCAAAATATATGGATTACTTATCAAAAATTCTAAGGCTACATGAGCTAAATAATTTTAGAAAATAAGAATCATTGAATGGAAAACCATGTTTTTCAAAATTAGTGAATTATGAAAACTACCACTTTTTTCTTCACATATTTTTTTTATTCTTAAAATTCCTCATAAAAAAGTTTTTTTTCATAAAACCACTAAAAAAGACTGTTATAATAGTTCGCACATTATCATGATGAGTTTCAATGCATACCCACAACTCCCCCTTTATATAGAATTACTTAAAAGGTTATTACATATTTAATGGATAGATTTATGAAACAATTTTACCCCTTGAAAACACTATCCAAAGAAAGGATGATAGGGGGAAAATACATAACTTGACCTTGATGAGAAAGAGGTTGGATTCCCATGTTCAACATCAATTTAGAAAAATATTCTTTTGGTAATGGTTTTGTGAAAATATCAGCAACTTGTTCTAATATAGGAACATGCTCTAGCTTTAACTCATTATTCTCTACATGATCTTTGATGAAATGATATTTGATATCAATATGTATTGAATGAGAATTTTGTACCAGATTTCTGGAAAGGTTGAATTCACATTGATTATCACAACCCAAGAGCAAGGGTAACTTTACTTCTGAAAATAAGTCTTCTAATTGAGTCTTAATCCATATTAGTTGGGTAGCAACTTGAGTAGAATAAACATACTCAGATTTAGTCATGCTAAGAGTTACTGAATTTTGTTTCTTTTTATACCAACTGACACAAATTTTCTCTAGAAATAAAACTCCACCATTTTTGGATCTTTTATCATCAAAATTTCCTACCCAATCAGCATCTGAATACCCAAAAAAGTCAATAATTTCTGAGCTATCATACCTGATTATGAAATTTGGTGTGCCTTTGAAATATCTAAGAATTAATTTTCTAGTAAGTAAATTTGATTATTCAGTAGTACTCTAAAATTCTTTCACATAAGGTAACAACATAAACAATGTTGGGTCTTAAGGCAGTCAAATATGAAAAGCTTCCATTCAACTTTTGAAACTATTTCTAATCAACTTCTTTTCCTTCTATATCTTTACTCAACTTAGTTCCCACTAAAATTAGTGTGGAAAATTCTTTCAAATTTTCCATTCCAAACTTCTTAAGAAGTTCCTTAGCATACTTTTCTTGATGAATAAAAATGTGTTTCTAATTTTGTACAAATTTTATCCAAAGAAATTTTTTCATTTCTCCCAGTACAGATATTTAAAACAACTTTTTCATCTCTTTAGAAAATATTTCACAAGTTAATTCATTATTATCAATAAAAAACAATGGAATCAACATAAAAAATTATGATAAGGGAATACTCCTAATATTCTTTGATGTAAATATGGTTATCAAATCTTCCTTTCTTGAAACTCATCTTCCTCGTGTGGGAATCCAATTTGGATACTAAGAGCTAAAATATTTTTTTAGCCCATACAAGGATTTATTCAACTGGAAAACATAACTTTCATCTTTATCAACAACAAATCCACATGTTTTTTCAATGTAAGCTTCCTCATCAAGATCCCCATTTAGAAATGCAGACTTCACATCTATGTGAAAAAATTTATAACTTCATTGGGAAATAATAAAAAGAAAGATTATGATTTTTTCTAACCTTTCCATCAAAAAAAAGTCTCATCAAAATAAAAACCTTCAATTTGTGAGTAACCTTTTTACACTAATCTTTCCTTGTTACTTATCACTTTACCTTATTCATTCAGGTTGTTTTGGAAAACCCATTTTGTAATAAAAACATTTTTTTATCCGACTTGGGTATGAGTTCTAAAGTATCATTCTTTTATATCTAATAAAGTTATCCATTCATATCTTAACCACATTATGGATTCTCAAAACCTTTCTTCACATAATTTGGTTAAACATTTGAATATAAAGAAGTCTGTGTAAGAAATTTTGATGTTCTTATTTTTTGGACGTTATGATGTTGATCACCAATAATTTTCTAAGTTTATACGTTCTTCCTCATCCTGAGATGATATTTTCCAATTTATTCCTCACCACCTAAAATAACTAACTCTGATTATTCTTCTGGATTAGGATTAATATTGTTAGTATCCTTATCAAAATTGTTAACAATTTCTTTTATCCTTCTCATCTTAATTATCATCCCAAGTCTGTTTATCTTACTTATCCTTTTCAATAACCTTCACATCAACAAAATCAACTATTCTTCCTATTTATTTATTGAAACACCTATATCCTCTTCTTTTTGGAGCACAGACAATAAAATTACATCTTACCTCTCTGCTCAATCTTTCCAAGGTTCCCACCATTCTTATTTATGATGCATGGACTCCCAAAAACTCTTAAGTGTTTCAAAATTTGAGTTCTATCATAAAAATTTCAAATGGAGTAATATATGAAGTTGTTTTGTAGAATAATTGGTTTTGAATATTCATAGTAGTGCTCATGGATTTCCTCAAAAAGTAATGAGAAATACCGTGTTCAAGTTACATAGTTCTCCCAATTTCTACCAGACTTATGTTATTCCTTTTAGAAACCCCATTTTGTTGAGGAGTGTATGGTGAACTTAAGTTATATATAATTTAATGATTCTATATATAACATTAAAATTATTCATTTTTGTACTCACCACCATTATCAGTTATCAACTTCTTCACTGAATACTAACATTTCTTATCATCTTTCCTCTTGAAACTTTTAAACATTTTCAGAACATCTAACTTATATTTCATCTAAATAAAAAAATATTATTAAATTAATCAATGAAATTGATTAAGTAATTATCTCCATTAATTTATTTTTTTCTCATTGGCCCATAGATATTATAAGGTATATGTTCTGGGGGTCATTTTGAACAAATTCTAACTTTCTTATGCACTAAATTTGTAATATTTACTTTCTGAAAAATAGTGCAACACCAATCTCTTCTTCTTGACATATTAAGAATATCACAGACACTATATCACATTTATAACTTGCTGGTGTTTTTCTGAAACATGTTTCCCATCCTTTTATACCATTACTAATTCTTTTACACCATGCCCGGGTAACAAGAGTTTTGTATTTCACCAACTTGAAATAGATTTCCTTTTGTATGTTGGTATCTTGAAACTATCTTTCCATATTCCGCACTCTTCACAAAAAAACCCGATATTTTCTAATGATAGCATTGTTTCCTTTATCATAGAGTTTTGAAACACTTATAAATTTTTGTTTCATCCCATTAACATACAAATATTTCTTAGTGATCAACTTTTCTTTCCCAATGATGAATGATCGAACAACTTTGATTCTCAGAGATTTATCATTGCCAAATGTCATCATACCATATTTAAAGTCTTTCAAATTATTTAACAACATTAAATATCATATCACATGAGAAGAACACCCACTATAAATAATCCAAGGTCATTATCCTTTAGAATCCTTGATTTTGTTTTCAATTATAAGATATTTTTCCTTTTCCATTATATTTATTCATCTCCGACTTTTGAGAATTGTTAACAAATTTTGTTATGCCAGTAAAAAAAGACATCCTTTTTCAAGGTGTCCAGGTTGTTCACATCTTTCAAAAATACTTTTCAGAGGTTGGAACCTATTTTCAATTTTCACACCAACCTTATTAGGTTTCTTCTGAACATACTTCTTAGATTTCTTCCTTTGAGGATATTTAATCCACCTCAAACTTTGCCCTCTATAATTTATAGAATTTTTTTAATGTTGTTGATTGATCCAAATTTTTATTCTGTGTGTCAGAATCCACCACAATACCAGTAGTATCCATAAAATGAATATTTTCCTCTAAAACATCCATACTAATCAGAGTTGTGAACATATTTCTTAGAAATCTCCTTATCTTTCTTATCAGCATTTTTTTGACCACCAAATTCTCTATTCTCAAACAGAATCTTCTTTTTAAATGTTGTTTTCTTTTTAGCATTATCATAACTAGAGGTAATAGAAAACTTTTTGGAATAAATATGTTTATTCACTTATGATTTCTCAACATTGTTGGCCCTAACCACATACATTACATTCCAAAATGTATTCTTCTCAAAAAAAATTATATATTTATTATTAAACTTTGAAGGTAACTTTTATAAATCCTTATTAGGTTACTCCTTATGTGAACTTTCACCACCTTTAGAGATAGATTTTTAAAAAAATTTAACTCTCTATCCAGCTTTAGAAAGTTTTCGTTGGAAAAATTTCTAACTCATCTTCTTTTACCTTTAGATTAACTTCTAGATGTTTATTACGATTATTTTCCTTCTCAAAAGATTTCTTTAAATCATCAATCTCTTCCATCAGCTTGAATTTATCACTAGGAAAAAATTCTTCATTAATTGATGATGAAGTTTTATTTTTCAGCTTCTTGACTTCTTTTCCAAGCCTCCCAATCATCCTCATACATTCTTACCAATCATCTTTTAGATGAAATTCTAATTGAGTTTCTTATTCTTAATATTTAATACTTAAGAATTCTTTATTTTTCAATGTTGAAATAAAAATTTTCTCTCTATCCCTCTCAAAGTATTTTTTGGATTCAACTTCACTATCTTCTTCTTCATTATCTTCAGTTAAGAAACGTTTCCTTTTGGATTTGGATAATTTTCTATCTTTACCTCAGGAAAAAGATTTAGCTTTATAACCTTGTTTCTTCCATGACCTTCTTGAACTTATTTCTTCTTCATAAATATCTTATTCTTTATTTATTTGAGGAAATTTTCTACCAAATGTCCAACAACCCCACATTCAAAACACTTCAAGGGAATTTTACCTTTTTATTTACTTACACCTCTTCTAAATTTATTAGAAAATAAGGATAAAATTTCATTAGATTTTTACATACCTCATTTTCATAAATAGATTCATCAACATCATCTTCCTCAAGAACTTTCATAGAATTTTTTTATTAGCCACCTTGAAATAAATTTATCTATCAAAATTTTTCCCCTTCATAACATTTTCCCTTATCATTTCATAAGTAATTAGAGTACTATGAAAATCATATAGAGATATTGTTTCTGGATCTCTATCTTGAAATGAGGATACTTTGACAAAAAACATGGGAATAATTCTTAAGATCTTTTAAATAATGTTTGAATACCCAACTTTTCACCAAGACATCTGATAGTGCTGACAATGTCATTTACCCTTGTAAAGAAGTCCCCAATAGATTTATACTCACCCATATTCATATTTCATACTCCAGCCTCCATATTTTTATTTTTTCCTTCTAGAAGTTTTTTTTACTTCATAAATGTTTTTCATATTATCCCAAATACCATTGGAAGCGGCAACACCATTTACTCTTAAAAACTCAGTTTTAGAAAGTGATGAGAGTAAAGAATTCTTAACCCTTCCATCATTCTCAAGATTCTTATTTTCAACAGATATAAGAGGAAATTTATCATCAATAAGAGGAAATCCATCTGTTATGGCTAAAAGAACATCATATCCAAGAGACATAAGATAATGAAACATTATGTCTTTCTAGATATGATAGTTATTGACATCAAAAACCAGAATACCTTTACTGTTAACATAATTCATATTCTATATCAACTTCACTTAAAAATATAAGAAAATAATAAATAAAGGGAACCATATTCTCTCACACCACTGGTAATTTCTTTGAAAATAATGTTTTATCATTGATAGGGGGAGGGTCTAATTAGTGATATATTTTTCTTTTAAGTTTACTTATTCTTGAAATAACCTTCACCTCCCGTTAAATATTTATTTCTCTATTAAAAATAAAACAAACACACATCCACAAGAAGAAAAGAATTTGTAAGGTTCACAACTCAAAAAGAGTATTTATGTCCTTGATATTGTTTAGAAGTAACCCAATACCATAAAATCCACTAGAAAAAATCATTTTGTGTGGAATAAAATGAGTAGGATATTCCCTTACACCCATATATCACTATGATCAATAAAATAGTGCATGTTCTTCAAGTAGCATAAAATTATGTAAGATAGTTTTTGTAACAAACATGTTACAATGATTCTTGATCAAAATTTCAAAAATATTATATTTAAAAAAAATTATTCAATTCCTTACACCGTAATAGGAAATAACTTCTTTTGGACTTTGTAATGACACTCAGTCTGATTTCCAAGTCTGATTTGTCAATAAAGAAATATAGCTCTGTCAGAATACCACTGAGACAATTATAACTTCTTCTTCCTCATTCTGAAAATATCAATACATTTTTACCAATATTTTTATTCATCATGATATGATAATAAGATAAGTACAATATTCACCCTTCTACTTCTTCTATCTAGATAAATATATCAGGTAAGCACAATCTAGAAACTGTTTCTCCCTAGAACTTTAGAACTTTTCTCTCAACAATACTTGTTCTAGAAACTAAAAATTTCTTAGTCCTATTATAGGTGAACCAAAATTGGTTTGTTATGGATTGTAAAAATTTTTCCCACTCAAATGTTTTTCCCAAAATCTCAATTTCCCTTTAATTTCGGATGCATTTATGAATTTTTCAACACTTCTCAACTCTTCTTGAATCTTCTCAATTCTCCTCATGACTCCATATCTATTATAATTTCTCAAAAAACATTAGTCCAATTCAGTTTCCAATTTCAATTTCACAATATGATTTCTTCATTAGGATGAACTATACCACTTATATATATATGAAGAAAAAAGACAGCTTCCCAATACAATTTTCAAACCATGTTTCTCTATAACAAATGAAAGACAAATATTCCCATTCAGATTTCTTTATTAGGATGGAAGCAAATGGTCCCTCAAATTTTTTTGACCCACTTGAAAAAAAATCATAAATATATATATCATTATGTTAATCCATACCAAATGATAAAATCAAACATATTCTTCCTCAAACTCTTAAAGTAAGATTCCTTCTCCCATTTTAAAACACATCTAAAAATCTCCAAGAAAGATTATTCGTCTTATTTTCTTCAGTTTGATGATCCTTCATCTGATGGAGTTATCAGTGTTAGCCTGCGTATAATGGATCAGTCTCTACTTTATTCTTAAAATTAGTGTTAGCTCTAGTTTGATAGCTCTTGACTGAATTTTTAATGAAATTATTATTTCTTCTAACCCAGTTTTAATACAACCAACATATATTTTATCTTGATGAAAATGGTTGACTAAATTGTTGACCAATATCTAAATTTATTCCACGCATCGGTCTCAATAGCCTAACCTCTTCTTCCTTTTCATTTTTCCTAATAACTCTCAATAATAAAACAATTATACCTCTGATTTTATCAGTGGCACATTGCATCTGATAGACTGGTTCCAGAAGCTTTAACTTCGACAAAGTCTTTCCATGTATGAATATTATAGAAATGAACTTCCAACACTTAACCTCTATCTCCTATATAATTATGATCTTCATCAGCTTATTTCTCAAATGATTTAAATCTTTTGGATTTTGTTATGACTAAAAACCAGGACATTCAGTTTCTCTTGTTATGATCAACTAGCCAAGCCTTCAAACAAATCTAAATCTGATGATCTAAGTCCAGAAAACTTTAGTTTTAGAAACTTCATTCTTTCATAAAATTCTCCTTGTAAGAATGACTTTATCATGAATTTGAATACATTTAAGATCATTTTTACCATATTATGACATATATTAGAATGTATTGCAACTTCTCATTCTTCCTATAACATCATTCTTTCCAACCAAACAAAATACGATTAGAAGAACCTCTTCTCCCCCTTTACATCACCAAGAAATAATTAAAGTTTTACAAATTACTTATGATTTTTGAGAAATAAAAAACAAAAAAGAATCAATTGATTTATCTCAAAGCTAGGAAGACTCTGAAGCAGCTCCTCATTATGATTTTTCTTTCATTCTGGACACAAGGAGAGTCCAATGAACCTTTTCTTCTAAAGAACTTATTCTCAACATGATGGAATTTTTTAAGCATTATGAGTCTGATTTAATGAATATGATGATCAGTATGATAGTAAAATTTTATAGATTGAATTGATTTATATTCTTTGACAACAAAAGACAACACACTTTTAAAACAAACCAATTTTTACTTCCAAAAATCTTCTCTATCTAACCTGGCCATAACAGTTATGATATAATAACTTTTTATGATCTTGTGGCACAAATAAATATGGTTTTCGTTATGTGATGGGTGGGGCCAATATCTACCCCCAAAGCATTGGGTAAATATATATCTCTCATGAGGTAGAAGAGATTGTAATGAGGAGTGAACCTAGTTTAGTAAAGGGTTTTGTACGCTATGATGGTTTTGTGAGTGAACCTTGAATACAATAGTGGTTTGGGGAGTGAAACCATTCCAATATGATAGACTTGGTATAGAGCCTTTAATAATATAGAAAATATTTTAAATAATTATATGTATGACATAAATATATGTCTTATTCCAATTTTATACTCTCATGAATCATGTTCTCTTATTTACTTATGATTCATGTCTTATGAACTGCCAATATTTATTCCATGACTCATGATTATGATCGTTGATATGAAGGGTATAGTTTTCAATTGTTATGATCATGAAATCATTCCCTTGTGTTCATGTCATGCTTATGTATACCCCTTTCTTACACTTACTGAGCATCTAAGCTCACCCTTTATTATATTTCCTTTCCCCAGGATTTGATGAAAATTTTAGGTTGGGTATGTTTGTGAAGATTACTAAAGGGGAGATCTTTATGGGAGACATTGAAGATCATTCACCAAATTGAGAATATTTTTTCCAAGTTTTCAAAGGAACTAAACAATTATGGTCTTCAAGCATGTGTTTGTGTAATGTATTGAATATTCATCTAAAAGGATGTAATATCCATGTTTGAGAAGCTTAAGTTTCTATAGTTAGTATTAGAGGAAAGGCATAGTTAACCATTGGAAACTAGGATGATAAAACATTAAAAAAATTCATAGGGATATTTATAATAATATGTATAGGGATGTATCTAAGGATAAGTGTTAGAATGAGTCAAAGTATATAAAAATATCATGGAATTTTGGTAATGGAAATGGTAAGTGGTTTCCAAGAAATTGCATCCTTGTATGAATATTATAAGTGGATGTGGATCTGGTATAGAGTTATCTATAGGTAATCACTCCAAAAAGGGTACATTGAGTTAGAATTTATCGTTACTTGGTGCACAAAAATAGGCCTTTCTGCACAACGATTTTGACACTCCCAGGGGATGTGATTTAGAAATTTATATACTCTTTATGAACCATAAAAAAAGATTGAAATAAATTGTGACTATTTGGGATAAGGACAAACCTATGGTGTCATAGATTAAAATAAATGTTCCATGATTTATACATCCAATAAGTGATTTTTCATGATTATGTGGTTTTCTACTATGATTAGTGTTGCTCACAAAATTAATTTTGTTTTAGTTAATGATGAGAACCAAAAGGAACTGGTTTAACATTGAATTTGATGGAAATTTTTTTGATGAGAATCCATATGAATGATGAATAGATTAAAGGATATTGTTAATATTTCTAATTATTTTTCATAGAACATGATTAACAATGTGTACCTTAACCAACTCTCAGAGTCACCACAGAAGAGAAGGATAAAGTTTTTTGAGATTTTGGGTAATGGGGACCATGGTGGAAATAAGATTCAATTTCTTATATGTTAGTAATGTGGGAGGAATCACTTGATGGAATGTATCAAAGGGACAATAATATTTTCTGACTGTGGAAAAGATGTACACAAATCAAGTAATTTCCAAGAAAAAAATGAAAAGTTTTGTAAACTTAATGAATGAGAATAATGGTATTCCTAAGGTATCATGAACTGTGGAATATTTCAAATGTGGAAATTATGGGAATCATTAAAATTGGCATACTAAATAGAAATATCATGAAGAAAATTAGCAATGTTGTATGAATAATGGTTATATTGTTGATGATGAAGACACTACTACAAAGGAGGCCTTTAGCAATGCTACAATATCTCTATATCAGCTCTATAAAAATTCTGACTACTGAAAAACAGTTAAAATCCTTAGGGTTTTATCAATGCTCGAAAATAACTGATAAATGGGAGATTTATCAGTGCTAAAAACACCGACAAATCACCGACAAATCACCAACTTATCACTGATTTTAGAAGAGATAATAAAATACACCATTTTTCAATTATTTTATTTAGCGCTGATAAAGTGGAGAAATAGGGAATACTGCAATGTGTTGTAATAACATACTATAACACTAGAATAAGCACAAAAAAGATAAAAAAAACAAAAAAACAAAATTTAAATGAAATAAAATTTACAAAACAAATACAAGAAAAACACGCTATTATATAGGAAAAAACACACCTGTATAAGAGAATAAATCACCCTTACTCGA
Source organism: Viscum album (assembly GCA_963277665.1). NCBI lineage: Eukaryota > Viridiplantae > Streptophyta > Magnoliopsida > Santalales > Viscaceae > Viscum > Viscum album. The sequence goes on along the minus strand of OY728127.1, from coordinate 1,070,883,223 downwards.
GAGAGAGAACTCAACTCTATAAGAAAACAATTATTAAGTTAGTAATAATATAAATTAATTAATTAAACATAATGTTTTAATTTTAAACTAAACTTTGATTTATACCAGGAACACTATGTATCAGATTGAGTTGTGGATGATTCTTTCATATCACACCATTTATTGATCCTATCAAGAATTATCTCTATGAAAATTAACTATATAAGTATTATATAAAAATGACAAGAAAATTAATTAACTAATAGATGATAAAATGATGATAAAAAAACTCTAGGCTCGTTTGCCCAGTTTTGGCGATGTGATGCATATTTCAAACTAAAATGTAACTTATTTATTGAAATGACACACTTGGAGTCATACTGGTCACACTGTGTGTTGGATTGAGGTGAGTATGATTCCTACACATCCCAAATGACTTATGGATTTTTGTTTTAAAGTATCAAAACAATATGAATTCATTTTCTTACTCTTGAGTATGTCACTTATGCTTTTTACTAAAATGCCATTTTAAATTGGAAACAAATACATTGAGTCATACCAGTCACATCATGTTCTAGTTTAATGTGAGACTAATTAATACACATCACAAATGACTTATGAATTTTTTTTTGAAAATTATTAAGAAAATCTGAGTGCATTTGTTTAGTTTTCAGTGAGTGATGTTCTGTGAACTAAAATGTCTTTTTTAAACTGATAACATACACATTGAGTCACAATGAGAACATCGTGTATCATATTTAGGTTACATCAATTCCTAAACATCACAAATGACTTATATATTGTTTTCTTGAAGTATAAAAACAATCCAAATGAAGTTTCTCAGTTTTGAGTACTCTAGTTGTATTTTTTACTAAAATTATTGTCAATTTTAAATAAAAAGACGCACTTGGAGTCATACCAGTCAAATCGTGCATCTAATTGAGTTTATGATTATCCTACATGTACCAAATTAATTATGTATCATTTTACTAAATTATCAAAACAATATGAATTCATTTTATTGGTTTTAAGTACGCCACTTGTGTTTTTTACTAAAATGACATTTTAAATTGGAAATATTCACTTAGAGTCCTACAAGTCACATCATGTGAGGTATTGATGTTTGACTGATTCCTACACTTCAACAATGAATAATAAATAATTTTCATAAATTATCATGACAATCCAAGAAAATTTTCTTGGTTTTTAGTGAGTGAAACTTTTTGACCTAAAATGTCAATTTTATATTAATAACAAACATTTTGAGTCATACTGGGAACATAATTAATTAGATTATAGTACAGATGATTCATATATATAACAAATGACTTATGGATCATTATACCTAAAACATCAAAACAATATGAATTAATTTTCTCAGTTTTGAGTATGTTAGTTATCCTTTTTACTCATATTAATATCAATTTTAAATTAAAAGAATCAATTTGAGTTATACCAGTCACACCATTTTTATGATTGAGGTAAAGATGGTTCAGACATGTTCCTAATGAATTATGGATTATTTTAATAAAGTTTCAAAATCAACAGAATTTTTTTCTCAATTTTGAGTACACCACTTGTGTTTTTACAAAAATATCATTTTAAACAAGAAACATGTACTTTGAGTCATATCGGTCACTTAATGTGTGGGTTTGATGGGATATTTATTCATATATGTCACAAATAAATTGTGAATTGTAAAGACCCGTAAAATTCAAGGGAAATTTTTTCTTAATTTTCTTTAGAATTTTACAAGAGCGCGGTTTCAGACGGCACCTGATTCCGAGGCCCGGAGTGCCCAGAATTAATTTCCGAAGTTTGGCTCGGGTACGTTCAGTGAACGAACGAGCGGGAATTCCTAACTTTTGATCCGGTGCTCAGAATTGAAATCCGAGGGCACCGATGAACTCGCAGCGCCGATATTCGCTTAAAGAGACCTTTTCGGGAGTTGCGTTTGTTGCGGGTTGAAAGTTAGTTTTAGGGGTTTTTAGTTTGAGTTAAATAAAATTGTGTAGAACAATTTTATTTTTAAACTTGTTAAAACCTATCAAATGAGGTTGGGAGTGGGACTCACACCCACTTAACCTCCCTTGGGAGGATTAAGTGTGGTGGGGCCCACACGAGCCCCTAAACCTTTCAAATCCTCCCAACTCCTTTAACGCCTCTTTTAATGGCTTAAGTTACTTATTTAATTAAGGGAGTTAAACCCCTTTTTGAATTTCAAACCTTTGAAATTCTTGTGGTTAAGTTATGTAATAATATAAGTTAAAGCTTATATTATTCTAAGGGATTCTTTTACCACCTTGGGAGGATTTCTTGAGAGCTTTGGAAGCTTTTCTTCTTCATCTTCAAGCTCTGACGAAGAACGAAGAACGCCCAAACTCCGACGAAGAACGACGCCTCTCTTCTTCATCCTCGGTGTCAACAAGAGGGAACGCCGCACCCTCCTCGGACCTTCTTCGTCGGCATACGAAGATTCTCCAACGACGTATCTCTTCGGGCATAACTCTTCGTCAACGGATTTGACGAACGACGACCGCGACGCCCGATCTCCGCGACGCCGTCTTCCGCGGAACGTAGACGAATCTTCGAATCTTAAACCCGAGGTAGGGGTTGTTGTTTAATTCTTTAATTATTCCATTTCTTGCTCGTGGATCGCATGTCTACGTGAGGCTTTGAAATAATTTATTTAAGTGTTATAGTTAACGCGAGGGGGGCCGGACCGCACGAACACGGCCGAAACCCCCCCTCCATCGTTCTTGTTTAATTATTTTGCGGAGGAAAGCAAGTGGCGTGGTGCCGTCGCACCACGCGGATGAACGTGCAAATATCTTACGCGATGCCGTCGTGCGCACCATGGGAGAAACAAAAAGAACGCGACGCCGTCGCGCCGCGTTGAATGAATATCAAAGCACGGCAAAGGGGCGCGGTGCCGTCGCACCGCGCCGGATGACGAACGCCGCGGCCGGTTCCGGGCCGCGGCGGGACGAGGAGATCGCGGCCGGTTTCGGGCCGCGGCGGAAGAGAAGACCGGCGGCCGGGCCGCCGGCGTCGGAAGCCGAAGGAGGGGACCGGAAATTCCGGTCCCGTTTGAGAAAAACCGGGGGAATTAATCCCCCGACCTTCACTTAAAACCCCCTCTTTATGAGGGGGGGAGCGGTTTCCACGGGGGGGGGGGGGGGGGGTGCAGGCGGCTCCCCCGGATCCCCTTCAAAGCGGGCCCCCAGGAGGGGGGCCGTTGTTTTACAAAAACGGCGCGGCAAAGCCGCGCCGCCATCCAAGAACCGGGGGCTTGATTGCCCCCGCGTGCGCAGCCTCCTCGCGGCGCCAGGCCGCCGCGGCCCGCCGCGCCGCCGCGCCGCCGCCGCGCCGCCCCAGGGGGGGGGGTCGGGCCGGGTCGGCCCGGACCCGGACCCGGACCCCCCCGTTTCGAACCAGAATTGGTTTCTGGCCCATAACTTGAGCCTCGGACCTCCGAATGACGAACCGTCTGCGGAAACACGATCCTTGGATCGAGACGGTCGTTTCGGTATATCGCACTCAAGGTTTCGGTTTACTTTGAGTTCGGCCGGGTTGGTTCGTTCACGAAACCAACCGGGCCTTCGGAGCGGAAACGCTCATATCTTGAGCTACGAACGTCCGATTGACGCACCGTCAGTCGCGTTGTGTTCCTCTTAGTGAGACAGATCTTTTGGCATACTCCGCCCGAGGTTTGGACACAGGTGGAGTACGGTCGGGTTGGTTTTGCCTTAAAAACCAACCGGGCCCCGGAGACGAAAATGCCAATAACTCTCAGACCGGGCGTCCGATCGACGCGCCGTCTGTTGCGTTGAGTTCCTGTTGACGATACGGAACTTTTGGATACATCAACTTCGGTCTTCGTGACAGTTGATGTATCAGCCTCTCGGCTCGTGGAGCGGACCCTCCGAACGAGCTTGCTGTGTGCGGGAACCCTAGTGCTGGCTGCGACTATTCTACTGCTACGACTGCTACTGTGACTGCGACGACGACAGTACAGAGATCCTGTGTGGATTCGACGACGACAGTACAGAGATCCTGTGTGGATTCGACGACGACGACTACAACACTCAGCGATCCTACGTGGATCAGTGCTACAGGTCCTGTGTGGGCCCGATCCTGTATGGGTCCTTGCGCTCAGCGGTTCTGTGTGAGCCAGCGCCTACAGGTTCTGTGTGAGCCCGATCCTGTGTGGGTCTTCTGCGGGGGTTAGTTACCTATCAATCCTTCGTGGGTCCGACGACTTAGATGGATCAGTGATCATCTTTATCGTCCTTGAAGAAGTATACCTGTGTGAGCTGAATCCTATTGCTTTCCTGTGTGGATTGTGTTGTGCAATCCTGTGTGGATTATGTTTTGCTTTCCTATGTGGAATACGTTTACTATCCTGTGTGGACTGAGTTGTACTTGGGCTCGGAGGTAGGAGCGTATTTGAATTGATGACTTAGGTATATGTATGGGCATATACCTAAGCAGTGTCGGATGTTACTTCGTGATTGTTACTTTTCTTCGTGGTTTATCCTTTGTGGATTTGAGAGACCTTCAGGGGTCTCGGGGTCCCTACTGAGTAGCTTATACTCACCCCTGCACGGGCTTCGCCCGCACTACGTTGTGTTGGTTGCAGACGACGGACAACGTTGACTTAGCTGAGGCTTGTAGAGCGGGACGGTACCCGGAGGTGGACCACTGGGCGGGACGTGCACGGAGCGGACGGCGGGACCCGTAGAGCAGAGGAGCTATCTGTACCCACCCTTCAGGTGGGATTTCCGGTGGACAGCTCGGAGTAGCGGCTTTTACTTTACAGTTGCTGTTTTTCCCTTTTCGAGTTGTACTTTACTTTCAGTTTGGGTTTGTATTCTGGCCCATTTATTTTTCCGCACTTTCAGTTGTACTCTGCTTGTTTAGTGTTTACTTTCCGCTTGCTTACTCTGTGGTGTTGGTTACTTTTCAAAGGAAATGCCTTCCCTTTTTACTGGGATTTACGCCTTGGTGCTAGTCGCCAGCCCCTGGCCTATGGAAGGCGGGCTTGGGGTAGTCACGGCACGGACCCCGAGGGCGGGTCGTGACAAATTGGTATCAGAGGAGTTCGGTTCTACCGCGAACTCTGATCTTTTCTATGTGAAGCAATAATGTTTAGCGTATTGAGTGTGGTTATCAGTCCAGGGAGTCCAGTGTTGGTGCGGCGGCCGACGTATCCGTACACCAGGACCCTGACTTCTGATTTCCGACTTAATGCACGAAAACATTGATTGCGTGTGTGTTTCAAAGTTTTCTTTATGATTACTTATATCAGCTCACCGGGTATACTGTTCTAACCGTGGCGCACCTGTTTCCTTTTCAGGATGGCCCCACGACGGCAGCCAGCTAGGGTTCCGAGAGTCGAGCGAGACGACAGCCCACCGAGCGACGAGGCCTCGGTGCAGGGCCCTTTTCCTGTAGTGGCACCGGCGGTAGCTTTACCCGCCGATTCCCCGATGCTTCCAGCAGCAGCCGCTGACGATGCACGTCGCCTCAGCGCACTGCATGAGTTTCAGCGCCAGCGACCGCCCAGGTTTCGCGGGGAGACGGATCCCCAGGCAGCAGAGGACTGGCTGGAGGCAGTGGTTCGAGTGTTTAGGCTAGTGAGGACACCGGCAGACCTCATGGTGATCCTCGCTGCGAGCCTACTACACGCAGCAGCAGGACGATGGTGGAGCTTGATGCTCCAGGTGCACGATGAGGCATCTCTACTTTGGACGGACTTTGAGAGCCTCTTCCGCTCGGAGTTCGTCCCAGCCACCCTTCGTGCGGTGCGTATCCAGGAGCTTCTACAGCTGCGACAGGGAAACATGACGGTCGCTCAGTACTCGGCGAGATTTACCGATCTCTCGCGCTACTCGACCGACATGGTACGGGACCCATTCTTTCGGGCCCGGACCTTCGAGCAGGGTTTGAGACACGAGATCAGGGCATCGCTGATCTCCCTCAGCATACCGAATCAGACAGGAGTACTGGAGCGGGCCCTTCTGATCGAGAGCTTCCTTGCTGAGTCTACACCAGCACAGAGACCCACCGCAGGGCGGCACGTGGCAGAGTCATCTGCAGCAGGCAGTCGACGGATGAATCAGGGGTCCAGACAGACCAGACCTTCGGGCCGATGACCTCAGGGCACTGGCTCAGCAGTGCGGGGCACACAGCGCGGAGCCAGTCTTCCGAGAGGCAGACAGTGCTACTCGTGCGGCGGGCAGGGCCACATGGCTCGTGACTGCCCGACCCGTCGTGCCGAGGAGCAGCAGACAGTTGATGGACCACCGAGGCAGAGGCAGAGGGTCGACCGTGGCGGTCCGCAGGGAGGAGGCGGACGAGGCAGAGGAGCTGGACGAGCAGCTGGTGGTGGCCGACGCTTTGAGGCTCTACCACCACCACCACCAGGAGGTCCACCCCGACCACAGGGAGCTGGCGGGCAGCGACAGACACAGCTCCAGGCAGCAGAGGCCTACGACCACGGCGCACCCGAGATGATTCGAGGTACTATCTGTGTCTATTCCACCCTTGCTGCAGTTCTTATAGACACAGGAGCGAGTCATTCTTTCATAGCCGCTGCCCTTGTTCGGAGCTCGGAGATTCCGACAGAGCCGTTGGCTCGATCCTTACGGCTAGAGACTCCTACGGGAGCAGACTCAACGATTACGCACTGGTGCCGGCAGTGTGAGCTTACTCTAGGAGGCGAGAGCTTCGGCTGGGATCTTCTTGTAGCAGCGTCGAGGCCTTAAGACGTCATCTTGGGCATGGATTGGCTATCTACGGTCCATGCACAGATTGACTGTTTTAGGTGCAAGGTGCGTTGTGTACGCACCGACGGGAGCAGGTTCACCTTCACCGGCGAGAAGGGAGCCTTAGCAGCACAGGATGGACTTCCGCGGAGGAGAGGACAGCCCATCACTCATCAGTTGGCTAGCCTTATCCTTGGAGCAGTTGACGTGCGGAGTCCTGGTTTTCCTGCAGTGGTGGATCAGTTTGCGGACGTTTTTCCCGACGACGTTCCAGGGCTACCTCCTCGCAGAGAGGTAGACTTTTATATTGACTTGTACCCCGGGACAACCCCGATATCCACTCCAGCATATCGGATGGCCCCCGCCGAGCTTCGAGAGCTACGGGTACAGTTGGAGGACTTGCAGGGCAAGGGGTTCATCCGACCCAGTGTTTCACCCTGGGCTTCCCCGATATTGTTCGCCAAGAAGGCGGACGGGAGCTTGCGACTTTGTGTTGACTATCGTCGCCTGAACCAGGTGACAGTGAGGAACAAGTATCCGCTACCGAGGATTGATGACCTCTTTGATCAGCTCAAGGGAGCACGGTGGTTCTCGAAGATAGACCTCAGGTCAGGCTATCATCAGCTCAGAGTCAGAGACGAGGATGTGCAGAAGACGGCCTTCAGATGTCGGTATGGCCACTATGAGTTCTTGGTTATGCCTTTCGGTGTAACCAATGCTCCAGCAGTGTTCATGGCTCTCATGAACAGGATCTTTCAGCCATACCTCGATCGGTTTGTCGTAGTCTTCATCGACGACATTCTGATTTACTCTACGACAGAGGAGGAGCACGCCTATCACTTGCGAGTTGTTCTTGACACACTCCGAGAGCACCGGATTTATGGTAAGCTCTCGAAGTGCCAGTTCTGGATACGTGAGGTCCACTTTTTGGGACACGTTATCTCTGAGGCGGGAGTTGCTGTGGATTCCGTGAAGATTGAGGCTGTGTTAGCATGGGAGCCACCCAGGAGCGTGACTGAGGTTCGGAGTTTCTTGGGACTAGCTGGATACTATCGGAGATTTGTGCCGAACTTCTCCAGAGTTGCGGCATCACTCACAGCTTTGACGAAGAAGGGGAAACCCTTCGTGTGGTCAGACAGATGTCAGCAGAGCTTCCAGGAGCTGAGACAGAGATTGACTAGCGCACCTATCTTGAGGTTGCCTGAGGAGGGAGTAGGGTACGTAGTCTACTGCGATGCATCAGGGACCGGACTCGGATGTGTTCTGATGCAGGAGCGGGCAGTGATCGCCTATGGATCACGACAGTTGAGGCCGCATGAGCAGAACTACGCTACCCATGACCTGGAGTTAGCAGCAGTGGTCTTCGCTCTGAAGACATGGCGACACTATCTGATGGGCGAGCGCTTTACAGTCTTTTCCGATCATCAGAGTCTCAGGTATATCTTCTCGCAGAAGGACCTGAACCTGAGACAGCGACGATGGCTCGAGTTCCTCCAGGACTATGACTTTGAGATAGTCTATACTCCTGGGAAGGGGAACGTAGTAGCCGATGCCCTCAGCAGGAGGACGGGCATTCAGCTACTTGAGGAGGCAACGGAGCAGCTAGCCTCTTTGCAGATATCCTTCGTGGATAGAGATGGAGCAGCCTTTCTTCAGTCTCTCACAGTCACTCCTCCACTACTGCAGCGAGTCAGGGAGGCACAGCATGGGGACGCTGACTGTGAGACACGGCGTGCACAGATATCCTCGGGACAGGCACCTGATGGTTTCTCCCTTGGAGTAGAGCACGACATCCTTTTCAGAGGACGTACCATGGTACCAGTAGCTTTGCGAGAGGAAGTGCTGAGAGAGTTTCACACTTCTCCTTTGGCGGTACATCCTGGAGTGGCGAAGATGTACCAGGACCTCAGACGACAGCACTGGTGGCCGGGCATGAAGAAGGCTGTAGCAGAGTTCGTTTCTCGATGCCTCACCTGTCAGCAGGTGAAGGCAGAGCATCAGGTACCAGCAGGCTTGGTACAACCCTTGGAGGTTCCGGAGGTCACGACTCCATCTGGGTGATTGTTGACCGACTCACCAAGTCGGCACACTTCTTACCCATCAGAGAGCAGGGTTCAGTGGAGAGCTTGGGACGTCTCTACGTTCAGGAGATTGTGCGGCTCCACGGCGTGCCATCATCTATCGTTTCCGATCGAGATGCCCGCTTTACTTCCCGGCTTTGGAAGGGGTTACAGGAGGCGTTCGGTACACAACTACGTCTTAGCACATCTTTTCACCCTCAGACAGATGGTCAGACGGAGAGGACCATTCAGACTCTCGAGGACATGCTCCGCGCATGTGTCCTCGACTTTGGTCGTAGCTGGGAGGACCACCTACCCTTGGTGGAGTTCGCGTACAACAACAGCTACCACTCCACCATCGGGATGGCACCGTACGAGGCGTTGTACGACCGACCATGTAGATCTCCTTTGTGCTGGACAGACCCTGGGGAGTCAGCACTGGTGGGACCGGAGATGGTCCAGGCCACGACAGAGAAGGTCCAGGTCATCCAGGAGCGGATGAGGACAGCTCAGAGCCGGCAGAAGTCATACGCTGACAGGAGGCGGAGGCCACTGGAGTTCGAGGATGGCGACCACGTCTTCTTGCGGGTCTCACCTCGACGTGGTATTCGGAGATTTGGCCGAGGTGGCAAGTTATCTCCGCGCTTCATCGGACCTTTCCAGATTCTCAGCAGGATTGGTGAGGTGGATTATCGCCTGGCTCTACCACCTCAGTTGCACCGGGTGCACGACGTCTTCCACGTATCTCAGCTGAGGAGATACGTGCACGACCCGACACACATCATTGATCATGGGGAACTTGACGTTGAAGATGGGGTGACTTTTACGGAGGTCCCGGTGGAGATAGAGGATCGACAGGAGCGGGTCCTGCGTGGGCGATCGATTCCTCTTGTGCGCATCAGATGGCAACACGGGAATCTCCAGGAGAGCACATGGGAGCGGGAGGCTCAAATGCGTGCTCAGTACCCTCATTTGTTTCCCTAGTTTTGATGTATCTTTACGGGGACGTAAAGCCCTGAGGTGGGAGTAATTTAAAGACCCGTAAAATTCAAGGAAAATTTTTTCTTAATTTTCTTTAGAATTTTACAAGAGCGCGGTTTCAGACGGCACCTGATTCCGAGGCCCGGAGTGCCCGGAATTAATTTCCGAAGTTTGGCTCGGGTACGTTCAGTGAACGAACGAGCGGGAATTCCTAACTTTTTATCCGGTGCTCGGAATTGAAATCCGAGGGCACCGATGAACTCGCAGCGCCGATATTCGCTTAAAGAGACCTTTTCGGGAGTTGCGTTTGTTGCGGGTTGAAAGTTAGTTTTAGGGGTTTTTAGTTTGAGTTAAATAAAATTGTGTAGAACAATTTTATTTTTAAACTTGTTAAAACCTATCAAAGGAGGTTGGGAGTGGGACCCACACCCACTTAACCTCCCTTGGGAGGATTAAGTGTGGTGGGGCCCACACGATCCCCTAAACCTTTCAAATCCTCCCAACTCCTTTAACGCCTCTTTTAATGGCTTAAGTTACTTATTTAATTAAGGGAGTTAAACCCCTTTTTGAATTTCAAACCTTTGAAATTCTTGTGGTTAAGTTATGTAATAATATAAGTTAAAGCTTATATTATTCTAAGGGATTCTTTTACCACCTTGGGAGGATTTCTTGAGAGCTTTGGAAGCTTTTCTTGTTCATCTTCAAGCTCTGACGAAGAACGAAGAACGCCCAAACTCCGACGAAGAACGACGCCTCTCTTCTTCGTCCTCAGTGTCAACAAGAGGGAACGACGCACCCTCCTCGGACCTTCTTCGTCGGCATACGAAGATTCGCCAACGACGTATCTCTTCGGGCATAACTCTTCGTCAACGGATTTGACGAACGACGACCGCGACGCCCGATCTCCACGACGCCGTCTTCCGCGGAACGTAGACGAATCTTCGAATCTTAAACCCGAGGTAGGGGTTGTTGTTTAATTCTTTAATTATTCCATTTCTTGCTCGTGGATCGCATGTCTACGTGAGGCTTTGAAATAATTTATTTAAGTGTTATAGTTAACGCGAGGGGGGCCGGACCGCACGAACACGGCCGAAACCCCCCCTCCATCGTTCTTGTTTAATTATTTTGCGGAGGAAAGCAAGTGGCGTGGTGCCGTCGCACCACGCGGATGAACGTGAAAATATCTTACGCGATGCCGTCGTGCGCACCATGGGAGAAACAACAAGAACGCGACGCCGTCGCGCCGCGTTGAATGAATATCAACGCACGGCAAAGGGGCGCGGTGCCATCGCACCGCGCCGGATGACGAACGCCGCGGCCGGTTCCGGGCCGCGGCGGGACGAGGAGATCGCGGCCGGTTCCGGGCCGCGGCGGGACGAGGAGATCGCGGCCGGTTCCGGGCCGCGGCGGAAGAGAAGACCGGCGGCCGGGCCGCCGGCGTCGGAAGCCGAAGGAGGGGACCGGAAATTCCGGTCCCGTTTGAGAAAAACCGGCCGGCCAGCTGGCCGGCCGGATGTCTTAAAAACCGGGGGAATTAATCCCCCGGCCTTCACTTAAAACCCCCCTCTTTATGAGGGGGGGAGCGGTTTCCACGGGGGGGGGGGGGGGCAGGTGGCTCCCCCGGATCCCCTTCCAAGCGGGCCCCCAGGAGGGGGGCCGTTGTTTTACAAAAACGGCGCGGCAAAGCCGCGCCGCCATCCAAGAACCGGGGGCTTGATTGCCCCCGCGTGCGCAGCCTCCTCGCGGCGCCAGGCTGCCGCGGCCCGCCGCGCCGCCGCGCCGCCGCGCCGGCCGCCCCAGGGGGGGGTCGGGCCGGGTCGGCCCGGACCCGGACCCCCCCGTTTCGAACCAGAATTGGTTTCTGGCCCATAACTTGAGCCTCGGACCTCCGAATGACGAACCGTCTGCGGCAACGCGATCCTTGGATTGAGACGGTCGTTTCGGTATATCGCACTCAAGGTTTCGGTTTACTTTGAGTTCGGCCGGGTTGGTTCGTTCACGAAACCAACCGGGCCTTCGGAGCGGAAACGCTCATATCTTGAGCTACGAACGTCCGATTGACGCACCGTCAGTCGCGTTGTGTTCCTCTTAGTGAGACAGATCTTTTGGCATACTCCGACCGAGGTTTGGACGCAGGTGGAGTACGGTCGGGTTGGTTTTGCCTTAAAAACCAACCGGGCCCCGGAGACGAAAATGCCAATAACTCTCAGACCGGGCGTCCGATCGACGCGCCGTCTGTTGCGTTGAGTTCCTGTTGACGATACGAAACTTTTGGATACATCAACTTCGGTCTTCGTGACAGTTGATGTATCAGCCTCTCGGCTCGTGGAGCGGACCCTCCGAAAGAGCTTGCTGTGTGCGGGAACCCTAGTGCTGGCTGCGACTATTCTACTGCTACGAGTGCTACTGTGACTGCGACGACGACAGTACAGAGATCCTGTGTGGATTCGACGACGACAGTACAGAGATCCTGTGTGGATTCGACGACGACGACTACAGCACTCAGCGATCCTACGTGGATCAGTGCTACAGGTCCTATGTGGGCCCGATCCTGTGTGGGTCCTTGCGCTCAGCGGTTCTGTGTGAGCCAGCGCCTACAGGTTCTGTGTGAGCCCGATCCTGTGTGGGTCTTCTGCGGGGGTTAGTTACCTATCGATCCTTCGTGGGTCCGACGACTTAGATGGATCAGTGATCATCTTTATCGTCCTTGAAGAAGTATACCTGTGTGAGCTGAATCCTATTGCTTTCCTGTGTGGATTGTGTTGTGAAATCCTGTGTGGATTATGTTTTGCTTTCCTATGTGGAATACGTTTACTATCCTGTGTGGACTGAGTTGTACTTGGGCTCGGAGGTAGGAGCGTATTTGAATTGATGACTTAGGTATATGTATGGGCATATACCTAAGCAGTGTCGGATGTTACTTCGTGATTGTTACTTTTCTTCGTGGTTTATCCTTTGTGGATTTGAGAGACCTTCAGGGGTCTCGGGGTCCCTACTGAGTAGCTTATACTCACCCCTGCACGGGCTTCGCCCGCACTACGTTGTGTTGGTTGCAGACGACGGACAGCGTTGACTTAGCTGAGGCTTGTAGAGCGGGACGGTACCCGGAGGTGGACCACTGGGCGGGACGTGCACGGAGCGGACGGCGGGACCCGTGGAGCAGAGGAGCTATCTGTACCCACCCTTCAGGTGGGATTTCCGGTGGACAGCTCGGAGTAGCGGCTTTTACTTTACAGTTGCTGTTTTTCCCTTTTCGAGTTGTACTTTACTTTCAGTTTGGGTTTGTATTCTGGCCCATTTACTTTTCCGCACTTTCAGTTGTACTCTGCTTGTTTAGTGTTTACTTTCCGCTTGCTTACTCTGTGGTGTTGGTTACTTTTCAAAGGCAATGCCTTCCCTTTTTACTGGGATTTACGCCTTGGTGCTAGTCGCCAGCCCCTGGCCTATGGAAGGCGGGCTTGGGGTAGTCACGGCACGGACCCCGAGGGCGGGTCGTGACATGAATCATTTTCCTAAAATATCAAGACAATTCAAGTTTTTTTCTTAGTTTTCAGTGAATAAAACTTTTTGAACTAAAATGTTAATTTTAAATTGATAACGAACACTTCGAGGCATACCCAACACATCATGTACCAAATTGAGGTGTGGATGATTCCTATACATCAAAAATGAATTATGGATTATTTTAATAATGTATAAAAACAATATAAATGTGTTTTCTTTGTTTTGAGTATTTCAATTTTTTTTACTAAAATTAATGTCAATTTTAAATAATAAGATGCACTTTGAGTTATAACGATCACCCCGTGTGTCTTATTGGAGTGAGTACAATTCATATACATCCCAAATTACTTATCTATGTTTTTTCTTAAAGTATAAAAACAATCCTAATGTTTTTCCTCGGTTTTCAGTATGTTACTTTTGTTTTTTATAAAAATTGTCAGTTTAAAATGGAAACGCACACTTTAAGTCATACCGGTCATATCATGTGTTAGTTTGATGTGATAATAATTCCAAAATGTCAAAAATGAATTATTAATAATTTTCCTAAATTATCAAGAAAATCCTAGCATATTTTCTTGTTTTTCAATGAGTGACTCTTTTTGAACTAAAATATATATTTAAAATTGATAATAGACACTTTGAGTCATACCAGCAACATCATGTATCAAAATGAACTATGGACGATTCCTACATATAAAAAATGTGTAATTGAATATTTTTATAAATTATAAAAATAATCCAAATTCATTTTCTCAATTTTTAAGTATATCAGTTGTGTTTTTTACTAAAATTTATGTCAATTTTAAATAAAACGATACACTTAGAGTTATTCTGGTCACACCATGCATCAGATTGAGGTTCTTCTGATGAAAATACATCCCAAAGGACTTATGGATTATTTTCCTAAATTATCAAAACCCAAATTCATTTTATCAGTTATGAGTATGTCACTTGTTTTCTTTACTAAAATATCATTTTAAACTAGAAACATGTACTTTGAATCATTTCAGTCACATTGTGCACCAGTTTGATGTGAGATTGATTCCTATATGTCAAAAATGAATTATGAACATTTATCCTAAATTTTCAAGAAAATATGAGTTAATTTTCTTGGTTTTCAGTGAGTTATGTTTTGTGAACTTAAATATCAAATCTAAACTAATAATAGATACTTTGAGTCATACCAAGCACATCAGGTATCAGATCGTGGTGTGGTTGATTCCTACACATCAAAAATGAATTATTTTTTGTCTTCCTATAGTATCAGAATTATATTAATGTATTTTCTCTATTTTGAGTATCTTATGTGTGTTTTGAACTAAAGTGATTATTATAAACTAAAAACATACTTTTCAAGTCATACCGGCCACATCATGCATCAAATTTCAGTGCAACTGGTTGAGTGTGTGATGTGTGTTTTTATTTCATCCATATTCCCCAAGATATAAAATAATTAAATGTTCCATTTTGATATAAGAATAAACCCCTTGATTCCAAAAACACCTCATCTAAAAGAACCACTTCCTCTCTTTTCTGGCTTGTTGTGGATGATTGAAAGAAAAATATTAATTCCCAAAAGATCTGTGAAAAAAATATTAGATAAAAATGATAAGGAAATTAAATTAAAAATATTAGATAAAATGGTGACAAAATTAACTAAATAAGTAGTAATAATTCACATTTTCATAATAGTTGAATATATCATTGACCCATTTCCTTATTGATTTTATCTCAGTTGTAGCCTCGAAGTTCAATATCTCATGAGGATGGGCAGATTTGAACAAACCACCCAACTAGAGAAAACTAATCCAGCTATATAATTAAAAAATTAGTATGTTAGTAATAATATAAAGGAAAAAAATTAAACATAAATATAAAATAATACATCAATAAAATGTCAATATTAACTGAAACCACACAATTTGAGTCATATTGGGTACACCATGTATTATTTTGAGGTATGTTTGATTACATCATGTCTTTTTATCCTATGGGCATTTAAAACTTTGGTCCATATAAAAAAATGTAGTTTCATAACCCATAATATTGAATTCATTGAAGAATAAAAATAAAATTGCATCATCATGAGTGAATTATCATTGTTGAGTGCATAATCATAGTACATGAGTGAATCATCCTTGCTGATGAAGTCATTTATTCCTATAAAACATTAACCATTAGTGTAAACTTATCATAATTAATTGATTTAATTTAAATAAATATTTACATATGATTTTTTATAGAACATAACAAAATATATATTACCATTTCACCATCATAGAGAGTACAAACTCTGGGATAAACCACATACCATCATTGACATAAAAACTTCAGTGTGACCCATTATTTATTTTTTGAAGACACTAAAATCCATTATAAGATCATTACCACTTTTTGATAGTATTAAACATTTGTATAACCCTTTATAGCATCCAAATTCCACTTAAATATAGTTCATCCATTAAGTATTCTTGGTTTGTGCTATATATTAGTATATCGTTTTCAATATTCTAGGGGATAATAAGACCCAACATAACATCATAATTATTTGTTCATAAAAATGTGAATATTCCTATTATTATGTATTTTCTAGTAAGAATTATGATGAGTTTTTTATTAATGAGCTTGTGAATATGGATCATTTTACACAATGAATATTACTTTTATGGATTTCAAAGTAATTTTTGATATTATATAATGAAAATAATTAATTATCGAATACCCCAAATAATTCTACCACCTACCAAAGTGAAATAATTGTATTGTTCTTTTCTGGATATTCATGATTCAGTCCTTAAAATTTTGAATATCTTTATTTTTTTAGAGATCTGGGATCCAGATACTAGAGTCTTTTTAAAAGTGGTATTCATTTAGATTTTTCATGATTCATGATTTTATTTGAAGCGAGATTTTCATTTTTATAGAATTATTCATAATGTAGTTTCTTTTCATTAGACGTCATTTTTTCTTTGACATCATACCTCCTCGATGACCATGTTGTCTCAATACTGGTTGTCTTCTAATAGTTCTCTCATAAACCTTCTCGATTCAGTGGTTGATTAATTTAAACATTTATTTTGGATTATATACCTATTTATTGATTTTATTGGGGTTTTACAACTCTCAAGTGACTATTGAATCCACTACTAAGACCCTTTCTTTATAGTGTAGAGAATTCGGGGTCAAAAAACTACATCTATTTTTTTTTATTTTTTAATTCATTATTTGTGAGGGGTTACTTTCACACTTCAGAAATAATTGACAATACTTGGAATTTGCTAATAGAAATTGTATCCTATATTAATTATTTAAAAAAAATAGGTGAGGTTTGTTTTATTTCTGAAAAAAATTCATCCACTTAAATTCCTATATAAAACCACATAAATAAATGGTAATTTTGTTTCAATAATCCACATAAAACACATTCACAATGGATATTATATTAAGTTACAAGTGTTTGCACACTTTTCAAAAAAAAATTTCAAACACGTCCTTGGTATGATCCTCATTTTAATCAATTTACCAAAAATTTTATTTTTTACAAGACAATTCTTCATCTCCTCCTCCTCGGTCTCTATCTCCACCTCAGTCTCCAACACTGACTCTACCTCCTCCTCCACCTCCAACTCCACATCTTCCTCTATCTCCACCTCCACTATTTTCCAACACTTTTATTATTTTTAGGTCATCACTTCAAATCAAATTAATTTCCTTTATTATAATTCTACGTTAGAAATAAATCAAAAATAATATTTAAGAATTATGATAGTAATGCTTCACACCCCAAATATATTTATAAGGTCATAGATAATACTAGATCAAAAACATAATAGGTAATCACCTAAATTTTTTATTAGAAAATAGTCTGAAAACATATATTATTCCCACTCATTTCCAAAAAAATTACTTCTTATTTTGAGTATGAAGGTTGTTGGAAATATTGATAGTACAAAGAAAATATATACAAGAAAATTATTAATAAATATATTTAATGTAATTGTAATTACCTTCGAAAATTACCTATTGGGGGATTCTGATCTTATCATGCTTTATGATCTCTCTCATAAATCAGTAAACATAATATCCATAATTGATTCCATTATCTTTCTTTGTAAACAACAGAAACATTAACCAAAATAATTAAATTATTTTGAAATATTTTTTGATATTTAAATATTTTAATATATACCTTAATATTTTTCCATTTTTAGTAATCCATAGGCTTTATTTGTCTAGACACTGACTTCATGCCATTATTTAGCCTATATTTAGTGATCTCCCTATCATAACAAAATTCTTATTAAAACACAGACTAAAAAATATAATTCAATTTTTATCTATAAAATGTTGATTTTAGTGTATTGTAAATTCACAATACACTTCATGTGTGGTCGTTTTGTTGGATATCCATGAATTGGATCCAAAAAATAAATATGTGGGGTATCCAGATTAACTGTTATCATCATCCAGTACTTCTTAAAGAAAAAAAATAAGATATAAAAAAATAGAAATATATTGTATGTGATTATACTGTAGATTTTTACCTATACAGTATAGGCATCAAAAAGAGTCTGTTATCTGATATTTCTTTCTCAAACGCTTCAAGTACCTCATTTTTTTCTTCTCAATTTCTTCATTATCCAAAGTAAATTTTCCGTAGAAATGATATGAGGATTAATGAATTGAAATCATGATTCTCATGATTTCCCCTTTATATAGAAGTAATATAAATTAATTTAAAAAAAATATGAATATTTATTAAGTTTAATAAACATATTAACTCACTATTTGAAAATATGTATTATGAAAATGTACCTTATGTATGTATTCACAATTGAGATTCCCAAATATTAATCCTTGAGAATCTCATTTATAGTATCAAGACCAATTATGGATGTCATGAAAGTTCCATATATTTATTTTTCATATGAAATGTAAGACATATTTATATCTTTAAATATGGTCTCTATATTAATTTTAAATGATAATAAATGTTTCTCTAGAATTGGTGGGGAGAAGGTACTCTCAGAAGGTCATTTTGATTTCATGGTAGATTCACTAGATTTCCATGATCCAACCTTCCATTTCCCCATCTATTTATCCATATAAAATATCATAAATCAATTCAAACATTTTTTCATAAACTTTTACTATTTTTTCATATGAAAAAATTTGTTAAAGACATACCTCATGTATTTTTATAAGATTATACGGCCATGCTATGAAAGTTTAAATATCATCATTGACTATTGTAATATCTAAATCATCAAGTGGAATGGGAAACTCAGTAGTCAGCTCATTATCTACCTTAATCCCCACTCTCATGTGATGTTTTGGTAGTTATTTATGGTGTATCTTATCTCCTGGTATATTATACACTTTACCCTTTGAAACAAGTCAGTGCGTGGGTGTTGATAGATACAAACCACATACAACTGTACCATATAAAATTCTAGTAATATAAAGTTATTGGAAGTTGTTTTATTCACATTTAAGAGAAATAGTAATGAAAAAATTTATTATCTTGGATAATTTATGTGGTTGGAGGGGATGAATAGCCTCAAAGCTAGTGGGTTAATTTGGTTCATTTGTAGATCTTTTTTCTACCTTCGGTTCTCTTTGACCCTTTATTATACATTGTTCTACCAAACTAGACCAAAAAATAATATCATGAAGTGAGTCTATTTTTTCTACAATAATCCCACCATATTATATGTATCTTCATGTAGTTTTTTCTTCATGAAATATGTTTGAGGAGACACTCTAAAACCTAATCCTCTAATGCGGTCATATTGTCCCAACCTCTTCAAAGCTAGTGAAATTAGTTTTTCTTTTAGTAAGTTCTCTGATGATTCTTGTGTCTAAAACCTATAAAAAATATCAACAGAAATAGATATTTTTATATAATACTATTATAAAGAATAAAAATTTACAATTATGTCATACTTACACATGTTTCCCAAACTATTTCTCTATTTTCAACAACTAGTTTACACTCCTTATTTATACAACCCTCCTTCCATAACACATTACACGGTATTTAAGTGTCTTAAAATTATGATTCATCAATCTACATATAAACAACAGAACATATGTTGTTTTATATCACATAAAATTTTTATTTTTGATTAAAAATACATACCAATTTCTTCTCTAGTGAAGCATACCCCATAATTATTTTGAGATAGAGGTACATTAGTTTTGATGCATGTTATTTATTTTTATGACCTTTTTTCTATTTCATAAATTAACAATTTTGAATCAAATTGGATAAAATAAATAATGTAAAATAATATATTATAGACTATATTTCACCTGAAATGATTTCTCATTGTGACGATTGATGAAAGTGGTCCATGTTTCCTTCCTTATAATGTCTGCATGACTAATTGGTGGGTGGGGATTTAATTTCCCCTCAATGTCCCTAAGATTTAACTTTGTAAAAAAAGTGTCTGGAAACCAATATAGGATTTTCCAGTGGCCATTAAGAAAATATTTTATGAAAATATAATTAAATAAACAAATTTTTTAAGGAATAATGACAATTAAATCAATGTTTCATTATATAATTTTTCAATAAAATAGAAAAATTATATTGAAAACATTGCCCTAATATTTTTCAAAAGGATTTTTCCTTTGTTACAAGTTAGAAGTGGTTCCATGAATCAATATAAATTAGCGTAGTAATCCTTGTTGTGACCCTAATATATCCAATGAACATTGAATTGTTGGGGTCAATAGGTTGTCAATGTTGATTCCAAGAAACCTCAAATTTTATACCCTTATTACCTTGATAATTTTATTCAAAATTTTGATGCTATGTCACTATTGTTTTTTTTCATCAACATGATATTGATTCCCTAATAATTTGGGAGTTTCACTATTAATTGTCTGTTCTTCCTTGGGATTGGTCACATCATCATGTAAAGAAGACCTTTTTTGAACGAGTAGTCAATCATTTAGTTATTCTTGAATTCCGATAACATAAAAATAGAGGAAGTATTTGAGAAGGGTTTCATGCGTGCTATATTGAAAACTTCATGAAATATTTAATTCCATCTAAATTGGACTTTCACATATGTTTCTTGAACTAATATGAGCAATAGTCATCTCATACTAGGTACTAGTGATCATTTTGGATGAATACTACTCAAATTATTTCAATAAACATAGAAGAGATGGGGGATGAGTGTCAACAAAAAAATGCAATAATAACAATTTGGGAGATAAAGCTAGTGAGCATGATAGTTGTCTCCTTATAACATTTTAAATTACCATATCTTAATTTAAAATTTCAAATATAATCTCAAAATACTAAAAGGTCCCCAAAAATACATTGGGAACATAAATTCATCCTCACTGAGCTACACAGACTCTAATTTATGTTACTAGTCTTTTTACCTCACTTGTATCTCAAATATAAGAGATCTATATCCACTGAGGTTCAGGTGTAGGGTGTGAGTATAAAACTAAACAAGTAAATAATAATAGGGCCCCTAAAATATAAAACAATTCATATATTTGATTATATATTAAAAGAAGAAACACTCAAAATACACATGTAAGTCAATTCATTGTGTGCTAATCAAGGAACCATGATAATCAAATGTAACAACTTCATTTTATATTAGTGGATTATACTAATGATAAAATAAGTTGAAACTATGGTTTTCCCCTAAAATTCAAATAATTTTACTAATAACTGGTTAACATTTGGATTATAGGAGGAGAAAAAAATTATTTATCTCCCTCTAGAAAATACCATATCATAGGTAACATTAGATTCAACCACATACCCCTAACATCCAAGACTATCCCTCAGAGATAACCATAAAATGTACTTATTGCATCCAAATCATGAAATAGGTATAACATAGCCATTTTTATTAGGAGGTGAATTTGAAATTTGGTGAAGCCTTAATATAATTGGTTCCCTTAGTAAATAACCACACAATGGGTTCTACAATACATTATTTAAACCTAACTTCTGAAAAACCATAAATATGAACAAACAACCCAAATTTCTCATCACCCTCACCTTAGCCCTTGATGACTCAAGAACATGTCTATAGTAACTCACATTGTAATGTATCTAGAATATCATCATATTCCATATTTAATAAATATTTCCAAAAATTCACTATCAAAATATCAATTTACACCATTAATCCTGTATAATTAAATGAAAATAATTTTATTAAATAATATTTATTATAATTTAAATTAATTTTTAGATTAGTTTTGAACCATTTTAACATCCCCCAAAATAATAAACCATGTATAAATTATTATTGATCCTATTAATTCAATTTTAATATATTTATAATCACTATATAATTCATAATAACTTATATATGATATAACTTTGTAATAATTATATTTAATTCTCATGAATTATGCACCCATTATAGGGTAACATATATTGCGAAAATTTGAAAATACAAGACTAATATGATAATAAAAATTAAAAACCATAATTTCATGATTATTTCCAATACTCAATCACCAAAAACTATTCATAGATTCCAATTCTCAGTGAATAATTCTCTCATACTCTATGATAAATGGATTCAAATAGAAATCATTAGAGAATATTAAGAATATTTGAGTATCTATACAAAATAGTATTGTGGATCCAAAAAAAATAGTGCCATCATTCGAATTGTTAGAATTTATTTTATTTAAATGGTTACTAAATTTCTAATTAAATCTCTTTGTCTTACCATTCCAAATACGAAATAAATCTATTAATAGGTCCCCTAATGAGGTCATTTAATAATTAAACTATACATCATATAATCTATAAAATATTTTACATATCCTTAAACACAACATTACTCATGTAATATAGTTATAAAAAATCACCCATTAAAAAAAATTATATAAATAAATCAATAAATCAATAATTTCAACTAATTTATAGTATTTCATAATAATTAATGCCACTAATAAACATTACTAAAAATATACTGAATATTAAACATCACATATGTGGTCTAATATACTGGATAAATTTTCAATTGGAGGCATAGATATTTACCACTTATATTGTGATATTTGTTTTCTATTTTATAAAACGGTTGGAATGAGGAGAAACTAAACAAACGACACATGTAATGTGAAATTCATTTATTTCCTAGAGACATTTATAAAGTATTAAATGATTGATTTCCAAAAAACATGTCAGTAATTAACAATAACCTAAATTATGTGGAACATAAAAGTTCTCCCAATAATAAACAATTTTACATTGAAATCATCTTGGAAAAAAAATAATTTTTTAGTGGATCCTTATTTCAATTTATTATGGAATAGTGTATTAAGTAAATAAATATAATAATTTTCATGATTTTTCGATTAAATTATGAGAAATTTGTTATAATTATATTCCATTTATTTGAATAATAATATAAATTATTTTTATTTATTAAGAGTATAATGTTGATGGATGAAGTACAATTGATAGAGCTAAAGTAATTTAAGAAAACATCTCGGAATAAATATTTTCCCTCAACTATTTAAACCACGGTAATGGGAGAATTGTCAATGATCATGATCAAGGAGAATAAATATATTGGAATATAAGAAGAAAAATTCATAAATAATTCATGGAACACCTATGACATTGTTATCAAGATTATTAGAAAAACATATAGTTTTATTTTTTTATAAACCATATTTCTATGAATATATAGTTGTCCAAGACATTGGATATTATGATGATGTATTCTACAATTATCTTAATGTACATATGGAATTAAGATAATGGTCCCATGTGTGTTGGGATATGAAATCAATTACATTATCACACTATAGGTCAAATAATAAAGGATATGGTGGAAATAATATACAACTTCCCATATGTCAAATATGTTGTTCGATGGACCCAATTAGCATTTCTAAGGCCACTAAGAATTGGTTAAAGTGTGAAATAGGAGGGAATATAATGAATGAATATGTAAGGGACATCAAAAGACCACTATGTACAATATAAAAAATTAAAAAATCACCCATAGCACAACACATAGTTCAATGGTTGTACTGCAAGGAACAAGGTAAAAGTGTAAGCCAATAAACCAAACTAATTTCCTTTGAGGATAACCATTATAAAAACAAACCTAAGCTAAGTAAACAAGGATGGTACTGTGTAATGGTAAATCAAACTACAAAAAATGAAAACTAAGAAACCCATTGAAGAACATACCAAAGTTAAGAAGCATAAAGAATCATTGTTGTCCAGTGAAGAAGTAGGGTTCTTCATGGTTGAGAACATCATAAAAATGAAAACTGTAGAACCCAAACAAGAAATCAATGAGAGATGAATAGGAGAAAATAATATACCTTGGATTCTATCCTTGATTCTTTTGAGATAACATAGAGGAGGAGCACTGATAGTAGGGGATTTCCTCATGATCTTGAGAATCATGACTAAATCCGTCACGGTTAGGATTATTTTAAATAGATCGACGACCCTTTTATCAACGCTTATAAAAAAGTGCTAAAAATAGGATTTCTTAGTGCTAAATTAATAATCACTTATAAAAGGCATCTTTATTAGTGCTTTTTGAGCACCGATAAAGATCAAGCTTTATCAGTGCTAAAAAAAGTGTTGATAAAACCCCTCTTTATCAGTGCTAAAGTTTTAGCGCCAATAAAGACGCCTTTTATCAGTGCTTTTTTAGTACTCATAAAACTTTATATTTATCGGCACTAAAAAAGCATTGATAAAAGGAACCTTTATCAATGGTAAAACATTAGCATTGATAAAAATTTATAATTATAATTATAAATAAATAAATTGTTAATATATTTATATAATTATATATTTGATTATTATAAATTTATAATTATTTAAATATATAATTATTTATTTGAAATTACATAAATTATTTTTTTCAAATTTATAATTTTTCTATTTATACATTTATAAATATTTTTATAAATATTTATTTATAATTATAAATATATTTATATCATTATATATATTTATATAATTATATATATATTTAATAAATATATATAAATTTAAATATAGTAAATTTATTCATCATTTAAACATATTTATTATAATATTATAATTATAAATATATTTATATCATTATATATATTTATATACTTATAAATATATATATTTAATAAATATATATAAATATAGTAAATATATTTATTATAATTTTATATTTTTTTAATATATAATTATTTATTTATAAATATATGAATACTTAAAAAATATATTTACATATTTATATAATTAGATATATACAACCCCTAGGCTGTAGCTCAATTGTAGCTGCTCCTATGGGTCTCGACGAGGTCTTGAGTTTGAGTCTTCCTAAGTACATCCCTGCGTTGTATATTGTCTTATTTTCTTTAAATTTTAGCCCCTTTCCCCGAATAAACTGAGGCTTCATCCTAAACGTAAATATATATATATATATATATATATATAATAAATATACATATAAATATAAATATAAATATAAATATAAATATAGCATATTCATTATTTAAATATATTTATTATAATTTCATAATTATTTAAATATATATTATTATTTTTTTATAATTATATAAATATATTTTATAAAATAATATTTAAATATTTATAATACTTATGAATATATAAATTTATAAATAGAGTAAATATATATTTATAAATATTTTTGTTTATAAATATTTTTTTTACAAATATTTTATTAACATTATTAATGAATATATAATCATAAATACATTCATTTTAAAAATGAGTGAAATTGAATAATTAAAAATGTACACTTTAAAAATATTGAAAAAATGGGAAAGTTTTATTAATTAAATATAAATTATTAAAAAAATATGGATATATATTGAAGTAAAGATGAACACATATTAAAAATATTAAAGCATAGTATATATATATATACAAATAATATAAAATGATTAAATTCAAAAAAATATTAAAAAGAAATAATTAATACTAGCTATAATAATATCAAAAAAAATAAATAAAATTGACCAATTTAAAAAATAATATATTAAATATATCATGTCATAATGAAATTCTAAAATATACTAAAATTTTAATAAATTATATAAATATTATGTGTATGTGTTTCTATATAAGATTTCATTAATTACGTAAATATTTATGTATGTGTGTTGTATATAAAAATTTATTATTTACACATATGTATGTGAAATCATTGTAACACATGTTTGATATATGTTAAATTAAAAAATCAAACAATATTAAAATTGAATAAGACATTAATATGTTTGTACTTATTACATTTTAATAATTTTCTATATATTTATATTTAATATATACTATTTATTACTATTTATAGTTAATATATATATATATATTAAATATATTCATTTTTATTAATAATTGTTTCATTAATAATTTTAAAATTATTTTTTAATTTATTCATTTTTTAATTTATTCAAATTTATTCATTTTTAGTTTTTTTATTTAATTATTACAATTTGTTCATTTTATATATCTATATTTAATATATAATATTTATTAATATTTACAATCTATATATATGTATATTTAATTTTTCATTTTTTATACATAATTATTTAATTAATAAAATGCTTAATATTTTTCTTAATTTACTCATTTTTAATTTTTATTTGTTTAAATATTTAATTTTATTCACATTACATATCTATATATTTAATATATATTATTTACTAATATTTATAATTTATATATATGTATATACAATTTATTCATTTTTGTCAATAATTATTTAAATGATAAAATTATTAATATTTTTTAAATTTTTATTTGTTTCATTACTTCATTTTATACTAGACCTTTATTTGCACTAAAAATAAAGCACTAATAAAGGGTACCTATTATCAGTTCTATATAAAATAACCGATAAAGGTTAAACTTTATCAATGCTAAAAAAAATAACTGATAATGGCTCCTTTTATCAACACTTTTTTAGCACTAATAAAAGGTACCATTTATAAGCGCTTTTTTTAGTGATGATAAAGGACACCTTTATCAGCACTTTTTCAAATGCTGATAAACAATAGCACTATTAAATGCCAGTTTTGTAGTAGTGAGAGACTACAAATGACATATTAAATGAAGGAGGTATTAAGGAATTAGGTGATGAAGCTTAGTTAATGGATTAAGGATGAGATGGAATAATTGAAGTATATATGTATTGGAATTCAAGAATTATGAAATATATAAGGATTATTCAGTATAATTTTTTCATTAAGGATTTGAAAGAATATGTTAAATAATGTTTATGACCTAGAAAAGTGATTTAATGGAAAGGTGATATTATTATTAAGGGAAGATAACCCTTAATATGTTCTCAATGTTGAGAAAATGGTGTTTAGTTTTGATAAAGAGATGATTTATATGAATAGAGTAAATTGGATAGTATTGATGACCTTGGAACTGATTAATGATTTGTGGACAAAGTAGGTTATGTTATCCTTGATGGTGTTTACAACATTATTGAATTTATGAAATATATTCAATAATTTGTGATTTTATTCAATGAATAAGAAAGTATGTATGTTTTCCATAACGTTTTATGGTAATTCAGGTTATTACCATGTTTCAAGATAATACATTATTAAGGTATTCACATGTTTGGTGTGTGATAATTGAGGGCTACTTAGTGTTTTTTTGGGGTTTAATGATAAATTCATTTTGCAAATTTAGTAACCTTATTTCAAAATTTTTGGATTTTAATCCTTCAGAATGGTCATAAGGTTAACCATTTTTTTGAAATGGTTTATGTTGATCTTTGAATGAGGTTTTATAGATAAATATATTATTTCACCGTATGAAGATTTATTCATATTGGATAACTTATTCTAATCATTTTGTTTTTGTTTCAACTAGAGATAAAAGGAATGAATTATCACAATTTATGGATATTATGACCAATTGGTGCTTCTGGCATAAAATATTCACCTTAATTTCTTGGAGTAAGATATTTAGTGGAAATTTATCAAGGCACAACCAGAGGGTGGGATTGTTCTTAGTAAATGGAATAAAATCATGTAAGTATATCTTCTCGTGAAAGTTTTACAACATTAAGAAATTGATCTTAAAATAAAATGTTGTTCTATTTTCATCATTTTTTATGATATTAATGAAAATTTTCAAACCTCACTGGTTTATGGTTTTATAGACATTAACCTTCTCTAGATCACCCACTTTCTTAAGATCAATGTTCCCAATCACTCTCCATCGGTATTTGGGTGTTAGTTTTCTCTTATACTCCATGTTTTCACTTATCACCCATTTTCCCCTATTTGGAAACCTAGTATGTGTTATTCTAGATGAATTTCACACAAAACTTTCTGTTATTCAATAAGATGTTTTATTAAACCTTTTTACTATTTGGGTTTCTATGAAGGAATTTTAAAATGTTAATCCTTAGATGATAAAGATGATTTTTAGCGTTAAATTCATTTTTAGGGGGGAAGAATGTAACACCTCGATATTTTGTGAATTTTTTTTCAAATGAATGTAATATTTTTGATATTTTTCATTACATTTAACACTAATTTTATCTTCCGTTATACACAACACTGAGTTTATCTTGCATTACAAGTATCAATGAGTTTCTTCATTGGTGTACATGACACGTGACACCAAGGTTCAGTGAACCAAGAAGTAATATTATTACAACCTAGCAGTTAAGTCGTTGGGTATGAATAGTATTAAATACTTGATGAAAAATACAAATAAATGTCCCACCCAAAATAAATTTTCTTATATATTCTTAATAAATAATGAATCAATTTCAAGTAAAGTAATTATATTTATCAAAAATATGTTTCTCAAAAAATAGTTTTTATTGCTTTTAATGAGAAAATATTATAATTAATTTATAGAGATTTTATAAAACTTATTTGATAAAATTAAATTCATTTTTTAAATCATTATATTAAAATTAACTTATGGTGAAATTTTGTGATTTTTCTAAAAAAATTGATTTTTTTGTGAATAGTGAGAAATATTGATTTTTGAACAACTATCGTTTATTTTAAATAAATTAAGTAAATTAAATACCCAATTTTATTTTAAAGTAAAATAAGTAATATTTTGTACTATTTAATCTACTTATTTAATTTTGAATCAACTTCATATTGGACTTTAGGATAAGTTTATCTTTGGGTTAAAAAATGTTTTTTCCTGAAAGCTGTTTTAAAGTACATATTATTTCTACATTTTAATTAATTAAAATAATACCTAATGGATAATTTTTTAAATTAAATTTATAGAATATATATTAATAAATTTTAATATATATTAATAAAATGATTTTTATTATACATATAGTTAATATAAAATCACTTTGTACTTTAAACAAATACACTTCTTGAAAACCTGCTTTTTCTTCACATCTACTGGTTTTGTTTTAAATTAAAATTTTATAACTTTTAGAAACTTTATTTGATAAAATAAACTACATTTTTTAGTTCATCAAGTCAATAAAATATTATGATGAATTTTTGGGTTTTTGTTTTTGAAAATTTTCTTTTTTTGTTGAATATTGAAAAATACTAAATTTTAATTGAAAATTGCCTTTTCATTTAAATTATTTATAAATATAAATTATAATTTAAATTTATTTTAATGTAAAATTTGTCAAATTATATATATATATATATGTATTTATATATATATATATTAATACAATTTAGGTAATTCTATGGAATTTAATATTGAAATTGGATATAAAAATTATGTAAACTTTTGAACATTTTCTCTTTGAAAACCCACTTTCTCATCGTGTCTACAAAGTTAATTTTAAATTATATTTTACCAATTATGTGAATTTAATTTGGAAAAATGGATTGAATATTTATAATAATAATAATTTATAATTTCTAATATGTTAAACTTAATTTTTTACCTAACTTTATAGTGAAAATAATAAAAACTAATTACCGTGGTTAAGGTAAAATTTGATTTACCGAGGGGTAAACTAAAAAGATAATGGTGAAAAATGACCTAAATGTTTTTTATCAACAATTGTATGGTTTAAACATATCACTTATTGTATGTATAATAATCCATTTTGGATCCTTGTTATAGGTACAAATTGTGGGTGGAATTCTTTTTTTTCAAAAAATTACAACTATGCCACTCACCTCACTTATAAAAGGCCACCCATTATAGTCCATTAATTAAACCATAAAAAAATTTTGGTTAATAAAATACCTTCCCAAATAACTTTACAAATTCTATCCTCTCATCCTATAATCCTTATTCTGGATATAAATCTAACATAGTAAGGTCTTTTGTGGAAACCTAAGGAGGATACCCAAAGAAGAGGTAACGTTCATCAACATGCATTTTTAATTTATTTCATCATCCAACTCATTTAATTATTATTATACTATACTGAAATAATATACTTATTATATTTAATATACTTGTATTTTTTTATGTTAATGTAACTACCTACAACCATCTCCACTTTCATCAAATTGGTTTCAAAATCATAGTTCGTGTGTACGGTGAACTACCATCTCACGAATCGATGACATTGGTTTTTCTATTAACACATATCACGGTTGTAATTATGATATATTTATGGTTTATATATGATATTTAGGACATTTTTATTCTTATATAATCATAATATTACATATACCTTCATGATTTCTATTTTTTGAGAATACGATAACGTCGCCCATGTGTACGGAAAACTACCACCACACAAAGTGGTGTGATTCGTTCAAAGTTTACATGGAATGTATTAAATATGAGATTAATAAAAACACATGATATATATGACATAAAAATGATTCTGTAATAATCATATATATCATTTACTTTTCTTTCTTTTAATCTGATAAGAAAATGGGAACAACGTTCATGCATACGTACGTCCTACCATATCTATGAATAGTGTTTTCATTTTCTATATATAAATATTATGGATTAATATAAGTAAATATATAATTAATATATATGAATTTATATCATGGTTAAAATTATTTATATGATGAAACCATGAATGAATTAAGAGTACTAAAAATAACTAGTCAAAACTTATATGAAAAAAAAGTAGTTATTTCCCAAAACATGACTTTACCAAGGAATTATAAATAAATGGGTAATAAAATGTACTAAGAAAATTATATGTGGTATTATTTTCATGAATAAGGTTCTATAATGGATTTATAATAAAATTATATTTATTATATATTAGGTTTTAATAAGTACAATGTAATTCAATAATTAAGGTAAGTGATTTCTATTTACTATTTTATTTCAGGGAGACATATGAAAATTCACCACTCATTTACTTTGTGAGGTGTATATACTAACTTTTTTACATGTAATATATTGAATTTATTTATCCTCATGATATTTTAAGTTCTATTTTAAGTTATTACTTCATGGGTTATATGATTCAAAGTTACCAAATTGATAATGATTTTATGTTACAATCTCATTGTTTATTAGGATTGTTTAGGATTATGTTTCTAATGATAAGATATTATGATAAAACTCTCAATAAACTCATGAATTTAATTTTCATCTGGTTATTCATGATATTTTCAAGTAATAATACCATTTTTACACTCTTTGTAACTAAAAATAATTGGAATTTTTTTTTAAGAAAATATGACTTTATTTCTCTCTTCAGTTGAAAATAACTTTTCTTCCAAAAACATGTTTTCTAAAAATGTTTAAAAAAATATTTTATTATTCTAGTATTATTTTCAAAAGAAATTTTTATCTATGTTTTAATTTTTAGAAAAACAAATTTGAAAGTATTATTCAGGTCATTTTCCAAATAATGGCTATTTGGAATTTACTAAAAATAAGAATGGAATTTTTTTTAACATATATGACATCAAGAAAATTTCCCTTTATTATTACTTTTATTTACTTTAAAGATTCCTTTAAAAAAATTCAAGGATATTTTCATAGAAAATGAGTTTCAGAATGTTTTACATTTTAAAAAAGTGTTTTTTCAGAGGAAAGGATATTTTTCTCAATAAATGATTTAAATGATCAATAAAAATAATTTACCATATAATATTTCATCCATTGGTATTACATATTACTTAATGGGGATATGATAAATGTATATCATTCTTATTCATTCTATGAAAGATTTATTTTTATGACGGAATGATGTTTATGAAACCTTTTTCTCTTCAACATGTTATACTATGAGGAAGGGCTTATAAAACCCGCTTCTTTTCATGGGTTATGCTATGATGAAATGATTATGAAACCTTTATTCTATACATTGTTTATGATAAAATGAAATGTATATTATACCGATTTTATTTCATGGGCTGTGATACAATTAATTTTTATGATTTTGTGAAACACATCAATATGGTTTTCATTATAAGATGGGTGGGACATAACCTCTAATGCATTGCATAAAGATTTATATCTTATGAGATAGATAGGACCGAAGAAGTAGTGAACCCAATTCAGTAAGGGACTTTTTCCACCATGATGGTATTTTGGAGTGAACCTTGACTACTTTATGGTTTGGGAAGTGAAACCATTCCAATATGAAATCCTTATTAGTGATCCTTGAAAAATATGGAAATGATTTTCTATAATTATGTGTATGCCACATATCCGTTTCTTGTGACAATATTTTTCTCTCATGATCATGTTCTATGATTTCCTTATGATTTATGTCTTATGAACTACCAATATTTATTCGATGACTCAAGATTATGATATTTGATATGCAAGGTATGGTTTTAAATTATTATTCTCATGTTATCCTACCCTTATGTTTAGGTTATGCTTATGTATCTACATTGTTTACCCTTACATAGCATCTCAAATCACCCTTTCTTATATTTTCGTTCCCTAGGTTACAAAGAAAGTTTTATGTAGGGAATGTTTGTGAGGAGTGATAAAGGGGAAGATCTTTGTGGGAGTCATTAAATATAATTCATCAAATTAAGAAGATTTTGTTCCATGTTTCCAAAGTAACTAAACCATTATGGTCCTCATGCATTTTTTTTGAAATGTAAAGAATATATATCTAAAGAGATGTAATATCCATGTTTGATAATCCTAGGTTTCTATAAAAATACACCCTTTATCTTTTTGTCAATGATGTTTGACCTTAAACACCAAAAAGCATTGGTTTAAACACAATACACTTAAACTAATGAATCCTTCCATGATATTATCTTTATTATCATTTGTCTCTCTATTCACATTTTATTTTCCATAACCTTCCTATATATATTATCTAACCTTTTGGATAAGTTTGTTTGACCTTAAACATCTGTTAATTTTTTTTGTCAAATTTGTTTGACCTTAAATATCAACACTTATTAGTCTATGAAATATGACATTAAACTATGGAAACATCTCTATGAGTTAGTATATGCTAGTTTTTGGTCCTTTTCATTCATAATAAGTCAACCTTAAACTTGTTTCTAGGTATAATGCATACTATTTTGGTTAATGATTCTGGAAAAAAACACCAGCTTCATTGTTATAGATTGCATGACCTTAAATTTCTCAGTGGAAGATAAATAGTACTCACTAGGTCGAATTCCCATAAAGAGAATCCCAGGAAAAATTTAAGTCTTTACTCAATAACCATAAACTTAACATAGTTTAGAATTTTTTTGAGTGATAACAATAATGGGAAAGGAAAAAAACTTATTATGTTAAAAACCTAAAAATGGGTTCTTGAGAAAAAGTTGAGGACCATTCCACTAAGCCGCTTTCTATTTTTGGAATGGAAAAAAATTAGGGATGAAATTTAATGAAAAAATGTTTAGTCCACTATATAGCCTTATAAAATGTCTTTTGATGCTTTCTAGTTCCCTTAACCAAGGAAACAATTAGATAAGACTTATGCTCCTCACATATTTGTTTAAATAATTTGGTTGAAATCCATAAAGGTTTTATTTTAGTGTACTTAATCCCCATTGATCATTGGAATCAACATCATAAAAATACCCATCATGATTTTCATTATACCAATTCATCTACTCTCTCATATCTGTATATAATAATCTTATATTACAATGATTGTATATATGTTTCCATATCTAGTACAACTATATCTATCTAAGATTACAACTCCATAAGAGAGCCATATCTCATTTTAGAATAGGCTGACTTTGGATTATGGTGGTGGAAAATGTGTTTCCATATTTTACCCAACTATATCCTTCTAAGTGCACATGATTAAAAGGAAACTAAATCTCAAATTAATTTTTCTAATGAACTCACCCCAACTTATGATGATGATAATAAGTGATACTATATTTATCCCACCTATATCCATATAAGGGTATATTTTTAAAAGGTTATGGATTGATTCATGAATTCCACCCTTGACACTAGAATTTGGAAATTATTATTTACCTAATCCATTCCCATGTGATATTAAAGTCTTTTAGTGTATAATGGTATTAATAATCAAAAAATTCAGAGATTATCATGAATTAATGATAAAGATGATTCAATGCTCATAAATCGGACAATATTTTGAGGGAAAAATATTTTTTCATTCATTGATTAAATATGAGATGGGAATCCATATTCTAGAGTCTCTCTCCCTCTTAAAAATAATAGAAAAAATTAATCAATGTATGTTATGGTATTATTTTGTTCACTAATCTCAATAAACATTCTATCATTTTATAGGAAGCACCAATTTACCAATAAATATACACTCACTTTTCAAATTCATCCTTAACTAGTAAGGGAATTTGTTTGATACATGCAACCAATTATTAGTTTCTCTTCTTGACGGTTTCATGTCTAGTAGCCACTTCCTAGAGCTATTCAATTACCCATTCTACAAGAGCCTCATATTCCTAAATTTACATGGTTAGAATGGTCACTCGATCATGAATCCCCAAATCCTTATAAGTTTCCCACTTCATATTCTAGGATTCTTATTCTATATTTTCTACTTGGAAATTCATGCTTTCAATGGTTTAGAGACCCCTCTTGGAAATCGATAATTATTTTCTACAAACTATAATTTTATAAATGATTGCATACAATTCTTGATAGTCAAATCCACATACCCCTTGACCCATAAAGAGTTAGAAAAGAAAATATTACTTACTTCTAATATTTTCTAGGGAGTCTGGGTGATCAAAGTATCGATGCTTTTCCATGCCCTTTCATGAGTCATTCAATTCATGATAACAACTCCAACATTAAAGTCCAATTCATATTCCAAAATATACCCTAAGATTAAGACACTTGTTGGAATATTTTGTGCAAGTTATAATGATGTGAATGAAATTAGGTCTCCAACATCTATTTCAATGGGGTATTTTTCTAAATGAGTTTGAAAAATATGGATGTCATGTGAATGTATAGTAAAATATTCCTCTAGCATTGTTATGTGAGAATCAGAATTTGTATTCCTATAGAATACTATACCATGGTTAATAGTGGATATCTCCCCTTAATCAGCCATGGAATCTATCTTGATGATATCATCTCCCCACTCAAGTTCCTCCTAGACTTATCCTCTAGTCTGTAAGGGTAGTCGATGTGTCAGTGGGGTAACTCCTCTCAATACCATACCTTAGTAATGTTCTGTAATGACTCAAAATTCTATGAATGAAAATTTACCTTCATATAATTATTTCAAAAATCACATAAAATCAAATAAACAACACAATACAGAATTTATAAATTTTTAATGAATTAAATAAGAGGTATTTATAGAAATTAAGGAACTTATACCGATAGAATAGTAACATGAACTTTGGAATAGTAATATGGCCCTTAGAAATAGTAATCTAACCAATAGAATAGAAACGTCACCCATGAAAGTATAAATAACATTTATAAATCTTATAAATGAAAATATAATGTATTTATATCATGGAATAAGTAAATAACTGTTTTAAAAATGATAAATTATGTATTGATATTTTTGTGAAACATAAATATTTATTTGAAATTTTATAATTAATATGATGATTTAAAAGAAAATTTATTTTCATAAAATATGTTGATAAATTTATATTTTTTTATGTTATTATTATAATATAATTTTATGATACCTTAATTAATTTTTCAAAGTGTTATAAAATCAGTTATAATTTCAAAATTGGTATTTTTCAAATAAATGATGTTTTTATTTAAAAATTAAATTTCTCATATTTAGAAAATTATTTTCATAAAATAGATTCTATTTTTTAATTCTAAACTTCTAGAAATGGTTTGGGTAATTTTTTGGAATTTTTCTAAAATAGTTGATTTTTCGGTGAATAGTAAAATATGATAATATACGGTATAAGATAAATACATGAATTATTGAGACATGGTTGGTGTATGAATGACTTTAGAACCATGTTTTCACACTCAAATTCACTAGTTACTATAATTAGTCACAATAATCCAAAATATTCATAGCCTTGAGCTAAAATAAAAAAAATGAATAAAATAATCAAAAAACACCCCTCTCCTCCGCTATAAATACTAACCTCACCACCTCCTCTCCTCACAAATATTAACCCTTTAGGATTGTACAATTTATACCCAATACTATTTACAAGTTTCTTCCCCATGAATAAGAGGTTATTTTATCAACAAAATACCAAAACCAATTTCTCTAAGGAGGGTCTCAATGAGAAGAATTCAAGAGGTAAAATCCTCTTTCACTTTATTTTATTTTAACATTATTTTATTTTCTTATACTCTACTCACCTCCTATGTACAAAAAAGCATGATAAATCCATTATCTTATATATAATGGAATTTTATTGTGTTTTTGGAAAGTACACTATCAATTCCCTTCTACTCATCCTTCTATTCTAAAAAATAGAATATCATCTGTGAGGTGTTGGTTTATCATATTTAAGGATTAAAAGTTTGCATTTTCCTTTAATTCCTTAATGTATGGACATAAAACCATCATAATGGTTGTTATATATTGTAAAATTTAATTTATAACCCTTTTATATATTTTAAAACTAACTTTTATACACAATAATTAATAATGAAACAAAACTAGTTTGTGATGATAAAAACCCCACCAAAATAATCTAAACGATTATCACTAACATATTATTGAATGATTCATCCTCACCCCAAATAACCAAATGAATTATATAACCATTTAATCTTATAAATGTTCATTAATAATATATAACTTCAATTCTGGATATCTATTCCCATTTTACATGAACCAATCATGAAAACCAAGGAAATAAAAACCCCCAGACGATGAAATTGAATTTTATAACTCATAAAAAGTCCATAAATGAGCATAATAAAATTTTAATAAATCAAATACATGTAGAAAAGGTTCTGAATTAATTAAATTATGGATTTAATTTAATTATCTAGGACATTATGATCTAGTGTAGAACACTTTCATACATAATGTAAGTGATTCTTTCCGAACCTCCATTTTATTCCTTCGGGTTATGTGCTCTCTCTCTTTATCCCAATGTATTTCTTAATTATTCTTGTGTAATCCTAAAAAAAATTCTATCTATATTTTCCAAACATATGTTCATATACCTACTCTTCTTTCTTATATAGGGGAAATAAATATTTTATAAGGCTCCCTTCCTATTTCGTCCTAATAAACAATTCCGATTAAAGGGAACTTCTCAAATTTTTACTCATTTTCAAGTACTGTCCTTAATCTATTTGAAGAAAACGTTAAATTTCTAAAATAACTCATCTTATTATGAAATACTATCTTGGTTAATTTCTAGTTTTATAAAAACAATTATTCCACATATATTCCTAAACATGTTATGATGGGTGTGCCCAGACATCACTTCAATACATTGGGTAATGTTTAGTTTCCTGAGACATCATGTTGGGATAGAGAGTGAACCTGATTCCCTTATGGGAATTTTTCTACCATGTACAATGGTCTTAGTATTTATCCTTGACTCATGATTTTTTCATAGTTTTTGATGTTTCCACATTCCTATGATTCCATGATTACATGTCCTTATTCCCTATATGTTATGATTCCTTATGCTTATTCATGTTTCATTCCTTTTTATATCATCATGTTATTCCTTCTAACCCATGTAATTTGATTTCTTACTATTTTTAAACCCTTACTGAGATTTTTATCTCATCCATTTTGTTCATATATTCCCTAGTTTATCCTATATAGATTTTGGATATCAATAGAAGATAATATCACTTTACGGATGATTAAAATAATGATGTCTTATTCTATTTCCATTTTTTCAGTTTTATATACCTATTCATCCAAAGGCATTATACTTTAATATACATGTATTTTAATTTGATGTTTAATTATGCTTAAAATCATGTAATAATATGTGTAAAAGGCTAGGGTTTCTATAGTTAGTATCAGAGCAAGGTCTAGTTATTTTTGGAGATTAGGATTAGAGAATTTTAGTAATAACCCTAGGGATTATTCCATCGCCATGGATAACCTAGATTCAAACTTAGGGTATCAAATTTTTGGATATACTTTTCATTTATAATTTTATCCTTATATGTTCAATGTTTTATTTTTTTAATCTTATTAACTAAGTATTCAATCCCCCCTAATTTTAATTTCTTTTCTAAGTTAATGGTTGGAAATAAGAGAACTCATTCCAAAAATCAATGTGATATGTAATGTGATTATTTCCCTAATAATATTCCAAATATGATGGGAATGGGTGCTCAAAACTTCATTATAGTACTTTTTCATCTGGCTCAAGTTATGGATAATAACATGAATCATGTGGAACACCCTCTTTATACTAAGGGAGATAAATTTTTAGTTAAATCTTTCATGTGTCAAAGGAATCCTATCATTAGTGTATCTATTGATCCCCATATCACAGAATAATAAATTAATTCTATTGATAATATATTCTATATATATAGTGCTCATAAGAATATAAAGTTGTTCTAATGATATATCATTTTTATGGGTAAACTAATCAGTGGTGGAAACTAATCAAGAAAACAAAGTCCAAGGAGGAAATTGATTCTATGGAATGGGAAGATTTCAAGAAAATATTTTTCAATAAATATTTTCCCTAAATACTCTATCTTAAGATGGAAAGGTAGATCCTTGGAATTAAGAAAAAGGAAGACAAGTCTATTGAATCATATAAGGAAAACATCACAAGGCTTGCACGATAAGCCTCTATATTTATCATGAACACTAAAATTAAGATGGATCTCTTATTTATTGGACTAAAGATGAGCCTATGAAATACATTGGCAATTAGAGACTCTGACAGTTTTAAAGATATTATCTATTTTGACCATAAGGTTGAAATAGAGATCAGAGACTCTTAATGGTCTTATGAGCCTAATAAAAAAACAAGGAAAATTGAGTTTAATATTGGCGGATCAATAGATAAATCCCTTGATGGAAAGAAGAACCAATATCCCACATGTCAAAAGTGTGAGAATAAGCATCCTAGAAACTTTTTAAAGGGAACCAAGAGATGATTCAAATGTGAAATATAAGGGAATGTGGATAATAAATTCAGAAGAAATATAATGAATTCCATTAATAAAGAAAAAAAAGGATGGTTAAGATAAACACTCGGTATGTAGTGTAGTGTTTCAACTATAGGGAACATGATAATTATGCAATCCATTTCCCTAATCCAAGGGTTGTTGGTGGAAATCAACAAAAACAACCTTCAAGGAAATAAGGAAGGGAATATTCTATCACTAATGCTGAGGTGGAACCCAATAATGATGTGGAGATAGGTATGATAATTATTCATTCAATAAGAGAAATCATACTATTTGATTCCATTTCTATCCATTATTTTATTTCATAAAAGTTTTGTAGAACTATTCAAACACCACCTCAAAACATGGAGGCTCAGTTATATGCGAGAACAATACATGGTGAAATTATTTCATCTGCAGTATATAACTCATCATTGGATAATTTTTGTGGACTGAACCTCCCAAAAAATCTTTTCATACTTCTTTTGGTGGAGTTCAATGCTTTATCTGACATGTATTGTCTATCTTTATAAAAATACAACATTAACTTTCAAGAAATTGAAATCACTCTTCACATCCTAATGCATCCTCCAATTCTGTACAAGTGTATGGAGGAAGATGAATCTCCTTTAGAATCATAATTTCAATTGTGGATATTATTTCTTTATAATCAAGCATATATATCTCAAATTATTGATACAAAGAGGATAATAATGCTTGAAGACATTCCCATTGTGAGGTACTACACCAATGTGTTCTTCGAATAATTGTATGGTATTCCTTTGAATTATCAATCGAAATTATTCCTGGATCACTACCAATATCAGAAAAACCTTATAGAATGGTCACTGTTGAGTTGGAAGAACTGATGAAGCAGTTATAGGATAATCTGAATAAGGGTTTTATACACTCAAGTGCTTCACCATGGGGTGCTCCAATCCTCTTCGTCAAGAATAATAATTGGTTAATGCACCTATGAATTGATTATCATGATCTCAAAAAAATCACAATAAAGAAAAGGTAT
The DNA here is from genome assembly GCA_963277665.1 of Viscum album. Lineage (NCBI taxonomy): Eukaryota > Viridiplantae > Streptophyta > Magnoliopsida > Santalales > Viscaceae > Viscum > Viscum album. The sequence continues at coordinate 1,070,843,479 of OY728127.1, read as the reverse complement.
CCCCTCACATAGATATATGACTTGTTTGATCAACTACATGGGGCCATGTATTTCTAAAATGTGGATCTTCAATCAAGATATCACCAATTAAATGTGATGAGGGAAGATATTCCCAAGACATCATTTTGAACAAGGTATGGACACTATAAGTTCATAGTGATCCCTTCAGACTCAATAATTCTCTATAAATATTCATGGAATTAATGAATATAGTCTTTAGATATTACCACGAAATTTTTTTTGTATTATTTATTTATGATATTTTGATATACTCCAAGAGAAAGGAGGAAAATGAGGATAATTTTAATAATATGTTAAAGGATTTGTGATGGGAGAAAATTTATGCAAAGTACAGTAAAGGTGATCTATGGATATAGGAAGTATCATTCATGGGGAATTTTGTCACCACCAAAGGAATATCGGTGGACCCTTCCAAGACAAAATAAATTGAGGAGTGGCCCATTCAAATATCTATAATGGAGATTCAGAGTTTCCTTGGTCGATATGGGTATTACCAATGATTTGTAAAGAATGTATAATGATTGTTAAACTCAATAACCAAGCTGAATCAGAAGGGAGTGATGTTTTTTTGGACCATTGAGTGTGAAGACTTCTTCAAAGAGATGAAAAAGTGGCTTATCACTGCACTAGTTCTCACACTACTGACAAGTGGGGAACTTTTTTTGGTATGCGAGGATGTATAAAATAAGGTACTAGCATATTTATTAATGCAAAACGATAAAGTGATATCCTATGCCTTAAGGCAATTGACAATTCATGAGGAAAACTATCCCACACATGATTTGGAGTTGGTGGATGTAATGTTCACATTGAAAATATGGAATCATTATATCTATGGGGAGAAATGTGAAATATATATTGATCATAGGAGCCTAAAATATGTATTCACATAGAAAGATATTAATATGAACTAGTGAAGATGGTTAGAGCTCATCAAGTATTATGATTCCTCAATCCATTATCATCCCAGTAATGAAAATAAGGTGTCATATGCTCTAAGTAGAAAGGATCCTACATCTTTATCAATGTTGAGAATTTGTAAGGATCCAATATTATTATATTTTCAAAGGATGTACATGGGAATCATTAAGGAAAGAACATCATCAATCCTTTCTCAAATTATTTCTCAACCATACCTCAAAGAGAAAATAAAGGATGATCAAATAAATGATGTGGAAATTCAGAAGAAGGTAGAAGCCATGAGGAAGGGGAAATCCTCAAAATTCAAAATTGATTAGGAAGGATTTGTATGATTTGGGTCACGACTATGTGTACCATAAAATCCATAGATGAAGAATGATCTTTTTAGTGAAACACATAGTTTAAAAATCCCTATTCACCTAAGGATCACAATGATATATCAGGATATCTGAGAGAACTATTGGTAAGAAAATATGAAGAAGGTGATCATTGAATATTAATCAAAGTGCTTAGTATGTCATCAAGTGAGGATAAAAGGGAAATGTATAAAGTGATGATGAAACCATTATCCATACCAACATGGAAGTGGGAGAACATTATCATGGTATTTTTCACTGAAATTCCAATGAAATCTATAGGGTATAATTCTATATGGGTCAGTGTGGATTGTATTACAAAGATAACTCACTTTATCATAATTTAAGAAGAATTATCACTAGATTAACTTGTACGAATATACATCAGAGAAGTGGTAAGGATACATGGAGTACCACTATTGATTTTATCTCATTGATATTATATATTTACCTCCATATTGTGAAAATGTATCCTACATTCTCAAAACACTAAGTTGAACTTCAATACAACCTATCATCCTCAAAATAATGGCCAATCTGAGTAGACTATTTAGACACTGGAATAAATTTTGAGAGTGTATTATATGGTATTTAAGGTAGGATAGGAAAAACATCTACCTATCACCAAGTTCTCTTACAATAACAGTTTCCACTCAAGTATCCAAATGGCTCCATATTAATCTCTTTCTGTGAAAAGACGTAGAAAATTGGTATGTTAGGATGAGATCGGTGAATGTAAAATGATAGGACCTGAAATGGTTAAAGAAATGGTGTAAAAGGTGAAAATCATTCAATATCACATCAAAGATTCCAAAAGTTGATAGAATATATATGCATATAATCATTGACGAGACCTTGCGTTTAAGGTTGGAGACATGGTAGTCCTCTAAATATCTCTATGAAGTGGGGTCGTTATAGTTGGTAAGAAAGGAAATATAAGTCCCAAGTACTTTAACCCCTTCAATATTCTTGATTTTATTGGAGCTATGGAATATCCGCTAGCACTTCCACCAACCATGTCTTAAGTACACGATGTATTTCATGTATCCCTATTAAGTAAGTAAAAACCATATCCCTCACATATACTAAATTCAGAGGTGGTACAATCGAAAAATGATCTCTTTTATGAGGAGTATCCATATAATATCTTGGATTGTATAAATAATGTTCTATGAAAAAATACCACTTACCTAGTCAAATTACTATGGAATAACCATATTTAAAAATGAGGCAATATGGTAACTATAGGAATCAATGAAGGATAAGTACCCTCACATTTTCCCCATAGTTTATAAATTGAGATTTCGAGGGAGAAATATCCTAAGGGGGAAGAATGTAACGACTCAAAATTCTATAGATGAAATTTTACCCTCTTATATTTATTTCATAATTCACATAAAATTACATAAAAACATAATAAAAACATTATAAATTAAGAATTAGTTAATTAAGTGGTATTTCTAGAAATTAAGAAACCTATACTGATGGAATAGTAACGCAGCCTTCAGAATAGTCATATGACCCTTATAAAAATTAATCTAGACAATATAATAAAAACCTCACCTATGAAAGTATAAATAAAAGCTATTCATATTATAAATGAAAATATGATATATTTATATCATGGAATAAGTCAATAAATGTTTTAAAAATGATAAATTATGTATTGATATTTTTGTGAAACATAAAAGTTTATTTATAATTTTATAATTAATAAAATGATTAAAAAAATATTTTCATAAAATATATTCACAAATTAATATTTTATTATCTTATTATTATAAGATAGTTTTATGAGACCTTAATTAATTTTTCAAAGTGTTATAAAATGAGTTACACTTTTAAAATTAGTATTTTTAAAATAAATGATATTTTTATTTAAAAATTAAAAATATCATATTTAGAAAATTATTTTCATAAAATAGATTCCATTTTTGGAATTCGACACATTGAAAAATTGTTAGGCTGAATTATTGGGATTTTTCTAAAATAGTTGATTTTTTTGTGAATAGTGAAATACAATAATTTACGGTATAAGCTAAATACATGAAATATTGAGTCATGATTGATGTATGACTGATTTAAGCACCATTGGTTATAAATCAAATTCCTTAGTTACTCTACTTATTCACAATAATCCACACTATTTATAGTCTTGATCCAAAATAATAAACAAATGAATAAAATATTAAAAAGCACCCCTCTCCTCAAATATAAATACCACCCATCACCACCGCTTCTCCTCACACCTATTAATCATTGAAGATTGTCCAATTTCTGCCCAATACTCTTCCCAAGTATCTTCCCCTCGTCTAAAATATTATGGTATTGACAAAAGAACAAAACCAATTTCCCTAAGGAGGTTCTCAAGGTGAATAATTCAATAGGTAAAATCCTCTTTTTCTTTCGTTATTTTCTTTTCACATTCTTTTCTTTTTCATATACTCTCCTCACCTCCTATATACAAACATGAATGATAAATCTTGTTATAATATATAATGTAATGTTTTTATGTTATTGTAAAATTCTCCATCAAGTATCTTCTCCTCTTCCTTTTATTCTAAAAAATGAAAATATCATCCGTGAGGTGTTGATTTATCGCATTCAAGGATGTAATGTTTTCATTTTCCATTACCACCATCAAGGATGGACATAAAACCATTATAATGGTAGTTATATATTGTAAAATTTATTTTATAACCCTTTTATGTTCTGAAACTAACTTTTATAGACAATAATTAATAATGAAACAAAACTAGTTTGTGATGATCAAAAAACTGCCAAAATAATATAAACGATTGTCATTAACGTCATATCTAATGATTCATCCTCACCAAAAATAATAAAATGAATTATATAAGCATTTAATATTTTGTATTTTAATTAATAAAATATAAATTTAATTCTAGATATTTATTCCCATTTTACAAGATCTTTCATACATTTATACAAGTGAGTCAATCATGAAAACCAAAGAAATGAACACTATCAGACGACGAAATTGAATATTATAACTAATAAAAAAGGCTGTAAATGAATGTAATAAAATTATAATAAATATAATACATGTAGAAATGTTAATTAATTAATTAATTAATGTATTTAATTTGATTATATTGGACATTAATATCAAGTGAAAAACACATTTGGACATAGGGTAAGGGATTTTTTATGGGCCTCCATTTTTTTCCTTCAGGTTACTCTCTCTCAATATTTATCCCAATTGAATTTTTTAATTCTTCTTATGTGACCATCATAATTTATATTTCTATGTTCCAAACATATGTTATTGTCCCTATTATTCTTTTTTGACAGGTAAATACATGTTTTATTAGGTTCCCGTCCCATTTTTTCCTGATAAGCAAACCCAATTAAGGGGAACTTCTCAAATTCTTACTCATTTTAAAGTACTTTAATTAATCTATTTTAAGACACTATTTTTTTTATTAAATAACTTATACAATCATTGAATACAATCTTGGTTCCTTTTTGGTTTTATACAAACAATTATGACTTTTTCTTTTTAAATAATCTTTAAAAAATTTCCTTAAACAACACTGAAGTGTTTCATTTAAAAATTATCTTAAACACTATTTTTAAATTTTTCACTTAAATTAGACATAATTTATTATTATATATGCCTATTTTACCTTATTAATTCCCATTTATAATTTAAATTCATTCTTTCATAGAAACTTTTATGATACACACATTTTTCATTCTCCATTACATGATTATGATACCCATTTATTTCCATGGGTAACCCTTATGTTTATGTTTGATTCTTCATGAGTTACACATATGAATGAAAATTTCATGATGGGTGCACCTAGATAGTGGTCTAGTTAATTAGGTATTTTTTAGTCTCGTGATTCATCATGTTGTTATAGAGAGTGAACCTAAGTTCTTTATGTGACTTTGTCATCCATATATAATAGTCTTGGAAGTTAGCCTTGACTCATGCTTATGTCATATTTTGTATTGTTTCAACATTCCTATGATTCCATGATTACATGTACCCATGGACTACATGTTATTATTCATTATGATTATTCATGTTTTATTTTTTTTTGTCATCATGTTATGCCTTCTAACCCATGTTCTTTTCTTTATTCCTATGTTTATACTCTTACTCATCTTTTTCGCTCATCACGTTTTTTCATGTATTTCAGAAGTTATCCTATATATATATTGGATCTAAATGGAAGATAGTATATATTTATGGATGATTGAAATAATGAATTTTTATTCTATTTCCATGTTTTTAGTTTTATGTACCTAATCATCCAAATACACTAGACTTTATGATCCTTTTCTTGTAATTTGATGGTTAATTATGATTAAAATCATGTAATAATAGGTTTAAAAGGTTAAAATTGCTATATATTCACTCCTTGATTGGAAATATACCAATTATTGGATAAAAGGTGCAGTTGTTTCTTCCAAATTTATTGGAGTTATGACATATATACATTCTAACATCATCTAGAATTTATATAGAATCATAGAGTGATGCTCACCACGTACTCCATGATAGGGAGACAAGAACATGACCTGTACAAACTAAATATGGAGCCAAAAGTTGGGTTTCATGTAAGGTTTATAGATGGATACCCCATTAACCCTCACTATAAGTACTCCCTCTTGTTTCAGGATTATATATTATTGGTCATCCACTGAACCAATGATATCATCTATTAATGTCACAATTGGAGTCTCCTGAGGAGAGAACATGAATTTCTAATGAATCCCTATGAAACGGTCTAGAGTTTATGTATAAATATTTATTGATTTCAGGCCTACAATTTCTAGAAACATGGTCCTATGGGATAATTGTGAGGGAAATACAATGTTCCTCATGGTGTAGTTGCCACGATTCACCTCTATCAAATCATATTAAAACTTGGTTAGGCCATGGGTCCTATGGGGTGTTTAAACCTATCTAACTTGATCCAAAACATTGTATAGTATCCCCAAGGTTATTATTATAAGGATTACTTGTACCCCTAAGGATAGTTTTACAGCCATACTAAAATTGGTATCCCTCACCCCAGTATGATAATATCATTTAGGCAATAGCCACTCACCACGAAAAACTGATATAAGGATGGATAACCAACTATTTGAACTTAACTTTAACCTGATTTGATAACACCATGCTATACATGAACCACCTACTAAATTAGAACAAAAATTATTCTAATTCAAATTATAATTCTATTTTGGGTATGTCCAATGGCCTATTTGACTTGGTCTTCGATCCATAGGGACATACAAATGTCATGATCCAGGAGCTGAAATGGATTTTTAGGGATTGATGAACTTATCTCTTTAGCTTGTCTTTGATAGGTTTTAAAAAATCCCTCCCTGGTACTAGATTCCCTTTAGTATTTTACTTGGTTCTATGGAACAGGAGAAGATCATCCTATATATATCTAACATTAAGGACTCCTAAGATATTTTAGATAACCCAGAGTATTATGCCCATTTTCCCATGTGATAGGGTAAAGGTGTTAGTTTCTAGGAACCACTAGAAAAAAACTCTGGGACAAGATCATGATAAAGATATACTATGAAATATGAAGTAAAAATAGCCTCATAAATCCTGAAAACTCTTAAATGTTCAATGAACTTGGTACAACTATGGTTAACCTAGTACAACCATGATCACTCCTTAGAATAATTTCCCCTATGTTGGAGGTCTCATTAATGTCTCCACACATTCCATGGACTCAATACATTGAACTAACTAGTGGTTGAGTATAATTGATGCTAATTTTTTATTATTTATATTGAATGACGTAGGTTTAATGATTCATTTTTTAATCTTTGTAGATGATATACCCATCTTGGGAGATGTTCTTGTACATAACAATATGCATTGACAAGATTGATACAGTTAGAAGATCAATATCCAAACCTATATTTTTAAAGTCAAATAAAAGGATGATATTATATAAAGGATTCCTATTTAATATAAAGAAATTAAGTAGAGAGGGACTGAGAATACTTGAAATCATTTGGTGGCGCATTCTGATAGGATATCATGAACCAAGATCAACGCTTCCAACCATTTATTCTATATGAGAGGTAACTTCTTCATATGAAATAATGTTTCTATGATGAGATATTTCTTGTAAAAGAGTGTTTTTAAGTCCTTTTGGATAAATGAGTAATTAATATTAGTAATATTGAATAAAATATGATAATTTAAGACAACCAAGTGAAAATTAGATAAATAGAAAATTTCTTCCCAGTCAGTTCACTTAGCTCACTTCACTAAGGACTATTCACCCAACTAAGTTTTAAGAGGTTAGAGTGCTCTAAGCTTATATAAGTTAAGGTAGGTAAGCCCAAATTAATGTGACTAACCTTTATCACACCCACTCCAACATTTAAAGACTATATTGAGTGGTTTCACTCACCTAGATTAAGGTGCACAACTTGAGTTAAAGAGAGAAAAAAAGCTTCAGGTTTTTACCAAGTTATATGATTTGTGAAAATTAAGTGTTCCCCCATAATTATAGATCCATTTCTTGTGTCCTTATCAATGTTCATTACACACCCAACTACCTATGTATTTCCCTCACACCCTAGTTCCCAATTTTAGTGCACATGTAATTCATTGAAGCCACATTCACACCCATGTAGCATTCACCTCGTAATTAGATCCTCTTTATGCTGATCAGATCTAATTTTGAGGGTGTTATTTATTAGAAATCCCTATTTCTAAAGAAATAGACATTAGGTAAATAATTTTTTAGTGAAAGGAATTTTAATGGAACCTTTCCCCCTTTATCCATTCCCAGTTCATTTTCACACCCAGATCACTTCACAAACCTCACATTGATGCATGGCCCATACATTCATGCACCTACCATCACATGTTTCTAGATTTTTCATCTACATCCCTTCACACAAACCCATGACATACAATAACCTCTATTTTATGATTTTGTCTCCATGTGTGATTATTATAGTGCACCATTATTTTTCATGAAGATCTTATAATCATAATAATATCATTCTTTTAAGGTATCACATGCAATATCCCATTATGAGAGACACTTAGATTACTATGATATAAATAGAAGTTATTATTTTGAATTTGGCCCCAATCATCTTGTTCTTATAAATAGACCCCATGACCCCCCATTTAGGGTATGATTAATAGAACCAAATATCATAATTTTGGAAGACAATCCATTATTGTGTTCTCTGTAGATTTTTACTTCACCTTCAGGTGACTTTTTAAGAAAAACATTAAGGAAAATAATAAGGTAAAATAAGATTAATTGTGTTATCTGAAGGTTTCAAAATTAAACCTTTAAAAAATTAAACTTTTTCTAAATAATTATGGTGAAGGACCCTAGGTTATCTTGAAAATATGATAGCAGGGTTCCATGTTCCCAACAAATCATAGAGTTACCCCAATAGGACACCACATGCCCAGATCACCTCATAGATCATATACCTAAGTGACACTTCACCCTAATCTCTACACCCAAGTGACACTTTAAATAATACCCCTTATTATGGAGACACATCACCCTTATTCCTATACCTAGGAACCACTTCACCCTTACCTATTTATTAGGGTTTAACTTTTCCCAGGCCCTACAATGGGGAGACACTTTTCCCAATTCCTATATCGAGGCACTAATTCACCCAGTTCCTATACCAAGGATAAAATTTATCTAGGACATATACCTGGGTTAAAATTCACCTTAGTCCTATAAATAGAAACCAATTAACCCAAGTCCTATACATGGGTTCCAATTAACCCAGGTCCTACACCTAGTCCCCAATTATCTTAGGTTATACCCCTAGGAGCCACTTCACCTAGGTTCTATATCCGGGTACCACTTCACCTAGGTCCAATAACTGGTCACCACTTCATCCAAGTCTATTACCCAGGATCCATTTCACCTTGATCATACAAAATTTTTTCTTACCTACTTAGGAATACTTTAAAACCTCTTGAGATAAATGATTGGTTTATACCCACCATTGTTCTTCTCTTCAATCATTTATTAATTTGATAATGGATCTCTCTAAGTTTTAATCCCTAACAGGTAAGTCCCTAACAATGTTTACAATAATATATTTCCTTAATAACAATGGTTAATATCATAATTTTATTGATAAAATCACCCTTGGCTCAAGAAGCTCATCCTGGCTACTGAATATCCAGAATCTTTTTATCCCCAATAACTAATGGGCCCCTTTTGTTCACTGAATAAGATATGGATGCATATATGGGCCTCCTACTAGGTGTAATCTCCAAAATCTTCCTCTGTAGGATATAATCCTCATTTTTATAATCATCCTTCCTTTTCAGTTATTAAAAAAATAGGCAACACATATATGTGCATCCTCATTAGGTATACTCCCCAACCATATCCTCATTGAAGATCTAATCCTCATGTCCCCCATCAATGAGATATAAACATATGGTCATCCCATCCATAATCCCCAAACAGTTCTCCCTAGTCCATATCCCACATGATTCTTGTAACACCCTGATATTTTATAAAATATATTTTTTTTAGATAATTTTAATTTCTTTGATATCTTACATTACATGCAACATCCAATTTAACAAACCATGATATGTTATTAATATTATACTTTAAAAATAATTCTTACAACCAAGTTATTAAACATGGAAGTATGAATATGAATAGCCACATTTTGAAAATTAAGTATAAAGGTTTTAGATAAAATAAAAGTATATTTATAAATACATACATAATTTTTAGTAAAGTCTTTATATGCTTTGAAATTACATTTTTCTCAAAAAAAATAATTTATTTTTGTGAAAAAATAATAAAATAAATTTTTGATAATTTTAGATATTTTATTTGAGAAAATTAACTAAAATTTTTATATCATAATTTTTAAATTATCTTAGGGTGAATTTTTGGGATTTTTCTTAAAATTTTAATGTTTTAATGAATATTGAAAAAAAATCGTTTTAATCATTTTTAATGTCACACTTCGTTTTAAAATAGTTTAAATGTAAATTTAGATAAAGTTATATTGTTATTAATCTAACTCAGGTCATTTTGATCAATTTCTTATTGAATTTTCATATTAAAACTTTCTATAATTATGAGAAAAATTATTTGAATAACTTTTTTTCATCACGTCTACGGGTTAAATTTAAAATTAAATTCTTCCACTTCTATGAATTAAATTTTTTAAAATAGATTCCATATTCATATTCATATTATTTAATATTATACAATAATATAAACATAATTTTTCCCAAATGAATAATAAAAAAATTAAAATTTAATTACCACGGTTAAGGTTAAAATGGGTTTATTGAGGGTTAAACTAAAAAGATAAGTGTAAAAAACCTAAGAACTTGTCTAAATACTATTATATGGACATATTTATAACATATACAATTTGAATTTTTCTAATTACCCATTTTAATCCTTTTCCATTTGGAAAAGCTGGGTATAACTTTTCTTTTCAAAAATTACTAGTATGTCCTCTACAAAAATTATAAAAGAGATCCCCTCTCCTCTCCTCTTCAATCTTAAAAATATTCTTTGATTAATTCAAAACCTACCCAAATATCTTTCTTAATTCCCTAAAAACATCCTATAGGAATTATTTTGACTAATAAAACTTTCTAATAAGTATTTTGGTGTTGACCTAAGGAGGTTGTTCGAAGAAGAGGTATCATTCTTAACCGAGCATTTTAAATTTATTTATTATTACACCTCCTTCAAATATTATTCAAACATGATAATATAATAATATCAATATCTATTATATAATGATATTTCATTATGTTAATTTAATAAATTATACCCATATCATCTTCCATTAAATGGAAAATGAAACCACGGATCGTGTTTATGATGGACTACCACCTCACGAACCGATGTATTTCATCTTCTATCACTACCTATAATGGATTTATATAATGATAAATTTAACATATTTAAATTATATTTAAGGCATTATTATGCTTTTTTAATTATAATGTTACATCTAACTTCTCATCTTCCAATCCATTGGAAAATGATAATATCACTCATGTGTACGTATGGACTACCACCCCCATGAAGTGATGTGACACAGTTTTCATTTTATTTTCACATAGATGGTAATGAGGATATATTTAATTAATAAATATTTTATATATTATATAATAATTTAAATTTAAAGTTGAATTAATAACTATGTTTCTTTCGTTTTGTCAGTCGGGAAAATGGAAAAAACATTCACGTGTACGTACTACCTACCATCTCCACAAATAGTGTAATTCATTTTCTATCTCAAAAATTTATGGATTGATATAAATACATATATAATGAATATATATTATATTTATATCATGGTTAAAATTATTTATATTATGGAACCTTTATCAAAGTAAAATAACCAAAAATTACAAACCAAAAAAAAAAGAAAAATGAAGCTGTTATTACCCAAAATTTGATTTTAAGGAATTATTAATAAATGGGTAATAAAAGTTACTAATTAAATAATATATGGTATGATATATTTGATTTTTTTAATAGATCTATAATAAACCTATAATTATTATAGATTAGGTTCAAACATGTATGAAGAAAATTGAGACTTGAGGTAAGGGATTTTCATCTCACTTTTATTTTTGTATGACACATGCCTTATACACCACTTGTTTATTTTTTGTGCTGTATATACTTCCCAAGAATTTATTTTATGATTAATATCATTAAATTATGGTATATACATATCAATATAATTTTATTTATTTAATGTGTATTATGTTTCAAAATATACCACAGTGTAAAGGTTTTATGTTTTAATCTCATTATTTATCTACATTGTTTATGATTAAGTTTTTTATGATGAAATATTATGATATATATCTCATGAAACCCATTAATTTATTATAATATTGTTATTTCATTAAAATAAATTTTTTCCTTTCATTTTACTACCTTTATGTACTCAAGATTCCAAAATAAATCCCTTAAGGAAAATCGACTTCATTTATCTTTTCGATTGGAAATAAATTTCCTTCCATGACCATGTTTTTGAAAATATTTTAAAGAAATTTATTTCCAATGTTTTTTCAATGATATTTTTACCAATTTTTGACTTTTTAAAAAATGGTATAAAAGGAATCATCTTTACATTTTCTAAATAAATCTCTTTTTAATTTTTACAAAAAATGAAAATGGAATATTTGTTTTAACATGTATGAAATGAATGATATTTTCTAGCATCATAACCACTCAATGATTTAAATATTCCTTTAAAATTTTCTAAATTAATTTTTAAATAAAATGTTTTATTTAATATTTGGGGAATATTTATATTTTAAATAAATTTTTTCAATGTGGAAAGGTTATTTTCCTCAAGAAATGTTTCAAGTGATATTTCAAAATCATTTTCCATCTAAGGTGACATACTTTGATGTTACTTAAGACTCACTGGGTATATGATCCAATGATACCATTCTTATTATTTCACTAGATTTTTTTATTTTTTTGATGAAAATATGTCTATGAAACCTATTTCTTTTCTATGGGTTATGTTATGAGTAACTATTTATGAAACCCATTTACTCTTTATGGGTTTTGACGTGATGTATGTTTTATGATATTCTGGCACAAAAATATGTGGATTATGTGATGGGTGAGACTTATATCTCCCTACAATGAATTGGAAAATTATTAATGTTCTATGAACTAAATGGATATACGATAGGTTATTTCAAGACTAAAATATGGTACACAAATGGTTATCCCAGTCCAAAAATAGGGTACAGGGGTGGTTATACCAATCCCAAAATAGGGTACATGGGAGATTATCCCAAGACCAAAGCAGGTACACAGGTGGTCAGCCAAATCCAAACATGTTATTAATATCTTGGTAGGTAGCCTTGAAATAATATTTACTATGATTTTGTGTATTCCAAAAATATATATCTTATTCCAATGTTATGTTTTCCTGGATCATGTTATTTAGTTCCATTATGATTAATTTCTTATGAAATACCAAGATTTATCCCACAAATCAAGTTTATGATCTATGATATACAAGGTAAGGTTTTCAAATTTTATTCTCATGTTCTCATACCCTTTTTCCCATGTTAGGTTGATATATCCCCTTTTTACCCATACTAAACATCTGGGTAACTCTTTATTATATTTTATTTCCATAGGTATTGAAGAAAGGTATTATGTATGATATGTCTATAAAGTGTTCTAGTTATGGGAGATGAAGTAGTTCACCGACAAACTAGTTTTTTTATCCAATCTTCTAACAGAATATGAACTAAATGATTCTTGCCTTGATTATTATCTAATGTAATGAATATTAATCTATTCAGATGTGATATCTATGTATAAAAATGTTAGGTCACTGTAGTTAGTATGATAGAAAGGTTTAGTTAACATTTTTAAACTATGATGACAAAACTTTAGTGTGAACCATAAGGATAATCCACATATATAAAAATATACAAAAATTTTGGTCAAGGATAGAACGAGTGGTTTATATGATATTTAATCCATGAATGGATACTGCAAGTGGATTTGGATATAGGAAAATTGTACATAAGGGTAATAAATTTGGAAAGGGAACATTCAGCTTTGTCTCAATCGACACTTGGTGAATGAAAATGTGCTTGTATACACACATGGTGTGACACTCTCAGGGGATATATTTTAGAATTTCACAAACTCTTTATTAACTATCATGAACTATTTGAATAGATGATGAACATTAATGAAATAGGTTTGAACCAAGGGGACATGTATTTAAAATAATGTGTCCAAATTTAAACATCCTATAAATTATTTTTTATGATTGATCACTCTGATCAAAGATGCATGATAGCCATGAAAATCATTTGGGTTCTAAGATAGAGTGATGAAGTTGAGGTGGTAATAAGAATGATAAAATATTAAATTACCCTATTTGAGATTAGTAATATCAATTCCTATATATTATAAATAGTCTCAAGTTATGCTAATTTGTATCATCAATGATTAGATATTGAATTAGAAGTGAAAGACCCTGATGGTATGATGATTTCATCTCAAGTCCATGATTCTTCTCTAGTTGATGTTTCTGGGAATGTTATTCCTAAAAATCATGCTATTATATGAATGGATTAATTTTATGTTATCTTAGGTAAAGGTTAACTTTCTCTACACAAATCCCACATAATTTGGAAAGGAATGGAATTCATGTTTGATATTTCACACCAACCTATGACTATATATCAGTGTGATTATAAATATGAATCTCCAATGGAAATAAAATCTATTGTATGAATATTGATTCCTTTTTAAAAGGGGTTTTTGTATCATATGGTTGGGGAGAAACACAATATCAATGATATTCCTATTGAAAAAAAGTTTTTTGATGTCTTTGTAGAAGATTTTCCTAGCCTTACATCGAATTGTGAAGTTGAGTTATCAATAGAACTCATACCTAGTGCTCTGGATATTTAAAATACTGCATAAAAATTACCCTAATTGAGTTATAGTAATTGAAGATGAAACTATAGGAAAATCATGAAAATGGATTCATTCATCCAAGTGTGTCAGCTTGGGGTAAAAATATAATTTTTTAAGAAGAAATTTGGATTAACATGACTCTGAATTGATTATCAGGAATTGAAAAAGATCACAATCAAGATCAAGTATCATCTACCCCATCTTGATGACTTGTATGATCAAATATATGGGGCTCAATACCATTATAATATTTAAAATTGGTCTAGATATCATAAATTTAGGGTAAAGATAGAGGATATACCCAAGTTAAAATTATATAAAAGGTATAGACACAATGAATATATAGTGATGTCATTTAGTCTTACTAATTCCTCTATTATGTTCATGGATTTAATGAATAGTCTTTAAATGTTACCTTGGTCAATTTGTGGTAGTATTTATAGATGCAATTATTACCTATTAAGAGAGTAAGTAAGAGCATGAATATCACCACAACACTAAAGACCCTATGGATGGATAAGAAGTATGAAAAATATAAAAATTGTGACTTTTGGATACAAAAAAAATCATTATTTGGGCATATAATATCAAGAAAGGGTATATTGGTGGATCCATCAAAGATAAAGTCTATTGAAAGTTGGAAAATACCAAACCATGGAGACTGAGATCTATACTATAACATCCTGAATCAGGATCCACTTAACCCATTCCTCGAGCAAGTGGGTCATATAGCCTCAAGCGCTTCTCCCCGTACTATAGAGGCTACTGACTAGCAACGGGGGTGTAATGGTGGTAAAATGGGGAGACTATACCCTCATATCAGAGTGGGATATCAGATACAATTAGATAAAATAAATAGTATTGAAAGCATATATAATAGGAAAAATGGATATAAAAAATGTTGAATAATAAACAGATAATTGAATAAGTAAGCAACAGAAGATAATAAGCTGAACAACTGTTAATATAATCAAAACACTCTATGGGAGTGTTTGATACATGGATGAATTTCATGATGTATTACAAAAAAGAAATAGGAATATACAAGAATGATACACAATAGTACAAAATGAAAAAAAAGAAATACATCTCTATGAATCTCGAACCTATGCCATATCCTTTTATCCTAATCTCCAACTAATGGTAAAGCATGTCAAAGACCAGTAGCAGGGCGCTTTCACTTATCAGTACCTATAGAAAGATAATCTTCTCAGGTACCAATGGTAACCTGAGTAGGTTGTGAGATAAAATCTCAGTAGGCCCCCACCAACAATGTCTATATGTAATCCAAGCAGTGCTCAAAACTAAATAGTGTGTAGGTATAACAGAATAAGGCAATGCTGAAATAAATAACCTTGTCGTTGAGGTTCCTCAGGGACACCTGTCATCTCTACCTACTTCGGCTCATTTCCAGAAGGAATTTTTGAATAGTGACTATATATATAGTATTAATATATATACATATATTATAATCATATATATATATATATATTGTATCCACCTATATGAACCAAGTATGTGAGGACGTAAGTGGCCATATACATGGAATAATAGTTCTGGATAGATCTGGGTGTAACTCAAGCATCCATGACCAGTCTAATGAGCCTATAAGACCAATCAATAGGGAACATTTCCTATATCTCAATTATGGAATCCTGGAATTTTGTTATATATCATTTCATTACATTGTACAAATAGAGGATCTTTTAATGTTTAGTTTCTAGGAAAAAATGTACATAATACTTGAAAACACAAAACATTATTCTATTTCACTTTAAAGGATTCTTCATGGTTCATATTTAGTACATTTAATTTCTCTCATTACTTAGGGACATACATCAAAGGAAAGGGTGAGCATAAGGCCTAGTAAGGGAAAGCAAGGGAAACATTTACATGTGATCATGATAATTGTCGATAAGAACTTGAAGAATATAGTAAAGGCATGAAAAAAGTAAAATAGGAATATCATAATAAAAATAACTTGATTTATAACATTTAAATGTGTCTTAAACATTTAATTGAGTCATTTATAAGCATATACCAAGGTTTTTCACTGAGGTTTCATAAAATTTACTAAGGTTATTCATCAAGGTATCGTAAAACATGTCATCTCTAGAGATTAGATTCTTTACCCAATTCATTGAAGTGATATTAGGGTTAATCGTTCATATATATTAATTAATGTGAGCCACATATATCTTAATAAAAGATTTATAAATAAACTATGGAGAATAAAAGAAACAGGTTTCATATCAAAATCATGGTGTTTTTAAAAAAAGTGCTTAAAGATAAGATCTTTATGTCATTATTAACTCATGACAAAGGAAGGGGGATTAATGTATGTTAATCCTAGAATATAATAGATATTTTTGAAATCTAAAAGAATACACCTAGAAAATAAATAGATTTGGGTATTCACAAAATAAACTAAGATAATTTCTTGAGAAGAAGAGTGAAATTTTGAGAAGAAAATTCAACAGCATAACGAGTATGAAATATGGTTTTAGAAAACATTTAGAAAGTAGGTATAGATTAAACTATTCATAAAATAATCTTAATAAAGTAAATAGATAGAATAAAATGGATATAAAAACATATTTTGGAAATTTTAATGACATACTACATAAATTGGGAACTTGAAAAGAAAATAGAAGATGTGATTTCCCTTACCTTGAGGAGTGTTCCTAAAAGTAAGAGATCAGGACATTAGGGGCCTAAAGAGACCTTAGGAGGACTCCTTGTGAGGTAAAACTATCATAGATTCATTAAAAATGATTTTATAATTAATTTAAATAGATAAATGTGTGGGTATTTATAGTAAAAGTGGGAGAGTTTTTTTTATTAATTTCCTTAGACACCTCGATAGTGGGATTTAAAAAACCATGGGCTTGCACAAGGTATTTTTTCATGGTATTGTCCACTTGGGACACATATTATGTTAATTTAATCCACAAGTGTTGTCCATAATTTTATATTACTCATTAAATCATTATGACATAGTTATGATGTCATTAAACAAACTGAAAAAATCAAACTGTATTTTTACTATCCAAGAAAAACTAAAGTATTTTATAAAATTATTATAAATTCACCCTAACCTAATATAGACATTTTGATTTCAAAAATTACATTTATTTTATCATAATAATTCTCTATGTATGGGAAATTTAAATTTTAACTATAAAAAAACTTATTTATTAAAAATAATAGTGAATAGAAAATGAATAGTAAAATTTCCGACACTTGAAAAAAATAAAAATATTTTATCATTTGTAATTAAATAAGAGTGTTTTATAACACTATTTAATTATAATAAAAAATATTAATAAAACCCTAATTTAATATAATAATTTAAATCTTTTTGTTAAGTACAATTTTTACTCAAAAAATCTATTTATCAATTTCCATCTCAAATTTTAGGCAAAAATACTCCCAAAACAGAAATGATGAAATAACAATTTTACTTAAAAAAAGGGATTAAATTTTATGTAACTAGGGACTCTACACATAACCCCTTATAGAACTCACATACGATCTAAGGGTAAGGTTTTTGATGGTTGGGGAGGCTTAGATAACATCGTCTGAGTGGTAATTTACACTACCTTGCACTTCTCCCATTGGCAATTTCGTTCAAGCCTCATTTATTGAAGCTTGTATTAGGATTTGTCAAGAGAGAATCATAATTATGCTAACTACTTCCCAAGATCTGACAAATGGGATTTTTATGAAACCACTCTACTAGATGAGGTCATCGACTATTATTTCTGCATTAACTTTCCTTTGTCATTTCTACTTATAAACAATAATTATAACATTAAACTTATTATTAAGAGTACAGTTTCCAATGGTCATAATTTACCAATGGTCATATAACAGTTGAAACCCAATGGTTAAATTTCAATTTATACTAAATTAATTATTAAATAGATATAGTTTTGTTGTGTAATATAATATAACACACATTTTTAGGAAACAATTATCATTCAAAAAGTTTGGGTCGTTACAAAAATAGAGTGAGAGATTCCATGAAACAACACTCAGGATGGTGAGTGATCCATCTTGGCATATCTCTAATCATGGAAGGTGGCATGAAAATCTCAACTCCCATATAGTATCACTAGTGCAAGATTCCATACTCCACACCCTATGTAATGGAGTGTGATTATCTTCCATGATCAACGGTCCCTTACTATCGTATCACAAACTCTATAAAGGTGTATTATAATTATAACTCACATGGGGCATTACCTCCCATCCATATCTTTTACTAAGCATGTATATGTATAGAAGAGTCATAATCATTAATTCTATAATACATAAGGAATAACCTCATATGAATTTCATTAGCCAAATTCAATTACAGTTATAGAATTTTCAATCTTAATGATCATTCACATAAGTATAATCAAAAGGTGTGGTCTCACCAAAAATTACAAGTCATTAAGCATTAACATTTTGTTCATATAAAGAAAGGAAACTATCATGCATGATCTATTTCATTCATTAAAGGAAAACCAACCACTATGAAGAAGTCTATCCATTTAATCCATTTCATTTAAAACACTTTTCATTCATTTGAAGGAAGGGAAACCATCATTAGTAGGACATCATCTGTAAACCAATCCATTCAATTCACTAACACATGGAAAAACAATTTATAAGTCTCAAGGTGTAAATTGGAAGGTTCTATGGTTAAGTTGGAAAACTCTTACATGGGAAATTCCCAATATAGTTTGAGACAAACACCTAATAGGTGTTTCGAGTCTTATAACCATTCATATAATGTGGTAAAATCCATTTTAAGTTTAAGATGAAGGCTAAAGAGGTGTTCCATGTAAGTTGATAATTTTCTATAAGGCCAATTCAATGTGGTACACCTAAGGGGTGTCCATAAGTGTGGCAACCAACATCTAAACCACTAAACAAGATTAAATAAGAATTCAACAAGATGAAAGGATCAATTTAACAAGAAGGAGTCAATATATAGGGAATTCTCATAGAAGACCAGCATGTGGAACAATGACATATCTATGAGATGAAAAAACTCAAAGGGAAAATGATGTGAACACTTACCTCAAGGTCGTAGAATACTCCTCGCTCAATATCAACATAAGATTTTAATAAGGTTGGTAGAGATCTAATAAATGCTCCAATTCCTTAAAAATAAATAAATTGAGCCTACACATAAATAGCGTAATGGATCTGAAATAAAACATAGGTAGGAGGTAAGTGACTAGGGGAGATTACTGAGATGGATCAATTGATTTTTAAGGATCAAGGAACAAACATTAGAGGGAGGAGTTTCTTCAATGCCAAGATTGAGGTGTTCATGAGATCAAAAGACAAAGGAAAATGAAGGCTGGATGATGGAGGGAGGAGAAGAAATATACAGATAGATCTAAGTTTAAGTGAGGGGAAAATGGTCATTTCACCCCAAAATGTCAAGGTTCGTTGTTTGGACGCACATTTTGGTGAAAATATGTGCAAAACATGCTCATTTCACTACTACTTGGGGCACATCACACAGTTCGGTGCAGAAATTGACTAACTATGTGTAAACTAGGAAAATCAGATTTATCCCAAACCCACAACGATCCACACAGTTGTGCACCTTGGGCCACATGGTTGTAGACAAACCATGCGGCCTAGTTCATTCTTCCCATTTTGAGGATCTGGGCTCCAAATGATCCATGTATGCACTCATGACCTCCTTGTCTTTATTAGAACTAAAAATTAGATTCGTTTAAGGAATTCAAATTGAAAAACTAATGATTCATACTTTCATTGAAAATACAGTTCATTAAAACTTCCCCTAATTAAAGAAACACATCCAAAATTTTCCTTTCTGAGGGTAAAGAGGTATCATCATCATAAAGTTGTGGACACTAAGAATGTATATTAGCTTCCCAATCCCAGGTCTCATCATGTACTTGGTCATGCTTCTATAAAACTCATACTAAAGAAAAAACCTTCCTTAGAGTTTCTTCATGCTCTAATCCACTGTATACACTAGATACTCCTTGAAAGAAGTAACTACATCCAGTTTTACTTCATCAGGATGAAAGACATGTGTCTGGTATGGATAGTATTGGAGAAGTTGAGTTATATAGAAGACATCATGTGTAGATTGGTATCTCTGAGTTAGTTCTAACTTGTAATCCACCTGTCCAATCTGTTTCAAAACCCTTAAGGGTCCACAAACCTCTATGAGAGCTTACCCTTCTTCCTAATACGTTTATGGCCCAACTTGGATGAGACTCGCAAGAAAAAATGATCTCCGACCTTGAACTCAAGAGTTCACCAAATTTTGTTGGCATGTGACTGTTGTTTGGATTGAGCTATCATTATACACTTCCTAATAAACTGGACCTACTATGTAGTCTCCTACACGAGACATGGTTCAAGCATAGCTATTTCCCATGACTCTATCCGGCACAGAGGTTAATGGAAAGGCCTTCCATATAAGGTTTCATAAGGGGCCATCTTTATGGTATCCTAAAATATATTATTATAAGAAAACTACATAAGAGGATGGTGATTCACCCAATAACCTCAAATGTTAAGGAAACATTAATAGAGAATTTCCTATATCACCTGAATCATATGCTACGTCTGTCCATCGGTTCATGGGTGATCAGTCATGCTCAAAAGTACATATGTACCCAAGGCCTTCTATAACACCATCCAGAATTTTGACATGAAATAATCATCTCTATTTGAAATAATAGAATAAGGAGCTAAACGAATATATACAACCTCTATAATATACAACTTACCTAGATAGTATACCACTTAGGTCTCTTGTACATGTAAGAAGTGTGTGTCCTTCTTCAAATGATCAATGAAAACCCACACCATATCGTTTCCATGAGGTGATCTGGGTAGAACAGTAAAAAATCCATTGAAACATCATCCCATTTCCACTCGGTAATAGTCAATAGTTATAAAATCCTTATCAAATGATGATGTTCTTCCTACACCTACTGATAGGTGGAACATCTATTGATGAAGCCAACAATATCATGTTCCATACCATGCCTCTAATAATGGAGTTGTATATCTCAATACATTTTGGTAAATATAAGGTGAAATTCCCATGCTCAATCATGGAATTCCCACATCAAATCCTCTCTGATATGTACTGGGACCCATAAAAACCCATGGAATTATAAGGTATCATCTCCATACATGGTCCAGCCTAAAGATGTATCGTTATCTGAAATGATTTCCCTCAGGACAAGTACATCATGATCAATTAACCTCCTTATTCTTACACATTCTAGAAGAGTAAAAGACAGTACTAAGGCTGTGAGGATATTCTAACCATGGTCCTCCTAAACCTCAACTTTCATCTCTAAGATTAAGGCTATAGGATTCCATTTTACACTGGATTCCTAAACCTTCTTTGTTTGAGTCTTCTTGCCCAGAGCATCGACTATTGAATTCCATTTTCCAGGCATTTAGGCAAACTTGAAATCAAATAACTATAGGTACTCAAACCACCTATGATGCCTATGATTGAGATCCTACTATGTGAATATGTATTTCAGGCTTTTTTGGTCATTTAATACCACAAAATTATCTCCCAAAAGATAGTTTCTAAAATAATGTAAGGCATGAACTACAACAGTGAGCTCCGAGTCATGTGTCAGATAATTCCACTCATGAGGCCTCAACTAACAATACTTGTATGAGACAAATTTCTCATCCTGCATCAGAATAGATCTAATCCAATTAGTTTATGAATCATAGTATGCAATATATCTCTTTCCTGGATCATAAAGAATTAGTACCGACACTGAAGTCAAATGATCCATCAACTCCTGAAAGGCTACTTCACAAGGTTTTGACCCTATGAATTTCACACCTATATTTTTTAAGCCCTAAGTGGTGCTGTAAGGCATAATAAATTCTGAATGAAGCTTCTGTAATGTCTAGAATACCCTAAGAAACTTTGAATGTCAAATATGATCTTAGGTTGCTTCCAGGAAACTACATATCTCACTTTCTCTAGGTCTAATGAAACTCCTGACTTTGAGATTATGCGAGACAAGAAGTGGACTTTGTCGATCCAAAAGTGGTATTTAATGATCATGGCATAAAGATGGTGGTCTCTCAGTGTATTCAGCTAGATCTCAAGATGGGTTGCATTTTTGTTTCTAGAGCATGAATACACCAATATATCATCAATGAAGACAACAAAAAATGAATCCATATATGGGTGGAAAAATTTATTCATAAGATCTATGAACACTATAGGTGTGTTTGTGAGCCATAACGGCATAAAAATGTACTCATATAGACCATAGCTTCTTATTATTGTTTTGTGAGGTATGTCTAAAGTCTTGAAATGAACATGATGATATTGTGACCTTAGATATTTCTTTATAAACACTTTCTCTCCTTAGAACTAATTAAAGAGGTCATATATTATAGGAATTGGATATTGGTTCTTTATCATGAGCTGATTCAAATGACAGTAATCCATGTAAAGCCAGAGGGTTTCATTCACCTCCTTGTAAAAAAAGGATAGGTGAACCCAAAGGAGAAGTGATGGGGAATATGAATCTAGATATTATAATTTCTTCTTGATCTCTAGAATCTTCTTATATCCCATATTTTATAGAATAATGGTCACTATTGATACTTCTAGTGCTATCTAAATAGTAAACTTTACCTATCGCACCATAGGTAGACCAGATAAGTCATCTGAAAAGTTGTATCTAAAATGCTCTACTATAGGAGGAAAAACTATAGGTTGTAACCCTTTTCAATGGAGGAAAAGGCTGATGATCTGAGTTGTCACATTACCCAACCTCTACTACTTAGGTCTAACTTAAGTCGTACTGACATCCCACTCTCCTTTATGCACTTGCCTACTGACCTCTAGTGAGGTGAAAATCACCATCCAACGATAGCATCCAATGTGGTCTTTATATGTAACTAACCAGTCCATAGTTATAATTATACCAAATCCCATAATGTTGAGGTTGGATTGATTCCATACAAAAAAAATACTTTCCTATCTCAAAGGGACAGTCCCTACAATGAAGAACACCCTCTGAATGGATAATTAATTGTGTTTCTAGCATCAGAATTCCATGAAAGTGTTCGATCTTGAGGCCCAGAATATCAGTGATTTCCTCTGATATAAATTATTGAGATGCACCTATTTCAAACAAATAAAACACTAAAGTTGAGGCTACTATAATAGTAACTCATATAGTAGACGGTTTGGTTCTCTGCTCCTCTAGAATAGGTTGTACTGTATGTATCTAGCCTTCACCATAGGCCTGAGTCACTACCTAACTATTCTAAGTAGGCCTGATCTACTATTTATAAGAATAATAAGTCTGACCACCTCTTCCTTGACCACCACCTCATCATGATTAGATGGTGGTATTCTATCCACCTGCCTGACATGATCATACTGGTCTAGCTCCTGGCCAAGGAGTAGGTACAGATCTCTGATCTCTAGGCACTGTAGTGAAAGTTCTATATAAATGTTGAATATGTCCCATCTTATTGTAGACTCTACACTTAACTGGATCATGCAGAAATTATGGTTTTGTATGTCTTAGATTCACACACAGGTTATAGATAAGAAAGCTATTTTCATGAGGTTCCTGACAGCTACTACCTCCGCAAGTATCCTCAATGTGCCTCTTTTACCTTGAAGATAAACCATTGATATATCTAGGTGCCAAACCACCCTAAATCACACCTTTAGCTTCCCTCATGCTCCACTCTATAATAAGGTCCTAGTTGATGATTTCAGAAATGGTATTCAACCAAAATACATTGACCTGCAATCAGATGGTGTATACCATCTCATCCTTGAATTGCCTAGAGGTCATAAAATCATCATCAACTAGAGTAGGAGTAAACCACTTCATCCCTATGAAACGGGATGTGTATTCCATAACTGATATAATCTCCTAATGCATGTTAATGAGTTCTCTAGCTCTATCATCTCTCAGAGTCTACGAAAATAATTATTCATAGAACATGGTCTGAAGAAATGCCCAGACCATATCACGATGTCGATCCACTAGGGTGATTGCATACCACCACCTATTAGAATAATCATGAAGCATATATGAAGCTATCTTGACCATTTTGTCTAGAAAATTCTCTACATGCTTGAATATAGATAATATAACCTAGAGCCAAGACTCTATAGCATCTGTTCATCCTTTCCCTGAGAAGGTGGGAAGATATTACTACTAAAACTCATGAGTCAACTCTGCTATTCTTGGGGTTGGATGAACTACACCTTGCTTCAAATGTAACATACCTAATAATTCCTCTCAGAACTAGGTGTTAGAGCCCATATCAGGTATAGGAAGAGGTTCCATAGGTGGTACTATAGAAGGGTTCACTAGTAGCTTAGGGATCACCACCTTAGGAGGACATTCGTTATCTCCTTCAATGTGTATGACATGAGGATGTGGCTGCAACATGACACTACAATTCCAAACTCACACATCATAAGAAATTTAAGAAATTTTGAAGATTTCATTTAAGAAACTAGGATAGGTATAAATACTTTCTATATGAATGATCACACCTCTCTTCCTGCTTCAAAAGTCGGGTCTAGGTGGTATATAGAGACCATAACAGGCCATAATAATGATCATATATACCCCACTACCCACTACTAAGGTTTGGATAAATTATGAGTCTCTATTTCAAAAATTTATGAGATAGAAAATTTAAATTTAAGATTCATATTCAATTTAATTTTTTGATAGTTGAAACAATTAAATCACTTAGAATTGTCGAATCAAATGGTTTACCATTTTCTGATCTATAAGGGACCATACTCATTATGAATCAAAACATAGACTCCACTTAACCCACACTATAAAACATTCCATCTCATGAGACCAATGGCCCATAGCTCAACATTTCATAATTGACTTCTTAAGGTGTATACTTTAACATATTTTGAAAAAAAATTCTTAGGTTAAGGTAGAAACTTTAAGTATAAATTATGTTTTCTAATCCCTAAAAGAAATGTCAGAACAACTCTATACATATTCAACGCCCAATTAATAAGAAATAGAAAAATTAATTCTTAAAATAAACATAAAATGAAAAAATGAATGTAATATTAGTCCTATTGTTCCTAATAATGATGCATGGTCTAATGCAATTCCCCCATTTCATCAATCCAAAGTAAATGAATCATAATTTCAATAACACCATAATCAAAAACATTATAAATCAAGTGATCCACCCAACGGTGAAGTTGTATCAAATATAAATGGCATAATTAGTAACATCAATTTTCTATCTTATGAAATTTGGGTTTCCTCAGTACATGGGTTAGATACATCCTAGAATAGGTTAAATTTGAAATCCCTTAAACTCATAGTCTCCAATATAATACCCAAATAGTAATAAAAGTGAAGAATTTTACCTTGGTTACTAATTTGTAACATCCCGGCTGGGATCCACTTAACTAGTGCCCCGAGTTAGTGGGTCACATAGCCTCAAGAGAACATCTCCATATGCCATGGGCTGCCGATTAGTAAAATGGGTGTAAAGGTAGTAAAATGAAGAGACTATACCCTCATATCATAGTGGCACAATAGATACAATCAGAAAAAATCAATAGTTGTGAAAGAATATATAGCAGACAGAATGGATAAACCAAATATGGAGCATAAACAAATAACTAAATAAGTAAGAAGTGAAAGATAATAAGCTAAAAAAATTAAAATATAATCAAAATACTCTATGGAAATGTCTAATACATGGATGCATGGAATGATGCAATATAGAAATGAAACAGATAGATATAAGTGTGATACACAATAGCACCAAAAGACAAAAAGGCAAAACTTCTCCAAGAATCTTGAGCCTATTTTTGATCCCATGCTTATAATATCCAACTAATGGTAAAGAATGTTAAATACCAGTATCAAGGTGATTTCCCTTATCAGTACCTACAGATAGATAATCTTCTCAGGTACCAAAGGAATCATGAGTAGGGTGTGAGATAAAATCACAATAGGCTACCACCAACAAAGTCTATGTGTAGTCTAAGAATTTTTCATAACTAAACAGTGTGTATGTATAACAGAATAAGTAAATAAATTCTGAAATAAATAACTAAGCCACTCAAATTCCTAAGGGACACCCGATAGATCTCACTTCTTTAGCTCATTGCCAGAAGTAATGTCTGAAAAATCACTATATATATAGTTGTAATATATATAGTATAATTATATATATATTTATGTATATTTCATCCACCTATATAAACCAAGTACTTGTGAAAGTAAGTGGCTATATACCTGGAATACTAGTTCTATCTAGACTGAGGCGTAACTCGGATATCCATGACTAGTCTAACGAGCCTATAATACCAAGCAATAGGGTACATTCCCTATATCCCAATTAAGTGAGAGATTCCATGAAACAACACTCTAGATGATGATTGAGCCATCATGGAATCACTCTAATCATGGAACATAGTATGTGAATCCCAACACCCATATAATATCACTAGCACGCGATGCTATACTCCACACCCGATGTAAGGGAGTTTGATTATCCACGATTCACAACTGTCCCTTACCATCATATCAAAACCCCTATAAAGACATATTATAATTATAACTAACATGGGTAATTACCTCCCATCCCCCACTTTTACTAATCCCACATATATATAGAAGAAGCATAATCATTCATAATATAATACATAAGGCATAACCTCTTATACATATCATTATCCAAGTTCAATTAAAATTAAAGCATTTCCATTCTCAATGAGAATTCATATATTTATAATCATAATTCATGGTCTCACCACCCTTTACAATTCATTAAGCATTATAATTTTGTTCATCTAAAGAAAGGAAACCATCATGCCTGAACAATTTCATTCATTAAAGGAAAATCACCCACCATGAAGAAGTCAATCCATTTAATCTATTTATTTTAACCCTTTTCATTCATTTAAGGTAAGGGAAACCATCATGAGTGGGGCATACTATATAAAACAATCCATTCAATTCACTAAGGCATGTAAAATCAATTTATAAGGCTCAAGGTGTCAATTCAAAGGTTCCATGGTCAAGTGGGAAAAGCCTACATGGAAAATTACAAACATAGGATGCTCTAAACACCTAATAGGTGATTTGGGTAATATAATATAATAAGAGAAAATTCATTTTAAGTTCAATATAAAGGCTAAAGGGGTGTTCCAAGCAATTTGGAAATTAGATACAAGGCCAATTCGAAGTGGCCCATGCAAGGGGTGTCCATAAATATGGAAACAAACCTCTAAACCACCAAATAAGATTCAATAGGCATATAACAAGATAAAGGATCAATTTAACATGAAGGAGATGATATAAATGGAATTCTCAACAAAGTATAGAGTGCATCACAATATCATAGATTTGAGACAATAAAACTCAAATGGAAAGTGATGTGACCACCTACATTAAAGTCGTAGATGAATCCTCGCTCAATATCATCCTCTGATTCAAAGTAGTTTGGAAGAGATCTAATAAATGGTCCAATTCATTGAAAATAAGGGAAATTATACTAAACCTAAATAGAAAAATAGATCCAAAGGAAAACTTATATAGGAGGTATGATACTATGGGTGCTTACTGGGATAGATCTAATGCTTTTGATGGATCGAGGAACGTACACCATATGGACGAGTTTCTTCAATGCCCATATTTATGTGTTCCTAACATCAAAAGAGAAGGAAACCCATGTCTGGCCCCTGGAGGAAGAATTATAAAGAAAGAAATATATTTTATTTTATTTGAGGGGGGAATTTTAATTTCACACCAAAATATCAAGGTGCGCAGTTTGGCCACATGGTTTGGCCAAACCATGTGAAACCCATACTCTGTTCACTACTATGTGGGTAACAACACATGGTTAGGCACATAGTTTGACTAACCATGATCAAATAATGAAAATCATCTCTATCTCAAACCAGAAATTATTCACACTTCCATGTGACTAGGGTCGCATGGTTTCAAACAAGCTATGCGACCCAGTTCCTTCTTCCCATTTCGGGGCTCCAGGCTCTGAATGAGCCCTGAATGCACCTGTGTCCTCCTTGGCTTGATTAGGACTCAGAATTAGGTCTGTTTAAGGAATAAAAATTGAAAAACTAATGATCTTTACCTTCATTGTAAAGACAAATTGTTACATATACATATCTTAGTTTATCTGGATATTATTAACAGCTTATAGAGAATTTCTCACAACTATCTAATCCAGTCACCAAATTAACTCTGAAGGGAGAAACATTCTTCTAG
This sequence comes from Viscum album, assembly GCA_963277665.1. Classification (NCBI taxonomy): domain Eukaryota; kingdom Viridiplantae; phylum Streptophyta; class Magnoliopsida; order Santalales; family Viscaceae; genus Viscum; species Viscum album. The sequence continues at coordinate 1,070,814,397 of OY728127.1, read as the reverse complement.
ACTGATGAGTGTGAGGAAAATGTAAAGTAACTAAATAAGAGGTTAGTCAGTACACCAATGATTACATTACCCTATATTGAATAAGGGTTTTTAATCAATATTTATTCATCAAATAATGGATTTTGTTTGTTCTCATGTAGAATTATATAGTGATAGATTATGACTCGTGAAAATTGAAGGACCGTGAGAAAAATTACCCAAATCATGATTTAGAGTTGAATATTGTAATTTTTTAATTAAATATATGTAGGTATTATCTTTGTATAGAAAGGTGTGATGTATATATATATTATAAGAGCTTAAAGTATATATTCCCGCAAAAAGAGTTGAATATGTTCTAGAGAATATGGTTGGAGCTGATAAAGATTATGACTACACAATAATTACAACCCTAGGAAAGTGAAAAAGGTGGATGATTCATTGAGTTTAAAGTATCATGCTATATTATATATGACAAGGATAAAAAAAGATCCAATATTTATGTATTTTAATATCATGAATATGGAAATCTTAAAGGGGGTAAATCTCATGTTTCTCAAATGAGTATTCAAATATATATATAACTGAAAATTAAAGAGGTGAAAATGGATGATGTAGATCTACAGAAGGATAAATTTTTTACAAGATTAATATTTATTATGATGTAATGATAAGGTTTATGAACCATGTATGTGATCTATCCATACCTGATTTAAAAAAAGATTTCTTAATAGAAGCTCATAATTCTTCTTTCTCTATCTATTATGGAAGTAAAAAAGATGTATAGAGATCTGTAAGAGTATTTATGATGGGATGAGATGAAGAGATGTATTTCTGAGTTTTTATCTCTATGATTGATATGATAAAATGTTAAGGTTGAGAGACAAAATTCTAAGGAGATGTTACAACCATTTTCCAACCTAGATTGAAAATGGAAAAACATCACTATGGATTTTGTGTCATACTCCCCAAAACATCAGAAGTGGTCAATGATTTATTTTTTGTAGTCAACCAACTAATGAATTTAGCACACATAATTACTATCAGAGATGATTTTTCTCTTTATAAACATTCTATAATAAACATTATATAAGTGGTAAGGCTGTATGGAGTGCCACATTCCATTGTATCTGATCGGGATCCGAGGTTCACCTCATAATTCTGGAAAAGTCTTCAATAGGCCTCAAATATGGAGCCATGTTTTATAACTATGTATCATCCTCAAATATATGGTCATTTTGATAGCAAAATTAAAACCCTATAGGATAGGATAAGATCTTTCTCTAGTATTTCAAATTTTTTGGATCAACACCTTCATCTAGTTGAGTTTTCCTACAATAATAGCTTTCACTCGAGCATTTAGATGGCTCCTTATGAATCCCTCTATCGAAAGAATTGTAAAGATTAAACAATCTTGGATAAGGTAAGAGAAATAAAGCTATTGGGACCTAATATATATAATAAAATATCAAATAATTTCAGATCCAATCAAAAACACATCGTGGTAGCTCAGATTCGACAAAAAAGTTATGCTAAAAATCATCAGTGTGATCTAGAGTTTAAAGTTGGTGAGAAGGTTTTTCTATAAATTTATCTATGTAAGAAGGTTATGAGGTTTATAAATAGAAGAAATATGATCCTTAGGTATATTTTACATTTCTTTATTCTTGATAGAGTAAGTATGGTTTCTTATATCCTGGATCTCCCACCAGAGCTATCTCAAGTCCATGATATGTTCCATATATCTCTCCTGAGAAATTACATACCTGATTTTTCACATGTATTGAAATCAGAGGTCATATTATTGGATCATGATATTTCCTATGAATCAAAACTTATGGAGATTATAGATCATAGTGATAAAGTTCTATGAAACAAGAACACTCACTTGGTCAAGGTTTCATGATGAAACCACGAACATAAGGAAGCTACATGGGAACTTGAGAATATAATGAGGTAGAAGTGTACTCATTTTTTTATATCATAGTGATCTAATTTTTATGTAAAATTTAATTTTAAAGGGGGTATAATGTAAAACATTGAAATTTTATAAAATATTTTTTAAAATAAATTTAATTTCTTTGATATTTTTTGTTATATACAACACTGAGTTTTAACGAACTACGATATACAGTTAATATCTTTATTTTGATAGGACCATTATAACCTATCCCTTAAAGATTGTGGTATGAATATGAATTAAAATATTTTTAAAATTAGTTATAAAGGTTTTATAAAAAATAAAATATATTTATAAATAAGTACTTAATTTTTAGTAAGGTCTTTATATGATTCAAAAATACATTTTTCACAAAAAAAAATATTTTTATTGCTTTTTGTGAACATATAAAAAAATTAATTTTTTCAACTTTTATAAAATTTATTTTAAAAAATAAACTTTATTTTTTTAATTAACATGCCAAAATTATCATAGGATGAATTTTTGAGATTTTTCTAAAATGTTTAATTTTTTAATGAATAGTGAAAAATATCATTGAAAATGACCTTTTGTTAAATAATTTTAAAAAAAATAATTTGTTTGAAAATAGTTTAAAATTAAAATTAGTTAAATTAATTTATTATTAATCCAATTTATATCTTTGGAACCAATTTCATATTGAGTTGTTATGTTAAAAATTTCTATACTTATGAAAATGTTTTCTTTGGAAAACAATTTTTTCCACCTATGTGGGTTAAATATTAAATTAAATTATTCCAAATAAATGAATTTATTTTTTGAAAATATATTAATTATTTGGTATTATCATAATAAATATTAAATATTATGTTCAACTTAATTTTTTGTCATAATGAATAGTACAAACAGTAAAAATTAATTACCACGGTAAAGGTTAAATGAGGTTTACCAGGGGTTAAAATAAAAGATAATGGTTTGAATTACATAAAATATTATCTTGATACTATTTTATTGTCATATTTAGACCTTATATAATCTATTTTATTATAATTATCCAGTATCTACCTTTTGGTATGTGTAAAATATGGGTATAACATTTTCTTTTAAATAATTTTAAGTGTGTCCCCCCTCCCCACTTATAAAAGGGAACTCCACCTCATATCCTATAAAAAATTACAAATAAATTAGTTTAGGACAAACCCTAAAAAATATCATCATTAATTTACTCCCCACATCCTATAGTTTTTATTTGTATTATGAAACCATCCTAATAATTCTTTTGGTTTTAACCTATGGAGGTTTTCCAAAGAAGAGGTATTATTCTTAACCGAGCGTTTTTATTTTATTTCTTCTTACATATCAATAAAATATTTTTTAACTATGGTAATATATTAAAATTAGTATATAACATATGTTTATATTTTATTATTTTAATTTAATGAGCTATATCAATCTCCTTTTCTATTAAATTGGAAATGAAATCATGGATCATGTGTACGGCAGACTACCACCTTGCGAAATAATGTAATTCATTTTTCATCACCGAATATCAAGATTGAATATGATGATAGATTAAAAATAGTTAAAATATATTTATGAAATAATAAAAATTATATAATTATAATATCACATCTACCTTCTTACCTTTCAATCCTTTGGAAAATGATAATGTCGCTCGTGCATATGTGTGGACTACCGCCTCTGGGAAGCCATGTGACATGTTTTTCATTTTATTTTTAAATGGATGGTAATGAGGTAATAATTAATGAATATAAATTATATATATGATATATAAATAATTATTTAATGTTTAATTAATAATTACCTTTGTTTCATTCCATACATCGGGAAAATGGAAACAACATTCATTCATACGTACAGTTTATCATCTCCATGAATGATGTAATTCATTTTATATCTATAAATTTAATTGATAACTATAAATAAATTTATAATGAATATATATGATATTTATATCATGTTTAATATTTTTAATATTATGTAATGATGATCAATGTAAAATAACCAAAAATACCAAACCAAAACATACATGAAAAAAGAGTCAGTAATTATCTGAAACGTGATTTTAAAAAGGAATTTTTACTAAATGTGTAATAAAAGGTCATCAGTAAATAATATATGGTTTGATATATATTATTTTGGTTTTGTAATATATTTATAATAAACATATATTCATTATACATGAGTTTTGAACGTGTATAGAGAAATTTTAAACTTGAGTTAATGGATTTTCATCTCACTTTTATTTCTATGAGTCACATGCCTTATACACCAATTTCTTCTTTTATGTGGTGAATATATTGTATGTGAATGTATATTATGATTATTATCATCAAATTATTTTATTTATATATCCATATAGTATTATTTATTTATGGGGGATTACATTTCAAAAGATAACAAAGTGGTAAAGGTTTTATGTTACAATATCATTATTTATCTGAATTATTTTTTATTAATCTTTTAATAATAAAATATTATGATATATCTATCTATAAACACATGAATTTTATTAAAATATATCTATTTATTTAAAATAAAAGTTTTGCTTTTATTTTCCCCCTTTAATGTACTCAATAGTTCAAAATAATTCCTTTATGGAAAATCATATTCATTTATTTATTCAATCGAAAATCCCTTTTCTTCAGTTTACAAGTTTTCTAAAAATATTTTAATGAAATTTTTTCTCCAATTATTTTTTAAATAAATTTTTACCCATGTTTTAATTTTTAAAAATTGTTTTAAAATGAATCCTCTTGTCATTTTATGATCAATGTTCTTTAAATTTTTTTACAGAAAATGTGAATGAAATCTTCATTTTAATGTGTATAGAATGATTTTTATTTCCAAAATCATAACCAATAAATGATTTAAATGTTCATGTAAAAGTTTCCATGGTTATTTTGAAAAAAAAATTATTTAATATTTTTTACTTTTTTAGATTTTAAATATTTTTTCTCAAAGTGGAAAGGTTGTTTTCCTTACAAAATTTTCGAAGTGATCTTTCAAAATCATTTTCCATACAAGATGAAATACTTTGATGTTACATAAGATTTATTGGGAATATAATCCAATGATACCATCCTTATTTTTTCTCTAGATTATTTATGTTTAATATGACAAGATGTATATCAAAATCATTTCTTTTATATAGGTTCTATTATGATGAAATGTTTATGAAACCCATTTAACATCTATGGGTTATGATATGATGAATGCTTTGGGATCATGTGGCACAAAAATGTATAGATTATGCGATAGGTAGAACCTATATCTACCTCCAATTCATTTTCTAATGATTAAAATTATATGATATGAAAGGGAAAATGTTAGGTTATCCCAATCACGAAAGAGGGTACATGGGAGGTTATCACATTCATGAAAGAGGGTATACAGGAAGTTTTCCCAAGCCTAAAATAGGGAACATGGGAGGTTATAACAAACCCACAGTAGGTACATGGGTGGTTTTCTCAATCCTAGCATGTTATTAATGTCTTTGTGAGCATCCATGTCAAATTTTTTCCTATTGTTATATGTCTGCCACAAATCTATGTCATATGCCAATATTATGTTCTCATGGCTCATGTTATTTGATTCCATTCTGACTAAGATCTTATGAACTACCAATATTTATTCCATTTCTAAACTTTATGATCTATGATATGCATGTTATTGTGTTCAAATGTTATTATCATGTTCTCATACCCTTTTGATCATGTTAGGTTGATATCTACCTTGTTTACCCTTATTAAGAATATGATATTACCCTTTATTCTATTCATTTTCCTAGGTTATGAAGAGATGAGTTGTTCATGATAAGTCAATTGAAGGGTTTCAGTTATGGGAGATGATTTAGTTTACCTATAAACCAGTTTTTTATGTTTCCATTATTCCACAGGCACAATGACTAAACTATTATGGTGTGTATCATTATAATATATAATTAATATTCATCTATCTAGATGTGATATATATATATATATATATATATATATAAAATATGGGTTGCTATAATTCTAGTATTTCTTTCTTATTTAGTTACCAATGTATATAACGAGGGAATCTATATATGTACCTCCTACTAGGTGGAATCCCCAATAATTCCTCACTAAGACATATTCCCTATGTTTCTAATTCTCTTATTTTATCAAGTTTCTAATAATGAGGAGGTGAAAATCCATATGTAGGTCCTCCTACTAGTTGTAAGATACAACATCTTCCTCACCAACCATTTCCCCACTGAGTCCTACCACATATTCTTTGGTCTTTCTAACAAAAACTAGGATAAACTATAAAGGGTCACCTATACATAATCCCCACTCAGTCTTCTATTATCACCCATTTCACACCACATATGTCCTAATCATATGAAATTAAACTCCATTTCTCACTCTATAGCATAACCTTAAACTATGTAACTTGAATAATATGGGATTTTATTCCTATTATATAGGATATTTAGGATACCTCTTTGAGGTTAAATCCTAATACATCATTATTTTGGGATGAATTACCCTAAAAGTTATTTCAATAGTTCCTAGATGCATGATCTTAAAAGGAACATCGTAGATCCTAGAAACAAAAACCTAAAAGGAACTTTACTTGGTTAATGTTCCATGACCTTAAAAGGTGGCATATTTTTCTTTTTCGAATAACCTTAATTGTTATGAGGTGCCTCATTAAGCATCAATAAACAATGTGGTTTATGATTCTCTTTAAAAGGAGACATAGAAATCTATTCCTTGGTCCGAACCCAACTTCATGACACCTACTGCCACCTTGCATGGAGGTAAATTCTAATGTTCTTAGATATGTGTCTTTAATTCATAGTATAATCACTAGTTAAATAAAGATAGAAAACCTCTAATGTATACCAATGTTCACATCGCTACATGGTTTTGATCAATTCCCTTCAGAGAGGAAAATAGTAGTAATATTATTACTAGGAATTATTCATGGATACATTTTACATATTTATGATAGTACCAAACTAGACATCAAAACCCTTAAGGATTGAGGAATCCTCCCATATGTTTGAACAATCCACAACCCAAAATTTTGTTGGTATGTCCCAATGATTACATTAAATTACAAATAAAGTCTATACCATATCAAAAACATCATGGTTATAAGGGAGAGTAAAAAATAACGAATTATCATCTCTCTATATAAGATGATGAATTTTTAATTTTTTTATCTTTTGTAGATTATTCATTCAGAAATTTGTAGGATTACATGGAATAATTCATTGAATGGTGAAAAATATTTTACCTCAATTATTTATTAATTTACTTTGATTAAATGAATTATTTTAATGAAATATAAATAATATACCTTGAATATGGTCAAGTTTTTCATGAAAAATGATGAAAAATAATATGATTATTCATTGAAGAGAATCAGAATGGATAATGATACTAAACAAATTGTAACGATTTAATATTATTCATAAAATCATGGAATATATAATGATTATAGTGCACCATACACCACATAAAGAAATGATGTCACTAAAAGGAAGAATATTTTTTTGTGTGTAGAAAGATTGAATCATATTGGTGGAACATGATACATTATAATTATTTTCAAGATAATAGATTTCAAAAATAGTTCACGTGAAAAACCATTTCATATATCATCAAAATTTATACATGTCTTCTCATGAATTTTAGTATAGGAAGATCAATAACTGTAAGTTATAAATGGTATTTGGTAGCATTTTCATCATTAAATTTAAAAATGAAAAACACGTTGAAGCTTGAGTAATGTAGTGTTGACAGAATATTCCTTGGTTATCCTCCAAAGGGAATGGGATATCACTATAAGGATATGAAAATGTGGAAGATTATTGATTATAATTATTTAAAGATATCAAGAAATTTATTTATTGATTATGGATAGTAAAGAACATGTTTTGAAAGTTATGGAGATAAAGATATTTTTTTGGACAAAATTTTGGAAATATTGAGAATGCTGATGTTTTGAGTGATGAAATGATTATGATGAAAATTAATCCTTATAAAGTGATGAATAAAAATAATATTTATATTAATAAAGTTTTAGGAAGTAATTATAGGTTAAAAATATGATAAATGCTCATGGAAATGTGTTTTAAACAAGGAATATTTTGAGGACAATATCTCATACCTCATTGATTTCTCCAGTCATACTAAGAAGAGTGACTAAAGATTTGATGCATCAAGAATGGGTATATTATATGAATGAATAATTAGATTGGATTAAGAATAAAAAAACTTTTTATTTTCTTATTAATCCAAAAAATAAGACTTTTATTAGAACAAATTCAGTGTTCTATAACAAGTTTAATGAGAAAGGAGATGAAAAGAGGCACAATGAAAGGCTCGTTTTCAAGGGTTGTTCTCATGTTTATAGGATAGTATTTGATGAGAAATTTTCTATAGTTTAAATTCTTAAAACAATAATGATATTTTATTTTATTTCTACTCAAAAATGACATAATATTTTCTAATTGAATGTTAAGTTAGTCCCCCTCAGTGGTGAACTTTAGGATGTGTTCATTGATTGACATACAGTTTTCTTTCTTGGAGATATTAAAGGATCTATTTTTAAGTTAGATAACAAACTCTATGGGATGTAATAATCTCCAAGGTAATGGTATTTAAAGTTTAAATATCATTTTAATAGGCTTAGTTTCCTCAATGTAATAGTTGATAAGAACCAAAGATGTAATGAAATTAAATAGGTGTCTTTCATTATTATCATCTTTGTTGATGATGTTATACTTATGGAAATTGAAGAAGGTGTTTTCAGGGATTTTTTCACAGAATTAAATTCATTTTTGGGATATCGATGTTGTGATAAATGAAATATTTCTTATGTTACTACATTTATCAAGATTAATATAACAAATTTCGTTCTTAAAATAATTATTCAAAGGAAAATTTAAATAATTTTTTTATGGAGGAAGAAAAGGTAGTTTTAACTCTAATTGAAGATAAAAATAAAAGCTACAAAGATAATAATTGTAAAGGGGTAAATTCAATGGAGTTAAAAAAACTCATTATGAGTTTACTCTATTTGATTTCTTCATAATCAGAAATTGTTTATATTGTTACATTATGTAATCATTATCAAATTTCACTGAAGTAGTATCACATCATTGTAGAAAAATAGATTCAAAGGTAAATTTTATTTTAGTCCAAAATATTACTGAAAAGAAAAGTAATATATATATGTATTTTTTAATGTGAATTTAGAAGGATGTGTCATTGATATGGAGTCTACTTCTGGTGTATATTATTTTTTTAGAGAGCAGTGTGTGTCTTGGTGTATAAAAAATAAAATTTCAATTAAATTGAGTACAATGGAAGTGGAGTATGTTGTTGTAAACCCAAAAGGTTTTAATAATGATATAAACAATTTCTATATAATGAAAGTAATAGTAAAACCTATCCAATATCATAAAATGTAAATTTAAACACAATAATAAAATAATAAAATCTTTTTAAAAAGGTATAGAATTTTTGTATCTAAATTGAATTGATGAATTCAAGATTCCTTTAGTATCCACCAATAATACTAATAACCAAAAACATTATCGGATCCTCTTCATATCAACGTGATGCTAGTCACTCCTTAAAGGTAAATTATGGAAGAAATAATGAGAAATATACTAGAGGACCTCATTGATGAGGAAAACTAAGGAACTCCCTCAAATATGTAAAATTGGAGGAATTTATCTTTAATGAGGAATCTGAGGAACTATAAGAATAACCATTGATTTATCTCTAATGGGATGAATACTAGCACCCTACCTTCATGAAATTCATAAAAAGAGTGTCATTTAATAGCCTCTAAGGAAGCTAAATTAGTATGAAACCAAAGGAGGTGAAACAAATAGACAATGGTCATTTAAAGCATTTAATGGGATCCAAAAGTGCCTTAATTACAAAACCACATTGGTAGGTTAATTAAAGGATCCCCAAATCATTTAAATATAGAAAATAATGTTCTTAAATGCACCCTTTAGGTTGGCCTACAAATTTCCCTCTTATAATAGACCTTGGGAGCCCATTACTCAAATACCTAATCTAAATCTCATTTGGGAATTGATATTTCCTCATATTTAAGTATTAATAATAAAAAAGACTCATTATTTATTTTATAATGTCAAAATAAATATTTATCTAAATAAATATTATTTAATTAAAAATTTTAACTATTCAAAACACAAAATATAGTTCTAATTTTAATAAACATATACATTTTTAGACATGAAATAATCACATTAGTTCAAAAATCAAAATTATCATTATCTTTTGTGAGACACCAATGACCCTTTTTAATGATCCCAATTATCATGATTTTCATTCATAATTATAAACTAAGATCCATATCTAGAAACACATTATATATACCCAAATTGAAAAGTGATTTTTTGTGATCTAATCCAACACATGCCTGTTAGAAATTTTTTTCACATGACATTGAGATTAAACATGAGAAATGTATAATTAAATCTTACATAGCTTATCTCTTTCTCAATTTTTTTTGATCTGAATCAATCTTATATAGTTATATCACATGTAACTATCTTGGAATGGACTTAAATATAGTCAAAAATCAATAAAGGGGCATGATTTCATAACCCATTATTAGGGAGAAACATCATAAATTGGTTAGTAAAATCCTCCACAGGACTTTAGATAGGTATCAAAGTATGGAACTTTAAAAGTAGGGTAACTATTTAAAAACATGAATTCATAGGATCCATAACCAATTTTAACTTAAGTAACACAAATGGTAATAATATTAAAATCATTATGTCATACTTTAAGTGAGTCAATCCGAATACAAGCTCACCAACTCAAATCCCATGAGTGATTAGTTAAATATATATACAAGTGATTCAAATTACAATGATCTTAATATATCATAAGAACCTAATATAATGATAATTAATTAGGGATAATTTAACACTCTAACTATAATCTCTCAAATGACACTCTAACTGGTGTTTCCATAATGACCATAGGTGTGCCTTCTTATACGCTAGAGGCTACTAACCAATAAATAAATACTATCATCAATGTTGGGGAGACTATTTTCTCTATATCAAAACCATTAATACTAATAAAATAAAAAAATATCATTTTTAATATATAATCTGAGTACACATGTATGGTACTATGTGACATCCTAGTCTGAATCACTGATTCTGAGCTATAATACCACATGACATCAAGAGTAGCTCCCCATATGCCAGAGGCTACCGAATAACAGTGAGGTTCTAAGTGAAGTCATTGGGATACTATACCATCTATCAAAGTGAAAATTAATAGATATATAACAAAAAAATTAAATAGTATATAGTCAGAGTAAGAAAAAACCAATAACATACCATCTGTATAAATGAATGATGAAACAACAGACACAAATTTTCATAATTGAATATAGGACACTAATCATCCACTTGGATGATATCATATACAAAAATAAAGGAACAAGTAAAAACATGATATTCACCCAAATATAATCCACACCTCCCATACCCTAGAATCATAGTGATATATCACTCTAGATGATCAAACTCGGGCCTTAGACCAACCTATATCTGAAATAAGTGAGTGTTTTTTTGGTGCCCAAGTTCCATAGATTCCCAAGCGGGGTGTGAGTACTAATGATTAGGACATCAACAAATAATCCTAGTCACCAACCAATAAATTTAGTGCTTATTCATGAGGTAATATCATCAACATGTAAATAGGCAATACATAACTGCACAAACATACCATATAATAACCAATTCACAAGTAAGAAATCAAACAAGTACTTTTCGAGCAGTCATGAACTTACCAAGCCACCAAAAACCTCGATCATACCCGCTTCAGATCCATTACATAAGGATAACAAAAATAAAATTCACAACTTCTCATGATCTATCCACAAATTTGAAAAATATATCTCTTAGTAGTCTCAAGGAATATGAGTTAGGTCAGGCTATAAATCTATCACACTGTGTCTCCCCCACTGACTAGGCTATAAATTCTTGTAATATGTTGCATTCATAGGATAAGGCTTAAGGATTCCATTTCCTAATTGTGCCCTAGTCTATGATATAAGACCATTATACCCTACTACTACTATTATGGTTCTATCCTCAAGGTCATCATGCCCCTACCCTATGTCCAGTTCCATCGTCATCATCATCGCAAGCCTTCTGTACCCCCTCTAAGGGTTGTCATCACACTTCAGTCCACCAATCATCAAATAATTAACCAATACCTCTAAATTAAAAATGAAATATCACCCAACAGATAAGAACATACATAGAAAGAACATAACATATTTTCATTATTCATAGTATCTAAAGGTACACACATGTGATCAATAAGTAAAACATGGTCTATTAGGCTGTCCAAGAAAACTCATGGAATCAATCATCATATCAGTACACACAAACACACACACATATATATACAAGGGAATACATCCATACATCTTTGGGAATTACACAAATAGGATTAAATTAGTAGATCAAGCATGAGTATCAACAACCACACACACACACACATAAGTGTTTGATATTAAACAAGGAATGACACATATGTGATCAAAACATCTAAAATGGTCTCATGGTCACACACACATGTGATCAAAGTATCAAACATCATATCATGAGTTATAGGTATCACGTGGTACAACCACACACCCTGAGGTGATCTATATAAATTACGATACTCATTAGTTATTAAGCCATTTACATTGATGGATGGAATCAAGATGGTTCACATTAATCCATCATGGACCTTGGAACTTTTTCCAAATAAATTAGATAATGTTCCTTTAATTAATTAAAATTTAAGGATCATTAATTAACAAATAATTACTTGTAATTCATAACACACTATGAATTTAGGGGTTGTTTTCAAAGAGTGAAAAAATTCATAACACATTCTAGTAAATATGTATATTACCATAGGCTGGATTATATGGGACCACCTACCTCAAATATATTCAACTCAAAACCAAGAAAATCCTAGCTACTAGTCCAAACCATCCTAGTCCATTCAGCTGCCATCGATCACCATGAGGTCCTACACATTCCCATGCATTAGAAATTAATTAATTATACAAAAAATATAACTTATTAATGTTTTACAAGGATATCACATTCAAATATGAAATGGATACATTTAGTATGACTTACCAAATGTCACCACCTATCTAGAACCACAATCAACAATCCATGGAAGGTATGTAACTCACCTTTGACTTCATTCTAGTAAAAATATTTATCATTCAACAACAAGAGAAAGGAAAATTTAGTATAAATAAATTAAAATCCTTAGAATAATTATACCAAGTGATGTACCATAGTCATAACATTATCCAAAGGTGTAGTTCCACTTCTGATGCACTGCTGATTCTAAGTTTAGAAAAATATGCAAATTAGTTTTATGGTAAGATGGATAATTTAACAAAATTTGACCAAAAATCAAAGAAGAGATCACTAAGGTACATACCACCATGAAACCTCCATTGATGGCATTAATTTATCATCACAATACTTCCTCTATCCACACCAATCTAAATCCCCGTCATTCTCAGACAATTTTATCAAGATCCGATGGAATTATCACCAACTATCTAGTAAATATTATTATAAAAATAAATCAATGATCAAGATAATCAATTGGAAGAGGATTTAGGGATAATTGATACATAAAAGGATTTTAAGGGACAATAATTACCAATAGGATCATCCATAATGAATGAAATAAGGATCTACCACTACATGATGAAGAAGGATGCCAAAATTGAAGAATAATGAAGGATCTCACTCAGTTTTTCTATTAGTTTGAATGTAGATCCACCCTAGTTCAAGGGAATATCAAGGAGTAAGGAGAGGAGATGAGCATGATTGAATAACCCTAAAAATTTCAATCCAAGAGAGATAAAATCAAGAGTGAATTAGTAGAGAAAATTACAAAAAAATCATCCACTAAAGGTTATCCATCATGACCCACTTGCTAGTTGGTTAGGGTCCACCAGTAGGCCGATGGGCCACCAGCCACTTGGTGCAGGATGACTGATTGACTGATGAAGCTTACTGGGTAGAAGACTCTCTTCATTCCCAAAAATCCATTCATTGTAGGCCCACCGGTTTTCTAGTGACTCCTTCTGGGTATAAGGGGTTTTATCTTCCCCCGGATATCTAGTGGGGGCTTCCATCTAGCTAGTAGTTGTTGTAGTTTCCTTGGAAACTTCGGGTCTCCTATGCTAAAATTATGGGCCTTAATTATCTCAACATACTTATTTTCATGTGAAAAAGCACTTATTTAGAATGTTCAAATAGTTATAACCATGGTTCCTCACCTGTTTCTCTAAATGATCCATCCACCATATGAAAATTTCAAATTATCTCTAATAATTCAAACTCATAATGAAGTAAGTCATTACAATCTCCCCCTATAGAACTTTCCATCCATGAGAAGTTGTAGCAGAAAATGAATCATGCCTCATGATTTTCCTAGATTATAATCCATAAGAGGTTCTATATGTTCCATCTCTGAATGCTAACACACCACCTTAAGGATGCACTCACTCCTGAAATTCCATCATAGTCCCACTACATGACTCCATGCACACTAAAATCTAATCCAAAATCTCATTATCATCCACCATTGAGACCATGATCACAAAATCAATCTAACTCTACACAACATGGTGTCTTTAACTGATTCCTCCTCAAATATCATGGTGCTCCACACAATATTAATCATTATAGAGAACAAGATCCTAGTGGTAAAATGACACACCTTGTGTGTTTTAATTCCTTCACACTCAATTAAATATAAAGAACATGTTACATATCGATACCCAAAACTCATTCCTGGTTTCAAGCCAAACCAATGAGTCTCTACCGACCAATAAAACCTGAATACATAGATATTTCCCTATGGCCCCTAAAAATTCTTAGATACCTTAATTGTACCAAATATGATGATCTTGGTGGAGTTCCAACCCACCACATATAGTTCCATGTGGAAAATGTCAGTTGGTACTTTTAGATCCGTATGCCTATAACGGTTTGTAGCCTATGAAACATACATTCCATGAACCACCAATCACAATTATCTAAACTTCAGTGGAATTGTTAAATAAATTAGACGTCTTAACTGAAGTCCAAATAGACTTCTAATGAATTTCCTTGTTTGATTCACCAAATACTTAAACCAACCCCAAGGCTCTTAGACATGTGCCAACACAAAAAAAATCTAACACACTCACATTATAAATCAATGTTTTCCCTGAGTTTGAATCCCACATTTGGTCTCCTTTTATTACTATATCTAAATAGAACATCAAGAATTTATCATAGAACTAGATATTATCAGGTCCATTACACATCATTCTCCTATAGTCCCCATTATTGTTCAATTATTGTTCTTATGAAAGATCAAAACTATTCCCACATGAGAGGTCATTTCACATGTGACCAGGTCGATTATCACCACTATAGGAGTATGCTTATCATCACCTTCTAGTACTTACATTAGTCTACTAAACCCCAAACTAGTCCCTCACTGAGTGTATGACTTAACATGACCATTTATTCAAACTGATTGCTATGAAAAGAACCAATAGTTACACACATATGGATATATAGAATGAATTTTAATTCATTCAATGATCCATTCATGATGTTCATAATGTTCTTCATCATCCAGGGTGTGGGTTAAAAATTGTAAATTAGAAAGGTCTTTAAACCTTAAAAAAGCAACAACATTGAACCACAACATCTTCACATTTGAAATTCTCCGGTTGAACGTACAATAGAACCTCAATCAATTTTTGATACTTTATTACACCATAGATAAATATTTTCTCACAGAAAGCTCAAGGATTCCAATCCCAAAAAGTTCCATACTAAAAAGCTGGTTGATAACTATAAGGGTGACCTTAACATAAAAATGTGAGAGACCTACCACCACTATCTATTCAGGGTTCAAGAATAAAACTTGAAACAATTTTCAATTGTCTAATCACCTCTTTTCATTCACCGGTTCAACTGACCCCTTGCATAACCAAATCATGAATGATCACACATAAAGGCTTTCTTAGTAAGGAATGATAACACCACTCATTTTTCAAAAAAATATTGATTTCACCATGAGCCACAAACCTTTATGTCTAGACTTTTGAAACTTTCAATTTTCCACACAAAAAGGCACCAGATCACCAAACCTAAGTCGTCTCATCACTCCTCTTTGAAACTAAAATATCCTTAAAGATAAGATTCATTATGCACCACCCATCACATGAGACTCATTTTAAGCCATTGATCATCCACAAATACTCTAGCACTCCTAGGTCCTACCACCTGGGATCTTCACATGATTTATAATGAGATTTTAACTCCAAACTAATAGTTCAATTTATCACTGGTCCTACTCTCAATTTCATAAGAATCCAAGAACTCCACGCCTAGTAATAGTGCTTGAGGTTCTTCAAACATTTGTGTTACAAGGAAACTTACAAGATCTTCATTTAATCCTTTCAAGGTTACTCACATGAAAAGGCATCTTCATCAATGAAAATTTTCCCTAATTAATTAACCTTAACTATCCCTACATGAGGAATATCCACTCTTTATTTACCTCTATGCATCATGATACAACGAATCACTAGTAACTAGAGTCACATTTTTAAGGTTGTAATGTCTTATAAAAACCCCCATAAGGTTTTTCTATAATTTCAACCCATGGAACATAATCTAGGAATATCCCTATAGACATTCCATGAGGAATTATCCCTTATACCAACCACGTTTAGAGGTGGTATACACCTAGATTGGTTAAATACAATGACACTGGGTGATAGATAGATAACTCCAAATAGGAAACAACTGGAACCTTAATTAACTAGAACTATCTAATGGATGCTCATGAAAGGTTAATTACTATGGTATTTAACACATGATAATGACCTATCAAGGTACATTACATCATCAGTTCATAGAGGGGATGCATTATCGTCATTTCTATTATAATCATCATCATCATCATCTCCATCATCCAAGTT
Organism: Viscum album; assembly: GCA_963277665.1. Taxonomy (NCBI): domain Eukaryota; kingdom Viridiplantae; phylum Streptophyta; class Magnoliopsida; order Santalales; family Viscaceae; genus Viscum; species Viscum album. The sequence continues at coordinate 1,070,797,410 of OY728127.1, read as the reverse complement.
AACCACACCATTTTATCACATGACCTTCTATAAAAATTAGACATGAATATAGTTTTATCCAAATACAATGTCATGAAGAACTCATATGTGAATAAATAATACATGTTTTTACACCAAATCAGTTGATTCCTTTGTCATTAGTACAATCACACACAAGAAACATACATTTCCTGTAAAAACAACATGTAGAATATGATGCATGTGAAACAAATTTCTAAAAAAACCAAGAGCCAAATCCTTGGGAGAAAATAAACCTCAAAATACATGTGTTTAACATGAGGTGAAATCATATAACCATAACAGTGTAAACCAAGAATATTAATCCCATACCATGGACACCTGGACTTCCCTTGGAAAAGGTGTTCAGGCTAAACCATTTTATGTTTCATCAAAATCTCTAACACATTCCTATGTCACCTTTATATCAATTCCCTAAAATGAGAAAACAATATATCTTTAATACCATTTTTTAATATCTTGACCAAAATCATTGGGTCCAAATTGGAATGCCACATGACCTTAAACATGGATCACCGAACACAAAAGCTTTCTGACTAGAAATGAGGGTCTAAGTGAAGTCATGGGGAGACTATACCCTCCATTATTGTGCATAATAATAGATAAATAACCAAACATGTATGAAATATTCAATCATAATAATAAGAAACCAATATCATACCATTTGTATAAATGAGTGTGGAAAAAAAATAAAATTGTCATACTTGAATATAGGACATTGATCTCCCACCCAATCAATCACATATACATACAAAAAAAAAAGAACACATACAAATAAAATCTTCACAAAAAATCATGCGAAACCTCATCATACTATCTAGAATCATATATATCTATCCCACTAGTTGATAAAACATGGTCCTCAACCCAACCTATACCTATAAAAAGTGAGGGATACGTAGGTACCCAACTAACATGGATACCTGAGCATGGCATGAGAACAAATTAGTAGGTAACCACCAATGTGATCTAGTACCCAACCTATAAATATAGTGAGCATGCATGTGGTATTCTTAGTAAAAATTAAATACAAAATATATAAATATGAAAAATAAGAATATAATAAAAAATTCATAAGTAAAAAATCAAATAAGAACACACTGAGTGTTCATGAACTTACCAATATTCCATGAACACTAGTCATACCTAATTTGGATCTATACTATAAGGAAAATTAAAAGAAATATTGGATGTGATCAATATAGATCCACAAAGCTTCTAAACATATCCCTCAGTAGTCTCAAGGAACATGAGTGAGGTCAATGTATATATCCATAACACCCCATCTCTCCCACAAACTAGTATACAAATCCTCATAATCCATAGAATTCACAATATAGGCTTGAAGGCCTTCAAGTCCTAGTTATGCCTTAGTTTAAGACATAAGGCTATCATGCCCCACAATTGTTATCATAGGTCTGGCCTCAAGGCCTTCACACCCATGCCCCGTGTCTAGGTCAAGCATCATCATCTTCAAAGGTTGTGAGTATACCCCTATAAGGGTAGTCATAACATGATGACCTACCTTTTTTCAAATACCATAATGATACATCCAAATAAAAAATGACATATCACATAACATGGCATAACATACATATAGTAATACGTCGCATATCATAAGGATTCATAGTAAATATAGGTACACACATGTGATTAACAAGTCAAACATGGTATATTAGGAAATATAATAACACTCATGAAATTTTTCATCATATTTTTCATATGTGTAGAATCTAGAACTCGGATGCCACTGAATTGTACCCCGATCTCAGTTCGCTACATGAACTCAAGCACATCTCCCCAAATGCTAGAGGTTTTCGACTTGTAGTGAGGGATTAGGGTGTGTCTGCAGGGATATTATTCCCTCATAGATCAGATTATGAATAGCGATAAAGAGTATATAATCAATAAATAAAGAAAATATACAAGAATATAACAATATAAGTAAAGTAATAAGCAATGAAAAATGAATAAGAAATTGGTGGAAGTTGAATAATCATAACAGATACAATGATGACACCAATGATGTCACTTGTCTATAAAAAATGAGAGTATAGGGAATAGGGGCACAATCATATACTAAATGCTGGAAAAATATACAAAAAACAAAAACTGCTACAACATACATCTCGTGTATAGGCTCGATCCTATACCCTTTTCTCCATCCTAATCAGCAATCAAATCAATCAAGCATCAGAAGCATCACACTTTCCTTTATCCATACCTATGAGCATAAAGTCTTCTTGTGTAGAAAATGGTGCTCGAGTAGTGTGTCTGATACAAATCTCATTAGTCCAGAACCCACTGTGTCTAGACCTTTCCTTTTCATGTTGTAAATAGGAGACAATGTTCTAAATATAATAAATGAAGAGAAATATATAAAAAAAGCACTAAAACCTTGGTCTAGGTTCCTAAACAGAAACCTATCCAATATCACCTTCTTCGTCCCATGATGGAAGTATAAAAAGAGTATGTGTGCAAGGTTTGATATGTATATAAGTTCCAAAGTAAACATGGTAAAGAAAAAGGCATACCCCCCAGCTTATGCTTCATCTTGTGGTCTAATTCTCATGTCATCATTCAAGTGTGCTAGTAATCATGGAATAAGCATTTCAAAAGCATAAGCTAACTCATAATAAGAATAAAGGGTTCATATCATGTAAACACATAATAAATAAATACATCAAATCCATTGGTGGAGTATGAGCACATCCAAGGATATCTAAAAAGAATCCCAAGTTTTGTTATAGTACATCTGATATAATCCAATACCACTAATTATATCCTAGGCGATCTATACAGTGTCCTTAGTATCCCTCGAGGAATGGTAACATTGTGACCGTCCTAGGTATCTCACATAGGGGACCGAGTATCCCCCAAGCCATGGAATAGCCATCTTGATAATGATTCTGTCCATGGTTTCTCCTCTAGAGAATTGGTATCACTTAGGAGTATAAGAAACCACCTATGTATCCCTTTCCTAGAAAGGTAAATCATCGCCATGACGTGTCGATTTGTAACCAAACAAGCATGGGGAGTCTATCCATGAGTCCTTAATATAGAACCCATGTTCTCTACCAGCCCGTATCAAGTGATCCATATCAAGCAAGGCATATATATAATTGCATTCCAACAAGTATCCATCTCAAACCACATGCTTAACAAGATAACCTTCTATAAAATTTAATCAAACAACATAGGCACACTTTTATAGCAAGGAACAAGTTATTACATAAGATAAAAGCATGGGATGTGGCATAAGCTACAAGTCATGAGCTCTAAACAATGAAATGAAACCATAGGCACATGGCCTTAACATACCTTTAACCATATGTCATCAATGAAATCTCAATAACTCAAGCTATCATGCTTAACCAACCATATTATTCCTTTCAAACCATTCATATGGTTTAATCCATAATCACAAAACAAGGAAAGGTACATTGAATTACATGGTTATGAGTAATAATAAGCCATTAAGCACAAAATGAGGAATAGAGCACAAGTAATTTGGCATATCATAATTTCAAGAAATGACATATAACATAAATCAATGAATTTAATACTTTCATGAGAAAATAAATATGTGGAATGTGATTGAAAATGAAACTTCAAGCATTCCAAAGGCATATGAAATTATATATGGGCCAAAAAATTATAATTAAGAATAGGAATTTCCAAGAGGATTGGACTCATGATTTATTCCTCAACTTAAATCAATTTATCAATTTAGAACATTATTACATGGTGCCACACACACAAACAAGGTGAAACACAAATCATGGAAATATGCTATTTTAGTCCATTTAAAATGGCACAACCAAATGGGTGGCTAAAGGAAAATATTACATCCAATTAATGGGTGTAAATATAATTGGTGTTCACTATAGACATGGAAAATAATCCCTCTTAATTTAATATTTAATAAAAAAAGCTTTGTGTATGGGTCTAGCAAGCAGCATAACCTTGAAATGTCTAAAAATCCATGAAGTGAGGTGGGGAAAGAGTATACACCCAACCTCGTAGTCATAGTACTCCACGTGACTGGTAACAAGACTTTACTCAACAAAAATAGAATAAATCCAAAGATTTAACAAAACCCACACAATAGGGAAAAATTACATTGCACAAAAATATCATAACAGATGATGGAGAAACTTAGAAATCAAAGGGTATATATGATAGAGCTTACTGAGACAGTTATGTTTCTTATAACGGTGAAGAGATCAAAGAACAATTTAGGGAGAAACATTAAAACCCCATGAGAGGTCGGAGGACGGCTTCATGTGCCATGGAGGAGGAGGAGAAATTGGGTAGGGAGAAAGAGGGAAAAATAAAAGAGGTATAAATCATTAATGAAGGGAAAAATTGTAAACTCTCTCACATTTTCAATTCCCATGGTTTGGTTGCGTGGTTTGGAAAAACTGTGCATTAATCATGCACATGGTTCTTCTTCACTTAGCATACCACATAGAAAAGGAGCATAGTTTGACTAAACATGCACAAGCTGTGAATTTTCCCACTGTCCAAAACCTAAAACATGGCACACGATCATGCACCTTGGGTCACACGGTTTCTGAAAAACCATGTGGCCTAACCTGTTTTCCCCCTTTTTGGTGCTCCAGTCTTCAAATGATCCCCAGACGCCCTCAAGACCTCCTTTAACCTCCTAGGATTCATTTCAAGGGAAATTTTAAGGAATAAAACCAAAAATTTAATGTTCTATAAATTTTCATAAATCTGGGACATTACAATATGTATATATATATGGGAACAAATACATACATAGTAGAGAATAACACAAATAGGTACACCTTAGCACATCAAGCATGAGTATCAACATCCACACACACACACACAAGTGTTCAACATTAAACATGGTATTTTGGGAAACACACACACACATGTGATTAAAATATCAAACATGGTTTCACAGGATACACATACACACACACATATGCTAAAAAAATCAATTGTGGTCTCATAGGCTACACAAGAAAAAAAATGAGATCAAAGCATCAAACAAGGTCTCATGGGATCTAGGTCTCATGTTGTAAAACAAAACAAACTATATTGATTTATATAATCTAAATAACTCACTAGAGATTAATCCTTGGCCATTGGTGGTTGGCATCAAGCTAGGGAACAAGGGCCTGTTATAGACCTTGTGACTTTTTTCAAATAATTTTTCAAGGTTTATTTAATTAATTATGATTTAAGGGTCATTAATTAATTAAGAATTACTTGTTATTCATAAAAAACTATAAATTTAAATTTATTTCTCCTAAATTTGAAAACCAAATAACTCAATCAAATAACTTTTCATATTACCATTGGGTAGAGTACTCATGACCACTAACCTCAAAAAAAATAAACTCCAAACAAATCAAAGCCCAGCTGCTTGTCTAAATCATCGAAGTCCATTCATCCTCTATCCTTCACCATAAGGTAATAATAATTCTAAAAAAGTTAAAATTAATTAATTATAAATAATATATAATTAATTAGTTGTTTATAAGAAAACTCACATCAAAAGGCCAAAGGCATACTTTCCATAGGATTTATTAGATGTCACCGCCTAGCAAAAACCACAACCAACCATCCATGGAAGTTTTGTAAAAATATTCTGACTTTATTTTTGGAAAAAAATTATAAAAAAACAATAAGAAAAGTCCAATTTAATATAATTAAATTGTAACCCTTTAAACAATTCAACCAAGAGATGTACCTTATCCACAACATCGCCCAACAGAGTTCTGCATCTCCCAATGCACTCTCGATACTAAGATGAGAAAAATTAAAAAATCAATTCCACAGTATAATGGCCAATTTAACTCATTTTGACAAAAATCTAAATAATATATCACCAAGGGATATATATTCATGAAAAAACATCTAGGAAATTTTTTTATCATCACATGACTTCCTCTTTCCACAATGATCAAAATCCCCGTCATTTTCAGAAAATTCCACCAAGATCTGATGGAATTATCACCAATTATCTAGTCAAGGTCATGTCAATAATAAATCAATGATAAATATTATTAATATTAGTAGGATATAGGTATAATTGATATATGAAAGGATTATAAAGGCTAAGACTTATAAAGAGGATTATCCATGATGAATGAAACAATGATCTACCACTACACAGGGAAGAAGGAAGCTAAGATTGAAGAAGAATGAAGGATTTCACATGGATTTTATATTGGGTTGGATATAAATCAACTTTAGATGAAGGGGATCTCAAATAGAGAGGATAGTATAGGTACATGACCAAACAACCCTAAAAACATTGATCAAATGAAGATAAAACTGAGAGGACCTCCAATAAAGGATGTCCATCGTGCCCCATCAACCAACTAGTGCAAGATCACTAGCTAGTCGATGAGTCCTTCTAGGTATAGGGTTATATAGCTATCCCAATGGCCATCTGATTTATTCTCACCAACTTATTGGTGAGTCTTTCTGGGTAGTAGGGCTTTCTCCTGCCCCACCATTTAACTGTTGGAAATACCAGCTTTCCAATGATAAAAATAGTATCCCGAAATTCTCTAGACCTCCCTTTATATAATTATAACCCATGAGTGAATATATGAACTTTTTTTCAAGTGTAAATACCTATTTAGTGTGTTCAAGTTGCTATCAACTTAGTTTCTCACCCAATTCTCCTAATATGCCATCTACTAGATGAAAAGTTCAAGTTACCTCTAAACATAAACTCATAATTAAATGGTACTTTATAAATTACATGAAAAAATAAATATTAAAATAAAAAGGACCAATTCTATAAAAAGTGAATATTTTATTCATAAAATCATATATCCTAACATATCTCCTTCCAAGATAATAAAAATATGAATAAAAAATAGAAATAAAAAAAATATTCTCCACTATTAACAATGAGGTCCACCTTATCCTTATCTCCAAATAATATTTATCTTCTATCACCTGATCGAATATGAATCTTGTGATCAGCTTGTATATTATACATAAAGTCTTCACCTAAACAAGTTTTCTCATGAAGGATGTGAGGAATTATTCTCACCAGGGTTTTACCAAGTTCTAATAATATGTGACATCATATACATGTGTGTGCATGAGGAAAATAATTTATATAAAAACATGGGATATAAGAATACACATCTAGTAAACATGTTCTATCCAAGCCATTATAACACCCAACCATAACTGTCTTAGCCTATAAAATAATAATTGGTCATCAATTATCACAAACCCTTATCAACACCCTAGTACTCATGGTAGGGTATCATACCATGTCACAACCTTTAATCTATCACTTAGGGTAGGGTCCCATAACTAACCTTGAAATATAACTTATCACTCAGGAAATTAGTTATAAAAAACCTAATCCTATAACCTCTTAGTTAGGGTAGGCCTCATACCAAAGCTTGGACCCTTTACTCTCACTCAAGGTCATCCTCATACTAAATATCAACCCCTACCCTCTCACTCAAGATAGGCCTCATTCTAAACCTTGGAATCTACCCACCCATTTAGGGTAAGCCTCTCATAAAACCTTATCCTATACTATATAAATCAAAGTAGGCCTCATACCAAACATCATTTCCACCATATTAAGTCTTAACCTCTTCCCTCTCACTTAGAGTAGGATTACCTATCTAGTTCATAGTAACCATCACATCTGATACACAAATCATCTTAGTATATATCCATATAATCAGATACCATATCATAGTATCACTTACCCTAAACATAAAAACATTACATTATCAAGATCAAACCTATCCTTGATTGATGAAATTCATAAACACATCCTATTTCTTTATTAGTTACAATTCCATACCTAGATTTTCTTTTGAGTAAAAAATTAAAGCATCCCCACCAAACTTCCATGTACAACCACCATCATTTTGTTAGAATCCATTCCCAAAATCCATTCTTGGGTCTTCTTCGTACACATCTCAAGTAGTTCTTACAAGAAAACAATCCAAATTAAACCCTCCTCTCTATAATTCCCTTGGAGGTGCTATCAATATCACAACATTAATTTAGACCACTAATCACCTATAATGGGGTATTCCCAACCCTATGAGAGCTAGATAACTATCTTGACCATCACCAGTATGCTTAACCCCCCCACTATGCTAGACCTAGAAATTCCACCTCGGCTATTAAAAACTAATCCTAAGCCTAAGGAAATCTTATAGGAATAGTATACACTCAACTAATATCCTCTTACCTTAGACATGAAGTATTCAGGTGACTCTAACATTTAACTACATGACATAACACTCACTCCAAGACTTAGATGCTTTAATATATCTAATTCCTCCATTTATGGGACTCATGGCCCCTATCAAATTTTTCCAAACAATATTTACCATGAAATAATGCATAATCATACATAAAAATGTATATGGTTATATATTATTGAGACTACTTACCATAATTTTAGAGTTAAATATATTTATATACCAATTAAGACTCAACCATGTTTGTTCCAAACCACACTAACTCTTTAGCCCCTATCTAAAGAAATAACACTTATATAACTAATTATAAAAATTTATAATTAATTAAAAAATTCCAAAGATGGTGGAATAACCCCCTAGAAAATCATTGAGTAATATTGTAATATTGAAACTATGATCAATCACATATAGAAGGTCCATTTGACACCTGATCATTTTCTAATTCTATATAATTTAATCAAAAACCCCATATAAATCCACTAAATGATACACCTAAAGTGAAATAGAGTTCAATGGCATAAATTAATCTTTTATCAACAAAATAATTTATTCTAATGAAAAAAAATTTAGGATGATTCCACCATACTATGGTGGAATCATCACTCAAAACCCTAAATTAGAATATCAAAATGTTTGGGGATAAAAAATGAGAGTAGAATGGAGGATTAGGATAGGGATTGTAGCAACAAAACATATTTAAAGAGAATCACTAGACAACCCCCATCAAGGGGGATCTATGGGAGAAAAATAGAGTAGAGGATCAAAAATAATGGACCTGATTGCATGGATATTTATCCTAAAATAAAAATGGGATATCTTATAAGAGGTAGGGCTACCCTGGTAAAAAACTAGATAGGATTCCTTTTGTGGTGTGACACTAGGGACACAACACAATACCCTTCTTCAAGGTGTTCACTATAGTATGACCCATGAGGTCACAATGAAACAACCACTCCCATAATAGCACCAAATAATCCATGGACACCCATTATGGCATGAGACAATTCTTCATAGTGTAACACCTCTCCCAAAGGTAGATCTGGGAAACCCGATAAAGTGATTCATGGCATAATGCACCATAGGTTTTGATGTGACACTTAAACCCCAAATCACAATCATAGTGTACCACATTTTTCTGTGGTGTGATCTCCCTAACTACAAAAATTAATCACACACCTCCCCTTTTCCATGTTGCAACACCCTCATTACAGTGTGATCCACTACCTATAAAAAATACTATTACCCTGATTTCACTAGACCATGACATGATCAAATTCCTCAGTAGTGCAAGGAATGGACCCCATCACTCCATGACATAATTAACTAGATTGTAGTGTGTTATTCAATTTGTAACCATAAGTTGAGATCGACTTTGAGACCATCTCCTCTAACGTTCACTTGATGCATCCAAACTCTACCAAATCTACCATAACAATAAAAAAATTCTTAAAGGTGTCAAAAGTCCCTTAATCCTAATTTGATTACTAATTTTCAAGACAACCCCTTATCCAAAAATAAAAATTAAAATTTCCTCTGATTTCACCAACCAATAATGATGTGGGTCATAACCAATAACTTGGTAATACATATATTATAAGGGAACACACACTAATTGTACCCTTCTTGCACTAAATCTAGTCACCAATGTATTTAATGCCAATATAACTCATGTGCCTTTCATTTAATTTTTATATAATGTTTTTTATAGGATCATTAATATTATCCTCTATAGGAACTTCAGACATATAAATATCACCCATATAAATAATTTCTCCAATGAGATAAGATCAATGATGAATATATTTGTTTCATTTATTTGACCTAGGTTCTTTATCATGTTTAATAACTCCACTATTATCATAGTGAAATTCAATTAGATGCATAATTCTTCGTATGAATACTTTTTTACTTATGATATTCATTATCAAAATAGATTATTTATCCATATATAATGTTGTGATATCTTTATGTTATATTATAGAGTCCTTAACTATTGGTTTCTTAGAACATTTCAAGATTTTAGCTCCACCATTTAGGTAAAATAGAAATTATAACTGAGATCAAAAGTCATATTTTTCACTTTGGAAACTAGAATCAATGTAACCCTTTACAATGACACCTTCTTCACCACCTAATACTATGAATACACCATTTGTTATTCTAAATTAATTAAGGTTATTCTTTCTGAATACCCAATAAATTTTACTAGGATTATATTAGTATATTCTCATTATTATCAATGTATGAGATACATTAGGGTGAGTTCACAACATAACATATATGATTGATCCAACAAAAAAGTCATGTTTAATTTTACTAATATATTCATTTTCTCAACTATTGATGGGTATTGTGTCTTTGAAAGATTCTTTCCATAAAACATGTTGAAGATCCTTTTTTATAGTTTTCAATGTTAAATATTTTCAACACTTTACCAATATATGTGTTCGTACATAATCCAATAATTTTTTAGATAATTATTTAAAAATATTCATACATAGTATGTATTTTTCTTCACTAATTCATTTTATTGAGAAGGAAAACTACATAAAATTGTCCAATGATTGTAACAATGGGTTATCATCTTTAATGAAATGTATACCATCAATATTCAACACCAGAAATATAACTGTTCACCAACATTCCCATTTATATGAACAATATTATTCATCATTTATTGTAATTTCAAACTCTATTATACTTTCATTGAAATGAATATTCTAAAATTGAGAAACTTGTTATAACCTATAAATGATTTTTGTAGAATACAATGCATAGAAAATTTTCCTAAATCTTAAAACCTTATGGTTATATCTTAAATGTATCCTAAAATAAATTTCAATAAAGGATTTGTGATTCTTTAAAAATAAATTTGATATGAATCATAATAGTAATCTATTTTTATACTTAAAATAATGTAAATATATTTTAATATAGCTACCGAAATATTGGTTTCTTCATATTCAATAGCATGAATGTGTTTAATATATTTAACTACCAAGATAGATTTAAAGATACACACTACAATATATGTAAATATTATTATAAAAGACCCACTTTCATCCAAGGACATTTATCCCATCAGGTGGATCCTAATAGGATCATATAGGGATGTGTCCAACATACAGAGGGGGAGGGGGTGAATTAGTGTTGATATAATTTTATTCCAATTTTACTTTTTATTACTTTTTCACCTCTTCATTTAATCAGTGATCAATTATATATTTCTCTATATCCATCCTTCAGTTGTTATGTACTTAGATATAGAATAATAACACAACACAGGATAATAATAATATTTTTTATGAGGGTTTCCTCCATAAGGATAAATATATCCTTTGTGAATTAATATTATTATCTAAAACAAGCTAAATAATTTTTATTATCAAATGAAACACGAGTAAGGGTATGAACAAGGACTCATTATATTGGCACTGAACATTTACAAAGAAATAAATGACAATATATTAATCCATCAATCTAAAATATTCATTTCATATTGACCCTCATGAAGTATATTAGTAATGAAACATCCTTGTATCTCTAGGATAATATGAGTGATCTTCTTCCTCATTCACAAAAATCAAGTGGGATTCCTTAATATCCATTATAATTATACAATAGATGAATACTATAGGATATTTCTCTCACTTTCTTTGGCCATGATATAACTAAAATTATTGTAGGTAGGTAACTATAATGACCTAAGTTTTGAAAAGGATAAAAATCCAAAGGAATTTGATTTTAAGCATTTACTGGACAGGTTGTTTTACAAACCGAGATTAGGAGTGGAATTATGAGAGTTTTAACACTTAAATGTATTGTTATTGGATGTGGTTCAAGGACCAGGGTGTGCCCCAAGTGTTCCTACAGTTTTTGAGAGCATCAGGCTTTACAACCTCGAGTCAGGAGGAGATAGAAGGGGTGCACAGTTAGTCTGAAATCGTGTGTCCCTAAGAAGCAAAGAATTCCGTGTGTTTCTTTTTTAAAAATTAATTAATTAAATTATAATTAAAAGGAAAATAAATTAAATGAATATAAATGGGGAAATTAAAATAAATAATATTTTTAATAATAATAATAACAATATTATTATTATTATTATTATTAAGTTTATTATTATAATTTAGGTTTTATAAACCCATAATGGGTTTCCAACTTCTCCACTTCATAGTTTAAAATGTACACCCCATACTCTCATGGAGCATATGACACCCCCCACCCCTCTCAGCTCCCTCCTTCCACACTGTTGCACTATGATTTCTCTAGGATTCTCCTTCATCACCTCGAGGTAAGGCCTTTTACCCTCATCTCTTCCCTTAATTTGGAAACTTTTCTTCTTTCCATCACTCAGTGATTTACAGTCAAACCCTAGGGTTTGGTTATAATAAATATTTCATGTTTTTTTCATAGTTAGGGTATGATAAGGGTCTTTTGGGGCTCCCTTGTTCGAATTTTGGCAACCGCCACTGAAGGCGAAGCTTTTCAGATCGTCTCAGTCCACCTTCATCAATTTTTGTTAGGTTTTTCCTTCATTATTATTGTTTATCAATTTTTAATTAGGGATTTCATATTTTTTGAGGTGTTGGTATTTTTCCTTGGGTGTGTTGGTCCTTGACGTGATGTCTTTGAGTTCATGGAATTGTCTATAAAGCATTTAATGACTCTGTGAAGGCTTGCACTCATATACATTGGTATGTGTGTTTGTGTGTGTATATATATATCTTATTTGTTCATATTATCTTAGGGAAAGGGGAATTTGTGAATTGGATTAAGGGATATATATATATATAGGAATGTATCTTTGTGCAAGTGTGGAGTGATCTTCGTCAAAAATGTCAAGTGCCAAAGTGTTCATCTTGTTTCCTCTTAGAGGTAGGATCTCATTTCCTATGCCCCACAAATTTAATAATGCCTTAATTAATTACCCGCACACTTTCCATATAATTTTATTAGTGCTGGGTAGTATTTGGAAAAAAATGATCCTTCAATTTAATTGTGATTTTTTAAAGAAATTCTTAAATATGTTAAATGATTTGGTAGATAAATAAAGTCATGATTTTATAATAAATCCCCTCCACTGAAGGTACGATGTATTCAAAGATAAAAACTAATGTTTAGACATTTGTGATTTCATGGATTGTTTTTTTGGTGGTTATTTAAGCTATTAGTTTATTATGAAATATGGCATGTTTTGTGTATGACCATCATTGATATTCACAAATGGAGTTTCCCACCCTTAGGAAGATTATTAATCAACTAAGCACATTTTAGTGTTTAGTCATCTTATAAATTGAATGGCTTGGACCATTTTTAATATGGAATTTCCCATATATTTTATTTCCCTATTGACTATGGCACCCCTCCTAAGTTTCTCTAAGCTTTGATAAATGAAGTTCCATGCTTAGTTGAATGGTTAAATGGCATTTCATTAATTGAACGGTTTATTCATAATGTATAGCAGGACTTGATTGATTTGAATGGTTTAAATGGTCTTGACATATATAGGATGGCTGAACCATGCCTTTTTATTATTCCTTACAAATTTTTACTTAAATTGTGATGGATTAAATGGAATTGAATTTGTAATTGAAGTGCATAAGAGGTGTTTCCATATGCATTATATTATAAATGTGATTATGGTAATTTTTATAAATTGATTGTTGTGACTTATGATGATAAATCAGGTATGATTGGTACTAAACTTTTAATTTTTATTTCTTAGATTTTGAGATTATGTGATATAAATTTGATTGATACCTTAGGGTTTGATAATGATTGATATGTTCAGTTTTCTGAATATGAGTCATGATTGGTGTTGATTCATGAGAGCTTGGTGCATGTTTTCATACCACCTGAGGGCTAGGTGCAATGATACTAAATACCTGAGGGAAGATTATATGATTATATCATATTCCTAATGGATATATGTAAAGTCACATGATGATTAATGGATTGATGCATGTTTTCATACTAACTAAGGGCTAGGTTCACTAGTACTAAAATCCTAAGGGCAGAGTATATGATTATGTCTGATGCCTGAGGTCTAGATGCACAATCACATGATGCATGGGGGTTTGGTGCATTTTTTCACACTACTTTTGGTCTAGGAACACTTGTAATGAATTATTGAGGGAATATTATATGATTATGTAGAATTCCTAAGGGCTAGATTCATATTCACATGATGAATGATGGAAATATTCTAGTTATGCATAAGGGTGATATTTTGGTTAGCCTGAGGGAAAAGGCTGATTGTTTGTGGTATATTCTAAGTAATTCATCATTATTAGGAGAATATACCACCAATTTGGGTGATCCATCCTGATGCATGAGGATCTACCCATAGACATAGATACCGAGTTGGGATCTGAAGTAGGTATTGTTGCCAGGTGTCCTTCAGGAACCTGGGCAGGTTGTTTTTTATTTATTCATCACTACTTGTATATTATTCTACTTATACATTCACATTGATTTAAATTACATATAAAGTAATGGATTGGGCTAGACACTATGGGTGAAAACCTAATGAGATTATTATCTCACACCCTTCTCGAGTTTCTATTACACTGAGGTACCCGAGTAGACTTTATATTGGTAGTACCTTGGTTGATTGCTTGTGTTGTTTTGCTTATACTTGGGAGTAAAGAGCACAGGACCGAGGTGAAGGTTGGGGTGGTCATGGATCTAGTCATGGGGTACTTTTATGTTTTTACATTGTATTTATTTTTTAGCTCATGCTTCTTTCACTTATAGAATCATTTTTCATACATTCATTCATTAAAATAAGTCCTCACCATTTTTATTCAAATATTATATTATTCATCCACTTCACTTTTATTTATTATTTACCATTTTTACTATTACCAGAGTTTAGTTATCTATTATACCATTGTGCTACTCTAATTATGAGGGTATAGTCTCCCCACCAATTCACCTTTATTTCCTCACTTCTAGTTGGCAACCTATAGAATATAGGGAGACATGCTTGAGGCCATGTGTTGATCGGTCCGACTACTATCTTCGAGGTGAGCTCAGCCGAGAAGTTATAAAGTGGTATCAAAGAGGGTTATTTTTCCTTTTTCTTACTATTTTGGGCTGGTAGATAGGATACTAGGAATGTGTCAGCTCTTGGTAAATAGCTGTGTCTGGGACTGATCACCCCAGCCATGGGGGAAAGTCCAAGTGTCCAATGTTGGCATTGATGTTCATGATATTTTCTATTATAGTTGATATGATTTCACGTTGTGTGATTAGTGTATTTTCTGCTGCTTATGGATTTATTGAGTTTTATGGAATTTTACTGTTATCTTGGTATAGAAAGGATGAATGATTTCATGCATCATTATAGGCACATAGAAATTCACATTCCATGACATGTAGTTACATTTTTGGATTTCTTTCTATTTTAATAATGTGCCTTGGGTGTAATTCCGTAATTTTGATTTTCGTTAGCATGATTGTTTGTATAATATTCTTAGGTAATTATATGTCATGCTTCCTGTTTAGTTTTCCTGTTAGTCTTCTGCCTGAATATTTATCATGATTTTTCTATATGTCATGATTTTATGCTTATTAAAATGTATTTGGTGGTTACTACTTAAGATGACATGATTTTATTTTTTTGTGAAATTGGATTCATTGGATGAATTAAATGGTTGCGATTATGAAGGGATCCCAATGCCAAAATGTGATGTATATGGGAACTTTATGGATTGGTAGATGGACACCATATAACTAAAGCATTATATATTACCATGTTATATTTGAAATGGTTATAATTTTGTAGGATAATTAATTTTAAACTTAAATTAATTGGTTAAATACCTGGATGAACAATTGTGCCCAAGTAGGTCAGTTGGGGCATGTTTCTTAAGAGATAACCCACTACAAGTGTCAGTAATTTAATAAGTTAAGAAAATGCTATTATGTTGCATTCTGATGAACTCATGTTGGCTTAATGGGACCCTCATAGACCTCATTATCTATTAAAAGTAATTTATTTTATAAAATGATTGATTTATGGTGGGATGTAAATAAATGGTTATAAGAAAAGGAAGCTTGATATAACTTTCCTGTTATGATTTGATGTTTTTTTTAACTTTTAAATGTTGAAAGGTTAAATATAAATCAGTTTAATAACTTTGAAATGGATCTTGTAGTGGTTTCCTCTGTTTAAAACCCCCATGTAAGGGTAGTTTGAGTTATCTTTGAGTTTCCTTGGAACATAAGTGTAATCATTTTCCATAGGACCTTTTATTTTAACAATGTCTTAGTTGCTAAAATTTTGATCCCAGTGACTATTTTTTAGCATGAACTAGTGATAAGGTTGAAATTTTCTTTCATAAGGGATTTTTGTGTGTTAGGTTTCACCCTTAGAGTTTTAAAGACTAGATAAATGCCATAAGTTTTAAGAATTTTGGTGTCATTTAGGGGTCATTTTCCCTTATAGGATGCTCAATTTTATAGTTACACCCTTGTATGAATGGGTGTTTATGTTCTTGTTGGCATTCTTTATGGGTGTCAGGATCAAGTAATTCTTGGTTTCGGTAGGTTAGACATACCTCAGGCATGGTCATCCACTTTGTAGGCTGCTTAACCCTTTCCTCTTTCTTTGGGTGAATCAATAGGTCACCAGTTGTTTTACAGTCATGTGGGCATATGACTTGGGGATAATTCTCTTGTACAAAACACCTGATAATTGGATTCATAGGGAAAAAACCTATGGATAAAATCGAAGGTGTGTTTTCTTTCTTTTGAAACCTTATGGTAGTATGTGTTCACATATGATATACCCGTTGAGTTGTTAAATGATATAACAATCCATTTTAGTTTAGTATAATTGTTAAGCTTTGTGATATTGAGTATATACTTAGGTCATCTCTGAATTTTAGTGACCTTAGTGTTAAAGAACCATGTTCTTTCCTATGCTTGAGATTACTTTCAAGAGACTCATGTGTTTTGACATGCCGATCAATTTGATTTTGATTTCATGTTAAATTACTCATGTTTTCATTTGAGCGGAATACGACCTAGTGTGCTTGAGAGAAACTATTCTATCTCCTCTTTTAGATTAATAGGACACTTCTAAGGTGGGTATAATCGTGTCAATTTTGGTAAAAGTGTCCTTTCAGGTAGAAGGAGCACAACCTAAGAGGAAAATTGGGAAATGGTCATTTTTGCTCGAATGCCTTTGAGGCTTGTAGGTTTAAATCCTGACAGCTCTTTCATGGAAGCATGACTTTGGTGTGGTTGGTTGTGTATGCAACCCTTGGAATCATGATTGATCCTAGATGGAATTTGGTGGTTAAGATTGAATTATCATAGAATTCCTTGGGTGGTTAAGTCATTTTGATTTGTTTAATGGTGGAGCAACGATAGGTGAAGACGAGCTTCTTCCTGGAAATTGACCAGTTGTGGTTTAACTATTCTTCCATCCAGTAATTGGGTATGATTGACTGGAACCTATTGAAAACCTCTTAGTGTACTCTGACTTAGTGACAAGCATGTCCCCAATCTTGATTTTTTCCTTGATACACTAAGAGAGTGTCGGTTTTATGCCACACTAAAGTTTTAAAACGGTTGGGTTTGTTTGGTCAATATTAATCGGTGTTTCGCGTTGAAGCATAGTTATTTTTAGGATTGTTTAAACCTGAGTGATACTTGGGTTCCCAAGTAGGAACACCTTTTATGGACTCATAGAAACTGAACATTATTTCTTTTTACTCAACCACTAGGAGAATTCCACCCTGGTCTAAATTAATGTTCTGATGTGGATTTCTTAGCTTGTTCCCATGTCTCACTTGTAAACATGGAGTCCGGACTACCTTGGTTGGTTCCTAAGAATCCAATTATATCAACCTGAGGTTACTCTAGAATCATTTTCATTCTCAGAGATGATGTCTAAAGGTTAATGATTCCAATGGGATGGATTGAGATTACACCCTTGCTCATGATGAGGCACAATAGTTTAAATGGTGAGGTTATGATTTGACCAAAGAGATCCATCGGAAGTCAGGTATGGACTTTGGTGAATGTACAAGTTGTAAACATGAAATTTATTATATAGAGGCATTTTAGTAATGTTTTAAGTGTACATGTTGTAAACATGAAATTTATTGGATAGAGGCATTGTAGTAATGTTTTAAGACACTGACCATCTAATTAGGGTGTTTTGGAATAAGTTTGTTGAAGTTCATCGACCTATTTCCTTATCATTCAATGTATACAATCAGTGAAGGACCATTTTTGGGCATGTCGTTAGGAGGAAGTGAATGTTGTGTGTGTTGGATGGGGTTTTTCATGAAAAACTGGCCTGACCTATCTAAGAAAGGTTGGTGGGGAATCAAACATTTGACCATTTCAAAATCACACCAGGAGCATCACTATGATTCTTTGATATGTGATTTGTAAGGAAATTTTGAAAATGGAGGTACCGTGGTTCAAAATTGTCCCCTTCCATGAAAAATACTAAGGTGGAGAGAAACTTTGGATAAATGTTTAATGAGATAATGATGTGATCACATCTTTAGCTAAATGGGATTTGGAAAGTGTCATCTTTGTGTTTCGATTGGGAAATGAGTGATATATCAGGTGTTGATGGCTTAAGTTATGTATGCTGAAATGATGCTTGGAATTATGTTGGGTGTTTGGAAGGGAAAATAGACTATTTGAACAAAGATTTATAACCCACGTAGGTTGTGTGTTATTTATGTTGTTCCATAAGTCTTCTTGGGGATGATAACTTCTAAGGTGGTGAGGTTTTAACAACCCATGTTTTGAACCATATGAAAATCAAAAGGAATTTTTTTTGCATTTACTAGATGGGTCATTTTACAAACTAAGCTTCAAAGTAGAATTCTGAGAGTTTCACCACTTCTATATGTTGTTTTCTAATGTAGTTCAAGACCTGATCGGTGCCCCAGGTGTTCTGTTATGTTTTGGGAATGTCAGGTTCTATAACCTCAAGTCAGTAGGAGCTGGAAAGGGTGCATAGTTAGTCTAAAACCATTCGGCCCTTAACAGAAAACCATATGGTGTGTTTCTTTTTAAGAAATTAATTAATTAAATTAAAATTAAAAGGAAAAAATTATATTAATATAAATGTGTAAATAAAAATAAAGATAAGTTTTAATAATAATAATAATAATAATGTTATTATTATTATTATTATTATTTAGATTTTGTAAGCCCATAAGGGGTTTCCCCATTCTCCCCCTCCTGGTTCGTGATGCACACCCCCTCCTCCCATGGAGTGCATGGAACCCCCTTCCCCCTCTTGGATCCCTCCTTCCACACCATTGCACCATGATTTTTCTGGGATTCACCTTTTTCACCTCACGGTAAGGCCTTCTGCACACATCTATTCCCTTCATTTGGACAATTTACCTCTTTCTGTCACCCAGTGATGTGCGACTAAACCCTAGGGTTTGGGGCTAATCAGGATTTTAATTTCCTTCAATTTTTAGGGTATGTGAAGGGTTTATCGAGACTCCCTTGTTTGTATTCTGGCAACCTCTACAAAAGGAGAAGTGGTTCAGATCATCCCAGTCCACCATCGTCAATTTTTTGTAGGTTTTTCCTCTGTTATTATTGTTTCTAAATTTATAATTGGGTATTTCATAATTTTTGAGGTGATGGTATTTTTTGTTAGCTGTGTTGGTCCTTGACACGGTGTTTTTGAGTTCCTAGTATTGTTTGTAGATAGTTTGATGACTCTGTGAAGGATTTCACTCATATACATAGGTGTGTGTGTGTCTATATATATATAGACTCTTATTAGTGTTGTTTGGTTTTTATAAAAAATTATCATTTAATTGAATTGTTATCATTGATAAAAATTCTTAAATATGTTAAATGATTTAGTTGATAAAAAAGTCAGGAATTTATAATAAAACTCCTCCAATGGATGTGTGCTGTCTTCAAAGCTAAAAATTAATGTTTAGACATTTATGACTGCTTATATTATTGTGTTTGTGCTTCTTTATGATTTGAGGTTATGCTGAAATATGGGATTTTTTGTGTATGACCATTATTGATAATCAAAAATGAAGTTACCCACCCTTGGGAAGATGTTTAATAAACCAAAGTACCTTTTAGTGTTTGGCCATCATATAAATTGAATGGATTGTACCATATTTAATAACAAATTTCCCATGTATTCCATTTCCCTCTTGACCATGGCACCACTCGTATGTACCTCTTAACTTTGATAAATGAAGTTCCATGCTTAGTTGAATGGTTAAATGGAATGTTGTTAATTTAATGGTTTATTCATAATGGATTGAAAGACTTGATTGATTGGAATGGTTTAACTTGCCTTGAAATATATAGGATGGATGATCCATTCCTTTTTCTTATGCCTTACAAATTTTTACTTGAATTATAATGTCTTAAATGGAATTGGATTTGGAATTGAAATGCATAAGAGGTATTTCCATATTCATTATATTATAAATGTGATGATGGTAATTTTTATAAACATATTATTGTGTCTTATGATGATAAGTTGGGTATTATTGACCTTAGACTTGTGATTTTTTTTACTTAGCTTTTGAGATTATGTGATATTGATGTGATTAACACCCAAGGGTTTGAAACTGATTAGCATGTTCAGTTGTCTGGATATGAATCATGATTAGTGTTGACGCCAGGGGGCTTAGTGCATGTTTTCATACTACCTAAGGTCTAGGAACACTAGTACTGAATGCATGAGGGTAGATTATATGATTATGTTAGATGCCTGATGGAAAGATGCATAGTCACATGATGCTTGATGGCTTGGTGCAGTTTTTAAAACCGCTTGAGGTCTAGGTGCACTGGTAGCAAATTCTTGAGGGCGGAGTATATGATTATTTCAAATTCCTAGGGGCTAGTGGCATGGTCACATGATACCTGAGGGCTTGGTGCATGTTTTCATACTACTTGCGGGCTAGGAACACTAGAACTAAATGCATGAGGGAAAATTATATGATTATGTAGGATTCTTGGGAGCTATATGCATAGTCACACAATGCTTGAGGGTGAGATTATAGTTTTGACTGTGGGAGAGATTTTAGTTAGCCTGAGGGAAGAGGCTGAATTTTTATGGAATATTCTGAGTGGTTCATCCTCAGTAGGAGAATTTACCACCAATTTGGGTGATCCATCTTGATGTAGGAGGATCTGCCCACATACATAGCTAACTGGAAGGAAACTAAAGTATGTATAGCCTCTAAGTTCCCCTTAGAAACCTAGGCATGTTGTTTTTTATTTATTCAGCACTACTTGTTTATTTTTTTGCTTATACCTGCTCATTTCTTTACATTTCATATCATGTAATGGATTGGGCTAGACACCATGGGTGTCAGCCTATTGAGATTATTATATCACATACTTATGGGGCTTCCATTTCATTAAGGTACCCAATTAGACTTTATATTCTCAAGGCCTTAGTTGATTGATTGCGATGTTTAGCTTATACTTGAGAGTTAGGAGAATAGGATCAAGCTAGATCTTGGGATGCTCGTGGAGCTAGTAATAGGATGTTTTATTTTATTACATTTTATTTCTTTTTGTAATTCATAATTCTTGAACTTGTAGCATTATCTATCATACATACATTCATGTAAATTGGCATTGTCCATTTTTATTTAGATATTATATTATTCTTTCACAACACTTTTATTTATTATTTACCGTTATATATGTTACCTGAGTTTAGTTATGTATTATATCATTGTGATACTCTAATTATGAGTGTACAGTCACCCATAAAACCACCTTTACACCATCTATTCTAGATAGCAGCCTCTAGCATATGGAGATACATGCTTGAGGACATGTGGAAACTGATCTGACTATCGTCTTAGAGGTGAGTTGGGTCGGGATGTTATGGTAATCCTTATCTTCTTCTCCTTCTTCATATTTTTTCACAATAATAACATTGGGTATCTCCCACTTTCTTTGATAAATACGATCTACAATAAGTCCCCCTATTAGTTATCTCACCTTCTCTTTCTATTTAGACTGTAGAATATTTTTAGTTCACACACAGTCAAGGATCACCGTATCTTGAATTTCTATAATACTCACTATTCATGTTCATGAAATCTAGACTATTTGAAGATAGTCTTCTCAATGTTCCTTTTAATAATAATTCTCATTTTTCATTAGTCTTCCAAAATACTCTACCTCTCTTTACTCCCATGAAATATTTGAATATCACATTCATGTCCATCACAAAATCCACATAAATTTAAAACTCTCTTTTATTATTTCATGTGTCCATGAAAATTGAAGCACCATTGTGTGTCCTATAGTGTATATTTCCTCATGTTGGGTGTTAGATAACATCTAGAATCAGAGGAATATGTAAATGGTCACCAAGAATAGGCCATAGTGTTAGATTCTTTATGTGAGTCTATAACCATCAACCCTCATGCAAGAAATCAAAAAATTCAACCACAAAATGCACCATGGCATAAACATGTCATTGTTTCCCATTGGTGAACACTTTGATTGAAACAATCACTACTACAATGAGGTGATCATTGACCATTAATTTTAAATACATGATTCTCACCATGATTAGTGAAACAAATTTCACTATGGTATGACCATATTTATCTTCCTGTTTCACTATCTTAATGTCTTTACTGATATGAAACATATAATTACTCTGATCTAATATTGAATCATGCTTCACATGTGATTATGATGTTTGATCCATGAATAATATATGACTTTCATCATCTAATTTTATTTTCCATGCATCTTATGACATATAAAGTCATAATAAATTTCTTATTGAAGACATACATGCATAAAGTCATATGGGATCAAACTTATACATGCTAGTGTGATACTGAACAAAGTTATATGATCTCTAAAAATTATTCTACTTATATATTTCTTATAAATCTTATATAATTTCTACTCTTCAAAGTTACATTTCTATCGAGTTCCAATTACCTTTATGCATCTCACCTCCTAGGAATTACCTTTTATATTGCATCATAAAGATCAAATGTAATTTACACGAATAACCAGATTTCAAAGTTACCTTTACATAATGAAAAATATAACCCTTAAATAATGGGTATAATTCCATGATGACCATGATGCAAGTAGAAATTACCATGACATAGATTTTTCAATTTAGTATTACTAATATGTTGTTTTTAAATTTCCATTATTCAACTTAGAAATGACCTTTATATAGCATAAATAAATTATATTTTTCCCATACACAGTTTCTAAAACTTACTTAAACTTATTACAAATTTCTCTAAATAAAATTAAAGGGTTCACACACCATATTTAGTCATCTTCATCCACTCAGCTAAATATTTAAACCTCATCCTAATTTTTTTTAAATAAATTATCCTATTATAAAAGCTTTTAAACATATAGATGGACCTTAGTAAATAATTTCATCATAGAGATAAAGAATTTAACAATATAAACACTCTATGAAACTTGTATCCTAATATATTTTACATAAGAATGAATCTCTAATAGAATTAATAATGGAATAACTTATATATAATAACTTTTATGCTTTAATGTATTTCTTTAATACTTATACAATATTAACATATTAACACCTTTTATTAGGAACTCCTATTCTTCTTATCAAAATTCTTGGTTGCTCCTTCCAACATTAAATATCTTCTTTATCACTCCAATTATTCTTTCTCAACATATTTACATCATGAAATAACCATTGATCATTATTGATAAAAAAAATAAAACACAAAGATAAAGTAGGATCAATAATCTCCCCTTTTTATTTTCTTTCAACACCCTAATAAGAAAATGCATGTTGATATGATATTTCTCTTTTTCACATATGATTTTTCTTCTCTCCCCTTGTTATTTTCCTTCTTTCATTTTTTTATCTCCCCCTTATTCATAAAAATCCAAGGAACACCAAAGTGTAGATGGTATCAATTCAATATTAAGAAATATTCCATCAATCGTTCCAATGTAAGTCTACATGAGCCATGCTTGGTGTAAAAAACAAAATGGCCAAATTTAGTCATAAAATCCATATATTAACAAAATGAATATGATACAAACTATTAAAAACTCATAAAACATATTACTATAGCTCATTCAGAGGTTTTAAAATTGTAATAAAGCTAAAACCAAGTAATCTCCAATTGATAACTTTATTTTTCTTGGTATAAAAACATGAGTTCCAACACTCATATCAATAAAAATGTAAAAAACATTCATGTACATGTATAATTTTTTAAAAAATTTCCTTGAATTTCCCTAAAATTTCCTCAAAATTTAGTTCCATTGGTAAAACAAATTTCTCCCCCTCAATATCAGAATTGTTTCATGAGGAATAAATGGTGAGAGAGTATCAATACATAAATTTTAATAAAAGTCTTCCAAAATGTCGTCATCAAGGTGGATCTCTTCCATATTTAAATTTCAATACATCTCATGTTGAGAGCGCACCTGGATAGATAAATTTAAGTTATTTTCTAGATGTGATAGATTTCATATCCTCATTAAGGATGATATTTTTTAACACATTTTATTTTAGAATATCAAATGATAGATCAAATCAATATTATGTATTCTGAAATATATCTTAATTACTTTTGTTAGTTCTCTTATTGAGAAAATGAATCAACATTAATTCACTATAATCTAAGTATAAAAATACAACAAAAATAACATATGAATAATTTGGATATCCTTACTCATTAATGAGAAAAGATGGATTAAGAATTTATTCTTAACCAATTTTCTCATTCCAAATCACCACTAGGTCTATAGAGACTCTTCATGTGTGGTACACTATTTCTTAAGACTGGTCTCTTTAACAATATGGATAATTTATTCTCTCATTTTGTGGAATCTTCCTTTTTTACTTGAGACATTAAGGAAAATGCATCAATTGGTTCATTATTTATATTATTTATTTTTTTCTCTAGATTTGGTGTGACAATTAGAAAATCCTTTGAGTTATGTCCATATTTATTTCACATCCTTCACGACATATTTTAATCCCTTATGTCATCATTTTTTAACATCCTCTCTTGAAATTAAGATTTCACATTATATGGGATCATTTCTTTCCATTTTTAGTAGCAATTTCTTATTCTTCCTCTTATATTCCATCCTCTTCCAATTTTATTAGCCAGATGATTAAACATTATTTGATTGTTTTTTATCCTACTTGGTTCTTTCACATGTATTATCAAGAGAGTTATTCCCCTAATATAACCCTTTCAAATTTAGTTTAAACTAATTTTCCATTCTTCTCATGCTATCTTCATTTAACATATCCTTCCATGGAATGTTTTTATGTGTCTGTGGTATTTCCACTTTTTATATAAAATAAGTAGTTGATCATCCATGGTGTATCACTCTTATTTGGATTCTTATATTGGTTTTGAATAATTTTATTATTTTTCTTACTATCCAAGGATACTATATATGCCTTCATCATGGTAATTTTAGGATTATTCTATTTCTTAATTTTATTCATCTTCATTCCCAAGTCTATATTATATTAGTTTATTAGAATTTTAGGTCTTATTTCTCTATTTATTTACGAAACATGCTTAGATGAATTAATCATGAATTGTTCACTCCTATAAACACACTCATTGTAAATACCACAAATTTTTAAAAATTCTTAAAATATGTTTGTGATAGTTATATTTTCAACATGGATCCATGTATATTAGTTTATATATGAATTACCCCCTCACTATAATCTTTCATTAAGATTTATCAGTTGATAGATTATAATAACAATTTAGTGCAATTTTCCCAAATATTTTATAACACCAACTCTTACCAACAAGCCTTAGTTATTTTCTTTTTAATGTATTCTATACAAATTTTCAATAATATTTAGATTACTATTTTTGGGAATTTTCCCCATAGGTTGGGTATATATTAGGGAAATTCTTCTTCCATTAATGCTTCCCACCACCACAGATGCAGATGTGGTATTCTCACCACTTTTATTTATCCATATTTGAACATATTTTTTAGTCCTATATTTTCCATGAAAATATATTTAAAATAATAATTATCAACATATGTGTATGTTACCTTTCCTTATGTAGCTATTAAATATTGATCATTAGATGATATCATGACATTTTTCCTCTAAATAGAGGTTGTTTCACACACATATCTTTATTGTAATTACATATGTTAACAACTTTCCTTATAGTTATTTATAATGACCTATCTTGAGCTGTTTCCATATTTCCATGTTTGACTGTATGACAAAATCATAACATATTGAGGATTCTTTATCATTAACCACTAATCATAGCTTGTCTTCACTGGAATTCTTAATTTCATTAAACTCATCATCATACATTTTACTCTTCTCCTACAGTGGATGGTCAAGATCTATAATATTCTTTAACTTGAACTCTAGTTGAGAATTTTTATCTTTAAAGAATTAATTTTTATTTTATTATATTACATGGACACATTATTCAATAAATTTTATGTATTTTTATTTCTCATGAGTTATAATGGACCACTCATTCTCAAAGATAGAGAACCTTTCTTTTTGTTCCATATTTATTTCTTCTTTGGATCTAACCTATTTATAAAGTTTTACATAGATTTGTACTCTTACTTCCAAATATTTATCTAGATTTTATACTCTTATTAAAATTCATTGATCTTGTCCTTAATATTTATAATTAATCCAAAAATATAAGAAACCATTTTTCTGGGATAATTATGTAGAATGCCTTTTAGGACAAAAACTGATTCATTATGGACATTGTCTGTCATGTGATCAGTATCACTAGTGCTTGTTTATTTTTTAGGTCAGTATTTCCAAGAATTTTTACTTTACTCTTTCCCACATGAATGTGTTTTTACTTAAAAGTTATAATAGTTTCCCATTTTCTTATTAGTATGTTGAACTACCATAACTCCATCCCCCATTCAATAATTTTTATTCTTCAAAATTGTAGCATAGAGACATAATATATACTCCCTATTTGAACATGATGACTATATTTTCTTCATATTCATCCTTAATAGTAATGTTATCAATATATGTAAAAAAATTATTTCACTTTGAATATATCTAACTAGCAGAGAGTTCACTTTTTTTGAAGATTCCTTTATCAACCTCTTTGCATCTTTTGTATTCATATTCCTCATTTCATTGGAAGATGTGTCTTCCTTGATTAATTTAATATAAAATTCATTGGATTCCTCAAATATGAATAAATTTTTTGAATCCAATTATAATTTTTATTCCTTTTTTACCTATTTACTTGTTCTGTGAAAAATTATATCTTTCCCTATATTTATCCTTTAGTTAGTACGTATATAGATATAAAACAATATATCAGTACAAATGAACTATAGGATTTATTGATGAGGGTTTCCTCCCTAAGGATGATTATGTTATTTATGTGATGGGGTTATTATCCCATGAAAACAACTTCTTTTTTATTATCAAAAGATTCACGGGAAAGGGTATAGCCTTGGACTCATTATACTAGCACCGACCAGGTATAAATAAACAAATAACATTATATTCTAAAAACTCAACATAATAAATTATTTGTCCTATTCATGATGAAGTATATTAACAATACAACTTATATGTCTTTTTAAGATGATGTGAGGGATATTATTTACTACTCATAGAAATAAAGAGGGGTGCCTTGATCTCCCTCTATACATCTATAACACATGAAGACAATGGGCTGGATCTCTCACTTTATTAAGTATAGATATAATCAAAAGTAGCATAGGCTAGTAACTCTTCTCAACTTCATATTATTCTTTTTATTCAGTTCATAGGGACAACACTACGTCTCTCTTAATTTCTTCATTAGATATGATTCTCAATAGGTTCTTGTATCAATTCTCTCACTTTTTCTTTCTATTTCAACTTGTATAATATTTTCATTTCACACACAGCTAAGGATCACTCTATATTTCTTATTCATATTCCCTCATTTTATATTTAATTAATCACATGAATATTGTTTTTTTAATTTATATAATCTTTAGCATTCATGTCCTTGAAATTGTGACTATTAAAAAATATTTTTCATGGTTTCCTTTTCATTTTTGATTTTATTTTTTCCAGACTTATTAAATTATCATCCTCTCTTTAACCCCACATGATATTTTAATATCATTTTCCCTGTATGGTCTAAAAAATCCAAATGCATCTAAAATTCTTTTTTCATATTCCATGTGTGCATAAAAAATACAACGCTATGGAGTGTCTTACGATGTGGAAATCCTCATGTCTGGTCTTAGATAACCTCTAGTGTTGAAGGAAACTCAAAATGGTAACCCAAAATGGGCCATGTCATAGGATTCACCATTTTAGTATCCACCCTTCAACTAAGATTCGATACATAAAAAATTATAACCATGAAATGAACCATAGATAACGAGGATGTTGTTTCTCCTAGGTGATTTTTTTTTCTAAACACTCACTACTACAATGAGGTGATCATAGACCAACTATTTTTCACCAATTATTTTTACCATGATCATTGAAATGGATTCCATTATGTAATGGACATATTTATCATCCCATTTCACTAACTACACATGTATACAAAGATTTTCTATGAACTTCCTTTGATATCATCTTTAATTATGATTCATGTTTGGTCATGATGCTTGATCTATGAAAAATAAAGAACTTGAATAATCAAATTTTATTCTTTATACTTTGAAAGACTTCAGAAGCCATACCAAATCTCTTATTGAAGTCATACACACATAAATTCATATGATCTAAAAATCATACCCACCATTCTGATGTTGGGAAAAGTCATATAATCTCTAGAAAAGTATTATAATTATGTAGTACTCAACAAGATGAACTTTACATAGTTTTAGATAAAACTTACATAGTTCATAGTCTTCAAAGTTCCCTTTACCAAGATTTCCAATTACCATTACATAACTCACTTTCCAGGAATTATCTTTATATGAAATCATATAGATTGAGTGATCATTATGAAAATAAACTTATTTATGATTTATCTTTACAAAACAAGAAATATGACCCTTGCTTAGATAGTATAATTTCATGATTACCCTAATAGAAGACCAAATTACCTTGATTTATCTTATTCACTTTAGTTTTACCAATAAAAATTAGAGATAAACATAATTTATCATTGAAATGACTTCACATAGCACACATGAATTCAATTTTACTCATAAATAGATGTTGTAACCTTTTTATACTCATTTCAAAATTATTCATATCAAATAATAGGTTGAAAAAACAATCTTCATTCACCTTCACTAACTCAAATATGTAATTAAACCTCATCTAGAACATTTCAAATAATTATATTCTTCAAGCTTGTAAACATGTAGATAAAACTCCTTAAACATTTTCATCACAAAGATAAATAATTCATTAATAACAACACTCCTTGCAACATTAATCCAAATATCTTTTACAAATGATTAGGTCTTGTACAAAATTACTAATGTCGTAAATTTTATATAAAAACTTCCATTCTTTAAAGAATTTATTTAATGATAATAAAATATTCATATGCTAATACTTTTCTTGGGTACCCCTATTATCCTCATAGAAATTCTTTGTCACTAATTATAAATTTCAAGAACTTATTCTTCAATAAAATTCTCATTTATGAATATAGTGTCATCATCAAATAACCACTAATCCTTATTAATAAAAAATATATCACACGCACAAATTGGACTCGATAGACCGACCATGCTCTAAACATGATTAGTGTGTATGGATTTCATTTTATATTCCATATATTTTAACCATTTATCAATGTTATAATTCATGATGGACACTTGGAAAGATGTTGGATCATATTCTATGATCGTTGTATCACTTTCCTCGGATATGAGAAATACATATCTCTTAGGTTCTTAACAAAATATACTTGGCTTGTGTTTTTTGTATGTTTATTGATTGATTAATTTTCCTTAACCATTTTCGATTCTAACTTATCCATATCAGGAATAACATAATATTATTTTTATTAAACATTAACATGTTTAAATTTACTTCATGGATTTTTTTTGTAAATTATTTTCCTTTCTTAAAAGAGTTATTGTTGAATAGAAAACACTTTATGCTTTGATAGATTATAGACATAATAACCTATTGTCTCTTTGGGATAAACAAAAAATTTCATTTATTTGATTTTGTATATATTTTACATAAATAGATACATAATACATATCACTCATAACCACAAATATTCATTAAAGAAAAATTAATATACTTCCTAGTCTATGTATCATTTGGTGCCTTTTGAACAGCCTTTGATATAACACAGTTTAGATTAAATGAATCATTTTATGGGGAATAAGACACAAATGAAATTGGTAGTTTTTTATAAATACTCATTGAACAAATAATGTTCTATAGAGTTTTATTTATCATTTAAAATACACAATTTAACTTTTCTGTAGTGGGTAGAGTGATTTGTGACACTATACAACAATCACCTTAATAGTCACAAAATTCTTATTTTATGTATTATCTACCTCAATCAGATCAATTCATTTTAATAGTCTTTGTAATTTTATTTCTTACATTGTTTTTTTAAACTATAATCATTTTAAAGTATCTATACTTTTGTTTCATAAATATACATATTCATATCTATTGAAGCTGTCAATAATTTTAATGAAGTACTAAAATACACATTGAGATACTTTATGAAAAATACCACATACATTAGTATGTATCAAATATTATAAATCATTATCTCATTTTACTTTAACCTTGAATGGATGTTTGGTTATTTTCATAATAAATAAAATTCACATTCATCAAACGATTCATAATAATTTAAATATAGTAATCCATCAAAGAGAGTTGTTAGATGCGATTCTTATTTATATGGAATTGGTGAAAATCCCAAAGATAAGTGGAACCAAAGTCCTTAATATCAATTATTTTATTTAAACTACACCTATGATAGTAAAGATACAATATATATAAGACATTAAACAATTTTGAAAAATCATATAATATTTCATTTACATAAATAGAATAATAATTATTCTTGTTTTAAAAATGAAAATTTTTCTTTCTCTAGGAAAGATATGAATATAAAATTACTAGTTGTTGATAGTACATGGTTATTGTGTTGTTTCAATAATAAAAATTCACTAGTAAGAAGTATGTTCACTATCAATATAGATAATGCAACAACTCTTTCTCTATTCCCTATTTATAAGATTACTTCTCAAGATAGATTATTAATGCTTGGATAATAAAAAACCATATATTTGATCGATCTGGGTATTTCTAAATGTAATTATTATTAAAAAAGAATAAAACACTTAGATATTTAATAAAGTATATTATATTTGGTATCACCATTAAAATTATATGTGTTATATATGTATCTTACATGATAATATTTAGAATAATTCAATAGTATGTAGCTTATATGTAGTGTATTACCTTGGATTCCACTTAGCAGTTCCCTGAGGTGGTGGGCCACAAGACCTCAAATGCATCTCCCCAAACACAAAAGGTTGTTGACTAGCAGCGAGGGCCTAGGTTGTGTCTGTGGGAAGACTATTCCATAATTGAATAGAGTGGAGCATAACAATATACAAAGAATAAGAAATAGTATAAGAAGATTCTATATGACCAGACCATTAACCCACTATAGAGAAATAAGTATCAACAAAATAGATTGAAACTAAACAATAATAAATAAACATTCCAGATAAAAAATAACTAGAAAAATATAAATAAACAACAATAGATACGAAGAATGGTGATGAAATGTCATGTACTATAAAAAAGTGTGCATGAGTAACATGGGACATATTCATATACCAAAAGTTAATAAAATATTAAAAAGAAAAAAAAATGCTACAACTAGTGTCTTGAGCATAGACTACACCCTATACCCCCACATTCCATCCTATAACTATAAATCAAGCATCAAAATATGGCCTCTTCCCTTTATCAATACATGTTGTTATGAAATCTAGTTGGACACCGAAGATAACCCAATCAGGATGTGATATATACTCATTAGGCCACCACAAACGGTGTATATATCAATAAATTTGTGAAATATAAAATTAAGAGTATGAAATTAATAATATATTCATGAAATAAGTAAATAATTATGTACATTGTACTAGGTTCTACTTGGGACACCAATCCAAATCTACCTGCTTCAGCCTAAACAGGGTGTGTCAGAACTAATGGATCCTACACAAGTAAGGTGGGTAGAATAAAATATATAAAAAGTGGGATTAACCCCATGATTGTGATTCCAAATAGAAGTCACATCCTTAAAAGTTACAATTTTAAAGGTTTATTTCTTATTTAAAATCATTATCTTCTATTTTAATTTAATTATCCTCTTAGTAACCCTAATCCCATCCATGGAAATTATAATAAAATTACAAGTATCACTCTATGGGCTTGATATAAGTCCAATTCCAAAGTATTTCATCGATGTTGAACCAAGAATAATATCCCAAGTATCACTCTAGGCATGGTGTGATGAGAACATGAACTAACCTTTGAGTCTGTCTCTAGAATCGCATGTAGGGGATAAGTTAATATCGTGGAATGGTACAATCATAACACAACCAAGATAATCTATTCGTTATCCCCTAGGGAACTTGTGTAAGTCACCTAGAGGTAAAAAAGAAAATTAATAGTGATTCCAACCTAGACATAGCTAGTGTCTCCCCCAGTGTGTTTATAATGCATTAAAAAGTTCTTACTGTAAGGTATGATGATCCCATACAATGGGTCCTTAAACCAAAACCCATGGTATCACCCACGATAGAAGGTAGAGGTATGGTTAGGTTAGAGAAACCATTCCATTAATAATAAAATCATTTATAACATTTTTAATAAGTTATAAATGGTGTTAAATTAAGAAAACCACTTATGAAATAATTTTTTGGGCCTAACTCATGGCTCATCATTCTATTAAATTTAATTTATCAATTCAAGGCATCCATTAGATGAGAAAAACACATCAATCAGTGTTTCAAAAATTTAAATAGGGTATATAGGCTATCAAAGATCTAGCATACCCAAAGTGGTGGCTCAGGTCAAGGTGAGAAACCTTGGTGGAAATTTTCTACTCATTACAGTCATAACAGGTATGGAAAGTAATTCAATTAAATTTATTTATCATATTAATGGCGACACCAGAAGGGTCCAACTCAAGGAACAATTAAACAAGTTATATATAAGGCCCCAACCTTAAATATTACATAATCTTGAGTTAAGACAAGAATTTACATTGAGGATATTTTTAGGTTTATTTTTTTAGAGAATTAGGCCATAACTATTACATAACATTTCAAATATTACAATGTTGGAAACTCTACACACCATCCATTTTTTTCATAATTTAAAAAAATGTAAAATTAAAGATGAATTATTTTACTTGATAAAAATATTAATAACATTTATCTTGACTTCTTCCTTTCTCTTACCCATCCTTATACCCTATGGAAAACATTTCAAAAACTTGGTATGAGTACAAAAATCTCTGTAAGGGATATAAAATAAGGAATAAAACTGTTAGTCCATGAATATTTAAAACTCATGAAAACATTCTCACAAAATCATACATTTCAACCACAAAACATTACTTCTTTAACATACCTCATGAAAACATAATATTCTTGAAAGATTATTAGAAATAATAAATCATAAAGGTAACTTGTGGAATCCATAACATACTTACATTATAGCTTTCACAACTACATAGGGAGTAACCTACTTGGTTATATTTGAATACCCATCACCGTATATTCCATAAATATATTAGGGGAAACCTTATTATTTAATTCCATCTTATTACCCAATTCATTGGAGAGATATCACAGGCTCACCCACCCTCAGTTTATCATCAAACAACCTATATAATAAACAATTCCCAAGAACCATAACATGATCATAACACATAAACATGCATAATGTAAAAATAACATTTCCACATTACAATTGAAAAATATCAATTCAATATATTGATAAAATAAATTCATTATAAAAACCATTTTCAATACCTAAATTCCTTAAAATTTAATATGGTATTTATTTTACATTTAAAAAACATTATGGATTGTAGAGGAATCCAAAAATAAAATAATGGTCACATCGGTGGAAAAGTCGTTGTCATCGTATACGTAAAAAACAATCATTTTTTCATTTATAAAATGATTCATAGAAAAGAAATTCCTTTTAAAAACCTTTAAAATATATACATAAAATTTCATGTTTAATCTGTTATTATCCATATAAATAAATATGTTAATTAATATCATGAAGAAAAGATTTGATAATTAAATCCTTAAACGGTCAATGTGTCCAATACCACTTTGATCATTAACATCATAATATCCATGAATTAATACATTTAATACAACTTTAATTAACATTATTATAGATAAAATATGGATATGAAAATTCATAGTGGATTCATATACACCTAATAAAATAATAAAGGTGTATATTATCAAGAAATACCTCAATGAAAGATGATTAAGATTAAGTCCCTTAAAAATAATTTTGTTTAATAAAATAGATCAATTAGGTGTATTAAATATAAATAAAGATAAATAAATTATAAATATATGATAAGATATCCAGAATTAATTTCACACATAATCACATCATGACATAATCATGAAGTAAAAGTTTAACCCAAAGAATGGAAATCGGTTTATGAAATTCTCTTACCACTTGTCATATGTCAAATCATATAACCCATAAAAGTAATAATAATAAAATGAAAAAATTAATAACATTAACATAAATATATTAATGATATTTAATATAAAATTTCATTATATATACACCACAAAAAAGTAATTAGTGGTTAATAATGCATATATCTCACAGAGGTAAAAAGTGAGATGAGTAAATTCTTACAAAGTTCGTTTCAATGATATAAGAATTTATCAATGGGATGATTATGTATAGAAATTGTATATACACAAAAAAATAAGTGTAAATAAAAAATAACTAAAAAAGTGATTCCACACATAATCTGGGTATAATAAAATCAACTAAGTAGACGTATAACCCAATAAATGGAAATTGAGTTAGAAAAATCCCTTACCATGAGTCCGACTCTTCACATATAATATTTATGTTCATGAATAATAAACATAGGTTAATTTATACTTTTATGATAACCTTTTTCAATTTTAATATTACTTTTATATCACTTATTAATATGTTATAAAAATTACATAATTATTTAACTTTATGATGGATTCTTTGTCAATATTCGGTACTTATGTTGAAAATGAACTTGTTTATGATGTAAATTTTCCATGTAGTCATAATTCCAAAATCTACAGAATATAAAACATGGTATAAATGTATTATATATTAATTATATAATTATTTAAAATAATTTTTTAGGACAAAATAAAAACACCATTCATGGAGACAGTAGGTCGTACATATGCATGAACGATATTTTCATTTTTTTCCTATCATGTTGAAAGAGTGAAATTAGATGAAATGTATATAAATATGTATACATATATAATATCATTAAATAAGAATTAATTTTTCATCAATATCATATATTTTTACTAAAATAATTATTAATACATTCCATATGATGTGTGAATGAATCACATCATTTTGAGGAGGCGGTAGTCCACAAGTCCCCAAACAAAGTTATCGTATAACAATAATATGGAAAGCATGAAGGTATATTTAATATAAAATAAAAATAACATGAAAGATGTTATAATATGCATATTAAAATATTATTTTACCAAAATAATGGTTTTAATACTAGCCATGAAGGTGGTAAAGGAAAAAAGAACAAAAATATTATTCACGGAGGCGATTAACCCACGTAACTTGGACAACAATTTCGTTTATTTGAATAAGAGGAGGTGAGAAATGAAATGGATATGAGATATTAAATTATAAAAATAAAACTATAGTATATAAATTATTATGGATTAATCATTCCTTTATGGATGAAGTAGGTTAGGATAAAGTACAAAAAGAAAATAAATTAAGAGAGGTACTTTGATAAAATTACTTCATGAATATCCCATCCTTGAAAGAACCCTTAGGACCTTGGATTTGGACTTTTTGTGAGCAAATAAACACTTGTAAATGGTGAGAGTGATTATGAGAGGTTTTGGTAGATATATTAGGAGCTACAAGGCTTTTGTGTTGAAATAGTGTGGTGGATATGTGGTATTTATACTTGAGGAGAGGTGGGTTCAAGTGATTAATTTATTGATTATTTTATATTAAAAGATAACCATATAGAGGTGGAATTAAATTCAAAAACTTCTCCTTGTAATTAATGTTTTATAGACTGGTTAGGGTCGAGCTAAACCTCAACCAACCAATAAATGTTGTATTTTTTAGGTATGCTAAGCTTTTAACTTTTAACTTTAACCCTTATCAAAATTTTCCTTTTACTACGGTAAATAATTGTTTTACCATGGTAAAAAAATTATACCTAAAAAAATTGAAAATAAAACCTAATTTGGACCTTCTGATTACATATATGAAATCATTTTTATCTAATTCAATTTATAGAATTGGGGAAATTAGATTTAAAATTAATTCTGCAGACAAAACTAATAAGCGGGTTTTTAAAGTGAAACTTTCAAAAGTTTGAAATGTTTTCATATCTAATTTAAATTTCAAATTGATTAAAATGACCAAAATTGTATTAAATAATAAATATATAATCTAAATATACTTTAAAACCAATTAAAAGGATAATCTAACAATTTAAATAAATTATATGAAAAAGTAGTTTTGAATTAAAATGCAGTATTTTTCAATATTCATTAAAATATGAATGTTATTAGAAAAATACCAAAAATTTATAAAAACTAAATTTTTATGTTCCTATTTCAAATAATAAGTTTATATTTCCAAATATAACTTATAAAAGTTCCAAAAACCATATTTAAAAAAGGGTTTTATATCAAAAGGCGGTAAAAATGCCTTTTTTGAAAAATACTTATTTTATGCTTAAAATTGATATTGTTCTTTTATCTTGTATCAAAAACATATAATATGAATTTTAAACATCAAATAGAGTTTATATTTCATTAATATAATCCGAAATTAGTGATATGATTATTTTATAAACACAATTATTCTTATTTAAATATATTTTTATAAAAACACATATTTTATATTCAATTGGTTTTTATTTTCATTTCTAATAAATTTGGTAACCAATGAATCATTATATAAAATATTTTAAACCATATTTTCATAGTTTAGTTAATATTGTTCATTCCCACCATTCCAACAACTAGGTTAAATGATAATATTTAAATAATAATATTTAGTTGTTTGTTTAAGCTCGATGTAGCGTATCATGTACGCTATCAAAAATAGTTTTTCTTTTTTGAAAATTGGGATGTTACATCCTCCCCCCATTTAATAAATCTCATACTCACAATTTTAATTTGGTTTTGGTAACTATGGTATGACTTTTCAAAATACCTCTACTAAAATCCCACATCGGAACAAGTTTTAATAAAACTTACACTGAAAAATAATGAATGATAAGTACGAAGATCTCTTGAGATAACAAATATTGGGGTCCCATTTAAGAAAAAATGGATATGGAAGTGAAAAATAACCATCATGTTTTGATGGAGAGTGATAGAAAATATTTTAAAGATAAATTTAACAATCATAAAACCATAAATTTGTGATGGGTTAAACGGTATTTGAATTCATATTAAGAAAAGTAAATAGAAAACATTTTTGTTTTAAGATACTTTTATAAAGTTGTGGAACTTATTTATGATCTTGACTATGAACATAAGGAAACATATTTACTTGTAAAGTATAGATTCATCCTTTAATCAATTTTTACCACAAACTCATCTTTTCTCCAAACGATGAGTATTGAAGATGACCTGGTTTCACCTGAATTTCTAGAATCAACTTCTAGATAATCAAATAATCTATAAAATATTAACCATATATTCATCCTGTCTTGAAATGTTAACCAAACCCAAAAAGGATACGATAAAATCAGATAATTTCCCCAAAATAATAAACCATTGTATGATTAAAACCTACTTTTAATCTCCAAAATTCAAAAGTAATACCCAAAGTCCAACATAGGCCATTTGATAAATAATTTTCTTTAAAATTACTCAAAATAATCCAAACTAATATTGAAACCCACAAATTAGAAAGATTTAAAAACTTATTCTTCGAAGATAAATTTTAACATTTATCTCTAAATGACATCAATCACTCTTAATGTCTCATACCAAAAATGTAATTTCCATAATCACATATTCTCCAAGATAGGTTAATCATTTCTATAAATAACCCTAATCACCATAAGTCTTCTATAAAATATAGATTATTCCAAAATAAAATTTAACCATTACTCCTCAAATAAAATCCCATAGTATTCTATTTTCCTTATACATATAATATTCCCAAAATAGTGAACTAATTCCAAAATAACATTTATCACTTAATTCAAAAATCAATTTTTAATTCCACATATATCCATTTGATAAAACATAAGTTCCCAAAATAAAATTAATCTTATTTTATAAACTTATTTAATTGAAAAGAAAAAATTCATAATAATCAGGAAATTCATGTAGGATAGTGGTAGGTGAGGCACCCTTATCTTCCTTCGGTTTTGGGTTCTATCCCCTAATTCTTGCCAGACACGATGGGTTGTCACCTGTCTTGAGGGTTGTCCCTTTTCAAAAAACTCAAAAATAACAATAACATGTTTTATCTTAAAAGGGTGTCTTATACCTCTCATTTTCATCCCAACTCATAATGAACTCAACCCCTTAATTCATTAAGTCTTATATATAATTACTTTTTTTTATTTCAACGACACTATAATTTCAAAAAACTATTCAAAAAAGAAAGAACATTGTACCTTGGTCATGGTATCCACCTAGTTTCATCATCATTCTGTTCATGTAAGTAAAAGGTCCATTCTTTGAAAAAACTATTTAGAGATTTTTCAAAATCACTTTCTTCCTTTGTCCAAATAAACCTTGTAAAACTTGGGTCTTATGGGTGTTTTCAGAGAAATAGTTTTGGAAAATAAATTCATATGACTTATAATTTCAAAACATTAAATAAGACATGATTTTTATAAAACATTAAAAATTATTTTGACATGAAACTTTCAATCATTGGTCCTTTTAAAATACCATAAGTATGTTCTGAAAGAATATATTGTAAAAGAAAGTATAAATAGGTTGTGCAGGGGTATCCTTCTTCAATAGATTTTTCATAATCATAATATGCTTCATAATCTTGTGAAAAGGTAAAATATTTAAAAATTTCTTGAAAATATTTTACTTTTTTTAAAATATGAGAATATTGAGAAAATAGGATTTGATTAAAACAAACCCATGATCAATGATGGTATTGATTTATATATGAGGTGTTTGATATCTCATACAACTATTTTAAAGAGAGTTGTATGTTAAAAAAAGTTTCAGAATCATCTGAACTTGACTTTTCAATAATTATTATAAGCATGTCATTAAAAAGAGATAGTAATGTTGTTTGAGATCCTCCTCCTTACATTTGTAACCAAATTTTCTCAATATGAAATAGTTATAGAATAATAATTTAACA
This sequence comes from Viscum album, assembly GCA_963277665.1. NCBI lineage: Eukaryota > Viridiplantae > Streptophyta > Magnoliopsida > Santalales > Viscaceae > Viscum > Viscum album. Next base: position 1,070,757,543 of record OY728127.1, on the reverse strand, counting down.
AAAAAGAATATACAAAGAATCTTATCATATGTTTAACCAAAACCCATAATCTATAAAGTTGTCTAAACCATTCTTTTGATACTGAAAATAAGGCCCCAGCCTTAAAAATTACATAAGCATGATTTAAGTCAAGAATTCACATTGAGTATATTTTCAGGTTTAGAGTTTTAGATAATTAGGCCATAACTATTACATAACATTTCAAATATTACAAAGTAGACAAGTCTATAGGCCATCAATTTTTTTTCATAATTTAAAACATTTTAAAATAAAACATGTATTATTTTCCTTGATAAAAATATTCATAAGATTCATCTTGAATTCTTCCTTTCTCTTTCCCATCCTTATACCCTATGGAATTTTTTTTAGAAACTTGGGATCAAAAAAAATATTAGTAAGGGAAATAAAATAAGGAATGAAACTGTTAGTCCAATAATATTTAAAACTCGTGAAAACGGACTCATAAAATCATACTTTTCACCCATAAAACATATAATATTCAACATACCTCATGAAATAATAAGATTCTTGAAAACTTCTTAGAAATCATAAATCATAAAGGTAACTTGTGGCATCTATAATATACTTACATTATAGATTTCACAGCTACATAGAGAGTAACCTACCTGGTTACATTTGGAATACTCATCACGGTATATTCCCTAAATCTCTTAGGATAAACCTTATCGTTTAACTCTGTCTCATTACCTAATGCATTAAAGAGCTATCACAGGATCACCCACCCTTGGTTAATCATGAAACCACCCATATAAATAAAAAATTCTCAATAATAATAACATAATTGTAACACATAAAACATACATAAAGTAAAAATAACATTTCCACATTGTAATAGAAAAATATAATTTCAATATATTGATAAAATAAATACATTATAAAAACCATTTTCAATACCAAAATACCTAAACATGTAATATGGTATTTATTTTACTTTTAAAAAATATTACCTCTTGTAGAGGAAGTCAAATATCGAATAATGGTCACAGTGGTGGAAAATTCGTTGTCACCGTATACGTAAAAAACATTCCTTTTTTCATTTAGTAAAATTATTTGTAGAAAAATATTACTTTTGAAAACCTTTAAAATATATACATAAAATTTCATTTATAATCCTTTTATTTCTATATAAATAAATATGTGAATTAATATCATGAAGAAAAAATTTGATAATTATATTCTTAAACGTTCAAGGTGTCTCACACTACTTTGAACATGTACATATTAATCTATATGAATTAATAAATTTAACAAAACATTAATTAACAATATTATAGATAAAATATGGATATGAAATGTAATAGTGTCTTTATATACACTTAATAAAAGAATAAAGGTTCATATTATCAAGAATTCCTCAATGAAAGAAGATTAAGATGAAGTCCCTTGCAAAAATAATTTTATTAAATAAAATAGATCGATTAGGTTTATTTAATATAAATATAAATAAATAAATTATAAATATAATATAATATATCCAAAATTAATTTCACACATAATTATATCATGACATAAACAAAAAGTATAATTTTAACCCAAAGAATGGAAATTGGGTTAAGAAATTCCCTTACCACTTATAATCTGTCAAATCATATAATCCATAAATGTAATAATCATAAAATAAAACATTTAATAACATGAATATAAATATATTATTGATATTTAATATCAAATTTCATTATATATACACCATAAAAAAGTTATTAGTTTTGAATAATGCATATATCTCACAGAGGTAAAAAGTGAGACGGGTAAATTCTTACAAAGTTTGTATTAACGATGTATGAATTTATCAATGGGGTGATTATGTGTAGAAAAATATTATACACAAAATTATAAGTAGAAATAAAACATAATCAAAAAAAATTTATTCCATACATAATATTGTAATAATAAAATTAATGAAGTAGACATATAACCCAATGAAGGGAAATTGAGTTAGAAACATCTCTTACCTTGAGTTTGACTCTTCATGTATAATATTTATATTCTTTAATAATAATAATAGGTTAATTTAAACTTTCTTGAGAACCTTTTTCAAGGTTATTATTACATTTAGATCACTTATTATCATGTTATAAAAATTAAATAATTATTTATTTTCATGTTGGATGCTTTGTCGATATTTAGTACTTGAGTTGAAAATGAACTTGTTTATGATGTAAATTGTCTATGTGGTCATAAGTCCAACATATCTAGAATATAAAACATGATATAAATATCTTATATATTCATTATATGATTATTTATAATAATCTTTTAATACAAACTAAAAACACAGTTCATGGATATGGTAGTTCGTACGTACGCATGAACGCTATTTTCGTTTTCTTCATGTCGTATTGAAAGAGTGAAATTAATTAAAATGTATATAAATATATATGAATATATAATATAATTACAGTATAATTAATATATCATTTATATAATATATATTTTTTAAAACAATTCTTAATATATTCCATGTGACGTGTGAACAAATTACATCATTTTGAGGGGGTGGTAGTCCACACGTCCCCAAACGAAGTTATCTTATAACAACAATATGGAAAGCATTAGGGTATGTTGAATATAACATATCCAAAATATAAAATAGGTTATAATAAAAATATTAAAATATTATTTGACCAGAATAATGTTTTTAAGACCATACATAATGGCGGTATAGGAAAAATAACAAAAACATTATTCATGGGGGTGATTAACCGGCATAACTTGGACAATAATTTAGTTAATATGAATAAGAGTATTTGAGAAATAAAATGTATATGAGATATTAAATTATAAACATAAAACATAAGTATATAAATGATTATGAATTAATCATGCATTGATATATGAATTAGGTGAGGAGAAAGTAGAAAAAGAAAATAAATTAAGAGAGGTATTTTGAGAAAATTACCTCTTGAATATCCCCTCCTTGAAAGACCCTTGAGGACCTTGGATTTGGTCTTTTGGTGCTACCATCAGCACATGGACGTGGTGAGAGTGAGAATTATAGGTTTGGGTAGATATTTTATGATCTTAAAGGCTTTTGGGTCTAAATAGTTTGATAGAAATGTGGTATTTATACTTGAGGAGAGGTGTGTTCAAATGATTAATTTTTTGATTATTTTATATTAAAAGCTAACCATATAGAGGTGGCATTAAATTCCACGACTTTTACTAGTAATTAATGTTTTATAGTATGGTTTGGGTCTATAAACACCTAAAACAACTATTAAATGTTGTAGTTTTTAGGAATGTTAATCTTTTAACTTTTAACTTTAACCCTTGTCAAAATTTTACTTTTACTACGATAAATAATTTTTTACCATGGTAGATTTTTTTATAACTAAAAATGAAATTGAACTTATAAACTAATTTAGATAATATTATTCTAAATATGGAATTAATTTTATCTAATTAAATTCACATAATTGGGAAAATTAGATTTAAAATTAATTTCACAGACAAAACTAAAAAACAGGTTTTTAAAGTGAAACGTTCACATTTTTGAAATGTTTTATATCTAATTTCAATTTGAAATTGATTCCAATTACCAAAATTGGATTAAATAATAAATAAATAATCTAAAAATACTTTAAAACTAATTAAAATGATAATATAACAATTTAAATAAATTAGATGAAAAAGCGGTTTTGAATTAAAATGCAGTATTTTTCACTGTTCATTAAATTATGAAAGTTATAAAAAAAATTCCTAAAATTTATCTAAAATAAATTTTAATGTCCCTATTTAAAATAAGAAGTTTATTTTTTAAAATATAATTTATAAAAGTGTAAAAAACTAGATTTAAAATGGGTTCTCCATCAAAAGGCAATAAAATGCCTTTTTTGAAAAATACTTCTTTTTTGCTTAAAATTCATTTTGTTCTTATATATTGTATGTAAAATATATAATATGAATTTTAAACATTAAATTGAGTTTATATTTCATTAATATAATGCAAAAATAGTGATATGATTATTTTATAAACACAATTATTCTTATTTAAATATGTTTTCATAAAAACGCATCCTTTATATTCAATTAGTTTTTATTTCCATTTCTAATAAATTCGGTAACCAATGAATCATTATATAAACATGTGTAAACAATATTTTCATAATCCAGTTAATATTGTTCATTTCCACCATTCCAAAAACTATGTTATAAGGGTAATATTTAAAAAATAATATTTAGTTGTTCGTTTAAGCTCGATGTAGCGTATCCAGTATGCTATCGAACATCATATTTATTTCTTAAAACTTTGTATGTTACATTATAAATTGAAATGAAACATGGGGAAATAACCTAGATCACCTATCATAACCTCATAGTTCTTCCCTTTTCCAACATTGGCCATTTATTTGAGATAGAATGAGAGTTATTAGAGAAATCATTAAGTGACCTGAATATGGGGAAATGATTTTGAACCAAGATAAAACAACATAGAGGAAGAGAAACTTAAAAACAAGGGAGAGGATTGAGTAACCTAACTCTAGATTTCTGATGGAACAGATAGTGAGTGATTTGGTGCTCAGATCGAAGAGAAAATGTGAACCCTATCTTGGAGGATGAAGGGAGATTCATGTGTGAGGAGCAGAGTTAGTCTGGTGGAGGAGTATGTGGATAAAGAGGGGTGAGGAAACATAAAACATTTAAGGGTAAAACTATAAAAACGCCCACACAAATAGGGGTGTATAGTTTGACTGAAAGGTTGAACTAGGTGTCAACCATGTTGAAGGCCACTATCCAGTTTTTTTGTAGTCCCACATGGTCGTGAACCAAGTGTCACATGATTATAGAAAAATAGTTTGGTCCCCATAACCCTATAATATCAATCCAAAAAGTTATAGAAACTATGTTAGTTGGATTAAATGGTTTCTACTGATAGTGTGGTCGAGTCTATTTCTTTATTCTTTAGGGATCCAAGATCTGAAAAATCTCAAGAAACACCCTGTTAAATCCATAACTCCCTTAGAAAACATTTAAAGGTTTAAATGAAGAATTTAAAATAAAAAAATTGTATGTACCTTAGAGAAAAACTGGGACATTACAACCTCCCATCCTTATGAAAACTCATCCCTGAGTTTCCCTTCTGAGGGTGGTAAAACGTTTTCTGAGAAAAGTTCCAGCCACTATGCACAAACATCAGCCTCCCACTCCTAGGTCTCATATTATACGCATCTATTCTTCCAAAGCAGTTGGACTTGAGGAACATACCTACTTCAGAGAACTTTCATGTTCCCTTCAACGGTATGTATTAGATTCTCCTTAAAGGATGCATCTGCCTCCAACTCAGTATCCTCAGGATCAAACAAATGAGACAGGTCAGGATGATACCATTGAATCTATGATAAGTGGAAGATTTCATGAATGGAATTGTATATATGAGGTAGCTAAAATTGATAGGCTGCCATCCTAACTCTCTCCAATATCTTATAATTCTTGACATATCAAGGCAATAAATTACCCTTTCTCTGAATTCGTTTACGAACGAGTCTAGGAGAAGCCCCAAAAAAGGCCTGATGTCCCACCTTAAACTCCATAGGTCTATGGAAATGATCTATATAATACTTATTTCAATATTCTTTTGAATCAACTGGACTTACTCTAAAGTATCAAAAATGAGGTGAGGACCCAGTAGCACTACCTCACATGCATTTATCCAGCATATAGGTGAATGGAATGACTTGTTATAAAGGGCCTCATACAGAGCCATCTGAATTGTTTCCTGAAAAATATTTTTGTAGGTAAACTCGAAAATAGGTGTATGCTTTTCCCATGAACCTCCGAAATCAAGGATACATGGCCAAATCATATCATCTAACACCTATATTTTCTTCTTGTATATCCTATTGATTTGAATTTCATATGTTGTAGTCAAAATAACCTATGAAACCAATGCCTTCTATAACCCTTTCCAGAACCATGAGGTATTCCTAGAATCTCTGTCTGATATTATAGAATAGGGAACACCATGAAGTTGAACTATCTCCAAGATGTAATGCCTCCAAATTTAATCAAATGATAAGGTGTCCCAAATCTATAGGAATTGTGAAACCTTGGTCAACTTGTAGACAATAATCCATAATGCATCATTGTCATGAGGGAATCTCAGTAAGCCCATCATGAAATACGTGGTGAAATCATTCCATTTCCACTCAATAATGGAGAGAGGATATAAAATTAAAACAGGTCGATGGTGTTCAGCCGTCACCTACTAATAGGTGGAGCACCAATTATTGAAACATGAAATCTTATTCTTCATTCCTAGACACTAATACTGAAAATAGATATCTTGGTACATCCTGGTAATCCTAGGGTGAACTTCTCAAATAGAGGAATGAGATTCCATCATTATCTCTACCCGTATATCATAAGGGACCCATACACACCCATAGAAGAGTAGGATATCATTCATATCAACAACCCAAACCAAGAGGTGGTTTCTCACTTATAACACTATCCCTTAAGACGACACCCTTAGAATTATATAGATGCCTCATCTGAAACCACTCCATAAAGGAGGATGTTGCTGTTAAATATTCTAAAATAGGTTGCATATTGTATTTATGAACTTCTAGTTTCATTTCCGAAAACGGAGCCATCAACTACCACAAACAACCAAACTCCTTGGTGGATTACATCTGATTCTTCCGGATCAAGGAATCAACTACAAAATTTCCCTTTCCTGGTGGATAAGGCAGCTCAAATCAAATTATTTTAGGTACTATACCCACCTGTGCTACCTCATATCATGACTCACTTCATGGAGATATATTTGAGACTTTTGTATTCTGTGTAAAAAATGAACCTCTCACCCAATAGGTAGTACATACAATAGTATAAATAATGAACCATGACTACTGGATCATGTTCATTCATAGGGTAATTCTTATCATGAGGTCTTAGCAAGTGTGACCCATACACCATGAATAGATCTACCTACATCATCACTTCCCCAGCCTAATTACTGGATCATCATATTAAACAATATATCTTCCTCCTAGCTCAAGAAGAATCAAGATCTCTTTTGAATACATTATTACCTTCAAATCCTAAAAAATTTTCTCACAAGATTCAGTCCAGTCAAATTTCATGTCATTCTTATTCGCGCCCATAATAAGTGCTACTAGGTGTGAGAAATCTTGTATGAACCCCCTGTAATAGCCTTATAGGATAAGAAACTATTTATATCAAATACATTCTTGGGATTCTCCCAAGAAACCAAAGTTCCCACATTCTCTAAGTCAATATATACAGCTGCCTCTGATATGATATGAACCAAGAAGTGAACCTTACTGATCCAAAAGTAGAATTTTCCATGCTTTTCATATAGCGGGTGCTCTCATAGTGTATTAATCACAATATAAAGATGGTTGACATGGTCATGTCTAGTGAATGAATACACTAGGATGTCTTTTATGAAGACCAGCATAAAGGAATCCATGTAAGGGTGAAAGACCAAACTTATCAGAGCCATAAAGACTATAGGTGCATTTTTTAAACCAAACATGACGACCAGATAATCGTACAAGCTGTACCTACCCTGAAACACTATATGTGGTATATCAAATGGTATCTCACATACCTGATGGTAACTTGAACTTAAATCAACATTATAGAAAAAAAAATTATCCTTAGAGTTGTTCGAAGAGGTTTTCAATAAGAGGAAGTGGATACTGGTTCTTCACCATAAGTTGGTTTAGTCGATTTTAATCCACACACAATCTAATGGTACCATATCCATTCCTAGTGAAAAGTATAGGTGAACCCCATGGAGTGTGATGGGTCAGATAAAACCCTTTTCCTCTAGATATTAAAACTACTTCATGAGTTCCTAGAGCTCTATAAGTTTCATCCTATATAGAGGAATAGAAATGGGTTCCAAACCTAGAATAAGATCGATAATGAACTCAACCTATCTCTCAAGAGGTAATATGGAGAAATTATTAGGGAAGATGTCCCTAAAATCATTCATCACTGGTGGGAATTAGACAAATTGCATTCTATAATGGCTCATAAAGATACTTTTTATTCAGGTTGTCACTCTTCCTTTCCTAGTACAATTGGTTCAAGAGAGAATTACATAGAAATTAAATTTTCCCTCATGGATATAAATGTTACCCTTAGGTGATGTGAACAACAAATGATGATGATATTAATCCACTTGGGCTCGATAAGGCATAAGCTAGTCCATATCGGGAATGATGTCAAAAGCATTCATCTCAGGGGTGAAGAAACTCCACAGAAAATGGTACCCACCTATCTCAAGGGGGGAACTCCTTGTACTAGAGTATACCCTCTGATCAAAATCCTAACGGGGTGTCAAGATTAATCACACCACTAGAATACTCCATCACTTGTCCCAGACTTCCCGTATTTGTAAAAAAAATTGTGTGTGATTCACTTATATCAAACAATTAATATACTAATGTGAAGTCTAAAATAATAGTAACTCTAACTATATATGGCCCTAGACACTGCTCCTTAAGCATGGGATGCACTATGTAAATTCAGCCTATACTGCAACCCTAAGATGCTACCTGAGTAGCCTGTGTAGGTCCACTCTAATGACACTAAAATGTTGATCCTTAACTACATCATCTATAACCACATGCTTGGCCTGATTGGTTAGTAGAATACCGACTCCAAGCCTAACATAGAGTCACTTATCTTGCACCTAAGAGAAGTTTTGGTATATAATCTCATTCACTGAGCACTGGAGTAAAGGATTGGCAACAATTATGGTGGTAACCCACTCTTCTACAAGACCGTAACTCAATCAGGTTCCTCAAATACTAGGGTTTTCATGGACTATCCTATCAAAATGGTGGAACACCACATAGTTATCAGTGCATGATACTTGGCTAGTAATTCCCCCATGTGACCCTAGAAACATCACTTCCTACCACTGATTAAACCACTACTCTTCCAAGAATTTGAACCTCCATGGATCACATTGTCAGATTCCCTCAAGCTCTGCTCCATGATGTGGGCCTACTTCAATATCTCTAAAATAGTGGTCTACAGAAAGATGTTCACTAATGATTAGATTGAATATGAAATCCCATCCTTGAATCATCTCATAGGTTTCAACTCCTCACCAGACAAGTTTAGTGAAAAATTCTATAATTCGGTGAAGCGAGTTGAGTATTCCATCACTGATATGTCTAATTAATTAAGGTATATGAACTCCAAAGTATGATCTATTATCAAAGTCCACGGAAAGAAGTATTCAAAGAATGTTATAAACAATTCCACCCAGACCATGCCCTTATGTCGACCAACCTAAGTATGGATGTCCCACCAATGATTGGTGGAGTCATGTAGCATGTAGGTCGTGAGATTGACCCTCTACATAGGATGATCCTCAATATGATTGAAGATAGATTTCATTGAATCTATCCATGATTTAGCAGCCTTCGGTCCGACATGTCCTAAAAAGGTGGGAGGATGTTGCTGCTGGAACTTGTGGGATAGCTTTTTAATGGTAGGCGCACATTGGGGAGTGTCCTGTACATGCTACATGAACCAAAAGAAACTATCATAGAATTGAACATCGATTCCTAGTGAAAGATCTTGAAGAGGTGCCTTACGTGGCATTATATGAGGTAATACGGTCAGCTCAAGACCCACCACCTCTAGAGTATGCTCGTCATCACTCTCTTGGAATACAACATGAGGACATCATGCCAACATAACTCTAAATTTTCCAACTTCAGACTGGATATGGGGATTATAATAGATAGGAAAAGAGATAAAGGAAGGACAACTACAAGTACTTCCTATAAGCATGTCACAACACTAGCATGCACTAGTATCCAGGTCTAGGTGATCTGAAAAGGTCACATAATGATCATAGGAGACACAACATACTGCCCAATACTAAGGATATAATAGGTTCAAGGTCTCATATTATACATACAAGGTTCCTATTTCATTTTTTAAGATTATATTCATTTTGATTCATTTTTTAATTTAAATTTTCATTATATGGTTGGATCAGATGGATCAAAATTTCCAATTTATAATGGCTCATACACCTTATAAATTTGAATGTGGAATCAACTTAATCCTAACCATAACACTTTCCAGACCATGTAACCAATGGTTCATGGATAAACATGCCTTGATTGGATGCTTAAGGTATCTTCTTTAACCTATGAAAGAAAACACTATTTGGTTAAGGCAGACACTTTAAGTGACAATTTTGTTTACTCTTTCCTTGAAGTAATAACAAATAGGAACTACAACCAGCACATGTAGTACAAGAAACTCACTTAGGAAAATAGATATGGCATGGGATAATGCGTGGAATTTTAATCCTATCATTCCTAGTATGATACATGGTTTTTAATATGACCTCACAACATTGGAACAAGTCTAAAAAACCTTAATATTTTTTATTTTTATTAATAATAATTACAACACAATGTAAGTACATCCCCCAATAGTGAAATCCATGAAACTGTAATAAGTTAAATCAATAACAACATTTACCCATCCTAGGAAACTCTCGTTTCCCTTGTACGTGGGTTGGATACTCCCAGGCACATGATCATTAGTAAATTCCAATATCCTAGTCTCCTGTCTAGACCCAAATAGTTCAAATAAATGAAAAAGGGACTCTGATACAACTTTGTAACATCCCACCTCGGATTCCACATAGTGGTGCCCCAAGGCAGTGGGCCACAACACCTCAAGCATGCCTCCCTATACACTAGAGGTTGCCAACTAACAACAAGTACCTAGGGTGAGTCCATGGGGAGACTATATTCTAATTGATCAGAGTGGATCACAATAATATATAAGTAATAATAATTAGCATAATAAGATTCTATATGACCAAACTATTAAAATTTTGTAGCAGAAGCAGTATCCATAGATAGATAATAGATAAACAATAATAAACAAACATGCAACATAATAAAGAATTGATGTAAGATGAATAAATAATAATAGATACAAATTATGATTATGGAATGCCATTTACTATAAAAAAGTGCGTACGGGGAACAAGGGATACATGAAAATACCACATACTAAGAAAATATAAAAAAAAGACCAAAAACTACTACAACTAGAATCTCAAGCATAGGCTTGGTGCTCTGCCCCCATAATCCATCCTAGAATTTAAAAGCTAGAATTTAAAGCTGGTTACTTCCCTTTATCAATACCTACAGTCATGGAGGCTACTTGGGTACCGAAGGAGGACCACAAATGGTGTGAGATATAACTGGCACGCCACCACCAACGATGTCAACATTAATCCATTTTTTTCAATATAAAATGAATTGTGTGAAATTAATAATAAATTAAAGATAAAAATAAATAACTAATTACATTGGAATGGGTTCTACTTTACACATTGGTCCAACTCTACCTGATTCATCTTAAGTAAGGATTTTCTGAACCAAGGGATCATGCACATGTAAGGTGAGTAGAATAATATATTAAAATATATAATTTACCCAATATTATGATTCATCTTGGTGGAAAAATCCTTAAAGTTCCCATTTCAAAGGTTCATTTCTTATTTAAAATCATTATATTTCCTTTTAATTTAATTAACCTATTAGTAAATTATTTAGATTCACCCTAATCCCATCCATGGAAATTCTAAAAGAATTCCAAGAATCACTCTAGGGGATTAGTATAAGTCCAATTCCAAGGGATTTCGTATATGGTAACCCAAGAATAATATCCCAAGTGTCATTATAGGTATAGAATGATGAAAACATAAAATAACCTCTAATTATGTCCCTAATATCTCATGTAGGGGCCCAAGTCTATCTCATGGCATGATACAACCATCACTCAACCAATCCCATCTAAAGGGTAGACCCTAGGGAATCGATACCACTCATCTAGAGGTAAAAAAAGAAAACACATGGAAATACCCTCCTAAACATAGCTAGTGTCTCCCCTAGTGTATTTACACTGCATTAAAAAGTTCTAATGATAATGCATTATGATCTTGTCAAATTGGTCCCTAAATTATAACCCATTTTATCACCCACAGAAGAAGGTAGAGGTATGGTTTGGTTAGAGAAAACCATTCCATTTACAAAGAAATAATTTATAACATGTTTTAACAAGTTGATCATGGATTTTAATTAAGAAACCCAATTATGGAATAAGTTATAGGGTATAACTTATGGCTCATCATTCTATTCAATTTAATTTATCAATTAATGGAATGTATTATGGGGGAAACACACCTCAAGTGGTTTTTCTCGAATTAAAATAGGGGAAGATAAGCTATCAAGGAGATGTAACACCCAAAGGGGTGGCTCAGGTTAAGGCGAGCAACCTAGGAGGTGATTCACAACTCACCAAAATCATAACGGTATTTGTAAAAGAGCTCAATTGAATTTATTTTGTATATTAGAGGTGACGTTGAAAGGATCCAAATCGCAGTACAAAAAATCATGTTATAAATTGGGAAAGAACCTAGACCACCCACCTTATCCCCATAGTGCTTCCCTCATCCAATTCCAACCATTGATTTGAGATAGAATGAGAGTTATCAATGAAATTATCAAATGACCTAATATTGGGGGAAATGATATTTCACTAAGATATAACAATAGAGAGGAAGATAAACTTGAAAAATAAGGGAGAGGATTGAATATCCCAACTATATTTTTCCATTGGATATAACGTTGAGCGATTTGGAGCTTGGATAGATGAGAAATGGTGATCCCTACCTTGGAGGAGGAGGGGAGCTTCTTGCGTGGGGAAAGGTTCTCATCTACTAGAGGAGTAAGGGGAGAAATAAGGGTTATGAAACATAAAAAATCGAGGATAAAATAGTAAAAACACCCACATAGGTAGGGGAGCATGGTTGGACAAACCATGCACCAATCGTGTGGAAGTCCATTGTCCAAGTGGTCTATAATCCTGTATGGATGTGCACTTGATGAACACAGTTGTAGACAAACCATGCGGCCCAAAACACCCCACTATCTCAATCCAAGTAGTTAGAGAAATCATGTGTGCTGGGCTTTATAGTTTCTACTAACCATGTGACCCAGTCTTCTTCTTTATGTTTTAGGGATCTGGGATTCGAACAAGCCTTGGACTCCCTTGTGACCTCCATAACTCTATAAGGAAACATTTAAAGGGTAAAAAAAATAATTTAAGCCAAAAAACAAATAGTTTGTACCATAGAGAAAAACTAATATATTACATTATATATACTCAAATAATCTTAAACATATCAATTATATAATTTATTTACTTTTTTATCTCATAAAATGTTCAAGACCTTTTTCACGTTATAGAAAATAGTTCTATATATCCACAATGATTTTTTAAGATGAAATTTCAAAGAATTATTAAGGGGTCTAGTGGACTAGAGAATATTTCAGGTGATATTTTATATAGGGGTCGAGAAAAAATCCAATACCAAGAATTTGCCTCAAATTAAGTGATCATGACATCAAGATTTCCATAAATGTTTCATGTGATTGTTAAATAAATTTTAAATTGTGTGAATATATGATAATAGTATATAATATGCTAATATTTAGGTAATGTTTTTTTATTTATTGAGTGTGGATCTAATATCAATTCCTAATTTTAGTAATGATACGGACACTTAGAACCTAATAGAATAAATAGTAAACCATATCCATGTTTGTAATAAAAAAATGAAAAAAATAATAAAATTTCTAGATAAAAATACCTTTTAAAAAAGGTTTAGAATGTTTAGATAAAACATGAATTTCCTAATTCAAGTCTCCCTCCATATCCACTGATAACACTAATCACTAACACCTTGGTGGGGTCCTTGTAACGTCCCAGTTCTAGAAGCTACCCAGATGCGCCCCGTACTCAGTTGGTCACATAGCCTTAACTGCATTTCCCAGAATGCCAGAGGCTTCCGACTAGCAGTGAGGGCCTTGGGTGTGATAGTGGGGAAAATATTCCCTCATTGGCAGAGTAACACAGCGAAAAAGAAATAGATAACAATACCAGAAGCAAAATAATAATACCATACAATAGTACATAGTGGAAGACTGAAGATAAGAAACAACTGAAGCCCATAAATAATGATGCATGATACATATGTCTAGGAAAGTAGACAAACATGTCACAACGCTGGAATACAAAATAATCTAAGTAAAAAAGAAAAACAATGAAACAACTCCTCAGTATTGCAAGCCCCATCTTGATCCCATGATCTCCAACTCCATAGAAATCAAGTACCTAAAGTAGAAGGGTGATTTCCCTTATCTATACCTACAACAATATAATCTATTTGGGCGCAAAATCATGGCCCAAACAGGGTCTGAGACTAATCCTAGTTGGAAACCACCCAAAGATATATTCTTAATAGTCAGTGAATATATATGGCCGGTAATAATCAAAAGAAGCAGTAAACAAGGAAGTACTCAAAAGTAAACAATCATACAGTTTCAATGCATTCAGTTTCATATATCAAGTAAGAAGCTAATCACAAACAGGTAATCCTCTGGGATGTACTCACAGCCTAACCCCTCTGGTTCAACCAAAAAACTCAAGCAACCCTCTTGGAAGTACACACAGTCTAACACCTCTGGTTCATCTTTAGAAAAGACTCTATGAGGAAGCAATCACCGTCAATTCCTCCTATAGTATTCTATCAGAACTAATAGGAACTCTGAGGAATCACTCAATTTCAAATTCCCCATGTGGCCCGTATCGAGGAACTACAGACACTCTGAGGGAGCACATACCTCCACATCCCCTATGGTCTCACAATGTAATAGTAAATATACACTCTGGATAAGCCCTCAACTCCCATTCTCTCTTTGGTCTACTACACCAGGTTCTCATGGCCCTGTGTAAGTCAATCATTCACAATGATACATGGAATCCAAAGTAAACCTCAAGAACTACTTGGCTAAATAGTCTATAACATATCACAACATGACAAATAAAAACACTCCATCCTACAATACTAGGAATGGAAAGAAACGCAACAACATAACAGGAAAATCTAGACCAAATGGTCAATAACAAGCAACATGGGAAAAACATCCATAACATGGAAAAGTTAACCCTATTCACAAACAATTAACCTCTATCCAATTAAACAAGTCATAGCAGGAAAAAACAGGGATAAAAACCATAACACGCAATACCTTGTTCATGGTTATTGGGAACTTTTTCCAATAGAATTCAAAGACTATCTACAGAAAGTCACAAACCACCTTCCTCAACATTGTGAGATCGATATACGTGAACCTGAGGCCTTGAATCACCCTAGAATTCCATAGATCTACAAAACCACTAAAAACTATCAACCGAGGATAACTATTGAAATAGGTGAAATCAGGAGATGATGTTTAAGAAGAAGGGAGAACTCACCGATGTGACTCCAACACAACTGACAAAGTTTGAATCGGAGACCAGACAATGATTCGGGGGCTCAGAGAAGATTTTTGGATGTAAGGATGCTTCTGGATGAGACGAATGATGAAGAAGAGCATTCTGTCCATTAGACACGACCCCGGTCCATTTAATGAAAAAATAAGAAAGTACACCGTGTGTATTTTAAAAGTACATGGTGTGTACTTTCCTTTACTGGGGCCTACTTTAGGTGGCCTCCAGGTCACCCCACATGGCCATGTACTCAGCTGTTACATGGCCAGTACACAGTCACCCATGACAACTGAGTACACGACATGTATTTATAAGTACACGGTGTGTACTCTGGAAATTTCCAGAAACTCCTATTTTTCTCAAAAACACCAGAAAATAAAACCTCATACCTAAAAAGAAGATCTGGGATCTTACAAACTTCCCCCCTTAATGAAATTTATCTCTGAATTTCCCTAGAAAATCTGCATAGAAGAATAATCCTCTAAAAGCTCCAGCCACTACGATCGTACATCAGTCTCTCACTCCCAAGTATCGTACTAAACTCGCATGTTCTTCCATGGAACTTGTACCAGAGGAATAGACTTTCAATGGAGAACCTTCACACTATGAACAAAAATCAGGATAGGATGCTCCAAGAAATATTTTTCCACCTCTAACTCATCCTCCTCAAGTTGGAAAACATGATACGGGTCTGAGAAGTAACGTTGGAGCTGAGAAATGTGGAAGACATCATGCATATCCTGATACCTCTGTGGTTACTGAAACCAATGGGCAACCAGACTGTTTCTCTCCAAAACCTCAAATGGACCAACGTACCTCGATGAAAGATTACCTTGTCTCATAATCCTTCTGTGTCCCAACCTCAGTGTTACACATAGAAAAACCTGATCTCCAACCTCAAAATTCATAGGTCACCTCTGTCGATCAGCATAAGACTTCTGATGAGATTGTGTAGTATCCATCCTCTTCTGAATCAACTCTATCTGCTCTATGGTTTCCTGGACAAGACAAGGTCCCAGCATAGTTTCCTCTCCAAACTCCATCCAACATAAGGGTGATCTTCATGGCCTACAATATAAAGCCTCATGAGGTTCCATATGAATAGTTGGTTGAAAACTATTATTGTAGGAAAACTCCACAAGAGTTATGTTCCTCTCCCAAGAACCTCCAAAATCCAGGATTCATGCTAGAAGTATGTCCTCAAGCACTGAAATAGTACGCTCAGACTGGCCATCTGACTGGGGATGGTAATTTTTACTCAAAAGTACATGTGTACCCAATGACCTCTGTATCCCTTACCATACCCCATAAGTAAAACATGCATCCATATCTGAAATAATGGTGTGTGGAACTCAATGAAGTCGTACAATCTTCTGAATGTATAGTCTTCCTAGCTCATCAACACTGAAGGTCTCTTTGATCGGAAATAATTGAGAAACCTTCCTAGTTTTGTCAATGAAAACCCAAATTACATAATTCCCTTGAGGAGAACTTGGAAAACCTATCACAAAATCCATCGCGACATCATTCCACTTCCACTTGGGAATGGGTTGACAAATGAAAAATCTTTGTTAGTCGCTGATGCTCCGCCTTCACCTGGTGATAGGTCGAACACCTCATTAAAAAACCAGCAACATATCTCTCCATACCTGGCCACCAATACTGATGGTGTAGACATCTTGGTGAAACTAGGATGAACTGCCCAAACTGAGGAATAAAAGTCCCACATCAACTATTCACGTATGTCTATAGACACCCATACGCATCCATGAAAGCACAAGATATCATCTTCACCTACAGTCCATCCATGAATAGGGTCCTCTCCTGACACACTCTCCTATAGTACTAGGCCCTCAGGATCTGATAGCTGCCTCATTCACAGTCGATCAAGAAGAGTTGAGGTAACAACTATAGAAGATTAAAATGTCTTTCCCTATTTGTTGTGCACCTCCAAATGCATCTTAGAGAACATAGAATAAGCTTCCACTCACTACTGGCCTCCTGAACTTCCTGTATCTGATTCCTCCTTCTTAGCGCATCAACTATTGTGTTTCCTTTCCCAAGCATGTAGGCAAGCTCAAAGTCAAATGACTGGATGTACTCAACCCACCTTCGATGTCTCAAATCCAGTTCATGCTGAGTGAAAATATAATTGAGGCTTTTCTGTTTGGTGAAAACCACAAAATTCTATCCCATAAGATAGTGTCTCCAAAAATGTAAAGCATGAACAACTGCATCCAACTTGAGATCATGCGTCAGGTAATTTCTCTCTTGTGGCCTCAACTGCCAAGACTTGTACACAATGACTCATTCCTCCTACATAAGCACTGCTTGTAGCCTGATACCTGATACATCACAATAAACGGTATAAATCTTTTCTATATCTTGAAACACTAGTATAGGTGATAAATTCACCCTCCCTTTTAGCTTCTAAAAGGCGGACTCAGAAGAATCTGGCCACAAGTACTACGCACTCTTCTTAGTTAGGCCCGTTAGTGGCGCTACTAAGAATGAAAAGTCTAGTATGAAACATTTATAGTAACCAGCCATCCCAAGAAAACTTTGTACCACAAATATTTTCTTCGGATGCTCCTAGGAAACTACAGCCCTCACTCTCTATGGGTCTACTGATACTCCTCTCTCTAAGATAACATGACCAAAGAAGTGAACCTGATCCATCCAAAAGTGGAATTTTGGGAGCTTAGCATATAACTGATGCTCTCTCAGTGTGCTCAAAACGATTTCAAGATTGTGGAATGGTCGTGTCGGGTGTGGGAGTACACCAAGATATCATCCACGAAGACTACCAAGAAAGAATCCAAGTATGGATGGAAAACTCGGTTCATCAGTGCCATGAAAACAGTAGGCACGTTCGTGAGACCGAATGGCATAACCACATACTCTTATAGACCATACCTACTCTAAAAGGTTGTAAGAGGTATATCTGATGGTCTAACGCATAACTGATGATAACCAGATTTCAAGTCAATCTTTTAGAACACCTGGGCTCCTTGAATTTGATCAAAGAGATCATCAATACTTGGCAAGGGATATCGATTCGTGACCATCAACTGGTTCAACTTTCGATAATCCACACAAATTCGAAGGTTACCGTCTGCTTTCTTTGCAAACAGGACAGGAGAACCTCAAGGGGAAGTACTAGGTCAGATGAAACCTTTTTTCTGTAACTCCTCCAACTTCTTTTTGAGCTCCTGTAACTCTGGTGTAGCCATCCTATAAGGATTAATGGACATTGGTGCCACTCCTAGAACAATCTCAATAGAGAATTCCACCTCTCGCTCCAAAGGCAAACCTGAAAAGTGATATAGAAAGACATACCTGAAGCGATCCACCAATGGAGGAAATTCCATCTGTGAAGTCCCTTGGTCATCCAAATATAGACTAGCAATCTGGGTGGTAAATCCTCCCAACCCATGATGCTTGGGTCCCACTCTTCTCACCTGAACATCCCATTCTCCCTTATGCAAAAACGATCTTCCCTCTGGTGACATTAAACTCAACCTATGTCAATATCAATTGACAACTGCATGGAAGGGAGATAACATTTCAATTCAAATAATTATTTCGTATACATTCTTCTATAAAACATAAAGGTCCCAAAATAAGTGATACCCACCAACCTCAAGAGGGAACTCCTTTTACTAATGTACACTAGACATTCTAGTCACCAACGGAGTGTCTAACATCAAGATATCAGTAGAAGAAAAGATACATAGACCAAGGATATCCACAAAAGAAATAGATATAATGTTATGGGAAGCCCCTAGGTAAAAAATAAGAAGATAAAACTGAGGCAACTAGAATCGTACCTCAAACTGTAGAGGGTCCGGGATCCTACTCCTTCTAGTTCTGCTCCACTACAAAAGTCTGACCTGCACCGCAGCCCTATGACCCTACCTGACCACTCTGAGCTGATCCACCCTGTTTTCACTAAAAGCCTAGTGACTGGAAACCACAGCCATGACCTCCACATTAGCCTTAACATCTGGAAGAACTCCAGTTCCATAACAGGTGAGAACTGGTGGTTCTTCTCTTGAAATCATAGTCATAGAAGAACCCCTATCACTAGCTGCTCATGAGAAGATCTGACAAAAGAAATGAAGGTAACCCATATTGCCTCAATATTGGAACTCCACTGGATCTTTCGGGAAATGTGGCCTCATATTCCCACTCTTCCCGTACTGGTAGCACAACACCTGGCTACCTAAAGATGTCTCTAGCCTCCTTGGATATCTGCGAGAAGTCTCCTAGTGGTTCTTCCTGCTTTCATTAGGAGGGATACCAACACCATATGTCGAGCCGTCCTGGTTAACAACTCCATAATCCCTTAAATTGTGCTCCGTGATCATCACTTAGTTGACTATAGAGGTGATGGAAGTCAGCCTAAAGATGTTCACCTAAGATCGGATGTCATGCCTGAGACCATCCTCAAACATCCTTTACATAAATAACTCATCACCTCCTGGAATGGGTGTGAATCACTAAAGCTCTGTGAAGCAAGAAGAATACTCCATAATAGAAAGAGTACCCTGCTCCAGACTCATGAACTCTCGGGCTCGATCGGCCCTAAAAGTCTTCGGATAGAAGTTATTATAGAAGGCATTCTAGAACTCATCCCATGCCATGACCTACTAGCATCCCACCTGTGAGATCACATCCCAAAATATCTTGGAATAGTCCCATAGAATATACGTAGAGAGATTCACCCTCCTCTCTAGAGGAATCTCTAGGTGCTCAAATATATATAGCATGGCTTCTAAACATGACTTTGTAGCCTGAGGTCCTCCATCCCCTATGAAATTGGGAGGATGCTGCTATTGGAAAACCCTATTCAGATTTTCCATAGAAGTAGTAGGATGCAGTAGTCTCTATATGGTCTACATGAACCTCATAAATCCTTCTCTAAACTATGCGTCAACCCCTATGTTCAGAATGACAGTTGGTGCCAAGACTGTCACAACTGTAGGATCTACTGGTAGTCCCTAATCAGCCATGTTCAGTGTCTGGTCACTGCTTTGTAACCTGAATACAACCGGAGGACGTCTCGATGGCATGACTCTACAAGGTAAAACGCACACCTTAGATCAAGATTATCAAGTAATGAAACTTATAGGTTTAAGAAGGGAATAAGATAAAGAAAGCATTCATGTTTTTTTTCAAAACATGGATACACAGCGTGTATGTCACCTACATGTTGTGATCTCTTAAGAAATCACATGGGCATGTACTTCTACCAAAACTGGTAGTGTAACACCCCATACCCACGGCGTGTTGTCCAAACACACATCATGTACTTGAATCCTATTACCCTTCCTGAGTTCTCTTACATGACTAAGCCACACGGTTCTCCTAGAACAAGACTACACGGCGTGTACAAGACAAACTTCACCGACCCGTGTTGTCAGTTACATATTCGGTTACACGGCTGACTCTACATGGCGTGTTTTTGCCAGACACGGGATGTACTAGGAATATTTTTACTGACCCATGTTGTTCTTCACATGTCTGAATACTCGGTTTACACTACACGACATGTTTATGATTGACACAGTGTGTATAACTTAAGTTTCCATCCATCTGTGTTGTTAGTCACACGGGTGGACACATGGTCTACACAACACGACATGTTCGTCTGGAACACGACGTGTTCTACCAAGATTCCCAACCTCGTGTCTTATCCCACACAGTATGTGACACCGTTAGAGACTACATAGTGTGTACCTAAAGTACACAGCATGTACCTAAAGTACACATCATGTACTTAATAAATGCAGTTTCTTCCCAAACATAAGAACACATGGAGTTTATTCATCATTACTCAACATGTATTCTGGGTTTTTCTAGATATTAAGCCTCAGAAACATCTTCAAAACCCAGAAAAACACTGAAACGAACATTAAAGTTCCAAATTCTAATCTATAAGGGCCCACACTCCCCAAGAATCAAAGCTTGGAATCTAATACATGTTATATAAAAGGAAGACAAGGCAATGATCCCCCAAATTCTGATCCATGAGGGCCCATAACACCTCAAAAACCAAATTTTGGCATTAATTCAAACAAAACCATACAAAATTCAATACCCTTTCAAACATCAGGTATCTTATCAAGGCATATATCATAATAGTAAGCATATCTAGCACAAAATATATCACAACAATAAGTAATTCGTAATGCACACAACATGGCATGAAAAGAATGTATGACACATTATTTCTAGCAAGTGCCTATATGATGAATGAGATGGCATAATCTCATCTCATCGGGTTGCAATAGAAATAAAACCTCAATAATATCAACAATAATGGAACAAAACATGTGAATCAGCCAATACTGAAAATCAAATCAACTATAAAATTTCAAGATAAGAAAAATAGAAATAATCGAGGTAAATTTTATTTTCCCTATACATGGTTTAGATACTCTCGGGCACAGGTCATTAATAATTACTTATTCTATCCTATCCCTGGATATAGGCTCCAAACAATAAGTCAAGAATAAAGAATCCATCTGATACCACTTTGTAATGTCCCGGTTCCAGAAGCTTCCCAGAGGCACCCCGTACCCGGTCATTCACATGGACTCGAGCGTATTTCCCCGAAGGCTAGAGGATACCAACTAGTAGTGAGGGCCATGGGTGTGATTGTGGGGAAACTACACCCTCATTGGCAGAGTAACACAGTGTAAATGAAATAGATAACAATAGCAGAAGCGAAATAATAATACCATAAAATAGTAAAGAGTGGAAGACTGAATATAAGAAACAACTAGAGAACATATATAATGATGCATGATAGATATCTCTAAGAAATAAGTCAAACATGTCACAATTATAGAATAAAAAGTAATATAAGTACAAAGAAAAATTAGTAAATAACTCCTCAGCATCGCAATCCTCAGCTTGGTCCCATGCTCTCCAGCTCCACAACAATCAAGCACCTGAAGTAGAAGGGAACTTTCCCTTATATATACCTGCAGTAATATAATATATTTGGGCCCAAAAGCATGGCCCAAACAGGGTGTGAGAATAATCCCAATAGTCAACCACCCAAAGATATGTGCATAACAGTCAGTGAATATATATGGCAGGAAATAATCAAAAGAAGAAGTAAACAAGGAAGTACTCAAAAGTAAACAATCCTACAGTTTCAATGCATTCAGTTTCATATATCAAGTAAGAAACTAATAAAAAATAGGTAACCCTATGGGATGTACTGACAGCCTAAACCCTCTGGTATAACCAAACAATACAAGAAACCCTCTGGGAAGTACACGCAGTCTCACTCATTTGGTTAAGCTTTAGAAAATACTCTTTGAGGAAGCACTCACCGTCAATTCCCCCTATCATCTCATATCAAAACTAATAGGCACTTTGAGGATGCAATCAATGTCCAATTCCCCCTGTGACCCATATCTCGGAACTATAGACACTCTGAGAGATAAATTATTTACATCCCCGCCTTTGGTCTCGCAATGTTACTGTAAACAGACACTTTGGAGAAGCCCTTAATGTCCATTCTCCCTATGGTCTACTACACCAGGTTCTCAAGGCCCTGTGTATGTTAATCGTGCACAATGATACATAGAATCCAAATTAATCCTCAAGAACTAATTGCATAAATAGTCTATATCATATCACAGTATGATAGATAAAAACACTCCATCCTACAATACTAGGCATGGAAAGCAAGGTAGCAGCCTAACAGGAAAAGCTAGACCAAATAGTCAATAACAAGAAACATGGGTAAAACATCCATAACATGGAAAATTTATCCCTATTCACAAACAATTAACCTCTATTAAATCAAACAAGGCACAGTAAGAAAAAATAGGGCAAAAAACCATAACACGCAATACCCCGTTCATGGGTATTGGGCACTTTTGCACATTAAATTCAAAGACTATATACGGAAAGTCACAAACCACCTACCTCGGAATTGTGATATTGATATACATGAACATAATTCCTTGAATCTCCCTAGAATTCCATAGATCTACAAAAATGCTGAAAACGATAAACTGGGGATAACTTCTGAAAGAGGATAAATCAAAAGATGATGTTCAAGAAGAAGGGAGAACTCACTGATGTGATTCCAACGCAACCGAAGGAGTTCGAATCAGAAAACGGATGATGATTTGGGGTCTTAGAGAATATCTGTGGTTGTACAGATGATCTTGGATGAGATGGACGATGAAGAAGATCATTCTTTCCATTAGATGTGACCCCGGTCTGTTTAATGAAAAAAATAAATTACATGGCATGTATTTTAAAAGTATACAACATGTACTTGCCTTTAGTGGGACTCGCTTTAGGAGGCCTCCAGGTCACCCCACACAGCCATGTACTCGGCCGTTACACGACTAGTACACGGTCACCCGTGGCAACTAAGTACATGGTGTGTACTTATAAGTACACGGTGTGTACTCCTGAAATTTTCAGAAGCTCCTCTTTTTCTCAAAAACACCAGAAAGGAAAAACCCATACCTGAAAACAAGATCCAGGTTCTTACAGTCCAATTCCTATCCAAGTTATTTTTTTCACTAATCAAAGTTAAAGAATATAATAAATAAAGATAAATACATTGTAGAACCTTCCAAATGAAGAAATCAAGGGAACTCTCTCAAGTAAGAAAAACTAAAGTTATTTCTCTTTCTTAAGGAATTTAGATATATCCGCAAACCACTTATGCTTCATATCCAATGTTATGAATACTAACACCATTACTCATTAATATTTATAAAAATATATTCTTTAAATAGCCTCCAAGAATCTAAATTCATTGATAACCAAAGGGGGTACAATAAACATTTCTCAATAGTCATTTATAGCATTAAATATCTCCAAAAGTGGATAAAGTCCAAAAACTTTTTGGTAGGTGCATTAATAAACCTCATATTGGATAGATCCAATAAAGAATGTGCTTAAATTAACTCTTTATGTGGGATTACAAATTTATATAAGCTAATAGGCATTGGAATCCCGTTACACCAAGCCCAAGATCGAATCTCATTTAGGACTTGACATTTCCTCATGCTTATGAATTAATAAAATAAATAAATCAATATTTATATTATAACACCACATTAATTATTTAATTTAAAAAATATTATTTAATTAAATATTTTAAATGTGTAAAATTGAAATCCCATTTTTCTTTTTAATAAACAAAAACATTTTTATACATTGACTAATCTCATTAGTCCAAAAATACAAATAGTTATGACCTTATGCACCACCCCAAGGTACCTTTGGAATGTTGTAAATTATTATAAATATTATTAATAATCATAAACTAAGAGTATTATCTAGAAAAATATCATAGATACCCAATTACAAGGGAGTTTGGTGTGATCGAATCTACCATATATTCATCAGCAAAGTTCCTTCATCTTTGACATCAAGATTAAGCATTACACATGGATAATTACTATCCCATATAGCTTATTACTATTTCTCAATTTAAAATCTAACATTTTTATATAATTACATCAGATGTAATTATCATAGAATGGTCATTCACTTAGTCAATATATAATTATGTCCAATGATGTCACAACCTTCCATATGGGAATATACATCATATATTGGTTAATCAAATCCATACACTTGATTAATATCATAATAAACAACCTTATATTTATAAAAAATATCAAATTTCATTAAATAGATATCAAAGTATAAAACGTTAAAAGTAGGGAATATATTTGACAACCTATAATTAAATAAACCATAACTAATTTTCACTTAATTAAAACCAATTACACATATAATAAAATCCATGTGTTTCACTTTATGTTGGTTAATTCAAATATAAACTCCCCAACTTATGTCCCAAGAGTGATCAATTATATTTATATAAAAAATATATTACACATACTGATCTTAAAATATCATAACAACCTAATATGATCATCATCAATTAGGGATAATTTGGAAATACATATATTACTAGGGGTGATTTTCTCCCATTTATACTTAATAAATATAAATGATTAATAAATTATTTCCATTAAAATGCATTACATGATACAATATATCCATAAGAAAACAATAATTTATTGAATTTATGGCACAAACACTAACAGAATTATCTACACTCTTAGTCGTATTTGTATTATTGTATCCAAAGGGAGAGATAATAGCATAAATTAAAGGAAAATATTTTTCCCTTAAATAAAATTGATTTATTATTAATGTGAAGGATGTATTTAGGGGGATGAAATTAAGGTGGGAACTTATGATTATAGCATGTTTGTGTGTTTAATGTGTAAAATGTTATAATAGTTTAATGAGTATATTCCCAGGAAGTTTGTTTTGAACATGCACATGAACAGTTTTTAGAAAATGAGATGAGTTTGGACATAAAATTGAATATTTAGAAGCGAATATAATGTGATCTTATAGAAAAATTTGAAATTATTACTCATTATTATAGTTTAATATAATAAGTTTACCTATATAGGATTATAATGACTAGATGGTGATTCATTTCTATGATTAAGGGTGATTCATTTTTCTCTAGTTGATAAAAAACCAGAGTTCTAGAGTATTGACACTAATAAGATATTTTAGGTTTTTAATGTTCCCTAGTAGGTTTCTGATATAAAGGGGGATATTTTTTAATAATATAAATTGAAGATAATGTGTGAAACACCCGACCTATTTTAGAGGAATGAATCTATTTAAAATTTTACCTAACCTCATCTAATTTCATATTTTTAGGTTTTTTAGGATTTAGTATAATCTATGAGTTGATATTTGAGGATCCATCCTTGTTTTAGGTTGAAAGTTTACATCAGGTTTAGGATCACACTACAATATAGGGTATTATGTTGTGACAAGGGCTATGTAAGATCAAATTGTTATCTTGATGGATGGTCACATCACAACAGATGGAGGTTTTTCTATGAAGGTGTTACCATGGACGGTGTTACATTATGAAGTGGACATTCATGCCACTACATGATTCTAGCCTGTGGTGGTGGGTTTTTTGGTTCTGTCGTAGAGGGGTTGCAATGTCCCTACCAAGATGACCACTAAACCAATAGCTAGACCGATGGGTCACATGACCTCAAGCACATATCCCCAAATACCAAAGGCTTCTGGCTAGTAGTGAGGGCCTAGGGTGTGTTTGTGGGGTTACTATTCCTTCATAGATCATAGTATGGTATAACAGAGTAAATAATAATCAACAATGTAAGTAGTAATATTAAATGGAAAAATAGTAGAAGAAAAATACTATAATAACTGAATTAAAGTTTACAACGCTAAATTTACAACATTTCATGTATGAAAGATAATGATAAAAGTACAAGAAGCAATAAATAAGAACATAAATATAATGTAATAAAAGAAAAACTAACCAATGCCTAACTCCACGAGCATATCAAAAATCATCTCGATCTTATGCTTCTAACTCCCACATAAAAGCAAATCACCACATCACAAGTAATGAATCCAAATACTTGAAAGCATGTATGAATACTTGGGTACCCCCAATGCAATGGTGGCCTGAGCAGGGTGTGAGGCATAAATATCAGTAGGTCAAAGCCATCGGTTTCTACCCCAATCCAGAAAATGAAATATAAATTAAGAAGTGTGAAATATATAATAAATTCATATTGATAAAAAATTAAAAATAGCCACATGGTTCGGGTTCCTAAACAGACACATGTCCCATACCACCTGTCTCAGCTAAAGTTGGGTGTCTGAAAAGAGCTACATGTGCAAGTAATAATACATATAACATGTACCAATTTGAACAAGGAAACTAAAAAAATCATTACCCCATGTTGGTGGATGGTCACATCACAAAAAATTAAAAAAAATGTGAAGGTGTTACCATGGAGGGTGTTATATTATGAAGTGGGCAGTCATGGCACTACATGATTCTTGCCTAAGATGGTGTCTTTTTTGTTCTTCCCTAGAGAGGTTCATTAAAATATGATCCTCAAGGCTATTCCACATAGTGACTCTAGCAGGGGGCATTACACCATGACCCATGTGGTCATGCTCCGGTATTTATACTAGATAGTTTTATTATAATTTCAAGTTAAACAAATTAAAATATTAAAAAATGATAAAATGGGATTTACCTATTAGAAAATAGTCACATGAAATTATTCTTTATTATCCTTAGTTATTTTTCCATTCTAATTGATTTCTCAATCATTTTTTATTTGATTCAATAACTATCTCTCATGGTAGATCAGATGAGTTTTTCTGTGAACCCTTTATTACAACCAATTCATCTTGGTGGGTGGGAGTCTATTAGATCAAGGTTGGTGGTACCTAACCCTTCTTGGTAATTTATACATGTTTCATTATTCATGGGATATGTGGGTCACACCATCCATATTCACTTAAACCTAAATTAATTAAAATGGTTCCACTTATATCTTTTAAGATGGGGAAGGCTTTGTTGGGTAATGATTGTTCCTTTTGTTGGTTGTAATCCTAGTCATAGGGACACTGATGGAAATCTTCCTAATTTAAGGGAATTAGTATATTAATGTGGGAACCCTTATTGGTTTATTTTGTTATTTTTTACCTTTTATACCTTAAATTTGTGCTTTTATCCCCTTTTTAGTAATATAGGAGTGTAATTAAAAGATATCATCCAATGTATTGAACCAAATGAGATATCTGAGTTTCCCTATATCATATTGGCTAGATTGATTGGTGTATAGGGTTAGTGTTCCTCCCCTATTTAATTTTATGTAACTGGGTTGGTTTTACCGTAGTTTTTAATTTATATAAAGGTTGGTCAATTTATCACCAACCTAGCATAGATTTTAATGTGAGTGAGAAATTATTCGAACCATAATGTAAATTAATTATGTAATATTGTTTACATTTTTTCCATACCATGCTCTAATTTTTTTTACACTTGTGGTAAGACATACTAATTTATATTAATGGTTACTATGGTGTGGGTTGATATTCTTATAGTGTTGATTGATTTTTAGGGGATGTAAATACAACTAACCTTGTGCTAAATTTGACAAGTGGTGTTATTCTCATTATATGAGTATCTCAGTATTAAAAGTTATATAATCATTATATTGGAATATAATGGCCACCAATCCATGGAATATAATTTCCTTGTTACCCTGATATTATTTTATTTGGGATTCACTTCTCATCTATTTATTATTGCCAATGGAATGATGTTCTTCCCATTATGTGATACTTCCATGGAAGGTGATTAAATGTACATATGTGTATTGTTAATTTTGGAACATGATGAAAAAATTTGTATCAAGTCATGGGATATTTTATCCTTTTCCCTCTCATGATTATGCCCATGAGTAGGGAAGCAATTCATGTTGGCGTGTTGCTTCTCTAAGATGTTATGCCCACTTATAGGTTATTTCCAATGAGACACTATGCTCACTACCGTGACTTTGTTATCGGGAAATATTACCAATGATTTGAATTTTATGTTATAAAAATTTAATATTACCATTAGTTATGACTAAATAAATGATTCTTAGTTATTATTACATGAGATATATTTAGACACTACTGACATTGTCCAATGTTGGTACGGTCACTCATAGGTGGCATGTGTAGTACCCTTGGACATGATTATTATTATTTATAATATTATTATTATTTACTTATAAGAATATAAATTTTTGGATGGATTTTATTTACTATATTTGGTTAGGGAAACCATTAACAATGGTTAACTGATTTTCACTCACACCCTGCTTGACTGCCCTAATACTCAGGAAGAATTCATTATTAATGCCCCAGGTGTGGGTAAGGACCCCACTATTGGTGATGGTTCTTATATAGATCATGGTTGGATTTAAGATATTGTATAGAGATGGGACTTGAGACTAGATCTATAGAAGAATCATATCTTTTATTTATTTTGGATCTTTCTATGTATGATCAACCTATGGGTGATATTGGTTTTTCTTGTATGAATCGTGAGACATTATAGAGTCCTACTTTGTTTTAGCATACTGGTTGTTATTTATTTATGGTTGGAATATCAATGTATTGTATATATTATTATTTTTTATATTTATTACTATTATTATTATTAATTAACCAGTTATTTATGTTTATTTTTACCAAAAGGTTTAGTCTTCCTATGGTATTCAAAAACTATTTTCTCTGGTCCATAGCATCTAGTGTATAGGAAGAATCTCTTGAGGTATATTGTACTTAAGTTCTATATTAGTAGATAAAAACCATTCTATGGACATTAAAATATGAAATCATAGTCTTATTTTCTTAACTTACTATTTGGGACATGATAGATATGAGATAGGATGTGTAAGAAATATGATATATACCATATTCTGGGGAGTTTCTAACCCATGTATTAAGAAATTATAGGTTACCGGGGATGTGATTTTTATTCTTTGTTTTTAGATGTTACAATTTCATTAATTTTAAGAACATTATGTATGATTTAATCTCTATTATTTTACTCTTATCCCGAGGTTTCAAAAGAGCATGTGTTCATGCATCATATTTTCCATGTATGATTCACATGATATTCTTGTTCTTTCTTATGGTTGATTACATAGATTATGATATAGCATTTTTTTTATTTAAAGTATTATTAGAAACATATATATTGTTTTCAAATATAACTTCATGGAGTAATTCAACATGACTAGGATTTTTCTTCTTATAATGTTGTTATTATCCTTTGATGGTTGATTATGTGAATCCCATGTGCAATTGGTCCCAGACCTAAGAGTGGGATAGTTATAAGTTCACTTCATTTATATGAAACCCTTTTATGTTATGGTATGTATATAATAGTTGGATTTTATACATAATATAGATTACCAAATTTTTTACATCAATACCTATGATAAAAAGATGTTTTAGAGTTATATAATTCTAATTATAGTGATATTAAACCATGAAAAACTCATATTAAGTGATATGAGGGAGGGTAGAAGCATGAACTACTATTTTTTGACTTGAATCCACCTATTTTAATTATATATTATGTTGATCACTATATTCAAGAGAGTCTACTACATTATTTTTAGTCTACAGGACCTGAATCTCCAAGAGAGTCACATTAGGTTGAATCTGAGTAGAGTGGTATAATTAAAATATCCAACTCTATTTACAAGAGTGGGTGGACCATGGAATATATAGTTCTAGGTCAAGTATATGTAGACTATTTTCAGAAATCATAATATAAACATTAAGTGGTAGGTGGATCTTTCTATTTATATGTTTCGAGGATCAGTGAAGTGATGGCGAGATATCTTAGTCTAGGAAGAAAATTGTGTGAGGCTATCATAAAACGAATTTCAATATATTTTTTTAATTTATTCCAAAAGATGATGAGAGATTAAATTTATTGGGATTTTATGCATCTAGTTCAAGGGATCATGACAGTTATTGACTATGATTCCTATTTTACCAATTTACTTTGGGTTTCTCCCATGTTGGAAGGTGATAAGATAACCAGGGTTTTCCATTTTAAGGATGGGATGAGATATTTTATTTGATCTTAGGTAAACATATTTTAGCTTACATATTTCTTTTATTATATGTACTAGACCCCTATTATAGTAATTAACCTAGTTGAGGATAAAAATTATGTCAAGTTTGGTTCCCAAGATGGGTCTGAGAGCAGCTATCTAGGAAATCTGAAGTGGTGTTATGGTGATTCTCACTAGAGTGGTGATAGATAGGAAATTAATGGTCATTGATATTTTTCTTTCAAGTATAGAAGGACTCCACCGGTATGTTATCATGTGGAAAATTGTTTCATACTCTACCATAATGCCACCAACCACTAGTGGAGCTTTGTTCATATGGGTAGATGAGGTATCAACAATATTTCTATCAAATTTATTCTCATCATAATAGTGGTCATATTGAAAACTAGACATAGGGATATAAAGAAAGAATATGTTTTTACTATTGTATTACTTTGAATCATTCTAGTCATTCAAGGTGTATAGGAGGTCATGATTCTCATGGTCAGTGAAATAGTAGAGTAGTGATCCCTCAGGGTGACCATGGATCTGGAGGCTAGTGAAAAGACATGGGGTTAGGCTAGCTTCATTTCATATATTTGACTTCTGATGATCAAAGTAAGGTCCCCAAAACTATTAAATGTGTGATCTTAAAAACATATACCCCTGTGGATACTTTATATGACATGGGTGTTTCATATTAATTTATATCTACTAAGATTATTGAGGATTTAAGGATTGTTATAAACTATCCACTTAGGGTTATTTCTATTGATATTCCATTAGGGGTGTAATATAAGGGTATCTACAGATTTTCATAGTGTTATATAATAATTTAGGGTTACATGTTTCTCTAGGTTTTCATGATTCTAGAGATATATAGTTTTGATGTGATCCTTTAAATGAATAAGATGACTTAGTATCAAGCTCACATCAACTGATATCACTGATGGGTATCATTCATATCAATTGAGGGTTATTTTTATACCCTTTTAGTGTTTAGGGTTTATATTCATTTTAGTTAGTACTAGACCATTGATAGTTGAAGATATTTTAAGATATGTTTTCTAGAATTATTTAATGATATTTGATGACATACCAGCCAGTTTTTCCTCTTATTTTTAATTAGTTGTTAGACATATTTTTTTAGTACTTATTAAGGTTTCCACCCAAGAGAGAGGTGAAGTTATTAATTGATATAATTCTAGGTATGAAGCTAATATCCATTCCTCTGTACATGATGGTTTCTATATAGAATAAAGAGTTGAAGGTATAGTTAGAGGGCCTTAGGAAGAAGGGATTCATTTTCCCAAGAGAATCCTTTTGGGGTGATCATGTTTTATTTTATAATAAGGTCTATGGTTAATTATATTTATGTGTGGATTACTAGAGGTTGAACCATGTAATTACAAAGAGTTGGTATCCTATTCCCTATATAGATGATATCTTTGATAAGCCAATGGGTTCAAGTGGTTCTCCAAGATCAACTTGAGTTTGGGTTTTCACCAGTTTCATGAAAGGTCTTCTAACATTCCTCTTACAACTTTTAAGAGAAATTATTTCACGTATAAGTTTCTTATGATGTAGTTCAATTTAGTGAATGAACCTGAAGAATTTTTTTCCTTGATAAAATATAAATTTTTTTATCTATTTTTATAATTATTAGGGGTTGTCTTTATTTAATATATATTGGTGTACTACTAGTCATGAGAGGATATTCGTCAGCATATATAGAGATTCTTAAGTACATTGAGATAGCAGTATCTATATATAAATCTTATGGAGTGTTAGTTATGTATTATAAATTTCCTCTTATTAGGGAATGTGATATTAGAAGAAGGTATATACATGTAATCTACGAAGTTAAAAGACATAGAATCTTAGTAATATCCTAAGAATGTATTAGATTATTGTGATTGGTATGATACTATATGAGATTCATTAAGGACCTGTCCTATCTATCAGTGATATTTATAACTCTAAAAAAATGGGGTGAAGTTTGACTAATCTGGTCCTGATAAAGTACCCAAGTCTATAGGTACCATTGAGAGGGTGAGGGGTGTGAATCTATATTACACATTTAAAATTATTTATTTAATAAATAACCACTATGAATAGTTAAATTCTCAATCCACTCAACTTTAATTAACTCTTCCTCAAATTATATATAAGTGAAATAAAGTAAGAACAATATATGAGGATTTATAAGGTATGTCTAGACTCACTCCTAATCATGATTGGATAGTCACCCCAAAAATATATTATTTACTATAAATGCATTTGGTTACATCATGTACCTTCCGAATCCCATTGACATTGAGTCTCACTATTCTCTTGCTCTAGAATCCCATGGGGGTATATAAATTCTCACTAATCACTAAAAAATGGTGGTCATATTATAACAAGAAATATTTTCACCGAGATATAAGTTTCTTCAGCACTACCTAGAAATGACCTTCGTCCTTAGGCCTCATTAATTAAAAGATCAATACACACTACTTCTTCAAGAACTTCAGTAGGTGTTGAGAATGGTATGTACTACTATCCTTACTCATATTCTCTTAATATTTACTGATCTAGATCTTCTTTTATCACTTGAATACTTGGTCATATAGATAAACTACTACTTAGCTAGCTCTCATATTTATTCTCCCTCTTCTTCACTCTACATAGAAATATATTGGGTTCTTTCCCAACTCACATATAATATAAGATATCATAGGCCATTATTTTATTCTTCAAACTTGGCTCACTCAATATAATTTTCTATTAATGGAAGAATACCTAATCTTATTATTTAACTCAATATATTTTCTCCTTATTCTTCTAGATTGATATTACAATTCTTAAAACACCCCACATCTCACACTCAATTGCTACCAATATTCAGGAAACTCAGAACTCCAGAATTAAAAAATAATTCTAGATATTTTTTTAGTTAAACATTCTAAAAAAATCCCATAATATATTGGTATGATAGGATATCTAATGAATTCATTGAAATAACTTTATCATGTGGGTACACACCCATAATATTAAATATTATATTCTATATTATATAGTTTTCTCTAGTTAAATTCAAAAAATTTCCTTTAATTCTTCTATCATATTTAACTATAAATTAAAATTATTTGAGATGACTCCAAAATCATATAAATACTATAAATAATTTACAAATAATGTTTATGTGAATTATAGGAATACTCATCTCTTATATTTTACTCAACTATACATAAACTATCATCTTCAACTTATAGAATCATAAACAAAACTTCACCATACAACTCATAAAAATTCATCATCCTGAATATCCATACTCAGAAACCTCAATAATTATCACTTAATTAACTATTTCAAGAGATTATATGAACTTATGGATAAAAAATAATCATCAAAATAGGTCTCCATTTTTATTTCTTGTTAGAACTCATTAAAGAAATACAGTAGTGGTCCTCTTCAAACACAAATAGGTGTTCTCAAAAATTGATCTTATTCTTCATGGAATTTTATTTCAAATCACTTTACATAGATATAATGATAATTTTTTTGGGATAACTGGAACAAAAATTTACATTTTAGGAATCAATAGGTATCAATTATTTATAAAATTTGACTTTTGGAAACTCAAATTTTATAGACAAAATATAAGGATAAATACCCTTATATAGATCCCCTTACATGGATATTCAACTCTAGATACCCTTAAATTGATCCTCTACTCTAGATCCCCATAAATTGATCTTATGACCCTTATGTCAATTGGATTATGTGATTTAGATCCCCTTATGCTGGTGTCTCATATATATATCCCCTTACATGGATCCTCTTACATGGATTTCTCTACTAATAATCCCTTTATATATATGGAAATCCCCTTACATGGTTCTATATATGTGAATCATCTTATGTGAGTACCCCTACATGGATCTAGGTGTGGTAATTATTCCAGATTTCACTTAATTAGAACTGGGTATCCTTTAGTCCATTGTAAAGCCTTTCTAATCACCTCAAATGAACCATAAAACACTTTTATGAATTTATCAAACCTTGTTAAACTTCATTAACACCATTACCAAGGAAATTTAGAATATATATCCAAGATAGAGTACATCCCTAAAACCTAACTTCCTTTTCCCTTTCAGCTTCCAACTTGACCATTATAAACCATTATCCAAGTGAGATTCTACACTGAAAACAATCACCTTTATGCATAGTTACACTAGAATGGTTTCTCCAATACTTGGGTTCTTCAAACTCCCCAATTATCTAGATTTTTATATATTTTTTTTAGATATTCAAGTTTATTACAACAACCAACACTTCATTCTTTTACACTATAATAGAAAACACTTTTCAAACTTGTTAGGACTTCTATTTTCTAAGATTAGCAGCTCAATCAATCATTTTATTTATCAAAGTGAATATATATTTAAGAAGTATATCCATGTTCTTGAATTAGTATCACCCATATTCCTTTTTTCCTATTCAATATAGAGTATTTGAATCATCCTCAACAGAAAACATTAACTTCTATTCTGTATAGTCTTACTGAAAATAGATATGACTCATTCATTTGGGAACTTCAATCTACCCCTTTTAATTTGTTGGTAATACCACTTTAATTTTCACTAAAGTCATATAAATTCATCCCCCCTTATTTAAAATAAAATAAAAAATTTATCAATGGGTCTTCTTATCTCATCTTCTTCAAATAAATGAACTTCTTATCCCTCATTTATCTAGAACCATATGATTTCATTTATAGAGAGTGAGAAAATATCAAATGTTATTATAGAAAAAAAACTTTATTTTGATAAATCTATTTCTATGATGGAAAACTCAGTGTAGAAAATAATAGTTCAAAACCAAGTTGATGGATGTTTTCCTTAAGAAAACATATATGTGGTACCAAACTCATAAATCTCATTTTTTGGACTACTTTAAATAGATTACTTTAGAGACTAAACAACCCACAAAAATCCAAATAAACCCAAAAAGTATTTCATGTGTAAGGAATGAAAATCCCCCCTTTTTTCATTTTTATTATCAACCAACACTCCCCTTTATAAATATTTTAGATACATTTAGAAACAAGGGATAAAAGTGTGATTATCATTACTATTTATCTAGATTTTCAAAGATATATAGATATTATAGATTCATTGAATCATGTTATTTTGGTATATTTCCATCATGTTTTCTCCCCTTAAAGGGATTAACTCAGTTTCTCTTTATCCTATGCGTTAGATAACTCTATGATGATAAAAATATTTATTATATAGTGTGTATTTCACTCATTCATCCCCTTTAATTCCATTCAAGTTGGTACAAAACAGACATAAATTATAGAATAATTAGGGACCTCTTAAATTGATACTATTAACAATTAGGATAAGATTTTTATCTCAATATAATATTCTCATTCCATTAATTTTTATAATGGGTAAATTTTCCAATGTCCCTTTCTCTATTATAATCCTTAATATGTTGTATACTAATTTAATTTTATTGAACTACTTCCATGTGTAGATAAGTTTTATTTACTTATATCATTAATGAAAATTCATTACTTGATTCTTGAATTATCTTTATCATCACTTCTTCTTGAGCTTATAGGATCGTCATGTAGTATTTCATTCCATTCCTAGTAGAAAATGGAGGTTCAGGTAGAAAATCCTTACAATTTTGTAATCAATCAAATCATATTCCCCAAAATTAATAATCATAAAATTATACATTTAATAACATTAAAATAAATAGATTCATGGTATGATACATAAATGTGTAGTATAGATACACCATACTCAACTAATAGTAGTGAATAAGGAATATCTCACAAAAATGGAATTGAGACGAGGAAGCCCTTACAGTATGTCTGAATGTATTCTCCATAAGATATTAATGCCCTGAATAATAAAATTAGATTGAATAATTAATAATACCAAAACCGTATCTATATGTAATTGATTTTTTATATCTTTATTAAGTTCATTTATGGACTTTTATATGGGTTAAGAGATTCAATTAGTGCATGTTTTCTTAGTTTTAATGACCGGTTCGCTTGTATAAGAGTATGGAAGTTCATGTAAAATGGAAATTGAAATAAAAAATTGAATTTATGAGTAATTATTGATCATAAAGAAGTTTAAATGGTCATATAAATCATTTGGTTATTTTGGGAGATGATGAATCATTAGATAAAATTTTAAAGATAAACGCTTAGATTAATTTGGTGGTTTTTCGATCATCATGAACTCATTTTGTTTTATAATTTAATACTATGTCTAGAAACTGATTAAAGAACATTAAATAGGATATATTACATATATTATGACATGTTTCAACCATAAAAATGGTTTTATGTCCATAATTGAATATGTCAATAGAAATTGAAAACTCGTCATCCTTGAGTGTGATAAATTAAAACATCTCGGATGGTGTTTTCATTTTTAGTATTAGAAGAGGGGGAAAGAGATATGATGATGAAATATTCCATTATCATAATTTAATTATATTAAATTTAATGTATTGTAATTATCATATCATTTTTATGGGGGGATTTGAGGATATAGAAGCAATATAATGGAACTTATAAAAGAAATTTAAAGAAAAAGGAAGAGAGTTTTACCTCTTGAGTACTCCTTGAGAACCTCCTTAAGGCCTTTGGTTTTAACCGTTTGGTGAGACCAGAAGGTCTTGAGAGTGAGTAAGGGTCTTGGAAAGAGATTTTTTTATATCTTAGGAAAGGATCAAAGTTTGAGTGGTGTGAGAGGAATAGGGGGTGAGGGGTGGTTTTTATAGTGGAGGAGAGGAGGGTTTTCCATTATTTTATTCACTATTTTATTATTTTGCTAAAGACAAGAAATAGTATTGATTATTATGACCAAATGTAACACCCAAAGATTTCATAGTACGTTATTTCTTCATTGTAATTCAATAACTTACACTACATGTAACACTGAGTTCTAGCGCACCATGACTTACCAAACAAGCCGTTCAAAAGCAGTTATGAATAGTATTAACTGAATTTTGAACATCCTTATAATTTTAAAATCCATATTATGTGTTTCTTAGACATAATTTAAGAAAAAATACATTTATTAAAATAAAAGAAGTATTTTTTTAAAAATGAAATTTTACTGCCTTTTAATAGCGAATCTTTTTTTAAATATAATATTTGAAACATTTATATATTCAATTTGACAAAATAAGATTCTTCTTTAAAATCGGGACATAATAATTTAGTTTTAATAAAGTTTTGGGGTTTTTATGATAACTTTCATATTTGGGAGAATAGTGAAAAATACTATATTTTAACTGAAAATAGATTTTTCAATCCAAATAATTTATATTGTTAAATTTTACATTTTAATGGTTTTCAAGTATAAATATATTATATTTTTACCATATAATCCAATGATTGTAATTGTATGTAATTTCACTTTGAAATTGGACATAAACAAGTGTCAAACTTTTGGTAGTTATTATTTCTTAAAAATACGCCTTTTGGTTTTGACAACGGGAATTAATTTTAAATTAATAAATGAAACTTCTATGTTTTTAATTTGGTAAAATAGAATTTATTATTTAATTCTGAATATTAAAATTATGTTAGGGTAAATTTTTGGTATTTTTCTGAAAACTTTTAATTTTTGTTGAATAGTGAGAAACACTAAGTTATAGTTTAAAACCGAATTTTAATTTAAATAATTATTTATTTTATTTAAATTTATTTTATGTCAAAATAGATACATAATACCTATATAAGTTCAATTTAATTCATTAGAGTCTATTTATAATAATTTTAGATATATAAAAATTTTATAGAACTTTTTACAGTCTTTAACCCACATCCTAGAAGAATTTGAAAATTCCCATAAAACATAATTTTACTACTTCTGTGAGTGGAATTTCAAAAATCCAAGATGCATGGTTAATATCAAGGAGTAAAATGTGGTTCAATAGGATAAAAATAATTTTTGGTGAATAGTAACTTTTTACTTTTATTTACCACGGTTAAAAGTCAATAAGGTAATTAAGGGTAAAAATGATATTAATATTACCCTAACACATGTCCTAATTCTATTGGAAAAGTGTATATCGACCAAAAACAACCTTATGAATAAAATATTATCATTTAGGTCCACTTGGATTAGATTAGGACATTTATTATTATTTAATTCAAAGAAGAGTTAAAAGAGTTAAAATCAAAGTTTAATTACTAAAACATTTTTAATATAGGGTTATACATAAGATAAATTCATTTATAAATATTCATTAGAAATCTAAAAAGATTTCATACATAATGG
Source organism: Viscum album (assembly GCA_963277665.1). NCBI lineage: Eukaryota > Viridiplantae > Streptophyta > Magnoliopsida > Santalales > Viscaceae > Viscum > Viscum album. Next base: position 1,070,718,362 of record OY728127.1, on the reverse strand, counting down.
TTTTTATTTATAATTTTTAGACATTAAATAATTTAATTTATTTATGACACAATGGTGATGTAGTAATTACCTAAATAATGAAATATTAAAATAGTTGATATTATAAATATCCAAATAAGTGTAATTTGAAACTTTTTATGAATTAAACTAATTTTCTAGGTTAATATGACATATTACAACTAGTTATATGAATTGTTTTCGAAGTAATAATGATGTTATGAATTTATCAAAAACAAAATACCCAATAGTTTCAAAATTGACATAAAAGAGTTTTTAAAACAAATATTATATTATTAATTGATATTCTATTCCTAAAAATATAAGTATTGGACAAAGAGCTTATATAATGATATTTGTATCATTAATTGACCATTTGGGAGTCTCTTTGAAGTATATAGTATGTTAATTATCTATATAATATAAAAATACAAAGAGACATGTTAAATTTCAAACTAATTAACTAAGAGTTAAAACTAAACGATAAGGTTAATAAAGTGACCCAAACCTGTATAAAACCTATTGGTTGAGTTGTTGTATATCCATCCCCACCTTATCCTCTAAATAAATCAGTTTGGATCCATTAGAAACCGAATATGAATTTATTATAAAATAATATTTCTAGCTTTTCCAAAGGTGCCCCTCGCCTCTCTTATAAAAGGTCACTCAACCTTCACTCTAATTCATACCTTCAAAGCCATTTGGCTCGGCCAACCCCTGCCCAAATATCCTACCAACTTCCCTAAATTCAACCTAGAGGACTTAGTTTGATCAGAAATCCCACCTAAGTATCCCTTTTGATCAAATCAAAAGGAAGAACCCGAAGAAGAGGTAATGTTTTCACCACCCTCTTTCAAGTTCCTTTCTTCTTCAACTTCTTATTTCTTTGTTATTTACATTCTAAAATAATAAATCCAGTATCTTCTATATACTGTGATGTTATTATAAATATTGTACAACCATATTCAGTATTCTATCCATCCTTTTAATGACATGTCACCATACGTGCGTACGTACGGCTTATCGTCTCCACGTCGTGGTATAATTGTTATTCAAAACATTATTATTTGGATGGGTAGGATAATGATGTGTAATTTATGTAAATAATAAATATAACATGATAATTATTCTTTATATATAATATAACATCCAATTATATATTATTTTAATATCAAAAAAATGATATTATCGCTCGTGTGTACGTATGGACTACCGTCTCCACGAACGCGATGAGATTCATTCCCCATCGTATCCATTCAAGTCTAACTCTCATTTAATGATTAAAAATAATTTTTAAGGACTTGATATCATTATGGATATGAATAAGATAAAACCTATCTATAACAAACATGGAATATGTAACAAAACATATAAAAGAAAATGAGTAAGTTAACACCCGAAACAACGATAATACAAAGATATTATTAACAAAGCAATGTTAAAAGATCATATATGATATCATATAATTTAAATGATTCTTGTATAATTTAATAACATTTATTTCACCATTATACAGGAGGTTAACCTACCCTATACCAAGGAAAAGTACAAGTTAAGGGTTATTTCACTGTCTCTTCATTATCTGAGGTTGTTTATACGTAATTATCTACTAGGACCTCTTTATCATCCACATCCATGTTTCTTAAAAATGTATTTAAAATAATTCTTAATATATTATAGACTATGGGTTAAATTCATTTATAATATTTTTTAAATTTTATAAGATTTTTATAAAGGAATATTTCCGTCATTTTCCAAACATGGTCCTTTTTAACCTTTTCAACAGAATTAAGGTAAGAATGTCTTTTTTTAACTTATACGGCAGGTGCAGCTATTTTCCGCCACTATAAAATCATTGAAGCTTACCTTACAAGCTAATAAGGATATTTTCAAAGTAAATGTTTTATTTTATAATTATGTGACTTTTAAATTATTTCAAAAAAAGAGACATTTCTCTCAAATAGTTTTGATTTCATCTATGTCAACATCCATTGATGGATTTTAAGCTTATTTGAAGTTAATTTATTATGATACAAAAATTCCATATTACATTGAAGGTTTTGTGATGTGTTTGACTGTGGATGTGTTATTTTTATAGCATTCATGGTTTATGGACAAAGTATTGAAATTTCGTATGCTAGTTTTAATACGAATGTTTATATTATTTTTAAAACTGTTCATATGAGGAATGCATTGGACTTAATAAGTGACGGGTGGAGCCCGCTATAGCTCCTCGATGCATCGGTAGATCTCATGAGACAAACTAGTTTCTTGGAACAAGGCCTTGACAAAATATTATTTGTAGTCTTGGCACAGGGCCTTGACTATTTGGTTATGATAGTCTGACATTATGAATTCCATCATTATGAAAGTGGTTACTGATATTGCATGTGATTATTCGACTAGTAAAATATCTATGTGAATAAGTAAATGGAATTATTTAATTTTATTTCTGACATATTATGCTGAAGTTCAAGTTTAAAAGGATTTTGATTTAGTTATACATTGCCTTAAATGTTTAAGTTTATTTATGAAATTTTCCACTATATTGTTATCCTTATTGAGCATCTTAGCTCAACCCTTTCTATGTTTTATTTTTCCCAGGATGCGAAAAATTGTTTTATTACTGACCTGTAGGGATAGTCTAAGGGGATATGAGTGTTGACTACGGATACTATGTTGTTGTATTTTTTTTCACTTTATGATATAATTTAAGACTTATGAATGTATCTAGTGTTTCCAAGGCTACTAAACTAATCGGTATTTTGAGACTTGATCATTTCTGATCATGCCAATGTTATGTAACAATGCACCGACTCTGGGAAACTTGGGTCGGGGCATTGCAGTTGGTACTAATGATGGACATTGAGGATTAGTATAGAATAACTTCCTATAATTTTGGTATTGTAGATATTTTTGAGTTTTCCAAGAAATACATCCCAGTCTAGATACGAGTAGGTAGAGGCAGCTCTGGCACATATGTACCTAGGGGTAAAACCCGAAAACACCTCTTTGATCTAGACTGGAATGGGAACTAGTTCACGACAACGGGCCTTACTGCACTCTTTGTTATGACACTCCCATGGGATATTCTTAGGATAATTCTCATTTTCTTTACAAATAATTATAAAGGTTTTATGAGTATATAATTCCTCAATGAAAACATCTTTATGATTATGGATTATATCCATAAACCATTCAACTTATGTTAGGTATTTTATAAGTTTGGAATTATTTATTGCAATTCATAAACTGACATAGTTTATGCTATTGTATAGAAATGGCGCCCAGTAGAAGGAATGTGAACTCCAGCAATACGTGTGATCCAAAGAGTAAGAAGGATCATATCTTTCACAGTATTAAGCCAACCTTTAGAAGGGAATAGTATCCCATGTATTCTCAACATATTAAGAAATAGTATCATGTGTTAATAAGATAAGTAATGAATTCTATGATTCCTATGGCTTTGAAGAGAAGCAAGAGAAGAAAAGGATGGAAGAGAGAAATATGGATAACGGGAAGAGGGAAAAAGAAGAATTTTCCCATATGTGACAACTGGGGGAAGAAACACCCTGGAACTTTCCTAAAGGGAATGGGAGTGTGTTATATGTGTGGAGAAAAAGGACACCAAGTATGTGACTGCAAGGGTAAGAAACAGGTTTCAAATGAACAATGCTTCATCTGCAAGGAGTTGGGACACTATGCGAACCGATGTCCAAATCATTAGAGTATTCCCCAAATGATAATATTGGATAATAATCAAGTTATGATACTACCATAGATGATGAGGAATGATTAGAGTTCTTATGTTGTTATTAGAGAATTATGTAATTTTAATGTTGTATCAACAATGTACTGGTTATAATAATTATGGAGTATATAAGGATTTTACTACAGTACTATTTCATTAAGGACTTGAGATTGTGTGGAACCAAGAAAATTGACTCAATAACAGATTAAAATTTTGGAAAATATATGGTTTAGAGAATGATAAACCATAATATGGTTCTGATACCGAGGTAGTGATTTTGAAATAATACATGATTGATTTGGATAAATAATATTGGATATTCTTGATTACCTTGAAACTGATTAATGATTTGTATATTCCATCACTGTTGGATTTTACAAAATTTTTGGATAGGAGTATATCAAGTATTCTATAAGAAAAAATGGATCATGAATGTAATCCATAAGGTTTTATGGTAATTCAGGATGTTGTAGTGTTTTAAAAGAATACATGATGAAGGTGTTCACATGTTATTACGCGGAAAAAAGGATCTTCATTGTGTATACCTTCCTTATAAATTTTGGACGGTGATTTTGGACAGAATTATTTTGGATAATTCTAGTTTGAGATTATTTTTGTATTTCCATAAAAAGGACAACCCAGAGGTCGGGCGACAACCCATCGCATTTGGAAAGGACGCGAGACTTCAACCCGCAACCGAAGGGTGACAAGGGTGTATCACCTACCACTGGCCCATGTGATGTCCTGGATTGAATAATGTAGTATTTTTAAAAAAAATTATGGTAGATGAATTATAAATTCATTTTTTTAATCCAATACGAATAGGATAAATAGAATATTATTTTTAAGTTCTATTATCTTTTAGAGTGAAAGATGAGTTTGTGGTAGAAATTAGTTAAAGGATGGGACTCTACTTGTCAATTATATATTTTTCTTCTTAACTTATTCTATGAAGAAATTAATTCTTATACTTTAGTGAAGGGATCTTAACAAAGAAAATGTGTTATCCTAATACCATATGTTTTTTTTGAACCGATGGAATTTTAAATCATTATAAATTGATGAATTTAAGGCCCTCAATTTTACACTTGTTTGTGATTGATGAACTCAATCACTACCTATAAATATTTACATTTTTCCTCCAATTATATGTCTTTAATTTCCACCAATTTTCTCCAAATCGAGATCACAATTTGGTGGTGACCCTTTCATTTCCCTTTTCCTCTTATTAAGACTAAATTTTTTTAACCTAATTTCCGAAGTGGGTTTTCCAAAAGGTATTTTCTATTGTTAACCTTTTAATTTTGAAAAATAATTTCAAATTGAGAGGAAACAATTTATTTAAGGAGGTAAGAATGTAACAGCCCTAGATTTCATAGTACATTATTTCTTCAAAGTAATTCAATAACTTGCATTGCACGCAACATCGAGTTCTAGCGCACCATGACTTACCAAACAAGCCGTTTAAAAGCGATTATGAATAGTATTAAATGAATTTTGAAAATTATATAATCCTTATAATTTTAGAATCCATATTATGAGTTTCTTAGACATAATGTAAGAACAAATACATTTTTTCAGATAAAATAAGTGTTTTTTAAAAAATGAAATTTTACCGCCTTTTAATGGTGAAGCTTTTTTTAACTCCAATATTTGAAAATTTTATATATTCAATTTGACAAAATAAAATTCTTCTTTAGAATTGGGACATAAGAATTTTGTTTCAATAAATTTTTGGTGTTTTTCTGATAACTTTCATATTTTGGTGAATAGTGAAAAATACTATATTTTAACTGAAAACAACCTTTTAAATCAAAATAATTTATATTGTTAAATTATAAATTTTAATGGTTTGGAAATATAAATAGATTATATTTTTACCATTTAATCCAATGATGGTCATTGTAAGTAATTTAACTTTGAAATTGGACATAAACAAGAGTCAAACTTTTGGTAGTTATTATTTCTTAAAAATACGCCTTTTGGTTTTGACAGTGGGAATTAATTTTAAATTAATAAATGAAAATTCTATGTTTTTAATTTGGTAAAATATACTTCATTATTTAATTCATAATATCAAAATTATCTTAGGGTAAATTTTTGGTATTTTTCTGAAAACTTTTAATTTTTGATGAATAGTGAAAAACACTGAGTTATAGTTTAAAACCGATTTTTTATTTAAATAATTATTTATTTTATTTAAATTTATTTTATTTCAAAATAGATACATAATACTTATATAAGTTCAATTTAATTAATTAGAGTCGATTTATAATAATTTTAGATATTTAAAATTTTATAGAACTTTTCACAATATTTTACCCACATTCTAGGAGAATTTGCAAATTCACATAAAACTAAATTTTACCGCTTCTATGAGTGGAATTTCCAAAATATGAGAGATACAGTTAATATCAAGGAGTAAAATTTGGCTCAATTGGATAAAAATAATTTTTGGAAAATAGTAACTTTTTACTTTTATTTACCACGGTTAAAAGTCAATAGGGTAATTAAGGGTAAAAAATGATATTAATATTACCCTAACACATGACCTAGTTCTATTGGAAAAGTTTATCTTGGAAAAAAAACAACCTTAGGAATAAAATATTGTCATTTAGGTCCACCTGTATTAGATTAGGACATTTATTATTATTTAATTCATAGAAGAGTTAAAAGAGTTAAAATCAAAGTTTAATTACTAAAACATTTTTAATATAGGGTTATACATAAGATAAATTCGATTATAAATATTAATTATAAATATTAAAATATTTCCTACATAATGGTTTTTTATTTATACTTTTTAGACATTAAATAATTTAATTTATTTATGACACAATGGTGATGTAGTAATCACCTAAATAATGAAATATTAAAATAATTGATATTATAAATATCCAAATAAATGTAATTTGAAACTTTTCATGAATTACACTAATTTCATAGGTTAATATGACATATTATTAATTTTTATATGAATTTTTTTCAAATTAATAATGTTGTTATGAATTTATAAAAAACAAAATACCCAATAGTGTCAAAATTGAAATAAAAGAGTTTTTAAAACAAATATTATATTATTAATTGATATTCTATTCCTAAAAATCTAAGGTTCGTCCAAAGGACTTATATAATGATAGTTGTATTATTAATGGACCACTTGGGGGTCTCTTGGAAGTATATAGTAATTTTATTAACTATATAATATATAAATACAAAGAGACATGGTAAATGTCAAACTAATTAACTAAGAGTTAAAACTAAAAGATAAGGTTAATAAAGTTACCCAAAACTTTCTAAAACCAATTGGTTGAGTTGTTTTAGACCCCTACCCACCTTAGAATTGAAATAAATCAGTTTGGATACACTAGAAACCGTATATGATTTTATTATAAAATAATATTTCTAGCTTTTCCAAAGGTGCCCCTCACCCCTCTTATAAAAGGGCACTCCCCCTTCTCTCTAATTCATACCTTAAAAGCCATTTGGCTCGGACAAACCCAGCCCAAATATCCTCCCAACTTCCCTCAATTCATCCTAGAGGCCTTATTTTGATCCTAAATCTAACCTATGGATCCCTTTTGATCAAATCAAAAGGAAGAACCCGAAGAAGAGGTAATGTTTTCACCACCCTCTTTCAAGTTCCTTTCTTCTTCAACTTCTTCTTTCTTTGTTATTTCAATTATAAAATAATAACTCCAGTATATTCTATATACTGTGATATTATTATAAATATGGTACAACCATATTCAGTATTCTATCCATCCTTTTAATGACATGTCACCATACGTGCGTACGTACGGCTTACCGTCTCCACGTCGTGGTGTAATTGTTATTCAAAACATTATTATTTGGATAGGTATGATAATGATGTGTAATTGATGTAAGTAATAAATATAACAAGATAATTATTCTGTATATATGATATACCATCCAATTATATATTATTTTAATATCAAAATAATGATATTTTCGCTCGTGTCTACGTACGAACTACCGTCTCCACGAACACGATGAGATTCATTCCCTATCGTATCTATTCAAGTCTTACTCTCATTTAATGATTAAAAATATTGAATAAGGACTTGATATCATTCTGGATATGAATAATATACAACCTATCCATAACAAACACGTCTTATTTAACAAAACATATAAAATAAAATGAGTAAGTTAACACCCGCAACAATGATAATACTAAGATATTATTAACAAAGCAATGTCAAAAGATCATATATTATATCATATTAATTTAAATGGTTATTTTATAATTTAATAACAATTATTTCACCATTATAAAGGATTTTAACCTACCCTAAACCAAAGAAAAGTACAAGTTGATGGTTTATTTCACAATCTCTTCATTATCCGAGGTTGTTTATACGTAATTATCTACTGGGACCTCTTTATCATCCACATCCATGTTTCTTAAAAATGTATTTCAAATAATTATTACTATTTTATAGACTATGGGTTAAAGTCATTTATACCATTTTTGACTTTTTATAAGATGTTTATAATGGAATCTTTTCGTCATTTTCCAAATAAGGTCCTTTTTAACCTTTTCGATAGAATTAAGGTAAGAATGTCTTTTTTTAACTTATACGGCGGGTGTGGTTATTTTCCGCCGTTATAAAATCATTGAATCTTACCTTAAAATATTATAAGAATATTTTCAAAGTAAATTTTTTATTTTATAATTATGTTACTTTTAAATGATTTAAAAAAAAAGAGATATTTCTCTCAAATATTTTTGATTTCATCTATGTCAACATCCTTTGATGGATTTTAAGCTTATTTGAAGTTGATTTATTATGATACAAAACTTCCATATTGTATTGAAGTTTTTTTGATATGTTTGACTATGGATTTGTTATTTTTATACCATTCATGGTTTATGGAGAAAGTATTGACATTTTTTATTCTAGTTTTAATACGAATGTTTATATTATGTTTAAACCTGTTCATATGAGGAATGCATTGGACTTAATAAGTGACAGGTAGAGACCACTATATCTCCTCGATGCATTGGTAGGTCTCATGAGACAAACTAGTGTCTTGGAACAAGGCCTTGAAAAAATCTTATTTGTAGTCTTGGAAAAAGGCCTTGACTATGTGGTTATGATAGTCTGGCATTATGCATTCCATCATTATGAAAGTGGTTATTGATATTTCATGTGATTATTCGACTAGTAGAAGACCCTTGTGAATAAGTAAATGGAATTATTTCATTTTATTTATTCCATATTATGCTTATGTTAATGTTTAAAAGGCTTTTATTTTAGTTATACATAGCCTTAAATTTTTAAGCTTATTTATGAAAGTTTCCACTATATTGTTATCCTTACTGGGCATCTCAGCTCACCCCTTTCTATGTTTTATTTTTCCTAGGATGCGAAGAAGTATTTTATTACTGACCTACAGGGATAGTCTGAGGGGATATGATTGTGGAATAAGGAGAATATGTTTTTGTAGTTTTTCACTTGATGATTTAATGTAAGACTTATGAATGTATCTAGTGTTTCCAAGGCTACTAAACTAATCGGTCTTTCGAGACTTGATCTTTTGTGATCATGCCAATGTAATGTAATAATGCACCGACTCTGGGTAACTAGGGTCGGGGTTTTACACTAAAAGTAGTAATAATTTAATGTGAGTTCGTACCAATGTCCATTTACATAATCAATTACTCAATCATGATGTAGAAATTCTTTTATTTAGTGTATATCGTAAATTTCTCAAATTTCACTATTCACCAAAAATTAAAGTATTTTGTAAAACTACCAAAAATTCCCCCTAACCATTTTTTTATGTGTAGAATCCAAAAATGAACTCCATTTTATGAAAATAATTTTTTAGATATGATAAATTTAATTTTTAATTAAAATCTCCATTTTCTCAAAAAATAAGTTTTTAAAATTATAACTGATTTTTAATACCCTGAGAAATTAACTAGAGTCTCATTAAATTATCTTAAAATAGTATAACAAAAAATATTGATTTATTAATAAATTTTATTAAAATTAATTTTCTTTTAAATAAATTTATTAATTATAAAATTGTAAGTAAATATTTATTTCTCACAAAAAAATACCAACACTTAATTATTAATTTTTAAAATATTCACTTTCATTTATAAGGTGCCTAAATTTTATTTATACTTTTATGGGTGAGGTTACTAATCATAAGTTCCATATTAATATTCATAAGGTTACATTATTATTCATAATGGTAACACTACTATTCATAAGGTTGAGTTACTATTTATTAAAAATTATGTTGATCCTATCTTACTCTAAATATCTTTCTGAACGCAATGGTGTATGTCTGTTTTTCAAAATTCAAATCAGAAAAGTGGAAAAATTTAGTTTAACATCTATGTTATAACTATCTCTTATAACAAAGTTTTGTTTCATAGAGACTCGGTGTTGCATGCATAATAAGCTATCTAATGAATTTAAATTATTTAAGAAGAAACTTACCAAAAATATTGGGGTTTCATATTAATAGTGAATATATTTGTAACATAATTTGATATTTATCAAAATAATTATAATAGTTAATATATATATTATTATTTAAAATATTTAATTAAATAATCTTTTAAACAAATACATATATTCATATTAAAATATTCTTTTACACAAAATAAAAGTGTGATATATTTTTTTTTAACATTAATTAATAAATTTGAAATATATAAATTATAATTATGTATAAGTATTATTATTATATAAAATAGTTAATTTTAAATTATTATTTTTCATAACTGAATGTATTTAAATTATAAAATAAATTACTGAGGTGTTATAAGAGTTCTTTGGGAAAATCTTAATGTTTATCATAAAATAACATTAGAAATATGTATATCCCATAAAATAAAATATAATAACAATGAAATTATATTTTAAGATTACTAAAAGAACATCCACATTGATATTTCACATGAAATAGGAATAACCCAAAGAAAGGGAGTTGGGTTCGACAATCCCCTTACATTATGTCAGAATGATTACATCAGTTTAATATCTTGGATAATAAAATTTGATTCATTAGTTTCTAAACTAAAAACCTCTTCAACATGTATTTGATTTATTATAATTTTATTAAGTTAATTTATGGACATTTTGATGAGTTATAGTGTTTAATCTCGTCATTTTGGGAGCATTTGTTTCTATGGTTTAAGGTTCGTTCCCTTGAGTATAAATATGGAGGATCTTATAAAATGGGAATAAATCCTCCTGAAGTAAAATTATTTAGTATTAATTAACTTTATTAAGTTAAATTTTCTCATATATCATTTTTTTATATGGTATGAGTATGATTTATTAGATAAAACATTGATGAAAATACTTTAATTTATTTTGGTAGTTTTTACGACTATCATGAAATTGTGTCATTTTATTTAATATTTTGTTAATATATTGGGTAAAAACATTATATAACTTATAATATTTATATTAAAATCTTATTTAACCATAATAATGGTTTTATTACTAGCCTTGAAGGCGGTAATGAAAAATGAAAACTCGTCATCCATGAAGGCGGTGAATCGACACGTCATAGAAAATGTTTTTATTTTTAGATTAAAAGGATAATAGAAGATATTTGATGATATATATTCCATTAACACAATAAAATTACAGTATATATAAGGAAATGGAGTTATCAAACCACTTTGGATAGTGTAGGTAAGGAGAGGATAATAAAAGAAAAGAAATTAAAAGAGAGTGATTGAAGATTTCACCTCTTGAATATCTTCTCCTTGAAAACATTTTTATGGAACTTGGGTTTGGTTTTTTGTTGAGACCATTAGCTCTTGGATGTGGGGAAGAGTATTAGGGAGTCAATTGGGTAGAATTTATACAATATACAAGGCATAGAAGGTATGGGGAGAAGGGTTGGTATTTAAAGAGGAGGAGAGGGGTATTTTTTTATTATTTTATTTATTTATTTATTTATTTGGATCATGACTATCAATAGTGTTTATTAACATAACTAAATATATTAAATAGATATTGATATTTCTATATAGTGGTTTTTACGTCAACTATACATCATCTATGACTCAAAAATTCATGTATTTAGCTTATATCGTAAACTATCGTATTTTACTATTCACTAAAAATTCAACAATTTTATAAAATTCCAAAAAATTAACCCTAATCATTTTTTGATGTGTAAAATTCATAAATTAACTTCATTTTATGAAAATAATTTTATAAATATGAGAAATATAGTTTTTAATTAAAATAATCATCTATTTGGAAAATACTAATTTTAATATTATAACCGATTTTATGACACTTTGAAAAACGAATTAAGATGACACAAAATTATCTTATAATTATAATAAAAAATTATATTAATTTATGAATATATTTTAGAAAAGTTAATTTTATTTTAAATCATTATATAAATTATAAAATTATAAATAAATAATTACATTTCAGAAAAATACAAACAATTAATTTATCATTTTTAAAACATTTATTTACTTATACAATGATATAATTATATCATATTTTCATTTTAAAGCTTCATAAATATTACATATACATTCATCGGTGAGTTTACTATTCTATTTTTCTAATTACTATTCCTAATGGTCATTTTATTATTCCAACGGTTAGGTTACTATTCCATCGGTATAGATTCCTTAATTTATATAAATACCAATTATTTCATTCTTCCTTTATGAGAATAATTTTTTTTAATAAGTTCCCTATTTGATTCATGTGTTTTATAATTATATGAATAGAAAATTCCATTGATAAAATTTTGTATCATTACATTCTTCCCCCCTTTTTAAATTTTACTCTTGAAATCTCGTTTTACATAATCATGTGAGGGTATTTCTTCTTCATTTATTCCTCCATTCCCCACAATTTTCTAAAATATAAGATTTTTAAAAAAAATAAGTCAACAAAGAATGAAAATTTTATTATTTTACATAATTAACACTAAATACATATCTTATGAGATCCCTATTTTTAGAAAATATTATTGGATGATTAGATATACTTAGTCTCATACTAAGGGTTTTCACTAAAATTATTATAATCCTAATTCCCAAATTAACTAAACTATGCTATAATACCAACTATAGTGACCCTACTTTTTCTTACATGACTATTATGTCATTTTAAGGATAAATAACCTAATAATGTCACAAAACTAAGATCCAATTATTTAGTTTCTTGGGAAAATTAGGCACATTAATAACATGCACAATAATAAAACATAAAAATTTATTAAAAATATTCTTCTTTATCCCTTTAATGATCATGTTCTCTTTATTACACATAGTCAACTGAGGATATATATCAAAGAAAATGGGTGCGCTAAGAGCCCAGTAAGGGGAGGAATAAGGGGATTGAATCAAAAAATAATGAGTGAGAATAATAATCATCATCATAAAATAATCATAGGATCATAACAAACATCATTAGGGAAACATTGGATAAATGCAAAGAATATGGAAATTCATAAAAATGAAACATCATGTCTTAATGGTTAAATACCACACATAGTTGTGAACAAATCTAGCATCATTTTCATGCATGGAATATGTTCATAATCATTACATCATCATTGTGAAAAAATATAGCATCATTATCAAACATGTTTCACATTATCTCATGATATACATCACATTACCCAATGCATTGGAGGGCTATATAATTTTAGGCTCACCTGTCACAACATATCATTTACATAATCATGCATGCCACGGAGAATATATAACAATTATAATCATGAAATAACCCATGATAAATAATAGATTTTAGAATTATTTCTTAAATAACACATTTATGAATGATATTTTGTGCTCTCAAATTAAATAATGAAAAACAATTGTGTAGAAATCATCACACTTGAGTGAAGAAGAAACAATCTCAAGAGGAGTCAAGATGTGAATTGGAAGGATGATTTCTTTTAGAAAATCAACATATTTGTCATAAAAAAATATTTAAAACATTTATACCATAGAAAATAAAAGTAAATTAAAATAAAATTATATTTTAAGAATATTAAAAGAACATCCACTCTAAAATTTCATATGAAAGATGAATAACCCAATGAAAGGGAGTTGGGTTCGATAATCTCCTTACCGTATGTCTAAATTAATTATTAACTTTAATGTCATATATAATCAAATTAGATTCATTAATTACTAAATAAAGAACATTTTATACATTTATTTGATTTATTATAATTTTATTAAGTTCATTTATGACCATTTTGTTGAGTTATTGTGTTTAATCTTGTCATTTTGGGAGCGTTTGTTTTCATGGTTTATGGTTGGTTCCCTTGAGTATAAACATGCAAATTTTTTAAAAATGGGAATAAATTCTCTAGAAGGGAAATTATTTAGTATTAATTAACTTAAATAATTTAAATTGTCTCATATATCATTTTTTATATGGTATGAGTATGATTCATTAGATAAAACGTTGATGAAAATACTTTAATTTATATTGGCGGTTTTTACGACCATCACAAACTTGTATCATTTTATTTAATATTTTATTTATATATTGGTTCCAAAACATGATATAACATATAATATATATATATATATATATATATATTAAAATCTTATTTGACCATAATAATGATTTTATGACCAGTCTTCACAACAGTAATGGAAAATGAAAAATCATCGTCCACGAAGTCGGTGAATCAACACGTCACACACGATGTTTTCATTTGTAGACAAAAAAGATAAGGGAATATATTTGATGATAGGAATTACATTAATAGAATAAAATTAAATTATATATAAGATTATGGATTTATCATTCCACTTTCGGTAGGGGAGTTATTGAGAGGATAAGAAAAGAAAATAAATTAAAAGAGAGGGATTGAGGATTTTACCTCTTGAATATCTTCTCCTTAAGAACCTTCTTAAGGCACATGGGTTTGGTCTTTTGTTGATAAAAAACGATCTTGGAAGTATCAAAGAGGCTTGGGATGTATTGGGTCGAATTTATAAAATATAAAAGTCTTATAATGTGTTAGTAGTAGGGGTATCAAGGGGTGGTATTTATAGGGGAGGAGAGAGGTATTTTTTTATTATTTGTATTCATTTGTTTATTATTTTGGCTGAAGAATATAAATAGTGTTTATTACCATGAATAAATATAGCAAATAGAAAATTATATTTCTATATAATGTTTTTTACATCATACATACATCAGCCATGACCCAAAAATTCATGTACTTACCTTATATCGTAAATATCGTATTTCACATTTCACCAAAAAATCAACTATTTTAGAAAAATTCCAAAAATTCACCCAAACCATTTTTTAAAATTTAGAATTTAGAAATTAAATAAATGTTATCTAAATAATTTTATAAATAATATAAATATCATTTTTAATTAAAATCATCATCTATTTGAAAAATAACTATTTTAATATTATAACTGATTTCATGACATGTTTAAAAATTAATTATAATATCCTAAAATTATCTTATAATTATAATGCATAAAAATATTAATTTATGAATTTATTTTATGAAAATAAATTTTATTTTAATTTAATATATTAATTACGAAATTGTAAATAAAAATTCACATTTTACAAAAATATCAATACTTAATTTATCATTTTTTTAAAATTATTTAATTATAATATACTATAATTATATCATATTTTCATTTATAAGATTAATAAATTTTATTTATAATTTCATAGATAAGGTTACTTTTCTATTAGTTGGATTATTATTCTTAATGGTCATGTTACTAATCCAATGGCCAGGTTACTATTTCATTGGTATAGGTTCCTTAATTCTTATAAATAAAACTTATTTAATTCTTCCATTATGAGGATAAAGTTTTTATTGAGTTCCTTATGTGATGCATGTGCTTTATATTTATTAGAAGGGAAATTTTCATTGATAAAATTTTTGGTCATTATAATTCACATCCCTTGAAAAATAAAAAAATAAATAAACGGGGAAAAGGAGGAAGCTTCTTAAAACATGAAGATATGCGGATCATCATGTGAAAAGGGTGATTAAATCCAAAAAATCACTATTGACCTCATGAAGGCCCCCCTCAACATGTTAGCATGATCCCATAGAAGCCCTCTTGGCAGATATCCTAGTCTCGTAAAGTCCCCTTATCAAGACACCTTTGTCTCCTAGAAGACCCCAAACAAGTCACCTTAAATCACACAAAATACCTTCCACATGCATTCTAATCTTGTGAAGGCTTGTATACATGTCAACATAACCTTATAAAATACCCTTGGAATGTCATCACGGTCAGGAAAAATCAATTTGATTGGCCTAGGGCCAATAAAATTGGAAAAAAAGTAAGAACATTCCCACAATCGTTGATCATCATGCGACACCTCTTGAATGACCCACAACAGGATCATGAAAATATCATAACAAAAAATACCTCCACAAACTCTAGCATGAATATACGAGATATGCACCGCACAAGGTAGAATATTACTTGGGTGACAAGAACTATAAATCCCCCCACCGTCTGGAACAAAAAAAATAGACACGATGCATCCACGATCTGTCAAATGTAGGAACAAACCTCTCAGAGAAAAAAATCACAAGATTGTAAAGGTTTTACACCATGTAAAGTAGAGTGAATAAACTAATGGATCATGAAACATGCATAGGAAATTTTCATGATCACTTGAGATCACGCGAAGGTCTTCTGGCATTAAAACTAGATTATTTGAAGGACATCATGCATATCAGATGTGTCATGCTAAACATAAATAATAAGCTAACACTGGACAAATATAACACATATATGCAATAAAGGCTAGAACCAATACTAATGTATGGGAGAATTATGAGAAGAATATATATTATGAATCTTATACACTTTGTATTAATTAACCAGATCATGTGACAACCCCAGGACATTTCGTTCAAATCATGAAATGCTTCCTTGATATAATATTTGGATCATGCGATGTCCTTTGTACATTTCAAAGTAATACACATGAATCCCTATGGTCATACCACCCAAGTCTTGTGAGGTCCTCTACGATTGATAGCCAAATATTGTGATTTCTTCTAGACATGTCACCCAATTTTTTGCGGAGACACCAAGATAGTTCATCTAATTCTCATGATGATTCCAAGACATGTCATCCTAGATCATGTGACTTACTCTGAAAAAGTCATCTAGGACATGTGGAATCCTCTAGAATTGTCTATCAGGTCATGTGGAATCCTCGAGACATGTCAGCCTGGATCATGAAAATTCCTCAACACATGTCATCTTTGATCATGTGATATTCTCTGGGTAATTCATCCAAATCATGAAACACACTTCAGATGTGTCAACCTTGATCATGCGATGGCCCCCATACATGCTATTTAGGTTATGTGACATCCTCCGGATGAGTCGACTAGATCATGTGATTTTCTTCAGGCATGTCTGCCAAGGTGTGTTCTGACATCCTCAAACATGTCAAGAAGACAAACAGAACATGTCAAGCAGACATTCAGGTCATACCAAAAATATGTCTCGGGAGAGATAACCTTGTACAATGGACATATAAAGGAAATATCAGTGTGTAATAGCCGATCAATGACATAATATGATATTCCCCCATATAAGGGAAACCTATTTATGTAATCCTAAATCAACAACATAATATGATATTACCCTATATAAATGAAACCTTAGTGTGTAAGCCCTGATCATCAGCATAATATGATATTCCCCCATATAAGGGAAACCTCGGTGTGTAATCCTTGATCAGTGGAATGATATGACTGCCCCTATATTAGGGTAACATCAGTGTGTAATCCCTGATCAACTAAACTATAGGAAATCTATTTTTCTTCCATAACCATGATGTATAGGACGCCTTCCTAAGGCAATATCTCAAAACAAGAACCCGCCTTAGTGTGAGTCCCTCCATGTATATGACATTCCAACCGTCAAGACCTAATCGCTCCCATGGAATGATCATTCTACCTCATCCACCAATAGATCAATAAGGAAACTGAACAATAAGAACTCTGATTCCTACCATAATGAGGATATGTAGGATGCCTTCCTAAGGCCCGAGCTCAAATAGAAACCCTCCCCAGTGTGAGTCCCTCCATGTCTACGACATTCCAACCATTGGGACCCAATATCTCCCATGGTCAAATCACTCTGCCTCATCCACCAGCGGACTGAGAAGGAAAATAAACTACAAGAACTCTGATTCCTACCATAACTAGGATACATTGGACACCTTATTGAGTCCTAAGATTCATATTAAGCATCCAAATGGCTATCCCAGCACATAAGTCCCACATCCATATGCAGTGAAACTGATTACTTATTATCCCATATTTCTCACACCAAGCATGGTTCATATGGGTGTAGGGAGCTACAATGATCATATCATTTATATCATGAATCTCCACCATCTCAGGAAACCTTAGTGTGTAATCCCCAATCAGTGGAATGATATTACTACTCCTATATAAAGGAATATACCTAAGGGAATTTCCCAAGGGAATGAAATAATTATAATAACTTTGATACCTTTTATAACTAGGATATGTAGGACGCCTCCTTGAGGCTCAATCTCAACACCTGATGCTTAATTTCCCTCATATATGTCATTTATATATGATATTAAACAACTTAGGTTAATTAAATACATGGGTTTTGATTACTGTTATAAACAGGATACATAAGATGCCTCATAATTGTTCAATCCCATCATCAAAATATTAATTACCTTCTTGGATGATAATAAAATTCTAAGTGACTTGTTATATAGATTCAAAATATAATAAACTACCCATTAAGGGAGAAGGATGAATAAGCTTAGATATATATAGATGGACTCATTAATAGGCCCTCTTTTACACATGGAAGGATTCGATAATTGATATTTTTTAGGGTAACCAGTCCTGTATTGTGATTAGGAAGAGAATCACAAACATATCTTAAATATATAAGAGATTATTAGAGTAGGAAACAATTCCCCTCCAAAAAAAATTTGATGATTCAAACCTCCCATATTCTTGACCATTGTGAGTTCCTAATGCCATTGGGTCTGAAACCCCAATTTAATTCCTACCTTTTGAAGTCAATTCTCTACCCAGTTATGGATGTGGGGACCTTTGGGAGTTTATATGGAAGATAAAAATAAATGGTGAACCTAATGTGAATGATTTATTAGAAATAAAACCCCTCACAATCAAATCATTAAACCATTTTTTTTCTTTCCACATGGGTGATCACCAAAATAAACATGTCGCTTCCTGATGAAACAAAAATGGTGAACCCGATGTGAAACTATCAAAAAGAAAAATGGCTAGTTTTCCATGCATCATAAATTTTTTTTTCATATCCTACATAGAAAAAAATGATGTATTCAACATGAATATTTAAAATTATAAAAATGATCATATAATATTCTATAATTTGGTTTCTCATGAAATAATTCCATCCTCTATATGACAAGTCCATGCAAGAAAAATGGTCATACTGGGAATAAGAAAGCACAATTATGTTACCCAGATATATATTACTGAAAAAATATCATGCCTACGATGATGCACTGATCGATGAAATTGTTCCTTATTGTCTTCTTGACTGCTAATATTACTCTCAAAAAAAACACCCAACACGAGATCATGTCCTAATCCAGTGATTATTATGGAAAATCATCCATGGATGCAACCCCTGCGAGTCTTATAATGACCTCACCCACCTGAAACATTTAACAACAGGTGGAGAATATAATTTTTTGGAAATACCATCAATGTAGTATGATATCGACCCCTGAGGATACCCATGAGGGTCTCCAAATGTTGAAACTGATGAGTCTACATCATCCAAGTAAAGCTACAGTAAAGATAGTGGCACTCATTGCCACCGCAAACCACTTCAGAAGTCTATCATGAGAGAATGACAATTTCCACCTTCTATATCTAATGAAGTTAGACCAAGGAGTCAACTATCATTCCCTTCTGGTTTATGTGCCTAAGAGGAGGGATTGTGATAATTTTAATCACTCTCACTATCCCACTGGTACCTTTCAGTCACATGTTGAGGGTACCCCCCAACACATTGCCACCATTGACACCCACGTATGGGAACTAATGAAGGAACATCGAGTGTGTAATGATTTGGATAACCATGAGTGGTTTCATATCCCCTCTCCCATTGATGAATCCCACTGTAATATTTAGTGATAGCCAATGAACAGGCTCATATCCCTACTCACTTGAGACAAGTTTGTGGGAATATTTCTACAGCAAGAATGTGGGACGTGCATATCCCTACCCCTATAAAAGAATCACATCAACTTATTTTGGTGGCACAAGGAGGATAGAAGTGGGATCATATCCCATTTAAATTTAATATATCTTCTAGTGTATAATAGAAATAGAAAATGTGCAGGCATACATCACTGTGCACACTTTGCTAAATTGAAATTACATTCTATCAAATATTAAAGAAATCCATTCGTATATTATGGATCTGGTACAAATATAGGGATAGGAAAATATTCCTATCCCTATAGAAATAGAAACACAACAATCTAATATATATGAACAAGTGGTTTATCTAGAGCTAGCACAAAATTTTTCTCCCATCCTAGAGGATTATCATCATTTTCTGGTAAAGGATGAGGTACCCGACCAGGATCATATTATAATTCTAAATAGGAATCACTATGTGAGAATGAAACATACCTCGGGATAGGAGAACATCCTTTTTCAAAAAAGACCAGATGCATATTCCAAAGGTCCAGGATCGGGCTCATATCCCTGTTCTGGATGGGGATCACCAAGTGAGAGTGGAACATACCTCAATATAGTCTCATATTTCTATCAAAAAAGACCGTAATTATACTCTAAAGTCTTAGGATCGGGCTCATATCCCCATTATAACTGAGGACCACTAGGTGAGAGTGGAACATGCCTCAAGAAAATCTCTCATTCCTATCAGTGTAGCTGCTTGGAATATTCCTGCATCTCATGGAATCTAGTCTCATATCCATACTTCCACTGATGAAAAACTACACCAACATACTTCAGAGGCCATATAGGAGGAGTCTTATATACCTTCTCTCATTCTGAGGTCCATCAGAATATTTCGTCGAGGAATTCACATTTAGACTGGGCTCATATTCCCATTCTAACAGGGGCTCACCCAGTGAGAGAGAGAAATTCCTTGGGGAAAGATCATTCCAATAAAAAAGGACCAGTGGAATACTTCAAAGGCTCATGATCAGTCTCATATCATCATTCTGACCGAGTCTCACCATGTAAGAGTGGAACATGCCTCGGGAGAGGCACATATTCCAATCATAAAAGCTCATTTTCATACTCCAGAATCTTCTCAGAAGCAGGATCATACTACTGCAACAATATATGGTTATCAATATATTCTGATAGCCATCATATATCATGATCATATCCCTGCATAATCCAAAAATTTAGGTCAACATATTTCAACCACAACACAAAATGAGGGTTATATCCCAAATCTCCTCAATTCTAGTATCCATGAGGTTGTTCGAGACACATTTTCAAAACCCCATGTTTCATCCGAATCTTCAACTAAAGTATAAGCTGATCATTACCATGATAGTATTCATCATTGTAGTATGAAGATAGATCACATGGAATCTACTTATAACATCCTCCATGTTCAACCTCCCCACAGTGATATCTCTTATGGGAAAAGAAATCCTCCTCTTTCCCAAACATCCTTTATAGAGAGGTTCTCAAAATGAAAATTCCATCATATAGAGAGGTGACTGAAATATCAGGGTTAACCGTATATATTTACCCCTCATCTTCCAGAAAAACTGATCTCTGGTAAGCAGGAGACCTTGAGAAGAACCTTATATAGTATAACTAGATGGAGGTACATAAATATGACCAATAGGTAGCCACTATAGATATATGGAGATATTTTTCTTGAAAAAACCTCCCCACCATGTTTTAACACCTTAATACATCTGACTATGAGACCCTAGATGAGTTATAGAATAAGTTCATGCCTTACCTATACCAAAATATGTGGTAAAATCATTAGTGAATAAATTTTAGACACCTCCCTTATCCAAGATATAAGGTTCACCTTCATACCATTAATATAATATGTTTTCAGCTAGACTTGTCTACTATCTCCATGGCATAGGACCCAAAATTGGAAAGGCATAACGTAAATCTAAAAAATTCTTGATGTCATTACATCACAACTCATTGATAACTAATCGTTGAAGACTCATCATATATCTATATTCAAGGATGGAAAATGTATAGAGAATTAAACTTCAATACAAACCTAGAATAGAAGATCCCCTTAGAGATGGTGTCTTGCAATGTAATAGCCTTTGGTGAGATTAAGGGCTGAGTAGCACATGATCGAGTTGGTCCCTATATTGAAATTCCCCCACATCAATGGTGCCAAGACATCATGAATGAAGGGAGAGGATAGACAAAATATCTTTGAAATGAGTCCCTCTAAGCTATGGGAATTCATTTTAGACACCAAAGACAAAGTCTTGGTCAACCAAAAAAATTATAGTAAAGAATAACTCCAATCATGGGATTCCATTAAACCCATCTCATACACAATCATAGTTGTTCCGAATCATATGTATTGCAGTAGTAGCTACTATAGTAGCCGTTTGGGAGTGAACCCAGCCCCAGAGGCTGGGGGAATATCTACCACCACCTCCACCCCTCATATCTTCATTCCATTAGAGGATCCAGGACATATCAACAAAAATAACAAACAAACCCCATTCCACTGGGATGGGGGAATTTACATCTCAATCACCATAACCAGGTTAATCATCCTCTGAGTGGGTCTTGAGGAAATCAATGGCGGTTCTAGATCGACCACATCCCTCTGGGATGGGAGAATTTATATCTCAATTTCCATACTATGAATCATCAAATCCTCAATTGGAATCATCTAATCCATGGAAACAAGATCAATAAATTCCAATTGTGGCCACGAATAGTCCCTAGCTCATAGGTCAGGGGAATTTTCCTCATCATCATCACTGTAGAGGGAATCAGTATTCTACAGTTTAAGAGTTAAATATCGATGGTTGAAATCCCTTATATTCCTCCTGCTACAAAAAAGACCTCTGCTATTCAGGGCCCATTTGTAAAACACAACTGGAAACTCCCTAAAATTAATTTTCCAAAGACCATGAAGGGAGGAATGTATGATAAAGGAAACCATACCCCATTAAGGTCAAAATCAAAAATATTACAAGATGGAAAAAGGTTTGAAAAATGACCCCAATACAAGTGGTGCAAAATCATCCTGTTGTGTAGAGAGTAATGGGAAAACTATAATTTCTCAGTAAAACTCTATGAAAATTGTCACCATCAATGCAACATAAAATATGGATCAAAATATAGATGCAGAGGGATGAAGTATAGAAAATTTACCCCAAGAGGAGGATCCAGATGCACATATTGAAGCCACGTGTACCTATAACTAAAGTAGGATACAAAACTTGGTGCCTCTAAATATCTAGTTATCACCTCTATAGAGTAACACTGCCAAAGATAAAGGGAAATAAGTGTATATACCCCATTATTCACCAAAAAGAGCTATTATTAATTAGATAGAGGATTTTTTGGAACAATATGAGGATGAGATACAAAGTTTCAGAAAACTCAATGATGATATACATAGGGGAAACATTCCTAATGGGTATCATATTTAAGAAGATGTGAATATTCATCCTCCCATACATCGGTAAAGTGCTAATTTTCCTAAAAGAGAGACATCTGAGTGTCAAACTAACTCTGGATCTAGGTAGTTGGTCTATATAAATGAGAAAGTCGTAATTGATCATGACTTCCCACAATTTCGGTGACAACATCTCCCTTTTCAGGGTGACCATTCAATCTTCACACATATCAAGAATCAATGGGAGATGAAAACAAGGCCACCTCATCAAGACTCTCCCACTACCTATAGATGGTAGGTGACTTAAATAGGAGTACCTATAGAAATGATCAATCCCATTGAGTCATTTTTCTACTAGAATTAAATCCATGGAAGGGAGACACACACTAGTGTAGCTCGAGAGAAATAAATATCCCAAATGGGTGGATGAAACTTTTCCACCACTCAATTTTAAAAATCCTACCTTATCCACCTTTGACAGTACAGGAGACCCAGAATAGCATCTCATTCACTTTGTATCCCAATTCGGTCTGATGATGGGCCCTCGATATCAAAATTAGGTGACCAAGGTGATGTGTTTTATACAAACTCTAATAAGGATAGCCTTTGTTTGGTACAATAGTCTTCCAGTAAGATCAATTTCAATATGGGAAGAAAGTAATAATTAATTCCTTTACTAGTTCTTCTCCACACTAAGGAAAATGATAATTTTCAACCTAATGAATTGAAAGAAATGTGAAAATGAGAGGGTGCATGACATCATATCTTGATGGAAAGGTTTGACTGATTCACTCAGCATCCCATTATCTTAGAGTCAATTTTTATATATCTATGATAAAAATCTCTAGGATAAGTTATAGAAACCTATAATCATTATAAAATATCCAAGTGTATTCATTTAGTTTACATAAATGACCCAAATTTTGGAATATTCCATTCATTAAACCTAAGTCAAGTCTTGACTCATGCCCTCCGCATAGAAGAAAAGGCTTGGAAAGTTAGAAAATATATCTATTACCCTCAAGATAGTAGTAGTTCCCATTCAAGAACCTAGGTAGGTCCCGAACCACGCAAATCCTTCTATCAAGTGGCACCAATAAAAAATCTCCCTTGTTTAGAATAAAAAAGAGATAAAGGTCACCTTGGATTTTTGGAACATATGAATAATGAATACTCCTTCCAAAATGAACAAGTACATAATTATTTCCTTGATTCCAAAGACAATAACCTACACTAGATTCCACTGCCTAGGAATCCCAATGAGTTCTACCTCACCAATCATCCGGACTACTTCCCTTTCCATAGAATACTTGGTCACAACATCCAGGATTATTTCATCTTCAAAGGCACCCACCAAATAATTTTCTATTTTGGAAAGGTGATGTAGGATAACTCCCTAAAATAGGTGAACTACATAATCATTTCCTATTTAGAAGTAGAAGGTGATTGGAAAAATGTTCTATCCAAGAGTAGAGAAAATTTAAATAGCCAGATGACTCGAAAGATAGTTGATCAAGATCATGCCACCCTAAGAGAAAAAATTCATAGAACCATAAAGGTTCCTTAAACTAGGTAATAAACAAAAAATATTCCTCCTAAAGGCATACACGAACATTAGAAAAAGGAAGATATAAAAAAGGAATAGTCATATTCAGATCCTATGCAAGCTTTGACACTTATAGATTTCTTCCCTGCCACATTTGGAGCACATGAACCACCCCACAAAATTGAACCCATATTATATGAATAGATATTATTTGGTTTTTTTAACATGATACACTTAGAAGACCCATTCTCTAATGATGAATATTCCTCTGAGTATGAGTTCCCAATACCTAACTATGGAACAGGAGTCCACATCTACAGGAACTGAGGATACATGGGATAGCAGGGCATGGTCATGCCAAATATTTCTGTCTTATCCCCATAGAGGACATATATGTAGTTGATAACTATGCTAAATCACTCCATAATTCCCAATAATGACATATAGGTGTCTAAGAACCCTCTAGTGTTTTTCTATGCCCTTTTATCTTACATTACCACCTAGCGAGGGTGAGATTATCTAATCATCCCAAACAATGGGGAGGGTTGATGTGACCTGTGACAGTAGAGGTAGATACTCCCTTTGACCTATGCACAAGCCCAAGGTTCATCTAATTTAGGCATCCCATCTCCTAAACCAAATTATAAGGATAAACCCCACCTTGGGAAGTGCCAAACTCTAGAATAGAAGTATAAAATTCTAAAATAGCTAAATTTTGTTTTAACTATGCTCGCAATCCTCGATTCACTCCATATTTCAAAATAAAATATGGAGGCACTCTTTTAATATTTCTAAATTAAAATGGAGTTCAAGATAGAAGTCACTACAAATGAGGTTTATTGAGTGGATATCATGCCATTAGAGTGCCATTTCACCATCTCATTCATAGAGTAGGATCAAGATGTGGTCATCTAGGGACACATCAGACCCCTATATGTTTCAGGAAAACTCAAAAATGTAAAAATACAAAGGGATTTTTTTGAAAAGGGTTTTAGGATGAACCTCATCCAGATTCAGACCCTTAGACATTTTTGATATAGAAAGGGAAATTTCTCTCCCACAAAGATTATTACTCATGAGTATGATAAGGATGAGAAAATAACTCTCAGGAAGATCAAGTTGAAAACTCAGTTTGGGGATCTCACATATAACATTGAGTTCATGGTTATCTATCAATACAACACATACAATTCATTTCTTGGTGGACCTTGGCTACACAACCATGTGTAAGTTCCCTCAACATTTCATTAGTGTTTTAAATTACCCATTAATGGAAATTTTAAGATACTTCATGGCGACAATTTTCCATTCATGTCTTGTGAATCCAAATATGCTAATGTGGTATTCAATAAAAAGGAATAAAAACAACCAATAGTGGATGATAATATATAAGTTCCAAACCCTAGTGGATTTGATTCCACCCATGAAAATCCTTGAGTATGCTCAGTAATGATTATGGATACCCATAAATTTGATTGAGGTAATAAACATGATCCCAGGTGTCCATGACCCTTCTATACCCAATGACTGTGTAAAAGAAAATAAGTTCCAAAATCTCTCTACAATGACTCTAGTATTAGGGAATGAAAAAGTATCTTCTAATAGCCTCTCTCATCTTGACAGTGAAATAAATTCCCTCAATCTTCCTACATCATTTGAAAGAGCCTCCACAGACTCACAGGTGGAAGAAGAAGAGGATAAAATGAGGAACAACCCTCCTATATTTGAGGAATGAATATACACCACTATTTATGAGCTCATGTAAGTAAATATGTGAATAGAATAAGACTCGTGACTTACATTGATTAGTACCACCATGCCTCTCGAGGAGCAATAGATGTATATTTCATTTCTAATGAAACATCGATATGTGTTTGCATGGAATTATATAGAATTTTCCAAACTAAATCTAGATGTGGCTACACACCATCTCGGTTTACCCTTCAACCAAAAAGGTTTCAAGTTAGCATCCAAGAGGTTTCACCCCTCTCATGCAACTAATATAGAGGCATGAGTTAACAAATTGATCAAATCCATCTTGGTTTGAAAAGTGAAATACCCAATATGGATCACAAACATTATCCCAGTCAAGATAAAGAATGGAAATATTATGTTCTTCATCGATTGTAGAGATCTTAATAGACACTTCCAAAAAGAAGACTTCAAATTGCTGATGATAGGTCTCTTGATCAATGAAAATACTAGCTTTCAGGTATTTTCCTTCATGTATGGGTACTCAGGGTATATTCAGATAAATATGGACCCTAAAGATGAAGAATCCATGACCTTCATAGCACCATAGGGAATATTTTTCTATCAGATCTGGACTTTTAGATAAAAGAATGGTGGCGCTACATATTAATGTGTCATGCATCATATCCTAAAACCTTTATTGAGACAAATAGATAAATGTTATATCTATTACCTGGTGTTAAATTCTCAATAGTGATGTGATCACTTTATAGATCTTCAAATAGTATTTGAAAAGTTGTAGTAGCACATCATGAAGATGAACCCACTAAAATGAGACTTCATGGTAACATCAGTGAATTTACTTGGATTTATGGTACACCACCATGTCATTGTGGTTGAACATGAAAAGTAATGTGTGATCCATACAATTTTACCCCCTTAGAATATCATTGAATTGAGGGGGATATAAAGGAACCAATCCTACATTTTCCATTTCATTACCAACCTGTTCAGAAAATATCTACCCTTCACTAAGAAAATGAATAAGGGAATCACCTATCGATAGGATGGGGGCTGCCAAGAATCCTTCAATATTCTCATGTAGTACCTAATACACCCACTAGTCCTGATTCTTCCAGTGTAAGGAAATCCAGTCATCTTATATGTGGACACCATAGAATGATAATGTGGTTCTCTCCTCCCATAGAAAAATTATTGGGGTAATGATAATAGTATCTTTTAACTCATTCAAAAAATGGTAAAAACTAAGAACCAGTATTCTGATGTCGAGAAGAACTACATCACACTATTCTTTGTAGTGAAAAAGGTGAGGCATTACATGTAGTTCCATGAATTTCACTTGGTCTCTCACATTGATCTGCTCATGTAGATCCTTGTACGTCATATGATGACTAGGCGTTTAGCCTGATGGGCAGTCATTCTGTAATTGTATGACAATCAGTACATGTCACAGAAGTCAGTGAAAGAGGAGACCCTAGATGATTTTCTCATGGAAGATCCTACCCCAAAATGTACACCATTGGAAACCTAACTTCTGGATGAAGTGGTTTTAATAACTGTGATACTCCTAGGACATGGGATATGTATTTTGATGGCACCTCCTGAAGTTTTATAGGAAATACATTAGAGAACATGAAACTCAATCGGGTTATCTTAGGGATTGTATTTGTTTCTACAGAATAAGAAATTTTTTCATACTCTTTCGCAATATCTAAAGGATTCATGAATAATTATCAATATTACCATTCTCTCATCACTGGCTTGGAACTATCCCTACAACTACAAATATCCTACCTAAACATCAAAGAGGTTTTAAAGCTTATGATAAAGAATATCAACAGATAATATTCCATAAAAAAGGAATAAATGGCCCCTCTCATTTGTTATGATATAAGACTAATGGAATATTTCCATTTTAATACCACGTTAAATTATGTTCCTCAATAATATAATTATCATGTTGATGCATTGTCTAATGTGCTCATAGTTCAGGTTGACCTTGATCAGGAGGAAGTAATCTTCTGCATCATGCACCAAAGGATAGTCTCATCTATCATACTCTCCATCATGGAAGAAATCAATTGGGCTAACATTTACCTAGAGAGTGATGAAATGATATCCACCCCTAGATGGATGAAACCCATAATTGACTATCTCCAAAATGGAACTTTCCCGATATATTGAATCAGAAGGGAATAGATTCGATGTTGAGTAGTGAAATTTACCCTCTAGGATGGCCCAAATGAAGAAAAATCCCTCTAAAAGTGAGGATTTGGTAGAATCCTCCTTAGATACATAGAAAAAATAGACATTCCTATAATCATGGAAGAAGTCCATGCAGGATCCTATGACACTCATCTGTATAGTACTAAGCTCTCTCACCAAATCAGGAGGCTAGGTTGCTATCTAAAAACCAAGATACAAAACTATGTGGAATTCACTAGGAAATTTCATGTATTTGAAATTCATGAAATTTTCATCCATGAACCCTCATAATTACTTCATACAACTAAATATTGTAATCCATTTATTTTCTGGGAAATGAATATTGTGGGGCCATATCCCCTAGCCACGACTAAGAAGTTTAAGTACATCCTTACTGCTACAAACATATTTTCCAAGTGGGATGATGAAATACTCCTCAAGGATGTTTGGATAAATAATATCATCAACTTCATGAAGTCCCATATAATTACCAGGTTTATATTCCTTCATAGGATAATAAAGGAGAATGACCCCAACTTATGTTCTACTAAGTTGAAGAAACTCTACCAAGAGTAAAACATCAAGTCCAATCATTCATCCTATTATAATGAAGTGGAAAATGGATAGATAGAGGCCTTAAATAAGGCTCTATTGAACATGATACAGAAGTTGGTGATCTAGTAAATGAAGTCCTAGATGGAAAATCTCCTCTATGATTTATGGGCCTACCGTACCACCAAGCATACTGCTACACAAGAAAATATGTTTTCATTAGTGTACGGAACCGAGGTAGTGTTACCCATATAAGACAAGTTTACCTTGATTCAAATAGACATCTACAAATAACTCTCAGATTATAAGAGATAAAAAAAGTGTATGGATGTATTTGAATAGCTCGATGATAACATGTTTCATACATTGAATAACCTTGAAGTATATCATAATCAGATTTCACATGACATTAATAAAAATGTCTGCCTATATTTATTCCTTTAAGGAGAACTAGTATTGGCTCTATGTAACCCAATTATACAAGGAAATAAGCATCCAATGTTGGAACATAATTTTAAAGGACCTTATATCATACATAAGGTCTATCACAATGGAGCTTACTCACTAGACAAAATGGAAGAGGAACTTTTCACACCCCCACCAATGTGAGGTTTCTTAAAAATTACATTGTGTAGCTTCCATAAAGTATTAAATTCATCTAGAACTCATGATATTAAACTATATGGAAGTAATCCTAACCTCATGACAGTAAAATGTGAGGAATATGTCTTGAACATGTGACAATAAACTGTATAGATCACATCTTTACCGCATGATGTTAAACTGTATAGAACAGTCTTGACCACATGATGTTAAACTTTATGGTAGATTTCATTACTATGTCACATTAAACTGTATAGAAGGTTTCATTACTGCATGATGTTAAACATCATGGAAGACATCCTCACCACATGATGTAAAACTGCATTGATCCCCAACATTTCTCTTCTTTCACATCGAGTCACTTTCATCCTTACCACGTGACATTAAACTACATGACTTATGTCCTTTCTACATGACACTAAACTGAATTTATTTTACTAGAACTATGTATGGATTGTTTATAATTCCAATGATATACACAGGTATTCCTTGATCTTATATCTTGAAATATCCACCACATGATATAAAATTCCCCTTCCATTTCTCTAATTGATTCCATGTTATGAGGGTAAACTTTTCAATTCCTTTTTTCCCACACCGATTATAGCTCATGTGAGCTTAGAAATTTTGGAAGGGGTTTCCTCGCATGATCAATAAATATAATCTCATGACAGGGTTATCATGGTTCTTGATGCATGACCTTAAAAGGCACACCATGAGCCCTTACCACATGATATTAAAATGCATAGTTGATGTCTCTTGTATGACATAAAACTATACATTACATTGAAACTTTATAGAGATGACCAATACCCTTGCTATTGGACTCCTACCACGCCTTCATTCAAGAAATACATGTGGCTTGATTCCTGTTATCATGGGATACATGGTGACGCTTGAATCTCCAATCCTAGGCCCATATACAACAATCAAAGGGATGAATTCCACCTTTGTATATGGGATAGACTTGCGTCAAGATTTACCCATACTAGAACTATGTGTGGCTTGATTTCTTCCATCAAAAGATATGTAGTGATGCCTAGACCTTCATTCCCAGGACTATCCATAACATTCTCATTTCACAAAGGGGATCCTATGTCCTATAGCATGATGTTAAACTAAATGGTTTCTCAAAAACTATGTGTGGATTGATTCATTCCATAATAGGATATATATTGATGCTTACATCTCTCATCCTGGGCCCAACTACAAAAATCAATGGGAATAATTCACCCCTCCACATATTGGTCAGACCTTCAAAGATAGTTTCCCATCCAAGAAATACATGTGGATTGATTCCTATGATAATAGGATACACAGTGATGCCTAGATCTTCAATCCTAGGTCCAGCTAAAAAAGAAGAAAAAAATGCATCCCTAACTACATATGGGTCAGATTTATATGGAAAATGTACTATCCACATGACATTAAACTGCCTGACAAAAACAGTATATACCTTTTCTTAAGAAATGGTTGAGTCATAAATGCTCATTTTTTCTATGTACAAGTTAGATATATGTACGGATTTATTTCACACATGATATATCTTCACAAGAAGGGATTCGACATATGAGTACCCACCAATAATCTTGTGCATAGATAAAATATGCTCTCTATATCTAAATTCCCCAATCAGTGCAATGTTCCCTCAAGGAAATCTTGTATAATTTTTCATGTTGGTTCTCACATCCTTACTGCATTGCTCAAAACTTTAAGGAAAAAAATACATCCCCACTACATGAAAATAAAATGTGATGGCCATCACCCATTTTCATTCCTTTTAAAAGGGCCAAAATATCTTGACCTTGGATAACCAAAGTATGGGGTACTTCCATCATCTTTAAAGAACCTCAATTCGTAAAAAACATTCCATGTATTGAGGAGCATAGGTTTCCAAAACACATTCATGGACCTTGTAAAGAAAAATTAATCACTCTATTTAACCCTTCTATTTATTAATAAGTTCTTAGAGCTACCAAACAGAGACATATTTTCCCCATATTAAGGGATTTTTATTCTTGTGAGCCTGAAGTAACTATGGAAGGACACATCACCCTAGGGTGTTCTGAGCCATCCCCAATATGATTTTCCAATATCATTACTCATGACTTGTCGACATCAATCCAAGATTTTAAAAAAAATCATCCCACATTTAGAAGGATGTTGGAGTTCTCTTGACCCTGGGTATGTTAATTGGGATGTTGTGTAACATTGACCTCATTTTAGGTCCATGTGCATCACAATTTTAAACCACCTACACTTTAGTCAAAGTTGTATGACCTTAAACTCTAGCCTTTTATGGTCCAAATCACATGACCTTAAACATCAAGGAAAAGAGACACAAAACTTGTCTGGTTGAAGACCCACAAAGGGTGTACTGAGAAAAGGTCAATTATTCACTCTCTAAACTCTTCATCTCTAGAGTTTAGGAAAAAATTAGGCAATAAATAAATGAGGAATAAAGCTCATAGGTATTTCTTTGTGTCCTAAGTAAAAGTTTATCCATGTTTGATAGACCCCTTGGTCTAGGAAAAATTTAGGATAATTATTTTTCACATATACTCACTGAAAAAACATGTTCTCTATGTTAGTGACACAATCTTGGGGGTTCTGAAACCCTTCATGAATATTATGTTTTCTCTAATCTACAATTCATGATTTGAGCACCTTGGGTCGTTGAAAACCTTCCATGGACCTTGGAAAAGAAAATAGGTCTCTCTGTTTGACCATGATATTGATGCATATGGTCTTAAACATACCAACCAGAGACATATTGGCCCTATATGAAGGGTTTTCTGATACTTGTGATCCTGAAGTCATTGTGGAAGAACTCAACACCTTAGAGTGTTATGAGGCATTACTAGAATTATTGTCCCATAACATCCTCATGACCTCATCACTTCATACCATGATTTACAATCTCTATATCAAAAATATTCAAGCGAATCTGATATCCTTAATGTTACATCACCATTTTTTGTACCCTTTCTCAAAGAAATATTGTGACACTCCATTAAAAAAACTTTTTATGTCCCATACCTCATGACTCAAAACCATAGTTCATAGGGCCCTAGCTCCCCAATTAAAAATATAAACTACACTAAGGTGAATGAACTCTTTCTGGATAGCCATTCCTTCATACCCAACATCATTGATCGGTCATTTGAGTCTTTGTAAGCCTCTCATGGACCTCGAAAAAAGAATTGGGAAACCTTTATTTTACCATGATATCAATGCACAAGGGGTTTAACCAACCAACTAGAGTCATCCCATCCTTGTAGTAAAGTAACCCTAATCCTTGTGAGCCCTAGTAACATTGTAGAAGAACTCTCCACCTCATGGTGTAACGGGTCATCCCTAGCATGACTCTCCCATTCCATATTTATCCAATCAAACTTTTGGTTTATGAATTATTCAACCCATGATCCAACTATCTAGGTACACTAAGGTTTCCTAGTATTTCACCCTCAACCAATATTACACCCATAAATATGATAATGATACTGATCCAAAAGGGCTTTGACATACCAACTAGAGGCATATACTCCTTGAAGTAAAGGAAATCTAATCCTCCTGAGCCTTGGAAACCCCATGGCAGAACTCAGCATCTCATGATTTTTTTGGGTCATCCCTAACATGTCTGAACCATATTTCATATTCATCAATAAATTCCTATAAAAAAGATTTTAAACTATAGGGAATCTCATGTTCTAAGATAAAATACCCTAAATAATAGAAATAGAAGGCCCAATTTGAGAGACCCTAAACTATAGCAATATAAGGTCTGAGATAAAATACTATAACTATAGAAACATAAGGTATGAGATAAAAGACCCTAAATTATAAAAATATAATTTACAAGCTAAAGGATCCTAAACTATAGTAATAGAAGGTTCGAGCTAGAATAACTTAAACTACATCACATTAATGATTTAGCTCAAAGACCAAAAAAAGAAGAGTCACAAAACCTGTTTGTTTGAAATCTCGTAAGAGGGTGGCCTGATTAAAATCCGAGATCATTCCTACTAAAACATACCCTGTGTGAAGCTTAATAAAAAATTAGGGAAATATGAATAAAAATATACAATTATTTTAAGGCCCGTCATATAGACTTAGAAAAAATAAAGTTATACTCGCTAGGTCCATTTATGTTGGACAAAGATATAGTATCCTCCCTTTGAGACATATATTTTACACAAATTGTCCTTTTGTAAATCTGGTAACCTCAAGATAACTGTATTAGATACATCAATAAATAATATTGTGTTGGTGGGAATTCATGAAAAATTATTGAGAGAAGTCTTTGCGATTTAAACATTCAAATTCATGCATTCAGTTTTACTTGATATTATATGAAGTATGGGTTTATTTGATGATCTATGCAGCATTGGATCAATGAAATTCCATTCACATCATGAATGAAGGAAAATTGGACATTAAAATATATGTTTTAAAGGATCAGTTCATTCATAGCAGGAAGAATGAGGTATCTCCACATTTTATATCCCCTCTAATGATTTAATCAAAAAAATATGTTGAAGATCAAACTATAATAACATTTGATCAGCTGAGTTGGCCAAGTTGGAAAGAGTCTAACATGAATCAACAATTGACCACCAAATATCCACCCACCCCACTTATTCTACTTCTTCCCTAGGATGAAGGGTATCAAAAGTGTATAAAATTCAATAACTCTTTTCTGATTGGCTTCTAGTGAGGATAATGAAATCAAAAGGTTGGAGTTTGAGGGAGCTAATATCTCCTAATATCTCGTTATCTATGTGTTCAATACATCCAATTGGGAATTCATCTCAAATATAAACTGAGGGATCTATTCCAAAACCTATGAATCTTCCTTCATCTATTTTGATAGGGGTGTCCCATTGTCAAGATCATGCAAGCCCCTATTTCTGTTGCCCAAATTTTGCTAGGTCAAGTTGATTTGTCACATGATTTCATATAATGGTTGGTGGTCAAATGTTTCTTCCCCCAAATCATGAATGATCTGATGAAGATGTTATTCCTGATCACAAAAGGTTTACAAGGGAGTCTCAATGATCAAATAATGGATCTACCACCAAATTATCCTATGCCATGTCTGATCCTCTATAACTGTTGGAATGGGTATGTCAGATGAGGGAACAACCATCTTAGTTGATGAAGAGGAAAGAGAAGAAGAATCCACATATACCCTTATCTTAAAGGAAACATTTTCCATTTCTCATATTAAATGAAAATATTCTTCAAAAAATTCTACCCCACTACTGGTATGGTAATCACTGGTATCAGGATGCTTCCTCAAAGAATCACCCAAATTATAAATCAACTCCATTGTTACCAAGTACAATTGGGTCAATGAAGCATATAGTTTTTCCTCTTGATAGACCAATCTATTTATCATACTACCAATGTAGGCTTCCACCTTAGTCTGGGAATAATTATATAATTTAAAGATAGGGGTTTCAGTAGGTAGAAAGATAATCCTAGCGTTGGTGTCCTCACATTCCAATATAAGCCAAAAATGGCTGATAATCATTTGATGTTTCTCTCCCAATATGTCAGCTGAGGATAGTGGAGAAACCCTATGGATGAATCCAAATTTTTAAGAGAACCAATAAGGGGTATATGTATCATAGGTAACCAGATCATCCACATGGGCTATGAGAACCTCATCCCGAAGATATATTTTTTATGCATGTTCATCAAGATAACATTCACCATTATCGATAATTAGCCCAACCAGTGCAGTATAAGGCATGAAATTAAAGTAATTGTACTAGATCAACATGTCAATGACCAAATTAGGTCCTAACAACATTTCCTCAACCCCAAATATATCTATAATCTTAGAGAGGAACAAATCACCTAAGATCTTGGTAGAGTTGTTGTATCTGTAGTAGTGGAAATGCTCCCCTATCTAGCCAAATAAAAACTGGAAAGGCCATAGATTCTATAAGGCATGTCTCCCAATTGAATATAACCCAAAATATGGTAAATTAATGCAAGAATCGGTATAGCTAAATTGAGTGGTCGTTCATCTACTAACTGAGCTACTAACTAGCATACTAACTTGGATTCTCAAGCATGCGTCTCCAACCTGGAAAAGCCAACCTTTCAAGAACATGGCCATGAAACTCTCCCACCTAAGGATTAGGAATATATCTAGCCTCACCCAGTAGTCCCTTGAGGTATACTCTCTGGCCTCCAAGATTTATAAATATGATCAGCCACAATCACATATCTACCGAGTAGGGCATCAGTGAGGCCATATAGCAATTGGCCAATCTCCAATACGATAGAGGAAAAAGTTGATCCAGTATTTAAAAGAAATTATTGAGTGCATACTCAACTCTTTAATTAACATCTCCTTCACAATGTTGAGCATATACCTTTCCAAAACTAGAGTATCCTCAGGTTCATCCGAGACACCCACAGTAGGAATGAACTGATCGTACATTTCCCCTGGGGAGTATCCTTCCCATTCGGTAGATTTACCAAAGGATGATTCTAAATTATCCATGGTAAAAATAGAATGAATTTGTACCTAGGAAAATACAACTAATCAGTTATCTAAGAAGGTATATATGAAAATATAAAATGAACTAGGAGACCCATATAGCCCCGTAAAGATGGATAGTGTGTAGTTGGTTTAGAAATAAATAACATATCCATCTAACCTAGAATGAACATGCCCATTCCTTAGAAAAAATTATAATAGGATTCATGTCCCATTAAAATCTATAGACACCACTTGTATTGTTCAAGGAAGATATAAATATACTCAAATATCTTGGAGAAATGGGTTGATGGGAAAAACACAACAATCTAAACCCATAGGGGATTTCGACAGCATATAGTACAACCCCTATGACCGCGCAACAACCATTATTACATCCTTAGAAACCATAAAATAAATAAAATTGAGGGATTTTGACACCCATTGAGATGATATATTGTATTCAGGATAAGGAATAACAATTTCATCTAGATATCTGAATCCTTATAGGGAAGCCAGTGTGATAAAGGATATCTTTGAATATCGGATAAAAAAATACTTTTTAGAACCTATTTTTTAGAGCGTGTGAGATACCATGGATTGAAATTATGGCTACCAGTAACCAAGTACCTATGGTTAGTAGTGGTGGAAGAAATATGATGGGATATGGAATCTATCTGAATAAAAGTTAGTGGAATATGTCAGAAAAATGAAAACCCAATATTTTCAAATGAAAGGAATAATCACAACAGCATCATGTGAATTGTATAATCCATAAGGGGAGTCATGGTTACATGAATTAACAAGGATCTCATGAACCAAATGACACATGGAGATCTTGTGGACCACATAACCCAAGGATATCTCATGACTGACTGACTAGTCACGAGACTCATGATCATGTGACCCTGGCATGGTCACGTGATCCACGTAATAGTCGAGTGATCATGCATCCAAACTAGTAGATCGTGTGAAACCTAAAAGATAGAAAAATAGGTAGGGTTAAATCAATTACAGAATATATATTCATGGTTGATTTAAACAACTACTAAAGTAACACATGTATCATTGAAAAATCATCTCATCAATTCTTGTGGAGAGGTCTCACAATCAGTTATTTTGGGAGGTCATAAGAAGGGGTCACATGATGGAACAAGGCTGAAAGGGATCTGGAGAGTTGGAGTAGCCAGTGAATGAGCTACCCTCTACTCCCATGTTTATAGGTAATTCCATGGAATACCAACAATCTCTCAGAATACCAAGCGTCGCCAAATACACTGATTGGCGACAGCCCCAAAGACTCAAGCAGAAATTTTCCTTCCTTATAACTAAGACCTTATCCACACGAATGTCTCCCCTGAGGGTGGGTACTTTTTGATTCCCACCAAATGATAATTAGAAAATATACAAGGGGAGACATACCCCAAACATGGGCATTATTTTATCTTCAAAACAATGTAATAGAAGGTGGATAAGATTACACAAATTGTGTATCCTTATAAAATACACATGATCACATGACCTTAAAATGGTTATGTGAATAGTACGTGCACAATGCATGACCTATGAAAGATCATGAGGAGACCCACTGAAAAGTTCTTCTATTCTTGTGAAGGTTTCTAAGATATTTTTTGATAATTTGGTGACCTCCATATGAATTCCTCTTAGTCATGTGACTTTTCATCCGGTAGGCACCTGAAAAATCATACAAAAGTCCTTGTAAAATAAAGGGAAAATATAAAAAAGGTGGAATCATTTTATGTTCATTGATATTTATGAGACGTGCCCCTAGAGTTTCAAAACACCATGGAATTCCTAGTTACATGTCTACCTTTTCGCGCAAGAGCTCTCTAGTATGTCGACATCATCTTAGCGATATGTCCACATATGTTTCACACTCATTTGAATGTTCATGATTCACATGTGTTCAAGATATTTTTTTAGGGTATTTTATTTCATGGTAAAGTAATTTTATTTGACATAAAGCTCTAAATTATTCCACAATTTTAGTGTTTAACAAAATTAGTGGATTTTTAGTTCTTCCATGTAGTGGGTTTAACTATGATTTTAAGGAATAAATGTAGATATAAGAAGATAACTATATAATGGTGTTATATATCACCATAATTATTTTAAAATTTCTTTGAGGAAACTATTTTTGAACTACATTCATTATACCATAATGAATGGGATTACAACATGATTTATATATAGTTTCAATTTTTAGTTCTTTAGGGTTTTGGTTTGGTGTATTCCGCGTGGATATTTTCATAATCACCCCCAAATATATCTTTGACATATCAAAAAACTAATAAATTGGGTGATTATTGATGTTAAAGATAGATGTTAAATTTTGAATTCTAATTTCAATGTTTAATAAATTTTGACAAGTAAGAGTACATTTGTGAGTGTTGCATGAATTGAAAAGAATGTAATAGAAAAAGGAAGATAAATAACACACCCAAGTGAGTGAGTTATTATAGATGATATTCATAAAATAATTTCTTGATGTTTAAACATGTGTAATTAATGATTGAATACACTCTTGAATAAAATGAGGACTGTTATGGTGTTTTGTTGAAGCACTAAGATATTTATTATGGATTGAATTTATTAAGATTATTAATTTATCAATATTACTCATTTAATAAGTGAAGTATATAATGGGTTGTTAGATATATAATTAAATATATATTTTATTAATTATTTCATATATGAATAATATAAGTGGATTTGATACTCATTTAAAGAGAAACAAAGTTTCTAATTGGAGTTTTAAGAATATTTTTATTTCATCACTTAAAAAATCATTTATATTGTGTGGGGTGATATTAAATTAGTCATGATACATTTTAATATATCATGAGTTCAAGGATAAATCCTACTCATTTATATCCATGATGATTATAACAGATTGTGTGATCTTAGGGTTTCTAGATTATATCAAGGATATATCTATTTATATTGGATAGAGAAACTTGTAAATCATTGTACCCATAGTTTTTAAATTTGTTTGGAGTTTGTGGTTACTGGATTAAGTGATTAAATTCAGAAAAAATTATTATTTAAGAAGAAATAAATTAAAAACAGAAATAAAGTTGTTCTTCTTATCTGGTGATTAAGGTTATTCATTAGTAGAATGTAAAAGAAATTTATTCATCGATTAACCCCATACTCAATGAATCCTTAAGGATTAAAATACCTATTTACTTATAGGTATCCATAGTGGGAAAATTTCTTCCTATTATTTGGACAATGGGAAATTTCATTATGATAAATCTACTTAGGAATGATTATTCCACCAAAATTATAGTATGGGAAAAATAAAGTATGTTTAGGCATTGTGTAGTCTTTGTTAGTATACTAAGACTCGATATATTGATTTTTGATGCATGTAGATACTCTAATTTTAAATTTTTCATGAATTAAAATATATATTGGATTATATTAGTGGCTCCATTGGTGGTATCCAATGGATTTTTATCTTCACAGTCTACATGAACCCCTCATTGGACAATAAAAAATTATGTTTTATATATAGGTTTGAAAAAATCCTTAGAATAGGTGATCAGGATATAGTAGCTTGTAAGGTATATGTTTACAGACTTACAATAATACTAAAGATTAGTATTGGTTTATCCATTATTTATTTTATTTATTTTCTACATATGTATCGTATATTTAATCATCCAATTAGGTGATATTCTTTTTAATGTATGAATTTTATACCAAGAATGAGTTAACTATGTTAGTACATGGGTGTATATTATTTATATGGCTAGAAATAAATTGGGATTCCATTTTTTAGGTTGATATTTATTTTATGGATGTTTATATTACTTTTATACTATTGT
This sequence comes from Viscum album, assembly GCA_963277665.1. Lineage (NCBI taxonomy): Eukaryota > Viridiplantae > Streptophyta > Magnoliopsida > Santalales > Viscaceae > Viscum > Viscum album. The sequence goes on along the minus strand of OY728127.1, from coordinate 1,070,677,967 downwards.
GTGTAATGATACTGAGGGTATATTCACCCCATGTGATCTTACATGACCCTCACTGATAGTTAATATCCATTAATATAGGTAGAGGCATTATTGAGGTCATTTGGTTTTTTCAATCGGGATATTGAATAGATACCAAAGCTAAGATATTACAATATCCAATACATATTCACCTGTATTACATGTAAATATTACATGAACTCATTTTGTTAAATGATTTAAAATCATAGTAAACCAAAATCTTACTCAAGGAAATATATTTCGTCATCGACTACCAGTCCCTTTTTCTAGAAAGACTCTAACCCCTTCATCTAGTGCTAAGTACAACCTAAAGTCTCAATATGCACAAATCATTTCTCAAGAGTAATTCAAAACTTCAACAATAATTTTGACTCCAAATATATTTAAATAATTATAATTGATCTATAATTTGGGATTAAAATAAAAATCTTTAATTTTGTTTAAAGTAAACTAAATATAATTATGTATATAGAATAAAACATCTTAAGTTAACTATATGAAATTTATAAGAATCAACTTAAATAATTTAAATTAAAATATAAAAAATTTCTCAATATAAACAATTAATATTCATTAATATTTAGATATTTAAATAAAAAAATAAAAAATCATAAATTTATACTGATGGATAGAAGCATTAATAAAAAATACTATCTTACAAAACAGCTTTTGGTATGGTCAAAAGTTATAAAAATTCAGTGTAGGCCCAAAGGGTCCATGATGAAAATTGTTTTTAATCAATTTAATTTTTTAACACTATATCACAAACAATGATATAGTTTACTACTACCTATGATATCTTATAAGACTATGACATCAACTATCATTGACCTAAATTACCATAATATCCTATATCGATTCACCTTATATCATATATAATGATGTGTCCATTCAGGTCATGAAATGAAAATCCAAGGATGTCTTGTTATATCATGCTGTATTTTTTTAGTATTAAAGAATTGGTAATTTTAAATAATGTCATATTTAGAATATATTATTGGTATTAATGAACTCAAGGGAGATTGACATCATTATGAATTTGTTTTTAAAGTTTGTTAATACCCAACCATGTTGGATTTGATACTCATGAGGGTGATGATGTGATCAAGTCAATTTATATGTTCCTCACATGATGTGTTGTATCTATCATGGATAATGTAACTTGGTTTATATCATCATGATGTTAAGATAATTTGAGATGTTTTGTGAATATAATCATTTAAGATTCTAAAATCATCTATGGGATGACTATGGAAGGATATTTTAAGTTATATTTGGAAATCAAGAAGATACTAGAATTTATCATATGCCTTGGTAAGATCATAAAAGAGTTTCATGAATAAATATATGGAAATGTTTTTAAAAAAATTCATTTAAGAAAAAATGAATTTATTATCTCATAGAAAACACTTATAGGATAAATGATCACCTAGAAAATGAATAGAAATAATGATTTAGTTACTCTTTTTTATGATAATGGAATAGTTAATTATCTGCATGATTGAATGTTCACTGGGGGTGGAGATCTCTCATAAACACTATCTGAACTAATTTTGTGATTTCATTAACCTATGAATAAATTTTTACATATGTATTTTATCCATTGATGAGGAGTTATGACACACTAACATAGTTCATATATATATATATATATTGAAATTGTGTATTGTATGTACTCTCGAGGAGATATCCTTGTAATTAATATGGATCTTGTTATTTCACATGCCTATCACTTAGATGATGAGGAAAGATAATAAATAATGATGCTAAAAATTATATAATTACTTTGAGTTGCTTTCCATGAATAATAATATATTGTGAAACATATTTTGTATTTTGAAGAAGACTACATAAGAAATAGAGACTTAGAATTAAAATAATTTAGTGGAAACCATGTTGGAAAAAGTTATTCACAATGGATTTGAGTCATGATATGATTTGGTTCTAAAGAAATTAAATGAATACATCTACCAATGCATCACATAATAATGTTTTTTTCATTACACCATAGTGAGGTGACATAGAGGGATAATTTACTCTAACATTAAAATCATGTCACAAAGATTACTTGTTTTGTTGTGATGAATTTATAAGGAATAATAGGATATATCCTTCACAAGTTTCATGTTTTAACATGGATATGTGAGTTTTGAGTGCAGTTTCTTCCATTAAGTAAATTTAAATAGTCCATAATTTAATGGTTCATTCCACAATGCTTTGGACTGAGAATTATAGAGAACTGAGGTTCATGGACATTTCCTCATGATGAATTTATCTACACCATAAACTAGTCAAAGTGTGTGTGGATATAACTGGATTTTGTGGAGTGATATAATTTTATATTTTTGGTTCGTAATTTTTAATGATATTTCATTGTGATGAATCTTATTATGACATTATTTTTTATGTTATTCCATGATAAATAGAATAATTCCATAATCTAGTAAATTCTTGAAAATTAACAAGATTTAAATATCCTATATTTTAGGATATGTTTGAAAAACTTTAGGAGGGATTAGCAGTAGTCTGTTAGATGAATTTGAATTATGATTTAATGGATATGACACATGGAGGAACATGAGGCTATCTAGGATTCGTAGACTGATCATGATCATTGATGAAGATGTAGATGTAACATCCTACCTTAGTACACCCATTCCACCTAGTAAAAGCACCATATAGCCTCAAGATATATCTTTAATCATCAGAGGTTAGATTCTATAACTGAGGTAATATGAATATCACATGGGGAGAAATTTACCCTCTAATGGATCATCCAATAAAAACACACATAATCTGAGTAAAATTAACACAACTCAAATTGATAGCATAAAACATTGAAAAAACTATAACATATTTCCCATGAATTCCTACATCTGTTTCAACTAAAAAACATATATATCAACATTATAATACAATAATTACTATATAGTAAAACTAAAATAAGTCAAATAATATAAGATATTAACTCTATAAAAAACATATAAAAACCCTATCATCTTTATCACAATGATCTTTAATTCAAACTCATAACACCTAAGGATCCCTTATCATTCCTATATAGTAACATATAAAGGATCATTACCATGGGATGTGAATGTATAAGGTGTGATAATTATTTCCCAATTTAATGCAAAAAATATCCCAAATGTGTCATGGTTTCCAATGTATTATGAAGAGGCCATGCTTAATGGTTGTATTTTTTGTCATAAGGGATGTTATCTTAGTGTGAAAAATGTATTGAATATGTGTTAAAGAAAATAGAATGACTTATATTGAAGTTCTCTTGAGATTTTTTTTCATTCCGTAAATGAAAAATGAAGACCTTTCCAATATTGTTATAGAGATTCATACAATTTAAAGGAAGATTAAGTTGAGTATTAGGAGTTGAGAAAGGCATTTAAAGTTTTAATTTTCTTCCAAATTACATTTCATAATTCATTATATAATGTTTTGGGTTATAGACTGATATAGGAAATGTGTTTTAAAGTGAGATAATAAAAAAATAGTTCCAACTGTAACAATGCAAATTGTTATAAATAAAATTCCCCTTATATTTAATTAAATGCATAATTATGTAATATGGTTATAAAAAAGACATAAATTTATTCAGTTTTATTTTATCATATCAGATTTAAAATAACATTAATAATTATTACCATTGATAATTGATCCATTGAACATTGATCCTCTAATTAGAATAAATGCAGGGTTTTAACAAATACAATTGACACAGAAAAATGAAGTGATGGCCACAACCAGTAGGATCGTACCCAAATAAGACCATTTATTAGAGATTATGAGGGATATATAACCACTATTATTTTCCCTTGATCAATCCCAAACTGATATCCAAAAAACTCGAGAATGAGAGAAACTTTTTATGGGATAAGTTCAATCTCATCAAGATCACAGCCCAAACCATGTATGTTGAACCACCCCATGAAAGTCACACCATCGCCCACCTTACCCTTAGGGAATTTTATAGTGTATTAAAGATATATTTATCAGGAACATAATAATATGAATATGTATATTGTATTTTCAATATAATAATTCTCATATTTTATTCTTATCATTAATTTAAAAATGATTTTTATTTTTATACAATAAAACACAAATTGTATTTTTATTTAGTATTAAACTTAAATTAAGAAGTTTATTTTGATGAATTAATGAATTTTTCAAATAAATAATATTATAAAAATATTATTATTAAATAATTTTTATTAAATATAAATTGTTATATAATTTTTATGAGGTCATATGTAATTTTTATAAGGGTACAAAAACTGTTGTTGTCAAAAAACTTATCATTTCTCAATAAATGTATATTATTATTTTAAAGTGAAAATTCACCTATTTAGAAAAATATCTAGATAAAATGATTTTTTTTTTGAATTATAATTTCAAAAATATCCAATGGTGATTTTTTTTTAATTTTTTGAGATAGTCAAATTTTCGAGTAAGAAATAAATACGGTATAAAGTACAGTATGTGTTATGACATCATAATAACCCAAAAGTAATTTAATAAATAGTATAAAGGGTATAAAATACCAAATATATGTTTTCCCTTTAAAATAATGTGACTTTATTTTTATTTTATTAATTTTATAAATCCATTATGAATCCTCTTAAACCATTAATATATTTTAAGGTTTTAAAATCATTTCATTCAGAGTATGAGTCACTTACACATAAGCATGGGTATTATTCTATTAATTTAGGTCCTTGGAATTATAAAATAATTAAAAATCACTCCCATTTGGTAGAAACCATGGGAAAATCAATGTTAAGGTTTTTGTTTTTGGATATTTTATTATATAGAGTCCAAAACATAAGATTGAGAAATAATAAATAATTTACCACTCTTTTCCTATATAAACCCACACAATATCCCATTTATCTTGACTCAAAATACATGTATAACATCCTTAATCTTCTATACCCTCTCTAAAGTCCTCTCAAAGTGCCCCCAAGATCTCAAGAAGCTCCTACCAAGCATTTGGATTCACACTCTCAAGGTTAGGGATCCTCTCATTCTCCCCTTTATTAAAGTTTATTTATTGTATTATGCCTTTTATTTCCAATTCATAATGTTTGGATATTTAACTAAATGTCCATATTACTTAAAATTTTATTTCCAAATTATTATATACCCATTTATCTCACATCAAACCTTTTTATAATTTTTAAGTGATGTTGTTATGCTGTTGAAATTTCACCCTGATTTTCCATGCCAAAATAATTGTGTAGTGAATACCATACCCATTACCTATCAAGGGTGTTAAAATTTATACAATTATAATTATTTTACTTGGTAATTTCATTTATTTATTCCACACTCCTTGATATTGGAATAAAATATTACGATGAATGAATCCATTTTGTATGATCTATGTGGCACACCTAAGCATGAGAATGAAATGAAAGTGATAAGTGCGCCCAGAATTATATAGCACTCCAATGAATTGGGTAATTTTTACTTTCATGAGAGGTCATGTTGGGATAAAGATTAAATATTATTCCTTTATGGGAATTTTTCCATTATGATTTATTTTTAGTTAGCCTTAACATATGTTTATGATGCATAGTATTAAGTTGTTTCCTCATTACCTATGTTGACTTTATGATTATCATGTTATATCATGCCTCTTTGTTAATGTTTATTATTATAACTTCTTTTATTCCACATTGATATGCCTATTGTATAACATGTATTACTTTATTCATATTATTACATGTCAATTACCTTACTTGGATTTATAGATCACACCTTTCTTATGTATGTCTCCAAGTTATCCCGTGCAATTTTAAGTGTGAGAATGTTAAGGAAGTTTTCAATAAAGATGATGTTTTCTTGTTTTAAATTGTATTTTAATGTACCCAATTCACAAAAGAATAAGAATTATCAATATTCTGGGTTTTATTATGTGTAATATTCTTTAATAAATCATGAATTAATGTGTAATAAATAAAATGGTTTTCATAGTTGGTATCAAAGGAAAAGTTTAGTTATTTTGGGATTATAATTAGAAATCTCTACTAAAATCCTTATAGATAAGACTTTGTATAAGAAAAAATCCCTAAATTTTTGTAAGTATTGAGTAAGTGGTTTATCAAGAAAATACTTCCCTATCATGATACTACAAGTGGATGTGGTTCTGGAATATATGTACATGAGGGTACAACCCAAAAAACACTATATTGAGCTAGACTCGACTGGGAACTGATGCACAACAAAATGCCTTTTTGCACACCTGGTTTGACACTCCTTGGGAATATGCTTTAGTAAATTCATGAGCACATTATGAACCATTATTAAGCGAAAAAAAACCCATAATAATATATGTTAGGAAATAGATCATGGATAACACATATTGAAGCATAAATATTCATAAGTTAAGAAAATACATGTAATTTATAAGTTATATATTTAATTTAATTGGATTACCATTTATGTGTTTAATAGTTAAACAATAATCATCCCTAATTTTTCTTTTATTCTACTCAATGGCTATAAATATAAGGAATCAAGTAAACATTCAATGTGACATGAAATGTGATAACTACCCCAAATGAGATGGCCATCCTGATGGGAGTGGGAATCACAAACTTTATGAGAATACTCTCCCAGCTGACTTAGGTTCTAAATAAAAACCTAGACCAGGAGGATAATCCAAATCCCCCTAAGAGAGAACAAGCTACAATTGAGGGATTATGTGATAAAGGCATCTGAATTTCAATAGATCATCTGATTCCTTAATAGCGGAACAATGAATCAAACCCATTGATAATATCTTCTCTATCCTTCAATGCTCTGAAAAAGATAAGGTTATACTATTTATTTATCTATGGAGGGATAATATGATCAGTGGTGGACATTGATCAGGAATACGAAGCCTGTGTAACAGATCTAAGTGATGGGGTGGAAAAAATTCAATAAAATGTTTTTTGATAAATATTTTCCTCACACTCTTTGAATTAAAATGGAAATGGATTTCATTTACCTGAAGAAAAAAAAGATAGAGGATCTATCCAAGAATACAAGGAAAAATTCACAAAACATTCATGAAACACCACCGATTTTGTCATTACCCTTGAATGAAAGGTTAACCTCTTCTTTGGTGGGATAAAACCAAGTCTATAAAAATCCCTGGAGATCCAAGACTTTGATAGCTATGAGAAAATTTCCCGATGTTCCCTAAAAGTTGAAATGGAGATCAGATAATCTCAAGTGTATCATGGGTATAAGAAGTAGAATGTGGAGTTTAATTTTGGAATTTCGATAGATAAATTTAATGGTTCCAAGAAATCTCAACATCCCACTTGTCAAAGGTGTGGAAATAAGCACCCTAGAAATTTCCTAGGGGAATGAGGAAATGATTTAGGTGCATGAAGGAAGGAAACCAATCTAACGATTTCTGATAAGAGAAATCCACTAATGTGTTAGAAGAGAGTAATTCTCTAGTAAACTCTCATCACATATTTTTTTGCTTCAACTGCAAGAAACCAGATAACTTTTCAAAACAAATTCACTAAGCTAAGGTTTTTTCACAGACAACCAACAACCTTCACTATAGTATGGGAGAGATTTTTTCCATCACAGCTGTTGTGGTGAATCTCAACAATAAAATGGTGACATGTATTCTAGTTATTCATTAATGAATAGAAAATGTACTTTTGAATTATGGTTCTATGCATTCTTTCATATCAAATAAGTTTAGTAGAACTATTCAAACACCACCACAAATAATGGAAGTAGATCTGTCACTGAAAACATAAAATGGAGAAATTATTTCATCCCAAGTATATAACTCCTCCCCTGTCAAAAGTTTTTGTATGAACACCCAAAAAAACCTTTTCATACTCCATTTTATGGAATTTGATGAAATTTTGGGTATGGATTGTATTTATTTGTATAGATCCAATATAAATTTCCATGAGAAGGAAATCACTCTCTATATTGATAATCGTCACCCGATTATGTACAAGTGTAAGGAGTAGGATGAATCTTATTTAGCATCAACAGATCAAGCACATATATTATTACCCCATGAGAAAGAATATATATCTCAAATGATTCATTCTAAGGGAAGTATCATCCTTTAATATGTGACCATTGTAAGGAAATATACTAAGGTGTTTCTGGAAGAATTGACTAGCCTTACTCCTAGTCAAGTGGTTGAATTTTAAATCAATCATATACCTAGGGCATTTACATTATCCAAAACTCTATATATAATATATATTTTGGAACATAAGGAGATGAAGAAACAAAAAATAGGATAATCTGGATAAAGGGTTCATACACCCAAGTGCTTCACCATGGGGTGTACCAGTCTCTTAATCATGGAGAAGGATTAGTCAATGTTCAATTACATTGATTATAATGAGCTCAAAAAGATCACAATAAAGAAATGATATCTTCTTCCACGGATTTATGACTTTATAGATCAGCTACATATAGTATAATACTTCTCCAAGGTGGATTGATGGTCAGGTTATTACCAAGTTAGTGTGAATAAGGATGATATCCCCAAAACTTCTTTTCGTACAAGGTACGGGCACAATGAGTTCATAGTAATGCAATTAATACTCAATAAAGGTCAATAAATCTTCATGTAATTGATGAATATAGTCTATAAATATTACCTCAAAAAAATATGGTATTCTTTATCAATAATAATCTAATATAATCCAAAAGAAAGGAGGAGCATGATGAGTATTTGAGCACTGTGCTAAAGACCTAACAAAAGAAGAAGCTTTATTCTACGTACGAATATGTGATTTCTAGTTAAAGTAAGTATCATTATTGGGTTATATCATCACAAGAAATGTGATATCTATAGACCCTTTAAAGATAGAAAAAATTGAAGGATGGATGATGCCAACATTTGTGATATATATTCATAGTTTCTTTGGATTACCTGAGTAATATCATTAATTTGTGAGAAATTTCTCACAATATTTAACCCATCTAACCAAGATAACTCGAAAGGCAGTCAGGTTTTCTTGGAATAATGAATTTTAAGAGAGCTTAAGGAGTTAAAAAATAGGCTTATCACTACAAATGTACTCCAACTACCCACTAGTGGAGAACTTTTCATGGTATTCATCGATGATTCAAAGAATAGATTGGGATGTGTGCTAATAAAAAATAAGAAATTCATAGCCTATGCTTCAAGGCAGTAGAAAGTTAATGAAATTAACTAACCAATACATGATCTGGAGTAAGATTCAATGATCTTATCTTTAAAAATAATGTGGCATTATCTCTTTGGGTAGAAGTGTGAAATATATATAAATCACAAAATCCTCAATTATATATTCACATAGAAAGAGCTAAATATGCACCAATGAAGATGGTTACAGCTGATCAAGGATTGTGACTGCTCAATCCACCACTATCTTTGGAAATAGAATAAAGTGTAAGATTCTCTAAGTAAAATAACCCATTAATTTTATCATTGATGATAATTGAAAAGAATTTTATCTTCTAAGATTTCAAAATGATGGACATGAGAATCATAAAGGAACGAACATTATCAATACTTTTACAAATGGTTGATAAAATTTACCTTCTAGAGAGGATGAAGTATGTTCAAATATTTGATGTGGGAATTCAAAATAAAGAATAAACTATAATAAAAGGGAAATCCTTGAAGTTCAATGTTAATGAAGAATTTTGTAAGATTTGGGTCATGACTATGTGTACCATCAAATCCTGAGTTAAGGAAGGAACTATTAGATGATGCACATAGTTTTACTTTCTATATCCATCTAGGAAGCAAAAATATGTATCAAGATTTATGAGAGAACTATTTTTGGGAAAATATGAAAAAGGCGATGAAAAAATATAAATTAAAATGTCTTGTACATTAGCAAGTGAAATAAGAAAGTAAAAAAATTCAAGGGGATGATGTAACCATTGCACATACCTACATGGAAATGGGAAAACATCACCATGAAATTTTTAGTTGGTCTCCTAAATACATAAAATAGAAATAATGTTATATGAGTTGTGGTGGATTATTTTATAAATACTGCACACTTCATTGAAATTTTATAAGACTTCTCACTCAATGAAGTTGCAAGGATAACCTTAGAGAAGTGGTGAGGCTATATGGAACACCACCATCGATTGTATCTGATCAAGATCCAATATTATTCCTCTGAGTTCTAGAAGAGTCATAAACATACTCTAAATACTAGGTTAAAAATCATCACAATTTATCACCCTAAAAATTATTTCCAATATGAGCGGACTATCCAGACACTCGAGGACATGTTGAGAACATGGTCAATTGACTTCAAAGGAGGACGGGATAAACAACTTCCTCTAGTTGAGTTCTATGACAATAGAAGTTTACACTCAGGCATCCAGATTTCTCCCTATGGATCCCTTTATGGGAAGATATGTAGAACACCGACATGTTGGGTTGAATTTGGGGAATAAAAACTTGTAGGTGTTTAAATAGTAGAGAAAATTGTGGAAAATTTTAAGACCATTCAATATCACATAAAGGTTTTTCAGAGTCAATCTAAGAGATATGCTGATAATCATTGATGAGACCTAGAGTTTGATGTTAGGGACATGGTGTTCCCCTGTATATCTCTATGGATGAAACAAATGGGATTTGGGAAGAAGATAATGTTTAGTCCAAGATACATTGGTCCCTTTGAGATCCTTGATCACATTATAGTGGTGGAATATCGACTAGCACTCCCACCTAACCTATCTCAAGTACATGATATATTAAATGTATACCTCTTGAAGAAGTACATACCAAACCCATAAAATGTACTCAATCCTTTGATGGTTTCTTTGGATAATTATCTCTCATATGAGGAGCATCCAATGAAGATATTAGATCATATAGACAAATTTCTCTGAAATAAGTAATACACCTAGTCAAGGTGTTGTAAAGAAACCACATGTTTGAAGAAGTGACATGGGAACTAGAGGAGGTGATAAAATAGATTTAACCTCATCTATTTTAGTGTGGGAAATAAAAATTTTGAGGTTGAAAATTCTGATGGGGGGAAGATTGTAATGACTCGAATTTTTATAAATAAAATTCCCCTTGTGATTTAATTAAATGTCTTATTGTGAAATATTGTTATAGAAAACACATGAAATTATTTTGTTTTATTATATTCTACCAGGTTTAAAAGACTATTAATCATCTTTACCATTTATAATATAGTCATTTAACACTAATCCTATGATTAGTATAGATATAGGGTTTTAACAAATCCAACCGACATAGACAAAGGAAGTGATGGCCTCAAACAGTAGGATTGTATCCTATGAATCCCATTTATCAGAGCTTCTAAGAGACATATCCTCAATAGTATTTTCCCTTTATCAGGATAAATCTAAGATCCAATAACTTAAGAATGATCAAAACTATTTATGGGAGAAGTTCAAGCTCATCCAGATCACGGCCCAAACCATGTATGTCGAATCACCCCATGAATGTCTCACCATCTCCCACCTTACCCTTAGGGAATTTGATGGTGTATTAAAGGGATATGTATTAAGAACATAATAACATGAATATTAATATTTTATTTTCAATAGAATAATGTTCATATTTTTTTTCTTATTGTGACATTATAAATGATTTTTATTTTTATACGATAAAACACAAATTGTATTGTTAATTAGTATTAAATTTCAATTAAGATGTTTATTTTGATGAATTAATGGATTTTTTGAAATAAATAATATTTTAAAAAAATTAATAAATATTTTTATTAAATATAAATTATTATATAATTATTAGGAATTCAAATTTAATATTTATAAGGGTTCAGAAACTTTTATTTTCAAAAAAACCCAATATTTCTCAATAAATATCAATTTTTATTTTAAAATTAAAAATTCAACAATTTATAAAATTATTTAGATAAATTGAATACTATTTTTTTCATAATGTCAAAAATATCAAATAATGAATTTTTCATAATTTTCTGAGACAGTAAAATTTTCAAGTAAAAAATTAAATATAGTATAAATATATAATGTGTAGTATGACATCATAATGACCCAAAAGTAGTTTAATAAATACTATAAATGGTATCCATGAGCAAATATATGTTTTAAATTTAAGATAATTTGATTTTATGTTTATTTTATTAATTTTATAAGGCCTTTATGATTCTTCCAAAACCAATAATATATTCTATGGTTTTAAAAATCATTTATTCAAGAGTATGACTCACTTCCACATCAGCAAGAGTATTATTTTATTATTTTCATCCATTAGACTTATAAAATAATGAAAACCACTCCCATTTGGTAGAAATAATGGGGAAACCCCATGGGAAGGTTTGTGGTTTGGTTTATTTTGTTATATAGAGTCGAAAACCTATTTTTGTGAAATAATAAAGAAATCCCCACTTTTTTCCTATATAAACCCACACAATATCCCATTTATATTCTCAAAAAATACTTGGATAATGTCCTTAATCTTACCTCATCTCTATATAGTCCTTATAATTTTACCTCAAGTTCTCAAGAAGCTCCTCCCAAGAATTTGGATTCACACTCTCAAGGTAAGGGATCCTCTCATTCTCCCCTTTATTAAAGTTTATTTATTATCTTATACCTTAAATTTTAAATTCCTAATGTTGGGATGTGTATTTAAATTTCCCTATTATTGCCCATTTTATTTCCAAATGATTATATACCCCTTTATCTCTCATCAACTTTTTTTATAAGTTTTTAAGTCATGTTGTTATGCTACTGAAATTTCACCACAATTTTCCATGCCAAAAAAATTGTGTAATGAATACCATACCCATTTCCTATAAATTTTTTTCAACTTTATACACATATAATTAATTGAATTTGTAATTAAATTTATTTATTCCACACACTTTGACTATGGACTAAAATATAATGATGAATGAATCCATTTTGTATGATCAATGTGGCACACTTAATCTTGAGAATGAAATGAAAGTGAGAGGTGATCCTAGAATTATATAATACTCCAATGAATTAGGTAATGTTTAGTCTCATGAGATGTATTATTGGGAGAGGGAGTAAACCTAATTACTTTATGTGACTTTTTCCATTATTATTTCTTGGCATTTATCCTTGACCTATGTTTATGATGTAGTGTGTTGAGTTTTTTCCACATTTCCCATGTTGCCTTTATTATTATCATTTTATATCATGCATATTTTTTCATGTTTATGATCATAACTCCTTTTATTACAAATTTATATTCCAATTTTCCAACATATATTACTTTCTTCATGTTATGCAGTGTTAATTACCTTACTCAGATTTAGATCTCACCCCATTATTATGTATGCCCACAAATTATCCCATGTAGTTTTAAGTGTGAGAATGTTAAGGAAGTTTTCAATAAAGATAATTTTTTTTATATTTTAAATTGTTTAAGTAATGTTACTAATTCACAAATACACTAGACTTATTTATATTTCGGTTTGTATTATGTTTATTCTTATGTAATAAATCATGAATTAATGTCTAATAAAAAGAAGGTTTGTCATACTAACTAACATCCAACCCATCACCCAAAAAACTAGACCATATGGTTGGATAAGATTAAAGGTAACAAGGACAACCAAGGAGTGGTAGGGGAATATTTTTTAAGGCTTTGTAGATCAGTACAACCTACTCACAGGAAGGGAGAAGACTTGTGTAGGGTGGTATGTTTCCCACCAAGATTTTGGCCCTGGAAGAATTTTATCAAGACTTCTACAATGCGATGAGGTTTATTAAGAAGCGTATTTTTAAAGGATAAAATAATTTGGGATATGTTCTATTTGTTAATTTTCATCATTTCAACTTGGTAACAGGCTGTATTAAATGGTCTCATTGTATTACAGACATCTTCATGCTTGATCATTCATTTACAAAAGTATCATGTTCTGACTAATTCAACCATGCATGAGCTTGACTATTGAATGAAGATCAGTTCATGAGGATTAATGTCTAATAAAAACACTCCCATATATTCATCTAGTAAACATGAATCCATATTATTATAAACATGTATAATTTTAGTGTTGTCAATGGAAAACTCATGTGATCTTACGAGATGATAGGATAAGAAATTGTCACATATAAGATTAAATTCATCACAAATAATATTGATGTTTCTTTTTTCAAAATATAATGATGTTTTCTATGATTCAATAGGATAATATTTCAATAGTTGAATTATATTATCTATGGAAGGTTCGAATCTCACATGCTTTGGAATATGGGATTCATGTCACGAAGTAAAGTTCTAGTGCATAAGAAAATTATTATACATGTAAGATATTTTGAGTTCCTATGAAAACTGTATTATGTGTAAGATAATTAAATATATAGTATTTTTTTCATAAGATAGTATATGTAAGATGATATATGGATGAAAAATATCTTATGTGTAAGAAAATTAAATATAAGAAATTATTTGTGTAAGATAATTGCTCAAAATATATTCATGAAACCATCACAATATAAATAAGTTCCACACCATAGGGAGTTTTCCAGGTCACAATGTTATGCCATTAACATTCTATATATTCTTTATACTGATATGGAAGGTTTTTTTAAAGTAGCTGGATCCTTTGAAGGAAGAATAAGATTCCAAGAAATATTGAAGAATTTAAGGAGGAAGATATGAAATAGTTACCTATATATTAATATGTAGTAATAATTATATTTTATTAGAAGTGGAATTAGTTAAATAATTTTAAATGAAGAGAAGGAAACAATATTTGGAAAATATCATAAAGAATAAAATGTAAAATTTTAGAGTATATTCATGATTTTAGTAGGCTCAAATATTCTAAATACAGAGTTTTGAATATGCTAAATATTCCAAGCTTTAAATGGTGAGATATCAAGGAGTTACGAATTACCAAGATTTAAAAAGAATCAAATCATGATACTCACATGATAAGTGTATATATATGATATCCAAGAGAGTAAATAATAGAGTTTTCAACTCTAATATATCTATTTCACCATCTTCAAGGTGAAAGATAAGAGGGAAGATCCTTGGACACTGGTGTATCTTAGATGAAACAGAATTTTTTGAAGAATAAAAATATGGTAAGTCTCGACAGTATATTTTTATAGATCTTGAGTACCAAATGTATATAAAAACATCAACACATGGATATCCTTCTACTGTGATAAAGAGTAATAAAAATAATAAAAAATATCATGTGATATTTTTATATTGTAGATGGAGATTGAAGGGGACAAGAGATTAATGTCATGATTTCTATCTATATGTTTGAATCAACAAACTTGAAGAACCACTTTACTTAAATAATCATACTAAATAAGAGTATAGAAAAAGGGAACCCTGCATAGACATGTGTTGATCATTATTTAATAGTTTAAGACTTGTTAGATGGTTATTGGAGGACCTTGGAAGAACTTGTGGTACCATTATAGATAACATCATTGAAGAACTAGTGGTTATAGAAAAATAATAATATCATATCAAGGAAGTTAATGATACATTCTGAAAACTTTTGTTTTTCTTCAAATGTACTTGTAATCACTAAAAATTTATAGTGATAATAAAATATGTGTACTCAATAAATCAGAACATGAAAGGATTATTCTCTCACACCATGGAAAAACCTTGTAAAAACTGTGTGTTTAGCTATTCTAGTATATTTCTACATTACATGATAAACTTTGGGTTGAGTGTGCATAAATTAATATATTCTATTTCTAGCTCGTTTCTACATTGTGTGTACATTACATGATAAACTATTGTTCTAGTCCATTGTGTGTTCTATTGTTCTAGTCAGTTTCTATATTACATGATAAACTATCGTTTGAGTGGGCATAAATTAATATATCCCTCTTAAATAGGGTAGTGTTATGATTGTAAGATGGGTTAAATAAAAATAAAAAAAACTTAATAAAAGTTGGGTATACTAATTCATAATCCTCTCAATGTGCCTAAATGATCCACTGAGCTCTAAAAGCATTATCAAAGATAAAAAAATTCACATATATTTGGACATAAATTTTTATCCTAGTTTTTTTAACAACTTATATGAAGTGAAGATTCTAGAAATTTTTTCAGTAGGCTAGGATGAATAAAATAAAAGTTCCTTCAACTGATGATAACATGGGAGTCTCATCAAAGACTCAGTGGAATAAATGTAAAATAGAGGAAAAGAAGTATATAAATTCACCAAAGGAAAATAAGTATCAACCACTTCACAATTCTCATCATAACTGTAAAATATATTCTATAAACCCTTTTAAAAGTGAGTTTAAGGGATTTGTTCTAACTATGGAGAATATGAATAATATGAGTCTATCAATACTTTTAAATTATTATACTCTAAAATTAAAATCAATATAAAGAATTTTCCTATTTAATTAATCACATATATACTTATTTCTTCAAGGAACTCTATAATTGAAAACACAACTCGAATTAGAAATTAATGAAATGGCAAAGGCACTATGTAAGAAATTTGAAAGGTGTAATGCTCTCAAAAATTTTATTTAATAAAATTAATGTTATTTTTTAATGAAAATATTTCATTATTTTAAGAAAAATTGGAAAGGAAATATTATGAAAATTTATTTAAAATTTTTTCCTGAAGAAGTGATTTAGACATTGAAAAATTTTCAAAACACCTATATAAATGTTAAAAATTTCCAAATTAGAGGTTAAAGGAAGAAAAATATATGATCCTGATATATTTATATAAGAATCAAGAAATATTCATGAACATTATATTCATAATCTAGATCAATATTTGGAATACAAGATCATAAAAATTGAGGATGAAAAATATCCCCTAAACATCAATTGTCTTGAGCTTGGGATAAAACTGAAAAATCTAATAACTACTCAAACTAAAACATACCAAATAGATGATAAAAGGGAGAGAATTGTAAAAAATTTAGGATAGAATAATTTAAAAATATAGGCTCATAATAGTGGAAAAAATTATCTATGACCATCTAAAGAATCATCCACTTCTTGTTCATTGATGTCAAAACTATCAATAACGCTAAATCAATTTTTCTGGATTAGGAAAGCTTTTAAAAATGTTTTTCACAAAAAAGGATAATGAAAAGTGATTAGAAGACTATCACCACATCAAGGGTTGTTATATGAATGTGTTGAATATTTTTTCCCCCAAAATAATCCCAAATAGACATGGAAAAAATCAAAAATAGAAAGCTTTAAGTTTAGAAAATTTTGGACAGCACGATTTCCAAGAAATAAATATAGGGTTTCTTCGTCATTATTGGTATTAATATTAGTTTTGGAATAATGAGTTGGATTATTGGAGTAATATTTCAACATATTAAATATATATGAGTCATAGATAAAGGGTTATCTAATCTATAAAATACTACATTAGATGATGAAAAATCAAAATATGATTGATAATACTTCCTTGAGAAGTAAATAGAGGAAGATAACACATTAAATCACTCCTAAGAAGCTAAGTCAAAAGAAAAAATCAGGTGATGTGACTCTATATAAGGTAAGATATTTCTAATATGGTAAAAGTTACCACACCATATATCATTAAAAAAATCCCTATAAATAAAATTTAAAGGAATTAAGAAAAATATAAGAATATAAATCCATGAGAGATACAAAAGGATTGGTTTAGTTTTTGACACCCACAAGAAGAGATTGAGGAGTTACCCAAAAGGGGTAAAATAAAAAGTTATAAGAAACCACATAGAGACTAGAAATAGAGAAATTTTAATCATGTGAAAGTGATAAAGAGAATCAGGTAATTTCACATGAATAAGAACTCAAATTTAAGGAAATATTTTCCAAGAATTATGACCCCAAAAGTTATTGAAAACCATGTGAAGGTTAAAATTGGTATGGGGATAAAAAATTATTTTATTAATCTTCTTCAAATATAAAAAATTAATGATGATGATATTTTAAAACAAACAAGAATCACCATTGGCCTAATGTAATTTGTTAACAGAGATTAATATTACTATTTCAAATAAGAAGAGATTCAAAAACAAAAGTAATTCCTTGAAGTAAATAAAAAAAATCAAAACAAAAGGTGAAATCATGAATAATAGAGAGAAAAGAAAAATTGGTTGAGAAAATATTCTCAACAATACTATTAAAATTAAGGAATAAAGAGTTGAAACTTATTCTATTAATATTTTAATTTTATTTGTATGATTTAATTATATGGAATTAATGGTGAAGTCAAGAGCTGTGGAAGATATCAAGGATGTATAAAAACAATTAAAAGTAGGTAGAAATAAATATTTTAGATCTAAAAAAAATTCAAATGTAACCATCTTGTTGCATTCCTCAGGTGGTGCCCAATCTCAACAATTCCATGCTTGAAGGTGTTTCCCAATAAAATGAAAAATGGGAGGCTATTAAGAGACTTAATCCTGATATTTCCCCTAGTCTAGATGGATTCCTTGACTCATTCCACATGGCGGCATAGGATTTTTTTAATCATGATCTTCATGAGGTGATTCAGGATTATTTTTATGGAGGAAATATTCCTCAGGTAGCTAGTTCTACTACACTGGTTCTTATTCCCAATGTAATGGACCCCTCCTATCTTAATATTCTTTGTCCCATTAGTATGTTTAGTTTTACTTACAATGTTCTGGAAATAATTCTCGATAAAAATATCTTTTTCCTTCTTCCCAATTGAATTTATAGGGAGGAACATGGGTCCATCATGGGATTATCCATTTAAGGATCCATTGGTATTACACAATAGATGACATGGGATATTAATTCAAAGTATCACATAACCAACATTATCACAAAATTTGATATGGGAAAATCTTATGACAGGCTCAAATGAAATTTTATTCTCAAGGTTATGAGATTATTAGGATTCTCTGTTTGGGTCTCTGATCTACTATTCAGATTTTATAGATCCACTTGGTTCACCATTTATTTCATGGGAAAGAGGTATGGTTTCTCAAATATGTTTAGGGGGTAAGTCAAGGGGACCCACTCTATAACAGTTTATTTATTCTGGTGCAGGATGTCATCAACAAGAATTTGATCCAATGTATTCACAATGGAGATATTCAGAATTTCCAAATAAGGGGAGATTATTTAAGTGTCTCGCATCTCATGTTTGCCGATGAAATGGTATTATTTTTGAATGGTAGTAGAAGATCTATATGAGTCTTTAATAAGGTTATAGAATATTATTGTATATGGATTAGTAAAGTTATGAATTGGGAGAAGAGTAGTGTCTACCTTCTAACCACTTGTTCGGTGAGGATTTATAAGATGGTTGAAGACTCCATGGGAATACATAGGGGGAATTTACCACGGAGTATTTAGGCACTCCCATTTCACCTAGAAGGATTAGGCTTGACCATTTTTATGGTCTCTTCAATAGTATTTCCAATTTCATTAACAAATGGAAGAATTAGTTCCTCTATTTTGGTGTAAGGATTACTCTTGTAAACTATGTTCTCACCTCTATACCTATGCATTTTCTATCAGTTTATAGGGTTCCCAAGGATATTATTGGGGATATTGAAAAACTCATGTTGTCTTTTATTTGGGACACCCGCTCTAAAGGAATATTCTATTCGGATTCATGGGTGAGGCTAGATAAATCATGTGATGAAGGTGCAATCATCCTAAGAGATGATTCATAAACAAAGTATTGTATGCAAGACAAACCATCCTATTAATCCATTGAAGGGACCTCTATTGGGGGTAACTTCATAAAGAAAAAATATGGGTAGTATTTAAATCATTTTAGGGGAGGGTATCTAGTTTTTTTTTTAAAAATCATGTACACATCCTAGTTATTATAAACAACTCTCATTGGATCATCAAACAAGGGGATATTTGTTTTTGGATCTATATTTAGGCCTAAAATTTACTTGGTTTCCTGGGATTTTTAATCCCTGATGCCTCTTTCAGGAAATCCAATAAACATCTGGAATTTATCAATTCTGTTCTAAATCATTAGCACCATGATTTTTTTATATCATCCACATGAATGGGGATCATGAACTCTATTTGTTTACCAGCTCTTCATTTGGATCTTTCTCTATGAAGGCTTATCATTTGCACCTACATTCCAATGTGGTGCACAATGCATGGGGGAGTATCCTTGGTGAGAAGATATTCCTATAAAATTTAACTTTCTAATTTGGAATATATGGAACATGAACTCTCTATATATGAGGAGGTTAAATCCCAGTGTATCATACTAGCTTCATAGTTCATATACTAATGGACCCCTATGAAAATACCACCAACCAACTCTTCTTTAAAGGAAATTGGGATACTTATATCTAGTGTGTGTTTAGTGATTTTTATGGTTTTGAGCCTCATGTTTCTAGAATTTTTGTGTTTCTCAACCTCTGGGCCAGGGGTGCTATAGGAAAAAACCCTGAGAGGATAGCTTGGGTGATTGTCTTGGTGGATGGTTGCTGGTGTTTAAGGTAAGAAAGGAACATAACCCATCATAAGGGTTTTGTTGGTTCGTTTCAATTATTGGTGGCCCGAACTATATGTGTAGTTTTTTATATGGTTCCCTTTGTTAAATAGTGGTATAATGTTTCTTCTCTAAGATCCGTCATTCATGTACATGACCCCATCCTTCCAGGAAGCAGGCATCCACCTAGGTACACTAGATTTACTGGATCACCCCCATCATTGGCTTAAAACTGAATGTTGATGGGTATTGTTTCTCATTTTTTATGCATGGAGGTATAATTTTTTGTGATCATGGAGGATCTATGATTTTCACCTTTAGTGAATCCTATGGGCCCATATACTCTCTCATCGTAGAAGAAAATTCCATGTGGGATGGTATGGAAATTTGTAGAAGGGAAAGCATTGATCTATCTTTAGTGGAAACTGATTCCACAATATTGTTGAACTCCATTAATGTTCAAATCAATGTGCCTTGTTCTATTACTTACCTTATCCATCATTTAAAATATTTGATCATCCACAGTACTACCTTAATACAAACATGGCTTGAAGGGAACTAGGATTTCAACTTTTTGGCTTCAATAGTACACCATGACAACTATTTTATTTATTATTCTAGGCTTGGTTGTCTTCCTACGAGATTTTTGGATATTACTAGGGGTGATACACGCAGGCTAAACCATTTTAGGCCCCATGATCTTATCATGGTGTTTTATTATGAATAACTAATATATTTTTCTGACTATGATTTAGGAAGATCAATTGTGATGATGAGTTTCCAAATCATTTCCATATAGTAATTCCAAAATATGGAAATTCCTTAGAGAATCAGAGTATGAGGTATTCCAATCACACTTTCCTACCTTTCACTCTTTATATCAGGTGTGTTAATAAAGGGGTTCGCTAATTGATTAGTAATCTAAGATAATGGTATAGTTTTATGTGTTTTACACGAACTATTTTAATGGATTTTTTGAGATAATTATAGATTACAATATCCTGATAAATATTATTTTATAACACCTAAAATTAAAAATAGGGTATTGTATCACATTCTTCGAACTTATAGAAAACTCTGGATACCTTGGTTTCTCTATCTTGTTTTCTACACAATGTTATCCCAAGTATACTTATAATGATTAACTAGAGGCTCATAGCTATGAAAATATGTGATTTTAATCATTATCTCAATTTATCAAAGATGAATTAAAAATAGAATTTTTAAAGAGAAGTTGTTTGAAGAAAAGTGTTTTCTTACCACAAAAAAAAAAATTGTATTTTTTATCTATAAAGGTGGTATGAAAAGGATCTATCATGTACTCATATTGAATAAAAAGAAATTTTGGGTATTGAAAAAAACACAAAGTGAGATATTGAATAGCCCATTCATAATGGTTGTCTTTTCTTCATTAATAAACATTCTATTGGTTTGAATAATGTTGTCAATATGTGTGTAAAAAATAGAATGGATTATAAGGAGGTTATATTGAGAATGGTTTATCATTCCTTAAAAAATAAGGCATTTACATATTCACATTGATGTAATCTTTGAGAAAAATATTGGAGTTGAGAAGGGAATTTAATGTTTTGAGTTGTGAAAAAATTATATTTTAAGATTTATTCAGTGATGTTTGGGATTAAAGATTGATATTTGGAAAATTATTTTTTGACAAGTTTACAAACAAAATGGGGCTAAATTAGAACTGAACCACCACCTAAGAAACCATACCATATGGCCATACAAGTTTAAAGGTGGCATGGCTATCCAAGTCGTGGTTAGAGAAGTATGTTTGAGGCTTTATGGGTTGGTACAAGGTACTCAAGAGAAGGAAAAATACATGTGTAGGGTGACACATGACTCATCAGGGAGTTTTTCACAAAATGGATTTTATTGAGCCTCTTATAGTGTCTTTATGTTTATTTATTAGTGTAATTATAAATTCCAAACCAATATAGGATAAATTATCCAATTTATTATTCATCATTTTAACATGAGTGTAAACTATCTTAAAAGATGACATCATTTAACAATTTTATTCAACCTTGGGATTTTATATGAGAGAGGCTCATGTTTTTACCAATTCAACCATGCTATATTCTCATCTTTCAAATCTAGGTCAGGAAATGGACAAGAGTTACCAAGAAAATCACTCATATATTCTCAACCAGCAAACATTATATTATGATATGATTTTCAGGTATAATTTTATGGTTGTGAGAGGATAGTGCGTTTGAGATTACTGGAATATAGAACACGAAGATACCATGTAGAATATTAAATACACTGGAAAGAATAAGTTTGTTCCAGTGGTTGAAACATGAATATTATTTGTTGTGATTCAATGACATGACATCATAATAGATGAATGTTTTTATCTAAGACAAGTTCTAAGCCTTCATGATATGGAATATGAGATTCAATTTTCAATGTAAAATGCCACTGTGAAAGAAAATTATTATACACATAATATATTTTGAGTTCATAAGAAAAATTTCTTACATATAAGATAATTTCATGGATGATTTTGTTTTGGAATAAGATAATCTTCATAAGAAGTTATGAGTAAGAAAAATATCTTGCATATAAGACAATTAGACATGAAAAATTATTCATGTAATTGAATTAAACATAATAAGATCCATAAAGTACTTATAATACAAATAAGTTCCTTATTTTTGGGAGTTTATGAGGTTAAAATTCTATACCAGGAATATTTCATATATTTTTCATGCCGGCATGGAAGATTTTCTTAAGTAGTGATATTCATAGAAAGAGAAAAGATATTTTTGAAAAAATTGATAGATTAGTATGTGAAAATTTTATATACATATTTATATAGAGTTTAATTATAATTGAATTAAAGTGAATAAAATTTTAAATGAATATAAGGCTATGATATTTGAAAAATATCACAAAGAATACAAATGTAAACTCTAAGTCATCAAGAGTTATTTTAGTGGGCTTATATATTAAAAATTTATAATTTAGAATATGTGTAAGATCCAATGTTTTAAATGTAGATACTCAAAGGAGTTATGAATCACATATATTTATAGAGACTCAAAGCATGATATTCATACGGGCAGTGTATATATGAGACCTAGAAGAGGAAATAATATAGTGCTTGATTTTGATATATCTACTAAAAATTTTCTAATTTAAAAAATAGGAGACAAGATCCATCAACACTAATGTTTCTTATAAGAAACAAAAAAAATTTGAATAATAAAATTAAGGTGACACACAATACATTTTTCACTGCTGATCTTGAGTATCAAATGAATAAAAAAAATCTTAGCATGGAGATCCTCCCTGTGTACTAAAGAAGGAGAAGAGGAAGCCTATGATATTTTCATATTGTAGAAGGATATTGAAGTGGATAATATAGTGTTATTGTAATTTTTTTCTATATATTTTCATAAATACTATTGAAGAACAGCTTTAATTAAATAATCCCAATGATTCTGATTAGTGAGAAAGTCCAGAATGCATAAATATGTATTAATCATTATTTGGTGGTTTAAGACCTATCTGTTGGTTCTTGGATATCCTTGAAAGAACTAGTGGTGTCATTATAAATAAAATAATTGAATAACTGGTGGTTCCATTATAGGAAACACCAGGTCAAGGAAGTGGATGATATATACCTAAATTTGTTTGAAATTAGAACTACACCATCATCACTATAAATTTATAGTGATTGTAAGATTTTGGTACTCAAAAAATCCAAGAACAATAAGGATTAGGATCCCACATCGAGGCCAAACCTTTTTAATAATATGTGTCCTTATATTATAGTCTATTTATTTGTAACATGATAAATTGAGGTGTAAGTGCACATCAATTTTTTTATTCCTCTTAATTCGGGTAGAGGTTTGAGTATAATAGGGGTTAATTAAAAAAGAATGAAAAACTCAATAAAAGTTGGGTACACTCATTAATCCCCTCTTAGTATTCCTACATGATCCACTAGGCGCTAAAAGTTGTATCAAAGATAACCAGGATTTTTTTATTGGATATACTATTTTTTCCAAGTTGTTTTGAACTGATTATATGAATTTCAGATTTCATGAATTTTTTGAGTTGTAATACCCTGATATTTTATGATATATTAATATTTAAATAAATTTGGTTTCTTTGATAGAATGCATTATATGAAATATTGAGTTTAAATGAACTGTGTTATGCTATTAAAATATTAATATTAAATGTGATAGTTATCACCAAGCTATTAGATTGGTGGGTATGAATAGGATTAACCACATTATGAAAAATATGTATAATGGTTTTATTTAATATAATGTATTGATTATTTATTAGGAAATAAACACTAAATTTTCAGGAAATTAATTTTATGTAAATGTTTTTTTGTTAAAAATAATGTAATTTATACCTTTTTTATCAATATTACAATTGATCTTGGTATAAAAATACTTTTCGAGTTAAAAATGAATTTCCTAGAAAACTATTTTCATCACATTTTGTAGGTCTATTTTAAAATGAATTTCTTCCACTTATAGAAATTGAATATTTTAAAATTCATTACATATATTGAATAATAATAATTAATATTATGTAATAGTGGGAAACTTAATTTTTGTTCATAATGAACAGTAAAAAAATTAAAAATAGTAAAATTTTATCACCATGGTAAAAGGGTAAATATGGTTATCCTTTGTTAAAAATATGTAATAAAACCATATTTTTTAATTTTAATTATTATTGTATTAATTTATTTCTACCACTATCACCTTAAAACCGATTTTATATTTTTTATTGGATAGTTTTTCATGAAAATTATTTAACAATATTTTAATCCTTTTAAAAAATTAAGGTGCGTCCTTCTCCCCACTTATAAAAGGACACCCCTGATCTTACTTATTTACACAAATTTGAGTAACCTGTATCAATAAAATCCTATCCAATTATCTTATAAATTTTCCTATAAAAGAATTAGAGTTTTTTTATTCTTAAAATACCATTCTAAGGGTCCTTAAGATGGGATCTAAAGGATGTCTACCTAAGAAGAGGTTATCATGTTTACAAACTATTTCAAATATATATATTCTTTTACTTCTCTAAATCTATTATAAACATCATTAAATAATGTATTTGGTATAATAAATACACTAATATGTTATTATGATTATGGTATAAGTGTTTTCCACCTCTTTTCCACCCAAAAAAATAAAAAACATCACTCATGCGTATGTACAACTTACCATCACCACATAGCGATGTAATTCATTTTTCATCACCATTTTACTTGGATGTTTATAAAGTTGTATCTAATGAATATATATAATTTTTATGAAATAATTTTGTTCCTATAAATATAAAATATAATTTACCTTTTTAACCTTAGACTTGTTAAAAAAATGGTAGCATTGCTCGTGCGTACATGTGGACTACCACCTCCACGAAGCGATGTGATCAATTTTCATGTCTACATTTAATGAATTATTATAAATATTTATATAATTCATATATATTATATTTATATCATGATTAAAATTATTTATATGATGGAATCATGAGAAATATGCAAGTACAGAATCCATCAAACCAAAACAGACATGAAAAACGAAATAATTAACACTTCAAAATGATGTTTTTAATAATAAATTATTAATAAATTGGTATTGGAATGTTATTAATGGATCATATATGATATTATTAGTATGTATAGGGTTATATTATATAAACATAATATACTAAATTGATTATATTTAAGGTTAAAATCACTTATAATGAAAGTCAAACTTGAGGTAAATGATTTTGACACACGCTTGTCATAAGGTGTGGCCAAAACAATTAAATCCCCCTAAGGTTGTAGTATGAATGGAAACCAACATTTCATTCTCCAAGGAGATTTTTTTTTAATATTCTAGTCACTATAAAAATAAAATTTTTGAATTATTTAAGAAATCAGTAGGTTTTCTTAAGAAGGTTTGTGAATTTAATATAAGAGAGAAGTGATTGGATTTAGTTTGGGTTTTCCCATTTGTGATGTCATCATAGTTTTTTTATAAAAGATTAATATTTTGGTTTTAGAAAAAAAAATTGAATAACAATTGTTTCTTCATTTCACCTTTGATTTAATTATTTACCAAAGTGTAGAAATATCAATGGACTAATATTAATTACACAGAAAATAAAAAATCTGGTATTTATTTTCCCTAAATAATTAAATTAATCTATCATAATTTCTCCACATGTTTTATAAATCTCCAAATCACTCCCTTACATTTTTTTCTTCATATATTAACCCATCGGTGTAAAAAAATGAATATATCAAGAAAGGGTAGAATAATATTTAAATAAAAGAAATTTAATATTTAAGAATAAATTAAAGTACAATTTTATTTAATTTAAATTCAAAAATAAATTAATTTGAAAACCATTCATTTAAAAGAAAATAATTTTTTTTCAATAAAACATTAGAAACTAAAACATAAAAAATGGGATCCACTTCCCTTCACCCAATCACTATGGATTCTACCCCTCCGTGCAATAAGGGGTCATCTAATTCAAATAAAAAATAAATATGACAGAAATAATTATGAATGAAGTAAAAGGAGGAGGAATTTATCCTCCTCTTGGATGCTTTCCACCAAATACAATGGGATTTGAAGGAATGATTTGAGAAGTAGGAGCTCATCTCCTTTTATAGGAAAATTTATGTACAATGAAAGTTGATGCATTTTGGACCCATTAAATGGACAATTCACCTATGGTAACCTTCATTAATGTTGTTTCCCATTTTCTTTTTTGTATCCTATCAAAATTTCAGCTCATTTGGCCACCAAATTCTGGAGTTATGAATTTTTTATTGAGAGTTACTTTTTCTGGATAAAGGTTTCAGAAAGCTTACTCCAAACATATAACATCCAATGGTGACATTAATGACTTAAAAACTCCCTAAAATTAATTTTATAAATTTTCCAATATGATCTCATTATTTTATGTGTAATAACCTCCATTGGAGGTATATAGGCCAATATGGGATTCTGTTACGGTGCTGGGGTCCATGATGTCCGCCCAAAAAATTGTTCAAATTCATTGATTTTTTAAGACCTCTAGATGCTAGAATCATCCACTACATCAGAAGAGAAATTTTAATTAAATAAAATAATTATTCTAACAAAAAAATAATCACTCAATTTGGAATTATATGTTTCAATAAATGACTAAAATACCCTTGACGTAAAAATCTGTCAAAATTCAGAATTAATCACTTTCTACAATTTAGACCATTTTCATATTATATTTCAAATTACACATTATTATTATAAAACAATTAAATAAATGGGTTTTGTCATTGAAAAAAATTAAAAAATATTCATTATTTTAATAAAATTTTGTACATAAATTTTCTCTGTTGGATTTCTTTAGAGTCTCATTTAATTTTAGGATTTTTTATGTTTTGGTTTCCTTTAATAAAATTATATGATCCTGATATTTTAAACATTTCTTGTTTTCTTATCCTTTGGTTATATTTTTCGGTTAACATGTTTATTTTACATTTATTCACCTGTTGATTCTAGAATCAACAAGTAAGGTACATGGAAGAGACATTCTTTTAAAAATATTATTTTGAAGATTTCTTTCCAACCATTTTTCTTCCATGTCTGTATTTCCATTAAAATGTTTCCAAGAATGTTTTTACTATTATCCAAATATTTTTTAAATTAATTTTTACCCATGTTCAACATTCTATAAAAATATTTACAATTAATCTTCTTATCATTTTACAAACAATGTACTTTTTACCAAAATTGTGAATATAGTTTTTATTTGAACATAAATCACAAAAATTAATTTCCCCACCATCATGACTAATCTTTAATTTGAATATTCAATTTCAATTTTATATGTATATTTAAAAAAATCTCTTATAATCTAGAAATTTTTAGATTTTAAATAAGTGGTCTCAAAATTAAAAGGGTGTCTTATTCATGAAATGTTGTAGTGATATTTTAAAGGTTTTTTCATCTATGACAACACCCATTAATGTTACTGGGGATTTGATCCAATGAAAAAATATTTATTCTTTATCTGGATGGTTTGTGATGATGAAATTTTGATGTTTCGTATTCTTGATTCAATAAATATAATTATTGACCTATAAGGAATTTTGTGAAGGAATTTTATTGGTCATTCAAAATATATAAAATTCATAGGACATGCAAGTTATGGGTGGGCCCCAGGTATAGATATCCCCTTGATGTATCAACAGGTCTCATGAGAAAAAAGTGACATACCATTTTATATTGGTATTTGGTTTTCACCTAACCATTTATTATGAATGATTTCTTGGTTGAAAGGCTATGACAGTAAGATTCATGGTATCTTGGTTAACATGCCTTGATAATGAATGTTTATAATTATGTATTTCCAAAATTTATAATTCATTTTTCATTATATATGTGTTTTATATGTTGATATTATCCATATATGCTAATTGAACTAAATTTTTTGATTTAATGGCATGTGTTCTGATTATCCACTCTACCATATTGATTATACCTTATTTACTCATGATAGCTT
Source organism: Viscum album (assembly GCA_963277665.1). Lineage (NCBI taxonomy): Eukaryota > Viridiplantae > Streptophyta > Magnoliopsida > Santalales > Viscaceae > Viscum > Viscum album. The sequence continues at coordinate 1,070,648,946 of OY728127.1, read as the reverse complement.
CTATTGTACATAACCCTTACTAAGAATCTAAGATCACCCTTTATCTATTTTCCTTCCCCAGGATATGAAGTAGGATATTATAAATGATATCAAGTAATAAATAATGTTTCTATTTATATGTTTTTATATTTATAATGTAATATAGTAATAATTTATGTATCTACTTTTACAATACAGCTAAATTTATTGATCCTATATGGTTCTATCTCATATATATTAAACCCATGTAATAAAGTAAACATAAGATATGGGTTACTAGAATTAAGTTGTTACATGAGCATCCTTAGATGATGAAATAAGAAGTTCATTCAATTATTGATAACATGGGAGTCTCAACAAAGATTCTAATGAATAAAATGAAAACAAAGGTGAAGAGGTAGATAAAGTTATCAAAGGAAAATAAGGATCAACCACTATATGAATATTTTTATAGTGCTAAAATATATTCTATAAAATCTATTGATATTGATATATTTGAAGAGATTAGTTTAATATGTGGAGTGTGTAAAGAGGGTGAGTCTAACAAAACAGTTTAAGAATTTTAAGCTAAATTTTAATGGAATGCAAAGAATGATCCTATTTATTAAATTCCACATATAATAGATTTTTTAAAGGAATTACATAATAAAAAACCCCATGTGGAAGAATAAATTAATAAAATGGGGAAGGAATTAGGTAATAAATTTAAATAGTGTAATACTCTCATAGACCATGTGGAATCCAAAGATGAATCAATCTTACTTTGTAATGAAAATATTTTCTTATTTGAAGAATAATTTAAAATCAATTCTTGGGAGAATTTATTCACAAAAAATATACTTGAATAAGTGATTCATGTATTGTAAAAATAGAAAATAAAACCTCTATAATTTTCAAATATTCCTAATTGGAAGTTAAAGAAAGAAAGATAAATGCCCCTGATAACTATCTACAAGAATAAAAAATAACTATGAAGATGATATTCATAAGCTAGAGAGATACTGGGAAGATAATATAAGAACATTTTAGGATGAAAAATATTCCATCAACATGAAGTTTCTTGATCTTGGGATAAAACTAAACAATTTGGAAACTAATCAAACTGAAACTTCCCAAACTATTGAGAAAATGGATATTTACACACAAGCTTCAAAAGAATATCTTTTAACAATATGGGAACATAATAGTGTAAAAATAAACTTGAGATCATTTTAAGAATCATCAAATTTTATCTCTTTTAGAAAGGAATCATCCATGTCCAAACCTAATGATCATGATAAATATTTTTTCTGGATAATACTGGTTTGAAAGAAAATTATATACAAAAAAATGATGATGAAAATTGATTATAATCATAATAAATTGTCAAGGGTGGATATAATAATTTTTTTAAGAGTTGATTTCCCAAAATGATCCCAAATAGCTGTGAAAAATATCAAAAAATAGTTAGTTTATAGTTTTGAAATTTTTAGAGAGAATGATTTCAAATATAGAAAAACATGGTTTGTTGGTCATTTATACCATTGATATAAATTTTGGAATAGTTATATGGATTTATGGTATGTTATGTCAACATATTAAAGATATAGGAAGCAAGGATCAAGGGGGGTATTTTTAAAAAATTAAATAAATCCCATTGAAATGAAGAAATCTTTATAGTGTAAGAAGCATCTATCTCACAAAAAATAGATATGAATACCTAGAAAACATCTGTGATTTTTGAAAAATGTATAGTCATTTCTTTAAGTAGTGATTTTATGCTCCAACATAGCACATATCTTATACTAATAATGAACATATAATACCACATCATATAATGAAAAATCAAAAGATGATTGATGATACTACCTTAGGAAGTAAATAGAAGAAAATATCCAACAAAATCAATCTCGAGCAGTGAAGTCAAAATACAACTAGCGGATGTGACTATAGATAAGGTAATATTATTTTAATGAGGTAAAAGATTCCACACCATGGAACATTGAAAAAAATTATTATAAATTAATTTTAAATAAAGAATAATATAAGAAGATAATCAATTCATGAAAGAGATAAAAGGATTGTTTTAGTTTTCATCATCCCAGAAGAACAAAATGAGGAGTTACTAAATAGGGGTAATAAAAAAACTAAGAAACCTGGTGGATTCTCCATGAAAATAAAGTGTGTTATAATTTAGTGACTAAAATTTTATTCAGTATAATTGAAGATTTCAAAACAAATATAGAAAGCTAAATCAAGTGAAAGTGTTAAAGGGAAGTAGGTAATTTATGATGAATAAGAACTAGAATCTAAAAAAATATTTTCAAAGAATAGTGACCCAAAATTTGTTCAAAAACTATATAGAAGGTGAAATTAGGATGGGAATAAAGAAAATGATTGTGTGCCCCTTCTTCTAATATAAGAATAAAATATGAAGATATTTGAAAAACAAAGGAAAAGAACCATGAACTAAAAGTAATTTATTAGAAAATGTTAACAAGAATATTCTACACAATAAGTGATTTGAAAAAAAATCTATGAATCTAAAAAAATGAAATAATTAAAAAACAATGGTATGAGTAAGAATATTAGAGAGAAAAGAAAAAATTAGCTAAGAAAATATTTTCAATCTTACTGTTCAAATTAAGGAACAAATATTTCCACCTTATTCCTTTAATATTTGGGTTGTATTTGTATGCTTTCATTTCACAGAATTCAAGATGAAGTTAGAAGGTTTGGAATCTCTCAATCCATTCAAATATATATTTTTATTTAAAAAAATCACTTTAATGGGAAGTGGGAAACCAAGTTCACAGGACAAATCACTATGTGCTAAAAGAGCTCACAAAATTTCAAAAAACAAGACTAAGATGGCTTGAGTTATCCACTTTATATAATTCCCAGTGCAATTTACCTACCTAAGTTTCTGGATCCTCCCTGATAAGGACTTTTAGGTGGGACACCATCCTGTCCATTGTCTGGATGAACTCTTCCATGGTGATTATTCCACGGTTGAAACCCCGAGCAAAAATTCGGTATTTCTTGTCAATCCACTCATATATCTCATCAGAGACTTCCCCTTGCACCTGTCTTTCATAAATTTTTAAAGTATCCTCCTCTAAGGCATTCAGTCTAATTTATTTTTCCAACATTTCTTCCTTGGAGTGAATGATGAGTTTCAAATATTCCCTTACCTAATCCTCCCTCACTCTCATGTCTCGACTTGAGACACCATTATCCTTGTCAATTGTGATTTTTTTTCACTTTACTTCTATCCTTGTTGGCTGACCTGGTTTCCATCAATTTTGGAAAATGAGAATAGTCTTTTCATCCCTTGGGCTTTTTCCCCTGGACAAAAATGCATTTCCCTGCGTCACATTTACCTTTGTTCCCCTTCTTCCTTCTTGGGCTATGGGGGCCATTGCCATAGGCGAGGTCCAAGCTATCCGAGAAGGGATGGTTTTGGCCGTCATAACCTAAGTCATCATCCACATTCTCCTCATCCTACATTGCCATACTGTCAAAGAAATTTTTCAGAGTCACGCCCAATTCCTCTTTGGACCTACTTGGAGCTTCTCACTTGCCTTTTTGGGAAGTGATGGGAATGTTTGGGTCAAAGGGACCCAAGACACCCACCCCCTCCTAGATGCATTGACCATAATCGAAACCAGAAGACGATCCTGGCTCCCCCTGAAGTGGCACAGTGGGAGACTCATCCTCCTTTTTAAAGTAACTGCGGCCCATTAAGATCTACTGGTAGGTATCCTCCCAGACCCAACCCTTAAGGCCTCTGGGTCCTTGGCCATCACTGACTGGCACCAAATCCTCCTCTACTGTACTAACAGGGGCCACTTGAGCCTCTATTTCTGAAATACCCAAGGATGGAGCCATGGGCCCCCGTAGGTTCACAACTGCAGGTGCACAATTCTCCAAATCCCCCACCTGCACTGACTCCCCCAAATGACCCTAAGACCCAGCGTTGATACCCAGGTCCTTCTTCATGCGTTCGAAGACATCAGGAACCTTCGGCCCTGACTCCATTAGCGAAGAACCCTTTCCTGATCCAGAAGTCACCTTTGCAAGCGCCTCCTGAGAGCAATCATCCTGAACCGTAGTAGAATAATACACCTTCCCAGCTAGTTTGTGACCTTCCTTCATTGGAACCAAACCTCCCAGAGAAGCGCGACGACAAGACTCATCTAAATGCCCCAACCGGCGACACGTATCATAGAAGTCAAACAACGATTCAAATAACACAGGTTGTCTGCACCGAAATTCCTCTCCAACTGTGATCCAGACACAATCGACAACAGGTTTCGAAACATCAACCTCCACACTTATCCACGGGTCAATAGGATGGTAGATCGATTCATTTCTACTATCCGAACACAGATAATGACCAACCAAGTTTCCAAGCATACGAAGAATAGCCGGATTTTGGAAGGGAAGAGGAAGTTAGGGAAAACTGACCCATATTGCTATCGAAGGATAATCTCATTTCATGTAGAAATCGTAAGACCAGCAGAAGAGGAAGAAGCTATATCCATTACAGAGATGAGGAGCTCTGGACCACGTGAGGATTAGAGTGTGGAATCTCTCAATACTAGATAAAAAATGGTAAAAATCATATAAAAATAAATATTATATAACTAAACAATTGTGAAATGTAACTATCTTGGTGCATTCTCAACATTGAAAATATTTATGTTTATCTAGAAAAGATATTCACCCTAGTAAAGATGAGGGTGAGAAGCTTCTATAAATTTTATTAAAATGAAAATTTTATTTCAAGAATGTTCTTGGTGTAAGTTTCATTGAAAAATTTATGGAATAATATTATCTCCACCTTGTGTGTAAAAAACAAATCCTAACATTAATGGGTAGAAATTGATTTTCATTAATGAAATGAAATGATATAGTTTGAATAGGATTGAAGGATGATTTAAAAAATTAAATCCTGATAAGTTGTGATTGATTGTTTCAACCTATGTGATGAGTTATGTGCAAGAAATCAGGTTGGAATTATAATAAACAATATATTTATCAATTTTATTATGTTGGTCTCATAACAACCCTTTAATGATATAATGACCCATAATAGAGTTCATAAATGATCAAGGAATTCCAATGTAATTGAAGTAAATAAACCTTGATGAAGTGTAAAAGAGTACAACCCCTAAGGGGGAGTAATCATGAAAAGAATATACCAAATTAGTAATTCCAAAATCTTTAAATACCTTATATAATTAGACTATAAGTGTCATGACCCCCTCCCCACAAGATGTACCCCTCATGGGCGAGAAATGTGAGAATAGAGATAGTGACCCCTGAGTCCCACCTCTAGTAGGCCCCAGGTTGGAAACTAGCATTGAGGGTATGGTAAACACACAAATGGGAGGCATTACCCTCTAAGAAAACACATGAGAAAAAGAGAGATAATATAGACACCAACCAACTCCAACTTAGACTACACTATAAAAGAAATCCCAAGTACACATATGTAATGTATTTCAAGAACTACTACAACTGAATGGGAAAACTGTGAGTACCAAAAGAAACTAAAAATAGAAGCAACCACGAAGCCCGAATAGATCCTATAACCCCAAGCTAGTAGTAACCAGCCTGATCTCTAACCTTCTCCAAGTGACCTGAAAAAAAAATAGTTTATAAATACGTAGGGTGAGTACAATAGTATACTCAGTAGGATCCTCCCTGGAGCCTCTCATTCAAAATTAAAGAAAGCATGCTAAAGCACAGTGAACAACAAGTGAACCTAACTCATCACCTAAAAAAGTGTACTATGTTCCCAGCCTCACCATGGATACTCTCACCAAGTATCACATACAAGATTATAAAATATAATAAAGAATATCAAGGGTACTCTGCTACTACTTCCCCACTGGTTTGCCACTTTGCCTCAATGTCGCACGTCCTAAGCCATCTCTCTCTAAAAACGCTTGCCTACAGACACATGGGTGAAGCACCACAACATGCACCTCATGCAGAACAACCACCACGTCCACATAACCAAAGTAAATAGGATTTTTTTGGGATCCACCATATCTCACATAACATGTATCATACATTGGGTATTTAACCTCAAGCCATTATATCCCATACACCGAGTAAGGATCCTCAATCCATCATAGCCTATACACATTACACCTATAGTAGTCCATAGGAAATTATATCCAGAATATATGTGTGTGAATAAACATAATCCATTACATCCCTCTACACACATATATGGGGAAAACTAATCGTTTTGACTACTATCACAAGTAACTACCAAGAGAATAGAGTGGTGGAAAATGGGGTAGTCATCCATCTATCCTCCCACAGAAATGTTGGGTAAAACACCCCCCATGGCTAAGAATCCTCGAGGCATCATTTTCCCTAACTGCCGGGGTGGAGTAGAGTATAGAGACATAAAAATTACAGAATATACAATAGCTCACAACCACACTATGGGCATAACCAAGTCTTAGAATCAACTGCATCTAATGTCACTCGGACTCCTAGTTGTCACTGCTAATACTAGGTATCCTATAAGCACCCAACCATTTATATAGATTTATTATATTAATTTATTACATTTATATCAGTTTCACTAAATATTAATCAATTCTTTAAACATTAATTAACCATTAACAATTCCACATTATATTTCATTAGAATTCTAACTAAGATCCACAGTTCCTTTAAATATTACCTCAGCATTGCATACCAGCAAGCTCAAACCTCATGGGTTAACATCATTTATTCAATTATTTATTAACAGCATTATTACTTTCCTATATTCCCATAAATTCTATAAAAACATTCTATGATACTAAACTTAAGGGGGCTCAAAATGGTGGGTAGTTGAACTACTCGTCATGTCTTTGCCACCTGTAGTAAGAGCATAGACCCATCCTCCTTTGATAAGCTAAACACGGAAAGCACGTGGCATACCTTGTGCATATTTTCCCCTTTTAGAAGGAGGGTAAGAAATACCAGTGACCTTGAGAAGTGGGGAAAGTAATGTAGATAAAAAACCAATAAGATTCATCAAACGTCCAATCAGTCACATCCAACCCATTTCATCATCTTCAGTGTCCTCCCTGACACCCATATGCATAAACCGATGCATTTCGCCACCCTAGGTGTCAACTGCTGCCACAACCAATGGGCCTCCCTACCCCCACATATCACAACATCCAGATAGGCTCACATCACAACACAAATAGTAGGAAACAAACATCATATCAACTGGGCTCATGACCCTTAAACATGGCATTCTTCCTTCACATGCAATGAGCTCTCACAACTCCAAGCATAAGGCTCTTATCATTTACAAGAAAGAGGGTAACTTAGAACCCTAGGAGTAATTATATTTTATCAAACAACCAATTATTTAATCCATCTTTAATTAACCAGTTCATTAATAGTAGGTTCCAACTATGGGCAACCTAAACCGAAAGCTATCATAGCTATCACAAATAATTATACATGCTTACTACACCAATTTGATTAACATCAAATTACAACAAAATCAACTAGATTCCTTTAAATGACTCTTTATCTTTTATAAATAATTAAAATTAATACTATTTTATGATATTTACCAATTTCCATCAAGAAATACATGCTAAACAATAAAAGAATATATATCACACTATCTAGCAAAATAAGAGGCAATAACATACGATCGATGCCAACTGATTTATCCGATTCAAATATTTATTATGTCAATTCCATTGTGGTCTGGTGGATAAATCATAATAACTCTACGAATTCATGTAAAAGAATAGATAAGCAATGAATACCCTACCTCAAAAGGTTCTTGAAATTTTTTATATGAGAATGATCCACACATCGGATTACGATCTCCTCCCCCGTGACAACTGCATCCACCCAAGGACACCATGGCACAACCGTACCAACCGACACCCAAGAAAACTCCATTAGAATCTTTTAGATCACATTCCATAACATGGTAAGGAGAAAATGGGGGGAAATGATCGAAGAAAACAAAATAACAGAGGTAGATCATACCTTCTATTGATGACAGATCAGTACTTGCTGCTTGCACCAAAATAGGGGGTGCACATGTAGCAGGAAGAAACTTCAAGGGGAAATGATCTAAGGATTTAGGTCCTATCAGAGCAATCCTATATATGGGAAGAAGGAAATGTTTGAGCATCTCGCACCAAGGAACAAGAAGGTAGAATAAGGGAGGAAGATATACCATCCCTTTAAAAGATTTAACGGATTAGCGGTTTAAGATATGCTGAATTTTCCATTAAAAGTGGATAACATAAACCACGCGGTTTAACCATGTAAAGGTATCTAGATCCTTAAGAAAATTAATATAGGATTTATAGGCTTTGAATCGGCATTAAATCCCATAAAACAAGGCCTTGAATGTGTTTAACGTCAAAGAAAATGTACACCTACCGATGATGGAAACATTGTACACCTACAGATGCTGGAAACACTGTACACCTACTGATGATTGAAATAGTGTTCACAGAATGAATCACCGATACCGATGGAACTATTCACAAAATGACTCATCGATGGCACTATTCACATTGGTCTCACTGATTCCATTTTTCACATTAGTCTCACCGATTCCACTATTCACATCGGTCTCACCGATGCCACTATTCACATAGGTCTCACTGATTCCACTGTTCACATCGGTCTCACAGATGCCACTATTCACATCGATCTCATTGATGCCTCTATTTACATCGGTCTCACCGATGACACTTTTCACATCGGTCTCACCGATCGAACTATTCACATCAGTCTCACCGATGCCACTGTTCACATCGGTCTCACCGATGGCACTGTTCACATTAGTCACATCGATGGCACTGTTCATATCGATCTCACCGATGGCACTTTTCACATCAGTCTCACCGATGGAACTATTCACATCGGTCTCACCGATGCACTGTTCACATCGGTTTCACCGATGCCACTGTTCACATCGGTCTCACCGATAACACTATTCACATCAATCTCACGGATGACACTGTTCACATCGGTCTCACTGATAACACTTTTCACATCAGTCTCATCAATGACATTTTTCACATCTATCTCAACGATGAAACTGTTCACATCTGTCTCACCGATGAAACTATTCACAAAACTGGAAACATTGTTCACATAATTGGAAATTTGAAAAAGTGTTGGGGATAAGTCACCTTGACATCCCAGAACACTTGAGACACTTGATTTTAGCAATGGAATGGACTGGAGAGGTCTAGGACATTACATCAGATACCACTCAAAATATTCTCATCCTCGATAATTCAAAACCAACCTAAAAGGAAACAGAAAAGGGGTCTGAACAACCACCCATCGAGATACCCCTCAAAAGAGAGAATACTATAAGAAGCAACAAAAGAAAGCCATATCATAAACAGGAAAGGTATACAACTACAAAGCGAACATCATTACATGAATAGAATTCCCAGGTAATCTCCTCATTGTCAGCATGTCGCTATAAGACACGAAGCAAGGGGATAGAATTCCCACATAATACCTTCTCTTTGCGGTCTTGGATCTCCACATGTCGCTCCTAGAAGGTTGTATCATCATCAAATTCGATCTCTCCCTAATAGATGATGTGAGATTCATCATGAAGATATATACGGAGCTATGACACTTGAAAAACATTGTGTATTCAACTCATCTTCAATGGAAGTGCTACTCGATATTCCACGACTCCAACACGATCCAACACCTCGAAAGGCCCAACAAACTTGGGAGAAAGCTTACTACCACAACCAAACCTTCACTACCCACGATGGGGAGTCACCTTAAGAAACATGTGATCCCCAATATCAAACTCCAAAGGTCTCCTCCTTTGATCGGAATATGATTTTTGACAATCCTACGATGTCTTCATCCTCTCATGAATCACTCGAACCATCTCTGTCATATTCTACACTAGTTTTGGTCTAAGAATTGTTGACTCTCCAACCCCAATCCAGCACAATGGAGAATGGAAAGTTCGTCCATATAAGTCTTCAAACAGTTCCATGCCGATGGTGGATTGAAAATATTGTTGTAAACGAACTCCACTAAGGGTAAGTGCCTCATCCATGAACCTCCAAAATCTAGGATACAAGAGTGCAACATGTCTTCAAGATTCTAAATGGTCCAATCTATCTAACCGTTCGTCTGTGGATGAAAATAAGTACTAAGGCATAGTTGAGAACCAAAATCATGTTCGAGACCTCTCCACACCCTAGAGGTAAAATGAGGATCTCTATTGTAAATGATCATCCTCATGACTCCTTGGAGTCTCACCACATCCTCCAGATACTACCTCAACAAAAATTCCACTGAGCTAAACTCCTTGATCGCTATAAAGTGGGCTTATTTTGTTAAACAATCCACTACCACCCAAATAGTTCCATTTCCTCCCTGAGCTCGATGTAAACCAGTGAAAAAGTCTATTGAGATTTCCTCTCACTTCCACTAAGGAACATTTAATAGCTGGAGAAAACTACCAGGGATGCGGTGCTCGACCTTCACCTTCTGGTAGACCAAACATTGAGACACAAACTCTGCAACTGCACCCTTCTGCTCAGGCCACCAAAACTGACTCCTCAAAGATCGGTACATCTTTTTCACACTAGTATGTACTTCTAAAGTCAAACTATGGAACTCTTTGAGAATTGTATCACGCATTTCCAAAGGAACAAAAATCCTTCCTTGATACAACACTTGGTGTTTTTCATCCTCAGCCCAACCATCAGGGGCCTCACCAAAAACAACTCAGTATCTCTAGACCTCTACCTATAGATCCCCAACTAGGACTCTTCCATATACTACACCATATATTACTGCACCATCCTTTGAAAAAGACATCCTTTGCCCCCAAATTCTCCCACATCAAGATGTAATGCTGAAATTTCTTCCATCACTCTCCAGGAATCACCAGATTTACACACTACATCACTACGTGACTTCTGGCTCAGTGCATCAGCCAAAACATTACCCTTTCCATGTGTCTATGATATTTTTTTAATTCATATTCCTGTAATAACTCCATCCATCGATGATGACGCAAGTTCAAGTCATGCTGGGAGAAAATATACCTCAGCCTTTTATAATCAGTGAAAACCACAAAGTTCTTTCCAATGAGGTAATTTCTCCAAAAATTCAGAGAAAACACCATGGCTGAACACTAAAGATAATGGGTGGCATAGTTAAGTTCATGGTGACGCAACTGTTGAGGCCCATAAGAAATAACTAATCTCTACTACATCATAACACAACTTAACCCCATATGTGAAGCATCACAAAAAACATCAAACTAAACTCCCTCTACTAGAAGACAAAAAATTGGAGCACTTACCAACTTCTCATTTGGATACTCAAAAGCTTTCTAACACTGATCAGTCCACACGAATGCCTAATCCTTCCAGGTCAAATATTTTAGAGGATTAGAAACCTGAGAGAAATTGGCTATGAACCTCCTGTAGTATCCCATGAGACAAAGGAAACTTCGTACCTATGCCACTGTCTTAGGGGATACCCAAGACACAAACACTTCTATCTTCGACAGATCCACAGTGACTCCTAGATGTGACACTACATGCCCCATGAAATGAACTTCTCAAGCCCAAAACTCGCACTTCTAAAACTTCCCAAATAGTTTTTGTTGACGAAGAACTCCCAAAATGGCATGCAGATGATTTTCATGATCCTTCTTAGACGTGGATTACACAAGGATGTTGTCGATTAAAACCACCTAAAACTTATCCAGGAACTCACAGAACATAGGGTTCATCAACCCCATGAATATAGATGAAGCATTCATCATACCGAACGGCATTACAATGAACTCATAATGCCCATGACAACAATGAAAAGCAGTCTTCAGGGTATCTTCATCCTTCACACACATCTAATGATATCCTGACCACAATTCGATCTTTGAGAACCAACCTTCACCCTTCAGTTGATCAAATAAATCGTAAATATATGGAATAAGATAGCGATTCTTCATTGTCACATTTTTTAAGCGGTGATAATCGATACACAACTGTAAACTGCCATCAGCCTTCTTCATGAAAAAAATGGGTGTGACCCACAATGACACACTTGGATGAACAAAAATACATTTTAATAGACAATAAAGATATATACATATTTCCCATAACTCAGAATAGGTCATCTTATATGGATACATAGAGATAGGAGACGCTCCTGGAAATAGCTCAATCCCAAACTCGATCTCTCTTCAAGGGGGTAATGCTACAACCTCTTCTGCAAATACATCAGGGCATTATTCTATAAAATTTGGAAATTACAACTATTAAACTTCTGAAGAACTCAACATCAGCTTATCCATCTTGGATGATAAGGACGGAACACACCTCTGGGCCATCTGAGGGTCTCACTCGCCAACAAACACTGCTGGCTCTCCATCAGCATCGAAGAACATCACCTGCCTCCTAAATAAATATGTGATGTCATACACTGAATACAACCAATCCATGTCGAGGATGATATAATATGGTTGAATCTATAAACATAAAAAAATATCCCCAATATTGGTGTTCCCCAGCACTAGCTCACAGTCTCTACATACTTCAAACAAGTCATCTTGACCTCCAACTGGCGTAGTCAACACCAATGGAACTGAAAGCCTCTCTACATCAAGTCCCAAATCATGGATAAGGGCAATTGATATGAATTATTTCATCGCTCCTACATCAAACAAGGCATACAACCAAGTAGAAACCCAGAAAAGGGTACCTTGAACAATGTTCGGCTCACCTGGCACTGGCAATGCTAAAGCATGAAGATGACCACGACCTCCTCCACAACCTCTCTGACCCTGATGAAAACCACCGCCATGGTCACAATCTTCTCTATGAGGATGGGTAATTTCATGGGGTTTTCCTCTTCCTGCCTCATCTTCTCTCTGTTGATCAAAATCCGGTATAACCTGCTATTGCTGCCTTGGCTGGAATTGCCTCAACAGAGGAAGTTGGAGCGGAACACCTAGGGCATGATGACTACTTTGAAAGGTTGAAAACTCTCTCTACTGATGACCTCAAACTCTATAAGAAAACAAAACACTTGATCCCTTGACATAGGCCTAAGAGCCACCTCCCTCAGAGAAACAAGATGTTGAGGGCTGGGACCTACCCCAGGCCAAACGAAAACTCTTCTTCCATAAAAACTGAGAAACCCAGACCACATATTTTCTTTGTGAGGAATCATGATGACTCCCCTATCATAATGATATATTTATAGTCAATTTCCTATCAAATACCTTTTCCCTCACCAACACCTCAAAATATGTATTCAGCATAAACAGGGTGACCTGGCGCTAGATCTCTGGATGTAACACCTCCTCAAAATGCCTCTCCTAGAATCCTCATCTAGAAATAGGTTCGAAGCATATCATAAAAGGTTCCTAAAATACATTAAAAATATCACGCACTGGAGATAACCTGTAAAAAAGTAAGAAGCTCCTGGCGACTAGACACCCTCGTTGTTGAAGAAATAAAATTGACTCTAAACTTGTCTTGGAACTCCACCCATGAGATCGCTGACTCCTCGCGATACCTAAGGAAGAAGAACCACCACTACCTCATTTCTCCACGCAGCATCGTCATAACCAAAGAAGCCCAGTGATTCTTATGAGTACGGATTGAACAAAAGGATATCTTAACCTCCTCTAACCAGTCTTCTGTGACTGCATCTAAAACAGAACTCTCATACTTTTATAGACTTTATCACTGAAACTCACGGAGTATCCTCTTCCAAGTGTTGTCATCGTCAACCTCTACCCTGCATCGATCTGTTGGGACAACCTACTAGAATCTTCTGTGCGAACCTAATGAGGACGTTGACCTAGAGCCATACCTACAAAATAAAAAATATTTAGAGCTCCTAAACCTGGAATATGGAAGACTAAACATTAATTAATTATTATTTTTTTCTTTTATTCATATTAGTTTAACCTATCCCAAGGTATACCCATTCAAAAAAGATCATAGTGAAGAATGATGCATGATCCTTTCCTAGGTATGTACCCAATAACTATTATCTCCTCATTTAGTAGCCATGGAAAACTTAAAGGTCCATGCATCAGATCATAGGGGGCCCTAAATGCCTATGTCTCATCCGGTCTCCAGTGTTTACATCACTTTTTAAACTTAACTAACATCGTTTCCCTACCAACCCATTCAACCTCACCTATTCCTAACACCAAACTCTATAATATCCCTCAACTATACCTCTCATACCACTCTTTCATGACCCCCTCCCCACAAGTTGTACCCCTCTTAGGTCGAAAATGTGATAAGGGAGACAGTGACCCCCAATTCCCACCTCCAGTAGGCCCCGGGTTAGCGACTAGCACCAAGGGTATGGTAAACACACAAATGGGATACATTACCCTCTCATAGAACACATGATAAAGAGAGAGATAACGCATACACCAACCAACTCCAAATCAGACTGCAATATAAAATAAATCTCAAGTTCACATATGTAATTTCATGCAAGAACTACTACCAATGAAAGGGAAAACTGCAAGTACCAAAAGAAATTAAAAATAGTATCAACCACGAAGGCCGAATATCTCCTGCAACCAAAATCTAGTATTAACCAGCATGATATCCAACCTACACCAAGTGACCTGAAAAAAATCTATTTATATATACGTAGGGTGAGTATAACATTATACTTAGTATGATTCTCCCCATATCCTCTCGTGAAAAAGTAAAGAAAGCATGTTAAAGCATAGTGAACAAAAAGTGAAACTAACTCATCACCTAAACATGTATACTTTGTTCTCAGCCTCACCATGGCTACTCTCACCAAGTATCACATACAAGAGTATAAAACATCACAAAGAATATCAAGGTCACCCAGATACTACTTCCCCACTAGTTTTCTGCATTGCCCCAACATTTCATGTCCTAAGACATCTCTCTCCAAAAAGACTTAATTGGATACACCTTAGTGAAGCACCATAACATGCACCTCATGAAACATGACCACCATGTCCATATAACTAAAGTAACCAGGTAGTTTCCAGGAGTCACCATAGCTCACAAAATTTTTATCATACATTAGGTATTAAACCTCAAACCATTATAGACCATAAATTGAGTAAGGATCCTCAAGCCATCACAGCCTATACACGCTACACCTATAGTAGTCCATAGGAACCTATATCAAGAAAATATGTGTGTGAATAACCACAAGAAATTACATAACTCTACACACATATAAGGGTAAAACTAACCATTGTGCATACAATCACAAGTAACTACCAAGAGAAGAGAGTGGGGCCAAAGGGGGTAGTTAGCCATCCATCCTCCCACTAGAATGTTGGGGAAAACACCCCCCGGGGCTCAAAATCCATGTGGTGTCATTTTCCCTAACAGACGGGGTGGAGTAGAGTATTGAAACACAAAACGTATAGAATATACAATAACTCACAACCACACTATGGGCGTAACCTAGTCTTAGACTCAGCTGCAGCTAATGTCTCTCAGACACCTGACTGCCACTACTAAGACTAGGTATCCTATAAGCACACAACCATTTAAAGAGATTTATTATATTACTTTATTCCCTTTTTATCAGTTTCACTTTACGTTAATCAATTATTTAAACATTAATTAACCATTAAAAATTCCACATTATATTTCATTAACATTCCAACCGAGATCCACAGTTCCTTTAAATATTACCTCATCATTGCATCCCAGAAATCTCAAACCCCATGGGTTATCATCATTTTTTCAATCATTTATTAATAGCACTACTGGAAATAGTATATTTCCTAATGGTTCAGAACCATTGGGATAGGCTGCAAAACCATTGGTATATCTTATACCAACGGTTCTACCAACCGTAGGAAAGTAAGTCGTTGGGAAAAAGTTTTCCCAACAGTTTATTTAAAACTGTTGGGATAGGTTAGTTACATTAACCTATACCAATGGTTTGGTTGAACCGTTGGTATAAGTTTTTCCAATGGTTCAACCAAACCGTTGGTAAAACCTCTTCTAGGAACCTTTTCCAATGGCTTACAAACCGTTGGGAAAGGGTTTTTACCAACGGTTCTCATAGAACCGTTGGTAAAAACATCCTACAAAATTTATGCCAATGGTTTCAAATTGTTGGCATAGGCCATGCTGTGAAAATTACACAGCAGCCTACAATTTTCATAGTAGGGTCTGCAATTCCATTCCTGCATGCTGTAATTCTGTCCATTATGCTGTAATTCTCCATTCCCTCTCCTTTACAATTATTTAACATATAACGCATACACATTTAAAATTTCACCCTGGAACTATACACATCAAGAATTAAATAATAATTCATAACGTAATTATAAACAAACATAATTGATTTAGAATTCAATTTAAAACTTAGATGACAATTATATGTCGAATCTAGAATTCAATTCATAATTGAATACATGCATAATTTAATTATCTATTATCAATAAAATACATAAAAACCTGAATAAGTAATTATATGTGTTATACACAATTAAGAATACATACAAGTGGTTTTTACTAAAAATGATGTCCATTTTATGCATTATACATACACCTGGAGTGATACTAGCCACAACGTGTCTTGGATTGAGGTGGGGTTGACTCGTATACGTCACATATGACCCATGGATCGTTGTCCTAAAGTATTAACATATTCCGAAAGCATTTGGTCGGTCACAAAAGAGAGATACTTTGAGTGGTTCCGGCTACACCACGCCTTGGATTGAGGTGGGGTTGACTCGTACATGTCACACATGACCCATGGATCGTTTTCCTAAAGTTTCAACAGAATTTGAATGTGTTTGGTCAGTTTTCTGTATGCCAGTTGTACTTTTCACTTAAAATGTTGTCAATTTCAAATAAAACTGAGACACATTGAGTTGTTCCAGCCACACCGCACCTTAGATATTGTCGGCGTTTACTCATACACATCACATATGACTCATCGATCATTTTACTAAAGTTTCAATGGAATCTGAATGCGTTTGGTCAGTTTTTTTATGTCATTTGTTGGTTTCACTTAATATGATGTCCATTTCAAACAAAATAGAGACACTTTGAGTGGTGCTGGCAACAAAACCCCTCAGATTGAGGTGGGGTTGACTCGGAAACGTCACAAATGAGCCATGGATAATTTTCCTAAAGTTTCAATAGAATCTGAATGTGTTTGGTCGGTTTTCCGTATGTCAGTTGTTGTTTTCACTTAAAATGATTTCCATTTTTAAAAATAAAGAGAGACACTTTGAGTGGTGTCGGCCACACCATGCCTCAGATTAAGGTGGGGTTTACTTTTACACATCACAAATGACCCATGGATCATTTTCCTAAAGTTTCAACAGAATCCGAATGTGTTTGGTTGGTTTTCCGTACGTCAGCTGTTGTTTTCACTTAAAATGATGTCCTTTTGAAACAAAAGAGAGACACTTTGAGTGGTGTCGGCCACACAGGGACTCAGATTGACGCGGGGTTTAATCTTACTTGTCAAATATGACCCATGGATTGTTTTCCTAGAGCATCAATACATTCCTAATGCATTTGGTCAGTTTCTCGTATATTAGTTGTTATTTTCACTTAAAATCCCATCCATTTTAAACAAAAGAGACATAGTTAGGGTGCTATCGGTGACAACGTGCCTCAGATTGATGCAAGGTTGAATTTTACACATCAAAAATTTCCCATGTATTTTTTTACAAAAGTTTCAATGGAATCATAATGTGTTTGGTCGGTTTTCCGTATGTCAGTTGTTGTTTTCACTTAAAATGATGTCCTTTTGAAACAAAAGAGAGACACTTTGAGTGGTGTTGGCCACACTGGGACTCTTATTAAGGCTGGGTTGACTCGTACACGTCACATATGACCCATGTATTTTTTTCCTTCAGCATCAACATATTCCTAATGTGTTTGGTCGGTTTTCTGTATGTCAGTTGTTCTTTTCACTTAAAATCTCGTCCATTTTAAACAAAAGAGACACAGTTTGGGTGCTACCGGCCACACCGTGCCTCATATTGATACAGGGTTGACTTTTACATGTCAAAAATTTCCCATGGATTGTTATCCTAAATTTTCAACAGAATCTGAATATGTTTGTTCGGTTTTTTGTATACCAGTTTTTTTACTAAAAATGATGTCCATTTTAAACAAAATGCATAAACTTGGAGTGATACCAGCCACTCCATGCCTCAAATTTAGGTGGTGTTGACACATACATGTTACATATGATCCATGTATCATTTTCCTAAAGTATCAACATATTCTGAAAGTGTTTGGTCGGTTTTCCGTATGCCAGTTATTGTTTTCACGTAAAATGATGTTCCTTCCAAAAAAATGATACACTTTGAGTGATTCCAGCCACACCATGCCTCAGATTCAGGAGGGGTTAACTCGTACACATCACATATGACTCACTGATCATTTTTCTAAGGTTTCAACAAATTATGAATGTGTTCGGTCAGTTTTCCATATGCCAGTGGTTGTTTTCAATTAAAATGTTGTCCATTTCAAATAAATGTGAGACACTATGAGTGGTGTCGGCCACACTGGGCCTCATATTGAGGCAGGGTTGACTCGTACACATAACATATGACTCATGGATCGTTTTAATAAAGTTTAAATGGAATCGGAATGCGTTTCATTGGTTTTCCATATGTCAGTTGTTGCTTTCACTTAAAATGATGTCATTCTGAAACAAAAGAGAGACACTTTGAGTGGTTCCGGACACACCACACCTATGATTGAGGCAAGGTTGACTCTTACACATCACATATGACTCATGTATCGTTTTACTAAAGTTTCAATAAAATAAGAATGCATTTAGTTGGTTTTCCATATGCCAGTTGTACTTTTCACTTAAAATGTTGTCCATTTCAAATAAAACTGAGACACTTCGAGTCGTGACGGACACACTACCCCTTGGATTTAGGAGAGGTTGACTCTTAAACATCTCATATGACCCATGGATTGTTTTCCTAAAGTTTCAATGTAATTTTAATGCGTTTGGTCAGTTTTTCGTATATGAGTTGTTGTTTTAACTCAAAATGATGTCCATTTTAAACAAAAGAGAGACACTTTGAGTGGTTCTGGCCACACCGCACCTCAAATTGAGGTGGGGTTGACTTATACACGTCACATATGACCTATGTATCATTTTCCTTAAGAATCAACACATTAATAATGTGTTTGGTAAGTTTTCCGTATGTCTGTTGTTGTTTTCACTTAAAATGTTGTTCATTTCAAAAAAAATGAGACACTTTGAGTGGTTTCGGACACACTATGCCTAAAATTAAGGAAAGGATGACTTTTAAACGTCACATATGACTCATTTATTATTTTTCTAAAGTTTCAACAAATTTAGAATGCGTTATGTCAGTTTTCTGTATGCCAGTAGTTGTTTTCAATTAAAATGTTGTCCATTTCAAATAAACATGAGACACTTTGAGTGGTTCCAGTGACACAAGGCCTCGGATTGAGGCGGGGTTGACTCGTATATGTCACATGTGACTCATGGATCGTTTTACTAAAGTTTCAAAGGAATTGGAATGTGTTTCATTGGTTTTCTGTATGTCAGTTGTTGTTTTCACTTAAAATGATGTCATTTTGAAAAAAAAGAGAAACACTTTGAGTGGTTTTGGCCACACCGCGCCTCGGATTTAGGATAGGTTGACTCTTACACATCACATATGACCCATTGATCATTGTCCTAAAGTTTCAATAGAACATGAATGTGTTTGGTTGGTTTTCCGTATGCCAGTTATACATTTCCCTTAAAATGTTGTCCATTTCAAAAAAAAACGGAGACACTTAGAGTTGTGACGACCACACTGCCCCTCAGATTTAGGTGGTGTTGACTCATAAACATCACATATTACCCATGTATCATTTTCCTAACGTTTCAATGGAATCTTAATGCGTTTGGTTGGTTTTTCGTAACTCAGTTGTTGTTTTTACTCAAAATGATGTCCATTTTAAACAAAAGAGAGACACTTTGAGTGGTGCCGTCCACACCGCACCTCATATTGAGGTGGGGTTTACTTTTACACATCTAATATGACCCATGTATTTTTTTCCTAAAGCATAAACACATTAAGAATGCATTTGGTCAGTTTTCCGTATGTCAGTTGTTGTTTTCACTTAAAATGTTGTTCATTTCAAAAAAAATGAGACACTTTGAGTGGTTACAGTCACAACATGCCTCTAATTAAGGCAGTGTTGACTCTTACCTTTCACATATGACTCATTGATAATTTTTCTAAAGTTTAAAAAAATTCATAATGCGGTTGGTCAGTTTTCTGTATGCCAATAGTTGTTTTCAATTAAAATGTTGTCCATTTGAAATAAACATGAGACACTTTGAGTGGTGCCGACCACACCGGGACATGGATTGAGGTGAAGTTGACTCTTACCCATCAAATATGACTCATGTATTGTTTTCCTAAAGTTTCAACAGAATCTGAATATGTTTCGTCAGTTTTCTGTATGTCAGTTGTTGTTTTCACTTAAAATGATGTCATTTTGAAACAAAAGAGAAACACTTTGAGTGGTTATGGCCACACTACACCTCATATTGAGGATAGGTTGACTCGTACACATCACATATGACCCATGGACCATTTTCCTAAAGTTTCAACAGAATACTAATGCATTTGGTCAGTTTTCCGTATGTCAGTTGTACTTTTCACTTAAAATGTTGTCCATTTCAAATAAAACTGAGACACTTTGAGTTGTGATGGCCACAATGCCCCTAGTATTTATGTGGGGTTGACTCTTCAACATAACATATGACCCATGGATCTTTTTCCTAATGTTTTAATGGAATCCGAATGCATTTGGTCAGTTTTTCGTATATCAGTTGTTGTTTTCACTCAAAATGATGCACATTTTAAACAAAAGAGAGACACTTTGAGTGGTGTCAGCCACACTGCACCTTGGATTGAGGTGAGGTTGACTTTTAAACTTCACATATGACCCATGTATCGTTTTCCTAAAGCATTAACACATTCAGAATTCGTTTGGTTGGTTTTCCGTATGTGAGTTGTTGTTTTCACTTAAAATGTTCTTCATTTCAAAAAAAATGAGACACTTTGAGAGGTTCTGGTAACACCATGCCTCTGATTAATGCTGGGTTGACTCTTACACATCACATATGACTCATGGATTGTTTTGATAAAGTATCAACACAATCAGAATCCATTTGGTTGGTTTTCTATATGTACCTAAAATGTTGTCCATTTTATATAAAAGAGATACACTTAGAGTGATCTTAACCACACTGTGACTCATATTGAGGCACAGTTGACTCATACATGTCACATATGTCCCATGGATTTTTTTCCTAAAGTTTCAATAGAATCCAAATGTTTTTGTTCTATTTACCGTATGTCAATTTTTGTTTTCAATTAAAATGAAGTCTATTTTAAACTATAGAGAGACACTTCGAGTGGTGTCAGCCACTCTACACCTCAGATTGAGACTGGGTTGACACATAAACATCACATATGACCCATGAATCGTTTTCCTAATGTTTCAACTGAATCCGAATGCGTTTAGTCATTTTTTTCGTATGTTAGTTGTTGTTTTCATTTAAAATGTTGGCTATTTCAAATAAACTTGAGACACTTTGAGTGGTGTCGGCCATACCTAGCCTCGGATTGAGGCGGGGTTGACTAGTACACATCAAAAATGACTCATAGAACGTTTTCCTAAAGTTTCAATAAAATATGAATGCGTTTGGTTGGTTTTCCGTATGTCAGTTGTTGTTTTCAATTAAAATGAAGTCCATTTTATACTATAAAGAGACACTTCGATTGGTGTTGGCCACTCCATGCCTTTGATTGAGGCTGGGTTGACTTGTACATGTCTCAAATGACCCAAGCTACTTTTTCCTAAAGTTTCAACACAATCCGAATGCATTTGGTTGGTTTTCTGTATGTCAGTTTTTGTTTTCAATTAAAATGAAGTCCATTTTAAACTATAGAGTTACACTTCGAGTGGTGCCTGCCACTAAAGTTATATTAGTACATTCATCTTGGGGGAAATGGAATATACGATCCTGGTTAACTGATGAATTAAAAATCTCGTATTCCATATGTTGGACACTATCTAAGGTAAGTAATCATGTGAGGATGGGTTTACATCATTCAATTTCTTACATGCTAGTGAGAATGAAGTCTTGAATTAATGACTTGAGTTCACTGATTAAATGAGGGTAGAGGTTGCATAGGATATGTAAATAGAATAATTAAATAATGGTAGAGGATGCATACACTGTACATGGTGTGGGAGTCTCAGCTGATTTAGAAACTAAAATAAATTCCCATCATAGGTATCAATAAGAAACATCAGTATCAAAAGAAACTCCAAATAGAAAAGGACTGCAAACATCAAACACTTAAAGAATTCACTACTATGCATGGTTTATCCACATGTTTAGCACTAATTATATGCCTTAATCATGAACCACCTCTATAGCTCCCATTTTTCACCAATAAACATATAATATCCCCCATGATCACTATATAACTTAACACCAATAGGTAAATATCTCAAAATATCTTTAAAACAACTCATTAATAGGATCAAAACATAAATATAATCTTGAAACAACCATGGAATCTCTTTCACAACACATTATCACACACCAGTTATCTCATGTGTTACTAAATACCAAACATATTCATATAACAATTGTACTATAACAAAACACATTACAGAAGCCTTATTAAAAAAATTACCATTTTAATAAAACACTTTCCTCAAGATTAAATCATTTCTAAAATATCTTTTGAAATCCATTTTAAATAATAAAATCCCTTTAATCATTTTTAACAAATATTTTGAGTATTCTCAAGGCACCCCCATTTGGAAATGTCACATTAAATGCCCAATTTCCACACCAAACCATTGAAAACAATTAACATGGGACAATCATCAACCACAAATAACTTAACTAGAAATTAAAAAAACAGAAACCAAATGTGAAATAGAATTTAATGTTAAGTTAGTTGAAATGAGATTAAATAGAGACAACAACATCATAAATGGTTCCAACATCATAACTTTTGATTAAAACCACCCATAATAGGAATGGGAATGCCTCATACACCTAATCCCTAATAAAACAAACCAAATCTCCAATTAAAAAATTGAATATAGGGTTTACAACTTCAATAAAAATGGATAAATATGTAAGATAAGTGGGAAATGATCAATAAGACAAGAAGATTTGGAATTATCCCATCTAACCTCATGGGGGAGTCTCATCGGATTTGGTGGATTTCAACTGGGGGCACGCGTGAGGGTTCTGCAAATTGGGGGAGAGGGGTTCTAGAAATTGGGGGAGAAACATGACTGGAGGAGCGACTGGAGGAGGTCTGCCCAATTTGAGTATTTATGGACATCTTTTCCCAATTATTTTTAAAAACCGTTGGGAAAGCATTGGGAAAGTGAAGATTTCCCAATGGTTCTATTAAACCATTGGGAAATCATCAACCTTTCCCAACAGTTTCATCAAACCGTTGGGAAAAGGAGCATAAGTGGCAGATTTCCCAACGGTTTTATCAAACCGTTGGGAAATCTTGCCAAAACTCTCCTACACTGATGGTTCATTGGAACCATTGGTATAATACCATTAGTAAAAACAAGATTCCCAGTAGTGATAATTATTAATTTCCCATATTCCTAGGCATTTTATAAAAAAATTATAAAATAATAAACACAAGTGGGTCAACATGGTGGGTAGTTGAACTACCCTTCAAGTCTTTTCCACCTATAGAAAGAGTATAGACCCATCCTCCCTCAAGAAGATAAACACGGAAAGAACATGGTATACCCAGCACGTCTTCACCCCTTTTGGAAGGAGGGTAAGAAAGACCATCTACCTTGAGCAGTAGGGAAAGTAATGTAGATAAAAAACCAACAAGATTTAGCAAACATACAATCATTCAAATCCAACCCATTTCATCATCTCTGGTGTCCTCCCTGACACCCACATGCATAAACTAATGCATTTCACCACCCTAGGCGTCAATTGTTTCCATAACCAATGGGCCTACCTACCCCCACATATCACTACAGCCATCCAAGATCACATCACAACACAAATTGTAGGAAACAAACATCATATCAACTGGGCTCATGGCCCTTAAACAAGACATTCTTCCTTTACATGCAATGAGTTATCATAGCTCCATTCATAAGGCTTTTGTCCTTTACAATTAAGAGGGTAACTCAGAACCCTGTCAGGAATTATATTTTTTCAAAAAACCTATTCTTTAATCCATCTTGAATTAACCAGTTCAATAATAGTAGGTTCTAACTATGGGAAACCTAAATAGAATTCTATCATACTTATCAAAAATTATTATACATGCTTACTGCCCAAATTTGATTAACATAAAATTACAAAAACATAAACCAGATTCATTTACATGCCTCTTTATCTTTAAAAAATAATTAAAATTAATCCAAATTTATTTCCTTTACCAATTTCTTTCAAGAAAAACATACTAAACAAGGCAAGCATAGATATCACACTATCTAGAAAAATAAGAGGCAATAACATACGATCGATACCAATTAATTTATCTGGTTCAAATATTTATTATGTCAATTCCATTATGGTTCATTGGCTAAAATCATGCTAACTCTATGAATGCATGTAAAAGAAAAGAGAAGCAGTGAATTCCCTACCTCAAAAGGTTCTTGATGTTCTTTATATAAGAACGATCCACAGAACAGATTATGATCTCCTCCCTCAAGACAACTACATCCACCTGAGGATGCCACAACATAACTGCACCAACTGACACCCAAGAAAACTCCATTAGAAGCATGGAGATCACATGCCATAACATGTAAAAGATAAAATTGGGTCAAAGGATCAAATAAAACACAAGAACAGAGGTAGATCATACCTTCTATCGATGATGGAACGACACTTGCTGCTTGCACCAAAATAGGGTTTGCGCATGCAACAAGAAGAGACTTTAAGGGGAAACAATCCAAGGATTAGAGTCCTATAACACCAATCCTATGGGAATAATGAACAGTTCAAGAATCTCATTCCATGGAACAAGATGGTAGAACAAGGGAGAAAGATATCTGGTCCCTTTAAAAGATTCAATGGAGCGGTGGTTTATGATATGCTAGATTTTCCATTAAAAGTGGATCGAATTAAACCACATAGTTTGACCAAGTAGACATATCGAACCTTAGGAAAATTAATATAGGAGTTATAGGATTTTAATTGGCCTTAAATAACTTTAAAAAGGCCTTGAATGTGTTTAACGTCAAAGAAAACGTTAAAGGGGTGAAACTGTAGGAAGCTGGAAACACTGTACAACTACCGATGCTGGAAACATTCTACACCTACTGATGCTGGAAACACTATACACCTGCAGATATTGGAAACATTGTATATCTACCGATGTTGGAATCACTATTCACAAAATGACTCACAGATGTCGGCGGCACTATTCACATCGGTCTCACTAATGGAACTGTTCACATCGGTCTCACCAATTGCACTATTCACATCGGTCTCACCAATGGCACTATTCACATCGGTCTCACTAATGGAACTGTTCACATCAGTCTCACTGATGATACTATTCACATTCATCTCACCGATGCCACTGTTCACATCAGTCTCACAGATTCCACTATTCACATCGGTCTGACTGATGACACTGTTCACATCGGTCTCACTGATGGCACTATTTGCATAGGTCTCACAGATGCCACTGTTCACATCGGTCTCATTGATGGAACTGTTCCCATTGGTTTCTCTGATGGCACTGTTCACATCAATCTCCTTGATGACACTGTTCACATCAGTCTCACCGATGGAACTGTTTACATCGGTCTCACTGATGCACTGTTCACATCGGTCTCACCGATGACACTATGCACATCGGTCTCATGGATGATATTTTCCACATCATTCTCACTGATGACACTGTTCACATCAATCTCATTGATGACTCTGTTCACATCAATTTCACCGATGAAACTATTCACATCTGTCTCACCGATGACACTATTCACATCTTTCTCATCAATGACTCTATTCACAAAACTGGAAACACTATTCACAGAATTGGAAATTTAGAAAAGTGTTGTGGATAAGTCACCTTAACCTCCCAGAACACCTTAGACACCAGATTTCAGCAAAGGAATGGACCAGAGAGGTTCGAGCCATTATATCATATACCTCTCAAAACATTATCGTCCTTGAAAATTCAAAACTAACTTAAAAGGAAACAGAAAAGGTGTCCAAATAACCACCCATCGAGATACCCCTAAAGAGAGATGACCACAATAAGCAAAAAATGAAATCCATCTCATAAACACGAAAGGTCTATAGCCACAAAGAGATCATCATTACAATAAAATAGTTAAACATCAAACAACTCTGGGTACTGAGCAAGTATCTATGACTCATGTTCCCAAGTACTCTCCTCTACTCCATCATGTCTCCACAAGACACGGACAAAGGGGATAAAATACCCGCACAACACTTTCTCTTTACGGTCTTGGATCTCCATAGGCCGCTCCTCGAAGTTCACATCATTATCAACATTGATCTCTCTCCAATCTGTGATTTGAGAGTCATCATGAAGATAATGATAGAGATGTGACACATGAAAAACATCATGTATCAGGATCATCTGCAGGGGAAGTTCTACTTGATATGCCACAGCTCCAACATGAGCCAACACCTCAAAAGGCCCAAAAAACCAGGGAGACAGCTTACTACCACGACTAAACCTTCACTGCCCATGATGGGGATTCACCTTTAGAAACACGTGATCCCCAACATAAAACTCCAAAATTATCCTCCTTTGATTGGCATATGATTTCTATCGATCCTTCACTATCTTCATCCTCTCATGAATCACCTGAACCATCTCTGTTGTGTTTTTCACTAGTTCTGATCTGATAATTTTTTACTATCCACCCCAGTCCAGCACAATAGAGAATGGAAAGGTCATCCATACAAGGCTTCAAACAGTGATATAATAATGGTGTAGTGAAAACTATTGTTGTAAGAAAACTCCACCACAGTTCAGTGCCTCATCCATAAACCTATAAAATCTAGGACATAAGAGTGAAACATGTCTTCAACAATGTGGATGGTCCACTCTGTCTGACCATCCATATGTGGATGAAAAGTAGTATTAAGGCATATCTAAGAACCAAAATCATGTTGGAGACCTCTCCATACCCTAGTGGTAAAACAAGGATCTTGATCAGAAATGATCATCCTTGAGACTCTGTGGAGTCTCACCACCTCCTCCAGATACTACCTCGACAAAAGATCCTCTTATCTCGACTCCTTGATCACTATAAAGTGGGATGATTTTGTTAAACGGTCCACTACCACCCAAATAGCATCATGTCCTCCCTAAGCTCGAGGTAAACCAGTAACAATGTTCATTGAGATGTCCTCACACTTCCACTAAGGAACATCTAATAGCTGTAGAAAACTGCCAAGGACACGATGCTTGGACTTCACCTTCTGGAAGACTAAACATCGAGACAAAAACTCTACAACTGCATTCTTCTGCGCAAGCCACCAAAACTAACTCCTCAAATCCCGGTACATCTTTGTCACACCAAGATGTACTGCTAAATCCAAACTGTGTAACTCTATGAGAACCGTCTCACGCATCACCAAAAGAACAAAAATCCTTCCTTGATACAACACTCAGTGTTATTTATCCTCATCCCAATAATCAAGGGCCTCTCCACAAACAACTCGATCTCTCCAGACCTCCACCTCTATATCCTCCAACTGGGACTCTTCTACCTATTGCACCAGAGATGACTGCACCATTATTTGAAAAAAAACAACCTCTTCCCCAACTTCTCCCATATCAAGATGTAATGTTGAAAGTTCTTCCATCACTCTCCAGGAATCACTAGATTTATGCATTGCATCACTACGTGACTTCCTACTCAGCACATCAGCCAAAACATTCCCCTTTATAGGTGTATAAAAGATTTTGAAGTCTTATTTCTATAATAACTCCATTCACCGACGCTGACGCAAGTTCAGATCACGATGGGAGAAAACATACCTTATGATCTTAGGATTGGTTAAAACCACAAATCACTTGCCAATGAGGTACTTTATCCAAAACATCAGAGAAAACACCATGGATGTCATCTAAAGATCATGGGTGGAATAGTTACGTTCATGGGGACGAAACTACTAAGACCCATAAGAAACAAATGATCTCTACTACATCATAACACATCCTAACCACAAATGAAAAGCATCGCATAAAACATCAACATGAACTCTCTCTGCTGGAAGACAAAGAACTGGAGGACTTACCAATTCTACTTTAGATACTCGAATGCTTCCTGACACTGATCAATCCACACAAATTCCTGATCCTTTCGGGTCAAGGCTGTCATAGTATTTGCAAACCAAGAAAAATCGGCTACGAACCTCCTATAGTATCCCATGAGACCAAGGAAACTTCACACCTCTGCCACTGTCTTAGGGGATACCCAAGACACAACCACTTAAATCTTCGATGCATACACAACTAATCCCTACTGGGACACCACATGCCCTATGAAATGAACTTCTTGAGCCCAAAACTCACACTTCAAAAACTTCCCAAATAGCTGATGTTGATGAAGAATTTCCAAAATAGAATGAAGATGCTCTTCATGCTCCTTCTCAGACGCAGAGTACACAGGAATTTTTTCAATGAAAACCACTATGAACTTATCTAGGAACTCATGGAACATTACTTTCATCAACCCCATGAACACATACAGAACAAAATTACAACAAACTCATAATGCCCATAATGACAATGAAAAGTAGTCTTCGGGTATCTTCATCCTTCACATGCATCTGATGATATACTGACCACAAGTTGATCTTTGAGAGAAAAATTTCACTCTTAATTTGATAAAATAAATAATAAATCTATGTAAAAGGATAGAAATTATTCACTATAACTTTGTTTAAGTGATGATAATCAATACACAACCACAAACTGCCATCAACCTTCTTCACGAACAAAATTGGTGCGCCCCATGGTGACACACTCGGCTAAGTACAACTACATTGTAACAAACCATCGAGCTATATATGCAGATCATGTAACTCAAAAGAGGCCTTCCTATACAGATACATAGATATAGGAGACTCTCCTAGCTGTATATTGATCTCTCATTGAGGGGGTAATGCTGCAACCTCTTTTAAAAAGACATCAGGGTATTCTTCCTCGACCTTAGTAAACACCAATTGTTGAACTTCTGAAGAACTCAGCTTTACCTCTAACTGGCGTAGTCAATGCCAAGGGAACTAGAAGCCTCTCTACCTCAAGTCCCAAATCATGGAAAAGGGAAGGTCATATGAAGTATTGCATCCCTCCTAAATCAAAAAAGGCATACACCCAAGTAGAAAACAAGAAAAGGGTACCTCGAATGACGTTCAGATCCCCTAGCGCTGGCAATGCTAAAGCATGAAGCTGACCATGACCTCCTACATGGACTCTCTGACCCTAATGAAGACCACCACCATGGCCACTCTCTACTCTCTGAGGATGGGGAATGTCACGGGGTTGTCCTCTACTTACCTCATATTCTCTCTGTTGATCCAAAGCTGGTGCAACCTGCTGCTGTTACCTCGGTTGTAACTACCTCAACAAAGGAACTTGGAGGGAACACCTGGTTCACGATGATAGCTCTGAAATTTTGGGAACTCTTTTTATTGATTACCTCTAACTCCATAAGAAAAATAAGTGCATGATCCCTTGGAATAGGCCTGAGATCCCCCCCCCAGAGAAATGAGATGTTGAGGGCTAAACTCTTCTACCCTGAAAACCAAGAACCCAGAAAAATATCTATTCTTTGTGAGGAATCATGACGACTCCCATCTCATGACGATCTAGTTCTGGACAATGTCCTCTTGATGACCTATGCCCTCACCAACACCTCAAGCTATGTATTCAGCATAAATGGGGTGACTTGGTGCTGGATATCTAGATAGATTGCCTCATTGAAATTCCTCACCCTGGCATCCTTATATGGAAATAGGTTTGAAGCATATTGTAAAAGGTTCTTGAAATGAACTCCAAACTCTTGCACATTAGAGCTTTCCTATCCAAGGGTAAGAAGCTCCTGGTGACTGGATGCCTTCATAGTTGAAGAAAGAAACTCAACTCTGAACTTGTCTCAGAACTCCTTCCATGAGATCACTGACACCTCGCGATCCCCGAGGAACAAGAACCACCACTTCCTCACTACTCCATATAGCATTGTCAAAAAAAAGACACTTAGTTCTCCTTCCAAGCACGGATTGAACTGAATGATATCTCAACCTCATCCAACCAGTATTCTATGACTGCATCTAAAACAGATCCCCCATACTTCTATAGTCTCTGGTGATGAAACTCACAGAGTGTCCTCCTCCAAGTATCGTCGTTGTCAACCTCTACCCTGTGGAGATCTGTTGGCACAACCCACATGACATCTTCTGCACGAACCTAATGAGGACGTCGACCTGGATCCATACCTACAAAATAAAAAATAGTTAGAGATCCTAAACCTTGAATATATAAGACTCAACATTAATTAATTAATTGTTTTCTTTTATTAATTTTAGGTTAACCTATTTCAAGGTATACCCATTCAAAAATATGCTCAAAGAATAATGATGCATGATCCTTTCCTAGGTTTATACCCTGCAACTATTATCACCTCATTTAGTAGCCACTAAAAACTTAAAGGTACGTGCATCAAATCACAGGGGTCCCTAAGAACCTATGTCTCAGCTGGTCTCCCATGTTTACATCACCTGCTAAACATAACTAACATTGTTTCCCTACTAACCCATGCAACCTCACATGTGCCTAACACTAAACTCCATCCTATCCCTCAACCAGACCTTTGATACCACTCTGTCATGACCCTCCCCCCCCACACACACACACAAGGACTACCCCTCATGGACTGGTAATGTGATAAGGGAGATGGTGACCCCTAAGTCCCACCTCCAGTAAGCCCCAGGTTGGAGACTAGAACTAAGGGTATGGTAAACACACAAATGGGAAGCATTACCCTCTAAGAGAACACATAAGAAAGAGAGAGATAAGACAGACACCAACCACCTCTATCTCAGACTGAAATATAAAATAAATCCCAAGTACACATATGTAATGCCATGCAAGAACTACTAAAACTGAAAGGAAAAACTGAAAGTACCAAAAGAATGTAAAACCAGTAGCAACTATAAAGCCTGAAAAGGTCCTGCAACCCCAAGTTATTAGTAACCAGCCTGATCTCCAACCTACTCCAAGTGACCTGAAAAAAAAAGTTTATATATACATAGGGTGAGTATAACAGTATACTCATTAGAATCCTCCTTGGAGCCTCTCGTGAAAAAGTAAAGAAATCATTCTAAAGCATAGTGAATAATAAGTGAAACTAACTCATGACCTAAATAAGTATACTATGTTACCAGCCTCACCATGGAAACACTCACCAAGTATCGCATACAAGTTTATAAAATATAATAAAGAATTTCAAGGGTACCCTACTACTACTTCCCCAGTGGTTTTCTGCTTTTCCCCAACATCGCACATCCTAAGCCATCTCTCTCCAAAAAGGCTTTCCCGCAGACACCTGGGCGCAGCACCACAACATGCAACTTGTGAAGCACAACCACCACATCCACGTAATCAAAGTAACTAGACCATAGCCCGCATAACGTGTATCATACATCGGGTATTAAACCTCAATCCATTATAACCTATACACCGTGTAAGGATCCTCAATCCATCACAGCCTATACATATTACACCTACAGTAGTCCATAGGAAACTATATCCAGAATATATGTGTGTGAATAATAACAATCCATTACAACCCTCTACACACATATATGGGAAAAACTAACTATTCTGCCTACTAGAACAAGTAACTACCATGATAAGAGAGTATGTGCAAAGGTCGTAGTCATTCATCCATCCTCCCACCGGAATGTTGGGGAAAACACCCCCCAGGGATTAGAATCTGCAGGGTGTTAGTTTCCCTAACTGAAGGGGTGAGTAGCATATAGAAACACAAAAAGTATAGAATATACAATAGCTCACAACCACACTATGGGCATAACCTAGTCTTAGACTCAACTACAGCTAACGTATCTCGGGCTCTCGTTATCCACTACAAAGACTAGGTATCCTATAAGCATAGAACCATTTAAAGAGACTTATTATATTAATTTATTCTGTTTTTACCAGTTTTAATTTACATTAATAAATTATTTAATCATTAATTAACCATTAATAATTCCACATTATATTTAACATCATTGTATCCCAGTAAGATCAAACCCTATGGGTTAACATCATTTATTCAATAATTTATTAACAGAATTATTACTTTCCCATATTCCCAATAATTCTAGAAAAACATTCCAATCTACTAAACATAAGGGGGGTAAACATGGTGGGTAGTTGAGCTACCTATTAAGTCTTTTCCACCTCTTGAAAGATCATAGACTCATCCTCCCTCGAGAAGATAAACATGGAAAGCATGTGGTATAACATGTACGTCTTCACCCCTTTTCGACGGAGTGTAAGAAGGACCAGTTGGCTTGAGAAGTGGGAAAGTAATGTAGTTAAACAACCAACAAGATTCAGAAAACATCCAATCATTCACATCCAACATGTTTCATCATCTCTAGTGTCCTCCCTGACACCCACATGCATAAACCGGTGCATTTTTCCACCCTAGTCATAAACAAGGCATTCTTCCTTCACACACAATGAGCTATCACAACTCCAAGCATAAGGCTCTTAGCCTTTACAAGAAATAGGGTAACTCAGAACCCTATGAGGAATTATATTTTATCAAATAACTAATTCTTTAATCCATCTTGAATTAACTGGTTCATTAATAGTAGGTTCCAGATATGGGTAACCTAAACAGAATACTATCATAGCTATCACAAATAATTATACATGCTTACTACACCCATTTTATTAACATAAAATTACAACAACATTAACCAGATTCATTTACATGCCTCTTTATCATTGACAAATATTTAAAATTAATCCCATTTTATGTTATTTACCAATTTCCATCAAGAATGACATGATAAAAAAGAAAAGAATATATATCACACTATCTAGAAAAACAATAGGCAATAACATACAATTGATACCAATTAATTGATCTAGTTCAAATATTTATTATGTCAATTCTATTATGGTCTAGTGGCTAAATTATGCTAACTCTATGAATGCACATAAAAGAATAGATAATCAATGAATCCCCTACCTCAAAAGTTTCTTGATGTTCTTTATACAATAACAATCTACACAATAGATTATGATATCCTCCCCTGTGACAACTGCATCCACCCGAGGACGCCAAGACACGGCCGCACCAACCAACACCCAATAAAACTCCTTTAGAAGCATGGATATCACATTACATAACATGGAAAGTAGAAGACAAGGGAAAAAGGATTGAAGAAACCCCACGAATAGAGGTAGATCATAACTTCTATCGATGACAGATCAACACTTGTTGCTTGCACAAAAATAGGGGGTGCACATGCAGCAGGATGAAAATTCAAGGGGAGACGATCCAAGTATTAAATTCCTATCACACCACTACTATGGGAAGAAGAAAAGGTTTGAGTTATGGCACCAGGGAACAAGAAGGTAGAACAAGGGAGGAATATATCTCATCCCTTTAGAAGATTTAACGGAGCAGCAGTTTAAGATACGCAGGATTTTCCATTAAAAGTTGATCACATTAAACCGCACGGTTTGATCAAGTAAAGGCATCCCGAGCCATAGGAAAATTAATATATAAATTATGGGATTTGAATCGTCCTTAAATCACTTAAAAAAAGTCCTTGAATGAGTTTAATGTCAAAGAAAATGTTAAAGGGGTGAAATTGTAGGAAGCTGGAAACACTATATACCTATCGATGTTGGAAACACTGTACACCTACCGATGCTGGAGACATTGTAGACAAACTGATGCTGGAAACACTATTCAAAAAATGAATCAACGATGCCGATGGCACTGTTCACATTGGTCTCACCGATGGTACTGTTCACATCAGTCTCACCGATGGCAGAGTTCACATCAGTCTCACTGATGGCACTATTCATGTCGGTCTCACTAATGGTACTATTTACATCAATCTCACTGATGGCACTGTTCATATCAGTCTCTCTGATGTCACTATTCACATCGATCTCCCCAGTGCCACTATTCACATTGGTCTCACTGATGACGCTGTTCACATCGGTCTCACTGATGGAACTATTCACATCTGTCTCACTGATGGAACTATTCACATCAGTCTCACTAATGCACTATTCACATCGGTCTCACTGATGACACTGTTCACATCAGTCTCACTGATAACACTGTTCACATCGGTATCACCGATGACACTATTCATATCTGTCTCACTAATGACATTGTTCACAGCAGTCTCACTAATGACACTGTTCACATCTGTCTCACCGATGACATTATTCACAAAACTAGAAACACTGTTCACAGAACTGGAAATTTAGAAAAGTGTTGGGGATAATTCATCTTGACCTCCTAGAACACCTCAAAAACCAGATTTCAGCCAAGGAATGGACCGAAGAGGTCCGGGCCATTCCAATAAGGTCTTCCAGTCACCCTTTACCATCTTTCACTACTTATATGAGGTATGTTAATAAAGGGGAAGCATTATTTAAAGAGTAAAAAAATAGAAAGGGGGATTTTATGCCTTTTACTTGAATTATTCTAACATATTTATTGTAAAAGTGTAGGTCAAAATATCTTAATAAATATAATTTTAAATCCACTAAAATAAAAACTAGTGAATGGTATCACATTCTTGGAATTTATGGATAATTTTGGTCACCTTGGTTACTTGATGTTGTTTTATACACTCGGTTAGCTCATGTATACTTGGATTAATTAGCTAGAGAATTATGTCTAAGAAAATATTTTGTTCAATTATTTCTTTTAATTTATTCATAGTGAAATGAAAATCACAAGTGGATAAAGAAATTATGTGAATAAAAGTGAGTTTCTACCATTATAAACATCTTTTTATTTTTTACTAGTAAGGGGGGATAAAATTTAATAAGAATGAACACATATTTTCTTCGAAGAAATCAAGGGAATTGATATTAAACACAATTGGGGATCTTAAAGAGATCATTATTAATGTTTATGTTCAGAAAAAGATCCCTCATGGTGCAATTTCAGTGTTTTTGGGTTGGTTTTGTTTTTTGAAAAAGTCAATTGATAAAATTCCAACATGTTTTTTTCCGAAGAAGGAATTTTGAAGGTGGAACGTTTTCTCAATTTTTTCCAAATTTTAGGGCATGAAAATCAGGATTTTTTAATGGAAAAGGAAGGATTCTTGCATAGGAAAATTGTTCTACCACATAGAACCTAGAGGAGTGTGTGGTGTTTTTCCAAATTAGTCATCTTGACCAAAAAGAAGCTTTTCTATGGGAATAATGTAGAAATTAATAGAATCCTTGAAGTAAAACGAGAAAAGTCAATTCAATCGCCTATAAAAAATGATATGAAACCCACAGAGGGATTCTCTTCATTTTTTTTAGAATTTAGTGACTTAGATTTCACTGTAATGGGTATTTGTCATCTATAAAGTGACAATGTTTTAGAGGCTTCTATAAATAGTGTTATGCACTACACAAACTATATAGAAAGTTCAGTTTGTGGTGAAGGATAGTTCACAAAATTGTTTATAGTAATTGTGATTAGTAGGTTTTCCAAGTTTTTTTACCTATATAAAGGACCCCTAATAACTTAATTAGGTAGAGAGAGAAACACATTATTGAGAATCGAAATTTGAGGAATTTAGGGAATTCTAAATATAATCCATGAAAGAGTTCAGTCCCAGAAGTATACATTTCGCAAAGGAATTTAGTTTGGGGAGGAGAATTGTTTTTTGGTGCACTATATCTAACAAATTATTGGTGGTTTTCAAGGTTCCATTCATCTATGAAGTTATATTAGTACATGATGCACCCATACCACACAGTGCACGAGATTTTGTGAAAGGTTCAAATAAATTCATAGATGACCAAAAACATTAATTAAAAGGACTCTCCAAAAAAATTGCTACATGGTGAAGTTAATTTCATCTATTAGGTGAAAATTGAGATTCATGGAACACTAAAATATGTGTAAAATAATTATGAAGTGATTCAGATCAGTTGAATAATCAACTAGGGTAGAAGTGTGTTCACTTCATTGGATATAGAGAGGGGTGAGCTTTTAAATTATAAATGGTTTTAAATTAGGAGGAATAGTGAGTCTTCTCTAAACCTTGTAATGGTAGTGTGCTTTAATGGATTTGTTACATTAGAATATTTCCTTTTTATTCTCCTTGGATGTATCTCTATGAGGGTGAACTAATTAAATATTTTTGTTCCATGTGTGTGTTTAACTTTTACTTATTCTTTTATATATGAGTGAGAGAGAAGGGAGTTTTGTTTAATGATGAAACAAGATCATAAGGGGTAGCTATTTTAATCATGTATACCTGGATTCATACCCTCTCTTAAGGTATTTAACCTAGTTGTGTAATATTTTGTATTTTTTTATCAATATGTAAGGTTCTATCGATGTTAATAATGTTTTCAATATGTGTGGAATAAAAGATAATGTCGTATAATGAGATTAGCTTGAATTTTTTTCATTTAATTAAATGAAAAAAACATACCTTTACATTGGTGTTATAGATATTCCTAAAATTTGAAGGAATATTCAAATGAATATTGAGAGTTGAGAAAGGTCTTTGAAGTTTTGAGTTTCAATGAAATCACATTTCAAGATTCATTTTGGGAAGTTTGGGATTATAGATTTATTTTTGGAAAAGTTTTTTTAGAGATCTTTACAAAAAATGGGAAAAATCACATTTCATCGATCACCCATATAACCAAAACCATATATTCTACTAAGATTAAAGGAGACTAGTCCATCCAATGAGAAGCATGAAAATAATGTATGTGGTTTTGTGGGTCTGCATAGCCTACTTGGGAGAAGAAATAAGGCCCACGCGGGGTGGAACATGACCTGTAAGGACTCTTAAACCCTAAGGGATTTAATCTAACCTCATAAAACACATTTAGGTTTATTAATTTGTGGAATTTTAATATGCTAAACTAATGTTAGATATGTTATATGTAGTATTATTCATCATTTTAATAGGGGTGCATATTATCTTAACTAATGAATCCATATAAAAATCATATTAAACCATGGTCTTTCGTGTTCGAGAGGCTCATGTTGTGATCAGTTAAACCACATTATGAGTTCAAATATCAAGTGAATATCATTCTTGGAGAAATTATTATCGATAAAATCACTCCCAAATACTCAAATTGTAAACATGAATCCATGAAATAATTTTCATGAAAAATATTAGTGTTGTGAGTGGATTGTGCATGTGAACTTACTAGAAGATAGAACATGATAGTGTCACATAGAAGAATAAATCCATTGAAAAGAATAAGGAATTATCAAAAATAAAAACATGATAATTATTTACTTTTATTCAATGAGATAGTATAACAATAGCTTAATTTTTTGATCCAATCAAAGTTCTAAGATAAATTCTTTATAATATGAGATTCATGTCATGAATTAAAATTCTTGTGTGTAAGATAATTATTGTATGTGTAATATATTTTGAGTTAATAATAAAAATATCCTACATGTAAGATACCTTTAAATATGATATTTTTTTTGTGTAAGATAATATACATAACATTTTATGTATAAGAAAAATATCTTATGCATTATAAAATTTTGTATAAAAAATATTCTTGTAAGAGAATTTCAAGTAAGAAGATCTGTGAAGGATTCATACTGTAAATAAGTTACATTACACATTGAGTTTTCTATAATATAATTCTATGATATGGATATTCTATATACTTTTCATGAAGATGTTAAAGGTTTTTTAAAGGATCATGATTCATGGAAAGAATAAAGAGATGGAAATAAAGCTTGTATGATTGAAGGAAGAAGATTTATAATAGCTATCTATATATTTATATGTAGTTATAATTATCTTTTAAGTAAATAAGATTTACTATAAGGGTTTTAAAGGATGATAAGGCCAAAATATTTTGAAGATATCATAAAGAATAAAAATCAAAGATTTGAGTATATAGGTGTGATTTTAGTGATCTTAGATTTTCAAAATATATTTTTTTAAATATTTTGATGATCCTAAGATTTAAATGGTAAGATTTCAGAGAGTTATTAATAACAAATATTTGTGGATAGTAGAAGCATGATATTCATGTGAGAATTTTTTATATATGAGATATAAAATAGGAAATAATAGTGTGTTTGAATATGATATATCTAATGAACCTTCTGCTAGTCGAAAAATAAGAGAGAATACCCATAGGTACTAATTTATCTTAGAAGAAAACAAATTTATTTATTTAGAGAAATAAGGACAATTACAATAATTTTTTATGTAGATCACAAGTATTTAAGGAATATAAAATCATAAAAAAATAGAGAACCTTCCTATGTGATGAAGAAGAAGAAGAAGAATATGATGATGATGATGATGATAATTATGATGATGATGATGATGATGAATAAAAGAGTGGATATGATATTTTGATATCATATAAAGAGATTAAAGAGGAGAATTGATTGATTTGTGATTGTTGTCTATATGTTTTCATTGATCCTCTTGATGAACCACTATGTTTAAATAATCACAGTGAGTTTGAGGAGAATACTAGGTCATCCTACATTTTTATGTGTTGATTATTCTTTTTCAGGTAAAGACATGTTCATTAGTTCTTGTAGGACCCAAGAAGAAATTATTATATTGGTATAAAAAATTCCATTGAATAACTAGTGGATTAAGTATAAATAATGTTATATCAATAAGTGGATGATAACTTCCCCACACATATATGTGAGTTGAAAAAATTTTATAACCACAAGATATTTATAGTGATAATTAATTATGAGTACTCAATAAAGTTGAATATGGAAGGGATTAGGCTCTCACATTGAGGATGAACCTTATAAAATTTT
Organism: Viscum album; assembly: GCA_963277665.1. Lineage (NCBI taxonomy): Eukaryota > Viridiplantae > Streptophyta > Magnoliopsida > Santalales > Viscaceae > Viscum > Viscum album. Next base: position 1,070,609,845 of record OY728127.1, on the reverse strand, counting down.
TGTGTTCTATTGTTCTATTCTATTTCTTGATTTCAAGATAAAGGGTTGAGTGTGAATTAGATTATTAATTCCTATTAACTATGGTGGAGGTTCTAGTGTAATAGGGTTCAATTAAGAAGAATGATAAACATAATAAAAGTTGGGAAAATTGATCCCCCTATCAATATCCTTACATGATCCAATAATCCATATAAATCATATCAAAGTTAACCAGGATTCCCTCTAATTGGATCTACTATTTTTTCTAGTTGTTTTAACTACTTATATGAAGTTTGGATTCTAGGAATTTTTTTTATCTTCTTCATAAGAAGAAATAATAAGTACCTTAAATTGATGATAATATGGGATTCTCAAAAAGGACTCTAAGTAATATAAGGAAAAGGGAGACAAAGAACCATATAATGTTATCAAAAGATAATAAGGATAAACCTATACATGAATATTATCATAGTGGTAAAATATATTTTATCAAATCTATTGAAAGTGTACTATTTAAAGAGATTAGTTCAAGATATAGAGAGTATAAAGTAGATTCATCTATAAAAGGTATTGATGACTTATTCTCTGAATTTTAACGGCTTGTGAAGAATGTTTTGGATGAAGTAATAATATATATACTTGGTTTGGTCAAGGAAATACTTAATGAAAAAAAACATGTATATAAGAAGAAATTGATGAAATGGAGAAGTAACTATGTAAGAAAATAAAAAATTTCAATTCTCTCATAGAACATGCTGAATCTATAGAAGAATCTGTGTTACTCACCTCATCTGGTCCTTATCTGACCACTCTCCTATCCTTGTCAATATGGATCCTAGAAGAGTGGGTTATAATCACTTAATTTTCTCTGGTTAGTGGTCTTCAGACCCCATCTATCACTGTGAGGTTCGCACATACTATAATAAGGCCTTACATGAATGATTATGGGTTGGTTTTCACAATAATCTTAGGTGATTAAAATTAGAATTACAGTCTTGGAGTAGCAACCATCCATCATGGTTTATAAAGATGGAATCTATGGAAATGTATATTGATCAAGCAAAGGCATGTCTTGAGGAGAGTTTGGATAAGGGTCTATTTAGTGACCTATTATATAAGAAAAATAAGCTTCATGAATTGGTCTTTAAAGAAGAAATAACCACATGAAAATGGTTTTAATCCCTATGGATTAGGAAAATAGATTAGAATTGATCATTTTTTCATGAATTCATTAAATAGAAGAACAAGCCTTTTATTACCAACATCCACTTGGAAGATGGTTTATTAACTAATGATCTGGACATTTTAGGAGGTATGGTCGAGTCCTATAATAAATCTCTTATTTATAAGGCTAACACTTCCATGCAGGGTGGTCATCCAAAAGGCTATTTAGAAATTTTTTACTCTATTCCTAGTGTGGTGTCAGACCCATTCAATTATCTTCTTATAATCATTTCGAAATAGGAATAGGTATGGGGAGTTTTTTAACTCCTCAACTCTGCAATCTCTCCTAGTCGCAATGGATTTCAAGGATCTTTATATGTATAATCATGGTAAATCATTAAGGATCATATAGAGGGTATAATTCAATAAGTTTTTTGGGGGTGGTGATCTCCCAAGTGTGGTGTGTGTGACAACCTTGGTTCTAATTCTAAAGGTTAAAAATTCATCATGAATAAAAAAAATTAGACCCATAAGCATGTAAAATTTTCAATAAAATGTGTTGTAAAGCATCATAAACATAAGGATCTAAACTCATTTACACAATTGCATCTTGAAAGAACAACTTGACATTGTTAAAGGGAGATATTCCCAAGATACTGTTGGTTTGGATCAAGAAATTATTGGACATATCAACTTCAAAACTCTAGGATTTAATATTTCAATTAAACATGACATGGATAAAGTGTACTATAGAATTAAGTGGATCTTAATTCTAAAGGTAATGTCTAGCATGGGTTTCTCTAATGGGATGATTGACTTGTTTTTTAGATTCTTCATCTCCCCTTTGATTTTTTCAATATTATGGGTAAAACTAGAGGTTCATTATGTCGGTTTTGGGTATTTGGTAGGGGTCCATTGTAATCTAGTATTTTCATCCTTAATAAAGACACTCTTAAGAGATATCTTATCAAGATCATTTCCAATGGAAGAATTTTTTCATTCCAATGTAGGTCTAATTTTAATGGTATTTCTCATCATATCATCATCGATGACATTATTCTATTTGTTAATGTGAATTGAAGATCTAATAAAAATATCAATAAGGTTTTGGATGAGTATAGAAATTAGAGTGGAAAATTTATCAATAAAAAATGTTTTTTTATATTCCTAACTGATTCCTAGAGCAAGGGGTCAAAAATATGGAGATTTGTCTTGAAATTCTCATAATTCATTTCTTGATGAATTATTTGGGTGATCTGATAACACCAGGTAGAGTCTTTATCAACCATTTTGATGGGATGTTTGATAATATATATAACAATATCATCAATTAGAAAAAATATTTTATTTATTTTGTGGGTCACATTACCCTTGTTAATTTTGTTATAACATCTATTCCCATGTATGTTTTGTTTGTCCTTAAAGTACCCAAGTATGTTGTTTGGATAATTGATAAACTCGTAGTTTGTTTTATATGGTATTATCACTATGATGGTTGTTACCACTAATAATAATGGGATAGGTTGGTGGAAGAGATAGAGGTAGGGGGGATTAATCTAAGAAATTAAGAACAATCCATACACAACATGTGAGAGAAATTAGCATGGGACACTATGGAAGGTTGATTCTAGTGGGGAAAGTTTATAACACACAAATATAGTATGCACCTAGAAATTCCAAAATATTTGGTCTTGGGGATGGGGAAAATGATGAGTAGTCATGCCTAGAATATTTAACTTCACTTGTGTTGGATAATAATCTATGGTGACATTAACTTCTAGAAATAGAACTGGGAAGGAGAACTGCTAGTGTTTCTGATGTGCCTAATTCCAAAAATATATTTATCCCAAGCTAGTAGACATTTGACCTTCATCCAAGATGTTATTAATCCACATCATCATTATATTTTCTATAACATAATTATAAATAATGAGTATGATAGGTTGGTTTTCATGAGATCCTCATTGGGATTTTTCTCTACCAAGGCGTATTGTTCCATGATGTATGAGAATATCATTCCAGATGAGTGGGTGGGGGTTATTTAGTGTCATGAGATCCCAATGAAATGTTTCTTTCTATTATAGAACATTATATATCATGCCATATCAATGGATAAATAGGTCAAGAGTAAAGGGATTTCCCTCACTTCTAAGTGTTCATATTGAAGGATCTCCAAGGAAGAATTGTCTTTCCAATTGTTCTTCCATGGAAAATGGGTGGCTGTAATGTGGTAGAAACTTGGGGAGTTATTTAGGTTTTATTTCTAGAATATCACTACTAATTATTTTATATATATATATGGTTTCATGTTGTTGTGAATAATAATAAGAAGAAGATGAAAGAGTGGTTCTCTGAGCATCAGGTTGGTGGAGCATTTAGAATTCCAGGAATAATGCACGATATGACGGTATTTTTAGTTTGTGGTTGGAACTGGTGGAAAGATCTTAGAGCTTGGAAGTTGATTTCGGTCTCCTACTAAATCATTGGAATAATTCCCCTTCCCTTATAATGTGCATGGTGTGCATATACTCTATTCCATTTTTTTAGAGACTATCTCATCAATATAGATGGATTAAATGGATTTCCCCTAGAAATGGAATGAAATGGAATACCAATGGATCATGTGGGGAGGTAGTGTGGTTGATGACTTAAGGGGATAAATTATTTTTTATTTATCTAATACTTATGGAAATTGAGATTCCCTCTTGGCATAGGATTATGCATTTCTCATTGGGATTCAGCTAAGCCTTAATAGGAATATACTCCTAGAGTTGGTGGATACTAAATCCCTGATCATCCACAAGTATTTTTATATGCATTATTCTCTACCATGGTCCATTAACTATCACATATGAAGAATTAATCTACTTATAAACAATTTTATGGATTTTAATGATATATGGAATGATGGTAAAAAGTTACAAACTTTATTTCTTCTTTGGGAATACAGAATGATCACTTTTTTTTTGACAACTTGGGTTCCCCTTCTCTTTAATGTTATAGACTAGTTAGGGATTCTACACTTGGATTGAGTTATTCTCATCCTACTTGATTCTATTTGGTCTTGGTTCTTCAATTTATCTAATAAAAAATAATACTTTTGATGATGATGTTACTTTTTAATGAAATTATTTCCTTTCTTGAATAAAAATAGATAAGGCATACTTGTGATAATTTAGTTAAAAAAATTTCCCTTGAAGAACTAATTATCGCCTTGGAGAATTTTCACAACACCTCCCTGAATATAAAATATTCCCAATTTGAGGTTAAAGTAAGAAAAATAAAAGACCTTGATAACTCTATTAAATAATAAGGCAAGTCTCATAAAGATTATATTCAAAATATTGATAGATATTGGGAAGGAAATATTAGAACAATTGAGGATGAAAAATATTCCCTCAACATGAAGTGTCTCTATATTGGGATAAAACTAAAAAATTTAAAAAATACTAAAACTTTAACTTCCCAATCTATTTAGAAAGTTTAATCTTCTATAAAATCTTCAAAATTGTATAGTGTCCCAAAATTTGTACATAACATTGAAAAAAATTACCTTAGGTTATCCACTTCAAGATCACTGATAAAGGTACCTTCAAATTCTAAATTTATTGATAATGATAAATATTTTTTTCATGATAATATAGGTTTTAATGAAAATTTTTTATAAAATGGATGATGAAAATTGATTATGATCCAAAAAAAACGTCATGGTGGAAAGAATAATGTGTGGAAGAGATAAATTACAAAAAACATCCAAAATAACTATGGAAAACATCAAAAATAAAAATCTTCCAGTTTTAAAAAATATAGACAACAAGAATCCCAATAAAGAAGATCAAGGTTTGTTAGTATTTACGAGTACTAATATAGGTTTAAGAATAGGTAATTTTATATTTGGCATAATATTTCAACATATGAAATCTAAGGGAGGCATAGAGAAATGGGAGCTATACTGAAAATGAAGGAAAGCGTACTGAAAAGAAGAAATCGTCATTGAGTATGAAGAATCTATGTAACAACATTATATTTCATTGTACATTCTTATTAAATAAATAATATTTTAAATATCTTGTTTCACTCACTATATGAAATTAAGACAAAAAACACGATATATTTTTAATATTAAATATGACCATTAAAACGTATCCATTAAATTAGCTAGTATGAAATGAAGTAAACATATCAAAAAATCCAAGTATGAAGAAATGGTATCTGGAATTCTAATTATTTTATATGAGGCCCGTTTTTCTAATCTTGTATGGGAGGTAACATCACTAGGTTTTTCCCTTGACCAAGCCCAAGCTAAACTTAAGAAATTATGACTTGGGGGAAATCATTTGTGGGAAAATCTTAAACATATAGAACTCGATGAAAAATCTATTCTAGCTAAATCACCACCTATGACTTCTAGTATTGATTATTATAACCTAAGATCATATACATAGGTTATAAGGGGTTTTTTAAGAAGAAATTATTATGATATAAACATGTAATTTTTATCAATTAAATCAAATGGGCATATCAATATAAAATAAAATTTAAAATTAATACCTTTTTTATGAGTTATAAATTGTTTTATTGAAATGAAATTATATCAATATTATATATGAATATACATAAAAATAATTATTCATTAATCCAATATATATTCCTTGAAAATAAATAATAATACATTCACATTATACTTAAAAAATATATTTTTACAAAAATAAATATTTAGTGACTTGCACCATTATGTTATAAAAAATTTATATGAATTTAAGAATTTAAATTAATAAAATAATCTTCATTTTATAATTTAGAATATAAAATTTTTATTAAAATGAAATTTTTATTTTGTTCAGAAAATTTTTTTTTAGTCGAAAATACGGTTTTTGTGAAAATTGTGATTTTTTTGATTTTATCACTATGTAAGAATGTCCTAGAAGACTCTAAACCATTTTAAGTAATCAAATGTGTATTTAATGAATAAAATTACACATTTAAATATATCCTTTTAACTTATAAATCTTATGTTAATAATGTTTATAACTAAATTAAAATATTATTTTAATAAAAACTCTTTTCGATCTTTTATTTGAATGAAGTATTTTCACGGTGATATTTAGTTTTTTATTTCATTGTAAGCCTCATAAAATTTATCTTTTTATAATAAATTAATCCATTCCATTAAAATAAGTATTAATGATAATTTTATCTTATATAAAAATTTAATGATGAAAACCCATATTTTTCTAAAAAATGTTTTTACATAATTTAGTATCTTTATTTTAAAATTATCATTTCAAACTTATACAAATTTGATATTATAAAATTATTTTAAAAGTAAAAATAATAAGGTTTAAATTATTTAATAAGTTAAATTTTAATTTTTTTCACCAAAGATAATTACAATGGTTAAAAAATAACTACCTGATAAAAAGTAAAATTGGTAAAAAGCCTTTTATGAAGTGGAAAGGGAAAAAACATATTAATTTTTTTTCAAATGAGTGTTAGAGATTATTTTTCACCCAAATCCACTTCCCCTCCTAATTATTTCTATTTTTTTCCTTTCGATCTAGAATGGAAACTTTACATTATTGAAAATGTAATGGTTACTTCCAAAACTACCCCTTTATTCACTTATAAAAAACAATTTTACCACTTTAAGACTCACCTAATCCTAAAATTTATCAATCCAAATATTCCAAATTGATCATACTAGAACCATATCCCATGTATAAAATCATTTGGTTACTATTAGTAAGAATACTAATTTCATTTTCATAGGATAATTCCTAATAAAAAATCAAGTCTCTGATGTGTGTATCCACTTACTCTTAGTATTTCCTTCTTAATTTTTACTATATTATACTTTTATGTATATATTAATATAAATAAATCATTATAATAATTTTAATTAAATTTCATTATATTAATTGTAATAAAATATTAAATCTTTTCTATCCACTAATAAAACAAGATAACATTAATCGTGCATACGTGCAGATTACCGCTTCCACGAAGAGATGTTGTTAATTTTTTATCACCACCTATAGCTGATGGTATCAAGGATGGATTTTATGAATAAATCTATTTTATATTTCAAAAAATAAATTCTTAAATTATCATTCTTTATATACCATCATCCATTCCATTCCTTGAGAAATGAGATTATTAATCTTCTGTGTAGAGGATTACCGCCTCTACAAACAACAACTCTCGTTTTTCATCACCATCAATTGGGGATGTTTATAATAAAGTATTTAGTAAGTATATATGATAAAAATATTTTTTTTCTTTTTAAAATCTCATATTATCATTATCTTATGAAATTACATTACTCATGAAAACATTATAAAATAGTAAAATTTTGGTCGATTTAAGCACCTATGTAAGTAATGTTATAATGATTATGTTGTAAATGAATATGGTATTTCATATAATGTTAGTTTCATATAATAATTTCATATTTAATTTTTTTAATGATTTCAGAGTGTTTTTTTAATATTTTTAATATTTATTAATATATCACCTTTCATTTTTTAAACATATTGAATACTAGTTATCACGATTTCCATTTCTACAAGCTGTATTAATGTCTTTTACATTATAAAAATGGTAATTAAGAAATTGTGTAAGAAAAATGATTATTATATCTTTAATAATAAAATAATTATGAACTTGAAACCACTTAGTTAGAATCGATCTCATCTTCTTGAAGTTTGTAAAAAACAAATGACTGAAGGTTTTAACACTCGATATTGAAAATAAACTATAATTGGTTAATATATTTGTAAATATGGTTATAAAATATTTATTAAAAGTTTAGTATGTTTATATTAAGGTTTTTAGATAATTTATTAAGATATTTATGTTCATTATAAAGGTGGTTAAATTATTTACATTGAAATCATAGTTAAAGGCAAGGGTTTTGGAAACTCAAACTTCTTTCTATGAGTTGTATATTTTATTTTTTTATTTTATTTCCTATATAAACACAAAAATTTCCATATTAAATGATGTTATTTATTTATTTTTGGGGAAAAATAATTTTTATCTAAATCAATTTCCATGAAATTTTTTCTTTGTATAATTTTTAAAAAATAAAGGTGACTTTTTGAAAAGAGACTCGTAACTATTAATTTTACAGTGATGAATAAAAAATATTTTCAAAAATATATTTTCAAAAATTTGGATTTCAATATCTTAAAATGATAAATCTACAATGTAATTATGTTTCAAGTTACACCCTATATTTTATTTTATTTTATTATGTGATTATATTGGGTGATCAAGCTTTTGGTTTCAAATGATTTAATTCATGGTGTTATTTTATACCATTTCGATGTTTTATGATGCCTATTTTATTTCTATGGGTTATTTAAGAAAAGTGAATGATTTATATTTTTATGTTTAAGAAACCCATTATTTTTTCCATGGGTTCTCTAAGATATGATGACAATTAATTTTAAATAGAACACATATGTATGGAAGGTGAAGGGTGGGGTCCTAAATCGACCCCCAATACATTTGTTAAAGTTTTATATCACATGAGATTATGTAATGTTGTGTGAATGAGATATTGGAATATTTGGTCACTAGTTTTTGTGTTAATTAGATTTGGTAAGCTTTTTTCACAAGTTATTTTGTGAACATTATGCATAAATCTTTTTTCACAATATTTTCTATGCTTATGGCTATGAAACATTTCCATGTTGTTTATTAATTTATGACAAAATTTGAAGATGAAATATATTTCTATAAAATGTAATGTTTTATGGTTATGAATTATTTTTAATATATTCCTCAATTTTATTTCATACCCAAATTTTATATGATTATTGAGATGTGTTTAAAGAAAGGTCATATATTTTATGATTCCTTAATGATATTTTTATTATGTTATGTTTCTCCATAAGGTTTTATGATTATCATAAATTTTACTATGATCTATTATTATGATATTTATTCCTTGATCATATTCTACTTCATGTTTAAGATATAATACATTATGATAAGTTTTACCTTACTGGGAGTTCGATATCACCCCTTCCTCATATTTCAAATCCCGAGGTTATGAAGATGATTTTATCGTGTGAGATTTCTAGAAAGGGTCTGGAGGAGCATAATTATGGATAATAGATTATAAGTGTTGTAAAATATGTTATTTATGAAACTAATATTTGAGAACCTAAAAAAGTAGTTCCTTGTGTTATGTGACTGTTTGTGAGATATATTATATAAATCATGAGATTAATGTTTTATTTAAGTTTTGTTTAGCTTGGGTCATTATAGTTGGGATCAAATCAAGGTTTAGTTATATTTGGAGATTATTTTAGCTACCTTTGGTATTCTGGTTAGATAACCATAGTGTGAACACCCTATATGAGTCCAAGTGTAGGATGATATCCTGAAATATTGGTAAATTTTGGAGTAGATGGTTTCCTTAGAAATTATACATCTATCTGGATATTATATGTGGATGAAATCTCTGAAACAAATATACCTAGAGGTAATAATCCCAAAGAGGTTGTGTTGGGTGTTAAATCAACCATGACCTAGTACACGACAAAGAGGCCTAACTACACACCTTTCTTGACACTCCAATGGTATATAATTTGGTTAATAAAATTATCTTTACTAATCATTATGAATAATTTGTATAGATATAACTTGTTTTATTATAAATATAACCATGAATTAACCTGATTTAAACCTATAGATTCATAGTCTAACATATGTAAATCATATATGAAATTATCCTTCTAGGTTTATAGTTTCTTTCTATATACATTTATTAATTTATTCTTAATAATTACCAATTTTTCTATTATCAAGGTAATTATGGGAAGCCGAAAGAACTGAGTTAAAAAAAATTTCAATGCACAATGTGTAGATTTCCCAAATGGTAAACCTAATGATGTTGGTGATGGAATGAAAACCTCTAATAAATTCTCACCCAACTATCCTAAATATTTGGAAATGACCAGAGTCATGTTGAGCTCCCAAATGTACTAATGAGGGAGAAACTCAATATCTTTTCATTTATGAGACAACAACCACCCTCTTTTAGTGGGTCATTTAATCCACTGGTTATTGAGCAGTAGGTTAATATAATGGAAATGATATTTTCCATTCTCTAGTGCTCAGACCATCAAAAGGTCATTTTAGTAGTCTATCATCTATAAGGTTATGTTGATTAGTGGTTGAGCCTCATTAAGAATACCATGTAAAAGGAGGTAGTGGACTATATGGTATGGTAAGAGTTCAAGAACATGTTTTTCTCTATGTATTTTAATTATAATATTTGCATTAAAATGGAGTAAGAATTAATGGAATTATATGAAAAGAGAAAGTATATATTTGATCATACGAAGAAAATTTCCCAATACTCATGAGGTATGCCTCTGGCTGCATATCGAATATTTGGAGAAAAGTTGATCACTTTTTTACTGTCTTAAAACCTATCCTTTAAAGGGAATTAGATATAAGAGACTTTAGTATCTATTAAGATATTGTTAGATGTTCTATTAAGGTAGAAATGGAATATGGAAACACTCAGTATTCAAATGGTTTTGTATAAAAGAAAAGGAAAATGTATTCCCATGGGAACTCAAGTGATAAATCATATAGAAAGAATAAAGTGAAATCACCTACATTCCAAAAATGTGGGAAGAATCATCTAGGAGATTGTCTTAGAGGAACATGTGAATGTTTTAATTATAGGAAGAAGGGACCAAGATCTCATGATTTTCATATTGATATGGGAAACATGATTTAGGGAAACAGGAAACATGATTTAGGGAATTAATGTCCAATGTTTCTAATGAAATTAGTTTGGGAATTATACAAACTGATTCCCTACTCAGGATATTCAAGCAACTAGACCTCAAAAACCTATAAAAAAGGGAAAATTAAAGTCTTTTGGAATAACCACCACTGATGTAGATTATGGTAATTATGGAACACTTGTCCTCCAATCCAATGATATGGATGTATTATTGGTATTTAATTTTTATAACCCTTTTATATCTAAAATGATTGTAAAATATTTAAATCACTACCCTGATGAGTTTATTTTCAAGTAAAACTTATAGATTTTATTATTATTATATCCTAATATAATTTTTATAGGAATATGATTCATGTGAATATTATTAGTCCTTTATTTATAGGAATGTAATATTCTTTTGGGCATTGGATATCTCTCTATACAAGGACCCCACATCAACAGTGAGAATAAGGAAATAAAAATTCATATTTCAAACCAACCCATGATCGTCTATAAATTCAAGGTTAGCTATGAACTCTCTAGGAAAAAATATTATATAATATTTGTTATGATACCCAATTATGAGTGATTATTAGTTTAAAATATTAAATAAAATTCAATATTAGGATTGGCATATTTTGAGGATAAAGGAGATATATTTACTAAATTTTAAAGTTTGATACCTCTCTAGAAATTATATCCTAAGTCACATCTATCAATTAGGCACTCGTAGAAATTTCCATTAGTAGGTAAAAATAAAAAATGTGAGGATTCAATTTAGTTCGTTAGAGAATGTAATAGCCTGATATTTCACTATATATTATCCTTAAAAAATATATTAAATAGTTTTTTTATGCACTACATTAAACTAAAATAAAAAAACATGATAGATTTTGAAAATTTAATAAAATCATTAAAACATAGCTGTTAAATTAGATATAATAAATTGAGGTAACCTTACAAATAATAGAAGTAGGAAGAAATAGAATCTGAAAGAGGAAGTCTTACATATGAAGCCCATTTCTCTTAGCTTATAAGGGAGGTATCTTCTTTATAGTTTTCCTTAGACCAAGCCCTATCAGTACTCAATAAATTATAGCTTGAGAGAAATAATTTGTGAGAAAAGTTTAAGCTTATGAAACTCTCTAAAAAATACATGCTAGCTGAATTACGACCCGCAAATGTCACTAAAATTTATCTTACCCATAGATATTACATGGAGGTTATAGTGGGTTTTATGATTATAAATTAGTTTGATATCAATATGTAATTATTATCTATATAATTTAATAGAAATATCAATATAAAATCCATTTTAAGTTTAATACCTTTTATTTTGTGAGTTATGAATTCTTATATTAAAATGAAATTCTATCACTATATGATATGAATATACATAAAAATAGTCTTTCATCTATCTATTAGATATTCCTTGATAATAAATAAGAATACATTCGCATCATATGTAAAATATTTATTTTTTTCTAAAAATTGTTATCTTGTTCCTTAATCCTTTAAATTGTAAAAAAAATATAAATTTTTTAATTATTAATTAATAAAATGAACATGATTTTTTAATCCATAATATCAAAATATACTAAGTATGAATTTTTGAGGTTTTAGAAAAAGGATTTTTTAGTAGAAAAATTCAGTTTTTATGAAAATAATTTTTTTTTGTGATTTTATAATTATGTAAGAATGACCAATAAGACTAAAAAACCATATAAGTAATCAAATATTTATTTAATTAATAACATTATGAATTTTAACATATTATTTAATCATATTAATCGCATGTCCAATATTTTTATAACTAAATTAAAATATTAGTTTAGTAAAAATTAATTTTGGTATTATCTTTGAATGAAGAAATTTCAAGGTGATATTTAGTTGTGGATTTCCTTGAAGGAATCATACCATTAATTTTATTTATAATAAATTAATTTATTTCATTTAAATTAGTAACACTAATAATTTTATTTTATATATAAATTTAAACCTGAGAACCCTTATTTTTCTAAAAACTGTTTTAACGAAATTGAGTGTGTTTTTTATAAAGTATATTTTCAAAAATTTAGAAATTTGATATGATAAAATATTTTTTAAATTTTAAATAATAAGGTTGAAAATTATTTTGTAAAATTAATTTTATTTTTTTCCCATTAACATTTATTACTGAGGTTAAAAAATAGTGATCTCGATAAAAATTAAATGTGTTAGAATGTTTTTTAATATGGGAAAAACACCAGAACATGTTAAAAAATGTTATAAATTGAGTAGTTGAGGTGAGTATCAACCCAAATCTACTTTCCCATCCAATTTTTTCTATTTTGTGTCTATTTACCCTCTAATTATTGCATTCATAGATAATACTTTAGGTTTAATGAAATTTTAATTTTGAGGTTGGTGGTTGGGATTTTTTTTAAAATGAGTTGTGTATCATGGATTTAAAAGTTGGAATGTATTCAAGGTATATTTCTGGATGTGTTTTGAGGTCTTATAAGTGTATTGGGTTCTTAGATATGTCTATGGAGTTTTAGGGTTCAAAAATTCATTTTCAGTGGAAACATCCCGATGCACACGGTTAGCGCATGGTTAGTGGTAACTATGTACACCAACTATGGGGCTTATTCATATAGGTACATGGTTTATTTAAACCATTTTAATGAGATTAGGGATACCATGTGGCCTATATAGAAAATTTTAGAGGTATGTCACAAGAATTTTCAAACAGTGTGCACTAACCATTTGAGGGGGTGTTTCTCGAGCATTGAGGTCTGTAGTATTGGAAAACTATTTGCAAAACCATGTAGCCTAACTCTTTACCTATTTAAAATTGGAAAAATTAAAAACTTTACCCTCCAATAATTAATTTTTTAACCACCCCTTTCCCTTACTTTTACACCTATAATACCTCTCACATGCTATCATATGCTCCCTATCTTCCATGGGTGGGACCATCCTTGTTTCTTAGACAAATCAGGTGTATACACTTACTTTGGAGAGACTATAATGAATTTAACTCTCCTCTTCCTCCTATTTTGGTTCTATTTACTTTAAAAAGTTATTACATTAGTTGTTTTTACTATTTTCTATTTTCATGGCATTTGTATAGTTTGTAATTTTATCCAATTTTAGGCTGAATTGGTGGTTTATAATCAACATGTATACTCTTATAAAAAATGAGGTAGGTAGTCCCTAATTTTAACCTAAATTATTTCTTAGTTTTTGGTTTATGCATGCATAGTCTCTATGGTTTTCCATGTGATGAATCTAGATTTAATTAGAGGTTTAATTTAGGTTTGACCTGGATTAGTATGACCTATTTTAGACATTTTTCCCTATTGAATAATAATTATATAAATAGTTATGGTATATTTAAATTTTTCAAAAGTGAGAATTATATTTTAAAAATAATGATTATGATATGAAATTTACAAACCATTAGTTAAATTTGAAATGGAATTGGCCCTTGGACTGGGCCCTTGAAATGGTAAAATTGGTTTTTAGAATAGTGGTTTTGGTTTGGATTGGAACATTTGAAAAAGGGACCATGTTTTCCAAACTGTGAATTTGTTTTAAATATTCTCATAATATTTTGTAAATTTAACAAGTGTAAATTGAAATGGAATCCATAAGGATTGTGTGATAAATATTATGTTTTTTATTTTATTTTTGAAAAGATTAAATGTGATAAAAACACCCCTTGGGGGTTGGACTTGTTTTTGGAAAAGAACTTTAAGATTTACCTTATACCTATTGATTTATATCTCATAATAAAGGATGTTATATGCAGGAAATTTTTAAATATAATGGGACTTATGGTTAACCTTGGGTGAACAGCCCTTGGAAGAGTCCTAGAATTATGGTTAACCCTAGGTGCACATGGCCCCCAAGGGATATTGAGACTTATGGTCAAACCAAGGTGGGCCCCAGGGGATAACAAGACTTATGGTTAAACCCTGGGTGAATACAGCACCCAGGTGGATAATTGGGCTCCAAGGTTGGGTATATTACCCCCTGTATACTGGTTTAGACTAGGTACGGTTATATTACCTCTGTTCAGGAGTGGTTGGGTTAGAACGGTCATCACGAAATGCTTAGAGATGCCTCATCACTGATCGAAGAAGTTTTTTAATATTCTCATAGTGAAACCAACCCCTTGGTTTGAAATTTTTTTATGAAATTACCTTTTATTGTTTATATAGTTATTTTAATTCGTTATCATGGGAACTCTTGAATCAATTGTATATCAGGTTGGTTATATTAGGGATGGTGTTGGTGGTGGCCTATGAATTTTTACTCACAACCTACTCAGGAATCCATGGAACTTGGGTACCTAATCATAAGACTAAATATATTTAGGTCATAGGTTGGAGAAAGGGACTATTAAATAGAGTAATTCTTGGCATGTTAGGAAAGAGTACAAATGACAACATCGGGCCACGGTTGAGACCAATTAAAATTGCACTGTAGACTAGTTTAATTTTTTTCCTATATAGTTTTATATGATATTGCTTCTTGGTATCTATTGAGAAATATATATAATACCCCATTCTTATTATCATTGTGATGTTGGGTTTATTTTATAATCACTTCTCATGTTTTATCTATGATGGTTTCTTTCTTAATAATGTGTTTTTAATATTTCAATTTCTACTGTTACACTAACTGGAGGGTATAGTCTCCCCATAGATCATTATGAACCCTATTCACTAGTAATAATCCTCTAGTGCATGGGGAGTTGTGCCGAAGGTGATGCAATTACCAGTAGTCTGGCATCAATCTGTGGCTGGTTCGGTAGGATATTGTAAAGTGTTATTAGAGAAGGTTTTATTTTTCAATAAAATTTTGGAATGGTAGAGTAGAGACTATAAAGGTTTTGATTCTTGGTAATGAGATTGTACTTGGGAGTGATCAACCCATACATTGGGGAAAACCCAAGTTACCAAGGATGATACTTTTTTATCTTTTGATTTTTCTTTTTATGGTTGTGTTTTATTTTCACTCTGAGTGACACTCTTGATTTTTGATTTCATTTTTAAGGGATTTAAACTATTAGTCTGATATATCATGATGGTGTGGGTGCATTCATGAATCATTTCAGGAAATTAGGGAGTCACATGAAATGCATCATGAAAGGGACATGGGATTGGGATGTCAATTTCATGTTACCTATAGTTTGTACTAGGTCTTGGTTATAAATTCTGATTTATATCTACCATTTTTTATGAATAAGTATCAATAAAAAATGTTTTGGGTTCTTTAAAGTGCTAGTAGTATCATATATGGTGTTTTCCCATATATTGATATATTGGAATCTTACTTATACGGTTTTTGGGATGATCCCATGATTTAATGGTATATATAAATGGGTTTTTAAAATAATGGAATTGGTTAAATAAAATGAATATAAGAAAAATATAAAGTTTTTCCTCTATATCTCATGAATGGTATTCTATTTTACCAAGACTTAGTGAATTTTATATCTTATTAAATTATGAAAAAAAATTAATATCAATCATATGTGGTTGGAAATTTAAAAAAATGTAAACCTTAGAAAAATTATAAAGTTTTAAATGAGAGTTTTATAAATTGGGAGGTTTTTAAAACCTGTGGGAATTGGAATGTTTTAAATGGATGATTTTGAAATAAAGGAAATTTAGAATTTTTTTAAATAATTTTTTTATGGTTTTTGGAAATGGTGAATCTCTTTAATAAGTAAGTGAAACCCATTATTATAGTGCTAGAACTATTTTTTACATAGATTAACCTTATGAATTTCCATGAGATTTTCTGATATTAACTATTTAGGTATACCCTATGAGGGTGGTGGGCCTTTAATATGTATATTGTTGACCCTGGTAAATATGGATTGGGGCTAGGGATAGAGCCTAGTTTTTTTAACTTTTCTTGATGTGTGGGATGTTTCATAGTGAATTCTATGGTTGTTGAATATTTACTTGATCTACAACATCTCAGGTTTTTGGTTAGTTTTTACAAGTAGGGGTGATCTGTTAGGCCTTTTGGTATGTGTCTGACTTGAGAGTGGGTATAACCATTTGGGTTTAGCCCTATATATGGTGACCTTGGACCTGTGTCTTAGAATATTGGATGGACTTGTTAAAATGATTATGTTACCTTTAGTATGTGATTTGGGAGTTTCAGTGTGTCCTTTCCTAGAGTTTCTTAAGGGTTACCCATGATTTGGGTTATTCATTCTTGTGAATTCCTCCTGGGATGTATGGAATTCATAGGTGCCTTGGGTTATAAGATCAACACGTTATATGTGTCGCTGAAATATGATGTGGTTCAAGTTAATCAACATGAGTTACGGTGCCTCATGTGTAAGATGACATCAAGGGGCATGATCATTTGTATTCCTCACCCTTGATGTTATTGTATGGTTTCAATATATAGTGGTGGTGTATTTATGTGATTCGGGGTTCTTGAAAATGGAACACAATTTCACAGGTGGTTGTGTTCATGGTCGTATCACATGTGAGGTTCCATGATATTCTATGAGGGTATCTAGGATTCATATGGTTAGTAAAAGAGAAATTATAAGAGGTTGGTTTGTTACCTAGTTGGGAATGTGATCCTTGGTATGGTGATACTTGAATCAAGGGATAGTGAGTTGATTTTTTCAAGTTGGACACCACATGGAATGAAATCCTTATATATCTACAAAATCAAGTGGTATGAGATTGAACACCCATTGTTGAAATGAAATAATTGTGGTGCTTAGAGTTTGTATTAGTGAACATGAGGTGTGACTGGGTGTTCAGTGTAGACATGACGATTTCTTGGATGGTTTTACATGTCTAATAACCCAAGCTTCCAACACTTGGTATTGAGGTTGGGGTTTAGGGGAGCTGTAGTCGAGTCTCTGGCCCGGTCGAGTTCAAGATATGATCCTAGCTTCTTGGTTTGATTAGTGTTTGAAGCTTATAGTTTTAGAAGAATTTTAATTGGTTGGATATCTTGTATTTTAATTTTAAATAAGAGAAGTTTCATTTTGAAGTGGAGTTTTAAGGGCACTCCTGGTTAGATAAGGCTAACTTGTGTGTGAGCATGGTAAGTGGTTTAGAAATTCATGCCTATATTGGATGCAATACGACTCATGAGTGTGTGAGTCAGGTTGCATGAAAATTTGGTGTATGAGTGTTAAACCCTCCATTTCAATGAATAAATATAGAGTTAAGTGTAAATTAAGATGCCTAACAACTTTTGGTTCAACAATAAGTTGTGTTCGAGCTAAAGGATGATGACCTTGAGAGGGGTGGAATCAATTTGGACTAAGAGGTGGAGACATGGAAATTTCAAGGAAACTAGTCCTAGTTAGGTAATTATGGGACTATAGGTGTGTCTTGGGTGAGCAGAAAATGTTTTCTAAAGGCATGACCCATTAGGGTCAATGCTCAGGAAGAAGTTTTAGGGGAGCTATATGGAGGGTATCCCACCAAAAGTCTTTGGTGGTGTGACCATCATTGTGAATAGAATTTCAATGTATGTAAGTGGTTATGTTCTTGTGATTCATGAATGGGAAGTGAATTTATTATTGTGGAGTCTGTTTTAGGATGATCGCAGTACTTTCGGACATTGTTTTTCTTGCTAAGTATTGAAGTCTTGTGAGGTTTTCCCCATTATCCTTAAAAGGGGGCTTATCCAAAAATCAATAAAAATTTCAGCCTTCGGTCCATTCATTCATTAGTGATATAAATGGAGGCCATTGCACATTTTACTTTGTTGTAATATGTATTCTTTTGGGAATTACATTGGTTGTTTACATGTGATATCAATCGTAGTCTGAGAAGATGTTTTGGGATTAGGATATGTTAGTGTGATCAGATCATGGTTCGAAGAGGTGTCATATTGGTGTTTAGGTGGAAGTGTGATAAATAGTGTGGGAGGTTGGTGTTTTAACTATGGAATTTCACCGAATGGTCAGGTTTGTACCAAAGTGTGTTTGAGATGACAATGACATGCCCAAGAGATATGTGTACCTTGGTCAGAAGTTTAATGGAATATCGATGGTGGGGGAGGATTTCTCTCATGGTGGGT
Source organism: Viscum album (assembly GCA_963277665.1). Taxonomy (NCBI): domain Eukaryota; kingdom Viridiplantae; phylum Streptophyta; class Magnoliopsida; order Santalales; family Viscaceae; genus Viscum; species Viscum album. The sequence goes on along the minus strand of OY728127.1, from coordinate 1,070,590,884 downwards.
TGGTTAGAAGATGTAAAACTAGGTGTTTTTTATGGGTTATAATATAGTGGGATCGTAAATTCATCAAGAATGTCCTTGAAGATAAAATAGACTTCGTTCGGAAGATGGTCGGGGATTTTTGAGGAAGAATCTGGTGTGTTTAGATTGTATTTGGGTGTTGGAGGCACACCCATTTTGATTCAATATTGTAAACAAGAGGTGGTAATAGTGTTGATTGAAACTATTTCATGCACTAGGGTATATTTCATTGGGAACCATGCTAAGTATGTAAATATACTGCTAAGAGTAGGATTCAAAAGAAAAACTCTGATGCATGGAAGGAGGTGTCAGGGTTCAGAATTAGCCTCCTGAGCTAATTTTGATGGTAGATAGAACCATAGTCTATGGATTTCAATTTTACAATGGAACAAAGGTGTATTGGGATAAATAGAAGTCGTAGAGAATTGTCTCGATGTTTGATGATAAAATGGTATTTGTCTTAGAATTAGGTTTCCTCATTTATTTCATTGGGAGATGTTTTTTGAAGCCATATTGGAAATTCGAGAGTGTATTGTAGCCACTTAGGACCAATATGGTGACATATGTAGGTTGGGTAATGCGGTTGGATATCCACCAGGACTTATTGGGGATGACAAGTGTTATTGTGGGGAAATTATAAGTCTTGAGTGAATGTATGTTCCTTGAGGTTTGGGGAAAATTGAATTTTGAGGTTGGTGGATAGGAATTTTTTTTAAAAAAAGTCTCAGATCATGAATTTGAGAGATGGAAAATCTATAAATGGTGTTTTAGGATGTGGTTTGAGGCTCGAGAAGTTCTTTAGGTGATCAGATATGTCTTATAAGCTTCAAGTATCAAAACATAGGTTTTTGGTGAAACAACCCAGGGCATATTGTTAGTGCTAATAATAAACCCCAACTATATGACATACATGTATAAGAGAATTTTTATTTTGAATCATTCAAGGAGCTTAGGGAGAATGTGTGACCACTTTAGGAAATTGTAGAGGCTTGTTTCATGGTTTGGTCATAGTTTGTAAAAACATGCATGCTAACTATACAAGGGGGTCTTTCCCAAAAAATGAAGTCCATATGGTTAGATAACTATTTAGAAATCCATGATTCATGACCATGAAACTCTTTAAAATTGGGTAAAATATGAATTTTTTCATCAAATCATTTATGTTTAACCCACCTCCACCCTTCTTCTCTTTTCTTCCCATCATCCCCCTCACACAAACTCCTCTCCTTTAAGTCTTCCCATTGGTGTATATCACTTATTTCTTGGATAAATTGAGTTTCATCACTTGTTTTAGATAGATTGTGGTGATTCAACCTCTCCTATTCTATTGATTTTGGTTCTCTTTCATTGTCAAAATTTATTTAATTAGTTTTGTTTAATATTCCATATTTTCATGGTGTTTTTTTGGTTTCTCATTTTGTCTTATTTTTGGATATACTAAAAGACCATACTCTATTTGTAAAATCTACTAAGAATGAGGTAGGTGGTCCCTCATTTCAACCAATTTACTTACTTAGTTTTTGGTTCATGCATGTGCATTCTCATGAGTTTTTCATGTGATGAATCTAGATTTATGTGTAGGTTTAATTTAGGGATTTACTTGGTTAGTATTCCCTATTTTAGACATTCATACTTTTTTAATTATACTTTCATTAATAGTTAATCCATGTTATAATTATTCCAGAGTAAAAATTATATTTTGAAATCGATGATTGTAAAATGGAATTCCACAATAATTGGTTAAATGTAATATAAAATTGACCTTTTTATTAGGACCTTGTATTTGTAAAATTTGTTTGTAGAATTTTGGTTTTGGTTTGGCATGGCACATTTGAAAAAGGGGACATGTTTTATAAATTTTGAATTGGTTTTAAAGCTATTAGATTATATTATGGAAATGTAACCTTTTTAAATTTAAATGGAAGCCATGTTTCTTATGTGATAATGAATGTAGTTTCTATTTTTTAAAATGTTTGAAGGTAAAAAAACACCCCTTGGGGGAGAGAGTTTTATTTGGAATGAATATTTATGATTCCCCTTATACATAGGGATTGTTTTTTTTTCATTAAATGATGTTATTTGTATGGTCTATTTAAATATAATGAGACATATGTTTAACATAGGTGAACACACACCCTCCTAAGATGATAAAACTTATGGTTACCCTAGGCTGAAAACAACCCTTTGTGGATGCTGAGACTTATGGTTAACCAAGGGTGAAAATGAACCCTAGGGGACACTGATACTTTGGTTAAACCTAGGGTGAACATGGCCCCTGGGTGGATTTTGGGGATCCTAGGATGGTTATATTACCCCCAAATTCTAGTTTGGACTAGGTATGGGTATATTAACCATAGTAAGAAGTGGTTGGTTTGGCACGATCATCGCAACATGCTCAGAGACAGCCCGAAACTAGACAAAGAAAGTGTGTACCATTCTCGGTGTGAAATCAGTCCTTAGGTTCAATGTTTATTTTATGAAATTACATTTGATTATTTAAATGGTTGTTTTAATTCTCTATATTGTGCACTCATTGATTATATTTTATATTGGACTGGTTATTTTAGGGACTCCATTGGTGGTGGCCTAATAAGTTGTACTTTGACCAAGCTTGAGTTCCCATGATTGTACCTAAGGTGAAAAATAACTATTTAAAGGTAATAAGTTAGGGAAATTTCCTATTTAATGGGGTATAATTTTTGATGTTTTTATATAGTTCCAATGATGGTAATGGGCTATGCTTGGGACCATTTGGGTTTTCACTATATATTAGTTTTTTTTCTTATAACATTGTATATTATCTGCCTTCGGGGGATCCGTTGAGACTTGTATAACATACCTAATTTATTATTATCATTGTGATGTTTGTTTTGTTTTATTTTCACTTGAAATGTATTATTTTTTATGGTTATATATCCTAGTTATATGTTTTTACTATTTCTATTGTTATTATTACTCGAACTAGAGGGTATAGTATCCCTACAGATCCTTATAGACCCTCATCGTCAGTGGGAAGACTCTAGCATACTGGGAGGCATTCCTAAGGTGACATAATGATAATAATTATAGAGTAATTATATATTATGGGATTATGAGACATTAAAAAACCTTTAATATTAACTTTACATTATTGAAAATGTAAGGGTTACTTCCAAAACTGCCCTTCTCTTCACTTATAAAAATACAACAGTTCCACCACTTCAATACTCACCTTACCTTATATTATATCCTTGAAAATATATAAAATTACTCCTCATAGAACTATATCCCATATTTAAAATCATCTAGTAACTATTAGAATACGTAAGTCTGCCATTTTAATGGATAATTCATAGTGAAAATTCAAGTCCTGAACGTGAGTATCCACTTCTTCTTAGTGTTTCCATATTAATTTTTTCTATCTTATCCTTAAATGAACTTATTAATATAATGAAATTAGTGTAATTTATATACTTAAATTTTATTATATTAATTATACAAAAAATATTCAATCATTTTCATCCACTACAAAAACAATATAACATTGATTGTACGTACATACAGATTACCACATTCACGAACTAATGTTGTTCTTTTTCCATCACCACCTATAAAGGATGGTATCAAGGATGGATTTGATGAATAAATATGTTTTATATGTCAAAAATAAAATTATTAAATAATACATTTTCATATACCATCATTTTTCCATTCATTGAGAAATGATATCATTAATCATGCATACAGCGGACTACTGCCTTCCTAAACAATGAATTTCATTTGTCTTCCCCACCCATCATGGATGGTTCTATGAATATATTTAATAAGAATATATGATAAAAATGGAATTTTTATAATTTTTATTATTTCTTATTATCAAAAACTAAATGACTTAACTTACTCATGAAAATTTATAAAATGTTTCCATTTGGGTCAATTTAACCGCATGTTTAAACGATGTTATAACAATTATGTTGTAAATTATTATGTGATGTAATATAATGGTAATATCATGTAATAATTATATATTTAATATTTTTTAATTATTATATAAAGGTTGTGTTAATATATAAAATATTTATTAATATATAAACATTCAATCGTTAAACATGTTGGAAACAGGATATCACAATTTCCATTTTCAAAAGTCATATTCATGTATATTACCTCATGAAAAGGGACTTAAGAAATCAATAGAAAAAAATGTTTATCGTATATTTATTGATATAATAATGATGAAACTGAACCCCCTTAGTGAAAATCAATCCCTTCTTTTTGATGATTGTATAAAACAAACAACCAAATGATTTAACAACTGATAATGAAAATAAACTATAATAACTAAATTTATTTATAATATATGGTTATAAAATAATTATTAAAGGGGTATTATATTCATATTAAGGTTCTAAAATAAGTGATTAATATATTTATGTTCATTATACATTAGGATAAAGAACTTTCATGGAAATCAATGTTAAATGTAAGGGTATTGGTAACTCAAACTTCTTCTTTTGAGCTGTATGATTTCATCGTGATTTTATTTCCTTATAATCACTACATTTTCCATTTTAAATGATCTTATATCTTTATTTATGGGTACAGAGTTATTTTAATGGAAAGTACCATTATAATGACTACATTTTCTTTCCATGCATACTTTTGGGTTTCATAAAGATCATTCCATCATAACATAACCCATGTAAAATAAATGGGATTCAAAAATATCATTCCATCATAAACATAAACCAATCATAGAAAGAATAAGGATAATATCCTTGAATCATCACCCCAAATAAAGCATAAGTATCATAAAATAATATTATCTTATATAGAAAATAATTTTTCAAGATCACTAGAAAATAATTCTTGAGAAAAAAATTCATTTCTTCTTTGAAAACATTTTCTTTTCTTAAAATGACACACAATTTTAAAAGAAAACATTTTATTTGAAAATAACCATGTAAGGGAAGCCTCAAGGAATCAAGTCATCATAAAATTGGGAAAATACGTTCATGTCATATATGTTCAAAAAACATTCCTCTCATAATTTTTATAGAGAATTTTAAAAGTACCTCGATAGGAAAAATAAAAAAAGATTCCTTTCATATTGTTTAGCAAAAAGTCACACATGGGTAAAAATGACTTTTACAATTGTAGATGAATAGTGAAAATATTTTGGAAAATATTTTTTTAAGGAACATGTAAATGGAATATTAATATACCCCAGTAAATAATTATAGATAAACAATTATGGATAATAATGAGATTATGAAATTAACCCTTCCCTTAGGTCTAACTTCCATCATATGTGTCAAAAACTCCTCTTCTTTGGAGAACTTTCTTTAAATCTCCTCTTAGGGACACTAGGGTTGGTATTTTGAGAAAACCAGAACCCGAAGAATGTTTCAAGGTAATTTCAGAAGAGAAACTGATAGGGGATGGTTGAGATTTAAGGCTTAATGGGATATGAATAAGTGAGGGAGGAGGTTCTCTTTTATAATTGCGGTGACGGACACTTTTGGAATTTTTTGAAAATATTAATTTATAAAAAAATAAATATCAATCCAAATACCAACAAAAGGCCATTTATTTATATATACGATGAGATAAGGTTGTAATATCATCAAACAATAAATTTTAGACAAGTTTTTGTATTATTTTAAACTTTATCATTTTGATTAACCTTTAGTTAACCTATTTTAATTTTAATTAAGGTAACTTTCTTGATATTAAAAGGTTGTAAATTTTTCTTACCTGATGTAAATTAAATCATAAATGAAAAATTTATAATATTTTGGAAAATATTATATATTTTTTAAAAAAATTATGATTTTTAAATAATTAAATAAAATATTATTTTGATAAGATATCGTTAGTTTTAAGTTTGACACAGTTCATTACATGGACTTTTAAAAATATCAAGATAACAATTTCACTTCTAAAAAAATTATTATATCCCTAAGAGGACAAGTTCATATAAAAAATTTGTCGATCACATTAATTAGATTAATTATATTTATTTTATATTTTTATTAACATTTATTTTATATTTCCAATAATAAAATAATTACTACACCAGTATTGTGTAAATATTTAATATACTTATTCATTTACTAAAAATTAAAAATAAAATACCATGATGAAGATAAATTCTAAATATTTTATAAAAATATTTATACTCAAATATATATTTTTTTAGACTATATAAAAAATGATATATTATTTAAAACGTGAATATGAAATATGTACATTTTGTTTAAATAAAATATTATAAATACCATAATTTCATCTATGTGACCAAAAAAGTCAAAAAAATATATCTTGAAAATATGATTATTAAGTTAAAAATATATAGTTATATTCATTCATAAATTATTGTGTCCTATTGTGGGTATATAAGGGATGTTAATGACAAAGAAAGTGACATTTTGTGACTTTCTCTGATTTAAATATTATATAAGTGATTTTCATGGAAAAGGGTCCATTAAACAACTTAAATTCAATCATTATGTGTTAAGGGTTGATTTTTCTTCATCTGATAAATTTTTGTCATGTGTTAGAGTCATTTTATAGACTTTATAATTTCATTTTTAAAATAAATTACTCAATTTACACTTTACTGTGGTAACAAAATTTACCAAGGTTATTATTAATTTTGACCAAAAATCAAAGGGAACAATTTACTAAATTTGGACCTTCTGAATCCAAATTTGGAATCCATTTTTAAAATTTTAAAACAAATAATTTTCAGAATTTAATCTAATATAAAATCGGTAAAATTCGATGAATACTATTTTTTCGAAAAAAATCTCTTTTAAAAAATACAATGTTTTTATAATAAATTCCTGTATAAAGTCATTTTAAAAAACCATACTAGGATTATTTTATATAAAAATTAAATAATTTAAATTTAAAACTAATCAAAAACATAATTTGACCTTGTAAATACTTTAAAAGAAAATAGAGTTTTCAATAAAAATTAGTATTTTCTATATTCCAAAAAAAATAAATGTTTTCAAAAAAATAATTTTCAGATAATTTTTACATGCTGAATTCAAAAATTAAAATAATTTTTTAAAATAATTTTTTTAGAACCTTTAAAAATTAATAAAAACATGAAAAAATTATTTTTAAAGAAAAACATATTTTTTAAGAGTAAAGTGATTTAACTAAAAATTGTTTGTTTATTTTCTAAGAACATACCAATACATTCATATTGAGTTAGACCTTTATATTTATTTCATAAATTATTTATTCAATTTATTCATTTCAATTTATTGACTTGGTTATAATAGTCATTTTATACTAATAGTGTCTCATGGTTCATTTAAACTCACAGTTGCATACAACGCAAGCTATTGAAGAATTAAAATTATTTAAAGATAAATGTTTATTAAAATATCGAGGTGTTACAGTTTTATGTCATTATAAAATGTTATATGATTATTGAGATGTTTTTTGAGCCATGTTATATCTTTTATGCTTCCTTAATGATCATTTTATGATCCTATGTTGATCTATCTTGTTTTATGATTATCATCCATGGTCTTATGATATTTTAATAAGATATGTGTGTATTCCCCATGTTATCCTTAATTTTTATGATATATTTTTCCCTTAATAAGCATTTTACCTCACCCCTTTCTTATATTTCTAGTCACCATATTATGAATATGATTATATTATGTGATATTTATAGAAAGGGTCCAGAGGAGCATTTTTATTGATAAAAGTTTGCATGTATTGTAAAATAAGTTATTTATGTAGCTAATATCCAAGACACTTAACCTTTAGGTCCTTGGTTGGTGCGACTATTTCTAAGATGTATTATTTAAATCAGGAGATTAATGTATTATTTAATTTATGTTTAGCATGGGTTACTATAGTCTATCATCGGAAAATTATGAATAGTTGGATAACATAATTTATTTTTAAAACATGTATAGTTAGTTATATGATGAGTTCTATTATTCTCTAAGAGAACACATATCTTATGTAGATAATGGAAGGATAATATCAGATAATATGATGAAAAATCAAGAGGGTTGATGAGACTTCCTTGAGAATTAAATAGAATAATATGGATATGAAAATCACTCCCAAGAGGCCAAGTAAAAATAAATCATCATGTTATGTAACTATAGATAATGTAAGTTGCTTATACTATTGTAAAATAGGCCACATCATAGATCATGACAAGTAATCCTTGGAAATTAAAGTTAAAGGAAGAAATCATAATCCAAGAAGAGATTCAATCCAAGAGATATTTATAAGGATATTTTTTTTTACATCCAATAAATATAAATAGAGGATTTTAGGAAAAGGGTAACATAAAAAATGATAAGAACCCATGTTTAGGATCAAATAAATGATATTATTTTAGAATGATGTTTCTGAAAATTTGTCCGAACAATTGAAGATGACCAGAGAAATGGAGGAATCTGAAGCAAGTGAAAGTTATAAAGGGATGAATATAATTTCACATGAAGAATAAAGTGGATTTCATGAATGTTTTTCTAAGAATGATAACCCAAAAGTTCTATAAAAACTATGAGGAAAGTTCAAAATGGATGAACAAAAAAAATTATCATATGAATCTTCTTCTAAGACATGAATAAATAATGATGATCTTCTAAAAAAATGAAAAGAATCATTGAATGAAAGTTATTTATTAGAAATTTTTAATAAACTTATTCCACTTAAGAAGTGATTTAAAAAAATCCATACTTCCCAAAACATGGAAATATTTGAAAACCAAAGGTGTAAGCATAAAGACCGAGGAGAAATGAAAAACTTGGTTGATAAAATATTCTATACCATTTTATTTATAATAATGAAAAAAGAGTTCCACCTTATTTCCTTAATGTTTTATTTTTATTTATATGCATTCATTTTAGGGAATTTAAGGTGAGTTTAGGAGGTGTGGAAGCAATTATGAATAGATTGAAAAATGGTTAAAATTTAGTAGGAATAAATATTCCTAACCTGATTTTTTTTTAAAATTTAGCAATATTGATACATTCACAATATTAAAAATCTTGATTTATATCTAGTAAAGAGATTAAACTTGGTGAATATGATGGTGGTAATCTTCTATAAGTTATTATTTCAATGAAAATATGATTTCAAAAAGGTTCTTGAAGTAAGTGTCATTGAAAAAGGTACTGACTCATATTCTCTCAATATTGAATATAAACACCAAATCCTAACAAAAAGGGAGTGGAATTAATTTTTATTAATGATAATAATGAGAACCTTTAAAGAATATTCAAGGATAATTTAAAAAATGAAATCCTTCTAAGTTGTGATTGAATGTTTTATTCTATGTGATGAGTGAAGTGCATGAGATCATGTTGGAATTACAATAAAAATAGATTTATCAATTGGAATCAGTTTTTTAGCCTGATGATAGTTGAACATCCTTTTAATGATATTAATATCCATCATGGAGTTTGTACATGATCAAGGAATTCCAAAATACTTAAAGTAAATCAACCACGATGAAGATTAAGAGATTACACCCTCTAAGGAGGATAAATCATGAGATAGAGAAACCAAATAATTACTATGAAGTAATTATAAAATATGGACCTCTCTTATAAAATTATAGTTTGAGGTATTCCAATCTCAATTTTCTACCTTGAACTGTTTATATCAAGTATGTTAATATGGGGGGGAATCGGTTGATGAGTAAGATAAGATAAAGTGGAAATTTTATGTATTTTACTTGAATTATTCAAATAGATTTGTTGAGATAAGTTGAGGTTATAAGATCTTTTTAAATCTGATTTTATATCCCCTAAAATGAAAACTAGGTAATGGTATAAAATGCTTAGAATTTATGGAAAACTTTGGTCACCTTGGTTACTCACTCTCATTTCCTATACTGGGTTATCCCATTTAGACTTAGAGTGATTAACTAGAGGCTCATATCTAATAAAATATTTGGCTTTAATACTTATTTCAATTTATTCAAGCTAAATTTAAAACCAGAAGACGAAATGATTTTTTTAAGATAAGTGAGTCCATATCCCTACAAACCCCTTTTTATTTTTTATCAATAAGGGGGGATAAAAAAGATCTATCATGCACACATATTGACTTGAAATAATTTGATTGTATTGGAAAAAAACACAAAAGGGGAGATTAAAGATCCCATACTTATTGGTTTTCTTTATTGTCAATAAGGAAGTTTCTATTGGTGTGAATAATGTTGTTAATTTGTGTGGAAGAAATGATAATGAATTAGAAGTACGTTTTATTGATAATTTTTTTTCATTACTTAAATAATAAAATAAGACCTTATCATTGGTGTTATAGATATTTATACACTTTTAAGGAAGAATATAATGAATTATGGGAGTTAAAAAATGCATTTTGAAGTCTTGAGTTACGAAGAAATTACATTTCATGATTCATTATGTAAATTTTAGGATTAAAAACTAATATTTGTGAAAGTTATTTATGGGAATATTACAAAAAAAACGTGGGAAACACACAAATGACCCATCACCCAAGAAGTTGTGCCATGTGATTGGATAATATTAAAATAAAACATGGCCGACAGAAGACAAATAGGGGAAGCATGCATGAGGATATGTGGGTTGGAATGACCTAGTTGGGAGATGGGAGATGATACATTCAGGGAAATAGGTGAGTGAATATGATTTTTTCCCCTAAGGTATTTTATTGAATCTCTAACAACACACTGAGTATTATTAAGTAGCATAATTCTAAAGTCCAAACTGATGTGGGATGTGGTATATGTGTCACTATTCGTCATTTTAACATAGGAACATGATATCTTAAAGTAATACATCTTATAACATTCATCTTCAACCATGGATATACATATGCGAGAGGCTCACATTACAACTAGTTAAACCATGTTTCAAGATTGACTATCAAATAGACATCATCCTATGATCATGACTTAGTAAGAAAATCACTTCAACATACTCATCCAAAAAATATGAATATATGAATGTATTTTCATGTAGAATATTTGTGTTGTGGGTGGATAGTTCTTGTGTTCTTACCAGAATATAGAACAAAAATATATCACATAGAAGATTAAATCCACCATAAAAAAGAAATAAGAGGTCATAGTTGAAACATGATGATTATTTTCTGTGATTCAATGAGAAAATATCACAATAGATAAATCCTATGATCCATTCCAAGTTGTAACCTCACATGCTTTGAAATATGAGATTCATGTCTTGAAGAAAAATGTAAACATGTAAGAAAATTATTATATGCATAATATATTTTTAGTTCTATGAAACTTTTCCTACATACCAGATAATTACATGGATGATATTTTTTGGAGTAAGATAATATTTTTAGGAATTTGCATGTAAGAAAAATATCTTATTGATAAGATAATTTGGAATAAGAAATTATTCATGGAAGAGAATTCTGCATAAGAAGATTTATGAAGGCTTCTCACAGAAATTAAGTAACATGCCTCATTGAGTTTTCCATGTCTCAATTATATTCCATGAATATTATATATAATTTTTATATTTATGTAGAATATTATTTTAAAGCATCATGATTCATGTAAAGGAGAAGGATATGCTAAAAAATATGGCATGATTGAAGGAGGAAGACCCAAAATAGATATGTACATATTTATATATAGTTATAATTATCTTTGAATCAAATCGCATTTAGTGGAAGGATTTTAAAGGAAGATAACGTCAAAATATTTAAAAAATATCATGTGGAAAAATGAAACCATTTAGTATACAGGAATGATTTCAGCTGTCTTGGATATCCAAAAATACTGAGTTTTTAAAATGCTGAATATCTTTCATTTCAAATAGAGAGATTTTGGGGAGTTATAAATCACCAAGATTTTTGGAGACCCAAATCATGATATTCACATGAGAAATGTATATATGTGATGCAAAAAAGAGAAAATAATAGATTATTTTACTTTGATATATCTGTTGTACTTTTTACAAGTGAAAAAATAAGAGAGAAGATCCTTTGAGACTGATATATCATAGAAGAAACAAAATCTATTGAAGAAGACAAATATGGTGAGACCAAATACTATTTTTTTGTATAGATATTAAGTATTGATGGTAAATAAAACTAACACAACATTCTACCTATTTACTGAAGAAGAAGAAAACTAAGATAGAGCCTGTAATATTTTTATAATATAGGGTGAGATTTTAGAGAAGAAGATACTGATTTTATGATTGATGTTTGTATTTTTTCATTGAGACACTTTAAGAACCACTATGATTAAATAATCACATTGAGTCTGAGTAGAGAACAAGGACAACATGCATGTGTATGTGTTGATCATTTTTTGGTGGTTGAATGCTTATTCAATGGTTTTTATAGCACCATAAAAGTACTATTGGTATAAGTAAAAATATCACCATTAAATAGATGGTGTTTATAGTATAAAAAACTCTATATTAGGGAATTTCATGATACCTACCCAACACTTTTGTATTACTTGGATAATAGTTGTAATCACTATAAATTTATAATGATAATAAAATCAGTATACCTGATGAAGTCAAAAAAGGAAAGGAGTAGGTTCTCATATCGAGGTTGAACCATGAAAAATTGTATCTATATATACTATATATACTAATCCTGGCTTTCTAGCTACCACGTGTCAAATCTACATTCATCCATATCATTTATCTCAAACGTGTCTCCCCTCCAATTCTCCACGTTGCCCCACCCCATGGTATCTCAATTTTCCTCTGCCTCCTCTACCGCTGAGGTTATCACGGGTCGTGACCTATACTACCCTCGAACCCCCGCCTTCATCGTCTTCCCTCTCCTAGTCAACCTGAAGTCCATATCCCTCTGTCTCTGATCTCCTCCTCTCGGTTTCAGCTATACTCTCCACATTTCTGCTTCTCCTGGTCGCAGTCGGGATTCATCTCTTCGCGACCTAGGTTCCTGCAAGCTCTTGATGCTGGCCTCATCATCCTCCCAATTTCCTTGTAGTCTTTCTTGCTTGTACTTCATCTTCCTCCTTATCCTGGTTTCACCATACCTCTCTATCATGTTCATTGTCCCACTAATTACCCTCTATATTCACTCATGTCTGCTTATTCCCTCACACGTTTGGCATTCCCTCTCCCTCTCTAGTTTCCCTCTCGTAAATCTAGGGTTTCCACTGATTCGCAAAACCACCCAACTCTGCTCCACTTCCCCCATTTTATTTGGTCACTGAGTTCTTCCTCTTCTACTGTCGTTGTCTATTTATCACTACAATTTGATTCCGGCTGTATTTCGAGCAACAAGATCTTGAACTTTGAGAAGCTTCCACTATTCCGTCGATCATCTATGTCGAGTTTCTTGTCATAGTCGACAACACCATCAAGGCTATGGGATACTGGTAAATCTCTCACCTCCATATTCACATATTTCTACCAAAATTCTTGGATTATAGGTGACAGTGTACTCCTGTGTGCTCACCTCAGACAGTTCCTTCACCAAGGATCCCCTTCAACTTCGCACTCTAACAGCTCATTATAGGTATACTTCTCCAGCCAATTGTCATTTCCTCGAACTTCTGACTACCGTTACCATCTCCTTTGGTTCCCTTACCCCACTCCCTTTAAATTTATGCATCCACATCTAATGCTTCCAAAGAGGCCTGCCAAGTTGTCTATTAACCACTTACCATCATCGACTAGATATTCATAGAACCTACAACTGTACACTTCTCAACAAGCTATGTTATTCTATTATCATTTAAATTTAGTTCTTTCAGACCATATTGCTTTATGTGATGCTAAAGATGAGTTAATGAAACATTTTTCCTTTAGTGCTCCAATTCTGACACTGAAACGACCCCTTTCATTCATCTTCCCAGCCATTGTCTCTTCAATTATCATTCTTGGGAGATTTTATATTGATTTACTCATTGAATCATAGTTTTTTGCATAGTCGGGTAAGTATTCCTTCTTCAATTTAATATAGAAATCTTTCACTTTTATTCCTGTTGATTTAATATAGCTTACGTTGATGCCAGTATCATTTTCATTGACCACATGAACTGTATACTAATTTCTTGAGTTTATAAGATAGATCATATGTAATGGATTGTGGTAATGTATAAAATTATCATGTTGAAATCCTTGATAATTAATTAAAAAGATAAAAAATATCAACATGCAATCGACATTGACGTGTAAAGAGGTGAGGTTTCAAAGAATACTACACGGGAGACAATGAAAAATGGGTTGTCTTATTTTTATTATGTGTTCCTTAAACTATTATATTTTTTATCATTAAACATACATATGTATTTTCAATATTTACACTTATGCATGCTCTGGATCTTTTGAAACCAATAATGCACCTGAATGACTAACACCAATTGGAAGCACACAAACAAGAGCACACACAACATTATCAAATATACCCAATGATGGTAACTTCTTCCCGCAATGTCCACTGCATTATGTTTTCTTCAATTATGAAAAGAAATTACAAAAAACATATAAAACTATCCACTATGTATGACATTTAAGATTCTTGTTAAAATATCAATATTTTCTTGTATGGACGTTACGCATAGAATCACATTTTTCCCTTTGTACTCATCATTAAATGTTTACTGTGTTGTTTCACTATTGTCGAATTTTTTTATGAGTATTTGTGAATACGACAATAGGAATAGGTAATGATTGTCTGTATTGTGTCGTAAAGCTGGGAAGTGAACCTCTGTTTCGACCCTCATCTGCTTGTAGGTAATTTATGCATAAATGTTTCTGAATTTAGTATGAAAATTCAAGACAGTCGCATTTTTGTTTCCTTAAATTCGTATGAAGTAGTTGATACTTTTTAAAAAAAAATCATTTCTCATATTTTCATTTCAATTAAAAATTTTAGGATGGACTTGTGGATTCTGGTTTTACGTTTGTAAAAGGTGAAACTAAAATATGCCCTCTAGAGAAACATCCTATGGATCATTGTAAAACCCATGGACACATCAAATGACATTTTTTTCATGATTTTCTATCCAAGGTATGATATCTATCTTCTTCTATCCATGGTATCTGTACTTTAATTCCTGGCAATATTTTTTCTTCAACAGACATGTTTTCTCATAAAATGCTTCCAGGGTCTGTTTATGTTGTCTTCAAAACAGGTTTTAAGGTTCTTCGTACTATTTTCCTCATCCCATATCTATGTAAACATTTAATGACTTCAGGACTGGAAAGTCTCTATACCTTCAGTATCCATGATCTAGTAAACCCATAGTTGATCTGTTTTAAATGACTGTTATTTTCACTATTTTCTCATGTATGTCACTACTGTGGGAAATTATATTAAACTTGAAACATTTTAGTCCATAGTATCTGTAAATTCAATATCATGTTTCATACCTTAATTCCTACAGTTTTTATTATTACTAATCGGTTGTACAATTTAACTGTGATCTATAATGTTGAGGGGAGCATGTATAATTCCTTAGTCTGTGAAATTGATTCTTTGTTTAACACTGCAAGTCTGAGTGAAGACAATGCCTTCACGGAGTTGATAACCTACAGTATTAGTGACATGCATAAGGTGTTAATTTACTATTTCATAACATATATGAATTGCATTATATTAACATGAAGCTGGTTCTCATCTATCGGTTTAAGGAATGTGGTTTATAATTATAAAGTTTACTAACTGGGCAGTGGGTGATTTTATTTTGATTAAGTTCATAGTTTATTTCACTTGTAGAGTTATCTGTTGACTGACTTCAATGCTGATTATGCATTCAGACACAATGTCTCACTAACTAATGACTCCACACAACCATAAAATGATGCCACTGATCTTCATATTCAAAGAAAGGATAACTACAAATAAACATATAAAAAGTGGACTACAGGTATGACTTGCAGTACTTATCTGTTTTTTAAACACATTTTCTGCAATATTTATGTTTCAAAAATCTTGTTTCAAATAATTTATCCACTATTATTTCTACCTATATTGTAGTTTAGTAATACACTGTAATGAAATTTTATAATCATAAAATAGATAATCAATTTTCTACTAAATAATTTGTATTTAATAGTTTCTGTTTATTGAAATATAAACATTAAAACTGATGGATTTTGCATTTAAAATAGATGGTTATTTGTTTAAAATAGATTCTTATTTGTTTTAATAAATACTATTTAATAATTCTTATTAAATAAATTATGTTTAACAAATTTTTTAAACCATTTCTGTTTATTAAATTATGTTTAATGAAATTAGAAATTATTATTCTGTTTAATAATTTGTCCACATGATGGGAAAATGATATACGTTAAAACAGATGGTTATTCTGTTTAATATTTTGTGTTTACTTTATGTTTAATAATTTTTGTTTGATTTCAGTTTTAATAATTTGTGTTTAATTAAATTATAAACATTAAAACATATGGTCATTTTCTTAAAACAGATGTGTATTTATTTTAATAAAAATCATTTATTTCAATGATATAGGAAAAATGATAGATTTTTTATGATTCATCCAAGGTATTGAATATATCAGATGGGTTTGAATATATCAGTTTGGTTCTTGCTGGGGTAATTGAATGGACTTGTGTTCTTTCCGGTAGGTTTTTATTTACTTTGAAACACCAATATATTTTGTCAAATTCATGGGTTAGATTCATATGAAATAGGTTTCTGATAAATTTCCGGTGTTTTTAATTTTTTGATATGAAATATTTGAAATAACCAGTTGCTAAGTATGGGTACCCCATCAGTGAACTCACTGATAAATTCATGGCCACTTAATACTCTGCATTAACTACCCCGGATGGATAGAGATCCTAGATGGGACCAAATAAAAAATTCTAACTAAATTGAAGACCAATAAAAATCCACAACTGGTAACGCAATAGGACTATTCTTGAAACCACAATCTATGATGTGTATAATTTCACATCATATTCATGTACAATCTACTACCATTTTAATAATTAGGCAACTCATAAACTCAACTCTTTCATGATTATTGTGGATTAATTTTTTCTTATCTAGACATGATTTCTTCCAGAACATTACTATGATAAATCATAGCTATCATTGGAATATGAGGAAGATGGAGTTGATGGTGTATAATGTAATTGAGGTATATTATCATTCATTATATAGAGTGAAACTGTGTTTTTTAATTTCTATAAAGATCAAATTATTTGATTAACCTTTATCTTTTTGATATATTACATATTTGTTTCAACAGATATATATGTGATATATTACTTATTTGTTTCATTTTGGACGTTTTCAATTCATGTTTTCATGTTGGGAGTATTTCATTCTGATGAACGTTACTCATGCTAGAAAAGAATAATGCTGGATGTTTATTATTATTCTAGAGGTTTTTGATGATGGACATTTTCCTACATATTTATTATCTTGGGTATTTCATGTTGGACGTTAATTCAATATGTATGTTCTATTGTATTTTACATTTTTCAAGATGCTGGACGGTTTTCATTAGTTTTTTATTACCAAGTTATCTCATGTTGTTGGATTGTTTTTGATTAGTGGGTTTTTTCATGATACTGGATGGTTTTTTTGATGGTTTTTCAAGATGTTGGATGTTTTTTCATGTTTCCATATGTAATTCAATTACTTTTACATTTCTCAGTTTTATTATTTCAATCACTATGTTCTGTTTGACTTATATTTCATTTTTTATTCAACATTATTGTTTCTTCTTTACTTTTATGAATATTAATCTCTTATTAGTAGAAGAATACTCTGCAGCAGGTGAACTATCTTCCACCTGGAGATATTAAAACTCTCTTCCATCTGGAGATCTTTACTCCGGTATGAGTTTGTTTACCCTGGTATTCATAAAATTACTAACTTCTTTGGGTTGATTTTGGAAAGCATGAAACAAACTTAAATGAGAGTGATTATTTATTCACTACTAGAAAACATACTTTTCCCAACACTTGTATACCAACGGTTCTTTTGAAACATTGGTATAGGTGATCTTTACCAACAGTTTGCATAAACTGTTGGTAAAGATCTATAAAAATTGAGTTTCCCCAACGGTTTGATGAAACTTTTGGGGAAGATGGGTAAAAAATGAGTTTTCCCAACAGTTTCATCAAACCGTTGGGAAAGATGGGGAAAAATGAGTTTTCCCAATGGTTTAATGAAACCATTGGTAAAGATGGACTTTTCCCAATGGTTTTTAAAAACCATTGGGAAAAAGATGCCCCAAATTCACCTAAGTCAGGCAGCCCCCTCCCCACAATTCCAGAAGCAGTGCGCAGCTCTCCCAGAAGTGATTCCAACTCACAGAAGACCTTGAGAATCCCCAACACAGGTGCACCACTTCCATCGGATCAACTACCAGGTTAGAATCCTTCCACCTTTTCTCAAGGATATCCTTCCACCTCTTCTCAAGGATATACTTCTATTCTTCGTTATTCCAAATTTTTAAGGTTTTTGGAAAATTTTATGATTCACTACTCCACTAATTTTGTACTCAAATCACTACATAGGTGTACACATTTTCCAATTAATGTTTTCATTACACATATACATTTATAAGGGCATGGTGTCTCTTTATTGTGTTCTAATTTTAAAGATTCACAGTTTTTTTAATCACAATGCTTCAAATATTACAGCTTCATGTATATGAACTCATTATAAATTGTTTGTAATATTTATTCATATTATTTCATGAAAATCACTCCTTTCATTAGGATCATATCAAACATGAAGATCTTTTTCATCTTATTTTTTGTACACTATGTGTATTACATAACAGGTATGTATCATGTTTTTATAAAAATCTATATATATATAAAATGACACACTGTTCACTTATCCTTTGCACAATAGAACATATGAAGTATCTTCTTGAACTTTTCAAAATAGTATGTGGTCCCTAATTAGTACTTCTTCCTTCTTCATGAAACTATTTCACAGAATTTCAAATTCGCAATATTATTAAATATTAGTTTTCCAAATATAACCATTAATCATTCTGCCTTCAACATCATACATGAGTTATTCAATCACCTTTTTAAAACACAATGACCATTTTCACTGATTTGTGGTTCCTCAAAATGCTTGGGAAAATTAGAAAAACACATGTATTGAACCGGGTTTCTCATATGGTTTCATGGATACAAGTTCATCTCAAAAATCATGATTGCGTGGTTCAAATATCATGAGGACCATGGGATTATTATTCTTCACACAAATGAAGTTGTTTTCTGCAACTATGTGTTTTTGTTTTCACTTTTGATTTGGCCGAAAGGGGAGCTTTTTATTCATTAATCATGGTTGTGGGTGGTCATTTAGGATGTAATATAGTATGACTTCATTTTACTTGATATATCCAATATTATTATTGATTTATGTTCAATTTTATTATCTTTGACAAGTGATGTTGTTTAATAAGTTGTTATTAATGGTTGTAATAATGACGATATGGTATAAGGGTTCACATGGTGTGTATAAGGGTTCACGTGGTGTGTATAACGGTTGACATGGTGTCTAAGTAGGGTGACGGTAGGGCTTTCCAGGTGTGGTGGGGGGCTGGGTTGTCCAAGTGGGGTGGGGGTAGGGATATCCAAGTGGGGTGGGGAGGGTGTGCAGATGGATGAAGCTCATAAATATAAACTCTCTATAAATTCTAGAAGTATGAAAATGTATAGGGACATTCGTGATCATTTTTTGGTGGGATAACAAAAAAAGTGTTTGATGTTTTTAGTCCTTTTTTATTTGGAGTTTCTTTTGATGTTGATGTTTCTTATTGATACCTATTATGGGAATTTATTTTAGTTTCTAAATTGGTTGAGTCTCCCCCACCATGCACAGTGTATACAACCTCTACCCTTATTTAATCATTCTGTTTACACAGCCTATGCAACCTCTACCCTCATTTAATCAGGGAACTCAAGTCATTAATTCAAGCCTTTATTCTCACTAGCGTGTAAGAAATTGAATGATTTAAACCCATCCTCACATGATTTTTTACCTTATATAGTGTCCAACATATGGAATACGAGCTTTTGAATTCATCAGTTAACCAGGATCATATATTCCATTTCCCCCAAGATGACTGTACTAATATAACTTTAGGGTCAATTAAATATGGTTCTCATTATACATTGTATATTATGTGTCCTTCTTGGCCAATACTCACTTTTATGGGGGTGGGATGCTTTTTACTACCTATGCTGGCATGTGTAGACATCCATAAAAATGTTAGATAAGCCATAAGTTTAATTCAGTAATGTTTTTATCTTTGACATACTTTATTATTAATCTCAAATTTAAAAATAAATGTTTTTGTCTATACTTAATGAAATTAAATATTTTTACAATCCATGAACTACCTATTAGTGTAGAAAACTAAAATTTATTCACCCATGGGGTGAGCTTGACTTGGGGAAGTAATTGGGTAATGAAAGGTATGGCCATAGAGGTGCCGATAATGAGTTTTTGAACATTAGTGAATGATTTGGGATGCCTATAACACATGATGGGACCTGAGGCATGTGCCTCTTATAGACCTAATGAAAATGAATATAAATAAATTTTAATTTAATTTATGAGTACTTGTTCTTTACATTATTTTAATAGTTCACTACATCGACTAGAAAATTATTCCTTTATCGTTTACTAAAATGCATTTTCAATTAAAGTTCAATCCTATTGAATTGTTTACGACAAAATGACTTATATAATATCTTTTTACAGAATGGACAGAAGTTGGATGTATGAAACCGATCTGATCTCAAGCGATTTTCAAAACAATTTGGAGATATTTTTAGATTTTTCATTTCACAATGCTTCAGATAGTGGTCGCATACACTGCCCATATTCCAATTGTGTTGGTAGACCTTGGTTGAGTCATGAAGAATTCAAATATCACATAACAAAAAATGGTTTTCTATCAAGATATTTTGTGTGGTATCATAATGGGGGGGAAATGAAATCTCAAATTGGTGATGATAGAAATGAAAGGACTGGAATGGAGAATTTGTTAGATGGTCGGTTTCCATTTATTTGTCATCATGAAAAAGAAAGGATTTCAACTCAAGAGGTCTTCGATATGAGGGAAGCTGACGCATCTAGTGAAAATGATGATGTTTATAGGGTGAAAAAATTGAATGATGTTGCCACGACTCCAGTATATCGACAATGTGATAAAATGAAAAATCTGGAATTTTTAATCCAATTGTTTCATGG
The DNA here is from genome assembly GCA_963277665.1 of Viscum album. NCBI lineage: Eukaryota > Viridiplantae > Streptophyta > Magnoliopsida > Santalales > Viscaceae > Viscum > Viscum album. The sequence goes on along the minus strand of OY728127.1, from coordinate 1,070,569,674 downwards.
GAAAACTATGTGTGGGATTTCTAATATAGCAATCAATTACATTCTTACCCTCTTGAAGGATTTACTTCTAGATGATGTAGATATTCCCTCAAACCACTATATGGCATGGAAGTTAGTTGAGGAACTTGGATTTTCAAGAAACAAAATTCATGCTTGCCCAAAATATTTCAGTTTATTCTCGGAGGAAACCACTAAATGAAAAGATTGTATAAAATGTGGCACATCCCACTAGAAGTCAAAATCTGGTGGAGCACCATTTCGTGTTCCACAGAAAGTAATGTGGCACTTTCCATTAATCCCCAGACTCCAAAATCTTTTTATGTCTGATGACATATCAATAAAAATGAGATGGCATGATACCAAGATAAAGAATAATAATGATGAGTTGGTTCATCCTGCAGTTGGTTTTCATGGCAGAGATTTGATGCTCGACATCCTGATTTTGCAGCTGACGTGCGTAATGTGAGGTTGGGTCTTTCATGCGACGGTTTTAATCTGTTTGGGCAGATGATTAACTCGTACAGCACATGGCTAGTTTTTATACACATTTATAATCTTCCCCCATGGTTGTGTATGAAAAAACCTTTCACTTTCATGAGTATACTCATATCTAGTCCTTCTGATCTTGGCATTGATATTGATGTATACATGCAACTTTTAATAAAAGAGTTGAAACTTCTTTGGGATGTGGGTGTGTGCACATACGTTGCATGTTCGAAAGACATATTTCATATGTGTGATGCACTTATATGGATGATCAATGATTTTTCTGCTTATGCAATGATTTCTGGATGGAGCACGAAGGGAAAATAGTCATGCCTAGTTTGTATAAAAAATACATGATCCAGAAGACTGAAACATCACTGTAGTTTTAGTTTTATGGGACATCGACGATTATTTCCAAATGATCATCCATATAGAATGAATTTTTGAAGATTTGATAATACCATTTAGACTGATGATCCACCTCAGCGTATGTCTAGAACTAATGTGCTTAATGAATTGAAAGATTTCAGTTTTTCATTCGGGAAGGGTCAAATGAAATCTGGAAAGAGAAGGAATGTTTCCACTGAAACCGGTTACAATTGGAGGAAGAGAGGTATCTTTTTTTATTTTCCTTATTGGTCGACCAATTTTTTACGTCATTTCTTAGACATAATGAATATTGAAAATAATATATGCAAAATGTTTCTTTCATTTCTTCTAAATGTCAAGTGGAAGACAAAGCTGATTTACGATCTCGGCGTGACTTGGTGGATTGGGGAATCAGACCAGAATTGCATCCTGTGCGTATCAATGAAAATAAATGGAAACTTCCATGTGCTTCTTATGTGATGACACCTATGGAAAAAACAATTTCTGGAAGTATTAGAGACTATTAGAGTTCCTGATGGATATTCAAGAAACATATCTAAACGGGTCAACAGAAGCGAGTTAAAGCTAAAATCTTTGAAGACTCATGATTATCACATTCTACTGCATGAGTTGCTTCCAATAGCAATCCATCATCTTTTTTCCAATAATGTATGGGTGACTGTTATTTGGTTGTTCCATTTGTTTAGAGATCTATGTGCTAAGAAGTTTTCCATGTATTTCTTGCAAAAAATGTTGACAGATGCCTCATTAATTTTGTGTGAGTTGGAGAAAATATTTCCTCCATAATTTTTCACATGCATGCTACATCTCACTGTCCATATTCCCATTGAAATACTTCTCATAGGACCTGTTTCTTTTCATTGTATGTATCCAAATGAAAGAAATATGTACACATTAAATTCTTCTATCTGAAACATGAATCATACCTAAGGTTCTATCGTGAAAGGTTACTTTGCTCAAGAATGTATGGATTTCTGCTCAATGTATTTTTCTGATCTTACTACGATAATGAACAGAACAATGAGAAATGAAGAATAATAGTATGAGAAAATTGAACCCAATTTTCCATCACTTCCTCAAATAGGAGGAATTCCTGGATCATATACATTGAATATATTAATCCATGAAGAGCGGGAGATGGCACATCGCATAGTTTTGTTCAACTTTGATTTGTTCGATGACTATATCAGGTAACTAAATTTAATATGTATATATTACATATATATCTGTTAAACTATTCATATTTTTTATCTATAGTGAACATAAAACAATGATAAATAGGCAGAATCGTTCTTTATCTTTGATAAGGACAGAGACTTTGCATAGGAAAGAGTTTTCTGCTTGGTTAAAATTGAAGGTAAAAATATTACTGTTTAAAATAATTATATAAATATTTAATTAAGTTTAATAGTCATTTATATTTAAGGTATTGAGTTTGTCTGCTGACTCTATCTCTGAGGAAATAAGATCTTTGGCTTTTGGTCCTAATACTGTGGTTTGTGACTATAAATCAATTGTTATAAATGGGTACAAATTTATTGTCACTGAATGATAAAATAACATGATAACACAACATGATGGTGTTATGGTTATTGCTACAACAGATTGTTATGCTATTGCATCAGATAGTAGACCGTGATATGAAAATATGGGTTATTATGGAGTTGTTGAGAAAATAATAATATTGGATTATTACTCTAATAGACGAGTCACAATGATGAAATTCCATTGGTTTGATTCTATGACAAGATAGGGCACATTTATTGATGATTTTGGATTTAGTGTAATTAATATGACTCGCACTCTTGCTACTGAAGAACCATATGTGTTGGCATCAAGGGATAAACAAGTTTTTTATGTCAAAGACCAACTTCAACCTGAATTTGGTGTCATATTTGAAGTAATTCCAAGACATATTTTTGATGATGGTGATGATGGAATTGACACTGTCCCTAGTGCCATTGGAACCAATCCATTTATTTCTTTTGATGACTCCAATAGCTCAATTTTCAGAGTTGATTGTGAACCTGAATTTGTGGTTGAAAATATATATAATCATTCATCCATTTTCTCAATTCTTTTGGTTTACCTCGAGTTGGGTTGTTAAGGTTGGTAATATTCAAATTTATTTAGTATTGATCACAAAAATGTTTTAGCTAACTTGACTGTTATATGAATTTTCAATGTTTATTGGTTTTAGTTTTATTTGAATTTCATTTTCTAATTTGGAATTGAACTGTATTCAAACCTAGTCAAACAATATTTCTAACTTGGTGAACATTACAACTTGTATGATTTATTAAATCCATTCAAGATCTTCTAAAACAATTGATAGCTAAATTACCAATGAATCCCCCTATTCCCTCATATATTTATTTTTTTTGGGTTACACATTAGTTTCCTTTTTCTAATTAATTACATATTTGTTTTAAAAAGTAGGAAATGCATCCAATTGAAGAGTGACGAAGGAAAAAAATGATATAGAACAATCGTCGAATGAAGGATATGGGCGTTCCACCATTAGTGCCTAAAGTGAGTACTTTATTTCAAATATATATATTTAAAGAATATATAATTTCATGTGATAAATTTTTTTGTAAACATTTTTTTAGGATCCACCTATACGTCGACAGTTATTCGACGAGGATCCAAGTACTAGACCTATTACTCAGGCCGGTGGTACGAAGAGGGTTCGTACCAGAGGTGGACGAGCAGCTGCGCGTACCCGACTAGACCCTGCACCTCCCACTAACATGTCATCCTTCCCACATTCTTATCTAGGTGTGTCGTTAGGGACACACGAGATATTTAGGCCACCCATGTTTTCTCCACCCTTTTCATACTTTGGCCCATCATTTTCATATCCCATAATGATTCCCACTCCCCAGTCAGAATCCAGTCATATAGTTGTCCCATCTTCTTTTCCTTCTAATTTTGTCTCTCTGAGCTTCTATATTCCATCATCTTCGACTCCTATTCCACCATAGGGTGTTCCATCATTTTCTGTGGATCCAGTGGTGCTCAACAATCAGACTGGCACAGGTATATTTATAGAACCCTAACAAATTTTTATAGAAATATTTATTTTCATTATAACATATTTTGATAAAATATTTGTTTTTCTTTGATGACAGATACATCTACTAATAGGAGGTGGGTCCGGGGGCATACACGCATGCATTTGGTGTGGAACCTCCGCACACAGGTTATGGTGGATTACAATGAAGACAACCAAATGGTTGAGAAAACAGGGCAACCATGTCGGAGTTTTTTGGTGACGCTTGAAAAATACACCAAAATCATTCTCGTCAGCCCGCTATTGTGGATAAAGTTTCCACATGAGGTCAAGGATAGAGCTTGGGAAGAGATATGGGTAAAAAAATATTTTTTATTTAATCCCATGAATTATTTTTGTATTTATATGAATTAATATTTTGATGTCAGTTTCGATTTAATTTTCCCGATGGTGAGGGTGCACGAATGGAACGTCTAAAGGATTTAGGTGAGCTTTGTAGAGACTACAAGAATGATTTTTTATATTGGATGGGGTGCTAGAGTTGGCACTGAGTTAGAGGTGGTACTAGTCGTGGATAATTTTCCTATAGAGCGGTATCGTCAGATGATTACTCATTGGACGACTACCCAGTTTAAGGTATGAATTATATTTTAGGTTTTTAAATAATAACTTTCATGTTTTGCATTAATATTATCCTTTTCATTATCGAACTTTATTTAGGAATCATCTGGAAAAAATAAAAAAAACATTGATGCAAAAAAATACCTCCACACACTAGGAGGTACTACGATGCTAGATCATGAGAGGAAGCAGGTATGACAATTATTTATAAGTTTTCTTTATGACTTACACTTTATTTTGTTTCCTCAATTATTTAATAATTTTCTAACGTTTTCATATAACTTTAGTTTTCAATGTCATTGTAGAGGAAAATACAGAATATTGAAGGACGTGTGCCTCGAGCATAACTGTTTTGCTCGGGTAGACGGAAAAAAGATGGAAGTGCCGTCAACGAAGCGAATCAAAAGTAGATTGTAATTTTTAATTTGTTGATTTTATATTTTAATATATATTTTGTAACTTAATAATATATTTATATTTGTAACAGGCTTCTTTAGAGGCCCTCAATGCCCAAGAACCAGACAATTTTGGGCCAACTGATCACTTACATCAGGTGTTGGGAGAGGATCATCCTGGCAGAGTACGCTGCCGACCTAGGATAGCCCCGACGAGGTATTGGCCCTCCTCAAGTATGAGTTGTAGAGTCACCGAGCTACAGAAAGTTAGGGCACAGGTAGAACAGGCTGAGAAAAGGGCCACAGAGATAGCAGAACAGTCTACTAGGGAAAATAGTGCATTTATGAAATTTATTAAAGTTCTACGTCCAAAACTTCCACCAGAGGACAGCCCAGCTTTTGATGAATATAGGGCATCGATACATTCTATATATGGTGCACTAGGTTGCAGTTCTATTGGTGGTTAAGACGATGTTCAGCCTGACGATGATGACGGCGAGGAGTCTGATGCGGAAGAGGAGGGAGAGGAGGAGGGCGAGGCAGATGGTGAGGGCAAGGAGGAGGGTGAGGGCGAGGAGGAGGATGCTGAGGAGGGCGAGGACGATGATGGGGGCGAGGGCGGGGGTGATGATGATGGTGATGATGGTGATGGTGATGTGGGAGAAATTGATCCATTACATTTTTGAATAATATTACTGATATTTGATGTTTAATCTATTCTAGTTGTTGGTTTTATCCATGGGTCATATGTGATGTGTACGAGTCAACCCTGCATCAATCCAAGGTGCGGTGTGGCTGACAGCATTCATAGTGTCTCTCTTTTTTTAAAATGGACATCATTCTAAGTGAAAACAACAACTGACATATGAAAAACTGACCAAACACATTTGAAATGTGTTTATGCTTTAGGAAAATGATCCATGGGTCATATGTTATGTGTACGAGTCAACCCCACCTCAATTCGAGGCGTGGTGTGGTCGGCACCACTCTAAGTGTCTCTCTTTTGTTTCAAAAGGATATCATTTTAAGTGAAAACATCAACTGGCATACGGAAAACCAACCAAACGCATTCGTATTGTGTTGATACTTTAGGAAAATGATCATGGGTCATTTGAGACGTGTAAGAGTCAACCTCGTCTAAATCTGAGGCACGGTGTGGCTGGTACCACTCTAATTGTGTCTCTTTTGTTTAAAATGGACAGGATTATAAGCGAAAAGAACAACTGGCATACAAAAAACTGACCAAACGCATTCGTATTCTATTGATAATTTATCACAACGATCCATGGGTCATATGTGACGTGTACGAGCCAACCCGGGCTCAATTCGATTCGCGGTGTGGCCGGGATCACTCTAAGTGTCTCTCTTTTGTTTAAAATGGACAACATTTTAAGTACATACAGAAAACTGACCAAATGCATTCGGTTTCTATTGAAACTTTAGGATAACGGTCCATGGGTCATATGTGACATTTACGAGTCAACCTCGTCTCAATCCAAGGTGTGTTGTGTCTGACACCACTCAAACTGTCTCTCTTTCGTTTAAAATGGACTTCATTTTAAGTGAAAACAACAACTAGCATATGGAAAACCGAACAAACGGATTATGATTGTGTTGATACTTTAGAAAAACGATCCATGGGTCATATGTAACATGTATGAGTCAACCCCGCCTCAATCTGAGGCATGGTGTGGCCAAAACCTTTCATAGTGTCTCTTTTTGTTTAAAATGGACATCATTTTAAGTGAAAACAACAAATAATGTACGAAAAACTGACCAAACATATTCAAAATGTGTTGATGCTTTAGGAAAACGATCCATGGGTCATATGTGACGTGTATGAGTCATCTCTGCCTCAATTCGAGGTGCGATGTGGCTGGAACCACTCTAAGTGTCTCTCCTTTTTTTTAAAAATGGACAACATTTTAAGTACATATGGAAAAATGACCAAACAGATTCTGATTGTGCTGATACTTAAGCACAATGATCCATGGGTCATATGTGACATGTACGAATCAACCTCTCTTCAATCTGAGGCGCGGTGTGGCCGGAACCACTCAAAGTGTCTCTCTTTTGTTTCAAAAGGACATCATTTTAAGTGAAAACATCAACTAACATACGGAAAACCAACCAAATGCATTCTTATTCTATTGATACTTTAGTAAAATGATCCATGGGTCATTTGAGTCGTGTACGAGGCAACCCCGTCTAAATCTGAGACGCGGTGTGGCCGATACCACTCTAACTGTGTCTCTTTCTTTTAAATGGACAAGATTATAAGTGAAAATAACAACTAGCATACGAAAAACCGACCAAACACATTCAGAATCTATTGAAACTTTAGGAAAATTATCCATGGGTCATATGTTTTGTGTAAAAGTCAAACACTCCTCAATCCAAGTCGCGGTGTGGTCGGCACCACCCAAAGTGTCTCTCTTATGTTTAAAATAGACAACATTTTAAGTACATACAGAAATCCGACCAAACAGATTCTGATTGTGTTGATATTTTAGGAAAACGATCCATGGGTCATTTTTGACATGTACGAGTCAACCCCGCCTCAATCCGAGGCACGGTGTGGCTGACACCACTCTAAGTGTCTCTCTTTTGTTTCAAAAGGATGTCATTTTAAGTGAAAACATAAACTGGCATACGTAAAACTAACCAAACTCATTCGTACTGTGTTGATAATTTATTACAATGATCCATGGGTCATTTGAAACATGAAAGAGTCAACCCCATATAAATCCGAGTCTCTGAGTGTCTGGTACCACTCTAATTGTGTTTCTTCTGTTTAAAATGGACAGGATTATAAGTGAAAAGAACAACTAGAATATGGAAAACTGACCAAACACATTTGGATTCTATTTATAATTTATCCCAACGATCCATGAGTCATATGTGACGTGTACGAGCCAACCTGGGCTCAATCCGAGTCACGGTGTGGTCGGGATCACTCTAAGTGTCTCTATTTTGTTTAAAATGGACAATATTTTAAGTACATACGGAAAACTGACCAAACGCATTCGGTTTCCATTGAAAGTTTAGGAGAATGATCCATGGGTCATATGTGACATGTAAGAGTCAACCTCTCCTCAATACGAGGTGTGGTGTGGCTGACACCACTCAAAGTGTCTCTCTTTTGTTTAAAATGGACTTCATTTTAAGTGAAAACAACAACTAGCATACGGAAAACTGACCAAACAGATTTCGATTGTGTCGATACTTTGGAACAACGATCCATGGGTCATATGTAATGTGTATGAGTCAACCCTGCCTCAATCCGAGGCACGGTGTGGCCGACACCATTCATAGTGTCTCTCTTTTGTTTAAAATGGACATCATTTTAAGTGAAAACAACAACTGACACACGAAAAACTGACCAAACTCATTTGAAATGTGTTGATGCTTTAGGAAAATGATCCATGGGTCATATGTGTCGTGTACGAGTCAACCCCGCCTCCATCCGAGGTGCGGTGTGACCAGCACCACTCTAAGTGTCTCTCTTTTGTTTAAAATGGACAACATTTTAAATACAGATGGAAAACTGACCAAACACATTCAAAATGTTTTTATGCTTTAGGAAAGTGATCCATGGGTTATATGTGACATGTATGAGTCATCCCCACCTCAATCCGAGGCGCGGTGTGGCCGGAACCACTCTAAGTGTCTCTTTTTTTTTAAATGGACAACATTTTAAGTACATATGGAAAACTGACCAAACGGATTCTAATTGTGTTGATACTTTTTCACAACGATCCATGGGTCATATGTTACGTGTACAAATCAACCCCGCCTCAATCTGAGGCGTGGTGTGGCCGGAACCACTCAAAGTGTCTCTCTTTTGTTTCAAAAGGACATCATTTTAAGTGAAAACATCAACTGACATACGGAAAACCAACCAAACGCATTCGTATTGTGTTGATACTTTAGGAAAATGATCCATGGGTCATTTGAGCCGTGTACGAGGCAACCCCATCTAAATCCGTGATGTGGTGTGGCCGGTACCACTCTAACTGTGTCTCTTTTTTTATAATGGACAGGATTATAAGTGAAAAGAAAAACTGGCATATGAAAAACTGACCAAACGCATTCGGAATCTGTTGAAACTTTAGGAAAATTATCCATGGATCATATGTTACCTGTACGAGTCAACCGCGCCTCAATATAAGTCGTAGTGTGGCCAGAACCACCCAAAGTATCTCTCTTATGTTTAAAATGGACAACATTTTAAGTACATATGGAAATCTGACCAAACAGATTTTTATTTTGTTGATATTTTAGGAAAATGATCCACGGGTCATTTTTGACATCTACAAGTCAACCCCGCCTCAATCTGAGGCATGGTGTGGACGACACCACTCTAAGTGTCTCTCTTTTCTTTCAAAAGGATATCATTTTAAGTGAAAACATCAACTGGAATACGTAAAACCGACCAAACTCATTCGGATTGTGTTGATACTTTAGGAATGTGATCCATGGGTCATTTGAGACATGAAAGAGTCAACCCCATCTAAATCTGAGGCTCAGAGTGGCTGGTACCACTCTAACTATGTCTCTTCTGTTTAAAATGGACATGATTATAAGTGAAAAGAACAACTGGCATATAAAAAACTGACCAAATGCATTTGGATTCTGTTGATAATTTATCACAATGATCCATGGGTCGTATGTGACGTGTTCGAGCCAACTCAGGCTCAATCTGAGTCGTGGTGTGGCCGGGATCACTCTAAGTGTCTCTCTTTTGTTTAAAATGAACAACATTTTAAGTACATACGGAAAACTGACCAAACGCATTCGGTTTCCATTGGAACTTTAGGAGAATGATCCATGGATCATATGTGACGTGTACGAGTCAACCTATCCTCAATATGAGGTGTGGTGTGACCGACACCACTCAAAGTGTCTCTCTTTTGTTTAAAATGGCCTTCATTTTAAGTGAAAACAACAACTAGCATATGGAAAACTGAAAAAACAGATTATGATTGTGTTTATACGTTGGAAAAATGATCCATGTGTCATATGTGATGTGTACGAGTCAATTTATCCTCAATCCGAGGCACGGTGTGGCCGACACCATTCATAGTGTCTCTATTTTGTTTAAAATGGACATCATTTTAAGTGAAAACACCAACCGACACATAAAAAACTGACCAAACACATTCTAAATGTGTTGATGCCTTAGAACAACGATCCATGGGTCATATGTGATGTGTACAAGTCAACCCCTCCTCAATCTGAGGCACGGTGTGGCCGACACCACTCTATGTGTCTCTCTTTTGTTTAAAATGGACAACATTTTAAGTACATAGGGAAAACTAACCAAACGGATTATGATTTTGTTGATACTTTATCACAACGATACATGGGTCATATGTGACGTGTAAAAATCAACCCTGCCTCAATCTGAGGCACGGTGTGGCTGGACCCACTCAAAGTGTCTCTCTTTTGTTTCAAAAGGACATCATTTTAAGTGAAAACATCAACTAACATACAGAAAACCAACCAAACGCATTCGGATTGTGTTGATACTTTAGGAAAATGATCCATGGGTCATTTGAGATGTGTATGATTCAACCCCATCTAAATCTGAGACGTGGTGTGGCCGGTACCACTCTAAGTGTGTCTCTTTTGTTTAAAATGGACATGATTATAAGTGAAAAGAACAACTGGCATATGAAAAACCGACCAAACGCATTCGGAATCTATTGAAACTTTAGGACAATGATCCATGGGTCATATGTTATGTTTATGAGTCAACCGTGCCTCAATCCAAATCATGGTGTGGCTGGCACCACCCAAAGTGTCTCTCTTATGTTTAAAATGGATAATATTTTAAGTACATACAAAAAACTGAACAAACGGATTCTGATTGTGTTGATATTTTAGAAAAATGATTCATGGTTCATTTTTGACTTGTACAAGTCAACCTCGTCTCAATCTGAGGCGCGGTGTGGATGGAACCACTCAAAGTTTCTCTCTTTTATTTAAAAAGCACTTCATTTTAAGTGAAAACAACAACTGACATACGGAAAACTGACCAAATTCTTTTGGAATATGTTGATACTTTTGGAAAATGATCCATGGGTCATTTTTGATGTGTACGAGTGAACCTCGCCTCAATCCGAGGCCCGGTGTGGCTGGTACCACTCTAACTATGTCTATTTTGTTTAAAATGGACAGGATTATAAGTGAAAAGAACAACTAGAATATGGAAAACTGACCAAACGCCTTCGAATTATTTTGATAATTTTTCACAATGATCCATGGGTCATATGTGACATTTACGAGCCAACCTGGTCTCTCTCTGAGTCGCGGTGTGGCTAGGATCACTCTAAGTGTCTCTCTTTTGTTTAAAATGGACAATATTTTAAGTACATATGGAAAACCGACCAAAATCATTCTCTTTCCATTGAAACTTTAAGATAACGATCCATGGGTCATATGTGACGTGTATGAGTCAACATTGCCTCAATATGAGGTGCGGTGTGGCCGACACCACTCAAAGTGTCTCTCTTTTTTTTAAAATGGACTTCATTTTAAGTGAAAACAAAAACTAGCATACGGAAAACCGACCAAACGGATTCTGATTGTATCGATTGTCACGACCCGTCCTTGGGGCCCATGCCGTGACTACCCCAAGCCCACCTTCCATAGGCCAGGGGCTGGCAACTAGCACCAAAGGCGTAAATCCCGATAACTGGGAAGGCATTGCCTTTATAAAAGAAAACAAGCACCACAGAGTAAGCAAGCGGAAAAAGTAAACACTAAGAACAAGAGAAGTGCTGAAAATAAAATGGGCCAGAATACAAACCCAAAAGAAAGTACAACTACAACTAAACAAGTACAACAGAAAAGATAACAGCTTGAAGGACGGAAGCGGCTCCTGGGTCGTCCTCCTCGGATCCTGCCTGAAGGGTAGGTACAGATAGCCTCCTCCACTCTCTCGTCCGTCAACCTCCTCCGTGTGTCGTCTCGTCGTGTAGTCCACCTCCGGGTACTGACTCGTCATGTAGTCCACCTCCGGGTACTGACTCGTCGTGTAGTCCACCTCCGGGTACCGTCCAGTCCTCGAACACTCGGCCTCCGTCAGCATTGCTTGTCGTCTGCAACCAACACAACGAGGTGCAGGCATAGCCCGTGCAGGGGTGAGTATAACGATACTCAGTAGGGACCCCGAGACCCTCAAGGTATCTCTAAAACCAACAAGTATAACCACAAAGAAGATCTCAACATATAACCTCTACTTAGGTATATGCCCATACATATACCTAAGTTATCAAATAACCCATCTCAATCATGACGAAACACAAGGATCATGAAATCAACGGATAACCACTACCCAGTTATATGCCCATATATATACCTAAGTTATCAAGTGACTCATCTCAATCATGAGGTAAACACAAAGGTCAAAAGTCTCAGCTCAAACCAGGATTTTCATTATCGAAACCGTAACTGCTGAAGAGCTCCGTCTCTGGAGTGTACAGTGGTCCTGGCACGACTCCGAGGTACTGCTCACTAACCTAAGACTGCTAAGGTACTCCTCCTGTCGAGTACCGCGGGTCAGCCACCCAAACACAGTAGTGCTTCCCACCGAGGTATGTCACCCAAACACAGTAGTGCACACCCCCTAGTAGCCTGCTGAGGTACTCTCCGGATGAGTACCGTGGGTCTGCACTGTCACACAGGTAGTGCTCTGTCCACCATGGGTCTGCACCTCAGAAATTAGTGCTCCGTCCACTGGGCTAGTCGACTCACTCCAAGTCGAGTCGGTCAAGCAGTCGTCAGGTCTCAGTCGGCTACACGGTCTCCGTACTCCGCACAGTCATCTCTGGGAGGGTCCACTCCACGAGCTACAGGTCGATACTCTAAGTATCTCAAATTCCCACGAAGAAGTATCTCAAAGGACCGCCTCGTCATAGGGGTCGACGTCGCGTCAATCAGACGCCCGGTCTCTGAGTTATTTGCATTTTCATCCCAGGGGCCCGGTTGGTTTCGTGAGCGAACCAACCCGGCCGGATCTCAACTGTACCCTGAACTCTCATAGGTTATACTCATAGGGACCGTTTCTCAACGTGATCACCAACGTCGCTGACGGTTCGTCAAACGGACGTCTGGTCTGAAAGATATCAGTTTTTTCGTTCCAGGGGCCCGGTTGGATTTTGGGTACAATCCAACCCGGCCGTATCTCAACTGCATCCAAAACTCGGGTGAAGTACGCCAAAAGTTCCGTCTCAAAAAGAGGAAAACAACGAGACAGACGGCGCGTCAATCGGACGCCCGGTCTGTGAGTTATTGGCTTTCTCGTTCCAGGGGCCCGGTTGGTTTCGTGAGCGAACCAACCCAACCACACTCCGACGTCATCCAAACCTCGAGCGGAGTAAAACAAAAGATCCGTCTCACTTAGAGGAATCCATCAAAGTCGACGGCACATCAATCGGACGTCCGGAGCTCAAGATATAAGTATTTCCTCTCCGAGGGCCCGGTTGGTTTCGTATCCGAACCAACCTGGACGAACCCAAAGTAATCTGAAACCTTGAGTGCAATATACAGAAACGACTGTCTCGATCCAAGGATCGTGTTTCCGCTGACGGGGAGTCGTTTGGAGGCTCGTAGCTCAAGTTACGGTCATTTGACCGAAAGTGGTCCGAAAACGGGGGTCTGGGCCCGGGCCGACCCGGCCCGACCCCCCCCCCCCCCCCGGGGTCGCCCCGAACCGGGTCCGGCCCGGCCGCGCGGACACCACGGGCATGGTGCGCGGCTCCCCCACCCTTCTCCGCTAATTGAGGCCGGCGGCGAACCGTCGGCCGCCTCCCTTCCGGCAGCGCGCCGTCGCCGCCTTCCGCGGACCACCGGACGCGCTCTGGTGGTCCGTTTCTCCTTCCTTCTTCGCCTATGGTCCTCCCGGGACCCGACCTTCACTACGGAGGCCTCAAAATTACCTTGCGGCCTCGTTTTTCGTTGCCCGTCAATCCACACGTCAAAAATAAAACGCGCCATCTTTGTGGTTCTCCGGCACGGCGCGTTGGCGCCGCGCCCCTTCGCTGCAGCCCGACTCCGTCCGCGGATGTCTTCGGGTTTCTTCGACGCGGCGCGATGGCGTCGCGTCCTTGTTCTTCTTTTCACGGCGCAGTGTGACGGCACCGCTCATTTTCTTGTCACATGATTCCGCGTGGTGCGACGGCACCACGCCTTTCCCGTTTCAATCCACAAGGAACCAACATGAAAAAAAAGGAGGAGGGTCAGCCGTGTTTGTGCAGTCCGTCCCCCTCACGTTATTCGATAACAATTGGTTTTAAAATCCACGAATATCATCAAGGTAATAATCATGAACGAATAAAATAATAATCCTCAACATAAATCGGCATGAACGAACGATCCGCGGATCAACCTGGAATTAGTTGGTCCGCGCTCGTCGTTCTTTTCTCAAAAGATAATAGATCACCAAAAATAAAAACCCAACTCGCTACATAATCTTTTCGAATCAAATTAATGTTTATTAGATCCGCGTTCTTTGATTTAGAAGCAAGTAGCATGGGGTTCATTAATATTTCATAAACAATTACCTACCTCGGTTCAGGAACGGTGTTCGTCAACGAGCCGCGGAAGACAAGCGTCGCGAAGGTCGGGCGTCGCGGGAAAAGAATGTCGACGTCGCGAAGCGAGGATTCGAAGTTGTTGATGGCGATTTCGTCACGGAAAAACGTCGCGGAAGAGACGACACGGAAAAAGAACATCGCGTCACGGATACGGCGTCACGGAAGAACCGTGTTCTTCGGCGGAGAAGTTCTTCGTTGAAGAACGGTGTTCATCGCGTTCTTCGTCGAGGTTGAAGAAGAAGAAGACCGCTTCCCCAATCCTCTCAAGGTTGTAAAACTCTAACAATAATAAAATAAGACCAAGTCTTATTTTATTAACACAACCTAACCATTTGAATTTCAAGAGTTTGAAAATTCAAAACCCACATTTAACTCACTTAAGTTATTAACATAAGATGTTATAAAATTAATGAGGTGATATGTTAATAAAACTTAAATGGGGGGTTTAGAGAGGTTAGGAAAGTGAGGGGTTAAGAGGGTTAGGGAGTTTAAGGAATTTTAAAAGGTGGGGGGTTCGTGTGGGCCCCAACCTTTCAAATATCCACACATGGGAAGTTGTATGGATGTGGGCCCACCACTAACTTCCCATGGGAGAAGTTAACCACATAACATGAAATAAAATTGATTCAACAATTTTATTCACTTTTTTTAATTAAACCCCAAAAATTAACTTCTTCTCCCGCACAAACGCAACTACGGTAAAGGTTCCATTAAGTGATTACCGGCGTTGCGAGTTCATCGGTGCCATCAGATTTCAATTCCGAGCACCGTTTCAAAAGATAGAAATTCCCGCTCGCTTGTTCACTGAACGTACCCGAGCCAAGCTTTGGAAATTAATTCCGGGCACACCGGGCCTCGGAATCAGGCACTGTCAGAAACTGCATTCTTATAAAATCCCAAAGAAAATTAGAAAAAAAAATTCCCTTGAATTTTACGGGTCTTTACATTACTCCCACCTCAGGACTTTACGTCCTCGTAAAGCTTTAACATAAACTAGGGATACAAAAACGGTACTGAGCACGCATCTGAGCCTTCTGCTCCCGTGTGCTCACCCGGAGGTTCCTGTACTGCCCGTGAAAGCGCAACCGAGGAATAGGTCATCCTCGAAGGATCCGCTCCTGTCGATCCTTGATCCCCACTGGAACCTCCGTGAAAGACACTCCATCGCCATCGCCCATCTCCTCATGGTCGATGATATGTGAAGGGTCGAGCACGTATCTCCTCAGTAGATATACATGGAAGTCATCATGCACCTGGTGCAACTGAGGTGGATGGTTCAAGCGATAAACCACCCTGCCTACCCAGCTGAGGACCTAGAAAGGTCCGTTGAACCTCGGAGATAACTTTCCGCCTTGGCCACATCTCCGTAAATCTCGTCGAGGTGAGACCCGTATAAGGATGTGATTGTCATCCTCAAACTCCAGAGGTCTCCATTTTCTGTTAGAACTGAAACTCAAAAGACTGTTGCCACGAGGGTATGGTTGACTGACTCAAGAGTGATCGGTTTCACCCTCCTATGAAAGAGTTTATCCCATGCTGCCTGGGGTTTCCTTTTCTCCGACCAAGGAAAACTCATCCCGATGTTTGCCCTAAACCGTCAATTTGAGTATGAACAGTTATTTCCCATTCCATACTTAAACTAACGTCGTAAGGCCTCGACGCTGCCACCAATAGATTCCAACCGAAACTCTCGCCTCGAGGGTCTGACCACACCGTCGGCGTAAGTGTGATTATCGAGTCTCCTCCCAAGGTATCTCCAGACGTGAGGGTCAAGTCCACGGCTTACCGGAAACTCTAGGTCTCGAACAAGATTTGTGAAAGCAAGGAATTATTCATATCGATGTCCGTTACTACAGCAGCTAGTAGTGGACACAGACTGTCCCTTGAATCATTTCTAGAGACATTGGGTCACACTCCTTGACCGCATGCAGTCGCACTCTTCCTCCGCCCTCCAGCTCCCTGAGCCTGGCGGGAATAACTAAGGCGGGTGGTTGTACCATGTTAGGATGTACACCACCTCATGCTGCTCTCCTAGCTCTGCCTCCACGTCTGCTCCTTCGTAGACTCATCTCTCCTTTAAGCTTCCTCTTCTTTAACATTTAACACGCTCGAGTGTCTAAGACTGGAGCCGGTTTCCTGTTTCTTACTGCACTGTGCAGTCTTCATCCGCTCCTGGATGATCTGCACCTGCTTTGCCTATGATCTGAAAGAGCTGCTAAAATTTCTCTTTTACCGAAAAGAGAAACTCGGTCTCATCCCCTGGATGAACCACGCCCATTGCCTAATACAGTCAATCCTGACATGAATGATGCAGTCATTCCATGGATGATGTCGTAATGCCTCGACATAACTACTAAGAGATCCAACTGTCACTCTCGCCTCCAAGGGTTGAGTCACACTGTCGGCATCAGTGTGAGGTCACTGGGTCTCCTCCAGTAGAAATATCGAAAGTGAGGGTCAAGTCAACAGTTTTAACCGGGACCACTCAGTATCAACCCAACAAAAGGACAGGAAAACAAACAAAGATAAGTGTCTTTTTTATTATTTCAGCTCAAAGTACAAAGACACAAATACAAAAGCAACATGGAACTAGAAGTACAAAGGACGTATCCACTAGTTCCTCTCCTATCCACCTGCTCTTGGAGCTCTACTGCCTTGTCCACTACTCGGCTGTTGCTCAAGCACCAGCCGTTGCTTCTGTCTTGGTGGCTCCTCCAACAATCGTTGATCAACCGTACGAGGATTCGGACAGTCACGTGCCAGGTGACCCTTTCCGCCGCATGAGTAACACAACCTGCTTCTGGCACGCCTAGCTCTGACCCCACCTTGGGTGCCCCGCACCACTGGTCCTAAAACCCGAGATCGTCCAACTGCTAGTCTGGTCATCCTGGACCTCTGCATCATCTGTCTACTGCCCATAGATGACTCAGCTACTGATCGAAAAACACGCGGCAAAGGTAGAAGCTCCTGTACACGCTCGGGGTGTAGAGCTACTGGCACAAACTCCACCCTGAAGAAGGTCTCGAATTCTTCCCATGCGAAGGTCATCCCATCACAAAACTGAAACAAGAGGCTCCACCACCTGCCTGCTACTTCCTGAAGGAGGGTGGCGGCAAAGATCACCATGAAGTCTGTCGGCATCCCCACTAGCCTGAAGACTCTAACCACAGCCTCCAGCCAATCCTTAGCCGCCTGCGGGTCTGTCTCTCCCCGGAACCTGGGTGGCCTCTGGCGCTGGAACTCGTGCAGCGCGCTCAAGTGGCATGCATCGCCTACTGCTGGGGCTGGTGGCATCAGTGGCCCAACGTATGGTAGTACCGTTGGTGCCTCAACTGCAAGAGGGCCCTGTACCGAAGCCTCGTCGCTCGGCAGGCTATCAGTACGCACATCCCTCTAGGATCTAGCTGGTCGTCCATGAAAAGGCATCCTGAAAGAAACAACGTGACACGGTCAAACGATTATACCTGGTGAGCTGACCTGGTTTGAGCTGTTTTAAGGGAAAACCTTTGAAAACACACACGCAATCAGTGTTTTCATGCACAAAGTCGGAAATCAGTTGTCAGGGTCCTAGTATATGGATACGTCGGTCGCCCGCACCAACACTAGACTCCCTGAACTGAAGACCACACTCGGTACCCTTAACACTATTGCTTCACAGAAAGAAAATATAAAAGTTATAAGTTTTGCGGTAGAACCGACTCCTTTGATACCAATTTGTCACGACCCGTCCTCGGGGCCCGTGCTGTGACTACCCCAAGCCCGCCTTCCATAGGCCAGGGTCTGGCGACTAGCACCAAAGGCGTAAATCCCAATAACTGGGAAGGCATTGCCTTTATAAAAGAAAACAATCACCACAGAGTAAGCAAGCGGAAAAAGTAAACACTAAGAACAAGAGAATTGCTGAAAAGAAAATGGGCCAGAATACAAACCCAAAAGAAAGTACAACTACAACTGAACAAGTACAATAGAAAAGATAACAGCTAGAAGGACGGAAGCGGCTCCTGGGTCGTCCTCCTTGGATCCTGCCTGAAGGGTAGGTACAGATAGCCTCCTCCAAGCTCTCGTCCGTCAACCTCCTCCGTGTGTCGTCTCGTCGTGTAGTCCACCTCCGGGTACTGACTCATCGTGTAGTCCACCTCCGGGTACTGACTCGTCATGTAGTCCACCTCCGGGTACCGTCCAGTCCTCGAACACTCGTCCTCCGTCAGCACTGCCTGTCGTCTGAAACCAACACAATGAGGTGCGGTCATAGCCCGTGCAGGTGTGAGTATAACGATACTCAGTAGGGACCCTGAGACCCTCAAGGTCTCTCTAAAACCAACAAGGATAACCACAAAGAAGATCTCAACAGATAACCTCTACTTAGGTATATGCCCATACATATACCTAAGTTATCAAGTAACCCATCTCAATCATGAGGAAACACAAGGATCATGAAATCAACGGATAACCACTACCCAGGTATATGCCCATACATATACCTAAGTTATCAAGTGACTCATCTCAATCATGAGGTAAACACAAAGGTCAAAAGTCTTAGCTCAAACCAGGATTTTCATTATCAAAACCGTAACTGCTGAAGAGCTCCGTCTCTGGAGTGTACAGTGGTCCTGTCACGACTCCGAGGTACTTCTCACTAACCTAATACTGCTGAGGTACTCCTCCTGTCGAGTACCGCGGGTCAGCCACCCAAACACAGTAGTGCTTCCCGCCGAGGTATGTCACCCAAACACAGTAGTGCACACCCCCTAGTAGCATGCTGAGGTACTCTCCGGACGAGTACCGCGGGTCTGCACTGTCACACAGGTAGTGCTCCGTCCTCCATGGGTCTTCACCTTAGAAAGTAGTGCTTCGTACACTGGGCTAGTCGACTCACTCCAAGTCGAGTCGGTCAAGCAGTCGTCAGGTCTCAGTCGGCTACACGGTCTCCGTACTCCGTACGCTCATCTCTGGAAGGGTCCGCTCCACGAGCTACAGATCGATACTCCAAGTATCTCAAATTCCCACGAAGAAGTATCTCGAAGGACCTCCTCGTCATAGGGGTCTCAACGCAACAGACGGCGCGTCAATCGGATGCCCGGTCTGTGAGTTATTTGCATTTTCATCCCAGGGGCCCGGTTGGTTTCGTGAGCGAACCAACCCGGCCGGATCTCAACTGTACCCCGAACTCTCATAGGGTATACTCATAGGGACCGTTTCTCAACGTGATCACCAACGTCGTTGACAGTTCGTCAAACGGACGTCCGGTCTGAAAGATATTAGCTTTTCCGTTCCAGGGGCCCGGTTGGATTTCAGGTACAATCCAACCCGGCCGTATCTCAACTGCATCCAAAACTCAGGTGAAGTATTCCAAAAGTTCCGTCTCAACAAGAGGAAAACAACGAGACAGACGGCGCGTCAATCGGACGCCCGGTCTGTGAGTTATTGGCTTTCTCGTTCCAGGGGCCCGGTTGATTTCGTGAGCGAACCAACCCGACCGCACTCCGACGTCATCCAAACCTCGAGCGGAGTAAGCCAAAAGATCTGTCTCACTTAGAGGAATCCATCAAAGTCGATATCACGTCAATCGGACGTTCGGAGCTCAAGATATAAGTGTTTCCGCTCCGAGGGCCCGGTTGGTTTCGTATCCGAACCAACCTGACCGAACCCAAAGTAATCTGAAACCTTGAGTGTGATATACCAAAATGACTGTCTCGATCCAAGGATTGTTTTTCCACTTATGAAGAGTCGTTTGGAGGCCCGTAGCTCAAGTTACGAGCATTTGACCAAAAGTGGTCCGAAAACGAGGGTCTGGGCCTGGGCCGACCCGGCCCGACCCCCCCTGGGTCGGCCCGAACTGGGTCCGACCCGGATGGGCCTAACCCGGCCCGGCTGGCGCGGCTCAGCCAGCGAGGCCGCGCGGACACCGCGGGCGGGGTGCACGGCTCCCCCCGCCCTTCGCTGCTAATTGAGTTCGGCGGCGAACCGTCGGCCGCCTCCCTTCCGGCGGCGTGTCGCCGCCGCCTTCCGCGAACCACCGGACATGCTCCGGTGGTCCGTTTCTCCTGCCATCTTCGCCTATGGTCCTCCCGGGACCCGACCTTCACTGCGGAGGCCTCAAAATTACCTTGCGGCCTCGTTTGTCGTTGCTCGTCAATCCACACGTCAAAAACGAAATGTGACGTCTTCGTGGTTCTCCGGCACGGCGCGTTGGCGCCGCGCCCCTTCGCCGCAGCCCGACTCCGTCCGCGGATGTCTTCGGGTTTCTTCGACGCGGCGCGACGGCGTCACGTCCTTGTTCTTCTTTTCACGGTGCGGCGCGACGGCACCGCGCATTTTCTTGTCGCATGATTCCGCGTGGTGCGACGGCACCACGCCTTTCCCGTTTCAATCCACAAGGAACCAACATGAAAAAAAGGAGGAGGGTCGGCCGTGTTTGTGCGGTTCGTCCCCCTCGCGTTATTCGATAACAATTGGTTTTAAAATCCACGAAGATTGTCAAGGTAATAATCACGAACGAATCAAATAATAATCCTCAACATAAATCCGCATGAACGAACGATCCGCGGATCAACCTGGAATTGGTTGGTCCGCGCTCGTCGTTCTTTTCTCAAAAGATAATAGAACACCAAAAATAAAAACCCAACTCGCTACATAATCTTTGAGAATCAAATTACTGTTTATTTGATCTGCGTTATTTGATTTAGAAGGAAGTATCATGGGGTTCATTAATATTTCATAAACAATTCCCTACCTCGGTTCAGGAACGGTGTTCGTCAACGAGCCACGGAAGATGAGCGTCGCGGAGGTCGGGCATCGCGGGAAAAGAACGTCGACGTCGCGAAGTGAGGATTCAAAGTCGTTGATGGCGATTTCGTCGCAGAAAACCGTCACGGAAGAGACGACACGGAAGAAGAACGTCGCGTCGTGGATATGGCGTCACGGAAGAATCGTGTTCTTCGACGGAGAAGTTCTTCGTTGAAGAACGGTGTTCATCACGTTCTTCGTCGAGGTTGAAGAAGAAGAAGACCGCTTCCCCAATCCTCTCAAGGTTGTAAAACTCTAACAATAATAAAATAATACCAAGTCTTATTTTATTAACACAACCTAACCATTTGAATTTCAAGAGTTTGAAAATTCAAAACCCATATTTAACTCACTTAAGTTATTAACATAAGATGTTATAAAATTAATGAGGTGATAAGTTAACAAAACTTAAATGGGGGGTTTAGAGGGGTTAGGAATGTGAGTTGTTAAGAGGGTTAGGGAGTTTAAGGAATTTGAAAAGGTGGGGGGTTCGTGTGGGACCCACCCTTTCAAATATCCACACATGGGAAGTTGGATGGATGTGGGCCCACCACCAACTTCCATGGGAGAATTTAACCACATAACATGAAATAAAATTGATTCAACAATTTTATTCACTTTTTTTAATTAAACCCCAAAAATTAACTTCTTCTCCCGCACAAACGCAACTACGGTAAAGGTTCCCTTAAGCGATTACCGGCGTTGTGAGTTAATCGGTGCCATCAAATTTAAATTCCGAGCACCGGTTCAAAAGATAGAAATTCCCGCTCGCTCGTTCACTGAATGTACCCGAGCCAAACTTCGGAAAATAATTCCGGGCACACCGGGCCTCGGAATCAGGCGCCGTCAGAAACTGCGTTCTTGTAAAATCCCAAAGAAAATTAGAAAAAAAATCCCTTGAATTTTACGGGTCTTTACATCGATAATTTAGAACAACGATCCATGGGTCATATGTGATGTGTAAAAGTCAATCCCGCCTCAATCTGAGGCGCGGTGTGGCCGAAACCATTCATAGACTCTCTTTTGATTAAAATGGACATCATTTTAAGTGAAAACAACAACTGACATACGAAAAACTGGCCAAAAACATTCGAAATGTGTTGATGCTTTAGGAATACAATCCATGGGTCATATGTGACGTGTACGAGTCAACCCTGACTCAATCTGAGGCGCGGTATGGCCGGAACCACTCTAAGTGTCTCTCTTTTGTTTAAAATGGACAACATTTTAAGTACATACAGAAAACTGACCAAAAAGATTCTGATTATGTTGATACTTTAGGAAAATGATCCATGGGTCATATGTGACGTGTACGAATCAACCCTGACTCAATACGTGGTGCGGTGTGACTGAAACCACTCAAAGTGTCTCTCTTTTGTTTCAAAAGGACATCATTTTAAGTGAAAACATCAACTGACATACGGAAAACTGATCGAATGCATTCGGATTGTGTTGATACATTAGGAAAATGATCCATGGGTCATTTGAGACGTGTATGAGTCAACCCCATCTAAATCCGAGATGTGGTGTGGCTGGTACCACTCTAATTGTGTCTCTTTTGTTTAAAATGGACAGGATTATAAGTGAAAAGAACAACTAGCATATGAAAAACTGACCAAACGCATTCGGAATCTTTTTAAACATTATGAAAATGATCCATGGGTCATATGTTACGTGTACGAGTCAATAGAGCCTCAATCCAAGTCGCGGTGTGGCCGGCACCACCCAAAGTGTATCTCTTATGTTTAAAATGGACAACATTTTAAGTACATACGGAAAACCGACCAAACAGATTTTGATTTTGTTGATATTTTAGCACAATGATCTATGGATTATTTACGATGTGTACACCTCAGCCCCACGTCAATCTGAGGTATGGTGTGGCCGACACCACTCTAAGTGTCTCTCTTTTGTTTCAAAAGGATATCATTTTAAGTGAAAACATCAACTGGCATACGGAAAACCGACCAAACTCATTCGGATTGTGTTGATACTTTAGGATAGTGATCTATGGGTCATTTGAGACATGTATGTGTAAACCCCATCTAAATCCAAGGCATGGTGTGTTCGGTACCACTCTAACTATGTCTCTTTTGTTTAAAATGGACATGATTATAAGTGAAAAGAACAACTGGCATACGGAAAACTGACCAAACGCATTCGGATTCTGTTGAAAATTTATCACAACAATACATGGGTCATATGTGATGTGTACGAGCCAACACAGGCTCAATCTTAGTTTCGGTGTGGTCGGGATCACTCTAAGTGTCTCTCTTTTGTTTAAAATGGACAACATTTTAAGTACATACGGAAAACCGACCAAACGCATTCGGTTTCCATTGAAACATTAGGAGAACGATCCATGGGTCATATTTGATGTGTATGAGTCAACCTTTCCTCAATTAGAGGTGTGGTGTGGCCGACACCACTCAAAGTGTCTCTCTTTTGTTTAAAATGGACTTCGTTTTAAGTGAAAACAACAACTAGCATACAGAAAACCGACCAAACGGATCCAGATTTTGTTGATACTTTAGCACAATGATCCATGGGTCATATGTGATGTGTATGAGTCAACCCCGTCTCAATCCAAGGCACGGTGTGGCCGACACCATTCGTTGTGTCTCTCTTTTTTTTATAATGGATATCATTTTGAGTGAAAACAACAACTGACATACGAAAAACTGACCAAAATCATTCTAAATGTGTTGATGATTTAGAAAAATGATCCATGGGTCATATGTAATGTGTAAGAGTCAACCCCACCTCATTATTTGGTGCAGTGTGGCCGGCACCACTTTAAGTGTCTCTCTTTTGTTTAAAATGGATAACATTTTAAGTACATATGGAAAAATGACCAAACCGATTCTGATTGGGTTGATACTTTAGAACAACGATCCATGGGTCATATGTGACATGTGTGAATCAACCCCGCCTCAATCTGAGTCATGGTGTGGCCGAAACAACTCAAAGTGTCTCTCTTTTGTTTCTAAAGGACATCATTTTAAGTGAAAACATCAACTAACATATGGAAAACCGACCAAATGCATTTGGATTATGTTGATACTTTAGTAAAATGATCCATGGGTCATTTGAGACATGAAAGAGTAAATCCTGTCTAAATTTGATATGTGGTGTGGCCGGTACCACTCTAACTATGTCTCTTTTGTTTAAAATGGATAGGATTATAAGTGAAAAGAACAACTGGAATACGAAAAACTGACCAAACGCATTAGGAATCTGTTGAAACTTTAGGACAATGATCCATGGGTCATATGTTATGTGTACGAGTCAACCGCGCCTCAATCCAAGTCGCGGTGTGGCCAGAACCACCCAAAGTGTCTCTCTTATGTTTAAAATGGACTACATTTTAAGTACATACGAAAAACTGACCAAACGGATTCAGATTGTGTTGATATTTTAGAACAACGATCCATGGGTGATTTGTGACGTGTACGAGTCAACCCCACCTCAATCTGAGGTGTTGTGTGGCTGGCACCACTCAAAGTTTCTCTCTTTTATTTAAGAAGAACTTCATTTTAAGTTAAAACAACAACTGAAATACGGAAAACCGACCAAACGCTATCGGAATATGTTGATACTTTAGGACAACGATCTATGGGTCATTTGTGACGTGTACGAGTGAACCTCGCCTTAATCCAAGGCATAGTGTGGCCGGTACCACTCCAGTTGTATGTATTTTGTTTAAAATGGAAATAATTTCTAGTAAAAACATATGGTATATGAAAAACCGATCAAATTATGAATTGAATTCCAGATTCCACATATTATGGTCATCTAAATTTTAAATTTAATTCTAAATGAATTATGTATGTTTATAATTACGTTATAAATTATGATTTAATTCTGGATGTGTATAGTTCTAGGATGCATTATATGTTAAATTTGTATGAATTTGTTATCTATATGTATGTGTTAGTTGGTTATTGTAGGTACAATAATTGTATATGTATGTGTTAGTTTATTGCAGGTACAATAATTGGAAATGATTGAAAATGAGAGGGAATGGACTAGATGTTGTGAAAATTGCAGGCTGCTGTGCAATTTGCACAGCATAGTCTATGCCAATGGTTTGAAACTGTTTGCATAGACTTCTGGGTATTTTTTTACCAACAGTTCATAGAACCGTTGGTAAAAAACCTTTCCCAATGGTTTATAAACCATTGGGAAAGAAGTCCTCTTCTTGGTTTTCCCAACGGTTCAAGCCAAACCGTTGGGAAAAACTATCCCAACGGTTTTGTACAACCATTGGGATAAGTTCATTTTTTCTAACCTATCCCAACAGTTCAGTGTAAACCATTGGGAAAATCTTTCCCAATGGCTTACTTCCCTATGGTTTGCAGAACCGTTGGTATAATATATACCAACGGTTCTGTAGCCTTTCCCAATGGTTCAGAACCATTGGGAAATCCTGCATTTCTAGTAGTGATTCTTATCAATTAATCCTCACCACATATCTCATATTTATTATTAGAATCACTCTTTAAGTAATTCCCCATTGACTTTGTATTTCATTTTATGCAGTATTGTTTTCCTAAATGCAGTTGATATTGAAATTAAGTCTACATTCTTATAGACTGTTATCAAAGGGCGCATATTTTCAAAGTGTTTTCTAGTTATAAAATATAGATTATAACATTAGTGAATTGAAATATATTTTAATGACCAAATATGTTTAAGACTTTCATGTTTGGTTGTTTAATGTTTTCAATATAGGGTTGGAATCTTCAGTTTAGCTTATACCGCTTCATCTTATTCATCTTATTCAGGTTTTTTAGAAATATTATGCTTTTTATCATCTTATTCATGCTTTTTTTATCATCTTATAATTTTTAGAACTGTTATGATTTTTACTAAACATCATATTTTTATCATCTTATTCATGATTTTTTTATCATATTAGAATAGTTATGATAAAACATAATATTTTTTATTCTGCATTTTTAGAACTGTTATTCTTTTTATCATTTTATCATCTTATTCATTCTTTTTTATCATCATATTCATGCATTTTATTCTACATTTTTTTCAGCACTTTTTTTTGTATTTTTTCATCATGTACTAATGACTGAATTTCTTTCTGCATTTTTTTCTTTCATTTTTTCTACTTTTTTCAGCATTTGTTTAGGTTCTATATAAAATTTCTTTGCTTATGAGTTTTACATATTCATTAATAATAATTCATGTTTTTATTTTTTGTATGTACAGATTGTAATAGGTACTAGATTTTGAAGCTGAGGATTTTCAACCTTATATTTTCTTGTAAAAAAAATTCATATTGGATAATTGTTTCCGTTCATTTTGCTGAAAAGGATCTGAAAATTTTTACTTTCAAACTTATACAGTACTTATTATTTTTCAGTGTTTTTAAATCCATCATTATCATATTTCTCATATTTATGATTACAACAACTATATTCTCTTTCATTGAGCTGTCATTTTTTATTTCAGTGGCTGCTTTTATGTTTTTATGATTGAGCCATAAAATGAATTCTGCTTTCCATACTCAAATTTGATGAATTCATACACTCTTAAAATATCCTTCTTTCGGTCACCACTTGAAATGGTGTCTCCAAATTCTATGCACTCATATTCCATAACACTACACCATTAATTTCTAATTAACATTTATTAAATATTTTTGTTTATTCTCAATTTTTATAATTACTAATCTCTAAATAAAAAAACACCAGTAATCGAATACGCCGTGAGAAATCATGAGCGAGTACTAGTATATAATAATCTTAGGTTTTTTGAACTTCCACGTGTCAATCTATCGTGCCTCCACATCATTTTTTTTCTTACGTGTCCTTCCTCCATTCTTCCATGTCGCCCTGCTGCAAGGTTAATAAAACTTTATCCTCCTCTCAACTTCTGCTACCCCTCACATGATCGAAAATTTTATCCTCTCGTACTATACCCACTCGGCCCCTGCTCGCATTTTCTCTCCGCTCACAGGGTTCCCTATCAACTCCCTCCACCACAATGGCTCTTCCGCCACTGCCAACTCCTCGTCGGGATACTCCACTTCAATTCCTTCCTCCACCGAGTTCCTTGATAGTAGATCCTCTACTTTCGGCTTCTCCTTCTACACCTACTGCAGGTAAGGCTGATCCTCCTTCTCCAAATATGGCTACGACTGCTCCGACTCCACCAAGTCCGCCTCTGGTTGGTACATCTATGGCTTTGTTACCCCCTACACCCACATCTGAGTCTATCAATTCCTCATACATCCACATCTCCCCATAATCCCTATCTTCAACGTTATTCATCGATTCACACAAGGGTTTCACCGAAATTCTCTTCGTAACCTAGAAATGTGACCTTAGGTCAGATCCCTGCTTTGGTGGAACTTCGTCGGTGGCTCATCTTCATCGATTTGGTTTATTTTTTCTTGAATTAGATCTGGTTCAATAACAATTATTTTTTTGGATCCAGGTTCTTAGGTTTCAATTTCAACTCAGGCTTCGACATCAGTTTATGTTGGTGCTTCGAATGATGGCGGTTCATCTTCACACTGTACGCTCACATATAGTTTCCATTTGTGTCTATGAATCCTATTCATTTATTTCATAATCTGAAATATTATTAAAATTTTTGTAATGTTATTTTTATATTTCATATTCATTTACTGTTATGTCTTTACTTCTTATTTGATGCACGTTCTTCGAAATTCATTTTTATTAACGACTTGTACATTGATTCTACATTGCATTATCATTATAATGGTGCCCAATGAACTTACATTTCTTCTTCTATTCAGGTTGATCTATTATAATCTCCAGTTATTGAGTGTTATGGTCACAATGATTCTTAGTAACTGTTCATCGATGCAATTATTTCATTCCTTTTTCTTTTTTCATAAAATGTTTAGGTGACGTTTATCAAAAATACTATTAATATTTAAAACCATGATTTTAACAAGGAAAAACATTCCACAATTTTGATCATACATCTATAGGTGATAGTCATTTTATCATTGTCTTCAAATTTTTATAAGCATGCACTATGTTGTAAATTGTTTCTTAGAGCATTGATTTACTTTTCGTTTCGGTGTTTTTTTGTCTATGTAACTCTGTGTTCATGGAATTTTTTTGATCTCATATATGAATGGAAATTTGATTGTGTTTGGTGTCATGAATAAATGGAATTCTTTGCATTTGGGTTTCAGGTGTGGACTTCTTGAGATCTCTATTTTCATTTAGTTATGTTTCACTAACTATGTAGTTGTTTTCCGACATTCACATACATATTCTATAGGGTGTAATCAAAGTTTATTAGGTTGATACAGACTTCATATAATTTTCAAATTCCTGTTTTACCTTCAGCTACTCAAAGCATCTTTATAATTCATTATCATGTTTCTATTCATTTAACTTTATCTACATCTCCTATTTTTTAATGCAATGGTAACAATATTTCAAAGTAATTTTTCATCGAAGAAATTATTTAATTTCTAATTCTAAATTTATAAATTGATGAGGTTTATTTTATAACAAACAATATTAATATTACAAACCATTCTTTTCACAGGGATTAACAAGCCACAATTTTGGTCATAGATCCAAAGGTGAGAAAGTCATTTTATCATTGTCGTCAATTTTTTATAAGCATGAACCATGTTGTACACTATTTCTTACTTCTCCTAATATATTTTTGTATTTATTCTAATATTAATTTTTGTCACTTATGATACTTACTTGGGACTGTGACATGCAATACCTCATCTATAGTGATGATTTTTTTAGTGTAATTTGTTTTTGGTGTCCCTGCTATGCTTCTATAGTTCCTGCTGTTGCCACACCTCCACTGCCACTCCTAAGGTTCCTACTCGCATTTCCTATCCCATCATCCTTCAGATCCCACAATACACATCCAGTGTCTTCTGCTCCAATCTTTCCATCTTCTACTACTGTTTATTCTCCCAAATCCCCTTAGCTCATCGTATGTTTTCTATTTATCCTACTATGTTGAATTATTTCACTCAGGTACCCTCAAAATTTACTACATACCATTCCCTAATTCCCTGAAGCGCGTGATTTCCATCCACATCTACTGCTACTCTTTCTACTCAATTGAGTTTAGAATAATTTGTTGGTCGCCCCGCAATAGCTATGTGTTTCTATTCACTATCTGATTATTTTATTCACTATTATATTGTTCATTGATCATACTGTGTGTTTCTACGACATATGTGATTCCATATTTATATGTGTTCTAACAGTTCATTCTCTTAATATATAATGTTTTCAATGTGTTTTCAAACATAGTATAGAGACAAAATTTTCCTAACTACCTTACATTGTTAATTGTATTTTTATATTCTAACTCGTATGACCTATATTAGTGTCTGTGGATATTTAATTTTTCTTTGCAGTGATGGATAAGATGAAGCGTATTCATTCTATAGGGACTTTCTTTGATTCATACTGGTATTCGATGGGTACATGCTTGCATTCAACTTCTGCTACATTTTGTCTCTCACTTTATTAAATCATGTCTATGTAATTTATAATTTTTTAAAATGGATTTCCTGAGAGATTGATATGTGTTGATGTTTGTGAACTGTCACAACATTTGAAAATAATTAATCTATATTTCCTGAAGAAATCATGTATCATGGTGTACTTTATGGAGGTATTCACTCTTATAACAATTTAAATCTCTTAGATGTCCTACATAAACTGTTATTCTCAGATTGCATTAGCATTTATTATAATTGTTATACATTAAATTTCTAATTTAGTAAATTGTTATATAAAAATATTGTTGAATGAGTTGTAAGATCATGATGTTGAAGATTTATAACCCTTTATGTCCCCCCTGGGGTGGGTCTTTCAGATGTCTCCCTGAAAATACAGCTTCCCATCCATGGTTGTGACTTTCACAGTCCCGCCAAACCACGCCATATTCTACCAAACCATTGTTGAATGTCCATGATGGAGTTGATATCCTTGTGTTATATTGTCCTAGTCTCTTCTTTCTTTACATGTTAAAGTGAGGGTTTAGTGTGTGTCAAATGATTCAATCCTCTTAATCAGGGTAGAGGTTCAAGTGTTTGAAAGGTTAATTAAGAGAAAATGAAATGTTGATAAATGTTGGGTACACTGATCCCCCCCTGCTCTTAGTTTCCATGAACATTCCAATAAGATCTATATATTCATCAATTTATAATGAAAATTCATACAATAATATAAGGTAGAAAAGTAGCTTATAATAAAAGAATTATGTGATTTTTAACTATTTTAGTTTTGAAAATACTTGTTTTCCCATTTTTTTATGAACCCAAAATATGTAAAAAATACTCACATCCAAACTCATGGATTGTATAGTAACCCTACCAAACACATATCATAATCTCAATTCCATAAAACTCATGAGATAACCAAAATTTTGGAAAAATCTACTTATTTTCAAACTCATGAAATAGACAACCACATGGAAACTAAACCTATTTTTGAACTCATGATAACTCAATCTATCCTATCACAATGATTAACCTATATAAAAACCAAACTCATGGTTATCTAGTTCCCTAAATAATGTTTTATAAACTAAAAATTAGTTTAGAAAATATACTTCAGAAAAAAAATATTGACACCTCATGTTTTAATACATTTACAGATTTATTTCCTTAATAATTCACATTGTAGCATCAAGTAGTTCCTCTTCTCATTATGCCAATAAAATATATTTATCGCTAAATATTTTCCTTTTAGTCAATATTAAATCAAATAATCTAATATTACTATTTAATTTCATTTCTCCCTTGTTCCCATTTATTTCCAGCATTGCCATCATAATTAAATCTCCCTTTAAATATTAAAAAAAACATCTCATACATTCCCTCATATAAAAAATCATTTTATTTTACTCGAATCATGTTAGTGAACAAGTAAAAAATTCATTACACTAACCCATTCTAAAAACGAATTTATTTTAACTTTTCATATTTTTCTCACATATCAATCGTAGACGATATTTCTTATAAACATAGTCACTAAATTCTATACATCATTAACAATATTCTAAATTGAAATATATTTTTTATCCATTTCCAAACACTCTCATGATCAAATATTTTTTCCCTACCATGATATAACTCAACATAATTAATCCAAACTAATTGAGAATGACATATACGGCCACCAAAACATACAAATCACTTCACATGAAAACAAAGTGTTCGCTTCGAATCATTAAATATTTATCCACTATAAAAATATCCCATATATTTACTTAACCTAATTCTATTTACATAATTATGTTCAAACAATTTATCATGTCTTACATATAAACACCCAAACATACCTATTTAGATCTCATCCTCATGGGTATATCATGTAATCATTTACTTATCAATTTTAAATCACATGATAATCCCTTGATCATTATTATTTACAACCAAACAACTTTCAATTTACATTCCCAACCACACAAATAATTCATTATACAACATAAGATGCTCTTGAGTTCTTTTAAGACACATAGAAGAAATCAATGGACACAAAACCCTAAATTATAGAACATAGAATAGTAAAAATTTCCATATTTATTCCTTATATAAACCTTCCCTTAATCCCCTAAATGATCAACTTCCTTTCTTTAGTCCCACACATGATATAGAAACTTAAATCACAAATAATCAATATGTGTTAAAAATAATTCGAGTGGAAGTTTTTTTGAACCCATAAAAAAAGTTACAACATGTAATAAATCATTTACATGTATAAAGAAATTATATAATAATTTTAAAAAACTATTATAAATTTATAATAGTCAAATATTACTCAACAATATAATTTAATAGTCTATTCCAACACAAAAAATGAAACTCCCTATATTTTAATTCCATTAATGATGAGGATCATGGAACACATGGGCATCGCGGGGTTGGAGATGGACTTTATGAGAAGGTAGGGATACACACAAGTGTACAAGACCTATTACGTGGAATTGGAGGCCCAGTGACAAGGGAGCAGACCAAGAGAATGAAGGAGGCCTTAAATGGGTTAATCATGGAATTCCAATAGGAATCACAACACACTTTCTTGGGGGAACCATCAGGGCCTATAATTACTTTAATTAAGGCCCAAACATGCATTTAAAGACCCATCCCAAGGTGTTCTAATAATTTCAATCCCACTCCACCATGTAATCTTCAAAGTCAAAAGGTAGTGGGCTACTTGTCTTTACTTTTCCAAAAAGGGTGTGCTACTTGTCTCCTAAAGTCATGGGAAAGTACCAAAGTTGTCAAAAGCCTCCTTTAGGCCTTTTTACTATGGAAAACTAGGCATTAGACTAATGTAAAATCCACCCCATGGTTTGATTCAAATTTTCATCTCTCTTTGGCTATAAATAGCCACCCCCTTGTACTCTTGAAACATCATGAATGAAGGTAATGTTATTATGGTGAGTTTTTCTTGAAACCTTTGTATTATTTCTTAATTCTGGACACATTAATGGATTGGTCATCCTTTGTGGCATCTTGGGTCTATAGTTCTCAGATACAAGTTCTCGTTGGGTTCTACCTTGACCATTTCCCCCTTCCTTCTTATTTTCACTATCTGCACACCAAATTCACTCGTTTTCTTGCAGAAATCTAGGTGCTCAATGCGTGAACATTGTACAAGGTTCCTAGGAAACTTACTAGTGGGTCTTACATCACGTATCATTTGATATCATATCCCACTTGCAAGAAGTTAGGTTTATTCTTTCTTATCCTTTCTTCCATTTTCATTTCTATTCGAATCGGACCGACATCAATTCTTGTCCATTTTATTCTTCACCTATGGACTTCATTTCTTTGTATTTTGTGACGTACAGTATATTATTTTTGTATTTGAGAAGATAATATTTCTTCTCCATTTATAATCATTGAAATCAAATTTATAAATAGCAAGATACAGCGGGTAAAAATTTTGCGATGAATTCTGCAATTTTAAAAACATGAAAATATCATCTTGATTCTATTTGATGTTACAAATTATTGCTTCTCCTATATTTAAATATTAAAAAATTTAAAAAAAATTAGCTACATTTACATAAAAAATATCCCAAAAATCAAAAAAAACAAAAAAAAAATTAAGGGCTCAAAAAAATTGCAACATTTTGAATTCTACATCTCATTTTCTTTATTCTTCATCCATTTTCTTCTCATTCACATATTTTTCATCTTGAGTCCATTTTGAATTTTATATTTGAATTCTAGTTCAGTATTTCCATATTCCACAATCCTTTATATTTGTTAGAATTGGGTAAGAATTCTATAGGAAGAAAGTTTAGTGGTAAAAGGCAAGAGTGTTACTTTTTGATAAAATCCAAAATTGAGTGAAACACAAGAAAACATATTATTTTTTAGTGTAAACATGTGAGGGAGTGTGTGAGGTCCATTTTCCTTTCTCTTAATTTTTTTACAGGATTCTTAAATGGTGTATTTGAGTAACACTAATGAAACATACATT
The DNA here is from genome assembly GCA_963277665.1 of Viscum album. Taxonomy (NCBI): domain Eukaryota; kingdom Viridiplantae; phylum Streptophyta; class Magnoliopsida; order Santalales; family Viscaceae; genus Viscum; species Viscum album. The sequence goes on along the minus strand of OY728127.1, from coordinate 1,070,535,896 downwards.
AAGTTGTTTATGAGGGTTGTATAAGAACAATTCCAAAGGTTGAATGCAAGGATGGATGAACTGAAATCCCCTTCCAATTCTAGAGCACCACCAAGGAGGCGAGTCTTTGAAGAAGAGGAGGAGTTATCCAATTTTCATTAGTCACCAATTCGGAGAAATCAACCACCATAGAGGCAAGCCAATTATCTTGGAGGAGTAAAGTTGAGTATCTCTGCATACCAAGGTAAGAATGATCCTGAAACTTACTTGGAATGGGAAAGAAAGGTAAAACATATTTTTGGTTGTCACACCTATTTGGAGGAAAACAAAGGGAAGTTGTCAGCTTTGGAATTCACTGACTATGCTAGTATTTGGTGGGACCAATTACAAGTGAGTCAACAATGAAGTGGAGAAAGACCCATCCACACTTGGGATGAGATGAAAGTGGTAATGCGTAAGAGGTTCATTTCTAGACACTATTATTGTGACATGTTCCTCAAGTTGTGGGGTTTGAAACAAGGGTCCATGAGTGTTGAGGAGTATCACAAAGAGATGGAGATCATCATGATTCGGGTGAATATTGATGAGGAGCGAGAGGCTACCATGGAAATGTTTGTGAACAGCCTCAACCCTGACATTCGGGGCATAGTGGAAATGCACCACTACTTGGACATGGAGGATCTACTTTACATGGCTACCAAACCAGATAGTCAATTAATGTCAAGAAGGATGTTCCCTACATCCTATGTTAAGGATTCAAAATATTCTTTCAAGTTTAAGTATTCCAAACCACAAGAGAATGTAAGGGAACACAAAAACAAATTCAAAAGAGGTGACCAAACCAGAACCATTATTTCTAGAATCCAAAGGTAAAATGGAGGGTAAGGTTGTTTCCATATCATGTGATAACAAATGTTTTAAATTTCATGGATTTTGACATATTGCCTCACAATTCCCAAACAATAGGACCATGATTATTCTGGATGATGGAGATATTCTTAATACTATCTCAAGAGAATATTAAATGCCATCACTTGAGAATGATTTGGATGTGGAAGTATAAATCCCTGTACATGGAGAAATGTTTGTGGCAAGGCATTCTTTGAGTGCTCAACCCGAAGGAGAACATGATCAAGAGAAAAGGGAGAAAAAATTTCATACTAGATTCCTCATCAATGATAAGTTATGTATTATTATTATTGATGGGGGAAGTTTTAAAAATGTATCAAGTGGTTTGATGGTTGATAAATTGGGATTAGCTATGACGAGACATCCTAGGACTTATAGACTTCAATGGTTAAATAATAGTGGGGATTTCAAAGAGAATAAGCAAGCACAAGTTCCATTTTCTATTGGGAAGTATGAAGATAAGGTGTTATGTGATGATTTTCCCATGAATGCTAGCCACATTTTATTAGGAAGGCCTTGTAAATTTGATAGGAGGGTCACATATAATGGATACACCGACCACTATTATTTTGATTACAACGGTAGGATGGTTATTCTTACACCATTGAGGTCTTTACAAGCTTATGAAGAACAAGTGAGGATTGATAGAGATTGTGAGAAGAGAAAAAAAATAGATAGAATGAGAAGAGTGAAAAAAATAGTGAAAAGGGAGTGTTTAGTGAAATCAAAAAAATGAGGGAAATAAAAGAGTTGAAAACAAGAGTGAAAATAAGAGTAAAAAAAGAGTGTTGAGGTAAAAGTGAGCTTATTTTCTAAAAAAAGAGAGATATTGAGAGCTTTAGAAGGGAAGTAAACTCTCATGATTCTATGCAAGGGAGAATGTTTTACCACCAACTCTCCTAACCCTTTAATGCATTCTAGTGTTCTGTCTCTTTTGTAGGAATTTGGTGGTGTTTTTCTAGAGGAAATTCCCAATGACTTACCTCCCTTACGGGGTATCGAGCACCACATTGACTTCCTCTAGTAGAAATTCTTCCCAATCAACCGTCTTATCAGGATAACCCAAAGGAGACTTGATAAATTCAATAACAAGTGGAAGAATTGCTAAAGAAGGGATTTGTTCAAGAGGGCTTAAGTCTTTGCACGGTACCGATAATTCTTATCCCAAAAAAATGGTAAGTGGAGAATGTGTGTTTATTGTCGAGATATCAAAAAAATCATGGCAAAGTATCGATATCCCATACCTCATTTGGATGATATGCTTTATGAACTCCATGGTGTGTGCTTTTTTACTAAAATTGACCTAAGGAGTGGATACCATCAAATTATAATGAAAGTGGGAGATGAATGGAAAACTGCATTTAAAACTAATTTTGGATTGTATGAATGGCTATTTATGCCTTTTGGACTAACTAATTCTCTAATTACATTCATGAACTTAATGAATCATGTTTTCATCCATTCATTTATAAATTTGTGGTTGTGTACTTTGATGACATCCTTTTTTATTCTAAGAGCCTTGGTGAACATCATGAACATTTGAAACATGTTTTTGAGACTCTTAGGAAAAATAGGTTGTTTGAAAACTTTAAAAAAATGTACATTTTGTTTAAATTCGGTTGTTTTCCTTGGTTTTTTGGTAGGAGTTGATGGCACGAGGGTTGATGAAGATAAATTTAAGGCAATTCAAGACTGGCCAACACCAAATAATGTCAATGAGGTAAGGAGCTTCCATGGACTTGTGAGTTTTACTGAAGGTTCGTGAGGGAATTTTCAACCATTGTGGCACAACTGAAATAGTTGGTAAAGAAAGGGGTGAGCTTCAAGTGGGGAAAATCTCAAGAATATGCCTTCTCCACACTCAAAGTTAAGTTGACCAATTCACCTCTCTTAATTCTTCCCGACTTTTCTAATTTTTTTGAGGTTGAGTGTGATCCCTTTGAAATTGGAATTGGGTCTATTTTAATGAAAGACTCTAAGACTATCTCCTACTTTAGTGAGAATCTTAATGGGGCTCCATTGAACTACTCTACCTATGTTAAGGAATTTTATGCCCTCAAAAGAACTTTATAAAATTTTCAACATAACTTATGGCCAAGGGAATTTGTAATTCATTCAGATCATGAAAGCCTTAAATTTATTAATTTGTCAGGAAAGCTGAATAGGTGGCATGAAAGATGGATTGAATTCATTGAAACATTTCCTTACATCATTAACCATAAACAAGTAAAAGAAAATGTTTTCACTGATGATTTTTCTAGGAGATACTCTCTTATTACTTATATGCATCCTAAAATAATTGGTTTTGAAATGTTAAAAAGCATGTATGAAAATGGTGTGAATTTTATGAAATTTGGAAGTTGTGTAAAAAACATGGGAAAAGTGATTTTTACAAACATGATGGATTTCTTTTTCGCAAAAATAAATTTTGTGTTCCATCTTATTCCATGCATGAATTTCTTGCTAGAGAAACTCATGGTGGTGGATTAATGGGGCATTTTGGGGTTGAGAAAACTTTTTTCTTATTGAGTGAACATTTTTATTGGCCTCACATGCGTAGGGATGTGGTTAGTGTTTTTATAAATTGTAATTTGTGTAAACATGAAAAGTTGAAAGTGCTTTCACATGTCTTATACACCCCTTTTCCTGTTGCTTCTCATCCTTGGGTTGACATTTCAATGGATTTTGTTCTCGGCTTTCCAAGATCACAATCGGGTAAGGATAACATCTTTGTAGTGGTGGAAGGGTTTAGTAAAATGGATCATTTTATTGCTTGTTATAAAACCAATGATGCAACTCATATCGCTAATTTGTTTTCAGGGAAATTGTTAGGTTGCATGGATTACACAGGAGCATTGTGAGTGACAGGGATGTCAAATTCTTTATTCACTTCTGGAGGACATTATGGAACAGACTTGGAACCAAACTTTTGTTCTCCACCACTACACACCCACAAACAGATGGTCATACTGAGGTGTACAATATAAAACTTTCCACATTATTGCATTCCATCCTTAGAAATAATTTGAAACATTGGGAAATATGCTTGCCTCACATTTCATATAATCGAGTGGTTCACTCCACTACTAATGCTTCACCGTTTAAATTTGTGTATAGTTTTAACCCATTAACTCCACTTGATATTTTACCTTTGCCTACTAATCAGTTTTCAAATCATTAAGGGGAAAAAAAGGAAAAGTTTGTGCAGGAGTTTCATGCAAAGGTAAAGACCAATATTGAGTGGAATAATGAACAAGTGTAGAAACACGCCAACAAAGGTCAGAGGAAAATGGTGTTTCAACTAGTAGAATGGGTGTGGGTACACTTGAGGAAGGATAGGTTCTTGGAGAAACGAAAATCAAAACTTCATCCATGAGGATATGGTCCTTTCAAATTCATAGATAAGATCAATGATAATGCCTACAAGATTAAATTACCAAATAAGTATGGTAATGTTAGTTCCACCTTTAATGTTGTTGATATTTCTCTCTTTGAATTTTCTGATTCGAGGATTAATCCTTTTGAGGAGGGAGGAGATGATGAGGATCATCGAACACATGGGAATAACGGGGTTGGATATGGACTTGATGAGGAGGGAGGAATTCACACAAGTGGACAAGACCCATTATGTGGAATTGGAGGCCCAATGACAAGGGAGAAGACCAAAAGAATGAAGAAGGCCTTAAATGGGTTAATCATGAAATTCTAAGAGGAGGCCCGACACCCTTTCTTGGGGGAAGCATCCAGGTCTATAATTACCTTAATTAAGGCCCAAACATGCATTTAAAGACCCAACCCAAGGTGTGCTACTAATTTCAAGCCCACCCCACCATGTAATCTTCAAAGTATAAAGGTGGTGGGCTACTTTTTTTTACTTTTCCAAAAAGGTTGTGCTACTTGTTTCTTAAAGTCATGGGAAAGTGCCAAAAGTTATCAAAATCATCATTTAGGATTTTTGACTATGGAAAAATAGGCATTGGACTAATGTAAAAGCCACCCCATGGTTTGATTAAAATTTATTTATCTCTTTGGCTATAAATAGACACCCCCTTGTAATATTGAAACATCATTAATGAAGGTAATGTTATAATGGTGATTTTTTCTTACAACCTTTGTGTTTTCTCTTAATTCTTGACTTATCAAAGGATTGTTCATCCTTTGTGGCATCTTGTGGCTAGAGTTTTTAGAGACAAGTTATCTTTGGTTTCTACCTTGACTATTTCCCTCTTACTTCTCAATTTCACTATCCGCACACCACATTCACTCGTTTTATTACGGCGATTCGGGTGCTCAACACGTGAACATTATACAAGGTTCCTAGGATGTTTCCTAGCGGGTCTTTCATTGCATATCAATTAACATGTTGAATAACTTTTTTCACACGTGACATTGAACTAAAATGAATGTATTCCGTATTTTATTAAGATGAAATAATACAAAATATGAGAAATATTAATACATTATGAGTGTAACATCCCTTTTTTATTTTTAATAATTAATTATTATAATAATTTTTTTGTTTAAATAGTTGAAATTTTGAAATCATTGAAATTATTATAAGCTTTAAAATTAGTTAATGGTTAATCAATGATTAGTATAAACCATGGGGACTTATCTTACATAGTGTGAATCCCATTAGGCCATCAACAAATGTATTGTGCATGGATAAGAGTAACCATGTAGTCTAATCTTACATAATATGAAATCCCATTCCCGAAGTTAACTCACAACTTGATAATGGTTAAGAGAATCTGTGTGGGTCAATTATACACCATTAAATTAGTGAGATAATGAGTATTTCATGGTTAGTTCATAGTTTGAGAAAACATATGAGCTAACTATGCACCTCTATTAGTTGACCCAAAAATTAATTTTTCATCTACCAACTTCTCGAGATGTGTTATAATTTAGCATTTGATCATTATTAGATTTTTTTGGTTGTTTAGTAAATGTATGTGAGTTAATTAATAATGTTTTAAATATTAACTTATGTTCTTTATAAAATATTGGGGTTTTTAATGAAATGTATTTTTAGGTTTATTATAATCTATAAATAAATATTATGGGTTTTGTTATTATTAGTTGGAATGGAATTCCTTGATATGTTATGGTAGGATTTTTAATTATGGAATAATGGGTGATATTATGTAACTAAATAAAATTATAGAATCTTATATTTTTTTAGGTCATTAACCCATAAACGCTTTTATTTCATTATCAAAGGAAATGAGAGTAGCAAGAGAAACAAAAGGAACACCGTCATGGAGGCCTGAAATAGTGGAGACCCTATGCCTAGGCTCTAACCAGATTTACCCCATAAAGAGGAAGGGATCCAAGAGTAGAAAAGTAAAAAAATGTGATCTCTATGGGTTACCTTTGATTCTAGGAAGTCCACAATAGCATTACCTTCACGCCATGTATGTAGGATCTCTGTGTGATCACACACCGGTTCCTTGCACCATCAGATAATGTATTTAATTGACAAGGGAATGGTTCCTACACCATGAAGAGCATGATAGGTAATTAGAGAGCCAATTTTAATTACTTCAAGAGGAAGTCACCTTTGGTTACATACCTATAGACCGGTGAACATAGCATGTGCTTCATCTTGGAGGCAGTTGCCTCTTCCATAAGTACCAGAGACCCCAAAACAACAGAAACCATGTAGAGACCCAAAGTTTGACGTACATGGACATTACATTACTTTTTCGGAATACATAATACATAACGAAAACAGACACACAAGGACCGTAACAGTTTAGTGTCTTTGGAAACTCGGAAAAATAATCTTCTAATCATGGTGAAAGATCTTCAACATATCCTATAAAGGTCTTACCCTTTTGTTTTCTTACCTAAAAACTTTCTTTAAATCCTAGGGAAAAGAAAACTTATAAAGGGTGAGCTAAAATTCTTAGTAAGGGTAAGCATAGAGAACATAAAACAATCCATAAACATTTGAATGCAAAAACTTGAACATAAAATCTAAACATCAAAATCTTAAGAAAAGACATAAATCATGGAAGTACGTAAGGCATATATCATAAAGGAACATCAATATTGATAAACTAGCATGGTAATAAATCATGTAATTGTGGCAACCATTCAGAACTTGTTATTATTTCCATAGTATCCAAGGCATTGCTACCAAGACCATCTTATTTGACAAAGTCCCATTCTGAATCGAGTTCACTCCTTGTTCCAGTCCTGTAACACTGAACTGGATTAACTTACCGTTCCATCCATGACTATATCATGAGATATAAATCCTTAACCAATGCATTGGAGGGAGATATAGGTCCCACCCATCTCATAATGAAATCATTCTTATGTGTGCCACAACATAATCATAAATCATTCATCATAACCCAAAGAATAAAATGGGTTTCATAAACATCATCCCATCATAACATAATCCATATAAAAAAATGGATATCATTTCATCATAAGAAAAGTGAAACCATGTAAATCATAGAGACATTATACTTGAAACATACACATATGAAATAATGTCATCTTAGATGGAAAATGGTTTTGATAAAACACTTGAAATGAATTCTTGAGGAAAATATCCTTTCTTCTTCAAAATCATTTTCTTTTCACAAAATTCCATGAAATTTTAAAAGAAAAGTATTTTGTTGAAAATAGTCATAAAATCTTATAGAGTAAGCTTCATGAAAATGAGGCATTATGAAACCGTAAAAATATGTTCTCATTGTATAAGTTAAAAATAACATTCTTCTCATACTTTTGTCGGAAAAGTCAAGAAGTACCTCGTATGGTAAAAAAAGAAAGATTCCTTCCATACGATGTGGTAAAAGTAAAAAAAGGGTAATAATGACTTTAAACATACATGGATGAAAAGTAAACATTTTATGAAAACATTTCGAGAACATATGGACATGTATAATAAACATAACCCCAATAAATACTTACGAATAAACAATCTCAGATAAGAATGAGATTGGAATAATTATCCCTTACCTTATCTCTGATATGCTTCGTATGTATCCGAACCTCCTGTATAATGATTTAAATAATGTCATTGACTTATTACAGAATCATATTCATTGTTATGATATCATATATGGTTTACTTATGACTTTATATTACCCGTTATTTTGTAAATATGATGTAAAAGCAACGATTTGGGTAAAATCGTTTCATTTATTGTACGTGTTTGGACTTGTTGTTCTTGATATCATTACTACTTATATCATGATTTAATTACTTCCAAAATTTAAATCATGATATATATATATCATATATATTCAGTATATATATATATAATATATAGATAAATGAAATGAAATACACCGTTCATAGAGATAGTAGGTCGTACGTACGCATGAACGCTGTTTTCTTTTCCTTATTGACTTGAATGGAAGTAAGTAGATGAAATATATATATATATATATATATATATATATATATATATATATTTGTCTATATAAATAAATCCAGTAGCTTCATTATGTCATATATTTCATTATTATTCATTATATATACTTTATAATCATTCTTTAATGGTTAATCATGGAAAATGAATCTCATCGCGTTCGTGGAGACGGTAGTCCGTACGTACGCCCGAGCGATGATATCATTCCCATGATCATGGAATTTTATTTAAGTTTATGTATAATATTAAAGAATCAATATCACTTTACAATAACCATATATAGTTATCTATTTACACCATTATAACCATCCATGTAAGGTGGTGGTGGAAAAACTGATTACACCACGGTGTGGAGACGGTATTCTGTATGTACGCACGCGTGGTGATTTAATTTTCCGTAGGATGGATAGAAGGTGAAATAGGGTTTTTTCATATTCATAATAACATATCAGTATATGATTGATACTGATTTTATTACTTTATAATAAAACAACAAAATAAGAAGGAGTTGAAGAAGAATGAAACTTGAGAGAATCGAAAGAAGAGATTACCTCTTCTTTGACGCACCTCCTTTAAGCCTTCTATTATGGAAGTAGAGTTGGTCTTTTGAGAAGACCAGAACCTCAAAAATGTTTCTAGGGATGTGGATAATATAAATGGGCAGGTTTTGGCCAAGCTTCAAGGCTAAAAAGGGTGTGAAGAGAAGAGGAAAGGGGTGCCCTTTTTATAAGGGAGGAGAGGGGCACCTTTGGAAAAACTTAAAATATTATTTTATAATAAAGTGATATTTGGTTTATAATAGCTCCAAATTGATTTATTTCAAATATAAAGTGGGGATGGGTCTAAATCCTCTCAACCAATAGATTTTATACAGGTTTGGGTCATTATATTAACCTTATCTTTTAGTTTAAACTCTTAGTTAATTAGATTGATGTTTACCATGTCACTTTGTATTTTTATATTATATAGTTAATAAAATTACCATATACATCCAAGAGACCCCCAAGTGGTCCATTAATGATACACCTATCATGATATAAGTATATTTCCTGACCCTTAGATTTTTAGGAATATAATAACAATTAATGATATAATATTTGTTTTAAAAACTATTTTATGTCAATTTTGACACTATTTGGTGATTGATTTTTTTGAAAATCATAACAGCATGATTAGTTCTAAAAAAGATAATTAAATAAATAAAAACATGTCATATTAACTTATAAAATTATTTTAATTTATAAAAAGTCTCAAATTACATTTATTTGGTTATTTATAAAATCAATTATGTTAATATTTCATTAATAAGATAATTACTGCATCATCATTGTGTCATAAATAAATTACATTATTTAACTTCTAAAAATTATAAATAAAATACCATTATGTAGTAAATTTTTTTATCTTTCTAATGAATATTTATAGTCGAATTTATCTTATGTATAACCCTATATTAAAAATGATTTAGTTATTAAACTTTGATTTTAACTATTTTAACCCTTCTTTAAAAAAATTAATAATAAATGTCCTAATCTAATAGAAGTGGACCTAAATGGTCATATTTTATTCCTAAGGTTGTTTTTGGTCGAATTACACTAATATAATAGAATTAGGACATGTGTTAGGGTAATAATAATATCATTTTTGCCCTTAATTACCCTATTTACTTTTAACCGTGGTAAATAAAAGTAAAAAGTTACTATTCACCAAAAGTTATTTTCATTTCATCGAACCGCATTTTTGTCCTTCATATTAACCGTGTCTCTTGGATTTTATACATTCCACTCACAGGAGTGGTAAAATTAAGTTTTATGTGAATTTCCAAATTCTCCTAGGAGGTGGGTAAAAGACGGTGAAAAGTTCAATAAAATTTTTATATATCTAAAATTATTATAAAATGACTCCAATTAATCACATTGAACTTATATAGGTATTATGTATCAATTTTGACCTCAAATAAATTTAAATAAAATAAATAATTATTTAAATAAAAAGTCAGTTTTTTTAAATAGTAACCCAGTGTTTTCACTATTCATCAAAAAATTGAAAGTTTTCAGAAAAATACCAAAAATTAACTGTAGGCTAATTTCGATATTCCAAATCCATAAATGAAGTCCATTTTGAAAGATAAAATTTACAAAATTTAAAAAATTGGGTATTACTATTCATAACGGTTAGTTTTAATAATATTTTAATAGCATATCATTGTTTAGTGAAACTCGGTATTGCGTACGAAGAAAGCTATCGAGCAAGGTCGTGATTGCGTGTAATGAAAGACAAGTCAGGGATGCGTGTAGTGCAAGCTCCTTTTGGTGTAGCGTACAACACAAGACATCAATAAAATTAAAAATAATATTTTTCATAAAATCTCGGGGTGTTACATTATAACCCCCTTAAAATGAATTTCTCCCTCGAAATTCTTCGGGGTTATAAATGGTTTACTACTCTAAATTTTATTTAATAGAAACCCACATATTAAAAAGGAATACTAAAACCAATCTTTAAAAACTAAAGTATGAAACGTAATGGTTACCCAAATTAACTAATCACTGGGTTTCCACATAGAAGAACATAGGTGAAAATATGGATATGGAAGAGAAATCTAACCATCATGTTCTGATGGAGAGTGGTAGAGAACATGGCTATGAAAAATCCAACAATCACAAAGCCATAGATTTGTGATGATCTAAGGTACCATCTGATTCAATGGATATAAGGGCACTAGGACAAAATTTTTGGTTTTCAAGATCATTTCCCTAAAGTTGAAGAAACTGGAATTAGAAGAAATACTTTCTTGATTTTGGTACAGTCTCACCTTTGGTCGTTCCTTGGACAATTTACACTTCATATCTTAAATAAATGAAGTTGAATTTGTCATCCGTGAAGTGTTATCATAACATGTGATAGAATGATGGGTCATTCCATCTGTCTCAAACAAAAGGTTATAAAAAGTTATCAAAAATACATAAGTCCATCTATAGTGAGATTAATCATATATGGTTCCTAAAATGGACTTATACTTTATATATCATACTGCTTAATATAATAAAACTGGTTTCTACTAAACATGGACTTCTTGTAGGCCAGTGGTAGGTGATAAAGGCATGTCGTACTTCAGTTGTGGGTTCAATTCCCACATCCTTGTCCGACGTGACGGGTTGTTGCCCGTCCTACAGGTTGTCCTTTTTCTAAAACTACATTATTATAACATTCCATAAATAATATCGAAAAAAAATTATACCTTTAAACAATTCTATCTTATGACCAACTTAATCCATTCCAACCTTTAAGCTTATCAAAAATACTTCTGTCCACTCTCATAGTGTAAAGAAAATGATTACTTGAGAGGTCACATAACAAGTACGTGAATACCATCATTTATCCCCCATATATCATACAATATATCTTGTTGGTCACATTCCAAACATTTGAAGGCCTTAATCATGTATTCTCTTGAAAAATGAATACCCAATGAACCTTATTGAAAACATGAATGCAGTTAAAAGTTAACACTTTCCACATACCAAAATCCTCAAAATTCTATATACTCAAACCATGATATCACTTAGTCCTTATATCAATCATGAGCTCATGAATACTATCAAACAATTAATTTTCTCCTTATCCCATCATTATGCGCATGTCATCTGCTTTCCAAAATATTTGAATCAATTTTCATGGTTACCTGTACCATATTCTTATAGAAACCCACATTGGACCAATACACAGATATTTCAAAATTACATGATACTATAAATGAGATTCCATGATACTATTCTGAAATCCCATTACATAAACACTTAATCATCACACAACATCATTGTCATACTCAACATCACAAATAGTGATCACATGTGACTTCCCTTTATCCTTTTCCTTAATAGGTTGCTCACGTTGATCATCATTAACCCTTGGATTAGTGAATTGATTATCATAATTCCCCATTTCCTTGCACTTGAAGCATTGAAGTGTTGGTGGTGCGTTCTCTGCAGTATTTTCTTTATTCACATCATTAGAAAACCTTTTTCCATTACTTCGACACTCAGCTACTCGATGACCTTCTTTTCCACACTTAAAACATTTTCTAGTCCCTTTAAGACAATCTCCACCATTCATATTTCCACACTTTGAGCATAAATAAACATTCATCTTCTTTTCACCATTATTCTGAGATTTCTCCTTGAACTCCATCATTCGTTTCTTGTCAAAACCATGAGATGGATATGTTACACCAACTTCCAGTTCTACCTTGATAGCACAATGCACAATTTCTTCATAGCTATTGAAGTCTCTTATAGCTAATTCCCTTCGAAGACTTTGTTTTAAGCCACTGAAAAATTGATCAACTTTACTTTCAGGTTGGATGATAAATCCAGATGCATACCTTGTAAGTCTTGTAAAATTCACTTCATATATACCAACATATTTATCATCCTTATACTTAAGCTCAAGAAACTCCTTTTCCATCTTTTTTCAAAGAATATTAGGGAAGTACTTACTGAAAAACAAGTTCTTGAACTCGTTCCATTCCATGGATTCAATTTCATCTTGGGGCCTTGTATTCTTAATTAGAGTCCACCATTGTTCTGATTCACCTTCTAAACGGTAGACGGCTAAAATGACTTTTTCATGTTCTGAATAGTGAAGTATGGAAAATATATTTTCAATGGTACTGATCCATTTTTCAGCAACAAGTAGATCAGAAGACCCATTTAAAGACAGTGGATGTTGCCTCATGAAGGACTCAATAGAATATTGTTCCCTTCTCTGATCATTTGGAAATACAGAATGATTCATAGCTTTTGTAAGTATAGCAATAATATTTTTCACTCCATCTCCCATCACATTTGGTTTATCGGGAGTACAATCATTGCATTGTCCCTTACATTTATCAACACGGATCCTTCGGGTTCTAGCCATTTTCTAAAACCCAAAAAGAATAGTGTGAGAGGAAAAAATCATGCTAGGAAAACAACACAATAAAGGGGGAGTACCTTCAATATCTAACATATTAGGTTTAATTCTAATATCGTTACCATAATTCTAGGACTATAACCTATACTTATACTTAACCTTAGGGACATCCCTAGACATACCTTAGAAATATCTCTATGGATCTCACTAAAGTTTTCGCAACCTAGTTTCCAAAGGTTAAATAAACATTTCCTCTTATACCAACTGTAGAGACCCAAAGCTTGACATACATGGACATTACATTACTTTTGCTGAATACTTAATGCATAAAAAAACAGACACACAAGTACCGTAATAGTTTAGTGTCTTTGAAAACTCAGAAAAATAATCTTCTAATCGAGGTGAAAGATCTTCAACATCTCCCATAAAGATATCCCCCTTTTGTTTTATTACCTAAAACCTTTCTTTAAATCCTGGGGAAAAGAAAACATATAAAGGGTGAGCTCAAATGATCAGTAAGGGTAAGCATAGAGAACATAAAACAATCCATAAACATTTGATTGCAAAAACTTGAACATAAAATCTAAACATCAAAATCTTGAGCAAAGACATAAATCTTGGAAGTATGTAAGGCATATATCATAAAGGAACATCAATCTTGATAAACTAGCATGGTAATAAATCATGTAATTGTGGAAACCATTCAGCACTTGTTATGATTTCCATAGTAGCCAAGGCATTGCTGACAAGACCATCTTAGTGGAAAACTCACATTCTGAATCGAGTTCACTCCTTGTTCCAGTCCTGTAACACTGAACCAGATTAACTTACCGTTCCAGTCATGTCTATCTCATGAGATATAAATCTTTACCCAATTATTTAGAGGGAGATAAAGGTCTCACCAATCTCATAATTAAATCATTCTTATTTGTGCCACAACATAATCTTAAATCATTCATCATAACCCAATGAATAAAATGGGTTTCATAAACATCATCCCATCATAACATAATCCATATAAAAAAAATGGATATCATTTCATCATAAAAAAGTGAAACCATGTAAATCATAGAGAAATTATACTTGAAACATACACATATGAAATAATTTCATCTTAGATGGAAAATGGTCTCGATAAAACACTTGAAATGAATTCTTGAGGAAAATATCCTTTCTTCTTCAAAATCATTTTATTTTCACAAAATTCTATGCAATTTTAAAAAGAAAAGTATTCTGTTGAAAATAGTCATAAAATCTTGTAGAGTAAGCTTCATGAAAATGATTCGTTATGAAACCGTAAAAATCCGTTCACGCTGTATAAGTTAAAAATAACATTCTTCTCATACTTTTGTCGGAAAAGTCAAAAAGTACCTCGTATGGTAAACAAAAGAAAGATTCCTTCCATACGATGTAGTAAAAGTAAAAAAAAAGGTAAGAATGACTTTAAACATACATGGATTAAAAGTAAACATTTTATGAAAACATTTTGAGAACATATGGACATGGATAATAAACATAACCCCAGTAAATACTTACGAATAAACAATCTCGGATAAGAATGAGATTGGAATAATTATCCCTTACCTTATCTCTGATATGCTTCGTATGTATCTAAACCTCATCTATAATGATTTAAATAATGTCATTGACTTATTACAGAATCATATTCATTGTTATGATATCATATATGGTTTACTTATGACTTTATATTACCCGTTCTTTTGTAAATTCGATGTAAAAGGAGCAATTTGGGTAAAATCGTTTCATTTATTGTACGTGTTTGGACTTGTTGTTCTTGATATCATTACTACTTATATCATGGTTTAATTACTTCCAGAATGTAAATAATGATATATATATATCATATATATTCAGTATATATATATATAATATAGATAAATGAAATGAAATACACCGTTCATGGAGACGGTAGGTCGTACGTACGCATGAACGTTGTTTTTTTTCCTTATTGACTTGAATGGAAGTAAGTAGATGAAATATATATATATATATATACAAAAATATAGTAGCTTCATTATGTCATATATTTCATTATTATTCATTATATATACTTTATAATCATTCTTGAATGGTTAATCATGGAAAATGAATCTCATCGCGTTCGTGGAGACGGTAGTCCGTACGTACGCACGAGCAATGATATCATTCCCATGATCATGGAATTGTATTGAAGTGTATGTATAATATTACAGAATAAATATCACTTTACAATAACCATATATAGTTATTTATTTACACCATTATACCCATCCATGTAAGGTGGTGGTGGAAAAACTGATTACACCACGGCGTGGAGACGATATTCCATACGTACGCAGGCGTGGTGATTTCATTTTCCATAGGATGGATAGAAGGTGAAATAAGTTTTTTTCATATTCATAATAACATATCAGTATATTAGTGATACTGATGTTATTACTTTATAATGAAACAACTAAATAAGAAGGAGTTGAAGAAGAATGAAACTTGAGAGAATCGAAAGAAGAGATTACCTCTTCTTCGACGCACCTCCTTTAAGCCTTCTCTTAAGGAAGTAGAGTTGGTCTTTTGATAAGAAAAAAACCTCTAGAATGTTTCTAGGGAAGTGGAGAAGAGAAATGGTCAGGTTTTGGCCGATCTTCAAGGCTCAAAAGGGTGTGAAGAGAAGAGGGAAGGGGTGCCCTTTTTATAATGGAGGAGAGGGGCACCTTTGGAAAAACTTAAAATATTATTTTATAATAAAGTCATATTCGGTTTATAATAGCTCCAAATTGATTTATTTAGAATATAAAGTGGGTATGGGTATAAATACTCTCAACCAATATATTTTAGACAGGTTTGGGTCATTATATTAACCTTATCTTTTAGTTTTAACACTTAGTTAATTAGATTGACATTTACCATGTCACTTTGTATTTTTATATTATATAGTTAATAAACTTACCATATACATCCAAGAGACCCCCAAGTGGTCCATTAATGATACACCTATCATGATATATGTATCTTGGACAAACCTTAGATTTTTAGGAATATAATAACAATTAATAATATAATATTTTTTTTAAAAACTATTTTATGTCAATTTTGACACTATTTGGTAATTGATTTTTTTGAAAATCATAAGAGCATGATTAGTTCGAAAAAAGTTAATTAAATCAATACTAACTTGTCATATTAACCTAGAAAATTATTTTAATTTATAAAAAGTCTCAAATTACATTTATTTGGGTATTTATAAAATCAATTATGTTAATATTTCATTAATAAGATAATTACTACATCATCATTGTGTCATAAATAAATTACATTATTTAATGTCTAAAAATTATAAATAAAATACCATTATGTATGAAATGATTTTAGATTTATAATTAATATTTATAGTCGAATTTATCTTATGTATAACCCTATATTAAAAATGATTTAGTTATTAAAATTTGATTTTAACTATTTTAACCCTTCTTTAAAAAAATTAATAATAAATGTCCTAATCTAATCCAAGTGGACCAAAATGGTCATATTTTAATCCTAAGGTTTTTTTTGGTCGAATTACACTTATTAAATAGAATTAGGACATGTGTTAAGGTAATAATAATATCATTTTTACCCTTAATTACCCTATTTACTTTTAACCGTGGTAAATAAAAGTAAAAAGTTACTATTTAGCAAAAAATTATTTTCATCTCATCGAACCACGTTTTAGTCCTTGATATTAACCGTGTCTCTTGGATTTTTGAAATTCCACTCACAGAAGCTGTAAAATTATGTTTTATGTGAATTTCCAAATTCTCCTAGGAGGTGGGTAAAAGACGGTGAAAAGTTCAATAAAATTTTTATATATCTAAAATTATTATAAAATGACTCCAATGAATTAAATTGAACTTAAATAGGTATTATGTATCAATTTTGACCTAAAATAAATTTAAATAAAATAAATAATTATTTAAATAAAAAGTCGGGTTTTTTAAATAGTAACCTAGTGTTTTCACTATTCATCAAAAATTGAAAGTTTTCAGAAAAATACCAAAAATTCACCGTAGGATAATTTCGATATTCTGAATCCAAAAATGAAGTCCATTTTGAAAGATAAAATTTACAAAATTTCAAAAAGTTGGTATTACTATTCATAACAGTTAGTTTTAATAATATTTTAATAGCATATTGTTGTTTAGTGAAACTCGGTATTGCGTACGACGCAAGCTATCGAGGAAGGTCACAATTGCATGTAATGAAAGCCAAGTCAGTGATGCGTGTAGTGAAACATCCTTTTGGTGTAGCGTACAACACAAGACATCAATAAAATTAAAAAGAATATTTTTCATAAAATCTCGGGGTGTTACAACCCCACTGGTCCCAAATCACTCCACTGCCATGAATGACCCCCATGGAACATGAACCATCTGTGTTGAGCTTCAATCCCTAGTAAGGAGGCTTCCGCCTGACCCATTTCCCCCTAACTTTGAGGCATTGTTGAGGAAGAATTAGAGACCATAATAGGTATTAAAGAAGGCGATGTCTCCCATTCTTTACAGTCTGGTTAGATCGACCAATAAATTTCTAGTTTTGGAGATGATACTTTCACAGGTACACATTTTATCCTTGATACTTGCCTCATTCCTCACTATTCATATGCTCCAATAGCCCACAACAAGAATAGATGAATGATCCTTTTTTCCAAACCAAGATTTCTCGCACCCTGTTACCAATTCTGGAGGATATTCCCACTCATTGAATCTTGTGAAACCATCCCAGTGAACTTCCCAAAGGTACTTCATACCCAACACGCCCAATCACTATTAAAGAACATATGATCAACAGTTTCAATATTTTGATTTTTACAGCAACAACATCTTGAGGCAAGGCTGATTCCCAGGTGCTGAATGTTTGCATCAGTCGGTAATGAGTTGTTCTTGATACACCGTACCAGAAACATAAATTTGGTTGGAATTTCCTTGCACCACAACGTGATACCCCATTAATATTGAGTGTTATGGCCTCTTTTCAACCTGAGAAACTCCTTCACTGAGAAGTCCACAGAAGAAGAACCCATAGAGACACACTTATCCAATTCTAAGTTGAGCACTATATTCTCAAAAAGATCCAATTTCTCCTTATCAAGAACAACTTTGATAAAAGTAAAATATCTACTGGATTCTTTAAATGTGATATCTGGGGTTGGCTATCCTGGAAATCCAATCATCATCCCTGCCCAATTTTGCTGCCAGAACATAATGTCTCCTCTTCCAATGATCCAACAAGAGTGTTGACGAAGGCATGGAATGAAAGGTTAAATAAAATGTCAGATCACTGAAGGTCGCATTCTCTATATGTTTAAATCATTTCTGTATTTAGACTACATGTGCCTACCCCAGAGGGACGACCCCTCAAAATCCTCCCATGCAAGCTTGGCATGTATCCCTTTTATTTTCCTAGAGACACGTCTAATGTTGATACCAACCTCAGATATAGGTTGTGCCATCCTCCTCCATGAATCCCAATGATTCTTTCCTTCCAAGTTTCCATCCAATAGTAAGGAGACCATAAGTCTCTCCAATTTAGAGATCACCAAAAATTTAAACTTAAGAGTGGAGAGGGAATGCATTGGTATCGATGTGAGGATGTTGTTTATGAGAGTGATTTTTTCCTCTAGATAAAAGAAACTTGTTTCTCCAATTCAAGATCTGCCCTATAATTTTATCAATAAAGTTATCAAAATGATGAATTTTTAGGGGTTTGGGGGAAACTGGGACTCCGAAGTATTCTATTGGAAAGCTCTTTCAGTGCAGGCCCATCCCACTTTCCACATTTTTGACTCTCCTTCCAGAGCAATAGCTCACCATATAGAAGCAACTCCTCTCTCGATTCACATGTTGCCCACTCCGTTTCTCATATTTCTCTAAAACATCATTGATCCCCATAATTGATCTACTGATGCCATTAATAAAAATAATTATATCATCTACAAACATTAGGTTAGAGATACCTTTGGCTATATGTCTATTATGATATAAAAGGATTATGCCCATTTCAATACTTTGATTGATATATCAACTAAGCACATCATGGGTGAGAATGAACAGTTTTGGAGAGAGTGGTTCACCTTGTCTTAGCCCTCAATCACCCTTGTAAAATCCATACTGTTTTCCCATGAAAGTAGTTGTAATCCATGTATATTGATGCACTCCTATCGTAGGGCATGGCAAAATCAATTTATTTTCCTAATGCAGTACAGAGGCTGACCAGGGTCGTATCACTTGAGGAGCTTTATCAATTGTTCACCTACTTAATCTATATCACGTAAACTAATTATTTGTTTCATGTATTTAATCTAGGAAGTTAATTAAATTTAAATGAAATAAAATTTAAAACTATCATGCAGTGACAAAATGTAATTAAGGAAGAAAGAACTTGGTCCTGGGGTTGGATAACATGGGTTCATTCATTATTTATTTATTGTTTAAATTCATTTTGATAATTCATTTAGTGAAACCTCATTAATGAATTACTTCCCATTGATTTATTGAGTGTGTGATTTTAGTATGATTCTGGCACACCAAACCACACCTCCTTCAGTAGTCAAGTAGGGTAACACCTCAATCGAGAATGTTATTCCTAAAGGACTCGGCTCCACCGTATGTTGTTTCATCCCTTATAGAAACCCCAACTCCATTGTATGAAGGGTTTGCCTAAGAGAAGGTAGGTGAAATGGATGAATCAATAGAAAGGAATGAATTTGTAAAGTGTCATGGTGGACAACCGCCGCACCCGTGCAATATTTCTGCCTCCACCACAAATTGAATAAAAACATTTTGAATTGAATAAAAATAATAAAGAACACCGTGAAACCTCCCCTAGGGTCAAGCATCGAGTTAGTCACTTTCCATGGAGAAGTTCATAGAGATCGCGATGGAAAGATAGAAGAGAGAAATAAATTAGATTAACTTCAGAAAATAATGATGGTGTAAAAGAAGGTGGAAACACTTTAATTAAAATATTAATGCATTACATAAGAAAATAAAACTAAAAAAAGTAGATAAGAAAAGAGAATCCCTATGTTAGCAGCATGTTCCTAGGCCTCCACTCCAACATTGATGTCAAACTCTCCTTTATCATGGGTTAAGTCCTTCTTATATAGGCCAAGGGATTCCATCCTTCCGTCTTCAAATTTCAGATCTTCAAAATCTCTCTTTAAGATTTACCGCATATTCTCTCCACCAAAAGATTGACCATGATCGGCCCATTTAATGGCTGAATAGTGAAATTATGTCTTCTATAAAGATCTTAAAAAATATGTTTTACGTTTCATCAAAATAATTCATATTTATTCTTCAGGTGTATTAAGAGATATCGACAATTAATGCTGATCTTTTATTCCAGAGGAATGTTTCCTTTTTTCTACCCCAAATTTTCAGCATCCATGGACCGCATTAATGATGTAAAATCTTCATGAATTCAACATCCAAACTCCTTATTTAATTTTATTTCACATAAAATTAGAATCACATAAATTGGATGTATGTATATTGATTTATTATTAATTCATTGAGGTGGGGTCCATGTGATCATCCAGAATAAATGTTCAACTTGATTTAATTGTTCAAACCCTTTAATGGATGAATTAAATCCCGGTACAAAAACAAAAGATAAAGAAAATGAATATATTAACCCAATAAAAAAGGAATAATATAAATTGGATTTATATTTTAAAAGATATTCATGAATTTCCAATGTGATCAAAATCTGTCAATATTTCCAAATTAACCAGTTTTCCAATTTTAGCCCAAAACACATCATAAGTCCAAAATTGATGTAAATAACTCATAATGTTCAATTTTTAGGGATTAAATCATTTAATTAAATATAAAAATTATTAAAATATTATCTCTATCAATTCCCCCACACTTAAACTATTCTTGTCCTCAAGCATAAAATCTCAACATGGAATTCAAAGGGCACCAATGTCACCAATATTTAAATTTCAATGCAATAAAATCAAATGATTATCAATGTCCAATAAAATTTTCAAGTTCCACAAAAAATATCAATTTAATTTCCCATTTTTTAAAGAGACAATCAATTCATGCATTTTACTTTTCCCCTTTGAAAAATGATGGAGCTTATCTTTTCATTCATTCAAGCTTCTCAATTTATTATTATTAAACATGTCAAATAATGATCTACCTCTCTTGAATATTTTCTCTCATCACTAATGATACAATTAATGGTGTAGTTATTCTCATATCATGAGAACATGCTAATTATCCATAGGCTTTCAAAGGAACTATTTTCTCCACTTTGTAAAGGCAAAATGCACATAAAATCATGAGGACCTACAATAAAGGTTCAAATGACTCTGTGTCTTAGGATAGGTGGGTAAATGATTGAAATAATTTAAGGATAGAAGTATTAGGTTTGACTCTTAAGTAAAATGCATGATTAATCAAGTGAAAACATAGGATTAACCTCACTCAAATCCCTTTGATAATGTGAAACACAACACCACCCCATTTTTATGACATGGGACATGAGTCAATAAAGGATTACAAAGAATGATGTCATCCAATCTCTCCCCCTTTTTAAATAAGCTCCAGAATGGCACAACTTAATTTATATCTCTTTTTTTGAATTTTTTTTGTAAAGCTCCTGAAAGGCACAAATTTATTTTCTCCTTTTTTTAAGGAGAACCGGATGAAATGAAAGAAGCATAATGAAATGATGACTCGTGCCCAATTTTCTAATAATAAACTGCCCAAAAAGATTACGCACACCTCGCGCCACCCAAAAATGATATACATCCCAATGAACACACATGAAAGGCCCTTCCCCCACACTCAAACTTGAAATATTCATGAAAAAATACTAAAAGTGTGGGTAGGTAAGGGAATATCAGCTTGTATTGTGGATTAAACCTATAAGGCCATTCATGGAATCTATGGGATAACGAAGGATAAATGTAAGGGTGAGTCTCAGGTAAATATGTGGCTATAAAAAGTAGTGACTCGATCATTTTAAATGTGTTTTTTCATAGTCATAGATTTGAAAAGTTTCAATACAAGTTCTCGTAGGTGGCATGTCCCAAGATCACTCAAGAAATATGCTCAAGATAAAATAGGAAATATTTGGTCTAGAAATACTCTCGGGAATGAGAATATAACATTGTACAATCAATCATGGAATGATTAATAATAACAAATTAATTCACATGAATTTCAAAAATTCAAAGCATGAAAAATGGTAGGGAAATTTCATTTACAGGATTCAACTAATTCATTCAAATCATGGGTCCTTATTTTAATATCCATGATTCAATTTAATTATCCAATTATCCATTTTACTCATTAAATATTATTAACATTGAAATATAAAACATGGCATCACTAAATTTCTAAGAAACTCAAGTCTCCTAGATATGTCAAGTAAAACATAATTCAAGTGTGGGAATTCAATTCTAGTTTAAAGCACAAAAAATGTAAGGAGTTGCAAAGTTAAACATTAAAAGTGAACTCCCTTTTAAAATGAAGTTTTTTTTGTTTGGAGGTTCCCTTATGCCATCATGAACCTACAAATGATAATTACTCAATTAACTGAAAGGATCATGTCATTAAAGCTCAAAAATATAGGAGGGATTGGGCTACATGCTAAGTTACTTCTATGAAAATAAATTGGAATCTAAATTCATAGAATGCAAGTAAAGATAAGTCTTGGTATGATCCCCTATGTGGGACTTGGATTCTTTTACTACCTCCAGAGGGAATTACCAGTTATCATCCATAATCTGATGGTGAGTGGATCTTCTTGTAAATGAACCACCACATGTTGTTCTTCCCAGCTTGCAGTTCTTTGTTATTATTGAGGAGAATTCCATTGATAGAGTCCACCAGATCTGCCCCCTTCACAATGTGGTATAGCTTGCATGGCAGGGGTAGGATGAAGTCTGGATCCTCCTCCTCATCAGTTGATACTTGTGAAACATCTTCTTCAAAATCCAATGGTTTCTCCAGATATACTACATGAAAAGAATAATCAAAGGGATATTAAAAATTTAAATTTAAAGCATTAATTTCAAAATCTTCCATTTTAATGTAGGAAGCTTGTAGATTTGGTTCTTGAGTAATATCCAATAGAATATCTTCATGGGCTTTCTCAAGTAGATGATCTTTGTACTCAGGGAGCTCCAGATTTTCCTCAACAAGTGAAATTTCTTTTTCTTCCTCCAAGGTAGAGAAAAGACTATCTGATTTCTATAAAACATGAGGGAGTGACATAAATTTCATATTTAATAAAACTATAAGAGATATAGTTAATGAAAGGTTCAACTACCTGAGTTGGGTCAGCTTCAATCTCTTCTTGAGTTGAAAGTGACTCTTGGAATTGATTATCGCTTGATGGAGGTAGGTAGTCATGCCCCTCCACCTCGAGTTTGGATTCAACTTCTTGGATTTCTTCAGTGAAATTTCAGAAGACCTGTGGCACTTCCTTCTTAGCCTTGAATCTTTGATTTCCAGTTTTGAGTTCATCAGCCATGGACATCAAATATTCAAGTGAGATCTATGTTTCAAGTCCTCTTTCCTTCTGTTTGAGCCTTATCATTACAGCATCAGCCTTTCATTGGAGGGCCTCCTCAGTGTAGTATATTTCTTCCTCCTGTACTTGTGAATAATTATTCTATGCATAATAATATGAATTTGAATGCAAAATGGAAAAATATATTTTTTTATTTTTTTTTAAATAATGAAAACTCTTTAAAATTTGAAAATAGAAAAAGTAAAGTAAACAACTGATTATCTCCCCATAAATGGTGCCAGTTTTGACGTATGGCTATCGTAGGGCGTGCCAAAAGCTATTTATTTTACTAATGCAGCATAGAGGCTGACCAGGGTCATCTCACTTGAGGATCTTTATCAGCTGTTCACCTACTTAATCTATATAACCTAAAATAATTATTTTTTTCATGTATTTAATCTAGGAAGTTAATGAAATTTAAATGAAATAAAAGTTAAAAATATCATGCATTGACAAAATGTAATTAAGGAAGAAAGAACTTGGTACTAGGGTTGGATAACATGGGTTCATTCATTATTTATTTATTGTTTAAATTAATTTTGATAATTCATTTATTGAAACCTAATTAATGAATTAGTTCGCATATATTTATTGAATGCATGATTTTAGCATACATCTGGCACACCAAACCACACCTCCTTCAGTAGTCAAGTAGGGTAACACCTCAACCGATAATGTTATTCCTAAAGGACTCGGCTCCACCGTATGTCATTTCATCCCTTATGGAAAACCCAACTCCACTGTATGAAGGGTTTTCATAAGATAAGGGGGGTGGAAATGGATGAATTAATGGAAAGGAATGGAATTGGAAATAGTGTCGTGGCGGACGACCGCTGCACCCGTGCAATATTCTCGCCTCCACAACAAATTGAATAAAAACATTTTGAATTGAAGCACAATAATAAAAAACATTGTGAAACCTCCCCCAGGGTCAATCCTCGAGTTAGTCGCTTTCCATAGAGAAGTGCATAGAGATCACGATGGAAAGATGGAAGTGATAAATAAATTATATTAACTTCAGAAAATAAAGAGGGTGGAAAAGAAGGTGTAAACACTTTAATTAAAATATGAATGCATTACATGAGAAAATAAAACTAAAAAAATAAAGAAGAAAATAAAATTCATATGTTAGAAGAATGTCCCTAGGACTCCACTCCAAAGTTGATGTCAAACTCTCCTTCAGCATGGGTGAACTTCTTCTTATATAGGCCAAGGGATTCCATCCTTCGGTCTTCAAATTTCAGATCTTCAAAATCTCTCTTTAAGATTTTCTGCATATTCTCTCCACTTAAATATTGACCATGTTCGGACCATTTAATGGAAGAATTGTGCAATTATGTCTTCTATAAATATCTTCAAAAATATGTTTTACATTTAATAAAAAAAATCAGATTTATCCTCAATGTGTTTTAGGAGATATTGACAATTAATGCTGATATTTTATTTCAGAGGAATGTTTCCTCTTTTCTACCCCAAATTGTCAGCATCCAAGGACCTCTTAATGATGGAAAATCTTCAAGATCTTCAACATACGAGCTCCTTATTTAATATTATTTCACATAAAATTATAATCACATAAATTGGATTTATTTATACCTATTTATGATTAATTCATTGAGGTGGGGTCCATGCGGTCATCCAGAATAAATGTCAAACATGATTTAATTGTTCAGACCCATTCATGGAGGAATTATATCCTAGTCCCAAAAAAAGATAAATAAAATAAATATATTAACCCAATAAAAAATTAATCACATAAATTGGATTTATATTTTAAAATATATGCGTGAATTACCAATCTGATCAAAATCTGTAAATATTTTCAAATTAAGTAGTTTTCCAATTTTAGCCCAAAACACATCATAAATCCAAAATTGATGTAAATAACTCAAAATTTTCAATTTTTAGAGATTAAATGATTGAATTAAATATAAAAAATGATGATAATATTATCTCTATCAATTCCCCCACACTTGAACTATGTTTTTCCTCAAGCATAAAATCTCAACATGGAATTCAAAGGGCACAAATGTCACCAATATTTAAATTTCAATGAAATAAAATAAAATAATTATCAATGTCCAATAAAATTTTCAAGTTCCATAAAAAATATCAATTTAATTTCCCATTTTTCAAAGAAACAATCAATTCATGCATTTTACTTTTCCCCTTTGAAAAATTATGGAGCTTCTCCTTTCATTCACTCAAGATTCTCAATTTATTATTATTAAACATGTCAAATCATGATCTACCTCTCTTGAATCTATTCTCCCATGACTCATGATACAATTAATAGTGGGGTTAAGATCATATCATGCGAACATACTTCTTATCCATAGGCTTGTAAAGGAACTACTTTACTCACTTTTTAAAGACAAAATGCACATAAAATCATGAGGACTTGCAATAAAGGTTCAAATTACTTTGTGGCTTAGGGTTGGTGGGTAAATTATTGAAATAATTTAAGGCTAGAAGTATTAGGTTTGACTCTTAAGTACAATTCATAATTAATCAAGTGAAAACACAGGATGAACCTCACTCAAATCCCTTTGATAATGTGAAACACAGCACCACCCCATTTTTATGACATGGGACATGAGTCAATAATTGATTACAAAGAATGATGTCATCCAAGTTATCCCCCTTTTTAAATAATCTCTAGAAAGGCACAGGTGAATTTATCTCTCTCTTTTTTTATTTTTTTTAAAGCTCCAGAAAGGCACAACTTTATTTTCTCCTTTTTTTAAGGAGAACCAGATGAAATGAAAGAAGCATAATGAAATGATGACTCATTCCAAATTTTATAATAATAAACTACCCAAAATGATTACTCACACCTCACCCCACCCACATATGATGTACATCCCAATGAACACACACAAAAGGCCCTTCTCCCACACTCAAACTTGAAATATTCATGCAAAAATACTAAAAGTGTGGGTAGGTAAGGAAATATCAGCTTGTAATGTGGCTTAAACCTATAAGGCAATTCATGGAATCTATGGGATAATGAAATATAAATGTAAGGTTGGGTATCAGGTAAATATTTGGCTAGCCAAAGTAGATCCACAATCATTTTAAATGTGTTTTGGCACAGTCATAGCTTTGAAAAGTTTCAATACAAGTTCTGGTAGGTGGCATGTCCCAAGATCACTCAAGAAATATTCTCAAGAGAAAATAGGAAATATTTGGTCTATAAATCCTCTCGGGAATGGGAATATAACATTGTACAATCAATCATGGAATGATTAATAAAAACAAATTAATTCACATGAATTTAAAAAATTCAAATCATGAAAAATGGCAGGGAAATTTCATTTACATGAATCAACTAATTAATTCAAATCATGGGTCCTTATTTCAATATCCATTATTCACTTTAATTATCCAATTATCCATTTTACTCATTCAATCTTATTAACATTGAAATCTAAAACATGGAATCACTAGATTTCTAAGAAACTCATGTCTCCTAGATATGTCAAGTAAAACATAATTCATGTGTGGGAATTAAATTCTAGTTTAAAGCACAAAAAATGTAAGGAGTTTTAAAGTTAAACATTAAAAGTGAACTCCATTTTAAAATGAAGTTTTTTTGTTTGGGGGTTCCCTTCTACCATCATGAACCTAAAAATGAGAATTACTCAATTAACTGAAAGGATCATGTCATTAAAGCTCAAAAATATAAGTGGGATTGGTCTACATGCTAATCTACTTCTATGAAAAGAAAATGGAATCTAAATTCCTAGAAAGAAATTAAAGCTATGTCTTGGTACGATCCCCCAAGTGGGCCCTATATTCATTTACTGCCTCAAGATGGAAATACCGGTTGTCATCCATAATCTTATGGTGGGTGGATCTTCTTGGAAATGAACCACCACATGTTGTTCTTCCCAGCTTGTAGTTATAAGTTATTGTTGAGGATAATTACATTGATAGAGTACACCAGATCCTCCCCCTTCGCAATTTGGTATAGCTTGCATGGCGGGGGTAGGATGAAGTATGGATCCTCCTCCTCTTCAGTTGCTACTTGTGCAACATATTCTTCAAAATCTAGTGGTTTCTCCAGATATGCTGCATTAAAATAATAATCAATGGGATATTCAAAATTTAAATTTAAAGCATTAATTTTAAAATATTACCTTTTAATGTAGGCAGCTTGTAGATTTGGTTCTTCAGGAATATCCACTTGAATCTCTTCATGGGATTTCTCAAGTATATGATCATTGTACTCAAGGAGGTCCAGGTTTTCCACAACAGGTGCAATTTCTTATTCTTCCTCCAAGGTAGAGAAAAGACTATCTGATTTCTGTAAAACATGAGGGAGTGACATAAATTTCATATTTAATAAAACCAGAAGAGATAGAGTCAATGAAAGGTTCAAATCCCTGATTTGGATCAGTTTCAATATCTTCTTGAGTTTAAAGTGACTCTGGGAATTGATTATCTCTTGATGTAGGTAGTTAGTCATTCCCCTCCACCTCAAGTTTAGATTCAACTTATTGGATTTTTTTCAGTGAAATTCGGGAAGACCTGGGGCACTTCCTTCTTAGCCTTGAATCTTTGAATGTCAATTTTGAGTTCATCAACCATGGTCATAAAATCTTCTAGTGAGATCCATGTTTCAAGTCTTCTTTCCTTCTATTTGAACCTTATCATTAGATCATCAGCCCTTCGTTGGAGGTCCTCCTTAGTGTAGTCTGTTTCTTTCTCCTACACCTGTGAGTAATTATTCCATGCATAATAATTTGAATTTGAATGCATCATGGAAAATTTTTTTTTTGATTTTTGTTAAAAAATATTGAAAACTATCTAAATTTTGAAAATAGAAAAATTAAAGTAAAGATCTGATTAGCTCCTTAGCAACAGTGCCAGTTTTGACGCACGTCTGTCATAGGGCGTGGCAAAAGCAATTTATTTTCCTAATGCAGCACAAAGGCTATCCAGGGACATATCACTTGAGGAGCTTTATCAGCTATTCACCTAATTAATCTATATCACCTAAACTAATTATTATTTTCATGTATTTAATCTAGGAAGTTAATTAAATTTAAATAAAATAAAAGTTAAAACTATCATGCAGTGACAAAATGTAATTAAGGAAGAAAGAACTTGGTCCTAGGGTTGGATAACACAGGTTCATTCATTATTTATTTATTATTTAAATTCATTTTGATAATTCATTTTGTGAAACCTCATTAATTAATTAATTACCATTGATTTATTGAGTGTGTGATTTTCTCATGCGTCTGGCACACCAAACCACACCTCCTCTAGTAGTCAAGTAGGGTAACACCTCAACCGAGAATGTTATTCCTAATGGACTCGGCTCCACTGTATGTCGTTTCATCCCTTATGGAAACCCCAACTCCACTGTATGAAGGGTTTTTATAAGAGAAGGGAGGGGAAATAGATGAATCAATGGAAAGGAATGGATTTGGAAATAGTGTTGTGGTGGACGACCATCACACCCGTGCAATATTCCTGCCTCCACCACAAATTGAATAAAACCATTTTGAATTGAAGCGTAATAATAAAGAACATCATTAAACCTCCCCCAGGTTCAAGCCTCGATTTATTCACTTTCCATATAGAAGTGCATAGAGATCATGATGGAAATATGGAAGAGAGAAAGAAATTAGATTAACTTCAGAAAATAAAGACGGTGGAAAATAAGGTGGAAACACTTTAATTAAAATATGAATGCATTACATGAGAGAATAAAACTAAAAAAATAGAGAAGAAAAGAAAATTCCTATGTTAGCAGCATGTCCCTATACCTCCACACCAACGTTGATGTCGAACTCTCCTTCATAATGGCTGAAATCCTTCTTATATAGGCCAATGGATTCCATCCTTCGGTCTTCAAATTTCAAATCTTCAAAATCTCTCTTTAAGATTTGCTGCAGATTCTCTCCACCAAAAGATTGACCATGTTCGGCCCATTTAATGGCCGAATTGTGCAATGATGTCTTCTATAAAGATATTCAGAAATATGTTTTACGTTTCATCAAAAAAAATCAGATTTATCTTCCATGTGTATTAGGAGATATCGACAATTAATACTGAAGTTTTATTCCAGTGGAATGTTTCCTTTTTTCTTCCCCAAATTGTCAACCTCCATGGACTAAATTAATGATGGAAAATCTTCATGATATTCAACATCCGAACTCCTTATTTAATATTCTTTCACATGAAATTATAATCACATAAAATGGATGTATATATACCGATTTATGATTAATTCATTAAGGTGGGGTCCACACGATCATCCAGAATAAATGTCCAACTTGAGTGAATTGTTCAGACCTTTTCATGGCTGAATTAAATCCTGGCCCAAAAAAAAGATAAAGAAAATAAATATATTAACCCAATAAAAAATTAATCACATCAATTGGATTTGTATTTTAAAATATATGCACAAATTACCAATGTGATCAAAATCTATCAATATTTCCAAATTAAGCAGTTTTCCAATTTTAGCCCAAAACACATCATAAATCCAAAATTCATGTAAATAACTCAAAATGTTAAATTTTTAGGGTTTAAATAATTTAATTAAATATAAAGAAAATAAAGAAAATATTATCTATATCAATTCCCCCACACTTAAACTATGCTTGTCCTCAAGCATAAAATCTCAACATGGAATTCAAAGGGAACCAATGTCACCAATATTAAAATTTCAATGCAATAAAATCAAACGATTATCAATGTCCAATAAAATTTTCAAGTTCCACAAAAAATATCAATTTAATTTCCCATTTTTAAAAGAAACAATCAATTCATTCATTTTACTTTTCCCCTTTGAAAAATAATGGATATTCTCCTTTCATTCATTCAAGCTTCTCGATTTATTATTGTTAAACATGTCAAATCATGATCTACCTCTCTTGAATATTTTCTCTCATCACTCATGATACAATTAATAATGGATTTATTCTCATATCATGAGAACATTATCCTTATACATAGGCTTGTAAAGGAACTATTTTCTCCACTTTGTAAAGGCAAAATGCACATAAAATCATGAGGACTAGAAATAAAGGTTCAAATGACTCTGTGGCTTAGGGTTGGTGCGTAAATGATTGAAATAATTTAAGGCTAAAAGTATTAGGTTTGAATCATAAGTACGATGCATGATTAATCAAGTGAAAATAGAGGATGAACCTCACTCAAATCCCTTTGATAATGTGAAACACAACACCACCCCATTTTTATGACAAGGGACATGAGTCAATAAATGATTACAAAGAATGATGTCATCCAGGTTCTCACCCTTTTTAAATAAGCTCCAGAAAGGCACAACTTAATTTCTCTCTCTTATTTTTGAATTTTTTTTGTAAAGCTCCAAAAAGGCACAACTTTATTTTCTCCTTTTTTTAAGGAGAACCAGATGAAATGAAAGATGCATAATGAAATGATGACTCATGCCCAATTTTCTAATAATAAACTACCAAAAATGATAACGCACACCTCACAACACCCACAAATGATATAAATCCCAATGAACACACACAAAATTCCCTTCCCCCACACTCAAACTTGAAATATTCTTGCAAAAATACTAAAAGTTTGGGTAGGTAAGGAAATATCAGCTTGTAATGTGGCTTAAACCTATAAGGCAATTCATGGCATCTATGGGATAACGAAAGATAAATGTAAGGGTGGGTATTAAGTAAATATGTGGCTATCCAAAGTAGTGCCTAAATCATTTTAAATGTGTTTTTGCATAGTCATAGCTTTGACAAGTTTCAATACAAGTTCTGGTAGGTGGCATGTCCCAAGATCACTCAAGAAATATGCTCAAGATAAAATAGGAAATATTTGGTCTAGAAATACTCTCGAGAATGGGAATATAACATTGGACAATAAATAATGGCATGATTAATAATAACAAATTAATACACATGAATTTCAAAAATTCAAATCATGAAAAATGGTAGGGAAATTTCATTCACATGAAACAACTAATTCATTCAAATCATGGGTATTTATTTCAATATCCATGCTTCACTTTAATTATCCAATTCTTAATTTTACTCATTCAATATTATTAACATTGAAATCTAAAACATGGCATTACTAGATTCCTAAGAAACTCATGTCTCCTAGATATGTCAAGTAAAACATAATTCAAGTGTGGGAATTCAATTATAGTTTAAAGAACAAAAAAATGTAAGGAGTTGCAAAGTTAAACATTAAAAGTGAACTCCTTTTTAAAATGAAGTTTTTTTTGTTTGGGGGTTCCCTTCTGTCATCATGAACCTACAAATGAGAATTACTCAATTAACTGAAAGGATCATGTCATTAAAGCTCAAAAATATAGGAGGGATTGGGATGCATACTAAGTTACTTCTATGAAAAGAAATTGGAATCTAAATTCCTATAAAGAAAGTAAAGATAAGTCTTGGTACGATCCCCCAAGTGGGCCTTGGATTCTGTTACTACCTCCAGAGGGTAGTACCAGCTATCATCCATAATCTTATGGTGGTTGGATCTTGGAAATGAACCCCCACATGTTGTTCTTATATCCCGAACCGAATCCGGTCACCGCCAAAACCGGCACCAAACCCAGCACATGAAAAGGCCCAAAGGGCGTTCCCTATCCCCACGGGCTGGAACAAGTTCTCAGGTATCATTTATCTTGGTTTGGGAATGATTTACCCGAATATGTATACATAAAACACCAAAAATAATTGATAAAATGAATCTGAAAAATTCATACCAATAAGGTTTATACAAAAATCCAGAACTGAATACATAAGTTAAAATGCAATACAAAATTTCTAAAGACACAATTAAACAGCAACAAAACATCCCCATGGACTCCACATGACAAGGGGTCATCACCCCCAAGCTGTCTCCACAACTCCGCCCCAAGGATGGGGACTAACACCCTGAACCGCCATCACCCTTAGCCTTTCCTTTACCTAAGTCAAACATAACAAAGTCTACTTACACCCAAGGGTGTAAGTAGGGTGTGAGACTAAGCCCAATATGATACCACCCAATGATTCCAAAGAGCATGCAATACAATGTGAAAAAGCAAGCAGTTTTAATACGCAAAGAAAAGTAGTGATAAAAGCCAAGAAATGCAGCTTTCAATTGAAAACATTTTTCAAGATAAAGTTTTCAGAATGTTCAAAAATTTAAATAGACATGTTAGCTACTGTAAATTACTTCCAAAAAACTCCAATATATGGGAAAATACAACAAAAACAATGAGCAACAAAATCAGGAACACCCCTAGGCACTAGATAGTCTCGGGCCCCATTACCTCATACCTCGGTGTAATGTAACCGTAGTAAAATCTGTTCTTGTGCACAAGACACTAGTAGAGAACATACCCATAACCTAGTGGTCCTCAATCATCTTCCACATAGTTTAGTTAGAGTTGTCGTTATCCAAATGCTAGGTGAAACAGGGACAAAACCCATCTGGTCCACTAGTCGTACTAGTACACATCCGCCCCACTTAGGTACCAGGGCTTCCCCCTTTGTGCTAAAACAATTTCATAATGATAAATATATCCATTTTCATAAAAAACACCACTATGGGTCACATACAATCAGTACATTAGCTACACCCCATTTATACCATTTAAAACACACAACAAAACACTTTGAGTTTCAATAAAACAACTTCTCCAAATCTTTCTTTGTTTTGCACCCAAAACTCTTTGAAAACCCCACTTGAACACCATATTCATACTCATATTTATCAAAACAGAATCCAACACACCCTAAAAATTTATTTAAACTCATTACATGATTTATAAAACAATCCCAATAAGCATCGCATAGAATACTCATGTAAAACACCAAATTGGTACTCAAAAACCATTTTCTTAACAAACGTCACCTAAAACCAATTTCTTAGAAACAACCAAAGAATAATAACATTTAAAACATTTTTTTCAGCACTAATACAGTTCAATAAGGTCAACTAAATAATTAATAGTCATACCTTAATCGACCAATAAAAGATTTATAAAAAATCACAAATGTCACATGAAATTGGCCCTTAAAATTCACTTGCATTACAAACACCACTAAAACCAATTTTTGCAGCACCAAATCAATGGGTTAAACATGAAAATGTTATAAACACAGTAGATATGTCACAAGGATTGCATACAAAGTGTAATCACCTACAAAAGTAATGAAAACCCTTGAATCAATGTGCGAAAATCAAGTTGCACAACCACCACACTAAGAGGGACTTAGAACAAACCTAAAACCACAAAATTGGACCAAGAAAACCCAAGGTTAAACCCTAGGTTTGAAACCCTACCTCCTGGTCATTTTTTAATTCAAGGAAAAGGGAAGAAATCCCAAGAAAATAGAATGAAACCCTAAGTAATTTGAAAGAGGAATGGAAGAGACTCACTTACATGAGGTATTTTGAAAAATCACCCCTAATACACTAGTATCTGAAATTTAAAACAGTAAAAACTTCAAGGGAGGTTCAAATAATGATGAGTAGGTCATTTAGGAACTAGAATGGAGGAAAAAGAGTAAGAATTGTGAGAGTTATGTTGAAAAGAACTTACCTCCTCAAAACTGCCCGATTTTCAAAACCCTAATAATTTCAGCACCCAATATAGATGAAGAAGAACTCCAAAGAGGGTAGAGAGAGGTTGGGCGCGCTTCTGGGTTCAATGGGCGTGTTTGAGGCTTGGAATCACCAAAAAAGACTTAAAATTTAATATGTTATTAATTATTCAAATTTAATTTTTAAAACTGGAATTGGGATTTCGGGAAGGCCCAATCCCTTAAATAAATACCCATATACGCCTTGGTTATGGATTTATAAAGGCTCCAAACTATAATGGTGGTGTTAATATGTCAGGGGAGACCATTTAGGAATTGTAATGGGTGCAAAATACTAAAAAATGAAAAGGTTATAAAAGAAACAAAATTTATTTTTAAATCTGGAATTGGGCTCACGGTTTGGCTCAATTCACAAAAACTCGCTCATTCCACCATAAAAGCTTGAGAAACCCCAAAAACAAATCATAAATGGAAATTAAATGAAATATAAATTTAAAATAATTCATTTATGTGACAATTATACCCACCATGAAAACTTTCCATCCCCAGAAAGCTACAGCAAATCCAGATACCAAAACCAAACCCAACTGAGAAACCAAGATGTACTTCTTTGCCAAGATTCTCCCCCAAGGGCCAAAACACCTTTAGTGATCAATTAAGGAATGATTAATCTCACAACCCAAACTTACACCACATTCCTGAAATGATCAATCACATTCATACTTTATCCCAAAATAAAACTCCTCAAACACTATCTGAACAAGACTCAAGCAATTCACCCAAACGAACAACAACTTCGAACAAGGTTACACTTACCTTACATTAACTAAACCATTGGGAGCTCTCCAATACCAACGTTTACTCAAGGAAGATATTGGTATCTAGAAAGTTCCGAACGAGACTACCTACCACCAAGCCAAGACCATGGATAAATCCGAGCTATTGGTATGTGGGGACACAAATAGGTACCCCACCATAAGAGGCAACCTATATTATTTTCTGAGACAGAATCAAGAAACTAACAGAGGGAGGCCTGAACGAACTCTCTAGTACAAAGGGTAGAATTCCATTTACAGTTTACGAAGTAACGTACATGAGAAGCATAGTGGGTCTCCCCACCATAAGAACCAACCATTTTAACTGACCAGCATGGGCCGACACAGAAAGACCCAATTTTTTTTAAAGATTTGGGAAGGGCGTGGGGTCAGTCCGCACGGTTAGGGAAAATCTTCACTAACTATGCAGATAATTATTTTCGCATGGCTTCCTGGAATATGGTCACTACTAATCATACACAAACTGTGTCTTCATCACATTTATCCAAATTTCCAACCATTCTCTAATGACTTGATGGAAACCAAAGGGGGAGGGAATGACATTAGGTGATGACATGGGTACAAGGCCCTCAACCTATTTCCACCAAATGGGAACAACGAAAGAAAGATGATGACACTAGAGGTTTAAACTCTTACTATCTTTCATATTGAGGATAAGACATTGTACATGGGTTTAAACAACCCTGGGATTTCCCCTGACTACGAGTCAGCTTCTCTCCGAGACCTATGGCTGGAGCTCAAATGATGGAAGCATCTTCAACCTCGCAACTAGGCTTTGGAAACCCCCCTGAATGAGAATTCTTCTTTCGGTGCCACCAACAACTATACTGAAATCCCTGATAATATTGCCAAGACATAACACATTCAAAACTCACTTTACCCTAACTTGATATTTCACTAAAACAAGGGCTTAGAAAATGAACACACATCACACCTTGTTTCTTCAAGTGAGAAATTATAAAAGTAAATAACACCTATAATCACCTTCCTCTAAAATGGAAGATTTTGAAGTTTTTTCAAGGGATACATTATCCCAACATAAAGAGAGTCTCATATGATTGCACGACTTTCACCTTTAAAGTCAATCGAGTGTACGAAATCACAAGGCTTCACCGAACATGACCATTGCGACTGATATAAACAATGCATGGAGTGGGACCTTATACAACATCCCCAAACAACACTCAATTCTATAAAGTGGCCACAATATCCTCTCGTGACCAGATTTCCCACACTGGTAGTTTATTTTGAACTCCTTCTTCGAAGAGACTACGATGGACCGATAGGACCTCTTAGACACCATCTAGATACTCATCCATGCTAACAACCCCAGACCACTTCCACCTTCGGCAAATCAGGAAACTTAAGAGGCTAAGGTCTCTTTCAACCTTCCATGATCACTCTCCCACTACAAAATGATACACAAAACCAATAAATGAAAGGGTGTAGACTCAATCTAAAATTCTCAAGAAAAAGATTCCTTATATTGATCAACTGGAGGGTCTTCAAATGGAGAAACAATCCAGGTTGCACTTTAGTTGTGCAGTAACCCTTAATGGGGCATACCTTATCCAACGATTAAACCTAAGGGCCCAAACAAGATGGTACACTAGTCAAGATATACCACAAAACTGATCCAAACACATGAAAGGAAACACCGTAAAAGCATCCCAAAACATTTCTCAAAAGAGACCACTAACCGACCCTTCAACACAGCTTACCAACCAAACACAAACACAAAACAAAATACGAACAGGAGGGGTTCTTGGACTCAAAACATCCCACAACATCAACATTTAAAAAAACACATAATACACACCATCCCAAACTAGTCATAAATACATCAACTTTCTCATTTAAAATCACCTTTTGGAAAATAAACGATTCAGCGGTTAGCGTATCCACCAATGGTACCTCATTGGCCTTACACATGCATGTTTTTGTGCCATAATGGGCACCATCCTCATATCCATCCCAAAACTCATCCATCCATGCCATTAACCATCCATCATCCCATATAACCCCATGCATGTGGTCACTCATGGAAATACCAAAGGTTAAAATAAAAAAAAGTTCTTTCCACTTTTCAAAACCAAAACAATCAACCAATACCTCCTTTTTCTCAAAACCTCTAACCACAAAATCAAACCCAAATTACATCTTACCAAGATTTTCATAAAATAAAAATCATTTAAATGAAAACTCACTTTCAATTCATACACAATAATTTCAAAACATGTCATCCCATTAAAACACCTTTCAATAGTTTAGAAAACTCTATCATAAACACTTTTTCAAAACCAACATTGACATAGTTCATGCTTTCAAAAGAGGTGGAAACACACTATTTTCCATTCCAATACAATTCTGAAAATTCTGTTTTCCATTTTAAAAAATATGACCATTACCTCTTTATTAGATAATCATTTCACAAAAACTTTACGCTTCTTAAAACCAAGTCACTTTAAAACTAGAGATCCAAGATTTCAAAACTAAAGAATACAAGACAATGTGAGAGGAAACTAGTTTCAGTGGGTGACTTGGACATATGGTTGGCAGCCATATTCCAATCACTTCACCATCACAGAGAGTGTTCTAGGTAAATATCCCCAGCTCCACATGGCTTGCCAGACCCTGCGAGCTCACTGAGACCAGTAACCCAACTCTTTTTTCATTTCCCCTAATCATCATCAATCCAAGAAATCCAAAGGACTCATATAAATCCCGACATCCCCTAGCGACTTGAATCTCATCATGAGGTGTGGTGATCATCCACATTAATCATAACTATAATGTCAAGTCCCAACAATCCTAACTCTAGACTATCCCGACTGTGCCCCAAATAATGTGACCCAAAGAGATCGAACCTCCTCTAATACCATTTTGTCACGAACTGAATCTGGTTGCCACCAAAACCGGCACCAAACTCAGCCTGTGACAAGGTCCGAAGGGAATTCCCTATCCCCACGGGCTGGCACAAGTTCCCGGGTATCATTTATCTTGGTTTGGGAATGATTTACCCGAATGTGTATACATAAAACACCAAAAATATTTGATAAAATGAATCTGAAAAATTCATACCAACAAGGTTTATTCAAAAATCTAGAACTGAATACATAAGTTAAAATTCAATACAAAAGGTCCAAAGACACAATGAAACAGGAACAAATCAGCCCCATGGACTCCACATGACAAGGGGTCATCACCCCCAAGCCGTCTCCACAACTCTGCCCCAAGGATGGG
The DNA here is from genome assembly GCA_963277665.1 of Viscum album. Taxonomy (NCBI): domain Eukaryota; kingdom Viridiplantae; phylum Streptophyta; class Magnoliopsida; order Santalales; family Viscaceae; genus Viscum; species Viscum album. The sequence continues at coordinate 1,070,497,497 of OY728127.1, read as the reverse complement.
GACTAACACCCTGAACCGCCATCACCCTTAGCATTTCCTTTACCTGAGTCAAACATAACCAAATATACTTACACCCAAGGGGTGTAAGTAGGGTGTGAGCCTAAGCCCAATAGGATACCACCCAATGATTCCAAATAGCATGCAATACAATATGAAAAAGCAAGTGGTTTTAATACGCAAAGAAAAGCAGTGATAAAATCCAAGAAATGCAACTTTCAATTGAAAACATTTTTCAAGCTAAAGTTTTCAAAATGTTCACACATTTAAATAGACATGTTATCTACTGTAAAGTACTTCCAAAAACACCCCAATACATGGTAAAATACCACAAACACAATGAGAAACAAAATCGGGAACACCCCTAGGCACTAGATAGTCTCGGGCCCCATGTACCTCATACCTCGGTGTAATGTAACCATAGTAAAATATGTTCTCATGCACGAGCCACTAGTAGGGAACATACCCATAACCTAGTAGTCCCTAATCATTATCCATGTAGTTTAGTTAGAGTTGTCATTATCCAAATTTTATGTGAAACAGGGACAAAACCCATCTGGTCCACTAGCCGTACTAGTACACATCCGCCCCACCTAGGTACCCGAGTTTCCCTCTTTGTGCTCAAAAAATTTCATAATGAAAAATATATCCATTTTCATATAAAACACCACTATTGGTCACATGCAATCATTACAGTAGCTACACACATTTTATACGATTTAAAACACAAAACAAAACACTTTGAGTTTCAATAAAACAACTTCTCCAAATCATTCTTTGTTTTGCACCCAAAACTCTTTGAAAACACCACTTGAACACCATATTCATACTCATATTTATCAAAACAGAATCCAACACACTCTAAACATTTATTTAAACTCATTACATGATTTATAAAACAATCCAAATAAGCACTGTATAGAATACCCATGTAAAACACCCAATTCAACACCAAATTGGTACTCAAAAACCATTTTCTTAACAAATGTCACCCAAACCCAATTTCACAGAAACAACCAAAGAATAATAACATTTAAAACATTATTTTCAGCACTAATACAGTTCAATAAGGTCAACTAAATAATTAAAAGTCATCCCTTAATCGACCAATAAAAGATTTATATAAAAAAACACAAATTTCACATGAAATTGGCCCTTAAAATTCACTTGCATTACGAACACCACTAAAACCAATTTTTGCAGAACTAGATCAATGGTTTAAACATGAAAATATTATAAACACAGTAGCTATGTCACAAGGATTTCATACAAATTGGAATCACCTACCAAAGTAATGAAAACCCTTGAATCAACGTGCGAAAATCAAGTTGCACGACCACCGCACCAAGAGGGACTTAGAACAACCCTAAACCCACAAAATTGGACCAAGAAAACCCAAGGTTAAACCCTAGGTTTGAAACCCTACCTCCTGGTCATTTTTTACTTCAAGGAAAAGGGAAGAAACCCTTAGAAATTTGAAAGAGGAATGGAAGAGACTCAATTACTTGAGGTATCTTGAAAAATCACCCCTAATACACCAGTAGCTGAAATTTAAAACAGAAAAAACTTCAAGGGAGGTTTGAAGAATGATGAGGAGGTCATTTAGGAACTAGAATAGAGGAAAAAGAGTAAGAATTTTGAGAGTTATGATGGAAAGAACTTACCTCCTCAAAACTGCTCGATTTTCAAAACCCTAAGAAGTTCAGCACCCAATCGTGATGAAGAAGAGCTCCAAAGAGGGGAGAGAGAGGTTTGTCGTGCGGCAGGGTTCAATAGACATGTGTGAGGCTTAGAATCACTGAAAAAGACTTAAAATTAAATAAGTTATTAATTAATAAAATTTAATTTTTAAAACTGGAATTGGGATTTCGGGCAAGCTCAATCCCTTAAATAAATACCTATATACACCTTGGTTATGGATTTCTAAAGGCTCCAAACTACAATGGTGGTGTTAATTTGTCAGGGGAGACCATTTAGGAATTGGAATGGGTGAAAAATAATAAAAAATGAAAAAGTTATAAAAGAAAAAAAAAATATTTTTAAATCTGGAATTGGGCTCACGGTTTAGCCCAATTCACGAAAACTCCTCCATTCCACCATAAAAGTTTGAGAAACCCCAAAAACAAATCATAAATGGAAATTAAATGAAATATAACTTTAAAATAAGTCATGTATGTGACATCTTCTCAGCTTACAATTCTTTGTTATTGTTGAGGAGAATTCCATTGATAGAGTACACCAGATCCGCCCCCTTCGCAATGGGGTATAACTTGCATGGTGGGGGTATGATGAAGTATGGATCCTCCTCTTCAGTTACTACTTGTGGAATATCTTCTTCAAAATCCAATGGTTTCTCCAGATATGCTGCATTAAAAGAATAATCAATGGGATATTCAAAATTTAAATATAAAGCATTAATTTCAAAATCTTCCCTTTTAATGTAGGCATCTTGTAGATTTGGTTCTTCAGGAATATTCGCTTGAATCTCTTCATGGGCTTTCTCAAGTAGATGATCATTGTACTCAGGGAGCTCCAGGTTTTCCTCAACAGGTGCAATTTCTTCTTCTTCCTCCAAGGCAGAGAAAAGACTATCTAATTTCTGTAAAACATGGCGGAGTGACATAAATTTCAGATTTAATAAAACCAGAAGAGATAGAGTCAATGAAAGGTTCAACTCCCTACGTTAGATCAGCTTCAATCTATTCTTGAGTTGAAAGTGACTCTTGGAATTGATTATCGCTTGATGGAGGTAGGTAGTCATGCCCCTCCACCTCGATTTTGGGTTCAACTTCTAGGATTTCTTTAGTGAAATTCGGGAAGTCCTGTGGCACTTCCTTCTTAGCCCTGAATCTTTGAATGTCAGATTTGAGTTCATCAGCCATGGATATCAAATCTTCAAGTGAGATCCATGTTGCAAGTCCTCTTTCCTTCTATTTGAACCTTATCATTAGAGCATCAACCCTTCCTTGGAGGGCCTCCTCAGTGTAGTCTGTTTCTTCCTCCTACATCTGTGAGTAATTATTCGATGCATAATAATTTGAATTTGAATGCATCATGGAAAAATATTTTTTTTTTGATTTTTTTAAAAAATAATAAAAACTATCTAAAATTTGAAAATACAAAAAGTAAACAACCGATTAGCTCCCCGACAACGGTGCTGGTTTTGACGCACGTCTGTCGTAGGGCGTGGCAAAAGTAATTTATTTTCCTAATGCAGCACAGAGGCTGACCAGGGTCGTCTCACTTGAGGAGCTTTATCAGTTGTTCACCTACTTAATCTATATCACCTAAACTAATTATTTGTTTCATGTATTTAATCTAGGAAGTTAATGAAATTTAAATGAAATAAAAGTTAAAACTATCATGCAGTGACAAAATGTAATTAAGGAAAAAGAACTTGGTCCTAGGGTTGGATAACACAGATTCATTCATTATTTATTTATTGTTAAAATTCATTTTGATAATTCATGTAGTGAAACCTCTTTAATGAATTACTTCCCATTTATTTATTGAGTGTGATTTTAGCATGCGTCCGGCACACCAAACAACACCTCCTCCAGTAGTCAAGTAGGGTAACACCTCAACCGAGAATGTTATTCCTAAAGGACACGGCTCCACCGTATGTTGTTTCATCCCTTAAGGCAACCACAACTCCACCGTATGAAGGGTTTGCCTAAGAGAAGGGAGGGGAAATGGATAAATCAAGGGAAAGGAATTGATTTGGAAATAGTGTCGTGGTGGAAGACCGCTGCACCCGTGCAATATTCCCACCTCCACCACAAATTGAATAAAAACATTTTGAATTGAAGCACAATAATAAAGAACACCGTGGAACCTCCCACATGGTCAAGCCTCGAGTTAGTCACTTTCCATGGAGAAGTGCATAGAGATCGCGATGGAAAGATGGAAGAGAGAAAGAAATTAGATTAACTTCGGAAAAGAAAGGCGGTGGAAAAGAAGGTGAAAACACTTTAATTAAAATATGAATGCATTACATGAGAAAATAAAACTAAAAAAAATAGAGAATGAAAAGAAAATTCCTATGTTAGCAGCATGTCCCTAGGCCTCCACTCCAACGTTGATGTCGAAATCTCCTTCAGCATGGGTGAACTCCTTATATAGGCCACGGGATTCCATCCTTCGGTCTTCAAATTTCAGATCTTCAAAATCTCTATTTAAGATTTGGTGCAGATTCTCTCCATTGAAAGATTGACCATGTTTGGCCCATTTAATGGCGACTTGTGCAATGATGTCTTCTATAAAGATCTTCAAAAATATGTTTTACATTTCATCAAAAAAAAATCATATTTATCCTACATGTGTATTAGGATATATCGACAATTAATGCTGAGCTTTTATTCCAGAGGAATGTTTCATTTTTTCTACCCCAAATTGTCAGCATCCATGGACCGCCTTAATGATGGAAAATCTTCAAGATCTTCAACAGCCTAACTCCTTATTTAATATTCTTTCACATAAAATTATAATCACATCAATTGAATATATTTAGACCGATTTATGATTAATTCATTGAGGTGGGGTCCACACGGTCATCAATAATAAATGTCCAACTTGATTGAATTGTTCAAACCCTTTCATGGTTGAATTTAATCATGGTCCAAAAACAAAAGATAAAGAAAATAAATATATTAACCCAATAAAAAAGGAATCACATCAATTGGATTTATATTTTAAAAGGTATGCGTGAATTACCAATGTGATCAAAATCTATCAATATTTCCAAATTAAGCAGTTTTTCAATTTTAGCCCAAAGCACATCATAAATCCAAAATTGTTGTAAATAACACAAAATGTTCAATTTTTAGAGATTAAATCATTGAATTAAATATAAAAAATGATGAAAATATTATCTCTATCACTAAGCTGAATCAACAAAATAAGAGATCAACTACCCAAGAAAAGAATCTCATGCCAGTAAGAAATCTCAGAATAAAGGCCCATTAGATCTTATCAAAGGCCTTACTTACTCATGTCCAATTTAATAACAGTTTTAGAGCCAAAGGTCTTCTGTTCAGTCTCACCTATACTTTCATGAGCCAAACCGATCGCACCTTGTATCGACCGACCTTTCATGAAGTCGGGTTGCTCTTTAAAGACCAAACTAGGAAGATAGACTGCTATTATTTTGTTAAGGATGGTATGCCACCACATTGTATGGCGCATTACACATGCAGATTGGGTGATATTGATTGAGAGAAATGGGGTTTTAAACCTTCAGAATAAGAACAATCTTTGTGGAACATGCAACTCTGGATAAATTCCCCCCATGGAAGCAATCCTAAATTGCTAGCACCAGTCAACTTAACAATGTCCGAGGCAGCCTTGAAGAAGGAGCATGAGATGTCGTCCGGCCCAGGAGCACTCTTTGGATTGAGAGTCCAAACAGCATCGCGAATCTCCCACTCCCCTGGGATATCCTTCAGGCTATCATTTTCCCTCTTAGAAATGCTATGTGGAATAACCTCAAAGATCTCCATAGTTCATCTTGGGTACCCTTATTGCATGCACGGGTTAGGACCTTTTAGTAGAGATTTGAAGTGATCATCCGCCATCACCCCCATCGCATCGCATTCATTCAAGAATGACCCATCTTCCATAAGAATATTAGGTCTCGTAAATCTGCGTTTGATACGTGCGTGAAAATAGTCGGTGTTACGGTCGCCTTCCCAAAGCCATCTGACCCTTGATTTTTCTTGGGTTGTACGTTCCTATTTCAATAATGTTTCGGCTAGAACTTCCTTCTTGTTCTGAAGGTCGGTGAATAATGGCTCATCCCATTCATTTTACAAGATGGCCTCCATTTGTTCAATCTCTCTGCTAATCACCTCCAGGTCATGCCCACATGGAGGCTGACTCCTACTCCTTGTTTGAAGTCCTTCTTTAATGTGCCTGAACTTGTTGTGCAGGATTATCCACGAATTTCCCTGGGAGGGCATATTCCATGATTACCTCACAACATCATAGAACCCCTGAATCTTCCACCCACAAGTGAGAAAAAATGAAGTTCTCACCACAGAAAAATCTGGGAGAGAGACAAAGCAATACGCAGTGGTGAGTGATCTGACGAGCCGTGGACAAGATGAGATAACTTAATGTTTGGGTACAAGGAAAGAGCATGACTGTTCACTGGGAACTTGTCCAAGTGACACCAGGTCATGCATCCACCTCTGATTGTTGCACCATGTAAACTGATCTCTAACTTAACTGGCGTCTGACACCCCTTTGTTGGCCATGAACGAAATAAAATCCTGACTGGCCCTCCTGGGAAAGACACCACCACCTTTCTTCTCCTCGGGACTCGCCACAATGTTGAAATCACCACTGATCAGCCAAGGAAGACTTCCCGGATCAAAGGAGCTTAGGTCACGTCAAAGGCTCTCCTGAACCTGCGCATCACATTTGACATATGTAAAAGAGAATATGAAGCATTGAGACCCTATCGTGATTTTAGTGTTCAAACATTGATCTGAGGATGAGAGTAGATCGATCAAGATATTGTATTTCCAGAATATCCATATATGCATGTTGGTCAGATTAGCGTGCAGAAAGTCTTGGACTCTTAGCTTTAGTGCATACTCCCAAATTTGGGAGGGCTCTTGTTTAGGCTCCAGAATGGCCACAATTGAGGCAGAGTTGTTGTGTGAAGTTCGTTTGAGAGAAAACTTGATTTAACCTGTGCCCCAATTCAATAGGCATTCTAGATGATTAGCGTTGAAATTACAAGCGAAGACGTCTGGTTTTGGCCCCGGAACCACGACCATAAGAAGGAGAAGGTGACATTGCAACCATCTTACCCTTGGACTTCGACCTAGTATAAACTCCATGATGCTGACGTTTGCAGCGCTCCACAGGAGAGCGAGCAGGCCTTGAGCTCCAATTTTTGAGTTGGGCCACGGAGACTAGAGATAGGGTAACTGCAGTCCATCCTTAAGGATGGGAATTCGACCACCGGAGAAGAAGGAGAGGGAGGCAGCTACTGGGGGTGAATGGCGAGCTCTTCGGGTTGAATTTCGCAGATGCTGATGATCGAGAGAAAAGATAGGGCATGAAAAGATGCACTGTTACACATAGCAGGGTGTCGAGGCGAAAATCCTGAGGGGCCCGGGACCCGGGGAAGTCGTGAGGAGGACGATCCAGGGGAGAATGGAACCAAAGCCAGATCCGGGGGAGCCACACCCTTATGATGCCCAGGCTGAGAATGAGATGAAGACTCGGACGCCGGAGAGGAGATAACCGCCTTCCCCTGAGAGCAAACACCAGAGTCCAAGCGAGTCAACAAGGAAAATCCAGAGTCCAGCGGGGGCAGATCTGCCTGATTAACAGGAGGATTCGAATGTCCACTGTCCGAAAGGTTCCGACGATGTCTACGACAGATAGGCGAGGCGTGACCTTGGATTTGACACCACTAGCAGAACTTCGGAGGCGAAGAATAAACCAGAGGCTAAGACAATCCTTCATCCCTTCGATGTGAAGAAGAACCCTAGCCAGAAGCGGAAGGGCGAGATCCGTCCCCACGCACATCCGCGCCGTCACAGTTTCCTCTAGACATAAGGTATGATCATCAGCACATAGGAAGGACCCCAAGGAGTCTCCAATGCCTCATAGGAATATGAGATTCATAAATGGAAGGGGGAGACCAAGTAGGGAGATCCAGACCGCCACATGAGAAGAACCCTTTCCAGAGTGAGATTCCATCCACCACCGGGATAGATTGAAACGCCATCGTCCAATAGTTTGAGGGATTTTGCACCAAGCTTTTACAAAGTCGTTCTGGGAGGCCAGCACAATACAGAAGGCTTTGCGATTCAGGGCCGACACCTTCGCCGGGAAGTCCAAATCCCACGAGTTCACTGAAGGAGATAACCGTATCCCCTTCCCCTCTTCATTCACGTGACACACATAAGTGAGAGCGAAGAGATCTCCTCTACCACCTAGGTACTTTGCTTCGATTCTTATAAAATTGGGTTAATGACGATTTAGGATCAAAACACTTATTTAATACAGTTTTGATCAAAAAAAAACATGAAAAACGCCAACAAAGAACCAAATGCATTATAAATTTTAAATTGAATTGAAATTTAACTTTAATCTAAAATAATGCAAGTCCTTAACTGGAATTAGGACCATGTTTTTGTACTCAACTGTCATTGCCCCATAAAATTATGTCTTTATCTGGTTTTACTTTAATTTTCTTTTCCCAATTCATTCTTTGACATGATTCCATGTACTTCATCTCACGAGTTTTTTTATTTAGGGTTCATGGGAATTTGGGGGTTTCACCATGATATGGGGAAACACCCGAAACTCATGGGGCTTTAACCCTTGAGTGCAAGAGGGGCCGTTTATGTGGGAACCACACCCAATTAGAAGTTGTGGCTTTATCTCATGGATTCTCGGTATGTGTTCACATTACTAGGGATTCGATATATTGTATTTTTATTATCTTTATAAGTTTCTAATATATTATGGATGGCTCCTTAAGTTTCCAGAAGTTGTATTTCATGGGTAGTATTGTAGTTGAAAGGAGCAACGGAATGATAAACACACAACCATAAAAACAACGGGCTGAACTGGAACTGTGATTCTATATTGCAAGATTCGAAAAACAGAATAAATAATGCATAATTGTAAAAGGGACGCAATGATTTAACGTGCTTCGGTCCCTTAGAGGACCTATGTGCACGGCAAGAACACCACACTCACAAACATTGTTTTATTACTTTCAAAACAAAGCAATGCAGTACAATACAATCGGATCCGCAAGAAATCAAAGCAGTACAATACAATCGGATCCACGAGAAGGAAACACTACTGGAATGGGAGGTTTTCCCCACACTTCTTTTCCAACAGTTTGCTTAAACCGTTGGTAAAGAAGGGCCATGACACCCTACCAACGGTTTTTAAAAACCGTTGGTAATGTTTTACCCCAAATACACTCGGCCGCACCTCTCCCCCATTCACGACAGAACCCTAAATCTACAGCGCTCGGCTCCTCTCGCGACTTCCCCCATCCGAACCGCTGAAACCCCATCAGATTCATCTCAAATCAGGTATTTTCTTCTTTATACACATAAAATATTTAAGTGCTACCTTGTTTTTATTGTTATTCATCTAATATTTTAGTTTTAAGTTTTGATTTTGATGTGTATATCATTTTTTGTGTTTTGATTTAATCTAGACTTTCTCCATTCCAATCCATTTAATTAATTAAATCTTTAACCCTCCATCGAAGAAGAAACATCTCAAATTCATTGTTGTTGGATTCCAGATTTTCTAAGTATGTATTTTTATGTTTTTTCTTCATCTTGTAATTAATTGTTACTTGGAAATTTATTTATATGTGTTTATTAATTTTTAGCAAAGTTTCTATGAATGTTTTCCTTGAAATTCCTTGTGAAATATTATTTAACCCTATTCTCATTGAATTGAACAAGTCATGAATTTGATGACTATAATTTTGACATCTTTCAAGTATTTATGAATTATTCAATTCCATGACTGTTTGGATTTATTTTCAAAGAATATTTAAAAAATGAATTCTTGAAATTGAGTCTTTGTCTCGAGTTTTTATTCAAAGAAAGAAATAAATCGATTTGCATGAAATGATTTGACCTATTTAATGTTTTCTAAGTAGTTTCAAATGATTTAATTTGTGAAATGACAATGAACCCTCTTGGAATGATTTTTTTAAAAGAGATTTCTTTGGTAATTTTAAATTAGATATTTATTCATGTGGAAATAGGTTGTAATCCCATGTTTTGAATTAATATTGAGAATTTTTAATTATAAAACATCCTTTAATGCGTTTGGGATGTTTTGAAATAAATGATTTTTTAAAGGCCTGTTTAGAATTACATGTTAGTTTTTGGAAGGAAGTTGGTATAGATAACCTTTCTAAATATTGAATTAAATAAGGGGTTTTGAATTGAATTAAAGATTTTTTACCACTCAGTTGGAACTTTATGAAGATCCTCAATTGTAATAATTCATTAATGTAACTTGCTCAATTCTTGTAATTACAATTGATGGATGTTGAAAATGGGATTATTCACATCGATGGAGATTGGGGTGAGATTGAGATATGATTTGAGGTCTGAATAATATGATTGATATTGATAAGGATCCTCATTGTGATCCTCATAACTTCATTATCTTACTCACCTCTTTTGACTAGTCATGGTGACTTAGATAGTTAGATGGGAAAATCTAGATTTATGATTCACTAGTGGACTCATACCTCATCTAGTGGAATCCACTACTGGAAATCTGGGTTTTCCCAACACTCCTATACCAATGGTTCATCAAGGAGGCCTTTACCAACGGTTTCATAAAACCATTGGTAAAGGCAGACATAGGTAATTTAAAATGGATTTCGAAAGATATTTCATAAATGATTTAATCTTGAGGAAAGTGTTTTATTAAAATGATACTTTTTTTAATAAGGCTTGTATAATGTAATTTGTTATAGTACACTTGTTATGTGACTATGTTTGGTATTTAGTAACACATGAGATAACTGGTGTGTGAGAATGTGTTATGAAAGAGATTCCATGGTAGGTTCAAGATTATATTTACGTTTTGAGCCTATTAATGAGTTGTTTTAAAGATATTTTGAGATATTTACCTTATGTTTATTGGTGAAAAATGGGAGCTGTAGAGGTGGTTCATGATTAGGACATATAATTACTCCTAAACATGTTGATAAACCATGCATAGTAGTGAATTCTTGAAATGTTTGATGTTTATATTCCTTTTTTATTTGGAGTTTCTTTTGATGCTGAAGTTTCTTATTGATACCTATGATGGGAATTTATTTTAGTTTCTAAATCGGCCGATACTCCCCCACCATGCACAGTGTATGCAACCTCTACCCTTATTTAATCATTATGTTTACACAGCCTATGCAACCTCTACCCTCATTTAATTAGTGAACTCAAGTCATTAATTCAAGCCTTCATTCTCATTAGCATGTAAGAAATTGACTGATGTATACCCATCCTCACATGATTTCATACCTTAGATAGTGTCCAACATATGGAATACGAGCTTTTGAATTCATCAGTTAACCAGGATCATATATTCCATTCCCCCCAAGATGACTGTACTAATATAACTTTAGGTTCAATTAAATATGGTTCTCATTATACGTTTTATATTATGTATCCTTCTTGTCCAATACTCAGTTTTATGAGGGTGGGGTGCTTTTCACTAGCGATGTTGGCATGTGTAGACATCCATAAAAATGTTAGATAAGTCACAAGTTTAATTCAGTAATGTTGCTGTCATTGACATACTTTATTATTAATCTCAAAATTATAAATAAATGTTTTGTCTATACTTTATGAAATTAAATCTTTTTACAATCCATGAACAACCTATTAGTGTAGAACCCTAAAATTTATTCACCAATGAGGTGCGCTTGACTTGAGGAAGTAATTGGGTAATGAAAGGTATGGCCATAGAGGTGCCAATAATGAGTTAAGGAACATGGGTGAATGATTTGGGATGTCTATAACACATAATGGGACCTGAGGCATGTGCCTCTTATAGACCTAATGAAAATGAATATAAATAAATTTTATTTTAATTTTTGAGTACTTGTTCTTTACATTATTTTAATAGTTCTCTACATCGACTAGAAACCTCTTCCTTTATCGTTTACTTAAATGTATTTTCTATTAAAGTTCAATCCTATTGAATTGTTTATGAAAAAATGACTTAAATAAATTATTTTTACAGAATGGACAGAAGTTGGATGTATGAAACCGATCGGATCTCAAGCGATTTTTCAAAACAATTTGGAGAGCTTTATAGATTTTGCATTTCACAATGCTTCAAATAGTGGTCGCATACACTGCCCATGTTCCAATTGTGTTGGTAGACCTTGGTTGAGCTGTGAAGAAGTCAGCTACCACAAAACCAAATATGGTTTTCAAGCAAGCTACTTTGTGTGGTATCACAATGGGAAGAAAATGAAATCTCAAATTGGTGATGATCGAAATGAAAAGACTGGAATGGAGAATTTGTTAGATGATCAGTTTTTGTTTATTCGTCATCATGAAAAAGAAAGGATTTCGACTCAAGAAGACTTTGATATGAGGAAAGATGATGCATCTAGTGAAAATGATGATATTGATAGGGTGAAAAAATTGAATGATGCTGCCACAACTTCAGTATATCGACAATGCGATAAAATGAAAAAGCTGGAATTTTAAATCTGATTGTTTCATGGGAAAACTATGTATGGGATTTCTAATACAGAAATCGATTACATTCTTACCCTCTTGAAGGATTTAATTTCAGATTATGCAGATATTCCCTCAAACCACTATATATCATGGAAGTTAGTTGAGGAACTTGGATTTTCAAAAAAACAAAATTCATGCTTGACCAAAAGATTGCAGTTTATTCTAGGAGGAAACCGATGAACAAAATGATTGTATAAAATGTGACACATCTCGCTGGAAGTCAAAATCTGATGGAACACCATCCCGCATTCCGCAAAAAGTAATGTGGCACTTTCCATTGATCCCCAGACTCCAAAATATTTTTATGTCTGATGACATATCAATAAAAATGAGATGGCATGATATCGAGAGAAAGAAGACTAATGATGAGTTGGTTCATCCTGCAGATGGATTTTCATGGCAGAGATTTGATGCTCGACATCCTGATTTTGTAGCTGATGTGCGTAATGTGAGGTTGGGTCTTTCATGCGATGATTTTAATTTGTTTGGGCAGATGCTTACTTCGCACAACACATGACCAGTTTTTATACACATTTATAATCTTCCCCCATGGTTGTGTATGAAAAAACCTTTCACTTTCATGAGTATACTCATATCTGGTCCCTCTGATCCCAACATTGATATTGATGTATACATGAAACCTTTAATAAAAGAGTTGAAACTTATTTGGGATGTGGGTGTGCGCACATACAATTCATGTTCAGAAGACATATTTCAGATTCGTGCTACGCTTATATGGACGATCAATGATTTTTCGGATTATGCAATGATGTATGGATGGAGCACGAAGGGAAAACTGTCATGTCCAGTTTGTATGAAGAATACACGATCCAGAAGACTGAAACATCGCTGTAGTTTTAGTTTTATGGGACATTGACAATTCTTGCCAAAGGATCATCCATATAGAATGAATCATTGAAGATTTGATAATACCATAGAGACCGATGATCCACCTCAGCGTGTGTCTGGAACTGATGTGCTTAATAAATTGAAAGATTTCAGTTTTTCATTCAGGAATGGTCAAATGAAATCTGGAAAGAGAAGGAATGTTTCCACTGAAACCTGTTACAATTGGAGGAAGAGGAGTATCTTTTTTGATTTTCCTTTTTGGTCAACCAATTTGTTACGTCATTACTTAGACATAATGCATATTGAAAAGAATATATACGAAATGTTGCTTTCGGTTCTTCTAAATATCAAAGGGAAGACAAAAGATGATTTATGATCTCTGCGTGACTTGGTGGATTGGGGCATCAGACCAGAATTGCATCCTGTGCGTATCAGTGAAAATAAATGAAAACTTCCATGTGCCTCTTATGTGATGACACCTATGGAAAAAAACAATTTATGGAAGTATTAGAGACTATTAGAGTTCCTGATGGATATTCAAGCAACATATCTAAACTGGTCAACAGAAGAGAGTTAAAGCTAAAATCTTTGAAGACTCATGATTATCATGTTCTACTGCATGAGTTGCTTCTAATAGAAATCTATCATCTTTTGTCCAATAATGTAATGGTGACTATTATTCGGTTGTGCCATTTGTTTAGAGATCTTTGTGCTAAAAATTTGTCCAAGTCTTTCTTGCAAAAAATGTTGACATATACCCCATTAATTTTGTGTGAGTTGGAGAAAATATTTCCTCCATTATTTTTCACATGCATGCTGCATCTGACTGTCCATATTACCACTGAAATACTTCTCGGAGGACCTGTTTCTTTTCATTGGATGTATCCAAATGAAAGAAATATGTACACATTAATGTCTTATGTCTGGAACAGGAATCATCCCGAAGGTTCTATCGTGAATGGTTACTTGGCTCAAGAATGTATGGATTTATGATCAATGTATCTGTCTGATCTTACTATAAGAATGAACAGACCAATGAGAAATGAAGAAGAACAATATGAGCAAATTGAACCCAATTTTACATCAATTCCTCAAACAGGAGGAATTCCTGGATCATATACATTGAAACCATTAGGCCATGAAGAGCGGGAGATGGAACATCACACAGGTTTGTTCAACTGTGATTTGTTTGATGACTATATCAGGTAACTAAATTGAATACGTATATCTTATATATATATCTGTTAAACTATTAATATTTTTTATCTACATGGAACATAAAACAATGATAAATAGAAAGCATCCTTCTTTATCTTTGAGAAGGAGGGAGACTTTGCATAGATTGTTATGCCAGTTCATCAGATAGTAGACCGCGATTTGAAAATGTGGGTTATTATGGAGTCGTTGAGAAAATAATAATATTGGATTATTACTCTCATGGACGAGTCACAATGGTGAAATGTCATTAGTTTGATTCGATGACGAGACGCAACAAATTTATTGATGATTGTGGATTTAGAGTAATTAATATGACTCACACTCTTGCTACCGAAGAACCATATGTGTTGGCATCAATGGCATACAAGTTTTTTATGTCAAAGACCAACTTCGACCTGAATTTGGTGTCATAGTTGAAGTAATTCCAAGACATATTTTTGATGATGGTGATGATGGTGATGATGGAATTGACACTTTCCCTAGTGCCATTGGAATCAATCCATTTATTTCTTTTGATGAATCCAATAGCTCAATTGTCAGAGTTGATTGTGAACCTGAAATTGTGGTTGAAAATATATATAATCATTCATCCATGTTCTCAATTCTTTTGGTTTACCACAAGTTGGGTTGTTAAGGTTGGTAATATTCATATTGATTTAGTATTGATCACAAATATGTTTTAACTGACTTGACCGTTATGTTAATTTTCAATGTTTATTGGTTGTAGTTTTATTTGAATTGCATTTTCTAATTTGGAATTGAACTGTATTCAAACCTAGTCAAAAAATATTTCTAACTTGGTGAACATTACAACTTGTATGATTTATTAAATCCATTTAAGCTCTTCTAAAACAATTGATAGCTAAATTACCAATGAATCCCCCTATTCCCTCAAATATTTAGTTTTTTGGGTTACACATTAGTTTCCATTTTCTAATTAATTACATATTTGTTAATGAAATATTTTTCCTTCAGTGCTCCAATTCTGACCCTGAAACGACCCCTTTCATTCATCAGCCCAGCCATTGTCTCTTCAATTATCATTCTTAGGAGATTTCATATTGATTTCCTCATTGCATCAAAGTTTGCTACATAGTCGGGTAAGTATTCCTTCTTTAATTTAATATAGAAATCTTCCACTGTTATCCCTATTGATTTAATATAGCTTACGTTGATGCCAGTATCATTTTCATTGACTACATGAACTGTATACTAATTTCTTGAGTTTATAAGATAGATCATATGTAATGGATTGTGGTAATGTATAACATTATTATGTTGAAATCCTTGACAATTAATTAAAAAGATAAAAAATATCAACATGCAATCGACATTGACGCGTAAAGAGGTGAGGTTTCAAATAATACTACTCAGGAAACAATAAAAAATGGGTTTTCTTATTTTTATTATGTGTACCTTAAACTATTCTATTTTTTATCATTCAACTTACATACATATTTTCAATATTTACACTTATGCATGCTCTGGATCTTTTGAAACCAATAATGCACCTGAATGACTAACACCAATAGGAGCACGCACAACATTATCAAATATACCCAGTGATGGTAAATTCTTCTTGCATTGTCCACTGAATTATGTTTTCTTCAATTATGCAAAAAAAAAATACAAAAAACATATAAAACTATCCACTCTGTCTAACATTTAAGATTCTTGCTAAAATCTCAATATTTTATTGTATGGACATTATGCATAGAATCACATTTTTCCCCTTGTACTCGTCATTAAATGTTTACTATGTTGTTTCACTATTGTCTAATTGTTTTATGAGTATTCATGAATATGACAATAGGAATAGGTAATGACTGTCTGTATTGTGTCGTAAAGCTGGGAAGTGAACCTCTGTTTCGACCCTCATCTGCTTGCAGGTAATTTCTGCATAATGTTTCTGAATTCAGTATGCAAATTCAAGATAATAGAATGTTTTCCCTTAGATTCGTATGAAGTAGTTGATACTTTTGTAAAAAATTTTCATTTATCATATGTTCATTGCAATTAAAAAAATTTAGGACAGACTTGTGGATTCTGGTTTTACATTTGTAAAAGGCGAAACTGAAATATTCCCTCTAGAGAAACATCCTATAGATCATTGTAAAACCCATGGACACATCCAATGAATTTTTTTTCATGATTTTATATCCAAGGTATGATATCTATCTTCTTATATACAGGGTATCTGTACTTTAATTCCTGGCTATATTTTTTCTTCAACAGACATGTTTGCTCATAAAATGCTTCCAAGGTCTGCTTATGTTGTCTTCAAAACAGGTTTTAAGGTTATTCGTACTATTTTCCTCATCCCATCTCTATAGAAACATTTAATGACTTCAGGACTGGAAAGTCTCTATACCTTTAGTATCCACAATCCAGTGAACCCATAGTTGATGTGTTTTAAATGACTGCTATTTTCACTATTTTCTCATGTATGTCACTACTGCGGGAAATTATATTAAACCTGAAACATTTTAGTCGACAGTATCTGTAAATTCAATATCATGTTTCATACCTTAATTCCTATAGTTTTTATTATTACAAATCAGTTGTACAATTTAACTGTGATCTATAATGTTGAGGGGAGCATATATAATGCCTTAGTCTGTGAAATTGATTCTTTGTTTAACACTGCAAGTCTGAGTGAAGACAATGCCTTCATGGAGTTGATAACCTAATGTATTAGTGACATGAAAAAGGTGTTAATTTACTATTTCATAACATATATGAATTGCATTATATTAACATGAAGCTGGTTCTCATCTATCAGTTTAAGGAATGTGATTTATAATTATAAAGTTTACCAACTGAGTAGTGGGTGATTTTATTTTGATTAAGTTCATAGTTTATTTCACTTATAGAGTTATCTGTTGACTGACTTCAATGCTGATTATGCATTCAGGCACAATGTCTCACTAACTAATGACTCCACACAACCATCAATTGATGCCACTGATCTTCATATTCAAATAAAGGATAACTTCAAATAAACACATAAAAAGTGGACTACAGGTATGACTTGTAGTACTTATCCGTTTTTTAAACACATTTTCTGCAATCTTTATGTTTCAAAAAGCCTGTTTCAAATAATTTATCCACTATTATTTCTACCTATACTGTAGTTTAGTAATACACTGTAATGAAATTTTATAATCATAAAATAGATAATCGATTTTCTGTTTAATAATTTGTATTTAATAGTTTATGTTTACTGAAATATAAACATTATAACTGATGGATTTTGTGTTTAGAATGAATGGTTATTTGTTTAAAACAGATTCTTATTTGTTTTAATAAATACTATTTAATAATTTCCATTAACTAAATTATGTTTAACAATTTTTTTAAACCATTTCTGTTTATTAAATTCGGTTTAATGAAAGTAGAAATGATTATTCTGTTTAATAATTTATCCACATGATGGGAAAATGATATACATTAAAACAGATGGTTATTCTGTTTAATATTTTGTGTTTAATTTATGTTTAATAATTTCTGTTCAATTTCAGTTTTAATAATTTGTGTTTAATTAAATTATAAACATTAAAACAGATGGTTATTTTCTTAAAACAGATGTGTATTTATTTTAATAAAAATCATTTATTTCAATGATATAGAAAAAATGATAGATTTTTTATGATTCATCCAAGGTATTGAATATATCAGTTGGGTTTGAATATATCAGTTTGGTTCTTGCTGGGGTAATTGAATGGACTTGTGTTCTTACCGGTATGTTTTTATTTACTTTGAAACACCAATATATTTTGTCAAATTCATGGGTTAGATTCATATGAAATAGGTTTTTGATAAATTTCCGGTGTTTTTAATTTGTTGATATGAAATCTTTGAAATAACCAGTTGCTGAGTATGGGTCACCCATCAGTGAACCCACTGATAAATCTTTGGCCACTTAATACTCTGCATTAACTACCCTGGATGGATAGAGATCCTAGATGGGACCAAATAAAAAAATTCTAACTAAATTGAAGACCAACAAAAAGCCTCAACTGGTGACGCAATGGGACTATTATTGAAACCACAATCTATGATTTGTATAATTTCACATCATATTCATGTACATTCTACTACCATTTTAATAATTAGGCAACTCATAAACTCAACTCTTTCATGATTATTGTGGATGAATTTTTTGTTATCTAGACATGATTTCTTCCAGAAAATAACTGAGATAAATCATAGCTATCATTGGAATATGAGGAAGATGGAGTTGATGGTGTATAATGTAATTGTGGTATATTATCATTCATTATGTAGAGTGAAACTGTGTTTTTTTATTTCTATAAACATCAAATTGTTTGATTAACCTTTATCTTTGTGATATATTACATATTTGTTTCAATAGATATATATATGATATATTACATATTTGTTTCATGGTGGATGTTTTTCATTCATGTTTTCATGTTGGGAGTATTTCATTCTGATGAACGTTACTCATGATAGAGGAGAATAATGCTGGATGTTTATTATTATATTGGAGGTTTTTGCTACTGGAAATTTATGCTGGAGGTTTTTGCTGATGGATGTTTTCCTACAGATTTATTATCTTGGGTATTTCATGTTGGACGTTAATTCAATCTGGATGTTCTGTTGTATTTTACATTTTTCAAGATACTGGACGGTTTTCATCTGTTTTTGATTACCAAGTTATCTCATGTTGCTGGACGGTTTTTGATTAGTAGGTTTTTTCATGATACTGGACAGTTTTTAGTGATGGTTTTTGAAGATTCTGGATGTCTTTTCATGTTGCCATATGTAATTCAATTATTTTTACATTTCTCAGTTTTATTATTTCAATCACTGTGTTTTGTTTGACTTATCTTTCATTTTTTATTCAACATTATTGTTTCTTCTTTACTTTTATGAATATTAATCTCTTATTAGTAGAAGAATACTCTGCAACAGATGAACTATCTCACACCTGGAGATCTTAAAACTCTCTGCCATCTGGATATCTTTACTCTGGTATGAGTTTGTTTAGTCTGGTATTCAGAAAATTACTTACTTCTTTGGGTTGAGTTTGGAAAGCATGAAGCAAACTTAAATGAGAGTGATTATTTATTCACTACTGGAAAACAAACTTTTCCCAACACTTGTATACCAATGGTTCTTTTGAACCGTTGGTATAAGTGATCTTTACCAATGTTTTTCATAAACCATTGGTAACGATCTGTAAAAATTGAGTTTCCCCAATGGTTTGATGAAACAGTTGGGGAAGATGGGTAAAAAATGAGTTTTCCCAGCGGTTTCATCAAACCGTTGGGAAAGATGGGAAAAAAATGAGTTTTCCCAACGGTTTGTAAAAACAGTTGGGAAAAAGATTCCCCAAATTCGCCTAAGTCAGGCAGCCCCCTCCCCACGATTCCAGAAGCAGTGTGCGGCTCTCTTAGAAGTGATTCTGACTCGTAGAAGACCTTGAGAAGCCCCAACATAGGTGCACATCTTCCATCAGATCAGCTACCAGGTTAGACTCCTTCCACCTTTTCTCAAGGATATCCTTCCACCTCTTCTCATGGATATCCTTCTATTCTTCGTTATTACCAATTTTTAGGGTTTTTGGAAAATTTTATGATTCACTACTCCACAAATTGTGTACTCAAATCACTACATCAGTGTACACATTGTCCAATTAATGTTTTCATTACACATATACATTTATAAGGGCATGGTGTCTCTTTATTGTGTTCTAATTTTAAAGATTCATAGTGTTTTTTTAATCTCAATGCTTCAAATATTACGGCTTCATGTATATGAACTCATTAGAAATTGTTTGTAATATTTATTCATATTATTTCATGAAAATCACTCCTTTCATTAAGATCATGTCAAACATGAAGATCTTGTTCATATTAATTTTAGTACACTATGTGTATTACATAACAAGTATGTATCATGTTTCTATAAAAATCTATATATTTATATAAAATGACACACAGTTCACTTATCCTTTGCACAATAGAACATATGGAGTATCTTCATGAACTTTGAAAAATAGTATGCGGTCCCTAATTAGTACTTCTTCCTTCTTCATGAAACTAATTCACAGAATGTCAAATTCGCTATATTAGTGAATATTAGTTTTCCTAATATAACCATTAATCATTCTGCCTTCAACATCATACATGAGTTATTCAATCACCTTTTTAAAACACAATGAACATTTTCACTGATTTGGGGTTCCTCAAAATGTTTGGGAAAATCAGAAAAACACATGTATTGAACCATGTTTCTCATATGGTTTCATGGATACAAGTTCATCTAAAAAATCATGACTGCGTGGTTCAAATATCATGAGGACCATGAGATTATTATTCTTCACACAAATGAAGTTGTTTTCTGCAACTATGTGTTTTTGTTTTCACTTTTGATTTGGATGAAAGGGGAGATTTGTGGTCATTAATCATGGTTGTGGTTGGTCATTTAGGATGTAAGATATTATGACTTCATTTTAATTGATATATCCAATATTATTATTGATTTATGTTCAATTTTATTATCTTTGACAAGTGATGTTGTTTAATAAGTTGTTATTAATGGTAGTAATAATGACGATATGGTATAAGGGTTCACATGGTGTGTATAAGGGTTCACATGGTGTGTATAACGGTTGACATGGTGTCTAAGTGGGGTGACAGTAGGGCTATCCAGGTGGGGTTGGGGGGGGGGGGGTAGGGCTGTCCAAGAGGGGTGGAGGTAGGGCTGTTCAAGTGGGGTGGGGAGGGTGTGCAGATGGATGAAGCTCATAACTATAAACTCTCTTTAAATTCTGGAAGTATGAAAATGTATAGGTACATTCGTGATAATTTTTTGGTGGGATAACAAAAAAAAGTGTTTGATGTTTTTACTCCTTTTTTATTTGGAGTTTCTTTTGATGCTGTTGTTTCTTATTGATACCTATGATGGGAATTTATTTTAGTTTCTAAATCGGCTGAGACTCCCCCACCATGCACAGTGTATGCAACCTCTACCCTTATTTAATCATTCTGTTTACACAGCCTATGCAACCTCTACCCTCATTTAATCATTGAACTCAAGTAATTAATTCAAGCCTTCATTATCACTAGCATGTAATAAATTGAATGATGTAAACCCATCCTCACATGATTTCTTACCTTAGATAGTGTCCAACATATGGAATACGAGCTTTTTAATTCATCAGTTAACCAGGATCATATATTCCATTCCCCCCAAGATGACTGTACTAATATAACTTTAGGGTCAATTAAATATGGTTCTCATTGTACATTGTATATTATGTGTCCTTCTTGGACAATAATCACTTTTATGAGGGTGGGGTGCTTTTCACTACCCATGCTGGCATGTGTAGACATCCATAAAAATGTTAGATAAGTCACAAGTTTAATTCAGTAATGTTGTTATCTTTGACATACTTTATTATTAATCTCAAATTTAAAAATAAATGTTTTTGTCTATACTTAATGAAATTAAATCTTTTTACAAGCCATGAACTACCTATTAGTGTAGAAACCTAAAATTTATTCACCCATGGAGTGCGCTTGACTTGGGGAAGTAATTGGGTAATGAAAGGTATGACCATAGAGGTGTCAATAATGAGTTATTGAACATGAGTGAATGATTTGGGATGCCTATAACACATGATGGGACCTGAGGCATGTTACTCTTATAGACCTAATGAAAATGAATATAAATAAATTTTAATTTAATTTATTAGTACTTGTTCTTTACATTATTTTAATAGTTCACTGCATCGACTAGAAAATTCTTCCTTTATCGTTTATATAAATGTATTTTCTATAAAAGTTCAATCCTATTGAATTTTTTATGACAAAATTACTTATATAAATTCTTTTTACAGAGTGGAAATAAGTTGGATGTATGAAATCGATCGGATCTCAAGCGATTTTAAAAACAATTTGGAGAGCTTTATAGATTTTGCATTTCACAATGCTTCAGATAGTGGTCGCATACACTGCCCATGTTCCAATTGTGTTTGTAGACCTTGGTTGAGCCGTGAAGAAGTCAGCTACCACATAACCAAAAATGGTTTTCAAGAAAACTACTTTATGTGGTATCACAGTGGGGGGAAAATGAAATCTCAAATTGGTGATGATCGAAATGAAAGGACTGGAATGAAGAATTTGTTAGATGATTGGTTTCCGTTTATTCGTCATCATGAAAAAGAAAGGATTTCGACTCAAGAAGTCTTAGATATGAGGAAAGCTAATGCATCTAGTGAAAATGATGATATTGATAGGGTAAAAAATTGAATGATGTTTCCACGACTCCAGTATATCGACAATGCGATAAAATAAAAAAGATGAAATTTTTAATCTGATTGTTTCATGGGAAAACTATGTATGAGATTTCTAATAGAGAAATCGATTACATTCTTACCCTCTTGAAGGATTTACTTCTAGATGATGCAGATATTCCCTCAAACCACTATATGGCATGGAAGTTAGTTGAGGAACTTGGATTTTTAAGAAACAAAATCCATACTTGCCTGAAATATTTCAGTTTATTCTGGGAGGAAACCATTGAAAGAAATGATTTTATAAAATGTGGAACATCCCGCTGGAAGTTAAAATCTGATGGAACATCATCCCGCGTTCCACAGAAAGTAATGTGGCACTTTCCATTGATCCCCAGACTCTAGAATATTTTTATGTCTGATGACATATCGATAAAAATGAGATGGAAAGATACCGAGAGAAAGAAGACTAATGATGAGTTGGTTCATCCTGCAGATGGATTTGCATGGCAGAGATTTGATGCTCGACATCCTGATTTTCCAGCTGACGTGCGTAATGTGCGGCTGGGTCTTTCATGCGATGGTTTTAATCTATTTGGGCAGATGCTTACATCGCACATCACATGGCCAGTTTTTATACACATTTATAATCTTCCCTCATGGTTGTGTATGAAAAAACCTTTTACTTTCATGAGTATACTCATATCTGGTCCTTCTGATCCCAACATTGATATTGATGTATACATGCAACCTTTAATAAAAGAGTTGAAACTTCTTTGGGATGTGGTTGTGCGCACATACGATGCATGTTCAAAAGACATATTTCAGATGCGTGCTGCACTTATGTGGACGATCAATGATTTTCCGGCTTATGCAGTGATGTCTCGATGGAGCACGAAGGGAAAACTATCATGCCCAGTTTGTATGAAGAATACACGATACAGAAGACTAAAACATCACTGTAGTTTCAGTTTTATGGGACATCGACGATTCTTGCCAAATGATCATCCATATAGAATGAATCGTCAAAGATTTGATAATACCATAGAGACCGATGATCCAGCTCAGCATATGTCTGGAACTGATGTGCTTAATGAATTGAAAGATTTCAGTTTTTCATTCGGGAAGGGTCAAATGAAATTTGGAAAGAAAAATAATGTTCCCACTGAAACCTGTTACAATTGGAGGAAGAGGAGTATCTTTTTTTGATTTTCCTTATTGGTCAACCAATTTGTTACGTCATTGCTTAGATGTAATGTATATTGAAAAGAATATATGTGAAATGTTGCTTTCGGTTCTTCTAAATTTCAAGGGGAAGACAAAAGATGATTTATGATCTCGGCGTGACTTGGTGGATTGGGGCATCAGTCTAGAATTGCATCTTGTGCGTATCAGTGAAAAGAAATAGAAACTTCCATGTGCTTTTTATGTGATGAAACCTACGGAAAAAAACAATTTCTGGAAGTATTAGAGACTATTAGAGTTCCTGATGGCTATTCAAGCAACATATCTAAACAAGTCAACATAAAAGAGTTGAAGCTAAATTCTTTGAAGACTCATGATTATCACGTTCTACTGCATGAGTTTCTTTCAATAGAAATCCGTCATCTTTTTTACAATAATGTAAGGGTGACTGTTATTCGGTTGTGCCATTTGTTTAGAGATCTTTGTGTTAAGAAGTTGTCCAAGTTTTTCTTGCAAAAAATGTTGACAGATGCCCCATTAATTTTGTGTGAGTTGGAGAAAATATTTCCTCCATCATTTTTCACACACATGTTGCGTCTGAATGTCCATATTCCCACTAAAATACTTCTCAGAAGACCTGTTTCTTTTCATTGTATGTAATCAAATTAAAGAAATATGTACACATTAAAGTCTTATGTCCGAAACAGGAATCATCCCGAAGGTTCTATCGTGAATGGTTACTTGGCTCAAGAATGTATGGATTTCTGCTCAATGTATTTGTTTGATCTTACTACAAGAATGAACGGACCAATGAGAAATGAAGAAGAACAGTATGAGCAAATTGAACCCAGTTTTCCATCACTTCCTCAAACAGGATGAATTCCTGGATCATATACATTGAAGACATTAATCCATGAAGAGTGGGAGATGGCACATCGTATAGTTTTGTTCAACTGTGATTTGTTCGATGACTATATCCAGTAACTAAATTGAATATGTATATCTTACATATATATTTGTTAAACTATTCATATTTTTTATCTACAGGGAACATTAAACAATGATAAATAGGAAGCATCGTTCTTTATCTTTGAGAAGGAGAGAGACTTTGCATAACAAAGAGTTTTCTGCTTGGTTAAAATTGAAGGTAAAAATATTACTGTTTAAAATAATTATATCAATATTTAATTAAGTTTAATAGTCATTTATATTGCAGGAATTGAGTTTGTCTGTTGACTCTGTCTCTGAGGAAATAAGAGCTTTGGATTTTGGTCCTAATACCGTGGTTCGTGACTGTAAATCAATTGTTATCAATGGGTACAAATTTCTTGTCACTGAACGAGCAAAGAACATGAGAACACAACATGATGGTGTTATGGTTACTGCCACAACATATTGTTATGCCAGTGAATCAGATAGTAGACCGCGATTTGAAAATGTGGGTTATTATGGAGTCATTGAGAAAATAATAATATTGGATTATTACTCTCATGAATGAGTCATAATGATGAAATACCATTGGTTTGATTCGATGAAGAGACAAGAAACATTTATTGATGATTGTGGATTTCGAGTAATTAATATGACTCACACTCTTGCTACCGAAGAACCATATGTATTGTCATCAATGGCTAAACAAGTTTTTTATGTCAAAGACCAACTTCGACCTGAATTTGGTGTCATAGTTGAAGTAATTCCAAGACATATTTTTGATGATGGTGATGATGGAATTGACACTGTCCCTAGTGCCATTGGAACCAATCCATTTATTTCTTTTGATGACTCCAATATCTCAATTGTAAGAGTTGATTGTGAACCTGAATTTGTGGTTGAAAATATATAGAATCATTCATCCATGTTCTCAATTCTTTTGGTTTACCTCGAGTTGGGTTGTTAAGGTTGGTAATATTCAAATTGATTTAGTATTGATCACAAATATGTTTTAGATGACTTGACCATTTTGTGAATTTTCAATGTTTATTGGTTGAAGTTTTATTTGAATTGCATTTTCTAATTTGGAATTGAATTGTATTCAAACCTAGTCAAACAATATTTCTAACTTGGTGAACATTACAACTTGTATGATTTATTAAATCCATTCAAGATCTTCTAAAACAATTGATAGCTAAATTACCAATGAATCCCCATATCCCCTCATATATTTAGTTTTTTAGGTTACACATTAGTTTACCTTTTCTAATTAATTACATATTTGTTTTCAAAACCAGGAAATGCAGCCAATTGAAGAGAGGCGAAGGAAACAAATGATGGAGAACAATCGTCGAATGGAGCATATGGGTGTTCCACCATTAGTGCATGTAGTGAGTACTTTATTTCAAATATATATATTTAAAGAATATATAATGTCATGTGATTAATTTTTTTGTAAATTTTTTTTAAGGATCCACCTATACGTCAAAAGTTATTTGATGAGGAGCCTAGTATTGGTCCTAGTACTCAGGCCGGTGGTACGAGGAGGGTTCGTACCAGAGGTGGACGAGCAGCTCCGCGTATCCAACTAGACCATGCCCCTCCCACTGACATGTCATCCTTCCCACATTCTGATCCCGGTGTGTCGTTAGGGACACACGAGATATTTAGGCCTCCCATGTTTTCGCCACCTTTTACATCTTCTGACCCATCTTTTTCATATCCCATGATGATTCTCACTCCCCAGCCAGAATCTGGTCATACAGCTGTGTCATCTTCTTTTCCTTCTACTTCTGTCTCTTCGAGCTTCAATATTCCATCTTCTTTGACTCCAATTCCACCATAGGGTGTTCATCAGTTTCTGTGGATCCAGCAGCCCTCAACAATCAGACTGGTGCAGGTATATTTATAGAACCCTAAAAAAAATTTCTAGTAATATTTATTTTCATTATAACATGTTTTGATAAAATATTTGTTTTTCTTTCATGACAGATACATCTACTGACAGGAGGCGGGGGCGGGGGCGTACACGCATGCGTGCTGTGTGGAACCGCCACACATAGGTTATGGTGGATTACAATGAAGACAACTAAATGTTTAGGAAAACAGGGCAACAATGTTGGAGTTTTTTTGGAGACGCTTGCCAAATACTCCGACATCATTCCCGTTAGCCCGCTATCATGGAGACATTTGCCACATGAGGTCAAGGATAGAGTTTGGGCAGAGATATGGGTAAAAAAATCTATTGTATTTAATGCCATGAATTATTTTTGTATTTATATGAATTATTATTTTGATGTCAGCTTCGATTTAATTTTCCCGATGGTGAGGGTGCACGACCGGCATGCCTAAAGGATTTAGGTGAGCTTTGGAGAGCCTACAAGCATGAGTCGTATATTGGCTGGCGTGCTAGAGTTGACACTGAGTTAGAGGCGGTGCCAGTCGTGGATGATTGTCCTATAGATCAGTATCGTCAGATGATTACTCATTGGACGACTACTCAGTTTAAGGTATTAATTAAATTTGAGGTATTTAAATAATAACTTTCATGTTTTTCATTAATACTATCATTTTCATTATCGAATTTTATTTTGGAATCATCTGGAAAAAATAAAAAAAACATTGATGAAAAAAAATACCTCCACACATTGGGACGTACTACGATGTCAGATCATGAGAGGAAACAGGTATGACAATTGTTTATAAATTTTCTTTACGACTTACTCTTTCTTTTGTTTCCTCAATTATTTAATCGTTTGTTAAAGTTTTCATATAACTTTAGTTTTCAATGTCATTTTAGAGGCAAATACAGAATATTGAAGGATGTGGGCCTCGAGAAAAACTATTTTGCTCGAGTAGACGGAAAAACGGATAGAAGTGTCGTCAACAAACCGACTCAACAGCAGATTGTAAGTTTTAATCTATTGATTTTATATTTTAATATCTATTTTTTAACTTAATAATATATTTATATTTGTAATAGGATGCTTTAGAGGCCCTCGATGTTAAATAACTAGACAATTTTGGGCCAACTGATCACTTACATCAGGTATTGGGAGAGAAGGATCCTGGAAGAGTACGCTGCCAACCTAGGATAGCCCCAACGAGGCATTAGACCTCCTCATGTACGAGTTGTAGTGCCACTGAGCTACAGAAACTTAGGGAACAGGCAGAACAGGCTGAAAAAAGGGCCATAGAGACGACAAAACAGTCTGCTAGGGAAAACAGTGCATTTATGAAATTTATTGAAGTTCTACGTCCAACACTTCCACCAGAGGTCAGCCCAGCTTTTGATGAATATATGTCGTCGATACATTCTATATATAGTGCACCAGGTGACAGTTCTAGTGGTGGTCAAGACGATGTCCAGCCTGACGATGATTATGGAGAGGTGTATGATGCAGAAGAGGAGGGAGAGGAGGAGGGCGAGGCGGATGGTGAGGGTAAGGAGGAGGGCGAGGAGGAGGGTGTTGAGGAGGGAGAGGATGATGATGGGGACAATGATGAGGACGAGGACAAATATGAGGGTGATGATGATGGTGATGATAATGATGGTGATGTGGGATAAATTGATCTGTTACATTTTTGACTAATATTACTAAGATTTGATGTTTAATATATTCTAGTTGTTGGTTTTATCTAGACGCGTAGTATAGTATTGGAGTTGAGTTATTTTTATATATTGTCTGTTTTCATGGATGTTGATATCTTTTAGTGGTTGCGGTGTATCTTGAGCATGTTTATAGAGTTTTGTGTGTTTGGGAACTCCCTAGATAGCCCCCCTCCTTCCTGGACCCTGGACAACCCCCACCATCCTCCTTGGACCCCGGACAGCCCCCCACCCTCCTCCTTGGTCCCCGGACAGCCCCCCAAACAGCCACCTCACCCTCCTCCCTAGACCCCAGACAGCCCTCCGGACAACCCCCCCCCCTCACCCTCCTCCTTGGACCCCGGACAGCCCCCCGAACACCCCCCACACAGCCCCCCCCCGCACAACCCCCACCCGCCTCCTTGGTCCTCAGACAGCCCCCCAGACAGCCCCTGGACAGCTCCCCGGACAGCCCCCCGAACTGCCCCCCCACCCTCCTCCCTGGACCCCGGACAACCCCCCGGACAGCCCCCCCACCCTCCTCCCTGGACCCCCAAACAGCCCCCACCCTCCTCCTTGATTTCACATTCCTTTTTTTATTTTTCTGATCATGCAATGTTATTTAGAATTATTCCATTTTTGTATGTCTTGAATTATATGAATGTCTTGGTAAGCTTATTAGCTCATGCTCATCAAATGCATGTGATGATATGCTTTAATTTGAATACAAAGTCTTATTTTACATTCTCCATATTATGTGAATTATGCCTTGTTTGATTTGATTTACTTGTCAATTGTTAGGATAAGACATGGGTTACATGTTAAGGACTCATGGACGGACTCGTCATGCTCAGGGAATTTAGAATTGAAATTCCAGGATGTATGCTTTGGTTTCTAGGTGAGGGCTACCGGGATGGTTTCTATTACTCATGAGTGATATTGGTTCCTTGAAGATAAACCGAGGACATGTCTGTTTTTCAAGATGGTAATACCATGCCTCAGGTGTGGCCGACACCACTCAAAATGTTTCAGGTTTATTTGAAATAGACAACATTTTAAGTGAAAATAAAAACTAGCATACAGAAAACCGACCAAACGCATTCGGATTGTGTTGGTACTTTAGGAAAATGATCCACGAGTCATTTGGGACGTGTACGAGTCAAACCCGTCTAAATCCTAGGCGTGGTGTGGCCGCTAGCACTCTAACTGTGTCTCTTTTGTTTAAAATGGATTGTATTTTAAGTGAAAAGAACAACCAGAAAATAGAAAGCTGACCAAACGCATTCAGATTCTGTTTATACTTTATCACAACGATCCATGGGTCATATGTGATGTGTACGAGTCAACCCCGACTCAATCCGAGTCGTGGTGTGGTTGGGATCACTCTAAGTGTCTCTCTTATGTTTAAAATGGACAACATTTTAAGTACATATGGAAAACCATCCAAACGGATTCTGATTATGTTGATACTTTAGTAAAACGATCCATGAGTCATATGTGACGTGTACGAGTCAACTCCGCCTCAATACAAGGTGCGGTGTGGCTGACACCATTCGAAGTGTCTCACTTTTGTTTGAAATGGATAACATTTTAAGTGAAAAGTACAACTGA
Source organism: Viscum album (assembly GCA_963277665.1). Taxonomy (NCBI): domain Eukaryota; kingdom Viridiplantae; phylum Streptophyta; class Magnoliopsida; order Santalales; family Viscaceae; genus Viscum; species Viscum album. The sequence goes on along the minus strand of OY728127.1, from coordinate 1,070,467,583 downwards.
CATACGGAAAACCGACCAAACGAATTTGGATTGTGTTGATACTTTAGGAAAATGATCCTTGGGTCATTTGTGACATTTATGAGTCAACCCCGCCTCATTCCGATGCCCTGTGTGGCCGGAACAACTTAAATTGTCTCAGGTTTATTTGAAATGGACAACATTTTAAGTGAAAATAACAACTGGCATATGAAAAAACAACCAAACACATTTGGATTGTGTTGATACTTTAGAACAATTATCCATGGGTCATATGTGATGTTTACGAGTCAACCCTGCCTCAATCCAAGGTACGGTGTTGTCAGCACCACTCAAAGTGTCTTTCTTTTGTTTAAAATGGACATCATTTTAATCGAAAACAACAACTGACATACGGAAAACCGAACAAACGGATTAGGAATGTGTTGAAACATTAGGACAAAGTTTCATTAGTCATTTTTTGACGTGTACGAGTCAACCCCGCCTCAATCCGAGGCCTGGTGTGACCGACACCACTCAAAGTGTCTCATGTTTATTTGAAATGGACAACATTTTAAGTGAAAACAACAACTTGCATGCTGAAAACCGACCAAATGCATTCTGATTGTGTTGATACATTATCACAACGATCCATGAGTCATATGTGATGCGTACGAGTCAACCCCGCCTCAATCCAAGTCCCGGTGTGGCCGACACCACTAAAAGTGTCTCTCTTTTATTTCCAAAGGACATCATTTTAAGTGAAAACAACAACTGACATACAGAAAACTGACCAAACGCATTTGTATTCTGTTGAAACTTTTAAGAAACGATCCATTAGTCATATGTGACGTGTATGAGTCCACCCAACCTCAACCTAAGGTGTGGTGTGACCGGAACCACTTGAACCGTCTCTCTATAGTTTAAAATGGACAACATTTTAAGTGAAAACAACAACTGACATACGTAAAACCGACCAAACGCATTTAGATTCTATTGAAACATTAGGACAATGTTCCATGAGTCATTTTTGACATGTACGAGTCAACTCCGCCTGAATTCGAGGCCCGTTGTGGCCGGCACCACTCAAAGTGTCTCAGGTTTATTTGAAATGGACAACATTTTAAGTGAAAACAACAACTAACATATGGAAAAATGACTAAACTCATTCAATTATGTTGAAACTTTAGTAAAACGATCCATGGGTCATATGTGACATGTACGTGTCAACCCAGCCTCAATCCAAGGCGCAGAGTGACCGACACGACTCGAAGTGTCTCTCTATAGTTTAGAATGGACTTCATTTTAATTGAAAACAACAACTGACATACGGTAAACCGACCAAACACATTCAAATTCTATTGAAACTTTAGGAAAACGATTCATGGGTCATATGTGACGTGTACGAGTCAACCAAGGCTCAATCGGAGTCATAGTGTGGCCAGGATCACTCTATGTGTCTCTCTTTTGTTTAAAATGGACAACATTTTAAGTACATACGGAAAACCAACCAAATGGATTCTGATTGTGTTTATAATTTATCACAACGATCCATGGGTCATATATGACATGCACGAGTCAACCCCTCCTCAATCCGAGGCGTGGTGTGGCCGACACCACTCAAAGTGTCTCTCTTTTGTTTAAAATGGACAAGATTTTAAGTGAAAACAACAACTGACATACGGAAAACTGACCAAATGATTTTGATTTCTATTGAAACTTTAGGACAACAATACATGGGTCATATGTGTCGTGTATGAGTCAACCCCGCCTCAATATGAGGCATGGTGTGTCTGGCACAACTAAAAGTGTCTTTTTTGTTTCGAAAGGACATCATTTTAAGTGAAAACAACAAATGACATACGGAAAACCGACCTAACGCATTCAGATTCTGTTGAAACATTAGGACAACGATCCATGGGTCATATGTGACGTGTATGAGTCAACCCTGCCTCAATACGAGGCGTGATGTGGCTGACACAACTCAAAGTATCACGTTTATTTGAAATGGACAACATTTTAATTAAAAACTACTGGCATATGGAAAACTGACCAAACATATTCGGAATGTGTTGAAACTTTTTAACAATGATCAATGCGTCATATATGATGTGTAAGAGTCAACCCTACCTTAATCTGAGCCATGGTGTGGCCTCCACCACTCAAAGTGTCTCATTTTTTTTGAAATGAACAACATTTTAAGTGACAATAAATGACATACGAAAAACTGACCAAATGATTTCGAAATATGTTGATACTTTAGGAAAATGATCCATGTTTCATTTTTGATGTGTAAGAGTCAACCTCGCCTTAATTCGAGGCATGGTGTGGCCGGTATCACTCAAAGTGTATGTATTCTGTTTAAAATGGACATCATTTCTAGAAAAAACACATTTAAATGTATATGTTTAAATGAATTATGTTTATAATTATGTTATGAATTCTAATTTAATTCTGGATGTGTATAGTTCCAGATGCATTATATGTTAAATGTGTATGAATTTGTTCTATATATGTATGTGTTAGTTGGTTATTTCAGGTACAAGGAGATTGGAGAATTACCAGTGCTGTGAAAATTGCAGGCTGCTGTGCAATTTGCATAGCATAACCTATGCCAACGGTTTCAAACCATTGGCATAGGATTCATAGAAAGTTTTTAACAATGGTTCAAAGGGAACCATTGGTAAAAATAAATTCCCAACAGTTTTAGAAACCATTGGGAACAATGGGAAAATGTTGTTTTTTCCAACAGTTCAGGGAAAACCGTTGGGAAAAACTTTTCCCAATGATTTACGAAACCGTTGGGGTTGGCTAATTTTTCTAACCTATCCCAATGGTTCTATGTAAACCATTGGGAAAAGCTATCCCAAAGGCTTACTTCTGTTGGTATAAGGTATACCAATGGTTCTCTAGCCTTTCCCAACGGTTTAGAACTGTTGGTAAATCCTCCTTTTCTAGTAGTGAAAGAAAAAGGAAAGTAAACAGTTTACAAATTTTGTAACTGAAGAAGGAAATTGTAAATCTATACATACAATGTCGGACCAAAACCAATCTGGTTGTCCTAATCACTTCAAGCGCCTCTTGGATCTGTTTCAACGTTGCTCAGGCGCTAACCTACAAGACGTCGAGGTCGAAGGAAGCTAAGTCGATGCTCCACCTGTAGGTTTCGGGTGGAGCGGAAGCGCGTTGGTGGGTGTAACCAACTATAATTTTAGCGTTAACAACAATCAATCCAAGATCCGTCACGATAATAAAATGTCAGATCTTCAGAATAGAACGAAGAACAAAAAAAGAAAGAGGGAGTCCCAAAACCATAAAGGTAGGATCATCATATGTTGGTTATAATTAATTTAATTAATTGACAAGAATTGCCTTGATGGAATTCTTTCTTCGTTGATGTATCCGGTCACGATTCGATGTGATTCGTCGTTGCGTCGCAGAGCCAAGTGTAGACTTCCTCTAGCAGTGATCCACACGTGCACCACGTATCTTTAGACGTCGCCAAAGGAATATCCGGGTGCTAGTGTGGAGAAGACTTTGCTTGCGTTGTCCACCTTAGATCGCCTTGATCCGATGGAGAAGGATATCTCTCGGTCTTGAGAGCGTTCTTGAAGGATGGAGTTCTTTCGAACTTGAGAGAATTCTCCTGAATTTTTGTGCACAACGATTCTCTCTAGAAAAGTGTTGGGGTTGTGAGGATATTTATAATCGGGTTTGAGGTTATAGAGTTATGACAATAAATAAATGCGTTATACGTTTTATTTATTTCATTAACTCTTATTGAAAACCCTCATGTCGAATGATTAATTCCTTGATATGCGCCCCCAATGATTATAATATCATTTAATAAAACGATATTATTTCCTCAAAATCCCGACTAAAAAAACTACATGGCGTGTAATCATTTTCCATGAAAACTATACAGCGTGTACATTCAATGTACACAGTGTGTTTATCTTGTTTTCATTTTTCTTTATTTCCACCACCAAATTTATTAGACCTTGAGTAATGGATATTTATTTTCTTAAATAAATGTAACCGCATTACTCGATAATAAATATATATTATTTCACCCACAATATATTCTCTCAAATAACTAGTGTCGAAATAAATGCGATCAGACATCCTTAAATAATTATTAAACCACAATCAGAAATAATCTTTATTTAACTTGTTAAATTAATATTTAACTGAGATACATGGACACACTTAGTGTGTGACCCTCTATGCCTCTTTCTCAGTGGAATTAGGCGGAGCCTGCCTAAAGTCCAAGGTTACCATCTAGCAACACGCCAAGAGACCCATAGAGAAAGAAGTTAACGCTGTAATGACGTGTCACCTCATACGAACGCTTACTGTATAATATAATCCCTTTGTCACGATATCTTGAATCAAGCGGGTTGCATGCTAGTGTCATCAAATCATGTGCTCGATTATTCTTTATTTGACTTTCCAGTATTGAACTCGCTCATTCCTTACCATGGCCATGGATTTATTTAGGCTATATCAATTCCATCAAAGGGACTGAGATATCTACTTCTGTTATGGAACAGAAGAGACAAATCCTTTCTCGCATTATCTGCAGTATTACTCATGACTAACCCAACGTATCCTACCTCGCTGCAAACAATGTGTCGTCACAATTTTTGTCAATATATATAAGTGTGCGAGTTGTAATACCCATTAATAATAATCTTAAAGCCTAAGGACCAATACACGCGTCTGCAGATAGGAACATCCAATGACACTATGAAATGTGGATTTTCTACTGTCGGGTCTTGTTCTCATAATATCCTCCTGGATATTACCAAGGGTGCACACCATGAGAAGGTACCTCAAAGTTTTATGAGTCTTCACCCCTAATGGCCTGTATTATTTGTGTCCCTCAAATAACATCATCCGGACATAGAACATATATTCAAGAACAGTTTTATGACACTTCTGGGTTCTCATCATAGTAAGGATCCACTACGACCCTTTAATGCAACAACTATCCTTGGGACATTATCACATGAATTGTCATGCAGAAGAACAATCAAGATGTGATAAGGTGTTTATTTAATGAATAAAGTACAAAGTAGTTGTTTCTAGGCCACCAAATCCAACAGACTCCCACTTGGACTAGAGCCAACTACTAACAACTTTTAACCCGCTAGCTCTCACATGATATTCATGCTTCTGTAGAGATATGCCTTTAGTCATGGGGTTCGCCGCAATCTCTTCCGTGGACACTCTGCTCACTACAACTTCAACACTTTGATAGAAATCCCTCAAGAGGTGATACTTGTTGAGTATGTGCTTTGTCCGTTGATGCGACCTTGGTTCTTTTGCAAGAGTCACCGTTGCAGTATTATCACAATACAACGTGATAGGATCTTTACTGCTAGGAACCACATCAAGCTCTTGGAAAAAGTTCCGAATCCAGAAGGCTTCCTTGTCTGCATCAGAAGCCGCTATATATTCATACTCCACTGTAGAATCGACGACAACTGGATGCTTTGAACTCTTCCAGCTCACATCTCCTCCATTGAGACAGAAAACATATCCAGATTGCGGCTTCAGATCGTTCTGATCTGTCTGAAAACCTTCATCAGCATACCCTCTGATGACAAGCTCCTCGTGTACTCCATACACCAGGAACACATCCTTAGTTCTTCTCAGATACTTATGGATATTCTTAACAACAGTCCAATGTGGTTCTCCTGAATTTGATTGATATCTGCCTACCATGCTCTGTGCATAGGCAACATCAAGCCTGGTACATAACATGGCATACATCATGGATCCTATAGCTGAAGCGTATTAGATCTTACTCATTCTATCTTTCTCTTGTTGTGTCTGATGACACATTTTCTTAGAAAGATGTAGGCCATGTGACACTGGAACCAATCCCCACTTGGATTGTTCCATACTAAATCTCTTTAGTATATGGTCAATGTATGTACCCTGACTTAGTCCAAGCAGCCTCTTGGATCTATCACGAATGATCTTGATCCCTAGAATGTAGGTTGCTTCACCCAAGTCCTTCATGGAGAAACACTTGTTCAACCAGTCCTTAACTGACTGTAAGGATGATACATCGTTTCTAATAAGCAATATGTCATCAACATATACTACTAGGATAACGATCACATTCCCATTAAACCTCTTATAAACACATGGATCACATTCATTCTTAATGAAACCAAATACCTTTATGTCTTTATCAAATCGAATGTTCCATGACCTGGATGCTTTATTTAATCCATAAATGGATTTCTGCAACTTGCAAACCTGTTTGGATTCACCTGGTGTCACAAACCCTTCTGGTTGTGTCATATAGACATCTTCCTGAAGGTTCCTGTTATGGAATTCCGTTTTGACATCCATCTACCAAATCTCGTAATCATGGTAAGCTATTATGGCAAATAAGATTCTTATGGATTTAAACATGGCAGCCGACAAAAAAGTTTCATCATAGTCAATTCCTTGACGTTGTCTGAATCCTTTAGCCACTAGCCTTGCTTTATAGGTGCTAACTTGACCTTCTATGTCAAGTTTTCTCTTGAATACTAATTTACATCCAACAGGCTTTACATCAATTGGCTCATCGACCAGAACCCAGACTGGGTTCTAATACTTGGAATCCATCTCAGAATTCATAGCTTCCAACCATCTTGCAGCTTCTGAGATTTCTACTACTTCCTTGTAGGAGAGAGGTTCATCATTTTCCAATAATAATGATTCGACATCCTCGGTAACTAGGAAACCAAATCTCTCGGGTTCCCTTACCTCTCTTGATCTCCTACACAGTACTTGTGTTTCTGTAACTTCTTCCACGGGGACCTGTGGAACTTGTTCATGTACCAACTCCTGTGTATCTTGAGCATCAACTTCGTCGAAGTCAATTTTGATATCACTATCCTTTTTGAGGATGTGATCCCTCTCAAGAAAGACAGCTTGTCTGGCGACATTCACTTTCATTTCTGAAGGGTTATATAAGTAATATACTTTCATTTCCTTGGGATATCCTATAAAGATACACCTCGTGCCCCGGGGTGCTAGTTTGTTGCCTGAGAAGGCCTTAAAAAATGCTTCACATCCCCATACATGTGTGTGCGACAAAATGAGTTTCTTTCCATTCCATAACTCTAATGGAATTCCATTTTCCACCTTAGTTGGTACTCAGTTTAATGTGTATGCTGCAGTTTGTAATGCATATCCCCAAAAGGATAATGGAAGATTTGCATGACTCATCATCGACCTCACCATATCCAACAAAGTGCGGTTCCTCCTTTCACTAACACCATTCCACTGTGGTGTATAAGGTGGAGTGAACTGAGATAGAATCCTAGAATCCTGTATAAGATTGAAGAACTCTTAGTTCATATATTCTCCACCTCGATCCGATCAAAGCTTCTTTATCTTCTTACCAAGCTGATTCCCTACTTTATTCTTGAATTCCTTAAATTTCTCTAAGGCTTCTGACTTATACCTCATTAAGTATACATAACTATATCTACTAAAATCATCAGTAAAAGTTATGAAGTAAGAATATCCACCTCTAGCTTCTACTGGAAATGGTCCACACACATCCTTGTGCACTAATCCTAGAAGCTTTGTGGCCCTTTCACCTTGTCCACCGAAAGGCAGCATGGTCATTTTTCCTTGTAAACAAGCATGACATCTATCAAGTAGTTTTAGCTTAGTAGAGTCTAAATAGACATCTTCGAAGAGCTTTGTCAAGCGCTTCCCATTTACATGACCTAGACGATGATTCCACAACTGGGTGATGTATGAGTCATGCAAGTCTGTTTCGTTATCGATTGCCAACACTTGGTTTTCAAAATTTAATACATACAAACCATTATTTAAATGTACCATACCTTAACATATGTTGTTCTTATAAAAGAGACAACCCTTATTTCTAAACTTGAAAATAAATCCATCCATATCCAAACAAGATACAAAAATTATGTTCTTGGTAACACTAGGCACATAATAACAGTTATGTAAAAACAAAATCATCCCAGTCAGTAATGATAGGTGGTAATCACCAATGGCTAACGCAGCCAGCCTTGTGCCATTGATAGCTCGAAGATCCACCTCTCCTCTAGAAATATTTCTAAATCTACATGGTTCCTGCATTTGAATACAGATGTGATCCCCACAAGCTGTATCTAATACCCAATGTGTAGAAATAGAAAGATTAACTCGATAACGAACACACATTTAGCATCCCCACACTTCTGGGTGCAGTTCCTCTTCTAGTGGCCTTGTTTGCCACATACAAAAGATACTACCTCTCATTCCTTGCCCTGCCTCTAGATCTTCCCCTTCTTGGAGGGACGACGCTCGGAGGCTTCAGACCATTTATAAGTCTTTGGTCCCTTTGCATTGTCCTTCATTTTCTTATTCACCATAAGGACTGTGGGTTTGTCACGCCCCATGTCCTTATCTACCTGGAGAATTAAGGTCAGAAGTTCCGATAGACACTTCTCATTTTTACTCATGTTTTAGTTGACAATAAATCTAGAGAAGGTCTTGTGAAGTGATGATAGGATGAGATCTGTACGCAACTCATCCGGGAACTTAATCCCTAAGATGTCCAAGTGTTCAATGTAGCCAATAAGCTTGACTACATGAGGCCCAGCTGGCGCAGACTCTCCAAGATTAGTTGTAAACAAAGCGTTGGAGATCTCATATCTCTCATGTCTCGCCTTCTCTTCGTTGAGATCCTTAAGGTGAGACATCATGTTATGTGCGTCCATGTTTTCATGTTGCTTCAAGAGATCATTAAACACGACCGATATCATGAAACACTGGACATCTGTGGCATCATCCATGTGTTTCATATAGAGAGATAATTCCTCATCACTAACCTCTTTCCCAGGCGCAACTGGAACAGGCCCTTCCAGCACATATAATTTCCTCTCATGGTGAAGGATGGCGCGTAAACGCCTCTACAACTCTTGAAAATTGGTGCTGGTGAGAAGGTTTTACTTCTCAAGTATGGTTCGCAATGGTATGTTTGAAGTCATTTTCTTACCGTTTCTACAAATTAATATGAGCAAAGGTTTAGTACTTTATTATGATAAAACTGAGACAAATAAATAAATTAATACTTATTAGTCTCCCACTATTTTATCGAAATCCAAAATCCCTCACCATTGACTTTGGAATATTCTGTTGCCTGAATATTCTAGTGGCAAGGATCCATATTGCCCTTCGCATTACCCCAACTAGAGTTGGTCAAGAAACTTGAAGGGTTTTAGGTGGGAATTCCAAATGCCAACTGTATTAACTCACAGCTCCTTGATCCGCTGAGTGGACTCCCCAATCCTGAAACCCTTTTATTTTGGATTTCCTCAACCTTTGCATCTTGGTCACACCAAGTCCTGCTGTGGCAGTCAACCCTTGATGCGAACCAACTCAAGTCAACCCAAAACCTTGAATTAGAATTCCCTGATAATTGAAATCACCCCAACTAGGGTTGGTCAAGCACTGTGAACTATGGTTCGATTCTAACCAAGATTATGTAAGGCTATACCGACTTAATATTTCTTTGAGGGATTTTATCCTTATATGTAAATTTACATTTTATTATCTTTGATTACATGCTTTTTAATATTAAGTGGGATATAATTAAGTGATTAACCATGTCTAAGATAATATTTACGCCTAAGCCGGTCATATTTTAGTTCCATCTTGCATGTTTGTTTAATTCATTAATTGTATAATTGTGACAACACACCCACAATAAATAAACCATGCAACTGACAGAAATAAAATAAATGTTATGATCATGATCTTGTTCTATTGGTTAGTTTATCTAGAGGTTGATAAACTAACCCAAGACCTAGGGGAGAAACACCATGAACCTTTCAGGTTCGTGTTTACAGCTTTCCACTTGTCCACCTTTGTATCTCCTTGAATTGGTTTCACCTTGGCTCCTGACTTGAGCCACCTCCACTAGCTTGTGAGATTCATCCATTACATATGTATTTATCTCACACGCATGTGAGGGGTAAACGGGTTTTTTACATAAAAGAAACCTTGGGTGCACATGCCCTACATATTAATGAGGAGAAGTCTCACAGACTAACAATTTTAATTTAAATAAATAAATTAAAATAAACCATTCACATACAAAGGTCTTGGTCTAGCTCATGATCATCCATGCATGCAACGATATTACACATTGGTAAAAATATCATTCAATTATTTAATCGTTCTTGTTTAAGATAAATCACGCTCGAATCAATTAACTATCTTTAATTAATCAATCCTTTTATCTTAAACCCTTTTTTGAATTTCCTTAAGATTCTCATCCATCATAATTTCAAACAAATAAATTCATTTAAAATTATCTTTGTATGTAACTTGTACCTTGTAGGCAACCCGGTGAATTCTCATTCATTATGCAGATGTTAAATTAAACACATATATATAAAACACCTATCACGTGTTGTGCCTCAACTTTATGCATGCACTATGGTACACGTCTCAAGGGTTTGTATAATATAATAATAAATTTTAATAAATCTTTGTAATTTGGATGAGTACATGGCGTGTAGTTCTGACTACACGGTGTGTACTTTTGTTCACCGTCCATCCGAAGTACATGCCTGACGACATGACATGTAGATGTACTTCAGAAATTTTTTGAGTACACGACATGTTCAATTGGACACACGTCATGTAGTATCCGTGTTACACAGTTTCTAGCCGGGAAAACCGTGTATGGGGTACACGGTCCAACCCTAACCCGAAGGGACTGCACATCGTGTTCAGTTGGACCACACGGCGTGTGATCCGGAAACCGTGTGCCACCTGTTCCTGGTCAACACACAGTGTCATAAATGACTTAGATAGGATCCAATACATGACCTGATTTGGCGGATCAGTCAATGCATTGAACCTAGACTACACAACGTGTACTTCTGAATACACGCCGTGTATGCTGGTGTTGTACGACCAGTCGCGTTTGGCACCTCCGGATGAGTTCCTCTATTTTATTTTAATCAAAATTAAAAGAAAAATTCATTTCTGTAAGGTGAATGAGAAACAAGAGGGGATGAAAAGATATCGAGATTTAGATTTTAAAGAACAATTAACTTGAATTGAAATAATTAAATAATTAAATGTGTAAATCACCAACAAAAAACTAAATAATTATAATCAACGATATGACCTCTCGGATACCACTTGTAGTTTCCGAGCATAGTGGAAGCACATTGTTGGGTGTACCCAACTATAATTTTAGCGTTAACAATGATCAATCCGAGATCTGTCATGATAATAAAACGCCAGATGTTTAGACCAAAACCAATCTGGTGGTCCTGATCACTTCAAACGCCTCTTGGATCTGTTTCGACATTGCTCGGGCGCTGACCTATAGGACGTCGAGGTCAAAGGAAGCTAAGTCGATGCTCCACATGTAGGTTTCTGGAAGAGCGGAAGCGCATTGGTGGGTGTACCCAACTATAATTTTAGCATTAACAACGATCAATACAATATCCGTCACAATAATAAAATGTCAGATCTTCAGAATAGAACGAAAAACAAAAAAAGAAAGAGGGAGTCCCAGAACCATAAAGACAGGATCATCATATATTGGTTATAATTAATTTAATTAATTGACAAGAATTACCTTGATGGAATTCTTTCTTCGTTGATGTCTCCGGTCACAATCTGATGTGATTCGTCGTTGCGTCGCAGAATCCAAGTGTAGACTTCCTCTAGCAGTGATCCACACATGAACCACATATCTCTGAACGTCGCCAAAGGAATCTCTGGGTGCTAGCGTGGAGAAGCCTTTGCTTGAGTTGTCTACCTTAGATCGCCTTGATTCGATGGAGGAGGATCTCTCTCAGTCTTGAGAGCGTTCTTGGAGGAAGAAGTTCTTTTGGCCTTGATAGGATTATTTAGAATTGTTGAGCACAACGATTCTCTTTAGAAAAGTGTTGGGGTTGTGAGGATATTTATAATCGGGTTTGAGGTTATAGAGTTATGACAATAAATAAACGCATTACGCGTTTTATTTATTCCATTAACTCTTATTGAAAACCCCCATGTCGAATGATTAATTCATTGACATGCGCCAACGCTGATTATAATAAATATCATTTAATAAAATGATATTATTTCCTCAAAATCCCGACTGGAAAAACTACATGGCGTGTAATAACTTTCCATGAAAACTACATGGCGTGTACATTCAATGTACACAACGTGTTTATCTTGTTTTCATTTTTCTTTATTTCCTCCACCACATTTATTAGACATTGAGTAATGACTATTTATTTTCTTAAATAAAATTAACTGCATTACTCGCTAATAAATATATATTATTTCACCCACAATATATTCTCTCGAATAACTAATGTCGAAATAAATGCGATCAGAGATCCTTAAATAATTATTAAACCACAGTCGGGAATAATCTTTATTTAACTTGTTAAATTAATATTTAACTGAGATACATGGACACACTTAGTGTGTGACCCTCTAGGCCTCTTTCTCAGTGGCATTAGGCGGAGTCTGCCTAAAGTCCAAGGTTAGCGTCTAGAAACACGCCAAGGCACCCATAGAGAAAGAATTTAACGCCACAATGACGTGTCACCTCATACAAACGCTTACCGTGTAATATAATCCCTTTATCACGATATCTCGAATCAAGCAGGTTGCATGCTAGTGTCATCAACCCATGTGCTCGATTATTCTTTCTTTGACTTTCTGGTATTGAACTCGCTCATTCCTTACCATGACAATAGATTTATTTAGGCTATATCAATTCCATCAAAGGGTCTGAGATATCTACTTCTGTTATGGAACAAAAGAGACAAATCCTTTCTTGCATTCTCTGTTAATGTAGTATTACTCGTGATGCATACAACGTATCCTACCTCGCTGCGAACAGTGTGTCATCACATTTTTCATCAATACATCTAAGTGCGCGAGTTGTAATACCCATTAATAATAATCTTAATGTACAAGGACCAATACACACATATTCAGATAGGAACATCCAATTACACTATGAAATGAGGATTTCCTACTGACGAGTCTTGTTCTCATAATATCCTCCTGGATATTACCAAGGGCGCACACCATGACAAGGTACCTCAAAGTTTTATGAGTCATCACCCCTAATGGCCTGTATTATTTTTGTCCCTCAAATAACATCATCCAGCCATAGAACATATATTCAAGAACAATATTATGGCACTTTCGGGTATCCATCATAGTAGGGATCCGCTATGACCCTTTAATGAAACAGATATCCTTGGGACATTATCACATGCATTTTCACGCAGAATAACAATCAAGATGCGATAAGGTGTTTATTTAATGAATAAAGTATAAAGTAGTTGGTTCTAGGCCACCAACTCCAACACCACCAACAGCGATACACTAGTAGTTACCACAGAGACCGCATGTTGCCTGAGTCTTACCACCGAGACAAACCACAGACCAAGGTTCGACAACCATGATCTAGAGCAAATGCGTCACACCCATCACGAAGGAGAAGAATAATTGTAATGTTGTGAAAAGAAACCAAAAAAATGAAAATTACATGCAATGCCAGGATTAGAAACACCTGGCAATCCTGATCTCTTCACGATTTTTCAAATGTGTGGCCTCCTGGTTCGTGCAGATCAACCGCCCTCTTCCGAGCTTTTTCAGTCATGGATCATCAAATGAAACCCACACATCTTCCTTCTGGGAAGGTCGTCGATGTCTCCACCAAAATATGGTTGCAAATGGGGGTCGAGAGAGAACGACAGGGCAGATGAATCACACAAGAAAAAAAAGAACCTGATTTAGGGCTTTGAGGAGAAACAACGAAAGCACATGCCCAAGGAGATGAGAAGCTTGATGAATCATGATATCACGAGAAGCACCAAAGCAGGGGAAATGAAACCCCCTGCGCACGCCTCATGAAACTGCATGTCCAACCAGCAGGTGCCATGAAGCCAAGCCGAAAATGGCATACCCGAACAACCTCAACCCCTCAAACAAACAAGCAGCAAGATGAACAACCAATATCACATGGACAATGCATTTAATCAATGGTGGAAAACATGGAGGCAATAGAAAATGGGATAGCCAGTAGGTAATGCGGGAATGAAGTGGACCTCAAAACAGGCAGCCCAAAACAAAACACATATCCAGCGTAGAAGGATCCATATATCCAGAAAGATATAAAACAACATGGTGTTATTAAAATTTAAATGACAGGAAATTAAAAGACAAAATTTAATATGAAAAACAAAAACATGAAATTAAACATCCAATTTCACAAATCTCCACAATTTTCATTTAAAAGTTGTGATATTCTTGCACCTAACCTATCAATTGAATTGGGATATCATGCTAAACAACCTAAGCAAAACAAAAGAAACCGACAATAAACAAAGCTAGTCAAACTATGCACTTCTTATGTCAAACATGTTTATCAATGTGATACACATTTTCCCTCATCAATTCCATCTAAAATACTATTTAACAATGCTTAGAATTAAAACCTCTAAACATAACTGCATAAAACTGAACTTACCTTCACGTACTTGAGTTTACCGTTCCACATACCTCAACTCCCTACTAATCACATGTCAATCCAGAGATTCCCAGGATAGCTCTATTTCTTGAAGAACACCAAAAAAACCAAGCAATACCCATCCTCAAAGCATAACAACAATATAAGGTATGGACATAAACTCATAGTGAAACAGATCAAATGCATATAGTAGCAGTAAAGAAAACAGCTCAAACGAACGAAAGCAAACAAGCAAACAAAGCACAAGACTTAGAGCAAGAAAAACACCCAATTCACCTGAATCTAAGATAGGCCCAGAAGACTCTCCACCCAAGCAGAAGACACTGCCTAAGACCTTGACAACAGGAGAAGTTCCTCAACAACTGGGTACCACTGCAAATCTCATGCAGTCCCAAAGTCCTAAGGTCAAACTCTAAACCCAAGAGAACACTGGTGATCCAAAGGCAAACCGCTGCCGACATAAGGAAACCCCCCCTTAAATCTAGCCCGGCGACATCAAGCACCTAATTCCTAGGTACCCTTTCAATGTCGTCAAAAAATCCCGACAGAACTACCATGAAGCTCGATCATCACCGAACCTATTCACATGACACTTCAACTCTTAACACTGCCCAGGTCTAATCACCACTCACAACGGGTCACACCTAGAGACACCAGCCCAAAACCAGGACACAAACCTGAGGAACAAACTCAAGCTAATTACCAGCTCACTCTCCTAAGGCTAAAGGCAGAACCAAGAGACCATCCACTAAAGGAGAAGACACAACCTAAAACCGCGCAACATGGGAAAACACCTCCCAACCTCAACCACTGTATAACCAATGCAGCCCCGGTCTTAGAGCCAACTCGAAACCAAGAGGAAACAAACCCATCAAGCAAGGGAAGCATGCTCCTGACCTAAGGAAAACCCCCTTAAATCTAGCTCGACGATATCAAGCACCTAATTGTCAGGTACCCTCATCTGATGTCGTCAAAGAGATACCAACAGTACCATCATGAAGTATGGTGATCATCCAAACAATCACCCATGACCTTACTTCTCTAACCACTACCCAAAAACTCATTAACCTCATACCTATTTAACCCTGAGAAGACCAACCCTCCTTGGACATGAAGAAGGAAAACAACTCTAGAGTTGAACCCACAACTCTGCCCTCCTGCAGCACACTAGATGTTGGAACCACTTTGTGTATAAGGTTGTATTTGTTGTCAATAGTTGTCAATGCAGATCAAAATGAAGAAGATCATGAAGTACTCCGATGAAGTAGAGGAGTGGTGATTCAGATGATTGTTGTGCTAATCTTAAGTTCAAAGAACATGTGTCAAAGGTGATACATTGTTTACCACAATGAAGAATGTGAGGAATCCATTCGAGGATGATTAAAGAAGAATGAGGTTTTTGGATGAAGACCATGCAATTACTCATGATTGCATGAGAACCATGCTAGAGACTTCTTGACGGATTGATTCACATGGGTTGTATGAAGTTGATCATGACGGTTGATGAAGAAGACAATGGCCGTGCAAGGATTGGAATTTTGAGATAGCCATGCACATCACAGAGGAGTTTGTGATAAAAGCAGAAGAGTTGTTGAATGATACAGATCACCAGGAAGAAGTGTTGCGGTGATCGTGCTTGTTGACAAAGCATACAAACGACATACAAATTTGTTAACAAAAGGAGATTTCATGGTGACATGTCGAGTTCAAGAGTTGTGGTCAACGATCTATATTTGATTCAAGAACGTCGACAGAGGAATGAATGAGCTGGTGGCGGTGCAAAAAGAGTAGATACAAGGTGGCGCTGTTTCCCAGTGTTTGCCAAATTTTTGGGCCTCAAAATCGGAAATTGAAGACATAGATTGTCTGCAAAAGGCAGTGCGCGCAAAGAGGAAGTGGTGCGCGAAATATAAGAGGCTTGCGTGAAATACTTAAGTTGGGCGCGGAAAACAGCGGGATGCGCGAAATAGTTTTTCGCGCAAATAGTGTTTCAAAATCAGAACGTTGAAAAATGGTAAAGGCATGGGCTGCGCGAAAAACCAGAGCTGTGCGTGGAAAAATGGGAATGTGCGCGAAAAATGTTGTGCGCAGAATAGCTGGGTGAATTTTTCGCGCAATCAGCGTATCGAATCGGAAATACAGAAAATCGGCAAAGGCAAGAGGCGCGCGAAAAATCAGAGATGTTCGCACCATGTGCGCGGAAAAATCGAACTGCTGCGCGTAAAGTTGGTTGTGCGCGAAATGTGGGTTTGAAGTTTTACGCGCACGAGAGGATTCAGGTTCTCAATGATGATAAATAGAGAAGTAATAAGATGCGCGAAAAACCAAGGTGCTGCGCGAGATTAAAAGGAAGATGCGCGTAATTCGAAGAACTGAGAGACAGTTTTACGCGCAAGAAGGGGAGTTTTACGCGCAGGATCAAAAACGTCTATAAATATGAGGTGAACCCCTCTCATTTGGAGAGGCTCGACACTTAGACAAATCCTGAGCTCCGGCGTGCGGAAAAATTAAGGTACAGAGGGTTGCGCGAAAAAGAGGTCGTTGCGCGAAAAAGGGAAGTTTTACGCGAAAAAGAAGAGTAGCGCGAAAAGCCTTTTACGCGACAAAAGTTATTTTTACGCGCAAGGTTTGAATTTTACGCGCAAGCCCCTGGGAAGGGTGCACGGAAAATTTGGGGGTCCCGCAGGCCTTTTGACAGGTGCTTAGCACTCTCAAATCTGCCTTGCGAAGAGAAGAAGAACGATCGTGCAACCAAAATCTGATCTGCACAGAGAGAGAAATATATCGATACACTCAGGTGTCAGAATTGGGAATTGAAGGAAGAGAAGGAGATTTAGTGCATTCAGGTATTGCACTGAAGTAGAAGATTGATTTCAAAAGAGCATTAACTCAGGACTCTGATGCAAGCAAAGTCTCATGCTGAACAGGAGACAAAGACTTCAATGCATATCTATTGAAGAGACCTTCACGTCTATAAACTGAGTGAGACTTCACCACCGGCAGTGAGCCAGGGGGAGTCAACGGGAGTGACCCGAGGGACGCAATGAGCTATCCCTAAACAATTGTAAAGGCAGTGAGCCTGGGACATAGTGTCTGTACCCGAACATTTGTATCCGCAGTTAGTGAAGCATAGTGGATTTAGGTACGACCGGCAACCTGTCGGCGTATACTCCTTGGACGTAGCCCTTAGTGGTGAACCAAGTAAAAATAGTTGTGTCATCTGTCTCTGCATGTGAATGTTTAATTGCTGATCATATCCATCATACAGGTTTAAGTAGTTCCTACCAACGTGGGAACAAGATCCACAACTAAAAGAAGAAAAAGTTGCCACCCTGATTCACCCCTCCCCTCTCAGGGTGTCCCGGGGTCCTACAAGTGGTATCAGAGGGAGGTTAACGTATGTTGGATATTCTCCAGTAATTCTATTGAGAAGAGGATTTGAGTTTCTTTCCTAAAGTCAACAATGAAGAGCAGTCTTGATGAAGTTTCTGGGCAGACGTCTACATCTAGCAAGACCATGACAAACAGGAAAAAGAAAGAGAAAAAGCAGCTGAAGAAGTCCCTCATATCCAAAGAAGATGCAATGTCTTGTTCTCCATGCCATTCAAAAAATGAAGAAACATCAGGCATGGAAAGTATCGAGCAGGTGACTCAGAATTCTTCCAGAGGAAAGGATGACACCCCCAATTCATGCTTTCAAGAAAAACTCAAAACATATCTGCATGATATTCCAGAAGAAAGGGTTGTTATTATCTGTAGCCTATTTCAATCTATGCAGGTTGAGATCACTAGACTTGAAAGAGAAGCGGACAATATGGAAAAGGGGCTGGAAGGAAAAATTATGGAAAGTATGAAGCTCACCAAACGGGTGAAAACCCTTGAAGAAAAAGGTGAAGTCAGCAATACTCTAGAAGAACGGATCCATGCACTTGAAGCTGAGCTGAAGAAGAACAATGAAGTCAAGAATTTTTGTCTGGAAGAAACGTCCATTAAATTCAGGGAACTTGACTCTTTGTTACAAAACAAAGTTAAGATGCATGAAGATGAGGTTGAAAGGTTGAAGAAGAATTGTGAAGAGAAGATGATCACGATTGAAGATCAGAAGATCATCCTCAATATTGTGGGTCAAAAATTGGAAGCTCAATTGACCAAGATTGAGAACACACATATTGAGACTTCACAAAAGAATGAAATGAGTGATGCTTGCACTCAATGTTCGTTGGAGGAGTCTAAAGCTGAAATGCCTCCAACATGTGACAAGAAGATTATGACAACTCTTGATTATCCACATCAAGAATCAGTTGCTGCCGGTACTCAATGCTCAATGGAGGATTCTATTGTCAAAAGACCTCCAACATGTGATAAGAAGATCATGACTTCGCTCATTGATCTATCACAGGCAACTGAGAAAGTGAAGGTACCATCCAGACCATCTTGTACTCATGTTTCTAAATACACTCCGACAATCAGTGTAGGTGGGAAGAAAAGCTCTAAACAAGTATGGATGAGGATAGGTGAGCAGAATAAACCTACCACCATGACTAGGGTGGATAGGAAGAAAAAGGAGGAAGCTTCTTCCTCAAATAGAGAACAAACGATTAAGCAGATGGCCCAACAACTTAATACTGAAGAAACAAAGAAGAAAAGATTTGTGGGCCAATGTTGGTGCTGCAATAGATTTGGGCACTGTGCACTGGATTGTTTTTATAATCCCTTTCATGGAAAAGCACAGGGAAAGCCTATATCAAAGGGGAGGAAGGCAGAGAAGAAGAAGCAACATCCACAGGTCCAGAAGCATCTATTTACAGCAAACAGATTTGGAATGCTTGATAACATCTGTGATGTATGCAACGGCAGTGGTCATAAGAATGGTGCATGCCTAGGTCAACAGATATCCAGAGCTGATAAGAACAGAAGACCACACAATCCATCTAAGTATGAAGAAAGTACCTTGGGAAGAAATCAAAAGAATATGGCGAACACATCACTCCCCAAGAAGATATCAAGTAGGCAAGCTGAGAAGACCCAGGATTTTAGATCCATGAAATTGAAGGGTCATTCATCCAAAAGAAACACTAAGTGGGATGAATCTCGGATGAACCCATGTGGAAGACCTAAACCAGCTGCAAAAGTTCCACATGACATATTGGTCATCTGGCCAGAAGATTTGAAAAGAATAAGGAAATTTGAAGATGAGAAGGGCAAGGCTGGTGACAAAGGAAAAGGAAAACTTTCACATGATGAAGACACAGTGCAGGAGAGATTGCAAACAAAGAGAAACACACGTTTCAAAGAAGTTCTGTGTGAGAGATGCAAGAAATCTGGTCACATTGCAAAAGGTTGCCTAACCTTAATACCAGAGCAAGAAGCAGTCCTTAAGAGGAGTAAGAATGTATCATTCATGATGGCTGCTAAGCAAAACAACTCTCCACACAAAGTAGAAGAGAATGTGAATAGAGCCATTCCACACCGACAGATGTCAGAACACATGTTCAAATGTGCAGGCATGAAGACTGGAGTAAACAGAGGAACTTGGTTGAGAAAAGAACCTCAACCAAGCAAGTCTTCTTGATGAAGCAAGAAGGAACCACCTTATTCCCGTAATCATTTCTGTATTGTATTTGTACTAATAATGCAGGGAATTGAAGGTGAAGCATGCTCTCAGGGGGAGAACCTGAGAAGTAGTGAATGCTGTCAACTCTTGATAGCCAAGCTGAAGAAGTTTCCATCCTTAGTAGATTCTTCAATTGATATTCAAAGATTATGATGATGAAGTATCACTCTTGATGAAGATGATGAGGAGTGTTTCCCTTGCGGGGGAGAAGAATGAAGAAGCTTCCATAATCACTGTTTCAATCAATATCAACTCCAGGTGGACTCAAAAGTAGTTATTCTGTGAATTTCTTGAAGAACACACCAATGAAGAAGGTATGTCATTTCTCAATCACTATCCCTTGGTTACTCAGATCAAAGATTATTTTACAAAGGGGGAGTAACTGTATTGATCAGTGACATAAAGAGAATGGAAGTGCCCCAAGGTCACTTATCCTGTCGATTACACTTGAATGTTTTTGATCTATTTGCTGAAGTGAGTGCAGGAGTTTCAGGTTGATTATTATCTATCATATTTGATCTTCTTCTACCTGAAATAAAAGTGGTAAACCCTTGAAGACAAGATACATGAGTTATCATCTAATGCTGGTATCATGATCTGTGGATAATGGACAGCCTTGTTGACTTAATCAAATCCTCTTGTTTTCTACATCGAGCATTGCTCAAGTAGACTTAGAGTGAAATGATTAATGAAACATTGCTTAAGTGTGGATTGATACCCTCCCTACCATGTGCTTTGTATTTCTTGTCAATAAGGGGGAGAGAAAGTGAAATGAAAAGAAATGTTGATTTGCTGAGAAGATTCTCATTTTGACATTGACAGATTCATTTCAGAAGATGTATAAGGTATTGACAACAAAATACAAAGGGGGAGATTGTTGGAACCACTTTGTGTATAAGGTTGTATTTGTTGTCAATAGTTGTCAATGAAGATCAAAATGAAGAAGATCATGAAGTACTCCGATGAAGTAGAGGAGTGGTGATTCAGATGATTGTTGTGCTAATCTTAAGTTCAAAGAACATGTGTCAAAGGTGATACATTGTTTACCACAATGAAGAATGTGAGGAATCCATTCGAGGATGATTAAAGAAGAATGAGGTTTTTGGATGAAGACCATGCAATTACTCATGATTGCATGAGAACCATGCTAGAGACTTCTTGACGGATTGATTCACATGGGTTGTATGAAGTTGATCATGACGGTTGATGAAGAAGACAATGGCCGTGCAAGGATTGGAATTTTGAGATAGCCATGCACATCACAGAGGAGTTTGTGATAAAAGCAGAAGAGTTGTTGAATGATACAGATCACCAGGAAGAAGTGTTGCGGTGATCGTGCTTGTTGACAAAGCATACAAACGACAAACAAATTTGTTAACAAAAGGAGATTTCATGGTGACATGTTGAGTTCAAGAGTTGTGGTCAACGATCTATATTTGATTCAAGAACGTCGACAGAGGAATGGATGAGCTGGTGGCGGTGCAAAAAGAGTAGATACAAGGTGGCGCTGTTTCCCAGTGTTTGCCAAATTTTTGGGCCTCAAAATCGGAAATTGAAGACATAGATTGTCTGCAAAAGGCAGTGCGCGCAAAGAGGAAGTGGTGCGCGAAATATAAGAGGCTTGCGTGAAATACTTAAGTTGGGCGCGGAAAACAGCGGGATGCGCGAAATAGTTTTTCGCGCAAATAGTGTTTCAAAATCATAACGTTGAAAAATGGTAAAGGCATGGGCTGCGCGAAAAACCAGAGCTGTGCACGGAAAAATGGGAATGTGCGCGAAAAATGTTGTGCGCAGAATAGCTGGGTGAATTTTTCGCGCAATCAGCGTATCGAATCGGAAATACAGAAAATCGGCAAAGGCAAGAGGCGCACGAAAAATCAGAGATGTTCGCACCATGTGCGCGGAAAAATCGAACTGCTGCGCGTAAAGTTGGTTGTGCGCGAAATGTGGGTTTAAAGTTTTACGCGCACGAGAGGATTCAGGTTCTCAATGATGATAAATAGAGAAGTAATAAGATGCGCGAAAAACCAAGGTGATGCGCGAGATTAAAAGGAAGATGCGCGTAATTCGAAGAACTGAGAGACAGTTTTACGCGCAAGAAGGGGAGTTTTACGCGCAGGATCAAAAACGTCTATAAATATGAGGTGAACCCCTCTCATTTGGAGAGGCTCGACACTTAGACAAATCCTGAGCTCCGGCGCGCGGAAAAATTAAGGTACAGAGGGTTGCGAGAAAAAGAGGTCGTTGCGCGAAAAAGGGAAGTTTTGCGCGAAAAAGAATAGCGCGAAAAGCCTTTTACGCGACAAAAGTTATTTTTACGCGCAAGGTTTGAATTTTACGCGCAAGCCCCAGGGAAGGGTGTACGGAAAATTTGGGGGTCCCGCAGGCCTTTTGACAGGTGCTTAACACTCTCAAATCTGCCTTGCGAAGAGAAGAAGAACGATCGTGCAACCAAAATCTGATCTGCACAGAGAGAGAAATATATCGATACACTCAGGTGTCAGAATTGGGAATTGAAGGAAGAGAAGGAGATTTAGTGCATTCAGGTATTGCACTGAAGTAGAAGATTGATTTCAAAAGAGCATCAACTCAGGACTCTGATGCAAGCAAAGTCTCATGTTGAACAGGAGACAAAGACTTCAATGCATATCTATTGAAGAGACCTTCACGTCTATAAACTGAGTGAGACTTCACCACCGGCAGTGAGCTAGGGGGAGTCAACGGGAGTGACCCGAGGGACGCAGTGAGCTATCCCTAAACAATTGTAAAGGCAGTGAGCCTGGGACAGAGTGTCTGTACCCGAACATTTGTATCCGCAACTAGTGAAGCATAGTAGATTTAGGTACGACCGGCAACCTGTCGGCGTATACTCCTTGGACGTAGCCCTTAGTGGTGAACCAAGTAAAAATAGTTGTGTCATCTGTCTCTGCATGTGAATTTTTAATTGCTAATCATATTCATCATACAGGTTTAAGTAGTTCCTACCAACGTGGGAACAAGATCCACAACTAAAAGAAGAAAAAGTTGCCACCCTGATTCACCCCTCCCCTCTCAGGGTGTCCCGGGGTCCTACACTAGACACACTATAGAATGACATAGGCTCAACAACATTGGATTGAGCCCCATTATCCCTTGAATCATTTCTTTCCAGAAAATCCCTATTGAAGTTCCTTGGTTTCCTACACTGATAACACTTCGGTGCTCTAAACGGACCTGCAGCTTTCTTTTTACCCTTATCTATATTCTCCCCTTGACCCCTGTCATTTGTTCTACCCAAAACACTGATCCCCTCTCCCTCTGATACTAACCCATTTTTAGTCTGAAACTCTTTTTAAAGAAGAGCCGACTTAACCTCTTCTAGGGTCAGCAAAGCCCTTTCATACATCATAGTCTCGACAAGGTTGCTATAGTTATGGTCAAGAGAGACCAAGAGGATCATCGCCTGATCCTCATTATCTACAGAAGCACCGATATTGGCTAAATCTAACATGACTTTATTGAATTCATCTAGATGGATTTTTATAGAAGTACCAGGCTTCATCTTCAAAGTGAACATACGGTACTTCTTGTAAAGTCTTCCCACTAAGTAGTCATGTAAAACTATACAAGTTTAAGCCATATTCCTGAAGCGGTAGACTCATAATCTACTTCCCTAAGAACCATATCACCTAGGAAAAGCAAGAGGGGACTATGAGCCTTAACAATCACATCAGAGGGAACCGGTTGGTATTCTGTAATTGTTTGAAAAGTTTCATTAATAGTAACAATGGGTTTCATAGCCCCACATAGGGCATCAACAAGACCTTGTTGAACAAGGAGTTCCCTCATTTTAATTCGCCATAAATTGAAGTCTTTGTCTCCATCAAACTTCTCGATTTCGTATCGCATTGTATTCATGTTTATCTAGATGAGTGGATGTCGAGTGATTGGGAACAACATTAAGCATATGCCCCCCAAAAAACGGTCAATCTCACTGGGTTAATGTGTACCGTGAGATACTAAATGAAAAAAAACGTTCGATGAATACAATGATTTCAGATGAAAAAAACAACAACAATCAACTATGTAGGCAGAATTGAACAAATAATTAAATATGGGAAAAAGGCAAAAAAACCCAAATTAATAATATGAAAACAAGGTGCAATAAGAAGTAAACAAAATACAACTAGATAGATTTTAATAATGTTGTAAATAGGCTGAAAAGGGGGCAATCAACAGGATGGTGGGAGCCAAGTTGTAAAAAAGACTAAGAAAAATACAACAATGAGAAATATAACAGCTACATAGGTTTGATTAAGGCAAGAAACAGGTTTAGAAACAGTGTATACAGGGGCACCAAGCATGCATATTAAAGAACCATTGAGCAGCTTGCAATTCGAGAGTTTAACAAAAGTTATAAACAAATTACAGCAAGGCAGATTGTGGAAAACTGACAAAACTGAAAGCAAATCAAGAAAATATCGAAATCAAAACAGAACAATAGCCAGAGAGGCTCTGATACCACTTGTTGTGATTGAAAGGAGCAGCAGAATGATAAACGCACAACCACAAAAAACAACAGACCGAACTAGAGATGTGATTTGATATTGCAAGATTCGAAAAACAAAATAAAAAATGTAGAATAGTAAAACGGACGCAAGGATTTAGCGTTAGGGGACGTACGTGCATGACAATAACACCACAGCCACACACACTATTTTATTACTTTAAAAACAAAGCAAAGTAGTACAATACAATCGGATAAGAAGGAAAGAAACAAGAAAGTAAATGATTTACAAATTTTGAACCTGAAGAAGGAAACCGTAAACCTATACTTACAATGCTGGATGAAAACCAGTTCGACGGTCCTGATCACTTCAAGGGCCTCTTGGATCTGGTTCGACGTTGCTCGGGCACTGACCTACGAGACGTCGAGGTCGAAGGAAGCTAAGCCGATGATCCACCAATAGCGATACACCAACAATGTACCACGAAGGCTGCCTGATGCCCGAGTCTTACTACCGAGACAAACCACAGACCAGGGTTTGAGAACCACGATCCGGAGCAAATGCGCCATAGCCACCGTGAAGAAGAAGAACAATTGTAATGCTGTGAAAAGAAACCAAGAAACTGAAAATTTCTTACAATGCCAGGGTTAGAAACACCCGACAGTGCGGATCAGCCACCCCCTTCTGATCTTCTTCAGTCATGGATCATCAAATGAAGCCTGCACATCTTCCGTCTCCACCAAAATATGGCCGCAAATGGGGGCTAAGAGAGAACGACAGGGAAGATGAATCACACAAGAAAAAAGAAGAACCCGATCTAGGGTTTCAAGGAGGAACAACAGAAGCACATGCCCAATCAGCTAAGAAGCCGGGCGAATCATGATATCACGGGAAGCACCGATGCAGAAGTGATGAAACCCCCTGTGCACACCTCCTGAAACCGCATGTCCAACCAGCAGGTGCCACGAATCCAGGCTGAAAATGGCATACCTGAACAGCCTCAATCCCTCAAACAAACAGGCAGCAAGATGAACAGCCAATATCACATGGCCGGTGCATTTAATCAATGATGGAAAACAAGCAGGAAATAGAAAACGGGATAGCCAATAGGTAATGCAGGAATGAAGTGGACCTCAAAATAGGTAGCCCAAAACAAAACAAATATCCAGTGTAGAAGGATCCATATATGTAGAAAGATATAAAACAGAATGATGTTATTAAAATTTAAATGGAAGGAAATTAAAAGACAAATTTTAATATGAAAAACAAAAACGTGAAATTAAATATCCAATTTCATAGGTAGTATCCTTTAGAATTTTTAAAAGTGGCTCCTAGAGGTAGGTGACTCTATACACTTCCTATATTTATTTATCTATGATTTTATTGATGTTGTAAAAATATTTTTAGTATAATGAAAGGAGTTTTAAACCCTATGGGTAATGTTAGGATTTATATTTATGTTTCAAATGTTTTATCAAATAGTTTAGAAATGCATTTTCCTTAATGATTACTTAATTGGATTCTAATTACATTTCACACTTATGGTGTTTTATGAAATTCCTCAACTACATTCCTTTGAAAAATCTAATGAAACATTATAGAAATGGCTAGATTTAATTATAAATTAATTTTAAAATTACTTTATGATAAATACCAATGTTTTAAGAGGTGTTTGTCATGTTTAGAATAAAATTCTCCTAGAATCTATGGTCCCTTAAGGTTGAATGAGTTTTATGGTTTATTTGTGAACTATGGTGGATTTGAAATACTAATTAGAGCCTCATTGGAAGTTTTAGGAACTCAGGTGGGAAAATTTTGCAAGTTTCTTACTAGGCATTGATGCCACAATACCTTTCCTAATTCAGTCTACATGAATATCTTTTATGTCACTTCGACCAATGTTTTTATGAGTTCACCACTAATGAAGGATTCCACTATGGATAGTGGAAATACCACTAGTTTAGGATGGAACTCTAGATAGATTCCTACATGTAGTTGGAAATTATTTGACCTAAATATGGATTAATACGATGATCTTAGGGAGTCTTGAAATTATTTACCATGGGCCTATCCCATGACGTTTGGTTGAGTTTATATAATAGATTTAATCTTTATTTTAATTTATAATTCTTCTAAATTATTGTTTCTTTAAACTAATCAATGTTACTCACTTTCTTAAAAATTAAAGTGTACTTTCATATTTTATTTTCAAACTAGTGGGCTATGTTTTGTTTTATATGGGCTTAACTTAGAGAACATGGTGAGATCCTACTTGGATTATTATAATCACATTTTATATACACCCAAATGATGTATGTAGATCTTTTATTTCTTGATTTGTTTTATAGGTATGGATAACTGGATTACTTTTATTCAAAATTGGATTGTTCGCTTATGTATAAAGTAATAATGGTGGTGGAATAAAAATGTGTTTATGTGCATCATAGAGTTATTAGTGTCACATACATGACTTATTTTAAATATACCTTTCATTTAATTTCAATTCTTGCTTTGTTGTGGGGGTTTCCCATGCATTTTTGGAGGGAATGGTGAGTTTTCATGATTTGGGCCAAACCATGAGCTCATTTCCAGATTTAAAAACCAATTCTGTTTCTTTTATAACTCTTTCTTTTTTTAACATTTTCACCCATTCAACTTCAAAAATTTCCTCCCCTGACATATTAACACCACCATATCAATTTGGACCCTTTAGGAATCCATAATCATGGTGGATTTGAGTTTTTATTTAAGGAATTGGGCCAGCCGTAAGCGCATTTCCAGTTTTTTTAAAAAATTATTTAATATCTTATTCAATTTTTATTCTTTTTAGATGATTACAACTCTCACCTAAGCCCACTTAGCCTAGAAATTCCCCCATTCTCTTTTACCCCTATTTGGAGCTCATATGCATCGCAAATTAGGGAATAACTTTTTAGGCTTTCTCAAATCGTCCAGATTTGAAGAGGTAACTTGTTTCCTTCGTAACTCCTTCAATTTTTACTCTTTCCATACCATTTCAGTTCTCACTTGACATTATCAGCCTTATTATAACCTCAATTGCATTTTTGGCTATTTTTAAATTCAGCTACTCGTGTATTTGGGGTGATTTCTTCAAGATCCATCAAGTAAGTGGGTCTCCTTCCTTCTTCCTCCCATTTTCTTAGGATTTATTCCATTTTCTTAGGGTTTCTTCCATATATTCTTAATTTTATAATGTATAGAAAGTGGGTATTCGAACCTAGGATTTCATCTTGGGTTTCTTGGTCTAATATTGTGGTTCTAGGCTTGATCTAAGTCCCTTGTGGTGCGGCGGTGGCGCGGTTGAATTTTCGCACAAATATTCAAGGGTTTTAACACTTGTGATAGGTGATTCCATGTATAATAACTTCTATATGAGTTAGATTTTCTTAATTTAAATTTTTATCACACTTCTCCTTCATTATTCTTACTGTGAAATTTGGTTTTGGTGACGTTTGTTAAGCAAATGATTTTTAGGTACTGATTTTATGTTAAATTGGGTGTTTTACATGTCTATTCTATGTTATGCCAATTGGGGTTGTTTTATAACTCTTGTAATGGATTTATAAAAAATGTTTTAGTTCTGAAAATTCTTCTTTGGTGAATATGGGTATGCACATAGTGTTCAAAGTGGGTTTTTAATGGATTTTGTGTGCAAAACATTGTTAAATTTTGTGAAGTTATTCTATTGAAATTCTAAAGGTTTTATTGAGTGATGTAAGTGGTGAAAAGAATGTGTAGATACAATTTTGAGTTTATTATGACCATAAATTATGTGTTTATGTGATAATGGATTTTTGTAACATGTGAAAATTGTTTGATCACAAAGGGGGAAACCCGGGTATCTAGGAGAGCGGATATGTACTAGTACGCTAGTGATCTGGAGCGGTTTTATCTCTGTTTCACTGAGAAAAATAGATAACTACAACACTAACAAAACTATATTGATGATGGTTGGGGAACAATAGGTTATGGTTATATTACCTACTAGTGGATCATGCACGAGAACATATTTTTCTATGGTTACTTTACACCGAGATATGATGTACATGGGGCCAGAGACTAACTAGTGCCTAGGGGTGTTCCCGAGATTAGTGCTCATTGAATCTTTTGTATTTATATTTGGAATATGGTGGGTTTTTATGGAAAATATAGTATCATACATGTTTTATTGAAATGTTCTCACTCATGGAAAATTCCCTTTGAAAACTGTTTACATTTAAAAGTTTCATTCTTTAGAAATTATTTCCACCACTTCTTGCTTATCAAAATTGGCATGCTTTTTATCTTTTATTGATTAATCTATGGTATACTATTGGGCTTGGGCTCAAAACCTACTTAAAAACCTTGTGTGTAAGTAGACTTGATCTTGTTTGACACAAGTAAAAGCAAGGCCTTGGGTGATGGAGGTTCAGGTTGTTAGTTCCCTTCCATGGTGCGGTGTTGTGGAGACGGCTTGTGGGTGATGACCCCATGTCATGTAAAGTTTTTGGGGTTATTTTGCTGATAATTTTACATGTATTTGAACCTCTTTTTTTATGTTTAAACCTATTTATTTAGTTCTGTATTTTTTTAAATCTTATTGGGATTGAATTTTCAGATTCAGTTTATCGATTGTTTTTGATGTTTTATGTATCCGTACTCGGGTAAATCATTCCCTAACCAAAATATATGGTACCTGGGAACTTGTGCTAGCCCATGAGGATAGGGAACACCCTTAGGGTCTTGTTAAGAGCTGGGTTTGGTGCCAGTTTTGATGGAGACCAGATTTGGTTCATGAAAAAATGGTATTAGATGGGGTTAATGTTTTTGGGTTATATTATTATTTTGGGATGAGTCAGGCTAGATAGGAGCTAGTATTGTTGGGACTCAGAGTTTTGGTCATGAGTAGGGTGCATGGACTTCACCTCTCTTGGAATACCTCAAGTCATCATGGTACATTGGAATTGTTTATTTGACTTCACTTCCAGGTGAGACGTGAGGGCTGCAGACTACAAGTGGACATCAGGTGGGGGTGAGGTAGTTGTTTATTTTATCATTGTAATGTGTTTGGATTATTTATATTTAGTGTTATTGATGAAATTTTTAGAATTATTGTACTGATTTTTTTCTTGTGACTGTTGTCTTTTGTAGCAACATGCATCCCCAAAAAGCTCCCATGCACCCATGGTAGGAAGCCGAAGAGAGTTCTCCCTCACCACTTTATCAGAGGCTAGTAGCGGCTTTGGTTCAGTCTGTCCAAGATCTAGGACATGGACTGACTCCTATTCCATCTCCTGTTAGAGAAAATTAGATTGGTCCTAGGAAGGAAAAGGCCCATGAGTTCTTGAAAAACAAGCCTCCTACTTTATGAGGTAGCATAGAACCCCAGGAAGTAGAGGAATATATCGAAAAGATCGAGCACATGTTCGAGTTCCTGGACACACCTGAGGGGGTCAGGGTGAAGTGTGCCTCTTTTCTGTTGGAGGTTCTCAGCCACAAGTGGTGGAAATCAGTAATTCAAAGTGGAAAGAATGAGCAGATTCACTGGGGAGATTTCATGGCCGTCTTCAATGAACAGTACTGCCCTGAAGTCTTGGCATATGCTAGATCCCAAGAGTTCATGGATCTTATTCAGGGGGATCTTTCTGTGATGGAGTACGCCAACCATTTCACTGAGCTGGTTTGGTATGCTCCTGAAATCATCTCTAATGAGTAAGCGAAGGCCCAAAGGTTTGAGAAAGGCTTACGACTATAGATATACTCCCAGTTTTTCTTGTTTAAGATGAAGACCTATGCTGAGGTGGTTGATCGGGCATTTGTGGTGGAGATTGATTGAAAATGGAGGACTGGTTTCTCTGGTACAGTATCATTAGTGGGAAGTGGTAGCTCTACAGAGAAGAAAAGGAAGTGATAGGAGCGAGGGAAGGAGGGAGGTGGTAGTTCAGGCCACTCTTCCAGGAAGTTTTCATCTATGTCTTCTAATGTGAGATTCGTCATGTGCCACCAGTGTGAGAGGCTGGGGAACATCCTAATATCATGCCCATTTACTTTGAATCCCTATTATCAATGTGGAGGTATGGGTCACTTGCAGTGCTTTTGTGGGGTGACACGTCCACTTCAGAGTGGGGTAGGATCAATGGATTCAAGAGGAGTGCCAACTCAATTAGAGCTGTCAAGGATGGGGGGATCTCGATTTGGTGTACATGGTGGTAGGGCTAGGTCATCTTCTAGGAAGTTATAGTTTAGGGTATAGCCATAGACTATCAATCATCCTCTGGTAGAGACAAGACATCTCCATGCGGTGGATCAGGCACTAGTAGGATCAGAGGTGGGACTGTCAATAGTTCAAGGTACCATTTTGATGACATCTTCTACAGCTACTACTCTTTTTGATACTGGTGCCTCTATTTCATTCATTTATTCCCATTTTTGAACATGTTGAATTTACCAACTGAGCTTTTATCCTCTGCGATGGAGTTGGTGACGCTGCTGGGAAAGAAGAAGGAGCTGGGTCTCAAGTGCCCGTCGTGTGCACTTTCTGTGTTAGGGTTTGACATGAAGTGGGAACTCTTGGTCTTAGATATGGATCTATTTTATGTGATACTTTTCATATATTGTATGGTACACTTGCAGGTGCACATCAATTTCTATAGGTAGTGGGTCAGTTTCACAACACCTGATGGGAGTTGTCAGGTTTTTCGTGGGGAATGAGATCCTCGGTCGAGTCATGCGGGACCTCCACTCCCAGAGTTGGGAGATATTTTTTTAGTTATCATCACTTGTGATAGAGGAAAATGTTCATGATTCTGATGGTGGACTACCTCATGTAGTGGATGAGTTTTCAGAGGTATTTTCGGATGATTTTTCAGGTTTTCCCCCAGAGTGGGATGTGGAGTTCTCGATTGATCTGGCACCGGGAACACAACCGATATCTCTTCCCTCATATCGCATAGCTCCCACCGAGATGAGGGAATTAAATATAAAATTGGAAGACTTGGAATCCAAATGATTCATTCTCTTGAGTGTCTCCCCTTGGGCTGATCCTGTTTTGTTCGTGAAAAAGACTGACAAATCCCTCTGATTGTGCATTGACTACCAGAAGCCGAATAAGGTAAAAAAATATACTTTTCCTAGAATAGAGGAATTTTTCAATTAGTTTAAGGGGGAAAGGTGTTTTTCTAAAATAGAATTGCGTTTGGGATATCATCAACTCAGGGTTAAAGAGGCAGATATCCCAAAGATAGCCTTTCGATGCAGGTACAACCACTTCGAGTACTTGGTCATGCCCTTCAGATTGACCAATGATCCATTGGTCTTTATGAAACTCATCAATAGGGTGTTCCATCAATATCTCAATTCTTTTTTTGGTGTTTGTGGATGACATAATAGTTTATTCGGGATCTAAGGAGGAACATGAGAATCACTTGTGGCGCATTCTGGGCACTTTGCGAGAACATCACCTTTATAAAAAGTTTTTCAAGTGCACTTTCTGGATCAATGAGGTAAAATTTATGGGGCATGTGATCTTAGAGCAGGGGGTATCAGTGGAACCTTAGAAGATCACTGTAGTTATGTCATGAGAGTAGCTGAAGAATGTGTTCAATATCAGGAGTTTCCTCAGCCGGACTGGTAATTACAAGCGGTTTGTTCGGAATTTCTATTGGCTTGCTTCACCGATGATCGCTTTCACCCAGAAAGGGGTGAATTTTTTACGAGGCCCATAATATCAGGCATCCTTCAAGGAGTTGAAGAGGAATTTGACTACCACCCCCATTCCGATTTTTCCAGAGGCTGGAAAGGGCTATGTGGTGTATTGTGAGGCTTCAAGTATGGGTCTCAGGTGCGTGCTTATATAGGATGATAATGTGGTGGTGTATGGCTCTCTCCAACTCCAACCACACAAAAAAATTACCCGACGCATGACTTGGTGTTAGTATATGTGATGCATGGTTTGAAGACTTGGCGTCACTATCTCTTTAGGTAGAAGTTTGTGGTCTACTTTGACCACAAAATCTTGGCCTATATCTTCTTGTAGAAGGAACTCAACTTAAGGTAGCATCGTTGGATCGAGTACTTGTAGGGGTTTGAATTTGACATTGTCTATACCACAGGAAAGGGTAATGTGGTGGCCGACACCTTAAGCAGAAGAGTCCCAGTGTAGGCTTTGTGGAAGTTCAGTGATGAGTGGACTCTGATGACACTCTTTGCTCAGATGCATGTGGAGACCAAGGAGAAAAATGTTGGTGAATTCTTTGATATCTTTTAGTTGAATCCTTCTATGGTGGATCTAATTCAAATGGAACAACCTAGTGATGATATTTTTCAGTGGTCAAAGTAGTTTCTTCATGGTGGAGATATGTCTTCTAATTGGTCGTCGTCTCCCAAGGGCATCCTGTGCTTCAAGGGAAATTCAGTAGTGCTATTATCTCTGCGAAAGGTGGTGATGTAGGATAGCCACCAGTCTCAGTGGGCTGTCCATTCGGGTGACACCAAGATGTATTATGATGTCCGTCGACAGTTTTGGTGTTCTATACGAGACATCACAAATTTTTTGTCGAGATGCTACACATGATAGCAGGTGAAAGTAGAGCATCAATGGCCCTCCAGTTTACTCCAGAAATTACCCATTACTAATTGGAAGTGGGACAAGGTCTCCATGGACTTCATTGTTGCCTTGCCTCATACACCTTGGGGTAAGAATTCCATTTGGGTGATGATTGATTGTCGGAACAAATCAACCCACTTAATTCTGATCAGAGATACAACTAAAGTGGATGAGTTGGGCTGTTTGTATCTTCAGTAAGTTGTAAGGCTCCATGGTGTTCCATCAGCACTTGTCTCAGATAGAGACCCTTGTTTCACTTCTCAGTTTTGGGAAGGCCTTCAGAAGGCCTCGGGGTCTCATATTAAGATGAGTATGACATACCATCCTCAAACGAATGGTCAGACAGAGTGGCCAAATCATATTTTGGAGGACATGCTTCATCCATGTGTTCTGGAATTTGGAGGTTCCTAGGATAGCCATTTTGGATTGGTTGAGTTTTCTTATAATAACAGTTAACAATCCTCGATTTGAATGGCTCCTTTTGAGGTGCTCTATAGTCGGCCTTGTTGGTCCCCCCTATGTTGGGCTGAGGTGGGTGATACCTCACTATTGGGGCCAAGTCTGGTGTAGGAGACGTCTGAGAAGGTTAAGTTGATCAGGAAGAAATTATTGATAGCTCAAAGTTTCCATAAATCATATTCTTACCAAATGTGTCTAGACCTAGAGTTTTCTATGGGTGACAGGGTATTCTTGAAAGTTGCCCCTTGTCTGGGCCATCGTCGATTGGGAAAGAAAGGGAAGATGACGCCGCAGTATGTCGGACCTTTTGAGATCACCGAGCATATTGTAAAGGTAGAATATAGGTTGACCTTTACTTCTTAGTTGACATCCATACATGACATCTTCCATGTCTCCCAGTTGAATAAATATAACCCGAATCCATCCCATGAACTGAATTGGGAGGAGTTGTATATAGAGTCTGATTTATCTGTTTTTAAGCGGCCGGTGCGAATAGTGGACTTACAAGAAAAGATATTTCGGGGAAATTCTATTCCACTGGCCCGGGTTCTTTGGTATCATGTGAATGATACACATGAGACTTGGGAGTGGAAGCTGTGGGTTGAGAAAGAGTAATCATTCTTGTTTTCTAATCAAGCTTTAGGTTGAATTTTTAGGGAGGAAAGTTTTTCATGGTGAGGATAATTTTTACATCCATGAATTATTTTAAAGGTAAATTTCATTTAATTTCCATTATTTTTTTTGTGGGGGTTTCCCATTCATTTTTAAGTAAAGGGTGAGTTTTCATGATTTGGGCCAAACTGTGAGCCTATTTTCAGATTTAAAAACAATTTTTTTTCTTTTATAACTCTTTATTTTTTTAAAAAAAATTCACCCATTAAAACTCCAAAATGGTCTCCCCTAATATATTAACACCACCATATCAATTTAGACCCTTTAAGAATCCACAATCATGGTGGATTTGGGTTTTTATTTAAGGAATTGGGCCATCCCGTAAGCCCATTTCCAGTTTTTTTTTTAAATTATTTAATATCTTATTCAATTTTTATGTTTTTTCAGTGATTTCAACTTTCAAACACACCCAATGAACCTAGGAACTCCCCCATTCTTTTCCCCCTCTTTGTATCTCATATGCATTGCAAATTAGGGCGGAACTTCTTAGGCTTTCTCAAATTATTCAGATTTGAAGAGGTAACTTGTTTCCTTCATAACTCCTTCAATTTTTACTCTTTTCCCCCATTTCAGTTCTCACTAGACTTTATCAGCCTTATTATAACCTAACCTTTATTTTTTTATGTTTGGAAATTCATCTACTGGTGTATTTGGGTCTATTTCTTCAATATACCTCAAGTAAGTGGGTCTGCTTCCTTCTTCCTCCCATTTGCTTAGGGTTTCTTCCATTTTATTAGGGTTTCTTCCATTTATTCTCAAAGTTCCTAATGTCCATAAAGTGGGGATTCGGACCTATGGTTTTATCTTGGGTTTCTTGGTCTAATATTGTGGTTTTAGGATTGATCTAATTCCCTTGTGGTGTGACAGTGGTGTGGTTGAACTTTCGCACAAATATTCAAGGGTTTTGACACTTGTGGTAGGTGATTCCATATATAATAACTGCTAGATGAGTTATATTTTCTTAATTTACATTTTAAGCACACTTCTCCTTCATTATCCTTACTGTGAAATTTGGTTTTGGTGACATTTGTTAAGCAAATGATTTTTAGGTACCAATTTTGTGTTAAATTGGGTGTTTTACATGTCTATTCTATGTTATGCCAATTGGGTTTGTTTTATAATTCTTGTAATGGATTTATAAAAAAAAAATAGTGCTGAAAATTTTTATTTGGTGAATATGGGTATGCACATAGTGTTTATAGTGGGGTTTTTAATGGATTTTGTGCGCAAAATATTGTTAAATTTTGTGAAGTTATTCTATTGAAATTCTAAAGGTTTTATTGAGTGATGTAAGTGGTGAAAAGAATGTGTAGCTATAGTTTTGAGTTTATTATGACCATAAATGATGTGTTTATGTGCTAATGGATTTTTGTTACATGTGAAAATGGTTTGATCACAAAAGAGAAAACCCAGGTATTTAGGAGGGCAGATATGTACTAGTACGCTAGTGATCCGGAGCGGTTTTATCCCTATTTCACTGAGAAAAATGGATAACTAAAACACTAAAAAAACTATATTGGTGATGTTTTGGGACCACTATGTTATGGGTATGTTCCCTACTAGTGTATCGTGCATGATAATGGATTTTTCTATGGTTACTTTACACCGAGATACGATGTACATGGGGCCTGAGACTAACTAGTTCCTAGGGGCTTTCCTGAGATTAGTGCTCATTGAATCTTTTGTATTTATATTTGGAATATGATGGTTTTGGATGGAAAATACAGTTGAATAAATTTTTTATTTAAATTTTCTCACTCATGTAAAATTCCCTTTGAAAACTATTTACATTTAAAAGTTTCATTTTTAGAAATTATTTCCACCATTTCTTACTTATCAAAACCGGCATGCTTTTTATCTTGTATTGATTACTATATGGAATATTTTGGTGGTATCCTATTGGTCTTAGACTCACACCCTTATTACAGCCCTTGTGTTTAAGTATACTTGATCATGTTTGACACAGGTAAAGGCAAGGCCTTGGGTGGTGGCGGTTCGGGTTGTTAGTTCCCTTCCATGGGGCGGTGTTGTGGAGACGATTTGTGAGTGATAACCCCTTGTCGTGTGGAGTACTTGGGGATATTTTTATGATAATTTTATGTTTCTTTGGACAAATTGTTTTATGTTTAAACCTATATATTCATTTCTGGATTTTGTTTAAATCTTGTTTGGCATGAATTTTCAGATTCGTTTTATCAATTGTTTTTGATGTTTTATATATCCTTACTTAGGTAAATCATTCCCAAACCAAAATATATGGTACCTGGGAACTTTTTTCAGGCCATGGGGATAGGTAACACCCTTCAGACCTTGTCACGGGCTAGGTTTTGTGATGGTTTTGATGTCAACCATATTCGGTTCGTGACAAGTAGTGTTTTTTTCATTTTATTTATGTTGGGTCTTGTATCCCTTATACAATTTATGAAATATTTAGATTAAATTTGATATTTAATGTCTTTTATTACTTGGTTAATATTGGATACCTGGTTATTTTTATTATTTTGTCTCTTTTACTTAATATAGTATTTTTGGGTGAAATAATTTCCATTAGCAATAGTTGATTCCCTAGCAATAGTTTCCATCCCGTGGGGATATGGAAAGGCCTTTGGGCCTTTCCAAAATCCAACTTGAGTACCAGGTCAGGGTAGCTAAGGTTGGTTAGTGAAAAAAGGTATCAAAGTGAAAGTGGACTGTTGGGTTATTAGTAAATAGAGGTTATATTGTTAGAAATTGAGAATTAAACCATAAAAAGTCTTACTCAACCTCTGTTTAAAGGAAGATCATGTTACTAGGGATGTCTAGGATTGAGTTGTAATGTCTCGACCCAGGTGCCACACAACGGTGCCCTAAGTCGGTTCACCACATGACCTCAAGCACACCTCCCCATACGCTAGAGGCTTCCAACAAGCAACAAGTTTCTATAAAGTCATTCATGGGGAGACTATACCCTCATTTATCAGAGTAAAACACCAGCAGAAATAAATAAACAAAAGTGGAAGCATATATAACAAAAAAAATAATCATGTCACAAGATAATAAAACATGAAATATGATACTCAACTTAATGGTAAAAAATTATATGCCAATATAAGTGTCAAGTTTCAAATATGCAACTAAAAATTAAAACACTACGACTCCCCAAGCGGGTCCCAAACCATGTTTGGTTCCCTCCTCCAAGCTCCATCCCAAATTATCCACCTATCCCAGGGACTTTTCCCTTACCCAACAACAATATACTCTATTCAGGTACTAATCAGGTATCCTAGATAGGGTGTGAGTATAACTCAGTAGGCCACCACCAACGGTGTCTAAAACCAATCTAGTCAAAATATAGTGCATGCAATTATATAAGGAAATAAGTACAATAAAATAATAAACAGTTTATCACATTTTCATCATTATTATCTAACTACATTAACTGTAGGGTTCCCAAGGATACCTGTACCTCAATACTGACTTCATCTCATACGGGATCCCAAAGATTTCCCTAGGTAATATCATATCTTAATACCTTCTTCTTTCCTAAGCTCAAAGTATTCAAAGGTGCTTGATATCTCTGTACCTGATTCAACTCATGCTAGAGTTCAAATATTCTCATGTGAGGCCATAACTCTGAGTGCCATTATTTCCATTCTTTAATTTCACATTTAAATTCACATTTCCAAAATTACAAATATAAAAAACGTAAGTAAGATGACCATGTTACCATGCTTACCCCTCAATAGAATGACCATGTTACCATTCTCTTTACTCATAAGTATAATGAACATGTTACCATGTATACTTCACATTAGAATGACCATGTTCCCATTCTCTTACTCATAAGTATGATGATCATGTTAAAATTTGTACTTATCAATTTAGAATGACCATGTTCCCATTCATAAACACATAATTAATTCATCAATTAATTATCCACATAAATTCCCTTACTAATACAACAATTAGTTAAATACATCAAATCCATTAGTTAAAACAACAATTAACTAAGTGTTTCAAACCCATTAATTAATTCATTAGTTAATTAACCAAAATCATAACTCATATCCCATAATTAATTTTCCATAATTAATTATCCCATTCTATATCTCAACCCTTAATAATTAATCCCACAATTAATTATCTAGAACATAATCTCAAAGCATATAATTAATTCACAATTAATTATCTCAACTTAGCCAATTCAATATCTTATAATTAATTTCCCAATTAATTATCTAGATTACAACCCCTATCTATTATAACAAATTTCCCCAAATTAATTATCTAATAGGGTAACCCCTTAGTCTCATGATTAATTCCCCAATTAATCACCTATTTCAATAAAGCCTTGATAAATCAATTGGTCAATATAATTAACCCAATTTAATAAAATAAATTGTTAAAGAATTCTAAGAATTATATAATTTTTCATATACATATCAAATACACGACTATGAGAATTATATTTAGACCACCCACCTCTATTCGTTGACAAATGTTTGCCCAATAGAAATCCCCAAAATTCGAGCAGCACAACGACGAAGATCTGAGATTCTTGATCTAAATCCCTAAATCAAGATATAAAAAATATCAAGATATAATCAATATAGATATAGATATACAATCCTAGATCTATATATCACCACATAGATTTAGATATGAATAAATAGAGGATAAAATCCACCAAAAAATCAAGAGAAAAAGAAGGACTGATTGGGATAGGCATCTGGATGAAATCCACTTACTGGGAGAAGAGAAGATCTTCGATTCAGTCTTTGAATCTTGAAGAACAGAGGTTAAAAAACCTTGTAACCCCTCTAAAAAGCTTTGGGATCATCCAAAATGCATCAAGCCCGATCCTAGGTCAAAATGAAGGTGTTTTTAGGGTTTGGGGAATTTTTAAATTAATTTTCGGAATAAATAAATCCACACGCATGGTTTTCCCTAGCAGCGACACACAGTTAGGGAAACCGTGCACTAACCATATAGACCTCACTATTTAGGATCACATGGTTACTTGGGTTTAGTCACACATTTTGTCAAACCGTGTGCAAACCGTGCACATTCCCATATCCATAAACATTCTTAAAACCCCATCCAAAACAACCTAAAACATAACTCCAAACAAAGGTACTTAAAAACAACCAAAAGTACCTAAAAATATGCTTGAGATGAATCATGAGAAGGTCAAGATCTTACAATCTCCCCACCTCATAACAGATCATCCTTGAGCTGTACTTCCAAGACTTTATAAGATCCTGAGACAAAATGATCGGGCCATTGAGTCATCATATATGATTATCTTTCTGATGTTTCTTCTTGTAGACGTCGATGTTGACATAACACACGAACTATTGGCATAGTCATTGCTTAAAAAAATTTCTCTTTGCGATTCAACACACATATCAAATTCTCCTCAAAGGAAACATCTATCTCAAGGTCAACCTTATCCATGTCGATCACATGAGAAGGGCCAAGGTGGTAATGTCGAAGTTGTGATAGATAGAAAACATCATTCATAATGTTGTATCTCTGTGGAAGATCCAATTGGTATTACACCAGCCTGATTCTGTCCACTATCTCAAAAGGTCCAACAATCCTTGATGCCAACTTGCCCAACCTCCATATCTTGCAGTGACCCAACCTAGGTGACACCCGAAGGAACACACGATCACCCTCTGTAAACTCTATGGGCCATCTACATCTATCAGCATATGACTTCTATCTACTCTGATCCATAGACATACATTTCTGAATCAACTGTACTTGCTTAGATGTATCATGCACAAGACTATGTCCCAACAACTCTAACTCACCTACCTTCATCCAACATAGCAGTGATTTACATGGACTACCATAAAGAGCCTCGTATAGTACCATCTGTATAGTTTCCTGATAACTTTTGTTATAGGTGAACTCCACTAAATCCAAGTTCTTCTCCTAAGATCCATCTAAGTCAATCACACATGCCCATAACATATCCTCAAGCACATGTATAGTACGTTCTGACTTCCCATTTGTCTATGGGTGGAAAGTCGTACTCAATAAAACCTGTGTACCAAGTGATTTTTGAAAGCCCTACCATAAGCATGAAGTAAATCATGAATCATGTTCTGAAACTATAGTCCATGACACTCTATGCAGATAGACTATCTCCTGAATGTATAGTTATCCCAACTGTTATACTTTAAAGATTTCCTTTATAGGTAAGGAATGTGCCACCTTTGTCAGTCGATCCACAATGACCCAAATAATGTCATTATTCCTAAGAATCTTTGGGAGACCCGCCAAAAAATCCATGGTCATGTCATCCCACTTCCATTTTGGAATAGGCAACATTTGTAGTAAAACACCAGGTTGTTGATGCTCCACCTTCACCTGCTGACAAGTGAAACATCTTGTCACAAAACCTACTATCTTCTTTTTCATGCATGGCCACCAAAACTATCATCATATGTCATTGTCACGACACGTCCCAGTGGGGCCCGAGCCGCAACTCCCCAAGACCGCCTCCAATAGGCCATGGGCTGGTGACTAACACCGAGTAGGCATGCTACTAAGATGGGAGGCATTGACTATAAACCTGTACACACGCACACACATCTCCAAGCCCACAAAGCTGAAAAGTAAAAACTTCTAAAAATGGAAATGCATGCATACACTAAAAATCCCAACCAACTGAGTATGACAGGAAATTAAATTATAGTAAGTATAAAACCCTGGGCCAAAAGTACAAGCCCACCTAAAGAAAGTCTGTAATAAAGTCCAACCTATAAGGAAAGGTACTGGGACTATAATATGTAGCTGTAGGAACACACCTCGGCCCGCCTGATCTCATTGAGCACCATCCGGTCCTGGTCCACCTAGAATCATGTCAAATGATTGCTCGTCTGCACAAGACACGAAATGTGCAGGAAAATCCCATGTAGGGGTGACTATAACAATACCTAGTAGGACACCCTGAAACCACAAAGGAAATACAATAAGGGAAAAAAATACCACAAAGGAAAGATACAGTCAGCTCCACACAGTATATTTCTACAGAACATATAACAAGAATATCCAGATATACTCATACACAAACAACCATCGCAATACCGCCACTAGGATCCAGCTCGAAGATTCCACAAAGCATGAAACAAGGAGAACACACACCTAGGTCTGAAGAGAGAGATGTGAAGTAATTTTTCTGAGAGAACACACTCCAAAAGTACTATGAGAACATGATTCTCAGATGAGGATCACAACCAAATCATAGGGTGATTTTGAAAACTCAGTCTGAGCTAATCTGCTAAGCATAGGATCGGTGTTCGGGTAAAGTTGGTCACGTTGATACCAAGAACTCTACCTAGGGTTCTTGGAACGAATAGAGGATCCAGCTCTAAGTCTCACATAGGGGATTCCAACAACTCTATTCAGGAAGTCCTGCTGAAGGGATCATACTCCTGTATAAAGGAAATGATACCAGAACCTTCAGGGAAAAGACCAAGGGTATGAACCCTAAGAAAACTAGTCCAAGTCACAGAAGACAAGTGGATCAAGCCATGAAGAATTGGTTACACGACGTGTAGTACGGTTACACGCCCTGTTCCTTGACCCCGGGTACTGCCCGTGTAAACGGCCCGTGTCATTCGTCCAAGTTGTGTCAAACTAAACTACACGGCGTGTAGAAGAATCACACGCCGTGTTCCTTGACTCCGGGTAATGCCCGTGTAAACGGCCTATGCCATTTGGCTTGTCAGATAGAAAGAAACTACATGACGTGCAGAAGAGTCACACACTATATCCGAGCACCTGGGGCTCACTCCGTGTACGCTGGCCATGTGCCTGTACATGGTCTTTGTCTCGTGTCCGTGTCGCCTGCCCGTGTACCAGTACAGTAACACCCCGAGATTTTATGAAAAATATTATTTTAATTTCATTAATGTCTTATGTTGTATTCTACACCAAGATTACCTTGCGCTATACGCAACACCGTATTAGCTTGCAGTATACGCAACACTATTCTTGGACCGTGTTACACACAATTTTGATAATAGTTATTCTACGCAACATTGAGTATATATATATATATATATATATTAAATGTATAAATGAAATATGGTTGGATTTTGTTATACTAAACAACGAAGGATTCTTTCACAACACGCAACCCTGACTTGGCTTGCATTACACGCAATCGCGACCTTCCTCGATAGTGTGTGTTGTACGCAATACCGGGTTTTAATAAACAATGTTATATTATTATAATATTGTCATGAACTAGCCGTTATGAATAGTATTAAATAAATTTTGAATTTTATAACATTATTATTCATCTTACACATTTCTAGAACATGGTATAAGAACAAAATAAATTTTTCGGGTAAAATAAGTATTTTTCAAAAAATGCAGTTTTGCCGCCTTTTGATAGCGCACCCACTTTAAATCTGGTTTTTGACATGTTTATAAGTTCAATTTGACAAAATAAAATTCTTCTTTGGAATCAAGAATTAAAAATTTACTTTGGATAAATTTTTCATATTATTCTGGTAACTTTCACATTTTAATGAATAGTAAAAACACGCTATATTTTAATTAAAAACAACTTTTTTCATCGTAATATCTTATGTGGTTAAATTATAATATTGAATGGTTTTAAAGTATAAATAGAATATATTTTTACCATTTAATATAATTTATGTCATTAGCATTGATTTTACCTTGAATTCGTAGGTTAAATCAATTCAATCTTTTACAATGTTTTAAACAAAAACCCGTTTTTATTCGACAACGGGATTAATTTTAATTTAATTTCTGAAAATTCTGTGTTTTGAATTTTAAAAAATGGATTCCATATTTGGAATCAGTGGGTCTAAATTATGTTAATAGGATACTTTTTATTTTTGGGAATTATGAATAGTAACTACGGTAAATTTTATTTACCATAGTTAAAGGTAAATCGGGTAATTAAGGGTAAATATAATATTTTAAAATTACCCTAACAAATGTCAAAATCCTATTGGATGACTAAAAAACGACCCATATCACCTAAGGGTCGGATTAGATTAATTTAATTAAATTTTTTCAATGAAAATAATTTAATTATTATTAAAACCAAAGAATGTGACAACATGTCACTTTCTTAAATCTTATAAGTATAATAATTTTAATCTAGTGATAAAATTCATGAAACTTCGAACATGAATAGTCTCCAGAAATATAATACAATTATCTACATCATAGGAATTTATTTAGAATTTTTAGGGATTAAATAATTATAATTTATTATGACAGAAAGATGATGCAGTAATTGTCTTATTAATGAAATATTGACATAATTGATGTTATAAATGCCCCAATAAATGTAATTTGAGACTTTTTATGACTTAAAATAATTTTCTAGGTTAATATGAAATGTTATTGTTGATTTAATTAAGTTGGTTCGAACTTATCATTCTGTTATGAATTTCATAAAAATCATGTACCAAATAGTGTCAAAATTGACATAAAATAGTTTTTAAAACAAGTATTATATTATTAATTGTTATTTTATTCCTAAAAATCAAATGTTAGGCCAAATTACTTAGATAAGATTATATATATTAATAATAAACAACTTGGGGTTCTTTTGGCTTGATATAGTAAGTTTATTAACCATATAGTGTAAGAAAACAAAAAGACACGGTAAAAGTTAAATTATTTAACTTAGAGTTAAATCTAATTGATAAGGTTAAAATAATAACCTAAACTTGTATAAATCCTATTGTTTGATAGGATTTAGACCCATACACACTTTACCTTCGAAATAAGACCCTTTGGAACCATTATAAACCGATTTTGACTTTAATATAAAATAATATTTTGAGATATTCCGAAGGTGCCCCTCTCCTCCCTTATAAAAGGGCACCTCCTCCCTCTCTTCCTCACACAACTTTGAGCCTTCAAGCTCTGCCAAACCCTACCAAAATCTCTTCTCCACTTCCCTAGTATCATCCTAGAGGTCCTGGTCTTCTTCAAAGACCATCCTTAGTTCTTTAATTGGAGGCTAAGAAAAGGCGCGTCAAAAAGAGGTAATATCCATTACCGATCTTTTTCAATTTCTTTCTTCTTCAACTTCTTCTTCTTTAGTTGTTTCATGATAAAGTAATAACATCAGTATTTATTATATACTGATATGTTATTATAAAT
The DNA here is from genome assembly GCA_963277665.1 of Viscum album. Lineage (NCBI taxonomy): Eukaryota > Viridiplantae > Streptophyta > Magnoliopsida > Santalales > Viscaceae > Viscum > Viscum album. The sequence goes on along the minus strand of OY728127.1, from coordinate 1,070,423,097 downwards.
ATGAAACAACTCTAATTAACCTTCTATCCATCCTACGGAAAAAGGAAATCACCGCGCGTGCGTACGTAAGGAATACCGTCTCCACGCCGTGGTGTAATCTATTTTCCGCCACCACCTTAATTGGATGGGTATAAAGGTGTAATGAGTAACTATATATGATTATTATAAAGTGATATTGATACTGAAATAGTATACATACACTTCAACACAATTCCACGACCATGGGAACGACATCATCGCTCGTGCGTACGTACGGACTACCGTCTCCACGACGCGATGAGATTCATTCTCAATGATTAACCATTCATGAATGATTATAAAGTAAATATAATAAGTACTAATGAAATATATGACCTAATAATGATACTGGAATTATTTATATTTATATTTATGTCATCTACTTAATTCCATTCAATTCAATAAGGAAACGAAAACAACGTTCATGCGTACGTACGGACTACCGTCTCCATGAACGGTGTATTTCTTTCCATTTACTGATTTATTATATATGTATATTCTGAATATATATATATAAATCATGTTTTATATTCTGTAATTAAGTAATCATGATCTAAGTAATCATATGAATAATTACAAGTTAAAAACACGAACGACAAATGAGATGATTTTACCCAAAACGCTACTTTAACATGAATTTACAAAAGAACGGGCAATATAAAGTCATAAGTGGACCATATATGATATAATAAAAATGAATATGATTCTGGAATAAGTCAATAACATGATTTAAATCATTATACAGGAGGTTCGGACACTTACAAAGCAAGTCGGACCTAAGGTAATGGAAATATCACAATCTCATTTTTATCCGAGATTGTTTATTCGTAAGTATTTACTGGGGTGTATTTTATCATCCATATCCATGTTTCATAAATATGTAATATTATTTCCATCCACCTACAATTGTTTAAATCCATTTTTACCCTTCGGTGAGTTTTTAGTAAAAGAAATGAAAGGAATCTTTTGTCGTTTTTCGTACGAGGTACTTTTTGACTTTTCCGACAAAAGTACGAAGAATGTTTTTTTAACTTATACGACATGAATGGATTTTTAAAACATTATTTCCAAGAAGATTACTTTACAAGTTTTCAGGTTTATTTTTAATCAACTTCTTTTAGTTTATAATTGTATGACATGTTAAGAAAAGAAAAGTGTTTTTGAAGAAGAAAGGATATTTTCTTCAAGAATGGAGTTCAAGTGTTTTATCAAAATTATTTTCCATATAAGATAATAAAGGGTTATGTTTTTATCCCTATTATTACATTGATTTTATTATGTTGTGAGGGAATTATTTTTATGAAGTCATTTACCTTATATGATTTGTTTTATGATGTCATGATGTTTCAAGAATCCCATTTTTGTTACATGTGTTATGCGATGATGTATGATTTATGATTTATGTGGCACACATAAGAAAGGATTCATTATGAGATGGGTGGGACCTATATCTCCCTCCAATGCATTGGGTAAATATTTCATATCTCATGAGATAGACATGTCTGGAATGGTAGGTTATACCGGTTCAGTGAAACAGGACTGAAACGAGGGTGACTCGGTTCAGAAAGGGACTTTGTCCACTAAGATAGTCTTGGCAATGAGTCTTGACTAACAAGAAATGATTCTCTACTATTATGTGTGTATGCCACAAAGTTTCATGTTTTAAGTTATGATTATTGGGATTTCATTTCACTAATATGATTTATCCCATGTTATGAAATTATGCTCTCTTTTGCAGGTTAAGATTTCCAAAAGTTATGTTCTTATGAATATGATGTGATTGATTTTTCTTTTGTTTACCCCTACAGTGCATTTGAGCTCACCCTTTTATGTTTTCTTTTCCCCAGGATATAAATAAAGGTTTTAGGTAAAAAAAGGGAAGATCTTTATGGGAGATATTGAAGATCTTTCACCACGATTAGAAGATTACGTTCCGAGTTTCCAAAGACACTAAACTATTACGATCCTTGTGTGTGTGTTTTTGTTATGTACTAAGTATTCCACAAATGTAATGTAATGTCCATGTACGTCAAGATACTGATCTCTACAGTTGGTATCAGAGGAAAGGTTTAGTCAACCTTTGGAAACTAGGATGCGAGAACTTTAGTGAGATCCCTAGAGATATTTATAAGGTATTTCTATGGATGTACCTAAGGATAAGTATACGTATAGGATACAGTCCTAGAACTACGGTAACGATCATAGAATTTAACATAAGATGTTCGATATTGAGGGTACTCCCCCTTTATTATGTTGTTTTCCCTAGCATGATTTTTGCCTCTCACACTATTCTTTTTTGGGTTTTAGAAAATGGCTGGAAACAAGATGATTCACGATAATGGAGGATATGATGGACAATGGAATGATATTATTCATAATGAAATGGGATTTGGAAGTCCAAACATCATTATTATGCCGAATCAGCAATCTCATAATATGATCAATAAAGTAAAATTTGGTAAGTTTCCTGACTTGGCTAATAAGAGAAAGATGGAGTTTCATGATGATCATAGAGGAAAGAAAGTTCAATTTCCCCTATGTAAATCATGTGGGAAGAGGCATCAAAGAGAATGTTTGAAAGGAACTGGAAGATGCTTTGGGTGTGGAAAAGAAGGACACAAAGCAAGTAAATGCAAAGGAAAAGGTTCAGTTAACAACATGGATGAGGATAATGGTATTGCTACGACATCAACAATGGTTAAATGTTTTAAATGTGGAATGTACGGGCATTATGAAAACCAATGCCCTAAGGGAAAGTCTCATGAAGATAATCAGTATGGTCGTATGGGAAGTATTTATGTGGATGATGATGAAGAGACTACAAATGATATGTGAGATGAAAGAATTGTTGAAGCTCGGTCAATGGTTTAAGAATGTAGTGGAATGATTACATGTTTATCATGTGTAATGTTGTATAAGTAATCTCATGGTACTATGGAATAAAGAGACATGTAAGGATTGTTACACTGTTGTATGATTAATGTTACCAGTATCCATGAAAGGTTATTCAGATATTTTTGGAATGTAGATGATATGCGTATAATTAAGGGATAATGAGAAAATTAAATGTTTGATAGTATTCATGATCTCATGACTGATATAAGGAGAAGGTTATATCATGGTTTGAGTATATAGAATTTTTGGATTTTGGTATGTGGAAAGAGTTAACTTTTGATAGCATTCATGTTTTCACTAAGGTTTAATGGGTATTCATTTTTTTCAAGAGAATACATCATTAAGGTATTCACATGATTGGAATGTGACCAAAAAGATATATGGGGGATAAATGATGGTATTCACATGCTTGGTTGGCGACATTTCAAGTAATCATTTTCTTTATACTATGAGATTGGACCGAAGTATTTTAGATAAGCCTAAAGATTGTAATGAATTATGTTAACCATAAGTTAGTATTGTTTAAGTATAGAACTTTTTTTTTGATATTATTTATGTGATGTTATAGTAATGTAGTTTTAGAAAAAGGACAACCTGCAGGATGGGCGACAACCCATCGCTTCGGACAAGGCTATGGGAATCGAACCCACAACCGAAGTGCGACTGGCCTTTATCGCCTACCACTGACCTACAGGAAGTCCCTGTTTAGTAGAAACTAGTTTTATTATATTAAGCAGTATGATATGTGAAGTATAAGTTCATTTTAGGAACCATATATGATTAATATCACTATAGATGGACTTATGTATTTTTTATAACTTTTCTAACCTTTTGTTTGAGACAGATGGAATGACCCATCATTCTATCACATGATCTGCTAACACATCACGAATGACAAATTCAACTTCATTTCTTTAAGAGATGAAGTGGAAATTGTCCAAAGAACGACAAACGGTGAGACTATACCAAAATCACGAAAGTATTTCTTCTAATTCCAATTTCATCAACTTTAGGGAAATGATCTTGAAAACCAAAAATGTTGTCTTAGTGCTCTTATATCTGATGAATTAGATGGTACCTTAGATCATCACAAATTTATGGCTTTGTGATTGCTAGCTTTTCCATAGCCATGTTCTCTACCACTCTCCATCAGAACATGATGGTTAGATTTCTATTCCATATCCATATTTTCACCTATGTGGAAACCCAGTGATTAGTTTATTTGGGTAACCGTTACGTTTCATACTTTTGTTTTTAAAGATAAGTTTTGGTATTCCTTTTTACGATGTGAGTTTCTATCAAAGAAACTTTCAAATAGTAAACCATTTATAACCCCGACGAATTTCGAGGGAGAAATTCATTTTAAGGGGGGTAGAATGTAACACCCCGAGATTTTATGAAAAATATTATTTTAATTTCATTAATGTCTTATGTTGTATTCTACACCAAGATTACCTTGCGCTATACGCAACACCGTATTAGCTTGCAGTATACGCAACACTATTCTTGGACCGTGTTACACACAATTTTGATAATAGTTATTCTACGCAACATTGAGTATATATATATATATTAAATGTATAAATGAAATATGGTTGGATTATGTTATACGAAAGAACGAAGGATTCTTTCACAACACGCAACCCTGACTTGGCTTGCATTACACGCAATCGCGACCTTCCTCGATAGCGTGTGTTGTACGCAATACCGGGTTTTAATAAACAATGTTATATTATTATAATATTGTCATGAACTAGCCGTTATGAATAGTATTAACTAAATTTTGAATTTTATAACATTATTATTCATCTTACACATTTCTAGAACATGGTATAAGAACAAAATAAATTTTTCGGGTAAAATAAGTATTTTTCAAAAAATGCAGTTTTGCCGCCTTTTGATGGCGCACCCACTTTAAATATGGTTTTTGACATGTTTATAAGTTCAATTTGACAAAATAAAATTCTTCTTTGGAATCAAGAATTAAAAATTTACTTTGGATAAATTTTTCATATTATTCTGGTAACTTTCACATTTTAATGAATAGTAAAAACACGCTATATTTTAATTAAAAACAACTTTTTTCATCGTAATATCTTATGTGGTTAAATTATAATATTGAATGGTTTTAAAGTATAAATAGAATATATTTTTACCATTTAATATAATGTATGTCATTAGCATTGATTTTACCTTGAATTCGTAGGTTAAATCAATTCAATCTTTTGCAATGTTTTAAACAAAAACCCGTTTTTATTCGACAACGGGATTAATTTTAATTTAATTTCTGCAACTTCTGTGTTTTGAATTTTAAAAAATGGATTTCATATTTGGAATCAGTGGGTCTAAATTATGTTAATAGGATACTTTTTATTTTTGGGAATTATGAATAGTAACTACGGTAAATTTTATTTACCATAGTTAAAGGTAAATCGGGTAATTAAGGGTAAATATAATATTTTAAAATTACCCTAACAAATGTCAAAATCCTATTGGATGACTAAAAAACGACCCATATCACCTAAGGGTCGGATTAGATTAATTTAATTAAATTTTGTCAATGAAAATAATTTAATTATTATTAAAACCAAAGAATGTGACAACATGTCACTTTCTTAAATCTTATAAGTATAATAATTTTAATCTAGTGATAAACTTCATGAAACTTCGAACATGAATAGTCTACAGAAATCTAATACAATTATCTACATCATAGGAATTTATTTAGAATTTTTAGGGATTAAATAAGTATCATTTATTATGACAGAAAGATGATGCAGTAATTGTCTTATTAATGAAATATTGACATAATTGATGTTATAAATGCCCAAATAAATGTAATTTGAGACTTTTTATGACTTAAAATAATTTTCTAGGTTAATATGAAATGTTATTGTTGATTTAAGTAAGTTGGTTCGAACTTATCATTCTGTTATGAATTTCATAAAAATCATGTACCAAATAGTGTCAAAATTGACATAAAATAGTTTTTAAAACAAGTATTATATTATTAATTGTTATTTTATTCCTAAAAATCAAATGTTCGGCCAAATGACTTATATAAGATTATATATATTAATAATAAACAACTTGGGGTTCTTTTGGCTTGATATAGTAAGTTTATTAACCATATAGTGTAAGAAAACAAAAAGACACGGTAAAAGTTAAATTATTTAACTTAGAGTTAAATCTAATTGATAAGGTTAAAATAATAACCTAAACTTGTCTAAATCCTATTGTTTGATAGGATTTAGACCCATACACACTTTACCTTCGAAATAAGACCCTTTGGAACCATTATAAACCGATTTTGACTTTAATATAAAATAATATTTTGAGATATTCCGAAGGTGCCCCTCTCCTCCCTTATAAAAGGGCACCTCCTCCCTCTCTTCCTCACACAACTTTGAGCCTTCAAGCTCTGCCAACCCCTACCAAAATCTCTTCTCCACTTCCCTAGTATCATCCTAGAGGTCCTGGTCTTCTTCAAAGACCATCCTTAGTTCTTTAATTGGAGGCTAAGAAAAGGCGCGTCAAAAAGAGGTAATATCCATTACCGATCTTTTTCAATTTCTTTCTTCTTCAACTTCTTCTTCTTTAGTTGTTTCATGATAAAGTAATAACATCAGTATTTATTATATACTGATATGTTATTATAAATATGAAACAACTCTAATTAACCTTCTATCCATCCTACGGAAAAAGGAAATCACCGCGCGTGCGTACGTAAGGAATACCGTCTCCACGCCGTGGTGTAATCTATTTTCCGCCACCACCTTAATTGGATGGGTATAAAGGTGTAATGAGTAACTATATATGATTATTATAAAGTGATATTGATACTGAAATAGTATACATACACTTCAACACAATTCCATGACCATGGGAACGACATCATCGCTCGTGCGTACGTACGGACTACCGTCTCCACGACGCGATGAGATTCATTCTCAATGATTAACCATTCATGAATGATTATAAAGTATATATAATAATTACTAATGAAATATATGACCTAATAATTATATTGGAATTATTTATATTTATATTTATGTCATCTACTTAATTCCATTCAATTCAATAAGGAAACGAAAACTACGTTCATGCGTACGTACGGACTACCGTCTCCATGAACGGTGTATTTCTTTCCATTTACTGATTTATTATATATGTATATTCTGAATATATATATATAAATCATGTTTTATATTCTGGAATTAAGTAATCATGATCTAAGTAATCATATGAATAATTACAAGTTAAAAACACGAACGACAAATGAGATGATTTTACCCAAAACGCTACTTTAACATGAATTTACAAAAGAACGGGAAATATAAAGTCATAAGTGGACCATATATGATATAATAACAATGAATATGATTCTGGAATAAGTCAATAACATGATTTAAATCATTATACAGGAGGTTCGGACACTTACAAAGCAAGTCGGACCTAAGGTAATGAAAATATCACAATCTCATTTTTATCCGAGATTGTTTATTCGTAAGTATTTACTGGGGTGTATTTTATCATCCACATCCATGTTTCATAAATATGTAATATTATTTCCATCCACCTACAATTGTTTAAATCCATTTTTACCCTTCGGTGAGTTTTTAGTAAAAGAAATGAAAGGAATCTTTTGTCGTTTTTCGTACGAGGTACTTTTTGACTTTTCCGACAAAAGTACGAAGAATGTTTTTTTAACTTATACGACATGAATGGATTTTTAAAACATTATTTCCAAGAAGATTCCTTTACAAGTTTTCAGGTTTATTTTTAATCAACTTCTTTTAGTTTATAATTGTATGACATGTTAAGAAAAGAAAAGTGTTTTTGAAGAAGAAAGGATATTTTCTTCAAGAATGGAGTTCAAGTGTTTTATCAAAATTATTTTCCATCTAAGATAATAAAGGGTTATGTTTTTATCCCTATTATTACATTGATTTTATTATGTTGTGAGGGAATTATTTTTATGAAGTCATTTACCTTATATGATTTGTTTTATGATGTCATGATGTTTCAAGAATCCCATTTTTGTTACATGTGTTATGCGATGATGTATGATTTATGATTTATGTGGCACACATAAGAAAGGATTCATTATGAGATGGGTGGGACCTATATCTCCCTCCAATGCATTGGGTAAAGATTTCATATCTCATGAGATAGACATGACTGGAATGGTAGGTTATACCGGTTCAGTGAAACAGGACTGAAACGTGGGTGACTCGGTTCAGAAAGGGACTTTGTCCACTAAGATAGTCTTGGCAATGAGTCTTGACTAACAAGAAATGATTCTCTACGATTATGTGTGTATGCCACAAAGTTTCATGTTTTAAGTTATGATTATTGGGATTTCATTTCACTAATATGATTTATCCCATGTTATGAAATTATGCTCTCTTTTGCAGGTTAAGATTTCCAAAAGTTATGTTCTTATGAATATGATGTGATTGATTTTTCTTTTGTTTACCCCTACAGAGCATTTGAGCTCACCCTTTTATGTTTTCTTTTCCCCAGGATATAAAGAAAGGTTTTAGGTAAAAAAAGGGAAGATCTTTATGGGAGATATTGAAGATCTTTCACCACGATTAGAAGATTACGTTCCGAGTTTCCAAAGACACTAAACTATTACGATCCTTGTGTGTGTGTTTTTGTTATGTACTAAGTATTCCACAAATGAAATGTAATGTCCATGTACGTCAAGATACTGATCTCTACAGTTGGTATCAGAGGAAAGGTTTAGTCAACCTTTGGAAACTAGGATGCGAGAACTTTAGTGAGATCCCTAGAGATATTTATAAGGTATGTCTATGGATGTACCTAAGGATAAGTATACGTATAGGATACAGTCCTAGAACTACGGTAACGATCATAGAATTTAACATAAGATGTTCGATACTGAGGGTACTCCCCCTTTATTATGTTGTTTTCCCTAGCATGATTTTTGCCTCTCACACTATTCTTTTTTGGGTTTTAGAAAATGGCTGGAAACAAGATGATTCACGATAATGGAGGATTTGATGGACAATGGAATGATATTCTTCATAATGAAATGGGATTTGGAAGTCCAAACATCATTATTATGCCGAATCAGCAATCTCATAATATGATCAATAAAGTAAAATTTGGTAAGTTTCCTGACTCGGCTAATAAGAGAAAGATGGAGTTTCATGATGATCATAGAGGAAAGAAAGTTCAATTTCCCCTATGTAAATCATGTGGGAAGAGGCATCAAAGAGAATGTTTGAAAGGAACTGGAAGATGCTTTGGGTGTGGAAAAGAAGGACACAAAGCAAGTAAATGCAAAGGAAAAGGTTCAGTTAACAACATGGATGAGGATAATGGTATTGCTACGACATCAACAATGGTTAAATGTTTTAAATGTGGAATGTACGGGCATTATGAAAACCAATGCCCTAAGGGAAAGTCTCATGAAGATAATCAGTATGGTCGTATGGGAAGTATTTATGTGGATGATGATGAAGAGACTACAAATGATATGTGAGATGAAAGAATTGTTGAAGCTCGGTCAATGGTTTAAGAATGTAGTGGAATGATTACATGTTTATCATGTGTAATGTTGTATAAGTAATCTCATGGTACTATGGAATAAAGAGACATGTAAGGATTGTTACACTGTTGTATGATTAATGTTACCAGTATCCATGAAAGGTTATTCAGATATTTTTGGAATGTAGATGATATGCGCATAATTAAGGGATAAGGAGAAAATTAAATGTTTGATAGTATTCATGATCTCATGACTGATATAAGGAGAAGGTTATATCATGGTTTGAGTATATAGAATTTTTGGATTTTGGTATGTGGAAAGAGTTAACTTTTGACAGCATTCATGTTTTCACTAAGGTTTAATGGGTATTCATTTTTTTCAAGAGAATACATCATTAAGGTATTCACATGATTGGAATGTGACCAAAAAGATATATGGGGGATAAATGATGGTATTCACATGCTTGGTTGGCGACATTTCAAGTAATCATTTTCTTTATACTATGAGATTGGATCGAAGTATTTTAGATAAGACTAAAGATTGTAATGGATTATGTTAACCATAAGTTAGTATTGTTTAAGTATAGAACTTTTTTTTTTTGATATTATTTATGTGATGTTATAGTAATGTAGTTTTAGAAAAAGGACAACCTGCAGGATGGGAGACAACCCATCGCTTCGGACAAGGATATGGGAATCGAACCCACAACCGAAGTGCGACTGGCCTTTATCGCCTACCACTGACCTACAGAAAGTCCCTGTTTAGTAGAAACTAGTTTTATTATATTAAGCAGTATGATATGTGAAGTATAAGTTCATTTTAGGAACCATATATGATTAATATCACTATAGATGGACTTATGTATTTTTTATAACTTTTCTAACCTTTTGTTTGAGACAGATGGAATGACCCATCATTCTATCACATGATCTGCTAACACATCACGAATGACAAATTCAACTTCATTTCTTTAAGAGATGAAGTGGAAATTGTCCAAAGAACGACAAACGGTGAGACTATACCAAAATCACGAAAGTATTTCTTCTAATTCTAATTTCATCAACTTTAGGGAAATGATCTTGAAAACCAAAAATGTTGTCTTAGTGCTCTTATATCTGATGAATCAGATGGTACCTTAGATCATCACAAATTTATGGCTTTGTGATTGCTAGCTTTTCCATAGCCATGTTCTCTACCACTCTCCATCAGAACATGATGGTTAGATTTCTCTTCCATATCCATATTTTCACCTATGTGGAAACCCAGTGATTAGTTTATTTGGGTAACCGTTACGTTTCATACTTTTGTTTTTAAAGATAAGTTTTGGTATTCCTTTTTACGATGTGAGTTTCTATCAAAGAAACTTTCAAATAGTAAACCATTTATAACCCCGACGAATTTCGAGGGAGAAATTCATTTTAAGGGGGGTAGAATGTAACACCCCGAGATTTTATGAAAAATATTATTTTAATTTCATTAATGTCTTATGTTGTATTCTACACCAAGATTACCTTGCGCTATACGCAACACCGTATTAGCTTGCAGTATACGCAACACTATTCTTGGACCGTGTTACACACAATTTTGATAATAGTTATTCTACGCAACATTGAGTATATATATATATATTAAATGTATAAATGAAATATGGTTGGATTATGTTATACGAAAGAACGAAGGATTCTTTCACAACACGCAACCCTGACTTGGCTTGCATTACACGCAATCGCGACCTTCCTCGATAGCGTGTGTTGTACGCAATACCGGGTTTTAATAAACAATGTTATATTATTATAATATTGTCATGAACTAGCCGTTATGAATAGTATTAACTAAATTTTGAATTTTATAACATTATTATTCATCTTACACATTTCTAGAACATGGTATAAGAACAAAACAAATTTTTCGGGTAAAATAAGTATTTTTCAAAAAATGCAGTTTTGCCGCCTTTTGATGGCGCACCCACTTTAAATATGGTTTTTGACATGTTTATAAGTTCAATTTGACAAAATAAAATTCTTCTTTGGAATCAAGAATTAAAAATTTACTTTGGATAAATTTTTCATATTATTCTGGTAACTTTCACATTTTAATGAATAGTAAAAACACGTTATATTTTAATTAAAAACAACTTTTTTCATCGTAATATCTTATGTGGTTAAATTATAATATTGAATGGTTTTAAAGTATAAATAGAATATATTTTTACCATTTAATATAATGTATGTCATTAGCATTGATTTTACCTTGAATTCGTAGGTTAAATCAATTCAATCTTTTGCAATGTTTTAAACAAAAACCTGTTTTTATTCGACAACGGGATTAATTTTAATTTAATTTCCGCAACTTCTGTGTTTTGAATTTTAAAAAATGGATTTCATATTTGAAATCAGTGGGTCTAAATTATGTTAATAGGATACTTTTTATTTTTGGGAATTATGAATAGTAACTACGGTAAATTTTATTTACCATAGTTAAAGGTAAATCGGGTAATTAAGGGAAAATATAATATTTTAAAATTACCCTAAAAAATGTCAAAATCCTATTGGATGACTAAAAAACGACCCATATCACCTAAGGGTCGGATTAGATTAATTTAATTAAATTTTTTCAATGAAAATAATTTAATTATTATTAAAACCAAAGAACGTGACAACATGTCACTTTCTTAAATCTTATAAGTATAATAATTTTAATCTAGTGATAAACTTCATGAAACTTCGAACATGAATAGTCTCCAGAAATCTAATACAATTATCTACATCATAGGAATTTATTTAGAATTTTTAGGGATTAAATAAGTATCATTTATTATGACAGAAAGATGATGCAGTAATTGTCTTATTAATGAAATATTGACATAATTGATGTTATAAATGCCCAAATAAATGTAATTTGAGACTTTTTATGACTTAAAATAATTTTCTAGGTTAATATGAAATGTTATTGTTGATTTAAGTAAGTTGGTTTGAACTTATCATTCTGTTATGAATTTCATAAAAATCATGTACCAAATAGTGTCAAAATTGACATAAAATAGTTTTTAAAACAAGTATTATATTATTAATTGTTATTTTATTCCTAAAAATCAAATGTTCGGCCAAATGACTTAGATAAGATTATATATATTAATAATAAACAACTTGGGGTTCTTTTGGCTTGATATAGTAAGTTTATTAACCATATAGTGTAAGAAAACAAAAAGACACGGTAAAAGTTAAATTATTTAACTTAGAGTTAAATCTAATTGATAAGGTTAAAATAATAACCTAAACTTGTCTAAATCCTATTTTTTGATAGGATTTAGACCCATACACACTTTACCTTCTAAATAAGACCCTTTGGAACCATTATAAACCGATTTTGACTTTAATATAAAATAATATTTTGAGATATTCCGAAGGTGCCCCTCTCCTCCCTTATAAAAGGGCACCTCCTCCCTCTCTTCCTCACACAACTTTGAGCCTTCAAGCTCTGCCAACCCCTACCAAAATCTCTTCTACACTTCCCTAGTATCATCCTAGAGGTCCTGGTCTTCTTCAAAGACCATCCTTAGTTCTTTAATTGGAGGCTAAGAAAAGGCGCGTCAAAAAGAGGTAATATCCATTACCGATCTTTTTCAATTTCTTTCTTCTTCAACTTCTTCTTCTTTAGTTGTTTCATGATAAAGTAATAACATCAGTATTTCTTATATACTGATATGTTATTATAAATATGAAACAACTCTAATTAACCTTCTATCCATCCTACGGAAAAAGGAAATCACCGCGCGTGCGTACGTAAGGAATACCGTCTCCACGCCGTGGTGTAATCTATTTTCTGCCACCACCTTAATTGGATGGGTATAAAGGTGTAATGAGTAACTATATATGATTATTATAAAGTGATATTGATAATGAAATAGTATACATACACTTCAACACAATTCCACGACCATGGGAACGACATCATCGCTCGTGCGTACGTACGGACTACCGTCTCCACGACGCGATGAGATTCATTCTCAATGATTAACCATTCATGAATGATTATAAAGTATATATAATAAGTACTAATGAAATATATGACCTAATAATTATACTTGAATTATTTATATTTATATTTATGTCATCTACTTAATTCCATTCAATTCAATAAGGAAACGAAAACAACGTTCATGCGTACGTACGGACTACCGTCTCCATGAACGGTGTATTTATTTCCATTTACTGATTTATTATATATGTATATTCTGAATATATATATATAAATCATGTTTTATATTCTAGAATTAAGTAATCATGATCTAAGTAATCATATGAATAATTACAAGTTAAAAACACGAACGACAAATGAGACGATTTTACCCAAAACGCTACTTTAACATGAATTTACAAAAGAAAGGGTAATATAAAGTCATAAGTGGGCCATATATGATATAATAACAATGAATATGATTCTGTAATAAGTCAATAACATGATTTAAATCATTATACAGGATGTTCGGACACTTCCAAAGCAAGTCGGATATAAGGTAAGGGAAATATCACAATCTCATTTTTATCCGAGATTGTTTATTCGTAAGTATTTACTGGGGTGTATTTTATCATCCACATCCATGTTTCATAAATATGTAATATTATTTCCATCCACCTACAATTGTTTAAATCCATTTTTACCCTTTTGTGAGTTTTTAGTAAAAGAAATGAAAGGAATATTTTGTCGTTTTTCGTACGAGGTACTTTTTGACTTTTCCGACAAAAGTATGAAGAATGTTTTTTTAACTTATACGGCATGAATGGATTTTTAAAACATTATTTCCAAGAAGATTCCTTTAAAAGTTTTCAGGTTTATTTTTAATCAACTTCTTTTAGTTTATAATTGTATGACATGTTAAGAAAAGAAAAGTGTTTTTGAAGAAGAAAGGATATTTTCCTCAAGAATGGAGTTCAAGTGTTTTATCAAAATTATTTTCCATCTAAGATAATAAAGGGTTATGTTTTTATCCCTATTATTACATTGATTTGATTATGTTGTGAGGGAATTATTTTTATGAAGTCATTTACCTTATATGATTTGTTTTATGATGTCATGATGTTTCAAGAATCCCATTTTTGTTACATGTGTTATGCGATGATGTATGATTTATGATTTATGTGGCACACATAAGAAAGGATTCATTATGAGATGGGTGAGACCTATATCTCCCTCCAATACATTGGGTAAAGATTTCATATCTCATGAGATAGACATGACTGGAATGGTAGGTTATACCGGTTCAGTGAAACAGGACTGAAACGAGGGTGACTCGGTTCAGAAAGGGACTTTGTCCACTAAGATAGTCTTGGCAATGAGTCTTGACTAACAAGAAATGATTCTCTATGATTATGTGTGTATGCCACAAAGTTTCATGTTTTAAGTTATGATTATTGGGATTTCATTTCACTACTATGATTTATCCCATGTTATGAAATTATGCTCTCTTTTGCAGGTTAAGATTTCCAAAAGTTATGTTCTTATGAATATGATGTGATTGATTTTTCTTTTGTTTACCCTTACAGAGCATTTGAGATCACCCTTTTATGTTTTCTTTTCCCCAGGATATAAAGAAAGGTTTTAGGTTAAAAAAGGGAAGATCTTTATGGGAGATATTGAAGATCTTTCACCACGATTAGAAGATTACGTTCCGAGTTTCCAAAGACACTAAACTATTACGATCCTTGTGTGTGTGTTTTTGTTATGTACTAAGTATTAAGAAAATGTAATGTAATGTCCATGTACGTCAAGATACGGGTCTCTACAAGTACACGGGGTATCCCATGTATCTTGCCGGGTCTGGCCGCAGAAGGGTATACACGCCGTGTCCTTGGCCGTGTACCCAACCCATGTCCATGTACTCCTGGAGTACACACCAGGTGGTCTTCCGACGAACACACGCCGTGTAGCCCATACTACACGGCGTGTAGTCGGGATTTTTCCAGAAGCGTCGTCTTCCTCCTCACACCGTGGCTGAACCTCCGGATCCTCAGTTTCTCGTCTGTTCGTCCCGATACTCCAGGGATTGGTTCATTTTATCATACGAACATCGCAACGAGTGTTTTTGGATATTAAATAGGATCATAAACCTTGAACGATCCATTTGAAGAATAACGCCCGAAAACTCGTATCTCCCGATCTGCTCTGAATCACCTTCCGAAACCGTCGTCGTACCTCCGTGACATTGCTTCGGGGTTGGATCTACAATCTCGGATCATTGCGCCAACAAACGAATATGAAACGATCAATTTCCTCCAAGAACACGTAGAACGCAACGAAGAATGCGAGGGAGAAAAATACAATAATCAAACAAGAGGGACGAACCTCGATTGTTGTTCATGACGATCCGGGTTCATCACCGTTAGATCAAAACCAAAAACAACCGCAAAATCCCCGCAAAAACCCGTCCCACAAGAACGATCGATCCGCAGGCTAATCTATTCGTGAATTAGTCCTCGTTCATCATGGAAATCAAAAACGGGGAAGGAAATTAAAAACAAACATCCTACTTGGATTCGCGGCGTTCGTTGGTGAAGATCCTGTCGCCGCGTCGTCGTCGCTAGAGAAAATCCTCAAGAACGTCGTCGTCACATCGGGAGGTCTTCTCCAGAGCCTCCAGAGCTACCAAGGGTTTTAGGGTTATGAGGTTTGTAACCCTATACCGCTGTGCAGGCCTTTATTTAAAAAAATAATAAGAGATATCTGTTGCAGCAGATTTAACAGATTTCGCTGCAGATTAAAATATTTTCATTTAAATATTTTATTACTCTTACGTCCCAAAAACTAGATTTCACCACCGACCTGTGCCGGCCGATGTTAGGCCTCTCCTAAGGTAAAATTTCTGCTTTGAACTCAATGGTGCCTTCAGATTTCTGATCATAGTACCTGTTTAAAAGTTATTCAACTTTTTTAGGAAAACCACATGCGCGCGTAATTTAATTATTTAATTAAATTCAAACATTTGTTCCAGGATCACCGGGCCTCGGAACTACACGCTGTCTTAGAGCCTAGTCTTGAATTAATTCCTATACAATATTAAAATAATACATGGAAAAATTCAGGATATTATATCACACCCACCTTATTGCTTTTACGTCCCCGAAAATCCAAAATAAAGGCTACTAAAAAAGATGTGGGTACTGCACGCGAATCTGAGCCTCCCGCTCCCATGTGCTCTCCTAGAGATTCCTGTGCTTCCACAGGACACGCACTAAGGGAATAGATTGCCCACGAAGGATCTTCTCCTGTGGATCCTCGATCTCCATTGGGTACTCAGCAAAGGTCGCTCCATCATCGATGTCCAGCTCGCCCCAGTCGATGACGTGCGATGGATCATGCACGTACCTCCGTAGCTACGACAAATGGAAGATGTTGTGTACTCGGTCCATCTAAGGAGGTAGAGCCAAGCTATATGAAACCTCGCCAACTCTACTCAGAATCTAAAAAGGGCCAACGAACCTCGGAGATAGCTTGCCGCCTCGACCAAATATCCACAATCCCCGTTGAGGTGAGACCTAAAGGAACACGTGGTCTCCCTCCTCGAACTCCAAAGGCCTCTTTCTCCTGTCAGCATAAGACTTTTGTCGACTCTGTACAGTCTTCATCCCTTCCTGGATGACCTGCACGTTCTCTATAGTAGCTCTTACCATCTCTGGGCCCATGAGTGCTGACTCTCCTGGGTCAATCGAGCAAAGCGGGGACCTGCAAGGTCGCCAGTACAGAGCCTCGAATGGTGCCATACCAATAGTGGAATGATAACTGTTGTTATAAGAAAATTTCACTTGTGTTAGGTGATCCTCCCAGCTATGACCGAAGTCAAGTATGCAAGCTTGAAGCATATCCTCCAGAACCCGGATGGTCTGCTCCGTCTGACCATCGGTATGAGGATGGAATGTTGTGCTCAAGCGTAACTAAGTCCCAAAAGCTTCCTGTAATCCCTTCCACAACTGGGATGTGAAACTAGCATCATGATCTGAGACGATCGTGGATGGTACTCCATGAAGTCGAACTATCTCTTGCACGTAGAGGCATCCCAAGCTCTCTACTGAACTCTACTCTCATATGGCTAGGAAGTGGTCTGACTTGGTGAGTCGATCAACGATCACCTAGATGGAATCGTGTCCCCTGGACGTATGTGTTAAACCCGTCACGAAGTCCATGGATATCCTGTCCCACATCCACTCTCGAACCTCAAGGGGCTGAGTTAAGCCTGCTGGCACCTGGTGTTCAGCCTTTAGTTCCTGACAAGTAAGTCACCAAGAAACAAACTCTGCCACACACTTCTTCATTCCTAGCCACCAAAACTGACGTCGGAGGTCCTGATACATCTTTTCCATTCCTGGATGCACCTCCAAGTGGGTTGTATGAAAATCCCTTAGAACCTCCTCCCACAACTTTACTAGTACTATTGTACGCCCTCTAAAAAGAACAACGTGCTCTCCACCTTCTGAATATCCATCAGCTATAACACCTGTGGATTTCTGAGCACGTAGAGTCTCACAGCTAGCATCCTCACGCTGTGCTTCCCTGAATTGCTGGAAGAGTGGAGGGGTAACAACCATTGACTGAAGGTAAGTTCCCTCATCTCCATCCATGAAGGATAACTGTAAAGAGGACAACTGCCTCATCGCCTCATCTAGCAACTGCGAATTGGATTTCCTACTGAGAGAATCTTCCACTACATTCCCCTTCCTAGGAGTATAAATGATCTCAAAGTCGTAATCCTAGAGGAACTCAAGCCACTGCCTATACCTCAAATTCATATCTTTATGAGAAAAGATATATCTGAGACTCTTGTGATTGGAGTAGATGGTAAACCACTTGCCCATTTGGTAGTGCCACCACATATTCAATGCGAAGACTACCACTGCCAACTCAAGATCGTGGGTCGTGTAGTTCTGCTTGTGTGGCATCAACTGACGTGAGACATAGGCAATCACTGCTTGCCTCTGCATCAGGACACAACCAAGCTCGGTTCCTGATGCGTCGCAGAACACTAAGTACTCAACACCCTCCTCCGGTAATCTCAATATCGGGGCACTCGTCAGACTCTGTCTCAACTACTGGAAAGCCTACTGGCATCTCTCAGTCCACACGAAAGGCTGCCCCTTTCAGGTCTAAGATTTCATGGGTGTTGAAATCCTGGAGAAATCAAGAATGAATCTCCGATAGTAGCCTACCAACCCAAGGAAGCTCCACACCTCCTTCATGCTCTGGGGTGGATCCCATGCTAGTACTGCCTCCACCTTGGTTGGGTCCACTGCTACACCATCTACTGAGATAAAGTGTCCCATAAAGTGGACCCCCTGTATCCAGAACTGGCACGTAGAGAGTTTCCCGTACAACTGGTGCTCTCAGAGTGTGTCCAGAACCATCCTTAGGTGTCTCGCGTGCTCCTCTTCGGATGTAGAGTACACAAGGATATCATCGATGAAGACCACTACGAACCGATCTAGATAGGGCTGAAAGATCCAGTTCATGAGTCCCATGAACACTGTCGGGGCGTTCGTCATGCCGAAGGGCATCACCAAGTACTCATAGTGACCGTAGTGGCATCTGAAATCCGTCTTCGGTATATCCTCATCCCGTACTCTCAATTGGTGATAGCCTGATCATATATCAACCTTCGAGAACCATCGTGCCCCTATCAACTAGTCGAAGAGGTAATCGATCCTCAGTAGTGGATACCGATTCTTCACGGTCACCTGGTTCAAGCCCCGGTAAGCCACACATAGCCTCAAGCTCCCGTCTGCCTTCTTGGTAAAAAGCACTGGGGCCGCCCAGGGTGAAACACTGGGTCTCACAAAGCCCTTCTTCTGCAAGTCATCCAACTGCACTCTCATCTCACGAAGCTCTGCAGGAGCCATTCGATATGATGATGCTGATATTGGCGTCGTACCAGGTTGCAACTCAATACAGAAATCCATCACATGACTGGGAGGTAGCCCGGGGAAATCCTTTGGAAAGACGTCCTCGTACTCATCCACTACTGTTGGAAACTGGAAACTCACAAAATCTGCTGCGCCAAGGGCTAGGCTAGCCAACTGATAGGATATCAGTTGTGCCTTCCTATGCATGAGTCCATCCTGCGCTGCCTGGGTCTCTCTTTCACCAACAAAAGAGAACCTCGTTCCATCACTGCGGACACACCGTACCCTTCTCCTAAAACAGTCAATCTGGGCATGAACTTTGGACAGCCAATCCATACCAAGAATGACATCATAAGGCCTCAACGCTACCACCAAGAGGTTCCAACCGAAACTCTCACCTCCAAGGGTCAGGTAACACTATCTACAGAGGTGTCTGATCTCCTAATCTTATCCAGTCAGTGTTTCTAAGCGTAATGGTTAAGTCAACGACTCAACTGGAATCTCAAGGTCTCGAAAAAGATAAGAATCTAGAAAAGAATGACTAGAACCTGTGTCTATCAGTACGACAACCAAAGTAGAAAAGACACAGATTGTACCTCTAATCATTCCGGGAGTACATGGGTCATAAGCCTCTGCCGCCTGCAGCTGTCCCTAACTCTGTCCACTGGCTCCCTGAACTTGGGGTGGACCTCTTGGGGGTGGCGGTGGTAAAAAGTCAAAACGCCGACCACCTCCAGCTGCTCTCCCAGCTTCCCTACCACGTCCGCCACCCCACAGATCTGTCTGCTCCACACGTTGCCTCTACCTCGGTGGTCCATCCACTGCTCCCGTGTCAGCAGTATGGTGGGTCAGACAATCTCAAGTGAGATGTCCCCTTCCATCACATGAGTAGCATCGCCTCTCTCGAGGCTGGCTGGATGTGCCCTGCGAACCCTGTACGGTAGATCCCCTATCCTGGGATCTCCTATGAAAAAGTCTCTCACACCTGGTTCCCGGACGTCGACTCCCTACTACCGAGGTCTCTGCTCCAGCTCACTCACTACTGATAACTGCAGGCTGTATCTAC
Source organism: Viscum album (assembly GCA_963277665.1). Taxonomy (NCBI): domain Eukaryota; kingdom Viridiplantae; phylum Streptophyta; class Magnoliopsida; order Santalales; family Viscaceae; genus Viscum; species Viscum album. The sequence continues at coordinate 1,070,402,711 of OY728127.1, read as the reverse complement.
TCTGCCAAGAATCTCTCGACCACCAAAGCCTGCTTGAGTACCCCAACATAAGTGGGAATGATCATAGGGAAAATTCTAGCTCGGATGTCTCTACGCAAGCCCCGCTCAAAAGTCCGAGCTCTGAAGTACTGATCTCTGACCATATCCATCAAGTACCACGAGAGGTCGGTAAACCTTGATGAATAGTCAGCCACCGACATGGTTCCCTACTGGAGCTTAAGAAGCTCTTATATACGTACTTCTATCAGGGTAACCGGTGAAAACTCCTCTCTGAAGAGACGCTCAAACTCCGACCACGCAAGAGTCGCCTCATCATGGGTCTGGATAACCAAACTCCACCATTGTCCTGCTGTTCCCTGTAGAAGGCTCGCTGCTAGGATCACCATCTGGTCTACTGGTGACCTGACCAAATGGAAGACTATGGTCACTACCTCAAGCCAGTCCTATACTGCCCGAGGGTCAGGATCGCCTTGAAACCAGAGGGGTCTCTGTCTCTGAAACTCATGGAGTGCACTCAGCCTTCACTCCTCCTCCACTGGTACAGAAGGCACTAAACACTGCTCCACAGGTGGCGGGATAACTGGCACACCACCTGATGGTAAAACTTGGGGGATCCGGTCCCTGTATCAAAGCTTCATCACTGATGGGGTAATCTTCGTGATTGAGCTTCTGGATCCTAGCGGGTGGGTGCCGCGGAGGCATACTGTAAAGAAACAAGATGTATCTCAGTCAGTGAGTATATCTAGAGAGCTGACTCAAGAAGGACATGGAAACCACAACCCATTCCTATATGATACATGTACCATTATTTTCCCTTGCAACTAGTGTTCTCATGTTCTGAGTCGAAAAGAAAGTTATCAGAGTCCTGGTGTATGGATACGTCGGTCGTCCGCACCAACCTTGGGGTCCCTGGACTGAAATCCGAACTCGAAACACTTAAAACTGTTACCCCAAACCGACTCATAGACTCTCGGTCCTAAGGTAGAACCGACCACCTCTGATACCACTCTGTCATGAACCGTCCCAGTGGGGCCTGAGCCGCAACTCCCCAAGCCCGCCTCCAATAGTCTAGGGGCTGGTGACTAGCACCGAGTAGGCATGCTACTAATATGGGAGGCATTGCCTATAAACCTATACACACACACACACACATCTCCAAGCCCACAAAGCTGAAAAGTAAAAACTTCTAAAAATGGAAATACATGCATACACTAAAAATCCCAACCAACAGAGTACAATAGGAAAGTAAAGTATAGTAAGTGTAAAACCCTGGGCCAAAAGTACAAGCCCGCCAAAAGAAAGTCTGTAACAAAGTCCAACCTGTAAGGAAAGGTACTGGGACTGAAATCTGTAGCCATAGGAACACAACTCGGCCAGCCTGATCTCACTAAGCACCGTCTGGTCCTGGTCCTCCTAGAATCCTGTCAAAGGCTCGCTCGTCTGCACAAGACATGACACATGCGGGCAAAGCCTGTGAAGGGGTGAGTATAACAATATCTAGTAGGACACCCCGAAACCACAAAGGAAATAAAACAAGGGAAAAAATACCACAAAGGAAAGATATAGTCAGCTCCACCCAGTATATGTCTATAGAACATATAACAAGAATATCCAGATATACTCATGCACAAATGAACATCATGATACCGCCACTAGGATCCAGCTCGAAGATTCCACTAAGCATGCAAAAAGGAGAACACACTCCTAGGTCTGAAGAGAGAGATGCGAAGTACTCATTTAGGTTGAACACACTCCATAAGTACTATGAGAACATGATGCTCAGATGAGGATCAAGACCAAGTCATAGGGTGATTTCGACAACTCAGTCTGAGCTAATCCACTAAGCAGAGGATCGGCTCCCAGGTAAAGTTGGCCACGTCGATACCAAAAACTCTACCTAGGGTTCTGGGAATGAATAGAGGATCCGGATATAAGTCTCACAAAGGGGATTCCAACAACTCTATTCAGGAAGTCCTACTGAAGGGATCATACTCCTGTATAAAGTAAATGATACTAGAACCTTCAGGGAAAAGATCAAGGGTACGAACCCAAAGAAAACTAGTCCAATTCACAGAAGACAAGTGGCTCAAGACATGAAGAATTGGTTACACGGCGTGTAGTATGGTTACACGCCATGTTCCTTGACCTTGGGTACTGCCCATGTAAACGGCCCGTGTAATTCGTCCAAGCTGTGTCAAACTAAACTACACGGCGTGTAGAAGAATCACACGCCGTGTTCCTTGACTCCGGGTACTGCCTGTGTAAACGACCCGTGTCATTTGGCTTGTCGGATAGAAAGAAACTACACGACATGTAGAATAGTCACACACCGTGTCCGAGCACCTGGGGGTCGCTCCGTGTATGCTAGCCATGTGCCCATACACGGTCTCTGTCCGTGTCCATATCGCCTGACTGTGTACCAGTACATGGGGTATCTCGTGTATCTGGTCGGGTCTGGCTGGGGAAGGGTATACACGCCGTGTCCTTAGCCGTGTACCCAATCCATGTCCGTGTACTCTCGAAGTAAAATCCAGGTGGTCCTTCGACGAACACATGCCGTGTAGCCCATACTACATGGTGTGTAGTCAGGATTTTTCCAGAAGCGTCGTCTTCCTCCTCGCGCCGCGGCTGAACCTCCGGATCCTCATTTTCTCATATGTTCATCCCGATACTCTAGGGATTGGTTCGTTTCATCATACGAACACCGCAACGGGTGTTTTCGACTCTTAAATCGAATCATAAACCTCGAACGATCCATCTGAAGAATAACGCCCAAAAACTCGTATCTCCCAATCCGCTCCGAATCACCTGTCGAAACCGTCATCACACCTCCGTGACATCGCTCTGGGGTTGGATCTACAATCTCGGATCATTGAGCCAACAAACGAATGTGTAACGATTGATTTCCTCTAAGAACGCGTAGAATGAAATGAAGAACTCGAGGGAGAAAAATACAAGAATCAAACAAGAGGGACAAACCTCGATCATTTTTCATGATGATCCGGGTTCGTCGCCATTAGATTAAAACCAAAACAACCGCAAAATCCCCGCAAAAACCTATCCCTCAAGAACGATCGATCTACGGGCTAATCTGTTCGTGGATTAGTCTGCATTCATTGTGGAAATCAAAAACGGGGAAGGAAATCAAAAATAAACATCCTACTTGGATCCACTGCATTCGTTGGTGAAGATCCGGTCACCACGTCATCGTCGCCGGCAAAAATCATCAAGAACGTCATCGCCGTGTCGGGAGGTCTTCTCCAGAGCCTCCAGAGCCGCAGAGGGTTTCAGGGTTATGAGGTTTGTAACCCTGGACCCCTGCGTAGGCCTTTATTTAAAAAAAAAATAAGAGATATTTGCTGCAGTAGATTTAAAATATTTCGCTGTAGATTAAAATATTTTTATTAAAATATTTTATTACTCTTATGTCCCAAAAACTGGATTTCACCACCGACCTGCGCCGGCCGATGTTAGGCCTCGCCTAAGGTAAAATCACTGCTCTGAACGCAACGGTGCCTTTGGATTTCTGATTCGAGCACCCATTTAGGAGTTATTCCACTTTTTCAGGAAAGCCACATGCACACATAATTTAATTATTTAATTAAATTCAAACATTTGTTCCGGGCTCACTGGGCCTCGGAACTGCACACCGTCTTAGAGCCTGGTCTCGAATTAATTCCCATATAATATTAAAATAATACATGGAAAAATCTAGGACATTACAATCATGGTACATTTAGTTACACTTCGATGCACTTCCAACTTCAAGGTATGAAATTCCTGCATGAGATCCTCTCATATGCTCAGAGGTACCACAACACGATTCTTCATATAGATGATCCCATATTCATCTATCAACTAGTCTGAAAATATCTCTATAACTTCAAATCTTTCCCTAATGGATAAGAACTTGGAATCCTCATACTTTCTATACCTGGTCCATCTCAAAAAGCATAGGCTCCACTACAACTAAAACCAGAGTTATTTGATCCCTTCTCTCCTAAACCACCACATGCATTTTAGCTAGAAAGGTTATCATCTTCCACTATACACTTGAATCCTGTACCATCTGTGTATGAGTTTTCCTGATCAAGGCATCGACCACACTATTTCCCTTCCTGAGCATATATTCCAGTTCAAAATTGAAAGGCTACATATAGTCAACCCATCACTATTTCTAATGATTCAAATCACGCTGTGAAAATATATACTTCAATCTCTTGTGATCTGTATATACTGTAAACTTTTCTCTCATAAGATAATGTCCCCAATACTTAAGAGCATATGCCACTGCTTCCAACTCAAGGTCATGCATAGGGTAGTTCTACTCATGAGGCCTCAACTACTGAGACCCATACACCACAAATCAATCTCCCTACATAAACACAACTCCAAGTCTGATCTCAGTAGCATCATAATAAACCATATACTCCACACCTGACTCAAGTAGGATCAAAATTGGTGCTAATGTTAGGTGATTCTTCAAATCCTGAAAATACCTCTCACAAGCCTCTGACCATTCAAACTTTACTCCCTTTTTTGTTGAGCCTGAAAGCAACTCTGACAAATGTGGAAAGTCTTAGATAAATCTCCTGTAATATCTATATAATCCCAAGAATCTTCATATATCAAAAACATTCTTGGGTTTCTACCAAGAAACCATTGCCTGAACCTTCTCCAGGTCCACCAACACAGCTTCCTCAAAGATGATGTGCCCCAAGAAGTGTACCTGTTCAATCCAAAACTAAGACTTAGATAGCTTGGCATATAACCGATATTCTCTCAGTGTACCCAAGATGATTTCAAGATGTTGGGAATGATCATCATGAGTTCTGGAGTATACCAAGATGTCATCCAAAAACACCATAAAAAATTGATCCAGATAAGGATGAAAGACCTTGTTCATAAAATCCATAAACACTGTTGGTTAATTTGTCAACCCAAATGGCATTATGAAAAATTCGTAAATTCCATACCTGCTTATAAATGTAGTCCTTAGTATATCAGAAGTTTGTACTCTCAACTGACGATACCCTGATCTCAAATAGATCTTTGAGAACACACAATATCCCTTTAATTGGTTAAATAGATCATTGATACACAGAAGATTAAATCGGTTCTTCATAGTCATTTTGTTTAACTTCCAGTAATCGACACATAAGCATAAACTCCCATCATCATTCTTTGAGAACAAAATAGGTGATCCCCAAGGTGACATACATGGAAATATAAATCCCTTATCCTCCAACTCCTCTAACCGAGTCTTAATCTCTTGAAGCTCAGTCGGTGCCATTATGTATGGTGGAATAGATAATTTCTTAGCCCTTAACATGAACTAAATAGTGAATTCCATATCCCTCTCAGGTGGTAGCCCTAAGAAGTTTTTAGAAAAGACATATTGAAATAGTTCCACTAGTGGTGGAAGGACATATTGCCTAACACCACCGTTATCCAATAAAAGACTAGAAACATGGGCCGTGATCTCTCCTAGTTGCTGAGTAATTGGCCCTGCTCGACCTGACTGGATATCATACTCTCCATGATGAATATACCGGTCACCCTTAGGAGATGTAAACGTAACCCTCCTATAGTAATAGTTGATGTGGGCTTAGTATGCGACTATCCAGTCCATACCCATAATCAAGTCGAAGCCCGTAATATCAAGAACATAGAGATATCATAAGAAACTATATTCCAAGATCTCTAGCAAAAAACCCTTGCATGGAAAGATATATCTAGACTGTACTCCCAATAGTGTATCTATAGTCACTACCCTAATCACAAACTCCATTGTCAGGATCAAACCCTCAACAAGTTTTGAATATATAAAAGAATGAGAGGCACCCTATCAAAGAAGACACTATCTAAAGTAGAATCTACTAGAATAGTACCTCTTACTGTCGATGTTCCAACCTCATTATCCATAATTATAGGTTTTAGTTCATGTAACTGTGCTTCCCCTCTTCTCTGTGATGTTGTCTGAATCCCTTGAGTAGCACCACTATGACGATACATGCGCTCCTACCCAGAAGCACCACCACCAATACCTCTACCACCTCGGCTATTAGTACTCCAACTGCCGGCCCAATTTGGTATAGAAGATCCTCTTCCCATACTCTGACTCTGTATAGCTACTCCTTTAGTACTAGTCTGTCGTTGCGGCCTGTAGAATTTTTTTAAATGTCCCATATTGTCACAAGATCGACACTCTATTATTGGTCGAGAATAGTGTTGACAATATTGTCTTGTCCCATCACACTGATGAAAGATCACCCCAATAAGGTCCTATCCAACTGACCCACCTGTCTGCGTAATCTTATTCCCACTAACTTGGCTAAAGTTGTCATAATAGTGCTTCTTGCTCTCAGAAGTTTCACCTTCTGATCATCCAGTAACATCTACCTGTCCAACACTAGAAGTATCCCTTAGGTTCCCTTTAACCATAAGAGCCTGATCCACCACTTCTGTAAACTTCTTTAGCCTAAATATGTTCACCTGGTACTTAATATCACACTTAAGTCCATCCTAAAAACATTTCATCGTAGCTGCCTCATATCCTGCTAACATTATAGAAAAGCATTGTAGATCTGTGTAGTGTCCATTATAGTCCATCACTAATATTCTACCCTGTGTTAGATGCATAAACTAAACAACTTCATCTTTTCTCAACGTCTCTAGATAAAAGAACTCCAAGAAACCCTCTAATAATTCCTTCCATAACATACCGTCAATCTATCCATTTCGTAGCTAGATGTCCCCTTAGCACTTTGCTGATCCCCGTAGAATATAAGTGGCCAACTTGAACCTCTTCTCACTTGGAGTCTCCAAATGGTCAAGTATTAACTCTATGGACTCAAACTAAAATTTATCTCCTTTAGGTCCACCCTCTCTAGTAAAAGTCATAGGTTACTACAACAGAAACTCCCTTGTCAACTCAGACATACTTTTCACAACCCACATCGAGTCTCTTTACATGAATTTCATGAAATGGGAGAAGTTATCTTGAAACAGCTTCCCTTTATCTTTAGCTGGCATGATCGGTGCCTCAAGTTACCAAATTGGAAAAACATTCCTAGGCACACACCTTGATCGTCCCTTCAACAAGAGTCATGGAGGCATACTCTCTACAAGGACAAACACACATCTCAGGTCTCATAACACAACCTTATAACATTTATGTAAGAGTAAAATAATCACAAAAAGCCTTTTTCCCCCACCACTCCACATGGTCAAAACCGAGGCACTATCACTACCCTTAACCATCCTACATATAGGTTTTAGTTAACAAGGGTAAACACACTATCATAATCAAGTTTCTCATTTATACACCTAATTATTCTCATTTAACATCATTTTTACAACCCCCTTTTTTCAATTCATGTTAGGCACTATTTTTCATTTTAATATCACAACATGGAAAACAATTAAAGTCCAACAACTTACCCATAACATGTTTTCCCGCGTGTGCCTAAAATGATGCATGTCACAATAACCCTAAGTGCCTAGAATGATGCATACAGACTCAACTCTCGTGCCATTCTATGACACAAATCAATACTAAAAAATTCTTAAAAACAATTATCACATCACACCACAAGTGCGTTACCCAAGGTAAAATAATATTCAATGATAACAACAAACAAAAATAACAACAATCCCATGGTGAGTACTTCAATTTTACCCCATACATGAATTTGCAACTCCCATTCACGAGTTCATTATCAAGCCCCAAATCTTCCTAGTCTCCTGTCTACCTTTCCCAAAATAGTAAGACAAAAGAATAAGAAAGAAAACATCCTTTGATACCACTTTGTAACATCCTGACCCGAGTTCCATGCAACAGTGTGCCGATTCGGTTCGTCACATGACCTCAAGAGCACCTCCCTTAATGCTAGAGGCTACTAACTAGAAGCAAAGGTCTGGTAATTCATTCATGGGGATATTATACCCTCATTTATCAGTGTAAAATGCCAGTGGAAATAAATAAAAAAGTGGGATCATATATAAACAAAAAAATACTCATGTCACAAGATAACCAAACATGAAATACAATACTCAAATAAAAGGGAAAACATGCTATGCCAATATAACTGTCAAGTGTCAAATATTCAACTGAAAATAAAGACAATACGACTCCCCAATTAAGTCCCAAACTATGTCTGGTTCCCTCCTCTAAGATCTATCCCCAATCAGCCACCCATCCTAGGGCCTTTTCCCTTATTCAGTCCCGCAACAATATAATCTATTCGGGTACTAATCAGGTAGACCAAATAGGCTGTGAGTACAACTCAGTAGGCCACCAAAAAAGTGTATAAAACTAGTCCAATCAAAAGATAGAGCATGTATTTCTATAAGTAAATAAGTAAAATGCAATAATGAACAGTTTACCACATTTTCATTATTCTTATCTAAAAACATTTACTCCAAGGTTCCCAAGGATACCAGTACCTCAATACTAACTTCATATCATACTGGAGCCCAAAGTGTTCCCTAGGTAATATCATATCTTAATACCAGCTTCTTGCTGAATCTCAAAGTATTCAAAGGTTCTATGATATCTCTGTACCTGTTCTACTCATGACGGAGTTTGAATATTCTCATGTGAGGCCATAAATCAGAGTGCCATGATTTTAATTCTTTAATTTCACATTTAAATGTCACATTGCCAAAATTACCAATATCACAAATGTATGTAAGATGGCCATGTTACTATACTTACCCCTAAATAGAATAACTATGTTCTCATTCTCTTTACTCATAAGTATAATGACCATGTTACCATGTATACTTCACATTAGAATGACCATGTTCCCATTCTGTTACTCATAAGTATGATTACCATGTTATCATTTTCAATTCTCAATTTAGAATGACCATTTTTCCCATTCATAAACACATAATTAATTCATCAATTAATTATCCACATAAATTCCCTTACTAATCCAACAATTAGTTAAATACACCAAATCCATTAGTTAACATAATAATTAAATAAGTGCTTCAAACCCATTAATTAATTAATTAATTAATTAACCAACATCAAAAATCATATACCATAATAAATTTTCCAGAATTAATTATCTCATTATAAATCTCAACTCTTCATAATTAATCTCATAATTAATTATCTAGAACATAATCTCAAAGGACATAATTAATTCACATTTAGTTATCTCAACTTAGCCAATTCGATATCTAATAATTAATTTCCCAATTAATTATCTAGATTACAACCCCTATCTCTTATAACCAATTTCCCCAAATTAATTATCTAATAGGGCATACCCTTAGTCTCATGATTAATTCCCCAATTAATCATCTATTTTAAAAAGCCTCAATAAAACCAACTGGTCAATCTAATTAACCCAATTTAAGAAAATAAATTGTGAAGGATGCTAGTGATTCTATAATTTTTCATATACGTATCAAATTTACAACTATGAGAATTAAATTTAGACCACCCACCTCAATTTATTGTTGAACGTTTTCCCAATGGAAATCCCCAAAATCCGAGCAGCACAACGACAAAGATATGAGATTCCAGATCTAAATCCCTAAATCAAGATATCAAAAATATCAAGATCTTGAAAATATAGATCTAGATCTACCATACAATATATAGATATCAACACATTCAATTAGATCTATATAAATAGTGGATAAAATCTCCCAAAATATCAAGTGAAGAATAAGGAATGATCGGGTTCAGAATCTGGATGAAATCTACTTACCAAGAGAAGAACATATCTTCAATTTGGGCTTTGAATCTTGAAGAATGGAGGTCAAATGACCTTGGAACCCCTCTAGAAAGATCCGAGATCATCCAAAATGAATCAATCCTGAGCCTAGGTTAAAATGGGGGTATTTTGAGGGTTTGGGAAATTTTTAAAAGAATCTTTGAAAGCAATAAAACAGTGCTCATAGTTTTCCCTGGTAGGGGCACGCAGTTAGGGAAACCGTGCGCTAATTGTGCACTAACCATGTGAACCTCATTGTTTGGGGTTGCAAGGTTACCTGGGTTTAGGCGCACAATTTTTCAAACTATGTGCAAACTATGCACATCCTCCCTGTCCTTAAAATTTCTTAAAACCCCACCCAAATGCACCCCAAAACCCAACTCCAAACAAAGGTACTTAAAAATAAAAAAGTACTTGAAAACGTGCCCAAGATGACTCCATATAATGTCAGTATCTTACATGAGTGGATTCCATTAACCCTATAATGTCCTGAAAATTCCATGTAACTTTTTTGAAAAAATTTATGGGATTATTTCGAGACTAGGTGTTCAAATGACACGTGATTCTGAGGCCCAGTGAGTCTGGAATAAATGTTTTAACTTTTTTTTCAGTTTGTTTAAAATAGTGCAAAAGTGTAGTTTTGAAAACTTCTAAATGGGTGTCTATATTAAAAATATGAGGACACCTTTGCGTATGGAATGTCGAATTTACCCAAGGAAGGACCTAACCTCAACCGACGCAGGTCAAGGAAAAAAGTTAATTCTAAGGAATTTTAAGTAAAAATAAAATAAACTTAAAGGAGTTTATTTTATTCAAAAATATTTTTTCTATGATGCAGTAATGAGACAACTATTTCATTTCATAAATGAAATATCATAAGGATGTGGTGACTCAGTGTAACCGAAATGCTGAAATGCATATCATCAATTAATAGCCTAACATGGGTATGGGAATCAGAGCACGATTGGCGAGATTGCTCTGAACCTCTAGAGAACTTGCGTTGGAAAACAACGAACCACCTTCAAAGATGAACACCTTCCTTCCTTTCTCTTTGAAGGATATCTCCATCGACTAGAGTTGTGGATCGATGAATGATGACAGAACAACCCCCGTTCTTCACCGACTAACGATTCGACTCCAGGTAAGGGGTTTTGATTTCTGTGTGGTTTAATTTCCATATTTATTCTTTCTAAAAAATAAATGCGGGTCAATCCACTAACATATTGACATGTGTATCAGTCACCTTTGCGGGAAATGAGAATTTACATGCAGGGAATTAAGGGAAGTTGGATTCTCATTTTGATTATCCTTCATTAAAACTCCTAACAAGGATGGATCACAGTAACACGAACAAAGGCCATGGTTTTTTACTTTGTGTGTTCTTTGCACATTATTCTACTCCACCAAATCCTTTCTATTATCTATGACGTGACAACTACCGCATCCCAGGTAGGACCACAACGGTGGATCAACTTGGGCAGGAGGCTAAGGGAGACAGTGGCGCCAAGTGAATGACCACTGGCATGGAAGGACGATAGTGGCGGAGGGGCCGCGTCCAGGTGGGCCATGGCGTTGCAGAGGGGCCATGGCCAGGTGGGCCGTAGTGGTGGTAGAAGTCCAGGGATAGGAGGTCCGCGACAACATCAAGGGCCTCCAGCTTGAAGGCTGCCAGTGGTGGAACCCACGATAGCCGCCACAGGTGGTGGATCGGGGCTGCTAGCTCGGCCAAATGCAGTTGGGAGACACATTCCATGGTGGAGGACCGTGACAGGGACCCATTGGCAAAGCTGTGAGGTGGTTATGTGGTGCTCTGTGGGGTCTTGAATGGACGCAACAAGAACCATGTCCCGGATGGAAAAAAACCGGCCCACTAGGAAGGCCCGAGCCGAAGCTGAGGACCAGGCTGCTGAGTGGCCCGGGCAGAAGGGGAGGACCAGGTCACTGAGCGGCCTGGTTGGGTGAAAACCAACCTGCCAGTGCGGGCTGGGCTGGATGAAGACTGTGCTGCTAGGCGGTCCGGTGGGCTGGAACCATGACCCAACGAGCTGGTTCAGCCCAGACCCGAACGGGGTGGGTCGGTTTGGCCGAACTGGGTTAGGCCTTGTTAGTACAAATTGGTTAGTATGATCAGGTCGGTACGATCGGGTCGAACGAGGACCATACCCCAATAACCCCTTTTTATGAAAGGCTCATAACTTCCAAACTGTACTCCCAATTGATGAGCCATTTATGGAGCTGGGACCCTCACAACAAGGTGATCCTTTTGATATACTATAAGTGGAGTTTTTTTTATAGAATTTGAGATATGAACGATGATTTGAGAAGTAGATTATCCTGAAATCAATCACGCTATGAGCGGGAATCCTACAGCTGGCTGTGACGAGAAGACTGTGAAGAGTGGGTCTAGGTTCCCTAGGAGGCCTAAGTGACAAGTGGGTCTAGGTGCCCCAGTAGGCCAAAGTGACGAGAGGGTCTAGGTGCCCCAGCGGGCCCAAGTGACGAGTGGGTCTAGGTGCCCCAACATGACTAAGTGATGAGTGGGTCTAGGTGCCCCAGAAAGCCTATGTGAATTATCAAGGAGGAGTACCTCAGTAGTACAAGGTGTTTAGTGTTTATGACTGATAGTCTTGCTTTTCATACTTTAGTTTATACCTATGTGAGCTGAATCTACTGACTCTCTCTTGACTGCACTTCTTAGGGGCTACACTTTGTGTACTCTTTGGTAGACTACTTTGTACATACTTTACTTTTTGGTATTACCTTTATGTTTTGGGGTCCTTACTTAGTATTTTTTTACTCACCCCTACATGGGCTCCACCCACACATATCGTGTTTTGTGCAGACAAAAAATGCTTTGACATAGACCTTGGTGGTCTGGGACCAGGCAGTGCCCAGTGAGATCCGACAGACGAGGCATACTTCTACGGCTTCAGGAGACACCCCCTTTACCTACCATTTAGGTAGGGTTTACTGTAGATAGACTTCAAGATCTTGTACTTGTCTTTTTTTGGGATTGTATTATGGCCCCTTTACTTTCAATTTTTTTACTGTTACTCTCAGTGGTTGTCTTAGTGGCATGCATGTTTACTTTTTGGCATTGTTGGTTGGGATGTGTGTGTGGGTGCATATAGGTACTCAAGGAAATTCCTCCCACTTATGGGATAATGCCTTTGGCACTAGTCGCTATCCCCCGACCTTTGGGAGGTGGTCTTGGGGTAGTCACGAGATGAGCCCTGGGGGACTGGTCATGACAGAGTGGTATCATAGGTGGTCAGTTCTTCCTTAAGGACTGAGGGTTAGTGGCTTTGTTTTCAGTGAATAGTGTTAAATGTTTCAATTTTGAATTTTAGACTTGTGGAGTTTAGTATTAGTACGACGGTCGAAGTATCCATACACCAAGACCTTGAATTCTACTTTTCGACTTAGTACATGAAAACACTGGTTGCATGTATCATATAGGAATTGAGAATTTTATCGTGTTCTTCTTGAGTCAGAGTGATATCACTAGGTATAATCTATTGAATGTGGTTTATCTTGATCTATTTTGGGATGCCTCCATGCAGAAATCCAACCAGGATTCTGGTGCATGATCGTGAGGAAGGTAATCTTAGTGACGAGGCATCAGTGCAGGGACCAGTACTAGAGATAGACCCACTGTGTGGTGCACCAGTGCTACCACCACCCATAAATCAACAGTTCCTACCAATGTTACCGATAGAGGATGCACACAAGATCAATTCCTTACATGAGTTTCAGAAGAAAAGACCTCTCAGGTTCATCGGGGGTGAGACTGACCTCTAGATAGATGAGGATTGACTGGAGGAGGTCACCCGCATCTTCCATCTTGTGAGGAAACCTCCTGACCAGATGTCAATCTTAGACGTGAGACTTATTTAGGGATTGGCAGGGAGATGGTGGAGCTTGAAAATCCAGACACATGATGATGAAACCCTAACTTAGATTGATTTTGAGCACCTCTTCAGGGAGGAATTCTTTCCAAAAACTTTGTACTCAGTACGCATCCAAGAGCTACTACACCTACAGCAGGGTAGCATGATAGTAGAAGAGTACTTAATGAGATTCACTAAGATTTCTCACTAATCTATAGAAATGGTGTGAGAACCATTCTTTAGGAATCAAGATTTTGAGCAAGAACTATACCAGGAGATCATTGCGTCCATGCTATCGCTTAGCATCCCTACCCACATTGAGGTGCTGGAGCAAGCTCTTCTCATGGAGAGCTTCCTGGTGGAGTAAGATCTAGAGTAGAAGCTACTAGTAGATATCAGGCGGTAGAGTCTTCAGTGGTGGGTAGTAGGTAGCAGATGCAGGGACCTAAGAGAGTCAAGCCTTTTAGGGGACAACCCCAAGACATAGGGTTAGCAGTATGAGGCTCCCAGGGCAGAGGGAGTTAACAGAGGAGTAGGGTGTGCTATACATGCGGTGGGTAGAGAAACATAGCTCATGACTGCCCGAATCTCCATACATACGATCAAAATATGGTCGAGGGACCACTCAGGCAGAGGAAGAGGGTCAAGAAGGGTGGTCCATAGGGAGGCAGGCATGGTAGGGGAGCCAGCAGAGCGGTAGGCAGTGGGTGGAGGTTCAAGGTACTACCTCCACCACCCCTAGGTGGTCCACCACAGACTTTGGGAGCAGGTGGATAGGGGCAGGCCCAACTTCAGGCGATATAGGCCTATGATCCTGAATCTCCAGAGATGATTAGAGGTATGATCTGTGTCTTCTTCACCTTGGATACATCTCTTATAGACACATGTTTCATTTACTCTTTCCTTGCCACAGACCTTGTTCGGAGCTCAAAGATTCCGATAGAGCTGTTGGCTAGATCCTTACGATTAGAGACTCTTATGGGTGGGTATTCGATGACAAAAAACTGGTGTCAGCATTGCGAGCTTACTATTGGAGGTGAGAGATTCGACTAGGATCTCCTAGTAGCGACGTCGAGGCCTTATGACATTATTCTGGGTATGGACTTGTTATTCACAGTCCATGCACATATTGACTGTTTTAGTTGTAGATTGTGGTGTGTCCATAGAGATGGAACCAGGTTCTCCTTTACCAGCAAAAAGGGAATGCTTGCAGCGTAGGACAGACTTACTCGAAGGAGGGTGCAACCAATCACTCACCAGTTGGTTGGACTTACCCTTGGTGTGGTGGATGAGAGGAGTCCTCAATTTTCTACAGTGGTGGATGAGTACAAGGAAATATTTCCTAAGGATGTTCTGGGATTACCTTCTCACAAGGAGGTTGAATTATGCATTAACCTGTACTTTGATACATCAATGATATCCATGACATCATATCTTATGGTTCCCACAAAGCTTAGTGAGTTGAGGGTACAACTCGAGGACCTATAGAGAAAGGGATTTTTAAGGCGCAATGTTTCACCTTGGGTGGCCCCAGTTCTGTTTTCCAAGAAGGTAGTCAAGAGATTGAGACTATGTGTGGACTATCAGTGCCTGAATCTGGTGATCATGAAGAAAAAATACCCACTACTAAGAATCGACGACCTCTTCAACCAACTAAAGGGATAGAGTTGGTTCTCAAAGATAGACCTCAGGTCTGGCTATCATCATCTTCATGTACAGGATGAGGATGTACCAAGGAAAACCTTTAGATATAAGTATAGACACTATGAGTTCTTGGTAATGCCTTTAGGTGTGACCAATTCCCCAACAGTGTTCATGGGACTCATGAATAGGATATTCTGGCCTTACCTTGACCTGTTCATCGTGGTCTTTATTAATGACATCCTGGTGTACTCAGCATCCGAGGAGGAGCACATGACACACTTGAGGATGGTCCTAGATATGATCCTAGACAACCAGATTTATGGGAATCTCTTGAAGTGTCAATTCTGGATTCAGGAGGTCCACTTTCTGTGACACATCATTTCGGAGGCTGGAGTTGCAGTGGACCCAGTGAAGATAGAGGCGATTCTTGTTGGGATCCACCTAGGAGCATGACTGAGGTGAGGAGTTTCTTGGATTTTTATGGATAATACTGGAGGTTCATGACCGAATTTTCTAGGGTATCATCAACCTTATCATCTTTAACATGGAAGGGAAAACCCTTTATGTGGATGGAGAAGTGCCAGAAGAGTTTCCAAGAGTTTAGGCGGAGACTGATGAGCGCCCCTATCTTGAGTCTTCCAGAGGAGGGAGTGGGCTATGTAGTGTTCTGTGATGCATCAGGGAACAAACTAGGTTGTGTCCTGATGTAGGAGTAGGTGGTGATTGCCTACAATTCATGACAGTTGAGGTAGCATGAGAAAAATAACACGACCCATGATCTTGACCTAGCAGCAGTGGTCTTCTCTTTGAAGATATGGTGGCACTACCCGATGGGTGAGTGGTTTACTGTCTACTCTGATCACAAAATTCTAAGGTATATCTTCTCCTAGAAAGACCTGAACTTGAGACAAATGTGGTGGATAGAGTTCCTCCAGGATTTGAACTTCGAGATAGTATATACTCCTAGGAAAGGGAATGTGGTGGCGGATGTTTTCAACATGAGAATCAGGTTGCAATTGCTGAGTGAGGCATTAAAGAAGTTAGATGCGATGAAAATATCCTTCATAGATAGTGATGGAGCAGCTTACCTTCAGTTTATGGTTGTCACTCCCCCACACTTACAGTGAGTTAGGGAGGCACCACTTGGGGATGTCAACTGTGAGGGATGACGTACTCAGTTATCCACAGGGCAGGCCCTTGATGGATATTCAACAGGTGGGGAGCACATTATCCTTTTTAGAGGGCACACCATTGTACCAGTGATGTTGAGAGAGGAGGTTCTGAAGGAGTTCCACACCCCCCCTTGGTAGTTAATCCAGGAGTGGAAAAGATGTACCAGGATCTCCGTTGTCATTACAGGTGGTCGGGGATGAAGAAGGTAGTGGTGGAGTTTGTTTCTCGATACTTCACTTGTCAATGAGTGAAGGCAGAGCATCAGGTTCTAACTGGATTGGCTCAGCCACTCGAGGTACCAGAGTGGAAATGAGATGGTATATCGATGGAATTCATGATAGGTTTACCACTCATGTCCAATGGACATGATACCATCTGGGTGGTCATTAACCGACTCTCCAAGTCGGACCACTTCCTACTCATCTAGAGCAGGGTTTTGTAGAGGGATTGGGATGCCTCTACGTTCAGGAGATAGTTCAGCTTCATGGGGTGCCTTCGACGATTATTTCAAACCATGATTCTTGCTTCACATAACAAATGTGGAAGGGGATAAAGGAGGCATTAGGGACTTAGCTACGTTTGATCACAACATTACATCCCCAAACGGATGGCCAAACAGAGAGGACTATATAGGTTTTGGAGTACATGCTTTGTGATTGCATCCTAGAATTTGGTCTTTAGTTGGGAGAACCATCTACCACTAATGGAGTTCACATACAATAACAGATACCACTACAACATTAGTAATACACTGTTCAAGTCACTATATGGGTGACTATTCATATCACCATTATGTTGGAAAGACCCAGGGGAGTCAACACTCATGGGTCTAGAGATGGTGCGAGCCACCACTGAGAAACTGCAGATCATCTGGGAGTGGATGAGGACTACATAGAGTAGGAATAAATCCTATAATGAAAAGAGATAGAGTCCCTTGGAGTTTGAGTAAGGAGACCATTTGTTCTTTAAGGTCTCACCTCGATGGGTATTGTGGAGATTTGGCCAGGGTGGTAAGATGTCCCCAAGATTCATCATCCCTTTATAGATTCTGAGTAGAGTTGGAGAGGTGGAATAATACCTAGATCTTCCCCCATAAATTCATCATGCGCATAATGTCTTTCACGTGTCGCAACTGAGAAGGTACATGCATGACCTATCACACATCATCGACTGGGGAGAGCTGTACATTGACGATGGGGTGATGTTTGCAGAGTTCTTGGTTGGTATTGAGGATCTACAGGAGTGGGTCCTTCATGGGGGGTCAATTCATTTGGTGTGTGTTCAGTGGTAGTACGAGAATCTCTAGGAGAGAACTTGGGATCAAGAGGCTTAGATTCACACTCAGTATCCCCATTTTTTTTGTTTATCCCTTGTTTTAGATTTTGATAATGAAAAGACCTAAGGTGGGGGGAATGTAATCTCCCGAAAATTCCATGTAAAATTTATGAAAAAATTTATGGGATTATTTTGAAACTATGTGCTCAGATGAAACATGATTCTGAGGCCTAGTGAGTCTGGAATAAATGTTTGAACTTTTTTTTCAGTTTGTTTAAAATAGTGCATGTATGTAGTTTTTGAAACTTCTAAATGGGTGGCCAAATTAAAAATATGAGGGTACCGTTGCATCCAGAATGGTGACTTTACCCAAGGAAGTACCTATCCTCAACCGACACAGGTTGAGGGAAAAAGTTAATTTTTGGGCATTTTAAGGAAAAATAAAATAAACTTAAAGGAGTTTATTTTATTAAAAAATATTTTCACTACGATGCAGTGATGAGAAAACTGTTTCATTTCATAAATGAAATAGCATAACGAAGTGGTGAATCAGTGTAATAAAAATGTTGAGCCACATTTCATCAATTAATATCCTAAAATGGGTACATGAATTAGAACACAATTGGGGAGATCTATCTAATCCTCATGAGAGCTTGCGTTAGAAAATGATGAACCACCTATGATGAAGAACACCTTACGTCCTTACTTTATCTTCAAAGGATCTAACCATCGACGATAGTTGTGGATTAGTGAATGACAATGGAACAACCCACATTCTTCAGCGACTAACGATCTGACTCCAGGTAAGGGGTTTTGATTTCTGGGTGGTCTCCCTTTCCCCATTCTTCTTTCTAAATGATGAACGTGGGTCAATCCACTAACAGATTGACCCTCATATTTTTTTTCTTTGCGAGAAATGGGAATTTTCATGTGGGGAATTATGGGAAGTTGGATTCATGTTTTGATTTTCCTTTATTAAACCTCCTAACAAGGATGAATCATGCCGATACAAACAAAGGTCGTGGTCCGTCCTTTGTGTGTTCTTTGCATGTTCTTCCACTCTGCTCACTCCTTTAAATTATTCATGATGTGAAAACTACTGCAACACAGGTAGGACCATAGTGGTGGATCAACCCAGGAAAGAGGCTGAGCTGGACAAAAACTGGCCTGCCAGTATGGGCCGGGCCGTTGGGCGGCCCGGCGGGCTGGACCGATATCCCAACAGGCTAGGTCCAGTAGGCCTAATGGTTCTGGACCTTAGGCCATGTTGGATTGGGATGGGTCTTCCAAACCGGGTCAGATGAGGTTGAGCTGGGTTGGTTCGACAGGGTTAGACTGGGCTTAGACCCAATCAACCCATTTTTACAAAAAGGATCATACCTTCCAAACCGCACGTCCGGTTGACAATCCATTTGTAGCATTGGGACCCTCATGATGAGGCATTCCTTTTGATATAATCTATGTTAATTTTTATCGAAGTTGAGATATGTATGATGTCTTGAGGAGTATATTCCACTAGAACCAAGTGCGCTATGAGCGGGAATCCTGTAGCTGGTTGTGATGAGAAGACTGTGATGAGTGGGCCTAGGTGGCCCAGTAGGCCTAAGTGATGAGCGGGTCTAGGTTCCCCAATAGGCCTATGTGAAGAGTGAGTCTAGGTGCCCCAGCAGGACAAAGAGACGATTAGGTCTAGGTGCCCCAACACGCTCAAGTGACGAGCGGGTCTAGGTGCCCCAATGGACCTAAGTGACGAGTGGGTCTAGGTGCCCCAGCAGGCCTAAGTGACTCATCAGGGATGAGCGCCTCAATAGTACAAGGTGTTCAGTGTTTACGACTGATATTATTGCTTTTCATACTTTAGTTTATACTTGTGTGAGCTGACTCTAGTGACTCTCTCTTGACTGTACTTCTTAGAGGCTCCACTTAGTGTACCTATTTGATCATCTACTTTGTGTATACTTTCCTTTGTGGTATTACCTTTGTGTTTTGGGGAACTTACTAAGTATTGTGTTAGTCACACCTACATAGGCCCCACCTACACGTATCATGCGTTGTGCAGATGATAGACACTTTGACAGAGACCCTGGTGGTCCAGGACCAGTTAGTGCCCAGTGAGATCCTACAGATGAGGTGTACTTCTACGGCTTCAGGTGGCACCCCCTTCACCTACCCTTCAGGTAGGGTTTACCACATGTGTATTTTAAGAGCTTGTACTTGTCTTTTTTTGGGATTGTATTCTGGTCCCTTTACTTTAAGTTTTTTATTGACACTCTAAGTGGTTGTCTTAGTGGCATGAATGTTTACTTTTCAGAATTGTGGGCTGGGATGTGTGCGTGCATGCGTACAGGTACTCAGGAAAATTCCTCCCACTAACGGGATAATGCATTTGGTGATAGTTTCCAACCCCTGGCCTTTGGGGGGTGGTTTTGGGGTAGTCATGACAAAGGCCCCGAGGGACGGGTCGTGAAAAAACCTTTCTTCAGTTGGATTTTCCTTATCTTTCCACAAAGAGGTGTCTTGAACATTAAGGTTCAAATAACTTGATGTTATTTCTAAACATATCTCATTAAATGTGAATTATTTTGAGTGATCAGATATCCTTAATAAATATTTATATATTTCCAAAATGGTAGTGATGGTGAATTGGTTAATTATATATTTCATGATACATTTTGACATTCTTTGTTAGGTTTTATATGATTTCATATTAACATGGCTGTAGTGAATTATTGGTATATTACTTTTTTTAGTGTGTGATTATGAGAAATTTTATTATCAATGAGTGATTTCGGAAATTAGAAAGTATAAAATTTAAAAATTTAATTGAAGTGATTTTATAATGACATAAAAAGGAAAGGGGTTCACATAACTTTTAAAAAATTATATTTTCAATAAGGTTTTCAAAACATTTGATTACAAAGGATTTAACTGACATTTGTTTTAAATTATTTATGACGTGATAAAACTTTTGAAATGTTATTTTTAAATTAAAATGATTTTTTCTATTTTCATATAATAATGTTTTAAATTTAATGGGTCTAAGTTGGTAATTTTAATATTGGTATGAAATTATTGGGTTTTGATTTAAATTAATGGAATCAACCTTCATTTTCCTAAACAATTTCTAGAAATTCATTATGTGTTTTGAACTTATCTAATGGTTTTTACTTATAGGTTGTACTCTTTAAAGGTATTTCACCAGGTGTGTTTGGATTTGTGCTCATATAATATTTAAAATGTATTTTAAATTCTAAGGTAATATATTAATGTTAGGATTCCATAAAGTGGAATGAAGCCTAATCCAATTTAAGAACCCTAAAGATAATCAATAACTTTTTTAAATGGTTATTCATATTGATATCTAATTTTAATGTGGTTGAAATTTAATTTTATGGTCTATTGTGATTTATGTATAAAAATATTGAATGTTATAATTTTGAATAGTCATGTTCTTTTAATTAATAGAAGTATCACTCAATTACTTTCCAATTCATACACATTTTAGTTATTCAGATTTTTTTGAATAAAAGAAGTAGATATGTTTATATGTTTAAGTCAGCTATCTGTGGAGTTATTTACCTTAAAATATTTTTTAGCTCTTCCAGAATGCTAAGATTAAATAACTATTATTCTTTATTTTTATGAAATCATTGATTTGATACAAATACACCATGAGTATATGAAGTGGGACTTTGAAACCTTGAGTAGTTTGAACCTTTTAAGGTGACATAAAGGTTTTATTATGATTAAAATCTGGAAACTAATCATTTTGTATTATTGGAATTTATAAATTTCAAATGATATACCAAAATGTTAAATGGAGGTTTTATAAATGTTAATTGTTTGGTTTTTGTTTTAGTAGGAGTTTGATTTTCTAAGAGATTGGGGTGTAGTTTCAGAAGGTAGATTAATGTTGGATATTTTCCTAAAAATTATTTCATTGTACAATAAGAATGTTATTATTTATATAATTTTAAATCTTATATATTTTTAGGTTTTCTTAAATTCATAATTCATAATTGGTTTTATTTTAGAATGAATCGATTATGATTGATAAATGTTATATTCCATTTTGAACATATATATTCAATTATATATTTTCATGTGTTTTATTTTTTAAAAATGATATATTAGAATATATTAAAACATTAAATTCATTAGTTAAATGGATTTTTGGTCCATTGAATTTGTTAACCAAAATGATTTCCATAGAAAATATGCTAGATTTTCTAGTATAAATCCTTTTTAGATTTGATAAAATTTCTGAATTATATTTACATATAGGTTTTTTATGTTTTCTTGAAATGATCCTTGGTGTGTGGTATATAGGGATTTATAATTGAATTCATTTATAGGTTAGTGTCTGGGTGTTTATGAATAAATGAAAAAAAGTATTTAGATGTTTTATTAAACAAAAATTTATGATTCCATTTGGTATTTTTTTTTAAACTACGGTTATTTTTAAAAATTATTCTATATAAAATGGTTGAATAATAACAGGTTTTAAAAATTACGGGGAATATTTGATTGGTTCAATTATCTTTTGAGGAGGTTATTTTGAATGTTTTGGTTGAGAAACATTTTTGAAACTAAATTTCAGTATTTTAAATTTTTATTTTCTTTGGTTTGTGTTGAAACTCTATGACATGGTATTTTTAGTTTTTAAATATAATGTGAAACTATTTTTTTCTATTTTTATTTGAGGTTTTATGTTCTTTTTTAGGACACATATGGATTCAAAACATTCAACTCAAGTCTAAAACATATTTTATGTTCCTAAATGTGCATATTGAGATTTTTTTTGGTTGATTACAAGGATGAATTGAAAAATTGGTATACTATAATTGAGAGTGATTTTTAGTATTTATGATATTAATGATATTTTTCTAGAGAAAAAATTGATTAAATGAGGAAAAATCATTAAAACTTGATTGTAAAGGCTAAAACATACATCAAATATGTAGGTTTTAGTGTTTTTAGTTTCTTGAGAAAGTTTCTGGTCCAAATTATAAAGAATATGTGTAAAGAAGGAATTTTTCACACATGCATAGTTTTACTGGGAAAATTGTATGGTTTTTGAAAACCATGATTTTTAATCTAGTGGAAAATTCGTGTTTAGCACATAGTTTATAAAACTATATTAGATAATTAGGAATGTCAAGAATTTTTCCTCTATGACTTGCACAATTGATGCTTGGTTTGGAAACCATGAACGCCAACCATGCAAGATTTAGAAAATCTGAAAAACTATGTTTTCAGATTTTATTTGACCCAAGGACACCCCCATAATTAGTTATGATCTATATAAATCTCTAATTTCTTAATAGTGTTTGGAAAATAGACACCCAAATTTAAATATCTATAACTTTTGATCTACGTTTTTATTTCAGATCAGTGAGTAATCAAACCGATTAGTGCAACAAGCACCATGACTTCTAGTATGAGGGTGGGGAGAACCCATTTTATATTGATAAAAAATACCATAATACCTCAAAAATCATGTTTTAAGTTAGTTTATAAACTTATCAGTGTTTGGTAGAAATTTTTAATTCATTATATGTTACCTTCATTTTTTTTATTTCAATGAAAAATTTCTATCTAGTATTAAGGATTTACTAATTCAAAGGAGTTTCAAAATGAATTTTTCATTACAATAGGATGATTTTATCAAAATTTAATCAAAATATTTAAGAAAAAAAAAATTGTTAAATTGTATATTTGATGATTATTAAAATGGAAAAAGGAATTTGGATTATGGTTTCACCATACTAGATAGATAGGTCATATGAAATTTCCAAAAGGGTGATGTGATGAATGGTGAAACCATGGTTCCTAGTTACTAAGTGTGGTGGTAATTCATTCTGGCAGGGAGTAACCACATGGGAATGATTTAATAAAGATAATATCTTCAAATCAAGATGTTTTACATAAAATGGAAAAGTGAGTTTTATTAAATTTTGAATGTTTTCAAATTAATGTTTCGTTACTTATTTTAAACTAAACCTCTCTTTAATAACCAAAAAAGGGGGATTACTAGGGAGAAGAAATCTTTATAATGGGGAGAATTTTATTTCACTCTCTTATTGTTAGGACCAATAGGGGCCTATATACCCTGAGAGGGGGGGTGAATCAGGGTATGGATATTCTTTTTCAAAATTCTTCCTGCCCCACTGGATCTTGACCTCTTTATTACAAGGGTCACTTTGTTTTCACTTGTGTGTTTATTATGACCACTTATTTTCTTCTTTGTCTGATGATGATGCTTCAAATGCAATGCAGGGAAGTAAGCAGGTAGACACAAATATTTTTACTTGTTTCACCCTCACTGGGCTACGTCCAAGGAGCATACGCCCACAAGTTGCTGTGCGTACCAAATCCCACTAGTCTTCATAAGATGTGGATACAAAATTTGGGATAGAGCACTTCTATTCCCAGGCTCACTGACTTCACAAGGTTTAGGGTCAGCTCACTGCTTTCCCAAGGGTCACTCCCTATTTCTCTCTCTCTAGCTCACTACCGGTGGAGAGGATCACCTTCTTCCTCTTCCTAAACTCACTTCTCTAGAAGGGAATCCACTCACAGTTTATAGACCTGTAGGTATCTTCATTTGCATGAAATAATGCATCTTTAACTGTTGATAGATGCTCTATTGAAGTACAACTTTCATCCACTGATGAATACCTCTTTGCCTCTGAACACTGGGCAATTCCTTTTGGAAATACCTTCGCAAACCACCCTACTTCGCGAAGCTCCCAATTTCGCGAAGCTCAAACAAGACTTTGTGAAGCTCCTGCCTTTTCACGAAGCACTTTCGCGAAGCTCAAGCCATCTCAAAGCGACGTTCCTCGCAAAGCGACATCCCTCGCAAAGCTTACTAAGCCAACGCGGAGCTCGCAGGTTTCGCAGAGCTACAATAGCCGCCACGAAGCTCCTCTTTCGCGAATCACACTGGCTCCATGAACCACCTTTGCAAATCGAGAGCAAATGATCTTCTCTGAAAATTCTCTCTACTTCTCTCGAGGGGTTCAGACTCTATTTATAGGCGATTCCAGCGACCCTTGAACTTTCTGCGTGAAGTCAACGCCACGTCATCTAAAATCGCAAAGCTCAGAAGTTTCCGCCAGAATTATGTCCAAATCGCGAAGCACCACGACAATTTTCCATTCGCGGAGCTCATCATAATCGCGGAGCATTACCGTCAACATTCCTTCGCACCTTCTCCGCGAAGCTCCCTCGCAAAGCCCTTCACCACCGCGATGCGATTTAACTCTGACGTTCGCAAAGATTTGACGTAATCGCGAAGCATCACCGCCTCCATTTTTCTAGTCTTCGCTAAATCCAAACCATGCATCCTATCTTCGCGAAATTCATTCCTTTGCCATATTAAATTATACTCTTCATGGAAATCCTATTTTCGCGATGCTCACCAAACTCCAAATTTTGGACCCCAAAAATTTGGAAAACACTGGGAAACGGCGCCACCTTGTACTGCTCTTTTATACCTCCTCCAGATCGTCCTTTCCTTTGTCATCGTTCTTTGTCAACAAGGATTGTCAACAAATTCTCAGGAACTCGACAATTCTCCATGGAAACCTGCTTTGTCAACAAACACAATCAACCCAAAAATACTTCAATGTTACCTTGAGGGATTTTTGCCCAACACTTATATTTTTATTAAATAATTATTATAATAACTATCTTTGTGGTAAAATAGAATAAAATATGATTTGTTTTAGAAATTTTCATAGTTGTATGGTTTTCCCATGGTTAGCCAATAATTTGTAGGAACCATGTACCCTAATACTACATAGTGTGGATCTTATTTATTCATTGGTGCATATATATCACATGATTAGGAGTAACTATGTAAACTGATTTTTTATATCATGAGATACTATCCTAGTAGTTTTCACACTATTTGAGGATAGTTAGGAGAAACTGTGAGGGTTAATCATGCACTATAAAATTAGTGAGACAGTGAATACTACATGATTATTAAAAAATTTGGGAAACCATGAAAACTATACATGGCCCATATTAGTTGAAATAAAAATTTATTTTTCATATCCTGACTTCCTCATACGTGTTATAATTCAATATCAAATTGTTATTAGATTATTTTTGAGTGTTTATTATGTAAATGAGAGTAAATTAATAACATTTTTAAATAGTAAATTTTGTTATTTATAAAATATATATATTTTTCAATGGAATTCATATTTATGGTTATTAAAATTAGTAAATAATAACTGAGGCATTTTTTTATTAGTATATAATGGAATTCCAAGATATTGTTTGTTAGGTATTTTAAATATGTAATAATGGGTGATATTATATAAATAAAGAGAATTATAAAATCTATCTAAGTATAATAATAATAATATCTTTATTTTATTCTTAATTAAAATTTAATGAGTAAAAATGGTAGAACCCATTCCCACTCTCCTTTTTATTCATGAAACACACACAAGGGATAGGGAGGATCTCTCCTCCACCACCAAGCACCAATTCAAAGAACAAGGCAATTAGTGGCGGTTGATTTTTCATTTAGAGCGGGTTATAACCCACTATAAACACTTTATCAGGGATTACCCATAACCACTGCTAAAGAGGCCACCTACTTTTATTAGGGGTGGTTTTTATTAAGTGTTGGTAAAATGTTGGTGAGTTTAGTAGTGGTTAAATTGGGGGGGGGGGGGGGGTTGAAACACCCTTTAATCCTACCCTAAATTCACCAAAAATAGGTGAATTAGGTGTAGTTTTAATCACTCCTAATTCAGATATCAATTTAGGGGTGGTTAGAAATTCCCCTAATTGATATTGTGTGATAAAATTTATCGGCGGTTATCTTATAACCTCCCCTAAACATTAAATTTATTTATTTTAATTCATATCACCCCACTAGGACCCCTAGAAACCTTGAGACATCAACCCATACAACACCCTGACATCCCTTAGACCCTGAAAACCCACCACACCCCCTCAAACCCCACAAGACAACCACCCAGATCCCACCCTGACAATCCACCACAACCCCCTAGACACCCCTAGACAACAACCTAGACCCCACCCCAAACCCGTAGGACAACTACCCCGACACCACCCCATACCCCCAGGGCAACCACCCCGACACTCCAGATAAGGCCAACCCATCACGCACACCAGGGAGCCCGCCCCCCACCCCTCATGACCCGGGCAGAAAAAACCCCCCCATTAGGATTCGAAGATAGAGTCGACCGAATGTAAGATGCTCCCTAACCACTATACCGAGTGATTTTTTACATATTATATACAATAAATTTAATTTTTTAGATATATATATATATATATATATTTGTATAGATATATAAATAATGTAATACATTTGTTTATATATAATATATTTTACTACAATGTATAATATATTTTTTGTATAATATAATATAATATAATATATATGTATAATATTAGATATAGAAATATCAGATAATATATAATATATTTGGGAATAATATATATATATTATCTGTGTATATATAATATATATAAATAATTATATTTACATATATAAATATATATTTATAAATACATTTATATGTGTGGGTGTGTCAATATATATATATATTTATATAATATTTATAGATATACTATAATTATAATATATATATTTATATAAATATTTTTACATATATGTGTGTGTGTAACACTAGCATTATTAATTATTATTATTATTACACCTATTTTTTAAAGTATAAAAATTATATGTTGGTTTTATAAAAACTATACATTTATATATTTTATGATTTATAATAGTCATGTATTATATTAAATAAATTTATATTATATATTTAAGTATGTAATTATATACATTTATATTATATCATACACACACACACACACACATACACACAAAATTAAATACATTCATATAATTGTAAATATATAATATAATTAAATTATATATATATTTACTAAATTAATTTTTAATTAATATGGTATAATAAAATATATATATAATAATTATATAATATATATAAATTTATATATAATAAAATATTATAATATAATATATATAATATAATTATATAATAATTATATTTAATTTTTTCTATATTATATATATTTTTATATATAATATAATATAAATATATTTACACAAATACACAATAGAAATTTATTTAAGACAATATATGTATAATATAAATCATAATATAAATGTATAGTATTTATAAAACCATATATAAATTTTATATATTTGAATAGATATATTTCTAATTACATTTATATTATGTATCCCAATGTTTATATATTTATAATTTTTTTTATATGTATAAGTATTTATATAATGTATTTATAAATATATATGTGTTTATAATGTATTTAAATACATTTATATATTGTCTTTATGTAATATATATATATACACACACACATGCGCGCGCACACACACATATATTATAAAATTTTAATTTATATGATATTTATTTTTAAAAAAAATTAGAGGGGGTTAAAACCTCCTCTAATAAAAGGGATTAAAGGTGTTTCATGAATCCCTCTAATATCATAACTTATAGGGGGTTTAAAACCCCTTCTAATCAAATGGATTATTGGCAGTTTATGAACCTCCTCTAATAGTTGTAGTTTCTTCTCATGTATCACTGATAAGTGTTCGAACTTCTATGGATTTGATAGGTTGTATATTTATTATATTTCTGGTTTCAAATATATTATATATTGACTCCTTAAGTCTCTAATAGTTTTATTCTATAGGTATTATCCATTGAAACTTTTTAAAGTGGATTCTGATGGTTGGTGATTCTATTTGCATCTTATTTTTAGTGATGCATGATTTTCCTGACATATGTAAATTTTTTAGTATAATATAATTTGTTTTAATTTCTATAAGGATTTATATGTTTGTTATTTTGGTTTTTATTTATTTTCTCAAATGGTTTTGAAAATGGTTTTTCTCAAATATTTCTCAATTGGATTGCAATTACATTGCACATGTATAGTGATTGATGAAATAACTCAACTAGTTTCCTTTCAAAGAACTTTTTAAACATTATGGAAATATTTACCATTAATTTTTATTGAATTTTAAAATTATTTTTTGGAAAATACCTAGGTTTTAAGAAGTGTTTTACATCAAACCCAACTTTAGTAACCCAAAGTCGTTGTCTACTTTGTTACAGTAGCATAAGATTCAAGGGATCACATCACCAAGGATAAATTAGTTTAATTTTCTTGAATAACCATATATATGAATTATTCCCATATTACATTGGAAATATGAAATACATAGCATAAGAAATGTTCTCGAATCCTTGATATTATTCAAAATAACCTTCTTCATATCCTAGGGAAAGGGAAAAAATTAAGGGTGATCTTAGGTGCTCTATAAGGGTTATATATAGAAGAATCTATCATGAATAATAAGGAAGAATCAATATGGTATGATAAACAACTGAAAAAACATTCCATTTAATCAATAATGTGAGAACAAAATGCATACATGGATAAAATCTATGCAGTGATCTCATGGATAATAATAACTAAATTATCAATGAAGGCAATTCTTAATATTTGATATCATGATCTCATACACCATGATATAATTACCATCAATTACTTTCACCAAGGGATTTTAATTGTTGGGTAGTTATAAATAAAAAACCAAGATACTAAGGCTAACCAAATAATTTATCTCATCGAACCTGTCAATGCGTCGAGGGGATATCTATAACCGAGACCCACCATCAGTGCATTTGTAAGATCTGGAGTATTTATTTGAGGTATATATATTTTAAATTCTATTTTAATACCTTGTTTTTGGGCAATGTGAGTGCCTAATGAGGTCACAAGAGTTTTGGAGGGTGTCTGGGGCTTGTATAGATCCTGGGGACTCGATTTTTGGAAGTAGAAGATGAGCCAAATGGTTAGTATAAACTACACAGCCCAATCTACATGATTTCTCTTAACCATTAAGGGTGATCAATAGATCTATCTAGGGCTACATGGTTTAATTAAACCATAAAACCGGGGATTCATGCTCATGTGATCCACATATATTTTTAACAGAGGAAAAAATCATAGTTTGCACACAGTTTCCCAAACCAGGTGCATGAACCATGTGAGGTCCCTCATTGGATAGTAAAGGGTGCACAATTTTCACAAAGTTTGGACAACTATGCATCCAAACCATGAGACCCCAGGATTTTGGGTAAAATTATATTTTCTTCCTCAAAAATTCTAATAACCTACAATTATTTCTCCCTCCTCATTCCAACATGGAATGACTTCTTCCCATTTGAGAGCTCTCAAGCTTCAACTTAGGGATAAAAGGTTTTCCTCCATCCAACATCCGATTCGAGAGTCGATCATATCTTTGTATCTGCACCGGTGAGTTATCTATTCCTATTGCACCTTTCTTCATTTTTCTTCATATCAAAGTTACTATTTTGGTTCAAGCTAATATGCCCTATTTACATGGTATTCATCTATTCTTATATTTTCTTCCAATTTGGGTTGAGTTAGGATCTGACACTATATGTGTGTTCTACCATGGGCATAAGGTAGGTGGTCTATACCTTTTCCCTAAAATTATAGTTTTTTTATAGCTAGTTTTCATTGTATCGCATGTCGAACCTTCCAATCATTGCTCCCAATTTAATTAAACGCCTTGATTAAATTAATGGAACCTTGATAGGTTTCCCACTTAGCACCATGATATGGTTGGAGGTTGTCAGCCTCAACCCCAACCACCCATGAGGTGTGTTTATGTATCTACACCATTATTTAAGATCTTGTTGGGTGCATTTGGGCTCTCTATCTTAGTGGGAGACTTAATGAATTAAATGTGATATTAGGAGAATGTTTATACCTCTTTTCCATGTGATTACATGTTATTAAAATGGTTAAATGGTCTAAATAGAAAACATAGAATGAGTTGGATGAACACATGGCTTATATAAGATTATGAAATAGGTTATGAAATGATTAATGAAATGGCCATGATTACATTGGATTCCATGTACATTTCTACTATATGGATCCAAATTACATTGGATAAAATGGAAATTTCCACTCTATAGATCCTGATTACTTTGGATTTCAAGCAAATTTATACTCCTTGGATATGGAATTCCTAGACCTCCTTAGACATGTTCCATGTACATACTCCTTTTAGATCCACCCAAGTCTTTACTGAGTTTTCAATGGAGATTATATTTGGAAAAGATGAGGATGAATTGGTCATTTTATACCTCGGATTCAAACCTTATAGGCCTGAAATTGAATTACTTATCATAGGTCATAGTGGATTTTTTATCATTATTTATAGTTAGCCTTGTTTACGGTTGCTTGTTTATCGTGAGACTTGGTAGACTGGATAATATCACACTTATATGTATCAATTTATTACTATTATGTATTTGACATTGATTAATCTTATATACATAGAATAGACTTGTTATAGACATTGTTGGTGGTAGCCTACTAAGTATTATCTCACACCTTGTTTGGGATGCCATTGGGTACCTAGATAATTTTAATGGATTCATGTAGGGGACGAGGAAAGCACCTGATCTATAATTCATGATTGATTATGCATAGAAGAAGGAAAGAACAAGACCAAGATATGATCATGATTCTTTACAGAGATAGTTATTTTTTTCCTTTTGTGCTTTTGATACATGTATTTCACTATATTTCTATTACAATGTATTTCATACCATTGTTTATAGAGACATGAAATACATATATTGTATATGATATTACCCTTGGGTTCGTTTATTACTTCGACTACCTGGATATTGATTTACTAATTCTTCTGATTGATATTATGCTTCATCCTTTTGATTTACCTATTTTACCACTGTAAAACTCTGATTATGAGGGTATTGTCTCCCCACTGTACCACCTCTCTAATATTTGGAAGCCTCTAGCATATGGGGAGGTGTTCTTGATTCCATGTGACCACCAACTCGGGGGACCGTTTAACAGCTCCCAGGCCAGGATGTTACAAAGTGGTATCAAAGAATTTTTTTACCTTACTATTTTAAGACAATAGACATGATATTAGGAATTAATTAGAACTTGGTTATAAGTCGCGCCTCAGATTAGCTAACCCATGTTTCGGGTATTTTCCAATTTTCTTGGAATGAGGAATTGTTGTTCTATATTTTTCCTATTACACTTGATTTGATTCCACCATTTTGTGATGCGAATGAAATTTGATGTTATTATTTCTATGATTGAGGAATTTCATTTTATACATGGACTGATATAGAAAGGAATCATGGATCATGCATAATTTTAGATAACTTATAGGATTCTAATTACATGTATATTCCATGATATAAATGATTCATTTCTTGATTTCACGACATTGATTATGTCTGGATTGTGTTATATAATTGTTATCGACTAAAGTTTCTTGCAGGAGATTAAGAAACATAATTGGTACTTAATGTGCCTTCTGTAACCTAAAAAGTATTTTCCTACATAGGCTACATCAGACACATTAAGTGGTCAATTATGGCACATTGAGTAATAGACCATTGGTCACATGGGCTAGAACATGTTATGGTTGGGTTTAAATGGACACCAAAATAAGATTTATAAGGTGTATGAGTCTTATAAATTGGAAGTGGTGATCCATATAGTACTAACTTTTAAATATAATTGTAAAATAAATATGAATTTAAATAATTATGAATTATAAAATGGAATGGTTTTAATTAAATGGAGTTTCCAATTACAAATGAAATTACATATACTGAGACCCATGCTATGAAATAGATATCATTACCGAGAACCAACTTTAGTAGTGGGTAGTAGACAATGTCTCTGGTTCTCTTTATAATAGTTATTGTTACCCAGTCCTTGATTTAAGTGCTGGATAAGGGGTTTGGCATGTTTATATGAAGGATTATTCCCATCCAATTTTTATATCTATGATCTGGTTATTACCAAATCTTTTATGAGGTGTGTTCTTGGTATTTATAGAGATATGTCATTGCAAAAGCCTCCTGTCCATTTCTAGTTGGGTGGCGATGACCATTCTATAGAGGTGGTGGGCCCTAATATTCTAATAGAAACTCTAGTAGTTATACTAGTGGCACCGCCCATTGGTCCTGATATGTGGGATGATTCCTAATTCTGAGAGAGTTTTCTACACTTTATACAAACCATTCAGGGATCCCCACAACCTGCCACGAATATGGCAGAGTTGACATGTGTGTTCTAGTAGAAACATCCACCCACTTTTTTTGGGTATGGTATTATACAGGATACTGATCTATTTATTGAGATTATCTATTTAATCTTCAAGAACTTAGAGACTCATCCAGAGTGAAGATTCAAGCTCATGATGTATATGATTCGGGGAGCCGCTAAGTGATGGTGGGATGTTTAGAACCTTGTTGATATGATTCAAGATATGGTTTGGAGGGATTTCCAATCCCGTTTTTATGAATAATTCTTTCACGAGACTTTGAGAGCTGAATGGGCTAGTGAGTTTATACGTCTTAAGCAAGAAACAATGACCATTATGAAGTATTCAACTCACTTTATAGAGGTTTAGTGACATGTTCCTATATATATTGTTGATGAGCCATCTAGGGTGATATTCTTCGAGGAAGTTCTAAAGAATTATTTTAGATCATAGGTAAAAATGTTTCATATAACTAATATAATTGAGATAATAAATTGAGTTCTTATTACTAAACCTAACTTGAGGGAAGGTGGGGGCACAGAGTAGGGTAGTGTAGCTTATCGACCCAATGGTTCAGGGACAACTGGTAGGAAGCATCGTTCTAGGTCTTATCATAAGGAGAATACCATCTTGGGTGTGAATTCTAGTAGTTCTGATATCTATCATTAGTGTGGAAGGAGGGGAAACATGAGGTTCTAGTGTGATAGATACCCAGTCGAGTGTTGAGCCTATGAAAGGATGTTCCATCTACAGTAGTTTTGAAAAAAAATTCCTCCATTGGTCAGTGTGAGGGATTCGACTCTGACTCTAGGTTAAGGAGCGGGATTCATAGATCTATGTCAAGCTAGAAGATTGAGTACTATAGGTATTTAGGATGAGGGGGTGGTTATGGATAGGGGATCTAAACACCAATTACACCATGACAATAGAGTGGGTCTACTCACAGAAGTCAATCTCATTCCCAGGTTTGCGGTTTAGGTCATATATATTCAAAACATCCTATACCTGAGGATCATAGAACTAGATTGTCTATAGTGAGATGTATGATCAAAGTAGATTCAACTCTAGTATCTTTTGTTTTTTGATATAGGTGCTTCAAATTCTTTCATATCTTTACCTATTGTGGAGAGCCTTGGTCTTGATGTACAATTTTATGATGGCGCTATGAAACTCAATACTCCTTCGGGGATTTGATTGGAAAATATACTATAGTGTGGGGAATTCCCCCTTGATATAGGTGGGTATCACTTCATATTGAATCTCTTTGTTCTTAAGATGATGTTATTTAATGTCTTACTCAGGATGGATTGGTTGGTTCCTTATCATGCCCATGTTGATTGATATTTCTGCAGGGTATCCTTCACATCACCAGAGGGAGGTATGTATATCCACAAGAAAGATTGGGATGTCCAAGAAGGTAGAGATATCCTTGAGAATCGTGGTCTATGTGGCATTACAGCCTAGATTTATATCTATTTTTTGGATGATTAGGGAATCTGAAAGGTTGAATTCCCTTTAGTGGTAGATAATTTCAAGAATATATTCCTAAATGACTTTTCTGGTTTACCTTCTGAGCGAGAGGTGGATTTCTCTATTGATCTGGTTCCAGGAGCTGCACCAATATCCATTCCTTCTTATAGGATATCCATTACTGAGCTGGAAGAGCTCAAGAGACAGCTAAAGGACTTCTAATAAAGGGATTTATATATAGACCAATACTTCTCTATAGGGTTCACTAGTACTTTTATCCAAGAAGGTGGATGGAACCCTTAGGGAATGTGTGGATTAGCAAAAATTGAACTAGTTGATAGTTAAGAATCAAAATCCCTTACACTACATCAAATACCTCTTTGACCATCTCTGAAGAGGTTTGCTAAACTAAAAAATTGATTTGAGGTCTGGTTATAACCAGGGACATGTCAGGATGAAAAATATACCTTTTACAATGTTTTGTACCAGGTAAATCCTTTATGAGTATCTTTTTATGTTGTTTGGTCTCATGAATACTCCAATAATTTTCATAGATCTGATGAATCAGGTTTTCCACTCCTATTTGGACTCTTTTGTGGAATTTTTTGTGGATGACATTTGGGTGTATTCTCATACTTGACATGATCATTCCAAATACCTTAAAATCATTCTGAATACACTTAGTAAGCATAGGTTGTATTCCATTCTTGCGGAATGTTAGTCCTAGATATATAAAGTTCACTTATTAGGTCATATAAACTTAGAGTTGGGAGTGTCTGTGGGCCCAGATAAGGTGGGTGTTGTGGTTTCTTGGGAGCATCCCAATAATGTATTTTATGTTCATAGTTTCATGGGTTTATCTAGTTATTACAACCACTTAATATAAGACTTTTCACGTCTAGATATTCCTCTTATGGGATTGACCAAGAAAGGCTGAAATTTTTATGGTCAGAAATGTGTGAAAAGGCTTTTCAGAAGCTTAAGGGAAGGTTGACTTAAGTCTCAATCCTGGTTTTTCCAGAGCATGGAAGAAGTTATATGGTTTACCATGATGCATCATGAATTGGACTGGGATATGCATTGATAAAGGGGGGGTATATTCTTACTATATGGGTCATACTAGTTGAGACCTCATGAGTGGAATTACCCGACACACGATCTCGAGTTGGCAGTCATGGCTCATGCATTGAATTGTTGGAGACACTATTTACTGGGAGAGCATTTTGTGGTGTACAAAGAAGAAAAAATCCTCAATTACAAATTTACAGAGCATGACATGAAACTTCGACAAAGAAAGTGGGTTGAGTATCTAAATTTATTAAATTTTGAGCTATCCTATATACCTGGTAAAGGAAATGTACTAATAGACCCCCTGATCTAGAAGACTTAGAAACAGGAAGTTTAGGAGGCTAGTAGTGAATGGAAATTGATGGCCTTATTCTCTAAGATGCACTTGGAGGTGCATGATAGTAATGGGAATACTTTTCTATAACCCATGGTAGTGAACTCCAATATTCTAGTTAGGGTGAGGATGGGGTAATTGTTAGATTAAGAGGTCTTAGTCCTAAGGGAGATTGTGGAACGTAAAGACTCACCTCATGGTTGGACCGTTGGGGAGGATGAAAGTCTATATATGTAGGATCATGTCTCGGTTCTAGCATCCATCAGTGAGGAGCTCATGTTGTAATTTCATGCCTCAACTTGAGCAGTACATCCTAGAATCACCAAAATGTATTGATAAATTCGTCTCTAGTATTGGTGTATGAGTATGAAACAAGAGGTAGGAAGTTTTGTCACTAGGTGATCCACCTATCATTAGGTGAAGGTAAACCCCATCAACCAACTAGGATCTTACAACAGTTACCTATTTCTAAGTGTAAATGAGATGATTTTGTGATGGATTTTGTGACTAGGTTACCGAGGTCACCTTAAGGAAGTGATATTTTATGGTTTTTTATGGATAGGCTAATGAAGGTTTCCCACTTCCTACCGACTAGGGATACCTTCTCAATAGATGTGCTTGAGAATCTTTATATCCATGAGATTGTAAACCTTTATGGGGATCCTAATAATATTGTATTAGATAGGGATACCAAGTTTACATCTTGTTTTGTCAAGGATTTTAGAGGTAATTGGGTACACATGTGATTTTGAGCTTGGAATACCACCCTCAAATTGATGGCCAATTATGGCACACTATACAGGTTCTAGAGGACATGCTTAGAGGATGCATCATAAATTTTGGGGGCTCTTGGGAGAGGCATATACCCCATCTTTTAATTTTCCTACAACAAAAGCTATTAGGTGACTATACATATGGTACCTTATGAGACATTTTATGGTAGTACATGTCGATATCTTCTATACTGGCTAAAGGTAGGGGAGGCAACACTGCTTGGACCATTTCTAGTTCAGGAGACTTCAGAGTAGGTTCAGATAATTTATAAATGGTTGTATATAACAAATTCTAAACAAAAAATCCTATGTCGATCTCCATCAATGACCTCTATAGTTAGAGATTGAGGATTTGGTCTTTTTACATATCTCACTAAAGCTGAGGCATAAACAAAATTGAAGACATGGTAATATTTTGACATGATATGTCAAGACTTTCGAGATTCTAGAGAGAGTTGTGCGGGTAGCCTATTGGTTATAGTTACCTTAGAGGTACCATGCCATACATGACATCTTCCATGTATCTCGTCTATGTCAATATTAGACCCATATCATACTTGTTAACTGGATGAAGTTGATATATTGGTAGATGGGTCCTTCAAGGAGCATCCTATACATATCGTTAATTGTAGAATGAAATCTCTTAGAGGCGGGTCAGTTCCATTAGTTCGGGTGCTATGAAAATATGGATGTGTATAAGATGAGACCTGGGAGAGAGAGGCATACATACATTCTCAATGTATAGAACTCTTTTCAGATGCTTTACCACCCTTAAAAGAGTAACTTGGGGATGAGTTGTCTCAAGAGGGGAAGATTGTAAAATCATAGGTTTTTCCTTGAGGTATGAATATTTTGAATTATTGTTTAATTTCTTAGTTTTAGCCAAATGTTAGTATACAATGAGGTCATGAGAGTTTCGGGGTGTGTCCAGGGCTTATACAGAGCTTGGGGGATTAGTTTTTTTAGAATAAGTAGTTGGGCCACATGGTTAGTAGAAACTATGCCACCTAGTATGGATAGTTTCACCTAACCATTTAGGAGGTCTAGGGATCTTTCTAGGACCACAAGGTTTTATGAAAACATGCCTCTAGGACCGCATTCCCATGTGAACCACCTAAATTACTTTAGTATAGAAAAAAAAAATCACATTTTTCATACAATTTCCCAAAATGTGCACATGAACCATGCCGAGTTAGTCCTTAGATAGTGAAGGGTGCATGGTTGGTGCACAGTTTTTCTAACCATGTGGAAAAACCATGAAACCCCTAGATTTTTGGATGAAATCACCTTTTATCACTTAAAATATATAATAACCTAAGATCCTTTTCCCCCACCATTCCAACATGCAGTTCCTTATTCCCATTTTAGATCCCTCAATATTCAACCTAGGGATTGAAGGTTTTCCTCCAACTGATATTCAATTCAAGAGATGATCATCTTAATGGATCCATACTAATGAGTTCTCTATTCCTCTTATGCATTTCTTTATCTGTATTTATTTTGATTGTGATATTTTATTTAAAGCTAATATGCCCTATTTCTAGGGTATTCATCCGGTATTCTATTTTTTTCCAATCTAGGTTGAATTAGGAGCCGATACTAGACCAGTGTTCTTCCACATGCATATGGTCGGTGGTCTATACCTTTTCCAGTAAAGTCTAATTGTTTTATAACTAGTTTCCATTGTGTCACATGCTGAAACTTCTGAGCTTTGCTACTAAATTAATAAAATTCCTTGATTAAATTAATGGAACCTTGATAGGTTACCCACTAAAAATGATGATATAGTTGGAGGTTATCAAGAACAAGTCGTACCTCCTATGTGGTGTGTTTATGTATATACCCCATGATTTACAACCCCATTAGGTGCGTGTGAGCTCTCTATCATAGTGGAATCCTAAATGAATTAAACGTGATACTAGGAGAGGGTTTATTCCTCGATTCCTTGTGATTATATGTTATTAAAATAGTTAAATGGTTCAAATTGAAAACATACAATGATTTAGATGAACTCATGGATTCTATATGATTATGAAATGGGTTATGAAATGATTAATGAAATGGTTATGATTGCATTGGATTCCATGGACACTTTTACTCTATGGATCCTGATTACATTGGATTCCATGGACATTTCTACTCTATGGATCCTGATTACTTTAGATTCCAAATAAATTTCTACTCTTTGGATGAGGCTTTCTTGGACTTCCATGGACATGTTCTACAGACACAATCCTTAGGATCCATCCAATTATTTACCAAATATTCTATGGGGTTTCTTCTTGGACTCGGTGAGGATGCATTGGTCAATTTATACATTGGGTCCTACCCTTGTAGTCCTAAAACAAGATTACTCGGCATAGGCTGTAGTGGATGTTTTTTCCTTATTTATAGCTAGTTGTTTTTATGGTTTCTTGTTTACAGTGATCCTTTTTAGGATAGAAAATATCACACTTACATGTATCACTTTATTACTATTATATATTGAACACTGATTCATCTTATATACATAGATTGGACTTGTTAAAAATACCATTGGTGGTGGCCTACTAAGTGTTATATTACACCCTATTTAGGCCTCTATTGGGTGATTCAATATAATTCATAGATGCAGGTAGAAACTAGGGAAATTTCTTGGTTTATGATACTTTATTGATTATTCATAGGATGAGGGGAGGACAAGATAAAGATATTCTCATGATTCTATCTAGAGAAAATTATTTTTGGTATTTGGTAATTTTGATACATTTATTATACTAGATGTTTGTTTCCATGTATTTCTTACCATGTTTGATAGATACATGACATACTTATCTTATATATTATATTAACCTTGTCTTATTTATTACTCAATTTGTCTAGATGATAATTCACTACTACTACTACTAATAATTGATATTATGCTTCCACATTTTTATTTATCTATTGTAGCATTGTGACACTCTGATTATGAGGGTATATTCACCCCACTGTACCACCGTAGGTCCCCACTACTAGTCAGAAGACCGTGGCATATGGGTAGGCGCGATTGAGGCCATGTGGCCCACTAGATCAGAGAACTATATAATGGATTATGAGTTGGGATGTTACAACATTTCTAATGAGTTCCACATATATTTAATTATAAATTTAATTCATAAATACTATACCTTATCAATAAATTTCAATATTGAATAAAGAATATATAATATCAATA
The DNA here is from genome assembly GCA_963277665.1 of Viscum album. NCBI lineage: Eukaryota > Viridiplantae > Streptophyta > Magnoliopsida > Santalales > Viscaceae > Viscum > Viscum album. The sequence goes on along the minus strand of OY728127.1, from coordinate 1,070,362,955 downwards.
TTTTCCTAGTCAATCAAATAACCTCTAAAGTAAAACACTGTATATATAAATAGTGTACGATTTAAGAAATAATAATAACAGTGATATAAAGAATATGGATAAATTTAATGTCCAATTATAAAAATAAAGTAAATGTTTCATTGGAAATTTAATTACCATAAAATTCATAAAAGATAAATGATGATGATCAGTTCATCAAAAATACAGGTTTTGTAATGAAATCATGTCCTTTTGAGAAATAAAGAAAAGGGATGTGAAATATTAATGTAAGATTTTATTAAGGAGTTTTATTTATAAATCCATTAAAAAAATTTATAATAATATAAATAACATAAAATTATTATGGAAGTGGGAGAATCTATTAATACTGTATATGTTAAAATGAAACATTCCATTTGAATTATCGTAAAAAAGAATTTGAAAATGAATCTTTATGAAAACATTATAAATATTACTTTCAAACATTTTAAAAAGTAAATGGTAACATAAAATCTGATCAATAAATCATTTTATTAAATAAAAATTCCTATTTCAAAACCATTTTAAAAAAAATATGGACATGGAAGAATAATATAATTGATCAAAAAGTAAAATAAGATCATCTTTTCTTTTTAAAATTTATTTGCTTGGTTGAAGTGATAAAGAGAGTAAAAGATGAAAGAAAACATTGAAAATCCATAAATATATATAGTATAACAAAATATATGGTATTTATGAAGGATATATTATAAGATTCCTTCAATGAAAATAAGATAAATCCCAAATAATGATATTGTAAAATAAATTCTTACTTCTTTGGTAACATTCAATTTTTAACCTATTAAAATAACTAAATTGAAACAAAAATTTAAAAATTATGAATATATATATATATATATTTATGTTAAATAAATTAAATAGTAAGTATATACACCCCATAAAAATAAATAGGTTCATAATAAAAAATATGTCTCAAGAGAGTGGAAATTGAGACAAAATTCATTACCATAAGTTTTTCATTCTTCTAAATTAATAAAAAAAAAGTATAATAAAGTTAGATTTATTATAAATATATAATAGATAAATTTATATACTTATAATATCACATATTATCCACTTATAATATCATAACACCAATTTATTAATAATTTATAAGTAAAATCAACGTTTCTGGATGTTAACTGTTTTATTTTTCCGGAGAATTTCAGTTCGGTAGTTTTAGTACTTATACTTTTATTATAGTCTCATTATCTCAAGAATAAAAATAATGACATAAATATCATATATATTCATTATATATATATATATATATATTTAAATTCATTCTTAAAAGGTAGAGATAGAAAAATTAATTACACTATCTTTGGAGATGATATGACGTATGTATGCATGGACATTCACTACTACAAAAACAGTCTTTATAAGTGCTCAAAATGGGCTTTATCAGTGATAAAAAAGCATTGTAAAGCTCAGAGCTGATAAAGGGGGGTACCCTTTATCAGTGCTTTTTTAGCGCTAATAAATGGTGCTTTTATCAGTGCTAAAAAAGCGTTGATAAATGAATCCTTTATCAGTGCTAAAAAGGCGCTGATAAAGGTGGACTTTATCAGCGCTAAAAGAGCGCTGCTAAAACAACCCTTTATTAGCGCTAAAGGAGCGCTGATAAATGCGTGTTTTATCAGCGCTCCTTTAGTGCTGATAAAATGATCCTTTATCAATGCTTCTTTAGAGCTAATAAAGGTGTAGTTTATCAGCACTTTTTTAGCACTGATAAAAGCTCCATTTATCATAGCTAAAAAAGCCCTGATAAATGCCTTGTCTGCTGCTACAAATAAATCTGCAACAGAACACCCGAAAACCTGCAAAAAAATTCAGCATCTCAAAAAGATAATTAGAGCAAGTATACCCATACAAAATTAACAAATAAATCATAAGATAATTAGACCAAGTATACCCATACAACAAGTATACCCGTACACCATTAACACATAATTCATAAGTTAATTAAGTACATAAAGAATTCAATTCAGAATTCAGGGGGTTGGGGGGATGTTCAAGGGTTTGGGGTGGCTGTCCAAGGGGGGGTAGGGGGTGTCTAAGGGGATGGGGTGTCCGGGGGGGGGATTTCCAGGGGGTGGGCTGGTGTCTAGGGTGTCGGGGGGGGGGGGGGGGGCTTTATAGGGGGTGGGGGGTGTCTAGAGGGGTGGGGGGTATCCCGGGGTGGGTTGGTGTCCAGGGGGGTGGGGGCGGTCCAGGGGGTTGGTGGGGTTGACTTGTACATGTCACAAAGGACCCATGGATCGTTCTTATAAAATATAAACACAATCCGAATGCGTTTGGTCAGATTTCCGTAGGTCAGTTGTTGTTTTCACTTAAAATTGTGTCCATTTTAAACCAAAGAGAGACCCTTTGAGTGATATCGGCCACACCATGCCTCATATTGAGGCGATGATTACTCTTACAAGTCAAAAAGGACCCGTTTATCATTCTCCCAAAGGATCAACACAATCCGAATGTGTTTGGTCATATTTCCATAGGTTAGTTGTTGTTTTCACTTAAAATTGTGTCCATTTTAAACAAAAGAGAGACCCTTTGATTGGTACCGGCCACACCGTGCCTCGGATTGAGGCGAGGTTGACTTTTACATGTCAAAAATGACCCATGGATCGTTCTTATAAAAGATCAAGACAATCTGAATGCGTTTGGTCAGATTTACGTAGGTCAGTTGTTGTTTTCAATTAAAATTGTGTCCATTTTAAACCAAAGGGAGACTCTTTGAGTGCTACCGGCCACACCATGCCTCATATTGAAGCGGGGATGATTCTTACACGTCTCAAAGGACCCGTGTATTGTTCTCCTGAAGGATCAATACAATCTAAATGTGTTTGGTTGGATTTCCGTAGGTCAGCTGTTGTTTTCACTTAAAATTGTGTACATTTTAAACAAAATAGAGACCCTTTGAGTGGTACCGGCCACACCGTGCCTCGGATTGAGTCAAGTTTGACTCATACATGTCACCAATGACCCTTGGATAGTTCGTATAAAATATCAAGGCAATCCAAATGCGTTTGGTATGATTTTCATAGGTCAGTTGTTGTATTCAATTAAAATTGTGTCCATTTTAAACAAAAGAGAGACCCTTTGAGTGATAGAGGTCACACCGTGCCTCAGATTGAGGTGGGGTTGCCTCGTACACGTCAAAAAGGACCCTTGAATCATTATTATTAAATATCAAGGCAATCCGAATGAGTTTAGTCAGATTTTCATAGGTCATTTGTTGTTTTCAATTAAAATTGTGTCCATTTTAAACAAAAGAGAGACCCTTTGAGTGATAGCGGTCACACCGTGCCTCGGATTGAGGAGGTGTTGACTCATACACATCACAAAGGACCCGTGGATCGTTCTCCTAAAGTATAAACACAATTCTAATGCTTTTGGTCGAATTTCCGTAATCCAGTTTTTGTTTTCACTTAAAATTGTGTACATTTTAAACAAAATAGAGACCCTTTGAGTGGTACCGGCCACACCGTGCCTCGGATTGAGTCAGGGTTGACTCGTACATGTCACCAAGGACCCTTGGATCGTTATTATAAAAGATCAAGGTAATATGAATGCATTTGGTCAGATTTTCATAGGTTAGTTGTTGTTGTCAATTAAAATTGTGTCCATTTTAAACAAAAGGGAGACCCTTTGAGTGATAGTGGGCACACCGTGCCTCGGATTGAGGCAGGTTTGACTCTTACATCTCAAAAAGACCCATGGATCGTTCTCCTAAAGGATCAACACAATCCAAATGTGTTTGGTCGGATTTCCATAGGGCAGTTATTGTTTTCACTTAAAATTGTGTCCATTTTAAACAAAATAGAGACCCTTTGAGTGATACCGGCCACACCATGCCTTGGATTGAGGTGAGGATGACTCTTACACATCAAAAAAGACATGTGGATCGTTCTACTAAAGGATCAGCACAATCTGAATGGGTTTGTTTTGATTTCCGTAGGTCAGTTGTTGTTTTCACTTAAAATTGTGTCCATTTTAAACAAAATAGAGACCCTTTGAGTGATACCGGTCACACTGTGCCTCGGATTGAGGCATGGTTGACTCGTACACGTCAAAAAGGACCCTTGTATCATTATCAAAAAGGATCAACACAATCTGAATGTAACATCCAAAGTAAGTAATGAATAATATATATTTTTATCTATGTCTACTTATGAATTAGATTGTGTTTTAGAGGCTTAAAATGAGAATAAATCCAATCTTAAGCATTGAATACACTAATATTTTTAAAAGATTGTTTTACTGCCTTTTGATGGAAAACCATTTTTAAATCAAACTTTTGACAATTTTATAATCTATATTTTTCAAAATAAACATATTCTTTATGATTGGGACGTTAAAATTTACATTGGATAAATTTTTGGTATTTTTCTGACAATGTTCATTTTTTTAATGAATAGTGAAAAAATACTGCATTTTACATCAAAAATGCTTTTTCATCTAATTTAATTATATGGTTGGATTATATTTTTAATTGGTTTTAAAGTTTAAATAGAATATATTTTTACCATTTAATCCAATGGTGGTCATTAGGATTAATTTCACTTTGGAATTGGGCATAAACTAATGCCAAACTTTTCATAGAAATTGTTTCAAAAAAAACCCGCTATTTGTTTTGACAACGAGAACTATTTTTAAATTAATTATTGCAATTTATATGTTTGGAATTTGGTTAAATGGATTCCATATTTGGAATCATAAGGTCCAAATTATGTAATTAAGACTCTTTTGTTTTTGGACATTATGAATAGTAACGACGGTAATTATCTTTAATTATCTTGATTAATGAGTAATCGGGTAGTTAAGGATAATAAAATAATATCATAATAATAAAAAATGACACCAACATGTGTCCTAATAATACTGGTTGTCTCATGGCCGACCATGGGATGCCTTGTTCCAAACTTGAGGACCCCATGGAATCACTTTTGTGTGGAAGTGACTTTTTATCTTTTTATTTTTAAAGAAAGTTAAATATAGCAAAGAGTGTATAACCTGAGTAATTTTTTTTAAGTTTGTCTAAATAAATGATATATTGTATTATAAATATTCATTGGAAATCTAAAAATATTTCCTACATCATGGTATTTTTTTTAGAATTTTTATACATTAAATAAATTAAATAATTTATGACATCATGATGATGCAACGGTTACCTCATTAATAAAGGATTTAAATAAAATGAAAAGATAATGTTAAAACTATAAATTACATTTTTCAAAGACCTATTGTATGGGTGGATTTTGAACCCTTATCACCTTATCCTCGAAATACATCAATGTGGGACCTTTAAAATCCGAAACTCATTTGAAAATAAAGTAACATTTTGTAACTTTCCAAGAGTGCCCCTCCTCTCTTCTTATAAAAGGCCCCCACATATACCTCCTTACCCATACCTCTCAAGCCTTTGGCTCGGCCAACCCCTGCTCATTTTGTCTCTCCACATCCCTATATTACTCCTAGAAGCCTCACTTTGGGCAGAAGTCTTCCCAAGGAAGCCTTTGAGCTCAAATCAAAAAGAGTTACCCGATTTAAAGGTAGTGTCTTCTCTTGTGTTCTTATGTTTTATTTTGCTTCTCCAACCCCCTAAACTATTTTTATTCATTTCTTTTGTAACAACACCAGTATATTCCATATACTAGGATTTTTTATAAGAAGTATTCTATCTACACCTACACACACCTACATATAATGGTTAAAGAACATAATGTTTCCGTGGATGGAAAATTTCTACCTCACGAAACGATGATTGTTCAATATTCTTTTAACACATTAAAAGGTGGCCATTAAGATGAAACTATATTTATATATGATATATAATATGTTTATGTTTTACTTAAGCTTCTGTATTTTTCATTTATGTCATACCTTTATGGTTTCCATTATGGATAAACACGATATCTTCATTTTAGGAAGTGCGGACTACCGCCCCCTCAATGTGATTTGATTCGTTAATGCCATATGTGGGACGTATAAAGGATGTAATTAATGATTTTATATATTATATTATACTGGAATTATAATATACCTTTATATCATTATGATTCCATTCCATAACATACGGAATAGAAATGAAAGTAGCGTTCATGCGTACGTACGGCTTACCGTCTCCATGAACGGTGCATTTCATTTATTACCTCTAAACATTATGTAATATTATAAATGAATATATATACTAGATATATATGATATATATTATATCTACATCATGTTCATAAATATGGATATAATGGATACATGAACAACTTGTAATTATAAAGAGTTTATTTTTGACTCAAGTACCAATGATCGATAAAATGACCGTTATTAACTTAAATAATTACATAGTGTTCATGACATGGTATTAATTGATATAAAAGGAATAATGAACTTGAAAAAGGTTCTTAAGCAAGTATAAATGAACTCAAGTTTATTATTCAGGAGGTTAAAGAACGATCGAGTCAAGTCGGACCCGAGGTATGGGACTTCGTCTCAATCTCCTTTCATTGAGGCATATTTTATTTTATACACAAACTTCTTTTATATGGTGTATAAACCCCTTTGACTTTTACGTTTATCCAAAAGGACTATTTTTTATATGAATCATTTTACTAAACGACAAAAGGGAATGTTTTTGTCGTACGTATGCGGCGACGACGACTTCTCCGCCGCCGTGACCGTTATTTGAGTTTCAGCTTCCTCTACAAGCCATACCTTTTTTTAAAAGAAAAATAAATACCATGTTTTACTTTTCTTTTATTTTGGTATTGAAAATGGTTTTCATAATGTTTTTATATCAATGAGTTTTATTGATATCTTGTGATTGAAAAGTGGAAATGTTATGTTTCCTTTATGCATGTTTTATGTGATACAGTTATGTTATGGTTCTTGGGCATTGTTATGAATATGGGTGGTTCTATGATAAACTTAGGGCAGGTGAGCCCGATATAGATCTCCAATGCATTGGGTAATGCGAGGGAGTTAAACGTTAAGGTTTCTCCGAAGAGATTTAGGGAATATACTGTGATGAGTATTCCAAATGTAACCAATAGGGTTACTCCCTACGTAAGAATGTTATGAATGCCTCAAGTTACCTTTATGTCTTATGATTTCTATGATTTATTCATGATTTGATGAGGTATGTTAAAGTGATTATGTTTTATGAGTAGAGTATGATTTCATTGATTCTTATGTATATATGTACTCATGTTTCCTTTCCATATTTTTAAATCCTTTACTGAGATTTTTATACTCATCCCAAGTTTTTGAAATGTTTTTCACAGGTCAAGGGAAAGGTACATGATGTGATGATAGTGTCAAGGAAGTGTCAAGAAAGAATCCATGTTTTATTTTAAATATGTTTCTATTGACGGGAAAAATGAATACTGTCTTTTATGTAACCACTTTGTTTAAATGTGGAATGTAATGCAAGTTTTATGATCTAATTCTCTAAAACTCTAAACCTTAAAAGATCCTTAATGTGTAATCTTGTAATAACTCAAGATTATGTAAGGATTAAGGCTGGGGCCTTATAGTTGGTATCAGAGGTCGGTTAAGATAACTTTAGGAGTTAGAATTTTATTAAATGATTATCCAAAAATATTTTTTCTATGGTCAAATTGAAATGATATAGCATTTAAATATTACCATGTTTCTTCATCTAAGACATGTTTGTTCAGAATGGTTTTCCACAGAGGAAACAGGGAAGCAGTGCTAGGAAGGCATATAGAAGGAAATAACCTTTCGAATCAGCATCCTGAGATGGTCGGAATTGGAACTGAATAGTTTGCTGCAGTAATGGCACAGTTGACTCAAGCGATAAATGGTGGCGATATCCATGCACGAGATCATCCAGATCAACCGCAGAGGAACATGTCAGTGGTGGAACATTTCATGAGGCAACATCCCGCATCATTCTGAGGATCATCTGACCCTATTCTAGCTGAAGGGTGTATTAAAGCACTGGAGAAGATTTTCGATGTCATGGGGTGTTCAGAAAATAAAAAGGTTAGTCTTGATATTTACCGTTTGGAGGGTGAAGCAGAACAGTGGTGGTCGATGGTTAAAAATATCAGGGACGCTGATGAGATTGATGCTCTCGACTGGGATGAATTCAAAGGTATGTTTCTTGAGAAGTATTTTACTAAGGATGTTCGACTTAGGATTGAAAAACAATTCCTGGAATTGAGGCAAGAGGAAGACTCAGTGGCTGCTTATGAAGATAGGTTCACTCGATTGGCAAGGTATGCTCCAAATTTTATCCGAGACCTTGATAGTAAAATCAATCGTTTTTAATCAATATTAAAGCCAAAAAATCAAAGGGCTTTAGCTTCTCGTGAGTTCAAAAGTTATGAAAAGCTTGTTTGATGTGCTAAGAAGGTGGAAATGGAGTTTTCCTATGATCAAGTGTTCTATAACAACCAACAGAAGAAGAGACCGAGGTGGTAGGAGAAAGGGAAGAATTCTTCAAAAAGGTCTGATGGTAAGAAAACTAAGTTTCCAGTTTGTGATAAATGTGGAAAAAGGCATGCTGGGGAATGTCTTCTAAATTCTGGAAAGTGCTATCGATGTGGTAAGATGGGACATAAGGCTCGTGATTGCACTGAAAAAGATCAAGGTGATGTTAAGTCCAAATTTGATTTGTAGTTAGTGAAACGTTTTAAGTGCAATGAGATGGGTCACTATGAAAACGAGTATCCGACAAAGAGCTCGAGTGATGGGATGCAGTTAGACTACAAGCAGAAAGGGGTGGTGAAATCCTTTGCAACTACTTCAGCAGATGTCGGGGCATCAAATGAAGTTGTATCAGGTACTTTGTTTGTTTTTTCAGATTATGCCAGTGTGTTTTTTGATTTGGGGTCTACACATTCTTTCATCTCTAAAAACTTTTCTAGTAAAATGGGAATACCATCTCAAGAAATGACTCCTGAACTTATGGTAAAAACACCTGGGGGAAATGTTGAGGCAAAAAGAATTTATAAGAATCTTCCTATCCTTATCCGTGGATAGAACCTACTTGCGAACCTTATTGTTTTACCTCTAGTAGAGTTTGATGTTATCCTGGGTATGGATTGGCTCTCTATTTACCATGCTAATATTGACTGTAGAGCTAAAGAAGTTTCTTTTCAGAAAGACTTTCAGTTTGTGTAAAATAATGAACCTTTACTATTGATAACTTATCAAGAGGCTGAGAAACTTGTAAAAGATGGAAATTAATGTTACCTTTCACACATCATTGAAAACAAAGGAACTATTCAGATTAATGATCTGCTAGTGGTAAATGAGTATCCTGATGTTTTTCCTGATTAGTTTCCTGGAATAATACCAGATCGGGAAGTTGAATTTACTGTTGACTTAGTTCTTGATGCTAAGCCAATTTCAAAACCCCCTTATCGAATGGCTCAAATTGAACTTTTAGAGTTGAAGGAGAAATTGCAAGATTTATTAGAGAAAGGTTTCATTCGACCTAGCACATCACCATGGGGTGCTCCTATTTTATTTTTTAAAAAGAAAGATGGTTCAATGAGACTTTTCATTGATTATAGAGCCTTGAATAACATCACTGTTAAGAACAAATATCCTTTGCCTCATATCGATGATTTGTTTGATCAGCTCCAGGGAGCTTAGTATTTTTCAAAGATTGACCTGAGATCGGGGTACCATCAGTTGAAGGTAAAGGAAGCAGATATTCCGAAGACCGCATTTCATACAAGATATGGCCATTATGAATTTGTAGTAATGCCTTTTGGGATAACCAATTCACCTGTTGTATTCATGGACTTAATGAATATAATTTTCCATGAGTTCCTGGATAAGTTTTTGGTTGTTTTCATTGATGATATTTTGTTGTTTTCTAAAAGTAAAGAGGAGCATGAAGGACATTTAAGGGTTATTTTGAAAACCTTAAAAGAAAATAAATTGTATGGGAAATTCAGAAAGTGTGAGTTTTGGTTGCAACAAATTTATTTCCTTAGTCACATTCACTACTGGAAAAATACCATATACCAACGGTTGCAAACCGTTGGTATAGGTCCCCAAACCATTGGTATAGGCTATACCAACGGTTTGGGGGAACGTTGGCAAGTAAGCCGTGACAATAGGTCTATACCAACAGTTTTGGGAAAACTGTTGGTATAGGCTCTATACCAACGGTTTTGAAAACCGTTGGTATAAGTAATTAGAAAATCTATACCAACGGTTCTCAAAACCGTTGGTATATGTATTTCAAAAAAGAAACACCTGGTGGGATTTGATCCCAGGACCTCTAGTTTATAACTCAAAGACTTAACCACTAACCTAACATGACTTTTGTTTACATAATTTCATAAAAATATATATGTATTGTTCTAATTATTTTAAATTTTGATATATATAATGTTCTCCGTATGATGATTCCAAAAAAATCAGTAGACTTTTCCCAATGGTTCTCAAAACCGTTGGGAAAGGCCTAGAGTTTTCCCAACGGTTCTCAAAACCGTTGGGAAAAGTCTAGTGATTTTTTTGGAATGTTTGGACGAAGGTTGAATTTTGGAGGCCCTTTGCCAACGGTTTTGGAAAACCGTTGCCCTTTTCCAACGGTTTGGAAAAAATGTTGGGAAAGGTGGCCAAAATATGGGCTTTCCCAATGGTTTGGCCAAACCGTTGGGAAAGGGTACCTATACTAACGGTTTGACAAACCGTTGGTATAGAAGCGTTGGGAAAAATCATTTTTCCAGTAGTGATTGTTTCTAAAGATGGGATAACTGTTGATCCTACAAAAACAAAGGTTATTGAAGAATGGACAAGATCCACAAATGTAACTGAGATTCGTAGATTCCTTGGTTTGGAAGGCTATTACCGAAGGTTTGTTATAATTTTTTCACGGTTATCTAGTCCAATGACTAAGCTAACTCGGAAGGGTGTTAAGTTTATCTGGAGAAAAGAATGTGATGATTGTTTTCAGGAACTGAAAAGAAGATTGGTGAATGCTCTAGTTTTGGCACTACCTTCCAGGAATGAGAAGTTTGTTATCTAAAGTGATGCTTCATTGAAAGGACTTGGTTGCGTCTTAATGTAGAATGATCAGGTAATTGCTTATGCTTCACGACAGTTGAAAACTCATGAGGTAAATTACCCTACACATGATTTGGAATTAGCTGCTATTGTTTTCACTTTAAAAATTTAGAGGCATCATTTGTATGGAGTAAAGTGTGAAATATATACCGATCACAAAAGTTTAAAGTATATATTCACTTAGAAAGAATTTAACATGAGACAGAGGAGATGGCTAGAATTAATCAAGGATTATGATTGTACAATTCATTACCATCCGAGAAAAGAAAATAAAGTGGCCGATGCTTTGAGTCGAAAAAGTAATGATTCATTAACAATTTTGCGTTTAGAATGTGATACTTTGGTTAAGGATTTGATGAACTTTGTAATAGAAGTTTTTGGTGAAGGATGTTATTCTATTTTATTTCAGGTATCAGTGAAATATTCTCTATCAGACAGAATCAAGCAAGCATAGAAGCAAGATAGTGAGTTGTAGAAAAAGGTAGAGCTGGTTCAGAAGGGTAAGTTTCCTGAATTCAACATTGATAATGATTGTGTTTTGAGATTTGGGAAGAGATTGTGTGTGCCTTGTGATTCACAGTTGAATAGAGAGTTGTTATGTGAAGCTCATAGTTGTCCATTTTCAGTTCATCCTAGCAGTACTAAGATGTAAAGAGATCTACGGGAGTATTACTGGTGGGATGGAATGAAAAGAGATATTGCTGGTTTTACAATAAAGTGTTTGACTTGTCAACAGGTTAAAGTAGAGCGACAGTTACTGAAAGGGATGCTTCAGCCTTTACCAGTACCAGAATGGAAATGGGAAAATATATCCATGGAATTCATTATGGGATTGCTGAAGACACCTCGAGGTAATAATGAAATCTGGGTTATTATTGATCGCTTGACTAAATCTGCTCATTTCCTTGGTATACGGGATACTTTTTCCCTAGATCAACTTTCCCTTTTGTATCTTAAAGGGATATTCAGGTTACATGGATTTACTCTCTCCATTGTATCTGATCGTGATCTCAGGTTCACTTCTAACTTTTGGAAAGGCCTTTAGAAGTCGTTGGGTACTGAATTAAATTTTAGTACAGCTTTTCATCCTCAATCAGATGGGAAATCAGAATGAACAATTCAGAATTTGGAGGATATGCTACGTGATTGTTCGATGGATTATCAGGGGAGTTGGGACCAACATCTTTCTTTGGTTTAGTTTTCATATAATAACAGTTTTCATTCGAGTATAAAGATGGCACCATTTGAGGCGTTATATGGGAAGCGGTGTCAAACTCCAGCTTTTTGGGATGAAGTGGGTGAAAGGAAGCTGATGGGACTAGAATTGGTAGAAGAGTTGGCATAAAAAGTTCAGCTGATACAGAAACACGTGAGAATAGCTCAGAGCAGGCATAAGAGTTATGCGGATAATCGGAGGAAGGATCTACCTTTTGAGGTAGGTGATCATGTTTTTCTCAAAGTCTCACCATGGAAAAGTGTGATGCGATTTTGTAAGAAAGGAAAGCTGAGTACAAGGTTCATTGGACCATATGAAATTCTGGAGAGAGTTGGATCAGTTGAATACTGAGTGGCTTTACCTCAGAGTTTATCTCAGGTACACAATGTTTTTCATGTTTTGATGTTGAGAAAGTATATTCCAGATCCATCTCATGTTTTGAGTCCAGAGGTAGTTCAACTGGAAGAGAACCTATATTATGAGGAACAACCGGTCCAGATTCTTGACCACAGGGAGCAAGTGTTACGGAATAAGGTGATTCATCAGGTAAAGTTTTTGTGGAAAAACCACATGGTTGAAGAGGCAACATGGGAATCTGAAAATGCAATGAGGGCTAAATACCCCCACTTATTCGATAAGTAAATAAATTGCGGGGACACAATTTTCTAAAGGGGGGAAGGATATAACATCCCAAGTAAGTAATGAATAATAGATATTTTTATCTATGTCTACTTATGAATTAGATAGTGTTTTAGAGGCTTAAAATGAGAATAAATCCAATCTTAAGCATTGAATACACTAATATTTTTAAAAGATTGTTTTACTGCCTTTTGATGGAAAACCATTTTTAAATCAAACTTTTGACAATTTTATAATCTATATTTGTCAAAATAAAAATATTATTTATTATTTGGACATTGAAATTTACATTGGATAAATTTTTGGTATTTTTCTGACAATGTTCATTTTTTTAATGAATAGTGAAAAAATACTACATTTTACATCAAAACTGCTTTTTCCTCTAATTTAATTATATGGTTGGATTATCTTGTTAATTTGTTTTAAAGTGTAAATAGAATATAATTTTACCATTTAATACAATGGTGGTAATTAGTATTAATTTCACTTTGGAATTGGGCATAAACCAATGCCAAACTTTTCATAGAAATTGTTTTAAAAAAAAACCCGCTATTTATTTTGACAACGGGAATTATTTTTAAATTAATTATTGCAATTTATATGTTTGGAATTTGGTTAAATGGATTCCATATTTGGAATCATAAGGTCCAAATTATGTAATTAAGACTCTTTTGTTTTTGGACATTATGAATAGTAACGACGGTAATTATCTTTAATTATCTTGATTAATGAGTAATCGGGTAGTTAAGGATAATAAAATAATATCATAATAATAAAAAATGTCAACAACATGTGTCCTAATTCTACTGGTTGTATCATGGCCGACCATGGGATGCCTTGTGCCAAACTTGAGGACCCCATGGAATCACTTTTGTGTGGAAGTGACTTTTTATCTTTTTATTTTTAATGAAAGTTAAATATAGCAAAGAGTGTATAACCTAAGTAAAACATTTTTAAGTTTGTCTACATAAATGATATATTGGACTATAAATATTCATTGGAAAGAGAAAAATATTTCCTACATCATGGTATTTTTTTTATAATTTTTAGACATTAAATAAATTAAATTATTTATGACATCATGATGATGCATCGATTACCTCATTAATAAAGGATTTAAATAAAATGAAAAGATAATGTTAAAACTATAACTTAAATTTGTCAAAGACCTATTGGATGAGTGGATTTAGAACCCTTATCACCTTATACTCAAAATACATCAATGTGGGACCTTTAAAATCCGAAACTCATTTGAAAATAATGTAACATTTTGTAACTTTCCAAGAGTGCCCCTCCTCTCCTCTTATAAAAGGCCCCCACCTCTACCTCCTTACCCACACCTCTCAAGCATTTTTCTAAGCCAAATACTGCTCATTTTGTCTCTCCACATTCCTATATTACTCCTAGAAGCCTCACTTTGGGCAGAAGTCTTCCCAAGGAAGCCTTTGAGCTCAAATCAAAAAGAGTTACCCGATTTAAAGGTAGTGTCTTCTCTTGTGTTCTTATGTTTTATTTTGCTTCTCCATCCCCCTAAACTCTTTTTATTAATTTATTTTGTAACAAAACCAGTATATTAAATATACTAGTATGTTTTTATAATAAGTATTATAGATACACCTACACACACCTACATCTAATGGTTAAATAATGTACGGTTTCCGTGGATGGAAAATTTATGCCTCACGAAATGATGATTGTTCAATATTCTTTTAACACCTTCAAAGGTGGACATTAAGATGAAACTATATTTATATATGATATATAATATGTTTATGTTTTACTAATGTTTCTGTATTTTTCATTTATGGCATACCTTTATGGTTTCCATTATGGGTAAACGCGATATCTTCATTTTAGGAAGTGCGGACTACCGCCCCATCAAAGTGATTTGATTCGTTAATGCCATATGTGGGACGTATAAAGGATGTAATTAATGATTTTATATATTATATTATACTGGAATTATAATATACCTGTATATTATTATGATTCCATTCCATAAAATATGAAATAGAAATGAAAGTAGCGTTCAAGCGTACGTACGGCTTACCGTCTCCATGAACGGTGCATTTCATTTCTTACCTCTGAACGTTATGTAATATTATAAATGAATGTATAAGCTGGATATATATGCTATATATGATATATAAATCATGAGTATAACTCTGGATATAATGGATACATGAACAACTTGTAATTATAAAGAGTTTATTTTTGACTCAAGTACCAATGATCGATAAAATGACCGTTATTAACTTAAATAATTACATAGTGTTCATGACATGGTAATAAGTGATATAAAAGGAATAATGAACTTGAAAAAGGTTCTTAAGAAAGTATAAATTAACTCAAGTTTATTTTTCAGGAGGTTAAAGAACGATCGAGTCAAGTCAGACCCGAGGTATGGGACTTCGTCTCAATCTCCTTTCATTGAGGCATATTTTGTTTTATACACAAACTTCTTTTATACGGTGTATAAACCCCTTTGACTTTTAAGTTTTTCCAAAAGGAATATTTTTTATACGAAGTGTTTTACTAAACGACAACAGGGAATGTTTTTGTCGTACGTATGCGGCGACAACGACTTCTCCTCCACCGTGACCATTATTTGATTTTCGGCTTCCTCTACAAGCCATACCTTTTTTTAAAAGAAAAATAAATACCATGTTTTACTTTTCTTTTATTTTGGTATTGAAAATGGTTTTCATAATGTTTTTATATCAATGAATTGTATTGATATCTTGTGATTGAAAAGTGGAAATGTTATGTTTCCTTTATGCATGTTTTATGTGATACGATTATGTTATGGTTCTTGGGCATTGTTATGAAGATGGGTGGTTCCATGATAAACTAAGGGCGGGTGAGCCCGATATAGCTCTCCAATGCATTGGGTAACGCGAAGGAGTTAAACGTTAAGGTTTCTTCAAAGAGATTTAGGGAATATACTGTGATGGGTATTCCAAACGTAACCAAGAGGGTTACTCCCTACGTAAGAATGTTATGAATGCCTCTAGTTACCTTTATGTCTTATGATTTCTATGATTTATTCATGATTTTATGAGGTATGTTAATGTGATTATGTTTTATGAGTAGAGTATGATTTCATTGATTCTTATTTATATATGTACTCATGTTTCCTTTCCATATTTTTATATCCCTTACTGAGCTTTTTATGCTCATCCCAAGTTTTTGAAATGTTTTTCACAGGTCAAGGGAAAGGTACATGATGTGATGATAGTGTCAAGGAAGTGTCAAGAAAGAATCCATGTTTTATTTTAAATATGTTTCCATTGATGGAAAAAAATGAATACTATCTTTTATGTAACCACTTTGTTTAAATGTGGAATGTAATGAAGGTTTTTTGATCTAATTCTCTAAAACTCTAAACCTGAAAAGATCCTCAATGTGTAATCTTGTAATAACTCAAGATTAAGGATTAAGGATTGGGCCTTATACTGAATGCGTTTGGTCATATTTCCATAGGTTAGTTGTTGTTCTCACTTAAAATTGTGTCCATTTTAAAGAAAATAGAGACCCTTTGAGTGGTACCGGCAACACCGTGCCTCGGATTGAGGCGGGGATGAATCTTACATATCAAAAAGGACCCGTGGATCTTTCTCCTAAAGGATCAACATAATCCAAATGGGTTTGGTCAGATTTCCGTAGGTCAATTGTTGTTTTCACTTAAAATTGTGTCCATTTTAAACAAAATAGAGACCCTTTGAGTGATACCGGCCACACAGTGCCTCGAATTGAGGCAGGGTTGACTCATACATGTAAAAAAGGACCCATGTATTGTTCTTATAAAAGATAAAGACAATCCAAATGTGTTTGGTCAGATTTCTATAGGTCAGTTTTTGTTTTCACTTAAAATTATGTCCATTTTAAACCAAAGAGAGACTCTTTGAGTGCTACCAACCACACCGTTCCTCGGATTGAAGCGGGGATGACTAGTACACATAAAAAAGAACCCTTGTATCATTCTCCTTAAGGATAAATACAATCATAATGTGTTTGGTCATATTTCCGTAGGTCAGTTGTTGTTTTCACTTAAAATTGTGTACATTTTAAACAAAATAGATACCCTTTGAGTGGTATTGGACACACCATGCCTCGGATTGAGGCGGAGTTGACTCGTAAACTTCAACAAGGACACTTGTATAGTTATTATAAAATATCAAGGCAATCCGATTGTGTTTGGTCATATTTTCATAGGCCAGTTGTTTTTTCCCATTAAAATTGTGTCCATTTTAAACAAAAGAGAGACCCTTTGAGAGATAGCGGTCACACCATGCCTAGGATTGAGGTGGGGTTGATCCATACAAGTTAAAAAGGACCCTTTTATAGTTATCCTAAATTATAAACACAATCTGAATCCATTTGGTCAGATTTCCGTTGGTCAGTTAAAGTTTTCACTTAAAATTGTGTACATTCTAAACAAAATAGAGACCCTTTGAGTGATATCGGCCACACCATGCCTCGTATTAAGGTAGGTGTGACTCATAAATGTCAAAAATGGCTCATGGATAATTCTACTAAAGGATAAACACAATAAAAACGGGTTTGTTTGGATTTCCGTAGGTCAGTTGTTGTTTTCACTTAAAATTGTGTCCATTTTAAACAAAATAGAGACCCTTTGAGTAATACCGGCCACACCGTGCATCGAATTGAGGTGGGGTTGACTATTACACATCAAAAAGAACTAATGGATCATTATACTAAAGGATAAATAGAATATGAATGCATTTGGTTGGATTTCTGTAGGTTAGTTGTTGTTTTCACTTCAAATTGTGTCCATTTTAAACAAAATAGAGACCCTTTGAATGATACCAGCCACAATGTGCCTTGGATTGAGGCGAGGATGACTCATACATGTCAAAAAGGACCCGTAGATCGTTCTAATAAAGGATAAACACAATCCAAATGGGTTTGGTCGGATTTCCGTAGGTCAGTTGTTGTTTTCACATAAAATTGTGTCCATTTTAAACAAAATAAAGACTCTTTGAGTGATACCGTCCACACTGTGTCTCAGATTGAGGCGGGGTTGACTCGTACACATCGCGAAGGACCCGTGGATAGTTATCATAAAGGATCAAAACAATCTTAATGCGTTTGGTCAGATTTCTATAGGTTAGTTATTGTTTTCAGTTAAAATTATGTCAATTTTAAACAAAATAGAGACCCTTTGAGTGGTACCGGCCACACCATGCCTCAGATTGAGGCGAGGATGACTCATACACATCAAAAAGGACCTATGGATCATTATCCTAATGGATCAACACAATATGAATGGGTTTGGTTGGATTTTCATAGGTCAGTTGTTGTTTTCACTTAAAATTGGGTACATTTTAAACAAAATAGAGACCCTTTGAGTGGTACCAGCCACACCGTGCCTCATATTGAGGAGTGGTTGACTTGTAAATGTCACCAAGGACCCTTGTATCATTCTTATAAATTATCAACGAAATAAATATGTGTTTGGTCATATTTTCATAGGTCATTTTTTGTTTTTAATTAAAATTGTGTCCATTTTAAACAAAAGAGAGACCCTTTGAGTGATAATAGTCACACCGTGCCTCAGATTGAGGTGGGGTTGACTCGTACATGTCAAAAAAGGACTCATGGATCATTATCCTAAAGGATCAACACAATCTGAATGCGTTTGGTCAGATTTCTGTAGGTCAGTTGTTGTTTTCACTTAAAATTGTGTACATTTTAAACAAAATAGAGACCATTTGAGTGATACCGGCCATACCGTGCCTCAGATTGAGTAGGGGATGACTCTTAAAAATCACAAAGGACCCTTGGATAATTATCATAAAGGATGAACACAATCCGAATGGGTTTGGTTAGATTTCTGTAGGTCAGTTGTTGTTTTCACTTAAAATTGTGTCCATTTTAAACTAAATAGAGACCCTTTGAGTGATACCGGCCACACCATGCATTTTATTGAGGTTAGGATGACTCTTACACGTCAAAAAGGACTTGTGGATCGTTATAATAATGGATCAGCACAATCTGAATGGGTTTGGTTGGATTTCCGTAGGTCAGTTGTTGTTTTCACTTAAAATTGTGTCCATTTTAAAACAAAGAGAGACTCTTTGAGTGCTACCGGCCACACCATGACTCATATTGAGGCAGGGATGACTCATACACATCAAAAAGGACCCTTGTATCATTCTAATAAAAGATAAATACAATATGAATGTGTTTGGTCAGATTTCCTTGGGTCAGTTGTTGTTTTCACTTAAAATTGTGTACATTTTAAACAAAATAAAGACCCTTTGAGTGGTACCAGCCACACTGTGCCTCTTATTGAGGAGGAGTTGACTCATACATTTCACAGAGGACCCATGGATAGTTATTATAAAAGATCAAGACAATCCGAATGCTTTTGGTCAGATTTCCATAGGTCAGTTGTTGTTTTCACTTAAAATTGTGTCCATTTTAAACAAAAGGGATACCCTTTGAGTGATAGCGGTCACACTGTGCCTCGGATTGAGATGGGGTTGAATCCTACACATAAAAAAGGACCCGTGTATATTTCTACTAATGTATCAACACAATACGAATGCATTTGGTCATATTTTTGTAGGTCAGTTGTTGTTTTCACTTAAAATTGTGTACATTTAAAAAAAAAATAGAGACCCTTTGAGTGATATCATCCACACCATGCCTCGGATTGAGGTAGGGATGACTCGTACATGTTAAAAAGTACCCTTGGATCTTTATCCTGAAGGATCAACAAAATAATAATGGGTTTGGTCGGATTTCCGTAGGTCAGTTGTTGTTTTCACTTAAAATTGTGTCCATTTTAAACCAAAGAGAGACTCTTTGAGTGATACCGGCCACATTGTGACTCAAATTGAGGATAAGATGACTCTTAAACATCACCAATTACCCATGTATCATTATTATAAAATATCAGCACAATTCAAATGCGTTTGGTCAGATTTCTGTAGGTCAGTTGTTGTTTTCACTTAAAATTGTGTCCATTTTAAACCAAAGAGAGTCCCTTTGAGTGCTACCGGCAACACCGTGCCACAGATTGAGGCGAGGATGACTCGTACACATCACAAAGTACCTTTGAATCATTCTCCTAAAGAATCAACACAATACAAATACGTTTGGTCGGATTTCCATAGGTCAGTTGTTGTTTTCAATTAAAAATGTGTCCATTTTAAACAAAAGAGAGACCCTTTGAGTGGTACCAGCCACACCATGCCTCATATTGAGGCAGGGGTGACTCATACATGTCACAAAGGACCCATGAATCATTATTATAAAATATCAAGACAATACAAATGCATTTGTTCAGATTTTCATAGGTCAGTTGTTGTTTTCACTTAAAATTGTGTCCATTTTAAACAAAATAGAGACCCTTTGAGTGGTTTAGGATTCTTGCATGTTGCTGGTGCATATCATTTGTTAAAATGGGAAAATGAATCATTGGATATAAGATGTTTTATTTAATAATAATAAAAATTTTCCTATGAACATTTATATACAACAATGTTTCATCTTTTGATCCCCTTAACCCCTCTCAAAAATGACCACCAATTGTACATGTCCCCAAGTCAGATATTTATTGTATTTGTGTACAATCTGCCATCAAGTATGCGACCCACTTATTTATGAACACATCTATATCTTCTTGTGAGTATGAGGCTTTTCAGAAGTCAGAGTAGTACTGCAAAATATAATAATAAATAATTAATAAATAAATTAAGCGAACTAGTAGTTGTTTTTGAAAATACCTCTTTAGGGATGCTAGTTTGTTGATGAAAAACGATCTCTTTTATAAATTTACAAACATAATAACCGCAATCATTATCGTTTGTTTTTTTGTACACTGAAAAAAAATTGATCATTAGGAGAATAAGTAACTTGTGTTGAGATGTGTTTGGATAGTGAAATTTTATTATATATACCCTGATATTTGTCCAGAAGTAGTACTTGCTCGCCTCCTTATGCTTAGCCCCTGTCCTCATTCCTTTTTTAGAAGATAATGATACACCACCCTATCATAACATAATCCTCAGTAAAAGATAATATAAATTATATTACTTGATGTTTAGACCTAAAACTTATGATCTAGTGTCTTACAGATTCACAAACTCTATCATGTGTGGTCGGTTTGATGGATATCATTGCTTTGAATCCAGAAAATAAATCTTTGGAGTATCCAATTTCACTGCAATTAGCAACCAATGTTTCATAAAAACACAAAAAGGAATAACTAATAAAAGAAGTGAAAGTATAATTAATATGCTTTAATCATAGAGTTTTACCCCTGTATGGTTGGTATTAGGAAGAGTATGTCATCTGTAATCTTGCTTTCAAATGTTTTCAGCAAGCCGTTCACTATTTCATCCCTTTTTGATGGCTCTAATTTTGTTAGGTGTGTTGATGTGGTATGAGGACTAACGAGTCCCAATCTTGGCTCATTGGAAAATTCATTCAACCATTTTTTATAAATGCGTCTGTCAACAATATAAAATGAATTTAGTCATAATTTTCACATTAGATCAGCTTTTAGAAAATCAATTCATGGAAACATACCTCATATATACATTTAAAACTGTGACACCTAGCCAACCGTTTTCAAGGATCTCATTTACATTTTCAGCAGCAACGAAATCTTGACTTTCCTCTCCGTATATATTCTCTTCGAAAACCACTATATGACTATGACCATCTTTTAGCGTCATATCCACATGAGTCTTCAATGCTAGTAAATGTGGATAGAGAACATTTGGTGTTATTGTGCTTTTAGTAGCTCCTTGGGATTGGTTGGTCGATCCTTTAGATGGTTTTGAGCTGACGTTTGTCACCCCCTTCCCTTTCTCCATCTATAACAATAATCAATGGTTCAGAACCTTTTTTCATTAATTTTTAAATGTTTAGCTTGAAAAAAAGGAAATAAATACCTTTTTTTATTCATTTACTCTTACAAGTTGTGACGACCATGCAATGAATGTCCCAATAGCCTTTTCGACCGTATGAATATCATCGTCAACAATTGGAATAGGTAGCTCTGCATTGGCTCATGAGCTACAATAATCATCACTTTCAGATGATCTTTTGGAAGTGGTCTATTATGCATCATGACATCTGGGATATTGAACACTATATCCCTCACTATAAGGTGATAGGTGGGTGTTGACAGATATAAATCACAATCATTATCACTGTATAGAAGATCAGTACAGAAAAATTATCAGTGTTTGTCTGATTCACATTTCATGGGAACAATTATTAGAATATTGATTACCACAGCTAAGATAGTTCTTTGAGGGGAATGGCTTGCCTCAAAGCTGGTGGGGGGTGGGGCAAGATGTTCACATGCTGGTTGTTCCTGACTTGTGTCTTCCCTTGTCTTCCCACCCATAAAATTTTCTAGCAACCCTCCCTTCCATTGTAACCGTTCTTCAAGGGTTGCTATTTTTTCACTCATTTGTTCCAATTTTTCATCTGTATCATCCGTCTTTTTATTCTTCTCAAAATATACTCTGGGTGTCACCCCAAACCCCGCACCTCTGACACAACCGTATTTTTCTAGCTGCTTCAAAGCCGTCGATAATAGGTCTGTATCCGCTACAGGAGTAGCTGATTACTATGACTATCGGATATAGGAAAATAACTAATTATTTTTATGTAATATCAATTTAAAACAAATCTTTTTATCGTCGTGTCACACTTACACATATTTCCCACACTTTTTGTGTGTTATCATCTATTAACTTCCCTTCCTTATTCACACGTGCCTCCTTCTATAGCACTTGCCATGGGATGGAAGTGTATTTGGTTTTAGACTCATCAATATACATATAAACATAGAAAGATAATTATGATGTTGTTTATTGGTACCTAACAATATTACTATAAATTTAGAATACATACCATTTTTTTTTCTAATGAAGCATTCCCCATCCTTGCTTTACGATAGGGGTATGTTGGTTTTGATGCACATTCCTTATTTTCATTACAGATTTTCTGTTTCATAAATGAAATATTGAAAATCAATGTGATGAAAACATGTATCCTCAAATAACATATTATCACCCACAATGTACCTGAAACTTCTCATCCCCACGACGACCAATAAATGCATCCCATACATCTTGGGATATCAGGTGAGAGTAGGCAATGGGTGGGTGTGGGTTTATTTTACCTTTGGAATATTTTAGGTGACATATGGTTTAAATAGTGTGAAAACCTCGATGAATCCTTCCTACAAGACTTAGTACATAATCCTTGTGTGAATCGTCTACTATAAATGTACTCTGCAAGAGATTGAGAAGAGTAAGACATTGTTTCATTATTTTATTTGCTAGTAAATTAAAGAAATAAATTCATAATGTTACCGTAATTTCTTCCCAGATCACAACCTTTAGCCCGGACACAACAAGGTACCATGAATCTATGTCAATCGGAATGCGTTGCCGAGTGACAACTCCAATGTAGCTGCTAAATATAGCCTTGTTGGGATTCAAATGTTGGCCTCGTGCATTCCATCCGACTTCAAATTTGATGCCTTTACTTTTCACCTTAAGAACATTGGATAACACCCTCAAAATATGACGCACATGTGTTTTATACGATGCTAATCCTTCATTCCTGAACATTTCATTGATATCAACATCATCTATATGTTCATCTGAAATGGTATCAACAACATGTGCTGATGGTTGTTGGACCTCAACACTAGGAGCAGCAGGAGCCATAGCAGCAGGAGAAGCAACAGCCACAACCGGAGCAGCAGGAGCAACATGAGCAATCAGATCCGTAGTAGGAGGAGTAGCAGGAGAAACAAGAGCTGTAGTAGGAGCACCAGAAGGAGCAGTAGTAGCTGCAGGAGCAGCAGGAGTAGGAGCAGCCACAACAGCAGCAGCTTGAGAGACTTGTTCAACCTCAAGGTTAGAAGCACCAGAATGTGCATAAGTCATTATCTGCAAAAGTGGTTGAATAGTTAATTTAGATTACATAAATTCAGTAATGATAGGATAATAACATGAGATAACAAGATCTATATTACAAACAAAATATATCCTGTTTATTGAACTCTCTTTATTTTTTTCAAAGGTTTAAGGAATTTGAAACCTCTATCGATTATCCAAATCCCTTTATTATGGTCTCCTCTAACATAAAAAACATCATCTACATTGGGACTGCTCTGAAATGATTACGACGTACCACTGAAAGGATCATCCTCAACAGAATTTTCATTGGAACCTTCAGTAGTTTTGGACGATAACAGAACAATCGACCACTTTTGGTTTGAGGGATCTGGAATATAAAAAACTTGTACCTCTTGTGATGCCATTATAAACTATTCATCTTTGTACCCTTCTTTACTAAAATCAACTTTCACAAATCCCCATTCATCTATTTTAACACCACTGTTGTTATCAACCCATTTGCATTGAAAAATCGGCAATTGGAATGTCGTATAATCCAACTCCCATATTAGTTTGATAATTCCAAAGTATGACATATTTGCATAAATTGGATTTCTGTCCTTAATACTAGAAACATGCATCACTTCAGCCACTAGTGTAACTCCACTATTTTACATGGTACTATCTTCATCATGTTCATCTGTATAGAATGTATAACTATTAATATCATAACCACTATAAAATAATACATACACACTTGGTCCAACGACTAGCCATCGAAGTCGTTCTGAAATTGAATTTAGATTTTCATCCAACTGATTAAAAATATGGTCCTGAAACCATCCTATAAACTGGTGATTATGTGTATTTGATAACCATTTTTCATCCCTTGATGGATTCAACTGCCTAAGAATTTTTTTGTGAGTTTCAATATATAGAGAAACCTCCTAATTGTTATGCAAAACATAAAGATGGGACTGCTCCTGATCTGTAATACTGATTGTCACAACTTCTCTTCTAGAAATTCCCTCACCCTCAATGCGTCCAGTGTGACGAGATTTCGGGAGACCAATTCTTTCCACATCAGATAGGTATTCGGTACAAAATTCAATGGATTCCTTAACAATATATCACTCCACTATACAACCCTCTAGCTGACTTCGATTTTTGACATACCCTTTCAAAATTGTCATATACTGTTCAACATGATACATCCATCTATAGTGCACATGACAACAAAGTCGAATCTCTCTCACCAAGTGAATCATCAAATGAACCATCATATCAAATAATGTTGGCGGGAAGAACATTTCTAATTCACATAATATGATGGAAATTTCATTTTCCATAGCTGGTAATTTCGCCGGGTCTAAAACTTTGCTACATATAGCTTTGGAAAAGAAACAAAGTTTGGTTAACGTATGACGAACATTCTTGGAAAAAATGAAACGTAAAGATATAGGAATTAGATCTTGTATAAAAACATGGAAATAACGTGATTTCAAACCTTTTAACTTCAAATCATTCATTGACACAATGTTCTTAATATTTGATGAATACCACTCTATAACCTTTACATCATTGAAAATGTTGCAAAACTGATATCTCTCCTCCCTAGAAAGAGTATAAGCAGCTGGAGGAAGAAAGATTTGATTTTCACCATTCACAGGAGCCAACTCTTCTCGTATTCCCATGTCAACCATGTCTAACCTTGCCTTAATTCCATCTTTTGTTTTTCCAGGGGAATTTAGCAACATTCCGATAACACTATCACATACATTTTTTTCCACATGCATCACATCAAGAAAATTTCTGACGTACAAACAATTCCAGTATGGTAATTCAAAAAAAATGATCTCTTTTTCCAACCAATTTTTGTAAGGTTTTTCGAAAATGGTTTACCAAAAACAGTGTTCAGATCTTTTACTTTCTCAAATAGATGATCACCTGTTATTGGAGACGATGCTACGCGTTGTTCTGAACTTCCATTGAATGATGTCATCCAAGATCGGTACTTATGCCGATGAGGTAGAAATCTACAATGTCCTAGCAACAATGATTTCAATAAATGTTTCAACCTAATTGATTCTGTATCTTCTTCATACACGGAACACCGTTGAGTTCCTTTAATGCTATAGACTGAAAAATTTCCATAAGTAGGGAAATCATTTATTGTCCCATACAACATCACTCTCAACGTGATGTATTAACTTTTATAAGCATCATACAACATAACACTTGAATCCCACAATAACTTCAAATCCTCGATCAAAGGAGCCAGATAAAGATCAATATCTTTACCTATTTGTTTTGGTCCTGATATAAGCATAGATAACATGATGAATTTCCACTTCATGCATAACCAGGGTGGCAAGTTATAATTTACCAATATAACAAGCCATGAACTATGAGTGCTGGTTTGAAAACCAAAAGGATTCACTCCATTTTTAGATAACACAAGATGAAGGTTTCTCGGCTCTTTTCCAAATTCAGGATACTCATGATCAATTTTCTTCAATTGAGGAGAGTCAGCCGAATGACATAATTTCCCATCTTTATTTCTTTTATCTACATGCCACGATAATTTTCTTGTAGTTTCTTCACTTCCATATAGACGCCTAAACCTTGGAATGATTGGAAAGTACCATAAAACTTTCATAGGATTGGATTTATCATTCTTGTATCAAGAAGCACTACACTTTGGGCATTCTGTAAGTTATTTTTTCTCCTTGAGAAACAATATACAGTCTTTCGAGCATGCATGTATTCTTTCATAAATCATACCCATCAATCATAGCATTCGTCTATATTCATATCTTTGGCTTGGTAGCTCATTATCTTCCGAGAACATGCCATTCAAGATAGAAAGTAGTTCTGTAAAACTGAAATCACTCCATCTGTTGCCTGCTTTCAATTTATACAACTTCAATATAGTTTACAATGTTGTATACTTAGTGCAACCAGCATACAGTGGCATCTTTGTACAACTCTTTAACATCTCAAACAATTTTGGGAAATCACGGAGTTCATCTTCAATTGTCTTTGTCATTTCCTCAATACGATCTTCATCATCATTGACATCTATAATCACATCCTCTATACAGTCTTCTTCATTATCCATATTTGTATTCATATATGATGATCCATAAAATGCAGTTTTATCCCAGCCAGTAGCTACATTTGATTTTTCTCCGTGTTTATTCCAACATTTATAACTCCGATCTATTCTGTGACATATCAAATGTTCTTCCAACTCCTCTGGAGTAAGTAGTCTATAATAACAACAATTTAAACACATACAAAGGATTTGAGAAGGATCCTTTGTGTGATCCTTTGAAAACTTGATGAAATCTTTCACTCCATTCTCATACTATATTGTTAAACGATTAGCATCCATCCAATATTTATTCATTTTAATCCTATTTGAATCTCTAATATTATTATTTATGGTTCAAGTAGACAAAACAAGACTTCCAAATACAGTATAAGAAAACCACTTCCTTATAAAAATAGATATTAATATAGCCCAAACATTAGTATTTATTCATCTTCATTAAATATAATTACTTTAGATTCATTATAGTTTCCTCAAATCACCCCAGACCAAACACAAGAATAATCAAGAATGATACATCTACCACTCCTAGGTCTCTGCCCTAAATTCAATATCATCATGCCTAAATACCCATATATCCACACATACACATGTCACAAACACATAAAAAACCATATCCACATCAGAACCAAAGTACCAATATGGATTTCAATCAGGTTACTCGACTCAAGTGGTGGTGTGTAAGAAATAATAAGAAAATATAATAAGTATATAGTCACACATAAATCTCAAACTGGTGTTAATAATCCAATAAACCAAAGGTATCATTCCATCTATCCGAATACTCTGAAGGAGACCATATGCGACAGTAGTCCCAGGTGGTGAAGGTTCCTGAGGAGGAAGGGGTGAACACGCAGCTATCGGGGTTCGAGGTCAGGTCACTGAGGTTGAAGGTGGCCCGATACTCCAAAAAGGGTTCATTCCATATTTCACAAACCATGTCCTAGTACCCTAGGATGTTAACCCACTGCTGGTGGAAGTGAAACCATTCCTCATGATCATGCCAAGAAGAAATGGAAACCAAGAGGGGGGAGTGAATCAAAATACCTCAAGAAAGATGAAAAAACATGGTATTTGAGAATAGGTTAGTGGATTTCATGTTGTCTAGACACCTATCCAATAGACTCCACAAGCGGTGATGGCCTCTGCAGTTGTTGCACCAGGTGAAACTGTCACCTGAGAAACTAAGATCAATGAGGCCCTTCCCATCCATGAACTGAACAAACTCCATGATGGCCTTCCTCTATAATGAGATTCTACCTTTCCTTTCCTTTGGGTTGGAAATGACATTAAAGTCACCCCCAAAAAATAATGGATGGTGGCCGAGATTGAAGGTATTTTTTTCAATCCATAGAGATTCCCTTTGAAGAGGGTCATAGCTTCCAAAAAAAAGTAATAAGGAAGCAGGTGTCACCGTTGGACACCTTGGTAGTGATGAATTGATTGCAATCTTGAATAGTCTCAACAACATATTTATTGTTCCAAAATACCCATTTGTGTCTGTTGGAGGGGTCATAGTGTAGAAATCCATGAAACTTAATATTCCAGGAGAATTATATGATTATTATATTGTTTTTTGTGTTATTTGACAAAAACAAAAATGACATTATGATTTTTGATTTCTATAGTGAGGAAGTCCGATTTAACATGGGCACTAAGACCATGAGTATTACATATGAAGATAATAATGATGGGTAGGACAGGGCTCTGGCATTGGATCTAGAGCTAGTAGCCTTATTGAAGTGGGAGGATGATCTCTCATTGAGGTCCCTTGATTTTGAACATGTTCATAATATCTTCTAGTTGGTAAGATTCATATGAGTGGGAGATGAGGATCCAAAGGGGCAGGGGAAGGATGGGTAATGAAACTTGGGGGCTGGTGAGGGAGTTCTCTATGGATCAATAAGTATTTGGAGCTGGATGACAGGCTCAGAGCCAAGGGAGACAGAACAAACACTACTAGGAAGGGGCCTAGACACTACAGAGAAGTAGTCAGTAACCTCAGCGAGGGAGAAGTACAGAGATGGAGGTAGGGGTGGAAAGGCTAGAAATCTTGGTGGTCTGGGCATCATGCCATACAAGTGCACTGCCAGACAAAGTCACTTAGATAGCATGAAGGAAAGAAGGGGGGAACCCCTCAAAGAAAATGGGGTTCAAGCATTGGATGACCTAGAAATGCATCAAAACCGGGTGGTTTTGTCCTTAATGAAAAAGGTTATCCTTCATTCCTTACTTTATGGTGACATCGTGTTAGATCTAAGGGAATCAATGATACCTAGTATTAATCTAGTGAAACTGGAATCCAAGTGTGAAGGACAGTAAATTTTTCATAAACTTCACTCTGATAGTGTAAACTCATTGACCGCCATTGATGATGAGCATATCAATATTTCCACCAATACTAGGTTTCTCAAGAGATATTTTACATGAATAAACCACCCCTTTTAAATAAAATCAACCCTTTTCAAACATTCCCCAAAGATTCCACATTTTGATTTATAGTAAAAAAACTATACTAATAGAAAATCCTAAAATAATGGAGTAATGATAAAAGAAAAAATAAATATTTCATAGCCACATATGTTCAAATAGTATGTGAAATTTATAAAAAATACCCCATAAAACACCACTAAATTAAATTTTAGAACAAAAATATTCTATTTAATCTTGCCTCAAATCATGATGATACTCGTGCCTTGATACCCGCACCGTGATGCACCTGATCAACATCATCATCAACAACTTCACTAACAAGATAACAAACTAGAATTCATCACCTTAGGTACCTCATCACCCATTTACAACCCAACATAAACAAATAATATAATTAAATCAAATCATATATATTCTATAATTCAAACCACACATTCTCATAAAGGTGATTATTGGTAGAATTTATATAACATATCCAGCCATACCACCATCAAATTGAATGGTTTCTAGGATCTAGAATAAACAAATACCAAATCACCTAAAAACCCACCATATTCATTATAAAAAAGGTGATACCTTAGGAGTAATAGAAATATATTGGATGATAACCCGCAAGAACCCCATCACAATATGTAGGAAGAACACTCATGAATATACGATGAAGCAGAATCATCACCACCGGAGGAAATGAAACCTAGGGATGAAATAATTCAACACAAAATCCACTAGAACATCATTTATGGGAAATCCTCACATCCCAAAACTCCAATCACCAATGTTCCAATAGTGTGATATGATTTATAGAATAATAGTTCAAGAACCATTAGAAGAAGTTGGACCAAACTCGAGCTTCGACAGAGGGCATTACCCTAGAGACAAACATGAAGAAGAAAATGATGAATCATGTAGCCTAGAACAATCAAAATCTCAAATATCCATTAAATCTATCATTCCAAATCAACATATGGTTATGTGTGATGGGAGAGGATAGCAATATTAAAAAATTATTTGGAAAACATGCCTTAAAGGGAGGTCCGACAAGGCGAAGATCAGCGGGCGGCGGAGGTACGACAATGAGAAGCTATAGGGTGTTGCGAGTGGCGAAGGTCGGGGAAAGCGAATCTCGAGGGAGGTAGAGGTCTGGAAATGCGAAGCTCAGTGGGAGGCGGAGGTCCGACAATGAGAAGCTCGAGGGTGGTGGATGTCCAGCAATGCGAACTCAGCGGGTGGTGGAGGGGAGTTGCAGGGTTCTAGTACCATGAGAGCTTTTGGTGTTGATAAAACGAGGTCACTATGCGACCGAATTTATAAAAAAATGGACTAAGGTTTTATCAGCACTAACAAAGTTCTGATAAAGACTACCTTTATCCGTGCTTTTTTAGCGATGATAATGGTCCTCTTTATCAGTGCTAAAAAGCACTGATAAATCCATCCTGTATCAGTCCTAACATTTTAGAACTAATACATGAATTCTTTATCAGTGCTTTTATAGCGTTGATAAAGGGTCATTTTATCAGCGCTTGTTTAGCACTGATAAAGGTTACCCTATATCAGCGCTAAAATTTTAGCGCTGATAAAGAATCCCTTTATCATCGTTAAAATTTTAGCACTGATACAGGGTTTCTTTATCAACGGTTTTTTCTTAGCGCTGATATAAGGTGGCACTTCCCTTGCCCGTTTTTGTAGTAGTGATTGTTTTCACTTTTCGACAGATAGAAAAAAAGAATGTTAAATAATAATTATAATTTTAGAATAATTATTATATCATATAAATCATATATATTAATTAAAACTATTTTTATTACCATTCATGTAAAGTGGAAATAAAAAACGAATCACATCGCTTTGTAGAGGTGGTAATCCACATGTACGCATGGGAGACATTATCATTTTATAAGGAATTTGAAGGTAAGAAGGTAGATATGATATTATAATTTTAGAAGTATAAATATTTAATAAATATAATATTTATTAATTAGCTCCATCTTTATAACAATCTGAATAATGTGGCGATGAAAAATGAATTACATCGCTACGTGGAGACGGTAAGTCGTAAATATGAACCAGTGATGTTTTCAATTTTTATATGATAGAAAATCGATGGATAATGGTTTTACCATAATAATAATAACATATAAGTATATTTTTGATATAATATTTATTATTTTAGTATGGGTACAAAATATTTAGATAAAGTAGAACAAGAAACAAACTTGAAAGATTCAGTAAAGACAATTACCTATTCTTTAGTAGATTTTATTTAGATCCCTTATTAAGGACATTTGGAATGGTATTTTAAGAAAAAAACACCTTTAATTCATGTATGGAGAAGTTTATAAGATAATTTTGTAGGTTTTTGTCAATCTAGGTTTCTCAATAAAGTGTTAATAAAAGAGTGAAGGGGTGTCCTTTTAAAACTGAGGTGAGTAGTACACCTGTAATTTTTAAAATTTTAAAATATTATTAAGTTATATTCTTTGTAAAATGGTTCCAAAATGACTCATAATATAATTTTATATGTTTAAGGTTAATATCCAACCAAAAAATAAGGTTTAAGAAAGTGTTTATGTCATTTTTAACCCATTATCTTATGGTTTAACCCCTTTATTAACCATTTTTTAACCTTAACCGTTGTAACAATTTTTTTAATATTAATGGATTATAATTTTATCTATGAGGTAAAATTTTTCTCATAAATGGTCAAGAGATGAAATTTTAGACTATTTTTTATCCTACTTGTCCTCTGGATTTTATTATTATTTTTAAATAATTTAATAAAATATTATTTTTCATAACATATTATTTATGTCATTTTTGACACTATTTATTTAATTTTACTTTAATGAAATCAAGAAAAATATAGAATTATAATATAAACCATTCACACATCCCTAATATGTTATATTTCTATATGAAATTCATGTAAAAATATAACTCACCCAAAAAATACTTTTAGAGTTTATAAAATCATTTATATGATTTTTCTAATAATTTCATAAGAACTGTGTCAGTATTGAAAAAAATTTTAAGACAATTATTTCATTACTAATGATTAAACATAAAATTACCATGATTAAAAAACCCATTAATCTTTCAAATAAACATTTTGAAATGAAAATAAGTTTTTTATCCATATTACAAAATATTATATAGATTAAACACAAGAGAGTGGAATTTTTGACTTTATCCTTTATTTAAATATTATAATGGTAAAAAATCGATTTTAGAGGAAAAAAGGTGATATTAATAATATCAAAAGAGTATATTTTTTTTACAAAAAGAGTGGGTGAATTCTATTTTATAAAATAAAACATTAAATTTTCACTAACCACTTTAAGATAGTATTTCACACATTGTTTTCTAATTAATACTTTATAATAATAGTAAGAAAGTATTTACAAAAAACTATATAAAAACCACATAAAAATTTTAGAGAGGAATTGGAAACTTGTAAAATGAGGTAAAAAAAATATAAATTGAGAAAGAAAAACTTATAAAAACATTTTAGTAAAGATCCACACTTTAACCTTAAGTTTTAAAGAAGTCAATAACACAGACTTTAGGTTTATATGGTTTTAACCAAATTGTAAAGGCCAGTCTTCCTTTACCAAGGAAGACCTAGGTACTAAGATCAAAAAATATTCTATTTCCTTATCCCTTGGAACCCTCAATCAACAAGATCAGTAAACTCTGTCTTCTAAAACTTTATAATCCATCAATCACACCAGATCGAAAAAATAGCTACTATAAAATCAAATAGCATAATGCATTACAAAATTCCTCACAAAGGGAGACCTTATATAAAACTCTCCAAACAAATACAATGAATATTTCACTCATAAAAATATGTTACAAACTTTTCAAATCAAAATTATATCCCTTGGATTGAAAAAGCTTCCTCATCCTTGAATGCAACATCTATTTATAGAAAGACTCCCAACATTCAGTTTCCATATTTCTCAAAGGTGTTTGAAGAAACATTAGATAAAATCATTATTTATTGGAAAGGTTAAACATACTTATATGTATGATAGTAATTTTTTAAATCACCATTAAAATACTTGAAAGGTTCTGTATGGTAGAATAATTTTTCTTCATATGACAGACTAAAGTTTCTTTATTAAATAAAATTAAATTTAATCAATAAGTTGATTTTATAATAGTTAATTTGGAAAGTATATCTCTCTCCAAATGATAATGTTTATCTGGTAGTCTTGTGAAACCTTATCTAGTGGGAATTTGTTAAACTAATAATTTTAGTCTTTATAAATCATTGTATAGTGAAATTTTTATTTGTTCATATAATGTACAAAGTAAATTGTACATAAAAATAATTAAAATCCCCATATAATGAAAATATGTTTCTATATCTAGTAAAATATAAGAGTTTTCTAAAAAATAATTTACAAAACCTGGTGTATATGAAAGTTATTAAAGTATAAAATTTTGAATAAGTGGTTTTTGATTTTCAAAAATAAGGTTAGAAAGTGTTGAGTGAATAATTTCAACTCAAAAATATCCCAATTTTTGTAAATTAAAAGCAAAAACTTTATAAGATAAAAAATAAAGTTAAAGAACATTGAAATATACTAAGTCTCCATATATAATACATTTCAACCCTTCATCTATTTTCTTGAAAATTTAGATCTTTCATCCTTTGTATGAATGTTCTCTATCTTCATAACTTTAGGTACTTTTTTCTTATGTATTTTTTCTTTCATTCAAATAAAATATAGATACTATATTATTTTTTTGAAAAGTTTCAATACTTTCTCCCACTATGTGATTTTAAAAAATAATTTATGAGAGGTGGAAAGTGTACCTAAAATTTTAGGTAAATAAAAACTCTATGAAACAATATATAAAATTCATTTAGATAAACATCCACCAAGAGATATAAGAAATATATCCATCCAAAATTATAAGAGAGATATTTATCCAATGAAATTTGAAAAAATATCCATAAGAAATTTTTAGTTTAGTTATTAAAATCTTCTAAGAGTTCAGATAAAAAAATCATTCATTGTTCAAAATATTTAAATAATGAATTTTATTTTCTTTATATATTCTTGATATTTATTTGAATCTACAATAACTGGATTCATTCTTGAAACCTCTTATTCTAGAGTTTGGACTTTATTGTTGTCATTTTAACTTTCATCTAACACAACCGTTGTTCTCTTTAACATTGAAATTTCATCTTCTAAAACATTGATATTATTTCTTTATTTTTGGATTTCATAATACTGAATCATTTCGGGATATTTTATATTTTTAACTGCACTTGTATCCTCACAAAATTCTAAATTAATTGATCTTGAAAATTTTGAAACTGACTTTGTAGTTGTTCTTATTCTATCAATTTTGTTAGCATAAAAATTGATATGTCCCTCTGTGTGATTGATCCAAATTATAACTTGTTTCAATTTACACAAATACAGTTTATATTTCCCTTTAAAATATTTGAATTCATCAAATTTTTAGATAACTAACTCTATGATTTATTTCAAAGAACTTGAATTTTCCAATAGGCCAAGTTTCCATTGCATGTATTTTCATCTTGCTTAGATATCTGGAAAGATTTTCGTAATTACTTCAAGCCTATGGATTACCATATTAAAATAATTCATTTTAATTTCCATACTTTGAAGGCTTAAACCATGGTCTAAATTTATAGAATCAAAAGAAATACCAAGAATAGGTGGTGCAACTGGTCATGATGGTTGAGGATATTATATTATTTTATTAGATTATTTTTCAGAAATTTATATAACCTCAACATATTTTTATGATTCCTTCGGTTTTGAATATTTATATTTTTCTTCTAAATATTTTTCTTTGTTTTAAAAACAGCTCATGGATTGATCAGATATGGATATTTGAGAAGAAGCTAAAATTTCTTCAATATCTAAGGCCTTTCTAAATTCTTAATCAATTTTATATTATTTCCTCTTATTTTTCAACTTATTTTTCAAATTCAGATTTTATATTTTCAAATTGTTTTTTCACAAAAATATATTATTTACCCTTATTTTTTTGACCCATGTAAGGTTATTCCAAAATAGGAACTGATTCTCCTTCCAGTTGATTGGAAAAAGGTTCTACCAGTTGATCATATTAAGTAACTTTTTTTTTGTTTCTAGTTAAACTTTTAAATGCATGTTCAAATCTATTTAAGGAATATTTTGACATTTTTTCTTTTCTTTCCTTCTCAGTATGAATTTTAATATTTTCTTCTTCACTAAGGCTTTTATAATCTCTCTACTTTAGATCTAGAGCCTCATCCTCATCCAAAAATTATAAAAAATATTATCCCTATTTTTTGAGGAGTTTATTAATGTAAGGATATATTTTAAATAAGAGTAGATAAATGATCATTTTATGTTTACCATTCCAATATTCTATTTAATATATTCAAATCTATCAAATTTTTAATGGGTTTTTTTAAAATTTAAGTAAGTAGTTCATGTGTTTTGATGAATTATAAAATGATATTTCTATTTTGTGTGTGATACTAAAGAAAATTGTTTCTTATATCTATGTTATTTTATCATGATTTATATGTAGGATTCTTATTAAGGGATATAGAATTTTTTGTCACAAAAATTAGGTGTTTTACTAAAACTAATTCCAAATTTAGTGAGTATATGTTATATCCAAAACACTTGCGAAAAAGAAACCCCAACTATTATATATTCAACTTCAATAGTGGAAATTGCTACTTAGTGTTGTTTCCTACAAGAGCAAGACACTAAATTCTATACTAATGAATTAAAAGTTAAAAATGTATTTTTTATTTCTATTTTACATATACAAAAGTCAACATCTGAGAAACTTTTTAGTTCAGAATCATTTCTAGAAGAGTAAAATAATCCAAGATCCATAGTTCAATTAAGGTAAAGATGATTCTGTTTTATAGATTTCAAATATGTATCTATTGAATATTTTTAAAAAATAACACATAATTATACATAAAACATTAAATATATTGGAGTAGATGTAAGGTTTATTAAACTACCAATCAGTCCTATAAAATTATTTTGAAAAACTTTTTTTCTAGATTCATCAAAATCTGAAATTTTTTAGGTTCTGATAAGAGTACTAATTATTTTAGAGTTGTCGTAATTTTTTTTAAGTACATAGTTTATATAATTTTGTTGAGATATAAAATTTCATTCAAGTTTTTGAGGTATTTGAAAACCATGGAATTCCCCCCCATCATTCTCATTTTAAATTCATATTTCATAATATATATAAAGGAATCTGAAATTTATTTTTTAGTTGAGGAAAATATAATGTCATTGAAAAAAATTTGAACAAATATGGTTTCCTAGAATTTTTTTAATAAAAATAGTTAGATATAAATATCCCTTTAAAATATTTTGGTAACAAAAATATAGTTAGTCTATCACACTAGTCTCTTGGGGATTTTTAAGTCTATAAAGAGCCTTAGTATGACTAAAAACATTATATGGTATTATTTGTTTTCAAAACTAGGTGGTTGTTATACATAAATTCCCACTTAAACATATCCGTTAATAAAATCACACTTTATATCCATTTGATAAAGATTGAAACTTAGTAATGATTAACGCATGCCTATCGTAGGGTATGGAAAAGGAAAATTTATTTTCCTAATGTAGCATAGTGGCTAACCAGGGTCGTCTCACTTATGGAGCGTCACAGTCAATTAAATTAATGATTCTAGTTCACCTATTCTAATTATTTTTTGTTTGTTTTTATAATTTACTAAAAATTTTGGTTTTATGGGTTTTGAAAAATATTGAAATTAAAATAATGAAATGAATACTTTGAATCTAAATGCAGATGCAGATACATATAGAAT
The DNA here is from genome assembly GCA_963277665.1 of Viscum album. NCBI lineage: Eukaryota > Viridiplantae > Streptophyta > Magnoliopsida > Santalales > Viscaceae > Viscum > Viscum album. The sequence goes on along the minus strand of OY728127.1, from coordinate 1,070,325,735 downwards.
GAAATTAGTGAAGAAATAACTTGATCATAGGGTTGGATAAAATGGGTTCATTCGTTATTTATTTATTTTTTAAATTAAATTTAATAATCCATTTAGTGAAACATCATTAATGAATTAATTTCCTTTTATTTAAAGGGTGTGTGATTTTAGTATGCGTCTGTCACACCAAACCACACCTCCTACAATAATCAAGTAAGGTAACACCTCAACCGAGAATGTTATTCCTAAAAGACTCGGCTCCACCGTATGTTGTTTCATCCCTTTAGGAAACCCCAACTATACTGTGTGAAGGGTTTTCCCAATAGAAGGTAGGAAAAAATAATGAATCAATGGAAATGAATGGATTTTTAAATAGTGTCATGGTGGATGACCACCACACCTATAAAATACTCCTTCATCCACCAAAAATAGATTTAAAACATTTTAAATAAAATCTCAATAACAAATAACACCATAAAACCTCCCCCAGAGCCAAGATTTGGGTTATTCAATTTCCATTGAAAAGTGATTAGAGTTCACAATAGAGTGAGAGAAGAGAGAGAATGAGATAAATAGAGTTTGAAGAAAAAGAAAGATGGAAGAAGAAATGGGAAACACAATAATAAAAAAGATGAATGAATTGCATGTAAAATAAAACTAAAATAAAAAGAAAAATAAATAAATAAAATTCATAAATGGCCCTTAGAATCCTCTCCTTGGTGCCCCAGATGGTGTGGGGATGGGAAGGAATCATTTGAGAGGTAGGTGCTCCTCTCCTTTTATAGGAATATTTCCATACTTAGAAAGTTAACATGTTTTGGACCCATTAAATGGACAATATTAACGTGTATCCCCCTTAATGAAAGTTTCTACCCATTTTCTTTCATATTTCCTCTAAAAATCTCAGCTCCTTTGGCCACCGTATGTTAGATTTATAATTTTTTTATTAGCGGTTGCTTTTTCTGGATGAAGGTTACAGGAAGCTTCCTTCAAAAGTATAACATCCAATGCCAACCTTAATGAATTCTGAACTCCGTCAAATTAATTAGGGAAATGTTCCTATGTATCCTTGTTCCATTATAGGTGAAATAACCTTAATTAGAGGTGATTAGACAGATTTGTGGTTCCGTTACTATGGTGAGGTCCACACAGTCCCCCCAAACAATTCTTTAACTTCATTTATTTTTTAAGGCCTCTAGATGCTTGAATAACCTGATGGTCCAAAAGACAAAGTTGAAGAAAATAAAATTAGTATTAAAAAAAATCTCTCAATTTGGAATTATATTTTTAAATAAATGACTAAAATAACCATGATGTAAAAATCGGTCAAAAATACAGAATAAATCACTTTTCACCATTTTACTCAAAACACATCATAAATCCAAAACCGATTCATGTAAGCTCAAATTGATAATTTGGGAGGGTTAAAACAATTAAAATGCATAAAAAATGTGGAAAATATTATCTCTATCAATGATACATAGTATAAAAGAATTCATATAGAAACAAGTCTAGCTATTGGTGAATAATTATCTTCATAGGGTTTTACTTCTTATTGATTATAATGCTTTGTAAAAATTATTTATTTATTTATCACAATAATTCCATTTTCATAAATTCTATTATGGAATTTTTTTTTACTAAAACTAAAAGAAAATCTTTAGGACATTCAACTAATGTACAAAATTGATTCCTCTCAAACTCACTAAGTTCATACTACATTGATTTTATCCAATATTTATCACCTAATGCCTCATCAGGAGTCTTTGGTTTTAATTATGTTAAAAATTGACAATGTTCACATTTTTTCATATGGAACATCTTTTTTGACTAGTTTACCTACATAACCAATGATATTGTTAGTGAGATGATTTCTATGGATAAACAGATTTCTTGTGTTCATAAAAAGTTATTCTTTGAAAACATGTTTGGTTTCTTCTAGAGGTAAAACATCAAAAAAAGATTTTTTATCTAATCCCTCATGTGAAAAAGTTTCTCTCATGGGTTGAAATCAGTTTTAAAAAAATTATCTAAAGTTGTGGTTTTAGGTTGTTTGAAAATAAAAGGGAAAATTTAATAAAATTTAACATGCATTATTTCCTCAACAATACATGGATTTTTATTAGAAACCCAACCGACTATACTATTTGAATAATATCTTAGAAAATTTCCTTCATCAATTTTTGGATTAAAATTATCAAAATTATATTTAGTATTCAGAATAAATACCTTTTATCCAAAAACTCTACAATATTTTTTTTCTTTCTTTTCGTACAAACTCATACTCAGTTTTATTAATAGTAATGTAAAAAAATATTTATAGTGTAGAAGACAATACTAACTATTTCAATCCATTTTTTTAGAAATTGAGGGTTCACTCAACATGGTTGTAGTAATTTTTTAAAGTAACTATGTTTCTTCAGTTAGCTCCAACATTTATCTATGGTCTTATAAGTAATGAAAAGTTATGTATTTTTACCTTTTTTACTATTAAAAAATTTAAAATCAAAATTTTTCAAATTATCCACCATTATCACTACAAATAGTTATAGAAGGTAGTATTTTCTCATTTTTAACATGGGATTTAATATTTTTAAAAATGAAAAATGCTTCTGAAATTTTTTATATAAAATAAACCCATGTATATCTAGTGTATTCATCAACTAAAAAATATACATAATATTTCCACCAATACTTCAAGTTTGTGTTAAACAAAATAAATCCTTGTGTACTAACTATAAAGCATAAAAAGTTGAAACTTCAGTAATATATTTAAAAATTGACTTATGTTTCTTTCCAAGTTGAAAAGGATCATATACATTAAAATAATTAAACCTTATCTCTGGTAAATCTCTAACTGGTACTTTCCTCATGTTATTGGATAATGTTACAACATTAAAGTTTCCTAAAATTCTATGCCACAACCAAGACTGATCTTCTATTGTATTTATAAAAGGTGGATCTTGGATTCTAAGGTCTTATAAGTTTAGTTTGTATATATTCTCAGGTCTATCAATAGAAATAATAAATTTACCTTATGAACTTTGAATAGTTCATGTAGCCTTCCTCAATTTCACAAGAGATAATTCATCACATCATTGACTTATTCTAATGAGGTTGTGCATAAGTCTTATGAAAAATAAAACATTTGAAATTAAATTTTTACCAAGAAGATAAATATTACTTAATCCATATTATCTCATTGAGAATTATCTCTAAAAGTGACTTTTCACCTTTTATATTGATAATATTCTAAAAGATTTGTTTTCTAGTCATGTTATTGGAACACCCACAATCCATATACCAAATATTATTGTTGGTACTCTTCTTATTTTTCATTTTTTTTTGAATTTTGGTTCCCAAACTTACTTGGGTCTAGTATTGTTAGAAAATAAAACTTTAGGTATCTATGTCTATCCAACATACTTATTTTGTATAACTAAAAATTCCTTAGAAATGTGAGACTTCTGAAAACCATAATATTGTACTTTATTTAAAGAATACTTATTTTTCCAATTTATACCACTTTAACATTTTGTAAAAAGGGGGAAATTTTTTGAACAAAGTAGTTATTTTGAAAATGGGGTTTATTGTTTTTAAAACATATTTATAATGTATTTAGATGAGGTATCATTTGTCTATATATGTTATCAAAATTTTACTTTACAAAAGTAAAATTTTATAGTAATTTTATCAAACTAAAAATTTCAAATTTAAGTTTTATAAATAAATCCTTATTATCAGTAGATGAGGTATAATTAGATTTATTATCTAATTCTATAGTATGAATTTAAATCTCTAGAGAAAGTTCTGAAATTATAAAATTTTATTTATAAAGTTATGCCTCAACATTTTCATATTTTTTAGAAACCTTATTATTTTGTTTCTCTAATAAATTATCATATCTTGATACTTCTTCCAAACTAGGTAAAGTTTCCTCATTATCATATTATTAGGGTTTTTTTCATCAGAATAAGTAGAAAATTCATCATAATAATCTCAATAATTTTTATTTAAAGTTGAATTGGTTAAGGATTCAAAAGATACCTTAGACATGAAATATTGATTAGTATTTGGATTTATAGTATATAATCCCATGATCTTATGACTATCACTACTTTCATCAAATTAATTTTATAAAGAGAAGTATCCACCACTATAACTCCATCTATTTTCAAATTTTATACTTTTTGTACCTTTATACTTTTATTACTTCTTAAAATTTATATATTTCCAATCCTTCTTCTGCAGTCTAGGATAATCTGGCTTGATGTGACAAGATTTCTTACATTCATAGAAAATCATCCCAGAAGCATCATTCTTATCACTTATATAATTAGGATTTATCTTATACATATATTAGAAATATTTATTTCTAACAATATTGTTCATTATTTTATAAATATTTTTAGGATCTTTCTAAATCTACTCAGAAGAACTACTTTCTTTCACAATTTTTAAATTATTCTTCTTAGATGATTATGTAACTTTGTTAGCTGATTTAACATTATTTACTACTGTATAAGTAGAAGTAAAATAAACACCATTATTATTCTTTTCTTTCTAAGAATATATTTTCAACCTACCCTCATAGTTTATGAGAGTTCCAATAAGACCATATAGACTCAAATTAGTCAGATGTTTAGTATCATTAAGCACAATCCTTTTAGATTCCCATTTCTTTGGTGTAATATCAATAATCATTTCAACCAAAATTTCATCTATCAATTCTTCGTCTTCATGATATTGTAGACTATTAAAAATTTTCATAAATATTTGATATATTTTTTTTCTATTTATTCTCTAGGAAATAAATAAAAAATCATGATAATCATCTCTTATCATAGCTCTTCTAATTTAAATATACTTGGTTGTTTCAAAATGTGTAACTTCCAATTTCTTAAAAATATTATTTGCATCTTCACAAGAAGAAATATAACTATATATATATTTTTCATCAAACATAACAAAGTATTTCAAATACTATAGTAATTTTAATATTCGAAATTCTAATGTAGTAAATTCATTCTTAATAATCTGATAATTTCCGGTTAACATAAGAAAATTATCTACTCCAATGTTAATAACTTTTTTTTCATTCTATCTCCCCAATATTAATAATCATTACCATTAATGATATGTGGTTTGATTGGATTTCAAATTTTGATTGTCCCAACAGAAAAAATTTCCATCTTAAATGAATGTATACTATTTTCTACAAAATAGGTTAGTATAAAAATTTATAAAAGTAGAATCCTCATCTGATACCAAATGTAGGATTGAAAGAGTTCATGTTTTACAACCAAGGGGGGGGATTGTAGTTTATAAAATAAAATATAAAATTTTCACTAACCTTTTTAAGATAGTATTTCAATCAATATTTTTTAGCAAATACTTTATTATCAGAGTAATAAAGTTTCTATAATAAACAATACAAAACTTTTTTAAAACATGCATAGAGGAAATATAAACTTATAAAGAAAGTAAAATTAAACTTATAAAGTGATTAAAGAAAAATTTTAGAAGAATTATAAAAAATATCCACACATTAACCATAAGAGTTAAGGAAGTTAATAACCCTGAATTTAGTTATATAAAATTTTAACCAAAACATAAAGGTCAATCATTCTTTATTAAAGAATCCATTAATATTAAGATCATAGAATATTATGTTCCCTATACATGGGAATACTCGATTAGAAATAATGGAAAAATATATCTTCCTAATCATAAAAATCCCTTAATCACACTAGATTAGAGAAAAAACCATTACAAAATCAACGAACATAAGGAATTTTAAATAGTCCTCACCAAAAAATTCATTAAGTAAGAATCTCTAAATAAGTACAATGAAGATTTCAATTGTAATAATATGTGACAAACTCTTCAAATAAAATTTAGATCACTTGGATTATAAATGATTCCTCCTCTTAGAATGCAGCTTCAATTTATAGAAAAACTCCCAATGGTAATTTTCCAAATTTCTTAGAGGTGGTAATAATGAAATAAGATAAAATCCTTATTTACTTGAAAAGTTAAACAAATGTATCTATCTGATAATTGTTTTGATGAAGCATAATTACAATGCTTAAAAGGTCATTCCTGGTAGAATAATGTTTCTTAATCTGATAGATATAAGTTTATTTATTTTTTAAAAGGGAATTTCTTAAAGCGATAGATCTTATAGAAGTTTATCTAGAAATAATATTAGCCCCTAACTAATAAAGTTCATCCAGTAGTCTTGTAAAACTTCTTCTGATAGGTCTTTGTTAAACTAAGTGTTCTTTTTCACTATAAATATATGTACAATGAAATTTGTATTTTTTGTCTAATGTACCAAGTAAATTTTAATTCCAAATAACGAGAAACTCAGTCTGATGAAAATATCATTATAAATCAATAAAAACATAATAATTTTATATTAAACAATTTTAAAAAACTTCAGAAGTATGAATGTTAAAAAAGTATAAACATTCAAAGAATTGGTTTTTGATTTTTAAAAATAAAGTTTTAATGTGTTGATAGAAAACTTTTGAGTCAACAATACTTTTGAATTTTGGATAATTATAGATGAAATAAACTCATCCAATGAAATAAATACAAGTTTTTGAATAAGTTTGAATCCTTATCACATATCTTTAACAATAATTAACCCATTTACCCTTAACTGAGGTGATAAATTTTACCATTGATGATATTCATAGTATTTTAAAATAAAAGAGTTATATTTATCAAATCTAAACCTCTAGATTCTAAATATGGAATCAATTTTATTAAATTGAATTCTTATAATTTTCAGAAATTAATTTAAAAATAAAAATGTAAAATTTGATGAAAAACTATTTTCCATAAAAATAATCTTCAACCCTAAAATTGTAATTATATCAAAATATTATAAAATGTTGTTCAAAATAAAATTAATTGGATTATTATAAATCAAATGGATCTTATAACACTTAAATATTAAATGTGTTCGCATAATAATAAAAAACAATTTTTAGTCACTATTAAGTCCATAATAGAATTAGGGATTCTAAATTACTTGATTTAAAGAAAATAAATTATAGTTTTTTTAAAATCATTATTTTTTACCATTCACAAGAAAATAAATATTTTTTAGAAAAATACCAAAAATTATACATAATCTAATACTAACATATTGGTTTCAAAAATGATAAAACTATTTCATAATAATATTTCAATATTTTATTATACTTAATCTCAGTGCTCATGCCTACTCTATTTTCCAGTTTCAAGTTCCCCTAGTTTGGATCACTCATGGAGGGATTATGGTTTTTATGTTCTATGGTGACTGATGAGGTCACTTGAGGTATGTTTCGCTACTTAGTTCATTTTTATTCCCACTTCCAGTTTATCTTCTTTTATTTTTCGATTTTTTCTAGGATAAATCATTCCCAACTACTTTATTTTGACTCCTGAAACTAGTTTCCAGCCTGGGGGGATTGGGAATGCCCATCGGGCCTTGACACATACTGGTTTGGGCTCCAGTTCCGATGATGACCCAACATGGTTCATGAAAGAATTGTATCAGAGGAAGGTTTTTCTATTTTGGGTTTGTTTCCTTATGGTATAGTCTGGGTAGATCAGAGATAGGGTTATTAGGACTTGAATTTTTGGTTACAAGTAAGGTTCCTGGCCAGCACACCTCTTGGAGGGATTCAAGTCACCAGAGGAAGTTGGATTTTTTCTAAGTTATTTGGATCTTGTGGTTCACTGATGTTTGGGGAAATAAAATGGGAGTTGGCTCAATGGTCTCAGTGAGCTCATAGATCTTGGAAAGTCATGTGGAGCTAGAGATATTGTCTAAGAACACTCTCCATGATGGTGATTCACATGGCATGTGACCACCAACCATATGTCCAAGTTTCCCATCGACACTAGTTTCCTCCTATATTGTTTTTTGTCTTCTTGGGTTCTAAAGGTTTTTTTAAGAACCTTCATTTTGGAATTGTGAAAAACTTTATTTTAAAGTAAATATGATTGATTTTCAAAAGGTGGAAAATAGTTTTCCATAATTTTTTTGAATAAAACATAGAAAAGGTGTATTTTTATAAAATTGTTTGAGATAATGGTTAATTAGTTTTTTGGAAAAATGTTTGGGCTGCCTTTTAGTAGGTCCCCTTTTGTGTGTTTGGTGTCTGTTTGTGGTATATTTTGGCCAAAATGTTAGTTCAATTGGGTAATTGGTTCTCATCATTGGCTAGTGTACACACCCATAAATAATTAATGCATAATTCAAGTATGACCATGGGTGATTCACCATTAAGAGGTCCTACAGTTGATCAAAGTATGTACTCTATTCTTGGGTTTAAAGTTTGAGTTTATCTCTCTTATTTTTTAGATTAATAAGATCCTCTCGTACTGTAAGAGTGGATGAGAAAGGAGTTGAAAGTAATCGTGGCTTCCTGAGTTTGTTGATTCACCATAGGTGATGTCTGGAATCTTCAAGCCTGATGGTCCTTCCTGGGTGTGGTGAAGGGAATTTCAGTGGGAAAAGTAGAAAGTAGTTTGGGTTGTTGGTATTGATCACTACCTTAAAAAGGTATTTTAATCTCCCATTGGTTTCATCTAAGTAAGGGTTCATGATAATCCTCTTGTGTTCTAAATCTGGTTGTGAGAGGCTGTTATGGCCGCTTATAGTAATCTCATGCTATTAGGGACTTAGTTCACAGTCCCTCTCTTTATAATGTCTATGTCAGTTGCAAGGGTCATTTTTGGTGACACTTTGTAGCTCGACTACAAGGGATAAGGTTGTGCAATATTCTAAGAATTTATATTTTAATAATAAGGGTTTTTTTCTTTCGGAAACTCTAATTTTATCTATTCTAAGTGAAGGTGCCCTCTGTGTGTTCTTTCTTATGCCCTTTCTTATTCGGAGTGAAAGGGGTGATGCTTGTGCATCTCTAAATACCTTGTTTTAGTGAAGTGTCGTGTTATAGTAAAGAGGGATTCAAAGTGCATTATGTTCTGGTGTTTCCATATGGGATGTGGGGTGGTTTCTTATGTCACTAAAAATGATAAAGTTCCATTTGGGGGTTTAAATACCTGACTGTAAGGTAAGAGATTCTTCAACCATTAGAGCTCCAGCCATAGGTCCTAGAGTGAATCTAGTAATTCCTCAATAACCCTAGGGGTGTGAGGGATCCTAGTATAATATCTCTCAATAGTGTTGGAAATGAGGCTGTTCATATCATCTTCTATAGCTGTCTCATTCTAAGTGCTCCCATTTTGTGGAAGGAGTCATGGGGACCCTAATACTCTATTGTGAACCTTGTGGGTGAAAGATACCCCCTCATTTACAAGGAGGTTTGGTTGTATAATTTTTTCGAAGTCTCATTTCTTATACCCATGTGGATGTGAGTCTCTGTGTTGTTTCCCATACAGGGAAAACCTTGAAAATCAGTCTTAGTTTTGGTTAGGCTCATCTGATGATGGTAATGCCCATGGGAGTGGTGAATTGTGTAATGTATTTTGTTGGTTTGGATTTTCTTTTGTCAGGCCCCTAATGGTGGGGGATTTGGTATTTACGAGAAGTACCCAAGATGTCCTATGTTGTATTTTCCATGTAGATCCATGATAAGAAGTTAAGATGGTTGGTTCCTATGGTGGGGAGACCCACCATGGGTCTCACTGAATTCCCTAGGAGTAAACCGATGTTAGTACGATTAATGGGGGGGGGGGGAGTCCATCCAGGCCTCCTCGTGTTGGTCTTTCACCTCATATCAGTTGTTGTTTGGTTTCTAATGGCGGGGATTCCATTCAGGGATCTCCATAGGGCACAACCAATAGTTTCATTGAATCAAGGTTATAGGAATATTCTTCAGGATGTGGTTTGATTTTGTTCTATTGTTTTAGGAAAGTGGTGTGGGTTTCTGTTTGGTAGTTTTGCGGTTTTTTAACTTAAGAAGTTAGATTGTGCATTATGGGAAATATCTTTTCCTTTCATCAATATACTGGTGGTGGTTTTTACTTTTGGGGGTAGGTGGCACATAGTGGGGATTCCATTATGGTCCCACAAGTTTAATTTGAAAGTATTTTCTCCTTGTTGACAGTGTTCTTACTTCTATCTCATTTTTGGTTTTCCGGGGACCTATTTGAGTTAAGGGGGGTGTACCAGTTATATTTTCTAAATAATATTAGGATGGTTTATAGGCGTGGAAAGCTTTATGGTGGGGATAATTGCCACATCTGGGTTTTAATTTAGCCTTGGTTCTTGTTTGGGTTGGGTCTCAATTGTTTTACTCAGGGACCGGGTGTGACAGGTTTGAAGTTTCGGGTTGACTTTGTCAAGGTTTTGGTGGAGTACAAGTTGGAATATGGTGTTTTTGTTGATAAATGAGAATTTTGGGCTTGATAGAATTTGGTTCATGGATAGGGAATGGTCAAAGACGTGTTGCTTTGCCAAACCACCATGCGGCCTGCCAGGTGCACGATTAACTAATTAATCAACAAAATTAATAATAAAGTGAAAAAATAACATTAAAAAGATAAAATTAATTAAGTATCATTTTAATTATAACAATAATAGTATTATTATTTAATAATATTATTATTATTACTAGTACTACTACTACTACTAATTTTTAATTGTTATTTTTGAGTTGCATAGTTCTTTTTTAGGGATTTATTTCCTTTCATTTTTTTCTTCCCTACTCTTGTTCCCCTATCTTCCTCCTTTCGTCATGATAAATCCATCCCCTTAAACCTACCCTATGTGCATCGCACCACCTACCATTGGCTGCACTCCCTCCGGCGACCTCAATCTGGTGCCCCGCACTCCCTCTGTTGACCTGACACCAGCACCGACACCCCCTCCAGTGATCTCGCACAACCCTGATCACCTTGCACCACACTTATTCCCTCACACCACTCCCTTTTTGGTTGGTTTTCTAGTGAGACACCCCTACAAAAATCCTCTCATTGCACGACCAGCCTCCCAGAATCCTTGTCACTCCTCCTCCCTCCGCCATAGGTGTGTTCTACCCTGAGTGAGTTTTTACCTCATTCTTTAGGGTGTCAGTTAGGGTTTCATTTGGCTTATGGTTAGATCTTAATTTTTTTTGGTTCAAATTATTAAATTAGGGTTATTTTTAGTTTTCTAGTGGTGCATTTGGCATACGACTGAAGTTTTGCACCGAGTTTTGGAGTTTTCTTCACCCAAGGTAAGTGGTTCCATGCCCTGACATTATTTGTTTAATTTAATATGTTTATTTGATTTTATAAATATGTTATATGATATATTTTTGTGGTGAAAAATATATTTTTGTATTGTTTTGGCATAAGTTTATGTGGAAAATGGATTATTTTATGTGTTAGCCTTGTTACACACCTTTAATGTTGAACTTCAAATTGTCCGATTAATGGAAAACATGTTTTAGTGTGGCTTTATTGTGAGTTTGATTTTAAAATGGTTTTTTTGCACAAAATTGAGGGTGTTATTGGTGAAAACCATTTAGTTTAAATTTATAAGTGTTTTATAAATGTTTTAATTGATTTATTAAATTATGCATGTGATGTGAATCAAGTTTTAAAATGGTTTTGGCATGCACATAATTTTAAAAGAGGATTTTGAGTGTAATTTTGGGTGTAAAGTCATGTGGTGTTTTCTTTAAAATGGTTTATTAAATTATTTAAGTGATGTGAATCATTAAATGGAGTTGTTTTTGGTGATGCGTGGGTATTTTCCACTGTGTTTTGAGTTGCTGGTAATTTTTATCCAGAGTGCATTGGGTCCCGTTGATGTGGTTTTGGGGTGAGGGTATCAAGAACACCTATATTTACATGCATAGTTAAGGTGTATATATATTCCATCATTTTACAGATTCCCTCTTTGTGTGGGGGAATATGTGAAATAAATATAGGATTATTTATACATATGCATATGTAAATGCATGTGTGTGTAAGTGTAAAGGGTCGATTTGGGTGGTCGTCATCAAGGAGCGGCATGTTTGAGGTAGGATCCCTATTACTATCCCTTTAATTTGAAATCTATGATTTCTTGATTTTTTTAAAAATAATTTTTATATCTATATAGTATTTTAATGCTATTTGGTCTGGCTGCGATTGTTAGAAACAATTATTTTTTTTATAATTTATATAAGCTCCAACACAAGTTTTTCATATTGAAACATTTTTTGTGAATTTGTTAGAAATAGTGGTGTATTTATAATACTCAATTTATCTTTGATGTTAAATCTTTAAAAGTGGTTTCCCTAATTTTTTTAGTGTGAAATGTGTATTTTTAGTGAGTTTCTTATATTTAAACATGTTTTCTAGCTTGATTTTAAATGTGTGGTGCCTTAGTTGTGAAAGTGTTCTTTTAAATGATTTTTAAAACTTAAAGGTGTTAATAAATAGTGTTTTCTAAAATTTTCAAATTCCTTGTAATTAAATGAGACCCATTTGGAATTTTGAGAATGATTTTCGAAAGTGGAAAACCCCTCTTGAGGCATTCCCCTTAATTTGAGAAATGTGATGCAAGTGTTAATGTGTGATTTGTAATATGTGCCTAGTGTAAGGCCCATGCATTGTTGTGTGATGTAAAAAGGGGAATGTGCTTAAGGAGGGGGATCAGTGGTGGGTTTTTGAATGTGTTTTTGGATAAATGAAGTGGTGTGTTCATATATTTTTTCATGATAAAATCTCACCACCAATTGGAATAGAGAACATGGGTAACCCCAAGTACCTAGGTGGGAAAACTAGGACTAGTACGCTAGATGATATAGAAGTGGTTAGTCCCAGTTTATTCTAGCAGGATTAATGAATAATACACTAACTAAATATTTAGACTATGATTGGAGACCACTAGGGTTATGGGGATACCCCATACTAGTGGATTGTGAATGAGAACATGAGTTTTCATGGTTTCTATACCACATTTTATTGAGGTATGAGGTTCCAAGGGTCCTAAATGTGCTAGTTAACTATAGGGATTGACCATGGTTCTCGTTTATGACATGGTGTTTTTGAAATTATTTTCATTTTAGTTGCTTCATGGTTATTTCTTCCTTTGAAAAATCCATGTTTTTAATTTAAACTTTTTGACTTTCATTTTGGAATGCTGATGAATGCTTGGAACTATTTTGAAAATATATTGTAATTGAAACAGTTTCCTTAAAAATGTAAACTTGTGATTTGATTTCGAAAATAATTAAAATATTATTTTAATATGTCTTATTTTTCAACAAGCAATATTGAGTTTCTTTTTAAAGGAAATAGAATAGGGCATCGTTGCTATTTGGAATTCCTACTGAGTATCTTGGTGATCACACCTACTATATTTTCTAGTTTTAGGTTCCCCTAGTTTGGATCACTCTTAGAGAGAGTGTAGTATTTATGTTCCATGGTGACCCATGAGCTCACTTGAGGTATGTTTTGTTGCTTAGTTTATTTTTATTCTCGCCGCCTTTTTATTTAGTTTATCTTATTTTATTCGTCTATTTTTTTATAGGATAAATCATTCCCAACTGCTTTATTTTGATGCCTGACACTAGTTTCTAGCCTAGGGGGATTAAGAACACCCCTTGGGCCTTGACACAGACCAGGTCGGGCGCCAATTCAGATGATGACCCAACCTCATTCTTGAAAAAAAGGATGATATTAAGCTAAAAATGAAGGTGGAAAATACTCTATATTTCCTCCTTTGAAAATGCAAGAATTATAAGATTTTGGAATTGAATTTGTTACCCTTCAATACCATAATTGAAGAAGGATTTATTATATGATGCTCATTGATCATAATTCTCTATCCATCCTAGAATCATAAAGAATTATAATGATATAAAATAGTATTTGTAGTGGGAAAAAAATGAAAAGGGAGATTTTAGAGTATATATCTCAATGCTTAGTCTGCTAAAAAGTTAAGTCTAAATGTCCAAAGTATAATGAGATGGTTCTACCATTACCTATACCTTTATGTAAATGAGGGAACATCACTATGGATTTCATCATGGGTCTTCCAATGACCTATAAAATCTATAATTTCATCTGAGTTATGGTTGATCTATTTAAAAATTAATCACATTTAATTTTTATTTGAAAGGATTTATTTATCAATAAAAATGATAATATATATAATAAGGACATGCTAAGGAATCATGAAAACTACTTTTAATTATATTTGATAAGACCCAAGGCTCGCCAAGAAGTTTTGGAGAATTTTCCAAAAAGAATTGGATGTAGAGTTGATCTCTAAAATAGATTATCATCCTTAGATACATTTTAAATATAAATAGTCCATTAAAACTCTAGATTATATGATCAGATCCTATTCAATGTATTTCAAATGAGATTGGGATCAATATATTCCCTTAATAGAGTTCTTATACAATGACCATTTTAATTCTAGAATTCAAATGGAACCATATAGGGATTTTTATGTGAAGATGTTCATAACTCCAACATGCTAGGATAAAGTTTGAGAGTTAAAGGTACTAGGACCAAATATTTTATAAGATACACCAAAGAAGATCAAAACAATTCAATGATATATTGAGGAAACACAATGTTGATAGAAGAGTGAAGAAAAAAAATCATCATAAAGATTTGGAATTGGAAGTTATAGATAAGGTATTGATTTACATAGAACTATGGTAAAGGGTTATGATATTCAAGAATATGTGAAAGATGGTTCCTTGATACATCATATCATTTGAGATCCATGATCCTATGAGGACTATAACTTATCATCAATCCCTTCAACCAAACATCTCATCAGAACATGATGTATTACATGTATCAATTTTAGGGAAGTATATAATATATCCATCAAATGTACTAAAATAAGTGGTTTTATAATTGTAACACTAGATCTCTTATAAAGAATAACTAGTAGAGATCATTAATCCTAGAGATAAAGATCTATGAAACAAGATCACTCACCTGGTCAAATTTCTCTTGAAAAATCATAAGTTTGAGGAAGTAGTGTGGGAACCCAAAGATGTAATAGGGTAGAAGTAATATAATATTTTTTCATTTGAGTAATGAAATTTCAATGGAAATATTTAGTTTATGTGTATAGAATATAATACCCTAGATTATTATTCACTTAATGTATTGAATAGATTGTTTCACATTAAATATTAAAATGAAATGAAAAACTTATATATTTTATTAAGATAAAATATTAAAAAACATTGTAAAAATTAATATATTAGGTGAATAAAATATAAAAAATCATTTTAAAAATTAAAATAAGTGTAAAACCACCTGTAAATAAAAAGACAATGAATGTGAAATATTTATCCTCAAGGGTGTCCTTGAATATTATACTGTCAATTATAACTATGAAATGAAGTAACTATATTATAAATATAATATACATTTTCATAGAGAAATAAAAAATTAAAATAATTAATTTTAGGTAATAATTAAATGTTATATATAGGAGTGAGAATGGGTAATATGATTCTTGGAAATATATATGACAGTTTGAAAGTTATATGTTTTTTGGGAATGTATATAACAAATGGTATATTAAAAATGTTATAATGATTATATAATCCTTTTTAATAAATAATAATATATTATATATCAAATATTAAAAAACTTTATGTGATATTTAACATCAATTAAGTAAATAAATATTGATAAAAGGTGAAATATAATTGAACGTTACATAATAAATTTCATTTATTCCAGAAAAATAATTTTTAAAAAGTATTATGTATTTTCATTTAAAATATAAATTTAAAATTATTAGAAATTGAATATGATGAAATGGATTTCAATTTTAGAAAAAGGGCATTAAAATTATGTAAAATATCAATTTCATTTTTTTGGAAAAATAAGTTACCTGGGTTAATAGTGGATGACATCAAAAAATTATAAAAACAATAAAATTAATTATAGGTTTAAAATTAGGTATAAAATATATAAAAATAAATATACTAGTGGATAATTAAGTGAATATCTAGCCTTATTTATTTTTTTATTCATGGGACACTTTTTATGTAAAAATTACCATATTTAACCATTAAGTATTGAAAAATCGGGAAAATGACACTCAAACTCATCTATAAATGGCCCCCTCCACCACTCCTTAGAAACCACTTGTATGCTTTGGTTATCTATTTAATAACTACAAATTTTAATTTTACAACAGTTATATTCCATGTTTGGGTACATCTAGTCCTAATAAGAAGGCCTTATCCATTATTCCAAATGAACCGTTTGAGGTGAAAATTCATCAAAGTAAGTATCACATTCTTCACCATATTTTTCAATTAATTTCTCATCCAATATCTTTCTAAATATCATTATCTACTATAATTATCCCATATTAACATCATTATTCTTCTATAAAACTGATATTACACTAATATAACTTTATAATTTTACTTTTTTAATAGTATAACATGTTCTTTTTTGGGTCGGTGCAACCACCTTTATGAATGATACTATACATTATTCACCATTTCTGTCTTGAATAGACATAAAAGAACCAACTATGATAATATATGATATATTTGATTAATAAATTTTATGATTAAGGTTCTAAATTAGTGAAACTAAAATGAATTATTGTTATAAAGTATCATGTACTATTGATAAAATGAACCTAAATGTATGTGTTGTGAATTACATTCTTAAAAACCATTAACAAGACTCAACCCATCAAGGTGCTGCGCAAGATATAAGTAAGGTGATAATTCCACCCTAATCATGCCTTGAATGGGATAAGGTCTAGTTACAAACAATGAGTAAGTATATCACAATGTATGGGAGATCTTACCCTATAACAACCTCTAATAGACACGTATCTCTAATTCATAATAATAACTAGAAAAACATGAAACATATATAAAGAAATGATCAACTGAATTGTATAAAATGCACAAATGAGATTAAAAAATAGGAGTAATTCCCATATAGTAAATTAAAGGTAAATAGTACACTGTAAAATCCCCTAAAACATGAAGTATTGAGATGATACTATACTCTAAATGTACTCTTATATTATTCTCTAGCCACAACTATAACATTCACCATCACAAATCACTAACGTCTTTAAATAATCTCCAAGAATCACCATAAATCAACTAAAAACATTCCATGCTATCTCCTCATCTATCAAGACCATCTATAAACCTGTGCATCATTTATACAGATAAAATATATGTGAGAAAAAATTATTTACAATGGTGAGTATAAAAATATCCAAGAAGATGCCAAAAAAATATAAAGTAAACAAAAAGTAACAAGTCATCTCAAATCCTAGTATGAGATGTTTCTAGGAGGAATATGAAGAGGAAAAACTAGTACACCAATTCATCTCAAATTTTGTGGTATTAAAGAGTAACCAAATGAAAGATAAATAAGAAGAATCCAGATATATTATAAAGAAATTATTATCAAGGATTTATAAAAGGTATCAAATATCACTACCCCAACCCTCAATAGTCATACCAGGAGATAAAACGAATTATTTCAAAATATTTAAAAGACTATAAATCTTAATGATGATTTCAAGCTATATAATTTATCTTGAAGGAAACCCTAAGGGTGTAAAAGAATCACAAGTTCCACACAAGTTTATACTGAACAAACTTCCAACAGTCATGCTACCACTTGAATCCATGAAGTTGAAACCATTCATCAATGACACTTTCTCTACAATTGAGGGATTATTTGCCACTATGGTCCATTCATATTTTACTATTGATCAGGATTTCTAACTACCAAAAACCTAATAAACTATATATCCTCTCAATAATTATAGTGAATGATCCCTATGCCTTATGTTACTGGGTGAGAAGGCTGACTCCAGTGGAGGATCCTAGGACCAAATGAGCACTTAGATGGGTGTAATAACAAATATGAAAATAGAGGATCCCAAGAACATGTATGTGGATAGAATACCAAGCCTATATGATCCAAAAATATTGGATCTCTACACCCTCCATAGATGGGGGGAATACTAACCATATTTGAGGATGATGAGAGGAATTTTCATCTTGACATAGTTTTTTAGCATAGGGGTTTCTAACCCAAATAAAACTCTGATTGTCACGCATGAACCCCATCATCAGTCCTATATAGCTAAATTAAAAGTTTTCTATCTCCTCAAAAAATAGCCTCAGATGGCCATACAGACCTTATCAATATTATCTATGTGAAAAATACTTAGAATAAACTATTTATTTATTGAAAATTAGCATCTTATGAAAAATATAAATTTCATGATACCAAAATGAAATATGTTACATGAAGGTTCCCAAGTTTTCCACCACAAGATAGAATTATATATTATATATTGGTCTTGAATCATTCATCTCAATGTTTAGATCATGATATCTCAAATGGAACATCAAACAGATTTCTTTATAAAAAGTTATACCCAAAATGTAATTTATTTAATATGAATAATATTTTATTATTATTATTAATATAAAATAATATATATTTTTTTATGTTGATATGGGGATTCATGGTTCTCTCCACTTGCATGCATTGGGACCACCCCTATTATCCCTCAAGAAAATAATAATAATAATGTAAAAATAATAATACTATTTATTTCTATTAGTTATTTTATTCATGCTCTACACCTGTGGAGGTGAAGACCCTAATTATATCCTCCATGCTATGAATGTGGTAGTAGAACACATGATTACACCACATCTCCATGGTCGGCCACCTAATTGACTATCGTTGGTGGTTGGATTTACAATGAAACCATTCTAGTTTTTTATTCTTCCTCCTCTATTTATGATCACACCATCCATCATCCATCAACACAATGTTCACATGCAGAAAACCATTCCACTGTGTCAGTCTTCATCTAATAGTCACCACACCTAGGAACACCTTCCATCCACCTCCCCTATTGATCCAACACATCGTTATTAATCCACCTTATGTTGTATCCATCTATTTGAGTCATGGTATTAAATTCATGAGATATTGGGAAGATAAAAAAGAGTGAGATAGAAGGAAGTAGAGGGAGATCGATATAGAGGTAAATGATAGATGATAATTCACCTGACATGATTTATGGCCCTCTCTATATCTATCTATTTCACTATTCATCACTATTCTAACAAAATTATATCATCACCTATAATAATGTTAGGTAAATAGAAATAACTTTAATCTATTATAAATAAGAGAATTAATGATTCCAAAACATTATTATTTTAAATATTGACATGGAAATTATTTATAATCACTCCATGAAAAATTAATCTTTAAATAAAATTATAATTTTTAATTCAATTTTCACCATTATTAGTATTAACTAATTTTTAACCATTATCAAGGGAATAATTTTATAAAATTATTATAAAGAATAAATAATCTCAATTCATAAATTTTCAAATAATTCATCAAAAGGGAGGGGTATTCAAAATCTAAAAATATATCAAATGGAAATTCCATAAAGGATGGATTATAATAAATCATGAAGCCTTAACACATAGATAATATTTGAAACATTAATCCATCATTAGTGTCATGATTAAATTTATCATCAAAAAGTGATCCAATTGTTGATACCATTTTGATTCCAGTAATTAATTCATGGTACCACTAATTACTTCGAACCATCCTCATCCTCTTCCTCTCTTACCATCTCTTTGTTAGATCTATCTTTCAGATGAGCTGAAAATTTCAGTAGCTGTTTTCATTACTGAATAGGTCAAATCTTGCATTTAGACTCATAATGAGGTTATGAGAGTAGGAATGCATCAAAGTATTGTTTTGAGATGTGGAATGAGGATCAGTAGGTGGATCAGGTGTTTAGATGAGCTTTAGAGACTTCATGTTATGTTTTGGAAGTTATAGAGTGTAACACCCCAACCTTCCACGGTACTCTTCTCTTTGAATAATATAGTAGCGTGTGTTGTACGCAACTTCAAGTTCTAACACACCACAACCAATCAAACTAGCTGTTATGAATAGTAATACCCACTTTTTGAAATTTTATAAATTTTATTTTTCAAAATGGACTTCATTTCTGGATTAGGAATATCGAAATTATCTTAGGGTGAATTTTTGGTATTTTTCTGAAAACATTCAATTTTTGATGAATAGTGAAAAACATTGAGTTATAGTTTAAAACCGAATTTTTATTTAAATAATTATTTATTTTATTTAAATTTATTTTGGGTAAAAATAGATATATAATACCTATATAATTTCAATTTAATTCATTGGAGTCAGTTTATAATAATTTTAGATATATAAAAATTTTATTAAACTTTTCACTGTCTTTTACCCACCTCTTAGGAGAATTTTGAAATTCACATAAAACTTAATTTTACTGCTTCTGTGAGTGGAATTTTAAAAATACGAGAGAAACGGTTGATATCAGTAAGAAAATGTGGTTTAATAAGATGAAAATAATTTTTGGTGAATAGTAACTTTTTACTTTTATTTACCACGGTTAAAAGTAAATAGGGTATTTAAGGGTAAAAATGATATTATTATTACCCTAACATATGTCTTAATTCTATTTGATAAGTATAGTTCAACAAAGAAAACATTAGGAATAAAATATGAACCTCTTTGGTTCACCTGGATTAGATTAGGACACTTATTATTATTTTATTTAAAGAAGAGTTAAAAGAGTTAAAATCAAAGTTTAATAACTAAAAGATTTTTAATATAGGGTTATACATAAGATAAATTCGACCATAAATATTCATTAGAAAGATAAGAATATTTCCTGCATAATGATATTTTATTTATATTTTTTAGAAATTAAATAATTTAATTTATTTATGACACAATGGTGATACAATAATTACCTAATTAATGAAATATTATAATAATTGATTTTATAAATATCAAAATAAATGTAATTTGAGACTTTTTGTGAATTAAACTAAGTTTATAGATTAATATGACATGTTAGGGTTGGTTAGATGAATTGTTTTTGAAGTAATAATGCTGTTATGAACCTAGAAAAAACAAAATACCAAATAGTGTCAAAATTGACATAAAAGAGTTTTTAAAACTAATATTATATTATTAATTGATATTATATTCCTAAAAATCTAAGGATCGGCCAAAGGACTTATATAATGATAGGTACATCATTAATGAACCACTTGGGGTTCTCTTGGAAGTATATAGTAAGTTTGTTAACTATATAATATAAAAATACAAAGAGACATGGTAAATGTCAAACTATTTAACTAAGAGTTAAATCTAAAATATAAAGTTAATATAGTGACCCAAACGTATCTAAAACATATTTTTTGAGTGGTTTTCGACCCATCCCCACCTTATTCTTTAAATAATACATTTTTGAGCCATCAGAAACCGAAAATGATTTTATTATAAAATAATATTTCTAGCTTTTCCTAAGGTGCCCCTCACTCCTCTTATAAAAGGGAACTCCCCCTTCTCTCTAATTCACACCTTCAAAGACATTTGGCTCAATATAACTCTGCCCAAATACCATCTCAACTATCCTCCCTTCATCCTAGAGGCATTCCTTTAGTCATAAAGCCAACCTAAGGAGCCATTTTGATCAAATCGAAAGGAAGAACCCCAAGAAGAGGTAAATATTTCATCACCTCTTTCAAGTTCTTTTCTTCCTACACTTGATTTTTCTTTGTTGTTTCTATTCTAAAATAATAAATCCAGTATATTATATATACTTTTATGTTATTATAAATATGGTACAACAAAATTCATTATTCAATCCATCCCTTGAATGTCATGTCACCATACGTGCGTACGTACGGCTTACCGTCTCCACGTCGTGTTGTAATTGTTATTCGATACATTATTATTTGTATGGGTATAATAATGATGTGAAATTGACGTAAATAATAAATTAAACATGATATTGGTTCTGTATGTATGATATAACATCCAATTATATAATATTTTAATATCAAAATAATGATATTGTCGCTCGTGCGTATGTATGGATTACCGTCTCCACAAACGCGATGAGATTCATTCCCCATTGTATCCATTCAAGACTAATTTTCATTAGATGATTAAAAATAATGTTTAAAGACTTTATATCATTCTGTATATGAATAAGATACATCCCATCCATAACAAATATGACTCACATGAAAAATAATATAAAGGAAAACGAATCCGTTAACACCCAAAACAACGATAATACTAAGATATTATTAACAAAGCAATGTTAAAAGATCATATATGATATCATATTAATGTATATGATTCTTTTATAATTTAATAAAAATTATTTCACCATTATACAGGAGGTTAACCTACCCCCGACCAAGTAAAATTACAAGGTAAGGGTTAATTCTACAATCTCTTCATTATCCGAGGTTGTATGTATGTAATTATCTACTGGGACCTCTTTATCATCCACATCCATGTTTCTTAAAAATGTATTTCAAAACATTATTACTAATTTATAGACTACTTGTTAAAGTCATTTATACCCTTGTTTGACTTTTATAAGATGTTTATAAAGGAATCTTTCCATCATTTTCCAAAGAAGGCCCTTTATAACCTTTTCGACAAAATTAAGGTAAGAATGTCTTTTTTGAACTTATACGGTGGGTACGACTATTTTACACCATTATAAAATCTTCAAATATTCACTTACATGCTTATAAGAATATTTCAAAAATAAATTTTTTCTTAAATTATTTCAAAATATAAAGAGATATTTCTCTAAAAAAGGTTTTGATTTCATCTATGTCAACATCCTTTAATGGATTTTAATCTTATTTGAAGTTGGTTTATTATGATACAAAAATTCCATATTATATTGAATGTTTTGTGATATGTTTGACTGTGGATATGTTATTTTTACACCATTCAAGGTTTATGGATAATGTATTGAAATTTCGTATGCTAGTTTTAACATGAATGTTTATGTTATGTTTAAAACTTTTCATATAAGGAATGCATTGGACTTAGTAAGTGACGGGTGGAGCCCACTATATCTCCTCGATGCATCGGTAGGTCTCATGAGACAAACTAGTGTCTTGGCATAAGGCCTTGAAAAAATCTAATTTGTAGTCTTGGCACAAGGCCTTGAATATGTGGTTATGAAAGTCTGGCATTATGCATTCTATCATTATGAAAGTGGCTATTGATATTGCATGTGATTATTCGACTAATATAATATCCATGTGAGTAAGTAAATGGAATTATTTGATTTTATCTCTACCATATTATGCTTAAGTTAAAGTTTAAAAGGCTTTTGTTTTAGTCTTATACATTGCCTGAAATGTTTATGCTTATTTATGAAAGTTTCCGCTATATTTTTATCCTTACTGAGCATCTGAGCTCACCCCTTTCTATGTTTTATTTTTCCCAGGGTGTGAAGGAGTATTTTATGACTGACCTACAGGGATATTCTGAGGGGATATGACTGTGGTCTATGGAAACAAAGTTGTTGTAGTCTTTCATTTTATGATGTAATGTAAACCTTATTAATGTATCTAGTACTTCCAATGCTACTAAACTAATCAGTCTTTTGAGACTTGATCTTTTGTGATCATGCTAATGTTATGTAATAATTCACTGACTCTGGGTAACTGGGGTCGGGGTGTTATAGTTGGTTTCAGAGGAAGTTTAGTACAACCCTTGGAATGTGGATTTAGATAAACTCTAATTAGAGCACATAGCCCTAAGATAGACTTTGAGGATTAGTATAAAAGAACTTCCTAAAATTTTGGTATTGTAGAGATTTTGTGAGTTTTATAAGCAATATATCCCTGTCTGGATACGAGCAGGTATAGGCGGCTCTGGAACATATGTACCTAGGGGTAAAACCCAAAAACACGGCTTTGAGCTAGACTCGAACGGGAACTGGTGCACGACAATGGGCCTTGCTGCACTCTTGGTTACGACACTCCTGGGGGATATGCATAGGATAATTCTCATTTGTTTTACAAACCATTATGAAGGGTTTATGAGTATATACTTCCTCAAAGAAAACATTTCTATGATTATGTATTATATCCATAAACTGTTTAGTTTATGTTAAGTGTTTTACAAGTTTGGAATTATATATTTCGATTCATAAACTAATCTAGTTTATGCCATTGTTTAGAAATGGTGCCTAGTGGAAGGAATGGAAACCATATCAATGCACGCACTCCATGTAGGGATTACCCTCCTGCTCAAGATAATTATAGTTGAGCTTGTGATACAACTGGTGTTGATCAGCTTATCACCATACTGGGATAGCTCACTCAGGTTGTGAATAATAACCTTACCTGTATGGAGCACCCTGATCCACAGTGTGGAGGATCAATGTTAGATCACTTCCTGAGGAAAAAACGACCAACATTAAATTACTTAGAGAAAATATTCCATGCCTTGGGGAGTAGTGAAAGGGAAAAAGATGTTATGGTAGTTTACCACCTCACTGGAGATGCTGATCAATGGTGGTCATTAATTCAAAACACAAAGGAAAATGATGAAGTATCAAATATGTAATGGAGGGAGTTTAAAGATATTTTATTAGAAAAATACTTTACTCATGACCATCGAGCAGATATGAAAAGACAATTTCTGAGTCAGAGGAAAAAGGAGGATGATAATGTCGCAAAGTATAAAGATAACATTACAAGGTTAGCAAGGCATGCTGCAGATTATATATGTAACCCAAGAAGTAATATTGATCATTTATTTGATGGGTTAAAACCATTTCTCCATTTAGAATTAGTATCACAATCCTTCTCATCATTTGAAGATATTGTATCATGTGTTATCAAGACAAAAAAAGAATTTTCTAAGTCTTATGACTTTAAGGCAAAGAAAAAGAAAAAGAGATCTGCTGAAAAATCTAGAAATGGAAATAAGGGGAATAAGGTAAAATTTGAATATCCATCATGTAGTAAATGTGGGAAGAAACACCATGGTACTTTCTTGAGTGGAAATTGGATAATGTTATGATGGACTTTGTCATGGGACTACCAAGGACTCCTAAAAGGAACGATGAAATATGGGTCATTGTTAATCGTCTTACCAAATCAGCACATTTTCTTGCTATAAGATAAGATTTAACACTTGAAAGTCTAGCAAGGATATATATTAATGAAGATGTGAGATTTCATGGAGTACCACTATAGATTTTCTCTAATCATGATCCACATTTTACATCAAGATTCTGCAAAAGTCTTCAAAAAACCCTGGATACTGAACTTCGTTTGAGCACTGCCTACCACCCCCAAACTGATGGATAATCAGAATGAACTATTCAAACCTTATAATACATGTTGATATCATGCTCACTTGACTTTCAAGGTATGCGGGATCAATATTGACCTCGGGTAGAATTTTCCTATAACAATAGCTTCCATTCAAGTATTCGAATGGCACCATATGAAGCGTTATACAGAAAGAGATGTTTCACACCAACCTGTTGGGATGATGTTGGTGAAATAAAACTCATAGGCCCAGAATTGGTGGAGGAAATGATGGAAAAGTTGAAGGTAATCCAAAACCACATCAAAGCAGCTCAAAGTAGGAAGAAGAGCTATGCCAATAACCGAAGGAAGGATTTGGAATTTCAGGTAGGAGATCATGTTTTCTTGAAGGTATCTCCATGGAAGGGTGTTATACATTTTGGTAAGAAGGGTAAATTGAGTCCTAGGTACATCAGACCTTTTGAAATTCTAGAACGAATTAGGACTGTAGCTTACCATTTGGCAATGATGCCAAGTCTCTCCAAAGTTCATGATGTATTCCACGTATTGCTGTTGAGAAAATACATGCCTGAACCAATGCATGTACTTACCTATGAGGAATTAGAACTGGAATCAGATTTTTATTATTGCGAAGAGCCTGTCAAGGTTCTTGATACAAGAGAACAAGTGGTGAGAAACCAGACGACTCGTCTGGTAAAAGTTCTATAAAGAAACCATAAGATGGAAGAGGCAATGTGGGAACCTGAGGAACTTATGATGAAGAACCACCCAAGTATTTTTATGTAGTAATATTCTAGAAATTTTAAGGATGAAATTATTTTAAGGAGGGGAGAATGTAACACCCCAAGCTTCCATGGTACACTTCTCTTTGAATAATACAGTAGCGTGTGTTGTACGTAACTTCGAGTTCTAACACACCACAACCAATCAAACTAGCTGTTATGAATAGTAATACACACATTTTGAAATTATATAAATTTAATATTTCAAAATGGACTTCATTTTTGGATTCAGAATATTGAAATTAGCTTAGGGTGAATTTTTGGTATTTTTCTGAAAACATTCAATTTTTGATGAATAGTGAAAAACACCGAGTTAAAGTTTAAAACCAAATTTTTATTTAAATAATTATTTATGTTATTTAAATTTATTTTGGGTAAAAATAGATATATAATACCTATATAAGTTCAATGTAATTAATTGGAGTAAGTTTATAATAATTTTAGATATATAAATATTTTATTGAACTTTTCACCATCTTTTACTCACCTCCTAGAAGAATTTGCAAATTCACATAAAATATAAGTTTACCAATTCTTTTAGTGGAATTTAAAAAATCCAAGAGACACTATTGATATCAGTAAGAAAATGTGGTTTAATAAGATGAAATTAATTTTTTTTGTGAATAGTAACTTTTTACTTTTATTTACAACAGTTAAAAGTCAATAGGGGATTTAAGGGTAAAAATGATATTATTATTACCCTAACACATGTCATAATTATATTGGATAAGTATAGTTAGACCAAAAAAAACATTAGGAATAAAATATGAACCTCTTTGGTCAACTTGGATTAGATGTGGACACTTTTTATTATTTTATTTAAAGAAGAGTTAAAAGAGTAAAAATCAAAGTTTAATAACTATTTTTTTAATATAGGGTTATACATAATATAAATACGACTATAAATATTAATTATAAATATAAAAATATTTCCTATATAATGGTATTTTATTTATATTTTTTATACATTAAATAATTAAATTTATTTATGACACAATGATGATGCAGTAATTACCTAATTAATGAAATATTAAAATAATTGATATTATAAATATCCAAATAAATGTAATTTGAGACTTTTTATGAATTTAACTAATTTTATAGGTTAATATGACATGTTAGGGTTGGTTAGATGATTTTTTTGCGAAGTAATAATGCTGTTATGAATCTAGAAAAAACAAAATACCAAATAATGTCAAAATTGACATAAAAGAGTTTTTAAAACAAATATTATATTATTAATTGATATTCTATTCCAAAAAATATAAGGTTTGGTCAAAGGACTTATATAATTATAGGTTCATCATTAATGAACCACTTGGGGTTCTCTTGGAATTATATAGTATGTTTATTAACTATATAATATAAAAATACAAAGAGACATGGTAAATGTCAAACTATTTAACTAAGAGTTAAATCTAAAAGATAAAGTTAATATAGTGACCCAAAACTATCTAAAACCTATTGGTTGAGTGGTTTTAGGCCCATCCCCATATTATCCTTTAAATAATCCATTTTTAGGCCATTATAAACCGATAATAATTTTATTATAAAATAATATTTCTAGCTTTTTCTAAGGTGCCCCTCACCCCTCTTATAAAAGGGCACTCCCCCTTCTCTCTAATTCACAACTTCAAATCCATTTGGCTTAGACTAACTCTTCCAAAATACCCTCTAAACTATCCTAAATTCATCCTATAGGCCTTAATTTAGTTAAAAATACATCCTATGGATCCATTTTGATCAAATCAAAATGAAGAACTCAAAGAAGAGGTAAATATTTCATCACCTCTTTCAAGTTCCTTTCTTCTTCCACTTCCTTTTTATTTGTTGTTTCCATTCTAAAATAATAACTATAGTATCTTCTATATACTGTGATGTTATTATAAAAATGGTACAACAAAATTCATTATTCTATCTATCCCTTGAATGACATGTCACCATACGTGCGTACGTACGACTTACCGTCTCCACGTCGTGGTGTAATTGTTAGTCAATACATTATTATTTGGATGGGTATAATAATGATGTGAAATTGATTTAAATAATAAATATAACATGATAATGATTTTTTATATATTATATACCATCAAATTATATATTATTTTAATATCCAAATAATGATATTGTCGCTCGTGCGTACGTACGGATTACCGTCTCCACAAACGCGATGAGATTCATTCCCCATTGTATCCATTCAAGACTAATTTTCATTAGATGATATAAAATAATGTTTAAAGACTTGATATAACTCTGGATATGAATAATATACATCCCATCCATAACAAATATTACTAACATAACAAAGAATATAAAGGAAAACGAATCCGTTAACACCCAAAACAACGATAATACTAAGATATTATTAAAAAAGCAATGTTAAAAGATCATATATGATATCATATTAATATATACGATTATTGTATAATTTATTAACAATTATTTCACCATTATATAGGTGGTTAACCTAACATATACCAAGGAAAAGTACAAGGTAAGGGTTAATTCTAAAATCTCTTCATTATCCGAGGTTGTTTATACGTAATTATCTACTGTGAACTCTTTATCATCCACATCCATGTTTCTTAAAAATATATTTCAAAACATTATTAAAATTTTATATACTATGGGTTAAAGTAATTTATACCCTTTTTTTACTTTTATAAGATGTTTATAAATGAATCTTTCCATCGTTTTCCAAACAAGGTCCTTTATAACCTTTTCGACAAAATTAAGGTTAGAATGTATTTTTTTTAACTTATATAGTGGGTGCGGATATTTTCCACCGTTATAAAATCGTTGAAGCTTCCCTTACAAGCATATAAGAATATTTGCAAAATAAATTTTCTCTTAAATGATTTCAAAATAGAAAGAGATATTTCTCTAAAAAAGGTTTTCATTTCATCTATGTCAACATCATTTGATGGATTTTAAGCTTATTTGATGTTGGTTTATTATGATACAAAACTTACATATTGTATTGAATGTTTTGTGATATGTTTGACTGTGGATGTGTTATTTTTACACCATTCAAGGTTTATGGATAAATTATTGACATTTCGTATGCTATTTTTAATACGAATATTTATGTTATGTTTAAATCTTTTTATATGAGGAATGAATTGGACTTAGTAAGTGACGGGTAGAGCCCACTATAGCTCCTCGATGCATCGGTAGGTCTCATGAGAGAAACTAGTGTCTTGTCACAAGGCCTTGAAAAAATCTTATTTGTGGTCTTGGAATAAGACCTTGACTATGTGGTTATGAAAGTCTGGCATTATGCATTCCATCATTGTGAAAGTGACTATGATATTGTATGTGATTATTCAACTAATAGAATATCCATGTGAGTAAGTAAATGGAATTATTTGATTTTATCTTTTCCATATTATTCTAAAGTTCAAGTTTAAAAGGATTTTGTTTTAGTCTTATACATTGACTTAAATGTTTATTCTTATTTATGAAAGTTTCCACTATATTGTTATCCTTACCGAGCATCTGAGCTCACCACTTTCTATGTTTTATTTTTCCCTGGATGTGAAGAAGTATTTTATTATTGACCTATAGGGATAGTCTAAGGGGATATGAATGTGGTCTATGGAAACAAAGTTGTTGTAGTTTTTCATTTTATGATGTAATGTAAACCTTATGAATGTATCTAGTACTTCAAATGCTACTAAACTAATTGGTCGTTCGAGACTTGATCTTTTATGATCATGATAATGTTATGTAATAATGCATTGACTCTAGGTAAACGGGGTTAGAGAATTACATAGAGAATTATATAAAAGGTTTTCAGTTTGGTGTTCATGGTTTAGGAGAAATTGTGCGACAACATAATTCTCAGGAGGTTTTAGTTCGTTTTAAACTGATCATAGTTGGATTACACACTTACCGAAAAGTTAAGGAAAAACCATGCATGGTCCAAGGGGAAATCATGTGAGGTTGAGTAATTTTTATGGCATGGATCATAGGATTAGCACGGGTGAAGACAAACCGTGTTCCTTACTGCAAGTGGGTGATAGTTCTAAAAGTAAGTTTGGTGAATGTTTTTTCAAAATGTACGTCCTAACCATGTGGGGTGTGTGGGTTGGAAAGTATAAGTTTGTATAGTTTGTGAATGGTTTGAACAATTGTGTGGTCAAAACAAGGGTAAATATAACACCCCAAGATTTTATGGTATGTCTATTTTTAAATTTAATCTCTTTGATAGCTTACGTTTCACGAAACACCGAGCTTAAACGAACTCCAAAATATTATTATTTTTTCTCGACCATTATAAACTAGAAATTAAATTGGTGAGTGTGAATATGATTAACTATATTATGAAATATATATATGAATTTCATGTTTAATACAAATTTATTTATGCTTTGGAAATAAACACATAATTTTTAGTAAAATCGTTTTGTTCTCCAAATATATGTTTTCTTTAAAAAACGATTTTTATTGTTTTATATGTGAAAATAAATATAATTAATTTTTCACACTTTTAAAAAATGTATTTGATAAAATTAACATAATTTTTGGATTCATCGTGTCAAAATTTTCTTAGGATTAATTTATCAGACTTTTATGAAAAGTTTAATTTTTCAATGAATAGTAGAAAATACCGATTTTTATAAAACCCACATTTTCTTCATAATTAAAAGCGTTTTTTTATTTTAAATTTATCTTGAAGTAACTGAAGGTCTATTTAGTTAGATATAATATAATTAATTACATTTAAACAATAAATATACCTTATTTTAGTGTAAGTACCTTTTGGGTTTAAAAACACATTTGTCAAAAAAACTGTTTTTTCATTACGTTTTGACGGTTTAATTTTAAATGTAATTTTACAAATTATATGTTTTATATTATAAAAAATGGATTCCATATCTATAATTAAGTTTTCTATATTAGTTTATAAAGACATTTTCATCTTCATGCATAAAAAATTACCTTGGTAAAAAAAAGATTTACCGCGATATAGGTAAAATAATGGAATGAGTTAAAGTTAAAACCTAAAAGCTTAGAATACCTAAAATATGTAACATTAAATGGGTGGTTGATTTGTTTATAGACCTTAAACATACATTCAAACAATAATTATCATCCAAATTCATTTGATTTAATGCCACCCAGATATGGTTTACTTTAAATATAAAATTATCATTAATTAATCACTTAAAATCACTCCTACTCAAGTATAAATAACACTTCTCATCATTCACTTTCTCCTAAAAAGCCATGAATCTTTTCAAATATCTACAAAAACCTCTCCTCCTCACTCTTACCATGTCCAAGTGATTCTTATCTCACCCAAATACCAATCTCAAGTTCCTTATGGGGTCCTTTAAGGAGGTGATATTCAAGAGGTAACTTTCGCAAACAACCTCTCTTAATTTCTTTACTTTTTCTACCTTCTATTCACCTCCTTAATCCATAAAATCATAATAAATCTTGTATCATAATTATACAAGAATTTTATATTTCTAATTAAATGTCTTCTATACATTCCCTTTCTCATATCCTCTTATTCAAAGAAACAAAACCATTGTCCAAACTATGACGGTTATCCATCTCCGTGGACAATGATTTTTCATTTTCCATTACCACATTCAAGGATGGTCATAAAATTATTATTCTTGTTAAATAAGATTTTAATAGGTATATTATAACTTATTTCATGTTCTATAACTAAATATATATACATAATATTAAATAAAATGAAACTAGTTCATGATGGTCGAAAAAACTACCAAAATAAACTAAATATTTATCATTAGCATTTTATCAATTGAATCATACTCATACCTGAAATAAAAATGATATATGAGACCATTTAAAATTATGTAAGTGAATGAATACCATTTCATTCAACTTATGTATTTTTATTTCAATTTTACAAGAAAATCAATAATTATACACAAATAATCTGACCTTAAAACCATGAAATGAACACAGCTAAAACAATGAAAATAATGAAATATTATTAATGAATGAGTGGTAAGATGTTTTAAAAGTATCATATAAGGTATTATAAATATGAGTATAGTAATGTAATGAATTAATAAAATTCATCAAACGTTTATACAGGAGGTTAAAGTATTAAAAACTAAAAGAAAACATGAGGTAAGGGTTTCTCATCTCACTTTTACTTTTGTGAGATATATGCCTTATCCACAAATTATTTATTTTGTGTGGTGTATATAATACCATTTGATATATCATATCATGAATCTAATTATATTCATATTATTAAATGTTTAATTTGATAATAATTACATTTATGAGGCATACGATTCGATTGATTACAAAGTGGTAAGAGATTTCTTAACTCAATTTCCATTCATTAGATTAAGCTTCTAATTCATTGATTATGCCATGTTAAGATTATGTCTGAGATGGTTTTTGATTATCTTATAGTGTATTTCCACTTTTGATTTGGATTTAAATGTAATACATATAATATATTATTTTGATTAATTCTCACTTCAATGATATGATATTTATAAGAGACATTATTTTAAAAATTATCTTTTTAAAGTTTCCCTTAAAATTCTCTTTTTCTTTCACATCCATGTTTTCTAATTTTTTTTTTGATTTTTTTACTATTATCTTATGAATTTTTAAATTCATTTTTACTAATATTTGATTTTTTACAAAATGTTTTGATTTTTTTTTCATTTTCTAAATGAGGTTCTTTGTGACTTTTCTGACAAAAATACCAAAGAAATGTTTTTTTAATTTAAACGACATAAGAGGATTTTACCACCATCATGAAACCTTAATGATTTGATGTTTCCTTTAAAATGTTTCATGGTTTTTTAAAAGAAAAATTTTTCCTTTATAATTTCATGGCTCTTTAAAACTAATTTATTTGGAAATGGAAATGTTATTTTTTTCAAGAATTATTTCAAGTGATCTTTCAAAATTATTTTCCATATAAGATCACATTATTTGATGTTACTTATAAGTTGTTGGGGTTATTATTAAAGGATAATATCATTATAATTTTTATGTTTGGTTTATTTTTATGATGAAATGATATTTATAAAACGCATTTCTTTTCCATGGGTTATGTTATGATGAAATGTTTACGAAACACAATGTTTTTTATTGGTTCTAATATGATTTATGTTCTTCTAGAACACATATGTATGGCTTTCATTATGTGATGGGTGGGACATATATATCCATTAAATTAATTGAGTAATGATTTATATATCCCGAGATATAATGGAATAAAATAGAGAGTGAATCCATTTCATCAAGATGAGACTGGAATAGGGATTGAACTTGGTTCAGTAAGACAGAACTCAAACATGGATTGAACTTGGTTCAGTAAGACATGACATGAATATGTATTGAACTTAGTTTAGTAATATAGGAATGGAATGGGAAGTGAAAATAGTTCTGTAAGGGACTTTGTCTACTATGATGATCTTGGGATTGAACCTTGACTACTATGATGGTTTGGGGAATGAACCCATTCCACTATGAGGAAATAGTTGACATTGGGGATAAAAGTGTGTCCCACACAAGAGTTGTAGTTTACCATAGTTTTTTTATGCTTATATGTATGCCACAATTTCATTTTATGCTCTTATTTATTATGTTCTTTGATTACTTAATGATTCATGTCTTATGAATTTATAATATTTATTCCACGACTCAAGATTATGATTTTTGATATACAAGGTATAATTTTCAATTGTTATTTTAATGTTTTATACCCTTATGCTCATATTATGCTTATGTAATATTTGATATCTCCTACGGTTACCCTTACTGAGCATCTGATCTCACCCTTTCTTATGTTTACTTTTCCATAGGTTATGAAGAAATGTTTTAAGTAGGATATTTCTAAGAAGGGTGCTAGATGTGAAGAAATTTTAGAAGATAATATAGATTTTTATGAACAAGTTTTTTATTTTTCCATGTTTCCAAATACATTAAACTTGTATGGTTTATCATGGTTTTGATATGTTATGTAATGAATATTCACCTATTTTGATGTAATATCTATATATGAAAATAATGGGTTGTTATAGTTGGTATTAGAACACAGTTTAGTTATCATTTGAAAAATAGGATAATAAAACATTAGTAATAACCCTAAGTGTATGTATAAGTTACAATACTAGAGTTGTGGTAACAATCATGAATAACCTAAGTTAAACCTAATGTGTTTTAGATTGAAATTTTATAAGTAATTTCCCTTGATTATGTGGTTTTCCACTATGATTAGTGTTTCCCACACTATGATTTCGGTTTTAGTCAATGGATGGAACCTGAAGGAACCATGTTAATACTGAATGTGATGTGAAATGAAACGATTTTACTCCCAAGAAAATGAATTTTATGGGAGCTAGAATGTAAAATCTTACTACTATGCTCACACAATAAATGAATCATACTAGAATTCCAAATAAAAAATGGAGGGAACAACATTATGTTGAGCCCTTCAAGAAGAAATGTACACCTTATTTCAATGGGTCTTCTTATCTAATATTGGATGAGCAATGAATTTACACCATTAAGAAAATATTTTTTGTTCTTTAATGCTCAGAAGAAGAAAATGTTTTCCTAGTCATTTATCATCTGAAAGAAGAAGCATAACAATAGTGGAATCTTATCAAGAATATGAGTCAAGAAGAAGAAATTGAATTAATGGAATGGGATGAGTTTAAAGGGATATTCCTCGTTAAGTTATTCCCTCAAATTATATGTACAAAGATAGAGAAGTAATTTCTTGAGCCAACACAAAAGGATGATAAACCCATTGGTATATATGAGGAAAATTTTACAAGGTCTACAAGGTATGTATCTACTTTAATTATCAGTCCTGAAAGTAAAATAGATCGATTCTTTATTGTCTTAAAACCAAGTCTCCAAAGGGAATCAACGATAAGAGACTTCAGTACCTATGAAAAAATTGTTCGATGTTCTCTCAAGGTGGAGATAGAGATCAAAGTTACCCATAAATCTCATGGATTTGATAAGAAAAGAAAAATGGAATTCAAAAGGAAATTCTAAAAACCATGGAGAGAAGGAGATGAGCTTTCCTTTATGCTCAATATGTGGGAAGAAATATGGAGGAAATTTTATTAAAATGTCTAATAAATTTTTTAAGTGTGGAAGGGAAGTTTGTTAGGTTAGAATAATACAAATATACACAAGAGAGGGGTAAATTGTGTCTTTTCAATAATCTTGATAGATTATAGATTTTAAATCTCCTTGTGATTTATGGTTTTGAACAATGTTTACTTCTGTGATAAGTATGACTAGCAGATAAATATAAAGAATGAACAAAATAATTTTATAGTTGTTCGGGGAACAAATATCCCCTAGTCCACTCCACCAATGCTCTCTTTGTGAGATTGATGAATTTCACTAGAAAGGTCTTATTATCACATGACCTTTAAATCCGCAAATGAGTGCAGGAAGTTGACACGTTTACAATAAGGCTAAAACAAAGCCTTATGGTTCTTTTATAGGGAACTAGTTGTCCACATTTTAGACCAATAAATCGATACTCCACCATGATTGAGTCTAAGCAGTCAAAACTCCACTAAATTAGACAAGTTTTATTTGTTGATGGTTAGGGTTGAACTTGATAGTTTTAATAAAAACAACTGATAATAGATGAATCTTGTTCTTTAAAAAAGAAAGTCTTCAAGAAAGAATAACTCTGAATAAATCTAGGTTGAAAATAATCTTCAATAAATGTATCAAAAAACAAACATTAGATTGAGGTAGAAAATTTATGTCTCCAAAGTGTAGTCTTTTTCAAAAAAAGAGTCTATCCTTCATTGTAGAATCACTATAAAATGATATTCATAGGTATAAATTAGTATGTGTATTTCAAAATAAATTATGATAGAATATGTAGATTAGATGGTTTTCTTCAGTATTCTATATCCAAGAAAATTACCTGGTATAATTTGGAAATTCAATTTCAAATTGTTCAAGGTAGTCGTAAATTCCCTAAAGAATAGGATCTCTTTTCTCCATTGAATATGGTCGATCAAAAAAGGTTTTTAATCAATCATAGAGAAGATTTAAATTATCTTAAAATACTATCAGGTTCATTAGATGAATCTCAGATTATATTTCAGCATTAAAACACCTCTATTGAATAGAAAAACGTAGGGTTTAACTATGTAGCATAGGGTTCTTTTATATAGCATATAGTTCATTTGTATATCATATGGTTCCTTTGCATAGTGTAGGGTTAAAAAGTAACATTGGGATATGAATCCATATGTTCATCCTTCCAGCATACAATTGATTACAGACATAAGGTTGATTAACTATATGTTCATTTATGAACATAGGGTATAAACAGTGATTTCTGACTTCAATGTTGGGTTGATATTGCATATTTGTATTCAAATATAGTGTTGTAGATCCATATGCAAACTGTTCAGTATAGGTATGATAAACCATATGTGTTTTTCCGAGTGTAGGGTTTGTTCCTTACGTAATGCTTACCAACGTAGGGTATGAAAAATGTTTCCAGAAATACTAAAATTCTTTCAGAACACTTTGATGAATATTCCTTGTGGATAAAAAATGTGAATAAAATTCGAAAAATATTACAAACAATATTAATTTCATGAAACTCACTTAAAGTAATCTCATCATTAAAACAAAAAAGGATATTTATGAACATTAAAATCAAAAATATTTATAGATTATTGTTGAGATAATACATGTACAATAATATCTCCCATTTTGATGATCACAAAACACATAACATAATTTATAGAAAATGTTGGAATTGTAAACACTAATAAAATTTGTAAAGTAAACACC
Organism: Viscum album; assembly: GCA_963277665.1. NCBI lineage: Eukaryota > Viridiplantae > Streptophyta > Magnoliopsida > Santalales > Viscaceae > Viscum > Viscum album. The sequence continues at coordinate 1,070,289,041 of OY728127.1, read as the reverse complement.
TATTGTTTTGAAAATTAATTTTTATAGTAGTATTTCGATTTCACAGTACTATTTAGATTTAAAATAAAATAGATGCTTGAACAAATGAGGATGTTGCGTTTACTCAAATTTCTCCCCATTTTTGTGATATAAAAAATAAAGCATATGAAAAATTTATTAAAACACATTTAATTTTTCATAGAAAAATAAATGAGTGTTATAGTCTACTGAGTTGAAAAATAAGAAATGTAATATGGATGTTTAAATTTGAACATAAAAATAGAAAATTATATAAAAACATACAAATATAAAAGTAAAGTAAACTGAAATACAGATCTAATGTTTTTGAAAATAGTGATTCACACCACAATAAATTAAATAAATCTTCAAAATGATTAGCTTGGTTCAGATTAGTTTTATTGATCGGAATATCCATTGGTAGAAGGTGCAGTAGGATGAGGAATGGATTTAATAGAACTATGAATATCAAAGAGTTTCACCAATAGGCTCTAAAAATGATTGTTGAACACATCTGTCCACTACTGAAGAACCTTACTAAAATATTGATTGATCTTCAATCATTTAACCAAATTCACCTTAACAAACTCATTAACTATTACATCAGATTGAATGATGGCAATCAACTTATCTATCACTTGATGAATCACTGGTCCCAACCAGGAATCATTAGAGGTTAGTTGATTTACCAAATTTCTATCATTATCCAAAAAGAACCTTTAAATGTGCACTATCACACCGAAGAGTGTATAGTCTATCATTGAAATTAGCTAACACAAAAGTTATAGGCTCAAATATTCTTATCAAGTTCGGAGGAGTCTATTGAGAATAGGTTGAATCCTAATGACTTGTTCTATCAAATTGAAATTATCTATCTAATAATTGATTCAACTAATAAAAATATGATTTCTTTATAGATTCTTCCTTTAAAGAATTGAACTCAGCATACAACATTTTGATGAACTGTTTATGGTCACCCACTAATACAAGAGTTTCTTGAACTTCTCTTAATTGTGTTTGATGTGCCTCAAACTGAGCCCTAGGCACTGTTGAACTTTTGAGCTCTTCAAAATTATTCTTCTCAATCTCTAAATCTTGTCTTAGACTCAAAATACGAACCAAATCTTCTATATTTATTTATAATGAGTTAGAAGACTTAGTAGATTGTGCTCTGTTTTGACCAACTTCCACCACAACCAAGCTTGCCTCTTCGTCCTCTCTTATTGTAGATACTCCTGCATCAACTGAATCAAAAATGTCTAAATAAATATTTTTAGGGGAATCTTGATCAACACGAGGAACAACTTCCCTAGTTTGATCATCCACTTGAGAAACTTTCCCAATATTCCCAGTTACATGAGCCACCTGCTCAACAACTTCTTCTTCTCTTGATTGAGCAATGACCATTGGATCAGAAATAATTATTTAAATTATTCTTATTTGAGGAAGAATAGACTCATCAACTCTTGATTCTGATTCTTCATTGGGAGTTGGTCTTGCAAAATCAATAGAAGGTAATACATTTTACTTCCCCTGAGCACCATCCATCATCCAATCTTGTTCTTCTAAACCAACTAGTTAAATATAATTACAAGATCCACTCCAACAGATCCATCTCTTACCTTTACTAGACTTAGTAATAAAAGGGACAAAATTCTTTCATAAGGGTAAAAAACCATATTTTCTTTCTTCTGGAAGTAGTGATTCAAATACCTTAACATATACCTACTGAAGTTCATCTTAATATTGTTTAAAAATAAAAATTGAACTTTCATATCAAGATAAATAACTTTCTCTAACTCAGTCATCCTTGGCACAATTCCAGACAGTATGAACTTCATCAAGACTCATTAATCAGCGTTGAGATCTCTTGTCATCATATTCTTGACTGTTCTGGTTCCAAAAATAGAAAACATTATATCCTATGATCTGTATTTCTCATCTCCCATGATTCTTAGATTGAAATAAATTCCCCCATCATTAGGAAAATTTAATATCTTAACAATTTTCACAAAAGAGATAAAAAAATCATCTTTATAAATCTTAGACATAACCGAATCTTCATCATTTCCAAAACTAAAAGAGGAATTTCAATATAACTCTTTTATTTATATATAAAAAACAAAAGGTGTATTACTATTTCCAAAAATGAATTCCGAACCTTGAAATATTATTTTAGACTTAAATGATATATTTTTTTGGTTCAACCAATCAAAATCAATTACCTTCCCTGGAATAAATTTCTGATATTTTAGTTGTCAAATAGGCTCACTTGGTCCAACTTCTTCAACTCTTCCTGAAGTTTCCATTTCTAAAGGTTCGAGGTTTGATGGTTAGACGGCTAGGGTTTCAGTGATCTTAAAGGAGAGACATTATGAAATTCAAGAGGGTGTGATGGAGTGTGAAGGATAATGGTAGAAGTCTGATGGTTTAGTTTTTGGTTTCGCAGGCTGAAGATGTTATGTAATCTTTTTAATTTTGAAAAGACAAATTATAAAAATAGAATACGAACAAAAATTTATTTAAACAAATAAATGAAATAATAATTTGACAAAAAAATTAACACAAATTAAAATAAATTAAAATTAATTAAAACTATAACAAAATTAATTGAAATAAATTGATAAATATTTATTTATAAATTAAATGAACCTAACTCCCCATTAATAAAATCAAAAATTGTAGTGGGAAGTGGCTTAATAAAAATATCATCTAATTGGTATTCAGTATTAACAAATTTTAAATATATATCCTTTTTAGGAACATAATCCCTTGGAAAATGATGACTTATATCAATAAGATTGGTCCTAGAATGACTTATAGTATTTTTTTTGAAATATTTATTTCACTAATATTATCACATAAAATAAGTATATTACTAAAACATAGTCCAAAATCCAGTAGAGTATGTTTCATCCACAACACTTATTCACAATAACTGCCAGCATAAACATAATCTACCTCAGCCATTGACAGAACTATAGAGTGTTATTTCTTACATGACCGTGATACTAAAGATTTTCCTAAAAAGTGATAGGTTCTTGAGGTTATTTTTATATCTAATCTACAACCTCCAAAATCAGCATCTAAATATTAAATTAAATTAAATTCCAAAGTTTTGGGGTAAATAAGGGATTGAAAAATATTTCATTTTAAATATATAAAAATTATTTTAACAATAGTAAGATGAGATTCTTTTGGGTTTGACTTAAATCTAGCACATAAATATTAAAAAAAATTATATTTGTTTTACTAGCAGTAAGATACAATAAACAATCAATCATACCTCTATATGACTTATTGTTAACTGGTTTTATAGCTTCATCCAAATAAAGTTTTATATGTGTACACATGGGAGTTGTATAGGTCTTACTATATTCCAATTTAAAATTTTTCAATAAATAAATAATATATTTTATTTGATTTAAAACATTTCCATAATATTTTTGATAAATCTAAAATCCTAAAAAGAAATTTAGTTTTCCCATCTTACTCATTTCAAATTCTTTTTGCATTAGATTTGAAAAATCATTACATATATTTTTATTTGTTGAACTAAGAAAAACATCATCAACATAAATTTTTACTAATAAAATATTATAATAAATAGTTCTCTTAAAAAGAGTACGGTATACTAATCCTATAGAAAATCAATTTTCCAACAAAAAGGAGATTAATCTTTCATACCAAGCTCTAGGTTCATATTTAAGGCCATAAAGTGCTTTGGTAAGTTTAAAAACATAATTTGGTCTATGAGGGATTTCAAAACCTAGGGGTTGTTCAACATATAATTCCTCCATTAAATAAAAATTTTAAAAAGAAAATTTAACATCCATATGATATAATTTAAAATTTATATGAGATGCATATGCTAAAAGAAATATAATGGATTCTAATCTAGTTATAGGTGAAAAGGTTACATCATAATCTATACATTCTTCTTGATTATATCCTTTAGCTACTAATATAGATCTATTTCTGATTATGTTCCCATGATCATCCTTTTTATTTCTAAAAATCCATTTAGTTCCTATTACTGGATAATATGACAATCTTTCTACTAATTCTGAAACTTCATTTCTTTTAAATTGTTTTAGTTATTATTTCATGGATAACATCCAACTATAATATTTTTAATAATCTTCAATATATTTAGGTTCTAACTAAGATAGAAAGGCAGAGAATTCAACTAGGTTTCCTACATTTCTTCTAGTTCTAATTCATGTGTCTTGGTCTCCTATAACAGTTTCTAAAGGATGATTCTTTAAGGTTCTAGACTATTTGGATAAGACACTTCCAGATTATTCAGTTTTATGTTCTTCTAAATTGGACTGAATTTTATTTAAATCATTTTCAAAATCATATTTAGGAGATTCAAGTCTCATGTAGTCAAATGAGTTAGTAATTTCATCTGTTTGAGCATTATCTTTAATAAAAGGTCTAGTTTCATCAAAGTTCACATGAATTGGTTATTCAATAATACCAGACTTTTTATTAAAAACTCTATATGCTTTATAAATAATAGAATATCCAAGAAATATTCCTTTATCAGCTTATGGACCGAATTTAACATGTTTTTCCTTAGTATTCAAGATATACACCTTGCATCCCATAAATTTAAAGTACTTTACTTTAGGTTTTTTGTTATTACAATGTTCATAAGGTGTATTTTTAATAATTGGTGTTATTAAAACTCTATTCATTATATAACAAGCTATTCTTGTAGATTCTTCCTAGAAATAGGTAGTAAGACTATATTTACTCAGCATTTTTCTTTCCATTTCTTAAATATTTCTATTTATTATTTCAACAATTTCATTTAGTTAAGGTGTTATTGTTGTAGATAATGTGTGTTTAATACCTAGATTTGAGAAAAAAGAATTAAATTCTTAATTCTCAAATTCTACACCATGATCTCTTATAAACGAAATTATTTTAAAATCTTTTTCATTTTTAATAATTTTTCAAAAGCTTTCAAAAATAGTAAATACTTCACTTTTGAGTTTTAGAAAATAAACCCAAGTAAATCTAGAAAAATCATCAACTAAAACATAAACATATAATTTACCATCCAAACTTACTACTATGGATGGGCCAAAAAAATCCATATGGATATGTTATAATGGTTTAGATGTAACAATTTTGTTAATTGATTTGAAAGATGATTTGAGCTATTTTCCGATTTGACATGCATCACAAAATCTATCATTTTCAAAATTAAGACTAAGTAAATAAAAAACTAACGGTTTCTTAGATAATTTATATAAATCACATATATTATAGTGCCCAAGTCTTCTATTCCAGATCCATGACTCATTTTTCTTAATAATTAAACAATTCACTTTTTGTTTTCATAAGGAATTTAGATCCAAAGTATAAATATTCTCAGTTATAGGTTCTCTAAACTTAAGTAGTTTATCTTTGAAAAATGAGCTGGAATTGTTAAAAAAACCAAAATAAAATCCATCATCACAAGGTTGAGAAATACTTATTAGGTTTTTCTTTATCCTTTATAAATATAATACTTTGTTGATTGATATAGTCTTTGGATATATAATAGTTCTAACTCCAACAATCTTTCCTTTTGTATTGTCACCAAAAGTGACCCATCCATTTAAGTCAATGTATGAGGATTTTATGAGTCTCTAATCATATTTATAGATTATACACTATCTATATACCATATATACTTTCTAATAATATGGTATTTTTCCTACAAAATCAATTAAACATGTGTTTGTTTTGGTACCCATATTTTCTTGGGTCCTGTAGTGTCAACGAGCAATGATCTAGGAATCCAGATCTACCTTATCTTTCCATAATTCATATTACATGCTTCAAATATATTTTTAGAAATAAAATCCTTTTAATACCACTAATTTTGGGATTTCTTAAATAATAGTTGTTATTGAAATGACCTTTTATTCCATATTAATAACAGTTAGAATTTTTTGAATATGGAAAAAAATAATTTTTATATAATTTTGATTTTTCACCCTTGATTACTATTCCAAATTTTTATCTTTTAATAACATTATTTCCAAGAATATCATTCTGAGAATTTTCTCCTTTTGTTAAAATACTTGCAACACTTTTTTAAGATTCTACTTCATCTTACATTTCTTTAATCATTTTTTCATGATCAATATAGTTTGTTGTAGATGAATTAAATTTTTCAATTAGATCTTGATGTTTCTTAAGAATTATGTCTCTTTCACCTAAAATAAATTTATGTATATTTTTTAATGATTTATGTTTCTTTGTTATAGAATCATATTTTCTATTCTATTATAGAACAATAAGTGGCTAATTTATAATTTGAACATCTATCATAGTGAGAGGAAGAAGAATAATAGGTCTATACCTCTTCTTTTTCCTAGACATAAAGCACATATTTGATTTTAGATTTTTTTGATCTTTTTATGAATTATTTTTTAAAGAGATACCACAATCTTTAGATACACTCCACATAGCTTTCATGGATCTTTTTCCTTTATTATCATAATATGCATTCTTATGGTATTTCTTTTATGCCCTTATTATTTCATATTTTAATTGGGGGTAGTCAGGTCTTATGTGACCTAACTTCTTGCATTCATAGCATGTTACTTCTCTAGGTTATCTTTCATCCTTCTAAAAATATTTCCTAAAGAATCTCTTTTTTCTTGTTTAATTTGGTGAATTTTCTGGTAAGTTGTGCTAGTTCCATTTCATAATCTGAGGAGTCTTGATTTTTTATTTTAACTTATTGTTTTTATTTTCTTTCTTTCTTCTGAGATGTCACATTAACGAACATTTTTTCCCTTTTTACTATAATATTATGATATTTATTTTCATCTTATATTTCTTCTTTATACATCATATATGTTCCAATCAGTTCCTTTATAGTCAAATTATTGATAGGTGGTGATTGTTGAATTTTTGTAGATATCCCATTCTATTTATAGGGTAGTACTCTAAGTAATTTCAATGATTGATCATATTGAATTATGGGATCTCCTAAGGCTGTAATATTATTGTCAATATCTATTAATCATCCATTCATTTGTGTGATAATTTCACAATCAAACATTCTAAAGGTGTCAAAATTTATCTTGGCAGTAATATACCTCATCTGTTTGATGTTTTTTATTACTTCATAAGAAATTGCAATAGTTTTCCACATCTCATAGGTAGTAGGAAATTTTGATACTCGATTGAATTCATTAGTTTCAAGTCCACAAATTATAGCATTTATAGCTTCTGAATTGATGTCATATTTTTATTCTGTTGTAGCATACCAAGTTTTTAGTTTTTCAGGAGTCACATAAGGAGTGATGATCTTCATATTGAATTTTAAGCCCATATTTCTCAAATAAATTATCATATGTGATTTCCATCATCCATAGTCGTCATAGTTAAAATATAGGACACGGACCATAAACATGCCTTATTTTGGATTAGTCATTTCCATCTATTTTTTATGTATCTTATTTTTTTAATATTTCTATATCATTATTAAAAATATCTCCTTCGATACCAATTTTTAGGTTGGAATAATAAAAATATACAGAAGAGGGGGGTGAATTGTGTCTTTTTGATAATCTTGATAGATTCTAGATTTTAAATCTCTTTGTGATTTATGCAGATGAGCATCATTTTCTTAAATGATAAGTATGATCAGAAGATAAATAGAAAGAATAAAAACAATAATTTTATAATGGTTTGGGGCATAAAGATCCCCTAGTCCACTCCACCAATGCTCTCTCTACGAGTTTGGTGAATTTTACTAGAAAGGTCCTCTAATCATAATACCTTTAAATGCATAACTGAGTGAAGGCAGTTGACACCTTTATAAGAAGTCTAAAATAGAGCCTTATTGTTCTTTTACAGGGAATTGGTTATCTTCAGATTTGATTTATAAACTGATACTCCACTATGACTGAGTTCAAGAAATCAATACTCCACTAAATAAAACAAGTTTTATTTTTGATGGCTCAAGTTTAACTTCACAGTTGTAGGAAAAACAATTGACAATAGATGGATCTTTTTCTTTAGAAAATAAATCCTTCAAGAAATAATAACTCTAAAGTGATCCAAGTTTCAATTGATCTTCAATAAAAGTAGAAACAAACAAACAATAGATCGAGTTAAAAATGTACATCTCCAAAGTGTAGCCTTTTCACAAAAATAATCGATCAATCGTTATAGAAACAATGTAAAAAGATATTCATAAGTATAAATTTGTATGTTTATTTCAAAAGAAATTGTGATATAATATATAAATTATATGTATTGATTCATAATTTCATATCCAAAAAAACTACATGATAGAACACAGAAATTCAATTTCAAATTGTTCAGGGGAGTCATAAATTCCCTTAAGAATATGATTTATTTTCTCTATTGAATATGGTCGATCAAAATGAGATTTTGAATTTGTCATAGAGAAGCTTTCAATTATCCAGAAATAATGTCAAGATTGTTGCATCAATAAATAATTATATTTCAATATTAAAACACCACAATTGAATAGAAAAACATAGGGTTCAACTGTGAGCGCAGGGTTCCTTTGCATACTGTAGGGTTCCTTTGCATAACACATGGTTCTTTTTATAGCATAGGATTCAAGAGTAACATTGGGATAAGAACCCATATGTTCATTCTTCTAGCATAAATTTGATTAACCATATGACCATTCATCAAATATAGGGTATGAACAGTGATTCCCGAATTCAACATTGATTTGATATTCCATATGTTTATTCAAATGTAGTGTTGTCAATCCATACGCAAACTGTTCAGTGTAGGGATGATAAACTAGACATACTATTCCAACCATAGGATTTATTCCTTACATTACACTTACCAATGTAGGGTATGAAAAGTGTTTCTAGAAACACTAAAATGCTTTCAGAACACTTTTAAGAATATTCCTTATGGATTAAAAATGTGAATATAATTCCAAAATATTACAAAGAATATTAATTCCCTAAAACTCACTTAAAGTAATATCATTATTAAAAAAAACAAGGGTATTTTTGAATATAAAAATTAATAATATTTATAGAGTATTATTGAGACAATACATTCCCAAAAAAGGTCATCAAGAAATTGATTACTGAAGTGATGAGAATAAGTTATATAATGACGTGAATGGAGAGAAATCTACATAGAATGCACCACCCACACTCCAGTGTTTCAAATGCAAGGAGTTTGAGCATTATGAAAATCAATTACCTAATCTAAAAGCTAATATGTATGACAATACATAACAACCTATGAAGGGAATTTACAAAGGTAAAGCTTATTAAATCATAATGGATAAATTAAATCATGTTAATTAGGGCACATTTTCCCTCCCCTCCTTAGTTGTGAATTTCATGTCTGGTTTTGTATGAGTGAGACCTGTGAAAATATTATTGTTAATACTTTATTTAAGTTTCATTTGATTATCTCCCTCTATAAAAATTTTTTAATAATGAAATCACATTTGATATTCTATCAGTATAAGGTTGAACTCAATCTTCCAATGGAAATGTTTTTATATAATATAAGATCTTATTTAAGGAATAAAGGGTGAATTATTTTTTGGAAGCATATATGTCTCCAGGTAAGATTAACTTAATAGTTATGGATACCATCATGGATTCATGATTTTAAGGTTGATAATATGTTCAAAGTCATTGAAACCCATTTTGAGGTTTTATGTGATGATAATTTATCAAGATTAAGGATATTTTAATTGAAACATATGGAAATAAAAACCTTTGGATTTATATAGTTATTTGAAGAGTAATTCTTGTAAAATATATGATTAAATGTATTAGAAATATTTAGGGTTTAATGTATATTTGATGTCAAGATAATGATGAGTTATAGTCAATCACTCTATGAAGTCACCAAACTTCATTGCTATTAGTGAAGATTCTATTTTTTGATCCATTTTTTCATAATATACATCAAAGAAGTGGCAAGGTTGTATGGAATACAACATTAAATTGTATTTTATAGAAATATGGAGTTTACATAAAAGTTTTAGAAAAGTAATCATCAATCTATTGATAAAGAGTTGAGTTTCATCACTATATATCATCTTCAGATAGATGGTTAGTTTGAGAGAATAATTCAAAACCTACAGGATATTTTAAGATCTTGTTCTATGGATTTAAAAGGTGGTTGGGATAAAAACCTTCCTTAAGTTGATTTTTATTTAAAAAATAGCTTTATTTTGAGTATTCAAATAGATATTTGAAACCCTTTATTGAAGGAAGTGTAGAACTCCAATGTACTGGAATGAAGTTGTAGAAAGAAAGTTATTGGGTCCTAAGAAAGATAATGAGATGGTAAAGAAGGTTAGAGTTATTCATCAATGTTTAAGTACTGCACAAAGTGGATATAAATTTTATGATAATAATTGTTGAAATGATCTAGAATTTGAATTTGGTGAGAAGGTTCTTATAAAAACTTATCCATTGATGAAAGAAGGAAAAAATAAGCACCAGGTATATCAGTTCCATTAAAATACTTGATCATATCGGGAAAATATCTTATCATTTGGTGCTTCCACCGAACCTCTCTCAAGTCCATGATGTGTTCCATGTATCTCTTCTGAAGAAGTACATACTTGATCCATCACATGTACTAAAATCAGATATCATACCGTTGGATAAAGATATTTCTTATGAAGAACAATCAGTAGAGATTCTGGATCGTACAAATAAAGTTAAATGAAACAAGACCACTCACTTGGCTAATGTTTTTTTAGAGAAACCACCAATTTGAGGACGCTACATGGGAACCTAATGATGTCATGAAGCAGAAGAATCCTTATATGTTTGTATCTAATTGATTAATTTTGAGGGATAAATTTATTTTAAGGGGGTATAATTTAACACACCAAGGTTTTATGGTATTTATCTTTTTAAATTTAATCTCTTCGATAACTTATGTTGCATGGAACACCAAACTTAAACGAACTCCAAAATATGATTATTTTAACATGACTGTTATAAAATATTTGTTAAATTGGAGAGTGAGAATAGGATTAACTATATTATGAAATATTTATTAATTTCATATTGAATAAAAATTTATTTATGCTTAGTAAATAAACATATAATTTTTAGTAATGTCATTTTGTTCTTCAAATATACATTTTCTTCAAAAAGTGATATTTATTGCTTTCTACAAGAAAATAAATATAATTTACTTTTGAAACTTTTATAAAATGTATATTATGAAATGAAAATAATTTTTTATTCATCATGTCAAAATTATCTTAGGATGAATTTTTATACTTTTCTAAAAAATTTAATTTTTCAGCGAATAGTAAAAAAATACTATTTTTTATAAAACCCTCATTTTCTTCATATTTAAAAGTCATTTTAAGATTCTAAATTTATATAAAATTAAATTAAGTACTTTTTTAGTTATATATAATCTAATTAATTACATTTAAACAACATTTATACCTTATTTTTGTATAATTATATTTTTGGGATTAAAAACACATTTTTCTAAAAAACTATTTTTTTTGCATTTTGACGATTTACTTTTAAATTTTATTTTTCAACTTCTGTGTCTTAAATTTTAAAAATTTATTCCATATTTTTAATAATGAGTTCTAAATTATTTCATAAGTTCATTTTCTTTTTTTGTCATAAAAAAGTTACTGTGGTAAAAAATGATTTACCGTAGCATAGGTAAAATAATGGAATGGGTTAAAGTTAATAGGTAAAAGATTAAAATACCTAAAAACTACAAAATTAAATGGGTGTTTTATGTTTTTCTTGACCTTAAACATCCATTAAAACATTAAATATCACCCAAATTCATTAGAATTAATTCCACCCAATTGTGGTTAGCTTTAAATATAAAATAATCATTATTTAATTACTTAAAACCACTCCTCCTCAAGTATAAATACCAATCATCACCACTTAAATTCTCCTCAAAAGCATTAAAGATTTTGAAGTATATTATAAAACCTCTCCTACGCACTCTCCCAATGTCCATGTTCTTCTGGTCTCACACAAATATAAATTCCATGTTCCTTAAGAGGTCCTTCAAGGAGGAGATATTCAAGTGGTAGCTTTCTCAAACAACCTCTCTTAATTTCTTTTATTTTTCTTCCTTATCTTCACATAATTCATCCATAAAATAATAATAAATCTAGTATCATTTATATACTATAATTTTTTATTTCTAATGTAATATCTTCTATCCAACCATTTTCTCATCTCCTCTTATTCAAAGAAATAAAATCATTGCACAAATTATGGTGGTTAACCGTCTCCATGGATATTGATTTTTCATTTTCCATTATCCCCTTCAAGGCTAGTCATAAAAGTATTATTTTGGTGAAATAATATTTTAATAGGTATATTAAAACTTATTTCATGGTATGTACCTAATATATATAGATAATATTAAATAAAAAAACTAGATTGTGATGGTTTAGAAAACAACTAAAATAAACTAAACATTTATCGTTAATGTTTTATTAAATGAATCATCCTCATACTAGAAATAAAAATTATATATGGGACCTTTTAAACTTATGGAATTAAATTAATACCATTTAATTTCACTTTTTAGTTTTATTTATATTTTACAAGAAAATCCATAATTATACAGAAAGAAATCGACCATGAAACCATGAAACAAACACACCAAGAACAATTAAAATAATGAAATATTATTAATGAATGAGTGTTAAGATGTTATACAAGTATAATATAAGGTATTATAAATATTATTATGGTTATTAAATGAATAAAAAACATTTTTTATACCTTTATATATGAGTTTAAAGTATGTAAAACTAAAGGGAAGAGTGAGGTAAGGGTTTCTTGTTTCACTTTTACTTCTTTGAGATATTTGCCTTATTCCCCACTTATTTATTTAGTGTAGTGTATATTCTTCACTTTGATATATCATAACATTAATCTAATTATCTTCATGGTATTAAATTTTTCATTTTATAATTATTAATTTTTTAGGGCATACAATTCAACTGACTATAAAGTGGTAAGGGATTTCTTAACTCAATTTCCATTCATTGGGTAAAACTTCTACTTCATTGATTATGCCTTGTTAATATTATCTGTGAGATGGATTCTAATTATATTATTCTGAATTTACAATTGTTTTATGTGGATTTAAATATGATAAAAATAATTGATTCATTCTATAAATTCTCACTTCAATGATATGATATTTGTAAGGGAATTTATTTTAAAATTATATTTTTAAAGTTTCCCTTAAAAATCTATTTTTCTTTCACATCCATGTTTTCTAAAATTATTTCAAAAAATGTTTTTACTATTATATTATGATTGTTTCAATTCATTTTTACTCATGTTTTATTTTTCACAAAATGTTTTTAAAGGATTCTCTTTATCATTTTCTAAATGTGGTTCTTTGTGACATTTCTAAAAAAATACAGAATGAGTGATTTTTTAACTTAAAAAGTATAAGTGGATTTGATGAAAATCACAAATACTTAATGATTTGTTGTTTCCAATATAATATTACATATTTATTTTCAAAAAAAATATTTTCCTTTATAATTTCATGTCTATTTAAAAATAAATGGTTTGGAAATGGAAATGTTATTTTTTTAGAATTATTTCAAGTGATATTTCAAAATTGTTTTTCATCTAAGATAAATTTATTTGATGTTACTTATGCTTTAATGGGGATATTATTCAAGTATAATATCCTTATTTTTTTATGTTTGGTTTATGTTTATGATGGCATGATATATATTAAACTCATTTCTTTTCCAGTGGTTATGTTATGATGAAATATTTATGAAACCCAATTTCTTTTCATGGGTTTAGATGTGATTTATATTATTATAACACACATATATATGGTATTAGTTATATGATGGGTGGTATATATATATCCCACTAATTAATTGTGTAATAATTTATATCTTGTGAGATAGAAAGGATTGGAATGTGGAGTGAACCTAGTTTGATAGGACAGAACTAGAACAAGGATTGAACTCTGTTCAGTAAGATATGACTGAAATAAGTACGATAGAACTGGAATATGGATTGAACTTGATTTAATAATACATGACTACAATAGGAAGTGAACTTGGTTTAGTAAGGGAATTTTTCCACTATGATGGTCTTTATAGTGAACCTTGAATACTATGATGGTTTGGGGAGTGAACCTATTTCACTATGAGGAAAGGGCTGCCACAGGGGATTATGGTGTGTCCCACCCAGGAGGTGTATCCGCCCATATAATTTCAATGAATATGTGTATGGCACAATTTCATGTTATGATTTTATTTCTTATATACCTTGATTGTTTTATTATTTATGTCTTATAAATTTCCAAGATTTATTTCATGACTCAAGATTATGTTTTTTGATATGCAGGGTATAATTTTCAATTTTTATGTTTATGTTCTATACCCTTATGATCATGTTATTCTTATTTAATTTCTGATATCTCTTATTGTTACCCTTACTGAGCATCTAATCTCACCCTTTATTATGTTTATGTTTCCATAGGTTATGAAGAATGTTTTTAAGTTGGATATGTCTAAGAAGGGTGTTAGATGTGAATGTTTTTGGGAGATGATATACATTATTATGAACCAATTATTTATGTTTTAAAGTTTTTAAATACACTAAACCCATACTGTTCTAGTGCGCTTTTGATATGTTATGTAATAAAATTTCTTCTATTTAGATTTAATGTCTATGCATGAAAAGAATGGGTCATTATAGTAAATTGGGTAATTAAGGTTAAAAATAAAATGAAAATGACTAAAAAAGGACCATAACACTTGCCTTTATCCTATTGGGTGAGTGGAGTTCGGCCATGTCCATCCAAATTGAAATAATATGTCAACTTAGTGCCATATTTCTTTGATTTTGACCATTATAATATTTAATTAAAAGATAAAGTTAAAGATGTCACATTCTTTCTTTTAATATCTATAATATTATGTGATAGGGATAAAAAAATTATGGTCAATTATAAATGGTTATTTTAAAGATAATTATTTTTTTATCATGGAAATTTATCTCTATTTTTTATTTATTAGATAATTACTTTAAATGTTTACGCAATTCCGACATAGTATTTATTCAATTAATTGAAAAATAAAATTAATGATTCTAAAAATATTAAAATTAATATTATTTTAATTAATTATTGTATTCCCCAAATTTTTTAGATAAATAAAACATTTTATGGATGATTTAATGTATTATATTCTAATTCCACTTCTGTCATGTTGTTTTCAATTTCAAATTATAAGAGTAGTTTCAAAAATGAAATTAATGACATTTTATAATAAATAATATTTTATTAAATGGTTTAAAATTTAAAAAATCACACATTTGACCAATTTATTTGTATATGGTTTAAAATATGAACCATGAGACTTTTATGGTCCAATTTTCCTTTTATATAAACTATCTTGACCCATAAAGAGTAAAAAACTTTGTAATCACGATAATCGTCAAAAGGGTTAATAGGGGGTTAAAATAAAAAGATAAGGGTGAAAACATCACCTAAACTTGTAAAATTTTTATTTTATGAGAGGATGTAGACTCATAATCATATTATATTCTAATTATATAAATTTATATCTATTTTAACATGATAAATAATTTATATTAATTTAATACATTAAGAAATTCTAAGACTGCCTCTGCCCCCTTTTAAAAGGGTACCTATTATTCTCTTTTATTCACACCTCAAAAGCCTTTTTTTAGAAAATACCTACCCAAATAAATTAATTAAATCCCTCCCCACGTCTTAGATTCTTTGTTTTAATCATAAAACCAACCTAATAAGGCTTTCGGTGTAAACCAAAGAGGTTGTCTGAAGAAGATGTATAGTTATTAACCATGATTTTTTTTATTTCTTATTCCACATCCTTCAAATATTCTTCAAACATGATGAAATAATAACAAAATAATCTTAAATATACTTATATTTTATCATGTTAATGGAATAATCTATATCCATCTCTACTTCCATCAAATGGGCAATGAAAACATTGTTCATGTGTACATATAGACTACCACCTCCGTAAAGTGTTATGTTCAATTAACACCTCTCATGGATGGTTATAATGATGGATTTAATGTATATATATGATATTCATATCATAATTATCATTATGTAAAAATTAATATATTTTATATTTTATTACCTTTCCATTCATTGAAAAATGATAATGTCATTTGTGTGTATGTGTTGACAACCACCTCCACAAAAGTGATGTGATTTGTTTTTCATCACCGTATTACATAGATGATATATATAAGTTTATTTAAAGAAGTAATATGTTATTTATGATATCATGATAATTATTTAAAGATAAAATAATACTCACCATCTTTCCATTATAATATTTGAAAAATGGATGCATTACTCATGCATACATACGACCTACCATCTCTATGATTGCAATATAGTTCATTTTTCATAACCATATTTCATAGTTGGTTTTCAAATTATAATTTATTTATAAAAATAATAATTAAATCATTATTATTATTATATATATAATGGAATAATGACACTATTTATCATATTTAACATACTGAATATCATTAAAATGTCTGACATGAACTTAAATGATTCAATAATTGAATATAACATGGAAATAAAAAAAATAAAAGGAATAAAAAACTTGAAAAAGGTTCTTAAGCAAGTAATTAATTAACATAATTTTATTATCTAGGAAGATAAATAACGTACATGATGAGTCAGACTCAAGGTAAGAAACACTTTACTTTAAAAACCTCATTTTAAATGTTTGAATGATTTATTTTCTAAATATTTCTCTTCCATTCCCATATTCTTTATATTATTTTATAGATTTATTTATATGGACATAAATGAATTATAAAGGAAATTTTATTTAACTTTTTACTTTATTTAAAATGTTTTCCAAAAGGAATATTTTTACGTACTTTATACAAAAGGTTTTGACTTTCTTAAAAGAGAAAAGGAATGCTCTATTTTAACATATACATATACAAAATTAAAATAAGGGTTATTGTAATGGTTCTATTAATATGATATCCAAATACACCAACATGACTTTTTTATTCTTGATACTTATTTTTCATGGAAATAATTTTTTTTAAAGGTGATCTAATGATCTTTCTAAAGGAAGGATTGTACCCTTTTAGGGAAATAAGGTATGTTTTTAAGAAAGTGTTTTCATGGGTTCTCGTATTTTCTAACAAACTCTTATGATTATATTTTTTCCTTTATGTTTTATTATAAAGAGTTTTATGAAAAAAATTGGACAGTAAATTTGATTTCATGAGTAAGTAAACAATTATTTGAGCTAAAAGTTTATTATGTCAAAGGAAAACTCTCTTTTATAAACTCATATTTTCAAAATGACTAACTTTTTTCTTTATTTATTTTATATTTCCCTTACTATGATTTTTTTCATATCCCACATTTTAAAATGTTTTTAATAGGGTTTAAGGATTAGAGTGAACAAATTATAATTCATGTTTAAAATTTTAAAGATCTTTAATTAAAAGAAAACACGTTTTAAAAAAAAAATTATTATGGAAAAAATGGATACAAAGAGGAAGTATCCAACATGTATTCTATGGATTTTTATTTAATATTTATAAACAAATTATCTAAAACTCTAAACATATATATAACCTCAAAATGAAAGAAATTTAATTATTTTATAAAAAATGAAATTATAGATTAAATAAGGATCAAGTCCTTATAAATTACCTCCATTGTCACATGAAAGATTTGAAATACTTCATGTTAATAGGGATATTTGAATGTCTTCCATATAATTTTCATAGTGACATCACATTCATTAAATAAGGATCTAAGTTTTATCAATTCCATGTTAATGGAATTTTTTATGATTAGATATATCTTCTTCTCTTATTTTTATATTCATTGGGAATTATAGTGATCTTTCATCAATAAAACTCATTTATCTCTAATCCATACATAGAAAAAAACATAAAAAATTTATTTGAATCATATAACCTTATATTAAACATGGAAACCATATATATATATTCTTTAATCAATCTCCCAAACTAAACATTTAATAAATATGATGTTTCTATATCTTTAATATCTTTTAAGATTGATCTACATGTAATATCTATAAATACATAGTCAAGTGTGTCCATTTAAGTAAAATTAGAACTGAAAAATCTTATTATTCAAGATCCAAGATCATATAAAATATAAATATTCAATTTTCATTCTTATCACCCAAACCATGGTGTGTTATTTACTACCGTGTCATGGTTTCATTAGTCAAATGTTGAAACTAAAATATTCTATTAGTCATTGTTATTTTCTCCACAAATTTTTTCTATTTCCATATTTTAAAATTCACCAAGACGAACTCACCATGAACATTTCTCAATCACCATGAAATGGCTCTTGATTTTAGTTTCTAGGATTTACTCCTCTTGTAAAACAATATTTTGGAAACACTTTTACCTTATCTAATATATTTTTTTCATTAAATATACTTGGATAAAATTTCATTATTATACTAATGACCTCATGGATACCAATTATAACATCTCAAATCTAATAAACACTCCAATAAAAATATAGTGGTATTTAATTCATCAAATAGTATATATAGATTGTGAAAATTTTATTCATAAAAATATCTCCCACCATTTTTTTATCCTCTATGTGCATGGAAACTAAATAATTTTCAATTGAGATCTTGCAAAGAACCTTATTAAAAAATCTTGTTAAATATATATTCATTCAATCCACTAAACCATAACTTCACACATGTAATTTTGAATTTGTGCCAATGTGTTTATATATCATATGGATTCTTTGATTAACTATAAAAATTGTTGCTAAAAAAACCATGACCACTAACCATGAAATGGTTTTATGTTTTTTTAATAAATTTGTATTTTAATATTTCTAAACTTCACTATACTTTTATTAACTCCTCAACACATCATTATCAATTTTTAATTATGACTCCAAAAGTCCATAAAAATAACTCCAATTGAGTTAACATATTATTTTTAACTTTAATTCAAAGGTTGTATGTATAGTTTTAATGACATATTCTTAATCATTTAATCAAAAATTACTTTCACAACATTATTCTAAAACCTCATAAAAGGAATCCAATCATGTATTAATGTATTCTCATTGATATTTAATGTGGTGCTTACACCAATATATATTCATGTTATTCTATTCTATTATTTAATGTTTAAGTAAAATTATATTCTTTATTGATAAAAATCACAATTATTTTATAAAAAATCCAATAGTCATTTATAATCATATCTATAAAAAAATCTAACAAAAATACAACCAATTATTATAATAATATCACAATGCTCATCTAATTCAATCAACCAGCCAACCTCAAACTTGGAGACACCTCGATTATCTCAAATACTATATTTATATTTTTTATTCATGATTCTTTGATGAAATCACATCTCTTTATTTTATAAATTGTTATCAATAAATTCAACACTCAAACAACCCTTGGTTGTAACTATCTCCCCCTTTATAATTTTTTTGTCAACACTACCATAAATACGTCTTTTATAAAATATTCAAAAATATATTATCCTCGACCCCTTTATAATTATCTATAAATAAATCATTATCTTATCAAATTTTAATATGTATTTATGGATCCTATTACCCTTTTAATAACAATTCAAATGTTTGTAAAAATCATCCTTTTATTCTCTAAATAAATTTAGTAAAACTCAAAGTCATTACTACTTTCAAATCCAAATGTTTAAATAGGTAAAAAAATACCATTTTTTGAAAATATTACAAATAATAAATTATATTATCAATCATTAACTCTATTCCTATAAGATTTATATTCAATATAGGAAACAATAATACTAATTTTGAAACCAAAGTTTTCATTAACATTTATATGTTATATTTAAAATAATGTTTCTCTTTAATATATGTTATCAGTAAATTTATATATCCATTTTCAAACAATTTTTTATACCACTAAGATTATAATTTAAAATTATATTAGAATTATACAACTTGTAAATTATTCCATGTATCTATTATAACAAATAATTGGTAGTGAAATGTTTATACAAAAATTCAATTCAAGTTTAAATGGGATGTATTTTTATTAAGCAAGAGAATGCCCTAAAATTAATTGTTTTTTCTGTATCTCATGATAATTATGGGTTCATTTTTAATTTTAGAATAAATAAGGAATTTAGTTTCCTAAAACCTTTATTTTGAAGAATTTTTACTTAAAAGAGTATTATGTTTCATTTTAGATGAATGAAGTTGATATTTTATTATTTTTGGTCAAGTTTTATAAGGCATGTCCAAACATGAAGATGGATTGAATTGATCATGCAGTAAAAATTCATGATGTACAATCAAATTCATAAAAGACCAAACTAGATTATGTAAATGTAATAGAGGTGACCACAAACCCTTGGGAAATTTAATCATGAAGAAGACCATAGCTGAACATGAAATGATCATATATGATTATGAATACTAGATTCAACTAATCCCAACAAAAAAGTGACAAAAGCTTACCTTAGGTTTCTAAAATTATTTAAAAATATACTTATGTGAAATCTATGAATAGAACATAAAAATTTAGGATACATGTCACGATCCCATGAGGAATAAAACTTTAGTTGTTTAGGGTATTTATAGAGAATATTTTGTTTATGGGATATGGGGAAAAAATTCTACATGAATGGATTTAAAGAAATAATATGGGAGAACTCAAGACATGTGTCATGATCATTGATTACTTGACTAAAAAAAGAATATTAAAATCTATGTTTATCCATGTGAGAAGATATAATTAATTATTTAAGTGTCCAAATTATAGGTGCAGACTGATGAAACACCAAGAGGGAAAATATAGAGAGCCTTCTAGATAGTTTGAAGTGCATAAAAGGTGAAAAGGATATTTTAAGAAAAATTCATGATGAGGGATGAGATAAGGGGTATATATAGGAGAATCTATTCAATCATTTATTCATGGATATAATTATTTTGTATTATATTTATATTATGATTTTCATCTAATTTTATTAGGTAGATAATGATTTATATTGTTTGAGAAATATTTTTACCATTATGCTATTTTTACTTGAGGATGGTTAATTTATTCTTCTCAGCCTAGATTTTCCATGAGAGAAACTATTATTAAAATTTGGTTAAATCACATATAAGAGGAAAAATTTAATCATATATTTCCCATGGAATATATATATTAAATCATTGAATTATTTTTGATGATATAATATAGAATAAACATTTATGAATCAACAAATGGTTTTCTTTATGAATATACATTAAATAGATTTTCAATTCTCTCCACATTATTAATTATTTAACCTATAATTGATGAATCTACTATAATTTTTTATTGGTTTAGTAATTCGTTAAGATTTTTTTTAAAATAATAGAGATCCTTAGTATCAAATATAATTATTCATGATTCTCCCTAATAAATCATTTCTCTTCCCTAATCTTACATAATTTTTTAACCTCCCAATCTATTTAATTTCATTAGTTTTAATCCATTACTTTAATATAGTATTTTTTAAACCATCATCATTAATTTATCTTATTTTTGTTTTATTTTCCCTAAAATGTGTTAAAATTGAATATTATTCAATCAATAAATGTGATTTTACCCTCCACCATTATAATTTTTATTATAGTGAGAATATTTATAATTTTTTTGTAATTCCATGTCAATAGACAAAGATCATAATTTGGATTTTTTTTAAAGCAAGGTGTTGACATATTCATTATATTTTTCTTATTTTTAATTGATTTATTTAACATTTTATGTGTTTTTATAATTACATTTATAATAAAAATTCATCTAATTATGAACTCACTCCACTAATTCCTAAAATTGAAGTCATTTTAGTTCTCTTATATTTAATCAAAGGGGTAGTTATGGATATAATTAGGGATAAAGTGGTTAAAAATATTAAAAAAACCAAATATGTAACTTTGATTTAAAAATTTTAGGATTGAGAATATTGAGAGGAATATGTTGATTGAAATACAACTTTATATAATATTAGTAAATTTGTTGTGAATTAAACTATATGAAATATCTTGGATCTATGATCTTAAACAATAAATTTTTTCATTACTACCCATATTTAATGGAATGGTTGGTGAGTATGCTATCACTTTCATTAGGGAATTCCATGATAGTGTAACATAATTATCTCTACAATGTCTCATTGAGGATGATCTAAGTATGATATTTTTTTCTTATTTTCTAAACAATAATGTGAGAAACTACTTTTTAAAATGTAATATAAATAATTTTGACACATATGAACACATATATAATTCCTTTTAATGAAATTTATTTAAAAATATTGATTAGTGAAATTAGAAATCAAATCACTGGAGTCATGGAAGATCAAAGAGATATATTTCATAAATCTTGGGATAAGTTTAAGGACTTACAATGGTAATGTAGCCATCATCAGTTTCCTTCTCACAAATTAATAGAATTTTTCTATGATGGGTTACCCCCTTCATGTGAAATCCTTTTTGATCAAGATACTATATAAAATTATATAAACATGAATGATGAGGAAATTAGATAAATATATAAAACTATTTTATTGAATTCAAAACAAATGACTTGGAGAATATGGAGAGTTTTTAAGAGTGAAGTTACTTAAGGTCTGTGTTAGAGATATTCCCCAAATATAATAAATAATATGATGTTTTTATCTATATCATAGTGTTCAATATAAGGCAAGGCATACTGTGAAATATACTTTAATCAAAGGAATATCACATTCCTTGAAATGGATATTGTTAGGTGTGGTATAATAGACATTGTACCACTCATTTTGGCATGTCATAGAGTATGATATGACCATATCATAGTAAGATGATATATCAATTATAGACTATGATTGGTAAGGTAGTATAATGTTAAAATTTAATGTTCAATAATCTTCCACATATGTATTTCATTGATCATTGATGTTTCATATGATGAAACACATAAGATATTAAATGATGAATTTAAGTGTAAAATGCATGCATGCACTCATATGAGGGTTAAAATGGTTTTTAACCATACACATTACTCTTAAATTACATAATGTTCAAGTAAATGAATGGAAGGGTCAAGTAATGTCCTTGAGGCTTATATAAAGAGGCCTAAGTCCATAAAAATGACAACCCAAAACTTAAATTGAAACTACTCACTAAAGCTATGTTCCCTTTCTTCCTTTACCCTAAGAAGTACTAGAATACCATGGTCAAAAGGGGAATCTTACCCAAGTATTGGGTGATTCATTACCCTATGGATACACTATGTAAAATAAAACCACCAATTTTTTTATTCTTATTGATATTTATTTAGCTCATGGTTGAGGACTGGAGATTCATCAAATATCGATGCATGATTTTAGTTTCATATCATGGAGATCATGTTTTGTGGTTTCCTTTTCCTTTATTACTTGAGTAAGTTTTATTTAATACTAAAAACCCATCAATGTTATTAGAGATATGGTTAAATAACTAAATTGTTCCAAGGAGTCTCATGCATGAACGTTTGATGAAGTGAGACTCTCCACCCTGGCACTCCAATACTAATGAAAATAGTTAAATAGCCCAAAAATTGGGGCAATGGAGTGCTCTAATAGGTTCATATGGATGTCATATATGATGTATTAATATTAGGGAATGAGTTCCTTCTCATCTGTGGTATCAGAGACTTTCTATGCTTCTTTTATTCTTGAAATCATATTGAAAGTAAAGATGAAATGGATATCATATTCTTAGTTATAAGAAATGATATAGATTTTGTGTTTTGGTATATTTTATGGTATATGATATCCTAAGAAACAATTTGAGCATGCCATATGTTATGGGATATCATATCCAACGACACAATTTAAATTATTTGGTTCTAATATATAGTAATGTATGATTTGGGGAGGCATGTAAGATGATAGTGGTGATCCACATATTTAAAACAAAGCATCGTATCGCCTTAGCGATAATGGTGCATGTCATAAAATACAACTCCCAATCATAAAATGTGATATCACTAGTCACCCTTACCTATCATATACCATGGTATAAGTTTAGAACTATATCATAACTTATGATATAATGTTTGTTGTAAAATATGGCATTGTAGAAAAATGTGATTTTTCATATTTTTTGTTATAAATTGAATTAAAAATTTATAAATTGTTTATAAT
Organism: Viscum album; assembly: GCA_963277665.1. NCBI lineage: Eukaryota > Viridiplantae > Streptophyta > Magnoliopsida > Santalales > Viscaceae > Viscum > Viscum album. The sequence continues at coordinate 1,070,264,805 of OY728127.1, read as the reverse complement.
GATATGAAGAGGTATTTTTAGATATTTGTTTAATTTATAAAGAGTTTATAAATTAATTAATTATAAAATGCTAATAATTAGTCATAAAAAGTTATTAAATCAATTAATAAATAAATATCATGAATATTATTTTTTAATATTACACACCTCTAATATTAATTTTAATATCATGAATATTACACACCTCTAGTATTAATTGAATTAAATGCTTATGATATTTTTAATTATTTTTTAATATTAATTATTGTAAAAGTTATTAATGTCATGAATATTAATTGTTTATATGGAATGATTTTAAATTTATATATAAAGTGTTTATATATAAATTATAAGGTAATTTATAAAGTGATTATAAATTACAAAAATAAGGAAAAATATAAAAAAAATTATATAGAATTATGAATTGTTAATAATTTCTAATCTAAAATGTTCAAATTAAAAATCCTTTTATGATAAATTATTTTAATCATTTCAAAAGAATTTTTGATAATTGATATGATCAAGGTTCAAATAATTGAAACTATTTGATATTTTGATTATAAAAAATATTTAAATAATGTATAGATTTTTTAAATATAAATTTTTTTTATTACAATTAAATATCATATTCTATATATAATTATAATATGAAGGAGTTAATATTAGAAATTAATATTTAGTGTTTATATTTATTTGATTACTGATTTTCCATAAAAAATACTAAATAATAAAGTTCTTATAATTAATTTATTTATGAATTGTTCATAAATGTTTATCTCATGTGTAAATATATGAAACAATAATTAATTTAGTGTTATTCCATGTATTTATTTGATATAAATGTTATATTATGAATGAATATATGCTTTAGTTTCAAGTGTTAAACTGCTTATATAAATTATCATACATGCATTTAAAGAGTTACATGCTAGGTTTGATAATTGGAAATTGATTTAGAATTATTTTACCTTTAATTTGGTTTTTTATGAGTTATGATATTTTAATTATAGTGTAAACATATTAGGTGTAATAATTGTGACAAAATTGAAATATCTCTTGAGTATTGAACTATGGGTAGTGGGGATTTGAGATAGACTCCTCACTATCCTAGGAGATTAGGCTCAGTCTAAAAAAGTGAGGGTTGACTATCTATCACACCATTATAACCCTTGTGGGGATTGTTAATTTCATATGATTCAAAAAATTTACATGAAAGGGTTTCATATAACTTATTCATGTTATACATTTGGATATGTGTTAATATAATTGTCTTTTAATTTGGGTTGACAACACAAACTATGGGATATATAAATAGTTATACATCAATATGGTTTGAACATGTTGATTTTATTAAGGAATAAGGATTCCAAACGAAAAAATTGGAATATTACATATATCTAAAGGTAATATATGAGATATGATGGTGAGATATTAAAAAATACATAAAAAACTAAGTGTTAGATTACTTTCAAAATGAACACCTGTGAAGACCTCAATCATCTAACTAGGTTAGTTCATAATAAAAATGGGTGCCCAAGGATTCTATTGTGTAAGGAATAGTGGAAATGGATAACCCCAATAGTTAGGTAACTAAATATTACTACGAGTTTTGGGTTACACTTAGCTATGAAAGCCTATGAGATAGGATACCAGTGTAATAATTTTGAGTTAATCCATATGATGGATTAGGATAAATATGTATCCTCTCAACTATCCAAGAAACATATTAGATATAATTAGCATGATTTCATTCCTAAATAACCATGTTCTGATAGGAGCACTAATGGGGAATGATTTCTTAGTGAAATGTTGATCTTTGACCACTAATGGATATAATTCAACTCAAAATGGGCCATCATTTTAATGAGAGAACATTCAATAATTTTTTTTATTAAATTAATGTAGAACATGATAGTCATATGATAAAAACATATATTTTAGATAGATAGAATCATCATTATCAAACATGAATTTGAGATCAATATTATATAAAGATAAGATTAATGGAAGAAAATTTTTAGACTAGTATAGAAAATTAAGAATCATTCTTATGAAATAAGGAAAATTTTATATGTTAGAGAAACCCCTTCTTAAACAACCAAAAGATGAAGCTATTCAACCAATGGATCTGAACGATTCTGATAATATTTTTATTTTTTTGATATCTATACTCTTATTATTATGTCCATTGAGCCTATGTTGTATGAGAAACATGAGAACATAGATGCATTAAATATGATAGATAATATGAAATGAATCTACCAAGAATAGGTTAAACATGATAGGTATTAGGTTTTAAAGTAATTGTTTAAATTTAAGATGTTTGAAGAACATTATTCTATACTCATGTACTCAATATGATGAGGTATTCTAATGACTTGGAGAGGTTGAGGTATCTATTAAAGCTTAATCTATATATATAATTTATTATATAATTTCTCATGAATGTTTCTGATAGTTTATTGTAAATATAAATATTAATGTGTTCAATAAAATTTTAATCAATATCCTCAATATGTTTAGGATAGCTGAGTAGGACATGGGATGTTCAGGATCAAGTGCTTTATTAAAAAGGAATTTCTAATAGAGTTTCTTCTAATATCTAGTAATTTGAAATATAAGGTAGGGGTTAGTAAATATGGTAATTTCTTATATTATGTAATTATTGGATATTGCAGATATTTAACATCATGTATTATGTTATAGAAATAAATTATTATATTTTTAAGGGATTATGATACATAATACACATTAAAAAATTATTTTTAATATGTATAGAAGTTCAAAATTGATGAATATTTAATGGTTAATGATTTATGTTTTAATTCAAGTGGTTGAGAAAGATTCTTTACATCAAGGATTTGGATGAAAATATTACTTCAAAGCTTATATAGATCAATAATAAAAATGTGTATTTTAATACTATTTTCTCTTATATGATAAGATATTTTTGTAAACAATGGTTGTTTAATGAATAATATAATATGATTTATTCAACACACATGGTTGTGATTTGATCAATCTTTAAAACATTACTTGAAAAGGATAAAATGAAAATAATGCTTTATCTAGGATAAAATGGTGGTATCAAAGAAATTTGTTAAAACAAGGGAAAGAGTTATCACTACCCACCAGAAGCATATTTTAAAAGAATAAAGTCTTATTTTGAGAATAATACTCTAAAAACATAGAATACCATATAAGATATTGTTGTTATTAATTTATTTTTTAGTTATTCCCACTGTAATAAATATTTATTATTTCATAATACAAATGATTTTTTTATCTTAGCATGATATTTGAGACGAAATATAGTTTATAAGAGGGTAATGGGATTATGTATAGAATTATAAATTTTTTAATTTTTATAATTAAATGATTATACTAGTATAATTCATAGAGAATGTTAATTAATACCCTTAAGTATTTTAGGGTATGTTGGTAAAGAAATAATGTAAAGAGTTATATGTTATTATAAGGTTAATCTAAAATAATTGTTTAAATAAAATTTCCTAGAAAGATTACAATTATAAACCTATAAATAGTTTTATATAGATATGACGTGAGTTGTAATTATCAACATTTTCTGCCTTTTATTCATCGAAAATACCCAACATTGTAGTTAATTCCCTAGGTTGATAGTGGTTTTTGTTGACTTTCTTAAATTAGAACTTAATTAGAAATTGTTTTAAAATATGGTGTTTCTTTTTGAATTTTGAGGATGAACATTAATTATATAGAAATACTAAACTAAGAATTTTATTTCCTTTTCATGTTGTAAAATTAAAAAGTACAGAAGGGAATAGAACTTCCACACTCACTATTCTTACCATGGGTACTAACCATATGCTACCCCTACATGAACATACTATTATAAGGTTGGTATGGTGAGCCTACCTATAACTTACCATGAGAGCTACTCACGATCACCTTTCCACCTTACCGAACCAAAGACTCATGCTATATCCACCTACCGTTAGTGCCATTATCTTACCATGTGCTAAATTTTTTTGAAAAGGTAATGACAGCTGACCATGTGAACAAAATTTATTTACCGTGCAACTATTCTCACGGTAGGCATATCTACTATGATCCATTCATTTTCAACCACCATATAATGGTCAACACCTTGACCATGACCTTCATAGTAAGCATGCTTACTGAAATATTTTCCCACCTAACATACCATGATTCTACCTTATAAGATGTCATTATATACCCCAAGACTCCACTTCCCTTGAAGATGAAGAGCACTCTTGACTAATTCTTGAAGGAGATCCTAAGATTGGGTGTTGTTTCAAAAGTCTCCACCAAAATTTTTCTACCACCCCACGAAGAAACATGGAAACACCTAACCTACCAATGCCAGCTTCTAATACCAGCACTGGATTTGTGGCGACAATAGGGAGAATCCAATTTACCAAGAGAATCCCAGAAGTACTCTACTATAATTTGAGCTTCTCTTTGAATAATAATGAGATCCAACTGATCATGCCGTGAGTGAATCTACCCTGTTTGCACAGCCTCTGAGGGATCTTTGACACTCCACTCTATCATGAAGGAGAATGTTTCTTTTTGAAACCAAATCTATCTGAAAAAGGACTAGGATCCCATATGAATGAAGTAATGGAGTGGTTACAAGATTGATTCTATACTCTCTAAATATTCTTTGAAACTACATTAACTAGAACCACAAGCAGGCATAATTTTCAAACATGAGGTAAGCATGGAAATCCATTCTACTAAGAATTTGTAGTTCCACTGAGAAAAAAGGTTGGCCTTGTTCATCCAATTATGGGAGTATCTGAGTTTCAGATACAAGAAGACATGACGTATTGTGGGTAATAAAATTATACCCATGCGCTATTTAAAATAATAAGGCCCAAAACTAAAAGCCCAATCCCATTTTTTTTCCTTTAACCACTATTTCAAAGAAATTGATCACTCCACATTTAAAAGGATATTGAGATAGATCATGGAAGAGTACTAATTCCTTACAAAAGTCATCCAGAATCTTCCTTCGAGATATGTGTTAACAATCGATTTTAAAGTAAACCTACTCCCTGCAGACATTCAATGAAGAAACACGTACCCCTCATATGAACATAACCATGGTAGCTAACCACCATATAAGGGGGATAAATGATCTATATTGGGTGATATCAATCACCATTGGTTGGGACTCTTGTGTTATTTAATTTTCATTTTTATAAAACTCTGATGATGGTACACTAGAACCTATGTGGTTTAGATAAGGAGAATCCCTTCACCTCCTATATTGATGAATTTTGTTTTTTAATGATTTTACTAAACTTCTATATAGAATTTAATGGATTTGTTAGTAGTAGTTTCTTATAATTTATCTTTTATGTTATTCTTCTTGTTTTTATCATTGCACACACAAGCCATTTGGATTAAGTCCACTGCATGCGATAGCAGATAGTAGGATAATTTGAGGGTGAATAGGGGCGTCCAAACACCAGGCTAGGAAAGGGTATGAAATTAAAATATCGTTATATTTTTCTATATGAACCAAAATTTCTTAATTCAAGTAATCTGTTGGATTTAATTGATAAGAGGGTGATTAGAAACTAAACGAATAATGATTCAATAGATGAATGAGAGGATAATACAAGGATGGACCAATACTTCTTTAACTAATTTTAAAACCAACCATACTTAATGTTTGTTTAGATGTGAACCCATAAAACAAAATTTCAACATACACACAACGTTTTCTTCTCTGGATATAATTTGAGTCCCACTTTTACTATATATCTCTTGGGTTCAAAAATTGTTTTACTGAGTACACTGTAAAAAGTGTGCATCAAACTTGACACCATTTCCTTGGAGGCTAGTGTTTTGTTTATTTTTTTAAATAAAATGTTTTCAAATAAATAGATCTATTTATTCCAACCTCAAAGTATTTGATTCACAGTTTTAGAGAACTGTACTATGAAGACTCAGAACTTTAAGAAACACAGAACAAGTGGAAAGAGAGTTTGTCACCATTTCACTGGCTAACATTCTATCCTCAGTTTCATCTTCTTCAGAATCTATAATAGAAAGTATAGAGATAGAAATAAATATAGATCAATTTAATAGAACTTTTAGGGAAATGTATGCACCCAATTTCAATATTAAAAACCGAAAGTTACAATTAAATAATCAACAATAATGTGAACTCAAAACTAGAATGATTGAGATACTACCTAAGTTTCATGGTATATTTGGTGAATACCCCAATAAGAACCTAAGAGAATTTAAATAAGTTTGAATTTAATTTAGAACCAAAGGAGTCACTGAGGCTCAAATAAACTAGAATGATTCTTCCTTATCAGTTAAAGGAGAAGCCAAGCAGTGGCTCTATAATCTACAGCCTGGAGAATCCAACTCATGGGAGGAGCTATAAAAGATGTTCCTCCAGAAATTCTATCACACTTCAAGGAGTGATCAACTTCGAAAGGAAATTTTTGGAATCAAATAGATAACTTTAGAAAATATCTATGAGTTCTGGGAGAGGTTAAATAAACTAACCACATCATACCCACACCATCCATATAAAGAATACAACTTCTTGGTATTTTTCTTCCAAGGATTGATGGACAATGATCATAACCTACCTGATGCTTCTTTTGGAGGATCAATGATTGATCAGTCACCATTTCAGGTAAGAGAAGTCATCACAAGGATCTCAATAAATTCCAAATATTTTGGTACCAGAACTATAACCAAAGTAGTACATGATGTAAAATCTCCAACTCACTATTTTTAGAAAATAAAATTAAAGAATTAACTTACCTTGTGAGAAAATTAGCTGTGAAAAAAGTACAAGAATCATCAACCCACACTCCCCAAGGGCCTTCCAAAATTACAATCCCCATGAGCATTTTACAGATGGATTCCCTCAATTTTAAGGAACCTCAAGATGTGATTTTTTGTTTTGTAATAATTTATAGAACTATCCAACTAGAAACCAAGGATTTAGAGAATTTCCAACTAACAAATTTGGTGTTGGGATCCATCAAACTCAAAGATTACCCTTTCAATAGGCTTTTCATCAACCTTCTTTTCCCTTCCATTCTAAATATATAATTTCAAACCATCTACAGGCTACTAACAATGGAAACCACAAGAACCTTCCATGAAGTACATGTTGAGATAGGTAATAGAATCTAAAAATAATCAACACACCACCCTTACTACTCATGGGTCATAATTAAAAGGATTAAAAGGACAATTCAGCTATCTCATGACCACCCTAAATAATATGGTAAATCAAGGCTTGGGTAAGATTCATGCTCAGAAAATTCCAAAACCTAAGGAAAATGTCATCTCCATTACGTTGAGGAGTGGAAAATAACTGGAAGACCATAAAGGATTACCCCTAAAAATTGAAAATGGAAGTAAATAACAGAAATAATCTGTAACACCCCAAGCTTCCATGGTATACTTCTCTTTGAATAATACAATAGTTTGCATTGTAAACAACTTCGAGTTCTAGCACACCATGACCAATCAAACTAGCCGTTATGAATAGTAATACCCACTTTTTGATATTTTATTTTTCAAAATGGACTTCATTTTTGGATTCAGAATATCAAAATTAGCTTAGGGTGAATTTTTGGTATTTTTCTGAAAACTTCCAATTTTGATGAATAGTGAAAAACACCGTGTTACTGTTTAAAACCAAATTTTTATTTAAATTTTTATTTATTTTACTTAAATTTATTTTAGGTAAAAATAGATACATAATACCAATATTATTCTAATGTAATTCATTGGATTCATTTTGTAATAAGATTAGATATATAAAATTTTATTGAACTTTTTACCGTCTTTTACCCACCTTCTAGGCACATTTGAAAATTTGTATAAAAAGTAATTTTACCACTTCTATGAATTGAATTTCAAAAAATTGAGAGACATGGTTGACATAAGTAAGTAAAATGTGGTTCAATAAGATGAAAATAATTTTTGGTGAATAGTAACTTTTAATTTTATTTACCACGATTAAAAGTAAATAGGGAAATTAAAGGTAAAAATTATATTATAATTACCATGAAACATGTCCAAATTCTATTGGATAAGTTTATTTAGACCAAAATAAACCTTAGTAATAAAATATGATCCTTTTGGTCCACTTATATTAGATTATGACATTTATTATTATTTTATTTAAATAAGAGTTAAAAGTGTTAAATTCAAATTTTCATAACTAAAATATTTTTTATATAGGGTTATACATAATATAAACTAGACTAAAAATATTAATTATAAAGATAAATATATTTACTATATAATGGTGTTTTATTTATAATTTTCAGACATCAAATAATTAAATTCATTAATGACACAATGATGATGCAATTTTTAACTTAATAATGAAAGATTAAAATAATTGATATTATAAATATCCAAATAAATATAAATTGAGACTTATGATAAATTATAATAATTTTATTGGTTAATATGAAATTTTAGGGTTGATTAAATGATTTTTTTCCGCAGTAATCAAGTTTTTAGAACTTTAACAAAAATCAATTACTAAATAGTGTCAAAATTGACATAAATGAATTTTTAAAATAAATATTATATTATTAATTGATATAATATTCCTAAAAATATAAATTTCGTCCAAAGGACTTATATAAGGTTATATATATCAATAAAAAACCAATTTTTGTTTTCTTGGATTTTTATATTAAGTTTATTAACCACTTATTATAATAATACAAGAATACATGGTAAAAGTAAAACTATTTAACTAAGAGTTAAATCTAAATGATAAGGTTAATATGGGGACCTAAATTTTTCTAAAACCTATTTTTTGAGATTATTTAGACCCATAACCACCTTATCCTTGAAATAAATCCATTTTGATCCATTATAAATCGAAAATTATTTTAGAATAAAATAATATTTCAAGGTTTTCCTAAAGTGACCCTCACCTCTCTTATAAAAGGGTACTTCCCCTTCTCTAAAAATCACACATCCAAAGCCATTTGGATCAACCAAAACCTGAAAAAAATATCCTCCCAACTATCCCCACTTCAACCTAGAGGCCTTAATTTTATCATAAAGCCAACCTAATGACCCATTTTGATCAAATTGAAAGGAAGAACCCGAAGAAGAGACAAATATTTCATCACCTCTTTCAAGTTCTTTTCTTCCTCCACTTCATCTTTCTTTGTTTTTTCCATAAAAAAATAATTACTATAGTTCCTTTTAAATACTGTGATGTTATTATAAATATGGTACAACTATATTCATTATTCTATCCATCCTATGAATGACAAAGTCACCATATGTGCGTATGTACGACTTACCATCTCCACGTCGTGGTGTAGTTTATTATTCAACACTTCATTATTTTGATGGGTATAATAATGAGTATAATTGATGTTAATAATAAATAGAACATGTTAATTATTATTTTTATATGATATAATATCCAATTACATATGATTTCACCATCAATAGAATGGTATTGTCGCTCGTGCATACGTACGGATTAACGTCTCCACGAACGCGATGAGATTCATTCCCCATCGTAACCATTCAAGAATAAATTTTATTTTATGATTAAAAAATAATTTTTAAGAACATAATATCATTATTTATATGAATCAAATACATCCTATCCATAAAAAACATTACTTATATAACAAAACATATAAAATAAAACAAATCAGTTAACACCCAAATAAATGATACTACTAAAATATTATTAACAAAGGAATATTAGAAGATCATATATGATATAATATTTATGTATATTGTTCTTGTATAATTTAATAACAATTATTTAACTATTATACAAGAGGTTAAAATACCCTAAACCAAGGAAAAATACAAGGTAAGGGTTAATTTTACAATCTCTTTACTTATCTGAGGTTGTTTATACATGAGTATCTACTGGGACCACTTTATCATCCACATCCGTGTTTCTTAAAAATGTATTTCAAAACATTTTTACTATTTCCTATAATATGGGTTAAATTCATTTATACCCTTGTTTCACTTTTTATAATTTTTTAAAGGATCCTTCCATCGTTTTCCAAACAAGGTACTTTATAACCTTTTCAACAAATTAAGGTAAGAATGTTCTTTTTAACTTATACGACGGGTGCGGATATTTTCCACCGTTATAACATTGTCGAAGCTTCCCTTACAACCTTATAAGAATATTTCCAAAATAAATATTTTCTTTTATAATTATGTGACTTTTAAATGATTTCAAAATAGAGAGAGATATTTCTCTTAAATAGTTTTGATTTCATCTATGCCAACATCCTTTGATGAATTTTACACTTGTTTGAAGTTGATTTATTATGATAAAAATATTCTATATTGTATTGATGGTTTTGTGATGTGTTTGACTGTGGGTGATGCGTTTGACTGTGGATGTGTTATTTTTATACCATTCATGGTTTATGGTTAAAGTATTAACATTTCGTACGCTAGTTTTAATACGAATGTTTATGTTATGTTTCATCCTTTTCATATGAGGAATGCATTGGACTTAGTAAGTGACGGGTGGAGCCCGCTATAGCTCCTCGATGCATCGGTTGGTCTCATGAGACAAACTAGTGTCTTGGCACAAGGCCTTGAAAAAATCTTATTTGTAGTCTTGGAACGAGGCCTTGACTATGTGGTTATGGTGTCCGACAATATTCATTCCATCATTATGAAATTTGATATTGATATTGCATGTGATTATTCGACTAGTTTAATATCCATGTGAATAAGTAAATGGAATTATTTGATTTATATTTTCCATATTATGCTGACATTTAAGTTTAAAATGTCTTATGTTTTAGTCTTATACATTGACTTAAATGTTTATGATTATTTATGAAAGTTTCCACTATATTTTAATCCTTACTGAGCATCTAAGCTCACCCCTTTCTATGTTTAATTTTTCCTAGGATATGAAGAAGTATTTTATGGTTGACCTGTAGGGATAGGCTAAGGGATATAAGTGTGTTCAAAGGGGAATTTTTTTTATGTTTTTATTCCACGATGCAATGTAAAACTTATGTATGAATCCAGTACTTACAAGGCTACTAAACTAATCGGTCTTTCGATATGTGATCTCTTGTGATCATGCCAATGTTATGTAATAATGCAATGACTTTGGGTAACTAGGGTTGGGGCGTTACAAAATCTACCTCAGAAAAAGAACATGAGAAGGATGAAGGGAAAGAGCCATCAAATGATAAAATAAAGACCATGGAATATCCACAAACCCCCACCTCTCTTCCCAATAAGAATACAAGAACTAAAAATAACCAAGGAGGAATAACTATGGTAAGAGATGCTAGAAGTTTCCTAAAAAGTGGGAATCAATATCCCCCTGTTGGATGCAATTCTCCAAATTCAAAGGTATAGAAAATAAATTAAGGATATATGAACTGATATAAGTATATTAGAAGAAAATTAATAGTTATTACTAGGTAATAATGTGAATGCTCTTTCACCCCTCAAATCCCCAAAAATGCTAATATCTAAGTACCTTTTTTATTCCCTGAACAATTGGTGATATCACTTTTTCCAATTCACTGTGTGACTTGGGTGCTTCAATTAATGTAATGCCTTATTCTATATATTAATCTCTATATATGGGAGAAATTAAACCCACCCGTGTGTTGTTCAACTTTCCAACAGAGAAACTACTTATCCAGTAAGTGTTATTGAGGATGTCCTGGTAAGTGTACAAGGTTAACCATTCCCTATTGGCTTCTACATTCTCAACATGGAATAAGGAAAATTTTAAGATCATTCTACCATTATTATTGTTAGAATCTTCCTAAAGAATAATAAAACTATCATAAATGTCAATGAAGGCAACATTTCCATGAAATTTGGTGAGTTGATATTATATTTCAACATTATTGATTCAATGAAACATCTATATAAAGAATATTCTGTTTTCACCTTAAAATATTTTTAACTCCCATGTTTCTATAGGTAAGAAATTGAAAATTTTGATGACATAATTAAACTAGGATAATATTTGGAAACAACCAACCCACTGGAAAAATATATTTTTTAAAGTGAACTAAATCTAGATAACATTTCAATAGTTGACCAATTTGAATAAATTGATGCAAATTATTTTGATGAGTTACTAAAATTTGATACTAATAATTTTTCCTTACATGTGCAATTGTCTAGAATGGGGAACAATGAAATGAAAACATCTCTAGAAAACCCACTGAATTATAATTAATGTTTATATACTTGAATTTTAAATATGATTTTTTAAAAGAGGATAAGAAACTACCTATCATAATTTACAAATACTTAAAACCTAAAAATGAAAAAAAAACTACTGAAAATCCTAAAAAATAATTTTAAGGACATAGGGTGGACATTGGGAGATATTACAGGAATGAACCCTACCACCAAAATGAAAAAAATTATTGGAAGTAGGACCCAAGTTTGCGAGACAACCCCAGACAAGGCTCAAACTGACCCTCTTAGAGGTAGAAAAAAATAATTAGAGATACTTTTAAAATATTAAATGATATATCTTATCTCAAACTCTCAATGGGAGAACACAATTCAAATTGTTCCCAATAAAACTAGTTACACAATTGTTAAGAATGAAAATAATAAATTTGTACCCACCAGAATCTAGAATAGCTAGAGAGTTTGTATCGACTACAAGAGATTAAAACATGTAACCTAGAAAGTCCATCCCCCTATACACTTTGTATACCAAATTCTAGAGTGATTATACGGGAAAGGACATTATTGTTTCCATTATGGTTCTTTAGTTATTTTTAGGCTCCCATTGCTTCCTGTGACTAAGAAAAGACCACCGTCACACTTTCCATTGATATATTTTCCTACCGAAGGATGGCTTTTGGTCTCTCCAATTCCCTAAGTACCTTTCAACACTTTATGGTAAGTATCTTCATAGAACTAATTGAGAGTTTCTTATAGTTATTCCTTGATTATTTCAATATCTATGGGACTATATTTCAAAATTTTATAGAGAGTTTAGAAAAGGTTTTATAAAGATATATTGAGAAACAAATATTCTTTAATTTTAAAAAATACCATTTTATGGAGGAAAGGGGAAATGTTTTTTGACATTTGATTTATAAAGAAGGAATTGATGTTGATAAAGCCAAAGCTGATTTCATTTTGACGCTACCCTACCACACCATTATGAAGAACATTAGATCATTTTTGGGCCATGTTGAATTTCATAAAAGGTTTATTAGGGACTTTAGAAAAATTTATTTTCCCCAAACTAACTTACTCAAGAAAGAAATTTATTTGGTATTTGATTATTCATGCAGGAGAGCCTATGATAAATTAAAATAATTTTTATCCAATTAACCCATAATTTTCCACTAAAATGGAGTTAACCCTTTAAGATACTATGTGATTATTCTAATAGAGATGTTGGGGCCATGTTGTCCCAAAATATTGGTAAGATTACACGATTCACAACCTACATTTCACAAAACCTAGACACTGTCTAGATCAACTACAAAAAAAACAATGAAGGAGTTTTTTATATTGTTTTAGCTTTAGAAAAATTATGTTCTTATCTCATAAGAATTAAAGTAATTGTTTATTCTTATCATGAAACATTAAGATACTTGATCAAGAAGATTGATGCATGACCCAAACTGGTAATATGGATATTGTGGCTATAAGATTTTGACCTTGATATTAAGGACAACAAGCACTATGAAAATATAGTGGTTTACCACATGAGTAGGCGACCTCACACTGTAGAGGTAGAACACATCCCAAAGACTAGTATGGATGATTCCTTCAATGGTGAACAATTATATAGACTATATTGAGTACCCTCATATGCTGATATAACAAATTTTCTAGTCATAGAAAAGGTACCTTATTTCTTCTCTAAGAATTAAACTACAAAAATAAAATCTGAATCAAAACAATATATTTGGAAAGACCCTTATTTATAAATTTTTTTAGTGAATAAATCATTAGAAGGTGAATTCCTAAGGAAGAAATAAATTACACTTTTTTTCATGAACTTACATGTGGAGGTCATTTTGGACCTCAAAAGACCGATTTTTTTTTAAATCTAGATTGTTTTGTACTTCCATATTTAAAAATTATTATTATTTTCATAAAAAATTCCCAAACATCATGTATAATGGTGTAATTTCCAAAATACAATAAATTCTCCAAAAACCATTGATTTTTTTGAAATATTTGATGTCTGGGGAATCAAATTCATGGGACCATTTCCTATGTCATTTTTATTTTCCTATATCTTTTTGGAAATAGACTATGTGTCTAAAAGGATTGAGACCATATCCACTCAGGATAATGAATCAAAAACTATAATTGAATATCTAAAATCAAGAATATTTTGTATGGTTGGAATACCTCAAGCTATAATCAGTGTCCAAATAACCCATTTCTATGAAAAGAACATGGAGGACCTCAATAAGAAATATGGAGTACAACATTAAACCTCCACTGCCTACCACCCACAGAAAAATGGAATGTAAGATATATCCAATAGATAAGTAAGAATAATCTTGGATAATATTGTACAACCTAACCCCAAGGACCAGAGTAAGAAGATAGAAGATGCACTATGGGTGTAAATAACTACCTATAAGACCTCACTAGTTATGTATCATTACCTAATTGTTTATGGTAAACATTGACACTTTCCTATTGAGTTACAAAACAAGGCCTATTGGGATATAAAATGAGTAAATATGAAGTTTAGTAAGATTGAAGAACAAATGAAACTGAAATAAATATATCTTGAGGAATTGAGGAGATAGTCATATGAGGACTCGCTATTATACAATGAGAAAACCAAATCCTCCCTTGACAAGTTAATCCAAAAAAGATAATTTCAAGTTGGAGACAAAGTACTACTATTTTATTTAAGGATGAAACTTTTCCTAGTTAAGTTTCATTCCAAATGGATTGGACCATAAACAATTACTAATAATTTTCCTTTTGGCACAATTGATATTGAAGGAGAAGGTTCAAATAAACCATTCAAGGTGAATGGTCAACAACTAAAGAATTATCAAGAAGAATTTTGGAAAGAACATTTATAAGAGTCCAAACTCTACCCTAATAATGAAAAATAACTTCTAATAGGCTATCTCTTTCATTTATTTTGGTCGAGATGTTTATTTTATTTTTAAACTATATTTTCTTAAATAAATGCATATTGAAATTCAACAGTGACATAATTAGAACCATGTGTGGGGGAAGAGAATAACTAAAATTTTTAAATAACTAAAAATATTTTCCCTGTAAATAATGTTATGTAAAATAACACTTTTGTATAGTTTCTGTTTTAATTTTCTACCCTTTTCTTGAAATTCATCAATTCCCTACTTAGTTTGAAAATACTATGCAATGTTGTGTATTTCACTAGTTTTAAAGTTGTAAGATTTTAAGTGATTGTTAAGTTATTTTTTTCAATACCTTTGTGGATGTCTGGTTTTAGAACTAGGATATGGAGTATGAGTGAAAATATTTTGGTGGAACTATCCTTATAAATGTAAGTCACTAGAATTTTGAACTTGATCTAAAGTAATCTAACCTCTGTGAGATAAAAAACTTTAGGGAACCAAATTTGATAAAAATGATATAATTTCTTTGAACTTGGAATAAAATAGGAAATCAGGAACACATAATAGATCTATAAGACAAGGGTACTGTGTGCGTTTCTATAATTAAATAATTCCATCTCAATAAGTTTTATGTATAGTGATTTACACACAATTATGGATGGTAGAAATAAAATCCAAAAGTTCCTAAGTAAAAAATTTATACCTTTAGGTGAGTTTAATATTAAACCCATATAACAAGGGGAAATTGACTAATAACACATTCATTTAAGTTGTTTCAATAAAATGGAAAATTAAACTTTGTTTTATGGAAACTTAAGAAAGAGGAATATATGGAGGTGATTTTTTTTTAAAACATTGATTCCACTTGGATCTAATTTGATCCCCTCCTTAAATGAAAATTTGACTAAATTGAAGTGAGTAAATGGTTTTACTCACAAATGAGGCATGATAAATTGAACAAGAATGAGTCAATTTTGTTAATAGGTAGAGGGTAAGTCCCCACTATTTTATTGAAACAAGGATCCTATTGTTATTTTTGGATAGAGGGATCCCATTACATGGTCATTATAGACCCATAGGATATTAAACCCACTTAAAAAGGTCCATATCCCTAGGATTAGATAGGTCACTGATGCATTTCCTGATCCTTTCCATCACCGCCATCCAAGGAAGACCTCTACTGGGACCACTATCTAGCCTCCATCATCACTGATGTCAACTAACAGGCATTACTAAACTGCCGACACTGACTCTTACCTATGTTCCCACCACCTACACTATGACTCATTCCACCATCGTTGATGCCAGTCATCGTGGTCTATTGGAATCCCAACATTGGCCCCACCACTCACCTATTGGCCTACCACCTCCGCTATTGTAGTGACCGGTCCACCTGAGTCCAACACCCACCTAAAGGAAACCCAAATTTTTTCATGATTTATCCTCACCATATCTCATCCATTCATCCCATCACACCAGTCATTGAGAGTTGAGAACTCAGTGAGCCCACTTGCTGTGAACCGCATGTCCCCGATGAGAAATCCCCCAATAATCAATGCATTCGGTGTTTGATCCCTATATGGATGTAGGATTATAGGGCCACCATAACCACTATTTTAGGACCCCAACTATATAGTGGGTGAGTCTATTTTTTATATATTATTTGTCTAGTAAATTTAGATATATCAAGAGTAACTTTATTTATTTTCCTTTTTTAATAAATTGATTTCAATGATAATATTTCACAGGAGTGAAATAGAATAAGTTCTAGGGAGTGATGTGAGATGGAATTTTCAACATTTACTATCTGTTATTCATTGAAAATACCCCAAATTTTAGTTTAATTACTAGGTTGATAGTAGTTTTATTAACTTTTTTAAATTAGAAGTTAATTTGAAATTGGTTTAAAATATGGTGCTTCTTTTTGAATTTTTAGGGTGGATTTTAATTGAAGAGAAATACTACACTAAGAAAAAATATGAACCTTTTCAGGTTAGAAAATTAAAAATGCAAAAAGTGACCATGACATCCATGGTCACTATGCTTACCATGGGTACTGACCATATGATGCCCCTACACGAACCTACTATCGCATAATATGCATGGTGATCGTGCCACTAACTTTCAACAAGAACTACTCATGATCACCTACCCACCATATTTCACTATAGTATCATGGTAAGTCTACATACTATTTGTGCCAATAACTTAACATGTGTTAAAAAATCATAAAGTAAAAAGTAGATGGCCAAATGACAAAAATTCATTTATTATTCCACTATTCTCACGATTTTCATACCTATTGCAATCCCTTCATTTTCAGCCTCTATCTCACAGCTAGTATACTGACTGTGATATTCATGGTAAGCATACTTAACAAAATCTTTAAACACCTACCATACCATGACTATTCATTTTAAGATTCCATTATATACCACAATCCACCACTTCCCTTAAAGATAAATATATATCTTAATTGATGCTTGAAGAAGATCCATGAACTGAGTGCTGCTCCAAAAGTCTCTACTACTATTTATCTACCACCCTAAGGAGAAACAGGGTGCCACCTACCTTATTGATGACACCTTCTACTACCACCCTTGGATTTGAGGCAACAATGGGGAGAAGCCACCTTACTAGGAGAACCACGACAGTACTTCACTTCAATATCAGCTCCGCTTTGACTAAGGTTGAGATCTATATAAGCGCGCCATGAGTGAAGATACCCTATCTACATAGCCTCTGAAGGAGTTAGGAATTACACTTTATCATGAAGGAGAATTATGATTTTCAAAACCAAATCTGCAATAAAAAGGATCATGCTCCCATATGAAGGAAGTAAGGGAGTAGCATCAAGATTGAGTCCACACTGTCTGAAGATTCTAATAAACTCCCTTAAGTAGAACCACCGGTGAATGTAATTTTTGAACATGAGGTAAGAAAGAAAATACATTCAGTTGAGAAGCTATAACACCACTAACAAAGAAATTATTGTCCTTTACCGAACAATTATGGGAGAATCTGAGTTGTAGATACTGGAAGACATGACGTCTCACGGTTAAGAAAATTATTCCTAGGTGCTATTTAAAATAACGAGGCCTAAAACTAAAATCCCAAGACCATTTTTCCTTTACCAACTATTGAGAAGAACTAGATCACTACACCTTTAAAAGGATATTGGTTTGGATCTTGGAAGAGTACCAATAACATACAAAATTCATCTAGTCCCTTCCATTTGGACATGTGTCAACCATTGAGATGAAAGTAAACATGCTCCCAATATACATTCCAAAATTCAGTGAAGAAACATATACCCCTCACATTAATAGAACCTTAGCAACAGAAAGCTATATAAGGTGGAGAAATTTCTATGGATAGGGGGATACCAATCACCATCGGTTGAGACTCTTGTTTTATTTTATTTTCCTTTTTTGTAAAACTATGATGATGGCACACTAGACCCTATATAGTTTATCCAAGGATAATACCTTCACCTCTATGTTAATGAATTCTGATATTTCAATTCTTTTTCTAAAAACCTATATAGAATTTAGTGGTTTTTTAGTATAAGTTTCTTCTGATTTAGCTTTTAAGTTCTTTTTCTTGTTTTATACATTGCATACACAAGCCACTTGGATTATGTTCACTGCATGTGATAACAGACATTAGGGTGATTCAAGGGTGAATGGGGTTATCCAAACACCAATCTAGGTAAGGGTATCATTGTATTTTTCTATCTGAACCAAAATTTCTTGATGCAAGTAATCAGTTGGATTCAATTGATTAGAGGGTGACTAGAAACTAAATGAATAATGATTCAATATGTGAATTAGGGGATAATCTAAGGACAGACCGCTGCTTATTTAATTAATTTTAAAATCAACCCGATTTACTTACTATTTCTTTAAAATTGATCCCACAAAACAAGTTTTTAACATAAACACTATATTGTCTTCTCTTGAGAAAATTTGAGTCCCAGTTTTACTAAATATCTCTCAAGTTCAAAATTTGTTTTTCGGAGTTCCCTGTAATAGGCACACATCAAGATAAAAGAAATTAATAAAATAATAACATTGGATATTATGGAGTAAATATGTTTTAATACTTATTCAAAGAGTTGAACCTTATGAATATGATTATAAGCCCCACTATTATTCAAATTATCTTTATTCATATATTTCACCCATTAAAGTAGTTTAGAGAGAATATTTATTTTGATAGTCACATAGATATGTGAAAATAATTACATTTAGATTTAATAAGTTTTAAAAAACCCTAAAAGAACTAAAAACATAACATTTATCTGGTGGTATATCATATAGGATATGATTATATGGGTGTTTATATATGATTTTTTTTATTATTTAAAAATTTTAATAATATAAAATACATCTTGTTATACAAAGATAGAATCAACTTTATCATTATTTTATATTGGTTGCATATATTTTATAAAGTGAAATGATAATTAATGTAATGCCTCAACCACAGTTACCCAGAGTCGGTGGATTATTACATAACATTGGCATGATTACAAGGAATCAAGTCCCAAAGGACATATCAATTTAGCAGTCTTGGAAAATAGATTAAATACATGAAGTTCAATATTTACAACTTGAAAAGAAAAACAATAGTAATTTATTCCATTAGAAACGTCCAAGACTCCTATATTATTATTTAAATTCACACACAACTAACTTCTTCATAGCCTGGGAAAATAAAACATAAGAAAGGGGTGAGATCAGATGCTCAGTAAGGGTAAACAATTTAGAGGAAGCTATAAACTTTTAAGGCAATATGTGTAATAAAAAAATCTTTTTAAACATAAACTTGAAAATAATATGGAAAAAATAAATCAAACATTACCATATAAACGTGCACATGAATATTCTACTAGTTGAATAATCACATGTAATAACTAATTTTATAATGAGGTAATTTATAGTACCAAACATTCATTTCTGTGTCAAGGCCTCGTGCCAGGGCCTATGGGATAACTGTAACTGGACCCAAACCCGGAGAGAATCTGTAACCGGACTCCATCCTAGAGAGCCTCTATAACCGGACTCCATCCCGAAGATCCTCTGTAGCCGGACTCCAACCTGGAGGGTCTGCTATAACTGGACCCCAACCCAGAGGGCTTAATTTTACTGGTCTCGAACCCAAAACACACTAGTCTAATACATTCATCATAAGAAAAGGTTGAAATATAACATAAACATTCGTATTAAAACTATCATACGAAATGTCTATACTTTATCCATAAACCATGAATGGTATAAAAATAACAATCCACAGTCAAACATATCACAAAACATTAAATACAATATGGAAGATTTTTATCATAATAAATCAACTTCAAACAAGTTTAAAATCCATTAAAGTATGTTGATATAGATGAAAATGATCAGTAAAATGATTTAAGAGAAATACCCATTTTTCATGAAATCATTTAAAATTATCAAAATTTATAAAGGTAGTCATTTAAAAAGGATTTTTGAATCGAATTGTCCCATACCACTTTTAATCTTTGTAAAATAATTATCATTTCAAAACATTCATCTCCATATAAATAAATCCTTAAAATCATTTTTAAAACATGGACATTAATTAAAAGGGTTTAGAAAGATAAATATGTAATACATTTAAAATGATGATCTAGTTAAATAGACCCCCCCATAAAACCTTAAAAGATTCCTTTTGAAATAATTTTTATAAAATGTGGTTATCTATGATAAGTATGTCCCAGAAAATACTTACACATGAACAATATCAGATAATAATGAGATTGAGGTAATAACCCTTACCTCGTTGTAATCAATCGAGTCGTATGAACAATAATCAATAACCACAAAACGAATAACATAATATCATGAATATAGATATAATCATGATAATATATATCAAATGTCAGTACAAAATACACCACATGAAATAAATAAGTGGTGAACAACAGAAATCCCATGGAATTAAAAGTGAGATAAGAAACCCTTTACCACATGTCCGACTTGACTTGCTCGTATGTTCCTAATTATTCCTGAATAAAAAACTTAAGTTAATTTATAATTTCTTAATAATATTTTCATGTTTATTATTCCTTTTATATCACTTATTACCTTGATATAACAATTAGTTAATTATTTGAGTTTATATCAGACATTTTGTCAATGTTCGGAACTTGAGTAAAAAATGAACTTGTTATAATTATAAATTGTCCATGTGGTCAAACTTACATTACCTATAGAATGGTATTACTCATTTATATTTCATATATATAATATATTTCCATTATATATATGTATTTATTATAGTACATAACATTTGGAGATAAGAAATGAAATGCACCGTTCATGGAGATGGTAAGCCGTATGTACGCATGAACACTACTTCCATTTCTATTTTGTATTTTAATGGAATTAAAACATAATGATACATAGGTATATTATAATTCCAGTATAATATCATATATAATATCATTAAATAAATATTTTATATATCTCACCTAAGTCATTAACGAGTCATATCACTTTGAGGGGGCAGTAGTCCGCACTTCCTCAAATGAAATTATCGCATTTTACACATAATGGAAACTATAAAGGTATGATATAAATGGAAAATACAGAAGCTCAAAGAAAAAATAAACATAAAATATATAATATATAAATAAAGTGTCATCTTAATGGTCACCATGAGAGGTGGTAAGAGATAATTGAACAATCATCGTTTCGTGAGGTGTTAGTTTCCCAACCACAGAAATAGTATGTTATTCACCCATTAGATGGAGGTGTGTGTAAATGTAGTTCGAATAATTATCATCAAAACATCCTATTATATTGAGGATACTGTTTTTTTCATAAAATAAAGGAATAAAAATATTTTAGGGGGGTTGGAGAAGTAAAATAAAACAAAATAAAAGAAAATAATTTAAGAGAAACTTTTACCTTTAATTTGGGTAACTTCCTTTGGTTTGAGCCAAAATGACTTTTTGAAGTGATTTATGCCTAAGTTAAGGCTTCTAGGTGTAACATAGGGATCTTTAGATCTTATTTGGGCAGGTTTTGGACGAGCCAAGGGGCTTGAGTGGTGTGTGGAATGGGTTAGAAGTGGTGTCCTTTTATAAGGGGAGGAGGGGCTCTTTAGGAAAGTGTGAAAATATTATTTTATTATATAGTGATATTCGGTTTCTAAAGGACCAAAACTAATTAAAGTCGAATATAAGATGAATAATGGTCGAAATAAAATCATACATTAAGAATTGGAAAGGTTTTGAATATAGTATTAATATTAATAATCTTATTTATTTAAATCATCTATTAATGAGGTAAATACTACATCATTACTGTGTCATAAAAAATTTAATTTATTTGATGTCTAAAAATTATAAAAAAAATACCATAATGTAGGATGTATTTTTTATCTTTCCAATTAATATTTATAGTCGAAAGGATAACTTATATAACCCCAGGTAAAAAATTATTTACTAAAAGATATTTGTTTTTGTCATTTTTGCCTTTACTTTAAGTTAATTAAAATAAAGTGTCATTATCATTCATAAGTGGCTCCATGGGGTTCTAAAATCGACCCAAGTATGACCATGGTCGGCCATGACTCATCCAATAAGGTTAGGACACGTGTTAATGTAATTTTGTATTATTATAATATTCTTTTTACCTTGAATTACCCTATTTACCTTTAACTGCTGCAAATAAAAGTAAAAAGTTACTATTCACCAAAAATTATTTTCATCTTATTTTACAAAATTTGAATTACTGAGAATAACCATGTCTCTCAGATTTTTAAAATTCAACTCATAGAAGCATTAAAATTAAGTTTTATGCAAATTTGTATATGCTCCTAGGAGGTGGGTAAAAGACGGTAAAAAGTTCAATAAAATTTTTATATATCTAAACTTATTATAAAATGACTCCAATGAATTACATTGAAATTATATAGGTATTATGTAAATATTTTGACCTAAAATAAATTTAAATAAAAATTCGGTTTTAACCAATAACTCAGTGTTTTTTACTATTCATCAAAAATTGAAAGTTTTCAGAAAAATACCAAAATTTCACCCTAAGCCAATTTTGATATTATAAATTCAAAAATTAAGTCTATTTTACCAAATTCAAAACATATAAGTTTCATTTATTAATTTAAAATTAATTCTCTTTGTTAAAACCAAAAAGCGTGTTTTTAAGAAATAATAACTAACAAAAGATTGATACTTGATTATGTTCAATTTCAAAGTGAAATTATTTCCAATGAATAAAATTGGATTAAATTGTAAAAATATAATCTATTTATACTTCAAAACCATTAAAATGTATAATTTAACACTAAAAATTATTTTGATTAAAAAAATTTGTTTTCAGTTAAAATATAGTATTTTTCACAATTCACCCAAATATGAAAGTTATCATAAAAACACCAAAAAATTATTTAAACTAAATTATTATGTCCCAATTATAAAGACGAAGTTTATTTTTTCAAATTGAATATATAAAAGTTTCAAATATTGGATTTAAAAAGGTTTCGCCATTAAATGGTGGTAAAATTGCATTTTTTTTAAAAAATAATTCTTTTATATGAAAAAATTGAATTTGTTTTTTTTCATTAAGTATATGAAACTCATAATATGGATTCTAAAATTATAAGTATTATATAAAGTTAAAAATTTAGTTAATACTATTCATAACCTCTTTTAAATGGCTAGTTTTGTAAGTCATTGTGCGCTTGAAGTCGGTGTTGCATGTAGTGCAAGTTATTGAATTACTTTGAAGAAATAACGTACTATGAAATATTGGTGTGTTAAAATTAACATCTTAAAGTGTGAATTTGAGTTATTTATAATTGATTTTTTTCATATATTAATATAGGTTATGATAAAATGTTAAAATTTTCATGGGTAAAACTTCATACAAGATACAAAATATGCTCATGAGACACAAAATGCGTTTTTTTGCTGGATGACCCACAATGTAAACCAAAGGGCATGTCATACACTATGTAATTGGTATAATAAGGGTGTATGTTTCATATTTAGATTTATTAATTACCTAATGTTATAAAATATACCAAACATGATAACCTTTATACTTTGATACCTTTCTTACACTATCCTTGAGGAAAATCTAATTAGGGGTGGTTTGGTGTGTTATTGATCAAGTCATTGGTTGAGGTTTAATAAATATGATATTTATCCACTAATATCATGAGTATGATATTTGTGCCCTCAATTGAGATAGAATGTTGTAGAATATGGTTATTTCTAGATAAGTGACATGCGATGTGTATATTTATTGGGTGTGAGGCATGTGATGTGCTCACCCATCAGAATGAATGAAATGTGATATATCTATTCACATGGTCAGTATATAATTTTAGATTTGAGAATTTATGATAATATATATGGGATTTAAATACTCCAGGTATTATGGGTACTCTATTTCTAGGATATATAGATCATATGATTATGCATATTCTATATATGATACATTTAGGGGAAACATGTATTGAGATACACATGTTTGATTGAGATCACACCTTATTCATTTATATCGTGAGTATAATTGATGATTTTCTAGATGAGGCTATTTATATATATTTTTAAATTCAATAATTCATATTTGTTATCAATGATACAGAGGACAATTAGTTCACAAGTTTTTGTTTAATAATGGGGATATATTTTTATGAAACATAGGGAGATTCTCTAAAAGTATTTTAGAGTTTTTCCAAAAGGAATTTTGTATAGATATTAAAAAATTATTGCATCTGAAGTGATACATGATTAAATTTATGATATATTTTCAAAAGTGTTTTGGAAATATTCAAAATGAGTTTTGGATATAGTTTCATGAGTTCTTGTATATGATACAATATAAGGTGAAATAACACAAAATCAATATGGATTTAGTTTTGGTGGTAGATTGATGGAGATATAACCTAAATATAATAAAACTTATATAATTTTTTTATTTATATTATAGTGTACAATATAAGGTATGTAATAATTTATGAGATACTTGAAACCAAGTCATATCGTAATCCTTGAAAGGGATATCATTAGGTGTGATATAACATATATCTCATCACAAATTGTAGCATATCATATGGTATGATATAACCATATCTTATTATGATGATATATCAATAATATATTATGATTGATAAGGAAACCAAATTTTAAAATTTAATTATGTGGATTTATCTTTATACACGTTTTCCATATAATTTTTATGAAATTATTAGTGTTTTTTGTTTGATTTTTTTATTTCCAAATTATTCATTCTTGATAAATATTTATTGAAAAATAATTTCTTTGAATTTCTGATTGAAAATATTATTTTGTTATTGAAATTATAATTTATTTATATAATGGGTAAAAAATATTATTCTTGGTGAAAAAATGTAAAATTTTATATTAATTTATCATAAATATATTTTTGGGAATAATTTTATATTTATTTTGGATATTTTATAATGTTTTTGATTTGTTTTTAAATGTTAAGAGTTAGTTTGGAATTGATTTGTTAATTTTGGAAGCTTTTGTGAGCGTTATGTTTTATCTTTATAGTTTTTTATTCTTACAAAGCCAATTTTTAATCTTGTGTGAAGATAAGTTCTTTAATATTTATGTATCATAGTGTCCTGAATAATATTAATTTGGCTTTCATGGATCTATATAGCATAAAATAAAGATCCAAAGTTCTACATTGGATTAAATACTCAGTGTGAAAGATATTGATGTGACTACATGAGATTAAATCATTTTAGATGGTTTTACATGAGATTAATTTCATTTCCCATTTTAGAATAAACTACTTGGATTTTGATCCACACAAAAATAAATGACAGTTAAGGTTAAAGGGAGTTATAACTGAGGATTTAGCTCTATATAATTAATCCATTGATAAATAAATCTATGTATAAATAATAAAATAAAATAATAACTCAATATAAATCATTTTCATCTGAATAAGTTTCAAGATAAGATTTATTCAAAGAATAAATCCAAGCTCATGGGTTGCAACTCTCTTTGAAAATTTATGAACACTAAATTAGCTGGTCATGGAAGATTGGTAGTTATAGTTTTATTAGTAAGAGATTGATTATTATTTTCTAGTGGAGTTGAAGAAATTTAGGTATTTAGTTAGAAAAAAATAAGAAAGGTGTGAAACTAACTTAGGGATTGAAAAATTAAAAAAGGTTCTTTTGAGAAAATTAAAAGAAGATGATGAATGATATTGATTAAAGATAAATAAGAGGGGAGAGATAGAGCTTCACAATCTCTTTAAAATTTTGAGACACATCAACTTCATATAAACATTTTATGATAAGTATATAAGGATATAATTTCTAGAATTTCCATCAACTTTGATATTTCTATTATCAGCAAAAGTCATAGGGGAATTCTTCTCAATAGGTGGAAGACCAATTGTAGTGGCATCAACAACTTCTAGGAAAAGAGATAAGAGATAAGGAATCATCATATTTTCCACCCATAATAATTTTTTTCATCAAATGTAGGAATTCATATACTATTGATAGATTTTATATTATCTATGATAATGATTTAATAGGGTAAATTTTTCTCTGATACCAATTGAAGTTCCAAAGGACAGAATAACAACTGAAGGGGGGGGGGGATTGAGTCAGTTGTTAATTTTTTATAAGTTTCACACTTTTAGAAACATAAACCATACAACCTATTAAAGTTAATTTACTTATCATCTTTTAGTAAATATTCATGCATGAAAAAAGGTAGAAAAGAAAGTAAATAACACAATATTTATAATGTTTGGCCTCAACATGAGAACTTACATCCTGTCCATAGCCACTCCCATGGTTCTATGGAAATTCACTATTAATAAGTAGTGGATATGACATGTTCTAACTCTCTTTATAAATATTATCTCTCCTGATAGGACTGATTATAATATCTCTCATCATTTTACAAAGTTTTCTTATAAAAAATTAAGACAAAACAAAAGTACAAAGACTTTGTTCAATCCGCTTCACAAAATTTCCCAAGTTCAATGACCCTTGTTCAATGGCCTTAAGTCCGATGAACATAATACTATTGACTCACCCCAATAGACTCAATACAATGCTCCTTTTCTAAATATGCACCTCTAAAACTCCAATAAATTTCTCAGTACAATCTTCCTTGATATGATCTTCTCATTCCAGTAAAAAAACTTTAAAGAGTCCAACCTTATTTTGAGATCTCAATTGGGAAAGAAAACTTGATAAAAAATATTCAGTGATCCAAATTTTTCATACTCATGAAAAGTTGAAAAGTATGAATTTATTGTGCTTCTATTTATAGGAAAATTAGAATAGAAAAGGAGGGAAACTAAAAAAAATTTCCCACTTACTCAAATATTAAATGTCTAAAAATCACTCACATTTAAACTTCAACTTTAACTCCTTAAAACCTTCTCAATATTTCTCCCAAATTAGTCTTCTCAAACCTATTTACTTTTCTTCAATCTGATGTAACTTCCCCAACTTTTGTCTAATGTAATTTAATTATGATGGAACTATCTTCCCCCTTATCATTATTATGTAACTATATTCCTTGGCTCATTATGAATTGGTTGTATTCATCTACTCATTAGGATCAGACTATCTTCCTCTACTAATTACAGTCTGGATTTATTCCTCTGCTCATCATGATGGAAATTCCTTAGCTCATTATGATAGAAATTCCTCATCTCATTCTGATAGAACTTCCTCAGCTCATTATGATAGAACCTCTTTATCTCATTCTAAAATGACTTTCCTCATAAGAGTAAATTTGATCAGCTTTAATTCTTAGAGTCAAACCTATATAATCCCAGAAATATGGAATTATCATTATGATGTAATTATCATTATGATGGAAATTCCACTCACAACAATAAAATTCTTCAAACCTCATCAGTTATAAATCATTAATACTTCTAAAATATTTTTCATCTAGTACTTCTTGATCCGATGCAAATTTTTTATTGATTCCTGGAAATGATAAAATATTTACGGTTCCTCTATTTATTAAACATCTTTTATCATGAGAATGTTTCATTATTTATGAGAACTTCAAGATTGGAAAATAATTATCTGATTTTATGTTAGAAAATAATGGTCGTTATAACTCCTAACACCACTATCTTCCTTTATACTCTTTATAAAAATTCTAACTTACTTGCTCTGCAACTTCTGACATTCTAACAAACACCAAGTCTGATGAATCTTTAACATCATGTTGATAGATATTAGTCCAATGGTGCATCTAATCAAAAACTGTACAGAATTCCTAGATAATATATTCCTTACACCATCTGCATTTGGTATTTAACAATATAACAACATGTTTCCAAAAAACTATTTTTTAAGAACATATTCTGATGGATTGGGTCCAATATTGAAGAATAAAAACATTCTTTAAAAAAGATGTTAGTTATCAAAAAATACAAAACTTAAAAAAACATCACAAAGGTTCTTCAATAACAAATTACATTGTTATAAATGTGGTATTATTTATTTTCAAACTTGAAAATAAATCCACCCATGTCATGGAAATAAATAAAGATGATGTTCTTGGTAATAATGAGAACATAATAAATTTTTCTAAAACCAAGATAATTATTGTTGGTAATGTTAGGTGGTAGTTTTAAATGGATAAATCATCCAAACTTAATCTATTAGTAGTCTATAAATCCATCCATCCTCATTCATAATTTCAAAATCTATTCGGTTCTTGTATTTTAATACAGACGTGAGAACCAAAAGCTATATCTAATACCTAATGTGTGGATATAGAAAGATTACACTTGATACTGAAAGCACCTAAAGCTTCCCCTCGATTCTTTAACTCATTGAAGTTTTTATTCCAATGTCCCAACTTGCCACATGCAAAACATATGATTCCATTTTAATTTAACCATCTTTGGATCTTACTTTTCTTGGAAGGATGATGTTCAGGATCCTTATATTTTGAAATATTTTTTGGGAACTTTTCTTTGTTCTTCTTTATATTTACCATATGAACCAAATTTTTTTTAGGCCTCATGTCCTTGTCAACATAGAGAATCAATGTAAGGAGTTCTGAGAGATATTTATCACTATTTTTCAAACTATAATTAAAAATTAAACTAGATAATCTCTTAGGTAATGATGATATAATGAGATATGTTCACAACTCATCAGATATATTATATCCCAAGATGTCCAAGTGCTCAATGTTTCTAATTAACTTGACTATATGAGGTATATCTAGAACTTA
The DNA here is from genome assembly GCA_963277665.1 of Viscum album. Classification (NCBI taxonomy): domain Eukaryota; kingdom Viridiplantae; phylum Streptophyta; class Magnoliopsida; order Santalales; family Viscaceae; genus Viscum; species Viscum album. The sequence goes on along the minus strand of OY728127.1, from coordinate 1,070,235,444 downwards.
ATCTCTAAGATTTCATGTGAATGATTCATTAGAGAACTAATATATCTCTTGTGTCTCCTTCTATTGATAAATATCATTAAGGTAAGGTGTGATTCCATACATATCCATATACTAATGTTACTTTAAAATATCACTTGACATGGACGATAACATGAAAAATTAGATTTTTTTGGAATCATCAAAATGTTTCATATATATATATATAGAGTTAATTCTACATTACATCTTTCTATGGTGTTTTAGTAATAAGGGTTTCTAGTATATATAATTTATATTCATGGTGTAGTATAATGTGCAAGTTCCAATACCATTCTTATAAATTAAAGCTGGTGAGAAGGTTATCCTTCTTTAATATGGATCACAGTGATATTATTAAAGTCGTATGAGTTTCCATTTCTATAGTAAATATAAAGAGTTTTTTAGTACTTTATCTATATTTCAAAATATAAAATGAATTTAATTTAAGTTATTAATCTCCCATGATTTTGTTTAAATCCTATATCCCTCACCATTGGTTTTAAAATATCCTATCACATAGATATTCTCATAGAAATGATCCATTCATTCATTATCATAGCCTAGACTTTGGTCATGAAAATTACTTGAAGAAATTTAGGTAGATGTAAATTTCCAACTACATTAACTCATACATCCTTGATTCTTTTATTGAAATCCCCAATCCTAAAATCCTGGACATGTATTTCCTCAACACCTACCTCTAAATTCGTATTGGAAAAACTTTTTCCATTACACCCAATAATAATTTGTTTAAGTTGACCCAAAAATCTTATAATAATTATCTAATAAAAAAAAGTGTCTTGAATTTGGTCATGCAAAAACATAGTTCTATAGTTTCATTCTAATTAAAGTAATGAAAGGCTTGTCTAACTTAATATTTGATTTGAGGGATTTTTATCTTTATTTTTAAAATTTACATTTTATCTTATTAAATGCTTGTTAATATTAAGTGGATTTTAATGAAGTGACTAACCATGTATAGATAAAGTTTACTCATATTATAATTTTATTTTAATTCCATCCTATATGGTTGTTGATTAATTTATTTAATGATTAAACATCCGTAAATAATTAAACATGAAACTAATAGAAATAAAATAAATAAAGTAGAATAACCATTAAATTTTATAATGATTGTTTTATCTTGAGGATGATAAAATAACCCTTGAACCTATAGAATAAAATCCTAGAACCACTCCTAGTTTGAGTTAGAGTATTCAACTTGTTCTCCTATGTATCTCATGGATTCATTTCACCTCAGCTTCAAACTTGAACTACCTCCACTCAACTGGGAGATTCATCCCTTACATAATCTTTTACTCACATACAAGTGAGGGGAACCAAAATATTAGTTAAGGGGGTTTATATAAAATAAACCATGGGTATGCAGACTCTTATATAATGAGAGGTGGGGAATGAAACATAGACCATTATTTAATTTAATAAATTATTACAAAAACAATGTAATAATAAAAAAATAAAATTAATCAATCACACATGTAAGATATTTTGAGATCATGGTCATCCATTTATATGAAACAAATATACAAAATTACACTAGATAACATTCATTTAAATTTTTTCTTTATTGTTATGATAAATGTGCTTGAATTAATTCTATTAATTAATTAAGTAATTACTTTATCTTAATTTCCATATGAAGTGTCTTGGAGAAAACCATCAGATGATGCGTCATGGAAAATAAATATCTTGACCATAATTTATAGTTAATTACATGGAATCAAATGATCATTTATTAATTCTAGAAACCATGTTACATAGTCAACACACCAGCTACTAACAATGTAATTAGGTTTTAATGCTATAATTAATTATTCTTTATGTAATTTAATTATGGTCAATACTAGGTGACTACACAGCATGTAATGAAGAGATAAATGCTATGCATATTACTTTTAATGTACCCATTATAAACATGTAGGGACTCAATGTGTATCTTGACTAAGATACATGGGGTGTACTGATGAGCTACACATTATGTGTTCTTCTTATCATGTGTCTGAAAAACCTACCTATAGACTCAACATATTTCATATATGTGAATATAATGAGTCACATAGTGTGTATAACAACTACATATCATATAATAATTAATTTTTACATCCACCGATCACACGTGTCATGTGACTCATATTTAACCATGTAGTTGGCATGAATTTAATTTCTAAACCATGTGGAATGGATGACATGTACACCCCCAACACATCGTGTGGTCCGACATACAATGTGCGAGGATAATCCAGTCAAAATTTGGTATATTTAATGGTTTTAATGAAAAATAACATGCCATTAATAGATCTATGTGTCATGTATCCTATGAAATGTCTAGGTACAATGTATCTTAATAAATGATGTATAATTTTCAATTACACATCATGTAACCACATTTACCAGCTAGAACCTTCAACATCTATCTGATGGTATCTCTAATCACTCTCTATGTGCTCTTAACCTACTTAAGATCAATCAAAACTTGAAAAAAGAATATTAAAATGTTTAAAACATGTTAATTAAACTCCAGATTGAAGAATGAATACACTAGAAGTGAAAAACTAACAAAAATTACATATAATCAATAAAAATAATAATAAATAATAATAAATTATTATGCATCCACTCTGCCACCACTTGATGGTTCTGAGCACTGCGAGAGTTCCTATTGGGTAGTTCCCAACTTGTTTTTTATCATAATAAATGATAATTATGAGATGTACATGATAAAAAATGCCATGACCAATGAAATTAAATCAAAGATCAATTGACTAAAACACTTGAACCAATAAGATATGATATTTTCACATATAATTCACAATAAATTTATTGCATAGAATTTCTTCCTTTTTTGTTGATGATCGAATAATGAACTCTTGTCATATCATTGTTACGTTAGAGGAATCAATGGTGAATTCCATTTAATAGTGATCTGCAAGTGTTTTGTGAACCTCTAATTGTCGCTATAGAATCCTTTGAGTGCTAGAACAGATAGTTCTAATAATTTCTATGATCACTTTTGATCACAACAGAATCCATCAAGGTGAGAAATAATAATTTTGTAACAGGAGGGTAATTTCTCTGCATTGCATTCTAGGAAATTAAATCTCTAGATATTAAGTGAATTCTCTCTATAACTCATTGTTCAGAACAATTTAAAAAATGGATAGGGTTTAAAAAATGTTATAAGTTGGTTTAAATAGCATTAAGGTAAGAAAATAATAATTTCACAGGGGTCATTATTATTTTCTTAATCCTTAGAAAACCAAATTACTAAATAATAATATAATTATTATTATTTATTTTACATTAAATAAACTTGCAGAAAAAATAAATATAATTTCATTAAATAAATAATTTAATATTTATTCAAATAATATTTAATATTAAATTTCTTGCTAGATCATTAAACGCAGTCTGTCAATCCTCCTCAATATTTATCAGACCTTGAATAATAACTATTTATTTAATTAAATATATACCATTTCATTATTCATCAATAAACAAAAATGTTTATTCATTGGATTAGTGAACAAAGAATCATTTTTTAGAAGAAGGATGATAACTTTTACATAAGGAAAAGTATATTTCATTATGAAAAAAATTATAGAAGTTTAAATTATGGAAATTTACAAAAATCCCTCTGAAAAAGGGGCTAAATTTCATCAAGTAAGTTGTTAGAAAAATTGAGGTCATAAAAACTCACCCCTTTGTTTGAAAGTCCATCAGATAATAAGTTGGATTATCAGTATTCATGTGTAATGAAATAACACATGGATATGATGTCCAAGCCTCAGATCCACTTGGTAGTGAATTTCCATGAGAGTTACAATTGGCCAATTCTCACAAATTGAAAAATGGTGGTAAAATCACACTCTATCCAATGCTTGTTCCACCCTATCCGACTTTCCATATTAACCACATTAATTAGTCCGAGAATTTCAGACTCCAATGATAAACCAATTCTATAGGGATCATAAAGTATGCCAATAATTTTTCCCTTATGGTCTCTAAAGACTACTCCAAAGCCTGATGGTCTTAGATTTCCTCTAGATGCTCCACCCGAGTAGTATTTGATCTATCTAATAAATGGGGAGTTCCATATGACTTAAATAGATTTAGAAGTAGGAGGGAACTTACCAGATATGATAATACATATGAAAATAGAGGGATCATGCATAGAGTTGACGCAATGACCATACTAAAGGGTGTTGGAATTATCTATTACAACTATGATTCATGTCAAATATATTTGAATATTAAAAGGGGTTTTCTCATGAATCCCTTTATTCTGAGTGGACCAGATGATATGAATAATTCAAGTACAAGATAATTAGAATAAATTGAGAAGTTATAGAGATGAGGAAATCTACGAATAGAGTTTGAGGTGTTCCTATACAGAACTAGTTTGGGGAGGCTACACATAATAAATGTCAAATATGGAATTCCATGGTGTCGATGCAATTTCACAGCTTAGAAAGAGATGATTTTGGTCCTCCCAATATTGATGTCACCTGAAGAAAAGAGAATGTCAGTCTCTTGAAGACAATAATCGGTTGGTGGTTTAACATAGACTAGTCTCCAAAAAATCATAAATTTGGATGGAGTAATTCGAGTTTTTTTTCAACCCTATAATCTATCCATGATCTATCCTATAAATTAAACTCCAATAATAAAGATTTAGGTTATCATCCCATTAATTTTAGGTTCCTATATTAGAAGATCATACCTCTTGATGAAATTTTAATTTCTTACCACTACTATAATTACACCACATAGGTCAGAAAAAGAATCATCCAATTTCTATTTGATCATGGAATTTATTTCTGTCATCAGATAACTAGAATAAATAAATATTATATATTCACATATTTAAATATTTATTTACCTTGTGAATAAATATTCATTAAATATTCAACTAAAATTTATAATCTCTCTAATAACTGGTGGATGAATATTTGTGATCAAACTAACATGAATAATTATTAAATCACATTTTAGAATAATATTTATCAAACATTTTAATTTATATAGGATTCAACTGAGGTTTTGAATACACTTAGTTTGTGTCCCTCTATTCCCCTTTCACAGTGGAATTAGGCTACACCACCCAAAGTTCAAGTTTAGCATATATTAATATGTCATGGCTCCCATAGAGAAATAAGTTAATGTTAAAATGACATAAAACCTCATATAAATATAAAATTTGTAATATAATCCATTCATCTCGATATCTCTAATCAAGTAGGTTGCATGCCGGTGTCATCAACCTTTGTGTTTGATGTCTCTTTCTATGGATTTTCAAAATTGAACTTGCTAATAGAAAATCATAGTCATATAATTAGTTTGGAAGTTTTATTCCCATAAAAGGTCCTGATATGTCAAATTTAGTTCTTTAATAGAAGATACAAATCCTTTCTCACATTAATAAAATATTAACCATTACACGCCCAACATACCCAACTTCACCATGAACATATGTCACCTTGGTTTAAAGAAATACATCAAAGTACATTACGAATGATATGAATTAATAATAATCATAAAGTATAAGAACCATTACACACATCCAAGGAGAGGAATATCTAATGACAAATATAAATGTGGATTTCCTAGTGACGGGTCAAGTTCTCATAATATTTTTTCTTGAGATTACCAAGGATGAACTTCATGTGAATAAGTCTCAACGACTTATGATACCCTACCCCTGATAACCTATATCATTTTTTCTCATAAAATGATATCATTTTTCCATAGAATATATCTTTAAGAATACTATCATGGAACTTCTATATTTTCATAATTATAAGGAACTGTAATGACCTTTTAGTGAGACATTTACACTTAGTAAATTGTCATGCACTATGTCACATAGAATAATAATAATTATGTGATAAAAATTTATTAATATTCAAAAACCATGATTATAGGTAATCATAAAGTACATAGAAGTTGTTTCTAGGGAACCAACTCCAACACTCTCTACAAAAGTTCACTTTCAGGTGCTAAGGTCGAGGCCTCCCAAGGTTCGAACCTCCATTCAGTCAATCTAAAATTTCATAGAATATTTGTATCCCATTCCCAACTAATATATCCCATATTTATTACCCCAACCTACTACCAACTACCCTAAAAACAAACTAATAACTAAAAAATACAATATTACCCCTTGGCAGTTAATACTCATTCCCATGTATGGAAATTCCCACTATCACTCACTCATTCCTATCATTGTCAGAACACACCCCCACATAACTAATATGTATTAGTAAAAATATTATATATGGTCATATGTAATACATTTTTTGGGGAGAAAAATTGATGAAGTGTTGGGCCACTGTGATACATAATATTTATAAATATATACTATGCATGGGTCTCTAGTTAGGGGTAATATTTAAGATATGTATCGATGCTTTCCAAAATTTAGTTTTATTATTTTTTGGAATATTTTTCCAAAATTAATTAAAATAATATTTGATTTTAAATTTTACTATAAAAGGGATTTTATTTCCATTTCAACCATTTTATATCATTGATTTCTAGTTTCATCATCTCCTTCATTTATAGGGAAATTTTATTCAATACTTAATGGATATTTATGTATTATGAAGAAGGGGATAACCATGGGAAAGTTTAGTAGTCTATGTGCATCTTTTATCCTAGTTTCTCACTATTATCCTATGTTTTTCTAAAAACCCCAATTTCATGGATTTTGATAGATTTTGGTGAATCTTTTGTTGGAATATATTTGGTCAATGTTATTCAAATATTAGAGTCTTTTATACTCAAAAAAGGTGACGCCTACCTATTTTATGGTTCTATACATGTGTTTTGTGTGTGTAATAAATAGGAATGGGTTGGGTTGCCTATGTGAGATCAGGAATGGACCACATGGGGTTGGTATTATTGATAATAGATATTGAGGTGTGGTCTTACATGGAAGACAATAGAAATGATCTGATATGACATGTTTTCCTAGTATTGTGGTTTTAATCCATGATGGAATTGATGTTGCATGTGTAAAATGGTTATTATTAAGTTGTGATGTTTGATGAGGTTCCATGAGAACCTGTTGGGTGTAACTTATGTGACTGTGGATGATATTGATCACTGGATATAGGATGAAGAGGTCTTTGGTATGATATAGAAGTAATTGATCATTTCCTTGTGTGGTGATGGAGTTTCATCAATGGTGTGGTCAAAGTTGTTGGTAATGACACTCAACATATAGGGACAAGGTTATTGGGATGATGTTCACATAGGAAAGGGCCCATGAGGTGGTTTGGTCCACCTGATGTGGTTAAAACCCTCATTAGTTTAGACATTATAGGATGGTGGTGTTAACCATAAATATAGGGGAGGGGTGTATCATATAAGGCCATGGTTTTTGGTATGTGAGACCACTATATGGGAGTTGAGGATTGTCATACACATTGGCGATATTGAGAAAGATGTATCTAAAGGGTGAGTATATCCATGCATTGAATTTTTTCAATCTATTGAGTTGGTAGTTGTGAAAAGGTTTGAAAGTTCATGGGACTTATAATGTTACTTATGGAGTTATAATTGGGGAATCATGATTGTTTTTGGATTGTGATTTCATGATACATAGAATTGATTAGAAGGAAAAGGGAACATCTGATGTAACAAATTTTGGATATATCGTTCTACTCCAACATTGGTTGAGGAAGGTAAAGGCTCACTCGGTCCTGTTTGAGAATGATTCGGGAATGTTTTGTAATATTTTTCACTTTTTGTTTATTATGATTTAATAAGTTATTATATGATAAGAATATTAGTTAGGGGCACCATTGGTGGTAACTACCGAGTTCATAATCACACCCAACACAGGCCCTCTAATATGCATTCTTACTTTATAATTCTTGTTATATGTAAGGGTAAAGGTTTAATGGGAGGAACCCTATAAATATTAGAGTACAGGAGGTGCATGAGCTAGATGGCATAGTTTTTTAGAGAGACCAAGTGGTTCCTTAGTGATGGGATGTGTAATTATCCTAAGGGAAATCAGATTATTTTTTTCATGACTATTATGGAATGGTAAATATTTGTTAAAGTGGTTATATATTTATTTGTATCATTGTTTATATTACTGTTTCACTCATGGTTTCACAACACTCCCCTTAGATTCATGATTGTAAAAAAATTCCATATTGTTGGGTGTGATATGTAATAAATACATGAGTCACACATGGGGTGTGGTGCTGTTTATGATGTGATTAATAAGTCAAGTTGAATCACCCCCGAATTGACTCCTTTTCCAAATGGGTTGGGGGACCTATAAAATCAATGTTGTATGAATTATCATCCAATGTGTACAATATTGCGTGCAGTAGTGCTGGTGGGTATATCCAACCTTTCCTAATCTGGTATTATAACCTAAGGGTAGATTCAAATCCCTTGGATGGTACTGAGGGTGAGTTTTTTGCACCCATGGTTGTATAGCTCTCCATTTAGATTCATGACATGGATTAATTTTGTTGTTGTTAGGTGTGATCTTATAGCAATACTTGAGTCCCACATGGGGCGTAGGGGTGTTTTTGATGCGATTAATAAGTTAAGTCATGTTTCCCCCTGACATGAGGCCTTTTCTAGATGGTTTGGGGGGACTAGAAAAGAATATTTGTGTATCTTATCACCCAAAGTGGATAATATCATGTGCAAAAACACTGGTGGGTAGATACACCCTTTTTTGATCAAATAATTGATACCATTTTTTAAAGTAATTTTTTTTTTCAATAATGTGGGGGAGAAATTAAAATGAAATATTTATGAAAAATTGGGGAGTAGGAATGAACAAAACACATATTGACATATTATTTAAAATTTATTGACAAAAAATAAAAAGTAGGAATTATTAATCCCTCTTTTTATGAGTTTTATTTGTTATCAATGAATTATTATCAAGAAATGTCAATGAATTGATGGCAAAGAAGTAGGTTGTATGTTTAGGTAAAGAATCAAAAATTGAAGAAGAAGAAGGCCCAAGAGTTGTGTGACTCTATATTAAATTATTATCTATGCAATACATCTTGGAATACTAGTTTAGAGTTTTTTTTTGCATTCTATATGTTAGAATAGAGTTATTGCTTTAGAATATTTGGATAAGGAAAAAATTGTGGTAGAAGATCATAGGAGATTTCATGGAATGGGGATTCCATGAAATAGTGTATCCATGGAATAATATTTCATGGATATGAGTTTTTATAGAGATGAGCTTCTATGAATTGAACTCTGTAGAGAAGGATGATTGCATCCACTAATGCAAATTGGGCCTTTAACAGTGCTAGTAAAAGGGATTTATCAGCTCTATAGAAGCACTGATAATTTAAGTGATGTTAAAGGGTTAGATTTGATAGTGCATGTAAAAAGTGTTGATAAAGCCCCCCTTTAACAATGCTAAAAAATCACTAATAAGGGAGGCCTTTATCAGTAAATTTTTAATGCTGTTAAAGTCCCCCTTTAACATTGATAAAAAAGTGCTGATAAAGGTCCCACTAATAAAGGGGATAATTTCATTTTTATTCACAACCCTGTTTATCAGTGATCCCCCCTTTATCAGTGCTTCCCCCACCCCTTTATCAATTATTTAGATAATTTCACCCTCTCGCATGCGCTCTTGCTTCCAGCGAGTTTCGAATATGAGACCTCCATCTTATACAACAACACCTTTTCCACTCCCCTATATTGTTTTGTTTTAAATTTTATGATATATATATATACACATCATTACATTTTTTATCTATATATTTATATATGTGTTTATATATATTTTCAAATTCAAATATAAAATATGTTTGTGTGTGTGTTTATAAATATGTACAAACATACATATATCATTTATATATATGTGCATCTATAAATATAATTATACATGTTTATATTTATTTACATATATTAGATATTAATATTTATATACATATATTAGAATATATAGATAAATATATATCTGTTTTTTGACACACACACACAAAATATATATATATATATATTAATTGTATAGATATATAAATATTCATATGTTTTTATTTTAAATAAAAATGATATTAGTTTTTATTTATATAAGGTTTATATATTGATAAATATATTTTATATGTAAATATATTTAATTATTTTTTTATAAAATTATTTTTTTATTTTTGAATATATAAAAAATATGTATATACTGTTATATATTAGATTATAAATAAAAATAAATTGTGAAAACGATAAAATTTTAAATCTATAACTTAAATTTGAATGTAAGTCCTGGGAATAAATTCAGTTCCCACTAAAAAAATGGCAAAAAGGCCCACTTAAACGAGATTGAAAATCCATCGAATGTTAAAAAATTAGGGTACCCCAACTAAAAACTCTGTTTTTGTGGCCTTATAGTCCTTTTCCTTTATAAAATAGTGATTATGGTTCCTCATAATTAACATGGCATAGAGCTCATCTCAAGATTTTATTTAATATATGGTAGAGCCGAAACAAACACCCAGATCAAAAGTTATGGTTGTTTGAAGTTTGGGTTATATTTTCAACTTATTTTAGATCTTTTATTAATATTTTTATTTTTATCTTAAATTTGTTATTAAATGAATATTACCCAATAATAATTAGCAAATTATTAATTAAAAATGTTTTTTTAAAATATTCTATAATCCATTTTACTAAATATCTTATATATTATGTGTAAATTCCTATTTAGCCTTATCTAAAACATATTTAAAAAATATATATTATATTTATATCAATATAAATATATTTATATATAAATATATTATTTTTAATGTTTTTTTTGAAATATACCCTTTATCAGTGCTAGTAAAAAAATACTGATAAAATCTCCCCTTTATCGGTGCTTTTTTAGAATTACTGATAAAGGGCCCCATTTAAGAACACTTTTTTAGTGCTGTTAAAGACCCCCTTTAACAATGCTACAAAAGCACTGTTAAAGACCCCTTTTAACAATGCTTTTTCTTGTGCTGATAAAGGGGATTTTTAACAGCACTTTTAGCTAGTTCTATTAAAACCATAACACTAGATAATTATGGTTTTGTAGTAGTGATCCATATGTTTAGAGACTATAGACACGCACAGAAGGATGTGTAATCATGAGATTTTCACAAAAAAGTGAAGCTACCATGAGTGACTGACTTATTGAAGTACAAGTGTGAAGATGAAGATAAATATGAGGAGATTAAAATAATATGATGAAAATTAATGTTTTATTATAAGGATTAAATATCATGATGGCTATCAGGATTCTTGAAATGTTGTTTCAGAATAGAGAAAAGAAGAAGAAAAGGGAAATAGTTGGAGTTTGGGAAGCTTTTTGAAGAAGTGTAGAACCATGTATACAAATTTACATATGCACTATATGTAAAGGAAATAACTACATATGGGATTTCCTATAAAGATGAATCTACATACCTAAACAGGGTATAACGTATGTGAATATCCACATATGGGTTTTCCTGAAAAAGTGAATCTGCATACCCAAATTCACTGTTGTGTATTTGAATCTATAGAAGTAGATCACCACGTAAATGATTTAAAAAGTGTATATGAATGGATCAATGTATTTTAATTCATGAAATTTCGTGTATGTGAATTTTTATGTATGATAATTTTCCATGTAGCTTAATCTTCTACAATTTTTTATTTGGATACGTAATGGTTCACGTATCTGAATTTTTTACAGAGATAATTGTCCATGTCAAGGAATATTCATGTGATGATTGACATATGAAAATTGATTCATAAAAGTCCAAGTAATATTAAATTCCTGGAAATGATAATCACAAGGTTTTGGTTTAATCCATAATTGGGAAGATATAAAGATTGAAGAAATGTATGAGTTTTTTCTTGTGCATGAATCGTGAGAAGAATGTAGGATTTGTGCCATGATGGACATTCCATAACTATAAAAAGTTCATGTATTCAGGTAGGCCAATAAATATGAAGCATATTTTTTCGAAAGAATAATAAATGATTTGTGGAATTATCCTATGCCACAAATAAAGGAGGATTAATGACTGGATTTACTAGAGTATCATGCATAATAAAAGAGTCATTTTTAAGAATGATGAATCCACATATGTTATTACATATTTACATATAGTACTTATGTTTGGTTATTATAAGTTAAGTTGTATGATAAATTTTATTATTGTGGAAGTGGTTAATTTCAAGTTTTCAGGCATTTTAAATTAGAAGAAGTCCAAGTCGAAGATTGTGGAACTAGTTAAAGACCATTAAGGCTGGAGATCCATGAGGATTTAAATTTTTGTAAATATTGGTAATTGAAATCAAGTATTCACATGGGTTAGTTAATAAAAAAATTAATAAGTGATAGGAAATAAGTAATTGATACTAAAGTTTTTTGTTACTATATATATTCATGAAGGTTGAAAAAAATTCATGAGGTGAATGGTTCAACACTATTATTAAAGATAGAATATTTTGGTCTCTAGAAGAAGAAGATATTATTCAAATACAATCTTCATACATTCTTTTATTTGAATTCGTGAAAGAAGATCCAATGTAGGTTGATTGAGTGCATTGAATAAAAAAGAAGAATAAGAATAAGAAGTGATAATAATAAGAGAAGATTTTGTGTATATATTTTTTTAACAAGAAGAAGAAGAAGAATTTTCTTAATTTGTAGTGAGGTTCACAAGAAGAAGAAAGTGTTGTAAATTTTAGGTTGCATAGTTTTAAGATATATATAATACCTAATAAGAGATAAAAATAATAAAAGGAGAAGAAGTATTACACCTATGTAAGAAAAACAACATTCTAGTATGTTGTTATGAAGAGGAATAAGGTTGTGTGCATTGATGTGCATACATGGTAAGAATAAGATAAGTTTCTTTCATATTGTTGTGAAAGTGAAAATAGAAGGACGCAGATAAGAAGAACAAATAAACACTATAAAATTCAAATAGGAGTCTCAACTAGTGGATGAATCACTTGGTGTTGTAAAGTAATTGAAGAAATTGCTCACTGTCAACACAGAAAGTATAAAGACCCAACAAGGATCTGTAGTTGGGCCAGGTTATCACCATTATATAGAATCATAATTTTCTTATCCACATCCTAATGTTTTGGGAATCAAATTTAGGATTAGGATTATTTTGATGCCAAACTATTTCATTAGTACCACTTTATAGTGGTGAATTTGTGTACCAGTCAACACCATACACAACCAAGACAAGATATTCTTATTGAGTAGAACCTTATAAAAAACCTTGTGTGTCATCCTATACTTTCTTTCATAAACTCACATAAAAAAGGAAGAGAGAACAAGATAATTAAGATCATAACAGGTCTAAGAGGTAAATGGATAAAAAGTATCAAATTGGAATAAAAATACACCAACATTGATTAACCCCACTCTCTATGTTGTGCGTATCCCAAAGTGGTCTTAATAATTGTTTAGAATTTCTTACACTATTGTGTGTTATGTTTATTATTATTTGTCACTAGAGGATATTGTCTCCCAACTATCTCCCTAGTGACCCTTATTGAAATTTGATATACTTTAGTGTGTGGGGAGGCATGCCTAAGGTTCAGTATTTCACCAACCTAGTTACTACAGAGTGAGATGACTCAGGTCATTATTAAGTGGTATCAAATCTTGGTAGTTTACAAGTAGTTTTAAAGTAAATTTGTTCTAAAGTGGTATTTAAGTTTTTTTATTTGGGCTATCATGGAACTCCAATGTAGGATATTTTTTGAACTTGGTAAGGATGTCATGCTTAGTATATGGCCAACACAATTATGGGTGATGTAACGAACTCGCTCAAACTTACCTTCCATGTCACCCGAATTGATTTTACCCTAAACCCGAAGGGAATTTATAATACCCAAGGGATAGAAACTAGTGTATGGGAATCAAGGAAGTCACTCTTGGGAATAATTTATCCCTTTAATTATAACCAAACAAACATAAACTTTACTGATAATTCGACATTGTATGTCTATACAGTGTACTATCATGCATTTGAAATTAGCATTTTGAGAATAAAGAACAATATAGAAATAGGAAATAACCAAAATGAGTATCCAAACTCATCCCAAAAACATAATAATATAAAGTATGCAGTAAAAAAATATATAATAGAAACTGAAAGGAATATAAAAACAATAGATTGAAATGATCAATACAGAAAATCCTAAAATAAACTAAAAACATACCCGAATAGTATCATAATAAACTCCATATGGACCATGGAATCTCACCACATTTAGACAGATCCATACTGAAACTAAATAGAAAGAAACATTAAAGGTCATAATCTGGGGACCTAAAATAAAATATAAGAGTTTCACGCACCTAGAGGTGCATGTAAGGTGTGAGATAAACATGACCAGTAGGATCTCACCATGAAGTCTATGAAATTCCTTATAATTGAAATTTCAAATAGGCTAGTTTAAAATAAATTTTTAAAATAGGTTTTTATATGGGAGTGTATAAAATAAAACAAGAAAAACTTCCTTTCGAATATAATTCCATTTAATATTAAAACAAAAGTTTCACTTTAAAAGAAAAAACCTTTAAACAATGAAAGGAAAACCACAAATTTTCATTAAAAAACTAAAATTTTCTACTAACACCCTTTTTTACTTCATAAAAACCCTTCTCAAATAAAAACCCTACTTTTAAGAAAACACCTTGAAACATACACTACACAATGATAAAGAGAAGATAAAAAACTAAATGGATCCATATGAAAAAATTAAAATGAAAAAATACCATAGTACCATATAAGAAAAGTAAATAAGAGGGATTATAATGAACATAAGGTGAAAAAACCCCATTTCAATCATAATTAATGAACAAGAAACAAGGGAAACTCACTAGATTCTAAAGAGATATGTTCCTAGAAAATAAATAATATGAGACAAACTGTTATCCTATGCTGCATCCTAAAAAATAAACAAGTCGCCTGACTTACCTGCACATACATTATTAGGGGTAACTCTCCTAGCTTGAGAAAACCATACAAATAAGGGACACTTGATAGAAAGTGATATAAATAGTGTATAAAAAATTCATACCTATCTCATAGTGCCTGATGTTCCCATGTAATCAACCAAGTGGAGGTGAGAAAGAAATGTGTTATGAAATCATTGATAACACCGTCGGGACCAGCCTGTGCTTGCACAAGAAGCTTAGCTGGATGACCATGCAATGGTGGAGAGCAACAATCATGATGTAGATGTTGGGGTGAGGAAGTTCTTTATAGTTATATTTTTGTTGAATTCCCTAAGACCTTTGGTTCATGTAATGTATCTTAAGCCTATGGTTCATGTAATCTCTATGCCTACGGGCCTTGTTAGGGTTACCCCTCATCCCTTGAAAGGGGGGTTATAAAAAATCAATAAAAATGAAGGCCTTTGGGCCATTCGGGTTGATAATTAATAACAATAAAAAACACCTCACCTCCAACACCCTCACAAGAAACAACCCCTTTTTCAAATTCATCAAGAATTGAATAAAAATATACCCCTTACCATGGAAGGTATACAAGCATCATATGAAATATGGGGCTCACAACTGAGGGTAGATCAATCACTAATTTAAATTGATTTTTGAAAGTTCCAAATGGGCCTTCAAAAAACTATCTTGGGAATTCCAAGATATATAATTGAGATTTAAATGTTAAATTTTGAAATCATAATTTAAGAATACATTTAGAAACCATTTAGAAAAAAATACATAATTTTTCAATATTTTTAAATATAAAGACCCCTTTTAAAGTCAATAACTTCCTATGTTAAATGTTCTTTAAAAAACCAAACCCCTACTTGCCTGAAAGGCTCTAAGGCCTTCATTTTTATTGATTTTTGATAACCCCCCTTTCAAGGGATCTTGGGGAACCCTTAAAAGTTCTGTAGGCTTAGATATTACACAACCCATAGGATTAAGAGATTACATGACCCGAAGGTCTTAGGGAATTCATCCAGACTATAACTATAAGGAACTACCTCTCCCCATCATCTGCATCATGTTGATAGCTCTCTACATTCACATGGCCATCTAGATAGGCTTCTCGTGAAATAATAGGCTACTCATGATGGTACAAGAATACCATCTCATTCTTCCAAATCCATTTGGTTCTACTCTGGTGAGTTCACTTGCTCTGAATCCTCCTCTGGGGAAGCAAATTTTTTGTAGAGTCTATATGGGGTAACTGTACTGATCATGTTTCCCGAAGGCCTTGAGGTGGCCTGAAGGCCTTAATGGTGGACCGAAATCCATACTGACTTGAATTCATGGGTGGCCTGAAGGCCTTAAGGACTCCAAGCCCAAATCAGTGGCCTAAGGTGAATAGTTCTGACTGCTACAGTACCAAACAGTACCTGGTACAATGCCCACTACAATACCCACATAGAGCTCCTACAGTACCTAGAATTATGCCTCCACCTAGTTTCAAACCTGGGTCTCATGGATTCACTTAAGGATTCCTCACCAACTGGTCTGAGGATCATGTGAAACCAAACCCCTACTTAATTGAAAAAAACCTCTTAAAAATTTCACACCGGTGTAAAAATCCCTTTAAAATTCAAAAATTATTTGAAAACAGTCCATAGGGAATTTGAAAATTACTTGGAATTCTTAAACCAATAATTTTAAGATCAAAAATATAAAATCTATTAAAAATAATTTTATGGAAAGTGGGGAAAATGTTGAAAAACATTAAACACCCATAAAGAGAACCATATATAATCATATATTGATAAGAAATGATATTAGAAAAAATTCAAAAATTCAAAAATATTCCATGTAAAGTAATTATATATAATCACCTACCTTAATAGGAGAAGAACAAGTTAACTTCAATTGAATAATCCCAACCATAAAATAAAATGATGCCTATGGGACTTAGACATAAAAACCCCCATGACTAAGTTCACCCTGAACCCTATGTTCAGACAACATGGCCCCTAAGGTTCATAGGAGAAGAAAAAACTAAGGGACAAGAAAGAAATAAATGAAATGAAAGGATATAAATGGGTTTAACTTGAATAATTTAGCTCAAACATAGAATAAATCCAATGGGGAAGCCATGGTGGAGAGGATAATCAAGGTGGTGCATTCCTGTGGGTTGATTAATCTAAATTGGAGAAGAAAGGGGGTCTAACCCCTTTTATGAAAATAGTGGTAATGGTAAACTCACAAATTTTAAAAATTGGTTAGACCACACTGTTTGAAATATCGTGTGTCAAGTGTGCATCCTTAACTGGACACACTAGGTACACACAAAATGGTTTGGCCACATAGTTTGGAAAAACATGCACTAACCATGTAAAAACATTTGAAACATGATGTAGATTTTTCTTAGGTAGGTCACATTGTTAGCACTAATTATGAACCATCCATGTTCCTAACATTATAACCCAAAATTTTGAAGAGAATATTACCTAAAACTCAAGTACATAGATGAAAACCAATAAATGTGTAAAATAATAAGGAAATTAAAGGTTGAGGTTTGAAAATTCTCCCAACCATGACACTTTCTATCCCCATAAAGTCATTAGTAATGGTTGAATACATTGAATGATAAAACCTAAATACCCTAAAGAAAATGTGGGAGAGACGAGGAAAACTATAAAAGACCCTTGTCGAAGCAAAATACTAACCACAAACTGAACCTCAAAATCGATAGAGTATATCCTCATAAATCATTCAACATATCTAAGAGTAAATTTAAGTCATTAATAAGATACACAAATCCAAAAGAACACATAATAATATTAAGGTCTCCCAATCATTTATATTTCATCAGAAATGGTGGATCAATGATATTAAATCTCCAAAAATACACGTCACAAAGAAAACACATTTCCATAGAATACCCCTATCAATCACATAAACTGTTAAAGAAACTAGATTTTAATTCCATAAGGAAAGAACCAATCCAGAAGGATGTTCACAATAATTCAAAAATAAATTACAACCAAGCATCACCTATAAATTAAGAAAGAAACAACATGAATAAGAATTATCTATCAAAATGAACTAGCATGGCTCTAACCTTGGGTCAATGAACTAAAAAAGAGTGTAACTCTTAACCTAATTCATGAAATATCACCCATGGTGATTTATAACATTATCTAAACAGCTAAATACTAAGATCAAACTAAATCACGAACCTTATAAAAACCCAATCTCCAACTCAAGGTTCCCATTTTCAATCCATTAAAACCAAAATCCCAATAGACCATCCAAATAATATAAACCATAAGAAACACGATAATCACTAAGGAATAATCTATAAAGTAATAACTAACATCCAATAAGAACTCAAAATAGGAATAACCAAAGAAAAAACCAAATAAGAGTTACCTTAAAAGATTCTATCTACTGTAGAATCATTGAGAATGAATCTCAAAAACTGAAGACCAACGAGCTTTAAAAGAACACCCAAGAATTATACCCCAGACAACCCACATTAAAAAAATAATTAGAGATGACCAAGGAAACAACATTAAAGTAAATTCTACATTGCTTTAAAGTAGTAGGTCTTAAAGTTACAAGTTTAATTACCCATGCTATTAAGGGTTAGTAAAATCAAGGAAAATTATATTTTTTGAATTTTGATTCTTGAGAGGGGGTGTTTTGAGAATTGGGCATCAGATCGGGATTTTGAGAGTTATAACACCTTCAGGTAATGTTTTTAGTTGTAGTCAGAGGCTTAGGGAATTGAAAGAGTTCTAGGGTGAATGTTAGTACAATGGTTAGTGTAATGGATTGTCTATGTGGAAAAGAGACTTTGGACCTTGTAAAGATGTTGGAAGTGTCAGTATAGGCTGAGGAATGAGACTTGTGAGTTAGCCAGAGCATGGGGATTTAATTTTTATAAATTGTTGTTACATGTGTTTTATGTATGAATATATTGTTATTTAAGGGGTTTTATATGTTTTTATGGTATAAATTTATTTTTTGGAGTTTTTGGGGCTTTTGGGAACTTCAACATATTTTTGAAAATTTAGAAAAGGAAAAATAGTATGAAAGGTTTTTTACTTAGTGTGAATTTTTTTGAACTTGGTATGAAAGATTATAAACATAGTATGAATGTTTTGAGACCTATTGTGAATGGTTTTAGACTTAGTATAAAATGTTATGGTCTTATTATGAAAAGTTTTGGACATGGTACAAAAGGTTACAGACTCAGTACGAAAGGTTTGGGACTTAGTATGAATGGTTTTGGACTTAGTATGAAAGGTTTTGAATTGTTATGAAAGTTTTTGGATCTATTATGAATGGTTTTGGATTTATTTTTAAAGGTTTGAGAGTCCAGTATGAGTGGTTTTTGGGTCTACTATGAAGGGTTATAGAGTCCCAAAATTTTCAAATTTTTGAAGATGAAAAGTGTTTCAAAAATTCCTAAAATATTAAGTAATGGATTAAAAAAATTAAAGGGGATTATAGGTCTTTCACAACCATTATATGGGAAAAAATTCAATATATAGCTCTCAAAACTCTCTTTATCTCAAAGTGATATCTCTATCATTTCTCAACTAAATCAAGTGTTGTTCTATTTGGGCAGTATCCAAAGAAACATTTATCACTATGTATCCATTTTCTCTCTATTTATCATGATATTTCAAAGTATTATACTTAATATGAATATTTATGACATATTTTAGGGTTTTTGTCAAAATATATAAATTATAGATATTTTTTATTAGAATCAAGTGTTTTTTGATTTAAAGTAAATCTTGAAGTAAATATAACATTTCACATTGATTTTTCCTCAGTTTCTTCCCCTCTTTATCACTACTAAGTTGTGTGACATGGACTAGTGATTTGGTTATGATTATATTGAATCATGATGGAATCATCTTGAGGCGAGGGGTATTTTTATTATCTTGGATAAAAAGATTCAGGGAGGATAATCACACTAGGTTTTGTGTGGATTCAAAGATTCATGTCTCTACTATGATTTTATTTAGGGTTTTTTAAATTTTGGGTGAAATTAATGGATTGAATGGAAGAATAAAATTAGAAAGGTATGGATGGGTATCAAGGGTTTTTCACACCCATTTTCATAAATATTTAATCCATGAAATATTATTAATGAGTAATATCTTGATTATGACCTATAAATTTAATGAATAATTAACTGTGGAATTAGTTTTGGTAAAATGTATTAATTAATCAAAAATTAATTATGATTAATTGAGATTGATTTTGATTAGTTATTCCCTATTGTTGATGGTTAATGGTTGGTTGATATTGGATGAGATTAGGTGAGGGTTTCCAAGCTTACATTAAAGGGAATAAATCCATGAATGAGGTTGTTGTTCACTTGAACATCTCTCTATGTATATGCATGTTGATATGTACTATGTGATATGTGGTCTCACCACCGATGGGTGATTGATCTTAAATATAAAATTAATTATTTTATTTAAACTCCCATGAAATGAAAAATGTTTCAAGGGCCGTGATAAGCACTTGAACACCGGTTAAATTCCTCGGTCACTGATGTTCTAGGTATCCATTATAAAATATTTCAATAGATACATGGAAACCCATGAGGGGTATAAAATAAATTAATAAAATAAAATAGAGGACCTTATGATAGGTTACTTATCTCCCCAGAGTTTGGGGTGGTGATGGACATTGTATGGATAGCCTTGAGTGTCACCTTAGAACTTAGGAATATTCCATGAGGAACTTGAGATACCTCATAGTCATTGGCATAGTTGATAGAGAGAGGGGTGAGTGTTCCTCCCCACTAGTGCGTGAACACGCAAGTGGGTATACCCTAGGTAGATTTATGATAGGTTGGGTGAGTGGAACAACCTAGGATGACCTTGAAAAGTGAAATCGACTCCATTTCATCTCTTTAGAGTGATATTGATGTGTATTTTCCTATAAGAAAGATATGGTAATGATATTATTACAATGATGATGAGGGATTTTATGTCATCTAAGTGACTTGCATGGGACTGATAGATGATAATGATATAGAGGAACCCATTTAGGGTGTAAAAATTATGAAGAGAGTAATTATCTACTAAAATAGGATAATATTAATTGATTATATTTTAATATTAACGTGTTTTAATGTCTATAAATACTAATTTTATTTCCTTTTATATATTGAACTTAATTTATCATCATTGTACAATTAATGCTTTAAGTGGTTCAATTTGGGCCCAATTAATAATCATACTGTGGAATTAATTATTTTAATTTTATGTTTTGGGATATTATTTATCACTTTTTGTGTATTTTTTCTTTTAGGATCAATTGATTAATCCCAAGGTAAGATGGACATTTATGGACATGAATGTAGAAATTTCTGGACAAAGCAGAATGGGCCTTAGGCCAATCAAATAATAGTGGATCCAAAAATGTAATCCTAATGAAGTAAAATTTTTAAATGTACATATATGAAATTATGGGGAAACATTCATTCAACTATTTATAGAGAAAATTATATGGTTTTCAAGGTGATTCAGCTGGCCCAAGTTGAAGATTAAATCTTGGGCTAGATTTTAGAGCCAATAAAATCAACCCACCATTTCGATCATAAAATCCTAATTTCTGATCCAATTGGAATGAAAATTTGACATATATTATAAGACACCAGGATGAATATATTTATCTTATATTAAAATAAAATATTCAGCCATCTTCAATTATATATTTGAATGAGAAAAAGGGGGATGGATCTGGTCTGAATTTTCTGGTCAACTTTGAAAACTCAAAATTCCTTGGATTTCTCACCCACCTTTTGACTCTCCAAATTAATAGGGAAGGAATTTATTGATTGTTTCTTGAACCTAGTATCCTAATATTCATATTTATTATTTTTTTGTGAATTAATTTTGGATTCATGGTTTTCTTTCAATTGTATTATTATGCTGCCATTTTGTATTCATGTGTTTCTTTTTCACATGTAAGTCATTCAAATCACCAATGTTTCATAATATAAGTTATTATTATTATTATCTTATTATATTATTATTCATATAAATTTTATACTATTACCTTATTGAGTGAATCCATTCACATATTTTTTGTAAAATTCTTCACATAATGGAGGAGTGATCATTTTTTTACTATTTTTCTTCTTCAATTCCTCCCTCATGAGTCTACTTCCAGCTTCCTTTGACAGAATAGAATAAATGGAGGGATAAAACTATTATGGGTTGATACAATGGATTATAAAGGATATGTATTAGATTTTATTTCTCATTTTATTAATTCTTAATCAATTATTTTGTTGATATTTTCATTCAATGATGTACCTTCTCCTTCGATCTCGCCAATTTTAAGGATGCACATCCTGAGTGCTAAAATGATCTTTTACCATGGAGTGGTCATGAATATGATACTAAAAGTGTATAGGTGATTAAACTTAGGATATTTAAAATTCAAAATCTATGAGTGATTTTTGAATTTCATATTTCATTGAGAAAAACACTTGAATTTAAGACATTGAAACCATTAAAAGAAATTTATCCAATCCAACCCAAGAGATAACCTATGATCAATTCATTCACTTAAAATAAATTTTTATAGGTCTTTAAAACTCTTTAATAATACACTCAAGTAAACCCCAAGTTGTACACTTCATATCCAAATCACCACTATATAATGTATGTTTATTTATATTTGTTCTAAGGTCTCTCAGGATTCGATAACCCAAGTTGTACTACAAGTGACCTCTTTAACCATATAACTTGGGTAAATTTTGGAATCATCATATTTTGGTGCCATTTACAAGGATAAAACCCAAATAAACCATGTGGTATGTAGTAATACTCAACAATATACTACAATGACCGCTTCTACCGGGCAATGGATCATTTTAGCACCCAAGATTTATAGCCATAAAATTAGTGAGATCAAAAGAGAAGGTACATCATTGAATGAAAATATAAATAAAATATTTGATTAATAATTAATAAATTAATAAATAAAATGAAATAAATTACCTTTTTACTAAATTTTATCAAACCATAACAGGGTTATCTTTCTATTGATGATATTCTATCAATGGAAGTAGGAAGTAGACTCGTGAGGGATGAATTGAATAAGAAAAATAGTAAAAAATGATAACTCCACCATTATGTGAATAATTTCACATAATATGATGTGAATGGATTAAATCCATAAGGAAATGGTATAAAAATGATATTTATAATAATATAATAATATAATAATAAGAACTTTTGTTACGAAACATTGGTGATTAAAATGACTTACATGTGAAAAACAAAAACATGAATACAAAATGGCAGAATAACAATACCATTGAAAGAAAATAATGAATCCCAAATTCCTTAAATAAAACCACCTTAATTTGAAATATTATGATCCTAGGGTTTATCCCCAATCAATAAATTATTTTCCCATTAATTATGGGAGTCAAAATGTGGGTGAGAAATCAAAAGAATTTGGATTTTTCAAAGTTGGCCATAAAATTCAGACCGGATTCATCCCACTTTTTGTAATGAAAATATTGAATTTAATATGGAATAATATTTGATGGTATTAGAAGAGAAATATATTAAACTATTAATATTATAATATCTATTAAAATTTCATTCCAATTGGATCATATATTTGGATTTTATGATCGAAATGGTGGGATGATTTTATGGGCCTTGAAATCTGGCCCATAATTTAATCTTTAAATTGGGCCACCTGGATCACCATGGAAAACTCATAATTTTCTTGGGTAAAAGTTTAATTAAATGTTTCACATAATATTATTTATCTAACATTAAAATTTTAGCTTCATTGGGCTTTAATTTTGGGCTCCTCTTTCATTTGATGGGCCTAAGGCCCTTTCTTCTTTGTCCAGAAATTTATACATTCCTAGAAAAAAATGTCAACATTACCTTATGATTAATCCATTGATCCTGAAATAATAATTGTTCCACCCAAAGTGATCAATCATATCCAAAAATATCAAATTCAAATAATTCAAATAATGAATTCCACAATCTGATGATTAATTGGTCCCAAATTGAACCACTTTAAAGATGAATTAAACAATGGTAAGAAATGAAGTTCAATATATAAAATGCACTAAAATTAGTGTTTATGTACTTTGAAACTAGAATCTATTCACTCTTGAGACCAACTACAATGATAATTCTACAAAAAATATTTCCCCATTACAAAATAATTTCACTTAATAAGAGAATCCATTTTTTTTAAAAAGAGGGAGAAACATTCGATGAAACATGGGAAAGGTTCAAAGAGACATTAAAAATGGTACCAAACCATGGTTTCTCTATACCAGAATAAGTGAGAATTTTATATGAAGGGTTAGGTCCAAGTAACAAATATTTTATTGACATGATATGTAATGGAACATTGAAAAAAAAATCCCCAAATAATTCTTATGTGTATTTGGAAAATATTTCTGAACAGAACCAAACATGAGAAACATCACCTTACTATGAGAAGCCACCCAAATATGCTGGAATTAACAATATTAGAGAATAAGAAAACCTTATACCAAATTTTTTTTCACTCACTAGGAAGATCTAAGAGATCGATCTTAGGAAGGTACATGAAATCCAATATATTGACCTTGTTTGCACAATTTGTGACAAACATGACCACAAGAAAAATAATTGCCTAACCATTCCTTCTATCAAGGATGCTATTTTAGAATTACCACCAGAATTGGTTAACACAATGAACATTCAAAATCCAAATTACCAAAACCCCTTCAATATAAGGAATAATGACTATCCATGCTTCCGTTAGAAGGAAAATCAACAACCAACACAACAACAATGTGTCAAATACTACCCACAATAGAATTTTCAAACCCATAATAAGTTCCAAAAAAACCAGTCCAATACTAACATCCTATTTTCGAATACCAACATCCTATCTAAAAACCTATTCAATAACCAACCCAATAAACAAAGTATCCTCCTAGGATAAAACAACCATCACAAGACCTTGCCCAAGGTGTCCCTCTCCCAATCCTTAAACAGTTATGTAAAAAATAGAGAAAATTAACTTAGAAGTATTATCACTTAAATACGAATTAAAAATGAAAAAAACTAGAAATTCACCCATGCATACTTAGGATGTCCCATCCATAACTTTAAGGGGAGAATCTAGTTACACACAAACCTCCCATGAACAACTAAAATCAGTGACTATCTTAAGGAGTGGGAGATCCATTGAAAAACCTAAAAAACTATTTTGGAACCATAAAAAGATTAAATATCACATGAAAATATTGAATGACTACCCTTAGATTCTAAAAAATTCAATAAGAATGTGAAAGAACCACAACATCACCAAATAATCGAATAATCTGCACCCTTCCCTCAAATTATGAGAGAAAAATCTAAACTTGAACTAAATGAAACATTGAGGGAAATCTTCTCTAAGGTTAATATGAAAATTCCCCTTCTTGATGTAATCCCAACCATACTTTCTTGCTCAAAGTACCTGTAATTTCTATACTTATCTTATACATTACTTTGTGAAAACATGGTATTTGAGATGTTCTGGGAGATCAAGGTGACTCTTTTCATCACTTTACAAAATTTTTTATTTTCCAATGGTGGCTCATGCCAAC
This sequence comes from Viscum album, assembly GCA_963277665.1. NCBI lineage: Eukaryota > Viridiplantae > Streptophyta > Magnoliopsida > Santalales > Viscaceae > Viscum > Viscum album. Next base: position 1,070,209,822 of record OY728127.1, on the reverse strand, counting down.
GGAGTCACCCTAGTGGTGTCACCCTGGCGGTGTCACCCTAGCGGTGTCACCTTGGTAATGTCACCCTGCGGTGAATCACTAGCAGTCACTCACTGGCGGTCGCTAGCTAGTAGTGCCTCACCTAATAGTGCCTCATCAAATAGTGCCTCATCCAACGGTGCCTCACCCGGTGATGTCTCATGAACAGTTTTTCCATTTCTGATTTCTCCACTTTGATGTTTTCTTTGACGTAAAATGATTTTAAAGACTTATTGGAAAGGATTTAAGGATTATTCAATCCCCATAAATCTTATCTTAAAATTTTAAGAGTCCGAGGGATTTTACTCATTAAAAAAACATTATACTTATCATAACCTACTTTAATGGAAAATAAAAAACATATGTAAACCGATGCTATTTTTAGATCTTTCTCTAGCCAAGATACCCTTCGCCCTTGTTATTCCTTCTTGTTTTACCTCAGTAAGGGATGAACAGAGTTCTTCTCCTCATAGGAGTCATGTGATCGAGCTGTGGATTCTCGATCATGTTCCCCTAGAGTTTTCCTGCTACATATACGTGCCTCTGTCTTGGTGCAATTAGAAAGTACTAATCGAGTATTCTTCCAAGTAGTTTTTCCTTCATCTCTATCGAGTGTGTATCATGTGGGTTGGGTGTATGAATGTTTTTACCATGGTCATATGATTTAATACCAATTAATAAATATAATTGAATATTCTTATGATTAATATACAAGGGGATGTGAAAAGTGATTCATGTTCTTATTGTTCATCTTTCACTTTTGATATTTTGATTTGTATAAGCTAACTACCCACTGAAAATAATTGTCATTGGGGGTCTTTTTTTGTACACATGAGATTTCTTGTGAATTCTTGTTATTGGTTTTCTGTTGAATGAATATTTATAATAAATTGGCTAACCAAGTATATTCGGTTAATTAAATGGATTCCCTAGGATCTTATGGCTTTTGTGATCACACCCTTAATTTAAGAAGTGGAATTTGAATAATATCCCATTTTTTAAAACTAAAAAAGTTGTGTTATGGTTTTGATGTGTGGTTTTAAAAGGATTTTATGTGCTGGGAAGTGGATGTATGTGGTTTTATGGTGGGGATGTGATGGGTGTGGTGTGGTTGTGCAACATGACTACTAAAAATGGTTGTGGTGAGATGTATTGTTGGGTGCAGGTGTGAGTTGGGGGTTTGATATGTTAAGAGGAAGGATTGGTAAGGAAGACTTTGAAGAATTATGATGGTTGGTATGGGTGCTTCACCATTAATAAATTTAAGAAGGCTTCACACTATGTATTGGAATCGATATATGTTATGTCATGAATGTGTGTTAAATTGATCAGAAATATGAAGTGAGTTAATTTATCCTAATTCTTCTTCCTTTGTGTGAATTTTGATGTTCTACTTGTGGTGCATTGTGATTAGTAGTTTCCCGGGTAGTTATGGAATAAATGAATGGTTAATAATGTTAAGATGACATGAGTTGGTTTGGTCAATGGGATGTAGTTTTTTAATGGAAATTTAAATGATGGGTCGCACAATTAAATATGGTTAAAGATAAATAATGAAATGAATGGGTGTCAAGAAAAGAATATTTATGAAGCCTCTTAAATTTATCAAATTCATAAGTGACTATTTATAATACTAATAAATGAATTTTGAGATAGAAGAAAAGTTGGTAGTGTTTTTATTTGGTGGTTTTTATGAGAACCCATAGGTTGGGCTTGAGTTCTTGGAATCATATATGTGTATACTTGTATTTTTTCTTATGATTTATATACACACCCCACTATAGTTGAGCACTATGTGAAAAACACCTCCATTATCATAGGGGAGGGTATTTTTCTTAAACATCCAGATGGGAGGATGGATGGATGGCCACCCTCTCTTCCCTACTCCCTCTTCCAGGTGGTGATATCTCATGATTATTTAGGTAGGTTGTGGTTTGTGAGGACCAAGTGTGTGCGGATGAGTTTTTCTTTCACAAGTGTCTTTGGGATGAGATGGTTTGTGTTTTCCTAAGTGTCATTGGGATGAGATGATCTGTACTTTCCCAGGTTTCTGTGGGTGATATGTGATGTGCTATTTGGCCCAAGTGTTTATGGGTGGGATGTGATGTGGTATATGGCCCAGGTGTATGTAGGCAGGATGTAATGTGGCTCGTGGCCCAGGTAATGGGATGAGGTGTGGTTGTGGGACCCAGGTGTGTGTGGGTGTATTCTGATGTGGTTCCTTCAGAAGATGTGGGAGTGTGAGGACGTTTTCTGTTAGGAAAGAGTAGCTAAACTAGTGGGAAGTGGTGTAAGGTACCCAAATCATTGATGTTCTTACTATATTACTTTACTTGACTTTCTTTACTTAGTGAAAATGAGTTGGTGAAGTTGGGATGGTTAGTATACCTTCTTAGGTGCTATTTGGTTATGCTATTTTCTCAAAGGTGCATTAGTATACCTCCTTCACGTGTGCAGGAGAGACATAAACCATTTTCAGGTTTCCAGTAAGATTACATAGACTGTGCTAGACCCCAATAGCTCAGATCTTGATAGTTATTGTGTTGCTTCTTAACATTACTTTTGATACTTTACATTATATAATTTTGGTATTTTTTTCAGTTATATTTTAAATATTCATGTGGTATAGTGTTGTCTTTATTTATATATATGTCTTGGAGTTGTTTTTTGGATGATCCCCCATATCTCTTGATCTTGTTTAAATAAAAGTGTATTTCCTTTCATATTGTGATATTTGTGTACCCTTGGTACTAGTCTCCATCCCAGGGCCTACTGGAGGTGGGACTCAGGGGTCATTATCTCCCTTTCTTCATTTCCATCCTAGAAGGAGTATCTTTAGAGGGAGGGGGTCATGAAAGAATGGTATTAGAGGCTGATGGTTGAGATATAGGATGGATTTTAGAGTTAGGCATAGTTAGGATTGTATGGGTTAGTAGGGAAACATTGTCAGGTGATCATGGTGCATGACATAGGCTAGGGAATATTAGCTAGGACATGGGATTTTAGGCCCCCCAAGATCTTACATAAGGACTCTGAGCCTACTGAACTACCAAGTGAGGATATGTGTGTTGTAGGGTAGAGACCCTAGGAAAGGTACATGCATCATAATGACTTCTGTTCTTATTTGAATTGGGTCTTTTGGGGAAATTTTAAATGACTAAAAAAATAAGTTAAATTAGTAAAAAATGAATCTTAAGTAGAATTCCATACTACTCAGGCTTGGGAACTCTTTATTTACTTTTCAGCTATGGATCCTGGATGTCGTCTGTGTGAGGATCAGGTAGTGGATCTTTAGTAGGTTGATCTGGTTGATCGTCGTAGGGTCATTCCAGTTGAGGAGGATAACCGATAGTATAATACATTGCATGCTTTCTAGCGGTAGGCCTTGAGAAAGTATGAGGGTAGTGTTTTAGATGTGGAGATGGAAATCTGGCTTGAGAATCTTGATATCAAATTTAGTTTGATCCAAGCCCTGACAGAGTACCGAGTTCCCTTGTCAGTCATCCAAATGTAGGGTACTTCACCTCAGTGGTGGATGTTTTATCTAGTAGAAAGGAATGAGGCTTCTGTTCTGTGGTTTGATATCGAGAAGGAGTTCCGAGCAGAATTCCTTTCATTGACCATGAAGGATGAGAAGAAGAAAAAGTTACTCTCCCTCCAGTAGGAGGGTATGTCAATACATGAGACGAGGATCAAGTTTAAGGATCTACTCCATCATTTCCCAGATCTTTTTCGGGATGAGTAGTCTCATGCGATATGTCTAGAGGATGTGCTCCGTCCTTTGATCCAATATGTCACTACTCCCTTTACATTTCCAATGTATATAGAGATCTAGAAAAAGGTGGAGGTGATTGAGTGGATGCACTCACAAATAAGTTTAACATGATAGGGGAGCTAGTAGGGTTCTTCGAGAGGTAGGGTTACTAGTGTCCGGTCTCAGGCACTAGGACCTTCAAGGTTTCGATTAGAAAGGAGTCGACCCTAGAAACTTCCTTTTTAACCATCTAGTACTAATGATTTTTCGGTGAGATTGGGGTCAAGGTTTTTCTTCTGTGGAGTCCGTGGCCATATTTAGAATCAATTTCCAATGGTAGTTTGAGCTAAGTATGGTGGAGGTGGATAGGTTCAGCGCCAACATCAACAACAGTTGCTATTGAGGCCATTTCAGCAGCAAGGACAACAGGATCCTGCTCCACCAAGGGGAGATAGAGTAGGTAGGGTATGACCTTATGATGTCCCATAGGGACCTCAACTTGAGCATGGTCATGGAGGCGGTTTTCAGCAGAGGGGCAGAGGAGTTGGGCATGGTCAATTGCATGCAGTAGAGGCAACAAATCTAGTAGGAACAAAGATCGTTAGAGGTATGATCAGTTTTTTAATACCCTTGATTGTGCTTGGTTTGATTTGGGAGATTCAAACTCTATTTTTTACCCACTCTATCTCATAATTTGGGGATATACATAGAGAGGCTTCCTGTTCACCTGGTGTTGATTACACCAATCAGAGGTTAGACCAACTAGTTTGTTGAGTACCAAGGATGTAGACTGATGATGAGACCACATCAGTCCCATGGGGATATTTTATTTCTATAGATGAATCCATAAAATTTCATTCTCATCATAAACTTATTGTATTTCGTGCATGTTGTTACTTACTTCTTCTAAAGGAGAGTTCTGTTTTTAGACATGGATGGTCTGTGTGTGGTTTTCATTGGAAAGCGGGGTTGTTAGGTGGTAAGTCGGTGTGTGCATCCACCTCTTTATATGTTGGATGAGCTGTCAATATAATCGGTGGATGATGAAATAGAAGAGGTTCCTAGAGTTGTTGGGAAGTTCTTGGATGTTTTTTCTAAGGAGGTTGTGATGCTACCCCATCGATGTGATGTTGAGTTTGGGATAGACCTGCAGCCTGGTACTTCTTTGATTTTGATGGATCCTTATTGGATGACACCTTATGAGTTGTGGGAGTTGAGGATTCAGATATATGATCTAACAAATAAAGGATTTATCCATCCCATGGTGTCACCATAGGGTGCTCTAGTGTTATCCCCAAAGAAGGAGTATGGTGTTTTGAGGTTTTGTATAGACTACCGAAGGTTTAATCAAGTGACGATCAAGAACTATTACCCTCTTTGGAGGATAGATAGTCTTTTAGAATAATTGAGAAGGGAATGTTGGTTTTCTAAGATCAATATATGTTTTGGATATCACCAGTTAAGGTTGAAAGAGGGCGATGTCCCAAAGACCACTTTCAGGTGTAGGTATAGTTACTTTGAGTTTGTAGTCATGCCATTCACAGTTACGACTACACCATCTGTGTTCATGGGGATTATGAACTCTATTTTCCATGAGTTCCTGGACCAGTTAATCTTCATGTTCATCGATGAAATATTTATCTAATCAAAGTCATAAGAGGAACCTGATGAACATCTGAGGAATGTCTTTAATGGATTCGATGCCACTAGATCAATGAAAATTTATCCAAGTGTAAGTTCTAGAAATAAGAGGTTCATTTCCATGGGAATGTGGTGTCATAGTAGGGCATGGTAGTAAACCTATCGAAGGTTTAAGTAGTTGTTTCTTGGGCAGCACCCAAGAATTTAGTGGAAGTTCGTAGTTTTCTTGGACTCGCTGGATATTATAGGAGGTTTATACCATATTTGCCTTGAGTTTCCGCTCCACTGATATCTCTCAATAGGAAGGATCAATCTTTTTTATAGAGTGATTAGTTTTAGGTAGTGTTAAGTTATCTTAAGGGTAAGTTGTTTAGTTCTCGAGTGCTCTAGTTTCCTGAGGAAGGGGTGATGTTTGTGGTGTTTTTGGATGCTTCCCATATGGGATTAGGATGCGTCTTAATGAATTATAAGGTGGTGATATCTTATGGGTCAAGAAATTTATGCCCCCATGAGCGTAACTATTCCACCCCTGATCTAAATCTATAAGTGGTTATGTTTTTACTAAAATTGTGGTGACATTTCCTCATTGGGTAGCACTTTGTGGTCTTCACAGATCATAATAATTTGAGTTATATCTTTTCCTAGTGATATTTGAACTTGTGGAAGCGAAGGTGGATGGAGTTTCTTTAGGAATATGATTTTGAGGTCACCTACACCTCATGAAATGGAAATGTTGTGGCTGATTTTTTGAGCAGAAAGTCACAGAATGAGGTTGTTTGGGAATTTACAGATTCTTTGAAGGTGATGGAGGAGTTGGTGGCCTTGCACTTAGATGCAAGAGTGGAAGGTGGTAGAGGATATTTATTTCATTTGACAGTGCGGTCTTCTCTGATGCTGTTGGTGGAGGAGTCTCAATGGGAAGACATGGAGGCAGAAGTCTTTCATGATCATGTTGTCCATGGTGATGCTCTAGAGGGATGGTCGGAGGATGTTTGGAACCAGATGTTGTTCCATGGAAAGTTGTTTGTTCTGGTAGCAGTGCATGGTTTGTTCCTTCGTGAGATTCATAACTCACCTTTAGTGGAACACCTAGGAGTTTTTAAGATATACCATAGCTTGAGGATGCGGTTTTGGTGGACAATGATGAAACAAGCAGTGGTAGAGTTTGTGGCAAGGTGCTTAGTTTTCCAGTAGGTAAAGGTTGAGCACCGTGTTCTTGGTGGTTTTTTGGGACACCTAGATTTCCTTGAGTGTAAGTGGGATGAAATCTCAAAGGATTTAATCATGGGTTCACCTAGATATTAGGGAGGATATGATTATATATGGGTGGTGGTGGATCGGTTGATAAAATCATCCCACTTATTAGATATTAAGGAGTTAGGCGCAGTGGATCCCTTAGCTAATAGGTATGTGGATGAGGTGGTGTATTTTAACAAAGTTATAAGGTCCATTGTCTTAGATCAGGATGCATGGTTTACCTCGTGAGTCTAGAGAGGATTTCAACATGATTTTGGAACCCAATTACGCCTACCCTCAGACAGATGGGTAGATATAATGGACTATCCAGACACTGGCGGATATGTTGCAGACATGCCTCTTGGACTTTGGAGGCTCTTTGGTGTGACACATACCCTTGGTATAGTTTTCTCATAATAACACCTATCACACTTCCATTAACATGGATCCATTTTAATCCTTGCACATGAGATGGTGTCATTCTCCGTTATGCTGGATGGAGGCTGTGGAGGCAGTTGTTCTTGGTCCCAAAGTATTATAGAGAAATACCGAGGTGGTACAACTTGTTAGAGAAATAATGAAATCATCACATGAACGGTATAAGTCTTATACTGACTATAGGTGTAGGCCCTTGGAGTTCAAGGTTTGGGACCATGTTTTCTTGAAGTTCTCTCCTTGATATGGGAAATGAAGGTTTGGATGAGGGAGTAAACATTCTCCTAGTTTTGTTGGGCCCTTTGAGGTTTTAGGGTGAGTTGGTGAGGTGGAATACTAGTTGGAATTTCCATTGTAGTTAGATAGGATCCACAATGTCTTCCACAACTCTCAACTTCGTTGGTATCTACATGATGACTCCCATGTCAGTGATAGGGGAGAGTTAGACATCGAGGATGGCGCAACATTTGTGGAGCAGATAGTGGATATCTAGTATCATCAATAGAAGGTGCTATATGGATGAACCATTCATTTGGTTCTTGTGTAGTGGAGGCATGGTGGCCAAGAGGAGAGTACTTGGGAGTGAGAGATGAAGATGTGTGCCCATTACCCGAAGTTGTTTTGATTTTTACCTTGTTCTGTTTTGTTTTATGATGTAATACTTGAACCTTGTTTTATATGATATGAGTTATTTTACCTTGTTAGTGTTATGTGTAGTTCACTGTGTGATAAATTCATGATGTGTGGAAATGAAAGGACCATATTCCTAATCAAGATTCATTAATTATTATGTAGTTAAACTCGAGTGGGATATTCAGTTCTGCCAAAAGTGGATAGTATCTTGACATGTAGGACGGAATTCCCTGGTCTTCATGTTTGGACGGTGTGGTTTCTGTTCTTCTATGGTGTGTCGTGTGGTCTTTTGGGTTATCAGATGTCGTAGGAGGTGTTCTTGGTTTTTTGGGTTTCCACTCCAGCTTTAGAACAACACATGGTGGTTTATCATTGAATGTTAATGTGTTTGGTTGTTAACGGTATTTAAAGCATAGCAAGATCCTTGATCAGTATCTCATGGGGTGGTTATTTGGACCCCTATTTCTTCTAGGATTGGTTTTGAATTCTTGAGGATGAGAATAATATGGGATATATCTGATGTAATGGCCCGGACCTCTCCGGTCCATTACTTTGTGAGAATGTGGTGTTTTAGGTGTTTTGGGAGATCAAGGTGACTCTTTTTATCACTTTTCAAAATTTCAAGTTTTACAAGTTTTCCAATGGTGCCTCATGCCAAAGGTTTCACCCTGTTAGTGTCACCCCAACGGTGTCTCATGAACAATGTTTCAAGTTCTAGTTTCTCCCCTTTGACATTTTCTTTGACGTAAAATTATTTTAATACCATGTTTGAAAGGCTTTACGACCAATTGAAATCCCATAAATATTGTCTTAAATTCCTAATATTATGGGGGGTTTTACTCAGTCAAAACACATTATCTTGAACAAACTTGACTTTAATGGAAAATAAAAAGCATTTCTAAATTGATGATTTGTTTAGATCTTTCCCAGACCAAGATACCCTTCACCCTTGTTCTTACTTATAGTTTTACCTTGGTACATGATGCCCAGAGTTCTTATTCCCATAGGAACTGTGAGATTGGGTTGTGGCTTCTGGATCATGTTCCCCTAGAGTTTTCCTATTGCATATGCGTGCCCCTATCTTGGTGTAATCAGGAAGTGAAAATTTCCTCTTCTTATAAGTAGGTTTTCCTTCATCTCTCTCAATTGTGTATCATAAGGGTTGGGTGTATGAATGTTTTTCCCTTGGGAAGATGGTTTAATACCAATTAATAAATATAATTGAATCTTCTTAGTATTAATATATGAGGGGCTGGTAAAAGTGACGCATGTTATTATTTTTTGTTGTTCCCTTTTGATATTTTGTTCTGTATGGGCTAACTACCCACTAAAAATCAATGTTTTTTGGGGTCTTTTTTTGTGAACCTATGATGGCTTGTGAATGTTTTTATTGGTTTTCTATAGAACAACTATTTATATGAAATAGATTAACCATGTATATTCAGTTAAATAAAAGGATTCACTGGGATCTTATGGATTATGTGATCACACCCACAATTTAATAAGTAGAATTTTAATAATAGCCCCTTTTTTAAAACTAAATAAGTTGTGTTATGGTTGTGATGTGCGGGTTTTTGTGGGTTTTGTGTTTGGGGAAGTGGATGGATGTGGTTGTACGGTGGGGTTGTGATGGGTGTGGTGTGTTTGGGAAATGGGGATGCCAAAAATGGTTGTAGTGAGATGTTTTGGTAGGTGTGGGTGTGATTTGGGGGTTTTCTATATTGATAGGAATGATTGGGTAGGATGACATTGAAGAATGATGATGGTAGTGGTTGGTATGGGTACTTCTCTATTAATAACATGCAGAAGGTTTCCCCCCATGTCTCAGGATCAGTATATGTTATGTCATGAATGGGTGTTAAATGGAGTTGAAATATTAATTAAGTTAATTTACCCTGGTTCTTATTTCTATGTGTGACTTTTGATGTGATTATTGTGGTGATTTGTGAATAGTAGTTTCTTGGGTAGTGATGGAATAAATGAATGCTTAATAATATTGAGCTTACATGAGTTGGTTTGGTCAATGGGATGGAGTTTGTTAATGGAAAGTTAAATTATGGGTTGTGTGGTTAACTATGGTTAAATCTATATAATGAAATTAATGGGTGTTAAGAGAAAAACCTTTGTGAAGCTACTTAAATTTATCAACTTCAAAAGTGACCATTACTGATACTAATAAATGCATTTAGAGGTAGTATCAAATTTGGAAGTGTTGTGATTTAGTGGTTTTTCTGATAACCCATAGGTTGGGCTTGAGTGATTGGAGTCATATAAGTATATACTTGTATTTTTCCTTGTGATTTATATAATCACCCCACCCTAGTTGAGAAATATGTGCTGAACACCTCCATTTTCAAGGGAGAGGCTATCTTTCCCAAACATCTTGGTGGATGGATGACTGGATGGCCACCCTCTATTCCCTACTCCCTCTTCCAGGAAATGATAGCCCAAGATTCTTCAGGTAGGTTGTGGTTTTTGTGGCCCAGGTGTGTGCAGGTGAGTTGTGCTTTCCCAGGTGTCTTTAGTATGAGATAGATTGTGTTTTACCAGGTGTCTTCGGGATGAGATGAGTTGTGATTTCGCAGGTGTCTATGGGCGGGATGAGATGTGGTATGTGGACTAGGGGTTTGCGAGCATGATGTGAAATGGTATGTGGCCCAGGTTTCTATGGGTGGGATGTGATGTGGCTCGTGGCCCAGGTGACAGGACGAGGTGTGGTTGTGGGGCCCAGTCATGTGTGGACAAATTGTGAGGTGGTTCTTTTGGAAGAGGTGGTAACACGAAGAAATTTTCCATTAGGAAAGAGTGGCTAAACCAGGGTAAAGTGGTGAGAGTTATCCAAATCATCGACATTCTTACTATATTACTTGACTTGCGTTACTTGGTGATCATTTCTTGGTGACGTTGGGATGGTTGGTATACCTACATAGATACTATTTGGTTCTACTATTTTCTAATGGGTGCATTAGTATGCCTCTTTAAAGAGTGAACGAGAGACTTTGGTTTTCATAATGAGTATACTTGTATACTCACCCTATTTATATTAACTATTTTCAGGTTTCTAGGCAGATTACATGAACTGTGATGGACCCTACTAGCTCAGATCTTGATAGTTGTTGTGTCACTGGTTAGCTTTAGTTTTTTACATTACTTTGGAGTCTTTTGGAATTTTTATTGGTTATATTTTAAATGAGAATGTGGGATGGTTATGGATTTTTTATATATATGTATTGGAGTTTTTGTGTGGATGATCCATCATATCTCCCAATATTGTTTCAAAAAAAGGGTAATGCCTCCCATATTTTGAGATTTATGCACCCTTGGTGCTAGTCTCTAACCCGAGGTTGATTGAAGGTAGGACTGAGGGGTCATTATCTCCCTTTCTTCATTGTCAGTAGAGGAGGAGGATATATTTGGAGGTAGGGGGTTGTGATAGTACCTTAATAAATTTTTTCACTTTAAAAAGGGAATTTTCACATCAAATCTAAGTCCTTTTGGATTATAATGTGAGTACCAACATACAAGGGACCATTCCTTCTAAGTTTAATGACATAGTATTTAAATACATTAAATTTTATTTAGAAGATGAAAAGTTTTTCAAATTCCTTTTTGGTCTAGGAGCTAGTGGGAACCTCATTCCATATTCCATGTATTGTCAATTAGGGATTTAAGATCTCCAACCAACTTCTGTCACACTCCAACTTACTGATTGTAGTGTCCAAGTTACTAAGGGGATCCTAAAATACATTTTAGTGAAATTTGAAATTTTCATTTACCCTGATAACCTCATTGTCCTATACAATCACTCTAGTTTAGGTCCTAAATAGAAAACCCTAATCATCCTTTGTCATCCCTTTACAACAATAATCAACTTAGTCATCTGATTTAGGAATGGGAACTTGACAATAACGTTTAGAAACATAAACCTAGATTTGAAAATTTTTAATAAAAACTCTCAAATTGGGGATGGTGAAGAGATTAATGAGGTCAATTGGATAGATTTTGCTAATAGGGAACCTAATTAACATCAAGTAATTGTTGAAGGATGTTTAAGCAAAGATTAGATTTATTTACTTTACTAACATGAGAGGAATTTTTATCCTTTGATGGAATCTCTTTCAGATGGCTCCTTTGATGATTTTTCAATATCACCAATCAATGATAACATTGTATAAATTAAAAACATAGATTCCATACCCATTCTTGGAACTGATATGGTCAATGTTGTGGCTTAAACTTTTGTTCAAAAGGAACCAATTTGATAAAGAAATTTTGGAAATTAAACTAGGTCAGATACGAAGTCTCATCCTTCTTATGAATGTGTTAACCAACCTGATATCAAATTTAAGTTCCTAACTTCATCACTCAAGTATGAATTCTAATATAACAATCAAACCTTCCCTATTTTCATTTCTTATTCTCTTTAATCCAATCAAGAGAGGATGCTTCTATATGTCCTAGTAAAGCATAAGAAATAAATCGGATGGACCATGTCTAATATTCCTAGGATTATCCCACTCATTGGAACATATAGGAATATTCTAGAATATGAATCCAAACCATGCCATCAACCTCAGAGGAGAATCAATCCAAATATTATGGATGTGTTAAGAAAATAACTTATAAAGTTTTTGAAAGCGGGTATCATTTACCCCATTGATGAGAGTGAGTGGGTAATCACAATTCATGTTGTTCCAAAGAAGTACATAATCACTGTGATTACTAATGAGGATATTGATCATCTCCCAATAATTGTGATTAGTGGATGGAGAGTGTTCATTGACTATATTAAGTTAAAATCATATACCAAGAAAGATCATTTCCCTTTTCCCTTCATTGATCAAGTCCACGAGAGAGTGGATGGTCATCAATTCTACTACTTCCTGGATGGATTATCAGGGTATAATCAAATTGAGGTCTCCATGGAAGATCAAGGAAAAACAACCTTCACATGTACATTAAACACTTTTTCCTTCAAATTCATGCCCTTTGGGTTATGTAATTCCCCTGGTACCATACAACGTTGAATTATGGGAATCTTCTCTAACATGGTGGGGGATTGTTTGGAGGTATTTATGGATAACTTCTTCATCTTTGGTGATACATTTTAGAGATTCATAATAAATTTTTAAAGGGTTATATCTATATGTGATGATATGAATCTCATCCATAGTGGGAAAAAATGCTATTTCATGGTGAAAGAAGAACTTATTTTGCGGCGTATGTTCTCTGGTAGAGGGATTGAAGTTGATAAATATAAGTTTTATATCATTCATCACCTTCCCTATATAAAATTTTTCAAGGAAGCATGGTCCTTCTTAGGTCATGTCGATTTATATAGAAGGTTCATTAGTAATTTCCAATCAATTTCCCAACCAATTTATTCTTTTCTAGTGAAAGATGTTCCATTTTTAAGGATAGAAAGATATAAGGATTCATTATCAACACTCATGTCTTATCTTATATCTCCACCTATCATGAAATCTATCAGATGGAAACTTATATTGAAACTCATGTGTGATGTGAGTCACTTTGTAGTAGGAGCTGTTTTGGGACAATGTTGTGATAAAATTTCATGTCTCATTGATTATGCAAGAAAATACTTAAACGATACACAAATAAACTACACCACCATATAAAAATAGTTTCTTATTATTGAATTTTATGTAGAGAAAATTAGGTTATATCTATTAGGATCCCCATCATCATCTTCACAGAACATTCATCTCTAAAATAACTTTCCAAAAACAAGATTCAAAGGGTATATTGATTAGATATGCCCTTCTTATTCAAGATTTTGATATAACCATTAAGGATAAAATGGTGTTGAAGATGTTTTAGTTGATCACATATCTAGGATGGAATTAAAAGACAACTCACATCACCTTTCTGTGACTGATTCATTTCCTGATGATCACCTCTATTCTGTGAGTTTTTGCCCATGGTATGCTGAAATAGCAAAAAACTTAGTTACATTTTTCATTACAAAATTCCTTGGGGCACAATGTAAGAAGAAATTCCTTTGTGATATCAAACACTATGTTTTTGATGATCCATGCCTCTTCATGTTTTGTCCTGATCAAGTCATTAGGAGATGTGTTCCCAAGTCTGAGTAAGAGTCCATTCTTAAATTCTATCATAGAGAGGCATGTGGAGGTCACTTTTCAACAAATAAAAAAAAATCAAAGGTTATCCAAAGTGGTTTATTTTGGCCTAACCTCACTAAGGATTCTTACACATTCTACCAATGTTGTCCATGATTTCATTAATTAGGATCCATAACCAAAAGAAATCAAAATCCTCTTACACCCATTTTGGTTGTTGAAATCTTTCACTATTGGGGGATTTAATTTACTGGACCTTTTCCAATATATAGGGGATATCTCTACATCCTATTATTTTTTGATTACAAATGTAAATGGGTTAAGACCATTCCCACCAAGTCAAAGGACCATCAAGTTATTATCTGATTCCTAAAAGAACACATCTTTTCTAGATTTATAATTCCTAGGGCTATCATTACTGATCGTGGAACCCATTTTTATAACCATACCTTATCAACAATCATTTATAAGTATTGTATTACTCACAAAGTTTCCACTTCCTACCATCCTCAAACTAAAGGTCAAGATGAGTTGGAAAATAGGTAAATTAAGAAAATTATTAAAAAAAACTACCAATACCTCAAGGAAATATTTGTCTGAGAAACTCTTGGATTACCTTTGGGAATATAGAACAATGTATAAAACTATCCTATTAACGTCTCCATATAGGTTGGTTTGTGGAAAATATTTCCATTTACCTATTTAAATTGAATATAAGGCCTTTTGGGAAATAAAAAAAATGAACTTTGACATTTATTTGGACAAAACAAAGAGGAAATTGGACATTAATGAACTTTAGGAACTTAGTATGGAGGATTATGAAAATTAAAGGATCAATAAAGCTAGATTTCAAGCCTAAAAATATAGGAATCTCAAAGTAAAACACTTTGAACTAGAAAAATGTATTCTCTTATATAGTTACAAACTTCATTTACACCCAAGAAAGTTAAGTTTGATATTGTTAGGGCCATACATAGTGCATCATATATACCCCCATGGGGCATTAGATAATCAGAACCCCACTAGTGGTTAGATCTTCAAAGTCAATAGTCATAGTTTAAAACCACTAATCGAATCACTCAATAAAAAATAATCAAAGTAGGAGTTAACTAATCCAACCTATGAACCAAACAAAAATGGTGAGATTTAGGGTCTAATTGGAGCTAATTACATTAAACAAAGTGATTTCAAGGAGGAAACCCAACTTTTATCTGTATATTGACTCAAAGTTTAGAATTTAAAAATAAACATTTATGCTTTTTTCCATCCTTTACTTTTATTATTATGGTAAACCCCTTGGGGTTTCAAATGTGATATAATGTTTCTTGTGTGTGAGATTTAGTAGTTGAAGAATTTTATTATTTCCAAATGAAACACATGCCTTATAGAATTCAAACCTATCTTCAACTATCCCTGAGGAGTCCACTTGTGAAATTAATCCTAAGTGAACAATTACTTATTGATGGGTTTTCAACTTCAAACTGGGTGATTTTGTTCTATGAATTCATCTCAAATCACATTATCCTCCTCTTTCTTCCTAATTCTGAACTCTCTCTTCTCTTCTCTTTCAACACAAAGGGAAGTGTAATTCTAAGTTGGGGGGAGTGAAAATATGATATTAAAAAAAGTTATTTCATGTATAATTTAAATTAATTATCCTTTCATGCATTAATGTACATTTTGAAACATTAAAATTGAAGTTAAAATGGTTTCGAATGCCTTGATTTGGATTTTAATGCATGTTTATGTTCATGAACATAGTTTTTTGAATGTGCAGTTGTCCAATGTGATTTTTCACTGCTAACATTTTCATCCATTTAATAAAAATGTCACAATGCAATTCCATTGTATTTTGGTGTATGTTTTAGTTCTTGGGTCCCTTTCATCATAGCATAGGGTTTGGGGACACTTTCATTTTAATTTGAGTATCTATCAAAAAAATTATAAATAATACCACATTGAGAAATGTTTTTTCCAAATGTGTGACATTATACACTTGAGGATTATGACTAAATAGTTTTATTTATCATATTTAGAATTTAAATCTCTATTGTAGAGCATGGAATTGAAAATATGTGTGGTGTTCAGAACTTGGGGATCGTGACTCTATAGTTTTTTTACTAGAGTTAGTATTTTAATCTCTATTGAGGTTATAAGAACAAAAAAATTAAAATAAAACAAAAAAAGATAAAAATAGAAAATTTGGATACTAATATTAAGGTTTAATGTGATTCCCACATAGTGCTTCTATTTTTCCCCCTTTAACAAGAAAATGGGCCCCATATCTATTGTGATGCACAACACATCATCATGATTAATTGAAATTGGATGAAATATGATTATGAATTTGAAAAATGGAATGGAATTGGGCTTGGGATATGATTATGAACCAATCTAGTGTTAAATTATTTTTAAAGGTTTCATGATTGTTTGGCATGATGTCTTTTTGTGATCATTTAATGTTAAAATGTTTTTAGAAAATGGAATTCAATTTTCATATTTTTAGATTCATTTTTCTTGGGACTAGAAAAACTAAAGTTGAGGGTGTGATTAGCCACTAAAAGAAGATAATATTAATTGATTATATTTTAATATTAATGTGTTTCAAATTCCATCAACAATAATTTTTGTGAATTTTATAGATTGAAGTCCATTTCTTATCATTGTAAAATTCATGTTTAAAGTGGTTCAATTTGGGCCCAATTAATCATCAGATCTTGGAATTAATTGATTAATTATTTGAGTTTGATATTTTGGGATATCATTTATCAATTTTTTGGAATATTTTTTATTCTAGGATCAATGTATTAATAAAAAGGTAAGTTGGACATTTGTGTCCATGAATGCAGAGATTTCTGGACAAAGTTGAATGGGCCTTAGGCCTATAAAATAAAAGTTCATCCCAAAATTCAATCCTAATAAAGCTCAAATTTTAAATGTATATATAGAAAATTATGGGAAACATTTCATTAAAATTTTATTGGAGAAAACTATGAGGTTTTCATAGTTATCCAAGCGTCCGAAGTTGAAGATTAAATTATGAGCCATATTTTATGACCCATAAAACCATCCCACCATTTTGAGAATTAAATATGAATGGATGATCCAATTGGAATGAAATTTTGAAATATATTAGATTAAACCTAAAAAAATATCTATATTCTAAAAAAATTAAATATTCTTCCATATTCAATTCTATATTTTCACACCAAAAAAGGGGTGAATATGGTCCAATGTTTCTGGTTAACTTTGAAAACTCCAAATTCCTTTATTTTCTCACCCACATTTTGACTCTCCTAATTAATGGGGAATTAATTAATTTATTTGGGATCAAAACTAGGATTATAATATTCCTATTTAATGTGGTTTTGGTGAATTAATTTTGAATTCATGATTTCCTTTCAATTTTATTGTTACGCTTCCATTTTGTATTCACACATTTTCTTTTCACATGTAAGTCATTAGAATCACAAATGTTTCATAATAAAAGCTCTTATTATTATATTAATTTATTATTATTCATATCATTTTGATACCATTTCCTTAGTTATTGAATTTATTCACATCATATTTTGTTAAAGTCTTCACATAATGGTGGAGTGATCATCTTTTTACTATTTTTCTTCTTCAATTCCTCCCTCATGAGTCTACTTATCGCTTACATTGATAGAATAACATCAATGTAGGAATAAAACTCTTTTGGGTTGATACAAGGTAGTATCTAGTGGATTTATTGGATATTATTTTTCGTTTTATTAACTCTTAATCAAGTCTTTTGTTGAGATTTTCATTCAATTATGTACCTTCTCCTTTGACCTCACTAATTTTAAGGCTACACATCATGAGTGATAAAATAATAATTTACCTTATATTTCTCAATAATATGATCCTCTAAGTGTATAGGTGATTATCCTTAGTATAGCGAAAACACAAAATCCATGAGTGATTTGGGAATTTTATATTTATTTCAAAGAAATTATTTAATTTAAGACATTAAAACCATTAAAATAAATTTATCTAATCTACCCCAAGTGATACCACATGATCTGGTCATTATCTTCATCATAATCATGTTATTTTATTGAAATAACAGAAGGAAATAATAAAATAAACAATGATATAAGCAAGGGATGAGGGGGGCCTAAAGTAGTACAGGCTGAGGGCATCCCCTTTAACAATATTCACCCCCTCAGGGTTCGAGAAATTAAATTTTTAGAAGCAGGAGACACATTATAGGGATAATAGAGTGAGGATAGCATAATTTTAGCCTATAATTATTATGGAGATAGTTACAAGTCATGTTATTGAGAGGTTGACCTCGATTATGTGAGATGGGTTTAAAAATATGGCCATTGCATGTTACTATTATTGAGATGATACCAGGTGTATGTTGGACCTATATATATTATGAGGTGGTTGGGTGGGATGAAATCCCCCAAAAATTTTATACATGGAATGGCTAGGATATTACTCAGGATTCAAGGATTACAGCTATATGGAATTCCTAGGATATTACCTAGGATTCAATGATCTCACCTATATGGAATTCTTGGTATATTACCTAGTATTTAGAGACTATAGATATATGAAATGACTATGATATTACCTAGGATTTGGTGATCACACCTATATAGAATTCCTAGGATATAACATAGGATTTGATGATTATGTTTATATAGAATTCCTAGGATATTACTTGGGATTCAACAATTGTTATTACATGGAATACTAAGGATATTAATTAGGATTTGGTGATTATTCCTACTTGGAATTACTAGGATGTTACTTGGGATTCGATGATTTTGCCTATATGAAATGCCTAAAATATTACCTTGGATTTGGTGATTAAGATTACATGGAATTCCTAGGATATTACATTGGATTTGGTGATTATTCTTATATGGAATGCCTTAGATATTTATTGGGATCCAACAATTATTCCTATATGGAATGTTGAGGGTATTACCTAGGATTTGAAAATTATGCCCATATGGGATGCCTCATATACTTCTTATGATCCGGTGTTTAGACCTAAAAATAAATTCACGAGATCCTTATATATGACATGTTTCCTCTCTAATGATTATGTATATTCTTAGAGACACGTAGAACTAGAAAAAGAAAGTATGATCGATCCTGTGTGTCACCATAGAACATGAGGATCTATGATATTATTTATTTATGTTCCTTCATTTATTATTTTATGAGTATATCTCTTATGCATGAACTAGTTTGGTGGTTATGTTTGGGACCTCATTGGTAGTGAACTACTAAATTGTACTCATACCTTGCTCGGGAAGCCATGAAACTTTATTAATAGAGCATTCTTCACTATTTATAGGTTTGGGTAAGGTATAGACCCAGTGTTGCATGATCAAGTAGGGTTTCTCAAATAGAGTCTAGAGATTTTGGTGAGGCGAGGCTCAAGGATGATACTAGAGCCTCTTTTAAATATTTAGTATTTTTTTAAATTTTTTATAAGGTGTATAGAATTTAGAAGACAACACACCTAAATCACTTCACTACAACATACAAACTACCTCAAATTAACACAAACAAGATTATCAAAATACATTAATTGAAAGAAAAGAATTCAAAAGAACACAATAGATTTATGTGGTTAAAATTTGAGTCCTACTATATTGGGGAGAACTGATTTAAATTTATTAAGGAAATGTAAGATGATTACAATTTCATTATTAACTTATCAAATGATCCATCCTACTGTTTTTCGTAGGACCCAGTCAAATTAACTAGTCACCATGTCTTCTGATCTCCCTGGTGAGTGCATACACATAGGTATTATCTTCATGGTTATCTCTATAATTACTCAAAGTATTTCACCACCTAATCACATATAATCAATAAATTTTACACATTTATAAAACTCTCATGATTTTACTCTTACATTCTATCCAATAAACTCTTATGTATGTTCTTTTCACTCCACAGTCAACCTTTAGTCTGAGTTGATGGATATCATTTGATTTCTTACTTCCAACTACACCATCAATTTAGTATGAATTATGGTATTTTGGACTTCATAATTTACACTCCATAATTTGTTTGAGAGTTCCAAAAATTATCCTTTTGTAATTTCTCATTCTATTTGATTATGTTATAGGACATGAAAATGATTTTCACACGCATAGCCAAAACCTGATAGTTATGTCAAGTGAAAATTATCTATTATATAGGATGAATTAATTATTTCCTAAAATAATTACTAATTAGTGAAATATAAATAGGCACAACCTAAACTTATATTTATCTCACTTATAATATGAGATAAATTTTCCTTAAAATCATTAATGCACAGTGAACTCAAAAAAACCACTTAAGGAATAATTAAATATGGAAACAATATAAAACCACTTAGTTAAAACCCTTTTTGACACTCACATTGTGAAGTGAAATTTATCTTTAAAAAATGGTGAGATAAATTTCATTTAAAAACATACCACATCCTAAAACCATTAAAATTATAACACATTATTTTCTATTTGTGAATTTTAATATTTGGTTTTCTATTCATATTTGTAAACCAACAATCATTAAGGATAAAATAGTTTTAGTTGACAATTTTATTGATGAAATTGATCTCACCCATGTAATGAGATAAGTTTCACATTAGTTCTTCATTATCAATATTTCATACTTTTAACCCCTTAGATTTTAAAGAATGTCCTAGGGTTGGTTTTGGAGGAGAAAGGGTGAAGTTGAACTGATTTTTTAGGTGGAACTAGATTCTATGGTGTGGTGATTTTTTCACTATATAGGTTATGGTTGTGGTGTGGTTGGGTAATTGTAGAATATAAATAAAATTTAGTGGTTCTTCCTCTTTTGGAATATTTTTATCATGGAGCATTAGCTGTAGTGTGGAGGTTGGAAGGTGGGTTTGGGTAGTTCTTCCAATTTTGGAATTATTGCAGCATGGAGGGTGGTTATGACATAGTGTTCTTTTAAGGGCTTAGATTCTACAACATGGTGATGACCATTACACCATAGTATCTTTCACTGGTTTATAATATCTAATCATATATCATGAAATGGATCTCAGACATGCTTTTGATCAAACACCACTGCAACATGGTCATCTCCCTTGGGTCTTAGTCATTTCTATTTTGGGACCCATTGCAGTATAGTCCTATGTGTTTCACAATGATACTTGTTTTTTCATATTGTTTATAAATTCTTGAGGATACTTAAACCCTATCATTTCTTAGAATTTCCCCTCAAACCTTGGGTGACTCTACGTATTCTTTAAGAGAACTTCCATCCCCCGAACTCTTGGCTTTATCCTCAACATTAAAGGATTAACTCTTGGTAATTCTAGGTGAGTTAATCCCCTAATATACATAGTTTTTTCCTTCTTTCTCTTAGGATGAATCACATATCCTATCCTATTTTGTTATATCCTTCTATTATCTCGTTCTAGAATCTATTTTTTTGATGATTTGGGGTTGGTTATAAGGATTCTTGTCATGCGGGATTGATCCAGTTGGTGTGGGGGAATAAGTTGGGTTTTTAATATTATTAAATCTTAAAGTTTATTTTGAAAGCTTGATGTAATAATATCCTTACCATATATAGACCTTTTATATGTTTTTTTTCATTATATGATGGTATGTGATAGTGTTATTTGAGACCAATTCTTGAGTTGATCCCATGTGTGTGTGCCATATGAGACATATGTTTTATGATTATCACAAGTGTGTGTGTGTGTGTTTGTGGCTAATTATACTCATGATTGATATGTTATGTTGTGCCTATATGTGTTATTCTATTTTGTGTATATATGTATGTACTTTGTAGGATTTGTTTGTAGTAGCAAATGACTGGTGGACTATCATGGATTGGTTAGATCTTAAAGAAGAGCATGGGCACCATGTGATGATGATAATAATAGACCAAGACACATGGCAGGGGTGCGATGCCCATGTGTACTGACCCGAGGCAGTGTTGGGATATGTTTACCATTTGGCCTGACCTGAGATAGAGGTAGGAGTATAACAACCTTATGGCATTACTCATGATAGAGATAGAGCTTGACGACCTTGTTTCCTGATTTGAGACTCACTGTCCTTGTGGATTTTTAGATATATATGAGGTGACCATGTGGAAAACCCATGATCCTGAATTATGTTATGAATGTTCTTCTAGTATGGAGTTGAAGTTGGTACAATCAGGGTTTGTGGAGGCTTAGTTAGTATATTTTTTCTCAACACATGATTGATTGTTGTTTACTTGTGTATTTATCTATTATCATTTCATACACCTTTTATGTATGTTCACTTATGTTAAGGATGCATTGGTGGTGTCCTAATGGGTCTATACTCACACCTTACATGGTCATCTCAATGTGTGTGAAAAATTCATGATCAACGATCCAGATAAGGGAAAGGGCCCTATGTCCTGTTGTTGAGGATCTTGGATTTGGGAGAAGGATGTGGTACTGGGATGGACTCTAAATATTTTTTGAAAAACTTTTATTTATTATCATTTTCAGTTATATTACTTATGATTTTTGAACTTCCACATTGGGGGGTCCATTTGATTATTATTGTATGTCCTGACATGGAATTTGTAATAACATATATTCATGTTATTTTCCATCAATAAAATAAATATAGTATATTTTGGTAGTTTTAAAAACAAATGCTAAACAAAAAAAAAGTATTTCGACCCCTATTTTACCAACACTTTTGTAAAGGGTCAGTATTTAGTGACAAGTTTATTTAAAACCACTACTAAATAATTTTAAAAACTATTTCATAATGGTTTTGTTTAAAACTACCATTATAATTTTTAATGATACCACCATGGTCCCGACCCCCCCCCCCACTCAAAACGCCTCATGGCCTTGACCTCCCCCTCACCATTGCTTAATGTTGGACCTGCCTCACACTCCTCCTCATCGCTGCTTGATGTTGAATCCCTCTCATCCCCCCTCACCGCTGCTCGACACCAAACCCGCTCTCAGCCTCCCCCTCAACACCGCTCGATGTTGGACCAGCTTCCATCTCGACCTCAATATTGGATCCCACTCTCTAATTCCTTCTCTACCTCTACACCACTAGAACCTTTCCATGATTTAGGGTTATCTCTCTCAGATTCATTTTTCCCTAATCATAGGTAGTAAATTTTTTTCTCTGTTTTAGGTAATATATGTGTAATAGAGTAAGGTTTAGTAATTTAACTATTTTAATTATAGTTCAATGCTTGTAGTTTAGTATATTTATTAATTATTTGTGTTTGATGTATGATTTTGTGAAATAATTCATGATATTGATGTTAACATTATTGGAAGAATTAATAATAAATTTATGTGTGATTGAATTATTTTTTAGTGTTATTTGGTTATGTTATAGGGTAGTGTATCGTTAAAAATAGTGACATAAATCATCAAATGGGTGTTTGATTATAAATTGTGTGTATGACTTATAAAAATATATTTATTTTATATCCCATTGATTATATAATATTTTACTTTAAATCTATAAAAAAAATTCATGTGAATGGATAAATTATGTGTCTTAATATGTTTATCCTAATTTAAAAAAGTTCATTTTTGTGCATTTTTTAAATTAAATGTATTATATATATATATAATGATATAATTATATTCTATATTTTACAATGTAGGAAGTTAAGTACTTATGGAATGTTTTTTTACAGGAATGTCACGCTGAAAGAGTTATACTGACCGTACCCGCTCTACGTAACTAGGTTCTCATTATCCCTTTATGAAATAAGGTACAATTCATCACATACCTTACACACTTTTTTAATATTGTGTCATCTTATCTTAATATGATTTCATCCACGGTTATGACTTATACAGATGATTTCAACGAATTATACAGGACACCTACGATGGATCTGTCTGGTAATCCAGCCAACCATTAGATTCAATTTATAGGTTATTGGTGGGTCACAGTCATTAGTATGTAATTCAATGTGAAAATATTACTTTCTTAAATATTAAAATTAATTTTTTAATTTATTTGTTAAACAAATTAAAATAATAATATAATGGAAACAAACATAAATATTCAAGATGTTTGGAATTTTATTAATACAAAGTTAATTGTTCCTTTCAATGAATATAGGGTATAAAATCTGGATGAAACATGCTTTTTTTGACTAGTTCAAAGGGTATTTAGCATGTGAAGCAACATACCTACCTATTCATTATTTATAATGGAGACACATTCTGTTATCCTGTAAAATTGAGTTGTTTGATTCTCAAACAAAGGTATTATCATTATTATGTATTCATATATGATTAAATTAAACAATTTTACTTAATGTGTTAATAATTTAACGAATTTAATGTATTTATTTGCATACAATGTTCCATTTTGATGTGTCTAATTTCATTTAACATCCCTGTACGTTAAAATTTTAGGAAAAAATTGAAATATTTTAAGTGGTGATTATGGAATGAATTCAATGACGTGTCTCTATCATTGCCAAAATATATGAGAAGGTCCTCAAAGGAATTCCTAGGGACCAATGGAAAACATTTGTTGACTATAACCATGTTTAATATCATAATTTATTTTATTAAATATTAGTATATTAATAATAATGTTTTAACGACATTTCAAGTTTTATTGATATATAATTTATTCAGTTGATTTGTATGATAAATTCTATTAATCAAGAGAATAAATTTATTCTTGAAACAACTATATTAACGAGTTTCACAAGGAAATGACATGGAATGGTGTCATTAAATTTATTCTAATAGATATTTATAACACTTAAAGTAATTTAGTTTTTCAAAATATTAGTTAGGTGATTTTTTCAAATAGGAGAAGGAGGAAGGTCATTCTATTGGAAGGACATAATTTTGGTTTGATGTTCACAAAACAAGGATGGCAGTTATATCAACAACCCTACAGAAGACATAGGGGTAAATAATTTTAATTATTAGTTGGTGTTACTAAATTACTTTATAATGTAATATTATTCAATTTTCATCATAAACTCAATGAATCTTGGGATGCCAACCCAACTTTGTTTATTTCAATATCCTCAAAGGATTTCATGGACAGATTTCTTGGAAAAGAGAATTATGGTAATGTAAGGGGGATGGGTTGTGGTCCTTCTCCATCGAGGATGTTCGGTAGGGTACATATATCTCCATTGATGAAGTCAGAAGGAGGGGGATTATAGGTTTTGGTGCTCCTGGTGAAAAAAAGGAAATTTATGTATTAAATAATACCGTTCAAGGCCAAGAATCACTTATTAATATATGGAATTACAAGGTCTCAACATTAGAGAGCACATTGTATATTGTGTTTCATAATATGGATGGAATTATTATTGAAGACATAGAAACACTCATCAGGGGTGAAGGAGCAGTGAATTTCATAAATTTACACTAATATTATTCATTTTAGTAGTTATTTCTTATTCAGTAAATATAACAAGACAAATGAATTTAAATATTTCTTTAGTATCTCCCCTAAAAACAGGTCTTCAATTCATTGAATAATCCACTTCATAATGTCATGATAATTATAATAATATGTAGGATTTATTTAGCTTGATAAATTAAATTTTCATTATTATAAACTATATAAGTAATTCATAAGATAAGTTATTGATGAGTTCTGGTAGAACAAGTGGTTAGACAATATCATGTGGTATGTTTTATCTATTGTTCTATGTATATGTTTCCAACCACAAAAAGTTGAAAAGGGAAGGTGTTAATGCATAATTTTAGACATGATATACATTTCATCACATGGACGTGGTTTTGAAATGGTTTTATTGCATGAAAATGGATTTTAGATAGTTCTTTGGGATTATTATTTTCAAAATGTGTTGAAAATGTTTTAAATAAATTTAGAAAATGAGACAACAAAAGTAAGTTAGAGAGTCACTTAGATAAAATCTAAGATAGGGGTGATGGTAATTATAGGTGATTGTATTGTTTTAAATGAATTTATTTAGATATTATGGCAAAAATATTATTAAGAATGATTACCCTTGGTCAAGGTAGGGGGTTATAGAAAATCAACTTATTGATCATCATATTCTTAAAACTTTTATGAAAGTTATACAAGTTATTGTAATGAAATAAAATTAAGATAGATTTAGAGAATAAGATGGATGGTTTTAATCCCATATGTAGAACCTGATATCTTTTTAGGGTGATGTTTGACTTCAAGATGCATATGATTTTTTAGGGATAATGTGCTATATTTTTAAGTTTGTATCACGCTCCTCCCCGGGTGATCACAAGGAGTTTAGAACTCCATGGAAGGGTATGAAGCCATA
Organism: Viscum album; assembly: GCA_963277665.1. Lineage (NCBI taxonomy): Eukaryota > Viridiplantae > Streptophyta > Magnoliopsida > Santalales > Viscaceae > Viscum > Viscum album. The sequence goes on along the minus strand of OY728127.1, from coordinate 1,070,183,707 downwards.
TATGTTGAAGAAGAACATCCAAAGAATTAAAATCCTTCCCTATTTCCTAAAAAACACATATAATGAGGGTTAGGGGTGATTTTATTGTCAATTACATCAATATTTTCACAAAATAAGTCATGTGCCTAAGGGACTAGGTTACTATTCATGAAATACTTTTTCCTCCTTTATCTGAATGGTTCCATGAATAAAACATGTGAAAATGTCTTCCAATTTGGTGTATATGTGGTATTTAGAGTTATATATGTAATTAAAGTATAATAATATCAATTGGAGGGAGTTATGGCTAAAATACAGGAGGGTGGTCCAATATGTCCCGCCCATATTTTCTTCACATTGTGAGCCTCGTTGGGCCTCCAAATGGATGAATTGGGATCTATGTTCTTATAGAGAAATGTATAACACACATTTTTTCATTATTACACAAATTTTCAACCCAATTTTATTCACAAATTATACAACTTAAATATTTAATCCACATGTGTGCTCGAGCTCTTGCGCAATTTAGCCCATTTTGCTCGAATTCCATCGCAAGCCCTCCAAATCACCCCCACCTACAATGAAACCATAAAAAAAATAAAATTACCCCTTTAAATAGTGATGAAAATTAAATTATTTTATCAAACATGAAGTTAATTTTGTTATTTTATTTTTAATTTTCATTAAAAAACCAGTTTAAAACAGTGGTGTGAGTGTGTAAATGAATAGTGAATCGCTATGCGATCAAGTATCAAGAAGAATCACTAAATAAATGAGATACCTTCCTTTAACTATTTTTTGATAGATGAAATATGAAAATTCACATTAGTTCATAATAATATGGTGAGTCTAAACCAATTAATATTTCCCCAATTACTTCCCAACTCATGCCACCAGGACAAAACATGTTCACACAATTTATATAAATCACTTTAAAATAAGTTTAAAAAATTTATATCAAAACCGTAAACAATTTACAAGGAAAAATTTTTCAAGAATAAAAACTTTCTCATTTATTTGGCATACCAATAACCATATATCCACAAACACACACCATTCATATTGAGATGATAGTTCCAAATTCATGAGTGGTATCTTCTTGATCCACTAATCCATCACAATGTGACTAATACTAGGTTCCCCAATGTCAAATGCACCTTCCATAAGGTCACTTCTATGAATACACTCACACCAACCATGTATTCGAAATAAACATTAAAAAACATTACACATAAAACATTTTCATTCATTAAATTATTTCAACAAACACTTTACATGTATCAAAAACCAAATCATAATTTTAAAAATTTCATTTTAAAATCATAACCAAAGGGGTTTTTTTTGGAAATCCATCCATTTTCCCATATTAAAAATCTATAACCAAAATAGGTTTCAATAAATAATAAAAAAGGATTTCACAACCATTTTAATAAAATAATTTAATAAAAATCAATCCTTCAAGTTCTAAGTCAAGTAAAGATGACAGAGAATCCATCCACCTCACAATGGTTAGAGAAAATGAAGAACTACACTACAAAGCCCCCAAGATCCAATCAAAAACCACATTAACTTCACTATATACAACAATATTTCATCATAAAAAATCATAACACATATATATATCCATAATGGACTAGATCCATGGTTCTAGGAGAGAGAAAAACCTTGGAGGTAATAAGAACATGGAATAACGAGTACTTACCGATGAATCCAGACCTACAATGCACTTTAATTCAACTAAAAATTAATTCCAAATTGAAGGGTATAATCTCCCAAGCATGGGAAGAAAAATGAATTTATATTATTGAGGTATTAGGCAATTAAAAGAGGTATCAGGGTTTAATTCATATTAGATCCACATTTTTAGGGGTGTTAACCATACACCAAACGGTTTGGAAAGCCATGCGCCAATTGTGCGGTACTACTATATTAAGAAAACCCCTAATATTGTTATATGAAATGATTAAAAAACCATGCAACAAATGTGTTTTTTTACATTGTTTCAAGTTTCATGGTTTCCCCTAGGAAGTAACACGGTTTGGACAAACCATGCACCAACCATGCGCCTGTCTAGTAACCACTTTATTCCCTTGTATGGTTTCCACATTATTATTACATACATGGTTTTTCACTCTACTAAAACCATATATCTAGTCAATTATGGATATATCTATGTATTTTTAATTGTTTTATGATGAAATATTTTGTATATAGTGAAGGAAATGTGTTTTTCGATTGGATCATGAAGTTTTGTAGTATTGTTCTTCATTTTCTCCAACCATTGTGAGGTGAGTGGATTCTATCTCATCTATACCTGACTTAGGACCTGAAGAATTAGTTTTTATTAAATTAATTTATTAAAATGGTTTTGAAATCCTTATTTGATTCTTTAAAGAAACCTATTTTGGTTATGGATTTGTAAATTTGTAAAGTGGATGGATTTCAGGAAAACCCCCATTGGTTATAATTTTAAAATGAAAAAATTTAAAATTATGATTTGGTTTTTGATGCATGTAAAGTGATTGTTGAAATAATTTAAAGAATTAAAAGGTTTTATGTCGAATTTTTTGGAATTGGTATTTTTAATACATGGTTAGTGTGAATGAATTCATAAAAGTGACCTTATAGAAGGGGCATGTTTCATTGGGGCACTTAGTATTAGTCTCCTTGTGATGAATTGGTGGATCAACAGGAGACTACTCATGAGTTTGGAACTATCACCTTGACATGCATGGTGTTTGTGTGTGGAGATATTATTATGGGTATTCTAAATAAATGATTTTTTTTCTTTCAAATGTTTTCCTTGGAAATTTTTTATGGTTTTGATATAAATTTTTTAAACTTATTTTAAAATGATTTATATAAATTGTGCTAACATATTTTTTCTTGGTGGCGTGAGTTGGGAAGTTATTGGGGAAATACTACCTGCTTTATAATCACCCTATTCTTGGGCCTTGTTGTGCATTTTCAGATGTCATCTATCAGGACACAAGTAAGTAAAGGTATCTTAGTTCTTTAGTGATTCTTCTTGATACGTGATAACATAGTGATTCGCTATTCATTTACACCATTACCCTAATATTTTAAAATGGTTTTGTATTGAAAATTAAAATTATAATAAAAAAATTAACTTAATGTTTGATTCAATAATTTAATTTTTATCACTATTTAAAGGGGTAATTTTACTTTTTTATGGTTTCATTGTAGGTGGAGGTGATTTGGAGAGCTTGTGATGGAATTCAAGAAAAAGAGGAAAAAATGTATAAGATCCCAAGCACACATATGGAATTAAATATTTAATTTGGATAATACATGCATAAATTGGGCTATATATTTGTGTAAGAATGAAAAACTATGTGTTATTCATTTCTATATAAGACCATAGAGCATAATTCATCCATTTTGTGGCCCAAAAGTATCCCCCGATGTGAAGAAATTATGGGCGGGATAGACTGGACCACCATTATTTATTTGGGCCATAACTTAGGACTCGGGCCCCAAATTGACCTGATTATACTTAAATTAGATATATAACTCGAAATAACACATCTCCACTAAATTTAAAGACATTTTAATTTGTTTTGTTCAGTTAACCATCCATATAAAGGAGGAAAAAGTAGGTCATGAATAGTCAACTAGTCCCTTAGGCACTTAACTTATTTTGTGGAAATATTGATGTAGTTGGACATAAAAACACCCATCACCATAATTATATGTGTTTTTATACAATAGAGTATTATTGGAATTCTTGGGATGTTCTTTTTCAACATATATGGCTTAATACCCTTCCATGGAGTTCTAAACCCGTTGTGATCACCTGGGGAGGAACGTGATGCAAATCCCATGATCCCTGTTTGTATTATTTTGAATGATATTTTAAATTCATGGTTTGTATGTTTTTTATCTTCATCATATATTCTTATTTACTTGATTTATGTACTGTTATTTCATACAGAAATCATATGATCTTGTTTTGGGGTACCCATTTATGTGATGTTTCACACACCATTCAATACTTCTTCTTCCCCCTTTAAATTACAGTGTTTGTGTGGTTCATATTGGTAAATTTAATTTACATAAACACTATCATGTACATGTGCCTTTTTTCATGGTATCACACTAAAATAAAATTAAAACCTAGAAAACATGTCCAGTTCTTCATGCGTTTCCTTAGTGATTTTTGTTTATGAAGTCAGACACAAATAACCCTATCATCGATAGTATCCAGTGAATCATTTTGTGTTTTTGACCTAACCCTAGGAGATATCTTAGTATAAACTCAATAAAATTTTGGTTCTATGTGTTTAAAACTAGGGTTTAGAATATCTATACCCTTTCTCTTGATGTTATGAAGGATGGGAATCATGATATTTCCCTGGATTAATCACACTTAATCAAGTCTATGAATTTCTACTTTCTTTAATTACTTGTTTATTTATGATTTCCTCTTAAATAAAAAAATAAATCTTTCCAAAATATCATTCAACTTTTCTTAATAAGAAAATTATTTCAAAATTAATGATCTAAGTCTCCATAGATATATGATCTAGGGTTCCTTCTATACTATAAAAATTCAAGTAAAACTAAACATCCAATTTTATGCTCTTGACAACACAATAAATATTGCAGGCATGACTTGTGGAGTTGAAGCTTGGATAATTCTTGGTGTTTCTAGTTTATGTCACTTGGGAGTTTTGATTTTGTTGATCTTTTGGTTCTCTTTGAGTTTGTCTTTTGGTTTCCTCTTATACTCTGATATGGTTTATTAGGTTGGTTATGTATTGAGTAGTATTTTGAACTCATGAATCATAGAGAGTTTTGGTTGGTTATTGTTTATGTAGTTTAGATTTTTTATCTTTAAAATGTAAAATCATCCCCTAAATATTTTTTAGGGCCTTATAATTTATTTCTATCCATTTATTTCTTGGGGATATCACCAAAGGCATAATATCACTCTTGTCACTTCTCAATTCAATGAGGAGGGGATGTATATTAAAAATGGTATCGGTCTTCGTCGGTCCAAATGTCTTTTTAGTATAAATGGTATCAATTTGTCCAGTTATTGAGTTGGGTTGGTATTAATAACATAGGATTTTTGTAACTTGAAATGTAGAGCATATAAATACATACCTAACCTTTTTAGGTTTAACTTCAAGTTACCAAATAATTTGGGTACAAAAGTGTTTAGAGACACTTCTAGGTATTTTTCATCTCATCATCATGGGTTTAGTCAATGATAATATCATTTAATTCATTAATAGTAAGAATTAAAACTAGTAATACATTATTTATTTTGAGTTTAGTGGTTTATAAAATGGAAAAAAACTATTAATTTTTGAAAATAGTGAAAATGGTTATTTTGAAAATAATGGTTGTAGTATTTTCAAAAAGGATTAAAATGTTGACAATGGTTGAATTGTAGAAAGTTATGTTTGTGATATGATTTTATGTGGTAAATTGAAATTGTTAAGCCTTTAGATATTAATGAGTGAGACTAAAGGGAGTTTTTTTTGTTATAATGAATGACATTGGTTAGGCATCATAGAAATCAAATGGAAGAGGCTATTGAGAATACGGTTTCACCTAAGCCACAAGTGAACCCACAAATGTTCCAAATAATTTTCTAATATTTTCAAGTTGTGGATAAGGGTAATATGAATGATGAACCTCAACAAGTAGACCATTTGGTTTAGTTCCAAAAGAATAATCCACCCATATTTTGAGGGGATTATGAACTAGATAAAGATGAAGTCTTGATGAATAAGATGAATCGAATCTTAGATTTCCTTAGGACACCAACAGAGTTGAATGTAAAATTTTCAACATATATTCTAGAGGATTTGGAACACCAATGGTGGGAATTATTATTTCATGCTAAATTTGACCAAGGTATGACATGATAGGATTTTGAGGAATTTGTTTAATAATAAATTCTATCCTCACACCTTTTAGATTGATAAAACAATGGACTTCTTTAGTTTAAATCAAGATAATCTCTAGGTGATAGGGTATGTGGCTAAATTTATGAATTTTTTCCCCTTTTCCTGAGAAGCTACTTTAAGTGGATCATTGAAGGCATGTATTTTTGAGTCTTGATTATGGTTAGATATTCACTTAAATATTATAGTTCTTTATATAAAATATTATACATAAATGGTTAATATATATATGGTGGAAGAAAGGGATATCTTGGGAAATACAACTCTGGGGAGCATGTTTATTACTACATGAATAGGTGGGAACTCTAATGATGGGAATATGTAGAAGAGGGACACTTATTTATAGAGTGATGATACACCTTAGAATCAGAATAGGGGATCAGTAAACATTAATCTTCAACAGAAAATAAATTCAGGATATTTTCAATTTGATTCATTCAACCATATTAAGTGAGATTGTACGTCTCCCCAATGAGATTATCATAATTGTAACCAGATGGGACATCTTCAATGTTATTGTCATAATTATCTAAGGTTAGGTGCTAGAGACACATCTCATGGTTCCCAAACAACGTATGCTTTAACAGGATGAGTATAGTAGAATAATTCTCATCATCATAACCGAGTGAGCCAAGCTGATTCTAAGAACACCATGACTCCTTAACCAGTGCAGTCTTTATGGGGTAATAAAGAGAAAAGTGTAGTAAGTAACCAAATTTATGGAGATGAGAAAGTGATCGTAGATGATCAATTTGATCCTTTGATGGTGAGAGTTAGGATTATTTTTATTTCTACCCTTATTCACGATTTGTTTGATATGGGAATTTCCCACTCATTTATTTCTTCTCATGTTATTTATAATATGATTTTACATGTTGAGATGTTGCCTTTTTTGATAAAACATCAAAATTTTCTTAGACAAAGAGAATTTCAAGCCTTTATGTGTATAGATTTTTATATCACTATTGATGGGGATGAGTTCCTTCGGTATTTTTCTATACTTGATATATATATCTATGAATTTATTTTGGGTATAGTTTGGTTGACATATTTGAATCCCCACATCAAATTTTATGCTTGAAAGGTTAGTCTAACATCTCTGGAAGGCGTTGAGCATCTCTTCAGAGGATATTGGGATGTAAATGAAGGTAGAGCCTAAATTTTGGTACTGGTGGTTGGAACTATCTCATATTATTTAATAGTACTGACATTGTAATATATGGATGAGATTTAGAATATATATTTTCCCACTATTTTTGACCAATTTCTTAATGTTTTACCTAATAATTTCTTGGGGTTTCCACCAAAAAGAGAAGTGCAGTTTATGATTGATCTTCTTCTAGGAAATAATCCTATTTAACTTCTATCTTATTGGATGACACCAATAGAATTAAGGGAGTTGAATGTTCAGATGTAAGAGTTTGAAAGTAAATGGTTCATTCGACTGAGTTTATCTATTCAAGTAGAACTAGATCTATTTGTAAAGAAGGTTGACATAACTATTAAATTTTCTATGTATTATTGTAATCTTAACTAAGTTACAATAAAGAATTAGTATCCTCTTACATAAATTTATGATATATTTGATCAATTTAGAAGAGCCAATGGTTCTATAAAATTGACTTGCATTTGGGGTATTTCCAACTAAAATTTCAAAAGGAGGATATTATGAAAATAGCTTTCAGAATAAGATATGGCCATTATGATTGCATCATTATACCTTTTGGTCTTACGAATGCACCATCTGTTTTTATAGAATTAACCAATAGAATATTTCAAAGGTATATATATTATTTTATAGTCTTATTTGTTGATGATATTCTATTTTATTCTAAGACTAAAGAGGATCATGAGAAACACGTGGATATAGTTTTTGGTATCTTACAGGAGCATTTCCATTATACTAAGTTATAAAAGTGTGATTTATGGATACAATAGGTGTGTTTTCTTGGCCATACCATTTATAAAAATGGGATTTCCATAGATCCTAAAAATATAGGACCCATTATCTCTTAAAAACCACCTAACAATGACTTTGAGATATATATTTTCCTTCGATTTGTGGGATAACGCATATGTTTTGTATGTTATTTTTCATGTTTAGCCTCATAGATGAAAGATTTGATGAGTAAAGGTGTTCCTTTCCAATGTAATGATGTATTTCAGAAATCCTTTCATGAACTTAAGGTTAGACTTACATCAATAACTATCCTCACATTTCCAGAGTCTAGATAGGGCTATGTAGTCTACTGTGATGCATCAGGATCTGGGTTGAGATTTTTTCTCATGTAGGGAGATCATGTTGTTACTTATGGCTCATGGAAGTTATGGTTTCATGGGAAAAACTATCCAACACATGATTATGAATTGGATATTATGGCATATTCTTTAAATTATTGGAATTATAACCTATTTAGTGATAAATTCATGGTGTTTATGGATCATAAGAGTTTGAAACACATTTTATCACAAAGGGATTTGAATTTAAGGAATAATGGATGGATGGAGTATCTAAAATGTTTTACATTGAATTTTTCTATAAATTAGAGCATGGAAATTCTATAATAGATTACTTGATTTTAAATTCCTATACCTAGTTGTATAGAGAGGCTTTAGATCAATGGAAACTAATGTTTCTCATAGCAGATATGCATATTTATTTCTCATACCAACGTGATGTGTTCATTTTTCTATTTGTTTTTTATTCATTGTTTGGTTGAGTTGTTTAGAAAGGCTTAGACCTATGATCCTAAATGTGTTACTATGAGGTCAAAACTCAATGGTGGGGAAACCGTTGAAGGTTGGAAGATGGATGAGAGTTTAGTGTTTCATTTTAATTATCAGATGGCCAAACATTTAACTTATCAAGAATAACTTCTTAGTGCATACCACCATTTGAGATAAGTTTTTCATCCAAGAATTCATAAAATGTATAAAGCATTTAAAAAAAGTTTTGGTGGGTTGGTACGAAAAGAGTTGCATCGGATTATGTCATGAGATGTCTCACCTGCCAGTAGGTCAAGGAATAACATCAACTTCCAAGGGATATGTTGCGGTCTTTACTGATTCCCATGAGAAAAATGGAGCGGATAACTATAAGGCCCCAGCCTTAAACCTTACTTAATCTTGAGTTATTACAAGACTACACATTGAGGATCTTTTCAGGTTTAGAGTTTTAAAGAATTAGACCATGAAACTTGCATTTAATTCCACATTTAAACAAAGTGGTTACATAAAAGACAGTATTCATTCTTCCCATCAACGGACACATATTTAAAATAAAACACGGATTCTTTCTTGACACATCCTTGACACTATCATCACGTCATGTACCTTTCCCTTGACCTGTGAAAAACATTTCAAAAACATGGGATGAGCATAAAAAGCTTAGTAAGGGTTATAAAAATATGGAAAGGAAACATGAGTTCATATATACATAAGAATGAAATCATACTTTACCCATAAAACATAGCCACTTTAACATACCTCATCAAATCATGAATAAATCGTAGAAATCATAAGACATAAAGGGTTACTTGGGGTATTCATAACTTTATTACGTAGGGAGTAACCCTCTTGGTTACGTTTGGAATACCCATCACAGTATATTCCCTAAATCTTTTCGGAGAAACCTTAACGTTTCACTCCTTCTCGTTACCCAATGCATTGGAGAGCTATATCGGGCTCACCCACCCTTAGTTTATCACGGAACCACCCGTTTTCATAACAATTCCCAAGAACCATAACATAAATGTATCACATAAAACATGAATAAATGAAATATAACATTTCCACATTTCAATCACAATATAACATTTTAGGATATTGAAATAATGAATCCATTAAAAAAACATTTTGAAAACCATTTGAAACATTTAATAAAGAGATTTTTGAATCAAAGTGTCCCATACCACCTTGAAGATTTTAACATTTTAAACCATTAATATCCATATAAATAAATCCTTAAAAACATTTTGAAAACATGGATATTAATAAGAGCAAACCATTAAAACATTTAAAGCGATATTTTGGTTAAAGGGTTTTTACCAAAATTAGAGACACATGAATACAATAATTGAGGAATAACATTTAATCAGAACTTTATAATATCATGAGAGTAAATGGATTCATGATATAATATTCCAAAGGACAGTATATACACCATATAAGAGTGAATTGGTGCATAACAACAATGAAGTCTCAATAGAGATGTAAAATGTGATGAAATCCCTTATAAAGAAGGTATCCTTAAATTAAGGATAAATCAATCTCAAAATTATGTGTGAAAAATATAAATACACCCAATATAATTGGATATTAAGTGTAAAACAATAAAAGGTCATTCACACATATTCAATGGATGACATATTCAATAACTACATGTTGAACCCAATGAAATCGAAATTGGGTTAAAAAGTTCCCTTGACAGCCTAACGACGTCACATCAAAATGAGTTGATGAGAGATAAAAAGTGTATCTCATCACTTGGACATAAAATTTACATCAATAAGGATATATGAGAACATATACCAACATAACAATATGTAAATTAAAAGACCCAACAAAATAAGTCTTTTAAAAAAGAGGAGGGTGAAAGGTTCCCTTACCGACTTGGGTATCTTTCAAAACATACACCCCATGAAAGAAGGACAATAAATCATTGATGTAAATTCTCATAAACGAAAGTATATTACAAAAATAGTAGAATAATGGGAAGTACATACACCACTCAAATGAAATTGTGGCAAATGTAGCATAAATCTCCGGGAATAAAAGTGAGATGAAAAATCCCTTACGAAAACTCGGCAGCCTAACGGCGCCACATAAAACTTACAAAAATGGATTGATGAGATCAAATAGGGTATCTCATCATATTAACTTAAAGTTTATAGAAATAGGAATATAAAATAACATCCCCCAACATAACAAATAGGAGCTTAAAATAAGTGACATAAAGGAGAGTACTTAAAAAGAAAGAGAGAGGTTAGATCTCTTACGAAAATTCGGCAGCCTAACGGCGCAACTCAAAACTTCCAAAATGGATTGATGAGAGAGAATAGGGTCTATCATCACATGAAAATAAAAATTACAGTAAGTGTAATATAAAATAACATCCCAATAACAAGAAAGATGAGCTTTAGAGGTAATGACATAAAAGAGTGTACTTAAAAAGAAAGAGAGGAGTAAGATCCCTTACCTCAAGTCCAAATTGTCTTGTTCGTTTCTTTATATCCCTGAATAATAAACTTTGGTAAATTAATAATTGCATAAGTACCTCCTTTAGATATTATTATTCAGTTCATATCACATATTATAATGTTATAATAATTGTTTAATAATGTTAGTTCATATCAGACGTTTTTGCCGATGTTTGTTACATGGGTCAAAAATGAACTTGTTTGAAAAAAGATTGCCCATGTAGTTATAAGTAAATAATTTCCAGAATAGTATTAATGATTAAAATATCATATATATCCAGTAAATATTCATTTCATACTATTCCATATCATTTGGAGATAAAAAACGAAAAGCACCGTTCATGGAGACAGTAGGCCGTACGTACGCATGAACGCTACTTTCATTTTTTATCATATTAATGGAATTAAAAAAAATGAGAGAGATATATATATGTTATAATTCCAGAATTATATCCATAATTTTGATGTAATATATTACATATATATCCATTATATATATTTACTTATAATATTACATAACATTTTTAGATAAGAAATGAAATGTACCGTTCATGGAGACGGTAAGTCGTACGTACGCATGAACGCTACTTCCATTTCTATTTCATATTTAATGGAATGAAAAAATAATGATACATAATAGTATTTTAATTCCAGTATGGTATCATATATAATATTATTAAATATATCCTTTATACGTACCACATATGGTATTAACGAATCAAATCACTTTGAGGGGGCGGTAGTCCGCAATTCCTTAAATGAAGATATCGTGTTTACCCATAATGGAAACCATAAAGGTATGCCCAAAATGTAAAATACAGAAGCTTAAGGAAAACATAAACATATTATATATCATATATAAATATAGTGTCATCTTAATGGACACCTTTGAAGGTGTTAGAATAATGTTGAACAATCATCGTTTCGGGAGGCAGAAATTCGCCATCCACAGAAACAGTATGTTCTTTAACCATTAGATGTAGGTGTGTGAAAGTGTAGCTCGAATACTTATTATAAAAACATACTAGTATATTTAAGATTCTGTATGTTTTACAAAAGAAATGAAAAAAAGAGTTTAGGGGGTTGGAGAAGCAAAATAAAACAAAAGTACTCAAGTGAAGACATTACCTTAAAATCAGGTAACTCCATTTGGTTTGAGATCAAAGGCTTCCTTGGGAAGAATTATGACCAAAGTGAGGCTTCAAGGAGTAAGAGAGGGAAGTGGAGAGACAAAATGGGCAGAGGTTGGCCGAGACAAAGGCTTTGGGTGTGTGGGTAAGGAGGTAGGGGTGGGGGCCTTTTATAAGAGGAGAGGAGGGGCACTCTTGTAAAGTTACTAAATGTTACTTTATTTTCAAAAGAGTTTCCGATTTTAAAGGTCCCACATTGATGTATTTTGAGGCTAAGCTGATAAGGGTTCGAAATCCACTCATCCAATAGGTTTTGGACATGTGTAGGTCTTATATATTACATTATCTTTCCATTTTATTTAAATCGTTAAATAATGAGGTCATCGCTGCATCATCATGATGTCATAAATAATTTAATTTATTTAATGTCTAAAAATTATAAAAAAATACTATGATGTAGGAAATCTTTTTATCTTTCCAATTAATATTTAGTCAAAAATCTTATTTTTATAACCCCATTTAAAAATTATTTTAGTAAAACATTTCATGTTTGTCTCATTTTTACTTTAACTTTAAATAAAAAGATATTAATGTCATTTTCCAACCAAAGTGGCCTCATGGGGTCCCCAAGTTGACCCATGGGTTGTCTTGGTTGGCCATGACACATCCAATGAGATTAGAACACGTGTCATGTTCATTTCATATTATTAAAACATTATTTTTACCTTAAACTACACTAATTACCTCTAATCGCGATTAAAACTTAATAACTTACTATTCACCAAAAAATTATTTTTATCCCATTGAACCACATTTTACTTCTTAATGAAAACCATTTATGTCGGATTTTTGAAATTCAAAACACAAAGATGGCAAAATTTTATTTAAACAGAAAAATCAGTTTTTATAAGTACCACTTAGTGGTTTCACTATTCATAAAAAATTGAAGTTTTTCAGAAAATTCCCAAAAATTCACCCTAAGCTATATTTGATATTCCGAATTCAAAAATGAAGTCTATTTTACAAAATTCAAAACATATAAGTCACATTAATTAATTTAATAATTAATTCCCGCTGTCAGAGCAAATAGGGTGTTTTTATGAAACAATAAGTATCAAAAGATTGACTCTAGTTTAAGTCTGATTTCAAAGTGAAATTAATTACAATGACCACTATTGTATTTAATGGTAAAAATATATTCTAATTTCACTTTAAAACCAATTCAAAAGATAATCTAATCATATAAATAAATTAGATCAAAAATAGGTTTTGAATTAAAATACAACATTTCACACTATTCATTAAAAAAATGAACTTTATCGGAAAGATACCAAAAATTTACACAAAGTAAATTTGGATGTCCCGATTCTTTAGAAGAGTTTTATTTGGTCCAATAGAATGTATAAGAGTGAACAAAACTATATTTAATGACGGTTTTCCATCAGAAGGCGATAAGTGAACCTTTAGTGAAAACTAGGGCATATACGCCTAAAATTGAATTCTTTCCGTATTTTAAACCATTATCTTTTATTGGATAAATTTAAAAACATTTAAAAACATGTATAATCATATTTTATTTATTTATATCCATTCCCGCCAATACAATGGCTACATGTTAACTACCATTTAAAATAATATTATTTTATTATTAGAGTGCAACGTAAGATTCCCAAGAAACTCATTGTTGCGTGTTGGGTACGCCATCGAGCATAGCATCCCTTTTAAAGTAATATTAATATTTTATTCACAAATATGGATAAATATGAAAATTTCATATTCTTTATTTACCTGGGGTGTTACATCCTTCCCCCCTTTTGGGAATTGCGTCCTTGCAATTTTTAAAATTGAGCTTGGAAACATCCTTGAAAGTCCCACATCGGAACAAGAGTCGGTAAAACAATCACTTTAAAATAAAGAAAGATAAGTACAAAGGTCACCTGAGTTAACCCATACTAGGATTCCATGTATAAAAATATGGACATGGAGGAGAAAACATATGGTCATGTTCTGGTGGAGAGTGATAGAAAAAATGTTTAGGAGAAAGTTAACAATAAGAAAATCACAAACTTGTGATGGGTTAAACGGTGTTGGGTTCCCCAGTAGGAAAAGTTAATAGACAACATTTTTGCTTTAAGTAACATTTTATTGAGGAATTTATTTTTGAGCTTAAATAAAACATAAGGAAACATACTTAATTTTCATGTTGACTTCCAACTTTTACTAGATTCCTTAATCAAACTCATATTTTTTTCCAAAAGATGAGTATTTAGGGAGACTTGTTCGCATTAAGAGTACTATAATCAACTTCTAGAAAATCACCTAATCCACCCAAAGAGAACTATATACATCCCATGTCATTAGGCTTTAACCAAAACCAAAACCAAAAAGGTTAGTACAAGGTCAGATAATCCAGAAAAGGATAACCCATTAAAAAGAAAATCTATGCTTAATCTCCAAAATTTGTCCAACAAAATCCAAAGTTCAACGAGGACCATCCGATAAACAATTTGTCCATAAAATTCTTCAAAGTAAACCTATATAATATTGAAACCCAAATATTTGAAGGATTTAGTCACATAGTCTTCCAAGTTAAATCGTAACATTTATCTCCAAACAACATCAGTTGCTCCTAAAGTCTCGTATTGAAAAGTAATTAACCTAATCACATATCCTCCATGATAGGTTAATAATTTTCATAAATAACCCAAAATCAACTTACTCTTAATTAATAAAATCATCTAACTAAAAAAAATCGGTCAAACTAACCAGGGACTTCACGTAGTCCAGTGGTAGGCGATAAATACCAGTCGCACTTTGGTTGTGGGTTCGATTCCCACAGCTTTGTCTGACGTGACGGGTTGTCACACGGTCTGTGTTTTGTCCTTTTTCCAAAACTATATAATTCTTAAATCATTCCCCAAAAAGAGATAAAATCATCAAAAATGATCATAACATATTTTAACCTCAAGTTTTTCTCATGCCTTTCATTTTCCAGCATATCATATAATAACCCATAATTACCTCAAAAGTAAGGATCATATAAACTCTAATGGTTACCTTTATAATTATTACCTGAACTTCCACATGGATTGGTCATCTTGTACATGATGCATTAAAGATCATACCAAGATTCAAGTGGTTGATCATGACTCCTTGATAGTTGGTTTAGAACAACCACGAGTTTCCTCATTGAATCCCCCATTTTATCTAGTATCTTAATCATAGAACCACCACAATTTCCTTCAAACCTGTTGTCTCTTTGGTGCCTTCTAGATCCATCCATTCACTAAAAACATAAATGTCAGTGTGAGTATATCAACAAAACCATCATGTACTAATGAGGAAGGTAAACACTAAGATACACTTACTCATTCACTTTATCTAAAACTAGGGCTCTTTCTGAAATCCTAACCATTATGGTAATGTCACTTATGCTTAAAGAATACCCTAACCTCTAAAGTTATCTAAACCGACCTCTGATACCAACTATAAGGCCCCAGCCTTAAACCTTACTTAATCTTGAGTTATTACAAGACTACACATTGAGGATCTTTTCAAGTTTAGAGTTTTAGAGAATTAGATCATGAAACTTGCATTTCATTCCACAATTAAACAAAGTGGTTACATAAAAGACAATATTCATTCTTCCCATCAACGGAAACATATTTAAAATAAAACATGGATTCTTTATTGACACATCGTTGACACTATCATCACGTCATGTACCTTTCCCTTTACCTGTGAAAAACAATTCAAAAACTTGGGATGAGCATAAAAAGCTCAGTAAGGGTTATAAAAATATAGAAATGAAACATGAGTTCATATATACATAAGAATGAAATCATACTTTACCCATAAAACATAGCCACTTTAACATACCTCATCAAATCATGAATAAATCTTAGAAATCATAAGACATAAAAGGTTACTTGAGGCATTCATAACTTTCTTACGTAGGGAGTAACCCTCTTAGTTACGTTTGGAATACCCATCACATTATATTCCCTAAATCTCTACGGAGAAACCTTAACGTTTCACTCCTTCGCGTTACCCAATGCATTGGAGAGCTATATCGGGCTCACCCGCCCTTAGTTTATCCTGGAACCACCAGTTTTCATAACAATGCCCAAGAACCATAACATAAATGTATCACATAAAACATGAATAAATGAAATATAACATTTCCACATTTCAATAACAATATAACATTTTAGGATATTGAAATAATGAATCCATTAAAAAAACATTTTGAAAACCATTTGAAACATTTAATAAAGAGATTTTTGAATCAAAGTGTCCCATACCACCTTGAATCTTTTAAAATTTTAAACCATTAATATCCATATAAATAAATCCTTAAAAACATTTTGAAAACATGGATATTAATAAGAACAAATCATTAAAACATTTAAAGTGATATTTTGGTTAAAGGGTTTTTACCAAAATTAAAGACACTTGAATACAATAATTGAGGAATAACATTTAATCAGAACTTTATAATATCATCATAATAAATGGATTCATGATATAATATTCCAAAGGACAGTATATACACTATATAATAGTGAATTGGTGCATAACAACAATGAAGTCTCAATAGAGATGTAAAATGTGATGAAATCCCTTATAAAAAAGGTATCCTTAATTTAAGGATAAAACAATCTCAAAATTATGTGTGACAAATATAAATACACCCAATATAATTGGATATTAAGTGTAAAACAATAAAAGGTCATTCACACATATTCAAAGGATGACATATTCAATAACTACATGTTGAACCCAAAGAAATCGAAATTGGGTTAAAAAGTTCCCTTGACAGCCTAACGACATCACATCAAAATGAGTTGATGAGAGATAAAAAGTGTATCTCATCACTTGGACATAAAATTTACATCAATAAGGATATGTGAGAACATATCCCAACATAAAAATATGCAAATTAAAATACCCAACAAAAGAAGTCTTTTAAAAAAGAGGAGGGTGAAATGTTCCCTTACCGACTTGGGTATCATTCAAAACATACACCCCATGAAAGAAGGACAATAAATCATTGATGTAAATACTCATAAACTAAAGTATATTACACAAAGAGTAGAATAATGGGAATTAAATACACCACTCAAAGGAAATTGTGGCAAATGTAGCATAAATATCACAGGAATAAAAGTGAGATGAAAAATCCCTTACGAAAACTCGGCAGCCTAACGGCGCCGCATAAAACTTACAAAAATGGATTGATGAGATCAAATAGGGTATCTCATCATATTAAATTAAAGTTTATAGAAAGAGGAATATAAAAGAACATCCCCCAACATAAAAAATAGGAGCTTAAAATAAGTGACATAAAGGAGAGTACTTAAAAAGAAAGAGAGAGGTTAGATCTCTTACGAAAATTCGGCAGCCTAACGGCGCCACTCAAAACTTCCAAAATGGATTGATGAGAGAGAATAGGGTCTCTAATCACATGAAAATAAAAATTACAGTAAGTTTAATATAAAATAACATCCCAATAACAAGAAAGATGATCTTTAGAGGGAATGACATAAAAGAGTGTACTTAAAAAGAAAGAGAGGAGTAAGATCCCTTACCTCAAGTCCAACTTGTCTTGTTCGTTTCTTTATATTCCTGAATAATAAACTTTGGTCAATTAATAATTTCCTAAGTACCTCATTTATATTTTATTATTCAGTTCATATCACATATTATAATTTTATAATAATTTTTTAATAATGTTAGTTCATATCAGACGTTTTTGCCGATGTTTGGTACATGAGTCAAAAATGAACTTGTTTGAAAAAAGATTTCCCATGTAGTTATAAGTAAATAATTTCCAGAATAGTATTAATGATTAAAATATCATATATATCCAGTAAATATTCATTTAATACTATTCAATATCATTTGGATATAAAAAACGAAAAGCACCATTCATGGAGACGGTAGGTCGTACGTACGCATGAACGCTACTTTCATTTTTTGTCATATTAATGGAATTAAAACAAAATGAGAGAGATATATATATGTTATAATTCCAGAATTATATCCATAATTTTGATGTAATATATTACATATATATCCATTATATATATGTACTTATAATATTACATAACATTTTGAGATAAGAAATGAAATGTACCGTTCATGGAGACGGTAAGCCGTACGTACGCATGAACGCTACTTCCATTTCTATTTCATATTTAATGGAATTAAAACATAATGATACATAATAGTATTTTAATTACAGTATGGTATCATATATAATATTATTAAATATATCCTTTATACGTACCACATATGGTATTAACGAATCAAATCACTTTGAGGGGGCGGTAGTCCGCAATTCCTTAAATGAAGATATCGCGTTTACCCATAATGGAACCCATAAAGGTATGCCCAAAATGTAAAATACAGAAGCTTAAGGAAAACATAAACATATTATATATCATATATAAATATAGTGTCATATTAATGGCCACCTTTGAAGGTGTTAGAATAATGTTGAACAATCATCGTTTCGGGAGGCAGAAATTCGCCATCCACAGAAACAGTATGTTCTTTAACCATTAGATGTAGGTGTGTGAAAGTGTAGCTAGAATCCTTCTTATAAAAACATCTTAGTATATTGAATATACTGGATTTTTTACAAAAGAAATGAAAAAAAGAGTTTAGGGGGTTGGAGAAGCAAAATAAAACAAAATTACTCAAGTGAAGACATTACCTTAAAATCGGGTAACTCCATTTGGTTTGAGCTCAAAGGCTTACTTGGGAAGACTTTGCCCAAAGTGAGGCTTCAAGAAGTAATATAGGGAAGTGTAGAGACAAAATGGGAAGAGGTTTTCCGAGCCAAAGGCTTTGGGAGTGTGGGTAAGGAGGTAGGGGTGGGGGCCTTTTATAAGAGGAGAGGAGGGGCACTCTTGTAAAGTTACAAAATGTTACTTTATTTTCAAAAGAGTTTCGGATTTTAAAGGTCCCACATTGATTTATTTCTAGGATATGGTGATAAGGGTTCGAAATCCACTCATACAATAGGTTTTTGACATTTTTAGGTCTTAGATATTACATTATCTTTCCATTTTATTTAAATCGTTAAATAATGAGGTCATCACTGCTTCATCATGATGTCATAAATAATTTAATTTATTTAATGTCTAAAAATTATAAAAAAAATACCATGATGTATGAAATATTTTTATCTTTCCAATGAATATTTATATTCAAAAATCTGATTTTTATAACCCCATGTAAAAATTGTTTTAGTAAAACATTTCATGTTTGTCTCATTTTTACTTTAACTTTAAATAAAAAGATATTAATGTCATTTTCCAACCAAAGTGGCTTCATGAGGTCCCCAAGTTGACCCATGGGTTGTATTGGTCTGCCATGACACATAAAATGATGTTAGGACATGTGTCAAGTTCATTTCATATTATTAAAACATTATTTTTACCTTAAACTACACTAATTACCTCTAATCACGATTAAAACTTAATAAGTTACTATTCATCACAAAATTATTTTTATCCCATTGAACAACATTTTACTTCTTAATTAAAACCATGTATGTCAGATTTTTGAAATTCAAAACACAAAGATGGCAAAATTTCATTTAAATGGAAAAATCAGTTTTTATAAGTACCACTTAGTGGTTTCACTATTCATCAAAAATTGATGTTTTTCAGAAAATTCCCAAAAATTAACCCTAAGCTATATTTGATATTCTGAATTCAAAAATGAATTATATTTTACAAAATTCAAAACATATAAGTCACATTAATTAATTTAATAATTAATTCCCGCTGTCAGAGCAAATAACGTGTTTTTATGAAACAATAAGTATCAAAAGATTGACTCTAGTTTAAGTCTGATTTCAAAGTGAAATTAATTCCAATGACCAATATTGGATTTAATGGTAAAAATATATTATAATTTAACTTTAAAACCAATTCAAAAGATAATATAATCATATAAATAAATTAGATCAAAAAGAGGTTTTGAATTCAAATACAACATTTTACACTATTCATTAAAAAAATGAACTTTATCGGAAGGATACCAAAAATTTACACAAAGTAAATTTTGATGTCCCAATTCTTGAGAAGAGTTTTATTTGTTCCAATATAATGTATAAGAGTGAACAAAACTATATTTAATGACGGTTTTCCATCAAAAGGCGATAAGTGAACCTTTAGTGAAAACTAGGGCATATACGCCTAAAATTGAATTCTTTCCGTATTTTAAGCCTTTATCTTTTATTGGATAAATGTAAAAACATTTAAAAACATGTATAATCATATTTTAGTTATTTCTATCCATTCCCGCCAATACAACGGCTACATGTTAACTACCATTTAAAATAATATTATTTTATTATTAGAGTGCAACGTAAGATTCCCAAGAAACTCGTTGTTGCATGTTGGGTACGCCATAGAGCATAGCGTCCCCTTTAAAGTCATATTAATATTTTATTCACAAATATGGATAAATATGAAAATCTCATATTCTTTATTTACCTGGGGTGTTACAATAACAATGGATTTTGTACCATTTCTACCAAGGATGGTTAGGAAATACGATTCCATATGGGTTATTGTGGTTAAGCTCGCAAATTCATCCCACTTCATCCCTATTTGTGACACTAATATAGCGTAAGACTTGTCCAAAATATACATTTTGGAAGTTGTAAAGATGTAAATAATTCTAGTCTTGACTTTATTTGATGATACCCTAGTTTTATATCTCATTTTTATAAATCCTTACATAAATCCCTTAGAAACCAATTGAATATGAGCATGAATTATCATCCTCAAATGGATGGAAATTATAAATAGACAATACAAACTTTTGAGGACATTATTAGGAAATTTGTGATGGATTTTGGGGGTTATTGTGAGTAGAATGAACCATTAGTATAGTTTTTATACAATAATAGTTATCAGGCTTTCATACATATGGACCATTTTGAATCATTGTACATGTGTCCTTATTGTTATCCACTTTGTTGTGTGGAAACAGATTAGAATTCACTAATTAGACCCAACCAGGTACAAGAGACAATAGAGAAGAATCAGACGAATAGAAAAAGGATGGAGATGGATCATATTTTTTAGAAATCATATGCAGATCATCATCAGTGAACATTGTAGTTTGAGGTAAGTGATCATGTCTTCTTAATAATCTCTCCACAACTTGGGAATAATTGGTTTGGTAAGAAATGAAGGTTTTATCCTTTGTATATAGACTCTTATGATATACTTTAATTATTTGTGGAGGTGGAATATTTTTTGGCCATGCTATCAAGGTTTAGTTCCGTTCACAATGTGTTTCATGTATCTCAGTAGAAGAAGTACCATGATTCTGACTCTATGATTTAATGGGATCTAGTTAACTGAGAGCTGGATGATAAATTGATCCATGTGCCAATATAGATTTTATATAGATAAAATAATATATTTCATGGGAAAATAATCAGTCTAGTATGGGTTTTATGGCGTCATGGCCAGAACCAGGAAGAAACATGGGAGTAAGAAAAGGAAATGTTGGAGTAGTGTCCAGAACTCTTCCACGAAAATCTGGGTTTTCTACTTTTTTGGATGAAAAGACCAATGGTGGGCAGAATTTATCACCAACTATTTTAGGTACATGACCCTTGTTTTATGTATTTTAATATTATATAATGATTGGGTTACGTTTTGAGAGACTATGAAGGGTTTTTTCATGTTTTTGAGGCCTTTATAGAGGTTCACAGTTTGTGCTTGATTGGTAGAAATTGTGAACCACCTCTAGGAAACCATGTAAGGAAAGAAATTTGGAACTGGGAAGATGCATGGTTTGTGTACGGTTTGTCCAAACTATTCAACTACCTAGGGGAAACTGTGCAACTTGAGATATTGGAAATAACATAGTTGGTCCACAGTTTTTCTGTGTGATCTAACCATGTGAGGGATTAAATTAAGATAGTAAAACTATGTGGACTAACCATGAGGTGTATAATTGGAACCCCTAGAAATGTAGATATAATATGAATTAATCCTTGATACCTCCTTTAATCACTTAATCCCTCCATAACATGAATTCCTTTTTCTCTCTAGTCTTTAGAGACGATCCCCTTCAATCTAGAAGTAATTTTTAACCGAATCATAGTGCGTTGGAGGTTCAAATTCATCGATAAGTACCTATTATTACTTTTTATTCTTATATACAAGTTTTTTTCTCTCTAATAACCATAGATTTAGTCCTTTATGGATATATATGTGTGTTATGAATTGTTTTATGATGAAATCTTGTTGGATATAGTGAAGGTAATGTGGTTTGTGACCAGATATTGAAGTTTTATAGTGTCGTTCTTCATTTTTTTCCAACCACTATGGGGTGGGTGGCTTCTCTATCATCCCTAATTGACTTAGAACTTAGAGGATTAGTTTTTATTAAATTATTTCCTTGAAATGGTTGTGATTTCCTTTCTTAATTCTTTATGGAAAACCGCTTTGGTTATAGATTTTGAAATTGGAAAAAATGGATGGATTTTAAGAAACCCCCCTTTGGTTATAATTTTAAAATGATGATTTGGTTTTTTAATCATGTAAAGTGTTTTTTAAATTATTTAAAGAATAAAAATGTTATATGTAGAATGGTTTGGAATGGGTGTTTGGAATACATGGTTGGTGTGAGTGCATTCATAGACATGAATCTGTGTAAGGGGCATGTTCCATTAGAGTATTTGATATTGGTCACCTTGTGATGACTTGGTGGATCGATGAGAGATTACTCAAGAGTATGAAACTATCACCTGGGCATGCATGGTGTGTGCGTGTGGAAACATGGTTATGGGAATTCCAAATAAATGAGAAAGGTTTTATGATTACAAATGTTTTCCTTGGAAATTGTTTATAGTTTTTATATAAAATGTTTAAACTATTTTTAAATAGTTTTATATAATTTTTTATTACAAGTTGTATCCTAGTGGTGTGAGTTAAGAAATACTTGGGAATATATTATTGAGTTTAGACTCACCCTCTTCTTGGGAACTATTGTGCATTTGAAAATGTCATCTATTGAGACATAGGAAAAGGAAAGGTATCTCAGTTATTTAGTGATGCTTCTTGATACTATGGACATGACATGTGGAGTTGGATCTTGTAGTGGGTTGGGTGTTATTGGTTGATTTCACTTGGGAATTTTTGAGTTTTGGGGTCTTTTGGTTCTATTCGAATATGTATTTTAGTTTCCACTTGTACACTAATATGGTTTATTTATTGTACACTTATGCATCATATAGAGGTTTGGTTGGTTATTATTTATATAGTTTGGATGTTTTATCTTTAAAATGGAAAATCATTATCCAAATGTTCATGAGGACCTTAGCATTTATTGTCAGCCTTTGTTGTCTTGAGGATTTCACGTAAGGCCTAATAGCAAACCTATCACTTCTCAAGATAATAAGGAGAGGAATTATGTTACAGAACATATAAAGACACATCACACAATTTCACCTAGGAATTATCATAGGTCTAAAAACAAGGTTCATCTAAATAGATTTTGGGAAATTTTATCCTAAGGGGATACTAGTTAAGCATAATACTTAGTGTAGGGATCATGAATTCTATTGGATGAAAAAAATTAGTTTTGGTTAGAAAATCAAGGAAAAATGGTTAGGCCTCAAAAAAGAGATAAACCTCCATCTTAGAAGGATAAAAGTGATATTTTTTATATCAAACATATAATTTATGAGTCTTAGGATAATGTGGGATCATTTATTATTATAGGTGTTATTCTTATTTTATATACTATGATAATCTTATTATTTGATATAGGTCCATCACATCCTTTTATATCTTTATAGATAGTTTATAAGTTAGGGTTGTGAATTTAATTGATGCCTTATTCAATGATAATAGATACCCCATTGGGAGAGGGGAATGAGAAAGGTTTTAAATTCCTATAATGCTCTGTTAGGATAGGTGATATTGAAATATCATAGGATTTTATAATCCTAGAGATGAAAACATGTAAACTTATCATCATAATGTATTGGTTTTTGAGATACAAAGATCATATGAACTATTATTATTAAAGTTTTATTTTTATCTCTCTATATAGATTTATCTTAACATTACAAAATGAGTGAGATTATAGTTTAAGTGGGAATGGTACGATTATTTAATATATTTATTCTAACTCTAGTAAGTTAGTAAGATATGTTTAGGAATATTTATAGGTAATTTATGTGTCTAAAATTTTATTGATTATAGAAAAAAATACCCTAATGGTTTTCCAATTTTTTTTGGGATTGACTCTAAGAAGTCACTAATAATTTTTAATTGAACTTTTACCTTGAACTAGCCAGATTTTTTTACCCTTTTATAGAATGGAACTGATGTATTTATGAGAATTGAGGTATGATCGGATGATCTTGAGAGAAATTGATTTATTTTAATATGTATTTTTCAATAAAAATGGCACTTTTATTTTATAAGAATATTGAGGATAGTTTACATTTATATATTTACTATTGAAGGGAACAAAGGGGTTTTCAATTATTAACTTGAGATAAGGATATATTCATTAAAGGGTGAAGGGTATGTCATTCTAAAGTAATATTTTTTGAATTTTTTATGTACATTATGAATTCATAATAATTAAATTTTGGGTAACTAATGATCCTATGATATTTCTAGATCTGATTAATCATATCTTCCACAAATATCTAAATATCACTATGGTAGTGTTTTTGGATAATAATTTGATTTACTCAAGATCAAAGGCATCTCAATGAAAGAATTTAGTGATTTTTTAAAGATATTTCATTGACATCATTTATATATAAAGTTTATTATATATCACCTTTGGAATCTAGTGGTGATGTTTTTGAGGCACATAATTTTTTATAAAATATTTTATGTGGGTCTAAATAAGAATATTCATTATTCTACCGTTAATTAAACTGAGTTTTGATCAAATTATATATCGTTTGAAATGTGATTCATTAATTTTTGACTGAATATGATCATTATTTATGTGTGATTAACTACTTTAAATGTTAGTACTGGAGGTAAGGAGTTGGGAAGGATGTGATGGGCATATCATGACTGAGTAATAAAGGGAGAGGGGCATGTATCTTAGTTGAGTATCGAAGACAGATGTTTGTATTGAAATTTTGTAAACAATGATGTAATTTCATGTAAATGTATTTTATATAATTTAATTTTGTTTTATTATATGTAATGGAATTTTTTAAATGGTGAAATTTTTATTATATATATATATTTTTGTAGTGGTTTTTGATTGATTAGGCAGTAATGAATTCTCATATTTTTTCTCAAAATACACAACTAAACCACCACTAATAAATTAGATTCACTTTTAACTACCATGGATAAATTAATGATGATTAAAACAACCAAAAAATATAGTGATTTTCTATATCTAGCGATGGTTTAAATCACCACTACATATTTTTTCTCTAGGAAAACTTCATCTGATTTGAAAAACAGCCATAAAAATTTACACCTTGAAAAAACAGCCACTAATTAAAAAAACTGAGATAAATATGAATTTTATCATTAATAAATGAAACTATCACAAAAAATAGTTATTAAATATATAATGACAGAACATTTCATTGTATTTTTAAAAGATAATCATAATATATTTTATAGGCGGTAAAAATCACCACTAAACCTAAAAAAATACTGATATCTAATGTTTTTTTCTATAGTGTGTTGTGTTATTTAGTAAACTTATGTTTATACTAATATATTATAGTGATAGATATGTTTACCAAGGGTATAGTCTCTCCACATCACTTTAGACCATCACTGTTAGCCGATAGTCTCTTGCGTACAGGGAAGCGTGCATAAGGTTATGTGGCACTCCAGTTTGGATTGAGTGATTCATGTCAGGGCATTACAAAATGGTATCAAATAGAGGCTTCGATCCTCTGGCTTGTATGGTACTGAGGTAGGGGATTTTTCATGTGGTTGGCCATCTCATGTGTAATATACATTAGAGTTACCATTAATAATTTTTTTGTTAAATTTTCATAGTATTTGGGTGAATTAAAGCATCATGAATAGGAATATAGGATCACATGTCACACACACACACATAATTGTTATAGCGGTAGAGTATTCCTTTAAGTAAATTCCTTGATTTGTTCTTTTTTCTATGATATATCTATGCTCTCTGCTATTGTGATATATCTATGTTTTCATTTGTTAGTTGAACTTGAGCATGTTGTTATATTGTGTGTATATATTATTATAACTAATGTGCAAGTACATAGGACTAGGATTGAGCATTTGGTGGAACTAAGAGGGACATACCTTGTATGTGGGTATATCCTAGGATTAGTCTTCCATTAGAAATCCCATGAGTGTGACTTATAACTTCTTCAGTTGTATTTATAATCAAATTTTTGTGGGCATTATTAGCATTCATTTAAAATTTCAGAAAAGGCCACCATGGAGATTCTATAATGTTCTTGCTAGGGAGGATGTGCTAGTTCCACCATAGGATATGTAAGAGGTTTCACTTGAGTGTGATTCTGCACATGATCTAGTGTTTCATGTGGTAAACCCTCCCCAGATCATAGTTTTTTAGATTTCACCTTCTCAGGGTGTAGGGGCACAAAGGATGATGGTTGACTATGCCCAAGACTTTTAGCTCCAACATCCACCAGCATTCCAAGGAATTTATGGTTCTTATGATATTGGGGACTGGATAAACATAATTAAGGGAATCTTGGATCTATTAGAGTCTCACAATGATATAAGCGTGAAGTTGGGTTCCTTTATGCTTCAAGGACCCACCAGAAGGTTGTTGGGAATTATGGGATAGGTAGTAAAGAGTGATGGTCTTACTTAGGATGTTTTCAAGGTGTTGTTATTCAAGGAGTTTTTTTCTTAACACACTAAATATGGACCAATAACAAGAGTTTATAGATCTTTAGTAGGGTATGATGTTGTCTTTTTCATACTTGGATCATTTCATGAAGTTGTTACATTTCACTCCTCTTTTGGATACGAATAATGCACAGAAGGATTGGAAGTTTGAGATTGACCTTTGATCAGATATTAGATATTGGGTTAGGATATTTTTACTAAAAATATATGCATGGGTTCTTTACAAGGTCTGGACTTTTGAGAATGGGCTAGAAGATGATAGTATTACAACCTTTCTTCTAGCCCATAATGCGCTTGCGACCAGACTTCCCAGTGTTGCAGTGAGTGTCTCTTATGGTAGTTGGAATAGGAAGGATGAGGAGTTGCATCAAGGAGGAAGATATGTGGATCAATGTAGGTCTTATTTATCCCCCTATATGGGATTTTTAGTTCTGCAGTGTTTCAACTGTATACACAGTGGGCATTATCGTAATTTTTTTGAAGACCTTTGATCTAGTTTCATGGGTATGTAAAGATGGGGCATCTTTAACAGTTATATTCAATAGCATTGTGGATAGTATCTTGCATGGGTGTAGGTAAGACACGGGCTGTGACTCGAGGATCTGATAATGGGACTTATTAGAAAACTTATACACCACATACATTGATGACCTAGGAAAGTTATTAACCTTAATGGAAGTCCTGTGGAGCTAAGGAAGGAAGAGTGTACGTAGTGGAATAGGTTCTAGCTAGTGGTGGAGAGGGTCCTTCTATAATTAGAAGTACGATTTCGACTAACTCTATGTTTTCTAATACTTTTTTAATACATGTTCTTCTTATTCTTTCATATATTCTCATGCCATTGTTGGCCTAGATTTTTCAGTTAAGTTGTTTTCTGAGTTTATATCTCTTCAAATTCCTTTAGTAAAGAATGTATACGGTCATTAGTGATGTCTTTAAGGTCCCATAGTTATTACTGGATACGAACATCTATGAGAATTTATGATCATAGAGTTGACTAGTTTTGATGTGATATTTGGAATGGACTGGTTGACCAGCTATCAAGCTCATATCGATTATTATCGGAGAAATGTATCATTCACCATGCCTATAAGAGAGAGGTTTGTCTTTATTGATGAGTGGGATGTCAGAGTAGGTAGGATAAGACTGGAATAGATCTATATTAAAGCTATCATGGAACAAGTAGTAGGATTGGCTTTTTTAGTAGCCAATATTGTCTCCCTCTATCTTCCTCCAATGGTGAATCATTATTAGGATGTCTTACCAGATGACTTCTTAAGTCTTCCTCCAGATAGAGTAATTTCATTTGATGCTGAAATTATGTTTGGGGTGTAACCGATATTGATTCATCCTTATTGTATGGAACCAGCAGATTCGAGAGAGGTGAAGGTGCAGTTAAAGGATTTGGAAGTGAGGGGAATTATCTGAATGTGAACATATCTTTAGGGTGATTCCGTATTTTTTTTCTAAGAAGTCATATGGTAGTCTATAGCTCTGTGTGGACTACCAAAATTTGAATAAGGTAATAGTGAAGAATGAGTAACCTTTACCCAGGATTAATGATCTGTTCGATCAATAAAGGGTTTCATGTGGTTTTCCAAGATTTATCTTCATTCAGGCTACCATCAGTTATGGGTCAGAGAGGAGGATATTTCCAATAAAGTGTTTATGAGTAGATATGGACTATATGAGTATCTTGTTATGTCTTTTGGGTTAAAAAATTCTCCAGTGGCATTCATGGATCTCATGAACAGGATTTTCTATCCATATCTTAACCCCTTCATCTATGTATTCATAGATGATATTCTAATATATTCCAAGACAACATATATGTATTCTAGGCACCTTGATATTATATTGAGTATAATTTGGGTGCATCATCTCTATACTAAAATGTCAAAGTGACACTTTTGGATTCGAAAAGTGTAATTCCTTGGGTTTGTAATTTTTGAGGTGGGTATTTTAGTGGATCCAGAAAAGGTAGAGGTCATGATGTATTGGACATATCCCCGGAATGTGTTAGAGATCATAATTTTCCTTGGTATTGTGTGTATTATCATCATTTCATCCTATAATTCTCCCATTTGGTAGTTTCAATAATGAATCCTACCAAAAGTGTCACGACCCGCCTTCACCAAAAGGAGGGAAGGGTCAGCAGGTTGCCAGGCCCTTCCTTCTTTGAGTTGAAGGAGAGATAATGACCCCCGAAACCCGCCTTCAATAGGTCCCGGAGTGGCGACTAGCACCAAGGGTATAGGAAGTTCTCGCAAATGGAAGGCATTACCCTTTTTATTTTATAGGATTGAAAGATAAGGAGGAGAAAACCCAACAACACCAAGATAGAAAGAAAAGTAAAGCCAAAAGTAAACCATTCCCACATGCATGTTTAAACAGATTACAACAAAGTACAAGTACAAAAGAAAAAGAAGCTCTCTAGTACAATACCAAAAGAAAACAAAGGTACGACAACAGTGACAACTCCAACTGTCCGACTAATAGGGTCCCGCGCAGCCCTGGTAGTCCTCCTGGAAACCTGAAAGTAAACGTAGGGTGAGCATACAAGTACACTCAGTAGGGAAAACCAAGACTCTCGTGCACAAGTGGGGGAAACGTACTAAAGTCCCGTGAGAAAGGGTAAACCAAACGCCTAACAAGGCAACTATCCATCCCAAGCCTCACCAAGGTTCGCTCCCCAAATAACGCAAGTCAAGTAATATATATATATATAAGAGCACATCGATGTTTGGGTACCCCGCGCCACTTTCCCACTAGTTATTGAGACATCCTACGCATCGGACCAATCCCGCCATTCTCACCGCAGTCCCACTGCCACACCCGCCCGCACACACCTGGGCCACAACCACACGCAGTCCCACTGCCAAATCCCGCCCGCACACACCTGGGCCACAACCACACGCAGTCCCACTGCCAAATCCCGCCCGCACACACCTGGGCCTCAACTGTCACAAGTAACCATGCCTGCAAACACCTAGGCCAGAACAACCACCGCTACGCCCGAAGACACCTGGGCTAAAGAATTCACTGCCACACCCGAAAACACCTGGGCCTCATCCCGAAGACACTTGGGAAACCACCTGCCGCACACACCTGGCCAACCACCACAACACCCTGCCCGATGGTTCTTGGGCTAATAATGGACTTCAGGCCATCACAGCCTGCCCGAAGGTACTTGGGCTATCCGGGAAAGGGAGCAGAAAAGGAGCTAATAACCAGCCACTAAGTATAGTGTTGGGAAAAACACCCTTCCCCTATAGATGGGGGTGTTCGGCACTAAGTGCTCAACTGGGGTGGGGCGCGAATAAGAAACACAAAGCTACAAGTATAGATATAGGTAACAAACACTCACCCAAAAACTTAGGTTTTCCTAGCCAACCTACAGAACACAATACCACAACGCCCGAGTCACGATTCGCGACCCTTGCCCACAAAACCATTTGTCCCATTCTTGTTTCACGTTCAGTCAAATGTTCAATTAATTTTAAGCACTACTGGGCAACTACCATAAGCATAACCAAGGAAAAACGTCAAGCATAGATCAACCAAAACACCCACACCCGGTTCTGCCAACAGAGGATCTCTCCCCAGTTTGTGATAAAAACCCACAACCACTGAAACCGTGCCAACAGGAGATCCCATCCCCCAAATTCACACAGCCGCCGAGAGTATAAAAAGAACGGGGGATCCCATCCCCTCCCACATTTCCAGCAAACGGCCCGAAGGGAAAAACAACCAACAACCACTACCAACACGAGTCAGGGATTTTCAGATTTAAACGACTTAACACACTCCATGATTTCAAAATTCCATGTGTTCTATCCGTTAGTTATCACAGAAGGGT
This sequence comes from Viscum album, assembly GCA_963277665.1. Lineage (NCBI taxonomy): Eukaryota > Viridiplantae > Streptophyta > Magnoliopsida > Santalales > Viscaceae > Viscum > Viscum album. Next base: position 1,070,152,699 of record OY728127.1, on the reverse strand, counting down.
TGATCCTGGTGCTTTCAAATTATTCAGCCGGGTATACGTGATTAACCAATTTCACAGCAGGAGTTCACAATTTCAACAACCCATTTAAAACATCGCGAGGGGATTCAAGTGCACACACACGACCACCAACGGCCTCAATTTTCAGAAAACATAGACCAGTACAACAAAAAGGATGATCACATGATAAAGCATAAACAACGATCACAACCCCTTCCCCTTCTTTCTTTAGAACTTCGCTTAGTATCTTCATTAGGGTTTGGTTCAACCAATTCCATAGGAACAAAAGTAACGCCCACCCCGCATGATACACAAAAGTGAGAGACGAGAGAAATTCCCTACTTGTTGATGGATGATCGACGTTTAGGCCGGGGGCGCGGAACTTTACGGATAACGACGCGGCGGTCCCGATGCACCAGAAGAGTCACGATCGAAGAAGGGGAAAAACCACGGCCTAACCCTTAATTATAAGGGCTGGGGACGGTTGAGATGAAAACACAAAACCACGGAAGACGAGGGAGTCGTGGGTTGACCACGTGGCTTGACTCATCATTAATGGCGCTGGGTGGTTTTAACTGACCCATGAATTAATGAAGCATTTAATTAAGACCTTTGCGCGCGTTTCGGATTTCCAAGATATATTTTTTTTTAGCAAGGAAGAATAGGGTTTAAAACCCTATTTGCGAAAAAGGAACATTACTGGAACAACTTGGCAGGGCCGGTCTCACCGATCGGTCTCACCGATCGGTCTCGCCGATCGGTCTCGCCGATCGGTCTCGCCGATCGGTCTCACCGACCGGTCTCACCGATCGGTCTCACCGATCGGTCTCACCGATCGGTCTCACCGATCGGTCTCACCGATCGGCCTCACCGATCGGCGTCACCGATCGGCGTCACCGATCGGTGTCACCGATCGGTGTCACCGATCGGCCTCACCGATCGGTGTCACCGATCGGTCTCACCGATATCGGTCTCACCGATCGGTGTCACCGATTGGTCTCACCGATCGGTCTCGCCGATCGGTCTCACCGATCGGTACCCCGCAAGGAAACCGGATTTTTGGCAAAGGGACCAAGGGGGGTCTGGGTCTTCACATCAGATACCTCTTAAACGATTCTCGTCCCCGAGAATCAAAACAAACTAGAAGGAAAGAGAGGATCCGAACAACCATCTTCGAAGATACCTCTTAGGAGTGGACCCCCGCTAATTGAAAATACTCCCTGTCAAGAACCAAGCATCATATCACGCCAAACCGCCCGGTCATGTGGGTTTGGGGAGTTCCCCTCCCCCATGTCAAGATATTATCCGCTTTGGGCGGCACTGACTCGCCCGCACGGGTTTAATCGCATCCACCTTAATGCGTCCTGATTAGGGGTCGGGTTTCCCCTTCCCTTCAACCGGGGCTTCCCACACAAAATCAGAGGAAAGGAACCTAGCACATTTCATAGCCAAAAAGGTCAAACGTTCTGTCACAACAGGCACCAAGGGTTCAAAGCTCAGAACAACTCGGGGTATTGGGCACGCATCTGTACTTCCCTCTCCCACGTACTCTCTTCGAGGCCGCCATGCCTCCACAACACACGAACCAGGCCGACGGTTCGTCCACTGAGCACTTTCTCCTTGCGATCCTCGATTCTGACTGGCCGTTCCTCGAAGGTCGCGTCTCCTCCCACGTCTAGCTCTCCCCAGTTGATGACATGAGAGTCATCATGTAAGTACTGACGAAGCTGGGAGACATGGAAGACGTCATGGACCCTCTCCAACTGAGGTGGTAGGGCCAGCTGATATGCCACCTCGCCAACTCGCCTCAGCACCTCGAAAGGTCCGATGAACCTAGGGGAGAGATTACTCCCCTTTCCGAACCTCCGCTGCCCCCGTCGAGGGGAAACCTTCAAAAACACATGATCTCCTACCTCGAACTTCAGGGGCCTCCTCCGACGATCAGCATAAGATTTCTGCCGATCCTGAGCTGCTTTCATCCTCTCCCGCACTAGCTGGACTTTCTCCGTGGTGCTCTGCACTACTTCTGGTCCAAGAGTACCAGTCTCACCAACCTCTGCCCAGCATAAGGGTGAACGACATGGTCTTCCATACAAAGCCTCAAAAGGAGCCATGCCGATAGTAGAGTGAAAACTGTTGTTGTAGGCAAACTCTACTAAAGGCAAGTGTCGTACCCATGATCCTCCGAAATCCAGAACACATGCTCGCAGCATGTCCTCCAAAGTCTGGATAGTCCGCTCTGTCTGCCCATCAGTCTGAGGGTGAAAAGCAGTGCTAAGGCGTAGTTGGGTGCCAAAAGCATGCTGTAACCCCTTCCAGACTCGTGAGGTGAATTGAGTGTCCCGATCCGAGACGATCGTTTTCGGAACTCCATGCAAACGCACCACCTCATCCACGTACCTCTGTGCTAAGGTACTCACGGGTCCCGACTCCTTGATAGCCAAGAAGTGAGCAGATTTTGTCAATCGATCCACCACTACCCAGATAGCATCATGCCCGCCCTGAGCTCTGGGTAGTCCCGTGACGAAGTCCATTGAGACGTCGTCCCACTTCCACTCGGGAACATCTAGAGGATGCAACAGACCACCAGGAACACGGTGTTCAGCCTTCACCTGCTGACACACCAGGCATTTAGCCACGAACTCTGCCACTGCCCGTTTCACCCCGGGCCACCAAAACTGTCCCCTCAGGCCTTGGTACATTTTCGAAACACCCGGATGTACCGCCAAGGCTGAGCTATGGAACTCATGAAGGACTTCATCACGCATCACCTCCGGAACAAACAACCTCCGATGAAAGAGCATCCGATGTCGGCTGTCCTCCGACCATCCTTCCGGGGCGTTCCCCTGATCGACACGATCCCGCAACACTTCCACCTCAGGATCTCCCCACTGAGACTCTTCCACTTGCTGCAACAAGGAGTACTGTACCGTCATCTGAAACAAACAACCTCTAGTACCTTCCACCCTTGCATCCAAGTGCAAGGCAGCCAACTCCCCCATTGCCTTCCAAGCATCAGCAGATTCCCGAACCACCTCCTGATGCGGCTTCCTGCTCAGGGCATCAGCCACAACGTTTCCCTTACCTTCAGTGTATGAGATCTCAAAGTCGTAGTCCTGGAGGAACTCGACCCACCTCCGCTGTCGCAAGTTCAAGTCACGCTGGGAGAAGATATAGCGCAAGCTTTTGTGGTTGGTGAAGACCACAAAGCGCTCCCCAAAGAGGTAATGTCGCCACAGCTTTAATGCGAACACCACCGCTGCAAGCTCCAGGTCATGGGTGGCATAGTTCCGCTCATGGGGGCGTAGCTGCCTGGACCCGTAAGAGATCACCCCTTGTCGCTGCATCAATACGCACCCCAGGCCCTGTCCTGAAGCATCACAGAATACCTCATAGGCCATCCCTTCTTCTGGCAACCTCAACACTGGGGCACTAACCAGTTTTTCTTTTAGGTAGCTGAAGGACGACTCACATTGCTCGCTCCACATGAAAACTTGGTCCTTCTTGGTCAAAGCCGTCAAAGGGGCTGCTACCTGGGAGAAGTTGGGTACGAATCTCCGGTAGTAGCCTGCCAGTCCAAGGAAACTCCGAACTTCCGCCACATTCTTGGGTGCTGCCCAAGAAACAATTGCCTCAACCTTTGATGGGTCGACTGCTACTCCCTGCTCAGACACTACATGTCCAAGGAAGTGCACTTCTCGCGCCCAGAACTTGCACTTTGACAACTTCCCATAGAGCTGGTGCTGTCGTAGGACCTCCAAAACTGTCCTCAGGTGCTCTGCATGGTCCTCTTCTGACTTTGAATAGATCAGGATATCGTCGATGAACACCACCACAAACCGATCCAGGTACTCCCGAAAGATGGAGTTCATAAGCCCCATGAACACGGCCGGGGCGTTCGTAACACCAAAGGGCATGACCAAGAACTCGAAGTGCCCATACCTGCACCTGAACGCCGTCTTCGGGACGTCGCTATCCTTCACCCTCAGCTGGTGGTACCCGGATCGCAGGTCGATCTTCGAGAACCATCCTGCCCCCTTCAGCTGGTCGAAAAGATCATCTATCCTCGGAAGAGGGTAGCGGTTCTTGATTGTTACCTGATTCAGCCTCCTGTAATCAATGCATAACCTGAGGCCACCATCTGCCTTCTTCGCAAACAAGACTGGGGCACCCCATGGTGATGCACTTGGACGAACATAACCCCTCTTCATCAGATCGTCAATCTGTATCCGCAACCCCCGTAGCTCCGAAGGTGCCATCCGGTAAGGAGCCATCGAGATTGGTCGAGAGCCGGGCTGCAGGTCTATCCCGAACTCGATATCACGTCGAGGGGGTAGAGTCGTCACCTCCTCAGGAAAGACGTCCATAAATTCACGAACGATCTCTGGTACTTCCACCATCTCCGCATCTGTTGATTCAATCGTCAGTTCGGTCAACAAGGAGAGGAGAGGTTCCTCCCTCCTGTTTCCCTTCGGACAGCTCCGCTCGCCGGTGAAAGTAACACGCTGGCCGTCCAAACCGGAGAACACCACCCTCCTTTGGAAACAGTCGATGACGGCGCACACAGAAAATAGCCAGTCGATGCCTAGGATGACATCGTACGGCCGAATCTGTAGCAGAAGGAGGTCCTTAACCGACTGATGTGGCCCCAACATCAGTCTACACCCCCGACAAACGAACAGCAAGTCGGTCTGACCTCCAACTGGTGTGCTCAACACCAGGGGCACTGGAAGTCTCTCGGCATCTAGACCCAAGGCGCGGGCTAGACTGGGTGCAACAAAGGAGTGCGAAGCTCCGGTATCGAACAAAGCATAAGCAAGAGTGCTAAACACACTGATCGTACCTCGAACAACCTCTGGCCCTGCTGGAACTGTTGCTTCTGCGGCGTGTAACTGTCCACGCCCAGCTCCCCTACCCCTCGGCTGTCGGCCACCTCCCCGACCACGCCCTGGTCGAGGTCCCTGGGGAGCGCCCTGAGGTCGGACTCCCCCTCCTATGTCTGTCTGCGGAGGAGCGGGAGCTCGCTGTCCCTGCTGCTGCTGCTGGAAGGGTCTGGCTGGGAACTGCTGCTGTGGCGGATGCTGGGGATGACTGCCACTGCTGTACTGCACCCGATCGGGGCACTGACTCCGAAGATGTCCAGGGCTCCCGCAGATGAAGCACCGTGGTCCCGAGCCCGAAGGAAAAGAACGTGGGCCAGGGGATCGAAACTGAAACTGCTGCGGCCTGCTCCCTGCGGGTCGGAACCTGGAGGGTCCCGATGCTGGGGGCCTGGTGCTGACGGCCTTCCCCTTCGATGGTCCCAGCTGGATCCCTTCTCGTGACAGTCCGCCTAGAGTGTGCATCCTTTCCACCACTTCGGCCTTCTTCTGAACCTCTAAGTATGTCGGAAGGGTAAAGGGAGTAACAGCATACTGGAGGGAGGGTCGGAGCGCCTCCTCCAAACGTCTTGCCCGAGACTCCTCATCGGGAAAGAGGTCTGGAGCAAAACGCAGGAGGTCCTTGAACTTGATTCCAAGTTCCCTCACAGACATGCTCCCCTGCTGGAGGGAGAGTAGCTCCTGTCTCTTCTCCGCCTTCATTGTCGAGGAGAGAAACTCCGCCCGAAACTCCTTCTCGAATTCCGCCCAAGCAACCTCAGACTCTTCCCTACTCCCCAGGTGAAGCATCCACCACTGACGTGACGCTCCTCGCATCTGGCTAACAGCCAGAGGAACCCAGTACTCTGTCGGGGCCCGAATCAGGCCGAAGGCTATGACTAGCTCCTCCAGCCAGCCTTCCGTCTTCATGTCGGAGGTGCTGCCCTCATATTTCTCGAGGGCCTGTCGCTGAAAGGCTCGAAGAGTCTTCTGCCACCGGTCGTCCTCTTCCTCCCGATCAGCTCTCTGCTGATTGGCCAAGGTAGTCTCAGGAGTCTCGATCGCCTATACCACACGTGGTCGCCTTCCAGGTGCCATAACTGCAAGGTAAACAAGGAATACCTAAGCCCAGTAGTGCAAAGAAAACCGTTCTCAAAACTTATTAAGATTTAATTTATTCTTAATTTCCCAAGACATCCCAGAAACACAAGAACACAAGTCATTTATGATGCATGTACCTTTCCTAGGGTCTCTACCCTGCAATCAGTGTGGCTTCACTTGGTCGTTCGGTAGGTCCAGAGTCCTTGCATCGGATCACAGGGGGCCCTAAAATCCCGTGTCCTAGCCGGTCCTCCCTGGCCTATTTCACGCACCAAGGTCACCCAACGCTGTTGCCTTACCATCCCATGAAATCCTTACTGTGCCTAACTCCAGACTCCGTCCTATCTCTCAACCTACCTCTGATACCATTCTGTCACGACCCGCCTTCACCAAAAGGAGGGAAGGGTCAGCAGGTTGCCAGGCCCTTCCTTCTTTGAGTTGAAGGAGAGATAATGACCCCCGAAACCCGCCTTCAATAGGTCCCGGAGTGGCGACTAGCACCAAGGGTATAGGAAGTTCTCGCAAATGGAAGGCATTACCCTTTTTATTTTATAGGATCGAAAGATAAGGAGGAGAAAACCCAACAACACCAAGATAGAAAGAAAAGTAAAGCCAAAAGTAAACCATTCCCACATGCATGTTTAAACAGTTTACAACAAAGTACAAGTACAAAAGAAAAAGAAGCTCTCTAGTACAATACCAAAAGAAAACAAAGGTACGACAACAGTGACAACTCCAACTGTCCGACTAATAGGGTCCCGCGCAGCCCTGGTAGTCCTCCTGGAAACCTGAAAGTAAACGTAGGGTGAGCATACAAGTACACTCAGTAGGGAAAACCAAGACTCTCGTGCACAAGTGGGGGAAACGTACTAAAGTCCCGTGAGAAAGGGTAAACCAAACGCCTAACAAGGCAACTATCCATCCCAAGCCTCACCAAGGTTCGCTCCCCAAATAACGCAAGTCAAGTAATATATATATATATAAGAGCACATCGATGTTTGGGTACCCCGCGCCACTTTCCCACTGGTTATTGAGACATCCTACGCATCGGACCAATCCCGCCATTCTCACCGCAGTCCCACTGCCACACCCGCCCGCACACACCTGGGCCACAACCACACGCAGTCCCACTGCCAAATCCTGCCCGCACACACCTGGGCCACAACCACACGCAGTCCCACTGCCAAATCCCGCCCGCACACACCTGGGCCTCAACTGTCACAAGTAACCATGCCTGCAAACACCTAGGCCAGAACAACCACCGCTACGCCCGAAGACACCTGGGCTAAAGAATTCACTGCCACACCCGAAAACACCTGGGCCTCATCCCGAAGACACTTGGGAAACCACCTGCCGCACACACCTGGCCAACCACCACAACACCCTGCCCGATGGTTCTTGGGCTAATAATGGACTTCAGGCCATCACAGCCTGCCCGAAGGTACTTGGGCTATCCGGGAAAGGGAGCAGAAAAGGAGCTAATAACCAGCCACTAAGTATAGTGTTGGGAAAAACACCCTTCCCCTATAGATGGGGGTGTTCGGCACTAAGTGCTCAACTGGGGTGGGGCGCGAATAAGAAACACAAAGCTACAAGTATAGATATAGGTAACAAACACTCACCCAAAAACTTAGGTTTTCCTAGCCAACCTACAGAACACAATACCACAACGCCCGAGTCACGATTCGCGACCCTTGCCCACAAAACCATTTGTCCCATTCTTGTTTCACGTTCAGTCAAATGTTCAATTAATTTTAAGCACTACTGGGCAACTACCATAAGCATAACCAAGGAAAAACGTCAAGCATAGATCAACCAAAACACCCACACCCGGTTCTGCCAACAGAGGATCTCTCCCCAGTTTGTGATAAAAACCCACAACCACTAAAACCGTGCCAACAGGAGATCCCATCCCCCAAATTCACACAGCCGCCGAGAGTATAAAAAGAACGGGGGATCCCATCCCCTCCCACATTTCCAGCAAACGGCCCGAAGGGAAAAACAACCAACAACCACTACCAACACGAGTCAGGGATTTTCAGATTTAAACGACTTAACACACTCCATGATTTCAAAATTCCATGTGTTCTATCCGTTAGTTATCACAGAAGGGTTGATCCTGGTGCTTTCAAATTATTCAGCCGGGTATACGTGATTAACCAATTTCACAGCAGGAGTTCACAATTTCAGCAACCCATTTAAAACATCGCGAGGGGATTCAAGTGCACACACACGACCACCAACGGCCTCAATTTTCAGAAAACATAGACCAGTACAACAAAAAGGATGATCACATGATAAAGCATAAACAACGATCACAACCCCTTCCCCTTCTTTCTTTAGAACTTCGCTTAGTATCTTCATTAGGGTTTGGTTCAACCAATTCCATAGGAACAAAAGTAACGCCCACCCCGCATGATACACAAAAGTGAGAGACGAGAGAAATTCCCTACTTGTTGATGGATGATCGACGTTTAGGCCGGGGGCGCGGAACTTTACGGATAACGACGCGGCGGTCCCGATGCACCAGAAGAGTCACGATCGAAGAAGGGGAAAAACCACGGCCTAACCCTTAATTATAAGGGCTGGGGACGGTTGAGATGAAAACACAAAACCACGGAAGACGAGGGAGTCGTGGGTTGACCACGTGGCTTGACTCATCATTAATGGCGCTGGGTGGTTTTAACTGACCCATGAATTAATGAAGCATTTAATTAAGACCTTTGCGCGCGTTTCGGATTTCCAAGATATATTTTTTTTTTTAGCAAGGAAGAATAGGGTTTAAAACCCTATTTGCGAAAAAGGAACATTACTGGAACAACTTGGCAGGGCCGGTGTCACCGATCGGTCTCACCGATCGGTGTCACCGATCGGTGTCACCGATCGGTGTCACCGATCGGTGTCACCGATCGGCCTCACCGATCGGTGTCACCGATCGGCCTCACCGATCGGTCTCACCGATCGGTGTCCCCGATCGGTGTCACCGATCGGCCTCACCGATCGGTCTCACCGATATCGGTGTCACCGATCGGTGTCACCGATTGGTCTCACCGATCGGTGTCACCGATCGGTCTCGCCGATCGGTCTCACCGATCGGTACCCCGCAAGGAAACCGGATTTTTGGCAAAGGGACCAAGGGGGGTCTGGGTCTTCACAAAAAGGTGGGGAAGTTTTATTAGTTTGATTAGTGTGAAGAGACCTTACAATATATGATGAGGAGATTGATGACAACCCTAGTTTTGATCCTTTTAAAACCTAGTATTGGATAGGTAGTGTATTATGATGCCTAGGTTGTTGGGTTGGGAGTTTTTTTGATGTATAGGGATCGGGTAGCCACTTATGGGTCATGTCATCTATGACTCCATGAGTAGAGCTATTTGATGCATGACTTAGAGTTGGAATTTATGGTGTACGCTATAAAGGGTTGATGGCACTATCTCTTCGTAAAGAGGCTTATCATCCACACAAACCACAAGAAATTATGATACATTTTCCCTCAATGGGTTATGAATTTGTGGTAGGGGAATTGGGTGGATTATCTGAAAACATTTGACTTTGAGATAGACTATTCTCCATGAAAAGGTAGTGTCATTTCATATTCTATCAGTAAAAAAATCCTTTAGATAGGGGATCTTGGAGAGTGGCCTTTATGGTAGGAATGATATATGATGTGTTTGATGGCTGAGTGGATAGTGGATGCATCTAAGGATCATGGAGTTAGGATATGTTTTCCTTTGGTTATCATGTCAACTTTAGTAAACTAGGTAACGACAAACTAAAATTCAAATCTCAGGTGTGGGGTGATGTGAGAGTGATTCAAAATAGATGATCTAGTCTCAGGGTTGTTCTTAGATTATACAAATGTGATCTATGTTCAGGAGATGTTAGTAGTGTCAGTTTCCTTGAGGGAGGAGTTAATGAGATACACTCATGCTTCGAAGTGGGCAGTGCATCCAAGATCGATGAAAATCTACCATGATATATGACATCATTTTAGGTGGCCATGTATGAAGAGGGATGGTTATTATTATTTTTTAAAACTAAACTTTTATAAATGAGATTATATTTTGAATAGATAAATTCCTAATCACGTAATGTAGTTATAGAAAAAACATGCACTAGTTTGGTTATTTTGGACTATTATAATTTATATCCTGTCAGATTAAAAAGAATATAAAGTAGAATAACCATTGATAGTATAAGTATTATAAAATTACCATATGATTAGTATATATATATATAGGGTTATGATAAATCCAATTGACATGTATAAAAGAAATGATGGACTCAACTAGTATGATCGTACCCTATAAATATCATTTATCTGAGCTTTCAAAGGAGATATAATCACTAGTATTTACCCTTGACCAATACAAATATGAGATTCAATAACTAAATAATGAGTGAAACCATTTATGGGATAATTTCAATCTCATCGAGATCATAGACCAAACCATGTTCGTCAAACCACCCCAAGAAAATCTCACCATCACACACCTTACCCTTAGATCATTCATTGGTGTAATAAAGAGATATGTATCTATAACCTAACAATATGAATTTTTATTTATTTTTATAAATTAATGATTATATTTATCTTTTATTACATTATAATTATTAAATAATAAATTTTATAAAAATTAGATTTTCATACGATGAAACAGAAATTGTATTTTTTGGAAATATATAGTTTAAATCAAGACACACTTTTTGATGAATTCATGAATTTTTAAAATAAATTATATTTTAATAAAATATTATTATTCTATAATATTTATTAAATATAAATGACAATATAATTTTATGAAGTCAGATGTAACTTTTATAAGGGTTTGAAAAAACGTTATTGTAAAAAAACTAGTATTTTTCAATATATGAGTATTTTTTATTCAAAAGTGTAAATTCTCATATTAAGAGAATTATTTTTATGAAATAAAATTTATTTTTGAGATCATCATGTTGAAATTATCAAATAGTTATTTTTTCATAATTTTTTGATACAATTGATTTTTTGGGTATAAATTAAATACTGTATAAATATAAATTATGTAATATGACATCATAAAATATAAAAAGTGGTGTAATAAATATTAAAATGAGTATCCATGACCAAAAATATGTTTCCCCTTTAAAATAATATGTTTTTAGTTATTTTATTAATTTTATGAACCCTTAATGAATCATCAAGAAACTATATTATATTTTAAGATGTTAAAATTAATTATTTATAAACATGAATCACTTCCACATCACCAAGGGTATGATTTTAATGAGTTCGGTTATTAGACTTATATAATATTTAAAAAAACTCCTATTTAGCAAAAACCATGTGAAAAACCCATGCTAAGGTTTGTGGTTTTGATTATTTTGTTGTATAGAGTCAAAAACCTATGTTTAGAAATTAATAAAGAATTCCCCTCTATTTTTCTATATAAACCCACCGAACCTCCCATTCATCTTCACTAAAAACCCTTGGATCATGAATTTAATTTTTCATTACCTCTCTAAATACCTTCCAAGGTTTCCCAATCTCTTAATACACTCCTCCCAAGAGTTTAGAAGTGCCCACTCAAGGTAAGGGATCCACTCTTTCTCCACTTTATTAAAGAATTTTCTTTATATTAGTCTTTTTATTTCCAAATTTTCAAGTTAGAATATGTTTTTACGTATCACTATTATTGTAATTATTATTTCCATTTGTATATATGCACCTTTCACTCTCATTAAATCCTTCTATGAATCTTTATGTACCCTCATTATGCTGCCGAAATTATCGTGTGATTTTTTCATGCCAAACATATGTGTAGTGAATACTCATCCAAATTTCCACTCAAGGTTATTCACCTAGATATACCCATATTTAATTTATTTGGAACTTCCATGTATTTAACCCGCACTTCTTAATCATGTGATTAATAGTGATGAAATATATCTTTATATTGTAGGATATATGTGGCACACTTATGCATGTTGATGTTATAAATATGATGGGTGGGTTCGGGGTAGTTGCGGCTCAAGCCCTGGCTTTGGTCAGGTTACAATAGATTGGTATCAGAGTAGTTCATTACTTGGGATATTGTTTGAAGTATTAACATTAAGAAGATTTGGTTGGGATTAAGTGAACAATTTCAAAGTTTCATGAGTGTGTATCTCATACCAGGGAATCCAATGATGGTATGGCTGATTGACATATCCATTCACCAGGACCTTGACTACCTGCTTGTCAACTCGGCATACTGAGACATTGGTTGCAGGGAACCATGGTAAATGCAGCATATAGGATTGAGTCTTTGACTGTCCTTCTTGGTTCAGCTCACTTTTTTTATATACATATATATATATATATATATATATATATATGATTATCTAACCATGATACATCTTGATTAAAATTTCAAGATGACTTCACAATGATAACAAGCCCGAATACCAGTTATATATCTTGACAGTGATCTGATTAGTGATGAGCCCTTGGTTTAGGGTCCATCACATGAGCTTTATTCTCTAGGTGGGAAGATATCAGTGCCTCCACCTGTTGAGTAGAAGATCATCCCAGTAGAGTGGGCTGAGGATGCGTATGGTCTTATCACACTCCGTGAGTTCCAATGCCAAAGACTGCTGACGTTTTATGGAAAGCTAGATCCCTAGGTAGTAGAGTGTTGGATAGATTCTATGGTAAATGTATTTAGGATCATCCGAACAATAATGGATAAGGTGATTGTACTAGTAGAGAGAATTTTCCATGGAGTAGCTGGGCATAAGTGGATTCTGGTTATCCATGTGCACGATGAGTTGATACTCTCATAGAACAACTTCCAATAGTTGTTCTGTGAGGAATAATACCCCTCCTGTTTGTGCTCAATTTGGATTTAGGAGATTTTAGAGTTTTAGTAGGGATGAATGAAAATGGATGAGTATGCAGAGAGGTTTATAGACCTTACCCAGTACTCCCATGACATGATCCATGATGGATAATTCCAAGCATGGAGGTTTGAGTAGGGAATCTATAGAGAGATTCATGCCAACATGCTTCCCTTTTTCATCCCCACCTTTATTAGGGTGATGGAGTAGATACTAGTGATATAGAGCTTTCTGTTATAGGGACACTGGACAACTAGAGTTGTTAGTGGGAATCACAGAGCTGAGTCATTTGTAGTAGCTAGTAGGCACCAGTCATTAGGATCTCAATGTAGGACATCCTTTCAAGATAAAAATTAGGCATGTGTTCACGCAGAAAAGAAATAACATAGATAACTAGGGTATGTCGAAGAGGTATAGTGTTGTTCTTATGATGGGAAAGGTCAGATAGCACATGACTTCCTAGCCAAACGTACTAAGGAGCACAGACAGGTAGCTAACAGATGATCACATAAAAAGCGGCACCATGATCAGGGATCCCCTGACAAAGGGTAGGGTGGTTCCCATGGAGGCGGATATGGTAGAAGAGTAGAAGAAAATATGGGTAGTGGATAATTCCATGATATCCTTCCACCACCACTAGTTATCCCACTTCAGGTTGAGGGAGATAGCAGTTGGGGCTGCGAACAACTGCAGGCTTTAGAGACGTATGACCCCATAATGCACAAGATGATTATAGGTATGATATATGTTTATTATACTCTTTCTTCAATATTTGTAGATATAGGTGTTAGTCATCCCTTCATCTCTATACTCTTGGTGTGATATCTGGAGCTCCTAGTTGAGGTTCTTTCCCAGTAGCTTCATCTTGAGGTTTCTACGGGGAATGATTCTTTTGTATATTTTATCTTCCGAAAGTGTGATCTATCTCTTGGTATAGGGAGGTTAACATGGGATCTTTTAGTCATCATGATAGAAACCTATTTATTTATCTTGGTTATTGATTGGCTGTCTATAGTTTAAGCCCAGATTGAATGTCATTGTAGAAAATTCAGATGCCTACTCACTGATAGGATGAGATTCACCTTTATGGGCGAGAGAGATCTCATGGTGGGACAAGTGGATTCCGTGAGAAGGAGGCTACAACCCATCACCCACTAGTTGGTGAGTATATCCCTTGGTGTAGTAGGATCTTCAAGTATATGGATTCCTTCAGTTATGTAGGATTATATAGATTTCTTCTCCAAGGATGTTTTGGGAATACCTCTGAGGTGAGAGATGAAGTTTTGTATCAACTTTCATCTCGAGACAACTCTTATATATTATTAGGTATATCAAATGGCCCCTACCGAGATCTGGGAGCTACATTTATACTTGGATAACCTTTGAGAGAAGTTTTTCATCAGGATTAGTGTGTCCCCCTGGGAATATCTAGAGTTTTTTGAGGAAAAGGTGGATGAGATATTGCAGATTTAAAAAGATTATCATCACATGAACCAGGACATGATAAAGAGTAAGTACCCCTTACTAAGGATTAATGACCTATTTGACCAGTTTTGTGGTGCGATATGGTTCTCAAAGATCAATCTTCAATCCCTCTACCACTAGTCAAGGGTTTTCAAGGCTGATATTACAAATCTGAAATTTTGATGTCATTATGAACACTTTGAGTTCCTTGTGGTGCCCTTTGGTGTGAAAAATTCCCCCACTGTGTTTATGAATTTTATAAACTAGGTTTTCTAGCTGTACTTGGACCGGTTTGTGGTTGTCTTCATTAAATACATACTCATCTACTCTGAATCATAGGAGGAACATGTATATCACTTATGGTTGGTTATATATTTTCTTTGAGAGTACCATCTTTATATAAATCTCTCTAAGTGATAGTTTTGGATTCATGAGGTACACTTCCTGAGGAATGCCATTTCCGAGCATGGTTTAGTCATGTAACCACCAAAGATCATTGTAGTTCTTGATTGTGAGCCACGAAAGATCACATCATAGGTGTGGAGTTTTCTTAGCTTGGAGAGGTACTACAAGAGGTTTATGGAAGACTTATCTAGATTTTCATCCCTTTTGACCTCCCTGATGTGGAAAGGGAAGCCGTTTACCTAGACTAAGTAGTTCCAGAAGGCCTTTGATGAGTTGAGGCTGGGGATGACACATGATCTTGTGTTGTGACTACCAAAGGAGGGTGTGGAGTATGTAGTTTATTTCGATGCCTTGAGATCTAGTATCAATTATGTATTGATATATCCTCAGACAGTTATCACATATGGGTCAAGGTAGTTGAGCCCCCATGAGTAGAAGTATGAAACTCATGACCTAGAGTTGGTAGAAGTGGTATTTTCCCTGAGGATGTGGAGGAACTATCTTCTAGGGGAGAAATTTTTGGTTTACTCAGACCATCAGAGTCTCAGGTACATCTTCACAAAGAGATATTTGAACCTAAGGCAACAATGCTGGTTAGAGATCCTACAGAACAATGACTTAGAGATAGTCTATACATCTGGTAATGAGAACATAGTAGTAGATTACCTTAGTAGGAAATCCCAGGATTTCTTGGTGCAGGAGGCTTCAGAGCTGTTGGCTTCCCTGTAGTTGACGCTAGTGGAGCAGGAGGGTAAAACTTTTCTATAATCGATGGTGTTTAATCCTCCACTTCTCGAGCATGTGAGAGAGTCACAGCTAGGATACATCTATTGTTAGGTCTTTCTTGACTAGATATCCATGCATGGTTCACCATATGGAAATTATAAAGGGGGGAATCACATCATACTTGTCGAAGTATGAACAGTGGTCCCAATCAAACTGAGGGGGGAGATTATGTGAGGGTTCCTCACTTCTCCTCTAGTTGTACATATCGGTGTGGGGAAGATGTACATAGACTTTTAGTGGAATTTTTAGTGGTCATGCATGAGACAAAGAATAGCTGATTTCATCTATCAGTGCCTCACATGTCAGTAGGTGATGGTTGAGCACCAAATTTCATTAGGTTTTTCATGGACCCTTGAGATACCATAGTGGAAGTGGGAAAACATAACCATGGACTTTTTTATAGGGCTCATACACACATCGATGTTCCATGACACCATCTCAGTGATAGTGGACCGAATCACAAAGTCGGTACACTTCCTTTGGTAGAAAGTTTGGGGTAGTTTTATTCATGGGAGATAATTCATATTTATGGGTGCCCTCAACGATTGTCTCTAATCATGATGTTTGGTTTATGTCATGGTTTTGGAGAGGCTTGAACAAGTAATTCAAGACCCAGATGAGGATGAGTATAGTCTTTCACCCCTAGACCACTGGGAAGACCGAGCGCAGTATCCAGGTGTTGGAGGATATCCTAAGGGATTTCTTGTTAAACTTTGGCTAAATTTGGGAGGATCAATTTCCCTTGGAAGAGTTTTCATACAACAATAGATACCACTCTACCATCGACATGGAACCTTTTGATGCCATGTATGGGAGACCTTGAAGGTAACCCTTGTACTTTGATGATAGAGAAGGTCTATGTCATCAATGAGTGAATGCGGATGGCCTAAATAAGGCAAAAATCTTATTCAGATCGTCGTTGTATGCCCTTAGAGTTCAAGCAGGGAGACCACATTTTCTGGAGTCTCCACAAGATAAAGATTGCAGAGGTTTGGTTAGGGAGGAAATCTATCTCTGATGTTCATTGGTTCGTTCAAGATCATAAAGAGGGTTACAGAGGTTTCTTTCCACCTCACCCTACCCCCATAGCTAGAGAGGGTGCACAACATCTTCCATGTGTCACAATTGACGTGATACGTGCATGACCCACACATGTGATCGACTGGGGAGAGCTGGAAATTGAGGATAGAGATACCTTTACAAAGCACTTGGTGGAGATCTAGGATCAATCAAAGAGGACCTTGTGTGGATGGATCATTTCCTTGGTTCGTGCATTGTAGTAGCACATGAATGTGCAAGAGAGTTCCTGGGAGGGGGAGATCCAAAAGCGGTCTCAATATCCTGAGTTGTTTGTTTATTATTTCTTTTTGAGGAAAAAAATATTGGAGGAGGGAATGATGTATAGAATCATTTTTCCCATGTAATACTTTTAAATATTTCAATATATATTTTCAGAGTTAGGTTCTCAGACGACATGCAATTCTGAGGCTCGGTGTGCCTAAAATTAATTTTAGAAAAATATTAAAGATATTTTTATATTGTGAGAGCACAGTAAAAAATTGGATAAATCTTAAAAATAAGCTCGAATCATAAATATGATCCCATTTTTGAGTTCATAATGTGTTGTTTACCCTAGGATCGACCTAAAATAGGTCTTCACAGGGCATTCAGACATCTCACCCATTGGTGGTACGTACAATGGATTAATTAATTAATTAATTAATTTGACCTAACCAAAGTTACTACAAATAATAATCTACGGATAATACTCCAGGATTATCCTAATAAAACCTATGAGTATTATATATCCTCTTCCCCTCCTTAAGTTGTAAAATCACCTCTGAAAATGACAGAACACTGGATCGGAGCAGATCAAGTCGTAGAAAATGCAACAAATTCCTTCAATCGTTGGGGAGTGTGTTCTTTCAATAATGAATGATACAATCACTAGAAGGACTAGTAAATTATTTTTTTACACCCTTTTTTATTGAATTTATTGAGCGGATCAATCACTTTCTTTGTTCTACTCCAATTGTGGTCTGAGCATGCATCTGTGTACCAATTAAATTGTTTATTTGTCATTTGCTAACCTAGATATCCATGTTCCTAATCATTGGATAAGAACATTTGAAAAAACATGATTAAAATTTTTTTCTTGTGCATTTCACTTTCAATTTCTTCACATCCTTCACCGATAGGACCCCGTGGTCTCAGTTCGACATTGTCGAGCAGTACCGAGCCCGATCGGGCCCCCATAATCACAACGAAACAACAAATGAGGCATGGATCGATGAAATAAGGATATATATGGGATGTTTTCAGGTCATGGATGGTCTTTTTGATGATCTATATTCGAATCATAATGGAAAAAGTAATAGGGATGTGCGTTGCATACGGGTTCACATGAAATCAAATCAAATTTGAGTTTTTGGCCACCAGAGGGCTGTAATCCGCCAGCCGAGGCCAGATCTACAAATCATGGGTGGAATTGAGGCCAAAATTGAAGGCTAATACTATATCTATCATGTGGAAAATGGATCTACAATTTTGTAAATATACTGACAACAAGTCATGTAGTTTTAAGAACACACAGTGGGTCATTCCCTAACTGCGACAACTAGGGTTTTTGAAATATATAAGGATGGAACGACATGTAACCCTCCTACACACCATGTACCTCATCCCTAGGTGGATGAGATATGTCTAAAAGCACATGGGAGGGACCCTGTTTGAGAGTGCACAAACAAACGCATAGTCGTGTATGGAAGTACAAGGACATAGGGTAAAGTAAATAGGCAAAGGGTAAAGTATACTAACACGACTTGTATACATGAACATGATCAAGCATAAGGGCAGGACCCCAAGTGGAATAGGCATGCCCTTTATATCTCCCCACATGTCATGTACTCCTACACAGTTGGAGATCCGTGTACCTCCAGGGGCACAGAAAGGTGAAGGTATGGGACCACATGTAATGTGGGTCCCCTCACACATCATGTTCCCCATTTTCTCCTTTTTATGAAACCCAAATCTTATGTATCCCTTCCTTTTGAACTCGGATTTTGGAATGTGAGTATCCAATATTGAGTTTTTTTCACATATAACATGAAGGTCCCCTCAGTTGTGGACTTTTAGATATGATGTGGATTTTTTGAGTATGATTCTTGTTTAGTCAAGGATCAATAGTAGTAGTGATCATGCATGATCACTAGGGGAATCCTGAGTGGAACCCTCTAGCTGAGATAGGAATGGGTCCTTGATGACATATTGATTGGAACCCTCGAGCTGGTCTATGAATGAGTCCTCTATAGACTCTTAGTTTGAAAGCATAATATTGGAATATGGCATTATTCCTCTATTTAATTCTATGTGGAACAGTCCAGTTGGGATGGGTAAGGGTCCTCAATGACTATAGTGGAACCCTCCAGTTGGGATGGACATGGGTCCTCTACCACTGGATTAAAACCCTCCTACTAGGCAGGGAATGGGTCGTCTTTTGAATATCAAAGTGGAAACCTCCTGTCGATATAGGGAATGGGTCCTCTATAGACTTCTGAGTGGAACCCTCCAGCTGTGTTGGGCATGGATCCTCTACCACTGAGTGAAACTCTCCTGTCATACTAGGACATGATTCCTCAACCTAGAGATTATGGGCCCTCGACTTTGACACATAGAGACGAGGCATGGTTTGTCTTGGATGGTTACTTCTAGGTAGACTCATGAGATGTTGGGCATTGTTGATAGAATTTTGAACTATTGATAACTCTTCTTCTTGGGATGATATGTGAAATGGATATCCCCTTACTCTCTCATTTAGGATTCTTTTGATTGAGAAAATATATATACATCTATATCCCTAACTTTAGATTTGGTTACTCTCTTTATATGGGATGTGGAGACACACTGGGTATGCCTTGTGTTTTCCATGTTTAGATTCTTGTGGTTGGATGATTTCACTCTCCTTCTATGGGTGGTAAAGACTCATCATGTAGTTTATCTACTCACCATGTTTATCCCATGTTCTTGGATGAGGTTACTATTTCTCTTAATTGGGTTGAGATACATCCTATTTACTATCTACTATCTTTCTGTTCTTATTGTATCTCTTACTACTCCCACTTTAGCTTTTGGTGTGTCCTACTAGGTATGTATATACTCACACCTACATGGGATTTTTTCTGCATGTGTCATGTCTTATGCAGATGAAAGACAGGTCAGTAGTGACTTTAGAGGAGATTAGGGAGACATGGTACTTTGGACCTCGTATAGTGGTCACAACTTGGAGATCAGAAGCTAGTCTCTCTCAATGTTTTACATTCTAGTTTTGTCAGGTTGGAACCTATTTCTGGTTGGGTGTGTATTTTTTCCCTTTAATTTTATGTTTACACAACTGTACTCTTGTATTGTCTAGAGGTTTTACATGCATGGTTGTTTACCTATTTTTTTCATCTTTTATTATTCTTACTATGCACTTCTACATCTATATTATTGCTTATGTTCATACAAGTACTTCGGAAAAGGAATCCCTGTGTTAGTTGTGCCTTTGGCACTGGTAGCCATCCCCTAACCTATAGAGCTGTTGTTGGGGTAGTTACGACTCAAGACTTGTTTTGGGTTGAGTTGTGACATATTCACAAAAAATAGACATGTATGTTCCCATGAAGGTAGTTATATCTGATAAAGGATTGTTATTGTTCAACCCATTACTATCTTGTGAATAAAATAAAGTAGTAGATGATCTGAGTAGAAAGTATCATGCAACCCTATCCTTGATGATAATTGTAAGGGATCCAATATTCTTTGACATACATAGGATGGACATGGGAATAATAAAAGGATCCATATACTACCATTCTCAAATTACTACTCAACCATATATTTTTAAGAGGATCAAGGAGGCTCAGAAGGATGATGAGGTGCTACAAAAAAGTAAATTAATATTATGGAGTTCAACTTTTCTAAAGATAGAGTTATAAGGTTTGGAACCTTAATATGTGTCCCATTAAAACAATAACTGAAGAGAGAACTTCTGGATTATGCATATAGATCATCCTTCTCTATTCACCTTGGAAGAACCAATATGTATAAATATTTGAAGTAAGACTTCTGGTGGGATAACATAAAGAGGGAGATCATTGAATTTGTATCATGATGCATGGTATGATAACAAGTCAAGGATGAAGGATAAATTCTAAGGGTATAATGAAACTATTACCCATGCGAGTTTGAAAATTAGAAAACATAATCATTAATTTTTTTCATAAGACTCCTTGGGACCCCAAAAGGCAATAACTCCATATGGGTGGTAGTCGATTGCTTTACCAAGTCAATCCATTTCATTACTTTCAAGGAAGATTTATCTCTTTACAAACTCACTAATATATATATATATAAGGGAAGTGGTAAAAATGCATGGAGTTCCAGTCTTCATTATATATTATTGAGATCCAAGATTTATCTCGAGGTTTTGGAGAAGCCTTCAATAAGCATTGGATACATAACTAAACTTCAACACTGCTTATCATCATTAGACAAAAGGTGAGTCTAAAAGAACCATTTAAACTCTATAAGATATGTTGAGATCATGTTCAATGTATTTACAAGGATGTTGGGATTAACACCTTCCCCCAATAGATTTCGTATATAAAAATAGTTTCTACTCTAATAATCAAATTGAACCTTATAAGGAACTGTATGGGAAGAGGTTTCAAACTCTAAAAAACTAGGATGAAGTTGGAGAGAAGAAGATAGTGGGGCTTGATATTGTCCAAGAGATGATATAAAATGTCCAAACCATTCAACTTCATATGAAATCTACACAATGTCGATAGAAAATCCATGAAAACAATCATCGATGGGACCTAGATTTTGAGGTCAGAGATAAGGTGTTCCTTCATATATCGTCATGGAATAAATTCATGAGGTTTGGGAAAAAAGGAAAGATTAGTCCTAGATACATTATCACTTTTGAGGTCCTTGATCATATTTGAGTGATGTTCTATTAACTAGCACTCCCACCTAACTTATCTCAAGTACATGATGTCTTCCATGTATCCCTATTAATAAAGTACATACCAGAACCACCACACATAATGAATATAGAGGTGGTACCATTGGAGAATGATCTTTTATATGTGGAGAATTCGATGAAGATATTAGATCATAGAGACAAGGTTCTATGAAACAAGAAAAATCACCTGGTTAATGTGTTATGCTGGAACCATAAGTTTGAGGAAGTTAATTGGGAAATATAAGGTATAATGAAACAGAAGTACCTTCATCCATTTTAGTGTATGAATGAAATTTCAATGATAAATTTTTTGAAGGGGTAATTATTTAATAACCCAAAATTTTATAAATGAGATTCTCTTTCGAATGAATAAATGCATTATCAAGTAATGTAGTTATAGAAAAAGCACACACTAATTTGGTTATTTTAGACCATTATAAGTTATTTATTATCAGATTTAAAATATCATTAAGAATCATAACCATTGACAGTATAGATATTAAATAGTGATCATATGATTAGTATATATATATAGGGTTATGATAAATCCAATTGATGTGAAAAAAGTAAGTGATGGTCTTGATCTGTCAGATCATACTCTATGAATCCCATCATAAGATTTTCAGAGGGAGCTAGCATCATTGGGATATTCCCTTGACCAAGCCCAAACAGAGATTCAATAACTAAAGCACAAGTGAAAATACTTATAGGATAAGTTCAAGGTCATCGAGATCATAGCCTAAACCATGTTCACCAAACTACCCTAAGAAAATATTCCCAACACACACCTTACCCTTAGGGAATATACTAGTGTAATAAAGGTTTATGTATCTTGACCCTAAAAATATGATTTTTTATTTTTTTTATAAATTAATGATTATATATATCTTATTATAGTATAATTATTAGATAATAAGTTCAATAAATTTTCTATTTTAATACGGTGAAACAAAGATTACATTTTTGTGAAATATATGGTTTTAATCAAGACACAATTTCTAATGAATTCAAGAATTTTATAAATATGTTATATTTTAATAAAATATTATTATTAAATAATATTAGTTAAATATGAATGATAATAATATTTTACTAAGTCAAATTTAACTTTTATAAGGTTTGAAAAACTGTTATTGTAAAAAATATTATTTTTCAATAAATGGGGATTTTTTATTCAAAATTGTAAATTCTCTATAACAGACAGAACCTTCCGGCCATTACTCTTCAAAAATTCAGATTTTTGAGGTGTTCAAGGGTGGTACAAGGTGTTTTTGGGAAATTGATTCATTCCAACAGTGACTTGTTTCAACAGTTGTCCAAATTTCTAGTTTTCTAATGGTAGCTTATTCTAGCGGTATCTTATTCTAGGGGTAGCTCATTCTGGTGGTAGCTCATTCAAGCGATAGATCATCCTAGAAGAATCTCATCTTATGGTGACTCATCTAACGACGACTCATTTGTGGTGACTCGTTATGGGGTGACTCATCCTGGAGATGATGGTAACTCATTTCAATAGTTTTTCAAATTTTTAGAATTTTCCAGTTTTTCTAGATTTTCCCTTTTGATATCTTTATTTGAAATAAAATGAGTTTAATTCCATGTTTAATAGTTTTTAAGCATTTTCAAAGGATATAAATCATATCTTTAATTTTTTAAATGTTTGGGGGCTTTTAAATGGTCAAAATGCAAGGTCTTGGTCGGATCTGCCTTTAATGGCAATTCAAACTATATCCAATCCCAATGTCTCAGATATGATCTTTATAAAGTTGAGATATCCTTACCTTAACTCTTTTGGTTTGAATTTCTCTTGAGACTAGACGTCCCCAAGACCTTCTTCCTTGTATTTTTTTCCCAATAGTTGGTTCGTGTTTCCCTAGATAACTTACTACTATACGTGCACCTTGGTTTTTGGTTTAACAAGGCAGTGTTGATCCTCCTACTTCTAGGTATGATTTCCTTTATCTTTCTTATTTGTGTATCATGTGGGATGGGTATATAAATGTTCATATTTTTGAAGATATTCAATTTCATATTAATATAGATAATTGAGTTGGTTTAAAAAAATATAAAGGGTGGGGAATGTGACATATGAACCTACTATTTTATTGATATTTCGATCAATATTGTGAATTGTATGGTCTAAATACACACTGAAAATCATGGTCATTAGGGGTCCTTTTCTGTGAAATAGTTTATGGGTTGTGGAATACATGCATGTTATGTGGTTTTTTACATCACTTATTAAGAAATTGATTAACCATGTACATTTGGTTAATAAAATGGATGTACCAAGATAATATGTCTTATGTGATAACAACCTTAATTAATAATGTGAAATTAAATAAGGTATTCCTTGATAAATATGAAAATATTTTTTGATCTCGTATCAATTATTACATTTTTTTTGGACACAATTGTAAGCTATGGGTTGGATTTGGTGATATGATGGATGGGGTATGACTATGTTGTGATATGTGTGGGAAATGGATTAGAAGTTTTATGCAGTGGGGATGTAACAATGGTAGTTGTGATGTTGTTGTGTAGTGGGGTTGTGGTTGAAGGTGTAATTGGTTTTGGCTATTGGGTTGTTGCTTTTACTGTGCTGCTTGATATGTGTTGTGCTGTGATAGTTGCCTTATTGGTATGGATGGTGAAATGAATAATGATCATGAATTGGAATTATTACATGATAATGACTTGAACTACAATGGATTGGTAATAGAGAATATTTAAAATGGTTTAATATTAATTAAAGTCTGAATATGAACTGTGGCATGTGTTTTTATTGTATGGTGTTATAGATTTAGAGGTGGCAGCAATGTGGGGAAGTCATGAGTAGGTTGGTGTTTTATTGATAATACCATTGTTTGGGCTTCTGTGACTTTGTAAATATATATATATATATATATATATGTGTGTGTGTGTGTGTGTGTGTATGTATAAACACTATATGTTCCTGTGATTTCAATATGCACCACACCCTTGTCAAGCACTATGTGCCAACACCCACATAGTCATGTGGGGGTGTCTTTCCCAACATCCTAGTGGGAGGATGGATGGATGGCAACCCACTCTTCCCTGCTCCCTCTTCCAAGTGATAGTGGTCCAGGTGTCTTTGGGTGAGTTGTGATATGGTGTCCCAGGTGTCCTCAGGATGAGTTATGGTGTGTTGTCACAGGTGTCTTCAGGATGAGATGTTTTGGGATAGTCTAGGTGTGTACAGGAAATATGTGACATGTTGTGATTCCCCAGGTGTGTATAGGTGGGATGTGCTGTGAGGTCTGTCTCAAGTGTGTGTGGGTGGGATGTGATTTGATATATTCAGAAGAGGTATGAGTGTTAGGAAATTTTTCATTGGGGTGTAAGAGCATCAAATCAGTGGGAAAGTAGTGTGGGGTACACTAACATTGATGTGAATTACATTATATTATATTGCTTCGATGTGTTATTTGGTGAGTGAGCCTTGGTGAGGTTGGTGTTATAGTTAGTCTTCCTGTTAGGCGTTGTTTACTTTTTCTATTTTCTCATGTGTGCATTTGTATGATCCTTCCACTTGTGCACAAGAGACTTTGGTTTTCCTACTGAGTATACCTATGTGATCACCCTATATATATGAAAACTTTTTTTAGGCTTCCAAGAGTATTATGTGGATCATGTTAGATGTTACTATCTCGGACCTTGGGACAATTTTTGTGTTGTTTCTCTAGTTTGTTTTTGGGTATTTACTTTGGATAATTTTATTTGTATAATTTATTTTACACATGCATTGTGGTATGTTTTTTTTGTTCTTATATATATATATATATATTTATGTCATGGAGTTGGTTTTAGGTTAATACATCCTATATCCCAATCCTGTTTCCTTATAAAGGTTAATGCCTCCTATATTGTGATATTTGTACACCCTTGGTGCTAGTCTCCAACCTGGGGCCTACTGGAGGTGGGACTCAGGGGTCATTATCTTCCTTTCTTCATTTCTAGCCCAAGAGGGGTATCTTTAGAGGGAGGGGTGATTAAATTCTCATATTTAGAGAATTATTTTGATAAAATAAATATTATTTTTGAAATAAACATGTAAAAATTATCCAATGTTTATTTTTTAATAATTTTTTGAGCCAGTTGAATTTTTGGGTAAAAATTAAATATGGTATGTATTATGACATCATAAAATCAAAAAAAGTAATTTAATAAATACTATAAATATTATAAAGACCAAAATATGTTTCCTCTTTAAACTAATGTGTTTTTGAAGTTATTTTATTGATTTTATAAACCCTTAATGAATCCTCCAAAACCTATATTATATTTTAAGGTTTTAAAATAAAATGTTTTATAAACATGACTCACTTCCACATAACAAAGTGTATTATTTTAATTAGTTAGGTTTTGGAAATATAAAATATTTAAAACCACTCCTCTTTGGTAGAAACCATGGGGAAAACCATATTATTGTTTGTGGTTTTGATTATTTTATTATGTAGAGTCCAAAACCTATGTTTAGGAAATTAATAAACAATTCCCCACTATTTTTTATATAAACCCACACAAACTCTCATTCCTCTTCACTAAAAGATCTTGGAGAATGAATTTAATTTCCATTCCCTCTCTATATCCCCTTTAAGGTGTCCTCAGTCTATTAAGAAGCTCCTCCCAATCTTTTATAAGCACTCTCTCAAGGTATGGGGTCCTCTCTTCCTCTTTAGTCAATAACATTATTTATATTATGCCTTTTGATTTCCAATTTTTCATGTTGTAATATTTTTTTTCAAATCCCTATTACTACCTTAATGATTTACAAGTGATGAGATACCCATTTAACTCTGATTAAACCCTTTCATTATGTACCACAATTATACTATCAAAATTATCCTATGATTTTTTCATGCCAAACATTTGTATAATGAATACCCATCCTCATTTATACTCAAGGGTATTCACCTAGGTATACATATACTCCATTTATTGGGTACTTTCATGTATATAACCTGCACTCCTTAATCATGGGATTAAAAGTTAGGAAAACATCCTTATTTTTTATGATCTTTGTGGCACACTTGTGCATGTACGTGTTATGAATGTAATAGGTGGGTCTGAAATTTTATAGCCCTCTAATGCATTGGGTAGTGTTTTGGTCTCATGGGATATTATGTATTATATTATGAAGTGAACCTAATCTATGATGGTACTTTTTCCACCATGTGATGTTGTCTTGGTAGTTAACCACGACTTATAATTATGTCATGTTTTATGTTGTTGTCACATTCCTATGTTGTCTTGATATTATCATGTTATATCATTCCTAATTTTTCAATATTTTGATTATAACCCCTTTTATGTCTCATTGATATACTTATTGACTCAAATGTATTAATTTTATCATGTTATGCTTTGATTATTCCCTTACTAGGATTTACAGCTCACCCCTTTCTTATGTACGTCCTCAGGTTATCCCATATTGTTTTAAATTATAAAGGGAAATTAAGGGCATATTATGGATCTTAGTTTATGTCATTTTATTTTTATTTCAAGTTGTTATGTTGTGTACCTAATTACATAAAACACTAGGCCTCATGATCTTCTGGGGTTATGTTAAGCATATATTTATGTAATAAATAATGAAATAAAGTGTATTAAAGATATGGATTTTATGGTTTTGTATCATATTGTATTACTTGAAATTTGGTAAAGGTTGATAATAAATATCCGAGTGGTTTTTTTATAGAGACCGAGTTTCCAACTTTTAATATATTTAAATATTTATATATATATTTCTAGAGTTGGGTGCTGAGAGGGCGTGTAATTCTGAGGCCCGATATGCTTGGAATTAATTTTATAAAAATATTAAGTATATTTTATACTATGCATGAAAAGGAAATGAGATAACACTTAAATGGTATCTCGAATCAGAAATCCAATTCAAAGGTTGAGTATGGAACATGTTGTTTACCATAGACAGGGCATAACTTTCGTCGGTGTGGGACTTCTGCGTGAATTTTCACCAAGGGGGAAAATAATAAATAAAATAATTAAACTTAATTATTTTATATCGAATGCCAAATCAAATAAATTTCAATCGGTGACTTAGATTGGTAATATGAGACCGATGTTGAGTTATGAATGAGGTGTTTTACCTTGGTGAGAAATAATATGAGAGGGTGTGGAGGTTTCGTATTGTGAGACCATTGGCGGGTTTCAATGTTATTTTATAAATAAAAAATTAAGAGATTAGGATTAGGGTTGCCTCCCTAATCCTCCTCCTCTTCCAAAATTCTCTCTCCCCCTTTCCACCTTGGAGAATCAAGAAAAAACATCGAAATAACTTCGGTGGATCGAAGCGGGAGCATGAAAAACACATCTACAGTGATAAATGGATCAATCGAGGTAGGATTCTTGTTGAATTTTCACACCCCATTATAAATTCTTGTTTATTTCTTGAATTCATTGTCAAGATATTCATTTTTATTGTCAAGAAGATGGAAAAACAAACACGAATATCATCTGACCCCTATTTTTTCACATTCTTCACCATTCTTCACTTTTAAATTTCTGCTATGTCGAAACACCGATGAATATCCAAGTAGAGGTTGGCGCGGTAAATACCTCGACCCAATGATCTAAAAAAATCTATCATTTCAATTTTCTGACCACCAGAGTGGTCTTAGTGGTTTTTGGAAAGAGGTGGCGGCAGGGCTCCTATGAGGGTAGCGGTGTGCGAAGGTCGGGCTGTGAGGTAGTCGAGAGTCAGGGAGCTGGACGAAGAAGCTGTTGGGCTGAGTCAGTGTGGTTGACTGGCGAGTAGGAGGTGGGAACGCTAAGGCGTGGTTGACAGGGTGTTGAGGCTATATATGGGGTTGGATGGAAGAGCGAGGTTAGTGGGGCAGAGAAACTGAGGGAGGGGGCGGGGGGAGTAGGGTGCCATGTTTTGGGAGAGGTTGGTCAGGTGTTGATCGCAACGGAGGTGCCACAACTGATGGATAATGTGGTAGGATTGGATGAAAGTAGGCCTTAGGGCTGGGCTGTGGTCCAAAAAAGTGAATTAGGCTGGTCGGGGTGGGCTGGCCCAAGTAGAGGGGTCCGACCAGGTTGGGTCGGACCAGTCCAATTTGTACCAAGGCACCTTTAAACGCCTTTTTCTCATAAACCATATGTCCAATTAATTTGAATTCTATGGTTATGGTTCCCTCTCATCGAGAATGATATTTTTAGACAAGTTTTGAAATTTCAAGACTCAATTTCATGACTTAGTTTCACAAAATTCTTGAGTTTAATAATAATAATAATATAATTATTATTATTCGGGCTTCTTGTTTCGGACGTGGCGCCTACATGCGGTGTTCGATTAACGCGCTGTAAGTGGTGACACAACCCTGGTCCATGAAAGAAATTTTCAATATGAATTTCATGTGTTTAAAATAAAGTTAAGGTGAAGGCCTCATGGGACATGTATCACATGCTTTGTGGTGAAATGCAACTTTTTCACCGGGTATCCGTTTTGGATGATCGAGTAGTCAATACCGTGTGTTATTCTAAGAGGATCGTAATGGTGTGATCATTATAATTAATTTTGGGACTGAGTCATGGGCCCCACGAGATTCATTTTCAGTGTAATGTGTCATTATAAAACTTTTCTATCAGATTTTTGATTGGAGCAAGTTGATAGTCTACCTCACGTGTTTTTTTTGCAAGGATCACGATAGAGTAATACATTTGGATTTGTGGGGCCTTATTTGTGATCTCATAAAATTTTTAAACATGAAATAAATATTGGGGGAAGATACTTTTGACATATTTAAAGAGTGGAATCCATTATTGGCATGGATTTGGGTCCTCTATTAGCTACTTCTAAGTGGATCCCCCTAATGTACTAGGGCATGGGTCCTCAGTGAATAAGAGTGGAATCCCCCTGGAAAATTTGGGTGTGGGTTCTCTATGAAGACTATCAGAGTGAAATCCCCCATAAACAAGGGAATGGGTCTCCTACCAGCTACTTCCATGTGGAAACCCCTTGATGCACTAGGGAGTGGGTCCTCGATGACTATTAGAGTGGAACCCCCCTGATATACTAGGGCATGGGTCCTCTACTTTGAGTTTGCATCATCTTGATTTTCATATTTGTGATGAGACCTTGTTTGACATAACCATGGGCTTACAAGTAAGAGGGTTTCTTTCCCTACTGAGATGCATCCTTGTGACGGGACCTAATACTGTAGGATTGGGACATACCCACCCAAAGAGGATTTTATTGAGGTGTGGTGTTTGAGTCCATTTGACTTTCAGTCTAGGGAAGACATGAGGATTCATCGAATCAACGGTGGTGACAATTGGAACTATTGTCGAATTTGTTTTCTTGGACTGATCTATGAGATTAATATCCCCTTACTCTCTCATTGGGTTTCTTTTACTGAGCATACAAATATCCTATTTTAGTACCCACACATTGGGTTCTAGTTACTCTCCCTCCATGAGAGGCGAAGACGTGAGGGGTATGCCATGTTCTTTTGATGTTTATCTTCTCGTGGTTGAATGAGTATACTTTTATACTATAATTATCAAAGACACAATGAGAATTTCACCTTCTCACTGTTTATAGATCCCTATGTATAGATGATCTTACTTCACTTCCTTGGGTTGATCTGCACTCATTTACTATACTTTGTTCCACCTATTGTTTTTCTTTCATTTTGTATCTCTCACTTCTCCCCCTCCTTTTAGGGAATCCTAATGAGTATGTTTATACTCACCCCCGCATGGGATGTTTTTTCACGTATCATTCTTTATACAGACGATGGAAAAGTTTGATTCAGTACATCAGGGAGCTCGGGGTCACAGGTTCCTGGACCGCGTGCGGTGGTCACATTTTGGATTTCTAGAGTAGGGCTTATTTAGTGGCTTTACTTTCAATTTTTTGTCAGGTTGTGATATTATTCTGGTTGGGCATGTATTTTCCCCCCTTTTTTTTGTTTACATTACTATATCGATACTATTTTAGTGGTCCATACATGCTTGGGTTTACTTTTCTGCAGGTTGCATCTTTTTATTCTTTCCCTCTGCACTTTTGCATTGATTTGGATGTGTGTGTATATATAGGTAATTAGGAAAAAGACTCCCTAAGTTTTTTTGTGCCTTTGGTGCTAGTCACCACCCCAAGGCCTATGGAGGCGGGCTTGGGGTAGTTTTGGCTTGAGCCTCGGCATGGGTCGAGTTGTGAAAAGGTGGTATCAGAGAAAGTTTATTCCTTGAGATGTTGTTCATAAATTTACCCTAAAGTGGATTGGTTGGGTATAGGGAAGCAATGTCAACATGTCTCAAGAGTGGATCTTAGGACAGGGAGTCTAGTGATGGTGCGACGACCGATGTATCCATTCACCAGGACCTTGATTACCCACTTGTCGACTCATCATGTTAAGACATTTGTTACAGGGAACTTTGGTACATGCATCATATAAGATTGAGTCTTTGACTATCCTTATTGAGTAAGCTAACCTTCATTATTGTTCATGTACTATATATATATATATTCTCATCTGACCGTGGTACTCCTTGATAGCTTTCCGGATGCCTCCACAATGACAGCCAACCAGGATACCCATTTCAATTCATGAAGACAACCACATGAGAGATGAGGCCTTAGTATAGGTCCCATCATGTGATCCCCTTCCTCCGAGTGGGATAGTGGAGGCACCTACACCTATTTATTAGTAGTTAGTACTAAAAATATAGGCTAAGTATGAGTGCAGATTAAGCATGCTTCGTAAGTTCCAGCACCAGAGGCTGCTGAGTTTTAATGGTGAGCCAGATCCTTAGGGGGTAGAGGACTGGTTAGATTTAGTTGTCCACCTATTTAGGTTTTTGCAGACACCAGTATACCAGATGGTCACTTTATCAACCATCCTTTTTCACAAGATGTCTGGATGTTGGTAATGTTTAGTTACCCATATGGATGATGAAACAACTCTCTCATGGGATACGTTTCAATAGTTGTTTCACGAGGGGTAATTCCCCTCATTCTTGTGCTCCTTTAGGATTTAGGATATAAAGTAGGGAGACAAAAAATTGTCTACGTACATGGCTAGGTTTATTGAACTTACACACTACTCCTTGAATACGATCTGTGATAGTTACTTCCGAGCGCAGAAGTTTGAGTAGGGTCTCCGCCAAGAGATTCATCCCAGTATGGTGCCCCTATGCATCCCTAACTATTCCAGGGTGCTTTAGAGGATTCTTATGATGGAGAGTTTCTTTTCAGATAGGCTCCAGCTGACTTGGCTTTGTAGTGGTCTCTTCAGAGTGGAGACGCCCACCGCAGTTGGCAGTCATCTGGTAGTAGGGTTGTGACACAGGAGGTTTCCACATGATCGGTCTTGAGCATGTTATCATGTAGAACCTAGTCCGTGTAGGGATCTAGGTCATCTTTTAGAGGGTCAATGATACACTTTTGAAGGGCTAGGTCACATGGCGTGAGACTGCCTGACCTAATAAGTTGAGAATCATGGGTCGGAAGTAGGTGGACCACCACAGAAGAGGCAGCGTCGTGATCAGGGTAGTCCCTAGGGAGGTGGTGCTAGGAGAGGAGTATGAGGAGGGGGAAAACTAGGTGGTAGGGGATGAAAATATGATATCCTTCCACCACCACCACTGGGTAGCCCATGTCAGGCTCAAGGATTAGGCAGCCAGGGTCACGAACATCTACAGGGTATGGATGACTGTGATTTTCCAGTGCACAAGATGATCCGAGGTACGATCTATTTTTATTATACTATTGATTTAGTATTAGTAGACACAGGATCTAGTCACTCTTTTATCTTGTTACTCCTGGTATGGGAGATGGAGCTCCCAGTAGAGGCTCTATCACAACAGCTTTGTCTTAGTATTCCAATGGGAAGTGCCTCTTTGGTATATTTTATCTGTCGGCAGTGAGAGCTTTCATTTGGAGGGAAAATGTTCATATGGGACCTACTAATAATCATGATGGAACCTTATGAAATCATCTTAGGCATGGATTGGATTTACATGGTTCGATCCGAGATTGACTATCACCAAAGGCTAGTCAGATGTCTGTACACTGATGAGATGAGGTTTACCATCCTTGTTGAATAAGGCCTTGTAGCAGGGTAGGTGAGTGCTGTGAGTAAAATACTACAACCTTTTTACCATAATTTAGAAAGAGTTACCCTTTGGGCAGAAGACTCTTCAGGCACCTGGGTTCTTTTAGTTGTGGAGGATTACATGGACATCTTCCCTGAATATGTCTCAAGACTACCTCTGAAGAAAAAATTGGAGTATTTCATTGATTTTCAACCAGGGAATGTCCTGATATCTTCTGTGGCATATCAGATGACACCCACCAAGATTCAAAAACTACATTTATAACTATATGACCATCATGTTAAGGGTTTCATCAGACAAAGTGTGTCCCCTGGTAAATATCTAGTTTTGTTCATGAAGAAGAAAGATATGAGTTTGCAGATTTGTGTGGATTATCATCGCCTGAATCAAGCCATGATAAAGAAAAAGTACCCCTTACCAAGGATTGATGACCTCTTCAACCCATTCCAAGGTGTTAGGTGGTTCTCTAAGATCGATATTAGATCCTACTACCACTAGCTATGGGTTCGTGAGGATGATATTCTGAAGTTGACCTTTCATTGTCGCTATGGGCATTATGTGTTTCCAGCGATGCATTTCGGTGTGACAAACACCCCCATCATTTTCATGGCATTGATGAACTTGGCCTTGTAGCCATGCTTGGACCAGTTTGTTGTTTTCTTCATAGAACACATACTAGTTTACTCAGTGTTAGATGAGGAACACACAGAGCACTTGAGGATGATACTTTATTTACTTTGAGAGAACTAGCTTTTTGGAAAGCTCTTGAAGTGTAAATTTTGGATACACGAGGTTCAATTTATGAGGAATTTTATATCTAAAGAGGGTTTATCCATGGATCCCATGAAGATCACAATAGTTATTTCTTGGGATCCACCCAAGAATGCGTCAAAGGTGTGAGTATTTCTTGGTTTGTCTAGGTACTTCTGGAGATTTATGACAAAATTATCTAGGATCACAACACCTTTGATTGCTCTAACACAGAAGGGACAATTTTTTACTGGGTATGAGAAGTAACATAAGGCCTTTTAGGAGTTGAGGCATAGGTTGATGACAACTCCAGTTTTGAGACTACCAGATGAGGTCGTTGAGTTTGTAGTGTATTGCGATGCATCAAGAGCTGGCTTGGTTGCGTCTTGATGTAACGAGAGGCAGTCATCAGGTATAGGTCAAGGTAGTTGACACACCATGAGCCGAACTATGCGATTGTTGACTTGGAGCTCATAGCGGTAGTCTTCACCCGGAGGATGTAGAGGCACTACCTCCAAAAGCGTGCTTTTTGGTTTAATCAGACCACTATAGTATCAGGTATATCTTTATCTAGAGAGATCTGAATATGAGGCAGTGATGCTAGTTGAAGTTCTTATAGAACTACATCTTCGAGATAATCTATACTCTAGATAAGGTAAATGATGTAGCAGAATCCCTTAGTAAGAAGTCCTAGTCTTTCCTAGTGCAGGAAGCTTCGAAGCAGTTATCTTCCTAACAACTGACCCTAGTGGAGTAAGAGGGTATATATTTTCTACAGTAAATGGTGATGACTCATTCACTCCATGGGTGTGTGAGAGACTCCTATCTAGGGGATATATACTATGAAGTTCTACGTGACTAGATATCTATAGGTGACACACCAGATGGTTATTCTGAAGATGGGAATCATGAGATCTTGTTCCATGGGTGAACAGTGATTCCAGTTGTGATGCGGGTGTTCCACACTTCTCCCTTAGTTTTACATCCTGGTGTGGGATGATTTATAGAGATATTTAGTGACCATTTTTGTGGTCTAGAATGAGACGAGGTTTTTCTGAGTTCCTCTCATGATTCCTTACCTATTAGCGGGTGAAGGCTAAGCATCGAGTTTCAACGGGTTTTTTGTAGCCCCTTGATATACCGGAGTGTAAGTGGGATGAAATATCCATGGACTCAATCACTGGAATTCCATGCATAGTGAAGGCCCAGGAAGCCATTTGGGTGATAGTAGACCAAATAACCAATTTGTATCACTTACTTGCTATTAAAGAGAAGAGTTCAGTGGAGAGTTTGGGGTAATTATACTTCTGAGAGATAGTACTACTTCATGGTGTAACGCCCCGAACCCAGTTACACAGAGTTGGAGCTTTATTACATAACATTGGCATGATCACAAGAGATCAAGTCCCGAAATACCAATCAGTTTAGTAGCCTTGGAAGTACTAGATACCTACATAAGTTTTACATTACATTATGAAACGAAAAACAACAGCATTGTGTCTCCTTTGAACACACTCATATCCATTATACTATCCTTGTAGGTCAGTCATGATATATTTTTTAACATCCTAGGAAAAATAAAACATAATAAAGTGGTGATCTCATATGCTTAGTAAGGATAACAATATATCAGAAAATATCATAAATAAACATAAACATTTAAGGCAATGTATAAGACTAAAATACAAGCCTTTTAAAATTAAACTTCAGCATAATATGGAAAAGATAAATCAAATAATGCCATTTTTTTATTCACAAGGATATTATACTAGTTGAATAATCACATGTAATATCAATAGCTAATTTCATAATGATGGAATGCATAATTTCAGACATCATAACCACATAGTCAAGGCCTCGTGCCAAGACTACAAATATAAATTTTTTCATGGCCTTTTTCCAAGACACTAGTTTGTCTCATGAGACCTACCGATGCATTGAGGGGCTATAGCGGGCCTTGTGCATAACTTACTAAGTCCAATGAATTCCTCATATGAAAAATGTGAAACATAATCTAAACATTCTTAATAAAACTAGCATACGAAATGTCAATACTTTAACCAAAAACCATTAATGGTATAAAAATTAAACATCCACAATCAAACATAACTCATTCAATACAATATGGAAGATTATAATAAATTAACCTCAATTAAGAATAAAAAAATGTAGGATATTGTCATAGATGAAAATAATCACTAAAACTATTTGAGAGAAATATCCCCTTTTTTCTTGAAAACATTTAAAAGTAACATTATTTATCAAAGAAGTTGTTTAAAATAGATTTTTTAATAAAAGTGTCCCAAAACACTTTGAAACTTTTGAAAGTAATTTTAATTTCAAAAAATTCATGTCCATATAAATAAATCCTTAAAACAATTTTTAAAACATGGACATTAATGAGAAATATTTAGAAGAATAAATCGTTAAAATATTTAAAATTATATTATAGATAAAGAGTTCCTAACCAAATGAGAGTCACTTGAACAAAAATAATTGAGGAATAACATGAATCAAAACTTTATAATATCACGAGAATAATGGTATTCAAGATATAATATGTCAAAGCATAGTATATACACCATATAAAAGTGAATTGGCGCATAACAACAAAGAAGTCTCTATGGAATGTAAATTGATAAAAAATGACTTATAAAGACCGTATCCTTATATTAAGGATAAATCAATGACATAATTATGTGTGAAAAATATAAATACACTCAATATGATTGGATATTCAGAGTAAATAAATCAGAGTACATTCACATATATTCTTTTAAAAACAAAACTAATGGCTTGTATGTTTAACTCAATGAATGGAAATTGAGTTAAGATTACCCTTATCAAGTTCATATCAATGAATTGAGAATTTATCAGTGGTGTGATTATGTGTATCAAAATTATATCCAAAAAATGGGACTGAATGTTTCTATATATATAATTAAATAGTGATTCCACACATAATCTTGGAGTAAAATAATCAATGAAGTATGCATAAAACCCAATGAGTGGAAATTGAAATTAGGAATTCCCTTACGGATTTGGTAACTTACAAAACATACACCCCATGAAAGAAGGATCATAAAATTAAGATGTAAATAATCATAAATTAATGTATATTACACAAGGAATATAATTATGTGTAGTATATACACCTCACAAAAATAAATAGTGGCAAATATCACATGAATCTCACAGGAATAAAAAGTGAGATGAAACCCCCTTACCTTGTACTTTTACTAAGTTTAGGATACATTAAACTCTTGTATAATGGTTAAATAATTGTTATTAAATTATACAAAAACCACATACATAAATATGATATCATATATGGTCCTTTAGTATTTCTTTGTTAATAAGATTTCAGTTGTATCATTGTTTCGGGTGTTAACTGATTCATTTTCCTTTATATGTTTTGTTACGTAAGTCATGTTTATTATGGATAGGATTTATTTGATTCATATCCAGATTTATATTAATTTCTTAAACCTTATTTGTAATCATCAAATGAAGATTATTCTTTATTGGTTACAATGGGGAACGAAATCTCAACACGTCGTGGAGATGGTAAGCCATACGTACGCATGAGTGACAATATCATTCTATTAGTGGTGAAATAGTATGTAATTGGATGGTATATTATATATAAAAAATAATTAACATGTTATATTTATTATTTACCTCAATTATACTCATTATTATACCCATCCAAATAATGAAGTGTATAATAACAAACCACACCACGACGTGGAGATGGTAAGTCGTACGTACACATGTATGGTGACTTTGTCATTAATAAGATGGATAGAATAATGAATATTCTTGTAACATATTTATAATAACATATCAGCATGTATAAGGTACTGGGTTATTATTTTATTATGGAAACTACAAAGAAATAGAAAGTGGAAGAAGAAAAGAACTTTGAAAGAGGCGATGAAGTAATTACCTCTTCTTTGGGTGTTTCCTTTTGATTTCAACAAAAGGCACCATAGGTTGGATTTCTGATAAATTTAAGGCCTCTAGGATGAATTTAGGGAAGTTGGGAGGAGATTTTAGTAGGGGTTGGCTGAGCCAAATGGATTTGGAGGTGTGAATTTGAGATACGGGGAAGTACTCTTTTATAAGTGAGGTGATGGTTACTTTAGAAGAAGCACAAAATATTATATTATTATAAAATAATTTTTGGGTTCTAATGGCTCAAAATAGATTTATTTCGAGTACAAGGCAGGGATGGTCCAAAAAACTCTCAACCAATATGTTTTAGACAAGTTTAGGTCACCATAGTAACCTTATCTTTTAGATTTAACTCTTAGTTAAATAGTTTAACTTTTACCATATCTTCTTATATTCCAACACTATATGGTTATAAACTTACTATAAAATGACAAGATAACCTCAATTAACTCATGAATTATATATGTAACATTATTTAAGTCCATTTGTTGAACCATATATTTTTAGGAATATTATATCATTTAATAAAATAGTATTTAATTAAAAAACTAATTTATGTCAATTTTGACACTATTTAGATTTTGGTTTTTGTGAAAGTCACGAAAACATGATTTATTCAAAAAAAGATACATTTTATTAACCCTAACATTTCATATTTACCTACAAAATTCGTTTATGGAATCAAAAGTTTCAGTTTACATTTATTTTATTATTTATAATTTCAATTATTTGAATCATTCATTAATAATGTAATTACTACATCATCATTGTGTCATAAATAAATTTGATTATTTGATTACTAAAATTTATAAATAAAATACTATGATGTAGGAAATCATTTTATCTATATAATTAATATTTGTAGTTTAATTTAACTTATGTATAACCCAATATTAAAAATGATTTAGTTATTAAAATTTGAATTTAACACTTTTAACTCTTATTTAAATAAAATATAATAAATGTCCTAATGTAATATAAGTAGACTAAAAAGGATCATTTTTATGTCCTAAGATTGATTTTGTTAAAAAAAACTTATCCAATCGAATTAGGATGTGTGTTATGGTAATTATAATATCATTTTTTACATTCAATTGCCTTATTTACTTTTAATCGTGGTAAATAAAATTCAAAAGTTACTATTCACCAGAAATTATTTTAATCCTATTGAACCACATTTCAATTACTGATGTTTATTGTGTCTCTCAGATTTTTGAAATTCAATTCACAAAAGCGGTAAAATTACGTTTTATGCAAATTTGTAAATGTTCCTATAAGGTGGGTAAAATATGGTAAAAAGTTCAATAAAATTTTACATATGTAATCTTATTATAAAATGATTTCAATGAATTAAATTGGAATCATATTGGTATTATGTATCTATTTTGAATTTAAAATAAATTTAAAATAAAGATAATTATTTAAATAAAAATTAGGTTTGAAATAATAACGCAGTGTTTTTCACTATTCATCAAAAATTGAAAGTCTTTAGAAAGATACCAAAAAATTACCCTAAGCTAATTTTGATATTATGAATCCAAAAATTAAGTCCATTTTGAAATATAAAATTTATTAAATTTCAAAAAGTGGGTATTACTATTCATAACTGCTTTTTTAAATGGCTAGTTTGATTGGGCATGGTGTACTAGAACTCAATGTTGCGTATAACGCAAGCTATTGTATTATTCAAAGAGAAGAGTACTATGGATGTTTGGGGGTGTCAAAATATTCCATCCTTAAAATAATTTCATCCTCCAAATTTGAACTCAAAACCAAAAAATCGAGGTTTTACATTTCAAAACATCTTTTTTGAAATCTCACATCGAAAAACGATTCAACACAACTTTCACTTTAAAATAAAGAAATAGAAGTACAAAGGTCACCAGAGATAAACCATATTAGGGTTCCATGTATAAAAACATGGATATTGAACAGAAAAAAAACCATCAGGTTCTGATGGAGAGTGATAAAAAACATGATCATGATAATGTTAACTATCAGAAAACCATAAACTTGTGATGGGTTAAATAGTCTTTGATTGCCCAGTTGGAAGAGTAAACAGACAATGTTTTTTGTTTTAAGTTCCTTTCCAATAATTTTGAGGAATTTATTTATGATATTGACTAAGAACATAAGGATATATACATACTTTTCAAGTAGAGTTTCATCCTTTAATAAATATCTACCACTAACTCATCTTTTCACCAAACGATGAGTATTCAAGATGACTTGGTCACACCTGAAGTTGTAGAATCAACTTCTAGAGAATCACATAATCTACAAAAGATGAACCATATATTTCCCTTATCTTTAGAGATTAACCAAAACCAAAATGGTTTGTACAAGATCAGATGATCCCCAAAATGGATAATCCATTATAGAAAGAAATACTACTCTTAATTTCAAAAATTAAACAAAAAATACCCAAAGTTCAACAAAGACAATTCAATAAACAATTGTCCTTAAAATTATTCAAAATAATCCAAACTAAGTTTAAAACCCAAAATTCTGAAGGATTTGATCACATAGTCATCCATGACAAATCTTAACATTTATCTCTCAATAACATTGACTACTCATAAAGTCACACACTTAAAAGTAGTTAACCTAATCACATATTCTATATGATAGTTTAATCATTTCCATAAATAACCTAAATAGCTATAATTCCACAATAAAAACATAGATTATTCCAAAATAAAAATCCTCCATTACTCCTGAAATGAAATCCCACAGTATTCTATTTTCCTTAGACATATAGTGTTCCCAAAAGAGTGAACATCTTCCAAAATAAAAATCCACCATTACTCCTCAAATGAAATCCCATAGTATTCTATTTTCCTTAGGCATATAGTGTTCCCAAAAGAGTGAACATCTTCCAAAATAAAATTTATCACTTAATCACCAAATCATTTTTCTTGTACTAAGGATATCGATTTGATAAATCTTAAGTTCCAAAAAACAACATATTCTAGATCTATAAAATCATTTCACTAAAAATAATTAGTCATACTAACTAGGGAATTCACGTAGTCTAGTGGTAGGTGATAAATCTCAGTCACACTTTGGTTGTGGGTTTGATTCCTGCAACTTTTTCTGAAATGATGGGTTGTCACATGGTTTGTGTGTTGTCCTTTTTCAAAAACTATATAATTTTATAACATTCCAAAAAAATGATATGAATTTCTCAAAAATAACCATAACATATTTTAACCATGAATGTTATCTCATGCCTCACGTTTTTATCCAAAATGTAATAACCTATAATTGCATAAAATTCAAGGATCATATAAACCCAAATGATTATTTATAACTATATAGATAAAAAAAGTATAATTCTTCATCAAATAATATTTTCACATAACATACTTCAGTTTTACACATACAATAGTAAATTCGTCCAAAGTAATCCCATCAACAAAGAGCATTAATAATTTTAAACATTTTTTCATCCATTTATTTCCACATAGGTTCTTCCATGACATAGAAATTATCCTATAGAATATGGAATTTAATTAGGTAATTACTCGGTCCCCTAAATTTATGTCAAATGACTCTAAATGGATTCTTAGGATCATTTTTATTTTCTTCCATAATATACTTCATTTTTCCTCATCAATTCTTTACTTTATGTCATTCTTTCCCAAAAATAAAGAATTTCTTTGTTCCATTGAGAAACTTTCCTGGGTGTCTCCTTCCACATTTCCTGCATGATGGAAAATGAGATTTATTTTCTCTATGGTCTCCACTAATGGAGCTCTTATCATTCTTCACCTTTATTTTCTTTGTTGAGTTTGGGAGTTCGTTAATGTATCTGTTTTTTATCATATTTTTGGAAAACTAATTTGGCATGAACATGATATCTTTTATGCCTATCAACATTATTTTTCTTTTCTCATTTCCACCATTGTGCCCACCTTTTAAATCATGTCCAATGTTATAATCACTTCCTTGGAATCCAGTCGTTGACTAAAACCAGAAAGCATAGTGTGAGTAACAATTGTAATAAAATCATTTAAAGAATATCATGACACCTTATTTTTTTATCTAAAACACATTAGGATTAAGCCAAGTTATTTATTCTCATATTATATTAAAATACATAAAATCTTATTGTAATGAAAATGTGAATTATCCTAATCATATCCCCCAATAGTGTCAAACTAGGTGTGCAGTAAGGCCTGTTGTCGTGTACCTGGATACCCCGAGTCAAGCCCAAAACTCCTTGTCAGAGTTTTCACTCCTAGGTACATTTGTGCCAGAAACACGTCCACTTGTAATATCTAGAAAGGGATGTATTTTTTGGAAAACCCACATAATATTTACATTACCAAATTTTTTGGATGTTCTTATATATTAATCCTCAAAGTCTATCTTAGGGTAACATCTTCTTATCAGAGTTTTTTCAAAATCTAGTTTCCAAGGTTTGTACTAAACTTCCTCTAATACCAACTATAACGCCCCGACCCTAGTTACCAAGAGTCAGTGCTTTATTACATAACATTGTCATGATCACAATAGATAATTTCCCGAATTACCGATAAGTTTAGTATCCTTGGAAGTAATAGATACTTACATAAGTTTTACAATACATTATGAATTGAAGAAAAACAACAACATTGTGTCTCCTTTGAACACACTCATATCCCTTAGCCTGTCCCTACAGGTCAATCATAATATACTTCTTAAAATCCTGGAGAAATAAAACATAATAAAGGGGTGAACTCATATTCTCAGTAAGGATCACAATATAGTGGAAAGTATCATAAATATGCATAAACATTTAAGGCAATGTATAAGACTAAAACACAATCCTTTTAAACATAAACTTCAGCATAATATGGAAAAGATAAATCAAATAATTCCATTTTCTTATTCTCATGGATATTCTACTAGTCTAATAATCACATGTAATATCAATATCTAATTTTGTAATGATGGAATACATAATGTCGGACATCATAACCACATAGTCAAGGGCTCATGGCAAGACTAAAAATATAAAATTTATCAAGGCCTTGTGCCA
Organism: Viscum album; assembly: GCA_963277665.1. Taxonomy (NCBI): domain Eukaryota; kingdom Viridiplantae; phylum Streptophyta; class Magnoliopsida; order Santalales; family Viscaceae; genus Viscum; species Viscum album. The sequence goes on along the minus strand of OY728127.1, from coordinate 1,070,110,377 downwards.
AGACACTAGTTTGTATCATGAGACCTACCGATGCATTTAAGGTCTATAGTAGTCCCCACCCATCACTTACTAAGTCCAATGCATTCCTCAAATGAAAAGGGTGAAACATAATCTAAACATTTGTATTAAAAATAGCATACGAAATGTCAATACTTTAACCACAAACCATGAATGGTATAAAAATAGCACATCTACAGTCAAACATAACTCATTCAATAAAATATGGAAGATTATAATAAATTAACCTCAATCAATAATAAAAAACAATGAATGATATTTACATAGATGAAAATAATCAGTAAAATTATTTGAGAGAAATATCCCCTTTTTCTTGAAAACTTTTAAAAGTTGCATTATTTATCAAAGAAGTAATTTAAAATGGATTTTTGAATCAAAGTGTCCCATAACACTTTGAAACTTTTGAAATGAATTTTAATTTTTAAAAAATCATTTTTATATAAATAAATCCTTAAAACAATTTTTAAAACATGGACATTAATGATAAATATTTATAAGAATAAATCATTAAAATATTTAAAATGATATTTTAGTTAAAGAGTTCCTAACCAAATGAGAGACACTTTAATACAAATAATTAAGAAATAAAATTAATCAAAACTTTATAATATCATAATAATAAAGGGATTGATGATATAATATGTCAAATGACATTATATACACCATATAAAAGTGAATTGGCATATAACAAAAAAGAAGTCTCGATGAAATGTAAATTGAGACAAAATCCTTTATAAAGACCATATCCTTAGATTAAGGATAAATAAATGAAATAATTATGTTTGAAAAATATAAATACACTCCATATGATTGAATATTCAGTGTAAATAAATCAGAGGACATTTATAAATATTCTTTTAAAAACAAAACCAATGACTTGGATGTTTAACTCAATGAATAGAAATTAAGTTAAGATTACCGTTACCAAATTCATATAAATGACTTGATAATTTATCAATGGTGTGATTATGTGAATAAAAAGTATATCCAAACAAATGGGAGTGGAAGTTACTGCATAAATAAATAAATAGTGATTCCACACATAATCTTGGAGTAAAATAATCAATGAAGTATGCATAAAACCCAATGAGTGGAAATTTAAATTAGAAATTCTCTTACCGATTTGGAAACTTACAAAATATACACCCCATGAAATAAGGATAATAAAAATAAGATTTAAATACCCATAAATTAAATTATATTACACAAATAATACAATCATAGGCAATACATACACCACACAAAAGGAAATAGTGTCAAATATCACATGAATATCACAAGAATAAAAAGTGAGATGAAAACCCCTTACCTTGTAATTTTCATTAGTTTGAGGTATGTTAAACTTATTTATAATGGTTAAATAATTGTTATTAAATTATAAAATAATGACATACATAAATATGATATCATATATGATCCTTTAATATTGCTTTGTTAATAATATTTCCATAGTATCATTGTTTTGGGTGTTAACTGATTCATTTTCCTTTATATGTTTTTTTATGTAAGTCATGTTTTTTATGGATAGGATTTATTTTATTCATATCCAGAATGATATTAAGTTATTAAAAATTATTTTTAATAATCAAATGAAAATTATTCTTGAATGGTTACGATGGGGAATGGAATCTCATCACGTCATGGAGACAATAATCCGTACGTACGCACAAGCGAAAATATCATTATATTAGTGGGGAAATAATATGTAATTGGATGGTATATTATATATACATAATAATTAAAATTTTATATTTATTATTTACATAAATTATACTCATTATTATACCCATAAAAATAATGAATTTTTGAATAAAATACTACACCACGATGTGGAGACGGTAAGTCGTACGTACGCATGTATGGTGACTTTGTCATTCATAGGATGGATATAATAATGAATATGGTTGTACCATATTTTTAATAACACCTCATTATTTATAAGGTATTGGATTTATTATTTTATTATGGAAACAACAAAGAAAGAGGAAGTGGAAGAAGAAAATAACTTTGAAAGAGGTGATGAAGTAATTTCCTCTTCTTCAAGTGTTTCATTTTGATTTGAAAAAAAGGGCTCCTTAGGTTGGATTTATGATCAATTTAAGGACTATAGGTTGAATTTAAGGTAGTTGGGAGTATATTTGAGTAGGGTTGGCTGATACAAATGGCTTTTGAGGTGTGAATTTGAGATAAGGGGAAGTACCCTTTTATAAGAGAGGTGAGGGGCACTTTAGGAAAAGCATGAAATATTATTTTATTATAAAATAATTTTAGGTTTATAATGTATGAAAATGGATTTATTTAGAGGATAATGTTGGGATGGGTCGAAAACCCCTCAACCAATAAGTTTTATACAATTTTAGGTCACCATATTAACCTTATCTTTTAGATTTAACTCTTTGTTAAATTGTTTAACTTTTACCATGTATTCTTGTATTCTTACGCTATATGGTTAATAAACTTACTATAAAATGCCAAGAGAACCTAAAGTGGTTAATTAATGACATATATAACATTATCTAAGTCCATTGGAAAAACCTTACATTTTTAGTAATATTATATCATTTAATAAAATAGTATTTGTTTTAAAAACTCATTTATTTAAATTTTGACACTATTTAGTATTTGGTTTTTGTGAAAGTCATAACAATATGATTTATTAAAAAAAATACATTTAATTAACCCTAAAAATTCATATTCACCTATAAAATTCATGTATGGCATCAAAAGTTTCAGTTTACATTTATTTTAATATTTATAATATCAATTATTTTAATCATTCATTAATAATGTAATTACTGCATCATCGTTGTGTCATAAATAAATTTAATTATTTAATTTCTAAAAATAATAAATAAAACAATATTATGTAGGAAATATTTTTATCTTTATAATTAATATTTATAGTCGAATTTATCTTATTTATATCCCTATATGAAAAATGTTTTGGTTATTAAAATTTTAATTTAACACTTTTAACTCTTCTTTAAATAAAATATAATAAATGTCCTAATGTAATCCAATTGGATAAAAAAGGATCATATTTTTTTACTAAGGTTGATTTTGGTAAAAAAAACACTTATCAAATAGAATTAGGACATGTGTTAGGGTAATTATAATATAATTTTTACCTTTAATTACCCTATTTACTTTTAACCGTGGTAAATAAAATTCAAAATTTACTATTCACCAAAAAATATTTTCATCCTCTTGAACCACATTTTACTAACTGATGTCAACTGTGTCTCTCGAATTTTTCAATTTCAATTCACAGAAGTGATAAAATTATGCTTTATGAAAATTTGCAAATATTCTTAGAAGGTAGGTAAAACATGGTAAAAAGTTCAATAAAATTTTACATATCTAATCTTATTATAAAATGACTTCAATGAATTAAATTGAACTAATATAGGTATTATGTATCTATTTTGACTTTAAAATAAATTTAAATTAAAAATAATTATTTAAATAAAAAGTCAGTTTTAAACAATAACACAGTATTTGTCACTATTCATAAAAAATAAAAAGTTTTCAGAAAAATACAAAAAATTCAACTTAAGATAATTTTGATATTATGAATCCAAAAATAATGTCCATATTGAAAAATAAAATTCCTAAAATTTCAAAAATTGGGCATTACTATTCATAACTGCTTTTTAAATGACTATTTTGATTGGTCGTGATGTACTAGAACACAATGTTGCGTATAACACAAGCTACTATATTATTCAAAGAGAAGTGTACCATGGAATCTTGGGGTGTTAAACATGGGGTGCCCTTGATGATTGTCTCCGATCGTGATGTGTGGTTTATGCCATGGTTGTAGAGAGGCCTGTAGGAGGCATTCGGGACCTGGCTGCAGATAATTACAACCTTTCACCCCCAGACTGATGGTAAAACTGAGTACACTATCCAGGTGCTGGAGGATATAATGAGGTCTTGCGTGCTATATTTTAGCCAGATCTGGAAGGATCACTTTCCTTTGGTAATGTTTTCATACAACAATGCCTAGCATTCTACCATTATCATGACACCTTTCGAGGACCTGTAGGAGAGACCCTAAAGGTCACCTATTTGCTAGATGGAGGTTGTAGAGTCATCCCTCATGGGCCCGGAGTTGGTTTGATCCATGATAGAGAAGGTGCAGGTCATCCATGAATGGATAAATATGTCTCAAAGTAGATAGAAATTGTACGCAGACCACTGTCATAGACCCTTGGAGTTCGAGCTGGGAGACCACGTCTTCTTGAGAGTCTCCCCACAACATGGAATGTAGATTTTTGGCTGGGGAGGTAAGCTATCCTTGAGGTTCATCTATCTGTTCGAGATCATGCAGAGGTCTGGTGTAGTTTCCTACTTCCTTGCCCTACCCCCACAGTTGGAGCGGGTGCATGGCGTCTTCCACATGTCGTAGCTGAGGCAATACGTGCATGATCTTTTGCACATCATCGACTGGGAAGAGTTATAAATCAAGTATAGAGATATATTTACATACCACCCAGTGGTGATTGAGGATCGATAGAAGAGAACCATATGTGGATGGGACATCCCCTTGGTTTGCGTGTTGTGGAAGCACGAAAACATACAGGAGAGTTCTTGGGAATGGGAGAGCCAGATGCAGGCTTAGTATCCCGATTTATTTTCATTGTTTTTTATTTTAGGGGATGAAAATATTAAAGGATGGAATGATGTAGAGACCCACTTTTCTTCTTTTAATACTTTGAAATATTTCTATATATATTTCAAGAGTTGGGATCTGAGATGGCATGAAATTCTGAGGCCCAGTGTGCCTAGAATTAATTTTATAAAAATATTAAGTATATTTTATAATATGCACACAAAAAGTGACAATATAAATCTTAAAAGGTAGCTCAGACTAAAAATTTAACACCATAGTTGAGTCCGAAACATGTCGTTTACCCTAGGTGGGGCATAAATTTCTTCGGCGTGTGACATCTGTGCAGAAGGTCACCCATGGGAAAAATTGTAAATAAAATAATTAAACCTAATTATTTTATCTCGAACATTGAATCAAATAATTTTCAAATGGGGACACATATTGGAAATATGAGACCATCTTGGAGTTTGTAATGGGGTGTTTTGCCTTGGAACAATATAAAATGAGAGGGCAGAGAGGTTTCAGATTTTACGACTGTTTGTGGGATTCGAGGATTTTCTATAAAAAGAAAATTAAGGGATTAGGATTAGGGTTGCCTCCCAAATACTCATCCTCCTTTGGAAAGTTCCCTATCCCTTTCCTCCCTGGTGAATAAAGAATGAACAACGATGGAACATTGGTAGATCAAAGCGGGAGTGTGACAAACGCGTCAAAAACAAAAAATCGATCGATCATGGTATGATTCTTGTTGAATTTTCACACCCAAATTTAACTAATTTTTTATTTCTTGAACTCATTGTAAATTTATTTATTTTGAACATCAATTTGATGTCCAAAAAAACATGAACATCATCAGACACCCATTTTGAATCCCTATTTTGTCGTGTACTTCACTTTTGAATTTTCATTATGTCGAAACACCAACGAATTGCGGAGAAGAGGCTGACGTTGTGAATACCTCGACCCAAGGATCCCAAAATAAATCTTGTTTCAATTTTTCGACCACTGGAGAAGTATCAGTGGTCTGTGGAAGGATGTGGTGGAGAATCTATATTGATGGCGGTGGTGGCGTGCGGCGGTCGAGCTGTGGGTGACTGAGATCTAGGGAGCTAGACAACAAAGCCACTGGGCTGAGGTGGTGCGATTGGCTGGTGAGAAGAAGTCGGAGGAGTGGGCACTGAGGCATGGTCAACAAGGCACCAAGGTCATGGATGGGTCTGGATGGCGAAGTGAGGTCAGTGGGGTGGAGCAACCAAGAGAGGTGGTGGGTAGTAGGGTGTCGTGTTTTGGGGGAGGCCGGTCGGGCATCGACTGTGGCAGAGGAGATGAGGTGGAGGGCCAGCAAGGCGGTTGGCCGGGAGCAGGCCCCTGGGCCAGCACGACAGGCCGGGCCAAGAGCAGGCCATCAGGCTATGGACATGGGATAGTGAATCAGACTAGGCTAACTAAGACAGGCCGGACCAAGTGGAGGGGTCTGGCTAGGTTGGGTCGAACCTGCCCAATTTAGACCAAGACACCTTCAAAAACCTTTTCTCCTAAACCGCGCGTCTGATTGACGTTTTGTCTGTGGCCATGAGTCCCTCTCTTAAAGATGGATCATTTTAGACTTGTTTTTAAATTTTAAGACTTAGTTTCATGACTCATTTCCACAAAATTCTTGAGCTTAATAATAATCATATAATTATTATTATTTGGGCTTCTTGTTTCAAATGTGGCACCTACATGCAATGTCCGATTAACACGTCTTCACCGGTGGCGTGAACCTTGTCCTTGGGAGAACATTTGAGGATGAATTTAAAGTGTTTAAACAAAAGTCTAGGTGTGGGCCTCATAGGGTCTGGCTCGCACGCTTTATAGTGAAATGCAACTTTTTCAGTGAATATCTATTTTGGATGATCTAGTAGTCAATCCTTTGTGTTTTTATGAGAGGATCACATTGGTGTGATCCATATAATTAATTTTGGGACCAAGTCATGGGCCCACGAGATGCCTTTTGAGCATAATGTGGTGTTACACAGCTTTTTCATCAGATGTCTAATTAGAGTGAGTGGATATTCTACCTCGCATGTTTTTTCCCCAATGATCAGGATAGAGTAATCTATTTAGATGTCTGGAGCCTTATTTGTGATCTCATTAAATGTGGAAACATGAAAGGAATTTTTGTAGAAGGTCCATTTTATGTGTTTGAAGAGTGGAATCCCCCATCGGCATGGGCATGGGTCCTTTATCAGCTACTTCCCAGTGGAATCCCCCTAAAATACTAGGTTGTGGGTCCTCGATGAACAAGAGTGAAATACCCATGAAACATTAGGGTGTGGGTCCTCTACGATGACAATTAGAGTGAAATCCCTCATCGGCCTAGGCATGAGTCCTCTACCACTTACTTTCAAGTAGAATTTCCCTGACTCACTAAAGAGTGGGTCCTCAATGACCATTAGAGTGGAATCTCCCTGACGTACTGGGGTGTGGGTCCTCTACTTCGAGTTTGCATCATCTGGATTTTTAGATTAGTGATGAGACCTTGTTTGAGGTAACCTTTGACTTACAAGTAAGAGGGGTGTTTTCCCCACTAAGATGCATCCTTGTGATTAGACCTAAAACCATGCATGTGAGACATACCCACCCAAAGAAGATAGTATATATGAGTTTTGTTTTATCCCCTTTGACATGTATTCCATGGTAGATGTGAGGATGCATGTCCTTTATGGAGGTTACTTCTAGATTTTTTGGTGACTTTTTTCCCCTAGGATGAGCTGTGAGATTAAGATCCCCTTACTCTCTCATTGGGTTAATTTGAATGAGCATATATATATATATATATATATATATATCCTATTTTAGTACCCACTCTTTGGGTTCTGGTTACTCTCCCTCCAATAGAGGTGAAGATGTGTGGTGTATGCCATGTTCTTTTCATGTCTAGCTTCTCGTGGTTGGATGGATATACTATCCTACTATATGTAGTGAATAATCGAATAATTTTACCTTCTCACTATTTCAAACTCCATGTGTTTGGATGAGCCTACTTCACTTCCTTGGGTTGAGCTACACTCATTTATTGTACTTTGTTCCACCTACTATATTTCTTTCCTATTGTATCTATTACTGCTCCCCCTCCTTTTTTGGGGTGTCCTACTAAGTATTTTTATACTCACTCCTGCATGGGATTTTCCCTCATGTATCATGCTTTATGAAAACGAAATATAGGTTTGACTTGGGACATGTGGGAGCTCAGGGTCATAGGTGCTTGGACCACGCATGGTGGTTACATTTTGGATTATCAGAGTAGTGATTCCTCAGTAACTTTACTTTCAATTTTATATCAGGATAGGACACTGTTCTGGTTGGGAATTTATTTTTCCCCCTTCCTTTCTATTTACATTTTTGTACCTGTACTGTTTTAGTGGTCCATGCCTGCTTGGGTTTACTTTTCAAGCAGGTTTTATCTTTTTCTTCTTTCCCTATTCTCTTTTTGATTGAGTTGGATATGTGTGTGTGTACAAGTACTTAAGAAAAGTAATCCCTATGTTTTTTTCCTTCAGTGCTAGTGGCCACCCCCTGGCCTATGGAGGTGGGATTGGGGTAGTTACGGGTCAAGCCCCATCATGGTTTGGGTTAGGACAGTTTTCTTCAGTCACTTCTACTGACTATGTATAAGTTGGAAAACATGACGATGGAATTAATAATAGGGTTACCCAAGACCCCGATAAGTTGTGATACTATGTGGTTTATAGTTAATCAATTGACGACAATGGCTCATTTCTTGCTGATTCGAGACACTCTTTCCATTGATGAGTTAGGAAAGTTGTATGTATAAGAGATTTCGTGCCTACATGGAGCTCCTTTTAGCACCATATCATTTAGGGACACATGTTTCACATCATACTTTCGGAAGCTCTTATATTAGTATTTGGGTACCAAGTTGAGAATTGGGTAAATCGTATCATTCACAAACTGATGGAAAATCATATGAGAAAATCCATATTTTAGAGGATATAATGCAAGAATATATCCTGAACTTCGGTGGATCTTGGGATGATTAGCTATCCTTGGTTGAGTTTTTTTACAACAACCACATCTATGATTTAATTTAGATGACACCTTTTGATCCTCTTGATGGTTTCCTGTGTCTCTCACCACTATATTAGCATGAGGCTGGTGATTCAATAGTTATGGGACTAAATTTGGTACATGACACCTCTAAGAGAGTTAAATTGATCCAAAAGTGGTTAGTCACCACTTAGATTGAACAATGGTTGTATGTTGGTAGGAGGAGGAAACCCCTGGAGTTTTCCATGGGAAACCAGGTTTTTTTGTGGGTGACTCCTCTACTAGGGTATCAACGATTGAAAAAGTAAGGGAAGCTATCACCAAGATTCATTTGACAGTTCAATATTACCAAGCATATTAGGAAAATGAGCTACCATTTTTATCTTCATCCATGTTATCAATATATTCCTGATGTGTTCTATGTCACTCATCTTTGGTGGTACATTGATCTTGTGCATGTGATTGATTGCGGGGATGCTGAGCTATATCCTAATGCTTCTTTTGTGGAGCACCTAGTGCAGATCATAGACTAGAGTGAAAACGTGTTGTGTGGGAAGATGGTGAAACTTATTAGGGTCCATTGGCAACATAGATGAATTCAATAGGAGACTCAGGAACATAAATATGATGTTCATGCCCAATGGACTGAGTTTTTCAAGAAGGAAGCCTAGAGGGACTTCTAAAGGTTGAAAATTCATTAGAGGGGGAGATTTTTGACACCCTTTGGTTTTAAGATAAGGTTTTTTGAGTAAAAATGGGGAAGTTGGATAGATTTTTTAGGTGGAACTATATTCTATGGTGTGGTGCTAGTTTTGAGCTGTGGTGGATATTGTTGAGGAATGGTTGGGGCACTGTGGAATAGTGGTCAAATTTTGTGGTTCTTCCTCTTTTGTAATAGTTGTGGTGTGGAGGCTGGATGGTGGTTCTTGGGTAGTTCTACCAATTTTGGCATCACTATGACATTGAGGGTTGTTGTGGGGTAGTGTTCTTGTGAGGACTTAGAGGTTGTGGTGTAGTGATGACCATTGAATCATAGTCCCTTTCTATGGTTTAAAGGATCTCATTGTTGATCTTGACAAGGATACCATACATGGTTTTGACCACTAACCACTACGGTGTGCTCAAAAATTTTATGCCAGAGTCCTTACCATTTTGGGACCCATTATGGTGTATCCTTATGTATTGTGTCGTAACACCTGTCTTGATAGATTGCTTATAAATTCTCAAGGATCCTCAAACCCCATCCATTCACAGCCTTTCCCCTCTAAACTTGGGTGAATCTAGGGATTATTTGAGAGTTCTTATAACCCCCAAACTCTTGGATCCATCCCCTATATTTGAGGATCAACTATTGGTAATTATAGGTGAGCTCCTCTCCGAATCTGATTAGTTTTTCATTCTTTCACTTGGTATGAATTTCATATCCAAGACTATATCTCTATATCCTTTTGGGATCTTGTTCTATAATCTTTTTTGTGATGATTTAGGGTTGTATCTAATGATTATTGGTGTGAAGACTCAATCCAGTTGGTATAGGGGTGTAAGTTGGGTTTTAACTCTCCAGAGATCATGAAATTGACATTGAATTCTTAAGGTAGGAAACTTCTTACCATATATATCCCTTGAACATGATATGATATAATTTTCTTGTGTTCTTTGAGATCCATGATTGATTAGATCACATGTATGTGAGTGTACATCCCATGAGACTCATGTTTGATGTTGATCGCATGTGTTTGTGTGTGTGTGGATACTAATAATCATGCTTGATATGATTTGTTTTTTCTATATGTGTTATTCCCTATTGTGTATGGATGTATGGTCAGTGGAGTACTTTATTTTGGTATAAAATGACAGGTGGATCATTGTGGCTCGATTGGACCTTAGAGGTGGATCATGTGCGACATGTGATGATGATGGCGATGGACTGAGACATGGGGTTGGGGTAAGACAGCCATATGTCCTGACCCGAGATATTTCAAGGGTATGAAAACCATACGCTCTGACCTAAGACAGTGTAGGGATAAAATGAAAATGCAACCTAAACTCGAGGAAGATGAAGGAGTACTATAATGGTACTTGTCCCCCTGATCTGTTACTTTGTTAGTTCTTTATTTTTGGAGTTGTTTTGTGGAGGTTCCGGGAGTTTTTACAGGAGCTGGGGGTGCAGTAAAGCTGCTACAGAAGTTACATGTTGTGAAACTATATTACATGACGTGAAAGTTGGTTTCATGACTTCTCCAAGGCTGCATCACGATGTGAAATGTTTTGGAGTATGAAAAATAAAATAAATTGAAAGGTGAATTGTTTTTTGTGGAAGTAAACCATGGGGAATTACATGATGTGAAAGGGTATTACACATCATGTAATGCCCCATTGCTATAAATTTTATGTGTTTTTTCAGCCACTCGGTTTGTCAAACCCTACAGCAGTAACGACCCTTCCTCGACCCCAAGCAACCCAAAAACCCATCTTTAGTGTTTTTATGATTCCTATGACAATGATTGATTCCTACCTTCTCTGCTTTTATATGTAGCAGTCCATCTTTGATCTAGGGTCTGTTCTTCCTCCGTTCTTGCAGTTTCTTCCAGTTTGGTTTCTTTACCCCTCCCATTTCTTCTTTCTATGTGATGGTAGATGATATAATAGGGTTCTAAATGGGATTATCATCAGTTTTTATTGTTGTGGTGGTGTCGTGGAATTATCAGATGGATGCAGATCTTGCAGGAGAGGTGATTAGAGATCCGTTGTGTGGCCTCTTCTTGTGCGAGGATCATTGACACCCTTTCAAGGTAGGATTGAATTTGTTTCTATTCATTTTTAATCATATGGGATGTATCTACTTTTTATTTCCTATAAATCATGGTTGTTCCAAGATAATAAAATATAAGAATCATTTAAATGAAATTGAAATGGGTATAGGGATTCGTATTGCATTCTCTTTCAATTTTTGATATTATGATTGTTATATTGTGATTATATAGGATAAAAGCCACACTAAAAATTATGGATGTTGGTAGATTTGCTTCTGCTGGGAATGTTTGTTGTGGTTGTTTCTTGATCAAGATTGTTTGTTATCACCCAAAATTAAAAATTAGTTAATCACGTATATCCGGATAATGAATGGATTCCCCAAGATCCTACAGTTATTTAATAACCCCTTAATTAAACAAGTGGAATTAAATAAGGGATTTCTTATTAAATCTAGAATCTTGTTTTTCCTTGGTACATGGGGTGATGTGATGTATGGGTTTGATTTGTTTTGTGTTTTATTTTGGTTATGAATCTTGTTTGTGTGCTATGGGATGGCTTGAGTGGTGTGATGGAATCTCAGGTTGAGAGATTGATTGATTGTGGAATGGATGAGAAGTGTTGTATAGAGGGGATACTAAACTAGTTGTGTGGTAATGTGTTATCAGTTGGGGTTTGGAGTTGGGGGTTGGTTTTGTTAGTATGTGACCTGAGTAGGATGATTTTGAAGGAGGGAAATAGTGATTGGTATGGGTAATTCGCTTGGGATTTCTCCATGAGTAACATGTAGAAAGTTTCACCCCGTATCTAGAGATCGATATGTGATATATCATGATTGGTAATTAAACCCGTATGAAATTTAAAGTTCGTTTAGTTTAGAAAGGATCTTTAACTTCTGATAACATTTTTGACTATTATGTATTGTTCTTAGTTGTTTCCCAGATAGTGATGGAAAAAATGAATGATTGATTAATAAATCCTGGAATGTCTTCGGTTGGTTTGGTTAATAGGATAGAAATGGTTAATTTAATTGGTTGGGAATGTGAATGGTTTTCATGGATTATTGCGTGGTATTGTACATTTAGAGGTAGTAGCAAAGTTGGCAGTGTTGTGAGTTGGTGGTTTTTTTGAGGACCCATAGGTTGGGCTTGAGTTTTTATCATAATATATGTATATACTTGTATTTTTCCTTATGATTTCTATAAGCACACCTCCCTTCTTGAGCACTATATGCCGAACACCCCAATCATCATGGGGGAGGGTGTCTTTCCCAAACATCCCAATGGGAGGATGGATGACTAGACACTTTCTCTTCCCTCCTCCCTCTTCCAGGTGGTGATTGCCCAAGATTCTTTAGGTAGATTGTGGTTTGTGAGACCCATATGTGTGCGGGTGAGTTTTTCTTTCCCAAGTGTCTTTGGGATGATATGTGTTGTTATTTCTCAGGCGTCTTCAAGATGAGATGTTTTATTTATTCATAGGTGTATTTGGGATGTGATGTGGTTTGTGTCCCAAGTGTCTGTGGGAGGGATGTGATATGGTTTGTGGCCCAGGTGTCTGTGGGAAGGATGTGACATGGTTTGTGGACCAGGTGTCTATGGGTGAGATGTGATGTGGTTTGTGGACTAGGTGTTTGCAGGTTGGATGTGACGTGGATTGTGGCCCATGTGTCTGTGAGTGGGATGGGATGTGGTTTGTGGCCTCAGTTTGTGTGGGTGGGTTGTGACGTGGTACTTTCAGAAGAGGTGGGAGTGTGAGGACATTTGTTGTTAGGAAATAGAGGCTAATTAGTGGGAAGTGGTGTAGGGTACCCTATCATCGATGTTCATTATATTAAATTACAATACTTGAATTATTTGGTGAGTGTGACTTGATTAGGTAGGGATGGTTAGTATACCTGTTAGGTGTTGTTTGGTTATACTATTTTCTCATATGGTAATTAGTATGATTCTTTCACATGTGCACGAGAGACTTTGGTTTTCCTACTGAGTATACATGTCTTCTCACCCTATGCATACAAAACTGTTTTCAAGTTTCGTAAGGATTTTACAAACTGTGCTGGACCCTATAGCTTGGATCTTGACAGTTTTTGTGTCGTTACTTAGCTATACTTTTGGTATTTACTTTGGATAATTTTGTACTTGTAATAAATCTACTTTATTCATGCATGTGGGATGGTTTTTAAATTTATTTATATATAAAACTTGGATTTGTTTTTAGGATGAACCATCTTATCTCCTGATCTGATTTCCTATAAAGGGTAATGTCTCCCATTTTGTGAGATTTTTATACCCTCGATGCTAGTCTCCAACCCAAGGCCTACTGGAGGTGGTACTCAGGGGTCATTATCTCCCTTTATTCATTGCTAGAACCTGGAGGGGTATCTTTGGAGGTAGGTGGTCATGAAATAATGGTATTAGAGCTAATGGTTGAGATATATGATAGATTTTGGGGTTAGTCATAGTGAGGATTTCATGGGTTGGTAGGGAAATAGTGTTAGGTGATCTTGGTGTATGACATATGCCAAGGAAGAATGGCCAGTACGTGGGATTTTAGGGCCCTCCATGATCCAATGCAAGGACTCTGAGCCTACCTAATGACCAAGTGAGGCTACACTAATTGTAGGGTAGAGACCCTATGAATAGTACATGAATCATAATGACTTGTGTTGTTGTCTGAATTGGGTTGTTTTGGAAAATTTGAAATGAATAAAAAAATGAGTTAAATGACTTAAATAAATCGTAAGTTGAAATTCCATACTACTCAGTATTAAGAAATATTTGTTTACTTTTTAGCTATGGATCATGGTTTTCATCTGCAAGTGGCTTGGGTAATTGAGGCTCAGCAGGCTAATCTAGCTGATCGATGGAGGGATGATCCAATTGAGGAGGATGAACAGTGGTATAGGACGTTTTTTGATTTCCAACAACAAGCTTTGGGAAACTATGTGGGTAGTGTTTTAGACATGGAGATGGAAATCTGACTCAAGGAGTCTGAGATCACCTTTAATTTGATCTGGGCCCCAATGGTGTACTGGATTCCTTTGGCTGTCAGCTAGATGTGGGGAGTTGTGCGTCAATGGTGGATGTTTTATCTGGGGGAGAAGAAGGAATCATATGTTTTGTGGGATAGATTTGAGAAGGAATTCAGAGAAGAGTTCCATTTATAAACCATGAATGATGAGAAGAGGCAGAATCTACTCTCCATTCAATAGGGAAGTATGTTAGTGAGGGATCTGGGGATCAAGTTCAAGGACCTCCTTTTTTTTCCCAGATCTATCTCTAGATGAGGAGTCTCATGAGAGATGTCTCGAGGAGGTACTCCATCCTTCAATCCAGTATGTAATTAATCCTTTCAAATTTCAACATACTTAGAAGTTCAGAAAAAGGAAGAGGTGATAGAATGGATTCACTCAGGAGGAGGTCTAGCATAGAGGGGAGCTAGAAGAGTTTTTCAAGTGGGAGTCTGTTGGAGTTGGTGGCCTAAAACCAACTACATTGTACTTTATTCATTAATAAAAGCCTTATCACATCTTGATTGTTCTTCTGCGTGACAATGCATGTGATAATGTCCTAAGGACAACTGTTGCATTAATGGGTCATAGCGGATCCCTGCTATGATGAGAACCCGAAAGTGCCATAACACTGTTCTTGAATATATGTTCTATGGCCAGATGATGTTATTTTAGGGACACAAATAATAAAGGCCATTAGGGGTGAGGACTCATAAAACTTTGAGGCACCTTCTCATGGTGTGCGCCCTTGGTAATATCCCGAAGGATATTATGAGAATGAGACCTGCCAGTAGGAAATCCACATTTCATAGTGTCATTGGATGTTCCGATCTGTGGACATGTGTATTGGTCCTTAGACTTTATGATTATTATTAATGGGTATTACAACTCACGCAATTAGATGTATTGATGAAAACTATGATGACACACTGTTCGCAGCGAGGTAGGATACGTTGGGTGCGTCACGAGTAATACTGAATTAATAGATAATGAGAGAAAGTATTTTTCCCTTCTGTTCTATAACAAAAGTAGATATCTCAAGCCCTTTGATGGAATTGATATAGGCTAAATAAATCCATAGACATGGTAAGGTATGGGCGAGTTCAATTCTGGGAAGTCAAAGAAAGAATAATCGAGCACATGGGTTGATGGAACTAGCATGCAACCCGCTTGATTGTAGATATCGAGAAAAAGGAATTATATTACATGGTAAGCATTCGTAGGAGGTGACACGTCATTGCGACATTAACTTCTTTCTCTATGGGTTCCATGGCGTGTTGCTAGACGCTAACCTCGGACTTTAGGCAGGCTCCACCTAATGCCACTGAGAAAGAGGCCTAGAGGGTCACACACTAAGTGTGTCCATGTATCTCAGTTAAATATTAATTTAACAAGTTAAATAAATATTATTCCCGACTGTGGTTTAATAATTATTTAAGGATGCCTGATCAAATTTATTTCTACACTAGTTATTCGAGAGAATATATTGTGGGAGAAATAATATATATTTATTAGCGAGTAATGCAGTTACATTTATTTAAGAAATAAATTGCCATTACTCAAGGTCTAATAAATATAGTGGAAGAAATATATAAAATTACACGCCGTGCATATTTATATACACGCCGTGTAGTTTGTTTTTCGTGATTCGTGAGAAAATATTGTTTATTTAATTAAATTATATTAAATATAATACATTGGGTACATGTCAAGTAATAATGATGGTCAAATATCATTATTAAGACATGTGGTATTACTAAGAATTAAATGAAATGATTAAATGATTTTGGGCAGTTAATTCATTTTATTATTCTAAGTATTATAATACCAATTACATTATTCTCATAGAGTGAGAGCCATTGTTGTGCACAAAGGATTTTGAAAATACTCTCAAGCCAAGAGATAATTCCCTTTCCACTAAGAATGCTTTCAAGTTACGAGAGCGAGATCCTCCACCGGATCATGGCGGTTGAAGGAGGACATCGCAAGCGAAGGCTCTTCCACGCTAGCAACCGAAGCTCCCTTCGACGATATCCAGTGATACGTGGAGCACATGTGGATCACCACTAGAGGAATTTTGTACTTGGATTCTACAATGCAACGACGGATCACAGGATCTTGACCGGGGACTCCAACGAAGAAATAATTCCATCGAGGTAATTCTTATGAATTAATTAAATTAATTATAACCAACATATGATGATCCTATCTCAATGGTTCTGGGACTCTTCTTTTCATTTTCATTCTTCGTTCTAATCCGAAGATTCGGCGTTTTATATCGTGACGGATCTCGGATTGAACGTCATTTAACACTAAAGTTAAAGTTGGGCAAACCCTCTAACGCGCTTCCGCTGCGCCTGAAACCTAGAAGTGGTATCAGAGCGGTCATATCGTTGGTTATAATTATTTAGTTTTTCATTGGTAATTTACACATTTAATAATTTAGTTATTTCAATTCAAGTTTAATCATTCTAGAAATCTGAATATTGAGATCTGTTCCTACTCCCTCGTTTCTCATTCACCTCACAGAAATGAAATTTTCTTTTAATTTTGATTAAAATAATATAGAGGAACTCATCCGGAGGAGCCAAATGTTTCTTTCCGTACAACACTAGAATACATGGCGTGTATTCGGAATTACACGCCGTGTAGTCTAGGTTCAATTCATTGACTGGTCCGCTAAATCAGGCCGTGTATTGGATTCTTTATAAGAATTTAAGACACCGTGTGTTGAACAGAAACATGTGGCACACAGTTTCTGGATTACACGCCATGTGGTCCAAAAGAACACGGCGTGTAGTCCCTTCGGGTTAGGGTTGGACTGTGTACCCCGTACACGGACTGCCCGGCTAGAAACTGTGTAACGCGGAAACTACACGGCGTGTGTCCCACTATACACGCCGTGTACTCTGAAAATTTCTGAAGTACATTAACACGCCACGTCCCCGGGCATGTACTTCGGATGGACGATGAAGAAAAGTACACACCGTGTAGTCGGAACTACATGTCGTGCACTCACCCAAATTACTCAGATTTGTTAAAATTTATTATTATATTATACAAACCCTTGAGACATGTACCATAGTGCAGGCGTAAAGCTGAGGTACAACACGTGATAGGTTATATATATATATGTGTTTAATTTAACATTTGCGTAATAAATGGGAATTCACTGGGTTGCCTCCAAGGTACAAGTTATGTAAAGGATAATTTTAAATGAATTTATTTGTTTAAAATTATGATGGATGAGAATATCAAGGAAGTTTAGAAAAGGGTTTAAGATAAAAGGATTGATTAATTAAAGATAATTAATTAATTTGAGCGTGATTTATCTTAAACAAGAATGATTAAAGAATTGAATGATAGTTTTATTTATGCATAAATATTGTTACATGTATGGATGATCATGAGCTAGACCGAGACCTTTGTATGTGAATGGTTTCTTTTAATTTAATTATTTAAATTAATTTTTTTTGGCCTGAGAGCCATCTCCTCATTAATATGTAGGGCATGCATGCCCAAGGATTATTTTATGTAAAACCCATTTTTAACCCTCACCTGCGTGTGAGATAAATTCATATGTAATGGATGGAGCTTCCAAGCTAGTGGAGGCAGCTCAAGTCAGGAGCCACGACGAAACCAATCCAAGGAGATACAAAGGTGGACAGGTGGAAAGCTATAAACACGAACCTGAAAGGTTCAAGGTGTTTCTCCCATAAGTCTTGGGATAGTTTATCAACCTCTAGATAAAATAACCAATAGAAAAAGCTCATGGTCATACCATTTATTTTATTTCTATCAGTTGCATGGTTTATTTATTGTGGGTGTGTTGTCACGATCACACAATTATTGAATTAAACGAGCAAGCAAGATTGAACTAAAATAAAACCGGATTATACGTAAATATTATCTTAGACATGGTTAATCACTTAAGTATATCCCACTTAATATTAACAAGCATGTAATCAAAGATAATAAAATGGAAATTTACATATAAGGATAAAATCACTCAAAAGAAATATTAAGTCGGTATAGCCTTCCATAATCTTGGTTAGAATCGAATCATAGTTCAAAGTGCTTGACCAACCTTATTTGGGGTGCTTTCAATTATCGGGGAATTCTAATTCAAGGTTTTGGGTTGACTTGACTTGGTTCGCATCAAGGGATGACTGCCACAGCAGGACTTGGTGTGACCAAGAGGCAAAGGTTGAGGAAATCCAAAATAAAAGGATTTCAGGATTGGGGAGTCCACTCAGCGGATCAAGGAGTTGCGAGTTAATTCAGTTGGCGTTTGTAATGCCTACCTAAAACCCTTCAAGTTGCTTGAACAACCCTAGTTGGGGTAATGCAAAGGGAAATATGGATCCTTTCCACTAGAATATTCATGCAACAGAATATTCCGAAATCAATGGTGAGGGCTATTGGATTTCGATAAAATAGTGAGAGACTAATAAGTATTAATTTATTTATTTGTCTCAATTTTTTTTATAATGTAATAAACCTTTTCTCATCTTAATTTGTAGAAAAGGTAAGAAAATGACATCAGAAATATCATTGTGCACCATACATGAGAAGGAAAACCTTCTCACCATCACCAATTTCCAAGAGTGGTAGAGGCGTTTACACATCATCCTTCGCCACGAAAGAAAATTGTATGTACTGGAAGAGCCTATTCCAGTTTCGCCTAGGAAAGAGTCTAGTGATGAGGAATTATCTATCTACATGAAACACATGGATGATGCCACAAATGTCCAGTGTTTCATGCTATCGTCCATGTCTAACGAGCTCTTGAAGAAACATGAAAACATGGACGCGTATAGCATGATGTCTCACCTTAAGGATCTCTACCAAGAGAAGGAGAGACATGAGAGGTATGAGATCTCCAATGATTTGTTTACAACTAAGCTTGGAGAGTCTGTGCCAGCTGGGCCTCATGTAGTCAAGCTTATTGGCTACATTGAACATCTGGACATCTTAGGGATTAAATTCCCGAATGAGTTGTGTACAGATCTCATCCTATCATCACTGCCCAAGACCTTCTCTAGCTTCATTGTCAACTATAACATGAGAGGTAATGGGAAGAGTCTATCGGAGCTTTTGACCTTGATTTTCCAGGTAGATAAGGACATAGGGCATGAAAAACCCACAGTCCTTATGGTGAACAAGAAAAGGAAGGACAAGGAAAAGGGGACAAAGACTTATAAATGGTCTGAAGCCCCAGAGCACCATCCCTACAAGAATGGGAAGATCTAGAGGTAGGGCAAGGAAAGGGAGGCGGTGTGTTTTGCATGTGGAAAGAAGGTCCACTGGAAGAGGAACATCACCCAGAAGCATGGGGATGCTAAATGTGCATTCGTTATCGAGTGAAATCTTTCTATTTCTACACATTGGATATTAGATACAGGTTGTGGGGCTCACATCTTTATTCAAATATAGGAACCAAGTAGATTTAGAAAGATCACCAGAGGAGAGGTGGATCTTCGAGCTGCCAATGGCGCAAGTCTGGCTGCGTTGGCTATTGGTGACTATCACCTCTCATTTCCAACTGGCATGATTTTAGTTTTACAAAACTGTTATTTTGTGCCTAGTGTTACCAAGAACAAAATTTCTATATCTTGTTTGGATATGGATGGATTTGTTTTCAAGTTTGGAAATAAGGGTTGTCTCTTTTATAAGAACAACATATGTTATGGTATGGCACATTTGAATAATGGTTTGTATGTATTAAATTACGAAAACCAAGTGTTGGCAATCGATAACGAAACAAGCTCACATGAGTCATACATCACCCAGTTATGGCATCACCGCCTTGGTCATGTGAACGAGAAGCACTTGACAAAGCTCTACCAAGATGGCTATTTAGACTCTACTGAGCTAAAAACACTTGATAGATGGAACACTTGTTTACAAGGAAAAATGTCCAAGACGCCTTTTGGTGGACAAGGTGAAAGAGCCACAGAACTTCTAGGATTGGTACACATGGATGTGTGTGGACCATTTCCAGTAGAATCTAGAGGTGGATATTATTACTTCATTACTTTTACTGATGATTTGAGTAGATATGGATATGTCTACTTAATGAGGTATAAGTCAGAGTCCTTTGAGAAATTTAAGAAATTCAAGAATGAAGTAGAGAACCATCTTGGTAAGAAGACAAAGAAACTTTGATCGGATCGAGGTGGAGAATATCTGAACCAAGAGTTCATCGATCTTCTACGGGAGTATGAGATTCTATGTCAGCTCACTCCTCCTTATTCACCACAGTGGAATGGTGTTAGTGAAAGGAGTAACCACACCTTGTTGGACATGGTGAGGTCGATGATGAGTCATGCGGATCTTCCATTATCCTTTTGGGGATATGCATTACAAACTACAGCATACACATTAAACGGAGTACCAAATAAGGTGGAAAATGGAATTCCATCCGAGTTATGGAATGGAAGGAAACCCACTTTGTCGCACACACGTGTATGGGGATGCGAGGCATTTGTTAAGGCCTTCTTAGGCAACAAACTAGAACCTCGAGGCACGAAGTGTATCTTTATAGGATATCCCAAGGAAAAGAAAGGATACTAACTATATAACCCTCAAGAAAAGAAAGTGACTGTCGCCAGAAAAGCCGTATTTCTTGAGAGGGAGCACATCCTCGAGAAGGATAGTGGGAGAAAGATTGACTTCGACGAAGTTGATGCTCAAGATACACAGGAGTTGGTACAAGAATAAGTTCCACAGGTCCCCATGGAAGAGGTTTCCAGAAACACAAGTATTGTGTAGGATCTCAATAGAGGTAAGGGAACCAAAGAGATTTGGTTTCCTAGTCACCGAGGATGGTGAATCATTATTGTTAGACAATGATGAACCTCTCTCCTACAAGGAAGTAGTAGAAACCTCAAAAGCTACACGATGGCTAGAAGCTATGAATTCTGAGATGGATTCCATGTATCAGAACTAAGTTTGGGTTCTGGTCGATGAGCAAGTTGATGTAAAGCCTGTTAGATGCAAATGGGTATTCAAAAGAAAGATGGACATGGAAGGTCAATTTAGGACCTATAAAGAAAGGCTAGTGGCTAAAGGATTCAGAAAGCGTCATGGAATTTACTATGATGAAACCTTCTCGCTAGTTTCCATGTTTGAATCCATAAGAATAATACTTTCCATAGAATATTACCATGACTATGAGATTTAGAAAATGGTTGTCAAAATAGGATTACTTAACGGGAACCTTTAGGAAGATGTCTATATGACACAACCAGAAGGGTTTGTGACACCAGGTGAAGCCAAATGGGTTTGCAAGTTGCAGAAATACATTTATGGATTGAAGCAAGCATCCAGGTCATGGAATATTAGATTTGATGAAGCCATAAAAGAATTTGGTTTCATTAAGAAGGAATGTGAGCCATGTGTTTATAAGAAGTTTAATGGCAATGCGGTCATCATCCTAGTGGTATATGTTGATGACATATTACTTATTGGAAATGATGTACCAACCTTACAGTTAGTTAAGGACTAGTTGAACAAGTGTTTCTCCATGAAGGACATAGGATAAGCAGCCTACATTCTAGGGATCAAGATCATTCATGATAGATACAAGAGGCTTCTTGGACTAAGTTAGGGTACATACATTGACCAGATACTAAAGAGATTTAGTATGAAAAAATCCAAGAGGGGATTGGTTCTAGTGTCACATGGCTTACATCGTTCTAAGAAAATGTGTCCATAGACACAACAAGAGAAATATAGGATGAGTAAGATCCTATACGCTTCGGCTATAGGATCCATCATGTATGCCATGTTATGTACCAGGCTTGATGTTGCCTATGCACTGAGCATGGTAGGAAGATATCAAGAAGATCCAGGAGAACAACATTGGACTGCTATTAAGACTATCCTTAAGTATCTGAGAAGAACTAAGGATATGTTCCTAGTGTATGGAGAAGACAAGGAGATTATCATCAGAGGGTATGCTGATGCTGGTTTTCAGACAGATCAGAATGATCTGAAGTCGCAATATGGATATGTTTTCTGTCTCAATGGAGGAGCTGTGAGCTGGAAGAGTTCAAAGAAGCCTGTTGTCGCCGATTCTACAGCAGAGTCTGAATATATAGCGGCTTCTGATGCAGCCAAGGAAGCCGTCTGGATTCGGAACTTTTTCCAAGAGCTTGATGTGGTGCCTAACAGTAAATATCCCATTACATTGTATTGTGATAATACTACAGCGGTGGCTCTTGCAAAAGAACCAAGGTCACATCAACGGACAAAGCACATAATTCGGAAGTATCACCTCTTGAGGGATTTCTATCAAAGGGGTGAAGTTGTAGTGAGCAGAGTGTCCACGGAAGAGAACGTGGTGGACCCCATGGCTAAAGGTCTATCTCAGCAGAAGCATGAATATCATGTGAGAGTTTGCAGGATAAAGGTTATTAGCAGTTGGCTCTAGTCCAAGTGGGAGTCTATTGGAGTTGGGGGCCTAGAACCAACTACATTGTACTTTATTCATTAATAAAAGCCTTATCACATCTTGATTGTTTTTCTGCGTGACAATGCATGTGATAATTTCCTAAGGATAACTGTTGCATTAATGGGTCATAGCGGATCCCAACTATGATGAGAACCCGGAAGTTCCATAACACTGATCTTGAATATATGTTCTATGGCCGGATGATGTTATTTTAGGGACAAAAATAATACAGGCCATTAGGGGTGAGGACTCATAAAACTTTGAGGCACCTTCTCATGGTGTACGCCCTTGGTAATATCCAGGAGGATATTATGAGAATGAGACCCGCCAGTAGGAAATCCACATTTCATAGTTTCATTGGATGTTCCTATCTATAGATGTGTGTATTGGTCCATAGACTTTAAGATTATTATTAATGGGTATTATAACTCACACACTTAGATGTATTGATGAAAACTGTGACGACACAATGTTCGCAGCGAGGTAGGATATGTTGGGTGCGTCACGAGTAATACTGCATTAATAGATAATTCGATAAAGGATTTGTACCTTATGTTTCATAACGGAAGTAGATATCTCAGGCCCTTTTATGGAATTGATATAGCCTAAATAAATCCATGGCCATGGTAAGGTATGGGCGAGTTCAATTCCGGGAAGTCAAAGAAAGAATAATCGAGCACATGGGTTGATGGCACTAGCATGCAACCCACTTGATTGGATATATCGAGAAAATGGATTATATTACACGGTAAGCATTCATAGGAGGTGACACGTCATTGCGGCGTTAACTTCTTTCTCTATGGGTGCCTTTGCGTGTTGCTAGACGCTATCCTTGGACTTTAGGCAGGCTCTGCCTAATGCCACTGATAAAGAGGCCTAGAGGGTCACACACTAAGTGTGTCCATGTATCTCAATTAAATATTAATTTAACAAGTTAAATAAATATTATTCCCAACTGTGGTTTAATAATTATTTAAGGATGCCTGATCACATTTATTTCGACACTAGTTATTCAAGAGAATATATTGTGGGTGAAATAATATATATTTATTAGCGAGTAATGCAGTTACATTTATTTAATAAATAAATAACCATTACTCAAGGTCTAATAAATATGATGAAGGAAATAAATAAAATGAAAAATAAAAGTACACGCCATGTATATTTATATACACGCCGTGTATATTTATATACACGCAGTGTAGTTTGTTTTTTGGGATTCGTGAGAAAATATTGTTTATTTAATTAAATGATTTTAAATGTAATACGTTGGGTGCATGTCAAGTAATAATGATGGTCAACTGTCATTATTAAGACATGTGGTATTACTAAGAATTAAATGAAATTATTAAATGTTTTAGGGAAATTAATTCATTTTATTATTATAAGTATTATAATCCCAATTACATTATTCTCATAGAGTGAGATCCATTGTTGTGCACAACAGGTTTTGAAAATACTCTCAAGCCAAGAGAGAATTCCCTTTCCACTAAGAACGCTTTCAAGTTACAAGAGTGAGATCATCCACCGGATCAAGGCGGTTGAAGGCAGACATCGCAAGTGAAGGCTCTTCCGTGCTAGCACCCGGAGATCCCTTCGGTGACGTCCAGAGATACTTGCAGCACGTGTGGATCACCGCTAGAGGAATCCTGTACTTGGATTCTGAAACGCAACGACGGATCACATGATCGTGACTGGGGACTCCAACAAAGAAAGAATTCCATCGAGGTAATTCTTATGAATTAATTAAATTAATTATAACCAACATATGATGTTCCTATCTCAATGGTTCTAGGACTCTTCTTTTCTTTTTCGTTCTTCGTTCTAATCCGAATATTCGGCGTTTTATATCATGACGTATCTCAGATTGAACGTCGTTTAACGATAAAGTTAAAGTTGGGAAAACCCACTAACGCGCTCCCACTGCGCTCGGAACCTATAGTAGGGTTTCTAGTAGTATGTCTCAGGTTCCATGGCCTTTGAGGGTTTCTACTGGCAGGGATTCAACCTTAGAAGATTCTTTTTCCTACATCTAGTGCTAGTGGTTATTTTTATCTTCCTATGGGATTAGGTCCAATGTGTTTCTTCTATAGAGTTTGCATCCATCTTCAGAACTAGTGTCAAGTAGCTGTTCGAGCTTTGTATGGTGGTGGTGTACAGGTTCAACACCATCCTCAGTAGTAGTTTCTAGTGAGACCGTTTCAGTAGTAGGTACAACAATATTTTTTTATGCTAAGGGGATATAGATCAGGAAGAGGATGACGTCTTGGTGTTCCTCGTGTTTTGGGGCCTTAGGAGTGGTCATGGAGGTGGTCATCAGAAGAGAGGTAGAGGATTTGGGTGTGGTTAGTTTCATATAGTAGAGTTGGTAGTTCCAACAGGTCTAGAGATCATCAGAGGTATGATCAGTTTGTTTAGGACAATTTATTGTGATTTGTTTGATTCAGGAGATTCATAATCCTTTGTTTCACACACTCTATCTTATTATCTAGGGATATATGTAGGGAGGCTTCCTATGTCCCTAGTGTTGATTACTTTAGTTGGAGGCCATACCAAATTGTTTTACATGTTTTGGGGATGTAGACCGATGATGGGACCGCATCAGTCCCTTGGGGATCTTTTCTTGCTACAAATTCAACCATACAATTTCATTCTTATCATTGACTAGTTGTATTACATGCATGTCTTTATCTATTATTTCTATGGGAGAGTCTTGTTTTCATACATGGATGGCCAACATGCGGTTTTCATTAGAGAGCGGAGTTGTCAGATGGGCAGTCAGCATGTGGAACCCCTTCTCTCCTTGTTGGTTGACCTGTTAGTGGAATTAGAAAATATTGGGACAGTGGAGGTTCGAAGGGTAATTGGGGAGTTTCTGGATTTTTTCCTCAAGGAGGTTTTGACACTGCCCCCTCAAAGTGATGTTCAGTTTGAGATAGAATTACCACCTAGTGATTCTACAATTTTGAAGGCCCCTTATCAGATGGCACATTATGAGCAGTAGGGATTGAGGATTCAGATAAATGATCTAATGAATAAGGGTTTTATCTGGACCATTGTGTCCCAATGGGGTGCTTTAGTGTTTTTCTATAAGAAGGTGGATGATAGTCTGAGTCTGTGTATAGACTACTAGAGGCTGAACCAGGTGATGATCAAGAACTATCGCCCGCCTTCTTGGAGAAAAACACTAAAGCATTAACTGGTGATAATATCCTACAAGACCATGAAAACTAAGAACGTATATCACATCCTTGGGTGTGACCTAATAAAAAACTACTTCAACATTTGACAGGTCTACTGCCACACCCTGCTAGGACACCACATGCTTGAGGAAATACACCTATCATGTAAATAACTTACACTTGGAAAACTTTCCATAGAGTTGGTGGTGTCGAAGAACTTGCAAGAAAATTCGAAGTTGCTCTATGTGCTCCTCCTTTGACTTTGATTAGATTAATATATCATCGATGAACATGATGATGAACCGGTCCAGGAACTCACATAACATAGAGTTCATAATCCCCATGAACATAGATGGTGTGTTCATAACACTGAATGGAATGACCATAAACTCGAAGTACACATACCTACATATGATTGAAGTCTTTGGGATATCACCATCCTTCACCCTTAACTGATGATATCCCGACTTCATATCGATATTAGAAAACCAACTTTCCCCTCTCAGCTGTTTGAAAAGATCAAGTTTTAGCCTCATTGATGGATTTGACCAGGAAGGACGATGATTTTGTGTGGAGTGAGAAGTTTCAGGAAGTGTTAAGTTATCTGAAGGGGTGGGGGATTGGTTAGTTCTACAATGATCTAGTTTCTCGAGGAAGGGGTAATGTTTGAGGTGTTTTATGACACTTCCCATCTGGGATTGGGATGCATATGTATGCTCCAGCGAGCCATGATCTCTTATGGATCAAGAAAATTACATCCCCAAGAGCATAACTATGACACCTGCGATTTGGAGCTAGCAGTGGTCATGTTCATGATGAAGTTGTGGAGGAATTAATTCATTGGGGAGAACTTTGTGGTCTTCACGAATCACAAAAATTTGAGGTATATCTTTTCCCAGGGATATATGAACTTGATAAGGCATAGGTAGATAACTTTTCTACAAAAATAAAATTATGAGATCTCCTACACCTTAATAAAGGGGAATTTTGTGGCTGATTATTTGAGCAGAAATTCAAATAAGAAGGTTGTTAGGGAATCTTTGGATGCTTTTAGAGTAATGGAGGAGTTGGAAGCTTTGCACTTGGGTGTAGGAGTGGACTAAGGTAGAGGCTTTTTGTTTCATATGAAACTGTAGTCCTCTCTGATGTAGCTTGTGGAAGAGTCTTCATGGGGAGACTCAAAGGAAAAGGTGTTTCATGATCGTGTTGTCCATGATGATGCTTTGGAGGTATGTCCAGAGGATAGTCAGAACCAGATATTGTTCCACAAGAAATTTTTCATTATAATGGAAATGCATGAGGGAGTCCTTCATGATTTTCATATGTCACCTTTAGTGGTACAATTTGAAATTTATAAAATGTAACTTGGATTGAGGATTCAGTTTTGGTGGACTGGGATGAAGTAGTTAGTAGTAGAGTTTATGGAAATATTCTTGGTCTGCCAATAGGTAAAGGACAAGCATCGTGTTCTCAGTGGTTTGTTGCAACCCTTGGATATTCCTGAGTGTAAGTGGGATGAAAAATTGATGGATTTCATCATAGGTTTACCCAAGGCTTAGATAGTCTACGTTGTTATCTGGGTATTTGTGGATCGACTAATGAAATTAGCTCACTTCTTAGAGATCAAGGAGTCGGGCATGATGGATTCCTTGGAAAAATGGTATGTGGATGAGGTGGTGTCGTTACATGGATTTTTGAGATTCATTGTCTCATGTCGGGACACACATTTTACCTCGTGAGTTTTTAGGGGATTTGAGGATACTTTTGGCACCTAGTTACACCTCATTACTACTTTCCACCCTTATATAGATGGGAAGATAGAGCAGACTATCTAGACATTGGAGAAAATGTTGTGAGCATGCGTCTTGGACTTTGGTGGATCTTGGGTACAACACCTTCCATTGGTATAGTTTTCTTATAATAATAGCTATCAGTATTCCATTTGCATTGATTTATTTGAAGCTTTATATGGAAGATCATGTAATTCACTATTGTGCTAGATAGAGGTTGGGGAGACAATTGTTCTTGGTCTCGAGGTATTACAAAGCATGATAGAGAAGGTTAATCTTTTTTTTTTGAGAAGATGAAAGCAATGAAGTATTGATAGATATCTTATTTCAATCATAGGTGGAGTCCCTTGGAGTTTGAGGTTGGGGACCACGTGTTCTTGAAGGTTTCCCCTTGATGCGGGATGTAGAAGTTTGGAAGAGGGAGTTAGATTTCTCCTAGGTTTTTTGGATCCTTCGAGGTGTTGGGGAAAGTTGGCGAGGTGGCATACCAATTGGTGTTTTCATTGTCGTTGGATAGGATCCATGATGTCTTTCACGCCTCTCAGCTTTCTCAGTATCTTCACGATGACTCCCATGTCCTTTACTGGGGATAGTTGGATATCGACGATGACACAACATTTGTGGAGCGGCCAGTAGAGATCCAAGATCATTGAGAGAAGGCCCTATGTGGGTGGACCATTCCCTTAGTTTGTGTGTTGTGGAGGCATGGTGGTCAAGATGAGATTAATTGGGAGTGAGAAATGCATATGTGTTCCCAATACTTGGAGTTGTTCTGTGTTTGGTCTTGTTTTGTTTTTTTAGAAATGTAATTTTTGAACTTTGTTTTATAAGATGAGTTATTTTTCCTTAGTTTGAGATATTTTTGATGTGATATGTGATAAATTCATAAAATGAAAAGAGGGTAGGACTAGATTCCTAATCAAGAATCATTAACTCTGATGTGATTAAACCCATGCAGGTGAGTCAGTGCCACCCAGAGTGGATAGTATCTTGACATAGAGGATGAAATTCCATGATTCGTGTGTTTAGGATAGTTTATTTCATTGGCCATAGCAGTTTTTGGTTTGAGATATGTAGTGGGTGTGATAATTGTGTGGTGGTTATGTGTAGTGTGGCTGTGGTCATTTGATTTGAGGTGTTTGGCTGGTGGTAGTGCTTGAGGAGTGGCGAGACTCTTGAGAGGTATCTCACATGGTGGTTGTTCAGACCACTCTTTTCATTCTAGGATTGGTTTTGGATTTTCTAGGAGGAGAATCATTTGATAGGTATCTGATGTAATGGTCTATTTCACCCTGGTAAGTTACTTTATCTATTTTTGGTTATTGGAGGTGTTTGGAGGAGGTTCTGGGATTTTTCGAAAGAGTTGCGGGTGCAACAAAGCTGCTGCATGAGTTATACGTTGTGTAACTGTATTACACAATGTGAAAGTTGGTTTCATGACTTCTCTAAGGCTTGTTCATGATGTGAAATGATTTAGGGTCTGAAAAATAAAATAAATTAAAAGGTTTTTTTTTTGGCAAAAGTCGATGATAGGGCATTACATGGTGTGAAAGGGTATTACACGTCGTGTAATACCCCGCTACTGTAACTTTTAAGAGTTTTTTCAGTCGCTCAGGTTGTCAAACCCTACGACTACAATGACCCTTCCTCAACCCCAGGTGACTTGGTGACCCCTCTTCATCATTTTTAGTATTCCTACTCCTAGGACTGATTCCTAGCTTCCCTCCTTCGATCTGTAGTGATCCATCTTCGATCTAAGGTGTGTTCTTCCTCCGTTCTTGTGGTTTCCTCAAGTTTGGTCCCTTTCCCCCTTCTTTTTATTCATTCCATGTGATAGAGGATGATATATCTTGGTTCTAAATGGTATTCTCATTGGGTTTTTTTGGTGATGTGGGGATGCAACATCCTAGGATGGATGTAGATCTTGTAGGATAGGTGATCGTTGATCCATTTCATGGAACATTCTTGTGCAAGGATCATTAACACCCTTTCGGGGTAGGATTTTCTTTTTTTTTTCTCTTCATTTGTGCATCAGGTGGGATGAATCTACTTTTTCCCCTATGAATCATGGTTTTTCCAGGATAATCAAAGATAATAATCAGTTAAATGAAATTGAAAGGGGTAGAGGGATTTGTTTCGCATTCCTTTTCTGTTTTGATATTAATATTGTTATATTGTGATTATACAGGCTAAACACCCCCATGAAAATTAAGTTCATTGGTGTCTTTACTTACACTGGGTATGTGTGTTGTGGTTGTTTCTTGATCAAAATTGTTTGGTGTCACCTAAAAATAGAAATTATTTAATCACATATATATAGCTAATGAATGGATGACCCAGGATCATACAGTTTTGTGATATCCCTTGAGTTAAAAAAGTGTAATTAAATAAGGGTTTCGTTGTCAAATCTGGAATTATATTTTGCCTTAGTATATGGGGTGATGTGATGTGTGGGTTTTCTCTGGTTTTTGTTGTATTTTGGTTTTGAATCCCTTTTGGATGTTGTGGGATGGCTTGGGTGGTGTAACAGAATCTTAGGGTGAGAGATTGATTGATTATGGAATGGATGAGAAGTGTTGTGCAGTAGGGATGCAAAACTAGTTGTGCAGTAATGTGTTATCAGTTTGGGTTGTGAGTTGGGGTTTGGTTTTGTAGGTACGCAGCCTGAGCAGGATGAGTTTGAAGTAGGATAGTAGTGATTGGTATGGGTAATTTTCCTGGGGTTTCTCTATGAGTAACATGTAGAAAGCTTCACCCCATATCTATAGATTGATATATGACATATCATGAATGGGTGTTAAATTCAAAGGAAATTTGAAGTCCCTCTAGTTTATCATGTCTCTTCACCTTCTAAGAACTTTGTTGCCTCTTGTGTGTTGTGATTAGTAGTTTCCCAAGTAGTGATGTAATAAATGAATGACTAATTAATAAACCCTAGAATGCCTTAGGTTTGTTTGGATAAAAGGATGGAAATAGCTAATTAAATTGGTTGGGAAAGTGAATGGGTTTCATGTATTATTATGTGGTATTGTTCATTCAGAGGTAGTAGAAAAGTTGGCAGTGTTATGAGTTGGTGGTTTATCCTAGGTCCCATAGGCTGGGCTAGAGTTTTTGGTATCATATATGTATAAACATGTATTTTTTACTTATGATTTCTTTACGTACCCCACCCTATTTGAGCACTATTTTCTGAACACCCCCATCATCATGGGGGAGGATGTATTTCCCAAATATCCCAGTGGAAGGATGGATGAATGGCCAACCTCTCTTCCCTACTCCCTCTTCTAGATGGTGATAACTTGAGATTAATCAGTCAGGTTGTGGTTTGTGAGGCCCTACTGTGTTTGAGTGAGATGTGCTTTCCTAGGTGTCTTCAAGATGAAATGTGTTGTGCTTTCCTAGGTTTCTTTGAGATGAGATGTGTTGTGATTTCATAGATGTCTTCGGGATTTGATGTGGTTTGTTTCCCAAGTGTCAGCAGGTGGGATGTGATGTGGTCTGTGGACCAGGTGTCTGCGGGTGGGATGTGATGTGGTTTGTGGCCTAGGTGTCTGCGGGTTGGATGTGATGTGATTTGTGGCCCAGGTGTCTGTGAATAGGATGAGAAGTGGTTTGTGGATCGGGTCTGTGCGAGTGAGTTGTGACATAATACTTATGGAAGATGCATGAGTTAGAGGATTTTTTTCATTAGTAAATAGCATATAATCCATGGGATGTGGTGTAGGCTACCCTATCATTTATTTGCATTATATTACATTACTTTACTTGCGTTATTTGGGGAGCATGTCTTGGTGAGGTTGGGATGGTTAGTATACCTCTTAGGTGTTGTTTGGTTCTATTGTTTTCTCACAGAGGTATTAGTATACTTCTTTCACATGTGCATTAGAGACTTTGGTTTTCTTACTAAGTATACCTATATGCTCACCATACATATATAATTTTTTTAGGTTTCTAGGAAGATTTCACAGACTGTGCTAGACCCTACTAGCTTGGATCTTGACAGTTGTTGTTTAACTGGTTAGCTTTACTTTTGGTATTTACTTTGGAGAATTTTGTACTTGTAATAGTTATACTTTATTCATGCATGTGGAATATTTTTTGTATTTTTTTATATATAGGTCATGGATTTGTTTTGGGGATGAACCATATTATCTTCTGATATTGTTTCCTACAAAGGGTAATGCCTCCCATTTTGTGAGATTTGTATACCCTCATTGCTAGTCGCCAACCCGGGGCCTACTAGAGACGAGGCTCAGGGGTTATTGTCTCTTTTTGTTCATTTCAATCCTAGAAGGTGCATCTTTTGTGGGAGGGTTCATGACATAATGATATTAGAACTGATGGTTAAGATATTTGATGGAGTTTGGGGTTAGTCACAATGAGGATTGCATGGGTTGGTAGGGAAACAGTGTTAGGTGATCTTGGTGTTTGACATAGGCAAGGGAAGACTCACTAGGACATAGGATTTTAGGGCCCTCTGTGATCTAATGCAATTACTATGAGCCTACCAAATGACTAAGTGAGGCTACACCGCTTTCAGGGTAGAGACCCTTATAAAGGTACATGCATCATAATGACTTGTGTTCTTGTTTTAATTGGGTTGTTTAGGGAAAGTTGAAATGAATAATAAAATAAGATAATGAGTTAAAATAAACTTAAATAAAAATTCTATACTACTTAGGATTAGGAACTCCTTGTTTACTTTTTAGCTATGGCTCCTTGTCATTGTTCGCATGTGGATCAGGCAATTGAGGTTTAGTGGTCTGATCTGATTTATCGAAGGAGGTTTGATCTAGTTGAGGAGGATGACTAGTGGTAGAGGACATTATGTGCTTTCCAGCAGTAGGATTTGGGAAAGTATGAGGGAAAGTTTTCAGACATGGAGATGTAAGGAAAGCTTGAGGAGCTTGAGATCACCTTTAATTTTATCTGGGCCCCAACAGAGTACTGGTTTCCTTTGGATGTCATCCAGATTTGGGGTGCTACATGTTAGTGGTGGACACTTTATCTAGGGGAGAGGAAGGAATTAGAAGTTTTGTGGGTCGACTTTGAGAAAGAATTTTGAGTATAGTTCCTTTCATCAACCATGAATGCAGAGAAGAGGTAGGAGATACTCTCCCTTCAGTAGGGGAGTATATCAGTGCGAGAGCTTGGGATCATGTTCAAGGACCTCCTTCTTTTTTCACCAAATCTATTTTTGGATGAAGAGTCTCATGCGAGATGTATTGAGGAGGCGCTCTTTCCTTCAATCTAGTATTCAGTTACTCCGTTCACATTGCCAACATACTTATCGGTTCAAAATAAGGAATATGTGATTGAGAAAAAGCACTCATGAGAAGGTCTACCATGAGACGGGATCCATCAAGGTTATTTGAGAAGTAGGTTTGACAGCAGTAGGTCATAACCACTAGGGCCTTCGAGTTTTTGACTAGTAGGGAGACGACCTCAGAATCCTCCTTTCTAGAATTCTGGTGCAAGTTGTTCATGTACTCTTCCTGTGGGCTTGGGTCTAAGGTGTTTCTGTTTTAGATTTTGTGGCCATATTTAGAACTAGTTCCCAGCAGCTATTCGAGCTCAGTAATGTGGATGTGGACAAGTTCAGTTCCATCCTTAGCAGTAGTTACCGGTAAGACCGTTTCAGCAGCATGAACAATAGTCTTTTTATCCATCAAGGGGAAATGGAGCAGGCATAGGACGAACTTAGGATTTTACTCATATTCAAGGGACTCAAACTGGGAATTTTTATAGAGGTGGTTGTTAGAATAGAGGTAGAAGATTCAGGGATGTTCAGTTGCACGTAGCAAAGGTGGAGGTTTCAGTAGGGCCAAAGATTGTTAGAGGTATGATCAGTTTGTTTAGTACCATTTCTTGTGTTTTGTTTGATTCAAGATATTTGCACTATTTTGTTTTACCCGCTCTAGCCTGAGCTATGGGACTAGAATTATAGAGGCTTCTTGTGCCCCTAGTGTTGATTAAACCATTTGAGGCTAGACCAGCTTATTTGATGTGTGCCAAAGATGTAGACTGAGGATGGGACCAAATCAGTCCCACTGGGATCTATTCTTGCTAAAAAAAACCATATGATTTTATTCTCAACATCGAATGGTTTTATTTTAGATATTACATTATAGAATATTTTCGGAGGAGATTCATGTTTTCATACCTGGATGGTCAGTGTGCAATTTTCATTGGACATCCGATTTTTTAGATGGGTAGTTAGTCTGTGGAACCCCTTCTCTCCTTGTTAACTGAGCTGTCAGTGGAATCAATAGACATTGGGGTGGTTAGGGTTACAAGGGCCATTAGGGAGTTCCTTTATGTTTTCATCAAGGAGGTTATGATGTGATCCCTTTTACATGTTTTTTAATTCGGGATAGACTTATAGCCCGGTGCTTCTCCGATTCTGATGACCCCTTATTAGATGGTACATTTTAAGATACCAGAGATGAGGATTCATATAGATGATATGATGAATAAGGGTTTTATCTGGCCCAATGTGAAGAGGGTGGGATGGTTTAGTGGTGGTTATGTGAAGTGTGGTTGTGGTCATTTTATTTGACATGTTTGGCCGGTGGTAGTGCTTGAGGAGTGGTGAGACTCTTGATAGGTATCTCACATGGTGGTTGTTCAGACCCTTTTTTCATTCCAATCTTAGTTTTGGATTCTCAAGGATAATCATTTGAGAGGTATCTGATCTAATGGTATGTGTCCCCCCAGTCTATTACATTATTAGTTTTTGGTTGTTGTATGTAGTCAGAAGAGGTTTTGGGAGTTTTCACAGGGGCTGGGGGTGCAACAAAGCTGATGGAGGAGTTACACATTGTGTAAATATATTACACGACATGAAAGTTGGTTTCACATCCTCTCCAAGGCTGGTTCATGATGTGAAATGTTTTGGGGTCTGAAAAATAAAATAAATCGAAAGGTGATGGTTTTTTCAGTGGAAGTCGACCATAAGGATTGTACGACATGAAAGGGTATTACTCGTCATGTAATACCTCACTACTGTAACTTTTATTTGTTTTTATAGCCACTCAGGTTGTCAAAACCTGTGGCTACAACAACCCTTATTCAACCCAAAGAAACTTGATGACCCTTCTTCAACATTTTTAGGATTCCTATACCAAGGATTGATTCCAATATTCCCTCCTTCTATTCGTGACGATCCATCTTCGATCTAAGGTGTGTTCTTCCTACGTTCTTGCGCTTTCTTCCAATTTGGTCTATTTCCCCTTCCCATTTCTTCTTTCCATGTGGAGGATGATATTTCATGCTTCTAAATGGGATTCTATTCAGTTTTTTTTAGTACAGTGGTGTCGCGACATCATCAGATGGATGAAAATATTACAGGAGAGGTGATTGGAGATCCATTGTGTGGCTCGTTCTTGTGCAAGGATCATTGACACCCATTCAAGGTAGGATTTCTTTTATTTCTCTTAATTTGTGCATCATGTGGGAGTGATCTAATTTTTTTCACATATGGATCATGGTTGTGCTAGGATAATCAAATATAAGAATAAGTTAAATAAAATTGAAAGGGGTAGAGGGATTTGTTTCACATTCCCTTGTAGTTTTGATATTATGATTTTTATATTTGGATTATATGGGCTAAACGCCCCATTGAAAATTGTGGTCAATAGCTTCTTAGATTGCACTGGGTACGTCTGTTGTGGTTGCTTCTTGATCAATATAGTTTGGTATCATCTAAAAATGGAAATTGGTTAATCACGTACATCTGTCTAATGAATGGATACCCCAGGATCAAACAGTTTTGTGATAACCACAAAATTTAACAAGTGGAATTAAATAAGGGATGCCTTGTTAAATATGGAATTTTTTTTTCCTTGGCACATGGGGTGATGTGATGTGTGGTATTTCTCTAGTTTGTGCTATAGTTTGGTTGTGAAGCCAGATTGTATGTTGTGGGATAACTCGTGTGGTGTGATGAAATCTTAGGTTGAGAGATTGATTGATTGTGGAATGAATGAGATGTGTTGTGTAGTGGTGTTGTGAAACTGGTTGTGTGATAATGTGTTATTATTTTGGGTTTTAAGTTAGGGTTTGGTTTTGTTGGTAAGGAAATATGAAGCCCGTTTAGTTTATTAGGGCTCTTCACCTTTTGAGAACTTTGATTCTTGTTGTGTGTTGTGATTATGTGTTTCCAATGTAGTGATGGAATAAATGAATGATTGATTAATAAAGACTGGAATTGATTTGGTTGGTTTATCTAAAAGGATGGAAATACTTAATTAAATTGGTTGGAAATGTGAATGGGTTTCATGGCTTATTCTGTGGTATTTTTCATTTAGAGGTAGTATCAATCTTGGCAGTGTTATGAGTTGGTAGTTTGTCTGAGGACCCAGATGTTGGGCTTGAGTTTTTGGTATCATATATGTATATACTTGTATTTTTCCTTGTGATTTATACACAAACCCCACTATAATTGATCATTGTGTGCCGAACACCCCCATCATCATAGAGTAGGGTGTCCTTCCCAAACATCATGGTGGGAGGATAGTTGGTTGGCCACCCGCTCTTCCCTACTCCCTCTTCCAAGTGGTGATAGCCCAATATTCTTCAGGCAAGTTGTTGTTTGTGAGGCCCATGTGTCTTCGGGTGAGTTTTTCTTTCCAATATGTCTTCGAGATGAGATGTGTTATTCTTTCCCAAGTGTCTTTATGATGATATGTATTTTTCTTTCCTATCTATCTTTGGGATGTGATGTGGTTTGTGGCCTAGGTGTCTGTGGGCGGGATGTGATGTGGTTTATGGCCTAGGTTTCTACGGGAAAGATGTGATGTGGTTTGTGGACCAGGTTTCTATGGGAAGGTTGTGATGTGGTTTGTGGCCCATGTGTATGTGGGTGGGATGTGATGTAGTTTTTGGCCCATGTGTCTACGGGTAAGATGGGATGTGGTTTGTGGCCTAGGCGTGTGTGGGTGGGTTGTGACGTGGTACTTTCAAAAGAGGTGGGAGCACGGGGATGTTTTCCATTAGGAAAGAGAATATAATCAGTGGGAAGTGGTGTAGGGTACCCTATCATCGATGTGAATTATATTACATTACTTGACTTGCGTTATTCGGTGATCATTTCTTGGTGAGTTTGGGATGATTAGTATATTTGTTAGGTGTTGTTTGGTTCTACTATTTTCTCACAAGGGCGTTCGTTTTCTTTTTTCACATGTGCATGGGAGAATTTGGTTTTCCTACTGAGTATGCCTGTATGATCACCCTATGTATATAAAATTGTTTTCAGGTTTCCAAGAAGATTTTGCAGACCAAGCTAGACCCTACTAGCTCAGATCTTGATAGTTGTTGTGTCGCTAGT
Source organism: Viscum album (assembly GCA_963277665.1). NCBI lineage: Eukaryota > Viridiplantae > Streptophyta > Magnoliopsida > Santalales > Viscaceae > Viscum > Viscum album. The sequence continues at coordinate 1,070,073,172 of OY728127.1, read as the reverse complement.
TAGCTTTACTTTTGGTATTTACTTTGGTTACTTTTGTACTTGTAATAGTTCTACTTTATGCATGCACGTGGGATGGTTTTTGGCTGTCATTATATATAGATATTGGATTTGTTTTGGGGATGAACTATCTTATCTCTCGATTTGGTTTCCTATGAAGGGTAATGCCTCCCATTTTTTGAGATTTGTATACACTTGGTGCTAGTCTCCAACCCTGGGCCTACTAGTGGTGGGACTCAAGGGTCATTATCTCCCTTTCTTCATTGCTGGCCTAGGAGGGGAATATTTGGAAAGAGGGGGTTGTGACAAGTATAATGGCCTTATGGATTAACATGTGATAAAGACAGGGCTTGATGACCCTATGGCCTGACCCGAGGCTCATTGGCCTTATGGTTACTCAGAGATATCACTACTACAAAATAGACATTCAACAATGCAAGTCTTTATCAGTGTTAGTGAAAAACACTGGTAAAGGTTTCATTTATCAATTATAAAACAAGTGATGATAAATAGTACATTTTAGCAGTGCTTTTTTTAGTGTGGATAAATAGTACCCTTTATTAGCCCTTTTTTAGCATTGATAAAGGGTAACTTTTATCAATGCTTTTATATAGTGTTGATAAAAGGTATCATTTATTAGTGCTTTGTTTTTAGTGCCAATAAAGGGTACCCCTTATCAATGCTTTGTGTTTAGAACTAATAAATAGATCGTTTATTATCATTTTTTATCAATGATAAAGCAAGTGAATAAAATGAAATAATTAAATAAATAAAAAATAAAAATGAGTTTATTAAAAAAGTAATAAATTTTTTATTAATTACATAATTCTTAAAAAATAAATAAATTGATTAAACTATATATAAATTATAAATACTAATAAATAGTTTATATTAAATATATAGATATATGTAAAATGAAAATTAAACAAATAAAAATTAAAAATAATTAAATGAAGAAAAATACTAAACATTTTATTAATTAAATAATTATTGATAATATTAATAAATATTATATATTAAATATATATATATATATATATATATATGATTGTATATAAATATAATATATATAATAAAAAATATTTATGATTTACATTAAATAGGCATATATTTATAGTCAAAAAATGGTTTATAATTAAAAATTAATATGAATTAAAAATACAAACTAATTGTATCGAGTAATGAACATAATTAAATACCGTTTGATTTTTCAATTTAACATATATCAAACGTGTGTTATATTGATTTCAAAAATATATACATAATAAATTTTTTTTAAATACAACACTCACACACAAATATTTACGTAATTAATGAAATCTTATATAAAAACACATACACCTAATATTTATGTAATTTATTCAAATTTTAGTATCCATTTTAGAATTTCATTATAACATGACACATTTAATATGTTATGTCTTTAATAAATAAATTTTATTTATTTAATTTTAATTTTATTACAAATAGGTATTAATTGATTTTTAATATTTTTCATTTTTCATTTTTTATTTTTTTGGGAATTTAAACATTCTATATTATTTATTTATATTTATTTAGTTACTATGTTTTAATATTTTCAATATGTGATCATATTTATTTCATTATATATCCATATTTTTTTAATAATTTTTATTTATGTAATAAAACTTATCCATTTTTTCAATATTTTTGAGTGTACTTATTTTTAATTATTCAATTTCACTGATTTTAAACAAACATGCGTTTAAGATTATATATTCATTAATAATGTTAAAAGTATATTAGTGAATATTTTTAAATAAATATATTTATAATTATATATTTACTATATTTATAAATTTATATATCTATAATTATAAATAAATAAATATTATTTTTTAAAAGGTGTTTATATAATTATAAATAAATAATTAAAAATTATAATAATTTTTTTAATTTAATGAATATATTTAATATATTAATATTAATATTAATATTTATATATATTTAATATATATATATATATATAATTATATAAATATATAAATATTATTTTTTACAAAGTGTTTAGATAATTAAAGAATTAAAGAATTATAAAATTATAATAAATATATCTAAATAATGAATATATTTAAGATATTTATATTTATATTTATTTATTAAATATATATATAATTATATAAATATATATAATGATATAAATATATTTATAATTATGAATAAATAATTATAATTATTTTAAAAGTATATATATAATTATAAATAAATAGTTATATATTTAAATAATTATAAAATTTTAATAAATAAACATATAATTATATAGACATATTTAAAGTTTTTTTATTTATAATTTGAATTATAAATCTTTTATCAGTTCTGAAGTCTTAACTCTAATAAAGATGAAGTTTTATCAGAGCTAAAATAATGCGGATAAAATGAATCTTTATCAACGTTAAAACTTTAGCAATGATAAAAATAAATTTTATCAGTGCTTTTTTATAAGTGCTAATAAAATTGTTCTCGATATATTTAATAACCCTAAACGTGATTGAATCTGTCATGATTTCTCAAGAAACCCACGAAAGCCACCTCCCACCATCACCCCTCCTAGGAGAATCTATCTCTAATCAAGTCTCGAATTAATCCGAGGGTTAAATTCCAGGCTCCAACGAATCCAGGCTTTCATGCGCGATGTCTCTATTTCTCTCAAATGAATCAACGCTTTTGTCCAAGGTATCTTAATTTTTATCCTTATCCTAACCCATTTTTCTTGTTTAGAGATATCTTTTTGTATTTTTTTCATTATCTCTTTTTATTCATCATCCATCGCTACTTTCATGCTTGAATGATTTGTTTCTGCATGCCTCTTCATTGTGATTGTTTCCATTGCAAATACCACATATATTTCTAATCATTTCAACTATAATCAAGTTTAACATATCTGTGTTCAATGTATATGGATGTTTCTTCATCTGATACATTTTCCACCTAAAAATATCCTTCTGTTGTACCTTTAGAATTCATAAATTGTACAAAATATCCATTGTACTATGTAAAAATTTATTATAGTAATGCAATCACTCATAAAACATGGTTTATTAATTGGAACCACATGTTTTCTAGTTTTTCCATAACTATAAGCATGAAGTTTTCAAGTGAATGTATCAATTGGGTGACCTTTATTTGGGAAAAAACTAGTTATACACTTTCTACCGGCCACAATGGATGTAGTGTAGGGTCCTTCATAAGTTTTCATCAACTAGTTAGTCAATAATTTACATTTGAAACCTGAAGTGAACTTGAAAAAAGTTTTAGCACAATAATTATATTAAAAAATATATGGTATATTTTCATTTTTATGTAGATATATCTAGAAGATTAAATGATATGAGGATTTCCATTCCCCTGGATAGAGTTAGTTCACCATAAGAATCCTCTATGGAATATTGTGGGGTATTATCATTCTTTTTTACTTTTTGAGAGGACACTGATTGTATTGATTTCAGATTCTCCATTTTTATAGAAATATCAAACCAGTTCATATTTATAATGAATTTTTCATTCTCTTATATTTTTATTTTGACTTCATGAGATATTCTTATCTCTCTAATTTTAGCTACCAGCATTTCTCTGTTCTCTGTGAGTAGATGTTAAATATCTTTAAATTTTTTTTTTCTGTAATCTCTAGTTGAGAATCTTTGATAACAATTACTTATTTTAATTTTCGGTTTTTGTCCTCAAGTCCTTTCTTTTCATCTTCCCTTTATTGAATTTTAGTGAAACACAAATTTTTAAAATTGTTGCATTATTATTTGAATTCCAAAATCATTTTGTTTACTTGTCCTACTTGTTTGGAGAGATTAAAATATATTTATACTCTTTCTTTTAAAATATTCTCTATTCATTTATTTTCAACATCATAGTAAGTGATATCCTCATAAATATTTCTATGAATTCCAAAAATATTAGTGACTAATTCAATGGAAATGTTCTTTAGGGTATTCATCAAATAAGTTTGATAATATTCATATTATTCCATATAAATTTATTTATTTAAATTTCCATTTAAACATAAATTTGTAACATCCATTTAATGAACAGACAAATGATTTATCGAATTTAAAGAAAAATAATACCCTTATTATTGTAATATGAATTAAATGAGTATGAGTATCATAATATCCAATCCATTACATTTTTTGAAACCTTTTATTACTAATATAACTTCAAAAATATGAATGTTATCTTTGGAGTCATACATGCTTCTAAATACACATTTACAACCAATATGATTTGAATATTTTAGAAAATTTTTAAAGATTCAAGTATTATTTCTTATAATAGAATCTATTTCATTATTAAATGATTCTTTCTAGAACGCAACATATTTTGAAGATAATTCTTCTTTATATAACTTGATATTATCATCTATGGTCAGTACCATAAGATATTTTTTCATAATATTATTATGTTGATCACTATCAATAAGGAAAATAATGGATTTTAAATATATGAATTCATGATATAGATGTTTTGTTTTCTAGGACATGTAATCCATTTAGCTATAACTCAAGAATCATCTTTATTCTCTATCATTATATATTAACTAGATATAACACTAGTTTTATAGTTATGATGTATAATTTTATTTTAATTATATTTATAACATTTATTCTTAAAAAAGTATAGAACTCTAGATTCAAAAATGGAATTAGCTTCTATTTTCATTATTCTATATGATTTATTATTATTTTCCATAGTAAAAAACATAATTAGTTGTTTTATTTTTACTTTTAGTTATTTAAGGAATATAAACTATAAAAAATGATAATTAGACCTATTATTTAAGATAAGAAAGGTTTGTTTTCATCCTCATCAACTTCATCTTCTATACTGTTATTATTTTAATTTGTTGCTTGAGACTCATCCCCCATCTCTTTTATATTGGTTGAAATACTCTTAGTAGTAGTCATCCAAAATGATCACCAATACCTACTATGGGATGGATTTTTTTTAGAGTAGTTCAAGAAACAAATGTTGTTGTCCACAAGAGATGGGGGATGAGTCTCAAGTAACAAAATTAAATAATAATTGTTTAGGAGATGAAGTTGATGAAGATGGTAATTGTCTATAAATTTCACCTCTAAATGAATTCAGAGGATAAATCCTACCATAGTGGAGTAATTATTTTATTAAATTAAATTACCCATTTTTTTTAAAGCATACTGAAATTATTTGAAAAAATCAAAAGTTGGGTTCCCCTTATTAGAATTATATATAACTTTCACCTTTGATCATGAATATCTTATGTGTATATAATTATTTATGGTAAAAACTAAATATTTTATGAACATAATATGATGGATATGAATCAAAAATGGATGCATGATAATCTTTTGAAAAAATATTTTGAAGATGTAGTTAAAGAGTTCATCATGTTTTCAATAGAGCATGCATACGACCCTTCTCAAATACATTCTTTGTGTTTATGATGTTTTTATTCAAGACAAATTAGTTCAAAAGAGTTGAAAAAACATTTTATTTGTCATAAAATGGATCATATCTATAAACAATGGACTAAACATGAGGAAAAACTGAACATGAACACTAATTCAGATAATACTATGGTTTATGGATGATTTGATATGAATACCAGTGTTAATGATGTTGGAGATCACATGGAAGAAATGAAAATGGTGATTGAAGATGGCCTTCTTTATTTCCCAAATTTGTTTGAGAAGTTAGATAGTTGTGCCTAGAAGCCATTTTATATTGGTTGTTCTTAACATAAAACACTATCAGTTGTATTGAAGTTATATAATTTGAAAGCTGGCAGCGGATGCAGTGACACCAGATCTACATAACTACTTAGTCTCCTAAATGATAAGATACTAGAAGAAAATGAACTACCATGTTTAATATATGATGATAAATGAATTCTATATTCAATGGGGATGATCTATAAAAAATATATGTTTGTACAAATGATTTCATACTGTTTTTCAAGGAGCATTAATCACTCATAAAACCCCCTAAGTGTGGCGTAGATCGATACAAAAAAAATGAATAGAATCATTTGAAATTTGTACGGTACTTTCCTATCATTACATGGTTTAAAAGACTATATGGATGTCAGGAAACTATAATATAATTAACATGTCATGCAGATACAAGAATTAAAGATTGTAACCTACGTCATCCAGCAGATTCTCCTTAGTAGAATAAAATTTATTTTGAGTATCCTAAATTTATAAATGATCCAAGAAACTTTTATATTACATTATATATAGATGGAATAAATCATTTTTCATAGAGTAGTATTCACATTTCATGGCCCGTTATGTTGGTAAATTATAACTTTCCTCCATGGTTATGCATAAATCCCAAATACATTATGATATCTCTTCTTATATCTGGACAAAATCAACCTGGTAATGATATTGATGTCTCTTTGGATCCATTGATGATTTGAAATTGATGTGGGATAAATGTGCTTTAATTTATGATGCTCATACAAGTAAATAATTCACATTGAGGTTCATGTTGTACTAGATGATAAATAACTTCCTCACTTATGAAAATTTATCAAGCTATAGAGTTAAAGGAATTTTGGGGTGTCCCATTTGTGAAAAATGAACACACTCAGTTTGGTTGAAACATTCCTCAAAGAATGAGTTTTTAGGTCATCAATTTTTTTTACCTCAATGACATAAATAATGATCCTAGATGACAACATTCAATGGGAATATCAAACAAGGTACAACACTATCTCCACCAACGGGTGATCAACTATTCGATAAAGTAAAAGATATTGACCCTGCTTTTTGTAAAAAAAATTCAAAAATCTTTACGAAATCAGGTTGGAAAAAGAGATCAATTTAATTTGAATTACCCTATTGGAATTGATTTTATGTTAGATATTTTATTGATGTCATGCATATAGAAAAAAATTTACTTGACAGTGTTATGTTCATATTACTATATGTTTTGGAAGAAACAAAGGATGGCATCAAAGATAGGTTGGACATGATTGAAATAAGGATAAGGGAAGAGTTGGCACCAATAAAGGGTAAAGGGAAGACTTTTCTTCCTCCAACAGCTTACACTCTATCCAAATATGAAAAATTACAATTTTTTTCATTAATAGTGTTAACGTTCCAGAGGGGTATTCAACAAATATCAACAATGTCATGCTAATGACTAGTTTAAAGTTACGGGGAATAAAATCACGTGACTATCATGTTTTGATGCAAGATTTGAGGAATATTTCTTTTTGTTGCATTCTATATCAAAATGTATGGAATACATTAACCACACTCTACTTATTTTTCTTAGTCATATGCAGTAAATTTGTAGATAGGATGAAGTTTCTAATCATGAATATGTAGGGTGTGGTCATATTATGTGAATTAGAGATGTTCTTCCCACAATCATTCTTTGATATAATGGCCCACATGATGGTTCACTTAGTTAGAGAGATTAAACTATGTGGTCTTGTACATTATAGATAGATTTACACCCATTGAATGGTATATTAATATTTTGAAAGTGTATGTCAAGAATTGAAGTTGGCGAGAAGGTTGTATTGAAAAATGATATATTGTTAAATAAGTTGTTGAATTCTATGCCGATTACCTATCAGATGTTAACATCATCAGTCTCCCAAATTACCATCATAGTGTATGTCTTATGATTGAAGGGATTTAAGAAAGATATCTTGTTATAATTACTTTGATAGGTATGGAGAAAGAGAACCTTTACATTTTATATAATAGTGAAGATGTTGATCCATACATTGAATCCCACAAATAAATTCTTAGATATTTGAATCCATCAAGGGATGAAGGATGGATATCAAATACACAAACTCAATAGTTTATATGAAAATTTTGAGATCAAATTTATAATTAGTTATCTGAAAATTCAAATTCAATTACCAAATAACTCTGATGGATAACTAGGGGACTGAATGAAAATGTTATATCTTACATTGTATTTGTGGTCAATGGTTTTATGTTTTGTAAAAAAGAACATGACGACTGAACTATGATGAAAAATAATGGCGTTACACTTATAGAGTAAGTGATGCACATATCTGTTTCTAGGGATAAAAATTCAATTTAGTAAAATATGTCATATTTTGACATTATCAAACAGATATATGAGTTGGATTATACATCATTTCAAGTGCTAATTTTCCATTACAATGGGTTGACAATATGAGTGCGGTGAAAGTTTATGAAATAGCCTTCATGAAGGTGATTTTTTGTGTTTAAGGGGGAAAATATGTTTCATTTGTAAATGAATCACAAATAGTGCAAGAATTTTATGTCTCATATCCAGTAAACAAGAATTGGTCGATTGTCCTATAGGTGATTAAAATAAATTCCAGGTCAGATGAAAATTCAATCAAGGATGACCCTTTCATTAGGAGATCATAATTAGTTCATGTCAGTCCTAATGTGGACAATGTCTTATATGTTAGATGGGATTTGAATTCTCAATAGAGGAACCAAATACCGAAAACCTTAAAAAAAATATATTTCAATGATAAGGTAAAAGTGTTTTTTTAATATACCATGTTTTTCACATAATATTATATATTCTCTACTATATTAACATAATCCAAATTAAATGCTTAACTACTCATGCATACAATGTCTTCAATGCATGATGATGTTAACAATCATAATAAAGAATAGACTATAATGAAAGAAACCCTTTGAGAAGATGTAAAGGTAATGTTACAATATAATTTTTCTATTTTATCAAAAAATTATACATTGAAACGTTGATTTAATTTTCATTATTCCTTGTAGAGTTCGTTTATTTTAGAATATTTTTGTCCATCTTTAATGCCTTTTTACACTAAAAATTCTATATACTTATTCTCCACCAAACCCATTTCTCCCCTTTAGATTTTTCATTTATCACTTTTCTTCAATTTCTCTTCACTTCTCAATCACATAGGTAATCTTGATATTTGTACAGAAAAATCATTGTCTATAGAATTAATGTATTGTTTCATATTTATGTTTAATTTATTTCTTTTTAGTATTAGTCATATATATAATTATTTTATTATATAGGTTAATGCTTTTGTTCGTGTGGGGGTGGTTTGTTCAAATATTCTCATGATCATGAGAGACTGAACATCAAGCCAACAACTGAGATAACAACAACAATTAAATGCATCAAGAATGCATACAACCATCATGAAAAGGTGAATTCCTACTAATTATTTAATTAATTTTGTTATAATTTTACCTATTATTTGAAAGTTAATTTCCTAATAATTTTTATTCAATAATTATTTAGTTTTTTACATATCTTTTGGGAATTCTTAATTTGATTTCAACTATCTAAATCAAGCCACAAAAGAGATAAAATGTTCCTTTCTGCCAAAGTTATCATGCTTTCCATTGTCTTTATTTGTCAAAATGTCAACACCTCATATTGAGTGGATGTTCTTAGATAAAAAAACTTTCTCATTGTTGAAATATAGAGGAGTATAGGAAGCTCAGGTTCCCATTGTGGGTGACTTCTCATGATATAATGGGCACACGAGCTTCCTCTACTTTTCTGGTTATCAACAACGAGAAAGGTTTTCTGGCTATAAACATCGAGTCAATATGCAGTGTTGGATGTTCAACAAATAAAGACAATTAATGTCATCGTAACATTGGAAGTTAATATGTTTTTATACTTTTGGACATGTAGGAATCAACCGCACCTCAATCCAACACATGGTGTGATCGGTATGACTCCAAGTACTTCTTTTTATTTAAAATTGACATTAGTTTTATTAAAAAAGACAACTTTCATAATCAAAATTGAGAAAACATATTAAGATTGTTTTGATACTATATGAAAATTATCCATAATTCATTTGTGAGGTATATGAATTAGCCGCACCTCAATCAGATATATGATGATACAAATCAAAGTGTCTGTTATCAGTTTAAAATTGACATTTTATGTTCAAAAAGTCACTAACTGAAAACTGAGCAAACACACTCATATTTTTTTGATAATTTAGGATAATTATTCAAAGGTAATTTTTGACATTTAAGAATCAGTATCATGTTAAACAGATACACTATGTGATCATTATGATTCAAAATGTGTTTTTCCAATTTAAAATGACATTTTAGTAAAAAAGATAAGTGATGTACTAAAAACTGAGAAAACACGTTCTTATTATTTCTATACTTTAGGAAAATTATTCATAAGTCATTTGAGACGTATAGTAATCATACACATCTTAATCTGATCCACAGTGTGACTGGTATGACTCAAGCGCGTCTTTTTACTTAAAATTGACATCAATTTTAGTAAAAAGGATAACTGGCCTACCCAAATATAAGAAAACACATTCATATTGTTTTTATACTTTAGGAAAATGATCCATAAGTCATTTGTGATGTGTAGGAATTAACCTCACCTCAATCTGATACACTATGTGCCCTGTATGACTCAATGTGTCTGTTATCAATTTAAAATTGACATTTTAGTTCAAAAAGTGTCACTCAATAAAAACCAAGAAAACACACTTATATTTTCTTTTATAATTTAGGGGGAAAATCATAGTTCATTTATTATTTTTAAGAATTGGTCTCATATAAAACTAATACACTATGTGATCAGTATGAGTCGAAGTGTGAGTTTCTAGTTTAAAATGACATTTTAGTAAACATGATAAGTGACTTTCCCAAAACTGAGCAAACACATTAATATTGTTTTTTTACTTTAGGAAAATGATATATAAGTCATTTTATATGTGTAGGAATTAGCTACACCTCCATCCGACACATGGTGTGACTGGTATGACTCTAAGTGCATCATTTTTTTTAAAATTGACATCAATTTTAATAAAAGGGACAACTGACCTACTCCAAATTTAGAAAACACATTATATTTTTTTGATACCTTAGGAAAACAATGCCTAATTCATTTTTGATATATAGGAATCATTAAAACCTCAATCCAATACCTGATGTACATAGTATGACACAATGTGTCCTTTATCAGTTTAAAATTGACATTTTAGTTCAAAAAGTGTTACTCACTGAAAACCGATAAAACATATTCGTATTTTCTTGATAATTTAGGGAAACGATTAATAAGTCATTTTTGACATCTAGGAATCTATATTATGTCAAATAGACACACAATGTGACCAATATTAGCCAAAGTGTGTGTTTCAAGCATAAACTGAAATTTTAGTAAAAAATACATGTGACATACTCAAAACTATGAAAACAAATTCAGATTATTTTGATACTGTAGGAAAATAATACATAAGTCATTTGAGATATGTAGGAATCAGTCGCACCTCAATCTGACTCATGGTGTGATCGATTTGACTCCAATTGTGTCTTTTCAAAAAATAAGTGTCATTTTAGTTTAAAACGTGTATCACATCGCCAAAAATGAGAAAATGAGGCTAGATTGTTTTCTCATCATTTTATCCTTATCATTTTTATCATAAAAATATTTATATTACATCGATTAGTGGAGGATCAATAAACAAATGAAAACCAACCTAAATTTACATAGGGAGGTTCGAAATTGATACCTCCCAAATACCACCATAGGATGAGACCACTAGGCTATGCCCATGGGGATTTATCTTATACTTATTTAATTAATTTTCATAAAGATAATGCTTGAATATGAATAAGAAATGGTGTGATGTGCAAGAATCAACCGAAACTCAATCTGATACACAATTTTTCTAGTATTACTCAAAGTTTAGTTTAAAATTAACATTTTTTTAATTTATTTATTTATATTACTAATAACATAAGAATTTTTTTCTTATACAGGTGCAATATTTTGCTCGTCCAGGGGTACTTTGTTCAGTAGTAACATGATTTGGGGTCAAGATCAAAAGACAAAGGGACATTGAATCTTTTGAATGTATGTAAGAATTTGTACTTATGTAATTGTATAAATCAACGATTGAAATGTCTATAATATAGTTTTTTTCTTGAATTTGTGTTTTCAAATTCATTTCATTTAAATTATGTATCGGTACTTGATTTTGTTGATATCTAGTGGTGTTTTTGGTTATTTGGTGTGTTGTTACAACAGACTACACTGGTGTTACAGTGTGCTATTACAATACACTCAACCGCACCCCTTTATCAATGCTTTTACAAATTCGGATAAAAGTACCCTTTATTAGCACTTTTTTAACACCCCGAGATTTTATGAAAAATATTCCTTCTAATTTCATTGATGTCTTGTCTTGTATGCTACACCAAAAGGAGCTTGTGCTACTCGCATCCATGAATTGGCTTGCATTACACGCAATAGCGACCTTCCCTGATAGCGTGTGTTGTACGCAATACCGAGTTTCACTAAACCACGATATGTTATATAAACTAGCCGTTATGAATAATAATACCCACTTTTTGAAATTTTATAAATTTTATCTTTCTAAATGGACTTCATTTTTGGATTCGGAATATCCAAATTATCCTAGGTTGAATTTTTGGTATTTTTCTGAAAACTTTCAATTTTTGATGAATAGTGAAAACACTGGGTTACTATTTAAAAGGTGACTTTTTATTTAAATAATTATTTATTTTATTTAAATTTATTTATGTCAAAATTGATACATAATACCTATATATGTTCAATATAATTAATTGGAGTCATTTTATAATAAATTTAGATATATAAAAATTTTATTAAACTTTTCACCGTCTTTTACCCACCTCCTAAGAGAATTTGAAAATTTACATTAAACTTAATTTTACCGCTTCTGTGAGTGGAATTTCGAAAATCTGAGAGACACGGTTAATATCAAGGAGTAAAATGTGGTTCAATAAGATAAAAATAATTTTTGGTGAATAGTAACTTTTTACTTTTATTTACCACAGTTAAAAGTAAATTGGGTAATTAAGGGTAAAAATGATATTATTATTACCCTAACACAAGTACTAATTCTATTGGATAAGTGTAATTCGACCAAAAACAACCTTCGGAATAAAATATTACCCTTTAGGTCCACTTGGATTAGATTAGGACACTTATTAATATTTTATTTAAAAAAGAGTTAAAATAGTTAAAATCAAAGTTTAATGACTAAAACATTTTTAATATAGAGTTATACATAATATTAATTCAACTATAAATATTCATTAGAAATATAAAAATATTTCCTACATAATGGTATTTTATTTATAATTTTTAGACATTAAATGATTTAATTTATTAATGACACAATGATGATACAATAATTAACTTATTAATGAAATATTAACATAATTGATGTTATAAATACCTAAATAAATGTAATTTGAGACTTTTTATGAATTATAATAATTTTCTAGGTTAATATGACATGTTAGTATTGATTAAATTAACTTTGTTCGAACTAATAATGTTGTTATGATTTTCACAAAAATCAATTATCAAATAGTGTCAAAATTGACATAAAATAGTTTTTAAAACAAATATTACATTATTAATTGTAATTATATTACTAGAAATCTAAGGTTCAGACAAATAACTTAGATAATGTAATATATATTAATAATGAACCACTTGGGGTTCGTTTTCCTTGTTATAGTAAGTTTATTAACCATATAGTGTAAGAAAACAAGAAGACACAGTAAAGGTTAAATTATTTAACTTAGAGTTAAATCTAAATGATAAGGTTAAAATAGTAACCTAAACTTGTCTAAAAACTATTGGTTGAGAGTATTTTGACCCATCCCCAATTTCACTTTTAAATAATTCATTTAGGAGCTATTATAAATCTAATATGACTTTATTATAAAATAATATTTTAAGTTTTTCCTAAAGTGCCCCTCTCCTCCCTTATAAAAAGGGCACACCTTCCCTCTTCTCTTCACACCCTTTTCAGCCTTGAATCTCGGCCAAAACCTACCCATTTCCCTTCTCATCTTCCCTAGAAACATTATAGAGGTTCTGGTCTCCTCAAAAGACCAACCCTACTGCCTTAAGAGGAGGTTAAGAAGAGGCATGTCAAAGAGGAGGTAATATCCTTTACCGATTATTTCCAATTTATTTATTCTCATACTTTTTCTTCCTTATTTGATTACTCAGAAATTAATAACATCAATATCAATAATATACTGATTTGTTATTATAAATATTAAACAACCCAATTTCATCTTATATCCATCCTACAGAAACGAAATCACCGCGCGTGCGTACATATGGAATATCGTCTCCACGTCGTGGTGTAATCTGTTTTCAACCACCACCTTACTTGGATGGGTATAATGGTGTAAAGAATAACTATATATGATTATTATTAAATCATAATGATTCTATGATATTATATCATCCACTAAAATTCCATTCAATAAATATGGGAAAGATATCATCGCTCGTGCGTACGTACGAATTACCATCTCCATGACGCGATGAGATTCATTTTCCATGTTAACAATTCAAGAATGATTATAAAGTATATATAATAAGTAATCATGAAATATATGAAATAATAATGATACTGGATTTATGTATATATATATATATTTATGTCATCTACTTAATTCCGTTCAAGTCAATAAGGAAAGGAAAACAGCGTTCATGCGTACGTACGACCTACCGTCTCCATGAACGGTGTATTTAATTTCATTCATCTATCTATTATGTATATATATATATATATATAATTAATATATATGATATATAAATCATGATTTAAATTCTGGAAGTAATTAAATCATGATATAAGTAATAATAATATAAAGAACAACAAATCGAAACACGTACGATAAATGAAACGATTTTACCTAAAACGCTGCTTTAACATGGAATTTATAAAAGAACGGGTATTATAAAGTCATAATTGAACCATATATGATATCATAACAATGAATATGATTCTGTAATAAGTCAATAACATTATTTAAATCATTATACAGGAGGTCCGGATACATACGAATCATATCATACATAAGGTAAGGGATAACTATTCCAATATCATTCATATCTGAGATTGTTTATTCGTAAGTATTTACTTGGGTTATATTTTTCATAAATTTCCATAAAACTGTTTTTTTAATAAAGTGTTTAATATTCTTCCATGTATTTTTAAAGTCATGTTTACCCCTCTTTGACTTTTACTTTGTTTTATGGAAGGAATCTTTCTTTTCTTTACCATACGTAGTACTTTTTGACTTTTCCATTAAAAGTACGAGGATAATATTTTTTTAACTTATACGGCAGGAACGGATTTTTACGGTTTTATAACACCTTATTTTCACGAATTTTACTCGACAATATTCCATGGTTATTTTCATTAAAATCCATTTCTTTTAAAATTTCATGGAATTTTGTGAAAAGAAAATGATTTTTAAGAAGAATGGATATTTTCCTCAAGAATTATTTTCAAGTGTTTTATCAAAACCACTTTCCATCTAAGATGACATTATTTCATATGTGTATGTTTCAAGTATAATGTCTCTATGATTTACATGGTTTCACTTTTCTTATGATGAAATGATATCCATTTGTTTTATATGGATTATGTTATGATGGGATGATGTTTATGAAACACATTTTTATACTTTGGGTTATGATGAATGATTTTAGTTTATGTTGTGGAACAAGTAAGAATTATTTCATTATGAGATGGGTGGGACCTATATATCCCTCCAATTAATTGGGTAAAGATTTATATCTCATGAGATAGACATGGATGGAATGGAAAGTTAATTCGGTTCAGTGATACAGGACTGGATTGATGAGTGAACTCGATTCAGAAAAGGACTTTGTCCACTAAGATGGTCTTGGAAGCAATGTATTGGCTACTATGGAAATCATAACATGTGCTTAATGGTTTCCACAATTACATTTCTTATTCCCATGCTATTTTATCATGATTAATGTTTCTATATGATCGATGCCTTACGTACTGCCATGTTTTATGTCATTGCTCAAGATTTTGATGTTTAAACACAATGTTCATGTTTTTAAGTTAAAATTTATATTGTTTGTTTTATTTTATCCATGCTTACCCTTACTGAGCATTTGATCTCACCCTTTATATGTTTTCTTTTCCCCAGGAAATAAAGAAAGGTTTTAGGTAAGAAAACAAAAGGGGAAGATCTTTGTGGGAGATGTTGAAGATCCTTCACCACAATTAGAATATTATATTCCGAGTTTCCAAAGACACTAAACTATTATGGTCCTTGTGTGTCTGTTTTTGTCATGTATTAAGTATTCCAAAAAATTAATGTAATTTCCATATATGTTATGCTTTGGGGTCTCTACATTTGGTATCAGAGAAAAGGTTTAGTTAACCTTTGGAAACTAGGATGAGAAAACTTTAATGAGATCCCTAGAGATATTTCTAAGGTATGTCTAGGGATGTCCGTAAGGTTAAGTATAAGTATAGGTTATAGTCATAGAATTATGGTAATAATCTTATAATTAACCCTAAGATGTTATATATTGAAGGTACTCCCCCTTTATTATGTTGTTTTCCCTTGCATGATTTTTGCCTCTCACACTATTCTTTTTGGGTTTTAGACGATTGATGGAACCCGAAGGAACCGTGTTGATCAATGTAATGGACAATGCAATGATTGTCCTCCTGAACAACCAAATGTGATGGGATATGGAGTGAAAAATCTTATTTATATAATTACACAAGCTATGAATCATTATGGATTTACAAATGATCTGATAAGGGAACAATATTCTATTGAGTCCTTCATGAGGCAACATCCACCTTCTTTCAATGGGCCTTCTAATCCACTTGTTGCTGAACAATGGATCAGTACCATTGAAAATATATTTTCGATATGTCGTTTTTTGGAACATGATAAAGTCATTCTAGGTGTTTACCATTTACAAGGTGAAGCAGACCAGTGGTGGACTCTAATTAAGAATACAAGGCCCCCAGATGAAATTGAATCCATGGAATGAGATGAGTTCAAGAACTTGTTTTTCAGTAAGTACTTCCCTCGTATTCTTCAAAAAAAGATGGAAATGGAGTTCCTTGAGCTTAAGAAGAAGGATGTTGAATCTGTTGGTATATACGAAGAGAATTTTACAAGACTTGGAAGGTATGAATTTGGTTTTATCATCCAACCTAAAAGTAAAGTTGATCGATTTTTCAGTGGCTTAAAACCAATTTTTCGAAGGGCATTAGCTATAAGAGACTTCAGTAGATATGACGAAATTTTGCATTGTGATATCAAGGTAGAACTGGAAGTTTTTGTAACATATCCATCTCATGGTTTTGACAAGAAATGAAAGATGGAGTTCAAGGAGAAATCTCTGAATAATGGTGAAAAGAAGATGAATGTTTCTTTATGATCAAAGTGTGGAAAGAAGCATGGCAGAGATTGTCTTAAAGGGACTAGAAAATTTTTTCAGTGTGGAAAAGAAGGTCATCGAGCAGCTGAGTGTCAAAGTAATATAAAAAGGGTTTCTAATGATGTGAATAAAGAAAAGACTGCAGAGAACGCACCACCAACACTTCAATGCTTCAAGTGCAAGGAAATGGGGCATTATGCTAATCAATGCCCTAATCCTAGGGTTAATGATGATCAACATGAGAAACCACTTAAGGAAAAGGAAAAAAGGGAAGTCACATGCGATCACTATTTGTGATGTTGAGTATGACAATGATGTTGTGTAATGATTATGTGTTTTTGTAAAGGGATTCCAAAATAATGTTCTGGAATCTCATTTATAGTATTGTGGAACATTGGAATATCTATGTAATGGTTTATTGTGGTTTTAGATAATTATATGGTACCGGTAAGCATGAAAAGTGATAGAAATATTTTTGGAAAGAAGATGATATGCACATAATTAAGGGATAAAAATAAAATTAAATGTTTGATAGTATTCATGATATCATGACTGATATAAGGACAAAGTTATATCATGGTTTGAGTATATAGAATTTTTGGATTTTGGTATGTGGAAAGAGTTAACTCTTGACATAATTCATGTTTTCACTAAGGTTCTATGTTAATTTATGTTTCAAGAGAATACTTGATTGAGGTATTTACATGTTTGGAATGTGACCAACAAGATATATCATATGATATATGCGGGATAAATGATGGTATTCACATGATCGGTAGATGACATTTCTAGTAATTGTTTTCTTTATACTATGAGCTTGGACAAAAGAATTTTAGATAAGCCTAAAGATTGGAATGAATTATGTTGGGCATAAGTTAGTATTGTTTAAGTCTAGAAATTTTTTCAATATTATTGATAGAATGTTATAATAGTATAGTTTAAGAAAAGGGACAACATGCAGAACGGGCGACAACCTGTCGCGTCGGACAAGGCTATGGGAATCGAACCCACATCGGAAGTGCGACAGGCCTTTATCACCTACCACTGGCCTACAGGAAGTCTCTGGTTAGTAGAATCTAGTTTTATTATATTAAGCGGTATGATATATGAAGTATAAGTCCATTTTAGGAACCTTATGTGATTAATCTCACAATAGATGGACTTATGTATATTTAATAACTTATGCTAACCTTTTTGTGATAGGAAAAGATGGTATGACTTATCATTCTATCACATGATATGATAACACTTCATGAATGAAAAATTCATCTTCATTTTTTTAAATAGAGATGAATTGGAAATTTTTCATGGAATGACCAATGATGATATTACACTGAAATCAAGTAAGTATTTCTCCTTATCTAAAAGTTCATCCATGTTAGGGAAATGATCTTAGAAACCAAAAATGTTGTCCTAGTACTCTCAAATCTGATGAATTAGATGGTACCTTAGATCATCACAAATTAATGTCTTTGAGATTGTTGGATTTTTCATAGCCATGTTCTCTACCATTCTCCATCAGAACGTGACGGTTAGATTTTTCTTCCATATCCATATTTTCACCTATATACTCCTATGTGGGAACCCAAGTGATGAGTTACTTTGGGAATCCGTTTTGTTTCTAACATTCCTTTTTAAAATGATGATTTAGTATTCCTTTTTACAATGTGGGTTTCTATAAAAGAAACTTTTGAGTAGTTAACCATTTATAACCCCGAAGAATTTCAAGGGCGAAATTCATTTTAAGGGGGGTAGAATGTGACACCCCGAGATTTTATGAAAAATATTATTTTTAATTTCATTGATGTCTTGTGTTGTACACTACTCCCAAAGGATCTTGCACTACACACATCCCTAACTTTTCCTGCATTACATGAAATCACGACCTTCCATGATAGCGTGTGTTGTACGCAATAATGAGTTTCACTAAACAATGATATGTTATATAAACTAGCCGTTGTGAATAGTAATACCCACTTTTTGAAATTTAATAAATTTTATCTTTCGAAATGTACTTCATTTTTGGATTCTTAACATCCAAATTATCCTAGGGTGAATTTCTGGTATTTTTCTGAAAAATTTCAATTTTTGATGAATAGTGAAAACACTGGGTTACTATTTAAAAAATGACTTTTTATTTAAATAATTATTTATTTTAATTAAATTTATTTTAGGTCAAAATTGATACATAACACATATATAAGTTCAATGTAATTCATTGGATTCATTTTATAATAATTTTAGATATATAAAAATTTTACTGAACTTTTCACCGTCTTTTACCCACCTCCTAGGAGAATTTGAAAATTTACTTTAAACCTAACTTTACCGCTTCTGTGAGTGAAATTTTGAAAATCCAAGAGAAATAGTTAATATCAAGGAGTAAAATGTGGTTCAATAAGATAAAAATAATTTTTGGTGAATAGTAACTTTTTACTTTTATTTACCACGGTTTAAAGTAAATAGGGTAATTAAGGGTAAAAATGATATTATTGTTACATGTCCTAATTCTATTTGATAAGTGTAATTCGACCAAAAACAACCTTAGGAATAAAATACTACCCTTTATGCCCACTTCGATTAGATTAGGACACTTATTATTATTTTATTTAAAGAAGAGTTAAAATAGTTAAAATAAAAGTTTAATGACAAAAACATTTTTAATATAGGTTTATAGATAAGATAAATTCGATTATAAATATTCATTAGAAAGATAAAAAGTTTTTCTATATAATGGTATTTTATTTATAATTTCTGAATGTTAAAAGATTTAATTTATTAATGACACAATGATGATGCAGTAATTACCTTATTAATGAAATATTAACATAATTGATGTTATAAATACCCAATTAAATTTTATTTGAGACTTTTTTTGAATTAAAATAACTTTCTATGTTAATATGACATGTTAGAAATGATTCAATTAACTTTTTTTGAACTAATAATGTTGTTATTATTTTCACAAAAATCAATTATCAAATAGTGTCAAAATTGACATAAAATAGTTTTTAAAACAAATATTATATTATTAATTGATACTATATTCCTAAAAATCTAAGGTTCGTCCAAATAACTTAAATAAGGTTATATATATTAATACTGAACCACTTGGGGTTTGTTTGGATTGTAATAGTAAGTTTATTAACCGTATAGTGTAAGAAAACAAGAAGACACGGTCAAGGTTAAATTATTTAACTTAGAGTTAAATCTAATTGATAAGGTTAAAATAGTAACCTAAACTTGTCTAAAACCTATTGGTTGAGATTATTTAGACCCATACCCACTTTATCTTCGAAATAAATTAATTCGGAGCTATTATAAACAGAATATGACTTTATTATAAAATAATATTTTAAGTTTTTTCTAAAGTGACCCTCTCCTCCCTTATAAAAAAGGAACCCCTTCCCTCTTCTCTTCACACCCATTTGAGCCTTGAAGCTAGGCCAACCCCTGACAATTTACCTTATCATATTCCCTAGAAACATTATAGAGGTTATGTCCTCCTCAAAAGACCAACCCTACTGCCTTAAGAGGAGGTTAATAAGAGGCGTGTCAAAGAAGAGGTAATATCCTTTACCGATTCTTTCCAATTTATTTCTTCTTCTACTTCTTCTTACTTATTTGTTTCATCATAAATTAATAACATCAATATCACTAATATCCTGATATGTTATTATAAATATAAAACAACCCAATTTCATCATCTATCCATCCAACAGAAACGAAATCACTGCGCGTGCGTATGTACGGAATACCGTCTCCACGCCGTGGTGTAATCTATTTTCCACCACCACCTTACTTGGATGGGTATAATGGTGTAAATAATAACTATATATGATTATTATGATTCATAATTATTCTATGATATTATATCATCCACTCCAATTCCATTCAATAAATATGGGAATGATATCATCGCTCGTGCGTACGTACGGATTACCGTCTCCACGACACGATGAGATTCATTTTCCATGTCAACAATTAAAGAATGATTATAAAGTATATATAATAAGTAATCATGAAATATATGAAATAATAATTCTATTGTATTTATGTATATATATATATGTATGTCATCTAATTAATTCCATTCAAGTCAATACGGAAAGGAAAACATCGTTCATGCGTACGTACGACCGTCCGTCTCCATGAACGGTGTATTTCATTTAATTCATCTATCTATTATATATATATATATACATAATATATATGATATATAAATCATCATTTACATTCTGAAAGTAAGTAAACCATTATATAAGTAATAATAATATCAAGAATTACAAATCGAAACATGTATGATAAATGAAATGATTTTACCCAAAACGCTGCTTTAACATGGAATTTATAAAACAATGGGAATTATAAAGTCATAATTGAACCACATATCATATCATAACAATGAATATGATTTTTTAATAATTAAATAACATTATTTAAATCATTATATAGGAGGTCCGGATACATACGAAGCATATCAGACATAAGGTAAGGGATAACTATTCCAATCTCATTCTTATCTGAGATTATTTATTCGTAAGTATTTACTGGGGTTATATTTTTCATCCATGTCCATAAATTTTGTTTCATAAAGTGTTTAATATTCTCTCATGTATGTTTAAAGTCATGTTTACCCCTCTTTGAATTTTACTTTGTTTTATGGAAGGAATCTTTCTTTTGTTTACCAAACGTAGTACTTTTTGACTTTTCCGTTAAAAGTACGAGGAGAATGTTTTTTTAACTTATACGGAACGAACAGATTTTTACAGTTTAATAAAGCCTTATTTTCATGAATTTTACTCTACAATATTTCATGGTTATTTTCATTAAAATACCGTTATTTTACAATTTCATGGAATTTTGTGAAAATAAAATGATTTTTAAGAACAAAGGATATTTTCCTCAAGAACTCTTTTCAAGTGTTTTATCAAAACCATTTTCCATCTAAGATGAAATTATTTCATATGTGTATGTTTCAAGTATAATGTCTCTATGATTTACATGGTTTCACTTTTCTTATGATGAAATGATATCCATTTGTTTTATATGGATTATGTTATGATGGGATGATGTTTATGAAACCCATTTTCATTATTTGGGTTATGATGAATGATTTATGTTTTTGTTGTGGCACAAGTAAGAATGATTTCATTATGAGATGGCTGGGACCTATATCTCCCTACAATGCATTGAGTAAGATTTATATATCATGAGATAGACATCGATGGAACAAAAAGTTAATTCGGTTCAGTGATACAAGACTAGAACGAGGAGTGAACTCGATTCAGAAAGGGACTTTGACCACTAAGATGGTCTTGGAAGCAATACCTTGGCTACTATGGAAATCACAACATGTGATTAATGGTTTCCAAAATTACATGTCTTATTCCCATGATATTTTATCATGATTAATTTTTCATTATGATCTATTCCTTACATACTACCATGTTTTATGTCATTGCTCAAGTTTTTGATGTTTAAACACAATGTTCATGTTTTTAAGTTAAAATGTATATGGTTTGTTTTATTTTCTCAATGCTTACCATTACTGAGCATTTGAGCTCACCATTTATATGTTTTCTTTTCCCCAAGATATAAATAAAGATTTTAGGTAAGAAAACAAAAGGGGAATATCTTTATGGGAGATTTTGAAGAACTTTTACCATGATTAGAAGATTATATTTCGAGTTTCCAAAGACACTAAATTATTACGGTCCTTGTGTGTCTGTTTTTGTTATGTATTAAGTATTCTGCAAAAGTAATGTAATGTCCATGTACGTCAAGCTTTGGGGTCTCTAAAACTTCTATATGAATCTATAAAGGTAATATTTATCATCTTTTCTATAAGAACTGATAAAAGACTAGATCTTTTAATCTCTCTCTGGTAGTCAGCGCTTCTCTAGCGTTGATAAAGACCCATTTTAGCACTGTTATGACCAATTTTAGCACTGTTAAGTGCCTATTTTGTAGTAGGGTATGTGACATGACCTTGTGGTTGGTACATTATCATAAATTATGTTATTATCATTCTTCTGACATAGAGACGAAGCAGTTATGACAATGGTTCATGGAAGTTTGGTTAGCACACAATTGATCAACACATGATTGATTGTTGTTTTCTTGCACATTTATCTATTATCACACACCACTTATATATGTAAACTTATGTTAAGAACACATTGGTGGTATCCTACTGATTTTATACTCATACACTACATGGGAATCCCGATGCATGTGTAGAATTCATGATCAAAGATCTAGAGAAGGGAAGGGGCCTTGCGACAAGTTGTTGAGGAGCTTAGAGTTGAGAGATAGACATGGTACTGGGATGGACTATAAATAGTTGTTTCAACACATTTATTTATTATAATTTCAAGTTATATTGCTTATGATTTTTGAACTATTGCATTGGGGGTATGCTTGATTAATATTGTATGACCAGACATGATATCGGTTATAACATCTATTCATGTTATTTTTCACAACCTTTTTTAGTTCAATTATGTTTATATCAATATATTCTGGTGATGGTTATGTTTACTGAGGGTATAGTATCCTCACATCATTTTAAACAATCATCATTAGTTGGAAGCCTCTTTAATATGAGGAGACATGCATGAGATTATGTGGCACTCTGAACCGGACCAGGTGATTTAGATTACGGTGTGACACATATTCTGGTCATATTTTCATGTTAAATTTAATGATCACAAGTTCATTGATGAAATTTATATCACATGGACAAAAAATTAAATTTATATTTAGATTTTTGTCATGTTTTAAAAGAAAAATTAAATCCCTACTATTAATTATCTCATTAGATGGGTGTGGTGAATTTATTTACAAGAATATATGATTAGTAACAATGCAATAATTTCAATATGAGAGTTTTCTTTACACTGGCCACATGAAATAAATATCATCTCACCACTACACATATTCCATTTAACAGCGTGCAAAAATACTTTTAATAGCACTAAAAAATCGATGTTAATCACAGTGATGATAATGGGGGGCCTTTATCCATGCTAAAAAAAAGTGCTGATAAAGGCTTAGTTAGATGCAATGTGCTGTTAATATAATAACACACCCGGTAAAACCAATAATTTCAAACAATGCTACATACAACCTCCAATTTCAAACAATTCTATATACATTTAATTGACATCATGAATACAAAAATGTCCACCCATGGTATATACAAAAAAGAAAAGTAATATTTACATTTCAAATAATGTTTTATATAATTATATTTAAAATTACCCAACAAACATTTTAAAACAATAATATATCTTCCTTTGATTCATGTGATCCCCTCTCAAAAATGTCTTCCCATGGTATGAGTTTCCCAAAAAATCATATCAACCTGATCAAAAGATTCCACCAATATAAGAAAATAAATATTGTGTAAATAAATATTATGTAAATAATAGTATAAAGAAATAAATAAAACATTAATATGAAAGAATACAATAATAAAACGTCAATATTTAATAAAAAATAAACATTTTGAGTTATACCAGTCACACTGTGCTTCCTATTGAGGTGTGGTTTATTCCTACATGTCACAAATGAGTTATATATCATTGTCTAAAAATATTAAAACAATCCGAATGTGTTTTCCTAGTTTTGAGTATGTCAACTGTTCTTTTACTAAAATTAATATCAATTTTAAATAATGAAACATTTGAAGTTATATCGGTCACATAATTCATCAGATTGAGATGATTTTGATTCCTACCTATCACAAATTTTTTATGGATCATTTTCTTAAAGTATCAAAACAATATTAATGTGTTTCCTCAGTTTCCAGTATGTCAGTGGTGTTTTTACTAAAGTATCATTTCAAACTAGAAACATATATTATGAGTCATACTAGTCGCATTGTGCATCAATTTGACATGATACTACTTCATACATGTCAAATATGACTTATTAATGATTTTCCTAATTTATCAAGATAATCGGAGCTCATTTTCTTGGTTTTCTGTGAGTGTCACATTTTGAACTAAAATGTAAATTTTAAACTGATAACGAACACTTTTAGTCATACCGGTCACACCGTGAATCTTACTGAGGTGTGATTGGTCCTACAAATCAAACATGACTCATGGAATGTTTTCCTAAAGTATCTAAACAATCCAAATGTGTTTTCTTGGTTTTCAGAATGTCACTTGTTCTTTTTTACTTCAATTAATGCCAATTTTAAATAAAAAGAAACACTTAGAGTAATACTGGTCACACCTTTCATCTTATTGAGATTTTTTTACTAAAACACATCAAAAATGACTCGTGTATTTTTTCCTAAAATATTAAAACAATATGAATGTGTTTCCTCATCTTTCAGTATGTCATTTGTTCTTTTTTACTTAAATTAATATCGATTTTAAATAAAAAGACACACCTGGAGTCATACCGGACACACCGTGCGTTGTATTAAGGTTTGGTTGACTCCTACACATCAAAAATTACTCATTGATCATTTTCCTAAAATATCTAAACAATTAAAATGCATTTATTTGGTTTTTAGTACGTCACTTGTTATTTTTACTTAAATTAATATCAATTTTAAATAAAAAGACACACTTGGAGTCATACCGTTCACACCATATGTTGGATTGTGGTGTGGATGATTCCTACACATTAAAAATGACATGTATGTCATTTTCCTAAAGTATCGAAACAATCATAATGCATTTTATCAGTTTTCAGTATGACAATTGTGTTTTTTAAACTAAAATGTCATTTTTAAACTAGAAACATGTATTATGAGTCATATCAGTCAAAACATTCATCATTTTTATGTGAGACTACTTCATACACATAAAAAATTACTTATGAATCACTTTTATAAATTATCAAGACAATCAGAGTTCATTTTCTTGGTTTTTTGTGAGTGACATGTTTTAAACCAAAATGTCAATTTTAAACTGATAACTGACACTTTTAGTCATACTGGTCACACCATGTGTTATATTAAGGTGTGGTTGATTTATACATATCAAAAATGACTCATGAATCATTTAAATAAAGTATAAAAACAATCCTAATATGTTTGCTCTGTTTTCAGTATGTCACTTGTTCTTTTCTACTTAAATTAATGTCATTTTTAAATAAAAAGACACACATGGAGTCACATCTGTCACACAATACATAGTATTTAGGTGAGGTTGACTCCTACACATCAAAAATGACTCATTTATCTTTTTACTAAAATATCAAAACAATCTGAATGTGTTTTCTCAGATTTTAGTATGTCAGTTGTTCTTTTTACTTAAATTAATGTCAATTTTAAATATAAAGACACACTTGGAATTATTCCAGTCACACCGTGCATCATATTTAGGTTTAGTTGACTCCTACACATCAAAAATGAATGATGGATCATTTTTATAAAATATCAAAACAATCTGAATGTGTTTTCTTGGATTTCAGTAGGTCACTTGTTGTTTTTACTTAAATTAATGTCAATTTTAAATAAAAATATGAACTTGGAGTCATACCAGTCACACTGTGCATTATATTGAGTTTAGGATTATTTATACACATCAAAAATTACTTATATGTTGTTTTTTTGTAATATAAAAACAAAAAAAAATTGATTTCTTGGTTTTCAGTATGCCAGTTGTGTTTTTTGAACTAAAATGTCAATTTTAAACTGATAGTGGACAATTTTAGTCATACTGGTCACACCGTGTGTCGGATTGAGGTACGGTTTATTCCAACGTGTAAAAAATGAATCATGGATTGTTTTAATAAATCATCAAAACAATATTAATGTGTTTTCTAATTTATCAGCATGTCTTTTTTTATTTTTTACTTAAATTAATGTCAATTTTAAATAAAAAGACACAATTGGAATCATATAGGTCACACCGTGCATCATATTGAGGTATGGTCGAATCATACACATAAAAAATAACTCATAGATCATTTTCATAAACTATAAAAATATTCCAAATGTGTTTTATCAGTTTTCATTATGTCACTTGTTCTTTTTACTTAAATTAAAGTTAATTTTAAATAAAAAGACACACTTGGAGTCATACCGGTCACACCGTGCATCGTATTGAGGTGAGGTTAAATCATAAGTGGCAAAAATGAATCATGAGTAATTTTAATAAAATATAAAAACAATCAAAATTCATTTTCTTGGTTTTTATTATTTCACTGGTGGGTTTTTACTTAAATTAATGTCAATTTTAAATAAAAAGACACACTTAGAGTCTTATCTGTCACACTGTGCATAGGATTGATGTGTGGCTGATTCATACATGTCCAAAATGAATAATATATCATTTTACTAAAGTATCAAAATAATCCAAATGTGTTTTCTCATTTTTAAGTATGCTAATTGTGTTTTTTGAACTAAAATGTCAATTTTAAACTGGAAACACGCATTATGAGTCACACCGGTTGCATCGTGTGTTAGTTTTACATGATACTACATCATACATGTCATAATGTTTTCATGATGGTTGCACTATATATCATATTGAGGTGTGGTTAATTTATACACGTCAAAAATGATTCATTGATTATTTTCCTAAAGAATCAAAATAATCCAAATATTTTTTCTTGGTTTTCAGTATGTCACTTGTTCTTTTTTACTTAAATTGATTTCAATTTTAAATAAAAAGACATACTTAGAGTCATATCAGCCACACCGTATGTCATATTGAGGTTTTTTTGACTCCTACATGTCAAAAATAACTCATAGATTGTTTTCCTAAAATATATAAATAATATGAATGTTTTTTCTTAGCTTTAAGTATGTTTGATATTATTTTTAACTTAAATTAATTACAATTTTAAATGAAAAGACACACTTGGAGTCATAATGGTCACATTGTACTTTATATTGAGGTAAGGATAACTACTAAACATAGAAAAATGACTCATGGATTATTTTAATAAAATATAAAAACAATATGAATGTGTTTACTCATTTTTTAGGATGTCACTTGTTGTTTTTACTTAAATTAATGCCAATTTTAAATAAAAAGACACACTTAGAGTTATACCAGTCACACCACGCATCTTATTGAGGTGAGGCTAATTCCTACATATAAAAAATGACATATAGATCATTGTAATAACGTATAAAAACAATAAAAATGAATTTTCTTGGTTTTTAGTATGTCAGTTGTGTTTTTTGAACAAAAATTTCAATTTTAAACTAATAACAAACACTTTTAGTCATATTAGTCACTTCAATGACCCACCTTACTCAAGATAAGGGAAGGGACGACAAGGTGCCAATCCCTTCCTTCTTCAATATGAAGGAGAGATAATGACCCCTGAGTCCCACCTTTAACAGGGCCTGAAGTGGCGACTAGAACCAAGGGTATAAAATCTCACAAAAAAAGGAAGGCATTACACGTTTTTTTATGGAAACATGATTGAGAGATAAGATGGTAAACATCCCAAAAATGCCAAAAAAGGTGATGTAAATCCAAAAACGATTCCCATATGCATGTCCAATCATAAATTGTGACAAAAGTAGAACTAAATTACTAAAAAGAGTACTAGAATAAAGGTGACCAAGCATCATCACAACAATTATCTCGACACCCAAGCTAGTAAAGTCCTGAACGGTCCTTAAAGCCCTCCTGGAAACCTGAAAATTAGTTTTACAGATGTAAGGTGAGTATACAATTATACCCAGTACAAAAACTAAATCCACCAGTGCACAAGTCGGAGAACATACGAATGCACCTGTGAGAAAACATTATAACCTCAAATAACATACCAAGGAGTACTAACCATCCTAGAATCACCAATGAACACTTTCCAAATGACACAAGTCAAGTTAAGTAATAGTATAAGCACATCGATATTTAGGTACCCCGCACCACATTCCCATTGGTTAACTGTTCATTCCTAATGGCTAACGTCCTGACACTACCACTCTTCTAAAATGCAATCCCACTGCCATAACTTGATTGCACACAAATGAACATCAACAATACCACACATCACACCTGCAGACACCTGGGCCACAACAACCACTTTTCTCACTGGAAGACACGTGGGCCTCATCCAGAAGACACTTAGGGAAAAAATCATGACCTGCAGACACCTAGGCCCCTCGTATATAACAAACCTACATGAAGGATCTTGGACTGTGGTATGCCTCAAGACATTACATCCCGCCCAGATATGCTCAACCGTTAAGAATCATAATAGGGTGAGAGGATGAAAGTTTGTAACCATCCAACCATCACCAGGATGTTGTGAAAGACACCCTCCCCCATGAAATGGGGGTGTTCATCCCATGGTGATAAAAAAGGGTGGGGTGAGTATAGAAATCACAAGGAACTAAAATTTATATATATAGGTAAGAAATCACTCATCCCAACCTACAGATCCCAAAACAAACAACCATCCCACCGAAAACACTTTTGTTGCTACCCCTATATGCATGACCACTCAAACAACCACTGTCAAAGTGTAAACCCAAACCCTTTTTCATTCAACCATTTACCAGTCAATTATTAAGAGGTTCACTTTAATTTGTTCCATCACTACCTGGGGAAACTACCAAGCAAAACATCATCAAGGGATAAAGGACCAAGGTAAATCATTTCTATTTTAACACCCATTCTTAAAACAACTGATAACGACTAACCTGCAGTACCACTACACACCCCCTTTTTCCTAGACACTTGTTCAACCACTACCAACATTCATTATTCAAAGTTATACCACACAATCCTAACATTTATCCAATGCAGTCCCACTACATAAAAAGTTCATAATCGCATTGCAGTCCCACTACCCAACGTTGCACAATGGCCACAACACAACAAAGGCAGTCCCACTACCTACAATTCGATCCATTCCGCAATCAATCAGCCTCTCAAACTAGGATACCAACATACCACCCTTACTTCCCCCACACACAAATCCCCTATCTACTACCATTAACCACAACCCCTCTGCACACACATGCCACACCCTTCTCAGAAAACCAACTCCTCTATCCACCCCTGTACCCACAACCTACAAAAGAATAGAACCCCATAAAACACACAACCCATAAACAAACCATCAAGACAAGGGTATTCATCTTTATCCAACATGATTATTAAATTATACTTTAAAAAACTGGGGTAACCAAAGAACATGTTTCATCCTGGGGCATCCATTTAATTAACCAAGTATATGTGTTTAAGAAGATTTCATGTTACTGCCAATTATCAATCATTATAATGAAAACAAATAGAACACCACCATTGTGCAAGCAAGGACCAAAAAAGTCCATGATTCTCAAAAGTCATATGGCCCCAAAAATCATAAAAGAATCAAATATAATTAATAAAACAAGTGATCAACATCAAACCACTCCCAGCCCATTATTTCATTGACTCCATTATCTTTGGATCATATTTCCTTCATATTTATTTCTTTTTTTAGGAAAATTATTCACCCTTTATTCATAAGGAATCATTATTACACCCATCCAACATGATGCATGATTAAAGAGAGGCAGAATAAATCCCTATTTGAAACAACATGCGACCAAAGCTCCTCTTTGCATCAAGGACATGGGATCGCGTGAGCAGCACATAACTCCAAGAAAGATGAGTAGAAGAGGATCTAGAATAGGTGGATGATTCTTCTAGGGAGGAAGTCTCTAGTTGAACCAAGAGGGAATGTAAAACACGCTAGATAGAGAAGATCCCGACTTTGAAGATCCATATTTTATATTGAAGGAGGAATGATTTCAAAATCCATTAATCATGGGATGGTGGTCAAGATCACACAGTTTGAAAATATCGAAGCCGCCAAAGCATTAGGATATTAAAGATATGATTAATATCCTTTGAAATTCCCTAAAAAATTCCCAAACAAGGCCTTAAACTTGGTTTACAACAAATAAAACGTAAGAGGGATGAAACTGGAAAAACTAGGAAAAACTAGAAAAGCTGGGAATGAGTCGTTGATGGGTGATCAATCAATGTGACCTAGCGACATTGATCCATAGATGCTAAGATACCAATGAAATGAATAAATCACTCCATGAATTGATGATTCCCTAACACTGACACCCTCAACTCACCAACACCGACTCCCTCTTCTTACTGATACCCCAACCTACTAACGCCTCAAGTCACTAACACCGACGCCTCAACCTATTGATGCCTCAACCTACCGACACCCTGACCTATGGATGCTGATGCACCTAAATCACCGATGCACTGACATGATGATTCTGATGCCCTAAGTTACCAATGGGAAAATTGGAAATTTAGTAAACTCTTGAAACAAGACACTATTTCCTCCCAGAACACCTAAAACAATGAATTTTCACAAAGGAATGAGCTGGGGGAAATCTAGGTCATTACAGTCACACCAGGAATACTATTGAAGTTTGGTTGATTCCTACACATCAAAAAATGACTCATATATCATTTTCCTAAAGTATCAAAACAATCCTAATTATTTTCCTTGGTTTTTAGTACGTCACTTGTTCTTTTTACTAAATTTGATGTCAATTTAATATAAAAATACACACTTAAAGGCATACCAGTTACAATGTGCATATTATTGAGGTTCGGTTGATTCCTAAACATAAAAAATGACGTATGAATCATTTTTATAAAGTATCAAGACAATATGAATACATTTTCTCAGTTTTCAGTACGTCAATTGATCTTTTTGCTCTGTTTTGGGTATGTCAGTTACTCGAATACCAACTATATTAACCTAGAAATTTCATACATCAATATCACATCTTATTAGATTAATATTCATTACATAACATAATGATTCATTCCATAATATTTTAGGTATACTAATTTTGGAAACTTGGAAACATTAAGAACTAGTTCATAAGAGTCTCTCATTAAGTTATTCTTTACTAGAAACCTTCTTAGTCATATCATTTCTAAAATCATTCTTAATAACCTAAGGATATGAAACATAAGAAACGGTGATCGTATATTCTCAATAAGTGTAAACAAGTGAGATATCAATGATCATATAAGGATCAAAATGATAAGTAAATTAAC
Organism: Viscum album; assembly: GCA_963277665.1. Lineage (NCBI taxonomy): Eukaryota > Viridiplantae > Streptophyta > Magnoliopsida > Santalales > Viscaceae > Viscum > Viscum album. The sequence goes on along the minus strand of OY728127.1, from coordinate 1,070,040,881 downwards.
TTATAAATAGTAGATAAAATGATGAAGAAATTAATTAATTAAATAAATTGACACACTTTGAGTCATATTGTCCACATTGTGCTTTACCATGCTTTCCTTGACATTATTTGTTGAAATGGTAACACTACAGTATTGAAAATTTTTCACTTTCCTACATGTTCCCTCCAATTCTTTTAAAGGATGGTGATAAATGTCAACAATTTAGGGGTGATAAGGTTTTGAGGGAGAATAAGTATGTAGAAGACATTGTCGGTATGAATAGTAAAACATTTAATTTAGATTATGTTAATATAGTAGAGAACAAATTATATTATGAGGGAAAAAATAGTATATTAAAAAAATTACCTTCTCATTGAATTATGAGTTTCAGCCTTGAAGTCTAATATGTCATGATCATGCGCATCTTTGAAAAACCACTCCAACTCGAACAAAAGAATCCACCTATATAAGAAAAAATTCTTATGTGAGTAATACTAAAAATAAGTAAATTAAACATAAATATGCAATGATCCACTACTTCTCTAGAAGTCATATCTTCATGTCATTTGTGTACATTATTCCATTAAATATGGTTCCCATTTGTTTCTGAGCACATATATATCATCTTGTGAATATGAGTCTTTTCGAAAGTAAGAGTTGAACTAGAAAAATATAAATACACAAATAATTAATAAATATTTTAAAAGAAATAGTAATTATCTTTGAAAATACCTCTTTAGGGATTCTAGTTTATTCATGGAATATGATCTCTCTCATAAATTTACAAACATAATAACTGTAATCTTTTCTATTGGTTTATTCAGACACTGTAAAAACAATTAGGAGAATATGTAATTTGTTTTAATATTTATTTAGATAGTGAAATATTATTAGATATACCATGATACTTTTCCATTCATATAAATTGTCTTCTTTCTCATTCTTAGCTCCCAGTCTCATTCCTTGTTTTTCACAATATTGATGGAACACTCAATCATAACAGAATATTCATTAAAAGATAATATAAGCTGTATAAATTGGTTTTTAGTTCTAAAATGTTGGATTCAACGTATTAATTATTGAAAAAATTCATCATGTGTGGATGGTTTGTTGGATATCCATGCATTGAATCGAGGACAAAAATCTTCTGAGTATCCAAATTTACCATAATGAGCATCCAATACTGCCTAAAAACACAAAAAGAATGAAGTAATGAAAGAAATGAAAATATATTTGATATTATTAAATTGTATAGTTTTATCCATGTATTTTTGGTATTAAATAGAGTGTGTCATCAAAAATTTTGATTTCAAATGATTTGATCAGACCAGCCACTATTTTATCCTTTTTTGGTATCTATTTTTGGGTGTTCTATAGAGGATATGTGTGGAATAATGAGTCCAAAAAAATCATGGGAAAATTAATTAATTTATTTTCCATATATACACCTAAAAAAAATATGAAATGTATTTAGTCAGAATTAACATTGTATATCAGCTTTTGGAAAATCCAATCATGAAAACATAACTCATTTATACATTTAAAATAGATCCATCTAGCCAATCATAGTTGAGGATTTTACTTACACTCGCAACACTAATGAAGTCTTGATCATTCTCTCTATACATATTTTATTCAAAATCAACTATATGATTACAAACATTTTTTAACTTTGTATCCACATGAACCTTCAATGATAGTAAATGTTGATATATAAGGGGTGGCATAATGGTGATTTCAGTAGATTATTTTGATCAGTTGGTTGATACTTTAGATGGTTTTGAGTTAATCATTCATTTCATACCCTTCCCTATGTCCATCTATAATAACATTCATTGGTTCAGACCTTTTTCATTAATTATAAGATAATACATACACAATAGATCCTTCAGTTAGCCATCGAAATCATTCTAAGATTTAATCCAGATTTTCATCTAACTCCTTAAATATATAGTCCCAAAACCATCATATAAACTGTTGATTATGTGTATTTGATATCTATATTTTAGGCCTTGATGGATTTAAATGCCTAATAATTTCTTTGTGGGTTTCACTATATGGGGAAACCTCCAAAATATTATGAAAAATGTAATGGTGGGCCTACTCCTGATCTGTAATATTGATTGTGAAAACATATCTTCCAAAAATTCCTTCACCCACAAGCCACCCATTGTGATAAGATTTCAGTAGACCAATTATTTCCACACCAGACAAGTGTTTATTATAGAATTCAATATATTCCTCAACAATATATCACTTCAAAATACAACCCTCTGGCCTACTTTTATTTTTGACAAACCCTTTCAAAATCTTCATATACTGTTCAATGAGGTACATACATCTACAGTGTACATGACCACATAGTCAAATATCTCTCACCAATTGAAACATCAAATTAACCATCATATCAAAGATTTTTGGCGGGAATAACATTTCCAATTTCTATAATATGATGGAAATTTCTCTTTCCATAGTTTGAAATTTTTCTAGGTCTATAACTTTGATGCATATAGCTTTGAAGAAGAAATAGATCTTGAATAATATACGATGGACATTCTTGGAAAAAATTAAATGTAAATCTATAGGAATTATATCATGCATTAAAAGATGGAAATCATGTGATTTCAGACCCTTTTACTTTAAATAGATCATTTACACGATATTATTTATATTTGATGAATACCCCTCTAGAGCATTTACATCATTAAATAAGTTCAAGAACTGATATCTCCCCTGCCTAGAAAGAGTGTAAGCAGTTGGAGAAAGAAAAGTTAAATTTTCACCCATCATTAGCACCAAATATTCTCGTATTCCTATTTCAATCATGTCCAAACTAGCCTTAATTCCATCCTTTATTTTTCTGACTTAATTTATCAATGTATCTATGACACTATCACATATATTTTTTTCAACATGCATAACATCGAGAAAATGTATAATGTGCAGACAATTCTAGTAAAGAAATTCAAAAAAATTGATCTCTTTTTTTCAACCAGTTTTCATAATGTTTTTCAAAAATGGTTTACCAAAAGAAGTGTCCATATATTTTACTTTATCAAACAGTTGATAACCTATTAGTGGAGACAATGTTGTACATTCTTCTGAACTTCCATCGAATGATGTCATCCAAGATCGGTACTTATGAAATCAGGGTAGAAATATGTGATGTCCTAGAAACATGGTTTTTGATAAATGTTTCAATCTAATTAACTATTTACCTTGTTCTAAAATGGGACACCATTGAGTTCCTTTAATGTTATATCCTAATAAATTTCTACAAGTAGTAAATTCATTTATCGTCCCATACAACATGTCTCTCAATGTGAAAACTTTATTTCTGTAATCATCATAAAAAGTAACAAATGAATCGAAAAATAATTTCAAATCCTAGATCAATGGATCCAGATAAACATCAATATCATTACCCAGTTGTTTTGGTCCTAATATAAAAATAGATAACATGATGTATTTTCACTTCATGCATAACCATGGTGGAAATTTATAATTTACCAACAGAACTAGTCATGTACTGTGGGTGCTAATTTGAAAACCAAAAGGATCCACTCCATCTATAGATAATGCAAGACAAAGATTTCTTGAATCATTTAAAAATTCAGGATACTCATGATCAATTCTATTACACTGAGGAGAGTCTTTCAGGTGATATAGTTTCCCATCTTTAATTATTGTATCTACATTCCATGTCAATTTCTCTACAGTCTCCTCACCAACATATAGGTGCGTAAACCTTGGAATGATTGAAAAGTACTATACAACTTTCATATGTCCAGATTCATCAATCTTGTATCAAAAATAAATACACTTTGGGAATTCTGTAAGTGATTTTTGGTCCTTGTAAAACAGTATACAGTCATTCGAGTGGGCATGTACTCTTTCAAAGATCATACCCATCGAGTGTAGTATTCGTTTGGTATCGTATGTTCGGATTGAGAGATCATTATCTTATATGGGAGCATGTCATTCAATAGAGAAATTAATTCTTGGAAGCTAGTGTCAATCCATCTATTTTCTGCTTTCAAATTATACAGCTTTATTACGGCTGACAATGTTGTATATTTAGTGCAACTAGTATACAATAGAATCTTTGTGCAACTCTTTAAGTTCTCAAAAAATTTTGGTCAATCACAAAGTTCATCTTCAAATATCCTTGTCACTTACTCAATATGATCTTTATCATCATTCACATCTATAATTACATCCTCGATATAGTCTTCTTCATTATCCACACTTGTAATCATATCAGATGATCCATAAAATGCAGTGGTATCCCAACCACTAGCTATATTCTGGTTTCCCCATGTGTATTCCATCATTTATAAAGTTTATCTATTTAATGACATATCAAGTGTTCTTCCAACTCCTCTAGACTATTTTTTCTTGAATAAAAATAGTGTAAACACAGACAAATGATTTGAGAATGGTCATATTCATGATCTTTTGAAAACTTGATGAAATCTTTCACTCCATCTTCGTACTCTTTTTTTCAGATGATTGACATCCACACATTATTTATTCATATCCACCCTATTCAACTAAATAAGTACACAAAACGTTGATATAAAAATTAAACAAGGCTAAAAAAGTTATATACCTTAAGTCTCTTTCAATATTTATCCCCAATATCCATTTTCTAGATCCAAGGTCCTTCATTTGGGATCTTCAAGATAAATAAATCTTTATCACTTCCTGACTTTACTTCATTGGTCCAACTAAGAGAAATTCATCCACATAAATAACTAAAATGAAAAAACTACCATCATAATACACCTTCATATAGTATTAATTATTTACATTACACTACATGAACATTAATTCTACAATGAAGCATTGAAATTCTAGTTAAATTTTCTTGGTGCCTACTTAATCCAACAAAAACTCCATTTTGGACTGTAACTGAACCTTCTATTCCATTTAGCATGAAACCTTCCATTTTTTCTATAAATAAACCTTCAATGGAAACCAAGCTGAGAACCATCTGAATTATTATATGCTTTACAACATGAGAGAAAATCTAATATAAATATAATCCTTATAATTAATTAAATAAAATTAAAACTAGTGACACTTTTCAATATTTCCTATCATCCAATTTATCCTTTAGATGATACATCTAATTGTTATATAGATCCCTCTTTCATGGTTCCAAATCTATTATCTGCAATGTATCAAAATCACAGAGGGAATTCATTTAATCCTTCATTTTGTACTGACACTACAATGAGTGAAATAGTTGGTCCATGTTGAATCCTAAAAAAATAGAAAATCCACCTAACTTAACCACACATTCTTAAACCTATCCGAATGATGATAAGCATCAAGGGTTACATGCCGGACCATTGGGGATATCTTCACCCTAATGAACTCAATTATAAACATCTAAAAATATAATATAAAAAATGATAAAAAAATAATAAATTCCACAAAAGTCATTTCCAGTAAATGAACAATTAATATAACATTACAAAATCACAAATAATAAACTAAAAGATATCTAGAGTATGAATAGGTTGAAACATAACATGGGACAAATGGTTCCTTGAAACTGATTGACCATCCACCATCTCTCTATGACACTCGCGACACAACCATAGTCACAAAAACTATATTCTTCCCAAGGAAAATGGAACATAATCAAACCCTAAGGACAAGAATAGATGAAACGTGCATAACACATGAAGACTATATACCAAAAAAATATGAATATATAGTGCATGAGCCAAAGGCTAGTAAGATACTTCCAAGATTCCAATTCATTCCTTTTATAAATGAAATAATAACTACTAGTTTGAAAATAATATAAACAAATCGGTTTTCATTTCATTTATATGATATATGAATGATAAAAATATAAAACATTTGCCTTCTCAAAGAAACACATTTATAAGGCATTTTATAAATATATTTTCACAAAAAAATGATAATTCAAAACCCATTCATCTATCTTTAAAACATAATTCTTTTGAAAACAAACCCACACATGGTTTATAACATTTCAAAGTCATTTTTAATAAAGTCCAATTGTTTGAAAACAACATTCCACTATCCATTGAATTTTTTGACACACCCAACACAATGGTAATAAATGAACAAGTTAAAATATAATTAAAAAACCAATGGTATTTCTAAATAATGTGACTAAATAGATGGAAAAATAATTTTCAATATCAACAGTAAATCACAAGATGATCAATAAATCAAAGCATATCAATCAAATTCACAAACAACATAGATTCTAATAAATATTTAATAGAATACCATACAATACATATCATGAGACAATACCTTAGGGACTAATGGGATATGTAAAATACATGCAATGGTGGACCTGCTACTGGTGGGTGAATGGTCACATGTATCATCAATTGAATCACTCAAACCATATCTCATTAGTGACCCTCCCACTATCCTTGTATTATGTACAACTAGGGAGACTATCCAGTGCATAATCTTAACTAGCATAGAAATTTCCAATGACTTCCCACTATCTAGCCTATGATTCCTCATGAAATGACCAAAGGATGCATGTTCCAATAAAAATTCTCAAAGTCTAACATCACAATCACATCCTTTCCACCACACACATTTCCCTTAGAAAGATCCCTAACCAATAATAACAACATGAATCACATCACGAAAATCCATCATAGGGATACACATAAACATCAACAACGGACAAAATGGGGCTCAATAGACTAAAACCAAGACAGAATATATCTATAAATTAGGAATTAATAATAATGTGAAAAAATGACATACCCCTCCTGAGAAAAAAGAATGGTTCGGTGGTGGTGGAGTTGGGGTAGGTGGAGGTGGAGACAGCAGAGGCTGCAAAGGGGTTCAAAATGGAGGTGGGGTTCAGGGTGGTGGTGGGTTCACAGCGTAAGAGGGTTCATAGTGGAGGATGGTTTGCGGTGGAGGAGGATTCGTGGAATGAGGTGGGGTTCAACATGTGATGTATATGGGTTCGTGGTGGAGGTGGGTTCACGGACGATGAGGGTTTATGGCAGAGGAAAGTTTCATAGTAGAGGAGGGGTTGGTGGAAGGAGGTGGGGTTCGGTACTCTATGAAGGTGGGTTCGTGGCGGAGGTGGGTTCACGACAGATGAGGGTTCACAATAGAGGTGGGTTTGTGGTGTAGGATGGGTTCACGACACTGGAGGATGGATTCACGATAGTGGAGGAGGGTTCAAAGGTTGAGGAGGTATTAGTGGTGGTAGAGGTGAGGTCAAGGCAGAGGAGGGGTCATCTATATAGGGGTTGACTTCCATGATAGCTTGCGGTGTGTCAGAGAAGAAGCCAACTCTTAGGGTTCATTTATAATATCAGGGGAAAATTTTATTAGTTATAGTTAAAAATCTCTAATAAAGGTATGTTTTATCAATGCTAAAATAGTAGTCACTCATAAAACAAACCGTTTCAGCACTATAATTTTAGTTCTGATAAAGAAAAATTTTATCAACACTTTTTTTAGAACTTATAAAGGCCTATCTTTATCGATGCTAAAAAATTCTAATAAAGATATAATGTTAATAATTTATTTATATTATTATATATATTTATAAAATTATATATTCATATTAGTTTATTGGGATACAATTACATTAAACACACGCATACCACACACACGAGTGTTGAAATGATTCCAATGAATTCAACCACACATCGATCCGATTTTGGAAGGCCAAGTTATGGACATCTGAAAGAAGTATGGATTGTCATGGTTGTTCTTCATTTTAATCATTTCGGGTTTCTAAAAGTTTTGAAGAATACAATGTATATATTTACCTACTTTGAATGCATTCTTTATTTTTTGGCATTTTCTCTATCAAGGATAAGTTGGATTATATCCACTGGAGTTGCTTTATCCCATGACCCAATTTTCCACATGAAAATAAATTAAAACTAAATTGTTATAGTTTTAATTTAACTCTATTATTGAGGTTGTTGGTGGGTGTTTTTGTCAAAAAGTGGGTGTGACCTTTTGGATAGAAACAAAAAATTTGACAGGGATTTGTGTTTTTTCTATCTAATGTGAGATTGACTAAAAATTATATTAAAAAGTAGATAAGACCATCACTTGGGTCTCCTCTATTACATGATGAGCACCCATAGTCCAACCGTCGGTTGAAGCCCGCATGAGGTCAAACTTCTCCCTATGGCTCGGTCCCCTCTCTTCCCTAGTCCCTAAGCTCTAGTGACCCCCTCCCATTCTGATGAGACAAACTCGATGGCCCCTCCCATTATATCCCTCTCAGTAGACACCTGCACAAGGAAACCATCCTCTCCAGTCAAGCAACAACACTGGCCACCTTCCCACAACGACCACCTGCCTCCTCCACTGAATTCCTGTCCACCCCGATTCTGACTGGGCTAACTCCTTCTCACACATCAGCCACCTCCTACCCCTAACCTAGTTTGACTGCCGTGATGAGACGCATCCATCTACTGTTTCCGACCCAAGGTTTCCCCACCATCACTATCCCACCTCCAGCCTATCGGGTCTTCCTCCAACCTCCACCCAGGATACTACCACCGGTCACCACCGCTAGTCTGTCTGAGCCACTGGGAGCTAGATCCCATCCAGATCTGGCCACTCAGCTAGACACCACCACTCCCTCTAGCTACACTTCCAACATCTTGAATCTGTTGGACATAGGTTCTCATCGGAGCCAGTTCTCACATCCTCTCATGAGTAAGGGCCACCGTGAGCCCCCTATGACTCTTGTCTTTTGCTGTGAGGTACTTATCACAGATGCAATGGGTTCAGATAGACTTGATTTTCCTAGATAAAGGGTATGGTAGGTTTTCCCAACCCGGAATAGGCCTGGGTAGGTTTTCCTAGGCCATAATACCTTTTCACAGAGATTGTTGAGCCCAATTGGGCCAGCTGGGCTACGACCCAGTCTACTAAGGGTTGTGGTGGGGCTATTCGGGCTTAGTTGAATTAAATAATAAAAATTGAATTAATTTTGATTAATTTAATTTTAGTTTTAAATTAAATTAATTAAAATTACTTTTTATTTTAAAATTTTAAGAATCCAAGATATTAATTTAATTTGAGCATTAAATTAAATTAATGGATTTGATTTAATATTTGGATTTAAAATTAATTTAAAGATAGAACCGATAAATAAATTATTTGAATTTATTTAAATTCATTTAATTTATTGAAACATCCTCATACTATTTAAGTTTATCACATTTTAATTTTATTGCACATTTTTTTATACCGACTGGTCTTGAGATAGTGATCGACCTGTGCATGTCTTGATTTTTTATGTAATTATTTATTTATTGTGTGTGATGATCATAATAATTAATTATTTAAATGACGGTTTGTGAATCATATTATTTTAATTAAAATGTGTATAAGGTTCTGTACATACAATGCACCTATTTTACATTGCACTCTTAGTCCCCCTCACATGCATGCGAGTTTATTTTTAAATAGTTGATGGAATTCAAAGACACAGACCCCGCCAAGTTGAGGTGGTAATCCATACAGGGGTTGTGTATATTGATTTGGGGGTAAGCTTTGATATGAGTCAAAATTTGACATGGGTATGAAAACACCCAAGGTCAATATTGATCCGTAATGGATCAATCTCAAATAGAATATCAAGACCAGACAGATTGAATGTTTTTCCTTTCTGCATCATTTTTTATTTTATGCAAGTGCCTGATTATTGCGTAATCAAATAATATAGTAAACTAGATAAAATGAATAAATATGTGATGAATATTTTCTATTTCATGGCTAGTTTTGAGTGTGATAACATCATAAATTCTCAAAAAATAGAAAATTATTTCTTTCACCAGTTAAAAATAATAAAACCCTCAAATAAATATTAAGTCTTAACCAACTTCTATCATTCAACTTTGAACAAAACCGAGTGTTTGGGGTGCTCATCATGTCATAGCTCATAGTGTATCTTACTAGCAGGGAGTTCTTATGTGATTGGTGGATTGAATTAACTAAAGTGGTAGTAAGGATTATCCATATCTGACTTTCTATCATTTTATAGGTAGTCATTGAGTAAATCAAGTTAATTTTTTATAATTTGGGACTTCACTCAATAGATCATGGAACCACGCATTTATGCGGTTGGCCAACCAAAAGTATACCTTGAACCCTTCGAGTAGTGGCGTCTCCATAGCTTGTATACCATGAGGGGTGGTTTAAGTATCCTTTCCACTATAATAATCAAGTTATAGTATATTCTGATTCTAGTACAAAGGGTTCTTAATATTCGATAAAATATTAGATGACTTTTAACGATTTAATTAATTAATCAAAAAGTATTAACTGATAATATTGATAAAATTACTAGTCTTATAAACATTAATTTTGCAGATAATTGAAAGTTATAGAAAAAAATAATTGTTATAAATAATGAAAAAAGTAAATGTCCACAGTGGTACAAGTATCAAAGAAAAGTACAGGCTCTTGTGCATAGTACTGTGATAGAGGAAATTCTAGGTTCTAGTGTCCCCAACAACTATTAAGTCACCTCAAGAGGCGAGGGTGTGAAATTTATTACAGGAGACTCATATATAGAGAATATGATGGTTATGTCATTATGCTATCATAAATTTCAGATTCTAGTTGTGGTCGCTACATCGGGACATGTATGATATAACATGTAGTCTCATCTCTAAGTAGTTTACAAGGATAAAGTGAAGTAATATTATAATTATATAATTACATAGGCTATGTGTATATTGGAAGGCAGATCACAATATTTTTTTTCATCCCATTCATACACCCAATTACTCTTATCTTGTTTTAGGTAAAAAAATGAATATTTTTTATTAAACGCTTCATTATCGTTTAGGTAAGGTTCGCCAAGTAAATAAAAATATCAAAGATAGTTTCATCTTTAATTATTTTGGTGAATAAATTTAAAGACAAGTTGAAAAATCCAAATTCAAGTAATTCCAAGGGCACATTTTCAATGTCCTTCAAGAAAGAGGTATTAATATAAGGTTATTTTCATCACATATCATGAAATGAAACAATGGAATTTTAAATGTGATAAAATTATTTAAAGAAGTAAGTCATCACTTCTCCTTCGGTTATATTTGTCACATAAAATTAATGTTTCAGTCTTACTTATTGGGTATTAAATAACTTATACCACTCACATATGTGTATTTAAGTATGGTAACCAAGTAAGTATAGAAACATTATTAGAAGTTAGGTGTATTCTCTAAGTAGCTGAGAAAGGGTGATTCTTATTTAAGTGGTGAGAAGTACACGAATTCAAATTTCCAAGTAAAATGAGTCATGTAAAAATTTTATTGAGTATAACCAAAACATTTCTCTCAAGTTTCCTTTGGAAAAAAGGAGACATTATTCAAGGTTTCATAATGAATGTTTTTTGTGGTCAGGAATACTCAAGTAATAGTTTAGTGGTACGTGAATCATAGGCACTATCTTGATGAATTTAAGATGTATTAATTAATTTAACCAGTTGTGTAAAGATAAATCTTGGTCAAGAAAAACGTAAATTATACGTCAGGGATATGCCTTATTGGGTATTTCAGCTCAGTACAACTGAACACCTTTGGTATTATCGACATATCTACTCAGTTTTGGGAAAACAAACCTTTAAAAATATAGGTATGCCACAAGTCTGTTGTAATTAGTTCAAATAGTGAGTGTGAACTATTATAAAGGGTAAACTAGTGGTAAATATTCTTTATTATATTCCTTTAAGCCATTAAGGAATGGTAAGATGATGTATATGCATGGCCAGAAGACATGAGTTGCTTCAGGCTAGCATGCCAAATAATATTTTGAACAAGAATTTATTGATCAGTATAATGTAGTGTGGAGTAATTCCTAAATGAACATTACCTTATCTACATCACGACATTGATGTTAATGAGAATGATTGACGATGAAGTCTTACATACTAAAATTTATCAATAAAATGTATTGTGGATTAATTACTAAATACATATTTTATACATCTGATTTATGATGTAATAAGTATCAATGTTAAAACTTGAAGAAACTTCCATTATATTTCATGATGCACTTCACAAATAACAGTGATATCCCATAACCATATGCCAACTAAAATGAAAAATGGATATCATACAAGTAATAGTGTGATGTAAATACATTATGTCATTAGGACGTGTTTTTGGATGCAAAGAGTTTGTTAGGATGTAAACAAAATTTCATCAAGAAAAAACACATTGTGCATTTATTGTAATTATCTTAAAGGTTTCATAGGATGTTACATAAATACCTAAGATAGGAAAGTAGTAATCATGTGATAGAATACATTTCTATAAGGGTGCACATATCTTTTGAGATAGTGGGAGCTCAATTGACTTAGGTTTAGTCAATGCTATAGATGCACATGTAGTTGGCATAAGAATTATCTCTACAAGAACATATGGAACATGAATGTTCTAGAGGCACATACTATGTAGAAGGTTAAAACCATGGTAATTTTTTATATTCACCATAGTTGGTAATTTATAGTTCATTATGAATAATATTTACTATAGCTAATTAGTATCTGATAATTAGCTAATATTGACAAGAAAAATTAAAATTCAATAAATAGATTCCATGTATCAAAGTGAAAATGGGGATAATGAAATTAAATACTTATATGGGTATTCAAGTGAGATGATACATGGATGGTACAAGCACAGTACCAATAAGGCTCGATTGGTTATACCAAGTCATTCTAAATCCATTATAATTTTACTTGTCATAGCTACATTCTATGATTATTATGCATTGGACGTCATGACCACCAATCGAAGAAGGTGTCTGTAAAACACAACCAGAAAGGGTCGGTCATGTCACAAAGTTCTAATAAAGGTTGAAAGATACTAAAATCTAATTTAGCATTGAATTAATCAATAGGATCATAGAATATACATTTGGAATAAATTTTTTCGAAGTGTTTAATACTAGAGGTTAGTGGGAGAGTCATTGTTTTCCAAGTAAAATATGTTTGACTACATATGGAAAACTAATCTTGGTCTCTGAGTTAGTTAATGTCCAGATGAAATTTATTCTCTAGTGATTGACTTAAACAAACAACCTAAGTTTAGGGAACAATATCTACTAAGGTAGATATAATGGTTGCTTGGTCCTAGTTAATCATACATATAGTGACATGGTATTAGAAAATACAAGATAGGGAAATTCAAGAGTGTAATTTTTACCAATGTCACATGGCATATATCTCTCCATGTTTACTTGAGAGGATATTAATTTGGGGGGATAAATTTCATACACTTAAGCAATGGATCAATCATGTGCACCGTGATAGGTACAAGAACTGATATTTTCAGGATATAATTTATTGTAGGTAGATACTAGTAATATCCAAGATCACTGCAAGTGGAGCACTCAGAACAATCTGATTTTACTTTGGCAAGTAAAAAAGAAATGTACCTAGTAAGTGGAGATGAAAGGTTACTAGTTTTCAAGGGACACAAACTAGTCTATCTTATATCCATGTGATCTAGTATTGTATTTATGCTAAGGTGATGAGTGAGGCAAGGTCATATTATCCAGTGGTATCCATATCTGCAAACACCAAGTCTGTGGAAACTTTAGGGGCATTTAAGAAGTAGGTAAAAGCAATGATTTGTTCTAGTTATTGGAATCACGCCTTGTAAGGAAAGTATTATCATAATATAAATAATGATATTTTTACTATCCAAGATGTAAAGTTGTTACAGTGTAAAAAATGGATATACTTGGGGATACCATCTCTTGAGAAGTTTTACTCAAGTAGTTGAGGTTGAAAATTGCAGAATTTCCACGTGGCGAAATCATGGTAGACCTGGAAGCTAAATCCATGACTCAGGAGAAACATGATCTATATCATGTGAGGGATAACATGGTTATTTAGAAATTTGGATCTAGTTAAAGTGGGAGTTTTGTAATAGTGGGTTCCCTAAACCCAACTATACATTTTCTTTTATTACCATATCATGTATACAAGTTATATATACATGATGTTTACTTACCATTATAGTGTAGGCTTTTCTATATCCACTATTGAAATGGTAATATACATAGATTAAATTTCGTATCAAAAGGTTATATCAGATCATAAGATATAATGAGAACCTCAAGATACTATGACATTAATCTTAAATATGTTATATGGTATCATTACATTTTACTAACTGGACATAGTAGATGTTGGAATATCAGGTTTTGGGGATCATAATCATTGATACTTCTTCTCATGAAGTTCACACTTGGTGATCTCTAGTAGTGAGATCATAAGGACAAAATTGCTAATAAGAACACCACATGATTCAGGTGTCATTGGATTTTCCTATCTATGAACATATGTATTAGTCTCCTATCTTGAGATCATTGTCAACGTATGTCATTTGATTGTGTACTTTGATTAAAGGTAAAAAGCATGACAATAATGTCATGGTGAGGTAGTTTTTATTGGGTGTGTCATTGGTGGAATGACATTGATTGAATGATCAAGATAGGATTTGTCACTTCTGATTTGAGGAAGAGATATCTTGGGCCTGGTTAATTAGGATGGTAGTACCTTCATAAATCCATGCCCATGGTAGTAGAAGGTAATTCCATCAAGTTATATCAAGAAATAATCAAGTAATGGATGATTACATAAGTGTGCATCCTACTTTATTCCATATCAATGGAAAAAATATTATCTTACATCATGAATGTTAGTAGGAAGGTAGTTGTTGCTTTAACTATCCCTTCTCTCTTTAGGGGCCTTGATGGGTTGCTAGACCCAACTCTTGGTTTGTGAATGTTATTAACTTATATTGAGATGTGCTCCTAGAGGGTCACACATAATAGTCCATTTGAGAATCTATCCTATTTAGTTGAATATAAATATAGGACTTCGTGAGCCCCACCATGGGTTCTGGGTATAATCCAAGTTCTATTGGTCATAAATGAATAAATAAATTCATTATTATTTAAGTATAGAATAAGTGGGCTGAATTTATTTATTACATGTATTTAAAAGTGATGAAGTAAATACAAGGATTAATATTATACTGAAGAATATTAATATAATATTCTGGGTTCGTTTAAAATTATCAGGAGCTATGAGTCGAGTTAGCGGCTTAAGATTATCAAATAATATATTTAATATATATTACAGTTATGTGATAAAATATAAATAATATTTATGGTGCAGTTTAGTTTGTCATAAATAATTATTTAGTGGATGTTTATTGCATAGGGTTTAGAATCTAAATCAGGTATTATTGATATTCACTATATAAGTGTAGAAAATATCTTCTCATGTAACAATTAATTTAGTTGGGATTAAGATCTTATATCTCCTCATGATTCCTAGAGAGAGAAATGATCAATCGAGCACCCGATCCAAGTTTGACTTCATATATTGAAGTCAGAGGATTGTGGTGATCATCATTGCATCAAAGTAATCATTGGAAATTCACACTAACACCTAGGATAGGACGAACAACATGTGCACATATTCTAGAATCATGTGTGGACAATCTAGAGGGATTCGGTGTCAAATCCTTTGAGCAATGGATGTTGGAAACCTGTGATAGACACGCACACTATGAATCAGAACAAGTCATTTGTTTATTTTATTTTTGTACTATGATTAAACCATGTGGGATCCAAAGACTGTACCAGGACCAGATCACCGAAGTTGATGATGTTTCGTTGCTCTGATGATGCTACAATTTTAATTATCGACCCATAGGATTCCACTAAGTGCCCTAGTACTTGCATTTCCAACATCTTTTAAAATCCTGTTTTCTAATATAAATGACCCAAAAAAATCACATAGTAAAACATATCAAGAAAGAACCATATACTAAAAATAATATATAAAATATAAGCAAGAAAAGGTGACACAATATAGAGTAGGAAAAGATAAAAACAACCACTAGATCATGCTTCCCTCTATAAAAACTCACAATGAAATTTAATGTGTAATGGGATATACTTAAGGCCGCTAATATTCCAAGAAACTAACCATATAAATGTATGCCACTTATAAACCAACTAATTAAATGTATTGATATTCGATAACCATTCATATAATTATCCCACGCAAGAATCATTATGATGAACAACCTCCACCTAGCCCATGTTCCTAACACTTCTAATGGATAACTAGTGGCATGTGAACCAAATAGTGGAACAATTTATGTCTTACACTTGTTACCAAGTTTCCCATGAATAATAGAGGAAGTGAGGTGTAGGAACAATCAAGCAAATCTAACTTGTAGACCATAACCACTGTTTCCTTCACCACTAACACCCAATAATAAAATCACAACATATATAAAATGAAATTAAGGAATAAAAAGAAAATTCACACACAATTGGATCAAAAGCATCAAAAAACCCACACAAGGTGTAATCAAACATGGTGCAATGAAGGGGTGTCTTTCTCAAACACCATTTTAAAACCAAAGTTCCAATCAGGCCTTTAACACCAAGACGTGGCTTGAAATTCAAAGACCTTTCATTTTTCACGAAATTCCATTTAAAAAATTTCTCAAAAATAATGGAAAATACTCACACCATTATATAATTTAAAATACACTCCTCACACATTGACCTCACCCTTTGAAAACCCAAAAAAGGCCAAAGGCCACCCATTTCAATCAAACCTTTTGAAAAGAGCCACCATGGAATTTTCACAAGGGGTAAACCATGTACAAATTTCAAAACACAATTTTAAATACTTTAAAGAACCCATTTTGTAATTCATTTAGAGTTCAAAACCTCAATTAAAAACGAAATTCCCTTAAAAACAAAGTTTCCACACCTTGAAAATCCTAATCGGGTCAAAACCCATTGAACAACATGAAAATAATTTTAAAATCCATTTGAGAATTTAAAAAAATATTATAACCTTTAAAAATTACATATAAAACATAAAAATAGGGAATTATCATAAAAAATTATTCCAAGATCAAATCATCATGAAATTGTTTTAAAACTTCACAAGGATATCATATATAATAATAATTTCACTAAAAAATAATTTAGAAATCACAATCACACTTTGAATTCCAAAATGAAATAATTGTAAAGAAAAACCTACCAAAAATAGATGATAATCAAGCCTAAACACTTAGGGAAATATCACCTTTTATGAAAACCACACCCACGAGGATAGAAATGGTGTCTAATAACCCTTGACACCAAAACATCCTAGCATTATATCCACTAATTACCCTAAAATTAGATATAAGAGATCTAGAGTTCATGGGGGAGTGAAAACTAAGAGTAAAGAGAGAAATAAAGGATAAAGGGATAAAGAGAGGAAGAACTAACCCCAAATTTCTTTTAAATAATCAAATGAAGGGAAATAATCTAAGGTGGAGAAGGTTGGAGATCCTCCTTGATCTTTAAAGGTTTGGCTGAAATTGGAGGGGAAATGGGGGTGAAAACCCATTAAAATCAATGAGGGGTAAAAGGGGAAGACCCAAAAATTAAACACCTTAGAAAGTTTCATAGTTTGGTCACATGGTTATAAAATATTTGTGCTAACCATGTGATGGATACTTCCTAGGATAGTTGCCCCCTCATACGATTACTTCTAAGATTCGCATAGTTTATAAAAACTATTTGTCTCAGCCATGACAGACTCCAATCCCCAAACAGCTTATGGGGGGCTCCAAATGGTTTTTCAAACTTTGAAAAATACATGTAAAATAGATATATAAAAAACTAGATCCAAACTTAATGGTTTTTTCATGTTTTAACAAACTATGTGCAAGTCATGCACCATGCCACAAACACTAGGGAACCACCATAGAAACCACACAGTTAGTACTAACAATGTGAGATAACTATTCTCTACCCAAATGTCCTCCAAAAACTCAAATTTCCTCCTATACCCAACTTAAACTGAAAACCACTCAAGGACATATAAAATAATACAAAATAAACAATAATGTGACATTGGGAGTGTCACAAAGCCTATTTTATAAGAGTTTGTTGATTTATTTTTTGAACAATTCCATAATATTCCTATGAATAATGAATTTTAGTTTTCAATAAAACTCATACCTGGTGATATTCCTTTTTCAAACACTCCATATATAATTTCCTTGATTGAATTGTAGGAATTAATTAACAAACTCCAACATAATATTGATATGTGATTCATTCAGAAAAGTGAATAAATTTGGGGCGAACATGTTATTTTTGTTAAGAAGAAATATGGATTAATGAGACTCTACATTGATTATCAGAAACATAACAAAATCACAATCAAGAATAAGTATCATTTTTCACATATTGATGATTTTTTGATCAGTTATGAGGAGATCAATATTTTCCCAATATTTATCTTTGATCTATATACTATTAATTGAGGGTAAAAAATGAATAAATATCCCAGACACCCTTCCATATGAGGTATAGAAACTATGAATTTATAACGATTTCATTTGGTCTGACTAATTCCCCTTCTATTTTCATGGATTTAATGAATAAATTCTTCAAAGATTACCTTAATCACCTTTTGGTAGTCTTCATAGATGATATTTTTATATATTCCAAAATCATGGAAGATCATTAGGAGTAATTTAGAATTGTTCTAGAGACCCTAATTAAAGATAATTTATTTGAAATTTTACTAATTGTGAATTTTGGCTATATAAAGTTTGATTTTTGGGAACATAATCTCATGTGAGGGTATATCAGTGGATCCATAAAAGATAGAGGTTCATTGAATGTCTTCCCAGACTAACTATGGTAACTAAAATCCATAGTTTTCTTGGTTTGGATGATATCATCGATGCTATGTGAAGAATTTATCAGAACTATATAATCCAATCCCCATGTTAACTTGGAAGGGTTTCATGTTACGTTGGGTATATGAATTTGTAGAAAATTTAAAATAACTAAAGAGATGGTTAGTCCATGAACCTATGCTTACACTCCACAATAGTGGGAAAGGATTTGTGATCTATAGTGATATATCAAATAATGGAATAGTATGTTTCTGCATTCATAATGATATGGTGATATCTTATGACTCACAATAATTGAAGGTTCTTGAGATAAATTACCTAACCCATGATTTGGTGTTACTTGTGATATTTTTTTCATTAAAGATATATAAGGATTATCTTTATGGAGAAATGTGTGACATATATAATGATCATAATATTTTAAATTATATATTTACTTTGAAATAGTTGAATATGAACCAGAGAAGATGGTTAGAGTTTATTGAATATTATGAATGCTCAATAAATCACCACCCTAGTAAAGTGAACAAAGTGTAAGATTATATATGTCAAAAGAATCATGCAAGATTATCTATGATGATGATCATAAATGATCTAATATTTATTTATTTTAAAAGTATGGATCTATAAATTTTGAAGGAAGGGGATAAATATTATATTTCTCAAATAAGTGTGCAACCATATATCCAAGTGAATATAAAAGAGGCACAGACGGAAGATGTAGAGATACCAAAAAAGGTGAAAAATGTTCCTGAGTTTAACCTTCATTGTGATGGAATAATAAGGTTTAGAAATAAATTACATTTCCATCAATACCAGACTTAAAGAATGAATATTTGGCCTAATCTCATAGTTCATCATTATCTAATCATCTCGGAATTACAAATATATATAAATATCTAAAAGAGTATTTCTATGGGATATCATAAAAAGTGTTATTGAAGAGTATGTATCTCAATGCTTAATATGTCGGCCAGTTAAAGCTGAGATATATAAGTTTAAGGGTATGTTACAACCATTACCCATACCAAAATGGAAATGTTAAAACATCACCATGGATTTTGTCTTTAGAATCCTAAAAATGTCTAAAGGATATAATGTTATTTATTTTACAGTCGATCACCATATAAAGTCCAAACACATTATTAATATCAAAAAATATTTTTATATAGATTATCTTTTTATAATATACATTAAGGGGTATGTTTTTCTGGATTAGAACAGTATATTGTATTTTATTGGGATCTAAGGTTTACCTCATAGTTATGGTCAAGTATTCAACAAGATATAGAATCAGAGTTTTTTTTTCAGTACTACTTATCATCCTCATAAAGTTGATCGCTATGAAAGAAAAATTAAAACCTTATAGAATATTTTGAGGTCTTATTCTATGTATTTCAATATTTATTGGTACCAACACCTTCCTCTAGTCTAGTTTTCTTACAAAAATAGATTTCAGTCAATAATTTATATAGCTCTTTATGAATCCCTCTATGGGAAAAAGAGTATAACTCAAACATATTGGGATGAAGTTGGAGAAAGAAAGATATTGGGACCTAATCTAGCTGAGAAAATAGTAAATAAGGTCAGATCCAATCACCAACACATTAAGTCTGCTCAAATTCAATGAAAAATTTATGTTGGCAATCATCGGTGGAATCTAGAATTTAAAGTTAGTGAGAAGGAATTCCTATGAATTTATATATGGAATAATTTTATGAGATTCATAAAGAAGAGAAATGTTATCCCTAGTTATATTATTCTATTCGTGATTCTTTATCAAGTAGGTATGGTATCTTATCTGTTGTCACATCCATTGAACCTCTCTTAATTTCACCATGTGTTACATGTATCACTCATGAGGAAGTACATACCTAACTCATCACATGTACTGAAATAAGAGGTTTTACCACTGGAGAAAGATCTTTCCTATGAAGGAAAATTGGTAAAATATTATATCATAGATATAAAGTGTTATGGAAGAAGACTACTCACCTGGTTAAAGTTATCTAGAGGAATCATAAATTCGAAGAAGTTATATGAGAACCTAAGTATGTGATGAAATATAGATATCCTCATTTGTGTATATTAGACTAATTTAATTTCAAGCTAAAAAATAATTTTAAAGGTGGTGGAATGTAACACCTTGGTGTTTTATGATATATTTATCTTTAAATAAATTTAATTTCTTCAATAGTTTGTTATACACACAACCCTAAGTCTAAATGAACCATAATATAGTAGATTATTATAAAAAAACTGTTAAATTGGTGGAAGTAATATAAATAAACACATTTTTTAAAAATATGTATTAAGGTTTTATATAAAAAATATATATTGACAAATAAGTACTGAATTTTTAGTAAATTCATTTTTTTCTTTAAAAATACATTTTTCACAAAAATGGTTTTTATTTATTTTTGTGAAAAAATAATATAATTAATTTACAGAAATTTTAGAAAATTTATTTGAAAAAATGAACTTATTTTTTTAAATCATCATTTCAAAATTATGAAATACTTAATTTTCTAATTTTTTTTGAAAAGATTGTTTTTTCATTGAATAGTGAAAAATATTGGTTTTTATTAAAAACCATATTTTTATTTAAAGAATTCAAAAATTTTATCTTTATTTAAAATGGTTTTCCAATTAATTTTTTTCCATAAATATTATAATTAATCCAGTTAAGGTCATTATATTTTTTATCTTTTATTTTGGTATAAAAACTTTTTATACTTGAGAAAACCTTTTATTGAAAAGCCTATTTTCATCATATTTTACAGGATTAGTTTTGAATTAAATGCTTCTAATTATGTGTATTAAATTTGATAAAATGGATTAAATATTTGGAATCATAATTTCTAAAAAAAATTAATGAGTTTACTTTCCTTTTGGGACATAATTAATAGTAAAAGTAGCAAAAATTCGTCCTCATGGTTAAGGTTAAAACAGATTTAATGGGGTTTAAACCAAGATATAATGGTATGTTTGTCAATTAAACTTGTCTAGATCATTTTTTGTGGAAATATTTAGACTAAATCCTATACAATTTTTGTATATATGTTCATTTGGAATCATTTTTCTTGAGTTTAATTTTATTATATTTCAATCTTATAAGAAATTCCAAGTGTGTTCACTCCCCCACTTATAAAAGGACAACCCTACTTTCTCTTATTTACACCAATTTGTGCCAAATATCTCAAAAAAACCCTAAAAATTATATTATAAACTGAAATTTTCATTAATTATAGGTTATGTAGTTCTTAAAATACCATTCTAAGGGTCCTTAAGAAAGGATCTAAAGGAGGCCAACTAAAGGAGATATAATCATCCTCCCTGACCTCTTCTAAATTATTTATTCTTCTACCTCCTCTAAATCAATGGTATTCATTATAAAATAATAAATTAATTATAATAAATATCATTTAATTTTATTATTATTATTTAAGCACCATTATTCACCATATTTTACATCAAATGGAAAGTGAAAGTATCGCTCGTGCGTACATGTGGACTAACACCTCCACATAGCGATACAATTCATTTTCCATCACCATATTTCATGGATGGTTATTAGGGTGGTTTTAATGTTTATATATTATATTTATGAAATAATTAATATTCTTTAATTAAAATATCATATCAACTATCTTACTTTCCAATATGTTGGAAAATGATAATGTTTCTTACGTGTACGGGTAGACTACCACCACCATGAATCGATGTGAATTGTTTTTAATTTACTATTAAAATGGATTTGAATAAGGATATAATTAATGTATATATATTATATTTGTGATATAATTATGAAAATTAAAATATAAAATAATATTTATCTTTATTTCCTTCTTTTCATTATAAAATGAAAATAGTGTTCAGGCATACGTATGACCTACCATCTCTATGAATAGTGTAAATCATTTTTTAATCACTACCTTTTATGGATGATTAAAAATATGTATATAATGAAAATGTATTTTATTTATATCATAAATAAAATTATATATATGATATAACTATGATCAAATTACAATGACTGGAATTGTAAAACTAAAACATCCCTGAAAAATGAAACAGTTAACACCCAAAAATGACTATTTTAGTAAGAAATTATTAATAAATTGACATTTAATTTTTTAAGTGGATCATATATGATATTAAATAATGTAAATTATTTTTTTATATAATTATAACAAATTTAAATTTATTATACTTGTGGTAATATCACTTTTGAATCAATTAAAACTTAAGGTAAGAAATTTATGTTTCAATCTCATTTCAATTGGGATAATTTATGATTGAATTTACATTAAATGAAACTATATGATCCATTTCAAATAAAACCCTTTTAAATTTATTCTAGTATGTTAATAAATTAAAATTTCAATCAGTATTACAATTTCCCACTCTTTAGTACTTAAAATGATTAGGAAAATGTTTTTAAGAAATAAAGACTTTATTTCCTCTTTGCTTGGAAATATTTTTCTTATATGTCTATGTTTTATTTGAAATATTTTCAATAATATTTTTGATATTATCATATTGTTTTTAAATTAATTTTTAACCTTTTTTAAATTTATATAAAAAAATTCAATGGAATATTCTTATCATTTTCCGGATGAGGAACTTTTTACTTTTTACCAAAAATGTGAAATTAATATTTGTTTTCACGTACATAGTATGAATAGAATTTTCCATTATCCTAAACAATAAATTATATTAAAATTAATTTAAAATTTTTCAAGGTTATTTTTATTTAAAATATCTTCCTTAATATTTTGGAAATTTTATATTATAAATAATTGATTTCATGATAAATAGAGTATTTTCCTCAGGAAATGTTCTAGTGATCTTTTAAAGACATTTTTCATCTATGATAACATCCTTTTATATTAATTATTCTTTACTGAGGTTATGATATAATGATTACATCCTTATTTTTTTATCTGGATAGCTTATTATTATGATTACGAGATATTTAGGAAACCTATTTATTTTACATGGGTTAAGTTATAATGATCCGATGAATGTTTTATGATCATGTTTCATATATATTAATGAATTATGATTATGATATGGGAAGTCCTGGAATTTTATATCCCTACAATTAATTGGTTAAAGATTAATTTTAATGTTCTAAAAGGGAATATGGGAGGTTATTCGAAGCCTGAAAGTGGGTACATAAGAGGTTATAACAAGCCTGAAGTAGGTGCACGTGTGGTTAGCCTAAGATTAACATGTTATGAATGTCTTGGTGGGTGGACTTAACATAATATTTATATTTTTATGATTATGAAAAACATTATTATACTCTTTTATTATATGAAATTATTCCAATGTTATGTTATCATGTCTCTTGTTCTTTGATTCCTTTAGGAGTCATGTATTATGAACAATGAATATTTATTCCTTAACTCGTGTTTATGACCTAAGAATTGATGAGTAGAGTTTTCAATAGTCATCCTCATGTTCTAATTCCCTTATTCTTATGTTATTTCTAAATGATCATTGATATCTCCCTTTTCTATACTTACCCCATATCTAAGATCACCCTTTATTATGTTTTATTTTCCCTAGTATATGAAGAAAGCTTTTAAGTATGATGCTTCTAATAATGATGATAGTTGTAACGTACTAAGTGGGAGATGATGTAGATTGCTTATATACCAGTTATTCATGTACCCAAGTTTCTAAATAAACAAAACCTTTATGGTTGTATCATGGATCACAATGTAATATAATGAATATTTATGTATGAAAATTATGGGTCGTTATAGTGTTTCTTAGTAGTTTTCTTTGTTTTACCATGTTATAGGAATTATAAATAGTGGGGAGACAATGTTAGGTCTCCCTTTTTTATTTAGACTTATGGTTTTAGGTTTATGTTTTGGTTGTGTTTAGAGACACATAGAAATATTTTTAGATGATCTGTTTGTCTATTTTCAGGATTTAATTCATTGGGTTTTGAGGTTGGATCATGTTGAGAATGTTCACTTAGTATTATTTGTACATTTATTTATCATTCACCTTCTATTATTTTTCAACCATGGTCTTTCTAGGGGAACAAATTAGCATGATGAGGAGAATTATGTCACCCACATGTAAATGTATCATTTAATTTGAGTTATTTTTATCTTGTCTTCAATTACCTTGAGTCCAAATAATTTTTAGATTGGGAATGTATAGTTTTGGAGGTTTTTTTGGGTGTTGCATAGTTTAATCTCACATTTAGGGGTAACTATGAGTCATACATGTAGAGGGTTCTATCATAGAGATAGTGAGGTTTTTCATAGTCTCTTCATGGTTAGTTAAACCATATATATCTTCCTATAAACCATGTGGCTTTTTTTGTATGAGGGGGTGCTTCTTTGTGGTTAGATTGGGGTTTAGAGAACCATGAAAACAAACCATGTGACCTGGCTATAATCACATATAAAATGATTTAGAGCAAAATTACCTTTAAATTTTTAAGAGGTTTTCCCCTTTCTTCTACCATATGATTCAACTGACTCTTGGGAGATAATTAAAAGCTTAAAACTTCATCCCTATTCAATTCTTGACTTGTTTTTGTGATTTACAAGTGATTACAAGGTAAATCCATCCTCCTTTATCCTTTATTCTTCTTCATTCCTTCTTTACATGGTTTTATCTTTCTCCATAAACCCTAATTCTGTGTTACATAATCAAAAATGCATTTTTGATAAGATCTATCATATATTCCATGTTTTGTATTAGGATTGGTGTTTCCCACTCTTTAATAATGTTAGGTAGATATCAAGCAGATCTAGGAGAACTTAATTGGTATACTATTAAGGTCATCCTTAAGTATCTGAGGTGTACTTAGGATGTGTTCCTTGTATATGGAGAATATGAGAAACTATTCATCATATAATATAATGATTATAGTTTCTAAACATATTATAATGATTTGAAGTCACAATAAGTATATTTATTTAGTCTCAATAAAGGATCTGTGAGCTAGAAGAGTTCAAAGCAATTAGTTATAGATGATTTTATAGTGGAGTCCGAGTATATGATGTCTTATAATAAAGCCAAAGAAGTTTTTTAGATTCATAATTTTTTACAAGAGCTTGATGTGGTACCCAAAAGTAGATATCTAATCACATTAAATTATGATAACACTACAACTATGGATTTTGTGAAGGATCGAAGTTCACATCAACGGATGAATACATACACTACAAATATCACATATTGATGGTTTTTTCTCAAAAGGATGAAGTCTCTATGTGAAGAGTTTCCATGGATTAAAATTTGGTGGACCCATTTACTAGATCCTTATCTCAGTAGAAATATGAAGATCATGTTAGAGCAAGTGGACAGAAGGTTATTATTAGTTATCTCAAGTGAAAGTGGTATTCTATTAGAGTTGGTTCCCTTGAACCAAATTCTATGTTCTTTATGATTACTTATATTCATGTATTTGAATATTAATAAAATATTTTATCACATTATTATTGTTCTTATACATGAAATAGTATGTAATAATGTCATAACTGTAGCATCCTCGCCCAAACCATTGGCTTGGAAAGATTTGATGTGTCACTAACATTAGGTGGCACCCCCTAGACACAAAAGGTAGGAAATAAATTCCAATGGATTATTAAATCATTGGGGGATGATTTTCACTTTTATAAAATGTAATATCTAAGACCCTATTATAAAAAGTAAACACTATATCCTAATAAGTCAAACAATGAGCACTCTAAAGATCTTTTATTCATGAGCATATTTAAAAGTTTAATTTCTGAATATTAGAATTTTATTTTAGGAAAATAAACTTTATTTTTATTTCTTCATAAATATATTATCTTAAGATTAATCTTTTGGTATTTTTCTAACAAAAATTAATTTTTAGGTGAAAAGTGTAATATACCATTTTTTATTAATACTACAACATTTATGTCATCAATCGTATATAAGTATAACTTAAAAATTTATGAAAGCCTTTTCTTGAAAAAAATATTTATTTTTTAATTTAAATTTTACATTTCAAAATATTTATTATGGTTTAAAATCCTATTATTGATATTTTAGAACTCAAGTAATATTTTTATAAAGAATTGTTTAAATATATTATTCATTTATCATATTAAAATTAATTTTTAACATTTATAAAAATTGAATCTAAAAAAATGAATTTCATATTTAGAATCAATAGGTTTAAATTATCTAATAACGACCAATTTATTTTTAGGCATAAGGATTAAGTTACCTTAGATAAAATCTAGTTATCATGGTAAAATCTATGGTTAAAGTGATAATTCATAGGGTAAAGGGATTAAAACATGATAAAAAATATCTATAATTAAATGAATGACATAATATCAACCTTATCTGACCCTAAATTCAATTATTTTATATTTTTTTATCCACCTTACATTTTTAACATGTTCTCACTTTATATTAACTTGAAATATTTACAAAAATACCATTCTCACCACTTATAAAAGGGGCCTCTCACCACCCCTTCAGAAAAAATCTAAGAATTTGGTTTCCTCATGAAAATATACCAACTTTCCTTCCCCTAGAATCTTATTTCACTCTCATAATATTTTTTTTATAAGAGATTATTCTAATCCATTCATTTTCCATGAATCCTCCCAGAGAAACCCTAAGTCATTAATGTAAGTTTAATATTTTAACTAAGATATTTTCCTTTAATATTTAAATTAATTTTTTTTTCAAAATATTATATTATTAATTGAATATTTATAATATTATTAATTTTTTATATTTTTTAAATAAACACTAACCACCTTTTCCCTTTCCCTTAAGAAAAATTAAATTTTCATTCATGCATTGTGTGGACTACTGTCTCCACGATGAAACAAGTTTCTTTTTTATTCATTGCCTTAAAAGGATGGATCTAAGGATGATATTAAAGTATAAATATAATTTTTATTATATCAATAAGTTTTTTATGAAAAATTATAGATCCTATTGATGATATTATCAACAAACGATCATCTATAATTCAATCATTTAAAACAAGCGTACTAAGATCAAAACGATCTCTTATTTTGAAGTAATAAGTTTTTATAAATTATGTTCTATTTATAATTATTTAAAATTATGATATATGAAAATACTAAAAACTAAATAATATCCTTATGATTCTTTTATAATTATATTACAACCAAACTACCCCATAATCATCCATTAATCATGGTAGGTTCTTGTTTTGGACGATTTAACCACCTACTTGAACAAAACTATAAATTTATATAACAGCTGGAAATGAGAACTTATTTACCAATATAATATGATATAAATGTATAAATAATTATTTTTTTGGTTTTGGAGATGTTATATTAATATTTAATTCATTAATCAATAAATCACACTTTAATCATCAAGAAACACTAAAACATGCTTGTTATCAATTTCATCTTTTAAAATAAAGACTAAAACACTCATGGAAGAAATTTTAAAAATCAAAAATTATTATAAATAAACCGTAAAAGTAACTTTAATAACCTTTTAAATATTATATTTTTAATAATAATGAATATGTACACCACTATTATGAAACTAGTACAAATGATCAATACTATAATGTAACGCCCTAACCCTAGAAGCCCAAAGCTGGTGCATTACATATTACACTAGTATGATTAAAAGGAATGAAATCCTAAAGGAAGAATCAGTTTATTATTATTGAAGAAACAAGACACATACATGTAACTCATATTACATTGTGAAATGTAACAAAATACATTACATAACACAAAATAATAATCTGCATCCATGAGAACTAAATAAATAGTCTCCTCCTCATAACCTATTGAAGGTAAAAAAATGAAAGGGGTGATCTCAAGTGAACAGTAAGGGTTCCAAATAGAGAAAGCAAGAATTGAAAATAACTAAATCATAAAAAAAAATTGCAGAGCCAATATGGCATGGTGAATAAATGAAAAACGCACACCATTAATAAACTGAATGAAACTGAATCCATAGATTTTTTCATAGTGAAAACCTCATGGATAGTAATAATTGAAAATGAACAACAATATGTGATTATTAATTGGATTTTATGTATCTAACACATGATACCACTATACTATTGTTTTCTATGCTTTCTCCAGGGTGCAGGTTTGCCTTTGGAGGATGTGCTGATCTGTTTCCCTACATTCCTGCTTTCCAAAGGCAGGCAGAATATGTCTCTTATTTAGGTAGGTTTTCTCCTTGATCAAAATGGGATGATGGGATGTCGGTCTCTCCTTCTGTGGATTCCTCCTCGGAGCTCGTTGCCTAGTTCTGGTTTCCCTTAAAGATTAAGACCTTGTGCATGAATCTCATTCTTGTTGCCATATCTTTATAGACACCGTTTAATTATGTTCCTTCTGTTTGGACATTCCAGGGGTCTTGATAGGGTAGAAAAATTTGGTCAGAGTAGATGGTAACATCAGGCATGTCTGGGAATCTCTTGATGCATGGACATTGGGGGACTTGTATTCTTCCTCATAAGAGGGTATCTCAAGGGAATAGAACCTGAGGCATCCCATGTCGGTCATGAGGTATCATATATTAGAGGCATGTCTCTGAGGTTTTCCTTATCTTCCCATGTTTAACACGGGGTATGTCGTGAGTTTAACATCTTGCGAAGACAGTTACACCAAAGGCTTGTTTTCTGAGGTGTTCCTCTAGAATATCATGTTTAGCATGAGGTAGGCCGTGAGTTTAATATCTTAAGAAGACAAAATTAGAGTGATCCAGTTTCCCCCATGAAGGAGGATCAGATTGGTACATACCTAGGAGGGAGAACCTAGGGTTTTTACTAGGTGGATGGATCAGAACACTCAATAAGAGCGGACCCAGGGTGGCATGTCCCATAGAGGGAAGATATCACACCATGAAGGCTGATCTAAAAACTACTGAGGAAAGATCATGGAAAGTTTTCCCTAGAAAGGGGGAACACTGTATGGATGGATCAGAATGCTCAATGAGAGAAGAACTCAGGTGGTGTGTCCCATAAGGGGAAGATGTCACACCATGAAGTCTGATCTGGACACCACGGAGGGTGGATTAGGGAAAGTGCACCCCAGAAAGGGAGACACCAAGGTTTACCATTGGATGGGATTGAATCTTAGGGAGGTTTCTTATATACCCTGTGTAGACTACAGGGATCAAATCCCACGTATTTTGTAGGGGTTAGGAATCAGGGTGTACACAGAGGACAACAACCCAGAGACATGATGGGAATTACGCATGGATAGCGGCCCATCACAAGAGGGGAACTCTTGGTTGGATGGTTATGGATTGTGTGGGGCTTATACATGGTTAGATGATCGATTAATGAAAGGATAAGTGATGGGATGAATGGAATGACCTCACCAGGATGTGGTAGCCCAGGTAAGAATCATGATGAATATGGATGGTTGAGTGAACTAGATGGAGAATTAGATGGAACCGACATGAAGATGTTGATAATGTTGGTCTGGATCCTCGAAGTGAATTCCTACGTATCCCCATGGTATGTGATCAAAGTCCACATAGTTAGGTGGGGAAATGGGACACCTGAGTAGGAGGCCAGTGAGAATGGACACATGGATGGGACCCTGAGGAGATAAAACCTTTGGGTTGGGGCATTATCTTCCCAGAACACAGGGGGGCTCAAGGGAGAGACCACAGTGGGACATGTGTGATGGAATTAAACATCAGGGAGGCTTCTTACATATACCCATGGTATGGATTCAAAGTACACACAGTTCAGGATGGGGGTATAGAATTGGGATGTGCACATAGTATAACGAACCGATGACATACTAGAGATTACATGTGGTTAGCAGTCCGAGAGTTGTTCTGACGCCACTGGGACAGACCAGAGATATCGTCCCCAGTAAAGGATACCAAAATGTCTTACCACTAGATGGGATACAATGGATTACCACTGGATGGGGTACAATGTCTTACCGCTGGATGGGGTACAACAGCTTACCGCTATATGGGGTACAACAGCTTACCGTTGGATGGGGTACAATAGCTTACCACTGGATGGGGTACAATGGCTTACCACTAGATGGGGTTGAACCTCAGGGAGGATTCCTATGTACCCTACCTAGGATAAAATAATCAAAACCCATGTAGTTCAAATAGGCACTGTTTAGTATCATGTGGGATGAAACGGGGGTGTACAGTTTAACATCGTGTTGGACGGGGTGAACCGACGTGAAGTGGCCAGGACCGATGGGTGTTGGGCTTGAACCTCAGAGAGGATTTCTATGTACCTTTCTTATATAGGGTCAAAGATCAAATTCATCATAGTTTGGAATGGGGGATACATTTTAACATCATTTGGGATGAAGGTGAACTAACGTGAAGGGGTCGGGAGAAGTAGGTGTTGGGCTTGAACCTCAGGGAGGCTTCCTATGTACCTTGATTTGAAAGGGCAAGGATCAAAGTCCACATAGTTCGGCACGGTTTGGTTATTACACGCTAAGGCAGCCCGAGTATTATTCCATGGTCAATGCTTACTCTAAGACCACATGAGTCATGCTCGGTGTGAGAAACAAGATGTATCAAATACTTGAAGATCATGGTGCCGAGGTGCGACCACGAAGGATTGTGAATGGGTCTTACATATGGAAGCTTCTTGGGTGCCTCAATGGAGTGGAAATGGTGGATGACGATTTTTCATGGATGCTTCCCGGGTGCCACTAAGGAGCGGCAATGGTGGATGGGGCTTATGCATGGAAGCTTCTTGGGTGCCACTAAGGAGCGACAATGGTGGACGGGACTTACGCATGGGAGCTTCTCAGGTGCCGATATGGAGGGGAAACCATGGATGAGTCTTACTCATGAAGCTGCCCAGGTTCTATTAAGGAGCGACAATAGTGGATGGGGCCTATGCATGGAAGCTGCTTGAGTGCGGCTATGGAGGGGCAACGGTGGATGGGGATTATGCGTGGAAGCTGCCCAGGTGCCACTAAGAAGTAGCAATGGTGGATGGGACATACAAATGGAAACATCCTGAGTGCCGCTATGGAGGGGAAATGGTGGATGGGGCTTATGCATGGAAGTTTCTCGAGTGCCGTTAAGGAGTGGCAATGGTGGATGGGTTTTACGCATAGAAGACGCCCAGGTGTTGGTAAGGAGAAAAAATGGTGGTTGGAGATTATACATGGAATCTTCTTGGGTGCCACTAAGGAGTGGAAATGGTGGATGGGGCATACGCATGGAAGCTGCTCAGGTGCTGCTAAGAATAGGCAATGGTGTATGGGGATTATGCATGTAAGGTGTCCGGGTGCCACTAAGGAGAGACAATGGTGGATGTGGCTTATGCGTGGATGTTTCTTGGGTAACAATAATAACCAGTAATGGTGGATGGGGCTTACACATGGAAGCTGCACATGTGCTACTAAGGAGCAGTAATGGTGGATGGGGCTTACGCATGGAACCTACTCAGGTGTCTTCCTCATGTCTGGCCATGAGGGCATCCTAACTCACTGGTGGGTTGAGGCATATAATTGAGGCCCACACCTATGTGCTAGTGCATGAGCGGGATAACACCAAGGGAATTGGAATCAGTCCGAACAAAGGGAGATTAAAAGTGTGAATCACATGCTTGAAATTTGGAATGTGGTGAGGGTGGCGTGATGATGGAGGATAACTTTTGACTATGTTTGAAACATAAAATCTATATCTTGTTATCCTAAAATGGGGACAAACAAATGAGGGTCAACTACTGACCATGTTCAAAACACAGGACCTGACTCAAAGTGCCATCCAAAGTCTTCTGAGGCATTGAACTAGGATGGTAGGTGAGATGAGGTGGCATAAGAGTAGGCCATTAAGGGGTAACATTGGACATGAAAGAGGATGAAGAGCTGAATAAATGACACATGAAGCATGTGGTGGAGAGGTGGAATGTTTGAACATATTCCAATGCTATAGAAATTATGCCAATGTAATCATGGAATGAGGTATCTTATGCTTGTCACATAAGCCATCTCTTATTTGGAACAAGAGGCATCCTATTATTGAATGATAGGGAATACTATGATTTATAGTCATGTAGAGAGGACTGTTGGCATCTTATGATGGGCGCATAAGGCATATATTTTTTAGAGAAAGAGGTATCCTATGTTTGGAACATAGGGTGTGCTACAGTTTATAGTCATGTAGGTAGGGCTATTGACATCTTATGCTTGGTGAATAAGACATCTCTTGTTTAGAGAAAGAGGCATCCTATGTTTTTCACATAGGGTGTACTACAGTTTATAGTCATGTAGAGAGGACTATTGGCATCTTATACTTGGTGCATAAGG
The DNA here is from genome assembly GCA_963277665.1 of Viscum album. Classification (NCBI taxonomy): domain Eukaryota; kingdom Viridiplantae; phylum Streptophyta; class Magnoliopsida; order Santalales; family Viscaceae; genus Viscum; species Viscum album. Next base: position 1,070,007,850 of record OY728127.1, on the reverse strand, counting down.
CATCCTATGTTTTTCACAGAGGGTGTGCTACAGTTTATAGTCATGTAGAGAGGACTATTGGCATCTTATACGTGGTGCATAAGGCATCTCTTGTTTAGATCAAGAGGCATCCTATGTTTTTCATATAGGGTGTACTACAGTTTATAGTCATGTAGAGAGGACTGTTGGCATCATGTACTTGGCGCATAAGGAATCTCTTGTATAGAGCAAGAGGTATCCTATGTTTCTCGTATAAGGTGAAATACAATTTAGAGTCATATAGATAAGACTATTTGTATCTTATGCTTGGTGTATAAGGCACCTCTTTTTAGAGCAATAGGCATCCTATATTTTCCATATATGGTTCACTACAATTTATAGTCATGTGGAGAGGACTATTGGAATCTTATGCTTGGAACATAAGGAATATCTTGTTTGAAGAAAGAGGCATCCTATATTAGTCATATAGGGTGTACTACAATTTATATTCATGTAGAGAGGACTGTTAGGCATAAGGAACATAGAAATGACTTGTGTTGGGACTTACGAAAGAGAAAACCTTTCTGGTGGATCCAGGCATAGGAGTTAGGTGATGGTGTTTGGAGGAGTTACTTGGGGAGTCGATTCAAGGTACTCGTGGAAGTGATGTTGAGAATCTCAACTTTTGACATATAAAGGGGACCAAGAGGAATATGTCAACTAAAAGTATTTCATAGAGTGTGGATAAGTATCTTGAACCATCGTATTCCATAGGTGGAAGGTGCATGCACATAAGGGCGCAATAGGAAAATCTCGACGTCTGGGCCCGAAATGTTCGTGGTGCAACTCTCCATTATGTATGGGGGTCAATGATGTAAGTGAATGGACCAGCCCGAATGGTCGGGGGTAGCCCATCACTGATCCCTAGCAGGGGTATGGGGGCACACCCCCCGCATTATGGACTGATGGGCACATGCCTGGATACTATTGCACGTAAGATGCACTACATATAGGATGAGCTGCAAGAAAAATTATACTGTGCGGAATTGGTGAATTCAATATTGGGAATCTTGGAACTATTTCACACAAAATTGAGCATAGTGGAACTATTTCATGCGAATGTGGGAACAGTGGAACTAGTGCACAAAAAATTGAGGGGTTGCGCGGAATATTGGATGCTTTGCATGCATTATTGGTGTTTTGCGTGAAAGTTTGATGTTTTACGTGAAAGAGGCAGTTTTTTCACGCACTTGACTTGGGATGAAAAGGGATCAGGCAAGGATCAAACCACTATGGGCCCACATGAAAGTGACCCATATGGGACCAGTCATGAAATATCTCCCATTGAGGGTTCCTCTTCTTCATGTCGGCATGGAAGAGACGGTCTTACGCGCAACAGAGTGCCGGCCGACCTCCAGAACCCCCATAGAAGAATATGGTGCACTTGTATTTATAGAAAGAAAACAAGAATGATGGTGCACGTAAAATTCTAAGGACGCAAGTGGTTTTCCACACGACCTGTGGCAGTTGTGCATGCAAAGGGGCGTTTGACGTCGCATTTGGCATGTAATAGGTTTATGCGAGGGGTTGCATGAAAAATTTCTTTATTATGTGTAAGATTATATTATTGTGTGAAATACTCCCTCTTTACATGAATGATTCCACATTTTTCATGCAATATTCGATTTTTGCGGGCAAAATCCATTCTTTTCCCCAAAACAATCTTGGATGGCCATTTCCAGTAGCCTGACTTTTAATGACCATAACTTCTGATCCATAACTTCGTTTGGTCTCCACAACCAGTCAAATTGAAGGCTGAGAAATGATCTATGCTTCATCATTATTTATAGAATAATTAGTTTAATTACATGAGCTCTTTTTCTGGTGCCAGAAATTGTTGAAACGGTTTAAGTCTGTGGGTAGAAACCTGTCTGATTTTTGGAAACAAACTCAAAGGGTTTGTGAACAACTAATTTTTCTCGTGAGACCTATCGATACATAGAGGGGTTTTAGTAGGCCCCACCCATTGATATAAGTCCAAATAATTATTTATAAATAGATTTAATACAATTACAATATTCCTTATCAATATCTGTATAGAGTAGAGGATACATATTCATCAACATTTCCATAGTTAAAACAACATTCCAAATAAACACAACATGTAAAAGAGTACACGCCTTAAGAAAATAATCATATCCATGAAACCAGAATATGGATATATTATATATTTAAAATTTAAAATGAAAAATGATCTCAAATGGTTAGTGGATACACCACATAAGAAAGATTAGGTTCACAAAACCAAGTAAATGAAAATGAAATGGAAACTGAGACAAAGTCTCTTACCACGTTGTAATCAATCGAGTCGTATGAAAAAAATTAATAACCACAAAATTAATCCATGAATATAAATAGAATAATGATAATATATATCAAATAATAGTACATAATACATCACATTAAAGAAATAAGTGGCGAACAATGGAAATATCACTGAATTAAAAGTGAGATAAGAAACCCCTTACCTTATGTCCGAAAGTGTTCTTTGATTAATATTAATGACCTGAATAATCAAATTTATCTTCATTAATTAATAATTATAGAACCTCCTGTACATTTAATTAATTTATTATTACCTTATTAGGTTCATTAATTTCCTTTTTGATGGGTTTAAGAGGTTCAATTTTATTGTTTTGCAATCATTTTCTTCCTCAAATTTCATGATCAGTTTACTTGAATTCATGAATGGAAGTTCGTTTTAAATGGGTTCAAACTTGTAAAATTGTTAATATATATTATTATTGACATTAAAGATATATAAATGATCTTATAATTATTTTGGGTTACATACCATGAGGATGACTTGTTTGGTACAAGATAATGATAAACGTTTGTATTAACTTGGTGGTTTTGTGCATAATGAACTTGTTTTGTATTATTATTTTATATTATGAGTGTGTAAGGATTCCAGAACATTACATAAGATGAAATAAATATATTATTATCTGGTTCAACCATAAAAATGGTTTCATGAATAAAATTTAATATGGTAATAATAATTGGGAACTTTTCGTCCTTGAATGTGATAAATTAACACATATTTGATGGTGTTTTAATTTGTATTATAAGAGGAGAAAAAAAAGAGAGATGATAATGTAATATTCCATTAGAATAAAAAAATTCCATTCATTTAAGGTAATTCAATTATCATATCATTTTTATGAGGGGAGATGCATAGAGAAAAATAAAATAAAGGAACTCAAAATAAAATAAATGTTGAGAAATCTCTCATGAAAATTTGGCAGCCTAACGATGTCACTTAAAAATTCATAAAATATTTTGATTATAAAAAAGGGTTATATAATCATTCCTACATAATATGGACTAAAATGGGAATATATAATGACATATCCAAACATAATACAATTGAAAATAAAAGATAATAACATAAAATGAAAGTTTTAAAAAGAGAAGGGTGGTAGATTCCCTTACCTTATAGAGTAACTCCCAAAACATGAAGGTTGGGACCTTGGGGGCTTGAGTACACCTTGGTATGACTCATATGAAGATAAAAATACCATATATTAGAGGATAATGAGTTTGGAATAAATTAAAACTAATTAATGAGTGGGTATTTATAGAAAATGAGAGGGCGTTTTTTATTATTTTCAAGGGACACCTCATTAGTGGTTTTTGCAAAACCATTGGCTTGACCATGGTATTTACCCATAGTATTATCCAATTGGGAAACCTAATATCATATTTTACTTTACATGAGTATAACATAATTTTATATTAACTATTACATCATTATGATGTTATTAAATACACCGAAACTCAAAACTGTATTTTTACTATTCATGAAAAATTCAAGTATTTTAAAAAAATACGAAAAAACACCCTTACCGTTTTTTGATGTGTAGAATTAAAAAATGAACTCTATTTTTTGAAGATAATTTTTTAAATATTATTAATATAATTTTTCAATAAAATTATAATTTATTCAAAAATAACAATTTTAAATATATAACTCATTTTTTAATACCTTGAAAAATTAATCAACTTCTAATTACCTTATAACCTCAAGAAAATAAAATAATAATATGATTTACTATTCATAAGTGTCATATTACTATTCATATTACTATTAATAAGGGCATATTACTATTCATCAAAAAACAAGTTGGTTCTATCAGACTCCAAATAACTTACTGATCACAACCGTAGATAACTGTTTTTTTTTGAAATTCAAAACATAAATGTGGAAAATTTAAGTTTAATTGCTAGGTTATGAATTTATCCTACAAATAACCAAGTGTTGTTTCATAGAGGCTTAGTTATTTATGTAATATAGGATATCTAATGTATAGAAAGTATTTAAGAGAAACATAACATAAAATGTTTGGGGTGTTATATTATTCCCTCCTTTGAAATTTTGTCCTCGAAAGTTTTCATGTATATTTCTCCCTAAAAAGATGTCGGTGGTTCTTCTTCATAACATCCTCAGGTTCCAACATTTCTTTCTCTATTTTATGGTTTCTCCAAAGAACCTTTACTAGATGAGTTGTCCTATTTCTCAATACCTGCTCCCTTGTGTCAAGAATATCGATAGGCTCTTTATAGTATGAAAAATTAGGTTCCAGCTCTATTTCTTCATAGGTGAGAACATGTATTGGGTCTGTCATTTATTTCTTTAATAATGACATGTGAAACACATTATGAACTATGGAGAGAATATCTGGCATTGCTAAACAGTAAGATATAGCTCTAATCCTTTCCATAATTTCAAACGGTATGATCTACCTGAGGCTCAATTTCCCTTTCTTACCAAACCCTAAAACACCCTTCCATAGAGATATTTTTAGAACTACATGATCTACTACTTGAAATTACAAATCCTTTCTTAGGATTTCAGCATAACTCTTTTTTCTAATTTGGGTTTCTTTAATATGGGCCTTAATTTTCTTTACCTTTTTATTTGTCTCTTCAATAGGTTCTGAGCCTATAAGTTTCCTATTGCCAACTTCATCTCAACAAGTTGATGTTCATCACCTCTTACCATATAATGCTTTATATGGCGCGATTTGAATGCTAGAATGGAAACTATTATCATAATAAAATTCCACCAAAGGAAATTATTCATCCTATATAATTTTAAATTCAAGAGATCATGATATCAATATGTCTTATAGTGTTTTAATATTCCTTTTAGACTTTCCATCTTTTTGGGGGTGATAAGTAATACTCATATGAAGCTCAGTATCCAAATCCTTCTAGATAATTTTCTAGAATTTTGATGTAAACCATGGATCTTGATTGGACACAATCGATTGAGGTTCACCATGAAGTCTTACAACATCATTAATATAATGTCTTTCTAGGCGCTCAAGTGGTAAATCCTCTATTATAGTAAGGAAATGTTCTGATTTTGGGAGATGGTAAAAATTTACCCATATTGCATCATTCCTTCTAGGTATCCTAGGCATTACTGTGATAAAAATCCATCATAATGTCATCCCAATTCCACATAGGAATAGTTAGAGGTTGCATGAACCCTATAGGATGTTTTCTCTCGGCCTTCACTTGTTAATAAACTAGACACCTTGATACATAGTCAGCAATTTATCACTTCATGTTATCCTACCAAAAATGTTCCTTCAGATCTCTATAAATCTTAGTACTAATAGGGTGTATAGAGAAATTTGAACTATGAGAATCTTCTAATGGTTTCCTTTTTAGCTGAGCTACTGATAGAACACATAACCTCTTCCCAAATTTTATAACTTCATCCTCATACACGAAGTCTTCGAAACTTCCATCCTTAACAACTTTAAATTTCTTTTGTAGCTTTTCATAATCATATTGAGAGTTTTTTATCTTCCCTAGTAATGATGGTTTAGCAATCATTTGAAAGAGGAAATATGTTTCCCCTTCCTTAATAATTACCATATCCATCTTTAGCAGATCCTTGAATATAGGATCTCTCTCTATCCTCTTTTGGGTTAGAATTACCCGATCCTTCCAACTTAATGCATATTCCACCTTATTTTCCTTTCTTGGGTGGTAGTGTATTGAACAATCATAGTATTTGAGTAACTCAAGCCATCTCTTTTGCATCATGTTGAGTTCTTTCTGTGTAAAAATGTACTTCAAAATATTGTGATCTGTATATATCTTACATCTTTCACTACAGAGATAATGTATCCATATTTTAAGAGAAAAGATTATGGATGCTAACTCAAGATCATGAGTAGGATAATTTTTCTCTTGATTCATTAACTAAATTGATGTATAAGAAATAACATAATCATTTTTTATAAGGATTCAACCCAGTCTATTCTTTAATGCATTACTGTATATCATAAACCCGTCATTTCTAGATGGAATAGTAAAAATTGGAGCATTCACTAATATTATTTTCAATTCATAAAACTATTTTGTACATTATTTCATCCATACAAACTTAACCCCTTTACGTGTGATCTTGGTTAGTGGGTTAGCCAATCAGGAAAAATTATGAATGAAATGCCAATAGTAACCTGCTAAACCAATAAAACTATGTACCTTGGTTATGTTCGTTGGTGTGGGCCATTCTTGGACTACCTTTTTCTTCGCAGGATCGACAAAGATTATATCCTTAGAGATAATATGGCCAAGAAAATAAACTAATTGAAACCAAAATTCAAACATGGTAAAATTATCATACAACCATGATCTGATCCGCTCTAACATTAAATATGTTCACTTGATCTATGGTGAAATCCCTACATTTTCCATGAGTATTGATTTTTCTTCTTCCATTGGGTCCCATTTCTAAATAATGGAATAAACTAGATTAGGTTATGAATCATAAATTATAATTCCAACTATAAAAGTACTTAGCATAAATTGAAATTATATGCATAGATAATCTCATAAACATGGTTTCTCTGAAAAAAAATTACATTCAAAACCTTCATAATGGATTATAAAGAAATTGAGAATTGTCCTAAGTACATCCCCAGGGAGTTTCAAACCAGGTGCATAGTAAGGAATTTTGTCGTGTACTAGGATACCTCAGGTCAATTTCGAAACTCCTTGTCAGAGTTTTCCCTCATAGGTACATTTGTTTCAGAACCATGTCCACTTGTAGTATTCAGATAGGGATATATTTGATAAAAAGATCCACATAATCTATTCCTTACCAAAATACCAGGATGTTCTTGAATTTTTATCCTCGAATAATATCTTAGGGGTTTGTTTCCTAATCTACATTTTCTAAATCTAGTTTCTAAGTTTACTACTAAACTTGCTCTGATACCAATTGTAACACCCCGAACCTAGAAGCCCAGATCCAGTGCATTACTTATTACATTGGTATGAATAAGAGGAATAAAATCCCAAAGGAATGATCAGTTTAGTAGTCTTGAAGAAACTAGATACGTACATGTAACTCATATTACATTAGAAAAGGTAACAAAATACATTACATTATAAAAACTAATAAAGTGCATCCATGAGAACTCAATAAATGGTCTCCTCCACATAACCTATTGATGGTAAGCAAATGGAAGGGGTGATATAAAATTCTCAATAAGGGGTACAAATAGTGGAATCATGAATCTAAAATAAATAAATCATAAACAATTTGGCAAAGTCAATATGGCATGGTGAATAAATGAAAACCACACACCACTAATAAACTGAATGAAACTGCATCCATAGATTTTATCATAGTGAAAATATCATGGATAGTAATTATTGAAAATTAACAAACATATATGATTATTAATTGTACATCATGTATCTGGAACATGATACCAATATACCATCAAAACAGATTAAGTTTATGGGTAGAAACCCAATCTGATTTTTGGAAACAAAATCGAAGGGTTTGTCACCAACTGATTTGTATTGTGGGACCTGCCGATGCATCGAGGGGAGGTAGCAGGCCTTTCCCATAGTTGAATGAAAAAAATTATTTATACATAGATTTAATACAAGTACAATATGCCTTCTCAATATCTGTATAGAGTAGAGGATACAGATTCATCAATATTTCCATAGTTAAAACAACATTCTAAATAAACACCGTATGTAAAAGGGTATAAAAATTAAGAAAATAATCAAATCCATGAAACCATAATATGGATATATAATATATTTACAATTTAAAATGAAAAATTATCTCGAATGGGTAGTGGATACACCACATATGAAAGATTAGGTGCACAATACCACAATGAATTGGAAACTGAGATAAAGTCCTTTACCAGGTTGTAATCAATCGAGTCGTATGAAAAAAATTTAATAAAAACCAAATTAATCAATTAATATAAAGAGAATAATGATAATATATATCAAATTTCTGTACAAAATACACCACATTAAAGAAATAAGTGGTGAGAAATGGAAATATCATAGAATTAAAAGTAAGATAAGAAACCACTTACCTTATGTATGAAAGTTTTCTTTGATTGATCTTAATGACCTAAATAATAAAATTTAGATTCATTAATTAATAATCTCAGAACCTAAACTACATGAAATTTATTTATGATAACCTTATTAGGTTCATTAATTTCCTTTTTGATGAGTTTAAGAGGTTCAATTTTATTGTTTCGGAAGCATTTTCTTCCTTGGTTTTGATGATCAATTTACATGTATTAATGAATGGAAGTTCATTTGAAATTTGTTCAAACATACATAATTGTTAATATATATTATTAGTTAAATTATAGATATATAAATGATATTATAATTATTTTGGGTTATATACCTTGAGGATGACTAGTTTGATAAATGATAATGATAAACGCTTGGATTAACTTGGCAGTTTCGTTCATAATGAACTTTTTTTATATTATGATTTTATATTATGGGTGTTTTAGGATTAAATAACATTAAATAAGATGAAATACATATATTATGATCTATTTAATCCATAAAAATAGATTCATGACCAAAATTTAATATGGAAATAAAAATTGATAACCCATCATCCTTGAATGTGATAAATTAACACATCTTTGACGATGTTTTCATTTTTAGTGTAAGAGGAGGGGTAAAAGAGAGATTATGATGAAATATTCTATTAGAATAATAAAATTAGAGTTGATTTAAGCTATTGGAATTATCATAGCATTTTTATGAGGGTAGATTAGGAGAGAAAAACAAAATAAATGAACTCAAAATAAAAGAAATGTTGAGAATCCCTCACAAAAATTCAGTAGCCTAACAGCATCACATAAAAATTCATAAAATATCCTGATGATAGAAAAAGTCTATATCATCATTATTACATAATATGGACTGAAATGGGTATATATAATGGCATATCCCAACATTATCTAATTTAAATTAAAAGGGAAAAACAAAAAATGAAATCTTTAAAAATAGAAGGGTAGTAGATTCCCTTACCTTGTAGAGTAACTAACAAAACATGAAGGTTGGGACCTTTGGGGATTGATTACACCTTTTGAGGACTCCCAAGTAGATAAAAATACAAGATAATTGAGGATAATGACTTTGTAATGAATTAAAATTAAGGAATGAGTGGGTATTTATAGTAAATGAGAGGGAGTTTTTTATTAATTTCAAAGGATGCCTCATTAGTGGTTTTTGAAAAACAATAGGCTTTCCCATGATATTTGGCCATGGTATTAGCCACTTGGGACAAATCATGTCATATTTTAATTTTCACAAGTTGAACATAAATTTATATTAATTGTTACATCATTATGATTTCATTAAACATACCGAAAACTCAAAACTGTATTTTTACTATTCATGAAAAATTAATTTTTTTAAAAAATTTGGGGCCGAAGCCTCATTTTTATTATTTAAAGAAAAGACCAATTTAGACTGGGTAGAGGGTGACCCATTAAATAGCCCAAAGGCCCAAGGCCAAGTAGCCTGAATACAAGGCTTGAAAGCCCATTTTTAGCCCAAAGAGCCCCTCGGTGAACAGTACTGCTACAGTACCCGGGCTGCTACAGTGCCTGCTACAGTACCACCACCGCTACAGTCCTGCTACAGTGCCTCCACTGCTATAGTGTCGCCACTACTACAGTCTACCGCTGCTACAATTCCCTAATACAGTGCTGCTATAGTACCTGGAAATTAGTCCCTTCCTGGATTTGATCCTGGGTCATTTGGATGCCAAGTAGAAGCCTGTACCACTAGGGTATAGGCTCGTTGGAAAAAAAATTCAAGTATTTTCGAAAAATCCCAAGAAGTCACCTTAACCATTTTTCGATGTGTGAAATTGAAAAATGAACTCCATTTTTGGAAAATAATTTTATAAATATTATTAATTTAATTTTTAAATAAAATCATAATTTATTCAAATATAACAATTTTAAATATATAACTCATTTTTAATGCCTTGAAAATTTAATCAACTTCTCATTACCTTATAACCTAAAGAAAAGAAAATAATAATATGATTTAATATTCATAACGGTTATATTAATATTAATAAAGTTATGTTACTATTCATCAAAAAAACAAGTTGGTTCTATCAAACATCAAATAACTTACTGATCACAACTGTAGATGACTGTTTTTTGAAATTCAAAATACATTTGTGGAAAATTTATATTTAATGGGTAGGTTATGAATTTATCCTATAAATAACCAAGTGTTGTTTCACAGAGTCATAGTGCTTTATGTAATATAGGATATCTAATGAAGAGAAATTATTTAAGAGAAACATACCATAAAATGTTTGGGGTGTTATATATAAACACCTGATGTGGAAAAGTGGTCAAATTCTTATAGAGAATGAATATTCATGGAGATTATTGAGGAAAATGGGATCAGTAAGTTTATTAATTAACATATATATATATATATGTTGTGATACAGTGGATTAAATTAATTTCATGGAAGTCAGGACAAGAGGCAAGGCTTTTCCATCTCAAATTCCACTCTTTTAGACATGTTTTGTATGACGAACCTAATTTCCATTATTTGGGGTATTTATACTACCTATTTGAGATTTCATATCATTAAATATCCTTATTAATGGTATTTTAAGATCAATTTTAAAACTTTTATTTCAATAGGATATGATTTAATTGCTACCCAATTCATAAGATGGTATTTTCATCTCAGTTTTCATTCTTTTATACTCATGTTATATTCACCACCCATTTCCTTTTTTTATGGTTCATGCATTTCTCTGGAAGATATTTTACCATATTAATAATAAAATTTAAGGGATTTTCAGTTCTATATTGAAATACCACCCACATATTCTTTTGATTTCAATAGTTACTTAAACCTTTATAAAACTCAATCTTCCCATGGTGGAAAAACCATATGACATTTTGGTAAAGTGAAAGTGTTTAGAGTTTTTAAAAAAATACATCCTTATCTAGATACTATAAAGTTGATGTGGTTATGGAATAGATTCACCTAGGGGTAATCATCTTGAAATTATTTGGTTGACCATTGACACAATCATCACTCTGATGCACAAATAATGTGATTAAGACTAAACACCTAGGTATACACTCTTAGGAGATATGATTTGGAGTATTCATATTATCTTTAAGAACCATGATGAAGTATTTTTCCTACCATTTCCTTTGTTGTATTCTAATGAAAACTATTTAACCCAATTAAAATATTATATGTATAACCCATCACATTGAAAGTACTCTTACCAATATGTTTCTTGATAAGGGAACTTCATGTTATGTTGATGATACCCAAAACTTCAAAGTTAATTAAGGGATGTTCTCCTAGACATACACTTTATTCTATTAAATGGGGAAGTATTTAATTTATGTATTTCTTATTATATGGATATCCATGTTTTTATTCAGACCAAGGTTCTTTAAGGAATTTTATTACAGCTATTATTGACTCTTATAGTGAATTCATTGGAATTAATTAAGTTATGGGTTGGTGCTGGAATTATATAGCTCCTCAATGCATCAATATGTATCATGAGATAAAACAGATTAGGTTTTGGTGAATCCTCTCCCATATTTGTATATTATATTGGAATAGGGACTTGAAAGCATGTTTTGATGTCCAACATTATGCATTCCATCAATATAAAATTAATTATTATTTTTATCCATGTTTTGATTTATTTTCATCAATATAGAATGACCTTGGTTTTATTTGATTATGGATTCATGTTTTTTATTTATTCCTACCATATCACTTATTACATGTTTACATTATGATAGATTCTAGTGTATTCTACTTATTACTGAGTATCTGATCTTACCCTAATTTTTTTCATTCCTTAGGAAACCTAGAGGATAACTGTGTATAATTTATAGGGATATAATGGACTGAATAATATTTTTCTTGTAATGTGTTCATGTTATATCTTATATTTTCAATTTTTGGGTATGTATGTATATAGTCTTCCAAGTCTACTAAACTATTGGACTATTTGAGAAATATTTTATTTTGTACAAACAATGAAATATAACTATCAACTATGGGTTTTTGGAGTCCATTATGTTAGAGTTAGTATCAAAGGAATTTTAGTGGGAACATTGGGAACTAGATTTAGAAGAACCTAGTTATATATCCTAAGTAATATGAAAATACCTCATGATTTCTAGGGAATAATCTAGAAAAATTAGTAGGATTTTTTTTACAATTGAATATCATGAGACAATTATTTGTGTGCCAATATAGAAAGATGGCGACTAATAAGAGGAATGGGAACTATATCAAAAAATGTAGTCAAGGCAGGGATGTTCCCCATGAATAAGTTAATAAATATGGAGTTGAGGTTAATCATATTATAACCATATTAGGGTGGTTGACTTAGGTTATGAAAAATAATCTTGTATACATAGAGAAACTTATTGATCCAAAACATAGCATAACTATGTTAAACCTCTTCATGTGACAAATACCTCCAAAATTTAGTGGAACTACTAATCCATTGGTAAATGAACAATGGATCACATCTATAGAGAAGATCATTCCCACTTTGGGAATTAGTGAAAATGAAATATTCATCATATAAGTCTATCATATAAAGGGATATGTGGACAAATGGTGGTCTCTAATTCAAAACACTAAAGAATAAGATGAGATAAATAACATGAATTTGGGAACTTTCAAGGAGTTATTATAAGAAAAATACTATCCTCATGAGCGAATAGAAGAAATGGAAATATAGTTCCTCAATATTAGACAAAAGGAAGAAAATGTTGATGATTATGTGGATAAATTTAAAATGTTATTTAGGTATATTATAGACTATATACATATACTAGAAAGTGGGATCGTTTGTTTCATTCATGGGTTAAAACTAATATGTCTCTCAGAACTTTTATTCATATGAGGATATAGTCTCAAGAACTATTAAAATAGAAAAGGAGTTCTCTAAGATGTATGTATTCGAGGGAAATTATAATAATAAGAGGTTGTATAAGAATAATTAGAATAACAATATAGAAAAGGGAAAGAAAGGAAGGATGGGATTTACCACGTGTGATGATTGTGCAAAGAAACATCCAAGAGATTTCAAGAATAGAACAAGAGTTTGTCACAAGTGTGTAAACAATACCATCAAGCTTTTGAATAAAATTTGAAGGAATAAGTTGTTGATGTTAAATTCTTTAACTATAAGGATTAAGGATATTTTTTGAACTAATTTACCAAAATTCAAGTAAATTTACCTGAGAAAATTCTAAGGGATAAATTATAATCTTTTGTGATTACCGCAACTAAAGTTGAATTTCATAACGACATGATGGTGGGTAATTTGATCATATCCTCAATGTTAGATAATGTTTTATTTTATTATGTATCTTTACAATCTTTTATATATTCCATGTTTTCCAAAAAAACATTAGATATTTCCCAATAACCCTAGTTAGGGGGTTATCAATTAAGGCACAAAATGGAAATCTATTACAAAGAAGATATATCAGGAAGTTCCAGTTATGATGAACAAGCATACCATATTTGAAATTTTTTTATTATGCATTTGGTAGGATTTTATCTGATAATTTTTATGGATTTTATTTCAAAGTATAATAATAAAATTATTCCCAAGATAATGATATTTTGAGTTGTGAAGGTGAACTAGAATCTCTGTCTTTAGAGGGGAAACTTCATCATATAAATCATGTTTGGATACTCCCCGAGTAGTAATCCTTAATAAGATTTTAAGAAGATAGGGAAATAAAGTTATATCTATGGATAAGGAATATAACCTAAGAATAAAGTATGTAAATGTGGTATACAAATGTGTTGGTATTTTTTTAGATGAATTACCTAGTCATCCACTAGAGCATAATGTAGAGTTTATGTTGAACTCATTCCTCATATAATACCTATATCTAAAACTCCCTACTGAATGGAACTATTAGAGGTGGTGGATTTGAAGAAATATCTATAGGATTTGTGCAATAAGGGATTTATACACCCTAGTGATTCACTATGGGGAGCCCCTATTTATTCATGAAAAATAAAGATGGGTCTATAAGATTATCCATTGATTATAAGGAGGTAAATTTCAATAATATAAATAATAAGTATCATTTTCCATGAATTGATGACTTATTTGATCAACTTAAAGGATATAAGTATTTTTCAAATATTGATATCCACTCAGTTTATCATCAGTTGAGGGTGAAGAATGATAATATACTGAATTTGACATTTCAGACAAGGTATGAACACTATGATTTTATAGTAATTACTTTTGGATTGACTCATGAACCATATGTATTTATGGATTTTATGAATTGAGTATTCAAGGATTATCATGATAAATTAATGGTTTTATTAATTTATGATGTCTTGATATACTTTAAGAGTTATGAAGAGAATAACAGTCATATGAAAATAATTCTAGAGACCCTCAGAAAAATAATTAATTATATGGTTAATATAGTAAGTGTGAATTTTAACACAATGAGTTTTATTTTCTTAGCCGTATTTTCTCCAATGATGGGATATCTATTAACCCTTAAAAGAAAAATGTAGTCAAAGAATATCCTATACTGATGAACATAATAGAGATTCAAAGTTTCCTTGGTCTAGTAGGATACTATCCATAGTTCATCTAAGATTTTTCCTATTTGTCCAACCTATTAACTAAGTTAACATGTAAAGGCATTAAATTCACATGTTTAAGGGAATTTGTGGAAATTTTCAAAGAGTGGAAGAGGATAATGATTAATGAATCCGTATTAACTCTTTCATCATGTAAGGAAGTATTTTTAATATATAGTTATGTATCAAATAAAGGACTTGGTTGTGTCCTTATATAGAATGGTGGGGTGATTGCCTATTCATCAAAGAAATTGAAAATACATGAACAAAAATATCCAACATAATAATTTGAGATAGAATCTATAATAATTTATTTGAAAATATAGAGACACTGTGTCTATAGAGAAATATAAAATATATATAAATAACATGAGAGTTTAAAGTATATCTTCTCTTATAAGGATCTCAACATGAGGCAAATAAGATGGTTGTAACTACTCAATGACTATGATTTCTCAATACACTACCACCCTGAGAAGAAAAACAAGGTATTTTATGCAATAAGTAATAGGGAACTAGGAGTTTTTACTATTATGAGGATTAACAAGTATCCTATATATAGAGATATATTAAAGATATATTTTGTGATTTTTAAGAAATGGGATCCATCTTTCCTTTTCCAAGAACTTTCTAAACCACACTTACTACAAAAGATAGATAATTCCTATCAAGATGATGAGAACTTACAAAGTAATATTAAATCAGGAAATGATGTTAAATTGATAGATTTTATCTATATAGATGGATTGTTAAATCTTGGGAAGAGGTTATGTGTTCTATTCATATAAGAGTTGAAAATGGAACTAATAGATGAAGCACATAACCCAAATTTCTCTATACACCCTAGTATCATAAATATGTATAGTGATTTAAGAGAAAATTTGTAAAGGGATGGTATAAAGTGGTGAATTATAGATTATGTTCCCATATTCTTAGTATTACAGTAGGTAAATGATAAAAGACAATATCCTAAGGGAGTCATCCAACCTCTTTCTATATATATATAGAAGTGGGAAAATGTTACAATAGACTTTTCACTGGACTCCAAAAGACTAAAAGGAAAAATGATTCCATACGGGTTATCTACAATCATTTTACCAACTCTTCTCATTTATAAGTGATAATTGAGGATCTACCCCTTGAGTTCCTTTCCTGGATATATATCAATGAAACAATAAGGCTTTATGGGGAACCTATATCAATGTATAAGATCATGAACCTCAGTTCACATCAAAATTATAGAAGAGTATTCAAAGGGATCTTGAAACCGATACACATTTAAACACTTCCTATCATACCCAAATTTATTGGAGGTATAAAAGGACTATTCTAACATTATAGTACATGTTAATATCATATTATCTTTACTTAAAAGTTGTGTAGGATCAATATATACCTTTAGTGGAATTGTTATACAATAATATCTTCAATTTGATCATCTAGATGGAACCATATGAAGAATTCTATGGGAAGAGGTTTCATACTACAACCTATTTGTTAGAAATTGGAGAATAAAAGTTATTTGGCCTAATTCTTGTAGAGGATACAATTGTTAAAATATGGTTTATTTGGGATCATATCAAATAATCCCAAAGTATAAAAAAATCTAGGTGGATAATCAAAGGAAGGACTTGGAATTTAAAGTGGGGGTTCATGTATTCTTTGAGATTTACTCATGGAAGGGAGTTATAATATTTGGTAAAAAGGGTAATTTAATCCCTATGCATAATGGGAATTTTAAAATAATATAAAGAATTAGAGTTTTAGATTACTGATTGGTTATGTCGAACAACCTTTCTAAGGTACATGACAACTTCAATGTTTCATTACTGAGAAAATACATGGTAAATCCAATTCATGTGCTCACATATGAGGGAAAAACATGGAGGTTGAATTGTGTCATAATGAAGAGTGTGTCCAAAATCCTAACAATATAAAGAAAATTTTGTGGAGTTGAACAACTCAATTAGTGAAAGACCTCTGGAGAAATAAAAAACTAGAAAAGACAACTTGGGAGCCTAAAGAAAATTTTATTAAGGAATATCCACATTTTTTTAATAGCCAATATATACTATAATTTCTAGGATGAGATTATTTTAGGGGGTAGAATATAATATCCAAGACCCTACAATAGTAGGAAAACACCATACCTCGAACTATCATGCAATATACACTCTAAAGAGCCTTTATACAATAAAAAAAGAATTCATTTTTTTAATCACTCATAAATATATTATCTTAATATGATTTTTTGTGATTTTTCTAAACAAATGATTTTTAAGTGAATAGTTAAATATACCGTTTTTACTAATACTACAACATTTACATCAGTATTAGTATATAATTATTAATTGGAAATTTATAAAACCCTTTTATTTTTAAAAAATATTTTATAATTTAAATTATACATTTTAAACTCATGTAATATTTTTCCCAAAAATTGTTTTCATCTATTATATATTTGTCCTATTAAAATTAATTTTTAACACTAATAGAAATTGAATTATAAAATTTCATTTCAAATTTATAATCATTAGTTCTAAATTTTCTAATAATAACCACTTTATTTTTAGGTATAAAGAATAAGTTACCCGAGGTAAAAACTATTTACCATGGTAAAAGCTAAAATGGATAAACTAATAATTCAATGTGTAAAGGGATTCAAAAATGATAGAAATATTTCTATAATTTAATTATTGAGATTATGTATACCTTATCTCAACCTAAAATCATATATTACCTATTTTTATCCAGTTTACATGTTTAACAAGTGCTCCCTTTATATTAAGTTGAAATGTTTTCAAAAATTTAATTCTTACCACTTATAAATGGGGCCTCTCACCACCCCTTCGATAACACTCTAAAAATTGATTTTCCACCTAAAAATATACCCTTTTTACATACCCTAGAATTTTATTTTCACTCTTATAATGTTCTTGTCATATGATATTATCCCAATCCATTCCTTTCTAAGGAATCCTCTAAGGGAACCCAAAGATCTCAATATATGTTCAATATTTTCGTTAACATATTTTCCTTTTATATTTTTATTTAAAATTTATTTTTCATAATATTATATTATTAATTTAGTATTTATATTATATTTAATGTTTATATATTGTGTAAATAAACTCTAATGACCTTTCCTCTTTTCCTTAAGAAAAGAAAAATTGTTATTTGTACATTGTGTGGATAACCACCACTATGATGCAATGTGTTTCATTTTCCATAACTACCTTAAAAGGTTGGATATAATGATGGTATTAAAGTATAAATATGATTTTGATGATATAATTAAGGTTTTAGTATTTAAATTTGGATAAAATAATAAATATATGGTCAATAAACGATCATAATTAATTCAATTGTTTAAAATGAGCATACTAAGAGGAATGTGATCTCTTCTTTATAAGTAATGACTTTATATAAATTATAAGATCTTTATAATTATTTAAAATTAATATAGATCACAATAATAAAAATTAAATAATATTTTTATTCTTTTTTATTAATGATATTATAACTAAACCTCCTCATAATCATCCATTAATCATGGTAGGTTCATGTTTTAGTCAGTTTAACCACTTACTTGAATAAAACTATGAATATATATCATGGATGACTATGAGAAATTTTTCACTAGTATAATATGATATAAAAGTGTGAATTATTATTTTTTTAGTTTTGGATATTTTATATCAATATTTAATCCATTAATTAAGAAATATTTTATCATAAAGAATAAGAGATGCATGTTTGTCATCGATTTCATCTTTGAGGATAAAGACTAAAACACTCATAGAAGTAATATGAAACATTATAAATTATTATAAATCATCCATAATAGTAACTTTAATAACCTATTAAATATGATCTTTTTAAGAATAATGAATATTAATATCTCTATTACAAAACTAGTATAAAAAATCAAAACCATAAACACCTAATATGGAAAACAAGTTGAATTCTTATTGAGAGTGACTATTCATAAAAAGAATTAACGAAAATGAATATGATTAAGGTTATTAATTAATTAATTAATATATCTATGTTTTTTATATATTAGGTTAAAGTAAATTTTTGTATGTTAGGATAAGAGGTAAGGGTTTTCTATCTCTAGTTCATTTATTTGATACATGTTTTGTATTATGCACCTAATTTCCATTATGTGGTGTATATATAATTCCTAATTGAGATTTTATAACATTAAATTACCTTATTCACTTTATTTGAAAATCATTTTGTATCCTACTTTTTCAATAGGTTATGATTTTATTTCTACCTAATCCAAAATGGGTATTTCCATCTCAATTTTCATTCTTTGGGAGTAATGTTATATTTACCACCCATTTAATTTTGTGTGGTTCGTACATTTCCATGGAATAAATTTTACCATATTACTCATGAAATTTAATGGAATTAAAATCTTATATTTTTATCTCCACACATATTCTTTTTATTTCAAGAGTTACCCAAACCTTTGTAAAACTCAATCTTTTCTATGGTGGAAAAAACATCTTGAGTTTTGGTATAGTAAAAGTGTGTGTAGTTTCTTAGTAAATACATCCCTTTTGGATACTGGTATCTGGATCTGGATATGTTATATATGAAATATGTGTTAATGTCACAAAAAATGGTTGGTTTAGAATTTAATCAATCATTAATATGATTCATGATGAATGAGACTAAGAATATATACCTGGATAAACACTCCTATGGGATATGATTTAGATTATTCACAAACTCTTTATAAATCATAGTGAAGGATTTATACTTCAATTTTCTTGGCATCCAACAAATTAAAACTATTAAACACTATTACAATCTTCCATGGATAGTTGAGCACAATAAAAGTACCGTTGCCGATATATTTTTTGATAAGGGTACTTCATGTTATGTTGATAATACCACATGGCTTCAAAGTTAATTAAGTGACATTCTCTAGGACATGCATATTATTCTATTTAATGGAAAAGTATTTGATTTCTATATTTCTAATTATAAGGATAACCATGTTTTTATTTATCCATAGGTTCATTAGGAAATGACATGACTAGTATTGTTAACTCTTATGGTGAATTCATTGGACTTAATTAGGTGATAGATGGGTCCTAGAATTATATATACACTCAATGTATCAACGTTTATTATAATATAAAACAACTTGGGATTCTATGTATACTCTTCTCATATTAGTATAGTATATTCTCACAAGGCCTTGACAACATATTTTTATGTATAGAATTATGTATTACATCAATATGATATTAATGATTATTATTGTTCATGTTTTAATTTATTGTAATGGATATAAAATTACCTAAGTATTAGTTTATTATAGATTCATTTTATTTTTTTTCTTGATTCCGTATAACATATTCCATGTTTATATTATTATTTTTCCACTATATGCTATTCCTTATTGAGTATCTAATCTCACCTTTATTTTTTTCCTTTCCCTTGGAAACCTAGAGAAGAACTATGTGTAATTTTTAGAGATGTGATCTAATGGATAATAATTTTATCTCAATGTGTTCATATAGTATTATATTTTTTCAAATGTGATGTATGTATGTATCTATTATTCCAATACTACTAAACTATTATATCCTTAGGAAACACTTTTATTTTGTGTTAATAATGTATATAACTAATAGTTATGTGTTTTGGAGTCCGGTATGATACAAAAAACACAACCTATAAAGATTAATATTCTTCCTCTAGTAGGATTCCCAATAATATCCCTTTCCACCATTATTTATCTATTAACCATGTTTTCATAATTAATAATACAAAGAACAACTATCATAGAATGAATATTCAGGTGCATCCTATACTCAAATATTTGTACCTTCAAAGACTCATTTTCATCCACTTATAATGAAAAATGATCTAAGTTTATATTATTAGATGCATATCCCATCATCGATATATTTTCCTCCTTAATATTGAATAAATATGTCATTTTGTCTATTTTTAAGGTGCTTAGGTAGAATTGTTTTTTGAATAATTCTTCAAATCCCTCCCAAGTATGGTTTTGGTAAAAAAATTTGGATAGATAAATACAAGCATTATTATACAAGATCTTTCATCATATATAATGTTAACTTCACCTTTATATTAGCTAGGGTTCCAAGGAAATCAAAGATCTAGTTCATTATTCTAATCAAAACATTTTTCTGTTCTAGTTCTAAATCCCCATGAAATATTGGTGGATTCTTTTTCTAAAACTACATTTAATGATCTACATGTCATGCATAGTGAACTAGGATTTTATACATGGATATTTCATTTTTTAGATGAACATTCAATACATCACACAAACCCATTCCTGATGACCATAAATGTTTAGTGTCTCTGAATACTATATACACAACCTTATAATTTAGTGAAATATCTTCAAAATATCCCATAAAAATATTACCCTTTAATAATCTTCATGAAAAAAACCAACTTAAAACCTTTCTTTATAACATGATTAAAGGATACATGGGAATGTGTGAGCTAAAATGCTCAATAAGGGTAAGAAAGGGGTATATGTAAGCATAGAAAGAATATAAGGGTATGATAACATGATAATTACATTTGAAAACCATACCCTAAAAATAAAATATCATAATATTGATTAATGGAATAAATATTGGAAGTATATAAGACATGAATCATAAGATAATTATAGAACATGATCTGTGGGAGCCTAACATTGTCATAAGACATAGATTTTTGGCATATAGATAAGCATAGAAAATAATTTACATAGTACTCATGGCTCAATTATAAGGATAAAATAGTAGAATGGGTTCACTCCCTAAACCATAATAATATTCAAGGTTCAATCCCAAGACTATCATAGTAAAAAAATTCCCTTACTAAACTAGTTTTAATCCCCATTACAATCATGGCTATCTCATGAGATATCAATATCTACCCGATGCATCAAAGGGAGATATAGTTCCCACCCATCACACAATTAAAATCTTATATATATGTTTCATGAGATCATAAAACATTCATTATGTCATAACCCATGAAATGAAATGGTCTTCATAAACATTTCATCATATCATAACCTCTGTAAAATAGACAGGTTTCATAATCATTTCATCGTTGAAAACCCAATGGATAAATAATTGGATATAATAAGAATTTTATAATAATATAACCCATGGAAGAGAAGATGGTTTCATAAACATCTTTTCATTATAAAACATTCAAATAAAGAATAATAATGTTATCCTTGGTTCATATCCCTAGAAAAGCATAAATTACATATAGTGTTGTCATCTTAGATGGATAATTATTTTGAAATATAAATCACATAGAATGATTATTGAGGAAGATAAATTTTATTTTAAAATATATTTTTAAAACTAAAACTTCATAAAATATTTTTGAAATATTTTTATTTGATAATAAACTCAAAAAATTATAAAGTAATATTTAAAAATAATTTAAAACATTTCTTGAGGAAAAAAACTTTTATATTTTGAAAAAACAATTTAAATGAGAAAACAATTTGAAAATACATTTCTTTGAAAATTCCCTTAAAACTTATAAATTAATCTTCAAAGAAAATAATTTTCATGATGGTGTGAAGTTATGTTCTTGTTATACATGTTAAAATGGATATTCGTTTCACGTTGTTAGTTACAATCAAACATACATTATTTTGAAAATGATATGAAGATTCCATTCAATTTTTTTTAAAAAAATAAAACAAGGATAAAATTTATTTAATAAATCATTTTTATATTTTTAAAAACATTTTTAAAAATATTTTTAGATAAAAAATTTTTGGAAGAAAAGAGTTTTTCAACCGAAGAGAGAAATAAAGACAAATTTTCATAAAAGCATTATTTTAAACTCCTAAGTATATAATGAGAGGAAGATGAAATGAAAAATTTATTCTAATAAAATAAATAGTTGATAATAAAATTCATTATTTTATTGATAAATGGATCATAATATTTCATTTTTGGAAACATAATCACAAACAATCCTTATAAATGATGAGTTTGTGATAAAAAATATTTACCTCATTGGTAACTTTTAATTGTAAGTACCATGAAATAATAACATTAAATGAAACTTATAATATAATGAGATAAATAAATTCATGATATTATATGTCAAAGGTGATGTATATACACCTAATAAAATAAGATATGTTCATAACATAACATATGTCACAACGAAGGTAAATTTAGATAAAAATACCTTACTGCTTTGGTAGCTTTTGAATCGTAAACCCCGTGAAAGATATATACTAGAATTGATATGTAAATACCATAATTTTAAGGATAATAATCACAAAATACATTCATGGGCATTATATACACCACATAAAATAAAAATTTGTTGAATATGGATTGTGTCTCACAGAAAATAAAAGTGAGATGGAGATTTCTTATCTTAAGTATCGAATTCCTTCATAAACATTTGAATAAATTGTATGATAAATATAAGTTTATTATACATATATTATAAACCAATAATTATATATATTATACCATATATTATTTACATATGACCATTTATTACCCATTTATTACCAACTCCTTGTTAAAATCATGTTTCGGGTAATAACCACTTTGTTTTTCATATATGTTTTAATTTTTCACTTTTAGTAATATTACTTTGATAATGGTTATAGAGAATAAATTATAGTGATAATGGAATAATTATAATATTTATACATAAATTATACTTTTAATATCAATCATTAAATATGGTTTTGAGAAATTAAGTGTGCTACGATCATGGAGACGGTAGGTTATACGCACACATGAGTAACATTTACCTTTTTCCATGATTGTTATAGAAAGGATGTAAGTAATATTTTTTTTCTTTAAATAATGATAATAATATCACAAATAATATATTATTTCTTTAAATATACTTATAAATTTCATCCATGTGTTGTGGTGATGAAAATTGTGAGTCACATTACTTTGTGAAGGCGGTAATCAATATGTACACAAACAACATTATCATCTTTAGTGAGTGAAAAGGTAAGAAATAGAATGATAGATTATATTTTTAGAATGATAAATTTTTAATTAATATCATAATTATTTCATTTTTATCACACACATTTATTAAATTTATCCTTATTATCTTCCATGAAAAGTGTTATTGAAAATGAATAACATCGCTTCGTGAGGCAGTAGTCCTCTATACACACAAGTGACGTTATCATATCCCTTATGGAATGGAAAGTAATATATATTTATATATATTATATAATTAATACATAAGTTTAATTATGTTATAATAATAATATATAATTTATATCCATCATCATATCCAACTGTGAGATGTGTCAATGGAAAAAACGAATGACATTGATCCACGAGGTGATAGTCCACCGTATACATGAATAAGGATTTCATAATCCATTTGATGGAAGTGTGGACCATTTTATGTCATTAACATAGCATAAAAATATCACACTATATTAAAGATACTTGTTTTATTTTATCATTATGGTTTAATAATTATTGAATGAGGTGGAGGAAGAAATAAAATTAAAACACTCGTTGAAGAATGTTACCTCTTCTTCGGGTAACCTCTTTAGGTTTGCAAAAAAATCCTTTCCAGGTTAGATTTATGCAGAAAAATAAGGTTTAAAAGATGATATTAGTGAATTTTGTAAGGTTTTTTTACAGTTATTGTCTAAACCAAAAGTATTTTAAGTTGTGAATAAGAGAGGATAAGGGTTTCCTTTTCTAAGTGAGGTGATTGGCAGACATGTAATTTTTGGAAAAGAAAAGGGTACACCCATGTTTTTATCACACCAAATCGATAAAAAAAATGGATTATTATAGATAATAATAAATTATAGGGTCTAAATATGTCTATAAAATATATTTTTTAATTTTTTTTAGGTCATTAAATACTTATCATTTTAGATTAATCCCCCCAGTAAACTCATTTTTACCTTAATCATAATAACTAATTTTTACTCTTTTCACTATTAATTTTTGTAAAAAAATTAATTTTAACTATTTATATAATATAAATTATTATTATTATTAAAAATATTTAATCCATTTTTCAAAATTCAATTCATAGAATAGAAAAAATATTAATTTAAAATTAATCCCGCGGACGTGAGGGAAAGCGAGTTTTCAAAGAGAAAATGTTCAAAAGTTTACAATATTTTTATATAGAAATTAAATATGAAAACGATTACAATGAAATAAATTGACTTAATAGATATATATTTGAAAAAAAAATAGTTTAAATCCAATTTAAAATACAATATAACTTTATAAATAATTTAAATGAAAAGATGGTTTTTAATAAAAAATCAGTGTTTTCACTATTCATTAAAAAGTTAATCTTTTCATAAAATTCCCAAAACATAACCCTTAGATAATTTTGAAATGATGATTTAAAAAAGTAAATTTATTTTTTAAAATAATTTTTCTAAAATTTTCTAGAATTATTTTTAAAATAAGTGCACAAAATGGTGATAAAATAGCTTTTTAGAAAATACAGTTTTTAAGTGTAAAATTGGATTTATTCTTATCTCTTTTCTAGAAAACACAAATGGTTAATTTTAAATAGTTTATTGAATATATAATAAATAAATTTTATGAAAATAATTCAAAAAACTAGTTTTTATAATCTATTTAAGTAAAATGTGTTTGATTCCCTAAAAATAGTTTTCAGAAATAATTTCCTTTATTTTCAAATAGTTTTTTATTTTTATTTTTAATTAATTGGTCATGAAAGAATAAATTTTAGATACATGTTTAAACTATATATTTTCATAATTTATTTAATCCTATTCAAACCCTCCATTCTAATGGCCAGGTGATAACTATCATATAATAATATTTTAATAATATGATGCATTTTAATTAAACTTGGTGTTGCATGTAACACAAGTTAAACTCGGTGTTATGTGTAATGAAAAATATCATAAATATTAAATTCATTTGAAAAATATATATTTCACAAAATCTCAATGTGTTACATTCTACCCCCATTAAAATGATTTTCCCTCAAAATTCGTCTCAATCATCAATGGTTTAACATTTTAAAATTCCTTCATAGAAACTCACATAATAAAAATGGTTAATAAAAAATACTATTGAAAATGAAAAAGGGATGTGTGAAATTAATCTAGAATAACACATAATAGGTTTCCAAATATGATAACATGTGTTGTAAGTGAATATATTGACATGTAATAAAATCATAAATAATTATAGAGAGTGATAGAGATTATTGATCTCAAGAAAGTGGGTGATCCAAGGAACGTTAATGACTAAAAAACAATAAAATAAAGAGGTGTGAAAAAGGTAATTGATATCATGAAAAATTATGATATCATGAAAAAAATTATTTCAATATCATTTTCATGATGCTGGGTAATTCCTTTTACATCTATACGAAGAACATATAAAAATTTTCTTACTTGATATCATTTTATTTCATAGGCATAATTTCATCCTTTTGTTGTGTCTTGATCAACTTCCAATTCATCTCTTACTCTAAGAGATGATTTTTTTAATTTCTAAAGTAGTAAATAAAATCTATAAAATACTAATAAATCATTCCTTATATATATAGTTATTTAAAAGGTTAGAACTAGTTATCCAATATGGATAAATCTTTATATGGTGAATTAATACACTAATATCACAAACCCCAGCCAAAGTCCAACTTAAACCATTCCATAAATTTTTAACCTTATGACCCTTATAAAATTCAAAATTTATAAATAAGGACACTAAATTTCCCAAACATAACAATAATATTCCAAATATAATTAATCTTCTCTTAATGGTCACATGGAAAATATGTGAATACCTTCTTCATATATTCTCCTAAATCTTGGAAATAACCAAAATTACCATAAAATATCAATGAAAACTTGTATGATTACTCATTACTGGAATAAAAATATATATTATTGAACATATTCCATAGATCCAATAATGTTATAAACTCCATAAATCATAACATAAACCACTTTTTCAACAAATCCTTTATCAGTTTTGAGGTCATCAATACTATCCAATTTACTTTATCCATATCAATCAACTATTTATCTAAACTAAACACCATTTTCTCAACCTTAGTAACATATTAAGGGTTATCTTCCCTTAATGATGTGCTTTCTATAAAATATTACCTTTCCATTGAATAAATTTTCTAGGTTGTGGGTATTATTTAATGTATTCTTTCATATCCTTAACAAAAAACATATACTAAAAAAATTATATATTTCATGATTCATATAAAATAATTATTGAATTCCAATACATAATCACTTTGATCATCTCACTTCATTCTCAAATCACTAACTAGGATTTATCTTCTTATACCTTAACACTTATTTCCATTCATATGTCATTTTTAGTATCTTTATCATCAGAAATATAACCAATACTCATACAACCTTTCTGATTCCCTTCATGAGATTTCCAATTAGGACATAAATTTGTATAATTATCAAACTTTCTACATTTAAAACATTCAACAGTTGATGATACATTAGGAATAACATTATTCTAATCCATTGTGTTAACCAAAATTTTCAATTTTCATTTATAATTACTTGATTTGTGTCCTTCTTTTCCACATCCACAACATATTCTTTCCCTTATAATAAATTCCCTTGAGCGCTTCTTTCCACATTATTGACATATAGGAAACTGAATATTTTTTATCCATGGTCTTTGCTACCCAATATCTTAGTGAAATTTATCCTTGTCTTATTTAGTGAGTCCAATAGTTGGTTAAGGTGAACATTTTTAATCATGTTCCATGATAACTGATTAGGAATAATCTTAATATCCTTTAATCTATTCATCATCTGATTTGGATTCTCATCAAAAAAAATCCATCACATTCAATTTTAACTCAATTCCTTCTGGTTCCATCCATTGACTAAAACCAAAAAGAATAGTGTGAGAAATAATAATCATATTAGGAAACCACATAATCATGAAAAATTACTTATTGGATGTCTAAATCATGAAACATAATTTTCAATATATGAAACGTTAGGTTAATCGTTGGTCATTTATTGTCATTATCTATTTAAATACTTCATGATGATTCATAAAGAGTTTATGAATTTCCAAATCATATCCCCTATGAGTTTCAAAATAAGTTTGCAACAAGACTCATTGGCATGCACTAGGTGATGATTGAGTCCATCTCAATGCACCCGTTTTAGAGCTATTACCCCTAGGTAGATTTTTACTATAGCCACATCCACTTGGATTACACAAAAAAGGATTTAACTACTTGGAAACCACTTATTCTATCCTTTACCAAAATTCCAGGACTTTTATACTTTGAGTCATCCTTAGACTTATACTTAGATATTCCCTTAGGAATCTCACTAATTTTTTCTCATCCTAGTTTCCAAAGGTAAACTAAACATATCCTTCCATACCCATTATATTGACATGAATGTTAATATATGGATATTACATCCTTTTAGATGAATATTCAATACATTACTGAAACACATTCTTGAGGACTGTAATAGTTTATTAATTTTAGGACTAGGTACCAAATATTATAAATTAGTGAAATATATTCAACATGTCCTATAAGGATCTTCCCCTTTATCAATATTCACAAACATACCCTACTAAAAACATTTCTTCATAACATTTAAAATAGAAACATAAGAATGTGTGATCTCAAATGCTCAGTAAGGGTAAACAAGGGAGATGCTTTAGAATTACACGAATATAAGGGTACAAGAATATCTTCAAAACATTTAAAAACAATACCCTACATATCAAAGATCACAATATTGAGGCAAGGAACAAATATTTGAAGTTAATAAGAAACGAATCATATGAGAATCAAAAAACATGGTCTATGAGAGTATAATATTTCCATAAGACATAGATTTTAGGAATACAAATAAGCATATAAAATTATTTCCATAGTAGTCAAGGATCATTTCCAAGGCTATTATAGTGGAATTCTTTCACTCCACAAACCATAATAGTAGTCAAGGTTCACTCCTAAGACCATCATAAGGGAAAAAGTCCTTTAATGAACAGGGTTTACTCATCATTGTATTTCTATTTATCTCATGAGATATAAATATTTACCCAATGTATTGAATGGAGATACAGGTCACACCCATAACATAATTAAAATTATATATATGTGTGCCAAAATATCATAAAACATTCATTATATCATAACCCATGAAATGAAATGGTCCTTATAAACATTTCACCATATCACAACTTGTAGAAAAGAGGCAGGTTTCATAATCATTTCATCATTTCATAATCCATAGATAAAGAAGTGGGTTTTATGATAATCTTATCATGATATAACACATGGAAGATAAAAAGGTTCCATAAACATCTTTTCATCATAAACCATTCAAATAAAGAATAATAATGGTATCCTTGGTTCATATCCACAACAAGGCATAAATTACATTAATGGGTGTCATCTTAGATGGAGAATGATTTTGAAAGATAAATCAGTTAGAATATTTATTGAGGAAGATAAATTTTATTTGATAATTAATTTTTAAAATAAAAATTATAAAATATTCTGGAAATAATTTTATTTTAAAATTAACTCACAAACATATAAAGGAAGACATAAAAATAATTTAAAACAATTCTTGAGGAAAATAACTTTTCCACTTTGAAAAAAAATTTAAAAATAAAATGTTTTGAAAATAATTTATTTTAAAATAACCCTAAAAATTAATAAATTAATATTAAAATAAAATAATATTCTTGATGGTGGAAAATTGTTCTCATGTTGTACACATTAAAATAAAGATTCATTTTGGGTTTTCAATAAAATCCAGACCGACATTCTTTGGAAAACGATATAAAGATTCTTTTCAAAAACATTTTGTAAAAATTAAAACATGGGTAAAAATTTATTTAATAAATAATTTTTATAATTTTACAAATATGATTCATATATTTTTAGAAAACATGGTTTTTTGAATAAAAAAGTTTTTTGACTGAAAATAGAAATAAAGATTAATTTTATTAAAATAATTCTTTTGAACTAATGAATACATAAATAGAGGAAAATAAATTTAAAATTTATTCTAATGAAATAAAAAAAGGAGGATAAAATTTATGATTTTCTTGAGAAAGGGATCCTAATATTTCACTATCAGAAAAATAATTATAAACAATCCTAATAAATAGTGTGTTTGTAAGAAAAAAAATATTTACCACCTTGATAACTTTGAAATGTAAGTACCATGAAAGAATAAAGTTAAATGAAACTTATAATATCATGAGAATAAATAAATTCATGATATTAAATGTAAAATGAGCTATATATACACATATTAAAATAATATAGGTGCATAATATAACATATTTTTCAAAGAAAGAAAATTGAGGAAAAAGTATCTTACTACTTTAGTAACTTTTGAACCGTAAACCCCAAGAGAGATATATCTTAAAATGGATATATAAATCACCATAATTTTAAGGATAATAATAATAAAGTATATTTATGGTCATTATATATACCACATAAAATAAACACATGGTGATTATGGATTTTGTCTCACATAAAATAAAAGTGATATTGAAATCCCTTACCTTAAGTCTCAACCTCCTTCATACACATTTGAAACTACTATATAATAAATATAATTTTATTATAAATATGTTATAGAATCATAATTAGATAAATTATACCATATATTATTTACTTATGACCTTTTATTACCCTTTTATTACCAATTTATTGTTAAAATCATGTTTCGGGTAATAACTACTTTATTTTTCGTATAAGTTTTGATTTCTTATTTTTAGTCCATTTACTTTGATCATGGTTCCATAATATACATAATAATAATGAAATAAATATCATATTTATACATTTATTATACTTTTAATACCAATAATTAAAGAAGGTCTTGATAAATTATGTATGTTACAATCATGAAGACGGTAGGTCGTATATATGCATGAGTAATGTTTCCATTTTTCAACAGTAATTATGGAAAAGAGATAAGAAATATTTTATATTTAAATAATGAAAATAATATCAAAAAAATTATTTCTTTTAAATATACTTATTCATATCATCCACATGGTGTGGTAATGAAAAGAGAGAGTCACATCGTTTCGTGAAGGTGGTAGTCCACACGTACATGAATGATGTTATCATATTTTGATGAGTGAAAGGTAAGAAATAAAATGATATAATATATTTCAATAATGATAAATATATCATTAATATCATAATTTTTTCATTTATATCACATATATTCATTAACTTTATCCTTATTATCTTCCACGTAAATCCTTAGTGAAAAACAAATCACAACGCTTTGCGAGGTAGTAGTCTGTTATACATAAGAGTGACTTTATCTTATCCCATAGAAAAATGAAATTAAAAATTAATATATGATACAATGACTCAAGGGTTATAATTATGTTATTAATATCATATATATACTTTATATTCATCATCATACCCAACCGTGAGAGGTAGTAATGGAAAAATTGAATGAGATCAGATCGTGAGGCGGTAGTCCTCCAAACACACGAATGATGATTTCATAACCTATTTGATGGAAGTGGGATGGTTGTAGGAAATGACCATAAAATAAAAAAAATATTATATTTAAGATAATTATGTTTTTATATCAACATGGTTTAATAAAAACTTATGGAGGTGAAGGAATAAAAAAAATTAAAATTCTCATTGAAGAACATTAACTCTTTTCCAGGTAACCTCTTTAGTTTTTCATCAAAGGCCTTCCTAGGTTGGATTTATATAAAAAATAAGGATTATAAGATGAGATAAGGGAATTTATTAATATATTCAGCTAGGTATTTGATGAACCAAAAGTGTTTTAGGGTGTGAAGAAGAGAGGATAGTGGGTGACCTTTTATAAGTGAGGTGAGTGGCACACTTATAATTTTTTGAAAAGAAAAATGTGTACCCACATTTTTCACATTAAAAACTATCAAAATATGTTATTATCATGAGTTAGAAATTATAGATATAAAATATGGCTAAAAATATTTTTTTTATAAGTTTTGAGGTCATTTTAACCCTTATCTTTTTAGTTTAACCCCTCTTAAACACATTTTTACCTTAACCACAGTAATTAATTTTTATTATTTTCACTATTAATTTGGGCCAAAAAATAATTTGAACTTATTATTGGATATAAAATATTCTTTGTAAAAATATTTAATCCATTTTTCTAAATTAAATTCATATAATTAAAAAAAATTAATTTAAAATTAATCCCATAGATGTGTCAAGAAAGCGAGTTTTCAAAGAGAAACTATTCAAAAATTTACAATGTTTTTATATAAAAATTATATATAAAAAGGATTAAAATGACATAAATTATATTAAAAGATATATAATTTAACTAATTATAATTTAAAACCTATTTAAAATATAATTTAACTTTATTAATAATTTAAACGAAAAGGAATTTTTCAATTAAAATTCAATATTTTTCACTATTCAATAAAAAATTAATATTTTCATAAAATTACAAAAAAATGACCATTAGATAATTTTAACAAGATTATTTAAAAAATGAAATTTATTTTTCAAAATAAATTTTCTAAAATTTTAAAAATTAATTTAAAATTAAGTGTGAAAAAGGCGATAAAACAGTTTTTTATAAAATATAGTGTTTAAGCGTAAAATTGAATTTATTATTATCCCTTGTCTATAAAATAAATATGATGAATTTTAAATAGTTTTTTTAATATATAATATATAAATTTCATTAAAAGAATTCGCCTAATTTTTTTGTTTAATTTATTGAGGTAAAATATGTCTGTTTTCATAAAAATAGTTTTTCAGAAATAGATTTCCTTTATTTTATAATAGTTTTTTTTTCATTTTTAATTAATTGGTCACCAACTAATTCATTTTATATAGATGTGTAAATATTATAATTTTATAATTTAGTTAATATTATTCATTCCATCCTTTCTAACAATTAGGTGATAACTATTATATAATAATATTTTAATAATATGAAATGATTTGTTTAAACTCAGTGTTGGGTGTAACACAAGATAAACTCAGTGTTATGTGTAATGGAAAATATTGAAAATATTAAATTCATTTGAAAAAAACTTTTACAAAATCTCTAGGTGTTACATCATTGTTTTTTATTTCTATTTCCTTTATCAACATCTTGAAATTATTTAAAAATGCTTTAAATAAGTTGTTGGTTGACTTGTGGTTTAGGTACAACCATATTCTCTATAGTTTATTCTTCCAGGTTTCTAGGTCATATAACCAATTCCATTTTCTTGATAGATAGAACAAAATCACCACTTAGATACCACATAACTAATAAACTGAACGATTAGGATATTTCAAATCATCAATAGTAACAATCATTATCACAAATTTCTAAGATTAATAAAACATAATATGATCAATTAATTACTAGTGGGAAGTCTCGTTACTAATTCATGATATGATATACACATCACCTAAACCCACAATGATGAGATAAAAATATTGCTAAAAAAATTAGAACACTTATATTCCCTAACCACCCTAATAACTTGAAGTTCAGAATAAAGAGGGTATCTATGAATTTTTATGTTATACATTTCAAGTTTCAACATTTCATATCTCTTTGTTACCATCCCAATAAGATGGACCAACCAATCTAAAACCATTTCCAATATCCTGACCCTAATCGTTATCTTGGAAAGAGATGAGGTTCAACAAACTTTATGTAACATCCCTTGGACACCAAAGGCTGAAAATAAATTACAAGGGATTACTAAATTATTAGGGGATGGTTTTCCCTTTTATCAAATACAACCTGTCAAGAAAAAAATTAAAACAACCAAACCAAAACTATATGATTTCTAAAATCTAAAAAATAAAACTCAAAAATACCAATAGACAACAATATCAAAGTAAAAACAAAATGAGAAACAAGATAAACAACCAAAAACTATATACATCCTGATATATAACTTCGATGTGGTGTCTCTCCAACCACTCCACATGAAAAACACCAAACTCTAACCACCCTCCAAGAATGCAGTATCATAATGCTACACTAGATAAATAAGATACTACTCATTTTCCAATGTCATGATGAAAAATTTATGCATACACACCAAGGTGTATATACAGGGGTGAGTAATCATACATAATAGTCAATACCCAAGAGACTTCCTAACTTACACCACTAGGAACAAAACAAGTTAGCTCAAAGTTCAAAATATAAAAAACAAATGAGAAGAAAAAATAAAGTAGTTTACCATTTTAAAACAATTAAAATTAAATAGAAGAAATATTTTATCCAATTATTCCCCTTTTCATACCCATTAGATGTCACACACACACATTCATTCAATTAAAGTCATAATACTTATTACCGATAAGTCATTCATCCACTAATCTGGTCATTGGTGATAATCCTCTATGTGTCCCAAGTGGAATTATCCCCTTTTCGAAATCTAATAAGACATTTTCCAAATAAATATGAACTCACACTAACCAAGTATGCCATGTTATCATATTAAAATTTATATTAAAGAGACCAAACCCCCATTTATCATTGAATCAAACACCTCATGGGTATCACCCATGATTCATAGTTAAAAAAAGGATTTTACAAAAAATAATTTAAACATAATTTTACATAGGAAATAACAATAATGACTTTTAGTAAACCAAGCCTTCATGTTTTATTATGATTGGAGAGAAATAAAGAAGCCACCTATCTCACAATAGATCTTAAAGAACATAAATAAATAATACATGATCAAGTCAATCTGGAATACCTATCTTTTTTCTTCAACAAATATTTTTATTCAAAAAATGACTTATAAAATAGATTCATGCATAAAATCCATGATTTATGGTTTCTTTTAAAGGAAAACTATTGGATCTATAAATAATATAAGAATAAGGAGAGGATATGGATCCTACCTTTAATCTCTTAGATCCAGCACACTTCAATTCATTAAAATCAGGTTTTGGAGGGAATAGAGTCACCAAAATCACCAGATGGAAGGATGAGAGTTGATGTAACCCCCCAAACACATTTACCCAGAGTCGGTGCATTATTTCATAACATTGGCATGATCACAAAAGATCAAGTCTCGAAAGACCAATTAGTTTAGTAGCCTTGGAAACACTAGATACATTCATAAATGTTACAATACATCATAAAGTGAAAAACTACAATAACATAGTCTCCATTTTCCACACTCATATCCCCTTCAGACTATCCCTGCAGGTCATTCCTAAAATACTTCTTCACATCCTGGAAAAATTAAAACATTGAAAGGGCTGAGCTCGGATGCTCAGTAAGGATAACAATATAGCAGAAGATTTCATAAATAAACATAAACATTTAAGGCAATGTATAACTAAACAAAAGCCTTTTAAACATGAACTTCAACATAATATGGAAAAAGTAAAATTAAATAATGCCATTTACTTATTCACATGGATATTCTAGTGGTCGAATAATCACATGCAATATCAATAACCACTTTCATAATGATGGAATGCATAATTCCAGACTATCATAACCACGTAGCCAAGGCCTCGTGCCAAGACTACAAATAAGAGTTTGTCAAGGGGTCATTCCAAGACACTATTTTGTCTCATGAGACCTACCGATGCATCGAGGAGCTATAGCGGGATCCACCCGTCACTTATTAAGTCCAATGCATTATTCATATGAACAGGTTTAAACATATTATAAACCATAACATAATCGTATCACATAAAACATGCATAAAGGAAACATAAAATTTCCACATTTCAATTACAAGATATCAATACAACACATTGATATAAAAACACTTTCAAAACCATTTTCAATACCAAAATAAAATAAAATTAAAACTTTGTAATTATTTTTCATTTAAAAAAGCTATGGTTTGTAGAGGAAGCTGAAACCTAAATAATTGTCATGGAAGCGGGGAAGTCGTTGTCGCCGCATACATACGACAAAAAAATAGTCCCTTTTGTCGTTTAGTAAAACGCTTCGTATAAAAAGATTCCTTTTGAATAAACATAAAATTCAAAGGTGTTTATACACCATATAAAAAAAAGTTCTGTATAAAATAAAATATGCCACAATGAAAGGAGATTGAGTTGAAGTTCCTTAAAAGAACATTTTTTAATAAAATAGATCTATTATGTGTATTTACTATAAGTAAACATAAAGAAAGTACAAATACAAGATAGGACATAATAATATCATGACATAATTTGAAAGTAGGAGATTAACCCAAAGAATGGAAATTAGGTTAAGAAGTTCCCTTACCTCGTGTCTGACTTGACTCGACCATTCTTTAATCTCCTGAATAATAAACTAGAGTTAATCTCTACTTTATTAAGAACATTTTTCAAGTTCATTATCCCTTTTATATCACTTATTACAATGTTACGAAAATTATGTAGTCATTTAAGTTAATAACGGTCGTTTTGTCGATATTTGGTACTTGAGTCAACAATAAACTTCTTATAGTTACAAGTTGTTTATGTGGTAGAATATCCATTATATACAGAATTATATTCATGATTTAGATATCATATATATTATATATATCTAGTATATACATTCATTCATAATATTACGTAACATTTTATAGGTAAGAAATGAAATGCACCGTTCATGGAGACGGTAAGCCGTACGTACGCATGAATGCTACTTTCATTTCTATTTCGTATTTAATGGAATGAAATCATAATTATATAATGGTATATTATAATTACAGTATAATATCATATATAATATCATTTACTCCATCATTTATACATCCCACATATGGCATTAACGATTCAAATCACTTTGAGGGGGCGGTAGTCCGCACTTCCTAAAATGAAGATATCACGTTTACCCATAATGGAAACCATAAAGGTATTCCATAAATGAAAAATAAATAAGCTTAAGTAAAACATAAACATATTATATATCATATATAAATATAGTGACATCTTAATGGCCACCATTGAAGGTGTTATATGAGTGTTGAACAATCATCGTTTCGTGAGGCATAAATTCGTCATCCACAGAAACAGTATGTTCTTTAACCATTATATGTAGGTGTGTGTAAGTTTAGCTAGAATAATTATTATAATAACATCCTATTATATTGATGATTCTGTTTTTATTACAAAAGAAATTAATAAAAAGAGTTTAGGGGGTTGTATAAGCAAAATAAAATATAAGAACACAAGAGAAAACACTACCTTTAAAACGGGAAAATCTTTTTGATTTGAGCTCAAAGGCTTCCTTAGGAAGACTTTTGCCCAAAGTGAGGCTTCTAAGAGTAATATTGGGATTTGTAGAGACAAAATGGGCAGGGTTTGGCCAAGCGAAAGGCTTGATAGGTGTGGGTAAGGTGGTAGAGGTGGGGGTCCTTTTATAAGATGAGAGGAGGGGCACTCTTGGAAAGTTATAAAAGGTTACTTTATTATAAAATGATTTTAGGATTTTAAAGGTCCAAAAATTATATATTTCGAGAATAATATGATAAGAGTTCGAAATCCACCCATCCAATAAGTTTTTTACATATTTAGGTCTTATATTTTACATTATCGTTTCATTTTATTTAAATTGTTAAATAATGAGGTAATCGCTGTATCATCATGGTGTCATAAATAATTTAATTTATGTAATGTATAAAAATTATAAAAAAAAATTAATGATGTAGTAAATCTTCTTAGATTTATAATGAATATTTATAGTCAAAAATATGACTTTTATAACCCCATTAAAAAATTATGTTAGTAAAACAACTCATGTTTGTGACATTTTTATTTAAACATTAAATAAAAAGTTTTTAATGTCTTTTTCCTACCAAAGTGGCTCCATGGGGTCCCCAAGTTGACCCATGGATTTTCTTGGTCGGAAATGACTCATCAATTAAGGGTAGGACAAGTGTAAAGGTATTTTAATATTTTTATAATATCATTTTTACCTTAAATTTCACTAATTACCTTTAATCGCGATTAAGAAAACATAAAAGTTACTATTCACCAAAAAATTATGTTAATCCCATTGAACCAAATTTTTCTTTATAATGACAACCATGTATGTAAGATTTTAGAAATTCAAATCACAGAGGTGGTAAATTTTCATTTAAATGAAATATCAG
The DNA here is from genome assembly GCA_963277665.1 of Viscum album. NCBI lineage: Eukaryota > Viridiplantae > Streptophyta > Magnoliopsida > Santalales > Viscaceae > Viscum > Viscum album. The sequence continues at coordinate 1,069,969,745 of OY728127.1, read as the reverse complement.
TTTTTTATGTACCACATAGTGGTTTCACTATTCATTAAAAATCGAAGTTTTTCAGAACAACACCAAAAATTAACCCTAAGCTATATTGGATATTCCTAATTCAAAAATGATGTCTATTTTAAAAAATTTAAGACATATAATTTGAATTAATTAATTTAATAATTAATTCCTGCTGTCACAACAAATAGCGTGTTTTTAAGAAAGAATATCAATCAAAATATTGACAATTGTTTATGTCTAATTTCAAAGTGAAATTAATTATAATGACCACCATTGGATAAAATGGTAAAAATATATTCTAATTACACTTTATAACCACTCAATTTTATAATTTATCAATATAAATTATTTTTATTAAAAAAAGTTGTTTTTAAGTATTTTTTACTATTCATAAAAAATTGGAAGTTCTCAGAAAATTACTAAAAATTCAACTAAGGATAATTTCGATATTCTGAATACAAAAAATGAAGTCCATTTTTAAATATAAAATTTATATAATTTCAAAAAGTGGGTATTACTATTCATAACTGCTACTTTGATCGGTCATGGTGTGTTAGAAATCGAGGTTGCAAACAACCCACGCTGCTCTATTATTCAAAGAGAAGCATACCATAGAAGCTTGGGGTGTTACATTCTCCCCTCCTACAATAAATTTCATCCTCGCAATTTGAAATTTTTCTTTGAATATAAAAGTTTGAAAATAGAAATACCTTTGTGGAAAACCCACATCGGAAATAAGGTTAATAAAATTATAACTTCAAAAGAAATAAAGAGAAGTACAAAGGTCACCCAAGATAGCCCATACTAGGATTCTATAAAAATATGGATATGGTGGAAAAACAAACCATCAAGGTCTGATGGAGAGTTGTATAAAATAGGATTAAGAGAAAGTTAACTACAAGAAAATCACAAACTTCTGATTGGTTAAACGGTCATTGATTCCCCAATTGAAAAAGTTAACTGACAACATTTTTGTTTTAAGTTACCTTTCATAAAGTTGAGGAATTTATTTAGGACATTTAGTAAGAACGTAAGGAAATATACTTACTTGTCATATAGAATTTCATTCATTAATAAATTTTTGCCACAAAACCATTTTTCACTCCAAAAGGTAATAGAACTCAAAAATATTCTATTTATCATAATTGTATCACATACCATTTTGATTAGGAACACTTTTTTGTAATAACTAGGGACTTAGTGGTAGGTAATAAAGGCCTATCGCACTATGGTTGTGTGTTCGATTCCTGCAGCTTTGTCCGACGCGATGGGTTATCCCCCGACCTACAGGTTGTCCTTTTCCTAAAACAATAGTATTCTAATATTCCAAAAATAATATTCATAAATGTTTTAACCTTAAACAATACTATCCAATGTTCAACTTAATTCATTCCAACCATTACAGTTATCCAAAATACTTCTGTCCAACTCACAGTCCAAATTTTATAAGGAAGGTAAACATAATGAATATCCTTTTTTCCACATAACAACATGTGAACACCTTCATCATGTATTATTTTAAAACACTGCAACATCATGAATTACCATAAATCCCTATTGATTACATTCATGATCCCTTATTCCCTATATAATGCTAGATATACTTCTTCTATCCAAAAATGTATACAAATCATTAGTCAGTTTCAAGGAAGTTAATAATATCCAATATAATTTATCCAAATAAATCATGTATTATTCCAAAATCATTATCTCGGTATCAGAATCATATTATGGTTTATCTGTCTCTCAACCATATATTTTCAAAAAAATTAACCTGCTGTGGAGTCACTTTTCTTGGTTCTATGCAATCTCAAGTCCTTGATGAAATGGTACTGCAGTACAATCCTTATATACTCCATAATTATTATAACCAGTACATCATTGAAACAATACTCAAATGAAAAAATTATTTAATAACAACATAAGAAATCTAATCATTACTCCTCATCTGTGGTAGTATCATAACTTGGTTATTATCCAATAACATCATTTGGGGAATACTCTGATGATTTGGACATTGGTTTGCACAGTGTCCCCACTCCTTGCAGATGAATTACTGTATATTTGAAACCTTTTTCTTACCCTTACAGTCACGCACTTGGTATCCCTTTTCTACACAATTATAACAAACTCCCATTCCCTTCAGGCAAGTTTTAAGGTGTTTCTTCCCACAGCTATCACATATTGGAAAATTCTTATTTTCCCTCATCCCTTTATCCATCATTCTCTCTTCCATCCTTTTCTTCTCTTTATTCCCTTCAAAGCCATACAACTCGGAGAGTTCATTAATTATCTTATTAACACACGATACTATTTCTTCATATGTTGAGAAAACATGGGAGACTATTTCCCTTCTAAATATTGTCTTAATACCATGAAAAATATGATCCTTCTTACTCTTTGGATCATATGTATTGATGGAGTTCACATTCCTTCTACTGGGCACCATTTCTATACAGTGGCATAAAATAGGTTAGTTTATGAATTGCAATGAATAATTCCAATCTTGTAAAATACATAATGTAAACTGAATGGTTTATGGATATAATCCATAATCATAAAAAATGTTTTCTTTGAGGAAGTATATACTCAGAAACCCTTCATAATGGTTTGAAAAAAATGAGAATTATCCTAAGAATATCCCTCGGCAGTGTTGTAACCAAGAGTGCAGCAAGGCCCATTATCGTGCACCAGTTCCCATTCAAGTCTAGCTCAAAGAGGTGTTTTCAGGTTTTACCCCTAGGTACATCTGTGCCAGAGCCACCTCTACCTGATCGTATCCAGACAGGGATGTATTGCTCAGAAAACTCACAAAATATCTATAATACCAAAATTCTAGGAAGGTATTCTATACTAATCCTCAAAGTCAATCTTAGGGATATGTGCTCTAATCAGAGTTTATCTAAATATAGCTTCCAAGTTTAGTACTAAACTGCCTCTGATACCAACTGTAACGCCCCGACCCCAGTTACCCAGAGTCGGTGCATTATTTCATAACATTGGTATGATCACAAAAGATCAAGTCTCGAAAGACAAATTAGTTTAGTAGCCATGGAAACACTAGATACATTCATAAATGTTACATTACATCATAAAGTGAAAAACTACAATAACATAGTCTCCATTTTCCACACTCATATCCCCTTCAGAATATCCCTACAGGTCATTCCTAAAATACTTTTTCACATCCTGGAAAAATTAAAACATTGAAAGGGGTGAGCTCAGATGCTCAGTAAGGATAACAATATAGCGGAAGATTTCATAAATAGACATAAACATTTAAGGAAATGTATAACTAAACAAAAGCCTTTTAAACATGAAATTCAACATAATATGTAAAAATTAAAATGAAATAATTCCATTTACTTATTCACATGGATATTCTACTGGTCTAATAATCACATGCAATATCAATAACCACTTTTATAATGATGGAATGCATAATTCCAGACTATCATAACCACGTAGCCAAGGCCTCGTGCCAAGACTAAAAATAAGATTTTGTCAAGTCCTCGTGCCAAGACACTAGTATGTCTCATGAGACCTATCGATGCATCAAGGATCTATAGTGGGCTCCACCTGTCAGTGATTACGTCCAATGCATTCCTCATATGAACAGGTTTAAACATATCATAAACCATAACATAATCGTATCACATAAAACATGCATAAAGGAAACATAAAATTTCCACATTTCATTAACAAGATATCAATACAACACATTGATATAAAAAAACACTTTCAAAACCATTTTCAATACCAAAATAAAATAAAATTAAAACTTCATAATTATTTTTCATTTAAAAAAGTTATGGCTTGTAGAGGAAGTCGAAACCCAAATAATGGTCACGGCGGTGGAGAAGTCGTTGTCGCCGCATACGTACGACAAAAAAACATTTACTTTTGTCGTTTAGTAAAACACTTCATATAAAAATATTCCTTTTGAATAAACGTAAAAGTCAAAGGTGTTTATACACCATATAAAAGAAAGTTGTGTATAAAATAAAATATGCCTCCATGAAAAGAGATTGAGACGAAGTTCCTTAAAAGAATTTTTTTTAATAAAATAGATATATTATGTGTATTCACTGTAATTAAACATAAATAATGTACAAATACAAGATAGTACATAATAATATCATGACATAATTTTAAAGTAGAAGATTAACCCAAAGAATGGAAATTGGGTTAAGAAGTTCCCTTACCTCATGTCTGACATGACTCGACCATTCTTTAATCTCCTGAATAATAAACTAGAGTTAATCTATACTTTCTTAAGAACCATTTTCAAGTTCATTATCCTTTTCATATCACTTATTACAATGTTACGAAAATTATGTAGTCATTTAAGTTAATAATGGTCATTTTGTCGATCTTTGGTACTTGAGTCAACAATAAACTTCTTATAGTTACAAGTTGTTTATGTGGTAGAATATCCATTATCTACAGAATTATATTAATGATGTAGATATCATATATATCCAGTATATACATTCATTCATAATATTACGTAACATTTTATAGGTAAGAAATGAAATGCACCGTTCATGGAGACGGTAAGCCGTATGTACGCATGAACCCTACTTTCATTTCTATTTCATATTTAATGGAATGAAATCATAATTATTTAAAGGTATATTATAATTCCAGTATAATATCATATATAATATCATTTACTCTATCCTTTATACATCCCACATATGTCATTAACGATTCAAATCACTTTGAGGGGGCGGTAGTCCGCACTTCCTAAAATGAAGATATCACGTTTACCCATAATGGAAACCATAAAGGTATGCCATAAATGAAAAATAGAGAAGATTAAGTAAAACATAAACATATTATATATCATATATAAATATATTGACATCTTAATCGCCACCTTTGAAGGTGTTATATGAGTGTTGAACAATCATCGTTTCGTGAGGCAGAAATTCGCCATCCACAGAAACAGTATGTTCTTTAACCATTATATGTAGGTTTGTGTAAGTGTAGGTCGAATCCTTCTTATAAGAATATCATAGAATATTGAGGATTCTGGTGTTGTTACAAAAGAAATTAATAAAAAGAGTTTAGGGGGTTGGATAATCAAAATAAAACATAAGAACATAAGAGAAAACACTACCTTTAAAACGGGTAACTATTTTTGATTTGATCTCAAAGGCTTCATTGGGAAGGTTTCTTCCCAATGTGAGTCTTCTAGGAGTAATAGTGGGATGTGGAGAGACAAAACGGTCAGGGTTTGGACGAGCCGAAGGCTTGAGAGGTGTGGGTAAGGTGGTAGAGGTGGGGGCCTTTTATAAGAGGAGAGGAGGGGTACTCTTGGAAAGTTATAAAAGGTTACTTTATTATAAAATGATTTTCGGATTTAAAAGGGCCCAAAATTATATATTTCGAGGATAAGGTGATAATAGTTCGAAATACACCCATCCAATAGGTTTTTGACATGTGTAGGTCTTAGATTTTACATTATCTTTTCATTTTATTTAAATCGTTAAATAATGAGGTAATCTCTACGTCATCATGGTGTCATAAATAATTTACTTTATTTAATGCATAAAAATTATAAAAAAAAAATCATGATGTAGGAAATATTTTTATGTTTCTAATTAATATTTATAGTCAAAAAGATGACTTTTATAACCCCATTTAAAAATTGGTTTAGTAAAACTCATGTTTGTGACATTTTTATTTTAACATTAAATAAAAAGCTTTTAATGTCATTTTCCTACCAAAGTGGCTCCATGGGGTCCCCAAGTTGACCCATGGATTGTATTGGTCGGTCATGACTCATAACATAAGGTTAGGATAAGTGTAAAGGTATTTTCATATTTTTATAATATCATTTTTACCTTAAATTTCACTAATTACCTTTAATCGCGATTAATAAAACATAAAAGTAACTATTCACCAAAAAATTATTTTAATCCCATTGAACCACATTTTTCTTCCTAATGACAACCATTCATGTCAGATTTTTGAAATTCAAATCACAGAGGTGGTAAAATTTCATTTAAACGAAAAATCAGTTTCTTAACTACCACTTAGTGGTTTCACTATTCATCAAAAATCGAAGTTTTTCAGAACAACATCAATAATTAACCCTAAGATATATTTGATATTCCTAATTCAAAAATGATGTCTATTTTAAAAAATTAAAAACATATAAGTTGAATTAATTAATTTTATAATTAATTCCCGTTGTCACAACAAATAGCATGTTTTTATGAAACAATATATATCAAAAGATTGACAACTGTTTATGTCCAATTTCAAAGTGAAATTATTTATAATGACCACCATTGGATAAAATGGTAAAAATATATTATAATTATAATTTAAAACAACTCATTATTATAATCTATCACTATAAATTATTTTGATTAAAAAAGTTGTTGTTAAGTATTTTTCGTTATTCATAAAAAATTAGAAGTTCTCAGAAAATTACAAAAAATTCAACTTAGGATAATTTCGATATTCCAAATACAAAAAATGAAGTCCATTTTGAAATATAAAATTGATATAATTTAAAAAAGTGGGTATTACTATTCATAATTGCTACTTTGATCGGTCACGGTGTGTTAGAACTCGAGGTTGTGTACAACACACACTGCTCTATTATTCAAAGAGAAGCGTACCATGGATGCTTGGGGTGTTAAAGTTGAGATATTAATCCTAGGAAGGAATAATGAGTGTTTTTTGGAGATAAATGGGGTAAAAATTTAATTTTTAAATTTTATTAATGTCATCACAGAGTTAGGCCACGTAGTTTAAAAAATCGTGTGTAATGACCAAAAATTTTATAAATGAAATTCCCTTTTTGAATGAATAAATTCCTTAACAATTAATCTAATTATAGAAAACACATGCACTAATTAAGTTATTTTGGATATTTATAATCTATTGTATTTAAAATAATGTTAATCATTATAACCATTTATAATATAGTTGTTTTACTATAATATCTCATATTTTGAATGAGGTCTGAACCCTTTAAATTTCTGTATAAATATTTCATTTTTTTCTAGTGAAAGTGATAAGGATTTTAAGGAAGTATTTAAGAGTATCAAGGGATTTTTTAGGGCCCAAATATCCAATTTTATTGGAACGGGTAGAATTGCATGGTTAGGAGTAACCATGTGGAACAATCGTGCAAGCCCATAAGAGGTGGAGCACAGTTTGTAAAACATGAGATGTAGACCACATGATTATGCCTGGAGCTATAGGGAAACTGTATATGGGATCCACACAAACTATGAACAATTTGATAAAGTGTGCAGCTATGCACATGGATAGATCCACTTAGGCAGTGACCCTGCATGTTTGGCACATGGTTTAGAAAAACTGTGTGGACTAACTGTGTGAGAGGTGACTCTATTTGGAAAGGGCTGGCACATGGTTGGCACACAATTTGGAAAACTATGCATCTAAACTATACACCCTTTAATGGTTGGGTAAAATGATCATTCTTCCTTACTTCCTTAAAGCTAAATTTTCTCTCTTTCCTCCTAGCTTCTCATGCACAACAAACCCTCATGTTTGGGAGCCCCTCCATTAAACTTCACCTTGGTTTTGATGAAACTCCTTCAAATGGACTTTGATCAGACCATCATTTATCATGTTGGAAGGATATCGGTAAGCTCTTTTATCCATTATTTTCTTTCCTTTTTTTCTCTCATGGAATGTAATGATAAATCCATGCAATATCTTTTTCTATATTATGACAGAATTTTTCTATTTATTTTATTTCTCCCATTCTAGATTGAATAAGAAACTAATATCATATGATGAGAGTACTACCCATTTAAGGTAGGTGTTCAATACCTTTTACCTAAATTTGGGTGTTTATACTTTATCATTTTTTTGCACACTATACTTTTTAGGTGTTTATCCTTAAATTAATAAAACTTTAAATTGATTTTTTAAACTAATATAAAAACATTTTAGGATTCCCTTATACTAGGTTGGAGGTTTTCAACCTCAACCTGAACCACCCGTGTGGTGGGTTTGTTTTATTGATCACGTTTACACCACCCATGAGGTGGGTTAATCTCGCCATTTAGTAATGGGATCCATAAATAAATTAAATGAACTGTTAAAGGATGAGTACATTTTTTATAACCCAGTCATTTATAAATGAAATAAATAATGAAATGGAATAAATGGGAGTTTTATAATAAAGTGGAAAATTCATTTTTGTATGCATAATTATGTAATTAATTCGTGAAGAGGCATGAACACTAACATGGACCTACTTATCAATTATATTTTAATTGGATAAAGAATTGAATGTTATAAATTTAATGGAAAAAATAGAATGGACACTAACATGGCCCATATGTACCTCATGAAATTTATTGAATAGGATTGATTAAATTCATGGACACTAACATGCCCTCCTACCTCATAATCACTTATAAGTGTAAATTAAATGAAATGATTATGATGAATTAAACTAATAAAGGCAATGGACACTAACATTGAAACTTAAATCATTATATAAATTATATTGATAATGGATGAAATGGTATGACACTGATGTGAGGTATCATAGTATAGAGCTGATGACCCACTCATATACTTTATATTGGATTCCTTAGAATGTTACACTGGATCCAACTTTCATGGACTTCCTCAGACACTCTCATTGGAATCCACCTAAGTATTTAATGATTTTTTTATAGATAAGGTCCATAGACTCATAGAGGACACCTCGACCATAAGACTTGAGTTCCTGGGCCATGTATGTCTACACTATACCTATTTTTCTATGGACGAGATCCATGAACTCTAATAGGATTCCTTAGTCATTGGCCATGGGTCATAGCCCTCATAACTCTAATAAATGATTATCCATCATTTTCTATAGTACCTTGATGATTGATATGTTGGAATAGGATATATAAAATTCCTAACTTTGTTATATAATTATTCTTCATTTATATACTGCTTGTTATAGCATGTTCTTATATGCTAGATGTATCACCTATCTTACAACTTTGTTATTGTCATATCTATATATTGTTATTGCTTATATGCACAGATTTAATTTTTTACAGACATATTTGGTGGTGTCCTAGTGAATATATCTCACACCTTGTTTGGGCCACCGATTAGTACCTAGACAAACTTCATGATTACAGGTAGGGACAAATGGAAGGGTCCAATTTAGGATGCTTGATTTCTTATGCTATGATGGAGCAATAGAGAAGAGGACTTAGATTATGCTCATGATTCTTTTAGAGTTAGATTTTGATATTTTTTAATTTTGTATATAATTTTTTATATGCATGTTTCCATGTTCCCATGTACCTTCCCCTTTTTTATATCAGCGTGACATGGTCAACATAATATTTTATAAGACATTGGACATGGTTTATAACAATTTATTTATGATATCTAGATAATTTACTTATTCTGCTACCGGTTATTTATTTTAGTTATATTGTTTATTGGTATTGTGGTTCCACTATTCCACACTTTTATCATGAGGTTAGAGTATTCCTACCATCATCTTATAGACCTTTACTACTAGTTAGAAGCCTCTGGTGTATAGGGAGGCACACTTGAGGTCATATGGCCACAAGTTAGGCCACTATTATTGATTGGGTTAGGCTGAGATGTCACAAATTTATATCAGATGATATTTTCCTTTTTTCTTACTATTTTTGGTTATTTGACAAGAGATTAGTAATGTGTTGGAATATGGTAATGAGAATGTGCCTGGGAGTGGCTAACCCACATAAAGGGAAAAGGTAAATTACATAGGATGGGAATTATTGTTCTAAATTATGCCTATTATAGTTGCATTCATTTAACTGTTGGGTGATGTGCATTATATGTGGCATTTATTATCATTTATATGGATTCACATTTACCCTTGTATTGGTACAACAAGGAGGTATTGGCCTCATGTTTCATTATAGGCACATAGAAATTTACATTTCATGTATATGACATTCCATGTTGCATCTATTGCTTAACTGAATGATTATGTGCCATGATTACCTCTATACCATGTTTATGTATAGTTTCATCATGCTTTATTGTCGACCATACTTCTATGATTATGGCTATGTTTATTGGTATTATTGCTTCTTGATAGCATTTTTCATTGTAGTTATGATACAAGATTGGTTATTAAAGTTTCTACATCAACCTAAATGTAATTTTCCCATATATCTTGATGGTGGAACCTTAATTAACCCATTATGACTTGTTTGAGCTATGGACCATTGGTTTCATAGGCTGAAACATTTATGGTTGTGATTAAATGAGTGCCAATAAAAATTTATAAAGTGTATGGGACTTTATAAATTGGTAAGGGTGACACATATAATCAAACAATCATATAAAAACTTTTTTTACTCTGAGTTTGAATGTAAAGACCTGGTTTCATTTACATGACATGCCAATTTCAACTTATAATATGTGGTACTTTGTAACTTGGTAATGGTAAATCATCTAAATATAATATTTTATATACTTAAATGTGTATGATAATTGATTCTAATAAAAATTAAATGAAACGATTTTCATTAAATGGTGATTCCAAATGCAACTTAAATGGTGTTTTCATCTATAAAGTGTAATTGAGAGACTTTATACTGAAATCTCATATATTAAACAAATAATGTGAACCTAAACCAACCAAAGTAGTGGGTAGTGGGACATATCTATTTTGACTCCTTACAGTGTTATACATCACCTAGACCTATCTTTAGGAGTAGTAAAAGGGTTGTGACTCTTATATTGGAAGGATTGTACCTATCCTATTATTATTTGTGTGATCTATATAATTATTAAATCCTTATTTGAGGAATTCACTTCACATTTGTAGATCTATTGCACCATGAAATCCTTGATTCATGCACTGGGAGGGTGGTGATGACCACACTCTAGAGGTAGTGGGCCCTAAGCCGCCAGTGTTACCTCTAGTATTGCCACATGTAGAACCTGCCATTATGCCTGGCCAGGGCACAAATGCCTAGTTTCATGATAGATTATTATAGATCATGTTGACTATGTTAGGAGCCCTATATCCTACCCCTACTATGGAAGAGTTGACACGATAAGTTGAGAATAAAAAAATTTCCCATGTTTTTTATGTATGGAGGTCCACAGGATATGGAGTCATGGATGGAGGCCATGTTGTCTATTTTTGAACACCTTAAGATTCCTTCTGAGATGAGAGTGAAGCTAACTGTGCATATTCTATAAGATTATTCCTAGTGATGGTTAGATGTTATTACCCAGGAAGATCTTCATCATGATGTGGTTTTGAGGGATTTATAAATAGCCTTATATGGCTATTTATATCATGAGGCATTAAGGGTTCATATAGCTATAGAATTTATTCACCTGAAGTAAGGTGCTTTATTAGTTATGGACAACTCTAATCATTTCATAGAGCTCCATAATTTTGTACCTATCCTTATATGTGATGAGTTATCTAGGGAGAGTGATTTTTGGATGGTCGCAAGCATGAAATCTAATCATAGGTGAACGTGTTTTGTTTTACCATCATCATTTATATAATAAATTAAGCTCTGATTACTAAACATAACCTGAGAGAGGTTGTGGGTGTGAGCCAGGGCAGTTCATCTCCTATAACGAGAACTAATTTGTCCAATAGTAGGAAGCGTCACTTGCATATTTCTATAAGAAGAAGTAGTAGTTATATCATGTGCCATGGTAGTTATGTGACCTATCATTAGTGTGGTAAATAGGGTCATATAAAGATGTAACACCCCAAGCTTCCATGGTACGTTTCCCTTTGAATAATGCAATAGCTTGCATTGTACGCAACTTCGAGATTCTAACACACTGTGACCAATCAAATTAGCCATTATGAATAGTAATACCCACTTTTTGAAATTTTATAAATTTTATCTTTCAAAATGGACTCCATTTTTGGATTAAAAATATAAAAATTAGCCTAGGGTGAAATTTTGGTATTTTTCTAAAAACATTCAATTTTCGATGAATAGTGAAAAGCACAGAGTCATGGTTTATAACCAAATTTTAATTTAAATAATTATTTATTTTATTTAAATTTATTTTAGGTCAAAATACATACATAATACCTATATAATTTCAATGTAATTCATTGGAGCCCGTTTATAATAATTTTAGATATATAAAAATTTTATTGAACTTTTCACCGTCTTTTACCCACCTCCCTGGAGAATTTGCAAATTCACATAAAACTTAATTTTACCACTTATGTGAGTGGAATTTCTAAAATTAGAGAGAAATTTTAATATCAAGGAATAAAATGTGGTTCAATAAGATTAAAATAATTTTTGGTGAATAGTAACGTTTTACTTTTATTTACCACGGTTAAATATAAATAGGGTAATTAAGGGTAAAAATGATATTATTATTACCCTAAAACATGTCCTAATTCTATTGGATAAGTATAATTCGACCAAAAACATCCTTATTAATAAAATATGACCCTCTTCGGTCCACTTGGATTAGATTAGGACATTTATTAATATTTAATTCAAAGAAGAGTTAAAATCAAAGTCTAATAAGTAAAATATTTATAATATAGGGTTATACATAAGAAAAATTATATTATAAATATTAATTAGAAATATAAAAAATTTCATACATAATGGTATTTTATTTATAATTTTTAGACATTAAATAATTTAATTTAATTATGACACAATGATGATGCAGTAATTACCTTATTAGTGAAATATTAAAATAATTGATATTATAAATACCCAAATAAATATAATTTGAGACTTTTAATGAATTACACGAATTTTATAGGTTACTATGACATGTTAGGGATGATTAAATGAATTAGGTTCAAAGTAATAATGCTTTTATGAATTTTAAAAAAACAAAATACCAAATAGTATCAAAATTGACATAAAAGAGTTTTTAAAACAAATATTATATTATTAATTGATATTAAATTCCTAAAAAAACTATGTTTTATAAAAGAGACTTATATAATGATACTTGTATCATTAATGGACCACTTGGGGGTCTCTTGGAAGTATATATTATGTTTATTAACTATATAATATAAAAATACCAAGAGACATGGTAAATGTCAAACTATTTAACTAAGAGTTAAATAAATAATATAATGTTAATATAGTGACCCAATCATATCTTAAACCTATTGGTTGAGTGATTTTAGAACTATCCCCACCTTAAAATTTAAATAATTCACTTTGGAGCCATTACAAACCGAATATGAATTTATTATAAAATAATATTTCTAGCTTTTCCAAAGGTTCCCCTCCACCCTTCTTATAAAAGGGAACTCCCCCTTTTCTCAAATTAATAACTTCAATGCCTTTTGGTTTGACCAAATCCTGCACAAATATTCTCTCAAATTCCCTCACTTAAACCTACAAGCCTTAGTTTTATCAGAAATCCAACCTAAGGATCCCTTTTGATCAAATCAAAAGGAAGAACCCGAAGAAGAGGTAATGTTTTCACCACCCTCTTTCAAGTTCCTTTCTTCTTCCACTTCTTCTTTCTTTGTTATTTCCATTATAAAATAATAACTCCAGTATCTTCTATATACTATGATTTTATTATAAATATGGTACAACCATATTCAGTATTATATCCATCCTTTGAATGATATGTCCCCATACGTGCGTACGTGCGGCTTACCGTCTCCACGTCGTGGTGTAATTATTATTCAAAAAATTAATATTTGGATGGATATGATAATGATGTGTAATTGAATTAAATAAAAAATATAACAATATAATAATTCTTTATATATGATATACCATCCAATTATATATTATGTTAATATCAAAAGAATGATATTGTCGCTCGTGCGTACGTACGGACTACCGTCTCCACGAACGTGATGAGATTCATTCCCCATCGTATCCATTCAAGTCTAACTCTCATTTGATGATAACAAATAATGTTTAAGGACTTGATATAATTTTGTATATGAATAATATACAACCTATCCATAACAAACACGGCTTATGTAACAAAACATATAAAAGAAAATGAGTAAGTTAACACCCGAAACGATGATAATACTAAGATATTATTAACAAAGAAATGTTAAAAGATCATATATGATATCATATTAATGTATATGATTCTTTTATAATTTAATAAAAAATATTTCACCATTATACATGAGGTTAAACTACCCTCAACCAAGGAAAAGTACAAGTTAAGGGTTTATTTCACAATCTCTTCATTATTCGAGGTTGTTTATACGCAATTATCTACTGGGACCTCTTTATCATCCACATCCTTGTTTCTTAAAAATGTATTTCAAATCATTCTTACTATTTTACAGACTATGGGTTAAATTAATTTATACCCTTTTTTGACTTTTTAGAAGAAGTTTATAAATGAATCTTTTTGTCATTTTCCAAACAAGGTCCTTTTTAAACTTTTTGACATAATTAAGGTAAGAATGTATTTTTTTGAACTTATATGGAGGGTGGGGTTATTTTACGCCATTATAAAATTGTCAAAGATTCCCTTAAAATATTATAAGTATATTTTCAAAGTAAATGTTTTATAATTATGTGACTTTTAAATGATTTAAAAAAAGATATATTTCTCTCAAATAGTTTTGATTTCATCTATGTCAACATCCTTTGATGGATTTTAAGCTTAATTGAAGTTTATTTATTATGATACAAAAATTCCATTTACTATTGAAGGTTTTGTGATATGTTTGACTGTGGATGTGTCATTTATATACCTTTCATGGTTTATGGAGAAAGTATTGACATTTCGTATTCTAGTTTTAATAAGAATGTTTATGTTATGTTTAGACCTATTCATATGAGAAATGCATTGGAATTAATAAGTGACGGGTGGAGCCTACTATAGCTCCTCGATGCATTGGTAGGTCTCATGAGACAAACTAGTGTCTTGGAACCAGGCCTTAACAAAACCTTATTTGTAGTCCTGGCGCAAGGCCTTGACTATGTGATTATAATAGTCTGTCATTATGCATTCCATCATTATGAAAGTGGTTATTGATATTTCATGTGATTATTCGACTAGTAAAATATCCATGTGAATATGTAAATGGAATTATTTCATTTTATTTTTTCCATATTATGCCTAAGTTCAAGTTTAAAATGATTTTGTTTTAGTTATACATTGCATTAAATGTTTATGCTTATTTATAAATGTTTCTTCTATATTGTTACCCTTACCGAGCATCTGAGCTCACCCCTTTCTATGTTTTATTTTTCCCAGGATGTGAAGAAGTATTTTATGAACGACCTGTAGGGATAATATGATGAGATATAAAGACTAGATGTTGTTGTATATTTTTATCACTTTATGATGTAATTTAAACTTTATGAATGTATCTAGTGATTCCAAGGCTACTAAAATAATCGGTCTTTTGAGACTTCATCTTTTGTGATCATGACAATGTTATGTAATAATGCACCGACTCTAGGTAACTAGGATCGGGGTGTTACAGTTGGTATCAGAGGAAGTTTAATACAAACCTTGAAAGGTAGATTTAGATAAACTCTGATTAGAGCACATAGCCCTAAGATATACTTTGAGGATGAGTATAGAAGAACATCCTAGAATTTTGGTATTGTAGAGATTTTGTGAGTTTTTCGGGAAATAATTCCTTATCTGGATACGATCAAGTAGAGGCGGCTCTGGCATATATGTACCTAGGGGTAAAACCCGAAAACACCACTTTGATCTAGACTCGAACGGGAACTGGTGCACAAAAACAGGCCTTGCTGCACTCTTTGTTACGACACACCCGGGGGATATAATTAGGATAATTATCATTTTCTATAAAACCCATTATGAAGGGTTTATGAGTATATAATTCCTCAAAGAAAATATTTTTTTGATTATGGATTATATCCACAAACTGTTCAATTTATGTTAAGTGTTTTACAAGTTTGGATTTATGTATTGCGATTCATAAACTAGTATAGTGTATGCATTTGTTCAGAAATGGCTCCTAGTGGAAGAAATGGAAACTGAATCAATGCACACACTCCATGTAGGGATTTCCCTCCTACTCAAGATAATTATAGTGGAGCTGGTGATGCAACTGGTTCTGATCATCTAATCACCATACTGAGACAACTCACTCAAGTTATGAATAATAACCTTACCCATATGGAGAACCCCAATCCACAACATGGAGGATCAATGTTAGATCTCTTCATGAAGAAAAACCCACCAACATTCAATGGGAGTACGAATCCATTGGTAGCTGAGCAATGGATAAGTTTTTAGAGAAAATATTCCACGCCTTGGGGTGTAGCGAAAGGGAAAAAGTTATTATGGCAGTTTACCGCCTCATTGGAGATGCTGACCAATGGTGGTCATTGATTCAAAACAAGAAGGAAGATGATGAAGTATCAAATATGGAATTGAGGGAGTTAAAAGAGATTTTCTTAGAAAAATACATTCCTCGTGACCTTCGAGAAGATATGGAAAGGCAATTTCTAAGTCTGAGAGAAAAGGAGGACGAGAATGTCGCAAAGTATGAGGCTAACTTTACAAGGTTAGAGAGGCATGAAATAGATTATATACGTAACCCAAAGAGTAAGATTTATCATTTCTTTGATGGGTTAAAAACATTTCTCCGTTGATCATTATTCTCACAATCCTTCTCGTCGTATGAAGATATTGTCTCATGTGCTATCAAGACAGAAAAGGAATTCTTTAAGTCTTTTGACTTTAAAGCAAAGTAAGAGAAGAAGAGATCTGCTGATCACTCTGGAAATGGAAATAAGGGGATGAAGGGAAAGGTTTATTATCCATCATACAGTAAATGAGGGAAGAAACACCCTGGTACTTTCTTGAAATGAATTAGAGTCTGTTACAAGTGTGGTGAAAAAGGCCACCAAGATCGTGATTGAAAGGGGAAGAAAGAAGCTACCGATGTTCAATGCTACAATTGCAGGGAGATGGGATATTATGAAAATGAATGTCCTAAGTGTAAGGGGAACTTACCTCAGAAAAGTTTATGGGATCAAGTCCAAGATTATGCTATCATTACTACTGAGGCAGAAGCTCCGAAAGACGTGGTGGTAGGTAATTTAATGGTTTCCTCAAGTTTAGAAAATGCTTTATTTGATTCTGGATCATCGCATTGTTTCATATCTTCCCAGTTTTCTAAGAAAATTAGATATTTCCAACTTGATTTAACAAGGGAGTTGTTAGTTAAAAATCCTAAGGGAAGTATCATCGCATCAAAGTTTTGCGAATCTGTTCCCATTAGAACATATAAATGTTCTTTATTTGATGATCTCATCATCATACCTATGATTGAGTTTGATAGAATCCTTAGTATGGATTGGATATTGGACCATGATGCGATGATTTATTATAATAATAAGGAGGTTACCATTTTTTATGATGATGATAAGGAACACCTTATCTTTAGAGCAAAATTTTCACCACATAATTCTTATCTAGATCCACCCCCAATTGGTCAACTAAATTCAATTATTGGGGAGGAAGAGAATTAACTGACTGTGGGTGAGTAATAGAATGTTCTAATAGAGGATGTACCTATTGTGAGAGAATATGTTGATGTGTTTCCAGAATATTTACCTAGACATCCTCCAGAATAATAAATTCATTTTTCCATTGATTTAATTCTTGGATCAAGGCCTATATTGAAGACCCCTTATAGAATGGAAACTGTGGAATTACTGGAACTAAAGAAAAAAATAGAGGAATTGAGTAATATGGGATTTATTCTCCCTATTTTTTCTCCATGGGGATCCCCTGTCCTTTTTGTTAAGAAGAAAGATGGATCTATGAGGTTATGTATCGACTACAGGGAGATCAATGCTATAACAAAAAAGAACAAGTATCCACTACCTCACATTGATGATTTATTTGACCAACTTCATGGTGCTCAATACTTTTCAAAGATTGGCCTTCGATCTGGATATCATCAGTTGTGTGTGAAGAAGGAAGACATTCCGAAGACAACATTTTGAACCAGGTATGGGCATTATGAGTTTACAGTAATGCCTTTTGGGATGACTAATGCACCCTTTATTTTCATGGATCTAATGAACAGAGTTTTCAAGGAATATCTTGATGAATTTGTAGTGGTATTTATTGATAATATATTGGTATACTCCAAAAGCTACGAAGATCATGAAAATCACTTGCACATTATTCTAAAGACTCATAGAAGACATGAATTATATGGTAATTTTAGAAAGTGTGAATTCTGGATTTAGGAGATCTATTTTCTTGGCCATATTTTCTCTAAGGATGGAATCTCTATTGATCCTTCTAAGACCAAGGAAATCCAAGAATTTCCAGAACCGATGAGTATAACTGAGGTACGCAATTTTATTAGTTTAGCAGGTTATTATTGACGTTTCATCCAGAATTTTGCCCAGTTGGCTAACCCATTAACGAAGGTCACACGTAAAGGGGTTAAATTTGTTTGGAAAAAAGAGTGTGAAGAATGTTTCAAAGAACTAAAGTGAATATTATTCAATGGTCCTATATTGACTCTACCATCAGGGAATGAGGGGTTTTTTATTTATAGTGATGCTTCAAAGAAAGGACTTGGTTGTGTCCTTATGCAGAATGATAGGTTTATTGCCTATGCATCATGAAAGCTAAAAATTCATGAGAAAAACTATCCTACTCATGATATTGAGTTAGCTTGTATAATCTTTTCTTTGAAGATATGGAGACACTATCTATATGGTGAAAAATGTGAAATTTATACTGATCAAAAGAGTTTGAAGTATATTTTCTCATAGAAAGAACTCAACATGAGGCAAAGGAGATGGCTCGAAATACTCAAGGATTATGATTTCACTATACACTACCACCTGGGGAAGGAAAATAAGGTGGAAGATGCTTTGAGTATAAAGGATCATGGAGTTTTGAATAAAATGAGAGTTGAAAGGGATCCAATTTTCATGGATCTTGTAAAGTTGGATATGGTAATAACCATGGAAGGTGAAACATAGATACTTTTTCAAATGGTTTACAAACCATCTTTACTAGAAAAGATTAAGAGTTCTCATACCAATGATGAAAAATTTCAAAGGAAGATTAAAGCTGTGAATGATGGGAGATTGAGTGACTTTGTGTATGAAGATGGAATTTTGAAATTTGGGAAGAGACTTTGTGTTCCCGATATACCTAATTTAAAAAGGTAATTATTAGATGATTCTCATAGTTCCAATTTCTCTATATAGAATGGGAGCACCAAAATGTATAGAGATTTGAAGGAACATTTTTGGTGGGACAACATGAAGAGGGAAATTTCTGATTTTGTGTCAATATGTATGGTTTTTCAATAAGTGAAAGATGGAAGGCAACGGCCTAGAGGAGTCATGAAACCTCTTCCCATACCTAAGTGGAAATGGGATAATATCAAGATGGACTTTGTCTTGGGACTACCAAAGACTCCTAGAAGGAATGATGCAATATGGGTCATTGTTGATCGTGTTACCATGTCAGCACATTTTATTGCTATAAGAGAAGATCTACCACTTGAATGTCTAGAATGACTACATATTAATGAAGTTGTGATACTTCATGGTGTACCCCTATCGATTGTTTATGATCCTGATCCCCGTTTTACTTAAAGATTCTGGAAAAGTCTTTTGAAATCCCAGGATAATGAACTTCGTTTGAGCATTGCTTACCACCCCCAAACTGATGGACAATCAGAACAGACTATTCAAACCTTAAAAGACATGTTGAGATCTTGATCACTTCACCTTCAGGGTATGTGGGATAAATATTTACCTATGGTGGAATTTTCCTATAATAATAGCTTCCATTAAAGTATTCGGATGGCACCATATGAAGCATTATATGGAAAGAGATGTCGCACACTAACCTGTTGGGATGACGTTGGTGAAAGAAAACTTGTAGGCTCAGAACAGGTGGAGGAAACAATGGAAAAGGTAAAGGTAATCCAAAACCACATCAAAGCAGCTCAAAGTAGGCATAAGAGCTATGCCGATAACCGAAGGATGGATTTAGAATTTCAAGTAGGAGATCATGTTTTCTTGAAGGTATCTCCATGTAAGGGAGTTATACATTTTGGTAAGAAAGGTAAATTGATTCCCAGGTACATCGGACCTTTCAAAATTCTAGAATGAATTGGGGTTGTAGCTTACCATTTGGCAATGCCGCCAAATCTTTCCCAAGTTCACGATGTGTTTCACGTATCACTATTGAGAAAATATATGTCTGACCCAATGCATGTACTCACCTATGAGGAAGTAGAATTGGAACCCGATCTAACTTACGGCGAAGATCCGGTCAGGATACTTGATACCAGAGAACAAGTGTTGAGAAACCGAATGACTCGTCTGGTGAATGTTATATAGAGAAACCATAAGATGGAAGAGGCAGTGTGGGAACTCGAGGAACTTATGATGAAGAACCACCCGAGTCTTTTTATGCAGTAATATTCTAGAAATTTCGAGGATGAAATTATTTGAAGTAGGGGAGAATGTAACACCCCAAGCTTCCACGGTACGTTTCCCTTTGAATAATGCAATAACTTGCATTGTACGTAACTTCGAGATTCTAACACACCGTGACCAATCAAATTAGCAGTTATGAATAGTAATACCCACTTTTTGAAAATTTATAAATTTTATATTTCAAAATGGACTTAATTTTTGGATCAGAATATCGAAATTAGCCTAGGGTGAAATTTTGGTATTTTTCTAAAAACTTTCAATTTTTGACGAATTGTGAAAAACATTGAGTCATGGTTTAAAACTGAATTTTTATTTAAATAAATATTTATTTTATTTTATTTTATTTTAGGTAAAAATAGATACATAATACCTATATAACTTAAATTTAATTCATTAGAGTCAGTTTACAATAATTTTAGATATATAAAATTTTTATTGAACTTTTCACCGTCTTTTACCCACCTCCTAGGAGAATTTGCAAATTTACATAAAACTTAATTTTACCGCTTCTGTTAGTGGAATTTCAAAAATCTGAGAGAGAAGGTTAATATCAAGGAGTAAAATTTGGTTCAATATGATAAAAATAATTTTTTGTGAATAGTAACTTTTTACTTTTATTTACCACGGTTAAATGTAAATAGGGTAATTAAGGGTAAAAATGATATTATTATTACCCTAACACATGTCCTAATTCTATTGGATAAGTATAATTAGACCCAAAAAAACCTTAGGAATAAAATATGAACCTCTTTGGTCCACTTGGATTATATTAGGACATTTATTATTATTTAATTCAAAGAAGAGTTAAAAGAGTTAAAATCATTTTTTCATAAATAAAAAATTTTAATATAGGGTTATACATAAGATAATTCGGTTATAAATATTCATTATAAAGATAAAAATATTTCCTAAATATTGGTATTTTATTTATAATTTTTAGACATTAAATAATTTAATTTAATTATGACACAATGATGATGCAGTAATTACATTATTAGTGACATATTAAAATAATTGATATTATAAATACCCAAATAAATACAATTTTAGACTTTTAATGAATTCCAAGAATTTTATAGGTTACTATGACATGTTAGGGTTTATTAAATGAATTAGGTTCAAAGTAATAATGCTTTTATGAATTTAGAAAAAATAAAATACCAAATAGTGTCAAAATTGACATAAAAGAGTTTTTAAAACAAATATTTTATTATTAATTGATATTCAATTCCTAAAAAATCTAAGGTTCTGCCAAGAGACTTATAAAATGATAGGTGTATCATTAATGGACCACTTAGGGTTCTCCTTCAAGTATATAGTAATTTTATTAACTATATAATATAAAAATACCAAGAGACATGGTAAATGTCAAACTATTTAACTAAGAGTTAAATCAAAATGATAATGTTAATATAGTGACCCAAACTTGTCTAAAACCTATTGGTTGAGTGGTTTTCGACTTATAACCACCTTAAAATTTAAATAATCCACTTTGTAGCCATTAGAAACTACCTATGAATTTATTATAAAATAATATTTCTAGCTTTTCCCAAGGTGCCCCTCCCCCCTCTTATAAAAGGGCACTCCCCCTTCTCTCAAATTCATAACTTCAAAGCCTTTTGATTTGGCCAACCCCTACCCAAATATTTTTTCAAATTCCCTCAATTTAAACCTAGAGGCATTAGTTTTATTAGAAATCCAACCTAAGGAGCCCTTTTGATCAAATCAAAAGTATGAACCCGAAGAAGAGGTAATGTTTTCACCACCCTCTTTCAAGTTCCTTTCTTCTTCCACTTCTTGTTTCTTTGTTATTTCCATTATAAAATAATAACTCCAGTATCTTATATATAATGTGATGTTATTATAAATATGGTACAACCATATTAAATTTTATATCCATCCTTTGAATGACATTTCAGCATACATGTGTACGTATGACTTACCTTCTCCACGTCATGGTGTAATTGTTATTCAAAACATTATTATTTTGATGGGTATGATAATGATGTGTAATTGAAGTAAATAATAAATATAAAATTATAATTATTTGGTATATATGATATACCATCCAATTATATATTATTTTAATATCAAAAGAATGATATTGTCGCTCGTGCGTACGTACGGACTACCATCTCCACGAACGCGATGAGATTCATTCCCCATCATATCCATTAAAGTCTAAATCTCATTTGATGATAAAAAATAATGTTTAAGGACTTCATATCATTCTGGATATGAATAATATACAACCTTTCCATAACAAACCCGGCTTATGTAACAAAAAATATAAAAGAAAACGTGTAAGTTAACACCCGAAACGATGATAGTACTAAGATATTATTAACAAAGAAATGTTAAAAGATCATATTTGATATCATATTAATGCATATGATTCTTGTATAATTTAATGACAACTATTTCACCATTATATAGGAGGTTAAACTACCCTAAACCATGGAAAAGTACAAGCTAAGGGTTTATTTCACAATCTCTTCATTATCCGAGGTTGTTTATACCTAATTATCTACTGGGACCTCTTTATCATCCACATACATGTTTCTTAAAAATGTATTTCAAATAATTCTTACTATTTTACAGACTATGGATTAAATTCATTTATACCCTTGTTTGACTTTTTATAAGAAGACTATAAAGGAATCTTTCTGTCATTTTCTAAACAAGGTCCTTTTTAACCTTTTCGACAGAATTATGGTAAGAATGTCTTTTTTGTAACTTATATGGCGGGTCCGGTTATTTTATGCCATTATAAAATCTTTGAAGCTTTCCTTAAAATCATATAAGGATGTTTTCGAAGTAAATATTTTATAATTATGTGACTTTTAAATGATTTAAAAAATGATGTATTTCTCTCAAATAGTTTTGATTTCATCTATGTCAACATCCTTTGATGGATTTTAAGCTTATTTGAAGTTGATTTATTATGATAACAAACTTTCATATAGTATTGAAGGGTTTTTGACATGTTTGACAGTGGATGGGTTATTTTTATACCTTTCATGGTTTATGGAGAAATTATTGACATTTTGTACGCTAGTTTTAATACGAATGTTTATGTTATGTTTAAATCTGTTCATATAAGGAATGCATTAGACTTAATAAGTGACGGGTGGAGCCTGCTATAGCTCCTCGATGCATCGGTAGGGCTCATGATAGAAACTAGTGTCTTGGAACAAGTCCTTGACTAAAACTTATTTGTAGTCTTGGAAAAATGCCTTGAATATTTGGTTATGATAGTATGGAATTATGAATTCCATCATTATGAAAGTGGTTATTGATATTGCATGTGATTATTTGACTAGTAGAATATCCATTTGAATAATTAAATGAAATTATTACATTTTATTTTTTCCATATTATGCTCAAGCTCAAGTTTAAAAGGTTTTTTCTTTATTTATACATTGCCTTAAATGTTTATGCTTATTTATGAAAGTTTCTGCTATATTATTATCCTTACTGAGCATCTGAGCTCACCCCTTTCTATGTTTTATTTTTCCCAGGATGTGAAGAATTATTTTATGAATAACCTGTAGGGATAGTATGAGGGGATATGAAGACAAGATGTTGTAGTTTTTTTTACTTTATGATGTAAGGTAAACATTATTAATGTATCTAGTGATTCCAAGGCTACTAAACTAATCAGTCTTTCAAGACTTGATCTTTTGTGATCATGCCAATGTTATGTAATAATGCAATGAATTAGGGTAACTATGGTCGGGGAATTATAAAAGACCTAGTGTGATAGAGCTTTAGTGGAGTGTAAAACTTGTGGAAGGATGGAGAATCTTGAGAGATTTTGTTGGAACATTTCACCAATGTCTAGTGGAAGAATATTTGAACCAACTCGACCATTAAGAGTAGGATCAACATCTTTATGTCAGATAGGTATTTAGAGCACTTCCGGCTATGTAGGATGAGGAGGTGGTCATGGTTGAAGGATCCAAACATGAGATTTATAGTTCCAATATATATGGATTATCCAGGGTTGTCAAGATATATCTCAGGGATATGATTAGGTCTAAATATATGCAGTTTAGATGATCCCTGAAGATTAGAGTGTTGATCTATCTATAGTTAGAGGTATGATATAAATAGTCTATGCTCTAGTTTTTTATTTATTTGATACATTTATTTCCTACTACTTTATATTTATTAATATTTTAGTAATCATTGGGATCAATATTCAATATTACTTTGGCATAATAAAACTCGATGACCCATTGGGAATTCAATCAGAAGGTGTACGATAGTGTAACGAGTTCCCCCTTGAGATAGGTGGGTATTTTTTCTTATAGAACCTCTTTTCACTCAAGATGAATAGGTTTTACATCATTATCAGGATAGATTTGTTGGTTCCATATCATCTTTATGTTTATTTATGTTGTCATAGGGTATCCTTCACATCACCAGAGGTTGATAGTTATATTTACAAGGGTGAATGGGATATCTGATAAAGTTGATCTAGGCCTGAGCATCGTGGGACAGGAGGAGTGACATCCCAGATTTCTAGCATTTATATGGATGATCAGGGAAAATATAAGGTTGGTCTTTATCTTGTATTAGATCACTTCAAGAACATATTCCCTTATGAATTTACTAGACTACCTCCTAAAAGAGAGTTAGTGATTACTATTGATCTTATTCCAAGAGCATCACCAATGTCCATTCCTCCTAATCAGATGGCTAATATTAAGTTTCAAGAGCCCAATAGATTAAGGGGAAGAATGAATTTTCTCTCTCCTAGTCTACTCTCTCAAGAGATCCTCTCATCCTTGGGCTTCTTCCTCCTAGTGTTAGAGCATCTATCATCGATCGATGCTCCTTCTACTCTTCTTTCTATTATTGCATCTTCCTCTTCAGTTCTCTTCACTCTAGCCTTGGTGTTTTGGGTTTCATCTACAACTCTTTCCATCTTCTCCAATGCTCTTGACACAATTCTTTTCTAGGAATGATTGTAATCAAGAGTGATTGGGAGGTTTTGGTGGATTATCACAACAAAACTCTTTCGATATTCTTAGTTATGGATTCTTAAATTCATTCTTCTAGGTTTTCAACCCTGGTCTCATATTTCCCATTTCTCAATGGTTTTTTAAACATGTTTGCATCAACCCCTTTGTTCTGGTTTTCCTTAGGGTTTTAGTCCCAATGTTCCTCCTTGTCCCACAACGCCTTTGTTTTGGCCTTGAGACTTCACTAACACTCCCTCCTACCTTGGACTCTCGTTATTTGATTCCTTCCAGTTCAGTTAGGTGCGACAGATTCCATAGAGGTTTTGGGATGTTTTTAGGGAGCGGTATGAGTGCATGGGTGGTGAGAATTGTGGTGGATTTATATAGTTTCTATTTTCCTGTGGCTTTCTCCAATAATGATGGCTTCCTTCTCTATATTTTTTGTGGATGGCATCTTTCAGTGGTGGAAGTGTCCATGAAAACGAGGATTGTTTCTTGTTCTATGAATTTTTTTAGTTTTTCATTCTCAATGCTATCAGAAAAGCATTGTTTGTATCTAATTTTGGGTTTTTTTCTTCCTGGTTATGTTGGATTATGATTTTTTATGGAATTAGAAAAATTTCTCAATGGAAAACAATAGTGATGGTTTTGAAGTTTAGGTGTTTCACTATTGTGGCAGTGGATTTTGATGAAGTGGACATCATTGAAAGGTTCTGGTTATCTTCTTCGGTGGTGAGGATGGTGATGATGACACTGAAGATGGTGTCCAACAGCAATGTGAACATCTCTCACAGTTTGATGTATCTGCGTGATGGATGATGGTTTGTGGATTGTTGTGGGTAAACTCATTGTTGAAGGTGGATAATGGTGGTTCTTTTGAATTTTTCTTTTTTAAATTTGAATGTGGAATTTTTTATTCTTGAATGTGGTGTGTGTGGTTTAAGTGGAATTAGAACAGGTGGATCTCTATATATGGTTACCACTTCACCAAAAAGTGGTTTTCTAAAAAAACAATTGGATTATGGCTAGTAAGAGTGGTCTCAACCAAATTTACCCAAGTTTTTAGGGTGAATCGGTCGTTTGTAGTTTAGCTTGATTTGTCGAATCCTCAGAGACCTAAGAAGTAACCTACAGACACGTACATTCTATAGATTTTTTTTGCTATGAAGTTCCCAAATTGGGTTGATTTTATATGTTTTTAAATTAATAGTAATAGGTATATGAGAATTCAAATTAAGATAATGAGTTGATCCTAGGTTATCACTTGGGGTGGATTGGATGAATTCCTTTTAAATGATTTCAATTTCTTATATTTGAGATGGGTTTATAAGAAGATCAAAAAACTTCATCACTTATTGGTTTAATACCAAAACACCATAATACTAATCACCTATACACTTAAAGGATCATATTTATGATCAATCTAGGGTAAAGTTTTGTATTAGCACATGAGTTCTGTGGACTTAAAATTCATTAAGGGCGAAGATGTTTTAAAATCGTCAAATAAAATTCTCAATTAAAAGAAGCGATTAGAATTTAATGGATTGATAAATAACATACAATACAGCCCCTTTATACTTCATTGGATCAACCCATAAAATGGTTATCCCTCCATTTGTGACATGTTCTCAATGAAATCGTAAATTAGACTTATGATGGTGGAATTGAATAATTAAAAACAACAAAATAACGAGTACTCCACTATTGGGTGATAAATTTCACAAGATATGGTTTGAATAAATTCACACCTTGAGGAAACCGTATCAATATTATATGGATAAGAATATAATAATAGGAAAGGAATAACTTTTATTAAGAAACTAAGATGAATTAGAACAACTTACATGTGAAATACAAACTCGAGACAACAAAATCGTAACATAACATTACAATGAATGAAAGCTCAAAGATACACAACTCCTTCACCACAACTACCTTAAATATGAATTTAGGAAACCTTGGTTAGAGCCTATAATATTTAATTTCATCCCACTTGAGTATGGTAGGCTTAGGGTGGTGGAAAGCTTGTGGAACATAGACTTTTCCACTCTTGACCTGAAGTGGAAGCCAACTTGCATCCACCGAACAGAGGCTTCGATATGAATTTCTAGATGGACGAATTAGAGTGGGAAATAAAAGAAGAAAATGTATCCCTAGATGTATCCTAACTTCCTGTAAAATTTCATCCCAAATGTAATATGGTTTTCGAGATATGATTAAATTGATGGGTGGTTTTTCTGGGCTGCAGAATCTGACCTAAAATTTTATCACCAACTTGTGCCATATAGAACTCCCTTGAAAACTCATAATTAGCTCTATTAACTGTTGTAATAAATGTTACCCATTATTTACTCTATCTTTAGTTCAATTTTTATTATTATGGGGCATGTATCTTGGCCACTACAGTAGTTTTATTGTGATTATGTCCTGTTCACTTCACCCAGAATGTTGTTTATTCAAGGAAAACATTGGTGGTCTTCCAATATGAATCTTCCAGTACTCCAAAATTATGAATTGTTCCCAATGTAATGAGAATCCTAAAAATTAAATATGAAAATAAAATCAAGACAATTTTTTATTTTATGAGGTGTTCAAAAATGTACCATGTAATAGTGCATTTTAAGAGGCAATTACAAACATAATGTGAATCAATGTTTAAATTATAAAATGATCTAAAATGATTTTTATGAATAATAAAGAACATGAATAATATATATATATATATTGACAATGAATATTAGCCTCATTCTATGTTTAATCAGACCCCCCAACTTGAGTTTTTCTAGTCCTGAGCAAGATGTATCTAAAAAACATGAAATTCGAATTCCCTCTTCCAAAAACATTTTAATACACAATGATCACTAAAAACCCTTATAACCCATAAAAATATTTTAATACAATACATTTCATAAGAAAATCCAAATACAAAGTCCATTTCGTTGTTCCAATTAATCACCATATTTCATCCAATATCAGTTAAGCGCGATGATGTATTATGCATCAAAATAGACATGGGGGTTCATCTTTATTCAAGGGGGAAATGATGGAAACGCTAGGTGGAATAAAATTTCAATACTAAGATGAGTATTCAATTTTTTATTGTATATTTTGATTTTGTTTTTGTTTTTTTTTCAATTTTTCTATGGTAATTGAAATTGCAGTCAACAGAATCAACCCATGTAGCAAGACTTTGTTGATGACTCCCAAGCTCAATGACCTTTGGAAACCACGTGAATCCCATATACTCGGGAATAATCTTGAGTTAACTCAATAAAAAAAAAGTAAAATTACCACAAATAGATATAAAATTAGTAACTTTGGGCCAGACCAATATAGAGTCACGATCCCCAAGTTCCAAAAGCCGTGCATTAGGACATTTCATTTATCTATGGGAAAATTTATTGTTTCTTTTTATTTTTTTATTAAATAATAATATTAAAACTAAAATGATCACCAAACCTGTGCTATTTATTTTCGGGGCCCCATGAACTCAACTAATACCCCACTATCCAAAGGACGCGTGTTGTGAATTTTTTTTATTTGGATGAAAATATAAACGATGAAAGATCACATTAGATAGCCAAACATTCCAAAATCTATGCACATGAAATTATATATGGATTAAAATTAGAATCAGGGCATGCTAAATTTTTTTATATTCAATTTCAATGTGTTCAATGTGTATTATCATGTTCATGGTTAAAGGAACTTTTCCTTCCTTTAAGTCACACTTTTTTTCAAATCAATTTTTTTCACACAAAAGAAAATTTTTTTATTTCATATCCCTACCAACATAAAATAATGTTGTCCCGAGTGTTTAATGAAAATAAATTTAGAAGGGGGTATAATCAGAGAATGGGAGTTCAAAAACGAAATTGAAAATGAGTATTATGGATTGAAGTCACCTAGTGGTTGAAGTTGAAGTTCGTGTTGCACCCATTTAATCCTTTGATGTCCATTTCACTCAAAGAGTTCCCTAGTGGAGAAAGGAAAAACAAACAGACAAAAAAACAATATATATATATATAATAAAAAAATCTAAGTATATATACAAAAAATATAGAATAAGGAAGCACTATAAGTCGTAGGTCATTGGTAAGCGCGTTACTATGTCTCCCTGCAGTCCTGGGATCGAGTCCCTGTGGCTTTTCTAGTTGTGACGGGGTTTTCCCCACGACCTACGATGTGTCATTTTAATTTTTTTTAATTATTATTTTTTTTTGTATTTTTATTTTAACATTAAAATAGATAAAATAAAATAAACTGATGATACATTGTATTTTTTTTTAAAATTTCTAGGTAAGGTATTACTCAAGGGTCACACCATGTGACACAGATGAATATGGCGTTCCCCTTTCATACACTTCCATACTTATAATAGAATAAAAGGTCAATAGTCTATGGTACTATAATATTCAAAGTTGATTAATTAAGTAAATTTTTTTAAAAAATATCAAAATGATTCACAACGATTAGAAACATGAAAACCACGAGTTTCCTCCCATGGAGTGATTTTTTTAACATCGTTATCCCAACATGGATCCTAAATATATCAATTTTTTACTGGTTAATAGGTTGGATTTACTAACTCAACCTTTGTTTCTTGTTTATTGAATGTTTCAATGAATGGTTTTAACCTATGAACATTGACCTTGAAATTGTGACTGCTTGTGGGATCATGAATCTCTACTTCGATATGGGGGTACACATTATGAACTATGAATGGACCTGACCATCTAGACCTTAACTTTACTTGGTGAAAATGAAGTTTTGAACTATACAAGAGCACGAATTGTCCTAGTTCAAAGTGTTTATCTTTGAGATTACTAGATTGTTAGGGTTAAACTCTAGCTTTATTTATCCTTAAATTTTCATAAGCCTCCATCCTAAGTTCCTCCAGTTCATTAAGATCTAATTTCCTCTTTTCATCGACCAAAGAAATGTCAAAGTTCATTTTTTTTGATTTCCCAAAAGGCCTTATGTTCAATTTCAACAGGTAAATGGCATTCTTTACCCTAAACCAACCTATATGCTGAAATTATTAGGATTGTTTTGAATGTTGTATGATATTCCCAAAGATCATACAAGAGTTTCTCATACCAATATTTCCAAGAGGGATTGAATTTTTTTTTCAAGAATTTTCTTAATCTCCCTATTCGCTAACTCAGCTTCACCATTGGTTTGAGGATGGTACACAGTGGAAACTTTATGAGAAATACCATAATTTGACATGAGTAAAGAGAATATAAAGTGCATAAATGGGTTCCTTGATCACTGATTATAGCCCTAGGAATTCCAAATTGAGAAAATATGTGCTCTTCCAGAAATCTAATCACAACATGATGGTCATTGGACTTGGTGGGAATAACCTCAACCCATTTTGATACATAATAAATAGATAAGAGGATGTAGAGTTATCCCCTAGAGTTAGGAAGGGTCCCATGAAATCAATTCCCCAACAATCAAATATTTCGACAACCAGAATGGGAGTGAGGGGAATTTTATTCCTTTTGGTAATGGATCCTAATTGTTGACACTGAAGAAAATTTTGAAGAATTGGACGGAATCATTAGTGAGGTTAGGAAAGTAGAACCCACATTGTAGGACCTTGGTAGTGGGGTTCTTTGTGGAAAAGTGGTCTTCACATTCTTCTCCCTGAAATATTTTTAGAATGGACTCTTGCTCAAACATGAAAATACATCTCCTAATGATTTGATTAAGACAGAACATTAAGAGGTAAGGATCATAAAACACATAGTGTTTGACATAATAAAGGATTTTACTCTTATCTTGGGTTCCTAGGAATTTTCGAATGAATAATGTAACTAAGTAGTTGGCTATGTTGGCATTCCATGGGAAATCACTCACTGAATAGAGGTGCTCATTGGGAAATGAATCAGACACAGAAAGGTAATGTGGGTTGTCTTTGAATTCCATCCTAGAGAGGTGATCATCTACAAAATTTTTAACACCCTTTTTATCCTTGATTGGTAGGTCAAATTCTTGTAAGAGAAGGACCCACCTAATAATTATAGCTTTAGAATATTGTTCCTAGAAGAGGTATTTTAGTGTAGAATGGTCAGTGGACACAGTGATGGGGGATCCTAAGAGGTAGGACCTAAAATTTTCTAAGGAAAAACCAATAGAAATTAACTCCTTCTCAGTGGTGGTGTATTTTATTTGTGCATCATTTAAAGATTTTCTTTCATAATCAATGAAACATGGAGTTTTCTCACAGTGTTTTCCTAAGACTACTCATACAAAGAAGTCACTAGCATCACACAAGATCTCAAAAGGAAGTTTCCAATTTGGAGATTGCATGATAGGTTGAGAGATAAGAGCTGACTAGAGTGTAGATAATGATTCCTCACAACTTTCTGTCCATAAAAAGGGAGCATCATTCACCAATAGAGCACAAAGTGGTTGAGAAATAGAGCTGAAATTACTAATGAACCTTCTATAGAAACCATAATGTCCTAAGAAAGACCTCACTTCCTTGACAGTTTTGGGTGGTGGAAGGTTAAGAATGATTTCAAACTTGGCTTTATCAACTTCAATCCCTCTACCAGAGACCAGATAGCCTAGAAGAAGTCCTTCCTTTACCATGAAATGGCATTTTTTCTAATTTAGGATGAGATTCTTATCCTCTCATCTTGAAAAAATCCTTTCAACATTCACAAGGCATCCCTTAAAAGTATCCCCAATGATGGAGAAGTCATCCATGAAGACCTCTAAATAATCTCCCACCATGTATGAGAATATTCCCATCATGCACCGTTGGAAGGTACCAGGGGTATTACATAACTCAAACGACATGCGCTTGAAGGAAAAAGTTCCAAATGGACTAGTGAAGGTTTTTTTCCTTGATCCTCTGAAGAGAACTCGATTGTATTATACCCTGAGAATCCATCTAGGAAGAAATAGAATTGATGACCATCCACTCACTCCCGGGCTTGATCAATAAAGGGAAAGGGGAAATGGTCTTTCTTGGTACAAGATTTGAGCTTACTATGGTCGATACAGACTCTCTATCCACTAATGACCCTTTTGGGGAGAAGGTAAACCTCCTCATTGGTGATCATAGTGATTCCAGCTTTATTTGGGACAATTTGAATTGGGTTTACCCACTCACTCTCAACAATGGGGTAGATGATACCTGCTTTCAATAACTTAATAAGTTCTTTCCCTACCACATCCATAATATTTGGATTGAGTCTCTACTAAGGTTGGCGACATGGTTTGTATTTAGATTCAAAAAAATCCTATGAGTTCCAATGAGTGGGATGATCCTAGGAATATCAGAAAGGGTCCATCCAATTCTTTTCTTATACTTTCTTAGGACATCTAGAAGAATTATCTCTTGATTGGATTAAAGATAGGAAGAAATTAAAACACGAAAGGATCGATTATCCCCTAAGAATTCATAATTGAGTGATGAAGGTAGAACCTTAAATTTGAGATCATATTGGTTATCAATTTCCAAGTAAGGATGGGACTTTGTGTTAAAATCAGTTTCTTTGTTCAGATTTCTTGACAGAATTGGTTATTTGTGAACAAAATTTTCATCCACTAAATTTTCCAGATTATTTTCATTAATGGTTATGGACTCAATGTTATTTATTTCACCAATGGTATCAGTGATTGGTGATTCTAGAAAATTGTCAATAGAGCTATCTGAAATAGATTCAATCCATGGAGACAAGTCTCCCTCATGTGAACAATGAAAATAAATCACTTCCTAAATTAAACATACTTAAGTAATCCCTTGATGTTCCTCAAGTTCACCATCAACAATACCAATCCAATTAACCTCATGGATCTCTTCATCATCCCCAATTTGAGAGTTTTCATTGTAGATGTTCAAGTCTAGACTCTTGTTTCCAAAGGTAATAGTCATGTTCCCATTTTGGACTCGGATAAAAAATTTGATTGTTGCAAGGAAGGGATGACCTAAGATGATTGGGGTTTTCTCCATAGGACCTAAGATTGGGTGATTATCAAAAACAATGATGTCAGATTGGTAAATGAAATTTTCAACTTTCACCAAAACATCCTTTGAAATCCCCTTAGGAACTCTAACTCCTCAATCAGCAAGTTAAAGAGTGAAAAATGTGGGTTGGAGTTCTTCGAGCCCTAACTAAAAATACATGGCATAAGGAATGAGGTTCACACTAGATCCCAGATTACAAAGGGATTTGATAACTTTATAATATCATAACTCAACATTGATGTATGGACATCTTGGTTCTTTCAAATTTGGAGGAAATGTCCCTTGAATGGTGGTAGTCACATTAGAAGCCAAAGGGGATTTATTTTTACGTAAAAATTTACTTTTAAAACATCACAAGTCCTTAAGGTACTTTGAGTAGGTAGGAAAGGTTTTTATTTCATCGAGAAGTAGAATTTTCAACTTAACCTGAGAGAATATTTTCCTCAATGTTTCATTCATTTCTGGTTTAGATTTTCCTCTCATGCATTGAGGGAAGGGAGCAGGTTGTTTGGTTTTTTGGTGTGGTTGTAGTTCCCTCACATTTTCATTGGGGTTTTTAGAATCTGTGGGTGGTTCTT
Source organism: Viscum album (assembly GCA_963277665.1). Lineage (NCBI taxonomy): Eukaryota > Viridiplantae > Streptophyta > Magnoliopsida > Santalales > Viscaceae > Viscum > Viscum album. The sequence continues at coordinate 1,069,935,763 of OY728127.1, read as the reverse complement.
TATCATTTTCATGTGTTTTTAAAGCTTTTAATGGTTCTTGAATGGATTTTTCACGTTTCTCAATGGATTTCCCACTTCTTAAAATAGTCACTGCTTTATGTTTTTCATGAGAGGTTTTTGTGTAACTAGAATCTACCCTTAAAGTTAAGGGTGGTACCACCTGGGTAGGCATGGGTGCCTTCCCCGTATTTATGGTTTGTAGTTCATGTTTAAGCAATGAGACTTCTGTGTTCATTTTCTCCATTTGATAACACAACTGTTCAAGGATTTGTAAAGGGACAGATTGAGTAGGGGCTTGTGCGGATTGGTTTATCCCAGGAGGATACTTTGGTTGTGGGATTGGTTGTTGAAGGGGTTGCTAGATGGGTTGTTGGTATTGGATAGGAGGGTGTTGGAATTAGACTGGTTATGCTTGGAACTGGTTATGGTTTTGAAAATTTTGTGAAGGGTAGGGGTTTGGTCCTTTTGGATGACTAGGTTTTTTGTTGGGTTGTTGGTTATCTTTCAAACATAATCCTGGATGGTCATTATTCCTTGGGTTGAATGTGTGTTGGTTCTATGGATTCTGAAAGTTCAGATCATTGACCTCCATTGGTGGTCCTCCTAGAATAATATCTTTAATGGCAGGTATGGTTAGGTAGTTTTCGGTCTTGTGGTCATTTTTGTCACAAATTGAGCAAATAGGGTCAACATTTTGAATTTCATGGACCTTACTAAGATGGATCTCCTCGACCTTCCTAGTGAGTGGAGCAAGTTTCACCCTAAGGTTTTCCTCCTCCCTAAGTGTGTGAATTCCACCATGTTTGGGTGGATTATCATAGTAATGTGATGTTCCCCTTGTTTGGTTTTATTCATCCAGCCCTTCTAGATACTCATAAGCCTCATTTGGGGATTCGATTTTAAAAGGTCCCATTACACATCATGTCAATGAATTGTTTGTTCCCCAGGCCCAAACCTTCATAGAAAATTCAAACATGTTCTAATATTGAAAATACATGGTGATGTACCATGTTTAGTGTGTCATTGAACCTTTCCCATGTTTCATAAAATTACTCCCCTTCTTTTTCAAAAACGTTTTGAATTCTCTTTTTTAGTGCAATTATTTTGTGATGGGGGAAGTATTTTTTATAGAATTAAATTTTAAATTAGTCTTAGGAGTGGATTTATATAGGTATAACATTGTTTAACTAATTATTTCCTCGATACTTGAGTGAGAAAGTAAAGAGCCTCATCTTAGCTGACTCAAGTTGATGTGGTGGGAACATGGTTTCAACAATGTCATTGAACTCTTTGACATGAAGGTATGTCACTTCCCACTCCATACGATGGAAGGTTGGAAGGTGGTTTATGACATGAGATTTTAATACATAGTGGGATTATCCTAGGGAATAATTCCTAATTCAAGAGGGTGCATTGGTCCAGGTAGGTGTGAGTTAGTCATTCATGGTTTGATCAACTTCATTCCCCAAGTTTGTGGCTGTCTCAATTGGATTTCCATTTTGGTTCCCACCCGACTTTATGAGTTGGTTTTTTTGAATAAATTCCATTTAAATGGGCTCAATTTTTGACTCTAGTGTATTTTTAAGATTAGGTTCTAATGTAAAGAGTTCCCTTGGTGTAATTTACTACCCGAACCTAGGACTATCCACCCTAACTTGACGGTTTGATTGGTCATAGGTGTAGGTGGACATGTGCCAAAGGAAAAACAAGAAGAAAGAGAAAATATAAGATAATTTGGATGAGAATAGAATAAATGGGGGAGAATAAAATGGGTGTTTAGATAACTTAATTGGGTCCTCAAAAATGGCGCCAAAATTTGGTTTCACCCAAATTTACCCAGGTTTTTAGGGTTAAGTGGTCACTTGTAGTTTAGCATGGGTTGTCGAATCCTCAGAGACCTAAGAAGTAACCTATGGACACATAAATTATATGGATTCTTTTTTTTTCTATGAATTGGACAACTTGGGTTTATTTTAGATGTTTTTAAATGAACACTAATAGGTCTATTAGAATTCAAATTAAGAGAATGAGTTGATCCTGGGTTATCGCCTGGGGGTGGATTGGATGAATTACTTTTTTACGATTTCAATTTCTAATATTCAAGATGGGTTCATAATAAGATGAAAAAAATTCAACACTTATTGGTTTAATACCAAAACACTATAATAATAATCACCTATACACTGAGAGGATCATATTTATGATCACTCTAAGGTAAAGGTTCGTACCAACACTTGAAGTGTGTGGCCTTAAAATTCAACAAGGACTAAGAAGTTTTAATATCGTCAAATAAATTTCTAAAATAAAGAAGTGATTAGAATTTAATGGAGTGATAAATAACATAAAATCCAGCCCCTTTATACTCCCTTGGATCAACCCATAAAAGTTTTATCCCTCCATTGATGATATGTTCTCAACGGAAGCAGAAAGTAGACTTACGCGGCTGGAATTGAAGAAGTAAAAACAACAAAATAACGACCACTCCACCATTGTGTATTAAATTTAACAATTTACAGTGTGAATAAATTCACAACTTATGGAAATTGTATCAATGTGATATGTATAATAACATAATAAGTGGAAAGGAAAAACATTTATTAAGAAACTAAGATGAATTAGAACAACTTACATGTGAAAGAAAAACATGAGACTACAAAATCGCAACATAACATTACAATGAAAGAAAGATCAAAGATACTCAAATCCTTCACCACCACTGCCTTAAATAGGAATTTTTTAAGCCTTGGGTCGATACTACAATATTTAAATTCATCCCACTTGAGTATGATTGGAATATGGTGGTGGAAATCTTGTGTAACTTAGAATTTTCCACTCTTGACCCGAAGTGGAAGCCAGGTTGCATCCACTGAATAGAGGCATCGATATGACCTTCTAGATGGCCAAATTAGAGTGGTACATATAAGAAGAAAATGTATCCCCGAATTTCATATAACAACCTATAAAATTTCAACCCAAATGGAATTTGGTTTGCGAGATATGATTAAATTTGTGGGTTGTTTTTCTGGGCCGTAGAATCTGGCCGATAATTTTATCTCCAAATTAGGCCACATGGAACTCCCATTATCACTAAGAATTAGATCTTTTAAATGTTGTAAGAAATTTTCCCCATGATGTACTTTATCCTCATTTCAATTTTAATAATTATTGGGCTTCTATATTGGCCAATATAATCGTTTTATTGGGATTTTTTCCAGCTCACTTCACCCAGAATGTTGTTTGTTCAAGGCCAACTTTGGTGGTCTTCCAATATGAATCTTCAAGTACTCCAAAAGTATTAATTGTTCCCAAATTAATAAGAAACCTGAAAATTAAATATGAAAATAAAATAAAGAACATTTTTTATTTCAGGAGGTGTTCTAAAATGTACCATATAATAGTGCATTTTGAGAGGGAATTGCAAACATAATGTGAAGCAATGTTCAAAGTATAAAATGCACTAAAATGGTGTTTATGAATAATAAAGCACATGAATTATATATATATATATATTAAAAATGAATATTAGCCTCATTAGGTGGCTAATCAAAGATATCTAGAGGTAACTAGAGGACTTGGAAGGCAATGGTTTTATATGACCTAGTATTTCCCCATGGGGTTCCCATGTCCTTTTTTCAAGGAGGTGGACAGTACCTTCAAGAATTGCTTGGATCACTATTTTTTTCAACTAGATTATAATTAAAAATTGGCATCCATTTCTTAATATATTACCTCTTCATATAGATCCAAAGAGTGTGGGTTTTCTCTAAGATCAATTTGAGGTTGGGATTTCATCAGGTGTATGTTAGACCATTAGATATTCCATGTACAACATTCCATGGTAGATATGGATTGTATGGGTATTTTTTCATGTCGTTCAGTATTAAAAAAACACGAGAAGTATTCATATATATTTTGAATTATGTTTTACATCCATATATTGATTCATTTGTGGTAGTCTTCATGAATGAAATCTTAGTGTATTCTCATTCTTTACACAACCATGCCAAACATTTTGAGATCATGCTAAATACACTGAAAGAGTGTCAAAGGTATGCTAATATTTCAAAATGAAATTTTTTAATCAATAAGGTCCACATCCTAGTTCATATTACCTTGGATATAGGGGTATCAATTTACCCATAGTAAGTGAGAGTCATTTTTTCTTGTTAGAATCCCAAGAACATATTTGATATACAGAGTTTCTTGGGGTTGCATGGACATTATAGGTGATTTATACAGGATTCTATCATTTCTTGAAACACCACTGATAGGATTTACCAAGAAGGGTTTGAAGTTTACATGGTATTATGTGTGTGATAAATACTTTTAGGAGCTGAAAGAGAGATTGAATTTAGCGCCAATACCGATTTTACATAATCTTGGAAAAGGCTACACACTTTTTTTGTGATGTGTCAGGCATCGGGTTGGGGTTCATTCTGATGCGTAGAGATCAGGTCGTGGAATATGGGTCTCACCAGTTCAAGGTTCATGATGGGAATTACCTAACACGAAATCTCAATCTAGTATATGTGGTTCATACCTTTCATTTTTGGAGGAATTACTTACTAGAAGAGAATTTTTTCTATTCATGGACCATAAAATCCTCAATTATATATTTATAGATCGTGAATTGAATCTCAAGAAATGAATATGGGTTGAATAACTACAGTCCATCAACATTAATATTTATTATACAATAGGAAATGGAAATTTCTTTATTTATTATTTGAGTCATAAAACTCATACACAAGTAGTCCAAGAGGTCAGTAGAAAATCGAAGTTAGTGGACTTGTTTTATGAAATGTGTTTAGAGGTTTAGGACCATCATGGAAATCCTATACTCACATAATTTTAGTGACCTATTCACTTCTAGATAGAGTGAAGATGAGTAAACATTATGATATCAAGGAATTGGTCCTATGGGATAGTGCTTTAGGTGAGGATCCACTACCTGGTTGGTTCGTGGATGGGGATGGGATCTTGTGCATCCATGGACATGTCTTAGTTTTTATCGATGTACAAGTGGAGTTGATGTGAGAGTCTCATTCATATTCATAGGTGTTATATCCTAGCCTTATGAAGATGTAATATGATTTATCGATCCATTATTGGTGTCTTGGTATGAAAAGGGATATAGATGGTTTCATTACTCAGTGTTACACATGTTACCAGGTGAAGGAAAAACACCAGAAAAAAGTGGGGATTCTATATATGTTTCCCATTCCTGAGTGGAAATTGGATGACATAGCTATTGATTTTTTATGGGTTTACCTAGATAACCTTGAGGTTATAACATTATATGGGTGATCGTAGATAGATTGAAAAAGGTATCTCACTTCCTCCCTATCGAAGAGACCTTTTATGTGTATGGTATAGGAATTCTATATGGTAGAGAGGTTATACACCTTCATAGAGTTCCACATACTATCATATTGGATAGAGATACTCTTTTTAAATTGTGATTTCAAAAATGGTTATAGATGGAAATGGTATTACAAGTACTAGTGAGTATATTCTATCACCCATAAATCGATGGTTAGTCCAAGCATATGATACAGGTGTTAAAGGACATTATCTGGGCATTTGTCTTATATTTCAGAGGTTCTTGGGAGAATCAATTAACTCTCACTAAGTTTTATTATAATAAAAACTTCCAAGTGGCTATAAATATGGATCCATATGAGGATTTATATGATAGTTCATGTCGTTCACCCCTATGTGGGTTAGAGGTAGGAGAGAAAACACTACTGGGACCTCATCTTATTTAGGTGAATTTGGAGTAGGTAAAGCTTATCATGAAGTTTATGGGTATAAATCTGTCTTTGAAAAAGTCTTATTTTGATCATAATAATTCAAAAATAGAGTTCGAGGTGGGCGATCAGTTTTTGTTGCATGTTTTTTCTAGACTGGGGCATTGATGGATTCCGAGACAAGGTGACATTTTTAATTATTATATCGGTAATTTCTATATTTTAGATATATTTGGGCTAGTAGATTTTAATTTTCAATTACCTCAGATTTACCAATCTATTTATAACATATTCTATACATCACAGTTATTCCTTTATCACTTATACTTGTCTCGTATTATTTATCTTAATGAGATTTATTTGGAGGTGTATGTGTCCTTTGAGGAGCATCCTATATGTATTTTTGATCAGAGCATGAAGACTCTCTGAGGCAGGATGGTTCCTCTAGTATGGGTGCTATAGAAGCATAGTTGTGTGCAGGAATGGACTTGGGATAGGGAGTTCTATGTATGTTCTCATTAACCATAGATATTCCTAGGTAATTTTTTACCACCCTCAAAAGGGAAAATCAAGGATGAGTTGTTTTAAGGAGGGGTGATTGTGAGATCCTAATTTTTTTAATGAGGTATGAACATTATAAATTTCAATATAAATATTTAATTTTCTTTTGGTGCAATTTATAAGGAATGCGAGGAAGGGTATGAGAGAATTTGGGGCTTGTTAATAGCTTGAAGCATCATTTTTTAGAGGAACAGGTCAAGTTTCATGGTTGGCACACAATTATGAGTAACTATCTCGCTCAACCATGCATCTCTATAAGAGGTGGAGAACAATTTTTAAAATGTGTATGGTAGGGTGCATGGATATGCATAAAGATATAGAGAAACTATAGAGGGGACCCACATGGGTTGTACATGGTTTGATAAACCGTGCACCCAGCCACTTGGGTATTTCCACTTAGGCATTGACCCCAAACAATTGGAGTATGTTTTGAAAAAACGGAGTGGCCTAATCGTGAGAGAGGTGAATCCCTTTAGACAGGTCTGGTGCATGGTTGGTGCTGGGTTTGGCCAATCATGCACACATTAAAGGTTGGGTAAAATAACCATTTCCCTTCATTCCTTAACACTTATTTTTCTCTATTTCCTCCTCACTTATCATGAATAGAAATCCCTCACATTTGGAAGATCCTCCTTCCACATTCACTTTGTAATTGAAGCACCTCCTTCAGTTGGACTCTAATCAAACCATCATTATTCAAGTTTTAAGAGTCTCTATAATCTCTTAAATATGTTTCTATCCTTCCTCCACTTGTCTCTCCATAAAGAATTCTAAATCCATGTAAGATCTTTTTTCTCTATTTTCAGCATGTTCATCTATTTCATTGATTTCTCCTATTTTATACTGAATCAGAATATAATATTGAATGAGGAGATTACTAACTGTCTATGGTAGTTGTCCTATACCTATTCTATAAATTCAGGTGTTTACACTTTGTCATCGTATTGCCACATGTCGGACATTCCAGTAATTTATCCATAAATTACTAAACCTTTAAATTGATTTTTTGAACTATGATTTAAACATGTTAGGAAATCCTTACACAAGGTTGGAGGTTTTCAACCGCAACCCAAACCACCCATGAGGTGGGAATGTTTTATTTATCATCATTACAGCACCCATGGGATGGGTTAAGATCTTCATTTATTACTGGGAGTCGTAAATAAATTAAATGAATTTTTAATGGTTGAGTAACTTTTTTAGAACCTTATTTTTTATAAATGAAATGGAATAAATGGTAGTTATGGAATGAAGTGGACAATTACTTGTCATATGCATAATTATGTAATTTATTCATGAAGTTGCGTGTTCACTAACATGGTCTCCCTTTTTATCACTTTTATGTGAATTGATTAAATAATTGAATCTAATATATTCAATTAACAAAAGGGAATGGACACTAACATGGCCCCTTGGTCCCTCTTATAATTTACTGAGTATAATTGATTAAAGGAATGGACACTAACATGGCCTATTACTTCATCATCACTTGTAAGTAGAAAATAAATAAAATGATTATGATGAATTAAACTGATAAAGGGAATAGACACTAACATGGAAACTTAAATCATTTTATAAATTATGTTGATAATGGATTACATGATATGACACTGATGTTTGGTATCATATTATGGCACTGATGATCTGCTCATATACTTTATATTTGTTGTCTAGGACTATTATATTGGATTTTACATGCTTGTACCACCTCATATATGCTCCTTGGTCTCCTTGAAAGTATTTACCGAGTTTAATATGGATGATCTCTATAGAATCAAAGAGGATAACTCATCCATGGTCCTTGGGTTCCTGGACCATGTAGGTATACAATATAACAAGTTTGTTATGGACGAGCTCTGTGGACTCAAAGAGGATTCCTCAATCATTTCTTGATGCTTGAAATGTTGGTGTAGGCTATAGCAGATTCCTTACTCTATTAAATAGTTATTCATCATTTATATAATGATTGTTATATCATGTGGTTATATGTTGGATACATCACTTATCTTAAATATTTATTCATGTCATATTTATACACTATTATAGCTTGTATGCATAAATTGGATTTATTTTAAACATCATTGGTGGTGGTCAAGTGATTATATCTCACACCCTGTTTGGGCCACTGATTGGTACCTGGATAGACTTCATGATTGAAGGTAGGGACAAAGGGAAGGGTCTAATTTTTCACACCTGATTTCTTATTATAGGATTGAGTATAGGATAAGATGACCGATCTTATACTCTCAGCTCTATTGGAGATATATTTTGACATTTTTAATTTTTGTATAGAATGATGTATAAAAATGTTTCCATGTTCCATTGTACCTTCCCTTTTTTTATATTATCATGGCATGGTCAACATCATTTTTTATATGAAATTGGATATGATTTCTACGAGTTTATTTATGATATATAAATTATTTAATTATTATACTACTGGTTATTTATTATACAGACACTATTTATTACTATTGTGGTTACACTATTCCACACTCTGATCATGAGGGTATAGTCTCACCACTGTCCTATCATTAACTCTCACTTCTATTCAGATGACTCTGACTTATGGGGAGGCAAACTAGAGGTCATGTGTCCATTGGTTTGGCTACTGTTAATGAGTTGGCCAGTCTCATACATCACATGTGTAGTGAGTATTTAGATTATTATTTTAAAGGTTATGATAAATTCTAATTGACATAGATTAAAGAAGCGATGACCTTGACTAGAAGGATCATACCCTATAAAGCTCATTATCAGAGATTATGGTGAAGATATCATCATTGGAGTTTTATCTTGACCAATCATAATCAAAGATTCAATAACTAAATCATGAATGAAATGATTCATGGGAGAATTTGAAGCTCATCGAGATCATGGCCTAAATCATGTTCATTAAGCTACCACATGAAAATCACACCATCACACACTTTACCATAGTGTATTCACTAGTTTAATAAGGGTCTATGTATCTAGAACCTAATAGTATGAATTTTTACATTATATTTTTAATAAAATATTTATTATATTTAACCCTTTTTAATATTACTTTTTAAATGATTAAATAATGAGTTTGATAAAAATTGGATTTTGATATGATGAAACACAAATTGTATTTTTGGAAAATATATAGTTTCAATCAAGATGCTATTTTTGATGAATTAAATAATTTTTGAAATGAATAATATGTAAATAAAATATTATTATCAAAAATTATTTATTAAAGATAAATTATAACATAATTTTATGAAGTTAAATGTAATTTTCATAAGGGTTAGGAAACTGTCATTGTCAAAAAACCAAAAAAAATCAATAAATGATGATTTCATACTTTAAAGTGTAAATTATAATATTTAGAGAATTATTTTGATAAATTAAATATTATTTTTGAAATAAATAATTCAAAATTATCCAATGGTTAAATTTTCATAATTTTTTACGTCAATCGATTTTTTGGGTAAAAATTAAATATGATATAATTATACGGTATGTATTATGACATCATAAAATAAAAAAATTGATGTAATAAATAAAATTAATAGTACCAACATCTCAAATTATGTTCCTATTTCAAATAATGTTTTTTAACGTTATTTTATTAATTTTATAAACCCTTAATGAATCCTTCAAAAACTTCTATGATATTGTAAGGGTTTAAAGTCAATTATTTATAAACATGAGTCACTCTCACATCACCAAGTTCATTATTTTATCAGGTTTGGTTATTATCCTTATAAAATAAATAAAACAATCTTATTTAGTAGATACTATGGGAAAAATGGAAATTTTTGTGGTTTTTATTAATTTATCATATATAGTCCAAAACCAAGTTTTGGAAATTAATATATAATTATCCTTTATTTTACTATATAAATCCAACCAAACTATCATTCCTTTCATGACAACCCTAGTTTTTATTTCAAACTTAAACATGATTTATTACATAAAACCTTCACATGATACAATATGGAAGAACAAGAGTTCTAGTGTCTTTGGGGATTAGGAATGTTACATAACAACTTAAAACATGAAATAAAACATCTTTATTGAAAACTTCCTTTACATGACCACTACATTCCCTCGTACTTAGCATTGCATGGGATAACCTGAGGACATGCATAAGAAAATGGTGAGATTTAAATCCCAGTAAGAGAATAATCATGTAATAACATTAGGAATACAATACATGTTAGACAATAGGCATATTAATAGATCACAAGAGAAGCATAAACATAAAGGCATGATAAATCATGATAATCATAACAAGGAAATGTGGAAAAAATGCTTAACATGGAATTAGCATGAGCCAAGGCTCATTGCACATGGAGAATGAGTAAATCCTCATTGCACATGAAGCATGAGTAAAACCTCGTTTCACTTGAATTATCTTGAGTAAACACCCATTGCACATGACATATCATGATACTATTATTAACCCAATGCATTTCCTAAACATTTCATTTCATGTAGAAGCGTGCAACATGGATCATATAACTTAGATTAATAAAACATAATCATTTATTCCAAGATAATGTAATGTGGAATTAAAACATGAAAATTTATAATCAATAAGTAAATGTTAACAAAAGGTGAATACCCTTGATAGAGAAATGAACATGGTATTCACTACACAATGACATTGGCTTGGAAAATCAGTGCAATTTCGGCAGCGTAACGACGTGACATAAGAATTAATAAAAATGGTTTATGAGAGAGAAATATGTGTCTCATCATATGTACATGAACTGGAAAGTAAGGGGTTATAAAGATACATTTCCCAAAAATTGTAATGTAATTTATATGCATAATACAAAAGGATTACATGGATGTAAAGGAATAGAGAGAAATCCCTCATGGAATTTCAGCATAGTAACGGGTGTACATGGGAGGCATTTATTGAAAGAGAAAGGGTTATCTCATAATTCAAACATAAATAAGGAAATATGTGGGAGGTTTGAAACCATACCCCAATATTTATAATTGAAATTATAAGGGCATAACAACATTAAGAAAATTGGACAAAAATTAGAAAGGAATAAAAACCCTTACTTGGAAGTGTGCTTCCAAAGGCTTGAGAGAGGCTTCTTGGGAGATTGGGGAACATTGAGAGGATTATAGAGAGATGATGGAAGAGGTTGGACGAACTCCAATGGATTTGAGTGAGGATAAAGTTGGAGCTTGGGTGGGTTTATATAGGAAAGGTGAGGGAATTCTTTATTGTTTAGGGTTGGGACACCTCACATTAAACTAATCCAAACCGCAAACCATCCCATGGTTTTCTCCCATGGTTTTTGGAAAAGGTAAGTGTAAAACAATATTTTATTAATCCAAATTCCTGTCTTCTTAAAATAATTGCGTTTCTTTTGTGGAGGTGAGTCACACTCCCAAAGAAAACAATTTAAAAAGACTAGATGTTTAATAAGTCTTGAAGGGTCCATTAATGCTTTGTAAAATAAGTCAAACAAACCTAAAATCACATTATTTCAATGGTAAAACATATATTTTCAGAACATAAGGCTTATAGTATTTTATTACATCACTATTGGGTAATTATGATGTCATAAAACACATTATATATTTAATCGGTATTTAAATTTTACCCAAAAACTTGACGGTCTCAAAAAATTATGAAAAATTAACCATTGGATAATTTTGACATCTTGATTCCAGAAATAATATTATTTTTATCTAAATTATTTCCTAAATATGTTAATTTTCACTTTTGAAATAAAAACCAACATTTATCGAAAATTCATGGGGTTTGACAAAAATGGATTTCAAACCTTAATAAAAATTACCATTGCATTCATAAAATTATAAGATAATTTATATTTAATAAAAATTAATTTAATAATAATAATATTTTATGAAAATTTTATTTAATTCAAAAATCCATTAATTCCTCAAAATAGATTTCTTAGTTGAACATTGACTAAAAATACTATTTGTGCTTTAAAAACTATTTACAAGGTAAAAATAATAAAATTAATGTATATGCATTATTATATACAAAAATAATGTACATAACCATAGTACTAGGTATTTGTTACATAACCCCTTAAAACAGCCACATAAGACCTAAGGGTAATGTGTATGATGGTGACATACTCTTGGGGTGGATCAGATGACATTTCTCTGGTGGTAATCTCTATCAACTTCCACATCTCTTGTAGGTGGTCCCGCTCAAGCTTAACCTATTGAAGATCAGCTTGGAATTGGTCAAGAGTGATGCCCAATGATTCCACCTCTTTTCTGAGTTCTGAAAAATGGGCTTCATATGGGGCACGTCTACTGGATGAGGCAATCGCTTCCTTTGTCTGAGTAAATTGGATTCGTTAAAACCCTATTTTATAATAATCATGTGATCACTATTCAACAGTTGTATTAGTAGCGTTCACAATTATTAACTTAAAACCAAAGAAGTTGACATTTCATAAAAACATTTTACATACAGATACATTTAATTAGATGAAGAGCGATTTTCATTAATGAATGTTTGGTTCGTTACACCTTTTCACTCAAAAATCATGTATCATGAATTTAATCTTACCTTAACACTGTATATCCCTCCCAAGGTTCCCCCAATCTCTAAAGGATCTCCTACAAAGATTTTAGAAGCATCCACTCAAGGTAATGGGTCATCTCCTCCTCTTCATTAAAGCACCTTCTTTATGTCATGCCTTTTTATTTCTTATTTTTCAAGTTGGGATATGTTTTTACACACCCCTATTACTTTAATTATGATTTACAAGTAATTATATACCCATTTATCTCTTATTAATCACTTCTATAATCCTTTATGTACCCCTGTTATACTCCCAAAATTGTCCTATGTTTTTTCATGGAAAATATTTGTGTAATGACTAACCATCCCATTTCCAATCAAGGGTAATAAAATATATGTACCTATCCTTAATTTATCTTTTAATTCAATTTATCTCATTATATTCCATGTATGGTTCACAATAGGTTATCCTAATCACACTATATTATAATTTCATGGTGGTTCTCCTTCACTTACTTTTATGATACCATATTTTATGTTGTTTCCACATTCCTATGTTGTTGTTATGATATCATGTTATATCATGCCTCATTATTCAATATTATGATTCTCACCCCTATTGTGTTACCTTTATATACATCTTATATAACATATACAACTTTAAATCATCCTATTATTTTATTATTCTCTAATTAGGATTTATATCTCACCTATTTCTTATGTACGCCCCCAAGTTATCCCATGCTATTTTAGAAGAAAGATAATATTTTAGGATAATGTGAAGGAATCTTTTGATAATTTCATTATATTTTCTATTTCAATTTGTTATGATATGTAACTAATTTCACAAAGACACTATGATTCATGATCTTATAAGATTGTATAATGTGTACCTGTATGTAATAAATCTTGAAATAAAGTGTTTTAAAGATATGGGTTGTCATAGTTAGTATCAGAGGAAAGTTTATTTATTTTTCATATAAAGATTAGAAAAGATATAGTGAAATTATTAGGGATAAGACTAAACATAGGAAAAAGTCCTTAAATTTTGGGAAATTATAGAGTAATTGGTATCCTAGAAAATGTATCCCTATCTGGATACTACAAGTGGATGTGACTCTGACACAGAGGTACTTGGGGTAATAACTATGAAAGGGTTCATTGATCTAGACTTTATCATCACCCAGTGCATGAAAATGGGCCTTTCTTCACACCTAATTTGACATTTCTGGGGTATATTCTTTGGTAAATTCACAAGATCCTTACAAATAATAATTAAGGGAACAAAATTCACATAAGATTTTATGTTAGGAAATAGATCATGTATAACATAGATTGAAACATAAAAATTAATAGGTTAAATAATATATATCACCTATTAGTTACTCCTTTAATTTTTAGGGTTTCCCATCTATATCTTTAATAGTTAACTAATTCTCAACCATAATTTTCACTTTATTTCTAGTCAATGGAAAGAAATAGGAGGAACCAATTCAACAACCAATGTCAGGGGTAATGTGATGATGGACCAAATGAGATTTCCAACCTGATGGGAGAAAGAATCTTGAGCTTCATAATAATAAATTATCAAGTGAATTTTTTATTGAATTTAAACTTGAATTAGGCAGAATTCTCAAATCCACTTAAGAAATAGAAATCTGTAATTGAGACCTTTATTCGACAAAGGCATCTAACTTTTAGTGGATTTTGCAATCCCTTAATTGTAGAGAAATAGATCAACTCCATTGAAAATATCTTATCTGTCCTTCAATGGTCTGATTAAGATAAGGTCATGCTGGATGTTTATCATATAGACAGTGAATCTAATCAATGGTGGACATAGGTAAAATATACGAATATCAAGGAGGAGATAAAAATGATAGAGTATAAGGAATTTTGAAAAATGCTTTTCAATTTATATTTTCCTCATAATCTATGACTTAAAATAGAGAGGTATTTTCTCAGCCTCAAGAAAAGGATTAAAAATCATTTAGGGATTATGATAAACACTTCAAAATACTTTAATGATACACCTATGGATTTTTCATTTCCCCAAATATTAAATTTGACCACTTCTTTGGTGGTATAAATCCAAATCTACTAAAAAGTGTGGGTTATTAAAGACTTTGACAGCTATGAAGAAATTTTATGATGTGACCTAAATGTTGAAATAGTTATCAGAAAATATCAAGGGTCTCTTAGGACTAGAGACAAGAAGTGGATACTAGATTCTAATTCTATGAAAGTAATGGAAAAATCTCACGGGGGTAAAAAATTATATCATCCCATGGGTCAAAAGTGTGTAAAAAAGAATCCCAGATATTTCTTTAAGGGGATAAGGAAATTATTTAGGTGGATGAAGGAAGGGAACCTAGCTAGTGATTGTCTATGGGATAAATCCACTAATGTGATGAAAGAAAGGACTACTATATTCAACCCTCAATCTATTGTCTAGTGTTTCAACTACAATGAATAGGGAAAATATGTGAATCAATTCCTTAATCCAAGGGTTGTCTATGATAATCGATGACAAAAACCTTCAAGGCCTAGGGATAAAGGGAGAGAATATTCCATCACAATGACTAAGGTGGATCATAATGATGAATTGGTGATAGGTGCACTAGTTATCATTCAAGGATAGAGAATTTACTATTTAATTCTGATTCTATTCATTCTTTCATATCACGCTAGTTTTGTATAACTATTCCAACAACATCTCAAAACGTGGAAGTCGGGTTATCAGTGAAGATGAAAAATGGGTTAATTGTTACATCCTACGTATATAACTCACCCCTATGTAAATTTGTGGGATGAATTTACTATAAAACCTTATGATACTCCCCTTAGTGTAATTTTATGATATTCATGGAATGGATTGTCTTTCCTTGTATAAAGCTAATATAAATTTTCGAGAGAAGGAAATCAACCTCTGTATAAAAAATCACCCTTTGATTTTATACAAGTGAAAGGAGGAGGAATATTATTTGGTTCCATATCTCAATCATGGATATTATTTCATATCGAGAAAGTTCATTTATCCAAAATAATATATATTAAAGAAAAGATCATTATTGATGATATGCCTATTATAAGGGAATTTTCTATTGTGTTTCCTAAATAATTATCTATTATTCCTTCAAGATGTGAGGTTGAGTTCTCAATTAAACTCATTCTTAGAGATTTTACAATATCCAAGACTCTATATATAATGGGTTTTGAAATTAATTAGTTGAAGAAACAATTATAGTAGAATATAGATAAAGGGTTTATACAACCAATTGCTTCACCATGGAGTGCACTAGTTCTTTTCATCAAGAAGAATGATGAGTTAGTGTGACTCTAAATTGATTATCATGATCTCAAAAATATTATTGTAAAGAAAACATATCCTCTACCACATATTGATGACTTGATCAATCAGTTGTGTGGAGCCCAAAACATATCTAAGGGGGATCTTCAGTTGGGATATTATCAAGTAAAGTTGAAGAATTAGGATATCTCCAATAATTATTTTCATACAAGGTATGGGTACTACGAGTTCATAGTGATTCCATTTGGACTCACTAATGCTCGAATTATCTCCAGGGAATTAATGAATAGAGTATTTAAGGATTACATCAACAAATGTATGGTAATATTTATATATGATATTCTTATCTACTCTAAATTAAAGTAGTAACATTTGGAGTATTTAAATACTACACTAAATACATTTTTTAAGGAAAATTTATATAAAAATTATATTAAATGTGAGATTTGTTTGGATAGAATAACTTTCTTGGGGCATTTTATCAATCACAGAGGGATATTTGTGGATCCTTAAAAAATATAGGCAACTGAAGGATATCCTAGACTAACATATATTATAAAAATCCATGATTTCCTTGGATTATTTGGGTACTATTGTTGATTTGTAATAAACATACCATTATTTTCAATATCGTTAACCAAGCTTACTCTAAAGGGATTCAAGTGTGTCTGCACTGACTAATGCGAAGAAAGTTTTAAAGATTTGGAGAAGAGGATAACCACTGCACCTATGCTCACATTACCAACCAGTGAGGAATTATTTGTTATCTACAATGATGTATTCAAAAAGGTCTTAGGTTGTGTAATCATGAAAGATGAAAAAGTGATATCCTATACCTCCCACCAATTAAATATCCATGAGAGGAACTATCCAACCCATGATCTAGAATTGGCATAAATCGTTAAGTATATATTCACACGAAAGGGGGTTAATATATTCCAATTAAGGTGGTTAGATATGATTAATGATTATGATTGTTCAATCCACTACCATCTTCGAAAAATAAAAAAAGTGGAAGATTCTATAAGTATAAAGGATCATGTAACCCAATACATGATGGGGATTTAAAGGGATACAATCTTCTTAGACATGAAAAGGATGTACATGGGAATCATAAAAGGATATTCATCCTACCATGATCAAATAATTTATCAACCATCCTTTCTTTAGAGGATCAAAGAGGCCTATAAAGATGATGAGTTTCTATAAAATAATCTAGTGAATAATATAGAGTTAAAATTTAGTAAATATGGATTTATAAGGTTTCTAAACTTAATATGTGTCTCATCATAATGATAACTAAAGAGGGAACTTATGGATGTTTTGCATAGATCATCTTTCTCTATTCATAAAGGAATCACTAAGATGTATAGATATTTTATGTAAAACTTCTGATGGGATAAAATGAAGAGGGAGATTTCATAGCTTGTATCTTGATGCTTGGTATGCGAGTAAGTCAAGATGGAACAATATAAGTCTAAGGGTATAATACAACCATTTACCATACCGGTATGGAAATGGGAAAACATAACCATGGATTTCATCATAGGATTCCCTAAAACTCCTAAATTCAATAACATTATCTGGGTTGTAGTTTATAACCTTACAAATATGGAACATTTCATTATTATCAAAGAATATTTCTATCATGAACAACTCACCAAGATATACATAATGTAATTGGTAATACTTCATGGAGTTACACTCTCTATTTAATTTTATTAATATCTAAGGTTCACCTAGAGGTTTTGGAGAATCCTTCAGTAAGTGTTGGATATAGTACCGATATACAACGCTTCTTATCACCCTAAAACAGATGGATAGTCTGAATGGTACATACAAACTTGGGAGGATATAATGAGATCATGTCTAATGGATTTCCAAGGATGTTGATATCAACACCTTCCCTTAGTGAAGTTCTTATATAACAACAGTTATCATTCTAGAATCCAAATGGAACCTTATGAGGCTCTATATGGGAAGAGGTTTAAGAATCCAACATGATGGGATGAATTTGGAGATAAGAATATAATGTGACCTAATATTATCTAAGAGATTACAGAAAAGGTTCAAACTAGTCTACGCCATATAAAATCTTCACAAAGTCAACAAAAAATTTATGAAAAGAACCATCGATGAGAGTTTTAGTTTGAGGTTAGAGATAAATTGTTCCTTCATATATTGTTTTGGAAGAAATTAATGAGGTTGTGGGAGAAGGGGAATCTTATTCCTAGATACATCAGGCCCTTTGAGATCCTTGAAAGCATCAGACCAGTGGACTCTTGACTAGCACTCTTAGCTAACCTATATTAAGTACATGATGTGTTCTAGGTATCATTATTAAGGAAGTATATATTAGACCCCTTACATGTATTAAATATAAAGGTGGTACCATTATATAATGATATTTTGTATGAGGAGCAGTTGATGAATATCTTAGATCATAGAGAAAAAATTTTAAAAAACAAGATAACTCACTTGGTCAAAGTGTTGTAGTGGAACCAAAAGTTCTAGGAATCAACATAGGAACTAGAAGTGGTAATGAAACAGAAGTACCATCACATATTTTATTATATTAAATGAAAATTTATAGTGGACATTTATTTAAGGCGAGAAGAATGTAATGACCAAAAAAATTATAAAATAAATTTCCTTTTGAATGAATAAATGTCTTATCAAGTAATCTAGTTATAAAAAAATATACTCTAATTTTCCCTTCCCTCTCTATATCCCTCCCAAGGTGTCCCCAAACTATAAAGAAGCTCCTACTAATCTTTAAGAAGTGGCCTCTCAAGGTAAGGTATCATCTCCTTCTCCTCTTTCTTCAATAAACTTATTTGTGTATTGCATTTAAATTTCCAATTTTTCAAGTTGAGATATGTTTTTAAACACCCCTTGTAATATAATTGTGATTAAAAAGTAATGATAGACCCATTTCTATATTATTCACCCAGTTTATAAACCTTTATGTACCCATGTTATTCTTCTGAATTTATCCTATGATTTTCCATTCCAATCATTTGTGTGGTGTACCCATACCCATTTCCACTAAAAGTTATTCACCTAGATGTACCTATCCTTAATTGATTAAGTAATTCCATGTATGTAACCCACACTCCTTATTAATGGGATTAAAAGTGATGAAAGGTGTTCTTATGTTGTATGATCTATGGGGAACACTTTGTATATACATGATATGAATATAACCGGTGGGCTCATAATTATATAGTCCTCTAATTCATTGGTTAATGTTTTTTATCTCATGATATGGCATGTATGGTTCATGGGAGGTTATCATAAGCATAGGATGTTATGTTTTCTTGGTGGTTATCCTTGACTTATGTTTATGATGTTATTTTTTATATGGATGCCACGTTACTTTTCTACCTTTATGTTATCATGTTATATCATGCCTCATTGTTCGAGATTATGATTCTCACCCCTCTTAAGATACCTTAATATGCCTCTTGGATCACATGTACTACTTTATCTCAGGTTATGATTTGATTATTACCCTATGGGGCTTTATAGATCACACATTTATTATATATAACCTTGGGTTATCTCATACAGTTTTAGAATAATGATGGAATTTTAGGAGCATATTAAGGAATATTTCAATAATTTCATTTCATTTTGTGTGGTAATTTATTATGCTAGGTGTCTAATTTCTCAATGCATTTGAAAATTTGCATAAAACTTAATTTTACTACTTTTTTGAGTTGAATTTTGAAAATCCAAGAGACATTATTAATATTAGTAAGTAAAATCTGGTTCAATAAGATGAAAATAATTTTTGGTGAATAGTACCTTTTGACTTTTATTTACCACAGTTAAAAGTAAATAGGGTAATTAAAGGTAAAAATGATATTATAATTACCCAAATACATGTCCTAATTCTATTGGATAAGTTTAAATCAACCTAAAACAACCTTAGGAATAAAATATTATCCTTTAGGTCCACTTGGATTAGATTAGGACATTTATTATTATGTAATTTAAAGGAGAGTTAAAAGTGTTAAATTCTAGTTTTCATAACTAAACAATTTTTAATATAGGGTTTTACATAAGATAAAATAGACTATAAATATTCATTAGAAGGATAAAATTATTTCATACATAATGTTATTATTTTTATTATTTTTATAAATTAAATAATTAAATTTATTTATGACACAATGATGATGGAATAATTACCTTATTAAAGAATGATTAAAATAATTCATATTATAAATATCCAAATAAATATAATTTGAGAATTTTGATGAATTAAACTAATTTTATATGTTAATATGACATGTTAGGGTTGATTAAATAATTTTTTTTCGAATTAATCATGTTTATATAATTTTCACAAAAACCAAATACTAAATAGTGTCAAAATTGACATAAATGAGTTTTTTTAAAACTATTATATTATTAAATTATATAATATTACTAAAAATATAAGGTTCGTACAAAGGGATTAAATAATATTATATATGATATTAATGAACTACTTGAGGTTCTCTTGGAAGTTTAGAGTAATTCTATTAACCATATAGTGTAAGAATACAAGAAGACCTGATAAAAGTTAAACTATGTAACTAATAGTTAAATCTAAAAGATAAGGTTAATATGCTGACCTAAACTTGTATAAAACATATTTTTTGAGAGGATTTAGACCCATACCCACTTTATATTCTATATAAATCAATTATGGATCCATTAGAAACCAAAAATTATTTTATAATAAAATAATATTTTATGTTTTTCCTAAGTTTCCCCTCACCCCTCTTATAAAAGGGCACATCCCCTTCTCTTAAATTCACACCTCCAAAGCCATTTGGCTCGGCCAAACCCTGCCCAAATCTCCTCCCTAATTCCCTAACTTCATCCTAGAGGCCTTAAATTGAGCATAAAGCCAACCTAAGAAGCCCTTTCTTTCAAATCAAAAGGAAAATTCCGAAGAACGGGTAATGATTTCACCACCCTCTTTCAAGTTATTTTCTTCTTCCACTTCCTCTTTCTTTGTAGTTTCCATACCAAAATAATAAATAAAGTACCTTATACATACTTTTATGTTGTTAAAAATTTGGTACAACCATATTCTTTATTCTATCTAAAAGGCCCCGTCCTTAAACCTTACTTAATATTGAATTAAATGAATAATTCAGGGTGGGGATCGGACCACTTCTCCTTCCTCGTGATGGAGGAACCCTAGCGAATGCGGGGTGATGATTTCCCCCCCTTCCTTGCGGCGGCGGGAGGGGGGAGGATGATGTGGAGCACCCGACTTTGAAGCCACGGGCCGCTTTTTCTCCCTTCACGAACCCTAATTTTCTTCCGGAGTTCCCGGCGATTGCGCTCACCCCCAAGGTACCTAATCTTCATCTTGGAAACCCTCACCTCCAAATCTCAGTGTCGGAATTCTCTGAAGCATCGAGGCATCTGGGTCTGACCTTGGTGGCTCGATTCAACTCCCGAAGGCCGTCCGTGGATGAGTTTGACCGTTTCGTCTTCGCTAAATGGGATCTGAGAGACCGCGCAGTGGTAGGACTTCTTGACAATCGACAGTTCATGATCCGGTTTGCCTCTGAAGAAGATCTGATTTGTGCTTGGTCCAGTGCTCCCCGGCGCTGCAATGGGTGTAGCTTCTTCTTGTTCCGATGGACGTTTGAATTGTGTATGAATCGCGACCCCACATCTCTTCCTGTATGGGTAAGCTTTCCTCATCTCCCCCTTCCCTTTCAAAATCCGTCGATTCTTAGGATGATTGGTAATTTGGTCGGTCGTTTTTTGTGTCCTGATGCGCGCACGTCTGCGCTCTGTCATCCGATCAACCCACGGTGTTGTATTGAGGTGGATATCTCTCGGCCCCCGCTTGACTGGGTATGGATTTCTGTCGGAGATGAGTTTAGATGGAAGAAAGAAGTCGTCTATGAATCCTGGTTGGGATATTGTTCCACATGCAAGCGACTGGGTCACTCATCTTCGAGATGTCACAGTGGAACTAGGCGCGGGAAATCCTCAGGCTCGACTGATGAGATGATGCAGGAGAGGCAAGCCATGGATGTCATAAACAGAAGTGCCAATGTGGGGCAGCGGGAACAATTGCATACTGTGAATTCTACTTCTAACCCTTCGGTGTCTGGGGTGTTTGATAGGCTGAGGAAGGATCTGAATTTTGGAAGCTTCTCAAAAGGGAGGTCCTCCGAGGGTGCTGCTGGTGTTGGTGTGGCACGCCCCCTTGTGGGGATAATAAACTCGGATCCCCTGCTGGAGCCGGAGGTCCCTGCTGTGCAGGTGAGGGCTGGCTTTTCCTCTGGTGGAGGTTCTCGGGATGGTGATGGAGCTGCTGGTCAGAACAAAGAGACTGGCAGTGGCCGCATGAATGCAGGAGGGATGGGTGATGCGGTGGATGCAGGCAAGGTGCATAGGAGATCTATGGCAGGGAAGGGGGCTGCTTCTGCTGCAGTGGTAGAGCCGAAGGCCATTGATGATAAGGGCAGTGGTCAGGGTGAGACTAGTAATGGAGTTTTGGTATCTGTTTCTTTGGGTAATCGGTTTGATGTTTTAGGAAATGTGAATTTGGATGGGGCGCAGGAGGAGACAGTTGCAGGTGAGCAGGAAGGGGGTGCTGTGCAGGATGTTGTGGTGCTTCCGCAAGTGATGAGCAAGTCGTCGGGCAGAGGGAATGTTGTTCTGAGGCCTATGTCACAGAATAATGTTGATATGGTTGTTTTGGACTCTGATGAACCTGCTATCGAGGGACAGGGTATGCAGGAAGGTGGTAGTGGCAGTCTGCAAGTTGTGGCAAGGGAGGCTATTGAAAACATAAGGGTGGAGCAGCCTCAATGCTTGGCATTAATTGATACGAACAATCAGTTTAAGCAAATCCTAGAGTATCATGGGAAATGGGGGGACCTCACTGATAGCGACAAGGAGAATCGTGGGGATATGACGCGGCCTTCATACAGTGAGATTGCTCAAGTTGGGAATAAATTAATGCCGATGGTCTCGGACAAGGGGACTGCCTCTTCTCGTGGAAGGATGAAAAAGGACATCACTCATCTGTCAAAACTGATGCTGACCAGATCTGCTGCCAGAAGCATGCAATCTCCGAACGAGTTTCTTGAGTTGGAGAAGTTGAATCTGAGGAGGAAGTATGCCAAAGTACTGAAGCAAGATGAGAGTTCAGTGTGGGAAACGGCGACGGAGGATGAGTCTGTGTACCATGGTGGTGCTCAGGGGTATGATTTTGAGGACTGCATGTGATTCTGATGGGTTTGTAATGGATGTTTACTGTCTTTTATTTTATTTTAATAAATGGTCAGGGGTTTCCCCTCTGGCTACACTTTCCTGGTAAATGAATAATTCACATTGAGGATCTTTTCAGGGTTAGAGTTTTAGAGAATTAGGTCATAGCTACTACATCTCAAAATATTACATAGTAGAAACTTCTACTAAGTTTCCATAAAATAAAAAAAACACTTAAAAAGAAACATGTCTAGTTCCATGTTTTAGAAAGCATGTCTTTCCTTGATCCCATCCTTGACCCTATTCATCTTTATGTCCTGTGGAAAACATTTCAAAAACTTGGGATGAGAATAAAAATCCCAATAAAGGATACAAAAAGAAGGAAAACTATTAGTTTTTCAAAACAACAAGTAAACCATGAATACTTTACCAAAGTAATAC
Source organism: Viscum album (assembly GCA_963277665.1). Lineage (NCBI taxonomy): Eukaryota > Viridiplantae > Streptophyta > Magnoliopsida > Santalales > Viscaceae > Viscum > Viscum album. The sequence continues at coordinate 1,069,911,957 of OY728127.1, read as the reverse complement.
TTTTAACCATTATGAAGTAGTAAAAACTCTTCACTGACTAAAAGAACATTACTTACCCTTTTGTAACCAAACGATTACCATAAAACCCATATAAAGAACACATACCATATAAAGGTAAATTGGGAGATAAACATACTTAAATGGAATAACCATACAGTCGACTTCCACACATACTTAATGGAATAGACATACGGGTGACTACCATACCCAATGCATTGGAGGTTATAACATAACCACCCATCCTGGTATTCACGGAACCACCCGTCATATGGTTTATCACGTAACCACCCGAAAAATGTCCAAGTACAATTACAAAATCATAATACATAAAACAATTATAAATGAAAGAAAAAATTTCTATATTTCAATCACAATATATCACTTAAATATATTGACTTAACAAATACATTATCAAAACCATTTTCAAAACCAAAATACATAAAAGAGTATATGGTATTTATTTACTTTTAAAAAATATTACGGCTTGTTAAGGAAGCCAAAGATCAAATAATACTCGCGGCGGCAGAAAGGTCGTTGTCACCGCGTATGTTAAAAGAAACATAGTTTTTGTCATTTAGTAAAATGATTCGTATAAAAAAGATTCCTTTTGAATAAAAGTAAAAGTCAAAGGGGTTTATACACTGTATAAAGAAAGTTGTTTATAAACAAAATATGCCTCAATGAAAAGAGATTGAGACGAAGTCCCATACAAAGACGATATCCTTAGATTAAGGATAAATCAATTACATAATTATGTGTGACAAATGAATACACAAAATATAAGTGGATATTAAGTGTAAAACATTCAGAGTTCATTCACACATATTCATAGAACTACATATTCAAGGAGTACAAGTTTTATCCCAAAGAATCAAAATTGGGTTAAGAAGTTCCATTGCAAAAATTTGACAGCCTAACGGCGTCACTTCAAAATTCAGAAAAAGAGTTGATCAGAGATAAAAATGGTATCTAATCACTTGGAAATAAAATTTACATAAATAAGGATATATAAGAACATATCCGAACATTAAAGTATGTGAATTAAAAGACATAACAAAAGAAGTCTTTTAGATAGAGGAGGGTGAAAGGTTCCCTTACCGACTTGGGTAACTTTCGAAACGTACTCCCCATGGAAGAAGGGTCATACAATGAAGATGTAAATACCCATAAATGAAATTATAATACAATAAGTGTATAATAATGGGAAGTACATACACCACTCAAAGGAAATAGTGGAAAACATAACATAAATGTCACGGGAATAAAAGTGAGATGAAAAATCCCTTACGAAAACTCGGCAGCCTAACGGAGCCACTTAAAACTTCCAAAAAATGGTTTGATGAGATCAAAATAGGATCTCTCATCATATGAACATAAAAATTAAAGTAAGAGTAATATAAAAGAACATCCCCTAACATAATAAAGATGACGTTAAAGGAAATTACAAAAAAGAGAGTGTTTAAAAAGAAAGAGAGAGGTAGGATCCCTTACCTCAAGTCCGACTTGTCTTGTTTGTTTATTTATATTCCTGAATAATAAACTTTGGTCAATTTATAATTTCTTAAGGACCTATTTTAAATATTATTATTCAGTTCATATCACATATTATAATTTTATAATAATTGGTTAATAATTTGAGTTCATATCAGACGTTTTTGTCGATGTTTGGTACATGAGTCAAAAATGAACTTGTTTGAAAATGATTGTCCATGTAGTTATAAGTAAATAATCTCCAGAATAGTATTAATGATTTAAATATCATATATATCTTGTACATATTTATTTTATACTACTCATTAACATTTGGAGATAAATAATAAATGAAATTCACCGTTCATGGTGACAGTAGGTCGTACGTACGCATGAACGCTACTTTCATTTCTTTGTCATATTAATGGAATTAAAAATAATTGAGAGAGATATATATATTATAATTCCAGTATAATATACATTTTATATAGGTCATATATTTTCATTAATTTCATTCTTTATACATTCCATGTATTGTATGAACGAGTCACATCACTTGAGGGGACGGTAGTCCACACTTTCTCGTATGAAATTATCGCATTTGCACAACATGAAAAGCATAAAGGCATGTTTTAAATATAAAATTCAGAAGCATATAGAAAAAATAAAAACCATATATATCATATATAAAATATAGTGACATCATAATGGCCACCATAAAAGGTTTTAATAGAATATTGAACAATCATCGTTTCGTGAGGCAGAAATTCTTCATCCAGAGAAACAGTATGTTCTTTAACCATTAGACGAAGGTGTGTGTAAGTGTAGCTCGAATAATTCACATAACAACATCCTAGTATATTTAAGATACTTTTTTTGTTACAAAATAAAGGAATAATAAGATTTTAGAGGGTTGGAGAAGCAAAATAAAATAAAAGAACACAAGGGAAGACATTACCTTTAAATCGGGTAACTCTATTTGCTTTGATCTCAAAGGATTCCTTGGAAAGGATTATTCCCAATTTTAGGATTCAATGATGAAGATAGGGATCTGGAGAGATGAAATGGGCAGGGTTTGGACGATCCAAAGTCTTGAGAGGTGTGTGTAAGGTGGTAGAGTTGGGGGCCTTTTATAAGAGGAGAGGAGGGGCACTCTTGGAAAGTTATAAAATGTTACTTTATTATAAAATGATTTTCGGATTTAAAAGGTCCCAAAAGGATATATTTCTAGGATAAGGTGATAAGGTTTCGAAATCCACCCATAAAATAGGCTTGTGACAAGTTTAAGACTTATATTTCACCCTATCTTCTCATTTTATTTAAATCGTTCATTTATGAGGTAATCACTGCATCATCACGGTGTCATAAATAAATTAATTTATTTAATATCTAAAAATTATAAAAAAAATATCATGATGTATAAAATCTTTTTATATTTCTAATGAATATTTATAGTCAAAAATATGACTTGTATAACCCCATATAAATTTTTTTTTAGTAAAACAACACATGTTTGTGACATTTTAATTTTAACTTTAAATAAAAAGGTATTAATGTCATTTTCCAACCAAAGTGGCTCCATGGGGTCTCCAAGTTGACACATGGATTGTCTTGGTCGGCCATGAATCATCCAATAAAGGTAGTACATGTGGAAAGGTCATATCATATTATTAAAACATTATTTTTACCTTAAATTACACTAATTACCTCTAATCGCGTTTAAAAACTTAAAAGTTACTATTCACCAAAAAAATTATTTTTATCCCATTGAACCACATTTTACATCCTAATGACAACCATGTATGTTGAAATTCAAATCACAGAAGTGGAAAAGATCATTTAAATGAAAAATCAGTTTTTAAACTACCACTTAGTGGTTTCACAATTCATAAAAAATTGATGTTTTTTCAGAAAAATACCAAAAATTCACCCTAAGCTATATTTGATATTCCAAATTCAAAAATGATGTCTACTTTAAAAAATTCAAATCATATATTTTTCATCAATTAATTTAATAATTAATTCCCGCTGTCAAAACAAATAGCGTGTTTTTAAGAAATAATATCTATTAAAAGATTGACAGTAGTTTATGTCCAATTTCAAAGAGAAATTAATTCCAACGACCACTATTGGATTAAAATGGTAAAAATATATTCTAATTTCACTTTAAAACCAATTCAAAAGATAATCTAATCATATAAATAAATTATATTTAAAATAGGTTTTGAATTAAAATACAACATTTTTCACTTTTCATTAAAAAATGAACTTTATCAGAAAAATACAAAAAATTTACACAAAGTAAATTTTGATGTCCCGATCCTAAAGAATAATTTTATTTTGTCAAATATAACACATAAAATTGTCAAAAAAATGGATTTAAAAGTGGTTCGCCATCAAAAGGCGGTTAATCGACCTTTTAAAGAATATTAGAATGTTTACGCTTAAAATTGGATTCATTCGCATTTTTAATCCTCTAACATTTATTGTAAAAAGTAAAAATATTTTACAAAAATATATAATAATTTTTTAGTTAGTTCCCATCATTACGACGGCTAGGTGTTAACTACCATTTAAAATAAAATTATTTTATTATTAGAGTGCAACGTAAGATTTCAAAGGAACTTGTTGTTGCGTATTGGGTAAGCCATCGAGCATAGTGTTCCCTTTAAATTAATATTAACATTTTATTCCAAAATAGGGATAAATATAAAAATTTCATATTGTTTATTTACCTGTGGTGTTACACTATCCATCCTATAAATGACAAAGTCGCCACACGTGCGTACGTACGGATTACCATCTCCACATCGTGGTGTGGTTTGTTATTCAAACAATTCATTATTTGGATGGGTATAATAATGAGTATAACTGATGTAAATAATAAATATAACATGTTAGTGATTATTTATATATTATATACCATCCAATTTCATACAATTTTAACATAAATATAATGATATTGTCGCTCGTGCGTACGTATGGACTACCGTCTCCACAACACAATGAGATTCATTTCCACATTCACCATTAAACGATGATTATAAAAATACATATTAACAATAAGTATGTAATATATGAAATAATAATTCTATTGGAAATATATATATATATATATATATGTATTTATTTATTTATGTATTTACATTTATCTCATTCACTTAATTCAATTCAACACGACATGAAAACAGAAACAACATTTATGCGTACGTACGACCTACCATCTCCATAAATGGTGTTTTACATTTCATATATATTAATATTATACATATTTATATTCTAAATATATATTATATATAAATCATGTTTCATATTTTGGAATTATTTAAATCATGATCTAAATGATATGATCAAGATTGACAAGTTAAAACACATACGATAAAGAAAGCGATTATTACCCGAAATGTTAATTTAACATGGAAATAATTATTAAATTGGTAGTATTAAGTCATAAATGAATCACGTGTGATATAATAAATGTGAATATGGTTCTGGTATAATTTAATAACATACTATGGTCATTATACATGTGGTTAAACATACCCTCAACCAAAGGAATGTGCAAGGTAAGGGTTAATTCCTCAATCTCATTATTATCCGAGATTGTTTATGTGTAAGTATTTACTGGGAAATATCTATTTTCCATGTCCATATTTCATAAAAAAGTTTTCAAAAGGATTATTTTAAATGGACACTTTAACTAAAACATTATTGTAAATGTTTTAAATATTTATTCTTCTAAATCGTTCTCATTAATGTCCATGTTTTAAAAATGGTTATAAGGATTTATTTATATGGACATGAAGGTTTTAAAATGTTAATTCCTTTCAAAAGTTTCAAAGTGTTATGGGACACTTTTATTCATACAAATATTTTTAATTTATTCTTTTATAAAAGTGTGACTTTTATATGATTTCACAAAAAAAGGATATTTCTCTCAAAGAGTTTTACTGATCATTTTCAACCATGTCAACATAATTTACTCAGTATTATTCTTGATTGAGGTTGATTACAATATTCCATATTATATTGAATGTGTTATGATATGTTTGACTATGAATGTATAATTTTTATACCATTCATGATTTATGGTTAAAGTATTGACATTTCGTATGCTAGTTTTAATACGAATGTTTATGTTATGTTTCAACATTTTCATATAAGGAATGAATTGGACTTAGTAAGTGACGAGTGGAGCCCGCTATATCTCCTTGATGTATCAGTATGTCTCATGAGACAAACTACTATCTTGGAACAAGGCCTTGGAAAATAAAATTTATTTGTAGTCTTGGCACGAGTCCTTGACTATGTGGTTATGATGTCTAACATTATGCATTCCCTCATTGTTAAATTAGTTATTAAATGTGATTATTCGACAAGTAGAACATCCATGTGCATGTTTATATGGTAATGTTTGATTTATTTTTTCCATATTATGTTCAAGTTTATGTCTAAAAGGCTGTTTTTTTATTACACATCCTTCCTTAAAATTTTATAGGTTTTTCTAAATTATTTACCCTTACTAAGTATTTGAGATCTCCCCTTTCTTATGTTTTATTTTCCCAGGATCCCAAGAAGTGTTTTATTATTGAGATAAAGGGTTAAGATAAGGGAACAATGGAATTCTCAAAGGATTATTTATGACGTGTTGTATGTTAGAAAGTGTAATGTAATGTTCATGTATGTAATCTATTTTCCAAGAATGGTAAACTGATCAGTCCTTTGGGACTTGATTCATTGTAATCTTGACAATGTATTAAAATAATGCACCAACTCTAGGCAGCTGGTTTGGGGAATTATAGTGATTACTTATAGAACTTTTTAATTTTGAGTATCTTCTAGTTACTACTTTCACTACTATACATTGCATGTTATATATATTCACTGATTGATTAGCACAGATCTTGAGTGGTTACCTACTAGGATTTAGTCTCACACCCTATTTTGGAAAAGCTTTTGGCCCCAAATAGATTATATGATTATAGATGTTGATCCGGGAAAACACCCCTTCAACTGGTTCTTGATATGTTGTTTAGGAGTAGGAGAGAATGGGACCGAGCCGAGGCTTGAGATGCTTCTTTGATTCCTTTGGTTTTTTTCTTTTGGAACATATATTATCGATTTCTACATTGTACCTATTTTGGATATTTTATTAGAACATAACATGTTGCATCATCTTTTGTATGGAATGATTCTTCGTTATTTATCTTTTCAATATTCCACTATTGATTTTAGTCATATGATTTTTACTATTTTTACTATTTCTGGAATTTTATTTTTATTTATTCTTCTATGTTACAATCTGTCAATGAGGGAATCATTTCCCCACTATCAAACCCTAGTCCCTTATTTCTAGTCGATAGACTTTGGTATTTTGGGAAATTTAATTAAGGCCATGTGTCCAACTAGGTACGGGGCACCAATTGAGCAGCATCAGGATCTGCTATATTATAAAGTGGTATCATAGAAATTATTTTCATGTTTTCCTTACTGTTTGGAGACATTTGACAGGGATAGAAAGGAAATGGAGTTTGGTAATAAAATTTTCCTGGGAGTAGCTACCTTATGTATAAGGAAAATCCAAATTTCCTCAAATTGAATTAGGATTTTGGGAATTTGAGTTATTACAGTTGATTGGATTTCACTATTTGGTGAGGCACTTGTATTGTGTTGTTATTATTGATGTCATTGGGGTTATATTTTTTTGAAACCTGATGAGATAATGGTATTCCATCTGATGCATCATATAGGAACTTGTTAGAAATCACATCCCATGAATTCTTTCCATTCCATTTAGCGAGCATTACTGATTGCATGCTATTGTGATAGGTACAATGATAGATATGTTAGATGATGTGATAGGTGTATTGGTACATGTGAGGGTTCAAATTGGATGGACACGAAGGTTGTATCCCTGAGTTGTATGATCCCTCTTGGATCGAAATTTGGTGGGTCATGGTTTAGCCTTGTACTAAATCATGATATGATATCCTACGGATGGAAAAAATATTTTATTCCTGAAGTGTATGGGACCTCTTGTATTGGAATTTGGTGGATCATGTTGTTGTTTTAGACTAAATTATATTATTATGTATTGAAGGTGGATTCCAAACCATGATTTGTGGGGAGTATGGGCCCCATGGATCAAAATTTTGAATATAATTGGGTTACTTTGAAAAATAGGGGTTTCGTGGAAGTTTTAGTGGTTTTCTACCTAGAAACATAGACAACACGGTGTGTGGTTCTATGAACACATGACTAGTGTTATTCTATTCAGGAAGAAATAATTTTATTTAGTACACACTTTGTACTATTAGTGCATTTCATGTGGAATGTGGTTTTCTATCTAGTCATGTGATATATAACATAGATTGATGGTTTTTGACAGTGCACACGGTGTACTATAAGCACACACCATGTACTTTTACACAGGCATACCCGATGTGGATCTATCCATGAATAAGTATATGGCCATGAGGGGAGACTTGTGTCCACACCATGTATATTACGTTCACATTGTATACCTAGGGTGTTTACTCACCTAGGTCAATAGAGGTACACGCCCACGTGAGAGCTTAAGGGTACATGACATGTAGGGTGTCTTCACGCAGTGTATACCTCTTTTGGTACCCTTTGAGGGTCTTTTTCAGTTTTCTTCCCCTTTATCATTTATGGACCTGAGAGTAATCCTTTCTGAGTAGTTTTCTGCATAGATCATTATGGTGAAACCTATAGATAATTCTTATGAATCCAAATGGGTTTTTTGGGGATTTTATATAAATTGATAGGTTCATCCTCTAGTTATCAATTTTAGTTGTCTTCTAAGAGTGGGACCAAAGAATGAATGATTGATTGGGTGTTCAGAAGACCTATTTGAGACCTTTGATCTAAGATGAGATGTGATCCATCTCTCATGACCTATGCATTTGAGGATATTTCCCATGTGAGACATTCCCTTCTGTCCTATGAGGCGATGAGACCTATTTCTTTTAGGGAACTCTTAAGGGATTCCTTCTCATACATGCTAATCTATGGATTCCCTTATAGGATCCCTCTTTTTTATACCATTTGCGAGGATCCCTATTGTAGGTTGCCTCTTTCGTTATTATTAGAGTGTTCTATGTAGTATGAATTCACTTGTTTTTAATTATATGATCCAAAGTAGGATGCCTCTCAGTGTTTTACTTGACCAAACCCAACCTTCATAGTGAGATTGTGGTTGTATCCATCATTTTTTGACACCTAGACCCAACCCATGGGCTGGGTAGAGGGTTGAGTTCTTAGAGGAAGGTGTTGAACTCTCTTATTTTGATATATTTACTTTTGATCTATGAGAATTGATGTATCTTTAATCTTAATGTGGTAATGATCATTGAATAATGCTCAGTTCAGCAAGTTAGACATGCCTCACGCATAGTGAGCTTCTTAGGAGGCTATATGAACCTCTCTTTCCTTAAATGATGGGTGACTTAGTACATCATCATTCATGTAAATGGTTGCATAAATTATTATCTTTTTAGCTTGTTCATATGTGATCCATCTTATACTAGTTTTCATAGGGTGGATAGCAAATAAATAGTACCCATAATGTGTTGTTTTCTCTTATAAACAAAGGGTAGTAAATGTTTACATACTTGGTACCCATCGAGTGTTAAATATTAAAATGATCCATTGGGTTGTTTAAATCATTGAGCATTGAGATGTTGGGTATGTTCCCAGGCTATAACTGGAGTAGAGTAACTAGAGATTTATGGAACTAAGTTTGTCCAACTACGCAGAAGGAATTTTGGGGAAATGATTGTTTTTACATGCTGGTTGGTTTAATTTCAGCATTCATTCCAGTTATGATTTGGTTATAGTGGTTCATAGAATAACACTCATTTGTTTAATATTGTTTTGATCTAGTGCATTTGAGAGCAGCTAGTCCTTCTTCACAACATCTAGGACACTCCTAGTTAAGGAGCATCATTTCGGCTCTCTTTAAGTGTGTCCTTACATGTAGAAGGATTATAATCAAGGACCATTCGAAATGGTCAATTATACTTTAATTCCTTTGAGACTTGTGATTATTGTTTCATGTTGATGTTTTCTTGACAAAATTATGTTATTTCATTTTGGTTGTGTGTGTATTCCTTTTGAGGAACTAATGTTTAGGAATAGACCTCGGTTGTTAAGTGTAAAGTATCAAGGAAATTCCTTGGGGAAAAGAGATTTTGGTCAGTTAAATGACGACGTTTCAGCAAGTGATGCCGAGTTTCTTAAAGGAAGTTGACCACTAATGGTTCATATATCCTTTTCTAGTGGTCCTTGACGTTATATTAGTGTTCTCTTTCATAAGAGACTAGAATTTCTCATATCTTGACATCATCCTGGATGCACTAAGAGAGTGTCGATTATACATTGCACTACAGTTGAGAGTTTTTGGTCTAGTTAAAAATCTTTTTCAGTGTTTTATGTTGGATGCATGGTTTTAAATGATGATCGGTTAATCCTGAGTGATACTTGGGTTCCCATGTAGGAACACCTTGGAAGGACTCTGGAAGCCTATTGATTTCCTTTATGTGACTGCCAGGCGGATGCCACTCTAGGTTCAGTCAGTGTTCTTTTTTGTACCTTTTCCTTGTACCAAAGTCTCTCTTGTAATGGAGGGTATAGACCACCTTGGTGAGTTCCTTGGACTTCTAGTTGATGAATATGAGGTTATCTTGGAGTTATAGTTGGGCTCATATGCGATGCTTTGAGAAGGGGTAATGATTCTAGTGGGATGGATTCGGATTTTTCCATTACTCATGCTATGTAATTAACCTTTTAATGAAAACTGGATGTTTTGAGAAGGGAGTGTCACAAAAAGATAGGTATGGGATTCAGTGAAAGATTTCATTATGGATGCTTCGTGCCCTGGGAGAAGGCATTGTGTCCTATTGCAACACACGAGCCTCCTAATTCAGCCATTTCGAAGATAAACCAATCATTGATAGTTTAACTTGTTATCCTTCTTGTTTCTCATGTATAGTTTGATTCGACCAGTTTGAACACTCTTCTAGTTTGAGGTGGGTGTGATGTGAAATTCTAGAATGTTGTTCGATGAAAGATTTCATGATTGGTTTTGATGAGGTCGACCAGGGCTTGATCATTCTTTATTATGAGGTTGCTGATAAGACCTCAGTTGTGTTCATGTTCACCCAGTTAATGGAAAATCACCCTTGTAGTATCGCTAGAGCACCGTGGGGTGTTCTTGGTGAAGTTTTCCAATGGGGTGGTTTTTTGGTAATGATTCATTTTTTTCATTCTTAAATAACTGAAAAATGTTTCACTCTTCCTACCAATTAATGAAACCTTTAGTGTTGTTGAGCTTGGAAGGTTGTACATCTATGAGATTGTATGAATGTATGGGATTCTTCATTCTATCTTTTTAGATATGGATTCTTGGTTTAATTCTATTTTCTATCAAGGGATACATATGGTGTTGGGTATATAGGTGCTTTTGAGAATAGCTTACCACCCCTAGACTAATGGCCAGTCAGAGTGCATGATTCAGGTGCTGGAGGACATGCTTCAGGCATGCGTCCTGGATTTCCGGGGTTCTTGAGAGACATACACACCCCTTGTTGAGTTCACCTATAACAATAGATTTTGGTATACTATTCATATGGAACTAGATGAGGCGTTGTATGGTGGCCATGCTAATCACCCTGTGTTGGCTGGAGGCAGGGGAGGCAGCTATGTTGGGACCTCGACTTGTCTAGGAGACCACTGAGCATGTTCAATTGATTCAGAAGTAGGTGGATATTGCGCAGTCTTGTTAGAAATCATATGTCGATCACTATATATGACCTTTGGAGTTTGAGGTCAGGGATCAAGTTTTCCTATGTGTCTTACTGAGGTTGGGACACAAGAGGATCATGAGACATGGTAAGCTTTCACCAAGATATGTCAGGCCATTAAATATTCTAGAGAGAGTCAGGATAGTTGCCTATCGATTGAATTTACCTCATAGATATAGGTCTATTCATGATTTCTTCCACATATCTCATTTGGGATGTTGCTTTTCGGACTTGTCTCACACTTTTAAGGTCGATGAAGTGGAGTTTCAGGAAGATGCATCCTTTGATAAGAATCTTATTCGTGTTGTGGATCGTAGAACAATGGTTCTCTATGGTCAATTTGTTCCTTTAGTATGGGTACTATGGTATCATGACCGAGTGTGGGATGATACCTAAGAGAGGGAGGCTAACGTACAACCACAATGGCCTGAGTTATTCTCAGTTGTTCCTTCACCACCACTGGAAGGGAAATTCAGGGATGAATTGTTGTAAGGGGGGATTTCTTAAGAACATGGTTCTTCCATTATGGCATGAATCATTCTTATTCTATTTTTACATAAGGAAATAGAGGAAGAGGATATCAAAGTTTGGATATAAGCCTATTACATGATGTGACTGGGAGTTACACGCCATGTATTTCTAGGGAAACACTGTGTAATGAGGGTTGCATGCCATATAATCATAGTACAAGACCATGTAATGACTTAGATAGTATTTGTACAGACACAACATGTAGTTTATAGTACATGCCATGAAATTTTAATTTTTTTATTAAATCATTCAATATCATCATTTTCATCAAACAGACAGAAATGATCCATCCTTTGATGAGTAGCATGCCAAGGCAATCCGATCGAGAATTTGACTCTTTTTTCATCATCTGATGCTAGATTTGAACACCATCAGATCCATTGAAATCCCCTCAGTTAGTGGTTGATTTCTCTTGAGGTTTTATTCTATATTTATTATCTCAACCTATTTATCAAAGGATTTTATTTTATTTGTGTTTTTTAGATCTGCTTTATTCTAGGTCAAATGGAAGCCCGACGCTGGATAAGGGGAGTCATACAAGTATGAGGTACTTTGTCTTGTTCCTTTTTCTAGTTTTCAAGTTGAATACATATGTTGTAATATCATGCACCCAATTATAGTGTGTCCCTTGATTGATATTTTTCTATTATTATTTCCTATTGTTTATTAGGTAATTGGTTAGATGTTTGAAACCATGTTTACATTTGATCACCTCGATTAAGGTCCACCCCATGGGTTCATTTCCATTGGATGAACAATATTAGCTGTTTGGCCTAGGATTCCTATGGGAATACCTTTGATTCTTATTATGGGTTTTTTAAAATGGAAATTGGTTAATTTAAGGTCTTGTCAAGTGAGTTATTATTGTGGAAGCCATGTAATAGTTAAATTTACATGTTTATTGTTATAAATCCATCCCATGGGAGTATTTAAAAGGACATACCCTATGAGGTTGGTCCTTGACTATTTATATTGGATGAATTTTGTTTGGTTTTGTTATTCCTATAGGAAAGGTTTTTCTATGCCTGCAGGCAAGGTTTTTCTAGGCCCGAGGGAGAGGTTTTTCTATGCTTGGAGATAGGGTTTTGTTATGCCTGAGGGTGAGGGTTCACTTACTTTTACTATGTCCTAAGATTTCCATGATTTAATGGATGGAATCAGTCTCTCTTTGAACTGAATAATGAAATGGAGTGATATATGACACGTCTTCCAGGAGAAAGCACCATCTTGGATTCAGTCTTTACATATACTTTCTTAGATGGTCTCCTAAGACATCTGATGTGCTTACTTGTAGAGCTTTTTACTTTTCAGTATCTTCCAATTACTTCTTTCACTACTGTACACTGCCTGTTATATATATATTTACTAATTGATCGACACAAATCTTGTGTGGTTTCCTACTAGGATTTAGTCTCACACCCTGTTTGAGTCATTATTTTGGGCCCAAATAGATTATATGGTTGCAGGTGTTGATCATGGAAAGTTCCATTTTTTTGGTTCTTGATATGTTGTTTAAGAGTAGGAGAGCATGGGACCGAGCCAAGGCTTAAAATTATTCTTAGATTTCTTTGTTTCTTTTTTGATTTTGGAACATATATTGTGCATTTCTAAAGTGTCCCTATTTAGGCTATTTTATTGTTACATAACATGCTACAAAATCTTTTGTATGGAATGACGCTTCATTATTTATCTTATTAGGCTTCAACTATTTATTTCAATTTTTTGTTGTTTATTGTTTCTGCTATTTTATTATTATTTATTACACTTTGTTACACTCTCCCAATGAGGGAATAGTTTCCCAACTATCACACCTGGGGCCCTTGCTGCTAGTCAGTAGCCTATGGCTTTTGGGGAAATGTGCTTAAGGCCATGTGGGAAACTAGGTATGGAGGTTGAGAAATTAGGTGATCTTAATTGAATATAACATTAAAAGGAAGTGAATTTCCTTGTATTCTCATTGCTTTTATTGTGATAGATCACATATTGAGACATTATATCATCTCTTTATCAAGAGTGAATGTGTGGTTAGTCTTTGGTCATCCATGGGTCATATGGAGTGCTCCAACCATGAGGATTTCTCCATGAAAGACTTCACCATCAATTGGTTTCCAGGTTTGGTTCATAAATAAATGGAGATTTAGATACATAATATTATTATTTTTTCCATATATTGGATCTTCTGGGAGGAAATAAATCATGCTAGGATGGGTAAACGTCACTCAATGTAACACCCTGACCCCAATTACCCAGATTCGGTGCATTATTAGATAACATTGGCATGGTCAGAAGAAAGATCAAATCTCGAAAGACTTATTAGTTTAGTATCCTTGGAACCACTAGATATATTCATAAGTCTTACATTACATAATGAAATAAAAAAAACAACATCTTGTCCCCTTTGAATACACTTATCCCATAGACTGACCCTCTAGGTTAGTCATAATATAATTCTTCACATCCTGGGAAAAATAAAACATAGAAAGGGGTGAGCTCAGATTCACATTAAGGATAAAAATATAGCGGAAACTTTCATAAATAAGAATAAACATTTAAGGCAATGTATAACTAAAACAAAATCCTTTTAAACTTGAACTTTAGAATAATATGGAAAAGATAAAATGAAATAATTCCATTTACTTATTCACATGGATATTCTGCTAATCTAATAATCACATGCAATATCAATAACCACGTTCATAATAAGGGAATGCATAATGCCAGACTATCATAACCACATAGTCAAGGCCTTGTGCCAAGACTACAAATAATATTTTGTTAAGGCCTTGTTCCAAGACACCAGTTTGTCTGATGATACCTACTGATGCATCGGGGAGCTATAGTGGGCTCCCCCCATCACTTATTAAGTCCAATGCATTCCTCATATGAATAGGTTTAAATAGAGCGTAAACATTTGTATTAAAACTAGCATAAGAAATGTCAATACTTTCTCCAAAAACCATGAATGGTATAAAAATAACACATCCACAGTCAAACATATCACAAAACCTTCAAACAATATGGATGTTTTGTATCATAATAAATCAACTTCAAATAAGCTTAAAATCCATCAAAGGATGTTGACATAGATGAAATCAAAACTATTTGAGAGAAATATCTCTTTTTTTAAATCATTTAAAATCCACATAATTATAAAATAAAACACTTACTTTTAAAATATTCTTATAAGATTCTTAGGTAAGCTTCGACTATTTTATAATGGCGGAAAATAGCCACACATTCCGTATAAGTTAAAAAAATACATTCTTACCTTAATTCTGTTGAAAAGGTTAAAAAGGACCTTGTTTGGAAAACGACGGAATGATTCCTTTATAAACTTATTATAAAAAGTAAAACAAGGGTATAAATGAATTTAAACCATATTCTGTAAAATAGTAAGAATTTTTTGAAATACATTTTTACGAAACATGGATATGGATGATGAAGAGGTCCCAGTAGATAATTACTTATAAACAAACTCGGATAATGAAGAGATTGTAAAATAAACCCTTACCTTGTAATTTTCCTTGGTTGAGGGTAGTTTAAACTACTGTATAGTGGTGAAATGGTAGTTATTAAATTATAAAAGAATCATATACATTAATAGGATATCATATATGATATTTTAACATTTCTTTGTTAATAATATCTTAGTATTATCATCATTTCAGGTGTTAACTTACTAGTTTTATTTTATATGTTTTGTTACATAAGCCATGTTTGTTATGGAGAGTTTGTATATTATTCATATATAGAATGATATAATGTACTTAAACATTATTTTTAAACATCAAATGAGAATTAGACTTGAATGGATACGATGGGGAATGAATCTCATCGCGTTCGTGGAGATGGTAGTCCGTACGTACGCACGAGCGACAATATCATTCTTTTGATATTAAAATAATATATAATTGGATGGTATATCATATATACAGAATAATTATAATGTTATATTTATTATTTACTACAATTACACATCATTATCATACCCATCCAAATAATAATGTTTTGAATAACAATTACACCACGACGTGGAGACGGTAAGTCGTACGTACACACGTATGGTGATATGTCATTCAAAGGATGGATATAATACAGAATATGGTTGTACCATATTTATAATAACATCACAGTATATATAATTTACTGGATTTTTTATTTTATAATGGAAATAACAAAGAAACAAGAAGCGGAAGAAGAAAGGAACTTGAAAGAGGGCAGTGAAAACATTACCTCTTCTTCGGGTTCTTCCTTTTGATTTGGTCAAAAGGGATCCTTAGGTTGGATTTATGATCAAAATAAGGCCACTTGGTTGAATTGAGGGAATTTTAGAGAATATTTTGGTAGGTTTTGGCCGAACCAAAAGGCTTTGAAGGTATGAATTTGAGAGAAGGGGGAGTGCCCTTTTTTAAGAGGGGGGAGGGGCACCTTTGGAAAAGCTAGAAATATTATTTTATAATAAATTCATATTCGGTTTCTAATGGATAAAAAGTGGATTATTTAAATTTTAAGGTGGTTTTAGGTCTAAAAACACTCAACCAATAGGTTTTATACAGGTTTGGGTCACTATATTAACTTTACCTTCTTTATTTAACTCTTAGTTAAATAGTTTTACATCTATCATGTCTCTTGATATTTTTATATTATATAGTTAATAAACTTACTATATACTTCCAAGAGACCCCCAAGTGGTACATTAATAATACACGTATCATTATATAAGTCATTTGGACAAAACTTAGATTTTTAGGTATAGAATAACAATTATTAATATAATATTTGTTTTAAAAACTCATTTATGTCAATTTTGACAATATTTAATAATTGATTTTTGATAAAGTCTTATAAAATTTATTAATTCAAACCAAATTCATTTAAGCAATCCTAACATGTCATATTAACCAATAAATTTTTTTATGTCATCAACACTTTCAAATTATATTTATTTTAACATTTATAATACTAATTATTTGGTTCTTTCATTAATAAAGAAAATACTGCATCATTATTATGTCATAAATAAATTTAATTATTCAATATATAAAAATTATAAATAAAATACTATTATATATGAAATATTTTTATATTTATAATTAATATTTATAGTCGAAAAGATAACATAAATAACCCTATGTAAAAATTGTTTTTCTAAAAGATATATGCTTATGTCGTTTTTGTATTTACTTTAACTAAATTAATATAAAGTGTCATTATCACTTACAAGTAGATCCATGGGGTCCCAAAATCTACCCAAAGATTCCCATGGTTAGACATTTATCAAACAATAGGGTTAGGACATGTTTTAGGGTAATTTATTATTATTATAATATTATTTTTTACCCTTATTTACCGGATTTACCCTTTAACCATGGTAAATAAAATATTTACCGAAGTAATTATTCAAAATGTCTAAAAATAAAATTTAACTATTTAAACAATTTTTAAGTCCTTATTCTAAATATGGAATCCATTTTTATAAATTCAAAACATATAAGTGGAAGAAATTAATTTAAAATTAATTCCCTTTGTTAAAACAAAAAGTGTGTTTTTAAGAGATAATAATTATCAAAAGATTGGCACTTGCTTATGTCCAGTTTAAATGTAAAATTATGTCCAATGACCAAAATTGTATTAAATGGTAAAAATATAAACTAATTATACTCTAAAATCACTAAAATACCCAATTTATCATTATTAATTATTTCGATTAAAATTTTTGTTTTTAATTAAAATTTAGTAATTTTCACTATTCATCAAAATATGAAAGTTATCCAAAAAGTACCAAAAATTCACCCTAAGATAATTTCAATATTCTGAATCCAAAAATAAAGTCCATTTTAAATGATAATATGTATAAAATTTCAAAAATTGGGTATTATTATTCATAATGTCTAGTTTGATTGGTTGTGGTGTGTGTTAGAACTAGAAGTTGCATACAACACATGCTACTGTATTATTCAAAGAGAAGCATACCGTGGAAGCTTGGGATGTTACACTCAATTTCTTACCTATGGGTGAGAATGAAGGCACTGATTAATGACTTGGTTTAGATTGTTAAATGATGAAAAAGGTTTCATATGCTTTCTATATTTATTAACATACCTTTCATTGCAGTGAAACCACAAATCCAATGGGTTAGATTGTTCCCACCCATAAATGATAAAAAAAACTATATGTGGATGGATTCTACATGAATGGGAAAATGAGTGGGGGGAATACTTAGAGATCCATGAGGATCAGTTCTCATCAACTTCTATGATTTTTACGGTCTAGGGAACTCCATTAGCATGGAGGTGAGAGCACTTCATGCTGGCATCATGTTATGCAAGAGGTATGGTCTGTAGACATTTGAGGTTGAGTCAGACCCCATGGTGTAGGTGCATACTCTTCAAGGTAAATATGATGCTCCATGGGATCTGTTCTACATCATTAAATGTTTTTCAATGGAGACCCAAAAAAGGAAAAATTTCCACCATATTTTGAGAGAAGTCAATTTTGTTGTGGACGCACTATCTCAATTAAGAAGGACAGAGGAATCTCTCATCATTTACACTAGTTTGGGTTCTATTATTCTTGAATGAAATATTTTTTAAGGGTATTTCTTTAGAATCCACCACATTAGACCCCCTTTAGATTACCTAGTTTTCTATATGAAGGGTACCTTTGTCCCATCCAATAATAAAAAATCAATTTTCTGTCCTGATTTAATCACTCTTCATTCTCTACACTAAGAATAGCTCATGTAGACCTGTATTTGGTTGATTCTTAGACTATTTCATTGAGGAACATTATTTTATCCTCCTCTCATGATATTTAGATATTACTTTCAATTCAATGAATAAAATGGAAGAAAAAAGAGAAATCATAAAATTCTCTCAATAAAATTTCCCATAAGATTGAGATGGAAGAGAATTTTAATTTATTACCATTATGAGGGATAATAAATATCATTGAGTTTAGTTTTTAATGTTTATTTAAAGTAAATATAAAGGTGGGTATTCAATTTACACTTAGATGGTGACGGTGAAGTGTTTTATTTTTTGTTGAAAATAGTTGTAAATGGTCATCAATGATATTTATTATCAAAGGATATTAGGGAAGTGAAGATATATATGGGTATTTGGGATGAAATTTCCCCAAAATTTTATACTCTAAGGTATAACTATAAGAAGTTAGAGCATCATATATTCATGTTACACTTGGGATATTCCACTAAATAATATTAGATAATCTAACTAAATGCTATGAGAAACTCATGACACTGTAAGTAATAAAGAGAAGTGATGAAAGTGACTCTAGAGGATGAAGGATTAAATTATAGAGACTATTTTTTCTGGGAGTTTCTTATATATATCATGAATTTTAAACTATTACTAAACTGAAAGAAAACATTATAAAGTTTGAAGGATCAATTTCTATAATAAGTACATTTTGTTGATAATCAAATGGGAGATTTAAGAGTGACAATTTGATGCTAAGGATGGTGGATATGGATATTGAAGTCCAAAAGGAAGAGATTGAATATCTAATTTAAAGATTAATAATGTAATTTCATTGGAATATACACAATGTAATTATAGTGAGAGAATATTTTCGTATATTTTTTAAATATGGAAGAGAGAAAACTGAGATGACCGAAGATCACTCTGTCAAAAATGAATAAGCTATAATGATCATAGGGGAGAAACACGCTGATGAATTGAAAATTTCATAAGGATTCATTCCTGAATAATGTAAAGCTAACTTCACCTTATTAAGATATTTTATTCAAAAGAAATTGTAAAATACATTAATTGAAAAGTATTCTAGGCTACACATGGGAAAGTATCTTCACTAAAAGATACATTGTGAATTATCAGTTGGAAAGTCTCATTAAGAATAAGTTATTGATTAATGTTTAGAAACCTAAATTACTCAAATATTTTTAGGGTAAGAATAGGTGATGAATTTTTTTTGATTTCAATATAAGAAACACAAAAATTGAGGTAGAATAATTATGATCACTTTATAGTCAATCAAATAAATTGAAACAAGGAAGAAGGAATACTGATAGTTATGTCTCTGAAAGATAAACAGAAAGAAAATACAATCTATGATATCATTGAAAGATGAAGTTGTGGAAGGTAATTTAGGGCACCAGAAGATGAGTTGATGTATAATATTATAGAATAATTTTTCAATTGGATTTTATAATATTGACCATGAGATGAATCACTAGACTTTAATAGAGTTATACATGATAAATATCTTCACTGATGATAAACATAAGTGTCAAAGAGATGAAATAAAAACTAAATTATTTAGTAAATGACAAAAAAGTAAACCTAGATTCATGGAAATTGAATGAATTAATTTATAGAGGTAGATTTAATCAAAAAAACTATAGGATGTTTGGAAGCGTAATGGATAGGTAATTTCAAATGGGTACATTAGTAATTTCATAATTATAAGGATAAAATTGACTTACATGGATGTTTTTTTGGCCAAAATATTCTATGGGACTTCTCACTCGTATGCATCCAATTACAATGACACAATACTGATTTTGATGTTATTTTACCCTGAATATTTATCTACTGCCTCAAAAAACATTTTAGAATGATTTAAAAGGATATCTGAAGGTTGAATTTTTTAGATATTTGACTTTACACTGATATCATACAATATTTTTAAATATATTCCAAATGGAATGGTGTATATCCATGTACTTCAAATATTTCAAATCACTAAAATTATCAGAAAATATTTATCCTATAAAATAGGTCATGATGATTTAGAGATAATAACAATATCTATGTCTAAGAATAATAAAAGAGAATATAGGGGAATTTCTACCAGTGATTATTGGAAATTCAATTATGTCAATGTTTTTAGAAGACCAAAACATAATGTTTTGAGTAACTAGATGGTGTTCTCCAGATTCAAAAGTCATAAAGTATAAGAGTCAGAACAACAATAATTTTTGACCTATATAAGTACTAGATACTAAAGTTCTGGATTGAGAGCTCCCGATTTTAGTTATTGGAAAAAGGGATAGGTCATAATGAATGTTGAATATAGTATAAGATCATAGGTATTCAAAAAAATATCAGAGAAATTTTGTAAAAAACCATTGAAATTTGGAGGTTATAGTATAAAAAAATCCACCATCCTTATAGAGAGGTAGAAAGTCCTTTTTAAGAGATATAACAACCAAATTCATAATATTTTGGTTTTAGAGTTTAGTTTTATCCCTGATATTGTGTAAAGGATAATAACTTTACCAATTTCAACACTTATTAGAATAGTGAAAATCTATGGATTTGGATAATAACTAGATATAAGAAGAAATAGGTTTCCCAAGTTGGGATCAAACCATAAAAAAATCCTAGTTTTTTTAATTTAACTTTATCTATATTGCATGAGGGAATAAGTGTTCAGGGTAAACATCTTGATTGATAGAGATGTTTGATAAAAAGGATTAAAATATTAAGTTGAAATTAATTATGAAAAGTTGGTAACCCCTAGTTCACTCCCCCCACCCTCAAGGTGATAGTATAGTTTTCTAGTACTAACATGGTATTTTCTAAAATAGAATGACCTGGATAATGAATAATTCATATTTCATTCATCTTGTAGATGATCACAACACATGTATCTCATTGGAGTTATTGAGAATGTCACATGTGAATCAGTTAACAATGGCCATGAATTTTCTTATTGTAATCCAATTAAGGTCCCAAATGACTTATATTTTCTTACAAGTGGTCAAACCCCTCATTGTTTGATCTCCAACTGAAGGTATTATCAACAACATAAAAAATCACCCCCTGAATATGTAATCATACTGGCTTTCATAAGAAAGGAATCAAATTATGATGTTTCTCATAAAAAGTATCACACCACCCTCAAGTAATTGGGACTGATAATAAGAAAAAAAACCCTTAGTATATTGATGATTGTATAAAATTCCATGAGATGTACTTTGTTTAGTCAATCTAATTAATAAGTTTTAAATTATTACCTCATGATTATATTAATTGTATCTCATTTAAAACTATTTGTTTTGTGTATAATATTATACTCAATTTAACATTAACATATCATCACATCACATAATACTCCATGATATTCATCTATTAGGGACAACTCAATGTCATAATTCTAGGATATATTATTGTAACACCCCGAGATTTTATAAAAAATATTCTTTTTAATTTTATTGATGTCTAGTGTTGTATGTTACACCAAAAGGAGCTTTCACTACACACATCCCTGACTTGGATTGCATTACACGCAATCGCGACCTTCCTCAATAGCTTGCGTCGTACGCAATACCGAGTTTCACTAAACAACGATATGCTATTAAAATATTATTAAAACTATCCGTTATTAATAGTAATACCCACTTTTTGAAATTTTTTAAATTTTATCTTTCAAATTGGAATTCAATTTTTGGATTCGGAATATCTAAATTAGCCTACGGTGAATTTTTGGTATTTTTTTGAAAACTTTCAATTTTTGATGAATAGTGAAAACACTGGGTTACTATTTTAAAAAACAGACTTTTTATTTAAATAATTATTTATTTTATTTAAATTTATTTTCGATCAAAATTGATGCATAATACCTATATAAGTTCAATGTAATTCATTGGAGTCATTTTATAATAATTTTAGATATACAAAAATTTTATTGAACTTTTCACCGTCTTTTACCCACCTCCTAGGAGAATTTGGAAATTCACATAAAACATAATTTTACCGATTATGTGAGTGGAATTTATAAAATCTGAGAGACACAGTTAATATCAAGGACTAAAATGTGGTTCTATGAGACGAAAATAATTTTTGGTGAATAGTAACTTTTTACTTTTAATTACCACGGTTAAAAGTAAATAGGGTAATTAAGGGTAAAAATGATATTATTATTACCCTAACCAATGTCCTAATTCTTTTGGATAAGTGTAATTCGACCAAAAAACAACCTTAGGAATAAAATATGACCATTTAGGTCCACTTGGATTAGATTAGGACATTTATTATTAATATTTTTAAAGAAGGGTTAAAATAGTTAAAATCAAAGTTTAATAACTAAATAATTTTTAATATAGGGTTATACATAAGATAAATTCGACTATAAATATTAATTAAAAATATAAAAACATTTCCTACATAATGGTAGTTTATTTATAATTTTTAGACATTAAATAATGTAATTTATTTATGACACAATGATAATGCAGTAATTATCAGATTAATGAAATATTAACATAATTGATTTTATAAATACCCAAATAAATGTAATTTGAGACTTTTTATAAATTCCACTAATTTTCTAGGTTAATATGACATGTTAGTATTTACCTAATTAAATTTTTTCGAACTAATCATGCTGTTATGATTTTTACAAAAATCAATTACCAAATAGTGTCAAAATTGAAAAAAAATAGTTTTTAAAACAAATATTATATTATTAATTGTTATTATATTACTAAAAATATAAGGTTCGGCCAAGATACTTTTATCATGATATTTGTATCATTAATGGACCACTTGGGGGTCTTTTGGATTTATATGGTAAGTTTATTAACTATATAATATAAAAATACAAAGTGGCATGGTAAATGTAAATCTAATTAACTAAGAGTTAAAACTAAAAGATAAGGTTAATATAATGACCCAAACCTGTCTTAAATCTATTGGTTAAGAGGATTTAGACCCATACCCACATTATCTTCGAAATGAATCAATTTGGAGCTATTATAAACCGAATATGACTTTATTATAAAATAATATTTAAAGCTTTTCCAATGGTGCCCCTCTCCTCCCTTATAAAAAGGGAACCCCTTCCATCTTCTCTTCACACCCTTTTGATCCTTGAAGCTTGGCCAAACCCTAACCATTTCTCTTCTACAGTTGCCTAGAAAAATTCTGGAGGTTCTTGTCTTCTCAAAATACCAACTCTACTTCCTTAAGAGAAGGCTTAAAGGAGGTGCGTCGAAGAAGAGGTAATCTCTTATTTCGATTCTCTCAAGTTTCATTCTTCTTCAACTCCTTCTTATTTAGTTGTTTCATTATAAAGTAATAACATCAATATCACTCATATAATGATATGTTATTATGAATATGAAAAAACCCTATTTCACCTTCTATCCATCCTACAGAAAATGAAATCACCACGCGTGCGTACGTACGGAATACCGTCTCCACGTCATGGTGTAATCAGTTTTTCCACCACCACCGTACATGAATGGGTATAATGGTGTAAATAAATAAATATATATGGTTATTGTAAAGTGATATTGATTCTATAATATTAAACATACACTTCAATACAATTCCATGATCATGGGAATGATATCATCGCTCGTGCGTACGTATGGACTACCGTCCCCACGAACACGATGAGATTCATTTTCCATGACTAACCATTCAAGAATGATTATAAAGTATATATAATGAATGGTGTATTTAATTTCATTTAAGGAAAAGAAAAGAGCATTCATGCGTATGTACGACCTACCATATCCATGAATGGTGTATTTAATTTCATTTATCTATATTATATATATATATACTGAATATATATGATATATATATCATTATTTAAATTCTGGAAGTAATTAAATAATGATATAAGTAGTAATGATATCAATAACAACAAGTCCAAACACGTACAATAAATGAAACGATTTTACCCAAATCACTGCTTTTACATTGAATTTACAAAAGAACGGGTAATATAAAGTCATAAGTAAACCATATATTATATCATAACAATGAATATGATTCTGTAATAAGTCAATGACATTATTTAAATCATTATACAGGAGGTTCGGATACATACAAATCATATCAGAGATAAGGTAAGGGATAACTTTTCCAATCTTGTTTTTTTTATCCGAGATTGCTTATACGTAAGTATTTACTGGGGTTATATTTATCATCCATGTCCCAATTTTCTAAAAATGGTTTCATGTATGTTTAAAGTCCTTATTAACCATTTTTGACTTTTAATACATGGTATGTAAGGAATCTTTCTTTTACGAGGTACTTTTTGACTTTTCTGACAAAAGTACGACGAGAATGTTATTTTTAACTTATACGGCGTGAACGTATTTTTATGGTTTCATAACGCCTCATTTTCATGAAGATTCCTATACAAGATTTCATGACTATTTTCAACAAAACCCTTTTATTTTAAAATTGCATGGCATTTTGTGAAAAGAAATTTATTTTGAAGAAGAAAGGATATTTTCCTCATGATTTCATTTCAAGTGTTTTATCAAAAATATTTTCCATCTAAAATGAAATTATTTAATTTGTTTATGTTTCAAGTATAATGTCTACATTATTTACCTGGTTTGATTCTTCTTATGATGAAATGATATCCATTTTTTTATAAGGATTATGTTATGACGGCATGATGTTTAAGAATCCCATTCCATTACATGGGTTATGCTATGATGTATGATTTATGATTTTTTGGCACACGAAAGAATGATTTCATTATGAGATGGGTGGGACCTATATCTCCCACCAATGCATTGGGTAAAGATTTATATCTCATGAGATAGACATGGCTTGAACGGTAAGTTAATCCGGTTCAGTAATACAGGACTGGAATGAGGAGTGAACTCGATTCAGAAAGGGACTTTTTCCACTAAGATGGTCTTGGTAGCAATGCCTTTCCTACTATGGAAATCATATCATGTGCTTAATGGTGTCCACAATCACATGTTTTATTCACATGCTATTTTATCATGATTAATGTTTCTTTATGATCTATGCCTTATGCACTGCCATGTTTTATGTCATTGCTCAAGGTTTTGAGGTTTAAACATTATGTTCATGTTTTTAAGTTCAATTGTATATGATTTGTTTTATTTTATCCATGCTTCCCATTACTAAGCATTTAAGCTCACCCTTTATATGTTTTCTTTTCCACAGGATTTAAAGAAAGGTTTTAGGTAAGAAAACCAAAAGGGGAAGATCTTTATGGGAGATGTTGAAGATCTTTCAGCACGATTAGAAGATTATGTTCTGAGTTTCCAAAGACACTAAACTATTACGATCCTTGTGTGTTTGTTTTTGTTATGTATTAAGTATTCTGCAAAATTAAAGTAATGTATATGCATATCAAGCTTTGGGTCTCTATAGTGGGTATCAGAGGAATGGTTTAGTTAACCTTTGGAAACTAGGATGCGAAAACTTTAGTGAGATCCCTAGAGATATTTCTAAGGTATGTCTAAAGATGTCCCTAAGGTTAAGTATAAGTATAGGTTATAGTCCTAGAATTACGGAAACCATATCTGAATTAAACCATAGATGTTAGATATTGAAGGTACTCCCTCTTTATTATGCAGTTTTCCTAGCATGATTTTTTCCTCTCACGCTATTCTTTTGGGGTTTTAGAAAATGGCAGGAAACAGGAGGATTCACGATAATGGAGGATATGATGGACAATAGAATGATATTCTTCATGAGCTACCAAATGAAATGGAATTTGAAAGGCGAAACATCGTTATTATTCCTAATCATCAATATCATAATATGATCAATAATCTCAACTTTGGTATGATTCCTGACTCAACTAATAAGAGAAAGATGGAGTTTCATGATGATTATAGAGGAAAGAAAGTTCAATTTCCCTCATGTTAGTCATGTGGGAAGAGGCATAAAGGGGAATGTTTCAAAGGAACTAGAAGATGCTTTGGTTGTGGAAAAGAAGTACACAAAGCCAGTAATTGAAAAGGAAATGGATCAGTTAACACCATGTACAAGGATAATGGTATTTCTAAGTCATCAACAATGGTTAAATGTTTTAAATGTAGAATGTACGGGCATTATGCAAACCAATTCCCTAAGGGAATGTATCATGAAGAGAATCAGCATGGATGTATGGGTAGTATTTATGTTGATGATGATGAAGAGACTACGAATGATCTATGAGATGAAAGAATTATTGAAGCTTGGTCAATGGTTTAAGAAGGTAGTGGAATGATTTATGTTTACCAAGAGTTATATTGTATAGGTAATGGTACTATGGAATAAAGACACATATATAGATTGTTACACTATTGTTTTTCCTAAAGTATTTGAAAGTATATTTTGAATGTTACCGGTAACCATGAAAGGTTATTCAGATATTTTTGGAAAGTAGATGATATGCGCATAATGATGGGATATGGAGATAATGAGATTTTTGATAATATTAATGATCTCATGACTGATATAAGGAAAAAGTTATATCATGGTTTGAGTATATCTAAATTTTGGGATTTTGGTATGTGGAAAGAGTTAACTTTTGACAGCACTCATGTTTTCACTAAGGTTCAATGTGTATTCATTTTCCAAGAGAATACATGATTAAGGTATTCAGATGTTTGGAATGTGACCAACAAGATATATCTTATGATATATGGGGGATAAATGATGGTATTCATGTTCTTATTATGTGACCTCTCAAGTAATAATTTTCTTTACACTATGAGATTGGACAGAAGTATTTTCGATAAGCTTAAAGGTTGAAATGGATTAAGTTGGACATCAGATAGAATTGTTTAAGACTAGAATTTTTTTTCGATATTATTTATCGAATGTTATAATAATGTAGTTTTAGAAAAAGGACAACCTGTAGGACGGGAGACAACCTGTCACATCGAACAAGGCTGTGGGAATCGAACCCACAACTGAAGTGTGACAGGCCTTTATTTCCTACCACTAGCCTACAGGAAGTCCCTGTTTTGTAGAAACTAGTTTTATTATATTAAGCAGTATGATATATGAAGTATAAGTCCATTTTAGGAACCATATATGATTAATCTCACTATAGATGGAATTATTTATTTTTGATAATTTTTTATAACCTTTTGTTTGAGACAGATGGAATGACCCATCATTTTATCACATGATCTGCTAACACTTCGAGAATGACAAATTAACTTCATTTCTTTAAGAGATGAAGTGGAAATTGTCAATGGAATGACCAATGGTGAGACTGTACCAAAATCAAGAAAGTATTTCTTCTAATTACAATTTCTTCAACTTTAGGGAAATGATCTTTAAAACCAAAAATGTTGTCCTAGTGCCCTTATATCCGATAAATCAGATGGTACCTTAGATCATCACAAATCTATGGCTTTGTGATTGTTTGCTTTTTCATAGCCATGTTCTCTACCACTCTCCATCAGAACATGATGGTTAGATTTCTCTTCCATATCCATATTTTCACCTATGTTCTTCTATGTGGAAACCCAGTGATTAGTTAATTTGGGTAACTGTTACGTTTCATACTTTAGTTTATAAATATTGGTTTTTGTATTCCTTTTTACGATGTGGTTTTCTATTAAATAAACTTTCGAGTAGTAAACCATTTATAACCCCGACGAATTTCGAGGGAGAAATTCATTTTAAGGGGGTTAGAATGTAACACCCCAAGATTTTATGAAAAATATTCTTTTTAATTTTATTGATGTATTGTGTTGTACGCTACACCAAAAAGAGCTTTCACTACACACATCCTTGATTTGGCTTTCATTACATGCAATCACGACCTTCCTCGATAGCTTGCGTCGTACGCAATACCGAGTTTCACTAAACAACAATATACTATTAAAACATTATTAAAACTAGCCGTTATGAATAGTAACACCCACTTTTTGAAATTTTTTAAATTTTATCTTTCAAAATGGACTTCATTTTTGGATTTGGAATATCGAAATTATCCTACGGTGAATTTTTTGTATTTTTCTAAAAACTTTCAATTTTTGATGAATAGTGAAAACACTATGTTACAATTTAAAAAAAATGACTATTTATTTAAATAATTATTTATTTGATTTAAATTTATTTTAGGCCAAAATTGATACATAATAACTATATAAGTTCAATGTAATTCATTGGAGTCATTTTATAAAAACTGTAGATATATAAAAAATTTGTTGAACTTTTCACCGTCTTTTACCCACCTCCTAGGAGAATTTGGAAAATCACATAAAACTTAATTTTACCGCTTCTGTGAGTAGAATTTAGAAAATCCGAGAGACACGGTTAATATCAAGGACTAAAATATGGTTCAATGAGATGAAAATAATTTTTAGTGAATAGTAACTTTTTACTTTTATTTACCACGGTTAAAAGTAAATAGGGTAATTAAGGGTAAAAATGATATTATTATTACCCTAAAACATGTCCAAATTCAATTGGATAAGTGTAATTCGACCAAAAACAACCTTATGAATAAAATATGACCATTTAGGTCCACTTGGATTAGATTAGGACATTTATTATTAATTTTTTTAAAGAAGGGTTAAAATAGTTAAAATCAAAGTTTAATAACTAAATAATTTTTAATATAGGGTTATATATAAGAAAAATTTGACTATAAATATTAATTATAAAGATAAAAACATTTCCTACATAATTGTATTTTATTTATAATTTTTAGACATTAAATAAGGTAATTTATTTATGACACAATGATGACGCAGTAATTATCTAATTAATGAAATATTAACATAATTGATTTTATAAATACAAAAATAAATGTAATTTGAAACTTTTTATAAATTCCACTAATTTTATAGTTTAATATGAGATGTTAGTATTGATTTAATTAACTTTTTTATAACTAATCATTCTGTTATGATTTTCACAAAAATCAATTACCAAATAGTGTAAAAATTGACATAAAATAGTTTTTAAAAAAATATTATATTATTAATTTTTATTATATTCCTAAAAATATAAGTTTCAGAAAAGATATTTATATCATGATATTTTTATCATTAATGTACCACTTGGGGGTCTCTTGGATGTATATGGTAATTTTATTAACTATATAATATAAAAATACAATGTGACATGGTAAATGTCAATCTAATTAACTAAGTGTTAAAACTAAAAGATAAGTTTCATATAATGACCCAAAC
This sequence comes from Viscum album, assembly GCA_963277665.1. Classification (NCBI taxonomy): domain Eukaryota; kingdom Viridiplantae; phylum Streptophyta; class Magnoliopsida; order Santalales; family Viscaceae; genus Viscum; species Viscum album. Next base: position 1,069,882,218 of record OY728127.1, on the reverse strand, counting down.
CTGTATAAAATATATTGGTTGAGATTATTTCGACTCATACCCACTTTATCTTATAAATAATACAATTTGGAGCTATTATAAACCGAATATAACTTTATTATAAAATATTATTTTAAGTTTTTCCAAAGGTCCCCTCTCCTCCCTTATAAAAAGGGCACCCCTTCCCTCTTCTCTTCACACACTTTTGAGCCATGAGGCTTGTAAAAACCCTACCCATTTATCTTATAAACTTCCATATAAACATTTTGGAGGTTCTGTTCTTCTCAAAAGACCAACTCTGCTTCCTTAAGAGAAGGCTTAAAGAGGTGCGTCGAAGAAGAGGTAATCTCTTCTTTCGATTCTCTCAAGTTTCATTCATATTCAACTCCTTTTTATTTAGTTGTTTCATTATAAAGTAATAACATCAATATCAATAATATACTGATATGTTATTATGAATATGAAAAAAACCTATTTCACCTTCTATCCATCCTACGGAAAACGAAATCACCACGCGTGCGTACGTACGGAATACCGTCTCCACGCCGTGGGGTAATCAGTTTTTCCACCACCACCTTACATGGATGAGTATAATGGTGTAAATAAATAACTATATATGGTTATTGTAAAGTGATATTGATTCTATAATATTATACATACACTTCAATACAATTCCATGATCATGGTAATTATATCATCGCTCGTGCGTACATACGGACTACCGTCTCCACGAACGCGATGAGATTCATTTTCCATGATTAACCATTCAAGAATGATTATAAGGTATATATATAATGAATAATAATGAAATATATGACATAATTAAGATATTGGATTTATTTATACATATATATATATATATATTTCATCTAATTACTTCCATTCAAGTCAATAAGGAAAAGAAAACAACGTTCATGCGTACGTACGACCTACCGTCTCCATGAACGGTGTATTTCATTTATTTATCTATATATATTATATATATATATATAATGAATATATATGATATATATATCATGATTTAAATTCATGAATTAATTAAATCATGATATAAGTAGTAATGATTTCAACAACAACAAGTCCAAACACGTACAATAAATGAAACGATTTTACCCAAATCGCTGATTTTACATCGAATTTACAAAAGAATGGGTAATATAAAGTCATAAGTAAACCAGATATGATATCATAACAATGAATATGATTCTTTAATAAGTGAATGACATTATTTAAATCATTATACAGGAGGTTCTAATACATACTAATCATATCAGAGATAAGGTAAGGGATAACTTTTCCAATCTCGTTTTTTTATCCGAGATTGCTTATACGTAAGTATTTACTTGGGTTATATTGATCATCCATGTCCCAATTTTCTAAAAATGGTTTCATTTATGTTTAAATTCCTTATTAAACATTTTTTAATTTTTCTACATGGTATGTAAGGAATATTTCTTTTATGAGTTACTTTTTGACTTTTCCGTCAAAAGTACGAGTAGAATGTTATTTTTAACTTATACGGCGTGAACGGATTTTTACGGTTTCATAACGCCTCGTTTTAATGAAGATTCCTATACAAAATTTCATGATTATATTCAAAAAAACAATTTTATTTTAAAATTTCATGGAATTTTGTGAAAAGAAAATGATTTTGAAGAAGAAAGGATATTTTCCTCAAGATATCATTTCAAGTGTTTTATCAAAAATATTTTCATTCTAAAATTATGTTATTTAATATGTTTATGTTTCAAGTATAATGTCTCCATTATTTACCTGGTTTGATTCTTCTTATGATGAACTGATATCCATTTTTTTATATGGATTATGTTATTATGGAATGATGTTTAAGAATCTCATTCTATTACATGGGTTATGCTATGATGTATGATTTATGATTTTGTGGCACACGAAAGAATGATTCCATTCTGAGATAGGTGGAACCTATATCTCCCTCCAATGCATTGGGTAAATATTTATATCTCATGAGATAGACATGGATGGAACGGTAAGTTAATACGGTTTAGTAATATAGGACTGTAATGAGGAGTGAACTCGATTCAGAAAGGGACTTTGTCCACTAAGATTGTCTTGGAAGCAATGCCTTGGCTACTATGGAAATCATATCATGTGATTAATGGTTTCCACAATCACATGTTTTATTCCCATGATATTTTATCATGATTAATGTTTCTTTATGATCTATGACTTATGTACTGCCATGTTTTATGTCATTGCTCAAGGTTTTGATGTTTAAACATTATGTTCATGTTTTTAAGTTCAATTGTATATGATTTTTTTTATTTTATCCATGCTTACCCTTACTGAGCATTTGAGTTCACCCTTTATATGTTTTATTTTCCCCAGGATTTAAATAATGGTTTTAGGTAAGAAAAAAAAGGGGAAGATCTTTATGGGAGATGTTGAAGATCTTTCACCAAGATTAAAATATTATGTTCCGAGTTTCCAAATACACTAAACTATTACGATCCTTGTGTGTTTGTTTTTGTTATTTATTAAGTGTTCCGCAAAAGTAAAGTAATGTATATGTATGTCAAGATTTGGGTATCTAAAATTATCATTCCAATGATCAGGTAAAATAAATTCCAACATCCCTGAAATAATGATAAATAGAGATTTCCATTATTATAAAATCAAGATAAATATATAACCATTACATTCAGTTTATTATAAACCTTAAATAAATAGATTCAACATTTCCCTCATGTTTCTGTTGAAATAAAAGTTTTATCAATTCATACAGAACAATATCATTTGTATCCACCCAACAGATCCTAATATCACACCTCTTAATTATCCCTTTTATGAGATAGTATTTATGAAGGATGTGTCTAGCCCTTAAATGATATTGGGGTTTCTTGTCCTAATAAATTTCTCCATTTTTTTCATAGTAATGCTTCATTTCTTCCTCAATTCTAGGAACCATCCCAAAATCATAAATGAAAATCTTGATCCAAACATATTCCTTCACAACATACGGTGTATTGATGTACTCTACCTCTATTGTTGAGTATACTTTTGTGGCCTATTTGGAACTATTATAGGTGAAAACACTATTTTTTAGGAAAAACATGAAACTATATGGATCATTCATAACATATTTATTGGATTGTAAATTAGAATTGGTTTAACCCTTAAATCTTAGTTCATCTTCTCCTATAAATATCAAGAATATATCCTAAGTTATACATAAGTACATAAGGATATTCATAACATAAATATTTTCACTCTCACTAGGATTGGATTGGTATATTCTTGTGGTACTAAGAGAATAAGAAACATCAAGTTCAGTACAAAACATGACATACATGATATATCCTATAAAGTACCCAGGGGGATTTTATCAATCCTTTTTAACTATTTGGAATTATCTTGAATCCTCCAATGATTTGTGCCATTCAGTACTAGTAAAGATCCCTTTTTTTGGGTTCCCCAACTATATCAGTATACAGTGTAAATTTAGGATATCATTTCTGATAAGGATTATTTCACCCACCTAAAATATTAGAAACACAATAACACTCCCCCTATTCTGATTATATACACAAGAATCATTTTTTTTATGAAACCAAGATCTGTGATATCATTATCAAATTGAATATTACAACTCTTAGAATCATTCCTCAATCCATAAATGGATCATTGAAACTTTCATGCCTTAAATGACTCATTTAGAACTTCCAAACATTTGGATATTTCACATACACATCCTCGACAAAATTTATATGAAGGAAAATAAGGTTGACAACCATTTTTTATATCTCATAATCAAACTGAGTCTTTATGGAAAGAATTGTTTTAATATAGATTAATATCACAATATGTTGAAAAGGTTTATTTATATTAAATACCATGAATTTATTTTTAACCCTTTTCCACTAGGCATGACATATAAGTAGACACTCTACCATCCATTTCGATTTTATTAGAAAAATCCCACTTTTACCCTAAGTTATTTATACCTTCATGTGAATCAACCATGTTTTAAACATAGATAGTGTAACATCCCTTGAAATGTGAGACATAAATGACTAAATGGTAATTCCAATTTTCACAAGGTGAAAAATTCTTTTGAAAATCCTACATGATTATAACTCTATAGTTATGTGTGTTTCCCTAGAATAGTTTCAGCATGGGAACATATTGGTAAGTATCCTAGGGTGTGTGTGAGTGAGGAAAAAGAACACCAAAAGAATATGTGTTGGATTTTGGGGATAATAATTAGTCCAATAAGCTACCCTAGTGGGTAATAGTAATTAGAGTTTTGAGGATAAAACCTATAAATTACATGAGACCCATGGGTTCAGGTAACTAGGTTCAGGGCCCAAGGAGGTTGGGTTATGAAAAATGGTGTTAGATCTAATACCCATCTGAAAGTGTAATGGTACTATTTGGGTTTGAGGTGTGTGGTCCATATTGATGAAATTTTTATTTAAAGGGGTTGAGAGTGCAATAACACTAGAAAATTGAGACATAATGTAATAAATTTTTCTGCCTATATCAACAAGGAGAACCTTTATTTTCATGATATTACTTAATTTGAACTCCACAGTTAATCATGATTTTCATGGAGTAGTTTTAGGATGAGTAAACTCCTGGAAATATTTCTAGGGAACTTGTGTGTGTGAGGACAAAATACACTAAATAAATATGTCTTCGTAGGTGGGGACAATCATTAGTATAAAAATTGTCCCTGGTGGGTACTATCCTATAGTATACTGGGAAGGAATCCAATTTATGACACAAGACCCATGGGGTTAGATGACCAAATTCATGGTCCGAGGAGATCAGGTTATGAAATTTAGTCTGCATGGATTCAATTTTAGATTCCATGTATTTTAACCATTTCTTGGAATCAAAACTCTCAAAGTTCTCTTGGTAGGTAGTATTTTAATCTTCTATAAACAATACTTCATCATCATTCTACAAAATAAATCCATATCTATTTAGCTCCTAATAAATCATACTAGAATGTCAGGGTCCTTGGTAACATGATTCAGTTATTCTTCCACAACTCTTTATGAAATAAGCTCAACTTTAATCTTAGGAACACTTCCTACTTTTTGTCACAATATTCTAAAATTTTAACTTTATTAATGATGACTCCTTGACTTATATATTCCATATCAAGAAATATACCATTTCAATCAATAAAAACTTTTTATTATGTAGGATTATATAAATAATATCCTTTATATTTCTTGGTATAAAAAAATAAGAACATGTCATACTCAGGGTTAGTTTTTTCAGAATCCAATCATCACGTGAGTTCTTTACAACCTTAAATCTTTCAAAAAGACAAACTTAGATGTTTCTAATACCACATATCCCATGTTGATTATATTATTACTTTAGATGGAAGGTAATTAAGTTAGAATATAGAAGTCTCCATCTCATAACCTCATAATGTAATAGAAAATCCACAATGATTCAAAATCAATCGAAGCATGTCCAATATGGTATGATTACTTCTCTCAGACACACAATTCCATTATGTTGTTCTAAGAGGAGTGAATTTTGGAATAATTCCAAAATATCATAGATGACCAATGAATTACTAATTCATATATTCACTACCCCAAACTAATTAAATAATCCTAATACTTTTACCATATTGATTATGTACTTCATTTTGAAACTCTTTGACATTTTCAGACGTTTCATACTTTTTCTCATTAACAAACAAAATCATACCAAATAAAATTATTGAAAAAGTAATGAAGTACCTAGAACAACTAATTTATTGTGTACTCATTAGTCTACATACCTAACTATGTATGAGATCCAAGATTATACTAGCCCTTTCAAATTTTCCAATAAAATATTCACTTTTCATCATTCCTAATAAACCAGATTCACATGTGTTAAATGATTCATAACTGAATGAGTCCAATAACCCTTATTTATAGAGTAATTCCATGTGGTTCTCATTAATATTTTTATGTTGGTAATTCCAAGGGTAGGTTGGATAAGAATACACCCTTTTCTTCTTATTCTAAATTTTATAGTGATTATTATCAATATCTAGAATGTATAAATCATTTTCCATATTCCAAATTCCATTAAAATTTTATTATTATATATAGACCAACTCTTTTTCTTCATAATGAATGAAAATATCATATTTTCCATGAAATTTATAGAAGAAAGAATTTTATTAATAGTGGGAACATAATAATTTTTCTCCAATTTTAAAACTAATGTACTATGTATGCATAGATAATAAGTGTCAAATTCTAATGCAGTATCTATCATTTTATTACCAATATTAAGATCTACTTCACCATATTTTTAATTACCTTTTAACTTTGAATCCATGTTAATTAGTAATGATATGTGATGCACACCCAATATCCAATACCCATTAGTTAGAGTTTTAGAAATGTATATCTACAACATTTACATTAAAATTATCAAAATGTATCTCTTTAAAAACACATCTTAACCTTATATTCCAATCTAGATCTAATTTATATAGAATACATATATGATATCTCATACTGAATAACATGATTTATTCCATAATCTATAATAATGAAATATCTATGGGTGAGAATCATTTTTTATATCTTTTTATCAAGGAATTTTAAGAAAAGTGTTCCAACAAAAAATGATGACCCCATACATCATATAGATTTATTTATCCAATATCCATATTTAACTATGTAATTTTTATTTTATTGAATTTCTCCCACCACTTAATTATTTAGGAAAGAAATAATCCCTATCATAATAATTATGATTCATGGATAGTTGAGTAGAAAACCCTTTGACCAATATATAATATTTATAAACTCAACTATATTCCTTCAGTGGCCTAATCCTGTTGGAGTCTCATAGATAGTATAGCCCAAATAAAACATAATTTTTTTTAACTTAATCCTATTAGGGTCACCCAATACATTAATTCATTATATTTGAAAATCCAAGAGAACCTGGTTATGGAATGACCTTCCCTGTTTGATGATTGAGGTCTTGAAAAGATTCGTTTTTAAAGTAATATCAAAATTATTATCTAAGGGGTCTTGTTTGAATTATCACAAATTTAATAAAACCATATCCATATTAAATTTATAACTAATGCATCATATGAAATATTTATTATCTCATGTTTTATTACATTGTTCATTCATGATTCTAGAAATTTAGTTTTAGAGTCCTTATTCCATCAAAATAAATTAATATATTCACACCATATTAATTTGCAACTTGTTATATCCAATGCTGGATCAATATTATTAGTAACTAGATGAGTTATATAGAGGACCTTTGGCATGCCTCCCCATACATTGCATTCCACTGACTAGTAGATTGGGTCCAAGGAGGTAGAATGGGGTGTCATTATCTCATATATTAGAGTTCACAATCACAATAAATAACCATGATTCATCATATTGTAATATGAAGAAAGGATAAATAAATTGAACATGGTATAACAAGTGAAAACTAGTTGAATATTTTTAAAATATCAACCAACCACTGGGTTGATGACATATATAAATAAAAATAAAATGATAAATAATAACAAAAATAAAAGTATAAGAGTCTCCACTACAATTCCCAAACCTCGCCTCATCATAAAATCAAAATCCCATCTCAGATATTCTAGATCGATCATTAAATCATGTGCCTCATCCCAACCTAAATATGTAATAATTGAGGGATTATTTGGTACCCAAGTACCATGGTGTCCCAAGTAGTGTGTGAGTACATAGGTAAATAAGGCACCACCAACAAGGCCCTACACTACACCAACAATGTAATAATTTGTTCTTGTGGAAAGCTCAAATTAAAAAAACTGAAAATAAATAACACAACCTCCCACAATACCTACTTCATCTAGTGTTGTAATGACTCTATGAAAATCACATGGACCATGCTAATTGATGTACCATGTACCATATTATCATCGATCCTTTTTACTATATCCCTAATTTACCATACTTGTGTCATCTTATGTTGAGGTTTCTACGAGCACAACTAAATGACCACATATCCCAATATTATAGAATCTAGTATCCTTTGTATAAATATGATTAATATGAACCAAATATATTATAGTTTTCTTAGTTTTATCATAAACCAATAAGTATAATATACCCAAGCAATGTTTTTATAAAGCTTTGTCCCAAAATATCAGATCATATTTGGCTCTACATTAGGGGCAGCCACACTAATGGTATCACGTACCTCCTTTATGGGAATTTTCTCAGCCATGTATCATAGACCTCCCCTATGAGAGTTTTCTTATCCATTTATCATAGACCACTCCTATGGGAGCTTTCTCATTCAATATCCAAGACTACCCAAAGGGCATTTCCCATACATAGATGAAATATTTCCCCCAAATAGTGATCCTGGTTTAATTTATAGACCCCACCTATCAAGGAATTACTATAACATAATCAAGATAAAATAAATAAAGAAGGACTGGCTACATTCCAAACTAACCACTGTCACTTGGGAAATTACTTGGGTCCCTTGAGTCAATACATAAATGGAGTCACCCCACAATGGCCCTCATCATTATCCCAAGTCACTCAAGCCATAACCTATCTCATATAGGATTTCATACTTCTCAGAAATGTTGTAACCAATATTCAGCCACATAGGCCTTTGGAGAACATAGTAATAGTTAAAGTATATAGAGGTGGAACCTGACCTATCTCCGTGTTTAGGGTCATCCTCACATGGGAAACTCAATTTTTTCCTCAAATTCATCCAAAAACCCCTTATGGAGGTGTCCAAGGGATCCTAGTCAAATCCCATTAAGTCAAATGTATCCCATTCTAATTTAGGAACACCCCTCAAGGGGGTCCCAACATCCAGGGAATTCCATTTTTATCATGACCTCATCAATCGGTCAATAAGGAAATAATCCAGTTCATAAGGCTAGGGTTCTCTTGGAACTTTTACTTATTTTTTAATGAATGACATTTAAAATTAACACTTAATTAAGATTAAATAATTTAATTAATTAATTAATTTGTTCATCACCCTTGGTGGAATGATAGTTGATCACATGCATCATAAATAAAATGCATTAATCCATAGAAAAATTACTAAGACCTGCCTACTATTTATGAATCTTTCACTTTCATTTAATTCTTATCCCAAAATCTACTATTTGAGATCCTCTAGACATAACAAAGCATGTTAAAAATATTCAGGATCATATTTTAGTCTAATGAATCTCAATTAATTAACTAAAATATCTAATATTAATTAAAAACATAATTAAAATAAGTTACAATTCTTATTAACACATTTTGTGTCCAAAAACTTCTAATTCTTCAAGAAACAAGGTTTCAGATACCACTATAACACCTCTATAAATATACCAATCCAAATATCATATAGCGACTATTAATCCCAATACAAAATTAATTTAATTTGAAGGGAAAACATAATAAATTAAGTGGTGTGACATAACTTTTTTGAATGAATGAGAATTATCTTTTTGATGTCTTCTCAAGAGGTCATATTCCTAGGAAGGATGAATGCCCCAACTCAATCATCTAATTCCACCATGTTCTGGTGGAATTAGATTTAAAACCCTAATGGGAGGCATCCGAAATTATAGAAAATGGGAGGAGAAGAAGATAAGATATCATTATAGGTTAGATATTACCTAAACATAGGTGGATCACACCCAAAATTTTCCAAACTAGAGGTATAACCAATGAGATATAGGGGAGAGGGATCGATTGTCTAGTGCACACGGAAGAGGAGGAAAAAGGGGGACCCACTTTTATTTTTCATAGGGGTAAAAATTTATAAATTCACTTTTAATGATTTTTATAGTTTGTCCACATGGTTTTCAAAATTATGCTCCAACCATGTGGTAGGATCTATTCAAGAATATCTCTCTCCCACGTTTGGCCTACATGGTTTACCAAACAATGCACAAACAATGTGAAATGGAACTATCTCATTCTATAACATTTCCCACAGTTTGACTACCACCATGTGAAAAATGTGTGTCAAGTCCCAATTAAAGACCAATTTGTACAATTAGAACTAGAATCTATATGGTTTTATTAAAACCATGAACTAACCATGCTAGAAAATCGTATACTATAGATATTGAACTAAAAACCTCATCACACTTATGGTACATTATTGTTTGTCCTGAACCATGCACACCAAAGCATTCACCCAAGAAAAAAATCTCCAAAAACATCTAAAACATGACCCAATACTTATTAGACTCATCAGATAACCCATGATACCTTTCAACACTTGAATCATATCAAAAAATATTACCTTAAAACATTCTATCTCTATGAATTCCATTTTGAACCCTAGTTCAAAATCGAGCCTACCAACTAATTTTAAAATTAAAAACCATTCATAAATTCAAGACCTGAACATACACATGGGATATTATAAATTCCCCATGGTAAAAATTCTTTCAACAAAGAAGTCGTAGAGGTTATATAATTAGATCTCTTAACCTGCATCAGTCATCAATTCCCACTCAACAGTTGTGGTTCATCCCTGAATGCTCAACACACTTTCGTAGAATAACCTCAATAATAAGGCACTCAATCCATAAAAGACTGATCCACCTCCTGTCTCCATCATTCAATTACTGAGTTGGTGCCTACCCAAGACTATATGTCCCATGTAATCTATTTTTTCTTTAACCAATTCAGCATTTGTACAATGGTTATCCCCACCATAGGATTTACATTATAATAGTCTATTCTGAGTCATGACCCTCTCCTCCATTTGAATTTCCTACCGAAACACCCACCTCACACTCCAATGTTGTTCCTAGTTCTTCTTCCATCATACCACATATAAACATATATAAAATCAATGATCCAACTCTAGGAACAACTTTCAAATCTCATTCTCAATAAACAAAATGTTCCCCCATAATCCATTCAAAACATGAACATGTCAGATTTCCCTTGAAATTACCTAGAAAATTTCATGAACATTCCTGCCATGTCCAAAATGATACAGTCAATGTGGATTATTCCTCACCACATAACATTATTGGAAATAATACAATTTGAAACCCAAATATCCAACTTTTCTGGAAAAATATATGTTTTAACCATAAATATGTCACCAATAGTACCTGACCTTGACCAATTACTCTTCATGGAACACTGTCGTCATATAAACACATTCACCAAAGTTCATGTCTAACTATCAATGAAATATCCCTATCCAAAACACCAACCAACCAAAATAATCCATCAAGATCTCACATTATACAAGCACCAACACACCTCTGATCTAATCATTATCATATCATTTAATTCATCCCAATATAAAATCCAACACTCATGCCCTATCAATAAATATAACTAAGGATGATCTGAATTCATCATGGAATCCAGATGAATTTGGATTCATTTACTCACTGACATTCTAATTCAAAAAATATCACCCAATGGTTGGTTATGAAAACTATCAACCTATCTCCCAGGGGGTTCATATCACCATGAATGAAATCCCTCTCCCCACAAAAGGATCGTCATTTTCACCACATCACCAGATAAAAATCTTCATCACTATAGCCCATATATTTTCTGTCACTATACTCAATGGTTGGGAATGGCCAAAATCACTCATACCTGAGGTCCAAAATGAATCATAATTTATTACCCATTTCTGAATCCTAGAAAATTCATCCAAATCATCAAAAAAATAATCCAAGATGTAGTTTAGTACCTCCAACCAACTGTTGGATTCCTCCCCACCATATGTATTTGTATATACCACTCTTCAAGAAAAATCTCAACAGGTTCACCCACAATCACATTCATAACAATCCTCACAATCCACTCTCATAGAATTTTTTGGCTATGAGGCCAAAAAACAATTGAAATTTCTCAATCATCCCTCATCCTTCACATAACCATTTCTGATTTCCAATTTAAATAGCATTGTGTATTACTAGAACATGTAGTTCATCAGTCCCATCAAAAAATGAGGGGGGAATATGCCTTGATGTATAACAATCATTAAAACTGGAATCATGAACTAGTATGTTACCCATTATCAAAACCAGACTGACACAAAATATTTAGTGACCATGCTCCTTGGAATATCAACTCATCAAGACAACCACTTGCTTCGTCGCCACCTATCTCTATACAAAAACCAAAACCTGCTTCCCTTTATTTCATAGTACTCTTCAAGTGCACCAATAGTAAACATTACCAGATACCCAGATGGTCATTCCCATCAAACTTTCTTGATAACAATATACTATCACCCAACTTCCCTAATCTCAATACAATCTAAATAATACCCATGCTAACCCATAACCTTGATGAAACCTCTCGTACATCTATCCCAAAGGAAAGAACATATCTATGGTTTATATCTATGAGGATAATTAAAACATGGGTTAACCCCTCTTATGGGGTACCCTTGATCATACAAGTCACTGACTCACTAAAACATTGAGTCATCTCCAGGGGTCTCTAGGACTCCCTGCCTAACCAAAAAACCAAGGTTCCAAACTAAGGCTTCTCATGTTCTAACCAACCACTCTAGGATCTCACATATATGCTGGAACCACATGAAAAACCATATATTAATAGGTGATAATTCTAATTAAGCACCTGCCTATGGGACTGCTCTCTTAAGAATCACATTATCATCTAGAAAACACAACTGAATTCACCCTACAATGATCTATATTAAGGAAACATGGTCATTGTTTCATTTAAGTATAGTTACATTCCAAGCTATATGATAAAACATATTATATTTTTTTAGTGATGATTTAAATAACAATACCCAAGAATACAATCTCCCACTATGGTTTTATCACTAAGGAATCATATACCTTTATTTACTTACTAGATCTACTACACCTCTTATGCACACAGGGTGCTTCACTATGTTAATTATCAATGAGCATATGACAATAGATCTACATGAACTGCCATAAAAAGGAAATACATATACAAATGTGGTTAAATTGAGTAGAATTCCACCAAAAACATATATTGAAAATAGTTTATGATCTATTTTGGACACTTTAAAAGTTGATCCTTTATTTTTAGTGATAAAAATAACATTAACATGCCCCTTATATGTCATGTGAATCCCTACATGCTGAGAATGATTCATTTAGGAACCACTTGCCACCACATTCTAAGATCCAAATCTAAAATAAATCATGATCATAAATTCAAGCACCAGGTGAGTAACATGATCTGATAGTTAATCAACCACAAAATCAAAATTCCATAACATCAATCCCTCGTTTTTTACCTAGACTTCCTATTGAAAAATTTGTTCCTGACATAAAATCCTAGTATCCCTCATAGTCTATAACACATTCCTATGTCTCTTGGATACCATATACCATATAATTTAATAAATTAAAATTACATGGATACTAATTTGTAACATTTTGTCCCATCTCACTATGAATAGTAATCAGACTGGTTCATCATTGGACGTCACGCATGCCTCATCGTATTCTAGAGGCTATCAACTAGTAGAGAGAGAATAATTAGGTATCTTGCAGTGACTATACCCCCTATAACAGAGTACATATTCATAATAAATTACCAAGAATCGTCATATAAAATTATAGAGACAGGATAAATATGTAAAATATGATAAATAAATGAAAATAAGTGGCACAGTCATACAAAAACAACTGCAAACTTGGATGATCATATATAAAAATAAATATAAAAGGATAAATGAAGACAAAAATAAAAGTACAAGAGGTTCCAATACAATCCCAGATCGTCGCCTAATCTTGAACTCCAAATCCCATCAGAGATTCTCCTTCTAGATCATGAAATCATAGGCCTTAGCCCAACCAAAACCTAAAAAAAGTGAGGTATGGTAGGGTACCCAAGTGTAATGGAAATATGAGAAGGGTGTGAGTACCTAACATGGTAGGGAACCACCAATGTGGTATTTTATTACAACTATAATGCATTGTTATGTGCATGCGGCATGATCATAACAAATAAATAACTACTGAAAGTAAACAAAAAAACTACCAACAATACCTACTTTGACCAATGCAGGAATGTCTCTGATAACATCATGTGACCATGCTAGCCTATTTAACATATACTATATTGTCATTGACCATTAATCTAATGACCTTAATCAACCATAGTAGTTTTAGCTAGTGTCAGGGTGTCTCTGAGCACACCATGATGACCCCACTGCCCAATATTATAGACTCAAGTCTACCTAGTATATATATGATTAACATGGACCTCCACTATGATAGTTTTATGTGCCGAATCATATGACCATAAGTATCTCAAGCCAATATAATTCTCCTATAAATATCTATCCCATTATACCATGTCAACCAGAACTCCAAAACCTTGGCATCCCTAACAGTAGTACCACAAAAATCCCCTATGATAGTGTTCTCATCTAGTTATCAGGGACCTCCCCTATAAGATTTTTTTCCAATATCCATGACCACCCCAAGGTATTTTACCATACATAATTGTAAAAATACCCCAATGTGTGTTTCCTAATTCAATTTATAAACACCGCCTCTAAAAAAATAATTAAACACAAAGTGTTAGCTTCATGGAAAACCTGCCATTGTAATTGGGTAACCTAATTGGGTCCCCTATATCAATACATAAATAGAGGCACCCAAATAGGTCCTTATTAGCATCCCAACTCACTTGAGTCATAAACCATCACATAGAGGATGTCACACTCCTTGGTATTGTCATAACCAACATGCGGACACATAGGCCTCAAGGGAATTTCATAACAGAGATAATAAATAGAGATATAACCTAGCCTATATTCATGTCCATGGTAATCCTCACATGGCCTTCTCAATCCGTTCATCTATGTAATTTAAAAACCACCTTGTGGAGGTGTCCAAGGGATCCTAGGAAAAGGTCAAAAAGTCCCCACTATCCTATTCTAATTTTGGAACACCCCTCAAGGGGTAACCTATATAAAATGAATCACATTTATATGATGTCCTTGTCCATAAATGGCTGAGTAAAAAGGTCAATGTACAAGGAAAGGGTGTCCATGGCACATTTTCTTGTTTTTTAAAGAATGAAATTTAAAGTTCATATTTAATTTATATGGAACAATTAAATTTATTAATTAAATGGATCAAATCCCTTGATGGTGTGACTATGAATTACATGTGTCATAAATAAAATGCATTAAGCCATAAGTAAAGTTACAAGAACCGCCTAATATTTATAAAGGATATATATTTATGTAATTCCCATCCAAAAAAGATACTCCTCAAGCTCCACCAAGCACAATGAAAATCATATCAAAGCCCAAGGAACCTATCTCGGTCCAAATAATCTAAATTAATTAACTACAAAAGATAATATTAATTAACTAACTTAATTAAAAATATTCATAATGCATATTGATTCACTAATCATCCTATGAATTCAACTTCTTCCAGTAATGGGTTTTTTTCTACCCTAGAACACATTCATACCTACACTAAGCCAAATCCCTTACACATGCTACCAATTTCATTACTAAGTCAATTTAATTTAAAGTAAAAAATCTTAATAAATTAGGTGGCATGACATAAATTTGTTTAATCAATGAGTGGAAGTGTACTTATTACATCTTGGTATGTCCTCTTCCAAGGTAAAATGAAATTTATAACTCAATTGGTTGATTCCACCATGATCTGATGGAATTAAAATTAAATCCCTAATGAGAGGAAACCAAAAATTTTAAAAAGGGGTAGAAAGAATATTGTTGATTACTAGAGTTTATATCCTAAATCATATCTAGATTATTATACCTAAAATCATAAAAAACTAAGGGGGAACCAAGGAGTGAGTGGGGAGGGGGTGACTGACCCATGAATTTGTGAGAGGAGGAGAAAGGGCCCCCTATTAATTTTCTTATGGTTAAAAAGGTAAAAATCCAATTTTAATGAGCTACTTGATTTGGAAATATGGTTTTCTAAATTGAAAACCAACCATGTGGTAGGTTATTTCCAAGAAAATAACTCACTAAAGGTTGGGCTAAACGGTTTACCAAACCATTCACCAACTATATGAATTGACATTGTCTCGGTCAGCAACATTTCCCATGACTTTCCTGCAAACAAGTTCAAACAATGTGTCAAGCCCCATGTCCATCCCAATACACATATTTCACCCAGAATCTGCATTATTTCCTCAAAACCATGTTCTAAATATGTTAAACAATCATGAAATATATAAATTTAACTAAAAACCTCCTCTCATTCTGGGATTTGTATGGTTTATCCTAAAAAACACTAAATCATACACCCTAAGAAACCCCCCTGAAAACTCTTAAAACTTATCCCAAAGCTCCCAATACTCATATGAGATCCCAAGGTACCACCTAATCCCAAAAACATATCCAAAGACTACATTTTAAAACATATAAACTCTTGGAATTCCATTCTTCACCCGATCTTAAAATTTAACTCACCCATTAATTAAAAAAATCAAAAAAACTCTAGAAATTCAAGACCCATCCTTAAGAAAAGGATACTATAGGACTCTTTACACACCCCAAAATTTTTGTTACTCACCCAAAAATAAAATCCAAACATATTCAAACATATAAAAATTCATATTATGCATAAGTTATATGAACAATTCATGTAGATGTATAGAATTATATGAGATTAAAAATCTTAAAATGCGTAACCAAGGAGCCATATATAGTCAACCTCCACATTTCTAAAATAAGGAATAACCCTCCAGGAAAATAGGATGTCAGACCCAATGTCTCTCTACCCAAGGATAATTTACTTGATAGGGAATAAAGTTCATAATAAATATAAAACACAATATATATATAAATGAAATTCAAAAACATAATTCAATGTTATAACATTAATCACAAACTGAGGTCAAGGTAGATGAAAACTAAACCTTATGTTTTCATACTTAGTATGTGATTCCTGTTTATAAAATTTTATAAGAAGAAATTTATGTATATTAAAGCATCCACAATATTCTTATTTAATAAATAATTTATAAAAATAAATTTTATAAAGTAATAGACAAATAAATAAGCTCTTTATTTATTTTCAAAAACAAGTGATATAAATATCAACCATTCATATTTAATTTAGGCATGAAAAAACTCATTTTAAAATTCCTGACACTTATCATTTATAAAAAAATTATAAACTATAATAAAATCAATTAAAATCGTAAATTTCAAACATTTTTTTCTTATATAATATTTTTTGATTCATAATAATCATTACTAATCATAATGAATTGTGCTAGAATTTAGCACTACCACTTGAAGGAAAAAAATCATTGCACAAGGTTTTTTATACATAATTTTTTTTCATGCATAAGATATTTTTCTCATAAAAGAAAAACCCCTTACATTTAGGAAAATATCTTAAGTATCAAAAACAATATCTTACATATCAACTTGTATTTGATGATATACAATATATCATTATTGAAAAAAGACACTTGGTTTTCATGAAACCCTAGTTGCAATCATAGATTCTAATATCACTTATTTCATAGCTTAAGAAAAAGAATAAAACCATAGGTTTTCAAAATATCTTACTCTATGATACAAACAAGTCATACACTAAAAATAAGAAAAAATATAATTGTGTATTCATGTTGTACACTATGATATATCCTTTAGAAGAGTATGGAATACACATTCTTCATAAATAAAAATTAAAGAACATATGTATTCATTGATTAAGGTGGCATAGATACCACTGATTGGATTTAGGGTGATCATTTAATAAACTTTAATAATAATAAAAAACCCATAATGAATGATTTATCATCAAATAAAATAAAAATTCATAAACTAAGAACAAAAAACAAGTATTCCTTCCTATCTGTGAGTTACAACTTTGATATTTCAATATATGATGCTTGATAGGGATCCGCATACTAATATCCAAATGAACCCTACTTTCTATTGATCACACTAGCCTTTCAATCATCATTTGTAATGAGATCATCCTATGATCCCCCATGGTGTTCTAACACATTATTCATGATGAAAATGGAAGAACCCAGAACTTGAAGAGATATCCATCTAGGATAGCATGTATAGAGGGTTCCATCAATGATATGGATCACATCCCATTTATAGAATCTCTTTATTTAATTAATATATTTGGAGTTCCAGTGCATTATCTTCTATATCATGGCAGCGAAACAGTTATTTCTATTGAATATATTAATAATTTACTAATTAAATGATTAATTTCATGAATATACATACATAATGAATCAATATAATTGATTCATAATTAATGAAACCATATGGGAAGACGTGGAAGTGATCATGTACTTGAAAACCATATTGTATTAATATCATATACTATAGTATAAGAAAATTGTGGCATCTTGATACCATTACGATATGGGTAAATCATAAGATGTAATATGCTTATCATGAATATCTAATCTTTTGTGTCAAGTGATGTTATAATATGTTGTATCTCTTATTGTGTTACATATCCAATAATAATTTTATATGCTCATTCTTGTTCCACAATCTTAATTTTTTTAACTATACATCATGATTATTGTCTTATGATTTTTCATTATTGATTTCGTAGTTTTATTCCAGGATCTAGGACTATAATTATTATTATTACATGATAATAGTCAATTAATCCATCCATTTATATTATGATCATGTTCCTCACATATTTATGATCTAATAATATATCCTATATAACTCAATGATATGGTTGTTCTTTGAATAGGTGTTTGAACTCACCCTTTTGTTATGTTTAGCATTTCCCAAGGTAATTTAGAAGAATATAATGTGAAATATTTAATATAATCAAGTATGATCAATTTTATATAGGAAATGTTTAATGTGATATAAAGTAAGTTAGATATATAGACAATATTCAAAGATACTAAACCTTTGGGTTTTGAGAGAGTGTTTTATTTGCGACATGTACTATATAATCATTTAATATGTTGTAAGATCCAAGAATTATATATTTTCCTCTTTCATAATTTCATCTTAGATCATGTCAAATGCAATAACACATAAAACCAAATCTAAAAAAAATCCTTTTTGGTATCTTGTAAAATACTTTTTGGTTAATATACCATTATACTCTCAAATTTTTATACAAACACTATAAAAAACTTATCAATGTTTATATAAAAACTATGTGTGAATATATGATCCATTTTAGCATTGAAAAAAATATGAATTCTATAATCCAAAATTTTAAGCATCGAGAGACCTCTAGAAAAACATCAGTGCTACTCAAGCTACTAATGGATCAAGAATGATCTCCATCAGACATGTGTATGTTAATACGTATGTTTATAAGTTGAATAATATACTTTATTAGAAATAAGTAGGTAACATACATAGTCTAATTGTATCTTTATCATTTCACTTAATTATTCATTACAAATCATAATTAAAACACACTCCCAGAACACAAAGGTTTTGTTTCATAGGAGACAAGAAATATATCAATTTTATTTCATAACACATAATTTATTTCTTCAAAAAAATCCCTCACACATGATTCCATTATATATAATACATGATATTTTTCTTTATTATATGGGGAATTGATAAATATAATAAAATGGTTGGTTTAAATTAATAGTAAGGTTTAAATAAATATTAATGACACATAGAGGATTTATCATTGGATCATTAACATTTGAGAAACATGGAAATGATATAAATGGAATAATGAATGGAATAACATAAAGGAATCAAAATAAGTGATCTTGGGACATGATAACATAATCAAGGATAATTTCATAAAAATTTAGAGTTTTAAAATGATGATGATTAAAGTGTAACATATACCATGGGATAAGAATGTAAAGATAATAATCATGAATTATTGTGGCATAAAATTCAAATGTTCCACATGTTTAGGCATATATGTCAAGACCCTCTCCTAGAACCGTCATTACACAATGTAAAAACATGTACCATAAAAAAAATTCTAATATAACCTCTCATTTCCCATACATATCATATCATTATATATAAATCTTTACCTAATGTATTAAAGGGATATATGATTTTGGCCTCTCTTGTCACTTAATGATATATCCATACCTATGTATTCCATAAAAATTCAATCATAAATATATTAAAATCATATCTTAATTAACCCATGGAAATAAAATGGGTTATATTACATTTTAATGAGGAATCATTAATAAATAATAATAAATTATATCAAATGACACAAAAATGAAGTCACCTAAAAGAAACATACCATAAGAGAACTTAGAGGGTGATATATAAATAATTTTAAAGATAATATTGATAGATGATAAATCTTACAAATATATAGTAGACAATTAAATAGATATATTAAAATGTGTTTCCATATTATTTTGGAAACATTGTAGCAAAACAAATATATAAGACACTTTGAGAATTATTTTCAAAAAGGTAATAAAAATAATTTTAAATATTTACATTAAAAATATAAGGTTCCAAAAAATGAACCTATAAAATAAATTATCATAAATTATCATAATCATGGTGGGAAAAATGAGAAATGGTATGGTGGTTGAAAAAAAGACTTTTTTTTATCATTTTTTAAATATTTTGAAGTAACATACATCGATGAATGGGATATGGAAATTATTTTGAATAAAATTAAGTAGAAATATGAGAGGTTAAATTTAACCTAAATATTTACAGTTAAAAATAATTTGAAAATATATTTTTTGTAATAAAAAATATAGATATGGAATAGAAATACTGAAAATAGATAGCAGAAGTTTTATCCTTACAATAACATATTTTTTGAGGTAAGAATCTATTTGTCATGACCCATCCTCGGGGCCTATGCCATGAATACCCCAAGCTCTCCTTCCATAGGCGAGGGGCTGGCGACTAGCACCAAAGGCGAATCCCTGATAAAAAAAGGGAAGGCATTGCCTTTAAACCTGTAATACACACAGTCTGAACACAAGAATTAGAAGAAACAAGTAATAATATATAAAAGAATGGTGTGATGAATGTAATTGGTCCAGTATAAAAATCCAACTGAACAACAAGTACTAGTACAAGTAAAAAAGGGAAAACAGCTCCTAGATCATCCACCGGTGAATCATACCTGAAGGGTAGGTACAGATCTAAAACAACCCATCCCTAAGGTATGTCCCGTCTAGTCCAGCACCGAGCATCCTCTCATCCATCACCCTCAGCCTCGATCACTACTGACCATCGTCTGCATAGAACACAACAAGGTGCATGCGTAGCCCATACAGGGGTGAGTATAAAAATACTCAGTAGGGGACCCCGATACATCCCGAAGGTCTCCCAGAATCCACTAAGGATAAACCACAGTAGTAAGATACAATCACAAAGTATCAACCAACCTTACTTAGGTTTATGCCGATACATATACCTAAGTTACCAATCAAAAACCGGCTCCAACTCTTGAGCCCAACCACATTCCGTTCCACAATCATAGAAACACTCCACAGAAAAATTACAACACAAGTTGTATCCCATAGGTACAACTCACAAAAGAAAGCCATGTGGGCTTCACCACAACACATCCACGAAGTAACATCCATGAAGAAAAATCCACCCATACTTAGGTATATGCACATACATATACCTAATTCGTCAAGAGTACACATCTCATAGATGAGGTAAACATGAAGGTAATGAATTATCTCACACTAGAGATACACAACTTAAAAGAGATTAAGAGATGATTAGTTGTAGCCACTGAATCATCTTTCACTCTTGAATGACAGATATCTGTAGAAACATAAAACAACAGTCTGTCAAAGATGTCGATCCTACATAGGATCTCAGTACAAAAGTCATCATAGTCGAACCCACGGAGGTTCCAGGTCCAGTCTCATCACTGTCGAACCCAAGTAAGATCCAGGTCCATTCTCATCATTGTCGAACCCATGAAGGATCCAGGTCCAGTCTCGTCCCTATTGAACCCACGGAGTATCCAGGTCCAGTCTCGTCACTGTCGAACCCACGGAGGATCCAGGTCCAGTCTCATCACTATCGAACCCATGGAAGATCCAGGTCCAGTCTCGTCACTGTCGGCCATAGGGTTCCCATACAAAACATGCTCAATTCCGGGAGGGTCCACTCCTCGAGCCAAATGTCGATACATCAACTACCATGAAGTATTGGGTTGATTTATCCTATAGTTTCGTTTCATCATAAGGAACCCAACGTGATATATGGCGCGTCAATCAGACGCCTGGTCTGTGAGTTATTGGCATTTCCGTTCCAGGGCCCGGTTGATTTTTAGGCTCAAACCAACTCGGCGGTACCTAAACTGCATCCAAACCTCAAGTGGGATTTTCCAAAAGAATCGTCTCGCTCCAAGACTTCTGTCACTGTAGGTGGTTCATCTATCGGACACCCATAGCCCAAGATATTGGAGAAAAGGTGTAAACTGTCCAAACAGGTCCGGGTCCGGTCCCACCCAGTCGGGCCGACCTGGTCCGTACTGGGGTCCGACCCAGTTCGTGGATCCAACCTGGTCTGAGGAAAAGGCCTGAGCCGAGGGGACGGCCTGGACGGACGGGCGGTCCGGCCCGAGGGAGGCCCGGCCCGAGGCGGCTCGTCCATGGGTGGCTCGGCCTAAGGGGGTCCCGGTCGAGGGTGGCCTGGCCATTGGCGTCCCAGCAGAGGGTGGCCTGGATGAGGGCGTCCATACCTGAGGCGGCCCAGACGAGGGCTTCCTGGCCTGCGGCGGCCCGGCCGGGGGCAGCCGGCCTCAGGAGACTCGGTCGAGGGCAGCCCGGCCGGCTGGCCCGCCTGGCTGGCGGCGAGCCCGCGTGGCTCGTGGCTGGCCCGCGTGGCTGGCGGCTGGCCTGCGTGGCTAGGGGCCAGGAATGGGGGGGGGGGGTTACACCCCTTGTCTTCCGAAACAGCTGGCACATGACGCGCTTTCCGGGTAACCGCGAGACCCGAAAGGTCCCTCCTATTGCACACACCGGTGGCCAGCTCAGCAGGCCGCCCTCCCCTGTACGCCGCGGTCTTTCTCAGGCGCGGCGCGGTGGCACCACGCCCAGCTTCTCCGCTGCGGCCCACCCTAGCCACGGCTCATCTCCACCGTGTAGCATGACAGCGCCATGCCACCTCTATCGTGGCCCAGCCTCGCCGCTGCCTCCTGCTCCTCTACATGGCGCGATGGTGCCGCGCTTCTCATCCGACCACCACGGCCCTTCCTCACGGTGAGGTGCGACGACACCACACCCATCCAGCACAACCACAACCCACCTAGTCGTAGCACTGTTCTTAGCATGGCATGCCGGTGTCATGCCCTTGTGGCGACCCAACAGCCTTGTGCTGCGGGCTTTCTTCGTGGCCAGCTCATTATCGATCGCCGCGTGTACCGCCTCCATCGTCATCAAACAAGATCCAAAAAAGGGGATGGTTGGGCCATGTTCATGCGGTCCTAACCCTCCTAGTTACAGTGATATAAATCATTTCTCAAAGCACACAACATATGATGGGGTACAGAGGTTAATATTCAATCGTAAAATTAACCCCTACCTCAATTGTTGCTCGTTGTAGATGGATTGAGATAATGTCATCGTTGGCGACGTTCTTCACGGGTGGTGTCTTCTCCTTTGATGCAGATGAAGTTCGTTGGAGATATCATGGGTGTTCTTTAAGGACGACGCTTCACTTTTCTTGCCCCGGTTGAAGAAGGAAGAAGATGGATTCTTCGTTCTTCAGTTGTGGAAGATATGTTCTTTGTGTTCTTCGTGGGAAGAATGAAGTTCTTCCAAAGGTTATCCAAAGTTCCACCATGATAAAGTGCCCCCAATGATAATAGAAGAAGTTCTCTATTATTTATTTGGCACAACAACACAAATGGTTGTTTTTAATTAAATGAGAAAACTCAAATAATTATGGGGAGGATGGTTAAAATTAACAATAAGGGGAGGTGAGGGGTTCTAATTAATTAAAGGAGAGAGGTGTCCAATTAATTAATGGGGAGGTGGAGAGTTACAAATTAATGAAGAGAGGGTTTTATCCCACTTAAATGGGATGTACCAAGGAGTTACAACCCCTGGGTGGTCCCCACCAAGACATCCTCCCAAGGGAGGTTATGTGCGGGTGGGCCCCACCACCATAACCTCCCACGGGAGGTTAGGGTGTGGTGGACCCCACCACTAACCACGACTTGGTGGTTTTAACCACTTTAATAAAAATAAATTTAATACTTTATTTTTATTCATTTTAATTAAAACCCTCCAAAATCTAACTTCCATTTCCATTAGAATGCAACTGCGGTGAAGGTCTCACTAAGAAATCACTGACATTGCGAGTTCAATGGTGCCTTCAGATTTCAGTTCTGAGCACCGGTTCAAAGGTTATAAAATCTCATACGTACATTTACTGAACGTACATGAACAAAAATTTAGAAATTGATTCTAGGCACACCAGGCCTTAGAATCCAGCGCCATAAGAAACTGCCGACTCATAAAATTCCAATGTATTTAAAAAAAAATTCCATGGAAATTACTAGTCTTTATATTCTCCCCACCTTAGGGCTTTACGTCCCCATAAGCTACAACTCGAACTAAGGGAACAAATGAGGGTATTAAGCATGCATCTGAGCCTCCTGCTCCCATGTGCTCTCATGGAGGTCCCCGTGCTTCCAGCGAACGCTCACTAGAGGTATCGACCATCCATGTAGGACCCGCGTCTGTCAATCCTCAATCTCTACTAGAACCTCCGTGAAATCCGCCCTTTCATCAATGTCTAGCTCCCCATGGTCGATGATTTGGGATGGGTCATGAATGTATCTCCTTAGCTGAGACACGTGGAAGACGTCGTGCACCCGGTGCAACTGAGGTGGAAGAGCCAGGTGGTAATCCACCTCGCCTACTCTACTAAGGACCTGGAAAGGTCTGATGAATCGCAAAGACAACTTTCCGCCTCGACAAAATCTTCGTAGACCCCATCGAGGTGAGACCCGTAGAAAGATGTGGTTGCCATCCTCAAACTCCAGTGGTCTCTGTCTCCTATCAGCGTAGGAATTCTACCTGCTATGTGCAGTCTTCATCTGCTCCTAGATGATCTGCACCTTCTTCGTCATAGAATGCACAATCTATGGTCCCATAAGTGTTGACTCCCTTGGGTAAGTCCAGCACATAGGTGATCTGCAAGGTTGGTCGTAAAGTGCCTCGAAAGGTTCCATCCTGATGGTGGATTGGTAGCAGTTGTTATACGCAAACTCTACCAAGGATAAGTGATCCTCCCAGCTGTGACTAAAGTCGTGGACACATGCATGGAGCATGTCCTCGAGGGTCTGGATGGTCCTCTCAGTATGACCATCCGTCTGAGGATGGAAGGCGGTGCTCAAGCGAAGCTATATCCTGAAAGCCTCCTGTAACCCCTTCCATATCCGGAAAGTGAAATGAGAATCTCGATTAGAGACTATAGTCAATGGAACAACATGAATCCGTATGATCTTCCATATGTAGAGGTGTCCCAGGCTATCTACTGAACCCTGCTCTCTGATCGGTAGGAAGTGGTCCGACATGGTGAGTCGGTCAACGATCACCCATATAGAGTCGTGTCCTCTGGATGTATGTGGATGTCCCATCACGAAATCCATGGATATCCCGTCCCACTTCCACTCTGGGACCTCTAAGAGATGATCTAATCCTGCTGTAACCTAGTGCTCCACCTTCACTTGCTGACAAGTGAGGCATCGTGAGACAAAATCTGCTACTGCCTTCTTCATACCTAGCCACCAGTGCTGTCGTCGGAGGTCCTGATACATCTTCACCACTTCTGGATCTACTACTAAAGGAGATGTGTGGAACTGCCTCAAAACTTCCTCCTGAAGTGTAACTGGTACCATGGTACGTACTCTGAAGAAATGGACGTGCTCCCCACCTTCAGAAAATCCATCAGGTTCCCACCCTATGGATATCTGAGCACGTCGCATCTCATAATAAACGCCTCCACACCGTGCTTCCCTAACTCGCTGAAGAGGTGGAGGAGTGACTGTATGAGATTGTAGATAGGCTGCTCCATCCCTATCCACCAAGGAATTTTGTAATGCAGCCAGCTACTTTGTCGCCTCTCCTAGCAGCTGAATGCTAGATCTCTTACTTAGATCATCTGCTACAATATTCTCCTTCCTAGGAATATAGACTATCTCAAAGCCATATTCCTGGAGGAACTCAAGCCAATGCTACTATCTCAGGTTTAGGTCCTTCTACGAGAAGACACACCTGAGACTATTGAGATTAGAGTAAACTGTAAACTGTTCCCTCAATGAATTATTTGTGAGACTATCCAATTGTAAAGAACTCGAGTACACCCTTCTTCACCTATGTCCTAGAAGAGATGCTAAGATTTCTCTTTTTCCTAAAAGAGAAATCCAGTCTCATCACCTGGATAAACCATATACTTTTCCTAATACAGTCAATCCTAACATGAACGGTACTATTTCATGTCATGGACGACGTTGTAAAGCCTTGACGCTACTACCAAAAGATCCAAATGTTACTCTTGCCTCCATGGGTTGAGTCACACTGTCGGCATCAGTGTGTTTTCACTGGGTCTCCTCCAGTAGGAATCTCGAATGTGAGGGCCAAGTCAATGGTTTTAACCGGAACCTTTCAGTATCAACCACACAAAAAGGCAGGAAAGAAAATGTCACAAGGACAAGTGTCTTTTATTACAGCATCTGAAAGTACAAAGACACAAAGCAACCAAAAAAAACGACATAAACGAATCTAGAAGCATCATGAAAAAAGGCCTCTATGCCTGGATCTAGTCCCACTCCAGTACACCTACTCCCGGAGCTCGAGGTGAACCATACAGGGGTGTTGGTAGTAGTGCTCAATGACTCTGACCACCATCCATTGTAGGACCTTCTCCACTGCCTCATCCACCGCTCGGTTGATGATCAAGCTCCATCCATTACCTCTGTCTCAATGGATCCTCTAATGCCTTCTAATCAACTGTGTGGGGAGTCAGACAGTCATGTGCTCTATGACCTCATTTCCTATAAGAATAACAGACCATTCTCCATTCAAAGCTCCCTCGGCCTCAGGTGCCCTGCACCCCCGATGCCACATCTTTGGGTCGTCTAAAAGTAGATCTAACCCACTAGTGCCCTCGTTTCATCTACCTATTTAATTCTATAAATGACTCAGCTACTGTCGGAATTCCCTATGGAAAGTGAAGCAGCTTCTAAGCATGCACAGAGCGTAGAGTTGCTGATACAAAATCTGCCCTGAAAAGACCCTCGAAGTTCCCCCAGGTGAGGGTCGCCTCGTTGTAAAACTAAAGCATCAGTCTCCACCACCACTCATCTGCTCCCTGAAATATACTAACATCTAGGTGAACCATCAAGTCAGTGGGTCTCCCAACTGTGTGGAAAACTTGTGCTACAATCTCCAGCCAGTACCCAGCCATCTGAAATTCTGTCTCACCTCGAAACCTCGGAGGCCTCTGTCGCAGGAACCCGTGCAACGTGCTCAAGCGGTGATCAACCTCTATTGTTGGGGCTGGTAGGACGGTAGCCCAACGGTTGGTGGTACCGTTGGTGCCTCCGCTGTGAATGGGCCCTGCACCGAGGCCTTGTCGCTCGGTGGGTACCATCGCGCTCTCCCCTTAGAACCCGCACTAACTGACTAAATGAAGACATCCTGAAAATAAACAAGTGCTCCATGATCAAAAGTATACCTGGTCACATGACTCAAAGTAATCACAAAGAAAACTTCTCAAATGAAACACACACACAATTAGTGTTTTCGTGCACTGAGTCGGAAATCAGAAGTTAGAGTCCTAGTGTATGGATACGTCAGCCGCCACACCAACACCGGTTTCCCTAAACTGATAACCACACCCAAAACACTTAAAACTATTTCTATTAAGAGAATCAGGGTCCAATTTCTGTAGTATAATCAACTCCTCTGATACCAATTTGTCATGATCTGTCCTCAGGGCCCGTTCCGTGACTACCCCTATCCCACCCTCTATAGGCCAGGGGCTATTGACTAGAACCAAAGGTGTATCCCTGATAAAAAAAGGGGAAGGCATTGACTTTAAAAATGTAACACACATAGTCTGAACATAAACAGTAGAAGCAGAAATTAATGATATAGAAAAGAAAGGTGTGCTGAAAGTACGTGGGCCAGTATACAAACCCAACTGAACAACAAGTACTAGTACAAGTAAAAAGGGAAAACAACTCCTAGATCATCCACCGGGGAATCCTACCTGAAGGGTAGGTACAGATCTCAAACAAATTTTCCCTGAGGTACGTCCCGTCTAGTCCAGCTTCGAGCATCCTTCTGTCTATCACCCTCATACTTGATCACTGCTGACCTTCGTCTGCAAAGAACACAACAAGGTGCGGGCGTAGCCCATGCAGGGGTGAGTATAAAAATACTCACTAGGGACCCTGAGTCCTCCAGAAGGTCTCCCAAAATCCACTAAGGATAAACCACAGTAGTAAGATATAATCAAAAAGTATCAACCAACTTTACTTAGGTATATGTCCATACATATACCTAAGTTACCAATCAAAAACCGGCTCCAACTCTTGAGCCCAACCATATTATGTTCCACAAGCATAGAAACACTCCACAAAGAAAGTAAAACACAAGGTGTACCCCGTAGGTACATCTCACAGAAGAAAGACACATGGGCATCACCACAACACATCCATGAAGAAACATCCACCCTTACTTAGGTATATGCACATACAAATACCTAAGATGTCAAGAGTACACATCTCATACATGAGGTAAATATGAAGGTAATGACTCAGCTCACACCAGGTATACACAACTTAAAAGAGAGTAAGAGATGATCAGTTGTAGCCACTGAATCATCTTTCACTGTCGAATGACAGATATCCATAGAAACCTAAAACAACAGTCTGTCGAAGCTGTCGATCCTACTGGGATCTCGGTACAAAAGTCATCGCTGTCGAACCCATGGGGGTTCCTGGTCTAGTCTTGTCTCTGTCAAACCCACATAGGATCTAGGTCCAGTCTCATCCCTGTTGAACCCACGAAGGATCCAGGTCCAGTCTCTTCATTGTCAAAGCCACGGAGGATCCAAGTCCAGTCTCATCACTATCAAACCCACAGAGGATCTAGGTCCAGTATCGTAACTGTTGAAACCACGGAGGATCCAGGTCCAGTCTCATCACTGTCGAACCCACGGAGGATCCACGTCCAGTCTCGTCACTGTCATCTATAGGGTTCCTGTATAAAGCACGCTCGATTCTGGGAGGGTCTGCTCCTCGACCCAAGTGTCGATACATAAAATACCATGAAGTCTTGATTTGATATATCCCACAGTTCCCTCTCATCATAAGGAACCCAATGCGACAGATGGCGCATCAATCGGTTGTCCGGTCTGTGAGTTATTGGCATTTATGTTCTAGGGGCCCGGTTGGTTTTTAGGCTCAAACCAACCTGACCATACCTCAACTGCGTCCAAACCTCAAGTGGGGTATTCCAAAAGAATCATCTCACTCCAAGACTTCCATCGATGCAGGCGGTTTATATATTGGACTCCCGTATCCCAAGATAGGGGCTAAAAGGTGTAAATAGGCCAAACGGGTCCGGTCCCACCCGGTCGGACCGACCCGGCCCGACCCAGTTCGTGGATCCGACCCGGTCCAAGGAAACATCCTAAGAAGATGGGATGGCCCGACCCGATGGGCGGCCCGGCCCGAGGTTGCCCGACCGAGGGCTGCCCGGCTATGGGCAGCCCGACCGAGGGCATCCTGGCAGGCTGGCCCGTGTGGCAGGCGGCTGGCCCACATGGCTGGCAGCCATGCATGGGGGGGTTAAACCCCATGTCTTCCGAAACGGCCGGTGCATGGCGCGCCGGCCTGGTAACCCCGGGACCTGAAGGGTCCCGCCTGTAGCACACACCGGCGTCCGATTTAGCCAGCCGCACTCCCCTATCAGCCACAGCCTAAGGCCAAAGTCCTTCTTCGGTGCGGCGCGATAGCGGCGCGCCCAGCTTCTCCACCGCGGCCCTCCCTGGCTACGACTCATCTCCACCGTGTGGCGCGACGACGACACTACGGCCCGGCCTGTACATGGCCTCCCACTCCTCTGAATGGCGCGACAGCGCCGTGCTCTTCATCCAACCGTCACGGCCCTCTTAGCCACGACCCTTCCTCCCGGTGCGGTGTGACGGCACCGCAGCCCTCAGGCACCGCCACAGACCGCCTAGCCGCGGATCGGTTCTCAGCGCGACATGGTGGTGCTGCGCCCTTATGGCGACCCGGCGGCCTTGTGCCGCCGGCTTTCTTCATGGTCGACTCGTTGTCGGTTGCCGCGTGTACCACCTCTATTATCATCAAACAAGATCCAACAAAAGGGGAGGGTCGGGCCATGTTTGTGCGGTCCGAACCATCCTCATTACGGTGATATCATTCGGTTCTCCAAGCACCCAACATACGATGGGGTATACAAGGTAATATTCAATCATAAAAATAACCCCTACCTTAATTGTCACTCGTTGTCGGCGGAAGGAGGTGACCTCGTCATTGGCAATGTTCTTCACGGGCGGCGTCTTCTCCTTTGACATGGATGAAGATCGTTGGAGATGTCATGGGCATTCTTTATGGATGTCGCTTCCCATTTCTTACCCTGGTTGAAGAAGAAAGAAGATGGCATCGTCGTTCTTCGGTGGTGGAAGAGACATTCTTCATGTGCTTCATGGGAAGAATGAAGTTCTCCCAAAGGTTCTCCTAAGTTCCACCAAGATAATGTTCCCCCAAAGATAATAGAGGAAGTTCTCTAATATTTCTTTGGCACAACAACACAAAGGGTTGTTTTTAATAAAATGAGACAACTCAAATAATTAATGGGGAGGATGGTTCAAATTCAAAATAAGGGGAGGTGAGGAGATATAATTAACTAAAGGATAGAGGTGTCTAATTAATTAATGGGGAGGTGGAGAGTTTCAAGTTATTGAAGAGAGGGTTTCATCCCACTTAAATGGGATGTCCCAAGGAGTTACAACTCGTAGGTGGTCCCCACCAAGACATCCTCCCAAGGGAGGTTATGTGTGGGTGGGCCCCACCACCATAACCTCTCATGGGAGGTTAGGGTGTGGTGGCCCCCTCCACTAACCACCAACTGGTGGTTTTAACAACCTTAATAAAAATAAAGTTATTACATTATTTTTATTCATTTTATTTAAAAGCCTCCAAAATCTAACATCCATTCTCGTTAGAATGTAACTGCAGTGAAGGTCTCACTAAGCAACCACTGATGCTGCGAGTTCAATACTTCCCTCAGATTTTAGTTTCGAGCCCGGGTTCAAAAGTTATAAAATCCTGTATGTACGTTTACTAAACGTACCCAAACAAAACTTTTGAAATTGATTCCGAGCACACCGGGCCTCGAAATCAAGCACCGTCAGAAACTGCGGACTTGTAAAACTCCAATGTATTTAAAAAAATCCATTGAAATTTTAGGTCTTTACACTATCAAAAAAGATATTATGAGGTGAAAATATGAATTCACTAAAAGGAATATGAAAATATAATATATGATAAAAAAGGATAGGATATACCTAACGTAAAGAAATATAGTTAAAGAAGAAAGAGAATAACTTGATGAGAGGAGATTGAGTCAGAAACCCCTTACCCTATCTTGGCATACCCTATCACATTATTAAATCATTTTTAATAAATTTTACATCATTAATTAAAAATTCAATAAACTTATATAGACTTATTTCATTTAATAATAACAAATTATATTCATTTATTATCTAGTTAATAATATTTTAGATTTTATATAAATCTTTTCATATTGATATATTAAAATTGTTCTTTCTTGGTTTTGACAAAGAAATATCACTATTTTATCCTTAATAATGATTTTATAATCTATATAATAATCATGGTACTTGAATTATAATTTTATAAAGAGTTATAAAGTTATCATATGATTCCATGGAAGTTATGGATACGGTTTGCAAAGAAGAAATCCAAGACTTTCTAATTTCATGTAATTCTACCAACCTTAAGTATTTTTATAACAAGGATGATTGATTTGATAAATTCCATTTTAGAACCATATTAATAATTAAAATTCACCTTAGCTATAATAAATATTAATTGTTTTTGTTTTTTAACCCTCTGTAATTATAATTAAGAAAATAGAGTAGAATCATACATATTGTTAGTTGAACCAACCCAATCATGACTAAAAATTTTAAGAAAGAATATATAAATTCATAAATATTTAATTATTGTATCTTTATTAATATATGAAATCAGATTTCCCCTCAATTATAATTAGTTTATTTTTTAATTTTTATGTTTCGATTCCCTAAAAATGGTAAAAAGGAAGATTCACCTTAGTGAATGGTTGTGGGAATTTTTTTGATAGATTCCTTGAGTTGGAATCATGTTATATACCCATGGGTTTAATTTTGGTCATTTTCCTTGCAGGTGGTGTTTTGAGAAATATTTTATTAGTGTTAAATAACTAATTATATTCCCTATATGTGTGAGTGATAATATATATTTAATAAAGGATCATATAGAAATTTTGACATTATATTTGTGTTCATAATGAGTTAATTTTCTTAGGATAGGTATAAATTATGTTATCATGTGTCAAGCTGTAGAATGAGAGTTTTTTGTCTTTATTTAAATCCCAAAATAATTTTAGAAAATATTTTATTTTAAAGAACTAGTAATATGGCATTGGAAGGACTTAGTGTCATTAATGTAGCTTATCAGAGGATGTGTTGATCTTGTATATATATTTTAGAGTGATTTATAGTATCAGTCAGTGTATTAATTATGGCCATCAATTAGGTTGGGAATAATTCCCACACTTAACCAATTTTTCCTATATTGTAAATCAAGAGATAAGTCTCTCATATCTCTCTCAGACATAGGTGTAAGAAAATTAATAGATAAATTCATCACTCTCTCCATATCTATATATCTTCTCACAATAGAAGACCATTCATCACATAGTAGTTACGATCAAATAAATGTGACATCGATGATCATATTCTTGAAGTATCATCCATTTTCCAAAAAGGTAGTGTACTATTATATTCTCTTACACCTCTAATTTTGTGTGATTCAATCCTATTCCCCTCATATTCACATAACATGTATTTCTAGGGTAGGTTATTTATAATATATATTAATATTCACAAAAAAAATTATATAATTTATATTTGATAATAATTATCAATGGAATTGGTTCTGCTATGAAAAGAAAAGATTATGGTTTTTTAGTAAATAATAAATTAACACATTGAATATAATTTCTTTTGAATAATTATATAATTAAATAATTTTTTTGATGGAATAAGAATAAAATGGTAATGTTTCATACAATGAATTTATATATTAATAAAATATTATTTATTTGATTAAAAATTTGAGTAAAATTTATTTTTTCAAATATGTATTATTGAGATAAAAAAATTTAGGAATCCACTAATGATATTCGTATAATTATTTATATTGAGATCTATTTTGATAAAAAAATTTAACATGTATTATTATAATTTCATTCTAAACATATGTTCAGATAATAATTTGGAGAGTAGGTATTATATGTTTATTCTTAATAGTAATATTTCTTGTTTCTTTTTTATTAAAATTTTATGATTTTATTTGGTTTATATTTTTCAAACATACCCTTCCATATCTTTCTCTATCAAGAAAATTATCAAATAGATCCCAAATTTCCCTTCCCCATTATTCCTCACATTCTAAAAACTTTAATTCATTTTAACACCCTTCATTATCTTTATTTTTTCTTGTTATTACATTATGACCATGAATTTCCATTAGGTAAATCAATGGTGGACTCTAGAAACTGGACCAGTGAGTGATGTTGAAGGCATGTGCACAAAGGAGGTTGTTGTGAGATATGGATTTTCTATTTGATTTATCTGTGATTAATATTTTATAGGATAAACATAATGGTTATGAATGATTAGAAATCATTATGGTTAGGTGTGATTTAATGACCATGGGTGTTGGGTTAGGGATTCATCCATGGTGTGGCTAGAGATGGAGGAGGCAGTGATATTTTTTTGGAGATGCACATACTAGATCAAGATTTCCCAATTACACAACATGTAATACTCAAAATTAAAAACTATGTGGAATATAATCTATGATGTTAAAGTTTATGTAGTCTTATAAATATCACCAGTTATGTGAAATTAGGTCATACACCATGTATCTTGAGACTGTGTACACCATTGTATATTCACGCACACACCGGGTCATTAAGACAAGCCCACATGTCACATACTCCATTAAAACATATAATGTATTTTGGAATGAGTCATTTAGTGGGTATAGGTTATAAATTCCCAAAAAATCTATGTGGAAACACACATTGTGTATTTCAAAAAGATGTTGTGTGCAGTTGGTTAGAGGCCCCAACGTGCACCCAAAGTATATGTCATTCATCCTGATTAGTTATACGCATCATGTACTATAATTACATGTTGTGTACATTTATAATTGAAATTTAAAGGACCATAAAATCACATGGTCAACTTATGGTTAAGGCTTACACACTATTTATATAAGAGGAATACAATATGCACATAATAAGTTTTCATTTTCTTCATGATCCCTTTCCTAGGTACCATTCTTAAGTTAATGAGTGATCCATTATAAGTGTTTTTAAATATAGAATAAAGTGGTTCTTATCTCTTCATCATATTGGGATAATTTATTATGAAAATTGGAAGTTATACTTTCATATCTATATAGATATGATGTAGTTTTTATATGTATGATTAGAGTACACCCAAAGTTGGTAATCCTCCATGAGAATTATCATCTCTTGGGCATGGATAGTACATATATATATTATTATAGGTAACACAAACATTTTGTTGGGGTTTGGGTATTCCACTTATGTAGTTGGTAACACTCTCAATTGATGAAAATTATACACACCAATGAGTGTGTTCTCCATATGGGTTGATAGAAATTTCAACTAAATTACTCTTTATTTTTTCACAGATCCCACAATACTACTATTATTGATGGGTTTTATGTAAGATCTCATTGTGAGGTAGTTTGAGAGTTATGGATTCTTTGTTTTTTTTCTTTAGGATAGGTTTCAAGTCCCCCACCCCCTAATGGAGTCTAGTACCCCCCCCCTTCACTAACATACATGGCACATCAAGTTGTGGGTCCCTGATCATAGTATATGATGTAGCATAGGAAATTTGAGTCTAGAAAGTTGTAGAGATGAGTTATACAATTTTCATGAACCTTATTATTTATCAGGAATAGTCTAGGGTTTCCATCATAGACCTAGAGTTGGTGAAGATGGTGGAGTTATTCCATTTGATGCATAGTGGTGGTTGATAGTGCATGTATTAGTTGGTTGTTGTGGGTGTTCGCTTCCCAAACATGCTAATAGTATATATGTGTTTTCCTTGTCATATGATGGTTTTCCCTAGTGGTATTTTTTATTTTTTATTTACCTTTCATATTCTTCAATGTGGTGTTGTTTTGGATAGTTTTTTCACCTTCACATATATTTTATACATTTTAATTATTTATTTATATTTTTACTAGTCATTGGATATATTATGTTTATTTGGGTTGCATATTTATTATTGGTTTATATAGTCTAAGGCCTCCCATGTGTGTGAAAATTTCTTCTCTATTATAGTCACAATCACATGACCAATTAATGAAGGGATTAGGGCGTAACACTCTCCCTTCTTTTAGCCTAGGTGGGGTTATAATGGGTCAAGTTGTATCATATTGGTATCAAAGAAGTTAGAGTCTTACTAAGGGATATCTAAGATAGTTTCCTTGTGAGGATTGGTTTAAGATTTAGGTAAGTGATGAAAAATATATCTTAAGTTAAGTTGTCAAACTAAGGAGGACCAACATAGGTTTATCATTCAATGTATGCATTATACAGGACTCTGATTACCCATTAATTGACCTAGAACTCTAAGGAATAATTTTTAGGGTAAAAATAAAGTGGTATGTGAATCATGTAGTCGCCGATCATGATCCTCCATGTCTTCTATATGTCAACTCACCTGAATTTTCTCTATTAATCATGGGTTTATAACCACCTAATAGGTGATGTTACCCATATAAAACCATCTCATATTTAGAGGAAAGATCATGAAGTGAATGTCCTGGAGCTTGATCCTCTTATCATTCAGCAGTTGAGTGATCAAGCATCATGTTGGAGATAGATCAAGATGTATCTTCTCCCAATGAATAGAGGGTAGATCCTATATCATTTTTTATTAGTCAAAATTTTTAGGTATATTGGCTGGTGATTCAGATAGAGTTGGGAAGTTATACCTATGGTTTTAATATTCTATATGTTCTCCAGTGATAGATTCCATATAATTTTAAGAGGTTAACATAATTTTTGAGTGATAAAATATTTCTTGGATTTTGGGACTCATACTTACCCGTATAGTTTATACACCTTTCGACTAAATAGTGATTCTTTATTTGGATTCCCCCCATATAGAAGTGATTTTTTTGGTCCAAGTTTACCATAACTCATGATGGTAATACACCACCATCGGTAGAGTTCAATTTTTTCATAAATTCTTATTCAATTACATCACAAGGAGTTATACCTTCTTCAGGGTACCATGACCATTCTCAAACATGAGTTGAGGATTGGTATGAAATATACCTTGGGAATTATCTATGAAATATTTTCTTATAACTTAGGGGGGTTAATGTGAGGTATATAGACTAATAATTTTATTTAGGATTATGATTTCCAACATTCCCCACTCACATTCAAGATCTAGAGTGAGCATTATAATTTTACATCTTTCTAATAAAAGTGTATCCTACATTGGGGAAGTATAGATATTTCTTATGGATAACCAATGAAATACCATATATGGAACTCTTTGTTAATGATTGATGTGGTATCATATGTCTTCCTTTTGTAGTAATTTTCACCCTTTTGGGAGGTGATGTTTTCTGAAAAGTTGGATGGATAAGAGTATCTAGTGATGGATGGATTTGATAAAAGAAATAAGGAACTTTTTTAGGATTCAAACATGTTTGGATGAGGCTCTATGATACCATCCCTTGTGTGTATTTATTTTTTTGTGATCGTTAATAGGTATGTATAAGAAAGTAGGGTGATTTATTTAGGATTCATAGTTAATCATCCCTTGGATGATGAGTAATGTTTGAAATTTTGTGTGAACGGTGATGGAGATATTACGTGAAGTGGTTATTGAGAACATGAATGATATTATAAAGGCTATACTGGGGTTTATTCTATCATGGGATTGGGTTTTATACCTACTTACTTAAAAATCTATATTAATATCTTCTACAATTCGTTGAATAGCATGAACGATCTCAGAGAGCTGACAGTGTAGCCAATAGACTGGATAGAGAGATTCTTTAATTAATATTAGTATGACCTATTTAACCTATGGGGGGGGAAGGGGTCTAGGAGGTAAAACTTGGGTATTATCATTGGTTTCACATGGAGTACATTCCATGAGAATTTTTTAGATATCACTATGAAATTCATAAGATTTTATTGATGATGTTGGGAGTAATAAACCCCATTTTGTATTTTCAATACTTGTGGGGGAATTATGGTGGTATTAATTGATACAAAACTCATAAATATAAATTAGGTGAAAATCATAAGAAGTATTGGGGGTTTTATTTAGTTTATTTCTAAAACACTACATATGTTTTGGGTTACATTTGTATGAGTATGGGAAGTGATAGATTTACTCCTTCAACATGATATTTTAGAAGATATTGTTAGTGGTAAATTATGTGGCTGGAGTGGTGTAATAATGACATGGTAGTTGATGACTCTAGGGAAAATATTTGATCTCAGTAAATATAAGAGATATCAGAGAAGATATCCTCAGTACGAATCATTTTTATAGAAAGAGAATTAATGGGATATATTTTTATAATGACGATGACCCACATATCTTAATAAATTGCGGGAAGACTAATATTGCAACATTGAAAGTGTGAAAATGTGTGATGATATATTTATAGGTTGTTAACCTGATGTATTCTTTTAATGGTGTGGAGTATTTCATTTTTCTCTTAGAATTAATAATTGTATATCTATAAGATTCATATTGAGCATTGAGATGAGGAAATTTGAATTAAGGAATTTCATTGGAGTACATAACCTCAGTGCGGAAAGTTTATCCATGAATTGGTGTTATTTGTGTTGTGAATCTGGGTTTATGGTAAAATGTGTTTCTTTGAGGGTTGTTATTTTAAATTATTGAGTTTCAGAAAGTATATCTAAGTTTATGTATCCAAAAATACATGGATACATGAATGGTCAGAACCATATGCTTCATATTGGGTTATAATGCGTCAATAAAGAGCCTAGGGTTGGTTTTTAGAGGCTTCATGGGGTTGGTGTCATTTCTTGAGGCTCCCAATATTCACTTTCTCAATGAGAAAACAAACCCAATAATTTTCTTTGTTGGTGAATGTGATTATGTGTGGATTTTAAGGTGTAGTTGTGTGGTTCCATGAATAATAGAAAAAGGTTTGAACTTTAAGATTTTTTCCTTTATGTTTGATGTTGGTGGAATCAGGTTGTGTTCCTTATATAATGTTGGAAAAAAGTTTAATTAGAATTCTTGTAGTTTGTAAGACTCTAAGTGGTTGGTTTTATATGTTTAACTAGGATAACGAATAGTAGGTTTTGATGTGAATCAATGGTTTCCATAAGATAACTATTGAGTTTTCCATAGAGGTGTGGAGTGTGACACTCCTACGATTGATACACTTATTCTTGAACCTTTACGAGACTAATTTTGATAGCTCATTATTTTTTATTATGATATCAGGATGTGGAGGTAGTAAGGGAGGATGTTTTCCTAATATAATTAAGTCTTGGACTTTTTTAGAGCTTATACCTCTGGTGGTGAATAAGTACATGTGAGTGTTTTTTACTTTCTACATGAGATTATTTCATGAGATTCTCAGTTTATCAACAAAAGTTGTTTCTTTTTTGAAAATGGAATTTATTAAATGTGGTAAGGGTTTAGAAACTCATATTTTCCCATAATGATACTTAATTTATTTTTTTAATTTTTCATTCCCTAAAAGGACTAAAATAATAATTTTACCATAGAGAATGACATTGAACATATTTTTTGATGGATCGGCTGAGTTTGGAGGACAATATTATCCATGGGGTTGAATTTTAGTAATTTTATAAGCTTGTTTGATTATGAGAAGTATTTAATATTTATTAAATAAATAAATATATTTATCTCTTGTGAGAGTACTGATATCTCCTAAAAAATCATGGATGTAAATTCTTATATTATGGTTATGTATGGAATGAAGTATTTTTCCTAGGTAGGTTATAAATTAAGTGTTTTGGTGTTATGTAATATACTACGAAATTTTTTGTTTTTATTTAAAACACAAAATTATATAAATAAATATAAATTATTATTTTATTTTTGGAGCTAGTGATGTAGAATTAACAAACATTTTTTTTGTTAACATGGGTTGTTATAGGATTTTTTGAATTCATATATATATATATATGGGTGTTTACTAGAAATTTAACAGTGAATTACACTATTAGTCAATGGAGGTCATCAATTATATAAGGAATAATTCCCCCACCTAATTTATTTTTTCACCAATGTAAATCGAAAGAGAGGTCTATCGTATCTCTTTATTCTATGGGTGTAATAAAAATGATAAATAAATTCATCTATCTCTCTCTATTCATGTTGTGTATGATAATTCATCACATGGAAATTAAGATAAAATAACATGAAATCAACAATAATTTTTTTCAAATTCCAGAAATTTGGAAACAATTTGGAAACTTTTCTATTGGCTAATTCATTGTATTTTCATTGATTTATTCATCTCCCATTTTCATAATCATATAATTTTCTATAGTTGATTCATGATAATATATTTTAATACTAACAAACATAATTAATTAAAGTATATTTGATAATAATTTTAAAGGGGGTTGATTCCATTATGTTAACCAAATTAGATAAAAGTGTTTACTGCTAAATAATAAATTAATTCATTGAATTTAATTTATTTTGATTAATAATATTTTTTTAATAATTTTTACAATCAAATAAGAATAAAATAGGAATAATTCATTCAAACCAATTATATTTTTTATGTAATATTTTATATTTGATTAAAGTTTCAAGTGAAATTAGATTTTTTAAATAATAATTGTTGATAAATAGTGTTTAAAAACCAACTAATGATATTCCTATGATGATTTATCATGAAATATATTTTGATAAAAATATTATAATAGTTATTATTTTATTATAAACATTTTTCAAATAAGAATATTGAGTATAAAAATTGTATTTTTATTCTCTATAATGTTTCTTCTTGTGACTAGTGGAGAAAAATTCATAGATTTTATTTGGATTAAAATTTTTAAATGTCCTATATCCAATAATACTCTCATAAGAAAATTCTCAAATGGTCATTGAACCTTTATTTCTAATTATTCCTAATGCTCAACAAACTTGAACACATTTGGAGTGACCTCTTTTTTCCCATAAGGTAGACATAGCTCATTTTTGACTTCCAAAGCCCCAACCCTTTCAGAATTTTGAAATGATAATTTAATCTAGAAAAATATCTCAAAAAAATCATCCAAAGGTTTTACTGTTATCAGGATGTAATGTTTAACCTTGTTTTAAAATTTGATGATACTCTAATCCATGAATATTATTTAGGATATTTGATATATATTAAGTAAAGATTATTTATTATCATGTGTGTGAAAGTCTATGTCACATAAATGAAGCACTATATAGAAATTATAACCTCATGGATGGGTCGTGATTAGGAGGCTTTAACAAAGAATGGTATAAACCTTTTTTGGGTTCTTGGTCTCCATTCAATCCCTTAAATGGGTCTTTGTTTTAATTTAATTTTAGGTTAAATTTTCCAATACCCTATTTCCCCCATAAACATGATAGGATGGTAAAACCATTACCTTAATTGACTTCATAGAAACAATATAGGGGAGGTAGGGATAGAGGTAGGTTTATCAACATTGAAAGAGGCTATTCCGAACTATATTGTAATGTTCTAACCATATGGAATATATCATTAGTGTAAGAACTTAAATCTTAAATGATTCTCCAAGATGTATGGTTATTTATTATGATTATTGTATCATCTTTGTTTTCACATAATTTTCCTTTCATTTTTATGGGTTTCAAATTATAATGTATTTATTTAATATCATAGAGGGGATATTCTTAGTGAAATTATCAGATCTACGTTGTTCATAGAGTTCCTATATCTAGAATTACTAATCATGTAGTTTTTATTAATAGTAACACATTCTGTGTATTCCGTTACTATAATGAAGGTATAATAATGTTTCCACATGAAATGTTATAGATACTGACACTCTATATAGGACCAAAACATACACAACTTAGGGGATTTCTCAATACTTGGCTAGACACCTTGTATGATGTACATTGTGTGTAAAACTACACACCATATTGGATGAAAAAATGGTTTGAGTATAGTACATTACTTGGTACCCTATGTTTATTACATATACTATATTCCTTTAGGTGCACCTTGTATTTGATAAATACATATTGAGATGAGTTGAGGTATATGCCTGTAGTGGTTTTTTGGGTGTACACACCATGTGCACCGTAGTTCACATCATATACTTCCCTCATAGTACATTTTTTCCTAATTTCTTTCCATTGATCTAGATTTAGTAAATTATATTTTCTATTCCAAGTATAATTCCATGTATAACATGATGATAGAATACTAATATATAGTATATTCTTATAGAGAGGTGATTTAGTTTTGGTTTCAGATCTAAGCCTGTGGAGAAAATGATGGGATATGGGTGATGAATTCCAGCATGTGTAAGGATAGTGATACCCCTATCATCATTGAAATGATAGGGAATAAAACCCTCATAAGTATTTAGATATCATTCAAATTTGGGAGTTATTTCCAAACAAAAATCCTTGGGTGATAGACGAGTCATGAGCATACATGTCCAAGATAGTATTCGGTGGCACCCACTTCAGATTGGGGTGGACTAAAGGGACTTACAGATAAATGAGAAAATCATGGATATTTACCTCATTTCTATCCACCATAGAGTTAGAGTTGGTTCCTATGGGTTGGATTGTAGGATTAAAGATTTTTTCATCTTCTACACTTATATATTGAACTTTGATTCCAGTATTTTTTGTATTTGGTAGATATATTCTCTTTTAAATGATTCACCTTAGGTTATGGCCATGGGAGATGGTGAGTAGTGATTGCAGAGTATTATTAGTGGCATTATTCATCGAACCACCAATTTTGATGACTATGTATTTTTATCGGTATAGATATGGGACTTGGGTACACCCTTGATTTTGAATTATGATATAAGGTGTTTTTCATCCCTTACATTGATAGAATTGATACTCCCCTAAATATGTGGAGTGTCGGTCCTTCATGTGAGTTGATGGTTTTTTGGAGATCCATATTGGAGCTATGGGATTATTCATATATAAATGGGGATGATTTTATATTTTTGGATATAGCCCTTAGTGTTGTGTGGGGTCCTTTATGAGGTCAGTACTCGATGAGGTGGTTTATATTCCCTATTGAGGCATGGGTCCCCTAATACATTTGTGAGTGGGGATGTGATGGTTTTGATGATTTACTAGAGAGGATGATTCGTATTCTTGAGGTTGGTATATCCTATGTTCAATCTATATACCCCTACAAGACATGGGTCCTATGGTAGTAAAATTGGATCGACGGTATAATGGTTGTTGTATTCACACTATGTTGATTGGTTTAGGTGTTTGGGGAGCTATATAGAATTTGACTCTCCTAGACCACATTCAATTTTTCGCTCTAGTGGATTTGATATAATTGGTAATGGTCACACATTACTATTGGTTAATCTCCCATTTTATGAGCATGTTTAGGTTCCAAAACTCCCTTTTAGGGTACAAGCATGGATGAGGAACTATTTTCTATTTATTAGGATGGTTTCAAAAAATCCCCATGGAATGGGTTCAGGTTCAACCATCTATGGGGTTGGTAAACCCCTTGACAATAAAATCATTATCAATGTGTGGTCCCATATTTAGTTAGCCTATAGATTATTTATTCAATTAGTGAAATGTTTATTTGGGGATTCAATGACAAGAGGCATTTTTCTAGGAAAATTAATACATTGGAAAGTATGGATTGATGCCTTATGGGTTGGGTGAGTAGTTTTGTTGGTACATGGGGATTATCTTTTGGATTAGTTGGTTTCAATTCATTATGG
This sequence comes from Viscum album, assembly GCA_963277665.1. NCBI lineage: Eukaryota > Viridiplantae > Streptophyta > Magnoliopsida > Santalales > Viscaceae > Viscum > Viscum album. Next base: position 1,069,838,929 of record OY728127.1, on the reverse strand, counting down.
GATATTCCTGACTAGATCATTGGGGCTTTGATCTGATGATTGGTTGTATTCCACTAATTTTAATTGATGTGTTTGATATTCCATTCCATGGATGAGCCAGGATATGTATCTATCAACGATGTGTAAGGAGGTTTTTTCCCAAGAGGATAATGAGTAAGGTAGTGTCTTTCCCTAAGGTAAAAGATTTTTCCAAAATATTCATAGTTCAAAATAATGAGTGGAAATTTGGTATTATTCGTGGTGTTTTCCCATGGTATAGGGTGAGGATAATCATGCAAAGTGATGCCATATATTATTAATTAGCTAGTATTTTGCCCCTTGTTTGAGTTAATTGATTGTGAAACTCATCACTTGGTTGAGTTCTAACCTACAGTCTCATTTCCCATTATGTTTTTGAGTTATCCAATAGGTTATTTTTATGCTCACCTCTATAAGAAGTTTTTCCCACATATCTTATAACTATAAAGATGACACATAGGTTGGTGGTTATCTGTAGGGAATAAAGCTATGGATTTGTGGTTACATGGATATATGGAGATGAAACTTATTTGTAGCCCGGTGGGATTTGTGGATGGAGATGCTCAAGATAGAGTTTGCACGATATAGTGATTTCATTCTTCCAAATAACCTTTGTTAGTTTTACGATGAAAGTTTCATAACTTTTATTTTTTTACCCTTATATACTATAATTTATATTACATGCATGTGAGATGTTTGGAATATGTAACCATGCATATTTTATTTTCAATTAGAAATGTTATCCTATGTGGTTATAGATATTTTATTAGACAGTGACATGTATCTACTATAGGTATTATAGGATAAGGCCTCCCAAGGTGCATTATGCCTTCTTAGTTCTTGTCATCTTTCCCTATACTATTAGAGGTGGGCTTTATGTGGTGCACTCATCACACCACAAGCCCAGTATGGGGATCGATGGGTCGGTTTGTGTCAAATTGGAATCAAATATAATTATTCATGAAATAGTGTTAGAGATAGGTGTATCATGATATTGGTTGTAAACATATGGGGTGACAATTGTTAGAGGTTCTTAGGTCTAGTTGACATACTAAGGAACCAAATTTGGGTGTGGAAGACAATGAATTATAATAGAAGGATTAAAATAATCTATTTATTAACTTTATTAAATAGGGAATTCGTGTAAGGGTACAGTTTAGTAGGTTTATGCATCTTATATAGGTTATTTTATTTTTTGTTTCATGGAATGATAAACTATAATCTATGATATCAATGTGAAATAAGGGTGCTTCTTTCCATCATGGAAATTATTTTTCTAGATGTGTGAGATAGACCATATGAAGATGAATTAAATAATGAGACTAGTAACATATTTTTTAAACTTCCAACTAATATTCTCTTAATAACCTAGTGGGTATGACCTAGAATGATTTATAAACAAGAAATTTTTATAGGGATAGGGATCCGGGTGTCCTTGTATTCTTGATTTGGATGGGGTTGGGAATCCCCCTGAGAACTGTGTGGATATCAGGTTGTGGGTACCCTGATTTGAGACTATGAATTTTGGCACTTTCCCAAATATATATAGGTATAGACTACCTTTAGTGGGTCATGGGTCCTCTATTCAGTCATGGGGTGGGTTATCCCTTGATCACGAAAAGGTGTGGATCTCATATACACTGTGGGGTTGGCACTCCCCTTCTGGACAGGGCACAATTCATCTATGTATAGTGGTTGGTGTAATTGATAATATGCTATGTGGTTATTTTATCCATTCATGTCAGTACACCCCTATGGTGTGGGGTTTGGTCCTCCATAAGATGGGTAGGGTCCCCCTTGGATGGACTATTTTTTCTTCAAGCATAGGTTCAATACACTGTCGATACCAATAACGTGTGGGTACCCTATTCTATAGAGGAGCTAGTATCCCCTTGATAAAGGGTCTTGTTCCTCCTTCAGTGTAGTTTTATGTAGTGAAAATTCCCCACTAGAGAGTTCAGTTACCCCCAATACCAGTTTATAGTCACTCAGTGAGTTGTGGGTCCCTTTCCATAGTTCAATGATTATTGGGAGTTGGCTGATGGGTCAAATTTAATCATGAACTCTGAGTATAGATTATAAATCTATGATGATCCACCCATAGGTGTTTGTGTATCCTATCGGGCTCTTCCATGTGGAGGATGATGAGTATGATGAGATGAATTTTGGGTTTAGTATACTTGGATGGATGGGATATTCCCACTCATTTTTTTTGGGGAATCCTTTGTGTGATTATTTTACCTAATTAATAGTATAAATATGATGGATAATGATCATTGAGATTAGTTTCTCCTAGTGTTATATATGAATAACATTAATATGATGGAACAAGATTTGGATTGCGGTGTGTTCTAAAGTCTTTTATTCTCAGTGTTTTTTATCAGTCATCACCAGTGTATTTCATTCTCTAAAAGTTGTGTGGCTCGAATGGAATCCATAGATCCCACTAGAGTCTTTAAACTCGCAAGGTATGACCTTAAAATCTTACTTTAGGCTACAATTTTCTCTCATTCCTATCATTGGTGTGAGAAATCATTGGCGGAGAGTCCATTGAAGGATTCAACTATGGTAGAGTGGGTCCCAATGATGATATTTTTATTGATATATGATAATCCATATCCTGAGTTTAAGTGGATAGTTATCTTTGTAAAGTGTCTTTTTATCCATTTTATATGTCACGATCCACTTTTAATGTGAACAGAGGCCTAGAAAAATATTTAGTCCAACAAACAAGAAGTTTCCACAAATTCCTTCACTAGTTCGAAATAATAGTTTCATCCAATATGATTACTTAATAGGATTTTTCTTGTACTTATAAATAAAGGGATGTCCATTTCCATGGGATATGTCTCAGTTTAGTTTGTGGAGCTATGTACGAAAATTTTTGGAATGGCATTCTTTATGAGTCTTCAAGGATCTAAATCATAGATAATGTTATTCTTCTATTTTATATTTCACAGAGGATAGAGATATCTGTATTTTTTAGTGAAGTTTTTATTTTTTATTTTTTATATTTTTGCTAAGGATGAGATGGGATAAATAGTGTGAGTTTATTTTTTGCAGGTATTAAACTAATTGGTAGTCAATAGTCTTGGTATTATGTTCACCTGGGTGGAATGAAGAGATTTTTAGTGTGAGACCCCTTTTGGTATCACAGGTTGTGTGATATGGGGTGGCATTCTATAGGATGGCAGTGGCAGATGTTTTATATTTGGATATATGTCAACTTTTATTCCTAGAGAAGATGGATTATGTCATCTATAGTAGATGAGAACCCAACTAAGGTTACTCATTCTTGTGTTTTCCCTCAAAATTTCAAGAAAGAATAGGATGGTAAAATTGATGAACTTCTTATTCATTGGTCTAGATAGCATCGATTCACATAATTTTTCACCTGATGAAGAGGAGTGGGGGTGATCCCTTGTGGTTAGTGTGTCACTCTTCTTAAGATTCCTAGAAGTGGTGGTTGATGTGGTTATATTATCTTTGTATAAAAATATTAAGGGACACCATTTTAATGTATGAGAGAATAATGAATCATATAAAATTCCTTGTTATATTGATTCTATCTTATTCATACTAATGGGTCATAGAAGTGATTCATACTGGTATATGTGGGAATCCTATGGTTATAGAAAAATACATTGGCTTAAAATTCATGACCAAATTCATGAATGATGAGTCATGATGGTTTTGGGAGCTTCCACTATGGTGGGTTCAGGTTATTCATAATTCATGGATGAATAAGAATCTTGGATATGGTTTCCCTAATTTTAGTGATAGGGAAGGGATAATTCATTGAGTGGGGTTACATTATGGGTCCTTGTGAATCTATGCACCCTAAAAAGATGGAGGATCTGTATGAATACCTTATCATGGGGTGAAGTAAAATAATTTATTTCATAATTTATTTATAGTTATAGTGTAAACCAAGGTAGTATCCAAGAGATTATTTCACACAAAATATTAGTTTTCACATTATAATTGGTTAAAGTAAAGGGGTTATTGATTTTTTTAATATTTTGAAAACAAAGAGAGAAATTGTAACTATGGTTTTAAATAATTTATGAGATGGTGATTAAGACAAGGTTAGATCTACCTTCTGTAATTTTTCCTAGTCCTTAATGTGGTAAACTATTATTCTACTATGATGAGTAAGGGAGATATTCTATGATTTTTTCCTATCTCTCTCTCCCTTGATCTGATAGTGACTGTGATAATGACCCTAATCAGTATCTCATCTTAGTACACCCTTATTTTTAGGTGTTGTTTACCCTCCTAGTTGACATAGTAATTCCCAATCATGTCATGAAATTCCTAAATAGACATGATTTCCCACTACCAATTCCAAACATGATTATGATAGTGAATAACTTCACCAGTTAGCACTAGACTATTCGATTATAAATAGACTAGGTCTTGGTGGAGAGAGATAATAGATCATTGATCGAGGAAATATACAATAATTTAATACATACCAAATACGATTGTACTTGATGATAAAAAATGATAAAATAATATTGAAATCGGTTTTATCATAAGATAGAAATACTTAATTTCATTTATCATACAAACTCAAGCATCACGTATAAGTTTAGCCTTCCCTTCCTCAATCAATAATATTTTACCCCTCTATTTTAAGATAAAATTTTAAGATAGGTATATAGAAATGAAATACAAAACATAAATTAAAATGGGAAGTAAAATAAATCAATATTAGAAAATATCTAGCAACTTAGGTGAGAAAAATTAATGCCAAACCCCTAGAATATTCCCCTTCCTAGTGGGTGATCCTCTACTCTTAAAAACACATGGTTTATTTTTTGAAATCTACCCGTCAAACCACTAAAATATTTAAATTTTGGATTTATAAAATCCCCCTTCTTTTTCATGGAATCCTTATCCATGATCTAGTATTCCAGGAAACCTATGGTTTACTTTTCTACTCCTTCTAAATTACCAAGCATGAATATATCCTTGTGGAAACCTGTAAATAGTTCAATGAGTTTTTATGTAGTAGAAATATTTATTATTTTAAAGACTAGATAAATTTATCATTTCCTATATGTGACATTTTCCAAATTCTGAATGGTTAATTTTTGGAAAACTACTGGATTGACTATGATATGGCATCGACATGGAGCGAATTTGAAGTTCAAGGGATTTTATGATAGATGAGTGATTATACAAAAAGTTGAACATGTGTTTTCATTATAGTAGTCATGGGTAGTAAAAATCTTCAACATGTAGAAGCTTAATATTTCTTTATGTGGAGACTTGACTATGTGTGGTCAACCATATTTTTTATTGTGACAACTTTAGGACATTACATATTTTTTCACTTAAGGTTGATCCTTTCACACATTATATTAAGACCCTTCTTTTGGATGATGGATAAACCACATGACCATAAAGTTACCACATGATAGGTTCTTCATGTGGTTGATGGAATTATTTCTTGAGGTCATTTAGGTACTTTTACTTGTAGTCATATGACAAGTGACCATGTGAAAGTTTTCAATGTATGGTCACTTTTAAATTTTTTGAAATTTTTAGGCACAGTAGCTCGGCTATAGTACCTCCAGATTTATAATATGTATTCAATGAATCATATATGCACCACTGATTTCTTAAAATTAAAATGATCAACCTAAAATAATTATCAAAACATTTCATGATTAAATTTTTTCATTTATTATAATAATTCTAAAGATAAATAAAAAAACATAAAGTCAAGAATTAATTAATTTATCATTTAAAGTTTATATTACTATATAAACTACAAATATTGATGAAAACACAATATTTCCCAAAATGGTGGGTTTTAAATCATAAAAACTCTAGATAAAGTTTCTGATAATATTGTCTTTTCAATTCCCTCACACGTAATCCTTGGGCTTTGGACAGGTGAATTTCCAAAAGGTTTCCAAATAAAATATAAAAAGCTAGAAAATTGGATTTAGTTTTTCAAAAACATGTTCCTAAAATTTTCATGCTTCCTTAATGTTCTTTTTTTCATTTTTTAAATTAATTTAATTAAATTAATTCCCTCTTATTCCATCCCCTCATACACACTTATATATACCTTATATAAGTTTCCACTCAACACTAAATTATGGTTTTCATGAAAGTTTTTTCTGAAACCAAAATAAAAATTGTAATGATAAGATAGATGAATTTATTCATCAAAATCATAGGATTCAAGTAGTTGTTCCAGTAATGAGGTCTTAATTATGGTTTCTCTATGGTTTTAGGGTTGGTGGGATTTAAATGTTAATCTATTGAGACTAAATAAAGGGCCTTGGATCTAAGATGAAGCTTAATGTATGAATTTTACTATCCTTCAAGAATTAATTCCTCACTCACTTACTCTTACATAACTAATATCCATTTCTTTTAATTATCTAAGAATATCCCATTCCTTTTATGAATCTGGTAGTAGCAACATCCCCTTCCTCTATTTCCTTCGAAATATTTTTCAAACATTTTTTTTATTAAATCATTAGTGGAAAATTATATAGTAGGTGTGTAATCTACCTGGACCCATACGAGAATGTATTCACCCTTCCTTAATATGTTTCGATAACCTTGTTTACTTTTCTTCACTACTAGACACTCCAAAAAGAACATACAAGTGGGTTACAACTCTATTGGCCATCCAAACTCTTCTCTTACTTCATGTGATAGGAATAATTTTTAATATTGAGTAACAACAACACCATTGACATTTTTATTCCTTATTTAATCTATTACAACAATTTTTCATCTTTTTGAGATCTATATTTCTCTTTAGAACCAATTTTTCTAGAGAATGAAAGGGAACATTCAATTAAATACAGTCGTAGACCTCGATATCCAGCTTTAGTTAGTATCCAAACTATTTTTCTAGATTTTATAGTATAATTGTATTCTCAAAATAGTATCACATAAGTTTAAAAAAATATTATTTGAATTCTAATTGATTTTTTAAATCAGTCATTTCTAGATCAATTTTACCCTTCAACCACACTTGAATGTGACTTAAATAATGAAAAGGCTTCTAGATTAGCAAGCTATAGTTTTTTTCATTTTAAATTTGGATTCCTAAAAAATTCATTCATGGTTTATAAGGTCTATAAGGATTAATTTATTGGTTTAATTGAAATAGTGTTTATTTAAATTGAGGAATAAATCAAATGAAATCATCAATTATTTAATAACAAGTTCCTTTAATTCTATAATGTTTTGATTAGATTACATAAGAAAATTATTGTTATTTAATTATGTCTTGGTTCTCTCAAGAAATAGTTCATTGTAATGAATATGTAAAAATTGTTTTATAATCATCTTAGTTAAGTGATTAAAAATATAGGGTACTATGACATGGAATGAGTTTCAAAAATTAGTCAATTTTTATGAAATTCCATCACATAGAATTTGAAAGAAAAAATATTTTAGCATTCATCTAAGGTAACATGATGTTTCAAATTATTTTCTCAACATAAGAATGTATTTAATGTTTTCAACGGTGTCTAACTTAAGCTCATAGTTTTTATAAAACACATTGAAAATGAAACTAAAAAGGAAAAAAAATTATAAAATGACACAAAAAACAAGAAATTAAAAATAACATAATTTAAAAGGTTTACATCCCCTACACATAAATGATATAGTGTCCACAATTTACTCAAATTTATTTATAATGTAAGAATATTTTTAATGTAATTATATAATGTAGTCAAATTTTAAGGATAATTATAACCTAGTGGGTTTTCCAAGATAAATAGGTTAGGTGAGTGTCATCTCTTGAACTAGTTCTTAGAGTAGGTTCCCATGGTACTTATTCAACTTGTTTCCACAAATATTGAATTTTATTTCTCCTCCTTTTCCACAATCTATATAGATTCAAAATGGTATAAATTTGTGACTACAAATATACCATCCCATCTAGACCAAAGATTACAATAAATTATCTTGAGCCTCATGTTGTATAACATATATTGATCACCAAGGTGGAAGGATTTAAATTTATTTATCTTTTCATGATCCCACATTTTTCTCTCCTAGTAAATATATGAATTTTCAAAATATTATCTTCTAATTTCTTCCAAATATTACAGCTACAACTTCCCCTATTTTATATCTTTCTCAAGGTTATGATTTATCACTCTCATTACCCAATAGTCTTTGTGTTACAATTTCTTAGGCAAGTGGAAGCTTTCCCTATAAAAAATTTGGTTTAGGATCATTCTTATAGGTTTTTATAGGCACTCTTGTAAGACCATAATGTGTCTTCCAATATTTTTCTCTAATCCTTCATGTTTGGTTTAACAGCCTTCTTGATAATTCCTTTGATTTCCCTATTGGAAACTTATGCTTGGCCATTAGATTTTGGATGATATGTTATTGATGTATTATAATGAATGACATATTTTCATGGAAAGGCCACAATTTAATTATTTAAAATTTGAGTCCCTTGATCACTAATAATGAATATGGTCACTCTAAACCTACAAAAAAATGTTCATTTAGACACAATCAATCACAACATGACTATCATCGGTTCTGGGGGTTTTGGATTACACTCATTTCAAAACATAATCCACTATAAGAAATATATAATAATTTCCAAAATACATTGGGAAAGGTCCCATAAAATCTATTCCCTATACTTTAAAATTTTCATAAATGACATTGGTTCCTGGATGAATTTCATGATTTTTATAATATTTCCTAAAAAGGAATTTTTTCAAATGTTTTACACAAGTCATGTGTGTATTTGAAAAGGTGGGAGAATAAATCCGGGATTCTGAAACCTTTATTGCTATTTTTTATGTCCATAATTACCTATACAAGAGAAATTAGGACAAAAATCAAAGACGGATTCAATTTCACTTTGAGGAAATCATCTTCTTATCATTTGATCATTAAAAAATTTCTAAAGAAATGGATCTTCCTAAATGTAATATTTGGATTCACATTTTATTTTTTAATGTTTGGGTGGATTTTAATTGCTTGGTGTTTGAGATACTACCAAATAATTCACCATGTATGAATACCATTGAACTTCACCTTTAACAATGTATAGTTTCTCCCTTTGTATGAGTTTTGGTACTGGTGTGTGGGATAGAAGCTCCACTTCAGCTATGTTTGGCCACCACTCAAGTGGTTGGCCACCTGGTTATTGTATCCCTTCTTTCCATTAATTTCCAAGATGAACTCATAAAGTAGTATAACCCATCTCATAAGAAGAATCTACGAAGTAAATTGTTATAGTAAAAAGTGTACTGAAAGTAAAGGGGTACATAATACAATCCCAACTGAAAAGTACAAGTACAACTAAAAAGATAAAACAACTTATGGATCGTCCATCGAGGATCATACCTGAAGGGTAGGAAAAGATCGTCTCCACAACACTCCACGTCATCCCGTCTCCTCTATGTACCACTTGGTCCTAGCTCCCTCAAGTCTCATCCCAGCTGCTCGTTGTCTGCACAAGACACAACAAGGTGAGGGTGAAGCCTGTGTAGGGGTGAGTATAACAATACTCAGTAGGGACCCCGAGACCCCTATAGGCCTTCTAGAGTTCCAAAAAGTAAATAACACAAAGCAAGACCTCAATCACAAAGCACAAAGCAATCAACTACTCTACTTAGGTGTATGCCCATACATATACCTATGTTATCAAAATATACTCATCTCTTACATGAGGAAACATAAGGACCCAATATTTAATCCATTTTCACAATTTATCCATGATGGAAGTATACCACAAAGGTAACACCACAAAGGTAGCACCACGAAGGTAAAGTACCATAATGGTAACACCACGAAGGTAAAAGTACCAAAAATGTAACACCATGAAGGTAACACCATGAAGGTAACAACACAAAGGTAATGTACCACAAAGGTAACACCACAAAGGTAAAACCACGAAGGTAAAAGTACCAAAAAGGTAACACCACAAAGGTAAAAGTACCACAAGGGTAAGGAATCATCTCACACCAAGTATATAACATAAGTACAGAAGTACAGATGATTAGTCGTAAATCTAGATCATCTTCTTCTATCGAGAGACTCTCTTATTGACCCACATAGGATTGGTAGGTGATGACCCACACAGGATCACTGAGCATTGACCCACATAGGATCTGACCCACATAGGATTGGTATGCGCTGAACCACACAGGATCGATTAGCGCTGACCCACACAGGATCCATAGGTACTGACCCACACAGGATATCTATTCATTCTTCACATCACAGCTAGTCATGAGATTCCCGCACTATGAACGCTTGATTCTGGGAGGATCCAATCCTCAAGAAATTAGTCATATTTCAACTACCACTATGTTCCATGAAAAAGTTTACCAAAGGACCACCATATCGTAAGGGTTCCAACGCAATAGATGGAGCGTCGATCGGACACCCAACCTGTGAGATATGGTAACTTTTGTAAAAAGGTCCTGGTTGGATTGAAGTTTGATCCATACTGGATCTCATGTTAACCTATGAAAAAACTAACTTATAGTACCTCAAAAGGGCCTCCTTGTCACTAGGGTCCTTATTCCACAGATGACGTGTCAATCAGACACCTGGTCTGTTAGTTGCATCTCTTTCTATGAAACGGGGGGTGATCACACCTCAGTCCTTCCTAGGTTAGTCGGGCCTGCTGGAATATGCCAAAGGGACCGCTTCCTAAAAGAGGTCCCAATGCCACCAACGGCGTGTCAACCGAACACCCAGTTTGTCTGTTATGAGCATTTCTTTATTCGGGTACCGATAAGGTCTCGGCCTGGTCTGACTCGGTCAAACCGGCCCGACGTAACGGGTCCCGGGGTCTACCTGACCTCACTCGGGTTCGTCCCACTATGGGACGACCCGGTTCATTGGGTCTGGCCTGTTAGGGTTGGCCCGGTTCGGTTCATGGTCCCGGGTCATGGTTGGCCCATCCCGATAGGCAGCGGGTCCAGCCAGATCTGCTAGCGGGGTCCGGCCCACTTGGCCGGCACGCGCCGGCTCGGTCCGCCAGAAGGCAGACTGCCTTCTTCACTGTCCCCATGTTGGTACGGCTATTTCACCCAACCGGTGGGGCACTACCCCACCACATTAACCAGTCGATCATTCGGCCGACTGGGTTCCGCCAACGCGGTGCGGCGCTGGCTGCGCCTCACCCTCCTACCATGGCCTCTTCCACCAGCAGCACCTGGGGATACCGCACTTGTCCCACACAGCAGGTTCGGATCGGCCATCCTTACCCGCCACAACACGTCATCACCTGCCGCCTTCCACTACCCGTGGCCGGATACTGCGGGTCGCCTCCAGCCCCCGCTGGCCGCCACCAACATAGTGCACCGGTAGTTTCTTCTGCGGGTCACTGGACGCACTCTGGTGTCCATTCTTGGTGCCTTCTGCACCTACGGCTCGTCCAAACTACCGCCGAAATAGCGTGACCCACTATTTCATGTTACTATCGATTTGGAAATTGTTCCCTGAAGTTCACATCAAGACCAAAGCGGCGGATGGTCTGGGCCTTGTTCATTTGGCATGCGCCCTCCGCATTAAGGCGATAACAAGCGAGAGAGGATTTAATTCATCAAAGACAACTTCAAAATAAACCCCCTACCTAATTATATTTGGATTATTTCTATGTTTGAGTAAGATTCAGTGCTCATCATTTGGTGGCACTCATCACTACCCGATGGAACCGATTCCATCCTCCAAGTGGTTGGCGTCGTGGTACTTTTCCAGAGCTTCGTCGCTTGGTGAATTCTTGTCAATACTCCTCCCCAAGCTCCATATAAAAAGGAGAGGGGAAGGGTGTGTAATGCACATGAAATTAATGGGGTTCAATTAATTAAGGAACCTTCCTAATTCCATTGGTGATGTTACAAATAATTGAGTAGTCAAGCCATTTAATGGCTTGACGCGTTGTTGGTCCCGCCACCGCTACTTGTCCATTGGAGAAAATGAAAGACAGGAAATAAAATAACTTTTTTATTTCATTATTCTTTTAAATTTCCAAAATATAACTTTTTCTCCCGACCTTCTACCGTCGAAGTGAATCCTCCCTTAATCGGATCCCAGCACTGCGGATACAACGTTGCCCTCATATTTTTAATCTCATCACCGGTTCAAAATATAGAAAATGTTTCTCGTGCATTTACTGAACTTACCTTAAAAAAAGCTCAAAAATTATTAACATTAACCCTTGACCCACTCTGATCAAGGTTAGACTCTTCCTAATGGGAAAACACCCCAAGAAACTCGATGATACTCTCTGATGTTCAACCTGAGTTACTGTTTAGAAGTTATATATTTTAACAAAAAAATAATTGTTACTTAATTATTTTATTTATGGCTAAAAACTAACTTCCATAGTTGGCATGTGTCGGTCAATGTTAGTATCTTCCTAAAGAGAGAATACCCTCATGAGCTCATCGGTGGTCTCAAATTTATAATCCTAGTCATCATTTGTGATTTATAATCATTTTAAAAAAATAACTTTATTTAATTATTTTATTTATGGTTGTTCCATTTTTGGGTTTTCTCATCAGAGGCCTGCACTGACTAATATTAAGTCACACCTAGGGTAACCCCACTATCCAGAATGCAATGGTACCAACGGATTTCAGATCTGGGCACCCTTTTAAGAGTTATTCCACTTTCTTAGGAAAACTTCTCACGTGTGCTAATTGAAGCTTAACAAAATTTTGACGGATCATTTCGGGCACTCCGGGCCTCAGAATCATATGCTGTCAGATTTCACGAACATGAAATAATCCCAACAAAATTTAAAAATTTTATATGGAATTTTTAGGTCTTTGCATTCTCCCCACCTTAGGGCCTTTCATCCTCAAAATCCAAAACAAATTCAAATTAAACAAATAATGGTATTGAGCATGAATCTGAGCCTCCTGCTCCCATGTGCTCTCCTGAATGTTCTCGTGCTGCACAGAACTCGCACCCGAGGGATCATTTTCCCACAAAGGACTCACTCCTATCGATCCTCTATCTCCACTAGAAACTCCATAAAAGTCGCCCCATCATCGATGCCAAACTCACCCTAGTCGATAACGTGTGATGGATCATGCACGTACCTCCTCAGCTATGACTCGTGGAAAACATTATGCACCCGGTGCATCTGAGGGGGGATATCTAGACGGTACTCCACCTCACCTACTCTGCTAAGGATCCGGAAAGGTCTGATGAACCTTTGAGATATCTTGCCACCTCGCCCGAATCTCCGCAATCCTCATCAGGGTAAGACCCATAGGAAGACATGGCCTCCCTCCTCGAACTCCAAGGTTCTCCGTCTCCTATCGTCATAATAATTAATCCTACACTGTATAGTAATAACTTGCTAACAAGTGAGGCATCGTCATAAAAACTCTACCACTGCCTTCTTTATCCCTGGCCACCAGTACTAATGCCAAAGGTCCTGGTAAATCTTCGCAACTCCAGGATGTACCACTAAAGGGAAATTATGAAACTCCCTCAACACCTCCTCCCATAGTGTCACTAGTACCATGGTGATTCCTCTAAAGAGAATGACATGCTGACCACCTTTAGAAAATCCTTCAGGAGACCGTCCTAAGAATATCTAAGCATGTCAGGACTCATATTCAATGTCCCGAATTTGTGCCTCCTAAAGTCGCTGAAGAATTCGGAGAGTGATAGTCATGGACTGGAGGTAAGCTACTCCATCTTTATTCATGAAGGATATTTGCAGCGTGACTATCTGCTCTAATTCCTCACGCAGCAACTATTGACCAGACCTCCTACGGAGTGTGTCTTCTACCACGTTCCCCTTCCCAGGTGTATATACTATCTCAAATTCATTGTCCTAGAGAACCCTATCCATCATTTTTGTCTCAGGTTCAGGTCCTTCTGGGGGAAGATATACCTGAGACTCTTGTGATCAAAGTAAATAGTAAACCGTTCACCCATAAAGTAGTAGTGCTACATCATTAACACAAAGACCACTACTGCTAACACCAGGTAATGGCTAACGTAGTTCCTCTCATGTTTTCTCAACTAGTATTATACATATACCATACCTCGAATCATTCTTAGATCCCTTGGGTCACACTCCTTGACCACATGCATCTACTCCCTTCCTCTATCCTTCAAATCCCTAAGCCTGGTGGGGACCACATTAGGGTGGTGGTTGTAACATGTCAAAATTTATACCACCTCATGTTTCACTCCTAGATCCACTTCCATGTCTTCTACCCCACAGATTCATCTGTCCCTATCACTTACTCTTCCTGAAACATTTTACATTCCCAAGTCTTTGAGACTGGCATCGGTTTCCTTCTTTCCCACTGTTAACAATCACTGGTTGTATCTGCTCATCCAAAGAAAAATTCAACCAAAAAGGTTCTCTATAGAACCCTAACAAGAAGTAGGAATGCATAGAGGAATAGTATTAGCTAGGATGTCCCTAAACACACCTCGATCAAAGGTCCATGCCCTGAAGCACTGACCGTACTATATTCATCGAGTACTTGGGATGGTCAGTACGCCTCAATGAATACTTAGCTACCAACATGTCATCCTGCTGAAGCTGTAGAATCTCTTGGGAACACTCACCCCTTAGATTTTTATGGAAAGAGACCCCCTTCTCAGAGGAAGGTTCTCAATCATGTCCACAAAAAATCATCTCTTCACAACATCAGGGTAATCTAAACCCTATTATCATCCGGCTGAGCCATGTAAAAAGTCATTCTATTAGGACCACCATCTGATGGAATGGTGCCCTGGCTAGATAAAAACTCAGCCACCACCTCAAACCAGTCCTTAGCTACCTATGAGTCGGGCTCACCTCAGAACCTAAGGGGTATCTGATGCTGAAATACATGTAATTCACTAATCCTACATGTGTCCTCTACCGGTACCATTGTTTTTAACTGCTGACCAAAAGGTAGTGATATAGCCGGTACACTACCCAAAGGTAACATCTCGGGAAATTTTCTATGTACCAAAGCCTCATTACCATGTAGACCATCCTCATGGTCATGCACTGATAAAGACAAGCAGTTAGGAACACCATCTAATCTGCTGGTGTCCAAAATAGGTGGAAATCTCTAGTCGCAGCCTCCATCCAATTCTCAGTTGCCTGGGGATCTACCTCACCTTGAAACCCTGGAGGCCTCTTCCACTGGAACTCGTGCAACACACTCAGTTGGTGTGAACGGTCCACTGGTAGCTTCTATTTTTGATCCACACAGGATCTCTAGAATGTTGATCCCCATAGGATCGCTCTGTGGGTCGTCATCGTGTACTCTCTCGGGAATCCTAGCTGGTTGGCTATGCGGCAATATCCTGATAAGGAATAGGTTCACCACAGTCATTAAGTTATACATGGTGATTTGACTCCAAATAAACCAAGGAAAAAAATTTCCAAAACACATGCAATCAGTGTTTTTGTGCACCAAGTCGAAAATCAGAATTCAGGGTCCTGGTGCATGGATATGTCGGCTACCACTATAAGGACCTAGCCTTAAAACATTAAATAATATTGAATTAAACGAATTAATTCGCATTGAGGATCTTTTTAGGTTTATAGTTTTAGAAAATTAGGACATAACTATTACATCTCAAAATATTACAAAGTAGACACTTCTACTCAGTTTCCATTTTTTTCATAAAATTAAAACTCTTGAAAAAAAGAGTCATGTCTAGTTTTGTGTTTTAGATAGCATGACTTTTCATTGATCCCATCCTTGACCCTATTCATCTTTAAGTCCTATGAAAACATTTCAAAACATGGGATGAGCATAAAAATCTCAGTAAGGGTTATAAAACAAAGAAAGAAAACATTAGTTCGTAAATACATACAAAGCATAAACTCTTTTACTTACCTCATGAGATCATATGATTTATGAATAACATATAGAAATAATAAATCGTAAAGGTAACTTGTGGGATCCATAACATACTTAAATTGTAGCTATCATAGCTACATGGGGAGTTACTTTGGAATACCCATCACAATATATTCCCTAAATCTCTTATGAGAAACATTCACCTTTACCTCTGTCACGTTACCCAATGCATTGGATATCTATCTTAGGCTCACCCATCCTAGGATTATCATGGAACCACCCATATATGTAAATAATTCCCAAGAACCATAACATGATCATAACACATAACATAAGAATAAAGGAAATATAAAATTTCCACATCGCAATAACAATATAACCTTTCAA
Source organism: Viscum album (assembly GCA_963277665.1). Lineage (NCBI taxonomy): Eukaryota > Viridiplantae > Streptophyta > Magnoliopsida > Santalales > Viscaceae > Viscum > Viscum album. The sequence goes on along the minus strand of OY728127.1, from coordinate 1,069,822,715 downwards.
TATTTTGACATATAAAAACCATTATTAAAACAATTTTCAATACCAAAAATACATAAAATAGTATATGATATTTATTTTCCTTTTAAAAACATTACGACTTGTTATGGAATCCAAAGATCAAATAATACTCACGGCGACAGAAAGGTCATTGTCACCTCTTACATTAAAAAGAATCATTCTTTTTTCTGTTTAGTAAAACGTTTTGTAGAAAAATATTCCTGTTGAATGAAATGAAACGTAAAAGGTGTTTATACAACATATAAAATAATGTCGTGTATTAGAATAAAATATGCCTCAACGAAAGGAGATTGAGAAGAAGTCCCTTACCTCGTGTCCGACTTGAATCAATCATTCTTTAATCTCCTGAATAATAAACTGAAGTTAATTTATACTTACATAAGAACCTTTTTCAAGATTATTATTCCTTTTATATCACTTATTACCATGTTATAAACATTATGTAACCATTTAAGATTCTAATGTTCATTTTTTCTATATTTGGTACTTGAGTAAAAAATTAACACCTTATATTTACAAGTTGTCCATGTGGTCAATAGCCCATTATATCCAGAATGATATTAATTATTTAGATATCATATATATCATATATATCCAGTATATTTATTTATTTATTTATAATATTACATATCATTTGGAGGTGAGAAATGAAATGCACCGTTCATGGAGACGGTAAGTCGTACGTATGCATGAACGCTACATTCATTTCTATTTCTTATTTTAATGGAGTTAAACATAATGATAAATAGGTATATTATAATTCCAGTATAATATCATATCTAATATCATTAACTCCATCTTTTATACATACCACGTATGGTATGAACGAGTCATATCACTTTGAGGGGCGGTAGTCCGCACTTCCTCAAATGAAATTATCGCATTTACCCATAATGGAAACCATAAAGGTATGATATAAATGGGAAATATAGAAGCATAAAGAAAACACAAACATAATATATATCAAATATAAATACAATTACATCTTAATGGACATCATGATAGGTTGTTGGAGTTAATCGAACAATCATCGTTTCATGAGGCGTTAGTTTTCCATCCAAAGAAACAATGTTCTTCACCCATTAGATAGAGGTGTGTGTAAGTGTAGTTCTAATAATTATCATAAAAACAACCAAGTATATTGAGGATACTGGTTTTGTGATAAAATAAAGGAATAAAAAGAGTTTAGTGTTGGAGAAGTAAAATAAAATAAAAAGAAGTTAAGAGAAAATGTTACCTTTAATTTGGGTAACTCCCATTGGTATGAACCAAAATTGTTTCTTGAAGTGCCTTATGCCTAAGTTAAGGATTCTAGGATGAGGAGAGGGATGCAGGAAGATTAATTGGGCAGAGCTTGGATGAACAAAAAGGCCTGAGAGGTGTGAGGAATTGGTTATAAGTGAGGGCTTTTTATAAGGGGGAGGAGGGTCTCTTTAGGAAAGTGTGATAATATTATTTTATTATATATTGATATTCGGTTTCTAAAGCTCCAAAACTCATTAAGGTAGAAGATAATATGACTCATGGTCGAAATAAATTCATCCAATATGAATTAGATAGGTTTTGGATGTTATTTTAATATTTATAATTTTATTTATTTAAATCATTTATTAATGAGGTAAATATTGCATCATTATTGTGTCATAAATAATTTAATTTATTCGATGTCTAAAAATTATAAAACAAATATCATGATGTAGGAAATCCTTTTATATTTCCAATGAATATTTATAGTTGAAATGATATGTTACATAACACCATGTAAAAATTAATTTACAAACAGATATTTGCTTATGTCATTTTTGCCTTTACTTTAAGTTAACTAAAATAAAGTGCCATTTTCATTCATAAGTGGCTCCATGGGGTCCCAAAATAGACCCAATGATTTCCATGGTCATCCATTACTCATCCAATAAGGTTAGGACAAGTGTTAATGTAATTTTTATTTATTATAATATACTTTTTACCTTGGATTACCCTATTTACCTTTAACTGTGGTAAATAAAAGTCAAAAGTTACTATTCACCAAAAATTATTTTCATCTTATTGAACCACATTTTACTTACTAATAACAACCATGTATGTCAGATTTTTGAAATTCAATTCACAGAAGTGGTAAAATTTCATTTAAATGAAAAATTCAGTTTTTTAACTACTACTAAGTGGTTTCACTATTCATCAAAAATTGAAGTTTTTCAGAAAAATACCAAAATTTCAGCCTAAGCTATATTTGGTATTCCAAAATCAAAAATGATTTATATTTTACCAAATTCTAAACATATAATTTTCATTAACTAATTTAAAATTAATTCCCATTATCAAAACAAATAGTCTATTTTTAAGAAACAATAACTATCAAAAGATTGATACTTATTTATGTCCAGTTTCAAAGTGAAATTAATTCCAATAAACAGCATTGGATTAAATGGTAAAAATATATTCTAATTACACTTTAAACCCAATTAAAAATACAATCTAACCATATAAATATATTATATTAAAATGCAATTTTGAATTAATATACCGTATTTTTCACTATTCATTAAAAATTGAATTTTATCAAAAAATACCAAAAAATCACCCAAAGTAAATTTAGATGTCCCGATTCTAAAGAATAATTTTATTTGGTCAAATAAAACATAAAAAAGTGACCAAAACTATATTTAAAGAGGGTTCTCCATTAAAAGGCAGTAAATCGACCTTTTAATGTAAATTATGCTTAAAATTAGATTCATTCACATTTTAAGCCTCTAACTTTTATTGGATAAAAGGAAATACATTTAAAAAATATGTATAATCATATTGTAGTTAGTTTTGTTCATTCCCACCAATACAACAGCTAGGAGTTAACTACCATTTAAAATAATAATATTATAGTATTAGTGTGCAACATAAGATTTCAAAGAAACATGTTGTTGTGTATCGGGTACGCTATCGAACATAGAAACCCCTTTAAAGTAAAATTAATATTTAATTCACAAATGGTAATAAATATGAAAATGTCTTATTCTTTATTTACCTGGGATGTTACATCCTTCCCACCTTTCAGAAATTGCGTCCTCACAATTTTATTCACTTATCACATATATGGGGGTATTTATCCCTCATAGCATTTTCCAATTCCCACGTTGCCTATTCAAACACATGGGTTTTCCACAAAACCTTTACCTAGTGAATTACCTTATTCTGCAACACTTGCTCTATATGGTCAAGAATCTAGACTGGTTGTTCTTCATAAGAGAGATTATCTTCCAACTGAACTACCTCTGGGCTCAAAACATGAGATGGATCTGGAATATACTTTCTCAACATCGAAACATGAAAAGCATTGTGTACCTGGGATAAACTTATAGGTAAATCCACTCTGTATGCATCTGATCCAACTTTCTCAAGGATTTCATATATTCTAATGAACCTCATACTCAAGTTTCCCTTCTTACTGAAACGCATCACACTTTTCCATGGAGAAACTTTGAGAAAGACATGGTCATCTACCTCAAAAGAAAGATACTTCCTCTGGTTATCCGTATAACTTTTATGCTTGCTCTAAGTTGTTCTCATGTGCCTCTGAATCAGATGAACTTTTTCTACCATCTCTTATACCAATTATGGTCCCATCCTCTTCCTTTCACCTACATCATCCCAAAAATATGGAGTTCGACAATGATTTCCATATAATGATTCAAAGGGATCCTTCTGTATATTGGAATAAAACTGTTATTATATTAAAATTCAACCAAAGAAAGATGGAAGTCCCAACATCCCTATTAATATAGTGAACAAGCTCATAAAATATCCTCTAGGGTATGAATTTTTTGTTTTGATTTCCCATATGGTTGTGGATGAAAAGCTCTACTAAAATTTAATTCAGTACCCAATGACTTCTGAAGGCCTTTCAAAAAGTTAGAAGTAAACCTGGGATCACGATCATATACAATGGAGAGGGGATAACCATGTAACCTAAATATATCTTTAACATGCAACTGAGAAATTTGATCTAGAGATAATGTATCTCCAATAGGAATGAAATGAGTAGATTTATTCAATCGACGAACAATAACCCAAACTGCATTATTACCTCAAGATGTCTTTGATAATCCCACAATGAAGTCCATGGATAAATTTTCCCATTTCCACTCTGGCACTGGTAAAGGCTGAAGCATCCCTTTTGGTAACTTCCACTCTGCTTTAACCTATTGACAAGTCAAACACTTCACAGTAAATTCAACAATATCTCTTTTCATTCCATCCCACCAGTAATACTCCCGAAGATCTCTGTACATCTTAGTACTGCCTGGATGAACTGAAAATGGGGAATTATGAGCTTTACAGAACAACTCATTCTTCAATTTTGAATCACAAGGAATGTATAATCTATTTCCAAATCTCAAATCACAATCATTATCAATGTTAAATTCAAGGAACATACCCTTCTGAACCAACTATACATTTTTCTGTAACTCACCATCTTCCTTCTATGCTTGCTTAATTCTGTCTGATAGAGATGATCTCACTGACACCTGATACAAAACAGAATAATTTTCTGCACCAACAACTTCTATGCCAAAGTTTATCAAATCAAAAACCAAAGGATCTTGTTACAAATGTAACATTGTTAATGAAGCATTTATTTTTCAACTCATAGCATCAGCAACTTTATTTGATTTTCCCATATGGTAATGGATCTTTCAATCATAATCCTTGAATAATTCCAGCCATCTCCTCTATCTCATGTTTAATTCTTTCTGAGTTAATATATACTTTAAACTTTTTTGGTCAGTATATATTTCACATTTTACTCCATAAAAATGATGCCTCTAAATTTTTAAAGAAAAAACAACGGAAGCTAATTCCAAATCATGTGTAGGGTAATTTAACTCATGTGGTTTAAACTGACATGAATCATAAGAAATTACCTGATCATTCTACATTAGGGCACAAGTAAGTCCCTTCAATGAAGAATCACTGTAAATAACAAACTCACCATTTCTAGAAGGTATTTCCAAAACTAGTGCATTCACCAATCTTCTTTTCAATTCCTAAAAGCAATCATCACATTCTTTTGTCCAGATGAACTTAACACCTTTCCAAGTTAACTTAGTCATTGTAAAAGATAACCATGCTAAATTTTCAACAAATCTCCAGTAATAACATGTAAAACTAAGAAAACTATGGAGCTCAGTTATATTTTTGGTTCTTGGCCATTCTTCAACAACTTTTGTTTTAGCAGGATCAACAGTTATGCCATTTTTTTGAAACAATGTGACCAAGGAATGAAATTTGTTGCAACCAAAACTCACACTTGCACAATTTCCCAAATAGTTTCTTTTCTTTTAAGGTTTTCAAGACAACCCTTAAATTACTTTCATGTTCCTATTTGCTTTTGGAATAAACCAAAATATCATCAATGAACACAACCACAAAAATATCCAAGAAATCATGGAAAATTCTATTCATAAGATCCATGGATACAGGAGGTGCATTGGTTAAACCAAAAGGAATAACTACCAATTCATAATGGACATATCTAGTATGAAACGCGGTCTTCAAAATGTCTGTTTCTTTCACTTTCAACTGATGGTACCCCGATCTCAAGTCAATCTTCGAAAAATACTGGGCTCCCTGGAGCTAATCATACAAATCATCGATTTGAGGAAAATGATACTTGTTCTTAATAGTTATGTTATTCAATGCTCTATAATCAATGAAAAGTCTCATTGAACCATCTTTCTTTTTAACAAAGAAGATAGGATCACCCCATGGTGATGTGATCGATCGAATGAAACCTTTATCTAATAACTCCTGCAATTACTTCTTTAACTCTAAAATTTCAATTTGAGTTATTCGATAAGGGAGTTTTGAAATTGGATTAGCATCAGGAACTAAGTAAATAGTAAATTCAACTTACCAATCAGGTATAATACTAGAAAACTCATTAGAAAAAACATCAAGGTACTCATTTACCACTAGCACATCATTATATCTGAATAGTTCATTTGTTTTCAACAATATGTGTAAGGTAACATTCATTTCCATCTTTTACTAGTTTCTCAGCTTCTTGATATGTTATCAAAATCAATGGTTCATTCTTGTACAAAAACTGAAAATCATTCTGAAAAGAAAACTCTTTATCTCTTTAGTCAATTTTAGCATGATAAACAGAAAGCCAATCCATACCCAAAATAACATCAAACTCTACTAGAGGAAAAACAATAAGATTTTCAGGTAGATTATTTCTGTACACAAGGACAGGAAGGTTATTATGTTTTCTTTTTATCTCAACATTTCTTCCAGGTGTTTTTACCATAATTTCCATATTCATATCTTGATATGGAATTCCCAATTTACTAGAAAACTTCTCCGAAATGAAAGAGTGTGTAGACCCTGAATCAAACAACACATTGGCATAATCTGAAAAAACAAACAGTGTACTTGATACTACTTCATTTGATGGACCAACATTTGTTGAAATAGTTGCGAAGGATTTCACCACCCCTTTCTGCTTATAGTATGGCTGCTTTCCCTCAATTGAGTTATTTTTTGGACACTCATTTGCACAATGACCCATTTCATTACACTTAAAACATTATACTGACTTTAAATCAGATTGTGTTTTACAATTACCCTGATCTTTTTCAGTGCAATTACGAGCCTTATGTCCCATTTTACCACATCAGTAGCACTTACCAGAATTCAAAAGACATTCCCCAGCATGGTTTTTACCACAATTTTCACAAACTGTAAACTTAAGTTTCTTACCATCATACTTTTTTGAAGAGTTATTCCCTTTTTTTTGCCACCTCGACCTCTTATTCTATTGTTTGTCAAAGAACATCTGATCATCGATAAACTCCATTTCCACCTTCTCTACACAATGAACAAGTTTTTCATAACTTTTGAACTCACAAGAAGTTAAATCCCTTCGATACTTTGGATTTAATCCTGAGTAAAAATGGTTGATTTTACTATCAAGATCTCATATGAAATTTGGATCATACCTTACTAGTCGAGTGAATTTTTCTTCATAAGCAGCCATTGAGTTATCCTCCCACCTCAATTCCTGTAATTGTTTTTCCATCCTAAGACGAACCACCTTAGGAAAATATTTCTCATGAAACATACCATTGAATTCATCCCAATCAAGAGCATCGATCTCCCCACTATCCCTGATATTTTTCACCATCAACCACCACTAATCATCTTTACCTTCAAAATGGTAAATAGCAAGACTAACCTTTTGATGCTATGAACACCCCATGACATCAAAAAATTCCTCTAGTGCTTTAATCCACCCTTCTGCTAGAAAATGGTGAGATGATCCTCTAAATTATGGGGGATGTTGTCTCATGAAATGCTCTACTACTGACATGCTCTAATATGGTTGATCTGGCTGATCTCGTGCATGGATACCACTAAAATTTATAGCCATAGTCAACTGTTCCATCACTATAAAAAACTGTTCAGTTCTCATTCCGACCATCTCAGGTTGCTGATTTGGAAGGTTGTCTTCCTCCTAATGTCATCCCAATATAGCTACCATGTTTCCTCTACGGAAAGCCATTCTGAACACAAAAATATTTGAGGCAATGAAATATGGTAATATTTAAATGCAATATAATTTAAATATTAACATAAATTACTTTATGGATATTAATTTAATAGTATCCTAACTCTTAAAGTTATCTAAAATGACCTCTGATACCAACTATAAGGACCTAACCTTAACACATTACATAATATTGAATTAAACTAATTAATTCACATCGAGGATCTTTTCATGTTTAGAGTTTTAGAGAATTAGGAAATAACTATTACATCTTTAAAGATTATAAAGTAGACACTTCTACTCAATTTCCATTTTTTCCATAAAATGAAAACTCTTGAAAAAAAGAGTCATGTCTAGTTCCATGTTTTAGACAACATGACTTTTCCTTGATCCCATCCTTGTCCCTATTCATCTTTAAGTCCTGTGAAAACATTTCAAAACTTGGGATGAGCATAAAAATCTCAATAACGGTTACAAAAAAAAAAATAAAGAAAACATTAGTTCATAAATACATACAAAACATAAACTCTTTTACTTACCTCATGAGATCATAGGATTTATGAATTACACATAGAAATCATAAATCATAAAGGTTACTTGTGAAATCCATAATATACTTACATTTTAGCTATCATAGCTATATAGGGAGTTACTTTGGAATACCAATCAGATTATATTCCCTAAATCTCTTAGGAGAAACATTCATGTTTACCTCTGTCACATTACCCAATGCATTGGAGATATATCTCAGGCTCACCCGTCCTAGGTTTATCATAGAACCACCCATATACGTAAATAATTCCCAAGAACCATAACATGATCATAACACATAACATAATTATAAAGGAAGAATAACATTTCAAAATTGCAATAACAATATAAAATTTCAATATATTAACGTATCAAAACCATTATCAAAACCATTTTCAATACCAAAAATACATAAAATAGTATATGGTATTTATTTTCCTTTTAAAAACATTACGACTTATTAAGGAATCCAAAGATCAAATAATACCCACGACGGCGGAAAGGTCACTATCACCGCTTACGTTAAAAAAACATTCTTTTTTGTAGTTTAGTAAATCGATTCATAGAAAAAGATTCCATTAGAATGAAATGAAAATTCAATGGTGTTTATACAATGTATAAAATAAAGTCGTGTATTAGAAAAAAATATGCCTCAATGAAAGGATATTGAGACGAAGTCCCTTACCTCGTGTCCGACTTGACTCGATCGTTATTCAATCTCATGAATAAGGAACTAAAGTTAATTTATACTTTATTAGGAACATTTTTCAAGTTTATTATTCCTTTTATATCACTTATTACCATGTTATAAACATTATTTAATAATTTAAGTTAATAACGTTCATTTTTCCGATATTTGGTACTTGAGTCAAAAATGAACACCTTATATTTTCAAGTTGTCCATGTGGTCAATAGTCAATTATATCTAGAATGATATTAATTATTTAGATATCATATATATAATATATATACTATATATATATATATAACAATACATATAATTTGGAGGTAAGAAATGAAATGCACCTTTCATGGAGATGATAAGTCGTACGTACGCATGAACGCTGCTTTCATTTATATTTATTATTTTAATGGAATTAAAACATAATTATACATAGTTATATTTTAATTCTAGTATAATATCATATATAATATCATTAACTCCATCCTTTATACATACCACATATGGTATGAATGAGTCAAATCACTTTGAGGGGGCAGTAGTCTGCATTTCCTCAAATGAAATTATCGCGTTTACCCATAATGGAAACCATAAAGGTATGATATAAATGGGAAATAAAGAATCATAAAGAAAACATAAACATAATATATATAATATATAAATACAATGACATCTTAATGTCCACCATGATAGGGGTATGATATAATCGAACAATCATCATTTCGTGAGGTGTTAGTTTTCCATCCACAGAAACAGTATGTTCTTCACCCATTAGATGGAGGTATGTGTATGTGTAGTTTGGATTATTCTCATAAAAACAGCCTATTATATTGAGGATACTGTTTTTGGTATAAAATAAAGGAATAAAAATATTTTATGGGTTGGAGAAGTAAAATAAAAGAAAAGAAGTTATGAGAAATTGTTACCTTTAATTTGGGTAACTCCCTTTAGTATGAACCAAAAGGGTTTCTTGAAGTGTCTTTTGCCTAAGGTAAGGATTCTAGGAGGAGGAGAGGGATGTAGGGAGTTTAATTTAGAAGATTTTTGATGATCCAAAAGTCTTGATAGGTGTGAGGAATTGGTTATAAGTAAGGTATTTTTATAAGGGAGAGGAGGGGCTCTTTAGGAAAGTCTGATAATATTATTTTAATATATAATGATATTTGGTTTCTAAAGGTCAAAAACACATTAATGTAGAATATAAGTTGAATAATGTTCTAAATAAATTTATCCAATAACAATTGGATATGTTTTGTATGTTATTTTAATATTTATAATCTTATTTATTTAAATCATTTATTAATGAGGTAAATACCGCATCATTATTGTGTCATAAATAATTTAATTTATTAGATGTATAAAAATTATAAAAAATTACCATGATGTAGGAAATATTTTTTGGAATTCCGATGAATATTTATAGTCTAAAAGATAAATTATATAACACCATGTAAAAATCAATTTACAAAGAGATATTTGTTTATGTCATTTTTGCCTTTACTTTAATTTAATTAAAATAAAGTGTCATTATCATTCGTAAGTGGCTCCATGGGGTCCCAAAATCAACCCAAGGATTCCCATGGTCATCCATTACACATAAAATAATTTTAGGACAAGTTTTAAGGTAATTTTGAATTATTATAATATTCTTTTTACCTTGAATTACCCCATTTACCTTTAACCGCGGTAAATAGAAGTCAAAAGTTTCTATTCACCAAAAATTATTTTCATCTTATTGAACCACATTTTACTTAAAAATAACAACCATGTATGTCGGATTTTTGAAATTTAATTCACAAAAGTTGTAAAATTTCATTTAAATTGTAACACCCCAAGATTTCACGATACGCTTCTCTTTGAATATTACAGTAGCATGTGTTGTACGCAACTTCGAGTTCTAACACACCATAATCAATCAAACTAGCCGTTATGAATAGTAATATCCACTTTTTGACATTTTATAAATTTTAAATTTCAAAATGGACTTTGTTTTTCGGATTTCGAATATCAAAATTAGCTTAGGGTGAATTTTTGGTATTTTTCTGAAAACATTCAATTTTTGGTGAATAGTGAAAAACACTAAGTTATAGTTTAAAACCGAATTTTAATTTAAATAATTATTTATTTTATTTAAATTTATTTTAGGTCAAAATAGACACATAATTCCAATATACGTTCAATGTAATTCATTGGAGTAAATTTATAATAATTTTAGATATATAAAAATTTTATAGAACTTTTCACCGTCTTTTACCCACCTCATAAGAGAATTTTCAAATTCACATAAAACTTAATTTTACCGCTTCTGTGAGTGGAATTTCAAAAATCTGAGAGACACAGTTGATATCAGTATGTAAAATGTGGTTCAATAAGATGATAATAATTTTTGATTAATAGTAACGTTTTACTTTTATTTACCATGGTTAAACGTAAATAGGTTAATTAAGGGTAAAAATGATTTTATTATTACCCTAAAACATGTCCTAATTCTATTGTATAAGTATAGTTCGACCAAAAACAAACTTATGAATAAAATATGAACCTCTTTGGTCCACTTGTATTAGATTAGGACATTTATTATTATTTAATTCAAATATGACTTAAAAGAGTTAAAATCAAAGTTTTATTACTAAGACATTTTTAATATAGGCTTATAAATAAGATAAATTAGATTTTAAATATTAATTAGAAAGATAAAAATATTTCCTAAATAATTGTATTTTATTTATAGTTTTTAGACATTAAATAATTTAATTTATTTTTGACACAATGGTGATGTAGTAATTACCTAATTAATGAAATATTAAAATAACTGATATTATAAATATCCAAATAAATGTAATTTTATACTTTTTATGAATTAAAATAATCTTATAGGTTAATATGACATATTAGTATTGTTTATATGAATTTTTTAGAAGTAATAATGTTGTTATGAATTTATCAAAAACAAAATACCCAATAGTGTCAAAATTGACATAAAAGAGTTTTTTAAAAAAATATTATATTATTAATTGATATTATATTCCTAAAAATATAAGGTTCGGCCAGAAGACTTATATAATGATAGGTGTATCATTAATGGACCACTTGGGGGTTTCTTATAAGTATATAGTATGATTATTAACTATATAATATAAAAATACAAAGAGACATGGTAAATGTCAAACTATTTAACTAAGAGTTAAATCAAAAAGATAATGTTAATATAGTGACCCAAACCTTTCTAAAACCTATTGGTTGAGTTTTTTTTAACCTATACCCACCTTATCCTTTAAATAATCCATTTTGGATCCATTATTAACCGAATATTATTTTATTATAAAAAAATGTTTCTAGCTTTTCCTAAGGTGCCCCTAACCCCTCTTATAAAAGGCCACTCCCCCTTCTCTCTAATTCACACCTTCAAATCCATTTGGATCGGCCAAACCCTACCCAAATATCCTCCCAACTTTCCTCACTTCATCCTAGAGGCCTTATTTTGATCATAAATTCAACTTAAGGAGCCCTTTTGATCAAATAAAAAGGAAGAACCCAAAGAAGAGGTAATGATTTCACCACCCTCTTTCAAGTTCCTTTCTTCTTCCACTTCTTCTTTCTTTGTTTTTCCATTATAAAATAATAACGCCAATATATTCTATATACTGTGATGTTATTATAAATATTTTAGAACCAAATTCAGTATTCTATCCATCCTTTCAATGACATGTCACCATACGTGAGTACGTACGGCCTACCGTCTCCACGTCGTGGTGTAATTGTTATTCAATACATTATTATTTGGATGGGTATGATAATAATGTGTAATTGATGTAAATAATAAATATAACATGATAATTATTATTTATATATTATATAACATCCAATTATATATTATTTTAATATCAAAATAATGATATTGTCACTTGTACGTACGTATGGACTACCCTCTCCATGAACACGATGAGATTCATTCCCCATAATGTCCATTCAAGAATAATTTTCATTTGATGGTTAGAAATAATGTTTAAAGACTTAATATCATTTTGGATATGAATAAGATACAACCTATCCATAACAGAAACAACTTACATAACAAATCATATAAAGTAAAACGAATCAGTTAACACCCGAAACAACAATAATACTAAGATATTATTAACAAAGCAATGTTAAAAGATCATATATGATATCATATTAATGTATATTATTCTTGTATAATTTCATAACAAGTATTTCACCATTATACAGGAGGTTAACCTACCCTTGACCAAGGAAAAGTACAAGGTAAGGTTTTATTTTACAATCTCTTCATTATCCAAGGTTGTTTATACGTAATTATCTACTGGGACCTCTTTATCATACACATCCATGTTTCTTAAAAATTTATTTGAAATTTTTTTTACTATTGAATAGACAATGGGTTAAAGTCATTTATACCCTTATTTGACCTTATACATTTTTGAAAAAAATATTTCCGTCGTTTTCCAAACAATGTACTTTTTGACCTTTTCGACAAATTTAAGGTAAGAATATTTTTTTTAACTTATATGGCAGGTGTGGCTATTTTCTGCCACTATAAAATCATCAAAGCATACCTTACAAGCTTATAAGAGTATTTTCAAAATAAAGGTTTTATTTTATAATTATGTAACTTTTAAATGATTTCAAAAAGGAGATATCTCTCTCAAATAGTTTTGATTTCATATATGTCAACATCCTTTGATGGATTTTAAGCTTATTTGAAGTTGATTTATTATGATACAAAACATCCATATTGTATTGAAGGTTTTGTGATATGTTTGACTATGGATGTGTTATTTTTATACCATTCATGTTTTATGGATAAATTGTTGACATTTCGTATGCTAGTTTCAGTACGAATGTTTATGTTATGTTTAAACATTTTCATATGAGGAATGCATTGGACTTAGTAAGTGACGGGTGGAGCCCGCTATAGCTCCTTGATGTATCGGTAGGTCTCATGAGACAAACTAGTGTCTTCGAACAAGGCCTTGACAAAATATTATTTGTAGTCTTGGCACAAGGCCTTGACTATGTGGTTATGATAGTATGGCATTATGCATTCCATTATTATGAGAGTGGTTATTGATATTGCATGTGATTATTCGACTAGTAGAATATCCATGTGAATAATTAAATGGAATTATTTCATTTTATTTATTCCATATTATGCTAAAGTTCAAGTTTAAAATTCTTTTGTATTAGTTATATATTGCCTTAAATTTTTATGTCGATTTATGAATGTTTTTGCAATATTGTTATCCTTACTGAGAATCTGAGATCACCCCTTTCTATGTTTTATTTTTTCTAGGATGTGATGAAGTAATTTATGACTGACCTGCAGGGATTGTCTAAGGGGATATGAGTGTGGACTACGGAGACTATGTTGTTGTAGTTTTCATTTTATGATGTAATGTAAGACTTGTGAATATATCTAGTGTTTTCAAGGCTACTAAACTAGTCGGTATTTCGAGATTTGATCTTTTGTAATCATGCAAATGTTATGTAATAATGCATTGACTCTGGGTAACTTAGGTCAGGGCATTACATAAATGAAAAAACCAGTTTTTAACTACTACTAAGTGGATTCACTATTCATCAAAAATTGAATTTTTTCAGAAAAATACCAAAAATTCAGCCTAAGCTATATTTGATATTTCGAATTCAAAAATAATTTCTATTTTACCAAATTCTAAACATATAAGTTTCATTAATTAATTTAAAAATAATTCTCGTTATCAAAAAAATAGTGTGTTTTTAAGAAACAATAACTATCAAAAGATTGATACTTGTTTATGTCCAATTTCAATGTGAAATTAATTCCAATAAACAACATTGGATTAAATGGTAAAAATATATTCTAATTAAACTTTAAAAGAAATTAAAAAGATAATATAACCATATAAATAAATTATATTAAAACACATTTTTGAATTAAAATACAGTATTTTCACTATTCATTAAAAATTGAATTTTATCAGAAAAATACCAAAAAATTACCCAAAGTAAATTTCGGTGTCCCGATTCTAAAGAAGAATTTTATTTGTTAAAATAGAATATAGAAAACTGACCAAAACTATATTTAAAGAGGGTTCACCATTAAAAGGAGGTAAATCGACCTTTTAATGTAAATTATGCTTAAAATTAGATTCATTCACATTTTAAGCCTCTAACTTTTATTGGATAAATGTAAATACATTTAACAAACATGTATAATTATATTGTAGTTAGTTTTGTTCAATCCCTCCAATACAACGGCTAAGAGTTAACTACCATTTAAAATAATAATATTATATTATTAGTGTGAAACGTAAGATTTCAAAGAAACCTGTTGTTGTGTATCACATACGCTATCGAACATATCAACCCCTTTAAAGTAAAATTAATATTTAATTAAAAAATAGTAACAAATATGAAAATGTCTTATTCTTTATTTACCGGGGATGTTACAGCCACAACAACACTGGATTTCCCAAACTGAAAACTACACTCATAACACTTAACACCATTGACACATTGAAAAGATCAGAATCTTAGTTCTTCAGTAGAAACGACTCCTCTGATACCACATTGTCATGACCCGTCCCCTAGGGCCCATGTCGTGACTACCCCTATCCCACCTTCTATAGGCTAGGGTTTGGCGACTATAACCAAAAAGGCGTATCCCTATAACGGGAAGGCATTAACTTTAAACTTGTACAATCACACAATCCAAGAACCCAACAAGAAGCATCCACGAAGTAAACTGCTATAGTAGAAAGTGTAATGAAAGTAAAGGGGGCTAGAATATAAGCCCAACTAAAAAATAAAAGTACAACTAAAAAGAGAAAAGTGATCCTAGATCATCCACCTAGGATCTTACCTGAAGGGTAGGTACATATTGTCTCCACAACACTCCATGTCATCCCATCTCCTCTTTATACCGCATGGTCCTGGCTCCCCCAAGCCTCAGCCCAACTGCTCATCGTCTACACAAGACACAATAAGGTGCGGGCGAAGCCCGCGAAGGGCTGTGTATAAAAATACTCAGTAGGGACCCCGAGACACTCGAAGGTCTCCCAGAGTTCCACCACGAAAATACCACAAAGAGAGACCTCAATCACAAAGCACAAAGCAGTCATCAACTCTACTTAGGTATATGCCCATACATATACCTAAGTTATCAAAATATACTCGTCTCTTACATGAGGAAACAAAAGGCCCCAATCTTTAATCCCTTTTCAAAATTTTATCCATGAGGGATGTATACCACAAAGGTAACACCATGAAGGTAACACCAAAAAGTTAAAGTACCACAAAGGTTACACCGCGAAGGTAACACCACAAAGGTAAAAGTACCACAAAGGTAACACCCCAAAGGTATCACCATGAAGGTAAAGTAACAAAAAGGTAAAACCATGAAGGTAACACCATGAAGGTAAAAGTACCAAAAAGGTAAAGACTCATCTCACACCCGGTATTTAACTTTAGTACAGAAGTACATATGATTAGTCATAAATCTAGATCATCTTGTTCTATAAAGAGGCTCTACTGTTGACCCACACAGGATCGGTATGCACTGACCCACACAGGATTTCTGTGCACTGACCCACACAAGATCTGACCCACACAGGATTGGTATGCACTGACCCAGACAGGATTTTTGAGGGCTGAACCACACAAGATCGATAGGTATTGAACCACACAGGATTTCTATTCATTATTCACGTCCCAACTAGCCAAGATATTCCCGCACTAAGTACGCTAAATTCTAGTAGGATCCTCTCCTCAATCCATTCGTCATATTTCAACCACCATTAAGTTCTACAAAGAAGTATCCCAAAGGACCGCCATGTTGTAAGGATTCCAACGCGATAGATGGCGCATCAACTGGATGCCCGGTCTGTGAGATATGGGCACTTTTCTAAAAAGGGCCAGGTTTCATAGAAGTCTGATCCAACCAAAGTCACACATAAAACTCTAAAAAACTCACTTAGAGTTTCTCAAAAGGACAGACTTGTCACTAGGGTCTGTATTCCACAGACGATGTGTCAATCGGACGCTCGGTCTATTAGTTACATCCATTTCTGTGAAACAGGGGGTGATCCCACCTCGGTCAGGCCTAGCTCATTGGGACCACTAGAATATGACAAAGGGAACGCTACCCAAAAGGGGTACCAATGTTACTATTGGTGTGTCAATCGTACATCTGGTTCGTTAGTTACGAGTATTTGTTTCGGGTACCGGTTGGGTCTGGGCCTGGTCTGACTTGGTCAGACCGACCTGACACAACGGGTCCCAGGGTCTACCTGACCCCACTCAGGTTCGTCCCACTAAGGGTTGGCCCGCTTCACTAGGTCCAGCCTGTAAGGGTCAGCCCGAATCAGTTCGTGGGCCCGGGTTGCGGTTGGCCTAGCCTTCCAGGTGGAGCCCGGCTCACCCGCGCTGGCCCGCTGGGCCACGGGTCTAGCCCGACCTGCTGGTGGGATTCAGCCCAAGCCGGATCAGCCCGGCATAAGGGGACCGTCTCCTTTGTTGGGACCACAGTTGTAGGGCTATTTCACCCAACCGGTGGGGTGCTGCCCCACTGTATTAACCGGTTGGTTGTTCGGCAGACTGAGTTCCGCCAACACGGTGCGGCACGGGCTGCACCGCACCCTCCTACCACGACCACTTCCACCGGCAGTCCCACGCGACCGGCTAGAACCGGCCGCCCTTGGTCATCGTGGCCCACCTTCGCGTGTTTTCTTCCACCGCCTACGTTCAGTTACCACTAGTCTCATCTGGACACTATTGGACGCCCTTGGCTGCTGTGGCGCACCGTCGTGTGCCACCTTCCACCGCACGTGGCTAGTTACCGCAGGTCTCTGTCAGCTGCCGCTGACATGGCACACTGGTAGTTTCTTCCTCGTCTCATCTAACTTGCTCTAGTGTCCATTATTTATGCTATATGAACCTACGACTCTTCTGTGCTGCCGCCGACACAGCGTGACCCGCTATTTTGTGTTGTCATTGATTTGGAAATTGTTCCCCAAAGTTCACATCAAGAACGAGGCGGCGGAGGGTTCGGGCCTCGTTCGTTTGTCTCGTGCCCTCCGCGTTAAAGAGATAGTAAGCAAGAGAGTATTTAATTCATCGAAGACAAATCCAAAATAAACCTTCTACCTCATGATCGTTGGAGGATGTCTATGTTTGAGGAAGAGTCAGTTCTTGTAGTTTAGTGGAGCTCATCACCCCCACTGGAACAAGTTCCATCCTCCAAGTGGTTGGCATCGCGGTACTTTTCCAGAGCTTCATCGCTTGGTGAATTCATGCCAATACTCCTCCCCAAGCTCCATATAAAACAGAAAGGGGGAGGGTGAGTAACTCATGTGGAATTAATGGGGTTCAATTAATTAAGGAACCTTACTAATTCCAATGGTGTTTTTAAAAATAATTTAGGAGTCAAGATATTTAATGTCTTGACACATTGTTGGTCCTGGCACTGCAACTTGTTTGTTGGAGGAAAATAAATAAAGGAAATAAAATAACTTTATTATTTTATTATTATTTTAAATGTCCAAAATCTAACTTTTTCTCCTGAACTTTTGCGGTCGAAGTGAAGCCTCCCTTAAGTGAATCTCGGTACTGTGGATTCAACGGTTCCCTCATATTTTTAATCCGAGCACTAGTTTAAAATTTAGAAAACGTCGCTCGCACGTTTATTGAATGTACCTTAAAAAATTACAATAAATTATTAACATTCACCCTTGACCTTGATCGGTCGAGGTTAGGTTGCACCTAAGGGGAACACGCCCCAACAAACTTAATGGTACTCTTATATTTTCAATCCGAGTTTCTGTTTAGAAGTTATGGATTTTAACAATATAATAATTTTTACTTAATTATTTTATTTACAGCCAAAAACTAACTTCCATAGTTGGACCATGTCGACCAATGTTAGTATCTTCCTAAAGAAATCATACCCTCATGATCTCAGCGGTGGTCTCAGATTTTTAATCTGAGTCACTATTCGTGATTTATAAGAATTTGAAAAATAAAAAAAAACTTTATTTAATTATTGTATTTACAGTTATAGCATTTTCAGGTTTTCTCACCGGAGGCCTGCACCGACTAAACATAAGTCGCAACTAGGGTAAACTTGCTATCTTGAACGCAACAGTGCCCTTGGAGTTCTGATCCAGGCACCTGTTTAAGTGTTATTCCACTTTTTTATGAAAATTTCTCACGTGCGCTAATTTAAGCTTAACAAAATTTCGATGGATCATTCTAGGCACTTCAGGCCTCGAAATCGTGTTTTGTCAGATTTCACAACCTTGAAATAATTCCAAATAATTTAAAAAAATTATATGGAATTTCAAGGTCTTTATAACACCTTAATGATCCTCTTGTAGAATCAGAAATATACTAAAAATGATCTAAAATGTTTTACACAGGTGGGGTTAGGTAAGAAATTTATTACGTCGATTTTTTATTTACCCACTTCAATTATTTTATTGTGAAATGATATTATCAAGTAAAGTTCCCCTCTAAACCATGAAATTAAAATATTTAATATTCAAAACAATATTCCATTTTATGTATGTTTTCATGTGCTTTTTAAGATTATTTAGTAAATTGTCAAAAAAATTCCAATCAACTATGAAATATTTTAGAATTCCTATAATAAATCCTCAATGTGATAATAAAATATATTCACCATACACCTATAAAGTATACATG
Source organism: Viscum album (assembly GCA_963277665.1). Classification (NCBI taxonomy): domain Eukaryota; kingdom Viridiplantae; phylum Streptophyta; class Magnoliopsida; order Santalales; family Viscaceae; genus Viscum; species Viscum album. The sequence continues at coordinate 1,069,803,234 of OY728127.1, read as the reverse complement.
GAGAACTATGTAGTTTAAATGGAACCCTCCTATAATAAAATGCGCTAAAGGGTAATGTAAGAGTGGTATTCACTTTTTCCTCTAGAGAAAAGGGAACTTGGTAATAATAAGAAAATCCATCCAGGAATAAATAATGAGTCATTACTACCAATATCTCTATCATTTGGTCAATTAAGGGGATAGAGAATTGATCTTCTGGAGTGACCTAATTTAACTTATTGTAGTCTATGAAAACTCTCCCACTATTCTATGTTATCATCTGTAGTAATTCATTCTTCTCATTCCTAAAATTAGTTAAGTTACTTTTCTTGGGAGATACATTAACTTGATCAGACCATTAGGATTCTGTAATGGGATAGATGATCTCAACGTCTAAGAGTATCTCAATTTCCTTCTTCACTAACTCTATCAAGGTGGTATTTATCCTCCTTTGGGAAACTTAATAGGTTTAACATATACCTCTAGATGAATTTTACAGTGGAATATTTTTTGTCTTATCCCTAGGATATCACAAAAATCTCCATCCTATTTCTTGTAAATTTCTTCTCAAAATTCAAATCAATGTAAATTTCATTTTAAAATATAGATTATTAACAATTATCCTAGGAGATTTATCTCCTTTCATGAGGTACACATATTTTAATAGAGGAAAAGTGACTTTAATTCAAAATATGGTAGTTGTTAAGAATGAGATTAAATTGTGGTATCATACACCAAAATGATTTAACAACATGTACATAATAAAAAATATAATCAACTTATTCATGAATTAAAATATCAACTTCATAAAAAAATTCATAATTTACCTCTTCTTAAATGATAAAAATATAATTTCTAGAATTATGGATAGCCTCATTGTTCATTAAATTTTCAATCAAAAAATATACTCCCAAGGAAATAAATTCATAAAAAATAACTTAATCTTAAAAGGGTTTATCTTATTAAAGGTGGTTAAGTAAAGAATTATTGGTTATTTGAAGGATTCTTCATGGGGTCAAAAATAATAATGTTTACAGTGTTGTATTCAAACTCCATGGTGATTTTTCCTTCAAGGAAATTGGTAATTTCCTCATTAATCTTCAAGAAAGGTCTCCACAAGATAATAGGTGAGTAGAATAGTGTTATTTCCTCTCCCATGTTCAGAATATATAAGTTTACCAGGGATAAAAACCATAGACTTTTATAATTATATCCTCCAACACTAATTCTTGGAATACAATGGATTAGTTTTCTTATTGTAACGCCACTATTATGGTTTTAATATATTTTACCTATAATGATTTATATATATATTGTGGCATAACATTTATTGAAGCAGAAATATTACACAATGTTTCACAGAAAGTCAATGATACAGTGGATCAGGGAATATAAAATGTCTCTAGATCATAACATTTGGTGGGTAACTACGGTGTGATCAAGGTTGAGGAAATTCTTCCAAAGTTGATCCATTCATTTACTTGAATAATCCTATTCATAAAGGAATGGTCCTTGAGAAAATTTTCATAGCTAGGAATCTGTTTGAGGGACATTGATTTCTACTTTAAAAAAAGTGTCTAACTTTATTTTACAAGTCTTTCTTCCTAAATCATGTAATATTGTATCATCATCGATGTGAATTTTTAAGGAAAAATATTTCTACCTTTTTTATCCTTAGAGTAATGTTTCTAGTTTCTTATTTCTTATGCATATTTATTATATTCCTTGTTCTTGTATTCTTCCTAAGTCTATTTTTACGGTATCTACAATGCATTTTTATAACTCTCATCATCATTCTATAGCATCCCTACTCTATTTACATGACTATCACGTCATTGCAAAGAAAAATAACATAATAGTTTTACATTTGATGATTGAAAGGTTTAGTATCTTGGGAAAGTTAGGATTATACATAACTTTCACAAAGTAAATCAAAAAAAATATTAAATTACTTCTTATTTATCCAATTACAAGATTTAAAATTATCCATATTATATATTTTCACCAAAGGATATACATCAAAGAAAGAGGTGAGTTAAAACCCATTAAGGGGAGGGATGACATAGCTGAAATAAGAGACATGAATCAGTAGTACATGGGTGAGCATAATCACCATAATAATTTCATAAACATGGGATAATCATCATAATAATGGGGAATACATTTGAAAATGTAATTGAATTTTTAAATTCATAAAAATGATACATCATGTCATTGTAGTCAAATATTACACATAGTTGTGAATAGAGTTAGCATCATGTTCACGGATAACATATGTGCATAATCATAACATCATCATTATAAACAAATATATAATCATTTTCATATATAACACACATAATCTCATGAGATGAATCACATTACCCAATGCATTGGGGTGATATATAATTTTTATCCCACACATCAGAACATAATATTCAAATAATCATACATGCCACATACAACATATAATAATCATATTCAAGAAATAACCCATGGAAAGGAATGGGTTTCATAGGAATTTAATGAATCATGCTTTCATGAATAAAATTTTTGGTTTCCCAAATTAATAAGGGAAAACATATTTGGTAAAAACATAATTATTTTTTAGCAATGAAGAAATAACTCAAGAGGAGTCACATATGTGTTTGGGAAAGAAAATTCATTTGGGAAATTCTTTATTTGGATTAAAAATCAAGGTGGAAACATGTATATACCTAAATGAAAGGTTATTAATGGTGAAAGGATATTTAAGAAAAATTATTGGAATATCCATATTGAAATTGAAGTGATATAGGGATTACCCTAAGAAAATGAGTCAAATTTAAGAATCCCCTTATCTTAAAGCCCACTTAATTTTTTCACTTTTCCCCCACCTGAATAATTTGCATAGGAATATTAAAACAGAGTTCCAGAAGTGAATTATGTTCATTTTCCACTATTTATCCACCATATTATTAGATTCTAATTTATAACACTTTTTTAAATGTGAATTTTTTTATATCTTGTTTTCATTAAAAAATTTTATCTTCATTCGATGTCACTATTTTTGTTCAAGATCATTTATAAATTAGTAGAGTTAATTTTTGAATATTAAAAAAATATTTATTCCTTTATATATCAAAAATAATAAATTTTTACCAACAATAGGTTTTTTAATAATAAAAAGGATTTCAAATGTCCTCCTTATAGATTATCTGACCGTTGATGAGACATTGTTGAAAGAGTGGGAAAGGGAAGATTGAAATTTATATATTTCATAATTATGATATTTCAAGTAGGTTAAATCATTAATATAATTTTAACATAATTCCAAATTAATTTTATATTTTTTAAGTAATTGGGAAAAAATAAAGAGAATAATAAAATGAGAGAAGAGTTTATAGAGACTTACTCTTTCTTTGGTGTAGCTTATCTTTAATGATTCTAAAACTCCCTTGATTTTTGATGTTTTGTTACTCTAGAACATAACTAGGTATTCTAAGGGAATATATAGGGATGATTTGGGTAGATATTTAGATTTGGAAAGTGCAGGAGAAGTGGTTTCCCAATGGGGGAGAGAGGTTATTAATACTTAATGAGAGGGGTATTTTTAGAATAAAATATTGAATAAAATACTTTATCTAAGGTAAACCTTGTAATAGTGATATTTTTTACATTATATACTATATTTTTATTAAATTACATGATTTTAGGACTTTTTTCACTTTATAATTCGAATTCATTAGTTTAATTAATAGGAAAGGTGGAAAAAAAATGAGAAAATGTAATTTTAATTAATTAATTTAAATTTTAGATTCTGGAAAGTAATTTCTATGTTTGGAAATTAAGTTTATTTTATATTATGAATCATTTATGAAATTAAATATATTTTGTATTAACCACAATTTCTAGATATGTTTTTTTCATTATTACATCACAAATGAACTAATTTAAGATACATCGGTTACGTGAGAAAGTATATTCTTACTATTCACCTAAAAATTGTAGTATTTTAGAAAAATACCAAAAATTATCCTTGGAAAATTTTGATGTGATTATTTCAAAAGTGATATAAATTTTAGACATATTTAATTTTAATTTCTAAAAAAAAATTATGATTTTTACAAAGTACATTAAAATAATATTTATTAAAAATGTTCATGTCTTTTCTTTGAGTTTTTAATCATGATATTTATTTTTAAGAATTATAATATATATATGTAATTATAATACTCATGATTAATAATATTTATATCATAATTTATTATTTTAAGGTTAAATTACTATTCCCAACTGTCAGGTTATTATTCCCAATGGTCATGTAACTATTCTAATAGTCACATTACTATTCCAACAATAAAATTACCTCCTATAAATAACACTTAAAATTTTCACTCAACATTCATTAAAATTCCTACCAAGGTTATATATTTTAATTTTCTAATATTTCAATTGGTTTGATAACAGTTTTTTCATTTCAATAATATTGGTCTTGGGGGCGTTGATTCTAACAGATAAAGCAATCCATATTTTCCCATTTAGATTTTCAGTTTTTTTATACCCTATTAATAATTATAATTTTAATGGGTTTAGTCATTTACTAAGGTAATGATTTTAATTAATGAATTAAATTTTTGTTTTTTTCTTATGTTCTATATGTGTATATATATTTATAATATAATATAACACATATTTATTTAAGAAAAAAATTACCATTTAAAAAGTTTGGGTTGTTACATTATTCCCCCATTTAGAAATTTCATCCCCAAGATTTCAACTCATATTCTTAGTTGAGAATAGGTGAGGGTACTTTTGTTTCATTATTTCCTCTGGTCCCCATGTCGCCTCTTCATACTTATGGTTCTACCAAAAAACTTTGACATGGTGAGTTGTCTTGTTTCATTGAAATTTGTCTCTACTGTCTAAGATCTTCATCTATTATTCCTCATCCGAGAGGTCATTTTACAATTGTACCACCTATAGATTCAGTTAATGTTAGGGTTCAGGTATGTAATTCCTTAGGATAGATATGTAGAACACATCCTAAACATGATCTATACTTAGTGTAGGTGCAAGATGATATGCCGCTACTCTTATACGATCAAGGATTTTAAAGGTTCCAATGTACATGGGGATAAGAATCACCTTTTTTATAAACTGAATGACTCTCCTCCATGGTGTTATTCAATGGAAAACTTTTTCTTCAATATCAAACTGCAGTTACCTTCGACGGTTTTCATCATATCACTTCTTTCAAATATAAGTAGGTTTTATATGTTCTTGGATGTCTTTAACCTTCTCAATCATCTCTTGAACAAGATTAAGTCCAAGTAGCTTTCATTCCCCAACTTCATACAAGCAATCCAAAGTTATACATCACTTCCCGTATAGGGATTCATATGGTTCCATCTCAATACTCAAGTGGAATCTATTATTATATGATAACACAACCAATGGTAGATAATGATTTGATCCTCCTTTAAATTCCATTTAGTATTCTATTTATACTTACATCACCATATGAATAGTTCTTTCATATTGGACATCACTTTGGGGGTGATAACACATACTAAAATAGAATTCAGTATTAAAATAATGATAAACATTTATGTATAATTTAGAGTTAATCCTTTGATCACAATTCAAAAGAATCAAAATTGGTACCCCAAGTAGCCTAACCACTTCCTTCAAATATATCTTAGAAAATTTTTCAATAAATAAATATTCCCATATAGCGATGAAGTAGGAAATCGTGGTGAGTTAATCCACCAATACCCATATCTCATTGTTTCTATTATATGTCTTTGAGAGAGAAGTGAAAAATTGCATGATGATGTTCTCCAATTTCCTCATGGGTATAGGAAATGGTTGAATTGATCACATGGTATTTTTTCAACCTTCTTCAACTTTTTAACATGAAAAGCACCTTGACATAAAATATGAAGTATCATTCTTCATGTTATCCCACTATAAGTTCTCTCAAAGAACATGGTATGTCTTGGTACTTCTTGGATGGATAGATAAATGTGAGACATGTTCATTATCCAATAGATCCTTATTTATCTCAGCTGATGAAGGAACACAAATCCTTGTTCCAAACCAAATCACATCATCATCATCATTGATATTTAATTGATGAATCATCCCTTCATTAGCCTTCTTTTGAAGCTCTAGATCAACCCTTTGTGCCTCCTGGATCTTCTCTTAGATAGATGGTTGGGAAATAATTTGGCGAGGGTATGATGTATTCCCTTCCATTATGATTTCCAGATCCATCCTTTATATATCCATGAAGATAAGGTATTTCCCAGTCCATATCATGGATAAAGTAGTAGGTTATTTTATGCTAAGAGCATCAACTACTTTGTTTGCATTTCCCTAATGGTAGTGCATAGAGGAATCATAGTACTTTATTAGAACTAATCATATTCATTGAAGCATGTTGAGTACTTATGTTTGAATATATAATTTAGACTCTTATGATGAGTATATATGTCACACTTCAAACCATGGAGGTATTTCTGCTATATTTTCAAGGAAAAGATCACAACTACTAACTCCAGATCAAGTTTTGGGTATTTTTTCAAATGGATATTAAACTTTTAGGGGGCATAAGTGATCAATTTCTCATTATGCATGAGTAAACAACCCTATCCCTTATTCAAATCATCATTTTATATCACAAAACATTCTCTACATGATGGTAGTGTGAGTGTTGGTGTTGTTATTTTCATCTTCCTGGGCTATTTAAATATTTCATCGTATCCTTTTTTCTAGACATACTTTACCCCTTTCTGTATTAACATAGTTAGCAAGAAATACAATTATGATAAAATTATCACAAAACATCGGTAATATCCTGAGAATCCAAGAAAGCTATATAATTACTTGACACTAGTGGGTCATGACCATTCCTCAACTGCTTTTGTCTTTGAGGGGTCTATATAAATTCCCACACATGGGATAATGTTCCCCAAGAATGTGACTTTCTGTATCCAAAAGTCACAATTTCTAAACTTATCTTACATTTTTTCCCTTCCTTAGGGTTTCCATCATAATCCCAAGATTCTCTTCAGGTTACTCCTTTATCTTTGAGTAAATAATAATATCATTGATAAATACTACCCCAAATTTTTTAAGATAGTTTCTAAAAAATATATTCATCAAATCTGTGAAGATTGCAGGGGAATTAGTAGGCTAAATGGAATCACTATGTGCTCATAGTTCCTATACCATGTACGAAAGGATATCTTATGAATACCTTCATTCCACACCTTCTGTTATTGATATCCATATGAAGATCCCCCATTGAGAATTAATGAGGTCCCTGTAGTTGATCGAATAATTTTTTAATTATTCGTAGAGGATACTTGTTCTTTATGGTGATCTAGTTGAGATCCTAGCAATTAATACATAACCCCATTGATACGTTATTATTCTTAACATAGAGCACTGAAGTACCCCAAATGATACACTAGGGTGCATGAACACTTTTTCCAAATTCTCTTACAACTGCATCTTCAACTCCATGAGTTCGAACAAGGCTATCCCATGGATGAATTTAGAGATATGAGTGCCTCTAGGTATAATTTTTATTAAGAAATCATCCTCATGGCCTAAGGGAATCCTGGATAATTATTCAAGATATATAAAATTTTATTCCCTCACATTGGGAATTTACTCCAAGTTGATGCCTTCCTTAAAATCAACCATTTGGGCAATTTATGCTTCTTCATAGTGTATCAACACCCATACTAGTGATGAATTTTCCAAATGTAATTCATGATCCTCCTCACATTTATAGAGGAGCATGGGATGGTTTATAATTTTAAAATATATTTCCTTTTCCAAATATTTGATGTGTTCTTTATGTAATGAGAGCCAATCCATGCCTAGTATAGCATCAAATTATACCAAGGGAAGTATTAAAATATTCACTAGAAGAATTTTCCCACATATGCTAACAGGAGAAGATTCCAACACTTGCTTTACAATAATCACTCGACTGGGCCTTTTTATAGATATATATTCTTCAAGGTATCGAGGATTTGATTCAATATTTCTAGTAAATTTATAGGATATAATGGAATTCATAATACCAGAATCAAATAAACTTTTTCCATTCTTAATTTAGTAGTAAGTGTACCTAGTAAGAATTAATTTTCAAACTCCAGTTAAATAGTAGTGATGGAATAATATTTCCCTTTATCCTATTCCTTTTTTGGTTGCAAATGTTGATTACCATCAATGATCCATGGTTTAGTGCACTATATTTCATAGTTACCTTTCTCTCTATAGTTGAATCATTGAACCATGGTTAGTGAACTATGAGGTTCCTTCCTTTCCTCTATCATGTTGGTCGGATTCTTCCTATCTCATTGATATTTATGTTCTTTGTGGCCTTATCACCCACGCTTAATGTAATTCCCCTTCCTTTTGAGGAAATTCCCATGATCTTTATTCCCACATTTTTGACATGTGGGTGTTTGGATCCTCTTTACACCTTTTTCATTTGACCCACCATCTTGAAACTCTATACTTCTCTTATAATATCCATAACTATGGGACAATTATCTATACTTCATCTATACTTTGAGAGCACATTGAAATACTTATTTATAACCCACAAAGTCTTGGATAACTAGAGCCTTTAAAATGTTTAGTTTTAAACCATTAAATAATCTACATATTTTTTATCATTATTGATAAAAAACCAAATGCGTATCATGAAGGCCTTATGAATTTTTCTTCATATGTAATGATATATTTTCCTTAATTTTTCCTCTTCTCTATGAATTCAATCTCCTTTTTTTCTTAAATATTTTGAGTAAAACACTTATTAAGAAATATTTTATTACACTTTTCCCACTCCATATCATCAATTTTATCCTTCATCATTGTGTTCTTAATAAATTCCCACAATTTATTGGATTCCCCATCTGAATGATAGATGGGTAGAGTCACATACTTCTTTACAAAATTGTGTAGAATAAAAAATGTCTTCTTCATTGAGTTAACCCACTTTTCCACAACAAGTGGATAAGAAGATCCACAATATATTGGTGTTCATTTCTGAATAAAATACTCAATAGCCAGTTTCTCCTTCCTCGAAAAAGTAGGATATATCCAATGGTTCAGGTTATTTTTCATAGCATCATATAGCTGATTGAGTATTTCTATGAAGTTTAAACTCCACATCACCTGACATTGGGGATGTCATTCGTACAATCATTTCATTATAACTTACATGGGTTTTTTTATGGGTTTCTCCTAGTTCCCAACATTTTCTATAATAGAGAGGGTTTGAGTAAAACTTTAGTAAAGAAATAATGAATAAACAATTTATTCTTTTGTTCAATTAACACTAGAAGAATATCTTAAGGTACCCCTATGTTTATCCTTCTTATAAAATGATTCTTATAGGATTTTTTTACCCATATATACTTATACTTATGGTTTTCACTAAAGTTTTCTAAAAATAATTCCTAAATTAACTAAACCATTCATATGATACCAACTATAGCATATCTAATCTTTCATATATGACTATCACATCATTTTTAGTGAAAATAACATAATAGTTATACATTGAAGGATCTAAAGGTTTAGTATTTTGGGAAAATTAGGATCATACATCATTTATAAATAATAAAATATAAAATTTATTAAAATCCTTCTTCTCTATCCAATTAAAATATTTCACATTACCCTTAGTACATGTAGACACCATAGGATATACATAGAAGAAAGGGGTGAGTTAAAATCCCAGTAAGAGGAAGGATAACATAACAAAAATAAGAGAAATGAATAAATAGTGCATGGGTTATAATAATCATAATAATCATGTCATAATAATGGTTTAATTATCATAATATTGAGGAAGCAATTTCAATAATTCATGTAATGTGGAAATTCATAAAAATAAAACATCATGTCATAGTGGTCAAATACCACACATAGATGTGAACTAATCTAGCATCAGGTTCACACATAATGTAAGTGCATAATCATAACATCATCATTTTGAAAAAATCTAGCATCATGTTCTTGAATAATTCATATCATATAATGAGATATATTACATTACTCTATGAAATTGATGTCTATTTAATTCTAAATCCACCTTCCATATCATAATATTCACATAATCAAGCAATACACATAGAATGTATAACAGTCATAGTCATAAAATAAACCATGTAAATGAATGAGTTTCATAAGGATTTGAAAAAGAATAATTTCATGAATAAAAATATTTAGTTCTAAAATTGACAAGGGAAAACATATTTGTTATAAAAATCATAATTATTTAGTGAAGAAGAAAACACTAAAGAGGATTCAATGACGTGTTTTGAAAATATATTCATTTTTATAAAATCATTGTATTTAGATTAAAAATCAAGGTGGAAAAATGTATATTCCCAAATGAAATAGTAATAATGGTGAATGGATATTTAGGAAAAATTAGTGTAATATCCATACTAAAATTTAAGTGAAAGAGGGATAACCCAAAGAAATGTAATTGTGTTTGAGAATCCCCTTACCTTAAATCATTCTTTATTTCGTCACTTTTTCACCTCTTGAATAATAAAAATAGGATTATTACAACGCAGTTTCATAAGTGAGTTATTTTAATTTATTCTACTATTTATCCTTTTTAATTTTTGGATTCAAATTTATAATACACTTTGATAAATGTGAACTGTTTTGACATCATGATTTCATTAAATTTTTCTATTTTTTTATGTTTCTATTTTTGTTTGAGATCATTTATATACTCGTGTAATTAATTATTAAATACTAGAAAACATATAATTATAACATTATATATCATAAATAAATTATTTTGACCAACCATAGGTTTAGAGATAATAAACGTATTAGCAATTTCCTTGTTGCATATTAACTAATCATTAATGGGATATTCTGCAAAGAGAGGGAAAGGGAAGTTCGAGATTTATATATGTAATTACTATGAAACCTAGAGTTGTATAACATAATTACTATAAATTTAATATATTTCCTAATTAATTTTATAATATTTGGTTTTTAAAGGAATTGGGAAAGCAAACAATAAGAAGAAAAAAGGGAATATTTGATATAAATGTACTCTTTACTTGGTGTAGATTATATCGTATAACACTAAAACTTCCTTCATGTTTGGAAATGATTTTCTCCAAAAAAATCCCTAGGTATTATAAGGATCTTGAGAGGGATGATCTGGTAATATATTTGGATTTTTCAAGTGAGGGATAAGTGGTTTACCATGGGGAAGGAGGTGGTTATTATACTTGAGGGGAGACAGATTTTTAGAATAAAATATTGAATAAAATACTATATCTAAGGTAAACCTTGTAATAATAAGTGGTTGGGAGTAAACTAACTACCTTAAGGGGATCTTGTCCTACTAGTGATACTGCTAAGTGGCTATAAGAGTTTCATAATATCTGCCAAGTATAATTTTTAATCCATAAAATAATTATTATTTTCAAATTATTTTAAAGATAAATCCATGTATTTTTAAAATAGGATTTTAGAAATATATTTTCAAAATGATAAGTAATTTTTTTAGGTTTTGAAAATTATTTTCTTATGAAATATTATAAAAAATATAGCTTATTATTTTTGAAATTTAGGTATAATATAATTTTTTTATTTGATATAGAATACTTTCAAAGGAATTTCATTTTATTTTTCACTGGTTTTAAAACCCCTTACTAGGTTATTTTCTTCTCATTCCATGTTTAAAAATATTTCTCAAAGGTTTAGTAGAAATTCGAAAGGTTATTATTTCATATATAGAGGTAGCGCCTATGAATAAACTTATTTAATAGAATAATGTTTTTATAACTTTGATTAATTTTTTGGTTTTTTCTAATTATCTAAAACCAGGATCATAAAAAATCCTTGGTTGTATAATGTACTATGTATTTTTCAATAACTTTTTAATGAAAAAATACACAGTATGTTTTTATTTCAGAATTTGGAAGTGTGGGGTTAGGATGTCACAGTTGGTATCAGATAAATGATCTAGAAAACATTGGATATTAGCAATTTTTATTTGAGAAAAAATTTAAGTGGTGTAATTTTATTTTCAACTTCTAGGTAGATTAATAACCTCAAGAATTTATAAGTTTAGTTGTTATACTTTTCCTAATTCTAAAGATGGAAATTAAAATTTTCCCTAGATATGCTGAATGAATTAAAAGAGAGAAATTAATTTAAGGGGGTAGAATGTAAAATCCTAATATTTTAAAAGGAACCACTATGTAACACCTCAAGCATCCATGGTACGCTTCTCTTTGAATAATAGAGCAGCGTGTGTTGTACGCAACCTCGAGTTCTAACACACCGTGACCGATCAAAGTAGCAGTTATGAATAGTAATACCCACTTTTTGAAATTATATAAATTTTATATTTCAAAATGGACTTCATTTTTTGTATTCGGATTATCGAAATTATCCTAAGTTGAATTTTTTGTAATTTTCTGAGAACTTCCAATTTTTTATGAATAGTAAAAAATACTTAAAAAAACTTTTTTAATCAAAATAATTTATAGTGATAAATTATAATATTGAGTGGTTTTAAATTATAATTAGAATATATTTTTACCATTTTATCCAATGGTGGTCATCAGAATTAATTTCACTTTGAAATTGGACATAAACAATTGTCAATCTTTTGATATATATTGTTTCATAAAAACACGCTATTTGTTGTGACAGCGGGAATTAATTATAAAATTAATTAATACAACTTATATGTTTGTAATTTTTTAAAATAGACATCATTTTTGAATTCAGAATATCAATTACATCTTAGGGTGAAATTTTGGTATTGTTCTGAAAAACTTCAATTTTTGATGAATAGTGAAACCACTATGTGGTAGTTAAAAAACTGGTTTTTCGTTTAAATGAAACATTGCCACTTCTGTGATTTTATTTTAAAAAATCTGACATACATTGTTGTCATTATGAAGTAAAATTTGGTTCAATGGGATTAAAATAATTTTTTGGTGAATAGTAACTTTTAAGTTTAATTAATCGCGATTAAAGTTAATTAGTGAATTTAAGGTAAAAATGATATTATAAAAATATGAAAATACCCTTACACTTGTCCTACCCTTATTGGATGGCTATGTCCGACCAATAAAATCTATGGGTCAACTTGGGGACCCCATGGAGCCACTTGGGTAATAAAATGACAATAATAACTTTTTATTTAAAGTAAAAATAAAATTGTCACAAACATGTGTTGTTTTACTAAAACAATTATTACATGGGGTTATATAAGTTAAATTTTCGACTATAAATATTCATTGGAAATATAAAAATATTTCCTACATCATTATATTTTTTATATAATTTTTGGACATTAAATAAATTTAAATTTGTATGACACCATGATGATGCAGCGATTACCTCATTAATTAACGATTTAAATAAAATGAAAAGATAATGTAAAATATAAGACTTACACTTGTAAAAAACTTATTGGATGAGTATATTGAGAACCCTTATCACCTTATCCTAGAAATATATAAGTTTTGGACCTTTAAAATCCGAAAATCATTATATAATAAAGTAACATTTCATGACTTTCCAAGAGTGCCCCTCCTCTCCTCTTATAAAAGGCCCACACCACTACCACCTTATTCACACCTTCCAAGCCATTTGGCTTGGCCAAACTCCACCAAACTACTCTCTCAACTTCCTTATCTTACTCCTAGAAGCCTCACTTTGGGAAGAAGTCTTCCCAAGTAAGCCTTTGGCTCAAATCAAAAAGAGTTACCCAATTTTAAGGTAATGTCTTCTCTTATGTTATTTTGTTTTATTTTGCTTCTACAACCCCTTAAAATCTTTTTATTACTTTATTTTGTAACAAAACTAGTATCTAAAATATACTAGGATGTTGTTATGATATGTATTTTATTTACACTTACACACACCTTCGTCTAATGGTTAAAGAACATACTGTTTCTGTGGGTGACGAAATACTGCCTCACGAAACGATGATTGTTCAATATTCTTTTAACACCTCTAATGGTGGAAATTAAGATGAAACTATTTCAATATATGATATAAATTATGTTTATATTTTCCTTATGCTTCTTTATTTCTCATTTATGGCATACCTTTATGATTTCCATTATGGGTAAACGCGATAATTTCATTTTAGGAAGTGCGGACTACCGCCCCCTCAAAGTGATTTGAATCGTTAATGCCATATGTGGGACGTATAAAGGATGGAGTAAATTATATTATATATGATATTATACTGGAATTATAATACACCTTTATATCATGATTATTTCAATCCATTAAATACGAAATAGAAATGAAAGTAGCGTTCATGCGTACGTACGGCTTACCGTCTCCATGAACGGTGCATTTCATTTCTTACCTATAAAATGTTACGTAATATTATGAATGAATGTATATACTGGATATATATGATATATATGATATCTACATAATGAATATAATTCTGGAGATAATGGATATTCTACCACATAAACAACTTGTAACTATAAGAAGTTTATTGTTGACTCAAGTACCAAAGATCGACAAAACGACCGTTATTAACTTAAATGACTACATAATTTTCGTAACATTGTAATAAGTGATATAAAAGGGATAATGAACATGAAAAAGGTTCTTAAGAAAGTATAGATTAACTCTAGTTTGTTATTTAGGAGATTAAAGAACAGTCAAGTCATGTCAGACACGAGGTAAGGGAACTTCTTAACCCAATTTCCATTCTTTGGGTTAATCTCCTACATTAAAATTATGTCATGATATTATTATGTCCGATCTTGTATTTGTACTTTATTTATGTGTACTTATAGTAAATACACATAATAGATCTATTTTATTTAAAAAATTATCTTGGTAAGGTACTTCGTCTCAAACTTCTTTCATTGAGGCATATTTTGTTTTAATACAAGACTTTCTTTTATATGGTGTATAAACCCCTTTGACTTTTACATTTATTCAAAAGGAATATTTTTTATACGAATCGTTTTACTAAATGAAAAAAGGGAATGTTTTTTCCTTACGTATGCGGTGAAAATGACTTCTCTACTGCTGTGACCATTATTTTAGTTTCAGCTTCCTCTACAAGACATCAATTTTTTTAAATGAAAAACAAATACCATGTTTTACTTTTATTTTATTTTGGTTTTGAAAATGGTATGTTACAAATTTTGTTTATGAGTCTTAATATATGAAAACCCAGTGAAAATTTATATGTATTTAACTCAAGAATAAAAATGTTTTCAGAAAACCCAACTCTCTAGTGTGGTAGATAGGAAGGGATTGGGTGTGGACCCATAATGGCCTATAATTAGTCGAGCAGTCTCAAAATTAGTTATTTTTTTTAAAATCATGCATAAAGTTTTTAGAAAAACACTAGATTATATTTGAGCAATTTTAAATGTAAGTATCTTCTAAAAATCGAACTGGTATTCTGATTCCACAATTAATTTCAAACGGTATTTTAAAAAATGGTATTCCTAAATGTTTATATAACATTTTTCAAATAAGGAATGCATTGGACTCAGTAAGTGACGGGTGGATCCATCTATAGCTCCTCGATTTATCGGCAGGTCTCATGAGACAAACTAGTGTCTTGGCACGAGGCCTTGAAAAAATCTTATTTGTAGTCTTGGCATGAGGCCTTGGCTACGTGGTTATGATAGTCTGAAATTATGCATTTCATCATTATGAAAGTGGTTATTGATATTGCATGTGATTATTAGACTAGTAGAATATCCATGTGAATAAGTAAATGGAATTATTTCATTTTATTTTTTCATATTATTCTGAAGTTCAGGTTTAAAAGGCTTTTGTTTTAGTTATACATTTCCTTAAATGTTAATGTTTATTTATGAAAGCTTCCGCTATATTGTTATCCTTACTGAGCATCTGAGATCACCCCATTCAATGTTTTAATTTTTCCAAGATGTGAAGAAGTATATTATGAATGACCTACATGGATAGTATGAGGGGATATGAAGACAAGATGTTGTTGTAGTTTTGTTTTACTTTATGATGTAATGTAAGACTTATGAATGTATCTAGTGTTTCCAAGGATACTAAACTAATCGGTCTTTCGAGACATGATCTTTTGTGATCATGCCAATGTTACTCAACAATGCACCGACTCTGGGTAACTGGGGTCGGGGCATTACAGTTGGAATCAGAGGCAGTTTAATACTAACCTTGGAAGCTAGATTTAGATAAAATCTGATTAGAGCACATAGCCATAAGATAGAATTTGAGGATTAGTATAGAATAACTTCCTATAATTTTGGTATTATAGATATTTTGTGAATTTTCCAAGCAATAGATCCCTGTTTCGATACGAGCAGGTAGATACAGCTCTGGTACAGATGTACCTAGGGGTAAAACCCGAAAACACCGCTTTGAGCTAGACTTGAACGGGAACTGGTGCATGACAATGGGCCTTGTTGCACTCTTGGTTACGACACTCCCGGGGGATATGCTTAGGATAATTCTCATTTTTTTACAAACCATTATGAAGGGTTTATGAGTATATACTTCCTCAAAGAAAACATTTTTTATTATTATGGATTATATCTATAAACCGTTCAATTTACATTAAGTATTTTACAAGTTTGTAATTATTCATTGCAATTCATAAACTAATCTAGTTTATGCCATTATTTAGAAATGGAACTTAATGGGAGGAATTGAAACCATATAAATGCACGCACTCCATGTAGGGATTGTCCTCCTGCTCAAGATAATTATAATGGAGCTAGAGATACAACTGGTGCTGATCAACTTATCACCATACTGGGATAACTCACTCAGGTTATGAATAATAACCTTACTCGTATGGAGCACCCTAATCCGCAACGTGGAGGATCAATGTTAGACCGCTTCATGAGGCAAAAAACTCCTACATTCAATGGGAGTACTAATACATCAGTAGCTGAGTAGTGGATAAATTCCCTAGAGAAAATATTTCAGGCTTTAGGGAGTAGTGAAAGGGAAAAAGTAGTCATGGCATCTTACCACCTCACTAGAGATGCTGATCAATGGTGGTCATTGATTCAAAATACAAAGGAAGATGATGAAGTATCGAATATGGAATAGAGGGAGTTCAAAGATCTTTTCATGAAAAATACTTTCCACGTGACCATCGAGAAGATATGGAAAGGAAATTTCTAAGTCTGAGGAAGAAGGAGGATGAGAATGTCGCAAAGTATGAGGCTAACTTTACAATGTTAGCGAGGCATGCTGCTGATAATATACGCAACCCAGGAAGTAATATTGATCGTTTCTTTGATGGGTTAATACCATTTCTCCATCGAGCCTTAGTCACACAATCTTTCTCATCATATGAAGATATTGTCTCATGTGCTATCAAGATAGAAAAGGAATTCTCAAAATCTTATGACAATAAAGTAAAGTAAGAGAAGAAGAGAACCGTGGAACAAGATATAGATAAAGGGAAAAAGGGAAAGAAGGATTTTCCATTATGCGATAATTGTGGGAAGAATCACCCCGGTACTTGCCTAAAACAAGTGGGAGTTTTTTATAAATGTGGAGAAAAAGGTCACTAGTCTCGTGATTGCAAGGGAAAGAAAGAGGCTATCAATGTTGAATGCTACAATTGTAGGGAAATGGGTCATTATGAAAATGAATGTCCTAAGCGTCAGAGAAACATACCTCAGAAAAGGCCAAGGGATCAAGGAAAATCTTATGCTGTTACTACAGTTGAAGTGGAATAATTAATGTATTTGTGCTTTTGGACTCAAAGATTATATTATGGTTATAAGAATAATGTGATATATATAAGGATTGTACTTCAGTACTTGTTGTTATCATTAAGGTTTTAATATGATGAAGGTAATCATATTTTTAGTATGTGAGAATAAGAGAAACTTTACTTTTTTGGGGGAATCTAATGTTAAAATGGATTTTAGAATTTAGAGACCTTTTAGAGAAAGTCTGGACGGAGGTATTTTGGATAACTATAAAGGTTGAAATGGATTAAGTTGAACTTTGGATAGTATTGTTTAAGGTTAAAACATTTATGAAGATTATTTTTGGAATATTATAATACTATAGTTTTAGGAAAAGGACAACCTGCAGGTTGGGGGATAACCCGTCACGTCGGAAAAAGCTGTAGGAATAGAACCCACAACCATAGTGCGACGTGCCTTTATTACCTACCACTAAGTCCCTGGTTATTACAAAAAAGTGTTCCTAATCTAAATGTTATGTGATACAATTAGGATGAATAGAATATTTTTGAGTTCTATTACCTTTTGGAGTGAAAGATGGGTTTGTGTTAAAAATTTATTAATGAATGAAAGTCTACATTACAAGTAAGTTTATTTCCTTACGTTCTTAGTAAATCTCCTAAATAAATTCCTCAACTTTATGAAAGGTAACTTAAAACAAAAATGTTGTCAGTTAACTTTTCTAATTGGGGAATCAATGACTGTTTAAACAATCACAAGTTTCTGATTTTTTTGTAGTTAACTTTCTCCTAATCCTGTTTTATACAACTCTCCATCAGACCTTGATGGTTTTTTTCCTCCATATCCATATTTTTATAGAATCCTAGTATGGGCTATCTCAGGTGACCTTTGTACTTCTCTTTCTTTCTTTTAAAGTTATATTTTTATTAAACTTATTTCTGATGTGGGTTTTCCACAAAGGTATTTTCTATTTTCAACCTTTTATATTCAAAGAAAAATTTCAAATTTCGAGGCCGCAATTTTTTGAAGGAGGGGAGAATGTAACACCCCAAGCTTCCATGGTACGCTTCTCTTTGAATAATAGAGCAGCGTGTGTTGTACGCAACCACGAGTTCTAACAAACCGTGACCGATCAAAGTAGCAGTTATGAATAGTAATACCCACTTTTTGAAATTATATAAATTTTATATTTCAAAATGGACTTCATTTTTTGTATTCGGAATATCGAAATTATCCTAAGTTGAATTTTTTGTAATTTTCTGAGAACTTCCAATTTTTTATGAATAGTGAAAAATACTTAAAAAAAACTTTTTTAATCATAATAATTTATCGTGATAAATTATACTATTGAGTGGTTTTAATGTATAATTATAATATATTTTTACCATTTTATCCAATGGTTGTCATTAGAATTAATTTCACTTTGAAATTGGACATAAACAATTGTCAATCTTTTGATATATATTGTTTTTAAAAACACGCTATTTATTTTGACAGTGGGAATTAATTATAAAATTAATTAATGAATATTATATGTTTTTAATTTTTTAAAATAGACATCAGTTTTGAATTCAGAATATCAATTATAGCTAAGGGTGAAATTTTGGTATTGTTCTGAAAAACTTCAATTTTTGATGAATAGTGAAACCACTAAGTGGTAGTTAAAAACTAATTTTTCGTTTAAATGAAACATTACCACTTATGTGATTTGATTTTCAAAAATCCGACATAAATGGTTGTCATTAGGAATTAAAATTTGGTTCAATGGGATTAAAATATTTTTTTTGTGAATAGTAACTTTTAAGTTTAATTAATCACGATTAAAGGTAATTAGTGAAATTGAAGGTAAAAATGATATTATAAAAATATTAAAATACCCTTACACTTTTCCTACCCTTATTGGATGACTCGTGGACGACCAAGACAATCCATGGGTCAACTTGGGGACCCCATGGAGCCACTTGGGTAAGAAAATGACATTAATAACTTTTTATTTAGAGTAAAAATAAAATTGTCACAAACATGTGTTGTTTTACTAAAACAATTATTACATGGGGTTATATAAGTTAAATGTTTGACTATAAATATTCATTGGAAAGATAAAACGATTTCCTACTTCATGATATTTTTTATATAATTTTTATACATTAAATAAATTTAAATTTTTATGACATCATGATGATGTAGCGATTACCTCATTAATTAACGATTTAAATAAAATGATAAGATAATGTAAAATATAAGACTTAAACTTTTCAAAAACCTATTTTATGAGTATATTTAGAACCATTATCACCTTATCCTAGAAATATATAAGTTTGGGACCTTTAAAATCCGAAAATCATTATATAATAAAGTAACATTTCATGACTTTCCAAGAGTGCCCCTCCTCTCCTCTTATAAAAGTCCCCCACCACTACCACCTTATTCACACCTTCCAAGCCATTTGTCTTGGCCAACCTCTTCCCAAATACTCTCTAAAATTCCCTATCTTACTCCTAGAAGCCTCAATTTGGGCAGAAGTCTTCCCAAGGAAGCTTTTGGCTCAAATAAAAAAGAGTTACCCGATTTTAAGGTAATGTCTTCTCTTATGTTCTTTTGTTTTATTTTGCTTCTCCAACCCTTTAAAATATTTTTATTACTTTCTTTTGTAAAAACATCAGTATCTACAATATACTATGATGTTTTTATGATACATATTTGATTTACACTTACACAAACCTTCGTCTAATGGTTAAAGAATATACTGTTTTTGTGGTTGGCGAAATACTGCCTCACGAAACAATGATTGTTCAATTTTCTTTTAACACCTCTAATGGTGGCCATTAAGATGAAACTATTTAAATATATGATATAAATTATTTTTATGTTTTCCTTATTCTTATGTATTTCTCATTTATGGCATACCTTTATGATTTCCATTATGGGTAAACGCGATAATTTCATTTTACGAAGTGCGGACTACCACCCCCTCAAAGTGATTTCAATCGTTAATGCCATATGTGGGACATATAAATGATGGAGTAAATGATATTATATATGATATTATACTGGAATTATAATACACCTTTATATAATTATGAATTCATTCCATTAAATACAAAATAGAAATGAAATTAGCATTCATGCGTACGTACGGCTTAATGTCTCCATGAACAGTCACTACAACAAAAACCGTTTTTAGCGGCGGTTTTGTGGCGGCGGTTCACAAAACCGCCGCTAAACGTTTTCGCCGAAAGGTTTCGCGGCAGTTTTTAATAAACCGCCGCTAAAACCGAAAATCATTTCACAATCCCGACCCTTCTTCCCCCCACCCCGATTGTTCCCCAAACCCTCACGCCCTCCCTTCTTCCTCTAACCCCCCGGTGACCCGCACACCTCCGGCGACCCTCGACCTCCGGCGACCCGCGACCTACGGCGACCCGTGACCTCCGGCGACCCGCGACCTCCTACTCGATCAAGCATCACAACTCTCCCTAGTAAACCCATTTTCATTCTTCTTTTTTTTCCTTCAATTAGTTTGTTTTTTTATTATTAATGATAATTTTTGGTAGGATAGGGGAATTATAACCCTTACGGTGTGATCTATCGGTTTTCTTTTTTATCACACCCTAGATTTATGGTAGGATTCTCATGAAATTGACATTTTTAATTTGAAAATCATTAAATATGTGTTTTTATCACCATCTTTTATTTATATAATTTAATTTCAATCTTTGTATGTAATTAATTTCATTCGAAAACGTTGGTCTAATCTTGTTTTATGATATTTGACATTGTTTTGTGAAATATCGTACACATAATGTCGGTCCTATTGTGCTTGGATTTATAATATTACTTTCATCTATTTCTTGTTTTTATACTTTTTTCTAGGTGTTAATTATTATTGTGCACCATTTGGTTAATTCATTGGGTTTGAAAAATCGGTGGTTTAGGCCTTGTTTTATGAAAATTGTATTATCCGATTATAGTTGTACATGCTGGTTTTTTAGTTAAATGTTTCATTTGTTTCTCACCAGATTTTGGATTTTTAGAACCATATTTAGAATTTTTAATAAGTTCCTGGAATGTAAATTGGTGTTTTTTAACATTTTGAGATTCAACTGAAACTGTTTGCTAAGAATTTATTCCCTAGTCTTTAGAATGGTTCCCAATTGTATTTTATAGGAAAATTATATAGGTATACCTATTATCATATTCCTTTTTAATTATTTATATGACTGAAATTTATAGGATTCCAAATTTCATAAACTAGGGAGGTAGAATGTAATGGTTTAAAGGAATTTTTGAATATCCTTGAGTATCACATCTCTTATTCAATGGTGATATGTTCATATTTTCATTTAATATAAAATATATATTGAATATTTCAAAAAATTAGATTATAATTATATTTCAGATACAGGAAAAGGGATAATGAATTTTAAATCAACATCATAGATTCCATGAATGTTTCTCAAAGTCATGTTACTCCTATTGAAGGAATAATTGATTTAAATATAATAGATTATCCACTCACATATCTCAGTATACCTCTTATTTATGAATATTTTCAAATTAATAATTTCAATTAAATAACTGATGAAATTTTATTAATAATACCAAAATAAGAAACTCTATAACATTCATATGAGGGAAATATTAGCTTGAATCTCAATGTGTTAACTATAGTTTCCATTAATCTTCATTGACGAACTATGATCCAAATAGAGAACAAAATTTTATTCAAAATATTTTATCTAAATTCTTTTTGGACTTAAATGAAAATAATATTCCTTATTTGAAATGGTCAAGGAAAATTTCATTGCATACTGTTGAAGGAATATTATATATCAAGGGTCTTTATAAAGCCGTATAATCCCATAGAACAAAATTATAATTGAAATATTTATATATCCAAGACTACTAGGATTATTTTTGGATGTAAAATCATATTCAAACAAATGATATATGGCTTGATTGAAATTACTGTTTTGGGTATGATTGGTGGATATCACTCACAAGAATCTCAACTGACAGCCTCTTCCCTTTCACATGAATATGTGAAATATACTCTGTCCTATAAGAAAATGGTGAAGTAGTATATACCATCTTTGAGATACAATCTAAAGGGTTGTGGACTATTATCTCATGTAACATTATCCCCACCAGATAGTCCACTACCACAATGGTATAAAAAACCATTTTTTCAAGTTCCTGAGCCACCCAAAGTATAAGAATGTGGAAATGAAGAGTTAAACTGCACTTCTGAGTGGAGAATATGATATGAAACTATAACCACTGATCAGTTTTCTGATATATTAAGTATGATCACTACTTCCAACATCATAATTCTGGGGTCACTCATTCATGATAGGGTTTTTTTTCAAACCATTTGGGATACACATTTCTGCCTCTTGAACCTTATTTTGAATTATATAATATCAAAGAGCATTGGGATGACATTTTCCATTAACATTACATGGTTTATTTAGCAGGGCTTCTCGTGTCGTATCCACCCACATCAATAAGATACCACCAGTACCATCAACAATGATTTCTTCAGAACATTTTTCTAATCCATATAATTATTAAGGAAGTGTCCCCACCAGTACAGATTTGCATCGTAGGGAATTATGTTTCTCTCCACTTCAATCCCATCCTATGATAGCCAAATCTGTCCAATGAAGTCAATAATGTGCCTCTGTGCATAGTCACCTTGAATATAGATGAGATTGTTACAGTTAGGGAGTGATAAACTAAATTAAATTCTAAGTAAGAGGACCCACCCTTTTCGGTAGCACAACATCTACTGGACACCCCAAGTGTTGACACCCACCATCAAAGAAAGACGCATGGCCTTTCAGATTCCTCTAAGTAATTACCCTTACACCAAGACCCCAACCAGGGTAAAGGACCAACCAGGACTGCTAATCCCTATGACCCGTCTAGTTCAATGTAGAATATAGTTGATCCTGGTATGACTTCTATGTTTTAGAATCTTTCCGAATAGAAGATTCCCATTAATGAGCTCCATGCTAATTAGTTTCTACAATATGGAGATATATGATATAATCTTGTCCTATATCCACTAGAAAATTAGGGGAATCCAAAATTCATTAAGAAAATAATTCCCTTTAATCTGGAAAATCAATTTCCTCTCAATTCTGTAAATTTAGGAGCCTATGACAAGTGATCACACTATTTATTGCATAATCCACCAAAATTAAATGAGAATCTTCCTTGATTGTTATGGATTGATATTCTTATGCACTTATTTTGTTTGATTAGCACAACTGATTCTCTCTTAATGGTTACATATCTTCTAATATATTCTCTATTCTCTTTAAATATGTCCTCTATTTCTCAAATGTCTTCTTATGTGGTATACTGGAGAGACCTTATTTCCTAGAACCATAATGTCAATCATCGATCAGTTGGGAGGACCTCATACGTGACACTAACAGAATTGGAATTATTACAGGCACATAGATATGTGCTGCTGAATAGTGAAATTGCAGATCCATTTATTGAAGAGTTGAGGATACAAACAAAGAGACGAATGAGAGGCCGAACACGAAATGAAAAATATATAACGAAATATGTGAATAAAGAGCTGGTATAATAGTTTGCACGACGTGTATGTTTATAAATATTGCAATAAATACGAATATTAGTTTGACACATACAATTTGCAAATCTATTATTTTTTTTTCAGATCATGAATACTGATACTCGAGCGGACTTGTCAGAAGATTTGAATTTTCTTGCTAGAGGTCCTATAAAACAAGTTAGAAAGTTCGGCGCTTATAATGTGAATGGTTTTAGATTTCGTACAGTCGATCGAGAAGTGGGTTTGAAAACACAGAATAGTGGTATATTTACATTTTCTGAAGTGGAATACTATGGAAAGCTGCATGATATTATTGAATTAAACTACCACGGGCATTTTTCTGTTGTTTTATTCAAATGAAAATGGGTCGATATTATCAGAGGTGTTAAAAGAGATTCCTTGCAATTTACTTCTGTAAACTTCTCTCGCTTGATGGATGTTGGTGATCGTGAACTGCATGATCCATATATCTTAGCATCGCAGGAAAAAATGGTATATTATGTGAATGATGTTGTGGATGAAGGGTGGCGTGTAGTTACTCACGTAATACAAAGAGATTTGTATGATATGGGTGATGAAGTGGAAGATTTGACCTCTACAATTGAATTTCATCAACAACAGGAAGCAGAATTATTTGTCCATCATGATATTGAAAATATTAGTCTAGCAAGGATGAATGAAGTGGATGAAGAAATGGATCAGGAAACCGGCATGATTGAAGGGGAAAATGATTGTATGTACAATTATTTATTTATTCAGCAACCACTTGTTTCATTTCTGTAGTCATTCATTATCATTGTTATATATATTTTGTTTGTTAGTACTGGGCATATATTATCATTTTTAATTTTTTTCTGCATAAATTTTTTGAAATATATATTCTGAACATAATTGTATTTGATTAAATGACTGGAATGCCATTGAAGAAGCGGTACACCATTCCTTCTACTTCTGCGACAGATGACGATACGTTTGTCCCCATAACATCTGAGGCAGCAGCTGCCTACATCCCTGCATCATCTCCCCCTGCACCATCTCTAACACCATCAGTGGATGCCTCATTAGAGGATGAGTCATCGCCTCCCCCTACAAGAGCCTCAGTAGTGGGGCAGCGACACGCCCCTTCCAGTTCATCACAGACATTCTGGAGGGTCACAGTCATAGGTACAAATTTTAATTAAATAAATTTATTGCATTTTGTTTATAGTAATTTTTTGCTCATTGCAGATGAAAACAATGCAACCGTGGAAAAACACATAAAAAGTTCTGATGTTTGGAACATGCATGGAGAGAAGATAGTGGTGCCATTTGATTCTTATGGGGTCCCAACGGATGACGCCGCAGGTTTACTTGGTCAGATTATAGGTCAACTGGCAGCGGAGCCCATTTCCCTGCCTATTTCATATAATGATTGGAGGCATATGCCTCCAAACTGGAAAAATGAAGTTTATGATTCTCAGATAAAGGTAATTTTATTACTTTATGGTTTAATTGAATGTCATGTTACTAATATATTCAAAATGAATTTCTGTATACAGATGTTCTTCCACTTTACCGTTGCTGATGTGATAGCACGGAAGTGGACATTGAAAAATCTTGGAAAAAAATGGAAAGATTTCAAATGGAGGTTGTGGTGTGATGTCAACGATACTTCGTTGAACTTGCAGCAGATGTATGAAAAGCTACCCAGTGGGGTACCGAAAGAACAGTGGAAGGTTTTTGTCGATAGACATCGTGATGAGAAGCTGATGGTATTGAAATATATATTATTATATTATCCTCATTTTACATTTATACATGTACATGAAGAGGAGATAGACATTGAATACAATACTGTTAAATTGAATTTTATTTATTTCAGGATCTCTCAAGACAGAATGCTTCAAACCGGGCAAAGCCGGTCATCCCACACACTACGGGTTCAAAAAGCTTTTCAAGAAGCCGAATTTCATTGGTAATCTTTTAATTAGTTTAAATATTTATAAGATAATATTATCTATTTAACATATTTAATTGTTGATTTATCTTTGTTTAATGCAGTCACAGAGTTTAGGGCATGACGCATCCCGAACAGAACTGTGGCTGGATGTTCATAAAAAAACAGATGGAAGTTTTGTTAATGAACCTGCCAGAGAAGTTGGGGTATGAAGTCAATTATTTATTATAATAACTTATTATCAGTTTTTACTGTGTTAATATATATTGATATTTGATTTATAGGTAAAAATTAAAGAAATATGGGATGCCAATCCTGGGCAATCCTACACAGTCTCCCAAGATGACCCGGTTGGTAAAGTCCTTGGGAAGGAGCATCCTGGTAGAGTGCGCGGGATGGGTTTGGGACCTGTACCATCTGAGGTCTTTCGCATTCCATCAGGGATTTTAGCTACATCTACTCCTACTTATAGTCATTTCATACCTGAAGATGCTCAGAGGGAGATGTCTTCTCTACGAAACATAGTTCACCAGCAGGGGGATCAAATATCTGGTTTGCAGAAAGAGTTGCTTGAAATACGTCAGTATATGAGCAGATATGCCCCCGGTGGTAGTGCATCGGGTAGTGGTGAGCAGGTAAATCACAAAAAAATCAAAATCATTTAGTTTGAAAACTTTTATTGGTTTTAAGTTTTATTATAAATATGCAACAATATTTAATTTTCAATATAATGTTCTTACAGGTGGCAGCAGGTGGTGGAGATGAAGTTGGAGAGGGTGACGATGCAGCATCAGATGATGAGTAGTAGTATTATTGATGTGTTGAACAAGTATGATAACGGTTGGTTTGTATATGTAACATTTATGGCACATAGTTGATGATCTTATTTTATCCCAAACTTATCGTCGAACTCAAAGGTGATGTTTAAAGGGTAATGATTATAGTGGGATGGATCTAGGTTCCACCCTTGTTCATGCTGGGGAACAATATATTAAATGGTTAAGTGATGGAATGACTAAGAAATTTCATTGAAAGTCAGGTATGGGCTTATGTGAATGTGCTTGTGGTAAACACGGGATTTCATAGAGGAAGGAATTGTGGTTCAGGTTGTGATATGTGAGTCATCTAAGTTGAGTATCTTGGGAATGGTTAGCTGAAAGTGGATTGAATTATTATACTTCTTATTAGATGTATATAGGTGAAAGTATCCATTTAAATCATGTCACTAGGCTAATGTGGGTGTCATGAAAGGGTCGAAAATGTCTTCTGAGAAAGATTGCATGACTAGTTTCAGTTAGGCTGATTGGCATTTGACTGTTTCTTTATAGTAAGGTCCCTATTATGGCCTCATAAGTATTTAGGATTTCCCAATTAGAGGAAAAATTCCAATATTATCATTGGAAATCTTTGGATATTCTTTATAGGAAATTACAATGGTGGAGAATACTATGGTTCATAATTTTCTGTTAATGTTAAAACCTATGGTGGGGAGCACGATCGGTTGGATTCTTAAAGGGATGACGATGTGATCATTTATCTATATTCTGGTTTGATTTATTTTTTAGGGAAATGGTGTAGTACAACCAAAATTATTTTTTTTTCCAGTTCAGCATTTAGCGGCGGTTAAAACCGCCACTAAATGCCTTGCTGGGCAGCATTTAGCGGTGGTTAAAACCGCCTCTAGATATATTACATTTATATTTAGCGGCGGTTTTTACCGCCGCAAAATAGGCGCATCAAACGGCAGAATTTTGAGGCGGTTAAAACCGCCGCGCATAAAAAGGTGTGGCATACCCATAAAACCGCCGCTAAATGGAGAGAAACCACCGGGAAATGAGGCATCTGCGACACATATTTTAAACCACCGTGAAATAGAAAAAACCGCCGCTAAAAGATTGGCGACGCCAAGTTTAGCGGCGGTTTACAAAAACCGCCGCCAACCCATTTAGTGGCGGTTTAAACCGCCGCTAAGGGCTACTTTTGTTGTAGTGGGTGCATTTCATTTCTTACCTATAAAATGTTACGTAATATTATTAATGAATGTATATACTGGATATATATGATATATATGATATCTAAATCATGAATATAATTCTGTAGATAATGGATATTCTACCACATAAACAACTTGTAACTATAAGAAGTTTATTGTTGACTTAAGTACCAAAGATCGACAAAACGACCGTTATTAACTAAAATGACTACATAATTTTCATAACATTATAATAAGTGATATAAAAGGGGTAATGAACTTGAAAAAGGTTCTTATGAAAGTAGAGATTAACTCTAGTTTATTATTCAGGAGATTAAATAACGGTCGAGTCAAGTCAGACACGAGGTAAGAGAACTTCTTAACCCAATTTCCATTATTTGGGTTAATCTCCTAATTTCAAATTATGTCATTATATTATTATTTCCTATCTTGTATTTGTACTTTATTTATGTGTACTTATAGTGAATACACATAATAGATCTATTTTATTTTAAAAATGATCTTGGTAAGGGACTTCGTCTCAAACTTCTTTCATTGAGGCATATTTTGTTTTAATACAATACTTTCTTTTATATGGTGTATAAACCCCTTTGACTTTCACGTTTATTCAAAAGGAATATTTTTTATACAAATTGTTTTACTAAATGACTAAAGGGAATGTTTTTTCCTTACGTATGCAACGATAACGACTTCTCCACTGCCATGACCATTATTTGAGTTTCGGCTTCCTCTACAAGCCATAACTTTTTTTAAATGAAAAACAAATACCATGTTTTAATTTTATTTTATTTTGGTTTTGAAAATGGTATGTATCAAACATTGTTTGTGAGTCTTAATATATGAAAACCCAGTGCAAATGTATATGTATTTAACGCAAGCTTAAAAATGTTTTCATAAAACCCAACTCTCGGGTGTGGTAGACAGGAAGGGATTGGGCATGGACCCATCATGGCATGTAATTAGTCGAGCAGTCTCAGAATTAGTTATTTTGTTTTCAAAAGCATGCATAATGTTTTCAGAAAAACACTGGAGTATATTTGATCAATTTTAAATGTAAGTATATTCTAATAATCAAACTGGTATTCTGATGCCACAATTAATTTCAAATGGTATTTTAAAAAATGGTATTCTTAAATGTTTATATACCATTTTTCATATAAGGAATGCATTTGACTTAGTAAGTGATGGGTGGAGCCCGCTATAGCTTCTCGATGCATCGGCAGGTCTCATGAGACAAACTAGTGTCTTGGCACGAGGCCTTGACAAAATCTTATTTGTAGTCTTGGCACGAGGCCTTGGCTACGTGGTTATGATAGTCTGGCATTATGCATTCCATCATTATGAAAGTGGTTATTGATATTGCATGTGATTATTCGACTAGTTTAATATCCATGTGAATAAGTAAATGGCATTATTTCATTTTATTTTGTCACATTATGCTAAATTTCAAGTTTAAATGGCTTTTGTTTTAGTTATACATTGCCTTAAATGTTAATGTTTATTTATGAAAGCTCCCGCTATATTGTTATCCTTACTGAGAATTTGAGCTCACCCCTTTCAATGTTTCAATTTTTCCAGGATGTGAAGAAGTATATTATGAATGACCTGTAGGGATATTATGAGGGGATATGAAGACAAGATTTTGTTGTAGTTTTTTTTTTACTTTATGATGTAATGTAAGACTTATGAATGTATCTAGTGTTTCAAAGGCTACTAAACTAATCGGTCTTTCGAGACTTGATATTTTGTGATCATGCCAATGTTACGCAATAATGCACCAACTCTGGGTAACTGGGGTCAGTGCATTACAGTTGGTATCAGAGGCAGTTTAGTACTAACCTTGGAATCTAGATTTAGATAAACTCTGATTAGATCACATAGCCATAAGATAGACTTTGAGGATTAGTATAGAATAACTTCCTAGAATTTTGGTATTATAGAGATTTTGTGAGTCTTCCATGCAAGACATCCCTTTCTGGATACGAGTAGGTAGAGGCAGCTCTGGCACAGATGTACCTAGGGGTAAAACCCGAGAACAGCGCTTTGAGCTAGACACGAACGGGAACTAGTGCACGACAACAGGCCTTGCTACACTCTTGGTTACGACACTCCCGAGGGATATGCTTAGGATAATTCTCATTTTTTTACAAACCATTATGAAGGGTTTATGATTATATACTTCCTCAAAGAAAACATTTTTTATTATTATGGATTATATCCATAAACTATTCAATTTACATTAAGTATTTTATAAGTTTGGAATTATTCATTGCAATTCAAAAACTAATCTATTTTATGCCATTGTTTAGAAATGGCACCTAGTGGGAGGAATGGAAACCTTATCAATGCACGCACTCCATGTAGGGATTTTCCTCCTGCTCAAGATAATTATAATGGAGCTGGAGATACAACTGGTGCTGATCAACTTATCACCATACTGGGACAACTCACTCAGGTTGTGAATAATAACCTTACTCGTATGGAGCACCCTGATCCGCAACGTGGGGGATCAATGTTAGACCACTTAATGAGGAAACAACCACCAACATTCAATGGGAGTACTAATCCCTTAGTAGCTGAGCAATGGATAAATTCCCTAGAGAAAATATTTTAGGCTTTAGGGAGTAGTAAAAGGGAAAAAGTAGTCATGGCAGCTTACCGCCACACTATAGATGATGATCAATGCTGGTCATTGATTCAAAATACAAAGGAAGATGATGAAGTATTGAATATGGAATGGGGCGAGTTCAAAGAGCTTTTATTAGAAAAATACTTTCCACATGACCATCGAGCTGATATGGAAAGGCAATTTCTGAGTCTGAGGCAGAAGGAGGATGAGAATGTCGCAAAGTATGAGGATAACTTTACAAGGTTAGCGAGGAATGTTGTAGATAATATATATAACCCAAGAAGTAAGATTGATCGTTTCTTTGATGGGTTAAAACCATTTCTTCGTCGAGCTTTAGTCTCATAATCTTTCTCATCGTATGAAGATATTGTCTCATGTGCTATCAAGACAGAAAAGGAATTCTCTAAATCTTATGACAATAAAGTAAAGCAAGAGAAGAAGAGAACCGTGGAACAAGAGACAGATAAAGGGAACAAGGGAAATAAGGATTTTCCATTATGCGATAATTGTGGGAAGAATCACCCCGGTACTTGCCTAAAAGGAATTAGAGTTTGTTATAAATATGGAGAAAAAGGTCACCAGGCTCGTGATTGAAAGGGAAATACAGAGGCTATCAATGTTGAATGCTACAATTGTAGGGAAATGGGGAATTATGCAAATGAATGTCCTAAGAGTCAGGGAAACTTACCTCAGAAAAGGCCAAGGGATCAAGGACAATATTATGTTGTTACTATAGTTGAAGTGGAATAATTAATGTATTGGTGCTTTTAAACTCAAGGATTATATAATGGTTATAAGAATAATGTGATATATATAAGGCTTATACTATATTACTTGTTGTTTTCATTATGTTTTTAATATGATGAAGGTAATCATATTTTTAGTCTGTGAGAATAAGAGAAAATTTAATTTGTTTGGGGAATCTAATGTTACAATGGATTTTGGAATTTAGAGACCTTTTAGAGAAAGTCTGGACTGTGGTATTATGGATAACTATAAAGGTTAGAATGGATTAAGTTGAACTTTGGATAGCATTTTTTAAGGTTAAAAAATTTATGAATATTATTTTTGGAATATTATAATACTATAGTTTTAGGAAAAGGACAACCTGTAGGTTAGGGGATAACCCGTCGCGTCGGACAGATATGTAGGAATCGAACCCACAACCATAGTGTGACATGCCTTTATTACCTACCACTAAGTCCCTGGTTATTACAAAAAAGTGTTCCTAATCTAAATGGTATGTGATACAATTATGATAAATAGAATATTTTTGAGTTCTATTACCTTTTGGAGTGAAAGATGGGTTTGTGGTAAAAATTTATTAATGAATGAAAGTCTACATGAAAAGTAAGTATATTTCCTTACGTTCTTAGTAAATCTCCTAAATAAATTCCTCAACTTTATGAAAGGTAACTTAAAACAAAAATGTTGTCGGTTAACTTTTCCAATTGGGGAATCAATGACCATTTAACCAATCACAATTTTGTAATTTTCTTGTAGTTAACTTTCTTCTAATCCTGTTTTATACAACTCTCCATCAGACCTTAATGGTTTGTTTTTCCTTTATATCCATATTTTTATAGAATCCTATTATGGGCTATCTCGGGTGACCTTTGTACTTCTCTTTCTTTCTTTTAAAGTTATCTTTTTGTTGACCTTATTTCTGGTGTGGGTTTTCCACAAAGGTATTTTCTATTTTAAAACTTTTATATTAAAAGAAAAATTTCAAATTGCAAGGATGCAATTTATTGAAGGAGGGGAGAATGTAACACCCCAAGCTTCCCTGGTATGCTTCTCTTTGAATAATAGAGCAACGTGTGTTGTACGCAACCTCGAGTTCTAACACACGGTGACCGATCAAAGTAGCAGTTATGAAGAGTAATGCCCACTTTTTGAAATTATATAAATTTTATATTTCAAAATGGACTTCATTTTTTGTATTAGGAATATTGAAATTATCCTAAGATGAATTTTTTGTAATTTTCTGAGAACTTCCAATTTTTTATGAATAGTGAAAAATACTTAAAAACAACTTTTTTAATCAAAGTAATTCATATTGATAAATTATACTATTGAGTGGTTTTAAAGTATAATTAGAATATATTTTTACCATTTTATCCAATGGTGGTCATTATAATTAATTTCACTCTGAAATTGGACATAAACAATTGTCAATCTTTTGATATATATTGTTTCTTAAAAACACGCTATTTGTCGTGACAGCGAGAATTAATTATAAAATTAATTAATGAAACTTATATGTTTGGAATTTTGGAAAATAGACATCATTTTTGAATTTGGTATATCAATTATAGCTTAGGGTGAAATTTTGGTACTGTTCTGAAAAACTTCAATTTTTGATGAATAGTGAAACCACTAAGTGGTAGTTAAAAAACTGATTTTTCGTTTAAATGAAACATTACCACTTCTGTGATTTGATTTTCAAAAATCCTACATACGTGGTTTTCATTAGGAAGTAAAATGTGGTTCAATGGGATTAAAATAATTTTTTGTTGAATAGTAACTTTTAAGTTTAATTAATCACGATTAAAGGTAATTAGTGATATTTAAGGTAAAAATGATATTATAAAAATATGAAAATACCCTTAAAATTTTCCTAAACTTATTGGATGACTCATGGCCGACCCATAAAATCCATGGGTCAACTTGGGGACCCCATGGAGCCACTTGGCTAAGAAAATGACATTAATAACTTTTTATTTAAAGTAAAAATAAAATTGTCACAAACATGTCTTGTTTTACTAAAACAATTATTACATGGGGTTATATAAGTTAACTATTCGACTATAAATATTCATTGGAAATCTAAAAATATTTCCTACAACATGATATTTTTTATAAAAATTTTAAACATTAAATAAATTTAAATTTTTATGACACCATGATGATGCAGTGATTACCTCATTAATTAACGATTTAAATAAAATGAAAAGATAATGTAAAATCTAAGACTTAAAATTTTCAAAAACCTATTGGATGAAACTAATTCGAACCCTTATGACCTTATACTCGAAATATATATGTTTGGGTCCTTTAAAATCCGAAAATCATTATATAATAAAGTATCATTTCATGACTTACCAAGAGTGCCCCTCCTCTCCTCTTATAAAAGGCCCCCACCACTACCACCTTATTCACACGTTCCAAGCCATTTGGCTCAGCCAAACTCCACCCAAATACTCTCTCAACTTCCATATCTTACTCCTAGATGCCTCAATTTGGGCATAAGTCTTCCCAAGGAAGCCTTTTTCTCAAATCAAAAAGAGTCACCAGATTTTAAGGTAATGTCTTCTCTTATGTTCTTTTGTATTATTTTGATTCTCCAGCCCCTTAAAATATTTTTATTACTTTCTTTTGTAACAACAACAGTATCTAAAATTTACTAGTATTTATTTATGATAAGGATTTGATTTACACTTACACACACCTTCGTCTAATGGTTAAAGAACATACTGTTTCTGTGGTTGGTGAAATACTGCCTCACGAAACGATGATTGTTCAATATTCTTTTAACACCTCTAATGGTGGCCATTAAGATGAAACTATTTAAATATATGATATAAATTATGTTTATGTTTTCCTTATTCTTCGTTATTTATCATTTATGGCATACCTTTATGATTTCTATTATGGGTAAACGCGATACTTTCATTTTAGGAAGTGCGGACTACCGCCCCCTCAAAGTGATTTGAATAATTAATGTCATATGTGGGACGTATAAATGATGGATTAAATGATATTATATATGATATTATACTAGAATTATAATACACCTTTATATCGTTATGATTTCATTCCATTAAATATGAAATAGAAATGAAAGTAGTGTTCATGCGTACGTACGACTTACTGTCTCCATGAATGGTGCATTTCATTTCTTACCTATAAAATGTTACGTAATATTTTGAATGAATGTATATACTGGATATATATGATATATATGATATCTACATCATGAATATAATTCTAGAGATAATGGATATTCTACCACATAAACAACTTGTAACTATAAGAAGTTTATTGTTGACTCAAGTACAATAGATCGACAAAACGATCGTTATTAACTTAAATGAATACATAATTTTTGTAACAATGTAATAAGTGATATAAAAGGGATAATGAACTTGAAAAAGGTTCTTAAGAAATTATAGATTAACTCTATTTTATTATTCAGGAGATTAAATAATGGTCGAGTCAAGTCAGACACGAAGTAAGGGAACTTCTTAACCCAATTTCCATTCTTTGGGTTAATCTCTTACTTTCAAATTATGTCACGATATTATTATGTCCTATATTGTATTTGTACTTTATTTATGTGTACTTATAGTGAATACACATAATAGATCTATTTTATTTAAAAAATGATCTTGGTAAGGGACTTCGTCTCAAATTTCTTTCATTGAGGCATATTTTGTCTTAATACAAGACTTTGTTTTATACAGTGTATAAACCCGTTTGAATTTTAAGTTTATTCAAAAGGAATGTTTTTTATATGAAGCTTTTTACTAAATGAAAAAAGGGAATGTTTTTCCTTACGTATTCAGTGACAATGACTTCTTCGCTACTGTGACCATTGTTTGAGTTTCATCTTCCTCTACAAGACATAAATTTTTTTAAATGAAAAACAAATACCATGTTTTACTTTTATTTTATTTTGGTTTTGAAAATGGTATGTATCAAACATTGTTTATGAGTCTTAATATATGAAAACCCAGTGCAAATGTATATGTATTTAACGCAAGATTAAAGTTTTTTTCAGAAAACCCAACTCTCGAGTGTGGTAGATATGAATGGATTGGGCATGGACCCATCATGGCCTGTAATTAGTCAAGCAGTCTCAGAATTAGTTATTTTGTTTTCAAAAGCATGCATAATGTTGTTAGAAAAGCACTGGATTATATTTGAGCAATTTTAAATGTAATTATCTTCTAATAATCAAACTGGTATTCTGATGCCGCAATTAATTTCAAACGGTTTTTAAAAAAATGGTATTCCTAAATGTTTATATACCATTTTTCATAAAAGGAATGCATTGGACTTAGTAAGTGATGGGTGGAGCCCGCTATAGCTCCTCGATGCATCGGTAGGTCTCATGAGACAAACTAGTGTCTTGGCCCGAGTCCTTGACAAAATCTTATTTGTGGTCTTGGCATGATGCCTTGGAAATGTGGTTATGATAGTCTAGAATTATGCATTCCATCATTATGAAAGTGGTTATTGATATTTCATGTGATTATTCGACCAGTAGAATATCCATTTGAATAATTAAATGGCATTATTTCATTTTATTTTTCCATATTATGATGAAGTTCAAGTTTAAAAGTCTTTTGTTTTAGTTATACATTTCCTTAAATGTTAATGTTTATTTATGAAAGCTTCCGCTATATTGTTATCCTTACTGAGCATCTGATCTCACCCCTTTCAATGTTTTAATTTTTCCAGGATGTGAAGGAGTATATTATGAATGACCTGCAGGGATAGTATGAGGGGATATAAAGACAAGATGTTTTTGTAGTTTTGTTTTACTTTATGATGTAATGTAAGACTTATGAATGTATCTAGTGTTTCCAAGGCTACTAAACTAATCGGTCTTTCGAGACTTGATCTTTTTTTATCATGCCAATGTTACGCAATAATGCACCGACTCTGGGTAACTGGGTTCGGGGAATTACATACTATGTTTGGAAACATACAATATCTGCAACACTAAGCTTAAATGAACAATGAAATATTAATTTTGAAATGCGATTATTATTACCTAGCCGATAAATTAGAGAGTATGAATAAGATTAAATTATTTATTAAATAAATAATTAGTTTATAATAAATATAAATTTACTAGTAAATTATTATAAAATAATAGCATAATTTTTAGTGAAGTCATTTTAATCTTTAGAAATAAATTTTCTTCAAAAATGATTTTTATTGATTTTTATGAGTGAATATTATATTTAATTTCTATAAGTTTTAAAAAAATTATTTTATAAAATAAAATATTTTTTTTAAATCATAATATCAAAATTATTCTATTTTTAAATTTTGGAAATTTTCTAAAAAAGATAATTTTTTATGAATAGTAAAAATACAGTTTTTTATAAAATAGGGTATCTTTTCTGATATCATTAAGGAATAATTATAATATAAAATTTTATTAAACTTATGGAATTACTCATGTGTGATATAATAAAATAAATATCAATCAAAAATAATTTATAACATGTAAATTATAATTTATTTCAAGATAGATATGAAAATTATTTTTAGAGCTCACACAGTGCATGAGGAACACTAGAAAAGTCTAATTCAATGTCTTATAGACATTAATAGATAGGTAAAAATACTTTTAATGAATTTTTAATTAAATATCATGCATAAATTATTATTTGGACAGGTATTTTATAATTCTGTACTTATATAAAAAGAATCTTATCCAAATTCTTGTGCAATGCTTGTGCAAGGCTAGAAATGTCAGTTTTGTTAAATTAAATAAGTTGTCTTGACATGGATATGATATGATATATATAATGAAGTAATATAAAAGTTTATTTTTACCCTAGTTTTTTATTTTATGATACTAATATATTTTTATTTTTTATATGTGAAATGATTGCCTTTAATGATTTTTCAATATTGATGCAGTTCTTGTGCAAGGAGAAGCCAATCAATAAAATTATTTTAATTACAATAATACTAACTATTAAATGACCCATCAACTTGACTAAATATTATTGGATAAGTATATACTAACCATAGTCATCCAAGGGTTGAATTAATTACAATTTAGATCCACATGTATTAGATTATAATTTTTATAATTTTTATTTAATGAAACGTCAAAGATGTGCGGCTAATAATTTTAATAAATACATAATTTTTAATATATGGTTATCTAGAGGTCTTATTAGACTATAAATAGTAATCTTAAATATAAAATATTTATATTCATCATGATAATATTTTTTTAATTTTTAGTGAAATAATATTTACCTTAAATGCTTACAAAACACTGATGTAGTAATTATTTAATTAATTAAAAGTTTAAGTAAATAATGGTAAAAATATTAAAATAAATATAATAAGATATAATTAATGTAATAAATGAATTTTATATATTAATTTGGAATTTTTTATGTATTAAATTATTTTTTTTCTAATTTATATTTTTTATTGTTATTTTTAAAAGTCAAATTATTTAATAGTGTCAAAATTGACATTAATGATATTTTAGAATAATTAATAATTTATTAAATGATATAAAATTACTAAAAATTATAAATTCAGAAAATTATTAGGATAAGGTTTAATATGTCATAAATTTTCCATTTATGAGTGGTTTAGAATTTTATTGTAATGATATTGACCCTTAAACAGTAAAAATTCATATTGGCATGGTAAAAGTTAAAGGGCTTAAATAAGGGTCAAACCAAAAATATAAGGGAATAAATTTAGAAAAAAAATTATCTAATTTTTATTTTATAGTGGTATTTCCACCCATAATAATCATATATTATAAATTAACAACTTTTTATCCTTTTGGAATTTAATATTAATTTATATTAATTTATATTAATTTAATATTTGTGAAAATACCAAGAGTTCCCCTCTCCGATCCTATAAAAAATACATCTTATTCTTATTTCTCCATAATTCAAAACCCTTTCTGTTTTCCCAATATCTACCCAAGTACCTTCCTTGAATCCCTCCCTACATTTATATAGGTCTTGGTTTAGTCATAACACCATCCTTTTTGGATTTAGAGTGTTAATAAAATGGATTTTATGAAGAACAGAAAGATAAAAGACATGCATGACAAATCAGACTCGAGGTAAGGAAAAAATAATTATTTTCAAAATTCATTTTATAAAATTAATATTTTTGAATATATATGTACTATATCTTAAATTGTTTTCTAATTAGTATGAAAAATAATTATTCCAAAAATTTTAGATTTTAAAAATTATATTTTTGACAGAAATATTATTATTATTAATATCAAAAATTAAAATGATTGTGTATGTCTATGAATGTCTTAAATATTAATATATATTTCTATATTATATTTTTAATTAATAAATTTGATGAATTTTAATACAAGTATTTATTTTAATTATTATGTGTTTATATTCAAGCCTATTAAATGTTACTAACACATTTCAAGAAAATGGATTTCACTGAGAAATTATATTTTTCCAAGATTAGAAGTTATTCAAATTATTTCATTCAATGAAAATAATATATGTCATATTTTTAAAAGTTTTTAATGTATTATTTATGATAAATATGGACCTTAAAAAACATCTTATAATTAAAATAGGTGCTTTCATATCAATTGATATGATAAGGGGTGAGGTGTGAACCCACTAACACAAGGGGATGTTATCTTACTAATGATACTATTAAGAGGTCACAAGGGTTTAATAAGATCTGTCAAGTATAATTTTTAATCCATAAAAGTATTTTATTTTCCTATTATTTTTAGTTTAAATCATTTTTTTTATTATTATTTTGGAAATGTATTTTCAAAATTATAATTAATTTTTTTAGGTTTTAAAATGCATTTTCATTTGAAATTTTCAAAAAACCATAAATTATTATTTTATAAAGTAATATATAGTATCAAATATCTTATATTTGATATAATATTATTTCAAATGAATTTTAATATATTTTCACTCATTTTAAATCCCCATACTAGAAACTTTTAAGCACGTACCATGTTTAAAAATATCCTTCAGTGGTTTAGTAGAAGTTTAAAAGGTGCTTGCTTTATAACCGGAGGTATCACACGTGAATACAATTAGATAGTTGTATAAATTTTATACAGCTCTTATTAATTCTATGGTTTTTTTAATTCTCAAAAACCTAAATTGGAAAAGATCTTTACTGGTATAATATACTGTGTTTTTTTATTTAGTTTTTAATGAAAAAAATATACTACATGTTTTTAGTACCGAATTTGGAAGTACGGGTTTGAGATGTCACATTTAATCATCTTACACTACATAAATAAATATTTGTATCATTCCTTGTGTGGATTATGAATTTTTACATACCATGTTTACACTTGTGTTTTTATTTACTTTATTTATTCTTTCATTTGCATTTTATAAGTTCTTATTTTTTTGTAAGTGAGTGTTTCGATGTGTGGATGGGGTTCTTTTTAATCTCGGTTCTAAAAAATTCATGAAGGAATTTTTGTTCCAATTTTATAGTTTTGGGCGTTGCTTCTTCATATGGGAATTACAAAGGATAACATCTAATTGGGAGGTTCTAAACCCAATAAATCTTCATTGTATACCCATAGTACACAATATTCAGATCAAGTATCTCTACACATCATGTACGATAAGTGAATACTATGTACTATGATACATGACTTTAAAAAAACAATGGAACACATTATTAACTACTGTATAAGGCCTACATAGTGTTTATATATGGGTAACATTCCATATACTAGATAGATGTCTGTGTTATTTAGGTTTTTTCACCTAGGTTCCAGTTTTGGATGTATGATTACTCCATTCAGATCATTTATCATATAGAATTATAGGGTACATATTTAATCATCATATTATGATTATTTTTTATATGTTTTAGATGTCATAGTTTCCTAGCTACATAATGATAATTATGTGTGTTGATGAATGGTTAGAATATACATTTGGTCAGTAACCCTTCTGAATTCATATCATATTTAGAGTGTGGGTCATATGTATACTTTTGTAACATTCCTATAGTATTAGGGTGGTTGTGCACCACTTATGGAGTATATAACCCTATTAACTAATAAACATTATATACTATGAGGTAAAGTTCCTATATAGGGGTCAGTAACCTTATGGACTAAGGTACTCCTCGGTGCGGTTTGGGTCCTCCACTAATTTTTTTATTAATGGATGTTTTAGAAGTTTTTATAGCAAGGTAGTTTGGATGCTATGGATTTTGGGATGTTTTTTCTTTGGAATAGGATTTGGGTTCTTCATCCCTTGGGATCTAGCAACCCCTTGATTAACATTCGTTACATATAAAGGTATAAGTCCCCCATCATGGTTGATGAAGTAGAATTTGATTTTAGAGGTCTTACTGGTTTTAGTGTTGAGTTATGTGGTTTTATTAGACCTTGTGATGTATTATGATTCTCTATTTTCCTTTATGGTAAAAATTAAAATTGGTTTATCAACATTGGTTTTATGAGACTTGGGTTATATTGGGTATCTTTGGATGCATGTGAGATATGGATCTTTATGGAGATAATCTGATTAAGAATTTTTATTCTCATGATTTTCTTGAGCTAAGAGAATATCTAGTTCCCTTGGGGATTCACCTATATATATCTCTCATATTTGGGTTTTGATCTGAAATATTTTTTATTTATTCTTTTTGTTTTCAATACATCCCACTATGTATGTTTATACTCACCCCTTACTCGAACATGTTCGCACAAGTGTTATATTTTTGTAAATATTACATGATATATCATTTACTTCAAGGACCTAGAACTAGTGGATAGTGGATCTCATGGAGCTAGTCAATTTGATACATAGTGGTGGCTGATAGATCATAGAAGATTAAGTTGTTTTTGGTGTTCAATTCTCATACATTCTTGAAGTATGGATGTTCTTTTCCCCATCATATGATGATTTTCCTTTATAGTGTTTTATATTTTATATTTACCATTCAAATTATTCCATGTATTGTTTTATTGGATAGTTTTTTTTTCACATTCAAACATTTGTTATATTTTTTAGTTATGTATGAATATTGTTGGTGGAATTTGGGTATATCATTCATATTTGGGTTTCATATCTATTATAGGATGATATAGGCTTAGGCCTCCCATGTTTGTATACATGAATTCATCATTTTAGTTTTCAACCTGTTACATATGGATGTAAGGATTAGGGTGGCACACCCAGCCTAATGTTGACCTAGGTGGGATCCAGATAGGCTAGGCCATCTCAATTAAATAATTTTTTTAATCTAATAAATTAGTATCAGGAATATATAGTTGACTAAGATAAATGAGATTGGTTATGAATAAGTTGTTACCTACTTTTAAGTGACTGATTACATACATAGTGACCTTGTTCATTTAAAATTCCTTGCAAATTATTATAGTGAACAAGGTTCGGAAAAATAGGAAAGAATTTCAGGGGATGGAATTTGGGTAAATTAATTATTCAAAACTGATTGTTTTTTAATGTGTACATTTTAATCAATTATTTTTATATGTTAATTATATTTTTTAAAATACATCATTATCTTCTAAATAATATTTTTATTCAAATTATATTTATTTCATTATATTCCTTGGTTATATATATACCAAGTGACTATATATATATATATATTTATATATATTCAATTTACATATAGTTATCCTTTTACCTTTTTATTCTTATATATAACCTTACATATTAATTTAAAAAATTAAACATCCAAATACTTCAAAATTTATATCATATTTTTAATGTTTTTCATTATTTCTACTATTATATTCGAGGGAATGATTCTAATGGGAAATCATGGGGAATAATAATTCATGTTTTCATACTTTTCATTAACTTTTGGTTATATTCCTCTTATAATTTTCATATGTATATTCCATATATATTTATTATAATATTAGTGTTAATTTCATTTTATGTTATTATATTTTAACGTAATTGAACAAATAATCATACATTTTTTATCGATCTGTAGAATAACTTATTCAACACATATAAATTATTGAAGTAAAATTCATGATAAAAACTAAGGTGTTACACTATCCCCACATAAATAATTTCACACAATAAATATCATTACTCGGATTAAAATATGTGAGGGTATATTTATAGTAATGAATCATTGGGTTCTCATGTATCTTCCTCATACGTATGATTATATTTCAAATC
Source organism: Viscum album (assembly GCA_963277665.1). Lineage (NCBI taxonomy): Eukaryota > Viridiplantae > Streptophyta > Magnoliopsida > Santalales > Viscaceae > Viscum > Viscum album. The sequence goes on along the minus strand of OY728127.1, from coordinate 1,069,760,482 downwards.
ATTGACTATGTGAGCTGCCTTATTTCATAGTAATTTATCCATGTTATCTGATATCTATAATATTTTTTCCTCATAAGAGAGATCACACTCCAATTTTATAAACTTTGATTTCAGTACATGTGATAGATCGAGTAATTAAATCCTAAAAAGTGATACATGGAACATATTTTTCACTTATGAGAAGTTTGGTGGAAGTGTAAATCCTAAAAATTGGTACATGGAACATATTTTTCACCTATGAGAAGTTTACTAGAAGCACTAGTTGATAATTTATAATCCTCAGATCATCATGAATCAAGAAGGGTCTGATGTATTTATATATTAACTTTCCCTTCTTCCCAAATCTCATAACCCTCATATGTAGTGATATTCAGAGGAAACCTTTTTACCCAAAATCAAATTCTAAATCTCTCTATTTATTATTCATATAGATTATCTATCAAATTTGTTAAAATTTTATGTATTATTAAATAGTTTATATCTTCTCAATAATTTATAGAGAAAGATCTGGGTTCAACAACTTCTGTTCCCCAAATTTAACCCATTTTATCATATTTTCTCTTCTTTTTTCCTAAAAAAATTATTTTTTTTTCTTTTTAGTTGTTAAGTGAAATTTGTTTTTATATTAAAAATCAACCCATGGATTATTTTTATCCCATAATACTTTAAAATCCTTCTACATAAATATCAACATACCTTCTAATGTTTGAATGGTCCTTCCAAATTCGACATCATATTGAGGATGAGAGGTAGTGTTAATGTTCATATTTGTATTCAGTTCTTTTTGAAGTATTATCTATAAATTCAAGGTGAACATTTTATATGGATGAAATTAAATTAAAATTTTTACTCAATGAATTCATACTAATTCCTTTGTATATATCTTTGTAATTTTTTCTAGTGAGAAATATTCCTGAATAACAATGAAATGATATGAATTTAAAATCTGGTCAACTATAAATCAAATTAATTGTTTCTTTTAAAGGTATATATAATTACCATGATGAAATACATGGTGATGTCATCCAATTTATATATAGGTATTTTTAATGGATTTACCATCCCTTTGGACATCTAACATCCAACCCTAACTTTCTGGTATACTAAGCATCACTATAATCTCTCTCTTTATATTTTCATTATATAATTACTCCCTAATAAAAATCTATATTTTTATTATTCCTGGGTGAACTAGGAATTTTGATCTATGTGCATTATCCAAAATATCCTTCTTTAGTTCTATCATGGGTGTGAGACTTATTCATTTTCGAATTTTTATAAATTTTTCCTTATCTAGATTGAACTCTAGAATATTTCTTTAGAATCATTATAACATTATTTTTTGACTCCTTTATCTTAAAAATATATATAATTGAGATATATTTTTGTAAAGGTATGAATTTACCCCTTTCCATATGATTTTTGGATCTATACCTTATTTAGGAATGTTGGTGACTCAAGATTTTCTTCTTGAGTAACAACTGGTGAATCTCGATGTGGAATCTAAGATGATGTGTGTAGATCCTAGAAATTATAACTATTGTATATTGTGATTAATTATTTCATGTGACTTGAGATTTATCATCAAATTATGTGGGAGGTCAAACAAGGATGATTGTCATGGACTGTGGGTTTTTCCCCTCATGGTGTTGGGTCAAGCCATTTGGTCTGACTGTCTTGTTTGGGTATTTTTAATGTTGTTCATGGATTTTTATTATCTTTGGTAAACTTTTATGTTTTGAGTCCTTAGGGATTTTTCTTGATATTATATGGAATCTTAATGTATTTATAGGCCTTAACTTTGACATAAAGTGGAATGTGGGTTAGCTATTTTATTTATTCGGGGTAACATACATTATTTTTTTACTTTAGAATTAGTTTTATAAATTTTTTTAAAAAATAATTCCACTAGATCCTTAATATAAATATTATCACTGATAACACCAAATAATGTATCTAGTAATTTTTCTCATTGGTGTTTAGTGAATGAAATTCATAATCTATCACATTGTAATTTTATACAAGAACAAAACACAATACCTTCTTTAAAGCATAACTTAATATCACAAACAATAATCTATGAAAAAGTAATGTGAGTATATGTGTAGTGACCAACCTCTTCTTAATCACCTTGAATTTAACTAAAAAAATTTATATCTAGAGAAACATAACTCTCTTTTGAGTTAATATGGTCAGTATACTGGATAAACATGAAAAATTTATCACAAATTGTTATTTTTATAACACCAATTTAAGAAAAATACATATAACTATTATAGTAGTTGGTCTATTTCATTCTGAAATTAAATATATTTTTGATGGATCCATAGATATAATAGATCATTTCTCTTCTAAGAGGCATTTTAATGACCCCAACTCTAGTAACCCAGAGTCGATGCCCACTTTATTATATTGGCATGGATAAAAGGCATCAAATCCTAACAAACCAGTCAGTTAAGTAGTTTTAGAGAACCAAATGAATACATGATACTCATTTTATATAGGTATATAAACTAAAAATCATATAAATAGATAACATTTGGAACCCTTAAACTCATTCCAAGAATTCTTCTTCATATCCTAGGGAAAGGAAACAAAATAAGGGTGATCTCAAATACTCAATAAGGGTTAGGAACAATATCATATGTTATGAAATAAATAAGATTATTAAACATGTTAAGGTAAATAACTAATCATTAATTCTATTTAAATAACATTACTATCATGATAATATAAGGAATAATCAATATGTTAAGGTAAATAACTAAAAAAATTCAATTTAATCAATAAACTGAGAATGAAATGAATCCGGAGATAATACCATTATGAAACTATCATGCATAACAATAACTGAATCCTTAATGTAGGAAATTATATATCATTTTACTCCATGTTATTAGAAACATGATACCTCTACCATCAATACCATTCAAAAGATAGTTTAGAACTATAGGTAGAACCCCATTTATTATGGCCAACTAATTTATCTCAGGATACCTACCAATACATCGATGTAATATATAATTCCAAGCCCCACCCTTCACTATGGTCCCAAATAATTCCTAAAATATTTAATGATAAATTTAATTCATGAATCAATATGCCTTATCATCAAACATCTATATTTATTAAAGTATACAGATTTTTAAATATTTTCTATGTTAATCAAATAATATTCAACGTAAACACTATATGTAAAAATGGCATATGGTTTACGAAATAATTGTATAAATCATACAATAATAGATATAATTAAGATAAATGTAATTTACAAAGAAAAATTATCACAATGAAGTTATTTTTTCAAGATAAGGTTAATAATCACAAGATAAAGGGATATTTTTCGATAATTTTTACACCTTGGTAATTTTCCATTCAAACCCCCTTGGAAAAAATAATTAAAATTGAAACATAAAATACTATTAATTATTAAGGAACCATGATATTACATGTTAAGGTGTAGTATATACACCATTTAAAATAAATTAGGAGCATAATATTACTATATTCCTCAATAAAGTGAAATTGAGATGATGTCCCTTACCTTGAGTCTGACTCATCGCGTATATTATTTATCTTGATGAATAATAAAATTATTTTAATTATTTAATTTATTAAGAAAAAATTTCAAGTTTATTATTCATTTTATTTCACAGATCACCATGTCATATACAATTACTTAATCATATAATTTTACATCTAGTGTGTTGGTGATATTCTACTAGTGTGTCAAAAATGACTTCGGTAGGTTGATTAATGGTCTAAGAGGTAATTATTATAATATATCTAGAATAATAATCATGAAATAATTATAAAATTTATACTTCAATAATACTTTTAATACCAATCATGAAATGTGATTTCTAGAAATGAAGAATATTGCAATCATGGAGTCGGTAGTTTGTACACACGCATGAGTTACATTTCCATTTTTCAACGATCATTATAGGAAGGAGGTAAGTAATATTATATCTTAAAAATGTTATAATAATATCACAAATACCATATTATTTTATTAAATATATTTATATATATCATCCATGTGGTGTGGTGATGAAAAGAGGGTCGCATCACTTTGTGAAGGTGGTAGTCCACACGTACACAAACGATGTTATCATCTTTCAGTGAGAAAAAATGTAAGAAAGAAAATGAAATATTATCTTTTTAGAACGATAAAAATTTCATTAATATAATATTTATATAATTTATATCACATATATTCATTGAATTTATCCTTATTACCTTCAATTTAAAGCGTTAATGAAATACGAATCACATCGATTCGTGAGGCGGTATTCCGCCATACGCATGAGTGACGTTATCCTATCCCCTATGGAATGGAAATTAAAAAAGTTATATATGATATAATGAATAAAGAGGTATAATTAAATTATAAATATCATATATATACTTTAAAACCACCATCATATCCATCCATGAGAGGTGTTGATGGAAAATGTGTCAAATCGGTTCACGAGGGTGTAGTATGTCGTACAGACGAGCAACATTTAATTTATTATTTGAGGGAAGTAGTGATAAATATAGTTAATTACCTTAACATAATAACATATAATTATATTTTATATACTTTTTATATTATATAATGAAAAATTAATAGGATTTTAAGGATATGGATGAATAAATAAAAGAAAAAATGTGTAGTGAAAAAGTTTACCTCTTCTTGGACTACCTCTTTATGATTATACCTAAAGTATTACTAGAATGAATTTATGACCAAAAAAGGATTATAAGATGATTTTATATAATTATTTAATTTATTTGGGTATTAATTTTTCTAAACGGTAGGGTTTTAAGGTGTGAAGAAGATAGTAGAGGGGTGTCCTTTTATATGCGAGGTGAGTGACAGATTTGAAATATTTGAAAAGAAAAATGTGTACCCACGTTTTTCTAATGAAACCTAGGTCCAAAATGGGTTATTATAGATTATTATATATGATAAGTTCTAAATAATCCATAAAATATATTTTAGAAAATATTTTATATCATTTTAACCCTTATCCTTTTAGTTTAACCCCCTTATAAACCCATTTTTACCTTTGCAATGGTAATTAATTTTTAGTGTTTTCACTATTAGTTATAGTAAAATATTAATTTTAACATATTATATCATATGAATTATAATTATAACAAATATGGAATCAATTTTTTCTGATTTTATACACATAAATGTAAAATTATAATTAAAAATCAAACCCATAGACCCAACTAGAAAGCAGGTTTTCAAGGATAAAATGTTTTAAAGTTTGCAAAGTTTTTATATGAAAATTAATTATGGAATTGAGTAAAATGAAATAAATTGGTTTAATAGATATATAATTTACCTAATTTTAATTTAAAACCAATTTAAAATTTAATTTTATAGTGTTACTTATTGAAAAAAAAGTTAGTTTTCAATAAAAATAAATATCCTTCATTATACATCAAAAAATGAAACATTTTAGAAATATCCTAAAAAATAACCTGAATATGATGTTGATATGATGATTTCAAAAATTAATTTTATTTTTTTGAATAAATTATCTAAAATTAGTAGAAATTAATTTTAAATTATGTTCACAAAGTGTGACTAAACCCTCTTTTAGAAAAAATACAATTTGTTTGAAAACATCTTTTTTATTTAAAATGATTATTATTTTATTTATAATAAATATATAACCATAATTTTAGAAAATTATTCAGTTCTATTAATAATCACTAGCTTAATTTCTCAGATAAAATTTTCATGTTTAAATAATATTCTAAGATAATATTTTCATTTAAACTCGATGTTGTGTGCATCGTAAGCTATCTGAGTAATTAAATTTATTCTTAGAGAAAAATATTTTAAAGTCATGGGGTGGTAAATTCTTAAATAATAAAAAAATTTGTAATTTAAGTTTAATGAATATTTCCTTCTAAACATATGAGGTTATTTCTTCTTCATAACATCCTCTGGTTCCAACGTTGCTTCCTCCATTTTTTGATTTCTACCAAGTACCTCTACTAGAAGTGTTGTCTAGTTCCTCAATACTTTCCCAGTAGTATCAAGAATATAGATGGGCTCCTAATATTAATATATATTAGGTTTCAATTCTATTTTGTCATAGATTATCACATGTGTCAGTTCCAGCATGTACTTCCTTAACAATGATATGTGGAACACATCATTTATTTTTGAGAGACTTGGTGGAAATTCCAAATGATAAGAAACAAATATAATTCCTTAAAGGATTTAATAGGTTTTAATGTACCTGGGAATCAGTTTCCATTTCTTACCAAACCTTATAACACCCTTACATTAAGATACTTTCAAGAAAAAATGATATCCCACTTGAAATTCCAAATATTTCCTTTGATTATTAGCATAACTCTTTTACATAATTTTTGATAAATTAATGTGAGGATAAATATAAATTACATTTATTATTTTATCTTCATAAATATATATGACTCTGATTTTCCTTTCACAAAAATCATTAGAGAAAGTTGGAGTACAATATCTCTTTTCATATAATTATTCATATGATGTCATTTGAATACTTGAAAGGAAACTATTGTTATAGAGAAACTCTAATAAAGGTAAATACTAATACCAAATACCTTTAAGTCAAATTATAATTACCTCATCATGTATTCCATTGTTTGAATAGTTCTTTTGGACTATCCATCATCTTGAGGATGGTAGGAAGTGGTTAAATAAAGTTCAGTATCAAGATCCTTCTGAATATTCTTCTAGAATTTTTATTTAAAATGGGCAACAAAATCAGATAAAATTGAAAGAGGTGTTACATAATGTCCTAAAACATCATTAATATATAGAATTATGAGGAACTAAAGAGTTAAATCTTCTCCTATAGTGAAGAAATCTGCATAATTTTTAAGTGATCAATGATGACCCGTATTGCATTATTCTTTCTATGAGTATTTCTTAGTCTTCTGATAAATTCTATAGTAATGTGATAAAATTTACACGCATGAATAGAAAGAGGTTTCATGACTCCCCTAGGATGTTGTTTCAAAACATTATCATGTTGAAAAACCAAACATCTGGATACACAATCTACTATTTCCCACTTCATGTTATCCCACCAAAAATGCTCCCTCAAATCCCCATACATATTTATGTTACCAAGGTGTATAGATAAATTTGATCTATGAATGTCATATAACAATTCCCCATTTATATTAGGTATATATGGAATACATAATATCATTTTAAATTTTGAAACCCCATCTTCACAAATGAATTATGTTAATTTTCCACTATTCACAACATTAATTTTCTTCTGAGAGTTCTCATCATCATATTGATAACTTTTTATCTATTCTAATAATGAAGGTTTCACAATAATTTAAAAATTATTGATATCCCCCATTACTTAATAATTATCATACCAATATTTAATATATCCATGAACATAGGATCTCTCTCAATCCACATTTGGGTCAGAACTCTATGATCTTTCCTACTCAATGCATCGGTTACCATAGTTTCTTTCCCTATGTGGTAGTGTATTGAAAAATCATAATCCTTAAGTATCTCAAGACATTTCCTTAATCTCATATTTATATATTTCTATGAAAATATGTATTTTAGGATTTAATTATCCTGGTATATCTCACAACTTACACCATATAGATAATGTCTCCATATCTTCAAAGAAAAGATTATAATTATCAACTCAATATCATAGGTTGTATAGTTCTGATTGTGTGTTTTCAATTTTTATGATGAAAATGAAATAAATTTATCATTTTTAATTAGGGAAAAAATATTTCACTTCCTCAATAAATAGATATATATCACAAACCCATAATTTTTATATTATAGAGTCAAGATTGGACCATTAACCAATATCCTATTAAATTCATCAAAACATTCTTTACATTCCTTTGTCAAAAAAATTAACCCGTTTTCCTATAATTTTGTTTAATGGTTTATCCAACCAAGAAAAATTCTAAATGAATCCATGATAGTAACTAGCCAAACCAGTGAAAATACATACAACTATTATGTATGTTGGTGTATTCAATTCTTTTACTGCCTTTTTCTACACCACATCAACCGATATTTTATCCTTGGAGACAATATGGAAAAGAAAAGAAACTTCTTTAATCGAAAATAAAAATTAATAAATTTCCCATATAACTCTTTCCTTCCAAGTGTCTTGAGAATAATCCTCAAATTATTCTCATGTTCCTCATAGATTTTAGAATACAGTAAGATATCATCAATGAATACCACAACAAAATCATCATGATAGTCTTTGAATACACTATTCATTAGATACATAAATATCTAGTGTGAATATTCAATCCAAGTGAAATTACTGTAAACACACAATTTCCACACCTTATTCAAAAAGATTTCTTCATAATGTCTTCCTTCTTTACTCATAATTGATGATACCTAGAATAAAGGTTAGTATTTGAAAAATATTAGGCCACATGAAGTTTATTGAATAAGTCATCAATGTGAAGTATATGGTACATTTTATTTATCATAATAGTAATGATTTACCTATAATCAATGCATAGCCTCATGGATCCATCTTTTTTTGTAACAAATATAATAGGGATCCCCAAGTTAAACACTAGGGAGAATAAATCCCTTATCACCCAGCTCCTCTAATTTTTTTCTTCAACTCCTCCAATTCCAAAGTAGTCATTCTATAAGGATTATTTGATATTTTTCTTTCATTAGAGATTTAATCAGTATAATACTCGAATTCATTCTCTGGGGGATGTCCATGTAATTTCTTAAGAAATACATCAATTTATTCAAGTACAATAGGTACATACTCAATTTGAAGATTACCTTCTCCATCCAAATATTTTTTGTTATATTATTACCAAATAATCTCATTCAATAGTACTACTAGGCATGGATTTAGAAATGTATCATATGATGATGTATCTACTCTAATGATAAGAAATTACACATCATCATCATGAATCAAAAAATTTATTCTTATTTTAATAAATTTTTGCATCATATTTTGAAAGTCTTTCCATACCAAGGATTATATATAACTCAACCCTAGGTCTTATAACTAGTTCAATAAATAATTTATGTTTATATATCATAAAAGTGTCTTCCTAAAAAATCATTATTATAGTAAGACTTTTTCTATGAGTTTTGACTGAAAACTCTTAAAATAAAAGAAGAATATCTACTTTTCATCAAAAATGGGTAGATATAAAATTGTGTGATGATACATAATCAAATTAACAATTATCTAAATTTTAATATATTATTAATTTACCTACCAACAAACCAATAATAACTTTTACCTCAGTTGTAGTGATCACATAATCTTGGATTCTCCCCTTGGCCTCTTTTATGGTATATTCCCATGATGCTTGGGACATTAGTGTGAATAATTCCCCCATTTACTTACAACTAAAGCATTAAAACCATTGATTTATTTCATTCTCTTTCATTCATGATTCATATTCACCTTATCTCCACACGTATAACAAACTCCCATGCCCTTCAGTCATTTCCTAGGATGATTTGTTCCTAGTCTTTTCATGGTGGAAATTTTTTCATTATCTTCTACTTCTTCGATGCATTCCATTTTCTTGGTTCTCATCCAACCTTTTATTTTAATAATTTCTCTTGAAAATGTATGATAAAGAAAATTACATCTCTATTTTGATGTCACATAAAACTATTTCAGTATATGAAAAAAAATTATAGATTACTTCCCTTTGAATACATGGATTCAGCCATTTAAATAAATGTTCAATATTTTATTTTTTATTGTATATACAATCCATAAAATACATAGATAACCTTGTAAATGTATCCTAATACTCAGAAACAATTTCTTATTCCTTTTTCTTTAAGATTAGGAACTTTCTATTCATTTCAGTTTATTTCACATGATAGAAATATTTGTCGAATAACGTCTCCTTAAAATATTTACATTCCATGAGTTATATTTCCTCTTCCTCCCTAGTATTTTAGATCAACAACCACCATTTTTCATTATCTACTTTGATAAAAATACACTACAAGTTTAACCTTTTCCTTCTCATCTCATCCCAAGTCCATAAATATATTCTTTAAAGACTCAATCTATTTCTCTACAACCATTGGAATAGTAGTCCATCCAAATTATGGGGGATTTTATCGTATAAGTTGTTCCCATATAGGATAATCTCATTGTGGAAGAGGTTTCTCCATTGGGGAAAAGGTTATTTGTCAAAACCTAATTAATCTTCCCTAATATAGCCATAATTTTCTCAGTTCCAATACCATTTTTATTGGTTTCCTTGGAAGGGTAATCTTCACATTGGCCACAATTTTTTATACCCTTCTTCCTTCCAATATCCAATTCTAAATAATGACATATACTGGATTAGCCCATAACATTATAAATTTTAAATCATAATTTATAATTCTAAATATAATTTAACACTTAACATAAATTAAAATTCATACATTGTTAATATCATAATCATAAACTTGGTTTCTTTGAGGAAGTATTTATTTTCAAATATTTTATAATGGTTTATAAAGAAAATGTGGATTATCAGAAGAATATTCATAGGGAGTGTTAAACTAGGTGCATAGTAAGTCTTGTTTTCATGAACTAGTAGATGATCAAGTCATTCCAAATACTCTATTTTCAGAGTTATTAACCCTAGATACATCTATGCAAGAATAACATAATCTTTTATCACCTAGATAGGGATTTATTTCTTGTAAAAAAATAATATATTCCATACCAAAACATTATGATGTTATTTTATACTTATACTCAAATTATATAGTTGGGTTATGTTCCCTAATATATGTTTTACTTAATCTAGTTCCCAAGTTTTTTGAAAAACTTCCTCTAATACCAACTATAATGACCCCAACTCCAATAACCTAGATCAGGTGACTACATTACTATATTGTCAAGATACAAGGCGTTAAATCCCAAAGGAACAGTTGGATTTTTAGTTTTGGAGAACCAAATACATACATGATACTCATTTTACATAGGAATATAAAATAAAAATCATAAAAACGGAAAAAAAAATTGGCATCCTTGAACTCATACCAAGAATTCTCCTTTGTATCCCGAGGAATGGAAACAAAATAAGGGTAAGCTCAAATACTCAATAAGGGTTAAGTATAGTATAAACTATCATGAAATCAATAATAATAATCAATATGTAATGTTAAATAATTGAACACACATTCCATTTAAATAATGGGACTATAATGAAAGGATAAGGCATAATCAATATGGAAATTTAAATAAGTAAAAACACATACAATTTAACAATAAATTGAGAATGAAATTCCTCCAAAGATAATAACATTACAAAATAATCATGGATAATAATAAATAAATTATTTATGAAGAAAATTATTAATCATTGTATATAATGTTCCCAAGAACATAATACCTCTACCATAAAATCCTTTCACATGATACATAAAAACTATTGGTAGAAACATGTTTAATTTGGCCAACTAATTTGTTACATGAGACCCACTATTACATCAAGTGTTTGTATAATTAAATTCCCAACCCATAACTTTAGGTCCATAGAATTTCTCATATATCAAATGATTGATTTAATTCATGAATCAATATTCATTATCATCAAATATCCATTTTGAGTAAAGGATGTGTATTTATCAATATTTCCCCATCAAAAAAAAATAACATTCAAAGTAAAAAAACATAAGTAAAAATGGTATAAAATTTAGGAAATAATTATATCCATAATATAATAATATTTATATTTAAGATAAATTTAATTTATAATGAGAAATTATTAAAAAGAAGTGATTATTTCAAGATAAATTTAACAATCTCAAAAGAAAGTGATATTGTACAATAACTTTTACCACTTGGTAATTTTTAAGTCAAATCCCCTTAGAAAAAATAATTCAAATTGAAACATAAAAAACCATGAATTATAAATGAATCATGATTTCACATGTCATGTAGTATTTTATAAACTATATAAAATATATTGGGTCCATAACTTTGTAATGTGCCTCAATGAAGGGAAATTGAGATGAATTCCATTACATTGAGTCTGACTCATCACATACATTATTTATCTTCCAAAATAATAAATATATGCTAATTATTTACATTGTTAATATAATTTTTAAATTTTATTATTCCACGTATTTAACTTATTACCATGTTATATAAAATTATTTAATAAATTAATCTTATGTCATGTGTTTCGACGATATATGAGTTATGTGTCAAAAAAGACTTTGTTTGGTTGACTATTAGTAAAATATGTCATAATTTGAAAATTCAAAAAATAATAATCATGAAATAATTATTATATTTAAACATAAATTATATATTTAGGACTAATCATGAAATATGGTTTTTATAAATGGAGTATGTTACAATCATGGAGATGGTAGGTTGTACGTACGCATGAGAAACATTTACATTTTATAGTGATCATTATGTAAAGAAGGTAAGTAATATTTTATCTTTAAATAATTATAATAATATAAGAAATATAATAATATTTGATTAAATATACCCATATATATCATTCATGTAGGATGGTGATGAAAAGAGAGTCGTGTCGCTTCGTGAAGGCGGTACTCCACACGTACACGAATGACATTATCATATTTCAGTGATCGGTAAGGTAAGAAATAAAATGATATATTATATTTTAATAATGATAAATATTTCATTAATATCATATTTATTTCATTTATATCATATATATTCATTAACTTTATCCTTATTACCTTTGATGTAAAGCATTAGTGAAAAAAATCACATCCCTTCACGAAGCGGTAGTCTATCGTACATAAGAGTGATGTTATTGTTTCCCCAAAATTATGGAAATTAGAAAAGGTATATATGATATAATTAATAAATATGTATAATTATATTATAAATATAATATATATATATACACACACTTTATATACATCATCATACCCAATCATGAGAGGTGTTGATGGAAAACATGATACATTGGTTCATGAGGCAGTAGTCCGCCATTCACACAAGCGACATTGTCACTACCCATTTGAGGGAAGAGGAGAAGAATATAGTTCATTCCATAAAAATAATAAAAACTCTATATTTTATATGATATTTTTATTATATAATCAAAAATTAATAATATTTTATGGATGTGGAAGAATAAATAAAACAAAAATACATGGTCAATATTTTTACCTCTTCTTGGACCACCTCTCTAAGATTATAACATAATAATTCCTAGAATTTATTTTTGACAAAAAAAATCTTCTAGGGTTAGGTTATAGATATTGGGATGTTATTTGAGTGGAACACATGTAATTTTTGAAAAGAAAAATTGTACCCATGTTTTTACATGAAACAAGGTCCAAAATGGAGTAATATAAATACATTTACATTATAAGTATAAAATTTTCCATAAAACAGATTTTATACAAGTGTTTATCTCATTTTAACCATTATATTTTTAGTTTAACCCCCTAGTAAACCCATTTTTACCATAACCACAATTATTAATTTTTACTATTTTCACTATTAATTTTAGTAAAATATTATGTTGAACTTATTATATAATATAAATTATTATGATTCCAAATATGGAATACATTTTTTTAAATTCCATACATATGAATGGAAAAATTTAATTTAAAATTACTCCCATGGACGTAACAATAAAGTTTGTTTTCAAAGAGAAAATGTTCAAAATTTTACAGTTATTTTATATAAAATTCAGAATAAAATTGATTAAAATGTAATAAATTGGATTAATAGATATATAATTTAACTAATATTATATTAAAACCAAATTAAAATGTAATTTAACCATTTTAAGTATTTAAAAAAAATAAAGTTTTCCATAAAACAATTACAATGTTTTTTATAAAATTCAATATAAAATTGATTAGAATGGAATAAATTAGATTAATAGATATATAATTGAACTAATATTACTTTAAAACCAATTTAAAATTTAATTTATCCTTGTGAATTATTCAAAGAAAAAGTTATTTTTTAATAAAAATAAATATATTTCACTACTCAATGAAAAATGAAATATTTTAGAAAAATATGAAAAATTCTCCATAAACCAGTTTTGATATAATTAATTCAAAAAATTTGTTAATTTTTTTAGATAAATATTATAAAATTGGTAATTAATATTTTTAAATTATGGTCACAAAGAACGACTAAACCTTCTTTTAGAAAAAATACTGTTTTTTCAAAAAAAATCTCTTTTTGTTAAATGATTCATATTTTATTTCTTATCAATAAATAGCCATAATTTTCATAATTTAGTTAGTATTATTTATACACACCCATATAATCTCTAAGTTATAATTTTTAGTTTTAAATAATATTTTAATAGATTATTTTTGTTTAAAATCATTTTTGTGTGCATCACAATCTATCAAAGAAATTAGATTTATTATAAAAAAAGTATTTTTTCAATTCTTAGGGTGTTACAGGAACTCTCTATCAGTGATTTAGGTGATTAGGGTTTCTTATATACATTTTATCTCCCCCCATAATGGTGATTAAATCCACCATTTCCTATATTAGTCATCATCTTACTATGGAATCATTCTCTCCTAGGGGCGCTCTCCCTCAATAATTTTGAAGATTAGGGTTTCCTCTACCCACCATCTCTTCCCCCAATGGTGTTGGAACTCCTACTTGATACCTCTTCCATTATTGATGATTCTTCCATTAGTGGTATTCCTTTGGTTCTTACTCTTCTTTGATTATAAGCTTCTTATTATGGTTTTCCATATCTTGTTTTTTTTGGGTTTTACTTTATTCAAGTGTGTGTTATTCCATTATCAAGGCCCCATTATTTCTCCCCCAATTCCCTTTTTATCATCCCCATACTATCAGGCTCTGTCTTGGAAAAACTCAATGGTTTCTTCGATGTCTTGGGATTTTTCTGGAAGAGTGCCTACTCAAGTTATTCAAATTCTCTTCTTTTAGAGTTTCTATTTCATTATATTTTTATTGTTTTTATTGATCATTTTATTAGAATATTTTTTTCTTATATTCTCTTACTTATAGATACATTAATGATGATCCCAATATGGTCAGTTTTTATGTCTCTCATAGCGTTTTGGTATTGAGTTGGTGAAAAATGTTATTGTGATTGTTATGATCATGATTTTTCCTCACCTTTCTATTATGGTTTCATATCACGATATTCTGGTTTCTGGGTTTGTCTAGTTTCCCATATTGTGATTATGGTCTTTCATTAACACTTGTTTTTTATTTATTTAGATGTTTCATAGTGATTTTTTGTTATAATTTTGATGCTTCATCAATTGGGGGTTACATATTTGGTAATCTTGGATCTCATCCTGTCTTGTTGGTGTTGTATTTTCCAATTATTCAATGTATATGATACAGTTAGTTTTGGTAGTATTTATAGATTAAGGATTGGTATTTTTTTACTTATTCAACATATATGTATTCATGTTTGGTGGTGGTTCATGTTTTTTAATGGTTTTAATGGTATTTAATTGTTGATAAATAGTGATGATGATTTAGTTTTATGATATTTATGATGGTTAGAGGTCAATAGTGATGAGGATGGTGATCTGTGGACTATAATGATGAGAGAGAATGTAACACCCCATTACGTTTTCAGGTACCTTTTGATGTTTCTAAGCACCTTAATTTTGAAGTAAAGGCCTGGGAAGCGGTTTGGAGATTTTTTAGGAAAAGTTAAATCCCAGTGTGTTGTGCACGGTTTGCGTACGGTTTGACAAATCGTGCAACCAAACCGTTCCAGCCTTGAATCCTGGACATAAGCTTACGCCCGGGTGACACATGGTTTGTCTAACCATGCGGCCAAGCCATGTGAGAAGGGTGGCTGAGGCAGTATCTCACGCACGGTTAGTGCATGGTTTGTCAAACCGTGTGGCTAAACCGTGCGGTCACTTAAATTAGGTCCTTAAATTGTGGATCTCGGTTGTTTTGCCTCTAAATGCTTCTTTTTTCCTCCTAAGTGGACCTAACTCGGGATTTACCTTCTCCTGGGGTCAGAGAAGGTTCTCCCTTTGTTCCTGAGGCGATCCAAAGGCTCCTCTTGGTGAATCTAAGTGGTATTCTCAAGGTATGTGATCGTTCTTCTTCTTTCTTGATCGGTTTCTTAGATCTACTTAGATCTATTTCTCCTCTTCTCTCGGTTTCTTAGATCTATGCCTGTTATGGGTAGATCTAAGTGTGTGGTACCAAGTTTGATGAGTTTTGGTCGTGTTCATACTAGGATGAGATATCTAAGGCGGGTTCTTGATGAAGCGACCTGGTTTTCTTGAGTGTTCTTCAACCATTGTGGTTTTGGTCAAAACCTTCGAGGTAGGTGGTTCTGTCTGGACTTGCCAAATTGATTGACATTGTATTTTCTTGGTTTATTTCAATTGTTGATTTAAATTCAATTTCTCAATTTGCTTTCAATTAAATTGATAAAAACATGATTCCATTGAATTGAGATATTTGAAATGGTTTTGACATAGAAATTTGGGAAAACCCCAATTCCATTGAATTGGGTGTTTATAGAAATTGGCCAATTTAAATTATTGGATTTAATTTGTGGAATTGATGGAAATGTTTTCAACTAAATTGTTGAATTTAATAGTGGAAGTGAAATGTGTAATGATGGAATTTGTTTTGAATGGATTTCAAACTTATGAAAATGGATTAAAATGAGTTGATAGAAACCCATTGGTTTTATATTGTGAAAAAGTCATGTTTTGAATAAAACATGCTTTGGTTTTAAATGGAATGAAATTGGCACTTTTGAAATGGAAGAATGGGATTGATCATATTTTAAGAATTCTTGAAATAGTTTGCCCATCAGGTAAGAGCGCATGCAAGCCTAAGGTAGTTAGTGAGTTATTGGGATACACTCTACTCTAAGACAGCGTTCTAAAACATACATGCGGCAGGTCACATCCCCGACGGGTTGTTGACGAGTCTCCTTTGGCCATTGTCATCGGAACCTGTGTATATACATCTTTCTGAGTTGACATAGATAGTGTGGAATCCTATAACGGGTTAATACTATCGTATCTTTTGGCAGATGACCATGTTACTCGCTTGTTTATTTATATTTGAGATATAAATGCATGCCAATTCTTTTGAACTGCTTTACATGACTGCTGAATTTATATAAACTGTTTTATATAAATGTTTTTCTTAAGCCATTGATTCAGAAATATCCCATCATTTGTAAAGCCTTTGCTTAAAAATATTTATTTCCATCATTTGAAACTGTAAAGAAAGTTTTTGTTAAAATATGCTTTTGAATTGCCAAACCTGTTTATTTGAAAATGGAAATCCTTT
The DNA here is from genome assembly GCA_963277665.1 of Viscum album. Lineage (NCBI taxonomy): Eukaryota > Viridiplantae > Streptophyta > Magnoliopsida > Santalales > Viscaceae > Viscum > Viscum album. The sequence continues at coordinate 1,069,743,167 of OY728127.1, read as the reverse complement.
CTTTGGATAATCTATATTTGGAATATGTTATGGAATATTTGGTGGTATCCTATTGGGATTAGGCTCACACCCTACTTTTTCTTTCTGTTGTTTGTAGATTTTATTCTTCTAGGATCGAGCAAAGGGAAGGTACCTCTTGGAGGTGGAACCAGTTGTTGATCTATGGACTTGGTGAGTTGTGTCCTTTGGGACCTTGGGACTATTTTCCATTTTGGTACTTGGGTTGTAGTACTTTGACTTTTTGTGCCTATTTGTATTTTGGTACAAGTTCCCAGTGGTGTTTCTTTTGATATGCATATTGTTTTGTTTTACTCTTGCTTCCACATTCTTGTGGTAAAATCGTTCCCACTTGTGTGTTGTACGATGCCCAGTACTAGTCGCCGACCCGTGGGGATCGGGAACGCCCTTTGGGCTATGTCAGGGCCAGCTCGGTTATCGGGTTACCAGGGTACCCGGGCTGGTTTGTGACAAAATGGTATCAAAGGCAGGTTGAGCATCTTGCCTTGATGACAGTATGCATTTGATTTATCTTGTCAGGACTTAGGAGGTAGTAGTGATTGAGTGCTTGGCCAGCTCTTACCACAATGAACCTTAAGTCACGAGGGGTGGTTAGGGAAAGGTGACTTGTGGATTAGTTCTATTCTTTTCCCCTATTTTGATTTGGATATAGTGGAATCGAAATCTTGTTATTCCTTCTTTTAAGAGTAGTTTTCCTCGTTACTCAGGTTGAGTGTTAATCTAATGTCTTCTTTGTTGTCTGATGATGTTGTGTTGCATCATGCCTCCGAGAAGACGTGGAAATCAAATCCAAAAAGAGGCTGCTGCTGAATCTCAGCAAGCAAGTCCTACAGTGGATCCATGTCTGGTAGAGGTGATTGTTTGCAATGTCCAAGCTCTAGGATAGGCACCACCTTCAGTTCCTATTCATGCTCTAGCTATAGATCCTCATAGTGATATTCTCTGAAATCATTCTTAAGAGTTCTTACGCCAGAAGACACCAGTAATCAAAGGATCTACTGATCCTCAACATGTTGAGGAATGGTTGAGAAATATTGAACGTTTTTTTGGGTTTTTGGAGACACCGGATGCGATCAAGGTGAAGTGTGCCACCTTCGTGCTGGAGGGACCAAGTAGAAGATGGTGGGACACGATGGTGATGGCAGGGAAACATGAGGGTTTGGAGTGGAAGGACTTTAAGGTCCTTTTCACTGATCAGTTCTATCCAGTATCTATGATGTTGGCCAAGGCTGTGGAGTTTTTCAAACTTGAGTAGGCCAACAAAACTGTGACTGAGTACTCAAATCGCTTTTCTGATTTGGTACAGTTTGCTCCTAAAATTGTATCTAATGAGAGGATGAAGGCTCGACAATTTGAGTTGGGGCTTTGATCAGATATCTATTCCCAAGTTTTCTTACTAAAGATACCCACTTATACCGATGTGCTGGATAAGGAAATTATGGTTTAGATGGATTTGGTAGGAAAGTTAGGGATGCAGGAAGTTCCTTTTTCTTCTAGTGGAAATGTTGGTTCCTTTAAAGGAAAACAGAAGTGTGATGTTTCTCATGGTGGTTCTCGCCAACAGAGTCATTCTAGACCTCCGGTAGCACCAGGAGGGGATTCCTTGACTTTTATCAGTGTGGGAAGCTGGGACATTCTTGGAGGGTTTTCCCTGAGGCACCCAAGAACTGTAGCTCCTGCGGACGTTTAGGGCACCTATAGAGATTCTTCCATCACTTATCTACTCCGCATAGTTGAACAGGATCATCAGCACCACAAAATATTACGGGGAAATCAAATTATTCACGTTCAATAGGGTTCCAGCCATAGGAATCCGGAACGAAGCTTCTTCACATAGTGGAAGATTCTCTAGAGGTAGCTGATACAGGTCCTGCAACTGTGAGAGGTACCATTACTATAGCTTCATCTTTAGTGACAGCTCTTTTTGATACTGGTGCATCTCACGCTTTTATTTCAACCCATCTGGTAAGTCTTCTTAATCTGCCTATGGAGATTTTATCTTGTGCAATGGATATTACTACACCCCTTGGTGTAATGAGAGAGAAGGGTCTTTGTAGTCCTGCTTGTGTCTTCTCTCTATCAAATGTTGATCATGTTTAGAGTTTCTTGGTTCTCGACATGAAATCTCTTGATGTCATATTTGGGATGGATTGGCACATTACCAATAAATCCCGGATCGATTTTTTTCTTCGACAGGTCTACCTTACTACACCCAGTGGTGTGCCTCTTGTTTTTCAAGGAGAATGGGACCCAAGGTCAAGAAGAGTTGGACCCTCTTATCCAGAGTTGGGAAAATTTATATCAGTGTTTCCCTTTGATCTGGAGAGAGATTCAATGGGGGTGATCTTCCTCCAGTCATCACTGAGTTTTCTAACGTGTTTCCTTCTGACTTCTCTAGTTTTCCACCAGTAAGGGATGTTGTTTTCACTATTGACTTAATGCCTGGTACTCAACTAGTTTCTATTCCCTCTTATCGAATGTCTCAATCTGAACTAAAGGAACTGAAATCTCAGTTAGACAATCTTCTTGAGAAAGGTTTTATACGCCCGAGTGTGTCACCTTAGGCAGCACTTGTTCTCTTCGCCAAGAAGGTTGATGGTTCTCTTGGCTTATGTGGTGATTATAGAAAGCTCAATCGAGTTACGATAAAGAACAAATATCTATTACCACGAATTGATAATTTGTTTGATCAATTGAAAGGGTAAAAGTGGTTTTCAAAAATTGATCTTCGATCTGGTTACCATCAGTTGAGGATAAAGGAATCTGACATTCCTAAGACCGCTTTTCGGAGTAGGTATGGCCATTATGAGTACCTTGTTATTCCCTTTGGCCTAACAAATGCTCCTGCAGTTTTCTTGGCTTTGATTAACACGGTTTTCCATAAGTATCTAGATACTTTTGTGGTGGTCTGTTGATGACATTCTTTTCTACTCCAGGACTGAGGAGGATCATGTGCATCATCTAAGAACAGTTCTGGGTCTTCTAAATAATCACCGACTTTATTCCAAGATTTCAAAGTGTGATTTCTGGATTCGGGAAGTGCAATTCTTGGAACATGTCATGTCAGAAAAAGGAATATAAGTTGATCATGAAAAGGTGAAGGATGTTATGAATTCGGAACAACCACGAAATGTTTTCGTTATTCAGAGCTTCTTGGGCTTATCAGGATATTATCGCTGGTTTGTTAAAGACTTATCAAAGTTAGCTTCTCCAATGAATGCTCTGACTAAAAAGGGAGTGAATTTTTCTTGGAAAGATAAATTTCAGAGTTATTTTGTTAAGCTAAAGCGTCTTTTGACTACTATGCCATTATTAACTCTTCATGAGGCTGGGATGGGTTACATGGTCTTCTGTGATGCATCGGGTTCAGGTTTGGGATATATCCTTATGCAAGGAGATCATGTTTTTGCCTATACCCCAGGGAAAGGGAATTTCATTGCAGATGCATTAAGTAGGAAAATTCTATCTCAAGATGTGAAATAATCTTCAGAAGAGTGGAGTTTGATGGCTCTTTTTTCTTAGTTTCATATTGGAGTTCAGTGGTAGGGGAATGAAGTTTCTTTAGCCAGTGTTAAGTTGACTTCTTCTCTCCTCGAGTAAATTCTTCCAGAAAAAAACTACATGATGAATTCCGTGGAAATAGGGACTCTCTTTATGGTGGGGAGACCGACACCCAGTGGTTGTTCTCCAAAGAGGGTGTTCTATGTTATCAAAACTGTTGCATTGTGCCGTTATCGGCAAGGAAGGATGTGATGGGGGTTTGCCATAACTCTCAGTGGGATGTACACCCGGGGACCACAAAGATGTTCTATGATATGCGGCGATAGTTCTGGTGGCCAGGTATGAGACGAGACATTGCCGAGTTTGTATCTCGTTGCTATACATGCAATCAGGGGAAAGATGAGCACCGGAAACCATTGGGTTTGCTTCAACCACTTCCAGTCCCTATATGGAAGTGGGATGAAATCTCTATGGACTTTGTGGTTGGGTTACCTCAAAACCAGAGGAAGAAGAACGTGATATGGGTTGTGATCGACAAGCTGACCAAGTCAGCTCACTTTATACCTATTCGAGATACAACCAAAGTTGAGGAGTTGGGAAATATCTATGTGAAAGAAGTTGTTCTTTTGCACGAAGTTCCATCTTCTATAGTCTCTGACAGGGATCCACGGTTTACTTCTCGCTTTTGGAGAGGCCTTCAAGGGGCACTGGGATCTCAGGTTCATTTGAGCACAGCCTACCATCCACAGTCAGATGGCCAGACAAAAAGAGCAATTCAGATCCTTGAGGATATACTCCGCGCTTGTGTTCTTGACTTTGGTGGGTCTTGGGATGTTCATCTGGGGCTAGTTGAGTTCTCTTCTAATAACAGTTACCAATAAATGATCAAAATGGCTCCTTTTGAGACTTTGTATGGTCTTACTTGTAAATCTCCATTATTTTGGTCAGAGATTGGTGAAGGTTCCTTGGAAGGACCGAGTTTGGTCCAAGAGACAATAGCTAAGATCCAGTTGATTCGTCAGAGATTTTTGACAGCACAGAGTCGGTACAAGTATTATACTGATCATTGACATAAACCATTAGAGTTCTCAGTTGGTGACAAGGTGTTCTTGAAAGTTTCACCCCGATTAGGTCATCGATGGCTTGGGAGGAAAGGGAAGCTTGCTCCTCGTTTTATGGGACCTTTTGAGGTTGTTAGTCTTATGGGGAATGTTGCTTACCATCTAGCTCTACCCCCACAGCTGACATCGATACATAACATATTCCATGTATCATAGCTGTGAAAGTATCTCTCTGATCCATCTCATGTTGTGAGGTGGAGTGCTCTTGAGATTGAACCATATTTATCTGTTACTGAATGACGAGTCAGGTTTATTGATTCTGAGACCAAGGTACTTCGTGGGAGAACGATACCTCTGGTCTGTGTACTATGGAATCATGGTTCTGATTCTCATGAGATGTGGGAAAATGAGGCACTAATGAGAGATCAGTGGCCTCATATTTTTGATGTGGAGGTTTCTTCATCGGCTTTCTGGGGGCAGAAAGATCTTATGGAGGGGAGGTTGTAACATCCTATTACGTTTTCAGGTACCTTTTGATGTTTCTAAGTACCTTATTTTTGAAGTAATGTCTTGGGAAGTAGTTGGGATTTTTTCGGGAAAAGTTAAAGCCCAGTTTGTTGTGCACGGTTTGACAAAGTGTGCGACCAAACCGTGCCAGCCTTGAATACTGGATAGAAGCTTCCGCACGGGCGACGCATAGTTTGTCTAACCGTGCGGCCAAGACATGCGAGAACAGTGGCCAAGGCAGTATCTCACACACGGTTAGCGCACGGTTTGTCAAACCGTGCGGTCAATTAAATTAGATCCTTAAATTGTGTATCTCGGCCGTTTTGCCTCTAAATTCTTCGTGTTTCCTCCTAAGTGGCCCTAACTCGGGATTTGTCTTCTCCTGGGGTCAGAGAAGGTTCTACCTTGTTTCTAGAGGTGATCCAAAGGCTCCTCTTAGTGAATCGAAGTGAGATTCTCAAGGTATGTTATTGTTCTTCTTCTTTCTTGATCAGTTTCTTAGATCTAATTAGATATACTTCTCCTTTTCTCTTGGTTTCTTAGATCTACACCCGTTATGGGTAGATATAAGTGTGTGGTACCATGTTTGATGAGTTTTGGTCTTGGTCTTACTAGGAGGAGAGATATAAGTTGGGTTCTTGACGAAGCGACTTGGTTTTCTTGAGTGTTCTTCAACCGTTGTGGTTTTGGTCAAAACCTTCGAGGTAGGTGGTTCCGTCCCAACATGCCAAATTTATTAACATTGTATTTTCTTGGTTTATTTCAATTGTTGATTTAAATTCAATTTCTCAAGTTTCTTTCAATTAAATTGATAAAAAAACTCGATTCCATTGAATTGAGATATTTGAAATGGTTTTTTCATAGAAATTTGGGAAAACCCCAATTCCATTGAATTGGGTGTTTATGGAAATTGGCCGATTTAAATTGTGGATTTGATGGAAATGTTTCAAATAAATTATTGAATTTAATTGTGGAAAAGAAATGTGTAGTGATGGAATTGGTTTTCAATGGATTTCAAACTTATGAAAATGGCTTAAAATGAGTTGATAGAAACCCATTGGTTTTATCTTTTGAAAAATGCATGTTTTGAATAAAACGTGTTTTGGTTTTAAATGGAATGAAATTGGCACTTTTGAAATGGAAGAATGGGATTGATCGTATTTTAAGTATTCTTAAAATAGTTCGACCATCATGTAAGAGCACGTGCAATCATTAGGTAGTTAGTGAGTTATTGGGATATACTATACGATAAGACAATGTTCTAAAACATACATGTGGTGGGTCACATCCCCGACGGGTTGGTGAAGAGTCTCTTTTGGCCATTGTCATAGGGACCTGTGTGTACACATCTTGCTGAGTTCACATAGAAAGTGTGGAATCCTATAACTAGTTAATACTATCGTATCTTTTGGCAGATGACCTTGTTGCTCGCTTGTTTATTTATATTTGAGATATAAATGTATGCCAATGCTTTTGAACTACTTTACATGCCTGCTAAATTTATATAAACTATTTTATATAAATGTTTTTCTTAAGCCATTGTTTTAGAAATATTTCATCATTTGTAAAGCCTTTTCTTAAAAATATTTATTTCCATCATTTGAAAATGTATAGCATGTTTTTGTTAAAATATGCTTTTGAATTTCCAAACCTGTTTATTTGAAAATGGAAAGCCTTTCTTTGGATAATCTATATTTGGCATCTGTTATGAAATCTTTGGTGGTATCCTACTGGGATTAGGCTCACACCCTACTTTTTCCTTTGAGTGTTTGTAGATTTTCTTCTTCCAGGATCTAGAAAAGGGAAGGGACCTCTTGGAGGTGGAACCAGTTGTTGATCTCTAGACTTTGTGAGTTGTGTCCTTTGGGACCTTGGGACTGTTTTCCCTTTTGGTACTTGGGTTGTAGTACTTTGACTTTTGGTGCCTATTTGTATTCTGGTACAAGTTCCCAGTGGAGTTTCTTTTAATATCCATATTGTTTTTTTACTCTTGCTTCCGCATTCTTGTGGCAAAATCCTTCCCACTTGTGTGTTGTATGATGACAGGTGCTAGTCGTCGACCCGTGGGGATCAGGAACGCCCTTCGGGCTATGTCAGGGCCAGCTTGGTTATCAGGTTACTAGGGTACCCGGGCCAGTTCATGACAGAGTAACATTTGCTGGTATTATTTTTCGACATGAAATGTGAAAGTAGTGAGGCAACCACAGTCTCCCTGCATGTTTATGGTGTTTTCTACTAAGTATTTTTTTAATATTAATTTTTATTTAGACTTAATTTATATAAATTGTTTGTATTTTATAGTGTAATGGTTTCCACTCAACTTAGATGTAGTTTATTTTATAGTTAATAAAAAGCTAATTTGAGAGAAGAATCTATACATACACCCTCACAAACTAGTATGTAACCCAATAATGATTCTTTTTATAGATAAAATTCACATTTTATGAATTTCATTAATATATTCTCCTTTATTAAGTTCATTTTTATAATCCTTAAAAGATTATTTTATTCTTCCTTTCTCCTAGAAAATTTGAGCATTTAATTTATAAATATTTTCACATATTTTTTTAGGTAATTTATAAATCTTCTATCCATAAAATCCATCAAGATATTTGGTGTATTAATTAGTCTAAAATGCATCAATATTAATTAATAGTGTTTATATCTTGTATTGAAGGATTTATTATGTGTAATTTCACTTTTTAACCATGTTTATGATACTTGGATCAAATATACACCTTTGAGAAATATTAGACCCCCTTAATTTGATCAAATAAATCATTAGTATGTGGTAAATATTGAATTTTTCATGACCATGGCCTTTTTAATATCATGATAATAAATTGAAAGATTCATTAAATTATTGTTATTCTTAAAAAATAGGACTGGAACCCCACATGGTAAAGTAATCAGGTATATAAAACCCTTTAACAAGTTATATAATAGTGTATTATTTAATTATATTAATTAAATATATATTATTATACAAGGACTCTTTGAAAAAGGAATAACACTAAGTATCAATTCAATAGGTAGAAGACCATGTAACTCGTTAAGAGATACATCATCATTTTCTTATATAATAGAAATACCTCAAATGTTGACTATTTTCTGAATAATTTAGCAAAATATCTCTTGTTATTAGGTGTCAATATCCATATTAAAGAACATGTTATCATAGGAAGTTCATAATAATCCTTTCATTGATATAATATCACAAGATTATTTGGGATATGAAAGGAGATTTACTTATCCTAGAAACCAATATGATAACTATGGATAGAGATATAATCCATGCCTAATATCACATCAAATTCCAAAATGGAAGAATAAGTAGATTTTTAGGAAGTATCTTACCAAAAAAATAATCATAGAAGAGTTATATAATTTAGAATCAATAATTGAACCGTTTTTGGTTTTCACTGATAACTTAATATATAATATTTGAGGTCATAAATCAATATACATTATAGAATTCAAAGATATAAAGGAATTTGTAGAACCAGAATCAAATAAGATTCTTACAATTCATGAATGGATAATAATAATATCATTCATAACTTTATTTTCCTGATCTATTTTGGTAGTAGTGATTTTATAAGATCAACTTTTCTATATTAGATTTATAGGTCATTTTTATCTATTTCTCTCATTAAACCTTATATTGGTGCATTAATTTTTATTGTACTCAAAATTATTATAATTGAAACATTTAATTGAATTTATTTAATTATGTAGAACATTATTATCACCTATTTTATTGATTAATATCATCATATATCTTTTACCATCATGTGCCTGATGACTACCTTCACTACACTTAAAACATTTCCTAGTTCCTTTACGGTTAATTTTTAGGTATTTTTCCCACATTTTCATAATGTAGATAGTTGAAAATTATTTACCCCATGAGATTTATCATTAAAATTTCAATGAAAAACTATTTTACTCATATTATTCACAAATTAAAGAGTAAAATTAGAGTATAAATTTTTTATTTCTACCTTAAGAGAACATTTAATAATTTACTCATGGATTATAAAGTGTCTAATAATTATTTATTTTTGAAAACATATTTTTAATCCATGGAAGAATTGATCAATTTTACTTTTTGGATAAATGATAAAATTATAGGCATAACTTGAAAGTTTTATAAATTTCACCCCAAAATACATAAATGATTCATCCTCCTTCTACTTAAACTTAATAAAATCAATTTCCATTATTATAAAAATTGTATTCGGAGAAAAAAAATATTTAAAAATATTAAACTCCTCTAATTCAATAGAGGTAGTTTAGTACTTTTTCTTACATTCTTGATAAGAGTCCATTATTGGAGATCTTCACTTTCGAGATAATAAATTGTCAAAAAAAACTTTTCATGATATGGTCATTAAATACTATATAATATCTTTCCAATTAGATTTATCTATAATTTAACAATTTGTATAAAAAATATCCACTAAAGGATGGTGGCCATTGTAGCATGAATGAATCGATATCATATTGATCCTTATTTTTTTGATTAAGGATTTCAGTATGGTTTGGGTTATTATTAATAACCTAAGATATATTTTTAATAATATCAATGAATTTTTTCACAACAAATCCCTTCTTGTTTGGTTACTCATTTGTACAATCATTAAATTGTCCATAAAATTCATTTTTAACTTGATTCCTTATATTTCCATCTATTTAAAAAAATATAAATTACTAGTGTGATTAAGAAAATTTAATATGTAACAAAATAAAAGTAAAATAATCATATGAAATAAATATCTTAACATGTAATTTCCTATGATAGCTTTAATTAAACCTATGAATATTTCATTTTATCCATGGTTGTTTTAAATATTTTCCTCTTATCCTTCCTAACCAAATACCTAAAAATAACTAAACCCCACTCTGATAACAACTTAGATAGACCATACATGACATGCATGGATGATACATTATTTCACATGATTATACATCACAATTCATACTTCATACACACTCCCAATACCCAAAGGTTTCATGTCTTTATAAATTATCTATATATCCATATTATTAAATAATATAGTATAGATTTTTCCATAAAATTCATCATACCTGATTCCCTTTTATATCATACATGATATTATTCTTTATTACCAATGGAAATGGGAAACATGGTAAGGGGTAAATCAATATCAATAAGTCATGTATGATTTTTCATTAGATCATAGAAATTAGAGAAACATGGACATGATAAAAAATTCATGATAAATGGAATAAGATCAAGGAATCACAATAAGTTATCATGAGAAAATATTTCATAACCATACATCATATCATAGAAATACAAAACCATAAAATTATAGTCATGAATCCATAATATGTACCATTTCATAAGAATATAGAATCAATAATTATTAAACTTGGTGATATAAAATAGGAATGTGGGACATGAATAATCAAAGAAAATAATAAAATAATTTTGTTTTTTCTTATAATAAAATCATCATATAATATAAAAACTTGTCTCATAACATTGGGGACTAGGATAACCTCTCATGTTCCATAGATGTCATCTCATGATATGTAATGATTTACCCAATATATTGGAGGGATATATAATTTCAAGACCACCCATCACATAATGGTACATCCATACATATATGTGATATATAAAATCCATCATAGATTGATTAAAATCATATCATGATTAAACCATGGAAATAAAATGGGTTATATAACATTTTTATGAGGTGTTAGATAAGAAATAATCAAAAAATAGATTGGATGATACCAAAATAAATCACCCAAAAAATTTAATATATAAGTACATAGTAGTTGATAAATGAAGAATATAAAAGATAATATTTATGGATAATAAACCTTACAATGATGGAAAGTAAAATTGACTAGAATTCCTGAAAATAGTTTCCTTAATTTTTTGTAACATTATCATATAACTAAGATATATCCCACATTAAAAACCATTTTTAAATGGTATAAAAACTAATTTTAAATAATTATATTGAAAATAAAACATCCTAATAATGGAACCCAAAAATTAAATAAAAATAAATTATAAGAAACTTAGAGAGGAAACTAGGGAATGGTATGAAGGTTAAATAAAATGATTTTTTTTAAGTAACCCACATCAATAAAAGGGATATAAAATTGGAATATAAGTAGACATAAATATAAATATTAGATGTGTGGAAGAAAATACATTTTCACCTTTATAAATAAGAATATTAAATATATTTTTAAGAAATAATATGGATATTGAAGAAAAATACCGAAAATAGATAGTGGAAGTTTTATCTACACAATATCATGTTTTTTTAGATACAAATCAATCACAAAAGAGATAATGAGAAGGAAATGTAAATTCCACAAAAAAAACAAGAGTATTTATAATATGATATATAAAATTAGCATAATATACTCATATTATAATGATATAGTTAAAGAATAAATATTATAACTCGATGAAAGAATATTGAGTCAAGAAAACTTTTACCTTATCTCACTATCCACATTCATGCTCTTAAATCATTGTATAAATAATTTTATTTTATAATAAACTATTTAATAACATTATTTATACTTGTTTAATTTAATATTAAAATTATATTCATATATTACTTCTAAGACCAAATTGATTGTAAGAACCCTGAGAGGGGATGAATTAGTATGCAAACCAAATAAATATTTTTCATCTTTAAAGACCACATGTCCATATAGATCATGTTCCCTCATTAGAATAAACATATTAAATCTCATGTTATATCACCTCTAATAACATTTATTATTAAATAAAAAAATTTAAATTAAAACACAATATCACATAATAATTTTACAAAGTTTACCACTCAGTGATTATCCAAGGAACATACACACATCAATGTGTCAGTGTAAAAGAATCCATTATCAAGAACTATTTGACGGATACTAATTTTAGGACATGGGAACTTTATGACAAGGTGCACTTCCCTTACAAGTTATAATAAAGACTCATTATCAATACAAGAGAAACTTCATCATCGAATCCTTCAAACAATGATTTGTTGATAGAATATTCATTTTATATACATAAGGGTATCCTCATAATTAGTATGTGGAATTGATTCTCTCTACATCACAACTCAAGAATTGATTCTCTGTTATAGTCCATGATCAATTATATTCATATCCTCTTGGTATTTTGCGAATTAATACTCAATGTGAGTGCCAATAAATTTTCTTCCACAAGAACACAACAGTAACACTTCTTCCACCAAATGAAGATAACTCCATACTAGAATTATCTTATTTAGCTCCTTATTCTATTAATGAATATATTGGAGGAAATTATTTTTATTTTCTTTCTTATCTCAGAGTATTGGATATGGAAATAAATCACACAATTATCTTTTTTCCTATATTATTTCCTTTAAATATAGATATTTATTTATGTTCACCTTTCCCAAAACTACTTCAAGTGATTTTTATAGTATTTTATATATCCAACCCCTGATCTGATAGTTGGGATCAATCATTCTTATTTTAATCCTACATTATCATTCCAATTGTGAAACATATTTTGATATGGTCATAATATACCAATTAAATTGAATCGAATTCATTAAATCCAGGATATATCTTCTCTATTTTAAATCATAACCAAATTTTCCAAATATTCTTGAAATAACCTATTAAAAACAAGATTCCCATCACTATAGTATATTCTCATAATTTCTCAACATGGACATGTTGTGATACCCTTCTTCGTATAATTATAATAAATCAATTACTAGATCCAAAAAATCTACACAATATATTATATTTACCTTATCTTAAAATCAAGATGTGATCTATGAACTTTTCTTGATCCTCATAAATATTATAGCATGAAGCACTCTCATGTAGTAAAATTCCTGGAATCCTTTATCAAACGATATATTTATCTTCTAAGGTGTGATCATTATATCAAAATGTGTCCCTTCTACTTATTCAACCAGTCGTGGCATGATCTAATATTTCACTGTGTAATAACTTGAGTCATTGATTCTCATTGACATGAAATTATTCTAAGGTGTTCCCATATCTAAATAGGAAAAACCACTAAAATATTCATAAACCTATTCATAGTATAGGAATACTTCCAACTATTTTTTCATTATTTCATGACTTAGGGGAAAATGGATTACCTTTAGGTATCAAGATTTATGGTTGAGGTAACCTTGTATATTCTCTCCTAAGTTCCCTTATGTATTCTCTCCTGAGTACCCTTATATATTATCATTATAACCTTTACAGAAGTAAGATCCCAGACATCATGGAGTTATGTACTTGTTTATATTTTTGGTTTAAATATATTTTTTTTGGTTAATGAAATGGTTTTTAGAAGTATGAGGGTTCTCAAGGGTGTTCCTAGGGTTCAAGAAATGAAAGGAAGGAAAATCGGGCCAACATGTGCAAGGTGCACGGTTGGTGCATTTTTATGTAAACTGTGTGGCCCTCCTAGGAAAATTGTTCAACCTTAGATAGTGGAATATCGCATAGCTGAAACATGGTTTTTCAGACTGTGTGGCCTTCCCAGGTAATTTTTGTAACCCAACTCCTTTTAGATAGTCATTGTCACATGGTTTTCATAGGTTTGGAAAACTGTGCATCCAAACCATGTGCCCTAATAAAAGTTGAAAATTTTACAGTTTCCTATAATGGGATTTTTAATTTCCACATATGTTTCTTCCCCATTACCTCTATTAAAATCCGACTGATGAACCAAGGCACTCAGGATCACCCAAGGGTCAATCTCTCTCATTTATAGGCCCTTTTGAGTGTCATTGGTTGCAGATCAATGCTTCGGGTAAGACTAATCCTATACTTTATTCTCTTTTCCAGATTATGGTTTGTAACTTGGTAATTCTTCTTAAAAATCACTAAAACCCACTTTTTATAGTCGAATCTAGTTTGATGCTTCAAATAGTTAACGAATCTAGATCTATTTCTATGATTAAGAGTGCATTCGTCAATGGATTCAAGTTAGCTGGTCTGCATGTTACATCCCATAGTTGTTGTGTTGATTTGTGCATGTTTAGTTATATTATAGGTTATAAATTGTCATTATTTTGAGTCCTTTGGTTAGATTTGGTAAAATAAGAATCTAAATAATGTATTGAACCCCTCATGATCCTCTTGGGATTCTTAGAGGATGATTTGATAGATCTAGGGCCACCTATGGGGTGTGTCAACATCCCGAACCTATGAAATTGGTAAAGTTGGTGCAAATAAGATGTGTTATAACATACAACCCTTATTGAACATATTATTGTGTTTGTTGAGTTGAAAATGAAACATTGGGGGTTGTGTCTATTTATGGATAATGTCGTAAGGGGTTTCTTTTCTTGACATGGAAATGGATTAAAAATGGAAGAATGTGAATGTGCCCAATGGATTGTGAACTGTACTTGAAATGCATAAGGTGGTTAATACATGGGAAATGATGAAATGTATTATGTGAGTTAACATATGAAAATGGGTTGAATATGTTAAATGGGTTAATGTATAGAAGTTAGTGAATATTATTAATGAGTTTTGGCATAATAAATGTGAATTAGGAAAAACAGAAATGTAACATAAATGGAAAAGCATTAATGGGTTATGGAATAATATTTATTCCCATGATGATTATCATGGATTATAATTGTTATTTTTATTGGTTGTGTTTAGTTGTGATATGGTATGTCTGGAAAATTAATATATATATATATATATAACCTTTTTCACAAGTCTTGGTAGTGGGATAAAGGATTGAGGCTCCTCCCATGGGTCGGGTTGGACTGATGCTCAAACCCAACCCTAGAATGCATAGGTTAGGGAGTCTGATTGTTTCTCTATGCTCCTAATAGTTTTATTCGATGAAAATACTTGGAATGAGTCTCTAAGGTAAGTGAAATATATTTTTTGTGAAATTTTTATTCCAAGTGAGTTAGGGATTTGACTTATTTCCTTATGTATAGTGAGGAATTCCTTGAACCCTTGTGTGAATCATGTAAATTCCAAACCCATGGAACACACATTGATAATGAATTAGGTAATGAAGAAGATGAAAATGATGGATTTTTACTAAAGTTAGAAATGGTTAAATTAAAAATTGTTAACTAATGTAACCCGAAATGTCTTTTATTTAATTGTTATTTATTTAGTACTTGCATGAACTATCTGTTTAGAGTGGAAATTTTATAGATACTATTGGTGGTGGATTATTGAGTTGTACTCACACCCTTCCTGGGCTGCTGTTGGGTACCCGATAAGATTTCATGCTTGTAATTATGGATATGGGTAAGGGCCCCATGCTTAGGAGTTGAGTCGGGTTGGCGATGTACATGGATGAAGTTCCAAACTTTGAGTCAGAACCGTTTTGTGGATTCCACTATTTGTCTTTATTTTTGGTTTTTTCAATTATTACTATTTAGAATGACATGACATATTTACTATTGGATATGGTTCGTACCCTATTTTTGAGAGATGTTTGATTATTCATATTCATTGGTTATTACATGTTGTTTGATATATCAAAGTTTTTTATCTATTGTGGATCACTCAGATAAGGGGGTATAGTCTCCCCAAGTGACTTATGAGACCCTATATGATAGTCAAAAACCTCTAGCATATGGGGAGGCACATTTGAAGACATGTTATGACTCAACTTGGGGAACTGGTTTAGTGTTCTTTGTGTCATGGACATTAGAAAGTGGTATCAAAGCGGTTATTTTATATCAATTACTATTTGGGGATGGAAGATCGGTGCTAGTAAAGTTTTAAGACTTGGTAATGAGTTCATTATTGGTAGTATCTAACCAATCTGTGAGGGGAAACCTATGTAACCCAAGTAGAAAATTTTTGTTCCTATTGTGTGTTGTTACATTTGATTATATTTCACAATTGGGTGATTCACTTATTGTGTTTTGTGATACTTTTATGATATTTACCTCATGGATTAAATGGAACGGGATTGTGGATTTATGCATCATTATAGGAATCCAAGTATGTAAGTGACTTGAATTATGATAGGTACACACTTGGTATGGGTGTGTGGGGTAGGAATGGGTAGAATCCATTTGACCTTATTGAACAACATGAAGAAAATGGTTTCTAATGAAATGATTCAAATTGGTACAAGGGAAATAAAATGTTGAATAATGATAAATAATTGTACTTCATTAAGGGTTGTAAGTGAATCAAAATTTTGTTCTTGACATGATGTTAAATGGGTAGTGTGTCTAGGGGGAGAATTTTCATTATAAGTATAGAAATAGTTTTGAAATAATTTCCAATATAAGACTTATAACAGTTTAAGTTGATTTTCCTCATGTTAGCCATGTCCCTTGGTAGGGGTTCTCGAGGGTAGTGTTCAATATGTGATGATGACCTTTTGGATAGTGTATAAGAATAGGTTATTTATGGATAGTAGAGTTCCTACTTTTATATGACCTATTAAAACTTTATGTTGTGTGTTCTAAAGCACGCGTTTGGCATTGTGGAGGAATTTCACCAAGACAATGAGTGCCAGTTGAGCGATAATAAGATGCCATCAAGAATGATCCTAAAAAATTGGAGTAATAAAACCTAGAGATCTAGAGAAATAGGGGATAAGAGTAGTTTTTTGAGAACTTCACTCATTTCATGTAGATGATAAAAGGGGACCTAGGTCCAGTTATTCTAAACATGTTTGAGTTGGATATAGAATTTTTGTTGTAGAACCATCTATCTTTTGCTGGAGAGGGTGGACCCGAGACTACAAAATTATGGATAGAGTCTATTCAAATGATTTTGGATCACATGTAGAGTCCTTCAAAGAAGAGTTTCAAGATGGAAACTTATATGTTATAAGACCAGAAGAAACATTGGTAGATTTTTTGGTTAAGGCCCAAAAAACTGAAAGTATGGGTTGGAATGATTTTCAAGATAAGATTCTAGAATAATTATATCCTAAATCCTTAAGGTAGGAAAAGGTTGTGGAGTTTATGAGGCTGACCCAGGGATCTATGAAATTCATGGAATATATAATCTATTTCACTGACATTCAATGTTTTGTTCCATCATTGGTGGGGGGTGAGGCAGCCAAGGTGAGATATTTATAAGATGGACACCGGTATGAGATCAAGTCACAGGTGAATATTTTTTTTCTATAAGAGGGTCATTAAAGTGGTATATCAATCACTTATATTAGATGTAAACCTAAAGGAGGCTTCCCAAATAATACATGTGGTTCTAGTTGGTTGAACCAATGGTGCGGATTATGATAGTAGGAAGCACCACTTTGAGATTTCTCACCATGGTGATTATGGAAAGGGTACCCAGAGAAAGAAACCATTCTCTAAGGTTAGTGATTGAGTTTTCTGCTATTATTGTGGAAGGCCATGACATGTTCATAGTCAGTGTTCCTGATAGCTAGTTGAGTGTCGATCATGTTGATGATAGGGCCATGTGAAAAGGTTCTGGAGGAACCCATGGAAGTTGGGAAATAGTGAAGGATAGAGACCAGTGTAGAGTGTGTGAAGGGGGTTGGTTACCCTATATCAATAAAGAAGTTTCATCTACATGGGTTATACTAATATGGGTGGCGGATGTGGAACTCTGTGATGATATTGTCCCCGCCAGTAGGGCAGTTTAGTTCAAGGTACTCAGGATAGAGCTCAGGCTAGATGGGTATGTCATCTTCACATATTTTAGTCTACGCCTGGAGGTGGTGAGGCTGGACCATTTACTTTGTGAGGTACGATCCTTGTAGCTTCCATGATTTCTAGTGCTTTATTTGGCATAGGCTTTACACACTCTTTCATCTTAGATTAGTTTGTGATTATGTTGGGTCTAGCAGTGGTATGTTTGTGTTGGGTTATATCTATTGACACACCTCTAGGGATGTGAACAAAAAACATTAGACAATGTAAGGGTTACTATTTGGAGATTGGTGGGTACCATTTTTTATGGGACTTGTTCATTCTCAATATTTTAGGTTTTGACTTGATTTAAGGAATGGACTAGTCGTTGACCTATCAGGATCATATTGATTGTTACCATCATCGGGTGACATTCACATCTCTCAATAGATACATTTATTTCTATTTTGGTGAATGTGATGTTCAGGAAATCCATGTAGGGATAGTTTTCCAATGGTTGGGTGAACTTACAACCCAAGTGACTTGTATTATGCTCAGTTATAGGGAAGTGGAGCATCTTGTATTTCCATAGGTGGTGGATTAGTTTTAGGATGTGTTTTTAGATGAATTATTGGGGATACCACCCAAGAGATTTGTTGAGTTTATGATTGAGTTACTGTGAGGGGAAGAACCCGTTTCTTCTTTACCATACACAATCACACCAGCAAGACTCCATGAGCTTAAAAATAAGTATAAGGAATTAGAGAGAAAGGGGTTCATTTTTTCTAGTAAATCAACTTGTGGATCTCTAGTGTTGTTTACCAAGAATGATGATGGGTCCTTTCAGTTGTGTGTCGATTACAGGAAGCTAAATCAGATGAAAATTAAGAATAGATACCTTATTCCTTAAATAAATGATATTTTTTGACCAACTAAGAGGTGGATCAGTATTTTCTAAGATTTATCTAATGTTAGGGTATCATCAGTTATGGGTAACACTTTTTGACATTCCTCAGACTACTTTTAGAAGAAGGTACGGGTTGTATGAGTTTATGGTTATGTAATTCGGATTGACCAATGTGTCGATAGTGTTTATGTAATTAATGAATCAAATCATCCATCCTTATATATAATAGTTTGTAGTTGTCTCCATTGAGGACATCTTGGAGTACTTGAAAACTAAATATGATCATTCTAAACATCTTGAAATCTTCTTGAGTACACTAATAGATCATAGGATATATCCCAAGATATACAAATTTAATTTCTAGATTGATAGGGTGAATTTCATGGATCACATTATTTCATAGGAGGGTGTGTGAGTAGATTCAATGAAAGTTTAGGGAGTGCTATTTTTGGAACAGCCTAAGAATGTTTCTGATATCTAAAGATTTCTGGGTTTGTCTGATTATTACTGAAGGTTCATAAAATATTTCCCTCATTCAACAGAACCACTTTTGGACTTGACCTAGAATGGAATCATTTATGAGTGGTGTGAGGCATGTGATAATTATTTTCAAGGGTGGAAGAGTTTTTTGACTACCGAACTGATTCTTATATTTCCTGAGTCGGTTAAAGGATATATCGTGTTTTGTGATGCATCTGGAATTAGGTTTGGAGATATGTTGATATAGGATAATCAGGTTGTTGCATATGGGACATGATAGTTGAGGCCTCATGAAAAAAATTACCCCACTCATGATCATGAATTGGCTATAGTGGTGTATGCCTTAAAGTGTTGGCAGCACTACTTTTGGGGATAATGTTTTACGGTGTATACTAATCATAAAAGCCTTAAATAAATATTTTCCCAACATGATTTGGATATTTGGCAGTGAAGACGATTCAAGTACATGTAATCCTTAGATTTAATGTTGGTTTATACACTAGGAAAAGGTAATAATGTGGCATATGATTTGAGTTAGAAAACTTAATGTCCGGTGGATCAAGATTCTAGATCTGAGTAAAAGATAATGGTGTTATTTGCTGAAATGCATCTAGAGGTCCAAGATGGGTAGAGGAACATAACCCTTTCTCCCTTAGAATTTGAGTCAATTCTTTTGAACTGGGTCAAGGAGAGTCATCTGGAGGATCCATAGTGTTTTTCTATGAAGTAAAGTCTTAAAGGTGGGGAGAAACCTTCTATTGTGATAGTCGGTGATGATGGGATTATTTGTGATTGTAGTCAGGTGGTTGTGCTGGTATGTATGCAGGAAGAGTTAATAATGAAGTTTCATGCATTTAAGTGTTCAGTTCATCCTAGTTTTACTAATATGTATCATGATATTTATAATAAATATTGGTGGTTGTGAATTCATAAGGAAGTTGAAGGTTTTTTGGCATGATACATTGCCTATCAGTAAGTGAAGGCCAAGCATCAACACCCATGTGGTTTCTTGCAGCGATTGCTCATTCTGGAATAAAATTGGGATGACATAATCTTGGAATTATTAGTGGTTCTTCCTAGTAATCCTCATAATAATTATGAGGTCTAGGTAATTTTAGATCAGTTAACTAAGGTGGCCCATTTCTTACCGGTCCATGAGACCTTCATGGTGGACTAGTTGGGTGAGTTATATATTCGGTAGATAGTTTGGTTGCATGGTGTTCCTAGGACTATAGTTTTGGATCATGATACACTTTTTACATCATGATTCTGGTGGGGATTATAGAATGTGTTGGGCACCCTGGTTTTTTTAGTATGGATTTTCATCAGCATATTTACTGGCAGTCAGAATATACAATTTAGGTTTTGAAGGACGTGTTGAGGGATTGTGTCCTAGATTTCAGTGGTTTTTGGAGAAAACACTTTTTGTACATTGAGTTTTCCTACAAAAATAGTTTCTAGGAAAAGATTCAAATTTTACCATTTGATTCACTCTATAGGATACCATGTAGATCTCTTTTGTGTGGTATAGAAGCCAGAGAGGGTGATCTATTGGGAACAAGTCTCATTCAGGAGATGTCAAAAAAGTTTTATTGATTCAGAAACACATGGAAATAACTTAAAGTAAGTAGAAGACATATGTACATAGGCTTCATAAACCTCTTGAGTTTATGGTGGGTGATAGTATGTTTTTTCTGGTGTCACCAAGGTTGGATCACCATTGAATTCAAAAATAGGGAAATTTTATGCCCAATTATGTGGGTACATTTGAGATTATATAGAGGATCATATCGATGGATTACTGATTGTTTCTTCCAAAATGGTATAGTAAAATGCTTGATGTTTTTTTATTTCACAACTTAGGTAGTATCACCCTGATCTATCTCATTGTTTAATGTAGAGGTTGTAGAGCTTGAGGTTGATGTGTCATTTTAGGACTATCTCGTTCGTACTATGGATCGTAGTGAAAAAGTCTTGTGAGGTAAGACTCTTTCCCTGGTTAAAGTTTTATGGTAACCTGGAAGCTTTTAGGAAAAAATGTTGGAGAGGGATTCAAATGTGCGGGCCCAGTGTAATGATCTCTTTTATTAAGAAACTAAAATATTCTAGAGAGTATGGATCGAGGACGATCCATTATAAGGTGTGGAGGTTGTAAGATCCCAGAATTTTTGGAGGTATGTACTTGTTTAAATTTTGGTATATATATATTTTTTGTTAATGAAATTATTTTAGGGAGTATAAGGGGCCTTGGTGGTGATTTTGGGTCTAGGACATAGAAGGAAGGAAAATTGGGCCAACTGATGCAAGGCGTATAGTTGGTGCATGGTTAAGTAAATCATGGGGACCTCCCATGAAAACCGTGCAACCTTGGATGGTGTCATATCACATGGTTGGTCCATGGTTTGTCAAAACATGCTTACTTCCTAGGTAACTATGAAAACCAACTCCCCTTAGACAGTTAATGTCGTATGGTTTGGAAAACCGTGCAGCCAATGTATGAACCCCATTAAAAGATGAAAATTTTACACTTTTCCATCTTGGGATTTTGAAGCCCCACCTGATTGTCTTCCCCATTTCCTCCCTTACAACCCTATTAATGAACCAATACCCTCAAGATCTCTCAATGATCGATCTACCTCATTTCTAGGTTATTTGGTGTGTCATTAGTTTTCGATTTAAGGTTTGAGAAATTTTAATCCTTTAATTTCTTACCTATTCCAGATTAGGGTTTGGATCTTGGGAAATCATCTTTAGAAGCAATAAAATCATATTTTTCTTGTGGAATCTTGGTTAAGGATTCAAAGGTTGATAAAATCCAAATATAAGTCTACTATTAAGAGTGTTATCATCATCATATTCAAATTTGGTGGTCTACAAGCTATATTCCATAGTTGTTGTGTTTATTTTTGCATGTTTAGTTCTGATCTTCATTATACCTTATTGTGATTTTGATGAATTTGGTGAGATTTGGTAAAATGAGCATCTAAATAATGGATTTAACCCCTCATAATCCCTATGGGATTCATTGAGGATGATTTTACCGATTTAGGTCCACCCATGGTGTGCGCTGAATTTCCCAAACCTAAGAAATTTGTAAAGTAGGTGAAAATTCGATGTGTGATAACATAGAACCCTTGTTGAACATATTAATGTGTTTGTTGAGTTGAAAATGTAATATTGGTGGTTGTTTCCAGATATGGATAATGACTTAAGGGGTTCTTTTTTATGAAATGTAAATGGATTAAAAAGGGTTGAATGTGAATGTGTCAAATGGATTGTGATCTATACATGAAATGCATAATGAGGTTAATACGTGGGGAATGATGAATGGGTTATGTGATTTAACATATTAAAAGGGGTTGAAGATGTTAAGTGGGTTAATGTATAGAAATTATTTAATATTATTAATGAGTTTAGTCATAAGAAATGGGAATTGGGATAAATATAAATGTTGCATAAATTGTAAGAATTAATGGGTTATGGAATAATATTTATTCCCATAATGATTGTTGTGGATTATGATTGTTATTTGTATTGGTTGTGTTTGGTTGTGATATGGTATGTGTGGTGAATGGATATATATATATATAAGAGTTTTTACATGGCTTGGTGGTGGGATAAAGGATTGGGGATCCTCCCATGGATCGGGTTGGATTGATGCTCTAACCCCACCTAGGAATGCATGGTTTATGGAGTCGGACTGATGCTTTATGCCCCTAATGATTACATTCAATGAAAATACCTAGACTAAGGCTTTAAGGTAAGAGATATTTATTTATTGTGAAATTTTTATCCATAGTGAGATAGGGACTTGACTTATTTTCTTATATATAGTGATGAATGCATTGAACCCTTGTGTGAATCATGTAAAGGCCTAACCCATGCAAAAGATGTCGATAATGATTTTGATAATGAAGAATATGCAAATTTTGAATTTGTTACTATGGTTATTATTGATTAAAGTAAAAAAATTATCTAATAGTGACCAAACTATCTTCTATTTTGTTTTTAATTATTTATTTCATGAATAAACTATCTATTTAGACTGGATATATTGTAGACACCATTGGTGGTAGCCTACTGGGTGGTACTCACATCATTCTCAGGATGCCATTGGGTACCCAAGCATATTTCAGTCTTGTAGTTTAGGATAAGTGAAAGGGCCCCATTCTTGGGAGTTGTGTCAGGCTTATAAGGAACATAGATGAGGTTCTGGACAGGGATTCGGGACCATTTTGGGGATTTTGATTTTTGTCTTTATTTTTTGTTTTATTCACTTAGAACTATTTAGCATGACATGACTTATTTACTCTTTGATATGGTTTGTACCCAGTTTTGGGAGATGTTTTATTATTAATATTCATTGGTTATTACATGTTGTTTCTACTATATAAGTTTTTTTTATCTTATTTGGATCACTCTGATAAGAGGGTATATTCTCCCCAAGTGACTTATTAAACCCTCAATGATAGTCAGCAACCTCTGGTACACAGGGAGGTTTTCTTGAGGTCATGTGACGACCCAGCTCAGGGCACTGATTTAGTGGCCTCCGGGTTAGGGATGTTACAAAATATCATAGGAGAAGTTGTGGTAAGCCTTATGTATCATGAAATTACTATTTTATTACTCATTTACATACATTCACCAAAACACCTTCACACTTCTCCAAAAATCATTAAACTTTCCCTCACCTCTTACAAATTTAGAATATACTTGAATAATGTCATTTACAACTTATAAAATTAAAATATACTATCATAATCTAAAACATGATATCCTCTTCAATTATCCACATGTC
The DNA here is from genome assembly GCA_963277665.1 of Viscum album. Classification (NCBI taxonomy): domain Eukaryota; kingdom Viridiplantae; phylum Streptophyta; class Magnoliopsida; order Santalales; family Viscaceae; genus Viscum; species Viscum album. Next base: position 1,069,719,275 of record OY728127.1, on the reverse strand, counting down.
GTATCCCTGATAGATAATGACATAAAATTTTATTCATTCATAATCTCCCCCATATAACGATTATTTTAGCTTTAATGATTCCTCACCAAATATGGAGTGATCATCCTCAAACTCTAATTCTATTTATTTCATCATTATATATTATAAAAAAACTGAATGTAGTTCCCATGTGTATGGAAACCGTATTGAATTATTTATCCATGTCACCATGTCTTTTCAAGTATTTCATAGCCTTCAATATCCATTACCAAGTGATAATAGCCCCAATAGTAAATGACATAAAATATAATTCAAAACCTACAGTGGAAAAATTCTCCCTCTGTGTTTAGCCAGTGGATAGTAACCCATTCTCTTAGATCTCCCATTTGGTATTGGTTTTATCCTCCTCATTTATAGGTTTTATAGTACCCTCTTTTCTAGTGATGGTGCTCCTTCTCATTCTCAGGCTTCCTCTTTTTTAACTCATCTCAGTGATTATTCATATTTTCTTATACCCTATATTTCCTGCATTCATTTCTTGTTTTCATTATATACTTTCATCCTTTTTCTTCTCTTCTTCTCTGGATTTTTGGTTTCTTATTTTTTAAATTTCATTATTGATTCACTTTTTCTCTTCATGTCTAACATCCTGAGACTAGACCCCATTTTTTGATAATCAAAGTTTCTTATGGAGGATTGGGATGTATTAATGTTTGTTCCTAGTGATTTCACCAACATATGGTGGTGTTATTTCATTTATTTTGTTCCAAATTTTGGTTTTTTGGACCTCTCCAATATCTACTACTACCCTCAATTCCTAACTGTTATATAAGATACAATTTCAGTCAAGAATGATGGAACATTTAGTAATTTTGGAGATATGGTTATATAATGTTCAGTAGTTATTCCTTCATGTGCTTTTTCATCATTATTTTTTTTTTGGTATCTATTATATATTGGCTTCATGTTGTAGTATTCCTTTATCCTTACTCCCATTTCCTTTCATGCTATTTTTATATTCTATGAAATATGATATACACATAGGGTAGATTCCTTGAAAGTTAGTCATAGAGTTTTTCTTTAATAGAGATAGTGTATAGACAGAAAATTGATAGCCTCTGACTGGGACGAAACTTGGTGAGTTCGTGATGTTATAGAGAAGTGATATTAGGTCATCATTATTTATGAGAGTTGTAGTTTTTTTCTTTTTTGATTGGTAAAGGAATATTGTTTCTCTGATTTTATGGAGTTTTTTCATATATGTTACCTTTGTGTTTCTTAGTTTTAGTGTTGTTATATCAGTGGAGATTTTTATTGGATTAGTGGAGAGGGTTTATGTATGGTTGGCCTTTTTTGTATGATGGATTTTATTATTTTATTTTATATTATTTGAATATTTTAGGTTTTAAAGTTTGTTGGGAATTTGAGTGGTTTTCTATAGAATGGTGATCAGTGTTATTTGATGGTGCTAATGATTTGGTTTTTTTTTTATATTTTACTCATTATGATATTTTCTAATAGGATATAGGTGGGTTGGTATCTATGGAAGTGAATGTGTTTGGGAAGATAGATGGAAATGGAAGGAAGAAGCTGATGGGCTTGATGCAGTGACGCTAGTCATCTCAGGATATAGTGCCAGTGTTGGGATCATGGAATTGACTCATATGAAAGCCTATCAAATCATACCCCATTTTTCATATTTTTATATTTGAATATTGTTTTGGGTAGTATTTAGTTTCTTAAACATTCATTTTTGAAGGTTCCCATTTAACCATATAAAAGTGGTTATTATGAAAATATAAAAAATAATATTGGATGGGGAACATTATCCCACATTGGTTTTTTGTCAATTAGACCATAAATATTTTTCCATCATGTAACTCTTTGAATTATAAAACCATTTATGGATTTATGGTTTATTTACTTCTCCCCCTTTGAAAATAAAATTAAAAGGGCTACTTATCCATATTTTTATTTTCATTCTCTCTACCATTATCCAAAAAATATTTTATCTCTATTTTAAACTATCATTAGAAATGACTTGTTGGGTGATATTTATTCTCCTTAAATTCCAAAATACAAATTTAGAGATTTGATTCTCCCCATTTTCCATAAAAAAACTTCCCATTTTATATTTTTCTCTTTCAACCTCTTCTAAAAATCATTTATATAATTTATAACTCTATTTAAAACTTCAAAACCATTATTTTCTTCACAAAACTTATTGATGGAACCTTTGAAACTATTTATGACTATTGGAACTTATGATTTTTATCTTTAGTCTTGATTCCATTTGATCAACCAGAAAATTCTAAATTTTTTACCTTTAAATATATGAACCACTTCATCTATCTAGATACATTGAACACTAATATCTTTAGTGACTGAATTTTCTACTTGTTAATGAGTCAATATCAAATTATCTACACCTAAAATGTCAAGAATAAATGTAGTAAACAAGATTATAATTAAATAATATCAAATTTCTCCATGTCACTCACATACTTCTATAAACACCAATAGAATGAACTTTTAGTTCCTTGAATAATTCATACTGGGATTTCAAATATAGTTATATAAGAATATTAGTGAATAAAAAATACAATATTAAGTGTGTGATTCATAACACATATTGAACTAAATGATAACACTTATTCATGATAAACTTGTGATACCAATAGATATTCATGATCCTTCTTTTCTTTACAAAGCATCTCATTTTCTGGATAGGGCCAACTAGCCTATGAATTCTCATTACCAACTCCATATGAATACTTTCATTTATTTACCCCAGGTATAAAGATAATTTTTCAATATAGGGAAACCAATTATTGGTTATCAAACATTATTCCCTATGAATTTTGGTATCCTAACAAAATATTCAGTTGATACCACATTGTTTGTACGTGAAAAAATAAACATGAATTTCATGAATGTTGTTACTCATCATTTTAATCTATCTTATCCATATTTTAGTGGTTTAATACCATTTGAGATATGTATTTATATCATTTATTTATCACAAAAGTTGGTTTGATACCATTGGATACTTTAGATAATTCTTTGACACCACTTTATTTCTAAATCAATCAATATAACATTTTTACATTCTCATAACTATATGTAATTATAGATTTAGATTTAGAATCTAAAGTGATTTTATAAAAATAATTTCTGATTTATATTAGTACTTGATTCTATTTAAACATTTTTTAGGATTTATACCAATTAAACTAAAATAACTCTGACATAATGTGTTGTTTTGATCTTTTTTTAGCACAATCACACCCCATGGGGTCTTATCTCCCCCTAAAATTTTCATTATTTTAAATAATAGAAAAAAATTAAAGACATGGGAAGAGGTTTAATTCTAATACAAACAAAATTTTAGGTATGTGGTTAGTATTTTTTAACCAACCCATTTCTTTGAACATTATTACATTCATGTGTGGTTCTCCTTTGAGTGATATCACTTTTACAGAATTCATTCTAGATTTTTTTTTCTTTTGTATTATTCTTTATTTTCATGGGATTTACCTTAATTTTGAGACTAATCCCGGAATTTAATATTTCTTCATTTTACGTATTATGAATATATTCCTTAACATTCCTCATATTACATAGAAGGGTTCTTCCACCAGTATTCACCTATTTACTTGAGTATCTCAACTTTATTTCATGTTCATTGACCTTCTCATCCTCCTTCTTCAATTGGGAAGAAATATCTATCAACATTGAATATATATAATCTTTCATTTTATCATATCTTCAAGTTGTATTTTGAGAGGGATAAGTATAGCTTTTAGTTCCTTCTTTTTGACAATTTTTTCTACTTCATTTTCAAGTTCTTTAAGTAGGTCATTTTGGCCCTTTATTTTTTGTAATAATTCTCATAATTTCTTTATTAAATTCCAATTATTCTCTATTAAATCTCTAGTTTTACAAAACCAAGTTTAAAATTAAAATATATTCCACTCCCTAGTTTATTTCCCATTGATATAAATTTTTTAAGGATTGGATTTAGTCTCTGTTATTTTATGAACATTCTCTGCACTAATGACTTGACGTTATTTCCATGTCATCATTTAAATCCAAAATTATATCAATATTTAGGGGATACTATGAATTTCCATATTTAAAATCATATTCCAAAACATTATTAGAATGATATTCAATAATAGAATTAGAATTTTTCACTTCATCTTCAGTGTTCGTCCTTCTAAAAGTGTTGTTCCTATTCCTATTATTAATTCATTTGGACATAAAGAAATATTTAATATGTTTTGAGGATAATATATCCATATCCTTTACTTCCACAATTTCCTTATAAATAATTTACAAATTCTTCCACATCTCAAATGTAGTAGCACAGTGATAATTTTTCTTCTTTACTTTATAGGAAAATTATTTATTCAAGGTCTCCCCAATAATTTCATCATAAATTATTTCACTATTCTTAATAAAATTAGTGTCTTGAAGTATATAATCCATGATATCCTTGACATAATACTATAGGAAAATAAATATCACTTTTTCTATCCTTCACAATTTGTAACATTTGAAAATGGAGGCTTTATGATTGAATCCATGTGCTCAAAAAACCAAAATATATTTTTGTGATTGAACCTCACATAAGAACCTTTTGGACTTTATATCACTATTTAGGACAAAACATAACATAAGAACCTTGATAGTGTAGGTGAATCAAGGTTTTCATTAAATAAAAAAAAAATTCTCTTTAAATCCCCCTTTCGTATACAGATTGAGTTTTCTTATTTTGAGGTACACATTTTATATCTCTTTCTCTCAATATCAATCACACCAAATAATAAATAAAAATATGTAAAGTAAAGAATAAAAAAAAATTATTTTACTTGGTTCACCACTAGAGGATAATATAAGGATTATAAACATGGTGTTGTACCCATATACCAAAATCTATTTTCATGCACTATTGTTTGGGTACAACTTTTAGGTCAGAGTCACTCATCACCAAAGTGAACTACCATTACAAGGTTTATTAAATACATGATATTGATCCAAGGGTTACTCCCTATTCTTATCCTCCACACACTAAATTAATGAAGGAAAATTTAGTTTATAAACATTAGGATCTCTTCATAATCAGCATGTAAAACTAAATCTTCCTACATAGTAACTCGATTATATATTGTAGTCAATGTGAACTACACTTATAATCCTATGAGACCTAATTAAAATGAATACTTAATGTGTGTTTTAATAATTTTTCTTTTATAATAACATATTAGTATCACTTATTTCTCTAAATGAAGATAATTCCATACTATAATTATCTTATTTCATTCCTTTTTTAGCACTCTGGTATAGTAGTGGAACTCCTTATTTTCCTTCATCTCTCTGTGAAAAAGATATAGAAATGAAGCACATGATTCTAATTATTCCTCTATTAATTCATTAAAATATAGATATTAAATTCTATTTACCTTTTCCATAACTGCTACAAGTAGTTTTTATAGTCTTATATTTATCCAACCCTTAATCTGATGGTTGGAACCAAACATTCTTCCTCTAATCCTCCATGATCATGCTAAGTTTACCCAAAATTTTAATGTGAACCTAATATAATAATTTAAATGATCCAAATTACAAAAATATGTTTTTATCATCATAATTGTAAATTATAACTAAATTTAACAAATATTCTACAAATAACCCTTTCACGATGTGATTCACCTCACTATAGTGTAGTTCTCCACTTCCCCAACTTTATCATGGCATGATATCATTATTCACACTATAATACTCAATCAAAAATCAGATCCATAAAATCCTAACTATATCTTAGAATTAAATCATTTGAAGATCATGGACCAATTCACTATCATTTATTGATCTAGAAACCTATTGCAGTCTAACACACTCTCACACAACAAAAATCCCTTAATCCTTTATCAAACCATATATTCTATCATTCTCTTATACTTCCATACACACATCATACAAGGAAAAAACACTATGTCATGACATATTTCTTATCAGTATTTGTCCAGTCACAATGTGATATACTCATTCATGGTGAAAACACTTGAATCCTTGTATCTATATATTGTGAACTTCTTGCATTATGCATTAAACTTTAATTAGGAATAACCACTTAAATCTGTCTAAACCTATTCACGATATAGACCTTCCTACCATGTATGGCCTCTATTCCATGGTACAATGGAAAGGGATTTTCCTTAGTTATCATGGTTTCTAGATAAGGTACCCTTACATATGCTCTCCCAAGTACCCTTATTTATCATCTTGGTAGCGACTATATATTGTATTGATGGTTCTGGTAACCCTTATATAGCTGGACATTACCATTTTTTGACTTATATATATACATTCTCAAAAACACCTCATGACTTCTCCAAACATCTTCAAACCTTCTCTCACATATTCCAAATAAAAAATATACTTTATTAATCTCATTTATAACCTCTCAAATCCATATGTAAATTAACACTCCAAAACATGATCTCCTCTCAAATGCTTCACAGGACATGTCCTTGATATATATAATGATATCAATGTGTCTTCATTTATAATCTATTCTATATAACCACTATTTTGGCTTCATTTCTTCCGCAACAGATATAAAATGATATTCCTCAAACTACAATTACATATATGTCCTTATTATGTGTCCTCAATAACCTGAATACGGTTCCCATTCATATGAAACCATCTTTATTTATTCATCCATGTTACCGTGTCTCGTAAATTCCTTAACAACCTTCCATCACCATCATTAAGTTGAAATAGCACTAATTTTAATTATTAAAAAAATATAATTCACCATATATGGATGTAAAAAATTCCATTTTAATTTTATTTTAAATTTTATATAAATCATTGTATGTCAATAGTTTCAAATTATTTTTTGTTTGTTTAGGTACGGTAGCCTTGATCCTTGCTACATACTTATAAATTCTTCACCTCTAGAATATTAAAGGTATTAGAATTATAACATCATAATTAGTTCTACATTTGAATATTCATTCCATGGATTCTATGATTATGGTATATAAAGAGGAAATCCATGACTTACCCATTTTTTCAATTTTACTAACCTTGAGGGGTTACCTAACAAGGAAAATTAATTTGATATTTATCATTCCCAAACCACATTAATAATTTAAATTAATCTTAATTCATATAAATATTTATTTTTCAGGTTTTATATTCATACATAAATATAATAATGAAAATAGGGTAGCATAATTTAAATATCCAGTTCAACCAACCTAAAATCCAATATAATACAAAAAAAATAATGACTATAAACCCATAAATATTTCATTTTGATAATGCTATTACAATATTATATTAATGTTACTTTAATTTTATTAATTTTATTAATGAATATTAGAAAGATTTAGATCAAGAATATAATGAAATCGGAGATGGAGAAGGTGTTTCCTACTTTGAAGAGATTGATTCCACACTTAGAAACCTTCTTTGTCCTGAATTATTTGGGACTTATTCTCATGAATAGGGATAAAAACATGGTAAATGGATATAGGATAAGAATTTTTGTATATTAAGGGTATAAAAATGAATGGTTTATAATTAGTAAAGCTATGTTCCTTTTATTAATGAAAATGAGGGATATTTCTTTGGAAACATAAGGTGGGTTAAGGGTGAACTTGTAATCACAAGAGAGTTTGTTGAGTTAGGTGAAGTATTGTTAATTACAATAGTACAAATTAATTTAACACATAGAATGGTATTTTAGAATATGTAAATATCAATATATTTTTATAAAATTTGTGACATGTCATTTTTACCTTGGTCTAACTCATTTTACCTCAATTATTTGCTATAGTAACTATTTTTTACCAATAAAGTAATATATACCCTCTTAATAAAATTTAACATCCAGATTAAAAATTTGGAATCCATTTTATTATATTCAAACTCTAAATATATGAACATTAAATATTAAATTAAACACATAATATATAATAAAAATAAAAAATTTAAAATGAACTATTTATTTTTCAATGTATGATTGTGTCTTTATTTTTTATCATTAATTATTTGTTTCGTGCATATTAATTATCTATTTTTACATGTAAAATATATTATTAATAATTAATTTTTATCCTATAAATAAGGTTTATATTCCAATTATAATAATTTTTATATACCCATTGTCTTTATTTATAAATAAGAGCTATATATATCCAATGGGTATATAATGTTCATTTACCCTTTTTCATTCTTATATATAACCTTCCATGCTTCTATAAAAAATAATTTATCTAATTAATTCAATATATCTTCCATATATCTAGTTTTTTCATTATTTTTATAGTTATAGTTAGTAGTATAATTCTACTGGGATACCATAAGGAAGATCACTCCAATCATGTAGTATTTTTATATAATTGTGATTATATTACACTTGTATTTTTCATAATTTTATTCCTTGTAGATTTTTGTAATTTGAATGTTAATTTTATTATATAGTATAATATTATTAATTAATAAAATAAATATTCATAAATTTTATCACAATATTTTGTTTTATATAAGTCATTAAATGTATATAAATTATTGAAGGAAAATCCAAAATAAAAATTGGATGTTATAATAATAATATAATACCTTTTCTAAAAGATCGAGTTACCAAAATACATAAATTATATTAATCTTGTGTGTTCAACTCATGTATTTAGGTTTCTTTATGTATATACCTAATATGTGGATGAACACATCATGGTTAATTAATATATATTTATGAGAACATCATAATCCACTCATCCAGATAGATAATCTTATCTCATTTAACTTATCATGGTATGGTCATTCAGTCCATCAATCTATCTTAATAAAGGGACCAAATTTTATAATTTTATAGGAGAAAAAATGCTACTATATTTAAACCTCAATCAATGATGTGATTAGAAACACACCTAACCACCCATAATTAGATAAGCCTCATGGGTCACATAATACATGAAACAAAGTATTAAGGCTATCATTATAGGAATCTATTCCACATTAAGTAATTAAAATTCAATATGAAATATTTACATCTAGTTTACTAAAAACATAGTATGTGAAACTCCATGTCTTATACTTAGTGGTTCATCTAGTATATAAAATATTTTTTATTCCTCATGGGTTAATTACATATCTCTATATGAAACCCAACCCATTATAATCATTATATATCATTAGAAACTATAATTTTACTCAATTACTATTGATTACGGATGTATCAAAGTCATGCATTGAGAGTTTAATTATCATTGCACTTAATGTAGTATATGTATAAAACATTAAATAATGATAAATCAATGATTCCTTTTTATATAAAAAAATAAATTCATGTATTCTTAAAATTATTTAGTAATATACTAACAAAACCAAAAAATATAATAAATCAATTCATATCCTATATGATTGACCACCAGAGATACTTTTTGTTTAATTTATTTTTAATATTTCTTCAAAATCATTACATCACTATATAATTTCATCCACATCACTTTGTGAGCATCTATTAAATCCTTTAAATAAATTCCTTTATTAGTTTAACATATATAAAGAAATATTATTTTAATAATGATGACATTATGATATATGATACATATATTCAACACTTAAAAATTATATTCAAACTTATTTTCTCTAAAAAATCTAGTGTTATGCTCATAATAAATTATATTAACACCAATATTTTGAAATATTTTTAAGATTTACACTATATTAATCTTATAACTTTTTCATTCAAACTTTTCATTGATATCATTTTGGAAAAAAATTCAGATGTAACATTTTACCTTATTATATTTCGTTACCAACATATCGTAAAATATTTTAGGATATAAATTAAATTTAAATTTTATGTAGAATAGTATAATCATTAATTAGATATAATTTTAACATTTTCAAGGTTAAATAAATTCCCATTATCCACTTAGAAACTATATTTTCTACAAAATATACTTTTAATAAACAAACTCATTTGTATTAGAAAATAAAATGTATTCCTTTAGGGAAGATATTTAATAAATAAGTTATTAATAATAATATCATATATAGTATTCTATGAATTTGGAGCAATATTCTAAAAATAATATTTCATTCATTCATATATTCTATTATTAGGTAGTAGGAACTATTTCCCATGTATTTCAAAAAATTAATTCTATAAGATCATTTATCATGGATAAAACATTTTTATCCTTATTTCTCTTCAGATGTTCTAGAGAATTTGATCAATCATGAAATATGTGTATCAAAATAAAAACAACTCTTTTTTATCATACAAGAGAATTAAAATGAGATGAAAAATATACTTTCTTCAAAATCCTTTGAGATTGTATGTAATCCATTATACCCATCACCATGATTTAATAACCCTTTTATTCATAAATTTAATGTGAACTTCATTCCCTATCAATAAAATATTCCATAGCCTTATGATATTGTATATATGTATAACATTTATTGAATCTATAGTTTGTAACACCCCAATAATTTGAAATATTTTCCTTTTAGAATAAATTTAATTTTTGTTCCTAGATTACTTTATATTAAACAACAAGTTAAGCTTATGTTAAATGCATTATAAAGTTCAGATGTCTCTACATGGAACACCAAGGTTTGCTTCTGTTACATGAAATAATAACTCCCCCTGATGGATTGTGTAGCATGTAAGACTATGTTTTACCAAACAACAATATATTAAAGATATTATAATTTAATATAATAAGATATAAACTATAGATACCCCAACCCCAATATCCCAATTTCAGTGACTTATATTAATACATTGGCATAGATACAAGACTCAAATCCAAAGGTACTAATTAGTTTAGTTTTTTTGGAATCCATATTAAAAATATGAACATTAAATTAAAAAATTAAAGGAAAAACAACATAGAAACTCCATTGGTCACACCCAAAAATTCTCTAATTAATGCTGAATGTCATTCATAATATTCATCTTCATATCCTGGGGAAAATAATACATAAGAAAGGGGTGAAATAAGATTCTTAGAAAAGGTAAGTAAAATAATTAAAGCTAATACAAACAATCAGTCATGGTCAATTACTAAAAACACATACCATTATAAAAAAATATTGAACCTGATATGGAATTAATAAAATATGAATAAATAATTCCATATAAATAATCACATAATAAATAATCTTAACCATAGATATTCTATTTGTTGAATATTCAAATGGATAATAAATTACTAATATCATTATGATTTAATGAATATTGCAAGAAAATAAAACATACTATTGAGGCCTCGAATAATATATATAAAAATGATTAAGGCCTCGACCAAAACTATATCTAAAAATGGGGAAGGCCTTGGCCAAGAACATATCGGTGTTGACTCATGAAACATACTGATGCACCAAGGGGATATAGAGGGCCCCACACATCATTTGATAAGTCCAATTAATTCCTCATATGAATGTGTTTAAACATAAACAACATATACGTCTGAAATGTAAATAAATTTCCCCAACATGTAAACATAATCACTAACCATTTTGAGTAACATGGTGAATGGTATCAAGATAAAAAATCCACAGTCGAACTGATCATAAAGCATTTAATAAAATATATTGGATCATAATCATAGGATATCAATATAAATAAATCATAAAATTCAATATAGTTGTTGAAATATATGAAAATAATCTAATAAAATCATCAAGAAATTATGGAGAAAAATACCCCTTTTTACATTACAAAGAAGAGTTATTTTGGAAAAATCATTTGTATTTATCATAATTTTTTGTATAAAACTAGAAATAAATAAAATATATTTTTTCATGAAAAATGTAGTGTTTTTATAAATTTAATGGTTTCTTAATGAGTATTATGGTTGGTACATGGAAATGGGTAGTAAATTGAGATGTTCCCTTTGATTGGGCTTGGGAAGAATTGAGAATGAAACCTTTTAAAACATGTATTTCCCCATAAAATAAAGATAAAATGATATTAATATATGATTTTGGAACAAATAAACCGAATATATAATAATTAAAAAATAAATAATCATTATATTGGGGTACATATAGTGAAATAATAACCTTAAAGAAAAAATGAAGGTTTGGGCAGAATCCCTTACCATATGTCTGAAAGTGTTCTTCACTAGAACTTAATGTCCTAAATAATAAAATTTAATATATTAATTAATTTATTAATAACCCTTTGTATATGTAATTTGTATAATATTATTTTATTAAGTTCATTTATGTCCTTTTTGATGAGTTATAAGATTCAATTTCATCGTACGGGAGCCTTCATTTCCTTGGTTTTTATGATTAGTTTACTTGCATATGAGTATGGATGTCTATGTATAATGGTAATAGATATCCAAAATTGAAGTTATATTCCATTAATGAACATACATAAGTTTAAATTTTTATATAATTAATTTTCTTATTTGGGGTGAGGATGAATCATTAGATAAGACGTTATTGATAAATGTTTAGATTATTTTTGCGGTTTTTCGATCATTGCAAACTAGTTTTGTTTTATTAATTAATATAATGCATATCTAATTGTTTCAGAACATTAACTAGGATGTAATTTATATTTTATAATCTGGTTTAACCATAAAAATGTTTTTAAGACCAGCCTTGAAATCATTAATGGAAACTGAAAACTCTTTATCCTTGAATGTGATAAATCAACATATCACCGACGATGTTTTCATTTTTAGAAAAAAATAAAGGGAAGAGAATTGAGGATAGATTATTCCCTAAAAATAATAAAACTAAAGTATATATTATATACTAGAGATATAATTTTACTTTGGTATATGGATTTGAGGATAAAATAAGAATAGAAAATATCCATAAAATAAATTAAAAGAAAAGAGAGAGGTCTTTATCTCTTGATTTTCTCATCCTTGAGAACCTCCTTAAGGGGATTGGTTTTGGTATTTTATTGATACCAAAGGCTCCTAGATGTGTGGTAGGTTATTGGTAATAGTATTGGGTATAAATTTCACAATTCTTAAATATTTTATGTTGTGAGAGGAATAGGTGGTGAGGGGTGGTATTTATAGTGGAGGTGAGGGGTGTTTTGGAATATTTTATTCATTTGTTTGTTATTTTAGATCAAGACTATGAATAGTTTTAGAGTTATAACCAAAAATATTAAAATAATTAAGGGAAGTTAGAGATTATTTTTCTTATATCATTCATGGATCAAGTAATAGTGTATTTATCTTATAATGTATATATACCGTAAATTACCGTATTTCATTATTCCCCAAAAAAAATCAACTATTCTAGAAAAATCCCAAAAAATCACCCTACCAATTTTTCAACCTGTAGAATTAAAAAATGAAATCCATTTTTAGAAAATAATTTTATAAATATTATAAATTTAATATTTTTTTAAAAACATAATTTATTCAAAAAATTCAAATTTTAATATTATAACTGATTTTATGAAACTTTCAAAAAATAACTAAGTTATCATAAAATTATCCTATAATCATAAGAGAAAAAAATATTAATATATGAATGTATTTTATGAAAATTTATTTTCTTTTAAATAATTATATTAATTATAAAATTGTAATTTAATTTTTATGACTTACAAAAATACCAACACTTAATTAATAATTTTTAAAATATTTATTTACTTGTACTATGATATAATTATATCATACAAACATTTATAAGATGCATAAATTTTATTTGTACTTTCATGGGTGAGTTTAATATTTATGTCACTAGTTTACTATTCATAAGGGTTATATTACTATTCATAAGGTCAAGTTGTTGTTTCATCGGTATAGGCTTCTTAACTTCTAGAAATACCAAATATTTCATTCATTTTTCATTTATAAAGATTTTATCTTGTTATTTTTGTGATTTTATGTGATTTATACTATATGAAATAATTATAAGAAGGGAAATTTCATTGATAGTATTCTGGGTTGTTACATTATCACCTCTTATAAAAATTTCATCCTCAAAATTTCCAGAATGTCACCTCATTAAAAGATTTGGGTTATTCTTCCTCATAATTTCATCTGGTTCCCACGTCGCCTCTTCAATTTTTAGGATTTTTCCAAAGTACCTTTACCATCAAAGTCTTTTAATTCCTAGACACTTATTCTTTAGTGTCCAGAATTCAAATAATCTTATCACTGTAAGATAAATCATGTTCCAAATCTAATCCTTCATAAGTGAGGACATGCATTGGGTCTATCATGTACTTTCTTAACAAAGAGATGCATAAAACGTTGTGTACTTTATAAATTTTAGGTAGAAACTCCAAATAATAATCCACAACTCCAACTCTCTCCAGGATTTTAAAAGTTCCAATATACATGGGTTTTAGTTCCCCTTTTTTCTCAAATCTTAAAACAACTTTTCATGGAGATACATTCAAAAAACATGATCTCCCACTTGAAATTCCAAATCCTTCCTTTGATTGTCGGTATAGATATTTTTCCTAATTTGGGATGCTTTGATATATGTTGGAATAGTATTTAACTTTTCTATTATTTCCTCTACAAGCTCTAGGCCTACAGGATTCCTTTCACCAATTTCATCCCAATAAGTTAGTCTACAACATCTCTTTCCATACAATGCTTCATATGGTGCCATTTGAATACTATAATGGAAACTATTATTTTAGGAAAACCATACCAAAGGAAAATGTTGATCCCACATGCCTTGAAATTTAATTGATCATGATCTCAACATGTCTTCTAGAGTTTGAATCATCCTTTTTGACTACCTATCAGTTTGAGGTTAATAAGAAGTACTCAAATAAATCTTAGTATCCAAAGATTTTTGAGTACTTTCCTAGAATATTTATGTAAATCGTGGATCACTATCAGACACAACTGAAAGATATTCTCCATGAAGTATTACAACTTCATTAATATAGAGTTTTTCAAGGATCTTAAGTGGAAATTCTTTCATTATATATAAGAACAATACATATTTGGTAAGTTAATCAACAATTTCCCATATTTCATCATTTTTTATTGGTGTTTTTGGTAATCCAGGGACAAAATCCATGGTGATGGAATTCCATTTACATGTAGGAATAAGCATTGTTTTCATTACTCCTATAGGATGTTTCCTTTCATCCTTCACCTGTTGACAACCTAAACATCTCGATACATCATCAAAAAAATTTAACTTCATATTATCCCACTAGAAATGTTCCTTAAAATATTTGTACATCATAGTGCTACCAGGGTTTATAGAGAAATTTGAGTTGTGGACATCATCCAATAACTACTTCTTTAGCTCTGGAATAAATATTACACAAAGCCTCTTCCCAAATTTCATAATTATATCCTTATACATGATGTTTACCAATATGAAATCATTCACAGCTTTAATATTCTTTTGTATATTCTCATCATTAGACTGATAACTTCTAATTATTTTAAATAAATATAGTTGGAAAACCAATTGAAAAATTAATGATTTTTCACCTTCTTTGATAATTCCAATATTCATCTTTACTAGATCCATAAACATAGGATCCATTTCAATCCTCATTTTTTTAAAACTCCATGATCATTCCTGCTCAATGCATCTTATACCTTATTCTCCCTCCCTTGGTGGTAGTGTATTGAACAATCATAATCATTGATTATATAGAGTCATCACCTTTTCCTCATATATATTTCTTTCTATGAGAAGATATATTTCAAACTAATTGGATCTGTATATATCCCACATATTTTACCATAGAGATAGTGTATCCATATTTTTAGATAAAAAATTATAGTTCCTAACTCAAGATCATGAGTTGGATTGTTCTATTCAAGATTTTTTAACTGCCTTGATGCATAGGAAATAAAACTATCATTATTTAGAAGGACACAACAAATTCCTTTATTTTATACTTCACTATAAACTAAAAATCCACCATTTCCTTATAGGTAAAGTCAAGATTAGAGCATTCACTGATCTCCTCTTAAATTCTTCAAAACATTCTTCACATTCTTTTGTCTATACGAACATAACCCCTTTACGAGTAATCTTGGTTAATGGGTTAGAAAATCAGGAAAATGTTTGAATGAAACACCAATAATAACATGTTAAACCAATGAAACTACATACATCGGTTTTTTTAATTAGTGTAGTCCATTCATGAAATTATTTTGACTTCACAGGATCAAATGAGATTCCATCCTTAGAGACAATATGTACAAGAAAAGAAATTTATTGAAGCCAAAATTAACACTTTCTAAACTTCCCATATAATTCATTTATTCTAAGATTCTTTATAAGAATACCCAATTGATTCCCATGGTCTTTGTATCTTTTATAGTATACCAAGATATCATAAATATTTACCACATCAAATTCATCAAGAAATTCCATGAAAACTTTATTCATTAGATCCATGAAAATAAAGGGTGAATTAATTAGTCCAAATGGAATTATTGTAAACTCGTCATGTATATATCTAGTTAAAAATTATATATTTGGAATATCTTTAATTCTCACATGCAATTTATGGTATCCATATTGAAGTTCAATCTTCAAAAAAATATTTAGCACCATGAAGTTGATCGAATAAATCATCAATGCAAGGAGGGGATACTTATTATTTATTTTAATATCATTGATTTCACTATATTCAATGCATATCCTAGTGGATATATCTTTCTTATTAACAAAGACAACAAGGTCTCCCCATGGATAAACACATGGATGAATAAATCCCTTATCACTCAGTTCCTTTAGTTGTTTCTTTAGCTTCATTAATTCCATATGGTACATTCTATATGGAGTCTTTGATATTGGTCTTTCACTAGGAATTAAATCAATATAGAACTAAACTTCCCTATGGATGATGTCTATGTAAATACTCTAAAAATACATAAATATATTCTTGCACAATAAGTACATATTCAATTTGAATATTTATTTCCTTATTCGTATATGATATTCTCTCTTCCTCCCCAAGAATTTCATTTAGAAGAGATACTGCAGGTGGATACAGATATGACTCAGATGATGAGGTTTCTGCTATAAAGATAAGTGATTCTAAATCTTCCTCACTAATAATAATTTCCTTTTTTGTAATAGAATATCACATACTATTTTGAAAGAAAATCCATACCGAGGATTATATCAAATTCAATCATAGGTATGATGAAAATGTCAGATACTAAAGCACATTTATTTTCATAAAGGGGATTGAACAACACATCTTTGATGTGATGATACATACCTTGAGTGTTTTTATTAACAACTCCTTTATTAAATAAAAAGGTAAATATCTAATTTTCATGGAAAATTCAAAAGATATCAAATAATGTGATGATCCAAAATCAAATAATGAATTGGATAAATTTTAGGAAATGATTAAATTACCTACCCCCAAAATCATTTGGAACTTCAACATCAGTAGTTTTGATTTCATAATATTGGTGTTGACCTCTTTTCCTTTTCTATAGAATGTTTCCTTGAAACTTAGGGCATTAATTTTTCATAGTTTCCCATATCCCTCCAATTACATCATTGAACATTGGTATCTTCTTTATTTACCTTTAAATCCTGAGCATGATTTCCTTTCTCACCACACCTGTAGAAAACTCATTTTCCCTTTAAGTAGGCACCAGGGTGTTTCCTCCCAAAAGTATCACATGTTGGAAAATTCCATTTTTTATTCTACCCTTTATCCATTATTTTCTCTACCTCCTTCTTATTCTATTGTTTTTTCCTTAAATTCATAAGACTTATAGAATTATTTCTCTACCTTGATAGCACATGAGACTATATATTTCTATGATGTTGAATTTTGGGAGACAAGTTCCCTTCATAGGAATGGTTTTAAACCATCAATGAATCAATCGATATTGATCCTTGGATTACATATGTATTACATAGCATTCCTTGATAACCTTAAGAAGTTGGATTTATACTTCACAACATTTTCATCCTCTTTTTGTTTCAAACTCAATAATTTCGTCACCAAATTTGTTTGATGTTCACAAGGAAAATATTTTTCATGGAAAAAATCTTTAAAATAATTCTATTCTATATTTTTAGTTTCATCCTCATACTTTGTGTTTTGAATCAACGAACACCATTAATCATAATATTCTAATAGATGATACACTTCCATGATAAACTTCTTCCATTTATTTCTTCTCAAAGTGAGAAATATATTCTCTAAGGAACTTATCCGATGTTCTGCTACTAATGGGTTTGTAGTGCCATTGAATGATAAAGGTTGTTGTTGTATAAAGTAGCATGAAATTTTTATATCACATTGTGGATAAGAATGATCCATATGGTTAAGGTTATTATTCCCAACCTGAGTCATCTATCCTATTATAGTTATACATTTCCCTACACTAATTGCAGATCCAGTACCAACATCATTATCTTTCATATAAGGGAAATCCATACATGGGATACACGCATTGAAATATATTCCATTCCTTCCACTAGGTTCTATTTTTAAATAATGGAATGCACTAAATTAGGTTATGAATCATGATTCATAATTTCAAACTAGAAAAACACATAATATAAATTTAAATTCTATGCACACCTAATCTCATAATCATAAACATTGTATCTTGGGGGAAACATTTCCTTTTAAAACTTTCATAATAGTTTGTAAAGAAAATGTAAATTATCCTAAGAATATCCCATGATAGTGTCAAACTAGGTGGGTATTAAGGATTTTTGTCATGTACCAGGTTACCATATGTTAGTCCAGAGACACCTTGTTAGATTTTTTACCCCTAGGTATATATGTTCCAAAACCACATCCAATTGTAGTATCCCGACAAGGATATATTTCTAGTAATACCCACGTTATCTATACCTTACCAAAATTCTATGATTTTATTCTATTATTATCCTAAAATTCTATATTAGGTTTTTTCCCCTAATCTATGTTTTCTAAATCTATTTTCCAATGATTTTAGTAAAATTTCTCTGATACCAACTATAAAGACCCTGACCCTAGTATCCCATAGTTGGTGCCTTATATTAATACATTAGAATAGATAAAAGACTCTAATACCAAGGGACCAATCAGTTTAGTATTTTTGGAATCAATATTACATAAATAAACTTTATGTTACATCTTTAATGGAAAAAACATAGAAACTCCATTGGTAATACTCAATAACTCTTATATTAACCTTGAAATTCATTCATAATATTCATCTTCATATCCTAGGGGAAAATAAAACATAATAAATTAGTGAGCTCAAATACTCAATAAGGGTATATAATATAGCATAAGATAATATAAACAATAAGTCATGGTGAATGACTAAAAACAAATGACATTATAAAATAATCTTGAACATGATATGGCAAGAAAAAAATCTGAATAAATAATGTCATATAAATAATCATATAACAAAGAATCTAAACCATGGATATTATACTAGTAGAATAGTCACATGTATAATAAATTACTAATATTGTAATGAGGTAATTCATTTTTATAACATCTGAAACATACAATCGAGGCCTCATCCATGAAATTTGAAAATGATTAATGCCTCATCCAAAACTGTATATGAAAATGGGCAAGGCCTCAATCAAGTCTATATCTATTTTATCTCATGAGACCTACAAATGCATCTAGGGGATATATAGGGCCCAAAAACATCACTTGATATGTCCAATTAATTACTATTATGGATTTTTTAATCATAAACAACATATAAAAATGAAATGTAAATACCTTTCCCCAATCTATAAACATGATCACTAACCATTTTGAGTAACATGGTGAATGGTATCAAGATATCACATCCATAGTCAAACTGATTATAAACCATTTAATAAAATATGTTAGATGATAATAATAGGATACAAATATAAATAAATCATAAAATACAATATAGGATTTTAAATAGATGAAAATTCTCTAATAAAATCATTGAGGAATTCTGGACATAAATACCTCTTTGTACTTTCCAAAGAATAGTTCTTTTGGAAAAATCACTTGTATCTTGTCATTATTGATTGTATAAAACCAAAAATTAAATAATATAGTTTTTTATGAAAAAATTAGTGTTTATATAAAAATAACAGTGTCTTAATGCAGATTATGGTTGGTACATGAAAATTGGTAGGAAATTGAGATGTTCCCTTCAATCGGGCTTGGGAAGAATTGATAAAGGAAACTTGAAAAACATGTATTTACCCATAGAATAAAGATAAAATGATATGGATATATTAATTGGAACATATACATAGAATATAGAATATCTGAACATAATAAATAAGCATTATGTTGGGTTAAATATATTGAATGAATAACCTGAAGAAAAAAATTAAGGTTCGGGTAGAATCCAATACCTTATATCTGAAAGTGTTCTACACTTGACCTTAATGTCCAAGATAATTTAATAAATTAATTTATTAATTAATTAATTAATAAAATTTTATAAATTTATTTTATTTAATATAATTTTATTAAATTCATTTATAGTCTTTTGGATAAGTTATAAGATACAATTTTATCGTTCGGGGGCGTTTGATTCCTTGGTTTTCATGATCGTTTTACTTGTATATGAGTATGGATGTTCATGTAAAATAAGAATATATATATATATATAATTGAAGTTATATTTTTTAATGAAAATATTTAATATTAAATGGTTATATAATTAATTTGGTTATTTGGGTTGAGGATGAATCATTATATAAGACATTAGTGATAAATGTTTAGATTATTTTGGTGGTTTTTTGATCATCAAAAACTATATTTGTTTTATTAATTAACATCATGTATATATATTGGTTATAGAAAAATTAATAGACTTTAATAAATATTTTATAATCTATTTTAACCATAAAAATGGTTTTATGACCATCCTTGAAAGCGTTAATGGAAATTTAAATCTCTTTGTCCTTGAATGTGATAAATCAACACATCATGGACGATGTTTTCATTTTTAGAACAAAAGGAGTGGAAGATAATTGACAATGGATTACTAACTAAACACAATAATATTATAGTATATATAATATACTGTAGATATAATGTTACTTTGGGATAGTTAGGTGGGGAGAAAATACTAAAATAAAAGAACTTGAAAAGAAATTAAAAATAAAAGAGGGAGGTTTTTACCTCTTCATTTTCTCCTCCTTGAGAACCTACTTAAGAGGATTGGTTTTTGGATTTTATTGAGACAAAAGGATACTATACAGAAGGGAAGGTATTGGGAAGAGTATTAGGTATAAATTATACGAGGATAAAATCTTTGAAGGTGTTAGGAGAAGAGGTGGTATTTATAGTGGAGGAGAGGAGTGTTATTTGAATATTTTATTCATTTGTTTATTATTTTGGCTCAAGACTATGAAAAGTTTTATCATTACCAGAAAAAATATTAAAATAATTAAAGGAATGTTGAGATTATGGTGCTTACATCATTAATGACTCAAGAAATAGGGTATTTATCTTATAATGTATATATACTGTAAACTGTCGTATTTCACTATTCCAAAAAATTCAACTATTTCAGAAAAATCCCAAAAATTCCCCCTAATAATTTTTTGATGTGTATAATTCAAAAATGAACTCAATTTTTAAAAAATAATTTTATTAAGATGATTAATTTACCTTTTAATTAAAATTACATTTATTCGAAATTTTTTAATTTTAATATTATAACCGATTTTATGACACTTTCAAAAATTTACCAAGTTATCATAAAATTATACTATAATCATAAAACAAAAAATATTAATCTATTAATATATTTTATGGAAATATATTTTCATTTTAAATCATTATATTAATTATAAAATTGTAATTAAATATTTATGACTTTCAAAAATACCAACACTTAATTAATAATTTTTTAAATATTTATTTACTTATACTATGATATAATTAAATCATACTTTCATTTATAAGATGGATAAATTTTATTTATACTTTCATGGATAATTTTTATATTCATTTTTCTAGTTTACTATTCATAATGGTCATATTACTATTCCTAAGGTCAAGTTACTATTTCATCGGTATAGGCTTATTAAATTCTAGAAATACCTCATATTTCATTAATTTATCATTTATAAGGTTTTTATTCTATTCTATATTTGATTTTATGTGATATATACTACATTAAATACTTATAATAATTGAAAATCCATTGATAAAATTTTTGGTTGTTACATAAACTAGCTATTAAATTAGTGGTTATGAATAGTATTAATATAATTATGAAAATATATATAGATTACAAAAATATAAGACAAATTCATTGGTTTATAATTAATGAGAAACAATAATATAACCCAATTGAATATAAAAAAAATTATGCTCACAATGGTATTTTATACCAATAAATTAAATTACTTACTATTAGTGAATGATATTAATTAAATTTTTATATTATATATCCAATGAAATGTTTTTTATACTCATACAATATATTTTAAAGGATAAAAATAAGAACATATCCAATTTTAGGCCTAAAAACCTATATTTTTTGTAATGGTAGTTTTACTGCCTTTTTATTGGATAACATGTTTTAAATTAATTTTTTGGAACTTTTATTGAGTTTATATTCCAAAAAAAGTTCAACATTGAAAGTGGAACATAAAAATTATATTATGGTGAATGTTTTATAACTTTCTGTAAAGTTTAATTTTTTTAATAAATAGTGAAAAATAATGAGCATCCCTCCCATCATCCTAGTAGCCTCACCTTGATCATAAATCCATCCATGGAATCCCTTTGGTGCAAACCAAAAGGAGTTACACGAATAAGAGGTAGTATCCTTCATCAAGATCTTTCATTTTATTTTCATTATCCACCACACCAATTCTCATTTTTTTCATGATTATATAATAAAATAAGTATAATAAATATACTCATATGTTTTTATTTTAAGTGTTTGGCCTAAAATTACACAAACATCCATCTAACGGGTAACGAACCTACCGTTTATGTGTACGGAGTACTACAATCTCACAAAATGATGATTGTTCGTTTTTAATTTACTACCTATCATGGTGGGAATTAATGTGGAAACACTATTAATATATGATATTTATGATATTTATAATGTATTTATGCTTCTTTAATTTTTATATAGAATATAACTTTATGGTTTTTATTTTGTGGGAATACGATAACATCGTTTGTGGAAGTGTGGAATCTCGTCTCCTCAAAGCGTTGTGATTCATTCACACTGTACATGGAATATATAAATTATTTTTTATAATTAAACATATTTAAAATAAATGACACATATATTATATTCATTACATAATTACCTTTCTAGAAACACAATATATCATTTTCTTTATTAGTCTTTTCACACACTAAAAAGTGATAACATCGATTGTGGATGTGTGGACTACCGCCTCCCCGATACGATGTGATTTATTTTAAATAATGATATATATATATATATATATATATATATATATATATATATGATTAAATAACTTGGTATTTATGATATAATTATCATTCTATAAATATATAGTGTTTCTTACCATCTTTTAGTAACAGTCATTTAAAAATGGGAACGTTATTCATGCGTACATATAGCTTACCATCTCCATGATTGTAATGTTTGTTTATTTTTTCTATACATACTTCATGATTAGTTTTAAAAGTATAATTTATTTATAAATATGATTATTATTTCATGATTATCATTATATATATTTTTATATAATTACTCATTTGACCATAGTTTCCCTACCAAAGTCATTTTCGAAAAATAAACCTAATATGGTCAAAACACATGATGTAAACTCAATTGTTTAAGTAGTTGTTTAAAACATTTTAATAAGTAAAATAATAATAATTATAGACATGAAAAATTTTATGAATCAATAAAATCATTAACATAAATTTTTATTCATGAATATAAAGACACACATGACAAATCGTACTCAAGGTAATGTATTTCATCTCAATTTACATTCTATTGAGACTTATTTGTTATTATGAACCAATTAACTTTTTATATGGGGTATATACTTCCATTTTACATGTTATATCATGAATATCCATATTATGATGATATTAAAAGTTTCATTTAATGATATTACTTCATGGGGATTATGATTCAAATGTTTCAAAGTGGTATGGTAAACTTTTGAATATTTAAATATTATTTTCCTTAAGAATGTTATAATGATATTTCAATTGTATTTTCATTCATCAATGTCAAAAAACCATGTTCTTACATTTCCTCCACTGAGTAATTATTAATAAATTTGTATATTCTATCTAATATGGATACATTTTTATAGGGAAAATTTTTTTAATGAAATTGATTATTTGATATATGATAAATTATTTGGTCATGCAATACATGAGTTGGGGACAATTTAATGAATGACCTATGAGTTGGGAACCGGTTGATGTAAGCCCCTCAATCCATTGATTATCTCAGAAGATTAATTAGTTGGCCAGAATAGAGTAGTTTAAACTATCTTGAGAATAAATCTTGATGGTACAATGGTTCATGTTCCAAATATATGACATCTAATAATTAAAAATTTCCTTTATTGATAATTCATTTTTTATTATTATCCAAGAGATTATTTTATCTACATATCTATGGATTCATTTCATTCTCATTTTATTTATTAAATGGAATGTGTTTCAATTTATCACCTTTCCATATTGAGTATGCCTTATCCAGTTATTTGAATGGCATGTGTTCTTAGTTATTTACCATTACATGTTTATTATGTTTATTGATTAATTATTAGTTATGCTATACTTACCCTTAAAGAGAATTTGATCTCATCCCTAATTTGTTTCATTTCTTGAGGATATGAAGAAGAGATTTGTGAATGATCTTTCAAGGATTATGAGCTTTTACTTATGTTATGTTTTATTTTCTTTTCCAAATGTATTATGGGTATCTTGTATGTAATCCAGTTTTCTAAAACTTTTAAATTGTTTGTTCCCATGGGATTTGAAGATTTTATCTATTCTAACATAATAAATTAATGCATCGGCTCCGGGATATTGGGGATGACATGTTACATAATTGGAATCTCATACACTTTAAAATAAAATAATTGATTAATATAACATTAATACCTAATCTGGACTCTATAATAAGTTTCATACACCTCTATAGATATTCTTTATTGTTTTACCTCTAATTTCTATGATTTCTATAATGGAAAAATTTCCCTCCCTTAGATGCTTTATTTTTTAGTTTCAAAGAAGTTAGTGTGAGATCTCAATGAACTCTCTTCATATTCTGGGGAAACAATTTACCATTTAATATTTATTACATTATCATGTAATTATTTATTAAACTGCCTTTGTATTTATCAGTAATCCTCAACATATTGACCTGATTGGGTAAATGTTTTTTGAAATCATTCATATTATAGTTCACAATGAACTTTCATATAATTTAATAAAGTGATTGTAAAATAACTTTTTGTGTCTAGATAAATCCTAAAAAGTTGATTGAATATCACAATTCCATATATATTCACAATCATATTAAACACAAAATTTGAGACTAAGGTAATTTTATAAATCTTACACAAAAAATAGTTCTTCAGGAACTTCAAATATTTCACATCTAGCTTGTTCTTGATAGTACCTATTCAGGTTGTAATCCATGTTCTCCTTTATTATTTTAAATCATGGGATGCATAGAAATAAGAATCAACATATAGACATTAAGATAATATTTATTATTCCTAATATAATAACCTTTATCTTATAAACTATCAACATCTTAAAGTTATTTATTAGGATTTTTTTAAAAAAATAAAATATTTCTTCTTAATTGAAAACAATTCTTATGTTTATATAAAAGTACAGGAAGTTTATTCTAGTAAACATCAAAATTTTCAAGAATTTTTCTCAAAATAAATTTTTATTAATATATTATTTTTATCAATAAAAAATATCATATGGGTATCATATATTACATTTATTTAATAAGGACATTTATTAAATGTTACCCAACAAAAATAATGACTCTATTTATCTTTTAATAAAATATATTAATGGTATTTGATTGATATTTCACAGATATTCGGGTCCACATAACTATTATACTCAAAAAATAATAAATTAGGTAGACAATCATGTTATTCATATCAAATATAGATCTTGGATAGTTGCATAGTAAAATCATTTACCAAAACCATCATATGGATTATACCAACTCTATTCCTATGGTATCCTAAAATTAAGGGTATCTCATCTATGTGTAACCCAAATATCACTCCAAATAAAAATACCTAATCTTATTAGGGTCAATCATATTTTTTTTCCTTATACAAGATAATTCATGGGCACCCAACGTTTCATGAACATACTTATTTCACTTATCGTGGTCCTTATAAGTGTTCTATTTAGAACAAATATAACCCTTTGTATTTTCAAGGGGTTTTTAGTAACTCAGAATATTATCTCATATATTCCCTTAATGTATTCATACTTATATTCGTTTAGTTTTTTCATTTACATTCACCAAAATTAATATATTTATAAACATATTAATGAAAAACACTTAATATAACTAGTTATTTGTGTTAATTATTTAAAAATGAAATCTAATTATTTCCACATATAGACAAATCAATCCCATGAATAAGGGTTATTTAACCCTTTTGTATAAAAGCTTAGAATCATGTGAAACCAAAATACGTATAAGAGTAAGAATGGTTCAAGAGGTACCCAATCCTTATTTTTCTAAAATATGGCCTAAGCTCCAAGAATAGTGAGAAGTATAACCCAAATTCCCTATATTCATAGATCAATAATAAAGAGTGACCTTAATTATAGAACAATTATAACACCAACTATATATAAATCCTAACCAACTTTGATAATAGATTTAATCTGAAATTATGTAATACATGAGTTAGTATACCAACCCATGCCCCTTAAAAAAATATTAACTAAAATAGAAGTCACAGTACATATACATGGTACAATGAAATTTTACCATATAGAAATATAAATAGATTCTAGGAATAAATGAAATATTACTCATATTAGTGAAAAGCTAGAGTAAAATATTTCTCTATAAAAGCATATCTAAAGTTAGCAGCTCAAGTTTGGAAGAGAATTTTTCATGAACTGGCCTGAGATGCTATCAAACCCAACACCCAACCTAGCCCATACAAGGCCTAAAGGGTGTTCCAGATCCCCAAAAGCTAGAAACAAGTTCCTAGGTATCGACATTATAATTTTTTGAATGATTTCACAAAATTTAAACAACCATAAACAATCTAAAGGAATAACACGACCTTTATGATCAATAACCATAAAAAATAGACACCAAAATTTAAAGTTAAAAAATTTAAAATAGTACCTGAAAACCAATATGGTATGGGAACCAACTAGACCGAAACCGAAAAAACTCCATAAAATAAGAGAGGAATCACCCTCATGACACCTCTTCCAACACCCACATGAAGAAACACTAGAAATTGGATCCACCATCACCACCATGGTACATCTTGCATTTATCTGGGTCAAACATAACAAGATATACAAACACCCAAGGTAGTGAGCTAATGCTCAGTAGGATGCCACCCAAAAGGAAGATTTTTTTCCATATAATTAGAAGAAAAATTACATAAAAGTTTTAAGAAGAAATTGGAAGCCTTTTAAGAAAATCATTTTAAGGAAAACATTTTATGTAAAATGTTTTCAGAGGTAATATGATTTGAGATTAAAAATAAATAAATTTCCACTGTATTCAGACGGTGAGAACCACATCACAAGACAACACCACGAGTAATCCTTAATGGATCTAGCTCTATTTGGACAATAATAACCTCTTATCTCAGTGAAAAATGATATAGAAACCAAAAACCATAGATTCCTCGTGCATGAGACACTAGAGAGGAATATATAAAAAGTTATAGTGGTCTCCAATCATCATTATAGTTTAGTTAGTGTTTCATCATCAATCCTTCTAGAAGTAATCAGGTCTCAAACCTATTGATCTAACAAGAATACTACTTCTAGTCCACCATCCTAGATACCTAATATTTCTATTTTGATCATTTTCCATTCCACATGTCACATAGATCAAAAATTTCACATACACAAACCAACCAATATGAATAAACATGAAAATACATCATTTCTTGTATTAAAACTCCTTTTCAAAACCAGTAGCTTTAAAACTCTATTTTAAATCATGTTTTACACCAATTTCACAATTCTTACAACCCCTTTGGAAGAACAAAAAGTAAATAACACAAGAAACCCAATAAATTTAGTTTTTAAAACCATTTTCAAGCCATATGCACCTCAAAATTGTTATAAAACACATTTTACACCACACACAAAATTCATAAAACACATTTTAGAAACCAAGAAAGCATACTGAAATCATCTAATAATGTGAAGTCATGGAACCACCTACCTCAAGCTTGGAATATTCTGGAATCTGGTGGAAAACCATAACTGCACCTTAAGAAGACCCTATAAAGGAAATATCAAACCAAAACCATAAATACCTAATCCAAGAAAAAAATTATTAAACTCTCAGTAGGTCACCCAAACCATTGGATAAGGAATAACTCAAGGAGGGAGGAAGAAGAACCCAAAAAGAGTGAAGAAACCAAAGGATATGGAACTTACTTGGAGATTATTGAATATACCACACTAATACCACCAAAAATTTGTAATTACAAGGGAGAAAAGGAAAGAGGATAGGTGCCTAGGGAGAATACCGAATGGGGGATAAATGGGTGAAATTAGTGATAAGTTCAAAGAGGGAAAGGGGGTAAAGATACTTTTTTTAATGACCTGGATAGGCTGCATAGTAAACCCACGCCGTTTTTCAAACTGTGCAGAAACCATGTGGTCTCCTCTATCCAAGATGAAACCAGCCACATGGTTTTCTAGGGGAGTTTGAATGCCTGTGTGGTAGACCATTCACCCCATACATAACCTCTGGTCTGGGAACATGGTTAGTTGTATATCATTGACCGTGCAACCTGGACAGTGCCATTGTCTAGCATGCACATTCTCTCTCGGGCTAGTATACGGTTTCTATTAACCATGCACCAACTATGATCCACCTTCTATTGAGTCCAAAAATACCATTTTTTTTAAAAAACTCTAGGGAGAGATATGGAACTAAGATAAGTCCCAAAAAAAAGAAAAAAATTCCTCAAAATAATATCAGAGATGTCAAAATTTTCCCCACCATGAAAACTTTCCACCCTCGGAAAGTCTACTTAAAGTATGATCATAGAACAAAAAAGGATAATACTTCTCAACCCAAAACTTCTTATTTCATGTCTCATACTCATAATTATCATGCTTCCAAATAACTTGAACCATATTTATAGAAACCCTATGAATAAATTTATCCTGAGAATCAAAAATCCACACTCGCTGCTCAAATATAGAAAAATCAAGTTCCAATTCTAAATCTTCCCAATTCAGAGCAGGAGACAGATGTGGATTATACTTTTTTAGCTGTGAAACATTGAACAAATCATTAATTTATGTCAATTGGGATGGAAATGATAATCAGTATTCCACCTTACCAACTGTCTCAGTAATCTCAAAAGGGCTAACATACCTCGGTGTTACCTTAAATTTCATAATAATACAATGGTCACTTAAATGAGATTCCACCTTAAAAAACACCTGATCACCCATAGAAAACTCCAATTTTTGGCAGCTCTAGTCATCATAGGATTTATGGAGAATATTTTCTTTTAAAAACTGTTACATGATAAAAAGGAATATCTCAAACATTTCCCACATGAGATTTGGCCCCAACAATGAGGTCACACCCACCTCTATCCAACACAAAAGGGACTGACATGACCAGTCAAAAATCACCTCAAAGGGAGCCATTATTATCGAGGATTGGTAACTATTATTATAGTAAAATTAGAAAAACCCCTATATGGATATCCCAATAACCTCTAAAATCCAAGACACATGCCCAGATAATTACTTTTAGGATCTGATTCTCCCCACTCTATATGAACATCCATTTGAGGATGGTATGTAGTACTCAAAGTGACTTGTAACGCCATTTCTTTCTAGAGGCCTTCCCAAAACTGAGAGGTAAAATGGGGGTTCCTATCTGAAACCATTACTGATGAAACACCATGAAGACTCGCTATCTATTGAACATATAATTAACCTAAATATTCCACTTTGGTTTAATCCCTAATCATAATAAAATGAGAAAATTTAGTCATATGTTCATCACTACCCAAATCGGATTCCTCTCCAAGGGTGTACAAGGTAATCCAATCATGAAATCCATGGAGAACTCATCCCACTTCTAGGTAAGAATTGGTAATGGATGAAGCAACCCAGAGGGCCTTTGGTTATCTTCTCTGAAATACTAGCATATATCATATCGAGATACAAAATCAGCACTATCTCGTCTTATATCTGGCCACCAGAACTGATGATGTGCACCATAAAACATCTTTGTGGTCTTGGGATGAACGGTCCTCTAATACTGGTGGATATATTGTATAACCACCCTTCACAATGACAACACTACCACCATACATCCTTTTAAGAAATAGAGCCTATCTGACGACAATTAATAGTCACAAGGCACCTCACCACTATTTCAGAAAAACATAGACTTCTTGCACAACTCATCACTAGGATGCTCCAAATGAATCAAATTTATAAGGGTATTTGTCACCTAAACATGAGTCAAGAATGAAACTCCAATATATTCTTTGGTTTCTAGATGCATCTGAGAAAAAAGGCCCATCATGTCCCATTCATCACTGGACTATTTTAAAGATTACACTGGGACTTTCTTGGTCAAGGAATCTACACCACATTACATTTTCTTGAGGTATAGACGCTATCAAAATCAGAACCTTGAAGGTACTTAACCCAATGAAACTACTTCATATTCAAATCCATCTAGGAGAAAATTTAGGCCAATATTTTATGATTGGAATATACCACAAACCTCTCCCCAAAGAGATAATGGCTCAATGTATTCAAGGTATGAATCACTTCTACTAATTCAAATTCATAGGTCAAGTAATTCTTTTCGTG
The DNA here is from genome assembly GCA_963277665.1 of Viscum album. NCBI lineage: Eukaryota > Viridiplantae > Streptophyta > Magnoliopsida > Santalales > Viscaceae > Viscum > Viscum album. The sequence goes on along the minus strand of OY728127.1, from coordinate 1,069,688,275 downwards.
TGGTTTGGGGTAGTGAAAACTATATGCCACCAAATTCCCATCCTGCATCAGCACACTCACATACCTAAATCATCATAGTAGACCACATACCCTTTCCCATATTCTAGAAAGATCAAAATAGGGTTTGTGGTCAATTGTTTCTTAAGATCCTCAAAAGACGCCTGACATTATGGGTTTCATTCAAACTTCACCCCTTTAGGTTGATCATCATCATGGGTGATGCAAGTTGGGATTATTCTTGAATGAACCACCTATAATAATCTTCTAGGCCCAGAAAACTCTTAATATTGAAAACATTATCTGGATACTCCCATGACATCACTAAACTGATTTTCTTGGGGTCCACTAAAACCCATCATTCCAGGAACACATGACCAATAAACTTCACATCCCTTATCCAGAAGGTGCAATTGAAAATATTAGCAAAGAAGTGATGATCTTGAAGTGTTCTAAAGAAAATCCTCCAAGTCCTCTCATGCTCTTCCTTGGTCTCTAAATAGAACAGGATGTCATCCAAAAATACTATGCCAATATAATTAAGATACTGATAGGACACCCAATTCATGATCACCATAAAGACCATTGGATCATTCTTCAATCCAAAAGGCATGACCAGATACTCAAAATTACCATACCTACTTCATGAATCTATTTTAGAAATATCTTCCTCATTGAACCTAACCAAGTGGTACATAAAATGAAAATTGATCTTGGAGAACCACCTATCCCCCCTCAAGTTCATCGAAGAGTTCATAAATGTGGTGAAAGTGATATTTATTCTTTATTATCACCTTATTCAGCTTGTAGTAATCAATACATAACTGGAGAGGTTTGTTAGCCTCATTTGCAAATAGAACTAGCGTGGCCTAAGGTGAGATGATCAAGTGAATGAATCCTTTGGATTCAATTTTTTTAGATGTATCTTTAATTAACTCATTTCAATGGGGACATGTAATATGAGAGAAGAAATATTGGTTGTTTCCCTAATGCCAAAACAATGGTGAAATCCATATCCCACTCTAATGGAAACCCTGAGAATTCTTTTAGAAATAGCTTTGGGAACTCATCCACCATAGGAGGTAATCCACTCTCAGAACCACTACCACCATCATCCTCCAACATGAGTGATGATATCTGAAAAACCAGATATCCCAAATCTGGAAGTGGAGGTTGAGAACATCATAACTGAGGATCTCATTCACCTTGAAAAACTTGAGAGCTTCAATTAGGTTCCATGAAACTCACTCATCACCAATAACAACGGATGTGTTCCTAAAAACATACCATACAATCCATGTTGAGGATCATGTCAAAGAGTTCCATCTCCAAAACCAAGAAATACCGTTCCAACTTAACCCCTGACATGGTGAGTTCACAAGAAGGACACTGGAAACCCTACTCTCATTTCTTACCTAGTGTTTTAATGAACCTCATCATGCAAAACATAAGCTCAGTTGGAGAATTTAACACATCCAAAATATGGGAATATGTAAAAGAAACAAAGGCACCAATATCAAATAGAACAAAAACCATGGATGATTCAATATCAATTGTACCTCAAAGCGTCATGGGTCCTATATCATACTCCACTGGTTCTTGATCCATAGTGTGAAGATGCCTTATCTATACCTGATCTTGGGGGAGACCACTAACCTACGGATCTACCTTCAGGTGACTCTACCTAGAAGAAGATCCATCCCAAACACCATGACCACCAAACCGAGAACCTGTAATCCTCGATGGATCTGACTATGCTGATATCCCCTGGAGTCTATAAAACTTACTCCACCTTGATATGGATGTATGGCTATGAAAAACCATTGTAAGTTACCTATATTTCCACACCGATAATAAGGTATAGGTGGATCTGAACACATAGAACACACATGCCCCGCCTTCCCACACTAATGGAATGGGAGTGACTGGACATCTCAAGATAATGATGGATACAGTCAGGAAGGATGGCTTGAATAATAACCCCCTTCTTCTCCTACTCATCCTGCTTCCTCTTCTTCTCAGATAAACTGCCACTACTTTGTCCCACTACTGACACTACTCCATAGAAACTATACTTTCCATTATGATTGATCTCCACCATCAAATCACAATAAACTACCCTAGAATAGGTCCTTAGCTTAATCATAATGACCTGGGATTAGATATCCATCTAAAATCATATCTTGAATCACTGAACCTTCTACTTCTCATTAGATACTACTTCTAGTGTGAACCGAACCTACTCTTCAAAGTTGTTGAAATAATCCATCATGGTATGATCCCCTAGGTGAAGATATAGAAACTCATGGTTTTTGTAGAAGGTAAAGGTCTTATGGAAATACTTCTCATTAAATAAGACCTTGAAATCCTTCCATCCCATCTGCTCGTACTTCTCCGATTGAACCACTAAGTCCCACCACCTCTGACTAAGACCTTCTAACAGAAATGAATCACACTTTACCTTAACTTCCTTAGGAGTTTCAAGAGACTCAAACATACTTTCTATTTTCTCAATTCAATCCTCTACCTCTTGGGGATCTGTGATACCCCATAAGGTAGGAGTCTTGTTCTTTAGGAACTCAAGGACTTTTTCCTTCCCATGAACCAGTTCTTCTACCCTAACTTGAGCCAGACCAGGGACCTCTCCCTAACCCAAGGCATGGATAGCCCGAGCCATAGATTCCACTAGTATATGATCAATTAGTGATGGGAAACTCTCTTTGTCCTCTTCCCATGGTTGAAAATTAATTCTCTAGGGAGGAATCTTCCTACATCAAGTAACAACCAATCAGTAAAACAATAAATATAGCATTCTAAATAAACATCTACAATAAAATATTCCAAACACTTCCATAGATAAAAAAACATAACAAACTTAGTAAAAAGACAATCACTTCACACTTAACCAGTGTCCACCCATAGTGTGCATCTTGTATATCTCACCTAGGTAATAATTCAAACTAGTTATCAACATCCCATGGATAATAAAGGTTTATAATGATGTGTGTTGTTCAAACACCCCACTTAAAACAAGAACCCCAAGACCCAAAAATTCTAGCTCCTGCCTATATAGGCTCTCCTAAATAACATGACCCAATGAAATGGAGAAACTCAATTATGATACCATTTTATCATGAATTGGCCCAGGATTCCATTATACCTGACACCCGACCTAGCTCATGGGATGGACCAAAAGTAATTCCTGATTCCCATGAGCTAGAAACTAGTTCCTGGATATCTACATTATATGTTTGGGAATGATTCACCGAATGTGAACAACCATAAACAATCCCAAGGAATAAGATATCCTTTCATGTCAATAACCATAATCAAAACAGATACCTCATTTTCAAGCTAAAAAATTTACAACATTAACAAAAAACTAAAATGGGAGGGGAACCAACTAAACCACAACCAAAAAAACCACTATGAAACAAGAGAGTCATCACCCCCATGCCTCCTCCACAAACACCTGTAAGAGGAAACACTAACAACCGTATCCACTAACACCACCACGATACATATTTCCTTTACCTAGGTCCAAATTAACAAGATATATATACACCCAAAGGTTTATGTATTGTGTGATCCAATTCCCAGTAGGATTCCACTAAAAATAAATATTTTATATCATATCCTTAGAATACAAATTACATGTAAATTTTAAGAAGAAATTGGAAACATTTTAAGGAAAGTATTTTAAGAAAAAAAATTAAGGAAAAAATCTTCCAAGGTAGAATAATTTGATATTAAAAAGAAATAAAGGTCCACCTTATACTTAATGTGAGAAACACATCACAAGAGAGAACTGTTCATAATACTTAAAGGCTCTATCTCTATTGGGACCCTAGAAACATCATATCTCAGTGAAAAATGTCGAGAAACCATGACCCATAGCATCCTTGTGCATGAGCTACTATATAAGAATCTATCCAAAGTTTTATTAGTATCCAAATATAATAATAGTTTAGTTAGTTTCTCATCATAAATACTTATATAATTAACAATTCCATAGCCCTGCTGATCTGACTATCATACTAGTCCTTGTCCACCCACCATGATACCAAGTATTCCCTTTGGGATTTATTTCCATCCTACATGTCTCATAGATCACCACATTCACATACACAACCCAACCAATATGAAAAACATTAAAACCCATCATTTATAATTAGAAAACCTCTTCTCAAATCCATAAGTACAACAAATCCATTTCAAATCATGTTTTCACCACTTTCACAATTCATACAATCCCTTTAGAAGCCCAATGGGTAAATAATACAAGAAACCCAACCAATTTCATTTGGAAAACCATTTTTCAATCCATACACACCTCCAAATAGTTCTAAAACACTTTTTCCACCATACTCATAATTCATAAAACACATTTAAGTAATCAAGAAATAATTACAAAATCATATAATAATGAAAAATCATGGAACTACCTACCTCAATCTTGAAAACTTTCGGAATCTGGTGGAAAACCACAACCGCACCTCAAGAAGATCCTATAAAGGATAGATTAAACCAAAACTGTAAATATAAAACCTAGGAGAATAATATTGAACCCTCAATAGGTCACCCAAACCATTGGTGAAGGAATAACTCAAGGCGTTAGGAAGAAGAACCTAAAAAGAGGGAAGAAACTAAGGGAGAAGGAACTTACTTGAAGATTTTTGGAGATCCAACACCAATACCACCCAAATATTAGAGGTCCAATTGAGAAAAGATGAGAGAGAGAGAGTTTTATATGGTAAAGAACCTATAATGGGATGATAAATGGGTCAAATAGGGTTAAATTCAAAGAGGAAAAAAGGGTAAAATCACCATTTCTAATGACCGAGATAGGTCGCACGGTTAGCTCGCATGGTTTTCCAAATTATGTGGTAACTGTGTGGTCTCCTCTATACAAGAGGAAACTGTACACATAGTTTCTTATGGGAGGATACATGCTTATACAGTAGACCATGCATTCCAGATAGAACCACTAGTCTAGGAACATGGTCATTCTCACACCCATGTGGTAGGTCATGCGGCCTGGATAATGCCACTGTCTAGGGCACATGACCTCTTCTTGGATGATGTATATTTCCAACTAATTGTGCGCCAACCATGTGCCACCTACTGTCAGTTCCAAATATCCGATTTTTCACAAAAAAAAACTCTTTAAAAATATATATAACCAAGATAAGACCAAAATAAACCAAAATAAATCTCAAAATAAAATTACAGATGTGAAAAAATTTCGTAAATAGGCCAATTTGGTGTAAAAATAGTACTATGGTCCATATATATTATACATTGGAATTTTAAAATAGCCTCATAGGATTAAATTTTTAACAAAAATTAGTAATCCTGCATAAAATCTAATACACTTCAAATGGAAATTCATCATCCATGGGTTTGGATAACTTTATCTTCTTTATATCAGCATTACAACCCAACTAAATATTAAATTTTCATCAATTATGCCATCATTAGCCTTCAAGAAACATTTTCATTCAAATCATTTCAACCTAGATTTCATATAAGTTGTCATTAAATACTAAATGTTATCAAATATACAAACATTATGATAGAAGAAACCAAAAATAGATGCCAAAAATTTTGCAGAGTAAGAGGGACTCAAAACAACCATTATCATCAAATCCTTTGTTTAAGAGCATTGATTTTGGAGTTCATTTATAAGGATAAAGCCTATTAATAATAATTTGATTAACCACTAAATCATCCATTATAACTCCATAATAATTTATGATTTAAATAATGTGTATCCATTCCTCATTCTATAGAAATATAGAAGGTATAGTCCTTTTGTAGGTATACTTTCTATCAGTCAAGTCCCTACACCATCATCCCCAAGAGATATCATAGATTTCATGTGTTCTAGAGACTCTAATTTTGAATAAGTGAAATAGAATAATCCATAATAATAATTGGTTAAATACCCATCTCCAACATTGATTTTATTAATAAAAAACAAATCATAGTTTTGAGGGAAAATAACTAAGTTCTACTTCATAACTAGCATATAAATCCATATATACTTAGTATAACATTAATAATAAGTGGGTTAATAATTTAATTAATGTATTCACTCACTTATAGTATAAACACTTTATATTCATGAATAAAAATGAGTCTATAATAACTAATTAATTTAAAAATTCAAATATCTAAACATGTGATAAATATTTTTAACATTTTCAAAAAAAAATATAGAAAAATTAGATGTGATTTATGGACATTACATAACATATAAATAAAATAAATTGATATTTATATCATAAATATAAACAATTCATATTTCATTATTTAAATATTTTTTATATAAACTCATTTATATTAATAATGTTAAAATTTTACTTTATTTTTATATCATATATTTTATATTTTTTAAATCATTGATCACATCCACCAAAAAATCATTTAGATTTAAATAAATGTATAAAATAAGTAGTTTAATATGAATAATTATTGTTATCTATTATGTTCCATGTATTTGGCTATCTCTATTACATAACTTGAAGAAACTATTTCATTACATACATTCATAAGACCATTTAGGTTTATAGTTTTAGATAATTAGGAAAAAACATTAACCAATAAAACCCATTCCTTTTTCAACCAAAGGATATTTTTCACACTATATAAGTAACTGGTTAATCTATTACAATACTTCAATATCTCAAACTAATTATCCACAAAAGATACTCTTCTAGACATATCAAACGTATTAATTTCCTTTATAACTTAGAAAATTGAAACATAACAAAGCGGTGAGCTCAGATACTCAGATAGGGTAAATATAAGAAATAACAATCAAATATCATAAATTATTATAAAATGATAATATGGGTATAATAAATATAAATAATAATTTATACCCAACAAATCATATATCATAAGTTATTACATAATAAAATAACATATTATGTAATCTCTAAATATCAAAGAAACAAGGAATACTTGAGAATTATGGCACAAACATATGTACATTGAAACATCACCTTCATGAGTCACAAACTTTCACCCATGATTATGGGACAATTTAATTTTACCTGTGTATACATCACCTTCATGAGTCACACACTTTCACCCACACTCTCTAACAACTAAATTATGCCTATGTATACATATCCCATGAGATATAAACTTTTAACCAATGATCTAGAGTGTGATATAGGACACCCCCAAACAACATCCATACTTATGAGTTCCACTTGAAAATAATTCATCTATAAAATCATAATGAACCCCTATAAATAAAGTTTATTTCAAAGAACTTTTAAATAAAAAATATTTACTTTTTATAACATAAATAACCCATGGAATCAAAATAGTTTTTATTCAACACATCATAAATAACCCAAATGAAAATGGGTTTTATATATTTTTAAAATAGATTCACACAAATAAATCATTAATAGTTCAAACAATAATTATTAAATGATAAATACATGGAAAGTAAATAGGTATCTAATAAAATCAAGTAACTTTATAGTTAAATTCCAACCGATCAAGATAATAAAGCATATGGTTTTTATACCATATAGATAAAGGGTATATTTTTTATGTAAAAATTTACCTAATCAATATATGTATGAAATTTTTCTAAACACCCTTAAATCAAAGGATACTAAATAGGGTATTCACATAGGAAAGTATTCGAAGAGAAATTATGGTTACTCATCAAAAATGATTATGAAAGACAAAAGTGGTGATGGATAATTTCTCCAAAACAGAATGGAATTACACGATCCATATTGAGAAATAATGTGGATGGTCACATTTTAATAATATCCATTATAAATAATAAGATATTCCAACTTTCATTGATTTATATTAAAGAATAATTTTTAGGATCTTTAGTAAAACCACATTAGAAATAATAAATATCCTTGGTCATTTGAAATGATTTTAAAATAAATATTTTTATAAATATAGGATAAAAAATAATTTAATTTGTAAATGATGAAAATTTAGTGAGAAATATTTATATAAAATGAAAAAATTGGTGAAAAGATGTGTTCATAAGTAAACTTTAAAAAGTGAATCTTTTCACATTTTTTATAAAAACAACCCATACATAAAACATTTAAAAAAATTAAACTTTTAAAAGAAGTTTAGGTAGTAGAAAATGAAATTAATCAATTATTTAAGAATATATAAGGAAACTTTAAAAATAATCCAATGATTATTGATAAGAAAAACAGGAGGCTCCCAATTGAGAACAATAGATTGGCTCAATTTCAATTAAAAGAAATCCATCAGGTAAGATATGTGTCAAGGGGGAATGAAATTTTGAGGGGACATGAAAAACCCCATGAATATACAGATAAAATTACGAGTAGTTTTGTAAATAATGAAAATTATCTAAATTTATAATATTTTAAAAACAATATTGATTTTGAAAATAATATTCGCAACAAAACCCTTATGGATTAAATAACGTTTTAATCCAAAAAACCATTTAAATTTTGGAATATTTTGAATAAAAATTAATTTCAAATTGAATATGATATATATCTTAAAAACCCATTAAATATGGTAAAATAAATTCAATAGGTGTCAGGTACACCATTCCTAAAAAAGCATGGTATATAAAAGGATGAAATTTGAGACAAGAAACCCTTACATTGATCTTTTCATCTATGATAGCACAATAAAATCCTATATAAAAAACATTAATATATTAATAAATTATTTTAAAACTATACTAATATCTAACACTATTTATAATTTTCATTTATAATAATTACCAATATATATTAATTAGTTTTTACCTATTTTCCCCCATCGGGTGTTTATAGTTTTGACTGTTTGTACCTGTTTCATAGGATTAGTGTTAGTATCCATTATTCTTATAAATTTAATCTTTACAATGTTATTAAATATTCTATAATTTATTATTTATAATCATTTATAAATTTTCAATTTCCTTTGATTAGTTTTTACTCTATATCCTTGAAGATGAAATTAATAAAAATCACACTTCGGTGATTTTCTTAATCAATGAAAGGTGTGTTCTTAATTATTGAGTTAAATATTGATGTATCCTTTCTAAAAACCAAAAAACATCATTATTTAAATATTTATATCCCATCATACCATTAATTATGTTTTCCTAGACATCCATGATATAATTTCATAGTGTTCTTCAAGTATGTTTTCAAACCAACCAAAGCATGAACATACCTTGATTAATGGATGATAATGTGGTGATTTGGTTGAAATATAATTATACCAACCGAATAATGATATCATGTAGTATTTATTATTGTGATCATTTTTATAATAAATTAGTATAAGTATTAATGGATACAAAATAATTATATAGTCTGAATAAATTATTTTTCCTTAGTTCTCTTTCTTGAGATGATTAATTTTATAATGGTTGTTTACCATTCATATCATTAATATGTTATTCAATTTTTCTTTCCATAACCTTATTTATATCATAAAAAAAATATTTATCCTTTAAAACCATTCTTTTAACCATCCGTGAAATATGGTGATGAAAAATATAATACATCGATCCATGGAGTCGGTAGTCCACACGTACACATAGATTATGATTTCATTTCCATAGAATGATAAAGATGATTAGTATGGTTTATTATTTCAGAATATTAAATAAATCATAAATTTTATATTTATAAATTCAATTAAATTTTTAATTATCAAAATTAGGCAGTTAATGAAAATAAACATGTTACTTTGTGAAGGTGGTAGTCCCCAAATATGCACATTTCACATTTTCATTTTCTTAATATAAAAGGGAAATGATTGTTAATGATTGTAACGTAATTATAATAAAAGGCCAGTTTAATATTAATATTTATGTTATAATTTAAAATAGTTTAAGGTAATTTTTTAAAGATTAAGTGGACATAAATAAATATAAAATAGAATGGAGTGGTTAAAAAAATTATACCTCACTACAAGGATTGTCATATTTGAGATTGGGGTTAAACCATTGAGGGATGGAATTTTGAGAAGAAGAAAAATATTTAAGGTGGGTATTAGTGTTTAGGAGAGGTCAGGGAATATTGTTTTTCTAAAGTAAGTGGGTTTTAGTATGAGGGAACGTGAGGACATGAGTTCCCCTTTTATAAGTGACAAAGGATGACATTTTTGTAAATAATAAAAACTTTTTAATAATATGTAGTCACTATTTAGTAAAGTAGCTCTAAAATTGAGAAATAATGAAGACGATAAGTGATAATTTTGATAAATTCCTCAACCACATATTCCTACACATTTTGTAAACATTTTTTAAGTCTTTTACTCTTATATTCTTTACCTTTACCATTTTTTTGTTTTATCATGGTAACAAGTTTTTACCTAAGTAAATTATCCTTTATGCATAAAAATAAAATGGATCTTATTATATAATCTTGAACTAATAATTCCAAATTTTATATTCATTTAATTTAATTTAATTTCTGAAAGTAATAAACTTTAATTTTAAAATAATAATTATATAATGTTTTAAAAAAATCTTGAAAAATATATTACATAAGTTCTAAAAAATTATAAAAAAATTTATAAACTATAATTAATATAACATATAAAAAAATCTTGAAATGGTTTCATAAATTTATAAATCATTATTATAAACTAATAAGTTCATAAAAGGCACGGTATTTGTTAAAATAATATATTGCACTATTCACCTAAAAATAAATTTTTTAGAAAGATATTAAAAATTTATTCTAAGATAATATTGAAAATTTTAACCCAAAAAAACTTATTTTGGCCAAAATATAATTCTAAAATTTATAAATTATATTTTAAATTATAACACAATATATAAATAAAAACTTTTCTTACTAAAAAAATGACCCTTTTAAACTTCATGTGTTTTTAATATTATTTAATATTGATTTATAAATAATTAAATATTGATATATTAGTTTATAAATCTAAATATTATCTACTATAAAATCTTTTTGAATATGGTAAATTTAATTTATTACGATAAAATAAAATACACCCTTTTAAAAATGGTTCTTCAAAAGGAATCCTTTTTAAAATACTAATTAAATAAAATAATAATATATAATTATTTTAATTTCTTGTTATATTTTTATCTAATAACGATTATATTATTCATTTAATTTTAATATTTCATGGTTCATTTTAGTCGGGTGTTGTGTTGATTTTATTTTTCATGTGATAGAAGTTATTTGAGATTGTAAAATCTCAAGTGGTTTCATTCTACCCCCTTAAATAAATTGTGTCTTCACAATTTGAGTTTTTACACACAAATGAAAGTATGTGATGGTAATCTTAACATATCCATTATTTGGGATATATCTTCTAATATGACATCTACCTTACCCTCTCTAATTATATCAAGTTACTTGTCTTTCTTCAAATGACATTATTCATCCACACTATCATATACCAAAGTATGTATATACCATAATCAAAACATACTTTTCCAAAAACCATTTTAATCTCAAATTAATTATACCCCAATAAAATCATATATTACTCTAAAAATAATTCTTATCTTCAACCACTTTTTCATTAAATCACACACTAAAAAATATATATCATAATCCAAAAAATGCCATAAACTTGACCAAAATTATGATGGATTGCTTTTTTATTAAATCAATAATAAATTAAAAATTTATAAATACTACCTAAATCAATTTTACAAAAATAAATTAAACATTTATCACAATAACATAAATCATATATTAATCCTATGAGTTATTCATATCTCAATCATGTGTTCTCTAGTTGTTTTCCTTAAAATTATAGCCTTATCATAAAATAACTTTTCAAGGTTATTGATTCCATTTAATATATGTTTCAAAACGATTAAAGAAAAACTATTAATAAAAAATCCTTATATGTTTCACCTAAACATCATGGATTTTAGAATTTACCAGAATATCATTGATAAATTTCACTCACTAATGAAAATAACTGAGAGTATCAAGATTTATTTTCTATTATGATATCAACCACACTTCCTTAAGACTAGGAAACTCACCTTTTCCACCATAATAGGTATATACTAAGATTATCAAACTTTTAAGTATGTACCCTTATTCAGTTATAATCCATATTGGTTTCTAGATACAGGCCTTTCTTATCTTCATTTATGTGATAAAATTTCAACCAAATAATAAAACCAAGAAGGTTTTGATTATATCCAAAATAAGAATGGTAAAACATAAATATAAAATTTTATTACCCTATAACACCTTCATATTTAATATAAGATAATTTTGGTTCAATCTAAGACTTTATTTTTTCAATCCTTATTTATCCTCTAGGTTCTCTAACTTAATTATTTAGCATCAAACTCAAATCCTTTATAATAGTTTATAAAAGATAATGTTAATTAACCATAAAATATCCTCTGAGAGTGACTAACCAAGTGTGTTTTTAGGCCTATTTTTCATGTACTAGGTGATGATTGATTTAATACCCAACACACCCTTTTCTAGGTTATTACCCTTAGGTACATCTATGTTAGAGCCTATATCCACTTATAGTTTCTAAATAGGGATGTCAATCCTATGAAAACCACATAGTCAATACTTCACTAAAATTTTAGGATGTTAACCTATATATAAACATATCCCTTATAATTTAAAATTTTCATTTATTCCAATTCCTAAAATATTAAAAATTACCCTAACTAATCTAATGGGTTATATATACCTTTTAAATAATTCTTAACCATAACTTATCGACCTTTAATTAAATTTCTAACACTTAAATTATCCCCAATCGATAACATCCTAATCTCCAAATTTATCTAACCCCTTATCTGATACCAATTATGATTACCAGTGAACATGGTCATATTGATAACTTGGCATAAAAAATTGTTTCATTACATTAAATCCCAATACCTTTAAATTATATATTTTTAGAGAATTGGGAAAAAATATTAACTAACAAAACCAATGTCTTTTCAACCAATGGATATTTTTTCCACTATATAAGCAACTGATTAATCCATAATATGTATTTAACATCTTCCACATATTCTGTATAAAATACACTCTTCTATACACATCATAAATATTACATTCCTTTATAAAATGTGGAAATAAAATCATGAGAAAGGGGTGAGCTTATATTCTCAGTAAGGGTAAACATAAGAAATAATAATCAAAGATTTCAAGTGAGCATAATAAGATTATATGGTTATAATCAAGATAAATAAAAAAGTTATACCCAAAAAATCATAGATCATAATTCAAGGTATAACATAATAACATATCATGAAATTTCTATAATAAATAAACAAGTCATACTTGATAATTATAGCACAACCATATGTATAGGGAAACATAAACTTCATAATTCACACACTTTCACCCATAATTGTTATATAATTTAGTTATACCTATATATATCACCTTCTTGAGTCACACACTTGAACCCAGGCTTTTGAATAATTATATTGTGTCTTGTTATATATATATAATGATATTTAAAATTTTAACCATTGCATTGGAGGGAAATATAAGACCCCAACCATCACCATCCATACTTATGAGTTCCACTTGAAAATAATTAAATTATCACATCATAAAGAACCCATAGAAATAAAGTGGTTTTTATAAAACTTTTAAATGAAAATCATTCACTTTTTATAGAATAAATAACCGATGGAAAGGAAATGGGTTTCATTCAACACATCGTGAATAACCCATGAAAAAAATGGGTTTCAAATCCATTTAAAATGTATTCACATAAGTAAATCATTCATATTTCTATTAATAATCATAATATGATAAAAACTTGGAAAATAAATGTGTATCAAATGAAATCAAGTAAATTTCTAGGAAAATATCATTCAATCAATACAATAAATCATATGGTATTTACATCATATATATAAATGGTATAGGGTTGAGAAAATAATTTCACCCAATAAATCAATGAATGAACTCTAGGTGAACACACTTAAATCAAAGGATGAAAAAATAGGGTATTCATAAGAAAGTTATTGGAAGAAAAATTTTGGTTATACACAGAAAATGAGTAGGCGGGACAAAGGAAGTAGTATATCATTTCTCCAAAAGAGAAGAAATTTATACAATCCATCCAGATAAAGAATATGTATGGTTACTTTTGAATAATATCTTTGATCATGAATATGATATTTCAAAGTACATTAAATTAGATGAAAAATAATTTTTAGGAGTTTTATGAAAATCACTTTGGAAATAAGAAATATTTTTGATCATTTGAAATAATTTTCACTGGAATATTTTATTAATATGTGAGAAAAATAATTTATTTTTGAAACCATTTATATTTTTTGGTAAATATTCATATAAAATGAAAAATTTTATGAAATTAAATGTTCATAAGTAAATGTTAAAAAGATAACAATTTCAAATTTTAATGGAAACTACACAAACAAAAAATATTAGAACTTTATTTAAACCTTTTAAAACAATGTCAATTAGTAAAAATTACTATAATAAATCATTTTATAATATGTATGGGAACTTGAAAAATCATTCAATTAATATATATATACATATATAAAAATGGAGTTTCCCAATTGAGAAGAAGATATGGGGTCATTTTCACTTAAAAACGCCATTCCATATGATATGAGTCAATGGGAAATTAAATTATCTAGGGAAATGTAAAAACCCAAGAATATAAAAATAAAAAGAAATTGAGGTTTTAAAAATAAAAAAAATTCTAAAGTGGGTTATCTTTCAAAAAAATATTTATTTGAAAATAAGGTTGAAATAAACCATTACTGTCTGAGTAACTTTTTAATAAAACCCCCTTTTTCAATTTTAGAATATTTTGAATAAAAAAAATTATAAAATTATATATTTATTTATAATATAATTAATATGGTAAAATAAATTCCTTATTTATTAGGTATATTTTTTCAACGAAAACAAGGTGCATAATAAGAAATATGTCTCAAGGGGTGAAAATTTGAGACAAGAAACTCTTACCTTAATCTTGTATTCCAGGAATGCACTGTATACTCCAATATAATGAAAATATCTATCTTAATAACTTATTTAAGATCATATTAATTCTTGAAACTATTTTAATTTTTCACTTATAATCATTACATACATGTATAATAATTAGTTTTAACCTATTTTCTCACTTCGATTGTTTATAGTTTTCACCATTTGTACTAGTTTCATAGGAGTAGTATTATAATCATTATTATTAAAAATTAAATCATTAAAATATCATTAAATTTACTATAATGGATTTTTTATAATTATTTATTATGTTTCAATTTCCATTTATGAATTCATCACTCTTAATCTATAAAGATTAAATTGACAATAAGCACACTTCATAATTTTCTTAGCCAATGAAATGCATTATCTTAATTATTGAGTTAAATATTGATTTATCCTATAAATAACCAATAAAATAATTACTTAAATTTTTATATCCTATTTTACCACTAATTATGTTTTTATATCCATCCATGGTATAATTTCAAAGTTTTGTTCAAGTATGTGGTCAAACCGACTCAAACATGCACATTCCATGATTAATGGATGATTATGAGATGATTTAGTAGAAATTTCATTATAAAAGTAGTATAATGATATAGTTTATTATATATTAGTGTGATATATCAAAATTAAAAATAATTAAGAGAAGAATATATGAATACAAAATAATTACATAATATGAATAAATTGTTTCCCTTCTTAGTTCTTTGTTTAAGAAGGGAAATTTTACAAAAAAAATTATCATTTATATGAATAATATTTTATTAATTTTATATTACCCAAACCTTATTAATATCATGAATATCAATTTACCCTTTAAACCCATTCATAAAAACAATCACAAAATTAGTTAATGAAAAATCAAATACATCAATCCATAGAGGTGGTAGTCCACACATACACATGGATGATGATTCTATTTATATAAAGAGAGAGAGAGGAGTGATAATGTGTATCATTTTAGAATCTTAAATAATTAATCAATATAATACTTGTATAATAGATTTCCTTTTTAACTATCCACATTAGTTGGTGAAATTAAATGAACACTTTACTTCTTGGAGGTGGTAGTCCTCACATACACAAGTTTCACGTTTTCATTTTTCTTAAAGGAAATGTGAAATGTGGTTAATACTTAACCATAATTATAGTAACATATCATTATTGTTGGCCCATAGGTTGTTTGGATACTCTCTATGATTTTAATAATCACAAATCATGATAATTTATTATTGATAATCTTATTAATCATATTCAATATGTGTAAATTATAGTTATCCCTAATCATGAATAGGATTATTTCATTCTAACAGTATATGCGAAGAAAGACAGTTCAAATAGAAATATGTTCTAATTATGTGAATTAGACACCTAATGAAGGAAGGAATCACCTTTCATGGAATCATTGTTGAAGGACTCACCGACCGATGAAATTAGTCACCGTCATATCAACTGTCTCACCGACAGATGGAATGACTCACCATTGAAATGAGTCACCATCATATCAATTGTCTCACCGATAGATGTAAGGAATCACCATTGAAATGAGTCACTGTTAGATCAAATGTCTCACTAATAGAAGTATGGACTCTCCATTGAAAAGAGTATCTAATTCACTACATTCTAAAAGACTATTTAAATTTATTTAAATCACGATTATTTTCTAACGGACATATTTGTGTTATTTAATGACTCTCACATAATTAATGTCTATTTGCAGACTTGACAGAAGATAGTACATCATACGAGGTACCCCCAGATGAAAATTTTCAGGATATAAATTTTAAAGATGAAAAAATAATTAAAGATGAAATATGATGAGAATAATATAAAATCGAAGAGAGAACACATACGCATACACCTGAGAAAAAGGGAAATATACTTGAGGAACTCTTATTACTATTTATTATTGTGAACAAATAAGATATTGTGGATAAAAAAATCATCATTATAGTATTCAACCAAACTTAAGGAGAGGAATATCGCATCCACCTAGAAGAAAGAACCTAGTTCTTCACGACCCTCTGTTCTGCTGTCTGTTTTCAGAAGAGGACTCCAACATCTATTCCAACACATTAAAGAGTCAATAGCTAATCTACATAACACTCATACCATATTAAACCCTTTTCAATAATTATTGATCTTTTGTGTAAAATTTTACTATATTTAGAGCAGTGTGTGTGTCTATTTATAAAACACACACTTCTCCATCACCTAAATAGAAGATTCTTGATATCCTCACTTAAAACTCTTTCTGCATTTTGTTTTCCCACATGTAACTATGGAAGAGGTTTTGTGACCTAGTAGTTTTTACCCACAAAGAACTTTGGAAGATGTATGGTGACTTGGAATGTTTGTGTGTTGTTATGAACCCTGATTCAGGGTGTGGATCAAACTATTTATTAATTTAAACTTCTTGGTGGCAGGTGATTAGCAAATGGAGAGGATTTGGTCTCTTCTTGAGACGAAACCTCTTGTTTCATTTCCGCAGTGTCTTTACCTGTATTTTTACTCTGTTTTATAATATATTTCATAAAACTAAATTGAACTCTGATAGTTAGTCTTATCAAGTGTTTATAACAGTATTGACTTATTAGGTTAGTTTCAAAAGTTGTATTAATTATCAAATTGATATAATTGAGAACTAATCACTCTTTTGAGAAAGCAATCTAATGGTAAATCTCTTATAAATTTACTACTAGATAACTGGTTAATTGAATTTTAAATAATGGGGGAACTTCAAATTATACCTTTTTTAATAGAAATTTTTATAGATATTCAATTCACCCCCCCCCCCCCTCTTGAGTACTCTACTCCAACCAACAAGTACAATAGTGATACTGATGTTAGCATTTAAATATAGTGTAATGGAATTTGACTAAGAGGAAGTTCACCTAAAGAAATAGAAATTAGAAAGGATAAATTATAAATTTATACCTCAATATATACATTATATCATTTTCTAAGGGGGTTAAACTAAGTGGATTGTGATGTGAGGGGAAGTGGGGAGATGAGTGACCCTTTTATAAGTGAAAAGGGAAGGAATTTTTTTAAATATCCAAAACTTTTTAATAATGGGAAGTAACTCTCAAGGAAATTATCTCCAAAATTTAGAAATAATGAATATTATAAGTGATAAGGTTGATAAATTCATCAACCACACATTCACACAAATGTTTCAATGATGTTTGGGGTCTTTTACTATTATATTATTTACTTTTACTATTTTATCTTTTTTCACAGTAACTGGTTTTTTGAAAACTTATAATTTATTCTTAAAAATTAAATAGAATTTATTATATAATTGGAACCCAATGATTAAAAATTTAAATTCATTAAATTTAATTCAATTTCTAAAAGTGATGAAGATTAATTTTCAAATAATAAGAAAATAATTTATTCAAAACAAATTATTGATAAATGTATTACTTTAGTTCTAAAAAATTAAATATAGTTTTGTAAAATAGAGTAAATATAACTCATAGAATATATATTTTATCTATAATTTTTTTTCATAAATTTATAAATCATTCTCATAAACTAATAATGCCACAAAAGGCCGAGTATTTTTAAAAAATAGTATATTGTATTATTCACATAAAAATAAATTTTTTTAGAAAAATATTAAAAATAAATACTGAGATAATATTGACTTGATTAATACAAAAATGAAGTTAATTTTTTAAAATTAAATTTCTGAAATTTATAAATTAAATTTCAAATGAAAATACATTATATAAAGAAAAATTGATCTTATTAAAAATGGAATTTTTAAACCTTAAGTGTTTTTAATCTTATCTCATATGAATTTATAAATAATTTAATATTGATAAATTAGTTTATAAATATAAATAGTAACTATTATAATAAACTTTTATCTGTGATAAATTTAATTTATTAAGGTAAAATACAATACCCCCTTTTTTAAATGGTTCTTCGAATGGAATAGTTTATAAAATATTAATCAAATAAAATAATTATATATAATTATTTTAATTGATTATTATATTTTTATCTATTAATAATTATTTTTTTCATGTAATTTTATAAATTTATGGTTCAATTTATTTGGGTTTCATGTTAGTTTAGTGTTTCATGTGTTAGATCATTTCTTAGATAATATTAATTTAAAGGGTTCAAAATCTCATGTTATTACATTCTCATTTATGAATATTTTATAAAATAATATTAAAACTTTTATATTAAGTGATTAATGTAAAAATATACTAATTTTTATAAAAAAAAATCAATTTTAAATATCCCCATATTTTACATAATATGTGGGTAAATACATTAGTTTCGTATTTTGAGATTTTTAGGAGCATAATAGTTTAACTCAGATTAAAATATGAATTTTATTGGTTATTTCATTAGTTTGTGTTTTAATTGTGATGGATGAACTATTAAAGGTTTTTCTGATCAATTAATGTGTATAATAAATCTAAGTATTATTAGTAGACTATGATTTCACTTATGATTGATCATGATGGTTGTAGCCTATGATTTTATACTAGACCATAATTTCATTCATGGTGGAAAAGAACAACAACATTATGGATTGTGAGCTACTTCACTATAGAATATGATTATTAAGGTGAAATATTATCTTATTAATATTGTCTTCATCATGAACATATAATACAACTATGCATGTTCATTTTCTATTCCACACCTTAAGATTGTGAAAACATGGCAGTTCTACTTGTAAACCCAATATACACAGTAATGGTTAACTGATAGAGGAGTCATCCCTATTGAATAATATGATGTATCAATGATGTTACCAAAGTTATAACATAAGTAAGTGATACTAAAGTAAACAATAAAAGTATTCTTTGGGATAATAAAGACTCTAGAATTATACATGTGTAGTTTAAACACATAATGAAACAAGCCCGATGAAAGTAGCTTAGTGATGCCCTATTTTGAGGGAATAAGGATAGTTATGCCCTTATTATTTATGATAATCCATTTTAAATATTCCATCAATATCACAGATTTAATTTCACATATTTCACCAACTATAATCCCAATATATCCAGTGATTCCCCAAAAATTCAACATGAAAATAAATATAAACAATGAACTCTCCATATCACTTCTAGCATCACTAAAGAAACCAAGATCTCTATAGAGTAGAAGGAAATTTTGTAGGAAGAAAAAATCATGGTCATTAATAAATAATAGTTACCACATGGATATCATAAACTACCTAGTAATAAAAATTGAAACTTTTATACTTTTATATAACCAATTTGGGTAAATATTCACATTAATAATTAAGTGGTACGTTTAGGCATAACAAAGGAAGAATGTGGTAGATCTCTAAATATAAAATTTATCATAACTTATATATGAAGTAACAGTGTATTATAGATTAACTACCATGTTTTATAATCATATGGAATATGTAATTTCAATATGAACATGATACAAGAACTCATATTTAATTATTATACTAGTATAATGTATAATGGTATTGGGTAATTAGGGTTACCACCAATGGGATATAATCTGAGGGTAGCTTAGGATTTTCCATTTTCTATTCTTTATTTGAATTTCATTCTATAGTTTTTATTCTCTCTCACTCTATTTTGGATTTCTTTATCATGAAGGTTTATCCAAATTTATTTACTCTAATTAGGATAACCAATGTAGTTCTTTAGTTCCTATAAATAATATTTCCATGTTTCTTCTTTTTTTATTACTTAGAGGATTCACTATATTGTTTGGTGGGGGTCTATAAAAGTTACCCAACATTTATTTTCATAGTGATACATTAACTAAACTATTATCTCATTAAGTACTCCCCATCATTATCTATCAATTATTAGATTAGGTAATTGAGTTGTTATTAAGGGATTAAACCATGATAGTGGTTATGTGAGGTGGGTTGAATGACCTAGACTTAGTTTCATGATGGATACATACCATGAAAGTGTATTTTTTGATTAATTAAGACTATGGTACCACTATACACATTTTAGGGTGTGTATTATAGTCCACATAGTAAGATAAGTCTAGTGTCTTAGTGAAATAAGTTATTTGGTCTTCATAAAAGAATAAAAAAGAAAACTATTATGATATGGATTCTATATATAAGAAATAAAATTTGGAAAATCAATTGATAATTGTGATAGGTTGAATAAATAAAATCCAAAAAAACTAATAAAATGATTTTTTAACTCTTATATGCATTTTAATTATATAAATTTTCATTTATATTATGTTAACAAACCTATAAACCCCCTATTTATTTTATTTCCTATAATCGAAAAAAAAATTATAAAGTGAAAAAAGGACTTCTATATGATTTATAGATTCCCTATGAGACAGCCCTAAGCCTATTAATTTTACTAAATTATTAATAATTTATAAATATTAATTAATAGTGGATAACCTTCGACAAATTCAATCACTTATACACTTTTAGTATCATTTTAAAAGATACTAATATAAGTCACATGGTTGTTCTCATTATTACTTCTTAATTTTTCTTTTAATTATCTTTTTAAATTCAACTTCACCCCACCTATTTAAACAAAAAAATTATATAGATGGAGACTATTTTAATGTGTATTTTTTATTATAATGAGTATGAACACTCTATATGGTATAATGGATATAAATAACTTTGGTATACAATATTCAAATAAAAAAGGATATCTCACTTAGTCTAACAATGAAACTGATTTTATTTTGAAATATCTAGAGAAAATAAAACAAAACAAAGAAATTAACAATGATGCAACTAAATAAGCTACCCAAATTAAATGTGAATAACCCATATAAAATTATCTTATAATTGTTGAATGTGTCCATACATATTTTAAAGATGAAGATGAAGTGATCAAGAGGGAGTTAGAGTAAGATTTACCACTCTCTTATTATCTCATAATATATTACCCAAATCTATTACACAATGAAAAGGAAATATATTTTGAAACAAAAGAGGGATATATTTTTATTATAAATATATTTTTATTAATATTATTAAAACTCAAATGTATATTAGTATCCCTTTTTAAAATTATAGATTCAGTAATTATAATGTTTTCTTTGGATGGTGTTGAGAAATATTCCATAGGTGAGGTAGAAAATGTTGAAGAAAGGATAAAGGTGCCAATTTTGATACCCATTGATGATGAAAAGGGAGATAGTATAGAGATAGACCTATAGGAATATCTTAATACAAAATATTAATAAGATGAGTTACTCCCTAGTTTAAATAGAAAGTAATCAATGTATGTCCTTAAACGTCAAATTATTGAGGAATAGGACTCTTACCTTCTTCCACCCCAAAAAAGTAATTTTTATTTCATTGTATAGGGAGTAGATAAGAATTAAAAACACAAGGGGTATTAAAAATACATTTTATTTTTAAGATAAATGTAATAACAAGGATGTGTTAGTTTAATTTATATAATCCATATCCACCATTAGACCATATATAAAAATTTCCACTATCTAGTTTGATGTTTTAAAAATAAAAAACTTATTTGGTGATGAGTCTATGCCTTTTTTTCTTTTTCTTTTTTATTTCACTTTATTTATTTTCAATAAATTTATTATATATTATTTTTTTCATTGTATGTTTGAAGAATCATTAGTGATAGAAGATTTATTCACGTTTCCATTAGAGAATAACCAAGTTGTATCAATCCATTATTTTTATTTGATTATTATCCTCATATTGTGTGAATGTCTCTAAAACTATAATGAGGGATACTATTAGATAGAGTGTTGGTGGAACTCATCTTTCAAAATTATAGTGCTCTGGTTTTTTTAGTGTGTTTTTCAAAAATTAAAATAGAAATATAAAAGTATTGTACTAAATGGACTGCCCAAATCTATTTGATTCATTTAGTGAAATTTAATGGCTTATATTTATTTTAATATCAAAACTATAGAGGATTATAGATGTGTTTCTTCATTCCACAATTTAAATTTTTGAACATTTATGCGAATTCGATTAAATATGGAAATCCTTCTATAAGAATTATCAAATTTTATAATTTAAATCTTTGAGTGGTGTCTATACAATTTTAAATATAATTAAATTTCCTCTTACTTAAGAGACTTGAACCATTCCATTCTAAATAGAACTCTTTTTTTATTTCAAATCATTTTGGAAGTTGAGATTTTGTGTCAAAATGATTGAGGCATCACTTTAGAAATCCCTTTGTTATATATATTTTGAAACCAACACTTGTATATGACCTTTATTAAATCCCATTATAATCTATGAATATCCTGGTGGGTTTCCACATTATCAGCCTTATATCCTCACTCACCCTACTATTAAACACTTTTCATGGTTTTCATCCAAAACATGTTTGGGGAGGGTTCTTTTCATCGGATTCATGGGTGGAAAACTTTCTTATTAGAAAATTTAAATGATGTTTCACCATTTTTTGGGAAGTAAACAACATAACATTTATTGTAATTTATATATCCCTATATTTCTCTAAGAAAAATAAAAAAACATTTATCTAAAAATAAAAAAATAGAGAGAAAATAAAATGTATCATTTGCACTTATCATATTTTTTGTTAACCTCCCTCAAAAAATAACGTTTTTAAAAGGTTGAATCATCTATAATATGGATGATTTAGGTACTATTATTGAGTAAAACACTTTAAAATCATCCAATATGCTTAAGTTTCCTAACCTATGTATTGAATACTTTATTTTTAATATCTAATGCATCAACATTTACCCATGTGATAATCATGACAAGCCCTTGAGACTGACATAGAATATTTATTCCTTAGTGATGAATCAAGAGGGGTGTTAAGAATATGAGGATTCATGAATGAGTTTTATAATGATATTAAACTATCAAAATCCTATAGTGATTGATAACAGAAATATTTCTAGGAAGGTGGGTGAGAGTGTTCATGGGTGGAAATAGGATTATATAATGGAATGTAATGGGATGAATAAAAATTAGGGAATTGATACCATAAATAAGGTAGATTATGTATAAGGATAGTTGGGTTTAATTTTTTTTTCAATCTTTACTACTAAAATTAAATTCAATTTGGGTATATCATTATCATTGGAATTCATTGAATATTTTGTTTTTGGAATTTTAATACATAATTTATGGGGAATGTAATTGAGGTAAAAAATATAATAATTATTATACTAAAATTAGATTTTATTATCACTGTAACTTATATAATTTTTCAGTAAATTCTTTATTTTAATATCTTTATAATTTTTAAAACTTAATTAGTGAACTCATCTTAAAATTTGACTTTCATTGGTTATTTCATTAGTTTTTTTAATTTTTGTGATGAGAATTTAAGGTGTGTCTTGTTTAATGAATAGGATTTAATGATACAAGGATTATTTTTGGGTCATTATTTTATTCACAATAGTCTATGATTATTATAGTATCCATTATCAAGGTGGATCATGATTCATTTAAGGTGTATAAGAATAATTTCATGATGGACCATTAGCTACTTTATGAAAAAATAATATTTTATAGTCAAGTGTAATCTATATAACATTATTTTTGTCACAAACTTAGAAGATTTATAATGATAGTTCTTTATTTATTCCACGTCCTAGGAATGTGAAAATTTAGTAATGTTTCCTATGAACCAAAACATGATGTCTATCTCTATTTTATAGTATGAAAAAACAATGATATTTACTATGTTATAACTTAAGGTAGTGGCACTCAAGAATACTATTATATTTTTCATCTAGGATAGTAAATTCTCCAAAAAACTGCCTACATTGTAAAAAAACATAGTGAAAAACCTTCAGAATAAGCAGTGAGGTAATTCCTTGTTTAGGGAAGATGGATAGTTACACCAACATTGTCAATGAAAAAACATTTTCAATATTTTGAAATCAACTCAAGTAATATTATGACTATTATAATATCCATGATACCAATGTAGTAATTAACACCCCAAAATGGAGCATGTTAAGTAAATGTAGATGGGGAACCTACTATATCACTACCCGAGTCAATAAAGAAATAAATATCACTAAGGAGGGTAAGTCTAATCTAGGATAAAGAAGTGATCATGGTCATTAGGGAATAAGAGATCCCACATGGCTATCATGAAAGACTGTGGAGGGGAATTTAAAACCCTTACACTCTCTTCTAACCAAAACAAGTTAATATTCTCATCAATGATAAAGTGGTCCCCTTGGGAGAAATAGAAGAATCATATGGTTAAGAACTAACTTCCAAACTTTACTACTACTTATAGATGAAGGAATATTTTCTTAAATATTCACTTTCATATAGAGGAATCACATGGAATATTTCATTCCCCTATGTAAATGATCCTAGTATATGAATATGGTGATTATTCTTAAATAAGGAAGAATAAGGTTAGGGAATGAGAGTTACCACTCAAGATAACTGAATTCATAAGAATCTTAGGATATAATGTTTTCCTTTAAATATTTAAATTTAATTCTATAATTATATTAATTTATCCTTTTACTTTTTAATACATTGTCATAGAGGGATAACCTTCTATAGTTAGTCTAAGGTAGATAAATATTGCAGTTAATGAGTTCCTATGAATAATATTTCTTTGTTCCTTTATCTATTTTATTACTCTAAGGATTTGCTATGATTTGTTAAGGGGTCCAGTTAAAGTTTCCCATTACTTATATTTATAGTGATTACTTCCTTAAACTATCTACTCATTTAAGATTCTTATACATTATCTATATAGTATATAATTTGGTAGTTAGGTGGTTATTGAGGTACTATACCACAATAGTTGATATATGTGTTGGGGATTATTACCTAGAATTAGTTTCTTATTATATACATACTGTGATAGGGATATTTTAAGTGAGTAAGACTAGGGAAACACTATACATCTTTTAGGGTGTATAGACTAATCCACCTAGTAAGATGAGGTTAGTGTTTCAATGAAAATTGTTCTTTGATATTCACAAAAGAATGGTGTATATAGGCACTATAAGAGGGATACCATTAAGAAGAAATATAATTATGAAAATCAATAGAGAACTATGATATAATGAGTTGATGAAATTAAAAATATTAAGCCATAGGATCTTCCAAATTCCAATTTTCATTTTCATTGAATTTATTTTCCATGGATTTCTATTAACACACCCACAGACCCTCTATTTCTTTACTTTCCTATAACTAAGAATAATATATATATATATAAAGTGATAAGATAAATTTTGTAAGTTCATTATATATATTTTAATTCAATTATAATTATATATATAGGGATAATAGGTAGTGAAATTCAAGTATAAGATCTCAGTAATTGGGGAATTCCCTTGGAGATGCTTGATTATGGTTTTTAAGGATAATAAGGTGTATGGTAAAGAATTTGTAATAACAAAAAAAAATTGTGTGTTTCAAATTTAAATTTTGGTACTTGAATATTAAATCTTATATGATTTTAATAGAGTTAATAAATTTTGGGAGAAATTTTAAGGGTTTTTTGGGGGAACAGAGGGTGGTGTTACTGTAACAATGCAGCAGAAACCACCTGGCATATAATGTTAAGTATTGTGTAACAAGTTAATTTCTAGTGGGATTGGAAAACCCAATGAGTGTCAATTTTATTTGACTCTTAGAGGTAACACTAACGTATATCACCATTAAATCACTTTTATTATATATTTTTTATCATTATTTCATTAAAAGTACCTAAATTGAGGATTTTTGAATGTGTTTTTATATTGTTTGATTCAAAATAAATTAGATAATTATATTGGATCTGTAATAACCTGCATCATTATGGGTTTTAATTTTTTAAGGATGTTTTAATTTTTTTTCACTAGTTGGTTGGCTCATTTGGAGAAGTGGGGGTCAAACAGAGATACTTCCCATATGAACACTCTTGAGGAGTGTTTTTATACATGAATGGTGGTAAAAAGGGTAGGTATAATATTATATATTTAGGGGAGGATACCTGAAGTATTCAGGCTACAAAAGTAGAAATATATTATCAATTTTTTTGGTAGTGGCCCTGCTACCCAGTTCTTATGACCAGCCTATCGAGATACCTCGATCGTCCTGTCAGTGGTACATGCTGGTATTATTTTAAGTGGGGTTTATTTGGACTTTTTATCCACTGGATTCCCCTTGATATTATCAGTCTTAGATCTAATTTTTGAGACACATTCATCCAAAATTACCTCTCTTCCTCCCTATAAGAGTCTCATTTGATCTAGGGTGGATCATGATGCAATACAATGCTGAATCCATGCTAGATCCTTAAATCATATTCAATCTTGGCATCCTTATCTCTTTTATAGTGGTAAAACATGATATCATTCATTATGGATGATCCTCTTAGTACTTTTAACCCTTTTCAATCCTTATATATCACAATTCTATTGGTATATACTTCCTTTCAATCATCTTGCTTCTTGATTAATCATTTTCTTGTCTCTAAATAGATAATCAAATGACAATTCCATCAAATATTGATGGAATTGTCCTTATTTTGTATGGATTTAGGTCAGGATGTCTAAAGGATGTTATGAGTTGACGAACATAAATTTTCTATGGTCATTTTGATGAAGGTATTCCCCTTGATAATTATTTATTTTAATTTTAGTCAATTTATGTTGAATTTTTCATCGAAACATGGAATGGATTTTGGTATTTTCTCATCTTAAAATCAAGGGTGTGATGAGAGTGGATCAAACTTCACTGGAAAATATACTTCTATGGTACATAGTATTTTCTTTAATAAAGTTTCCAATTAAATATTTTAAATTGGACTTTTATTTATTTCTCAAAGTGGGGATTTTCCTCGAAATCAATCCATAAGTGATAGATAGACCATCCATAGATGGTTGTTCATGGTTTCAAACTTGGCAGTGATATCTGATAAGTATATAACATATTCAACTTTGACTTTTAATGTGATATCTTGTAAAATAATAATTGATTATAATTAAATTATAATTAATTAATTGGAATTATTTAGCATGAGAACAACCTTATAGTGAATTTTGGAGGCTGAATAGACTTGGATGACTCGGAAAAAGTTTCTTGGATTTTCTTGGCTTTGAGATGGATTTGTTTTAGGTAGGTGGTCTTGTGTAATCTACCCTTTGGTATTATGAATGTTTATTGGAATGAGATATGAGGTTTTATATATTGGTAAAATTACCCTTAATTTGTAATGAGTTGTGAATAAAAAGTAATTATTGATTAATTAATGATATTTGAGTCTTAATTAATTAAATTGACAATGCCTAATGTAATTGGACAAAGTGTCAAGGGCCATGATCATCCCTTTTTCACTAGCTTGATGTCGGCTACAGATATTTGAGGCTGGATCGCTAATGTGTTCCTTATATTACATAGACCTTCTTTGATGTGTGGTTGTTCTATATGAGACCTAGATAATATGAGACCATGTTTGATGGTTTGACCACACGTGTTTGAATGTGTAGATTGTGAGAATGTTTATGATGATTTTCTCCTTGAGTATGGATATATATATTATTTCCATTTTTAATGATGATCACAAGTAATTAATTGTTTCTAATATTCTCATGAATATATTCTATGATTTTTTATATGTATACCCTTATTTCCATGATGTGATACTTTCTTGGAATATCTTGTTTAACCATGCTTGATAGTGATCGCATGTGGGCGTGTGTGCATCCTCTTGAGAATTGTTATTAATATGCATTATTTTTTCTTGGAATGATATATATATTTATTATGGTATTTGATAACCTATAGAACCTTTATTTATGGATCAGGATTATTAGGTTGTTCATTTCTAGGTAAATGACCCCTAGGAGGGGGTGTAATGACATGTCATTGGCTACAGACTACGGATCATTTGATAGTTTGTATTGGATCACTGACATGTTGTTGATTTATGAGTAGACCATTTTTGGGTCAATAATATATCAGTAATAGGACATATTTGGATAATTTCATATAGGGGTGATGTGATTATTTAATTACATCAAACATGTTGGGTGGGACTTACCATCATTCGATGATAATTACCACCATTAGGTTAGGGTGTGAATAGTTACTGATAATGAATAAAATTAAGGGGTATATAGCATTCTTGATAATGACCACCATTAGGGTTGGGTGTACAGTGTTCTTTATAAGAACTACCTTCAGGGTGGGGCATGTGGTGCTTCCTTAAAGGTGAAACTTGGACTAATAGTTGTAGGGTTCCAATCAAATTTGGTAATTATGACATGTCTCATGAAGTGTAGTGATAAATTTTTACATAAGTTTTTACATCTATACCGAAATCAATATGAACTTGGTATGGTTGAGGGTTTATATAATCTTGGTAAGCATATAATCGCTCGGTATATGGTCATTTTTTACTTTTTTATTCTTTGGTGATTATATAATAATCTTATGGGGCTATTTTTTATTCTTATTTTTTCTGATCACATCACATGAATATATAATGAATATTACCATTTTGTTATTGGACCATGTTGGTGGTGTACTAATAAGTTGTACTCACACCCTACTTAAGAAGACATGGAACTTTGGTATCAAACCTCACCTACTATAGGCAAATATTGTGCTCAGGTTTGGGTTGATCATTAATTGTGAAAACTCATTATGATTCAAGATACCTAGATAAGGTTATTCTTAGAGTTTCATAGCCTCTTATAATTTTTCCCATTTATTTATTTCTATATGTGATCGGATTTATGGGAAATCAATGTTTTTTCCTATTAGTAATTTTAACTATATTGTTCCTATATTCATTGTTACCAATTATATGTTATTGGATTTAATATACTCTGATTTTATATTGTTATATGTTTGGTTATTTATTGTTATTTTTCGCTCTGATGGAGGGTATAGTCTCCCCATGATTAAACTTGGGACCCTCACTACTAGTTAGAAGCATCTAGAATAAGGGGAGGCATTCCTAAGGTCATATGGAATTCTAGCTCAGACCTGTTAATTTGTTTTTTGGTGTGACAAAATGGTATTAGAGAAAGAGTATTGTTGTTTCTATTTTGGAAATTTGGTAGACAGTCGACATAGGAATGTGTCAGAGTTTGTAATGAAACTTGGTCTTTTTCACCATGAACGTCATTTATAAGGTAATTACAAGTTACTATGTAATATAATAGGTGTCCTTGGTTTGTGTTATTATGATCATATGTTTTCCCATCATGTGAAACACATGGATCTTTAGGTTTTAATTTCATATAGATTTTACTCTTGTTCATATCGGTAAGAGGTTTCGCATGATTCATATTTTCCATGTATGTTTCTCATGACATATATAATGGTTGTATGTGATTGTATTGACAAAGAATGACATAGTTTTTTAATGTCAACAACTTTTATTATTTTTGAACATATGATTTCATGGTGAAATAATATTTTGTTGAACCCTTATGCATGTCTACTTATGATAGAAGGTCATGTGAGACTATGGTGTAGTGAACTTTGTTAGTAGTAATGCTGATGATGATGCTGGTGATAATGATTTAGTCCTTCTATGAATACGCAGTTCGTTATATCGTGTTGGGTCATTTTCTTACATTAATTACCTTATTAAGAACCTTCTTTGAGTAGCCTTTATATAGGTCTATTTTATTAGGGTGTCAAATATAATCTATATGGATCTATATATATATCACCTAGTGGTATCTTATTTAACTACACCTTGTATCTTGGGAATCAATGTGGTTATCCTAAGGGAGAAGTAATCAGTTCATGTCTTTGGAGATCTTCCCAAATTGTGTTATTGAGTTGTAACCCCTAGTGAAACCTTATATTGGTGGTTTGAAAGAACATGTGGCCTTATAAATGTAGCTCAAGTTACTATTTTTCACACCATATAAAGCAATATCGAGTGATGACTTCCCTTGTGAAGGTATAGTGAAGGTTAATTCCCTAGGGGAATTTTTCATTAATAGAAATTCCCTATGCATGTGAGTGACCTATTGAAGGATTAAAGTAAGGTATTTCAAGTTTCCTTGAAACTTGAGAGTGTGGAGAGACGATAGTGTTAGTGATAGTGATAAAAAATTTTTGTTTTGGAGTGCTTAGAAAATTTTGTTGTTGAGGGTAGAAGTATGGGTTGGTTAACCCATTGGTTTGGAATGAAACTCTAATTGAATGATAAGTGAATATCTTAGGTGGTCATACCTTATAGGGTTAAAGTGTAGGTAAACATTTAGTGTCTATATTAAAAAACTGTAAGATGGTTGGTGCATAGTGAAACTCAATGGAAAGTAGTTTTCTTTTCCAAAGGGATCAATGGTGGTGCTTTGGTTTCATGGATCTAGCACCTCGTGATGCATGGATAACTGTAAAGGAAATTGAGTCTAGTTTAAAGTACTATGATTCATGATTAAATAACTCCATTTATTAATGATTGTTATTTCCATACCTTACTAGGAAATCCTTGATATGTGAGAATTCATGTGGTGGTTATTTGTTGGTTAGTTAAATTGGAGTGGTGTACTAACCATTGAGAATGTCCTGGTTTTGTGGATGAGCATGAGGGAGTTTGTGATTTTAGTTCACTAATTTTTGAATTATCATTTGGAATCTAGAATATTAATGTGTTGTGGACCCAAGAATACATGGTTAAGTGATATACACCTAATTTTTGATTCAGACGTAGTGTTGGATGGAAATAGGATGTGTTCTTTGGACTTGATAGAAAATCAATGCACCCTAAGAGGGGATGGTTGATGTATCAACCAAGAGATTCCTTAAAATTCAGTTTGGGACTTCAATAAGGATGTTGAACTAATTTAATGATTCCTATAAGGCTTAATTAATCCCAATTGGTGGTTTCATGGAGCAACGGCTGTTCAGGTTTAGTACATGTGTAAGTATCAATGTAGAGGTGTATCGATTGGTGTATCTGCATGAACCTAAATTTTATGGGTGGGAACCTCTTCAATATTATCATATTGAATACAAGATAAGAGTCTATGTTCAATCGAGGAATTTTTTGAATGTTGATGCTTTAGGTTACATAGTTTAGTTAGACCCATTGGCTTAGTTTGTAATCAAGAACAAGGTTTTTGGTATTGACTTTAACCTATCTCTTAAATATTTTGAGCATGAGGGAACTAAACCAAACCCTAGAATATTTTTATACATTCATATCCTTGTTTTGTATGGGTATTACTATATTTTGGAGCATTGTGATACTTCTCAAGGGATTAGTCAAAGACATTATGGTGTGTTATGTTAGATTTTTTGAGTGATTGTAGTCTCAACACTGGATAATAGTGAGATTTTGGATCAGTTTCTAATGTTGTTCTTGGATTTTCATAGCGAATACATGATGAATCTTCCAAAATTAACACATACTTGAGGCAATGAGTTGGTTATATAGGATATAATATATAGGGATCCATATAGATGATGATCGAGGTAGATTGGGAAACATGTTTCAGGTGATTCTAAAACTCCTCAAGGATGAGAGGTGATATGTTGGGGATATTATAATGACCCACATCATTATGGGTTTTAATTTTTAAAATAATTTTCAAAAAACTCATATGGTTGATGGATCATTCAAGGAATCGGGTGTTGACCTAAGATGATTCACATATGAACATCCTTCGGGAGTGTTTTTAGATTGGAATGGAGGAATGAAGTCTATATGGAAGCTTGGAGTTTTAGTGGAGGAGACCTAAAATATAGAGACCCATAATTTTCATAAATAAATTTTATATATTATTATATGAATATTAAATTAATAATATCATGGTCCATCCTAGAAATGTAAAGGTCTAGTGTCTTCGTAAATATAAATTCATAAACAACTGATTCATAAAATATATACATCATCTACCACTTAGTTCTTCCTAACATGAACCCTTCTTAGACACATCATACTTAAAACTTTTCTTCATATCCTAGGAAAAATAAAACATAATAAAGGGTGAGATCAAATACACTATAATGGTAAATAACGGAGATATCAATGATCATTTAAGCATAACATGATCATAATGGGTTTGACAACACGGTCTTAAACTTTGAAAATCATACCTATAAGATCACAAAAACATTTATTATAACCTAACCTAGGGAAATGAAAATTATTTTCATAGATATTTCATAACCTTAAACCATCCAGAGAAATAATAATTATGGGATCATTGGATCATATCACTAGTAAATCCTAAGTATCATCAAAGATGTTATAATAGATAAGAAATTTATTAAAAATGTCTTTAGATTATTTCTTGGGGAAAATCCAATTTTCATTTTTAAATCTCATATCAAGATCTAAAAAATTTCTAAGTATTATGAAAAAAAATTTCCTTGAAAGGAACCTTAGTAACTTTTAAATTAATATTTGAAGGATTGAGGGTTTATGAGTGCTGGAAACTCTATTCATGTTGTTTAAATTAAAATAAGGATTCCTTTCACATTTTCAGTAAAAATTTAAAAAAATACCCCGTTCGAAAAATAACAAGAAGATTAATTTTTAAAAAAATTGTATAAAAATTCATTGGTAAAAAGTACATTAAACAACCATAGGATAATATAAAAAATCTTGAAATTATTTTTAGAAAACATGGATATGAAAGAAAAAGGATTTTTGATCGAAGAGAGAAATAAATTCATTTTTCTTTAAAAATATTATATTGGTATATTAAGTATATAAAGTAAAGAAAATTTGTGTTATAATTAAATAACTAGAGTATAATAAAATTATATTGATTTATCTAAAAAGTATCAAATAATTTTCATCAATGTAAATTCAATCATAAACAATCCTATTAAAATGAGATTGAAACATAAATCTCATACCAATTTGGTAGCTTTCAAAACATAATCTCATGAAAGATAGAAACATATATGGATATATAAATCCCCATGTTATTCATGGTGATAGTAATAAAATAAATTCATGATTAGTATATACCTCACATAAAATAAACAAGAGGTTACTATGTCATGTACCTCACAGAAATAAAAATGAGATGGAAATCTCTTACCTCAAGATTGAATTTCTTTGAAGATGATTTAACCACATTTATAATATAATTAAATTTATTATAATTCTATAATAGCTCCATTTATATACTTATAATAACATATATGATCGACTTATAGTGTTTCAACACCCATTGATTAATAATTCCTTGTTAAAATCATCATATTCCTATTATAACTATTTCATTTTTCATGAGAATTTATGTTTGGTAGTTATATTCCTTGTTACTTTATCATGCTTAAATAATATCTATAATTTTATTAATGATATAAATATCATATATATTCATCATATACATATTTGGAATCATCCATAAAAGATAGGGATAGAAACATGAATTACATCGTTCATGGAGATAGCTGGTCGTATATACGCATGAATGTTGTTTTCACTTTTCGATAGATAAAATGAAAGAATGGAAAATAATAATTAAATTTTCAAGAATAATTATTATTTCATGGCCCATCCCCCAGGTCTTATTCCATGACTACCCCAAGTCCACCTTCCATAGGCCAGGGGCTGGTGACTAGCACCGAGAAGGCATATCCCCAAAATGGAAGGCATTGCCTTTAAACCTGTACACACACTGGTAGGGAATACGGATCTAATCAAACCAAAAATGAAAGAAAGTATTAAAAACACCAAAAATTAACACCACTTAGAATAGAAGGTGTAAACTGAAATCAAAGGGGGCTAGAATACAAGCCCAACTGAAAGGAAAGAACAGTAAAAGAAGTACAAACTCCGAAGGTCGTCCGCTAAGGATCCTACCTGAAGAGTAGGTATAGATCATTTTTAGATGTCGATGTATCCCACCACGTCTATCGATCCACCTCTGAGCACTGTCTATCCCTGGCTCCCCAAAGTCCCAGTCAATGTTTTATGTTTTCTACACAAGACACAACAGGTGTGGGCGAAGCCTATGTAGGGGTGAGTATAACAATACTAAGTAGGGACCCCAAGACCAACTAATGTCTCACAGTAATCCACAAAATAAAACACCACAAAGGAAATACCACATAGGTAATACCACCAAGAAAGATCTCAAACACATAGCACAAAGTAAAATACATATCACACCAGGTATAACTTAAGTAAAAAAGTTAAAGATGATTAGTCATAAAGCTAGATCATTTTATTCTGTTGAGATGCTTTGAAGCTAATCCATGAAGGGTCACTCTGCTTCTGATCCATGTTGGGTCACTCTATCACTAATCCATGATGGGTCATGCTACTTCTAATCCACGAAGGGTCTCTCTTATGTTGATCCACAAAGGGTCGCTATTATGCCTATCCATGAAGGGTTTCTAGTATGCTGGTCTACGAAGGGATTCTCTTATGCTGATCCGTGAAGGGTCTCTCTTATTCTGATCCATGAAGGGTCTCTCTTATTCTGATCCATGAAATATTTCTCTTATGTTTATCCATGAAGGGTCTCTCTTATGTTGATCCATGAAGAGTCGCTCTTCATTCTTCATGTCACAGCCAGCCACTACATTCTCACACTTAGCACGCTTGATTTATCGAGGATCTTCTCCTCACTCCATTGGTCATACCTCAACCACCAAGAAGTCCCACATAGATTAACCCAAATTACTATCTCATCATAAAGTTAACAACACAACAGACGGCGCGTCGAACGGACGCCTGGTCTGTAAGATGTGGGCATTTGGGTAAAAAATGACTAGTTAGATTCGATTTCGATCCAACCCATATGTATGCTAATCTCCTCAAAAACTAACATAGATTATCTCTTAAGGACCTCCTCATCGTAAAGGTCCAAATTCCACTGACGGTGTTTCAATCAGACGTCCGGTTTGAGAGATATATGTGTTTTTCTAAACAGGGTCCGGTTGCATTCGGGCCCAATCCAACTGGTTCGGACAACCCGACCAACCAAACTCAGGGTCCCGCGTGACCTGTTCTATCTGCCTTGCCTATTGGGTACTATTGAACCCGACCCAGGCTGACTGTGGTTCCATTCTGTAGAGTTACTTAGTGACCCAGGTTTACCCAGCCCGACCTACACCGGCGGGGCTATCTCTTTTTCCAACCCTGGACGCATAGCGGCCTAAGCGGTCCAGCTTTAACTCACTAGCCCGATCTTCTAAAACAGACTTGATCTAGGGAATGACTGGGCCTCTCAGACGGTCCGGTCCAACTGGCCCGACCAAGCTCGGTGTGCCGGCCAGCCTGGATTGGCCTGGACCGGATCAACCTATAACATTCCAAATAAATAAAGAATAATACATTTTCATAATTATTAATATTTTTGAATTAAATATTAATTTTACTTTAAATAGGTTGCTATGTATGATTTCTTACCTGATATGCAAAAACGGGTGTCTTTGAAATCTTATGTTGCTCACTAATAATATATTATTATTATTCAAAATGGTTGTTAACGCCTAGTTGTTGTATTGGAGGGAATGAATAGAACTGACTACAAAATGATTATACATTTTTTTAAATGTTTTTACATTTATCCAATAAAAGTTAGAGGCTTAAAATGTGAATGAATCCAATTTTAAGCACAAATACTCTAATATTCTTTAAAAGGTCGATTTACCGCCTTTTGATAGTGAACACTCTTTAAATCTAATTTTGATCACTTTTATCTATTATATTTGAAAAAAAAAATTCTTTTTTAGAATCGGGACATCAAAATTTACTTTGGGTAAATTTTTGGTATTTTTCTGATAAAATTCATTTTTTAATGAATAGTGAAAAAAATTGTATTTTAATTCAAAACTGCCTTTTATTCTAATTTATTTATATAGTTATATTTTCCTTTTAATTGATTTTAAAGTGTAAATAGATTATATTTTTACCAATAAATCCAATGATGGTCATTGGAAGCAATATCACTTTGAAATTGGACGTAGTCAACTGTCAATCTTTTGATAGTTATCATTTCTTAAAAACATGCTTTTTGTTTTGACAATGGGAATTAATTTTAAATTAATTAATCCAACTTATATGTTTTGAATTTGGTATAAAAGACATCATTTTTGAATTTGGTATATCAAATATAGCTTACGCGGAATTTTTGGTATTTTTCTAAAAAACTTCAATTTTTTATGAATACCGAAACCACTAAGTAGTAGTTAAAAAACTGGATTTTCCATTTAAATAAAATTTTACTGCTTCTGTGAATTGAATTTTTAAAATCCTATATACATGGTTGTTATTAATAAGTAAAATGCGGTTCAATAAGATGAAAATAATTTTTTTGGTGAATAGCAACTTTTTACTTTTATTTACCGCGGTTAAAGGTAAGTAAGGTAATTCAAGGTAAAAATAATACTAAATTAATATAAAATTACCTTAAAACTTGTCCCAACCTTATTATATGAGTAATGGACGACCAATACAATCCTTGGGTGAGACTTTTGGCCTTTTAAATCCACTTGGGTAATATAATGATATTAATAACGTTTTTTAAAGTAAAAAAAAATATTATAAACATGTATTATTTATCTAAAATAATTTTAATACGAGGTTATATAATTGATATATTTGACTATAAATATTCATTAGAAATATAAAAATATTTCCTACATCATGGTAATTTTTTACAATTTTTAGACATCAAATAAATTAAATTATATATGACACAATAATGATGCAGTGTTTACCTCGTTAATAAATGATTGAAATAAAAGAGATTATAAAGATTAAAACAATTTCCAAAACCTATCCAATTCTTATTTGATGATTTTATTTCGACCATGATCCATCTTACCTTCTACTTTAATTAGTTTTGGACCTTTAGAAACCGGAAATAATTATATAATAAAATAATATTTTCACACTTTCCAAAAGAGACCCTCCTCTCCCTTATAAAAATCCATCACTTCTAACCAATTCCTCACACCTCTCAAGATTCTTGGATCATCCAACCTCTTCCTAAATAATCTCTCAATATCCCTCTCCTTCTCTTAGAAGGCTTACCTTAGGAAGAAGGCACTTCAAGAGGTCCTTTTGGTTCAAACCAAAGGGAGTTACCCGAATTAAAGGTAACGATTTCTCTTAAATTCTTTTATTTTATTTTACTTCTCCAACCCCTAAACTCTTTTTATTCCTTTATTTTGTACCAAAACCTATATCATAAATATACTATGATTTTGTTATGAGAATGATTCGAACTACACTTACACACACCTCCATCTAATGGGTAAAGAACATATTGTTTCTGTGGATGGAAAACTAACGCCTCATGAAACGATAATTGTTCAATTATCTCTTACCACTTCTTATGGTGGCCATTAAGATGGAACTGTATTTATATATGATATATATTATGTTTATGTTTTCTTTATTCTTCTGTATTTTCCATTTATAGAATACTTTTATGGTTTCCATTATGGGTAAACGTGATAATCTCATTTGAGGAAGTGTGGACTACCGCCCCCTCAAAGTGATATGACTCGTTCATACCATACGTGGTACGTATAAAGGATGGAATTAATGATATTATATATGATACTATACTGGAATTATAATATACCTACGTATCATTATTTTTTCATTCCATTAAATAGTAAATAGAAATGAAAGTAGCGTTCATGCGTACGTATGGCTTACCGTCTCCATGAACAGTGAATTTCATTTCTTATCTCCAAATGTTATGAACTATTATAAATACATGTGTATACTAGATATATATGTTATATATGATATCTAAATCATGAATATTATTCTGGATATAATAAACTTTTGACCACATGAACAACTTGTAAATATAAGAAGTTCATTTTTGACTGAAGTTCCAAATATCGACAAAATGACCATTATTAACTTAAATGATTACATAATGATTATAACATGGTAATAAGTAATATAAAAGGAATAATATACTTGATAAAGGTTCTTAAGAAAGTAGAAATTAACTTTAGTTTATTATTCATGAGATTAAAGAATGAACGGGTCAAGTCGGACAAGAGGTAAGGGAACTTCTTAACCCAATTTTCGTTCTTTGGGTTGATATTCTCTTTCTTGTTTATGCCATTCTTTGATTATGTGATAAATGAATTTTTATTTATTTATACTTTATTTATGTGTGATTATATTGAATATACATAATCTATCTATTTTATTTACAAAATGATCTTTGTAAAGGACTTCATCTTAATCTCCTTTCATTGAGGTATATTTTCATTTATACACAACTTTATTTTATATAGTGTATAAACCCCTTTTCATTTACTTTTATTCAAAAGGAATCCATTATCTACGAATTGTTTTACTAAACGACAAAAAGTATGTTTCTTTTTAAAGTACGCGGTGACAACAAATGTTCCACCGCCGTGAGTATTATTTGATCTTTGGCTTTCTTAACAAGCTGTAATGTTTTTAAAAGGAAAATAAATACCATATACTATTTTACATATTTTGGTATTTAAAATGGTTTTGATAATGGATTTGTTATGTCAATATATTTAAGTGATATATTGTGATTGAAATGTGGAAATTTTTTCTTTCCTTTATATTCGTTGTATGTGTTATGATTTTATAATGGTACTTGGACATTTGACGGGTGGTTACGTGATAAACCAAATGACGGGTGGTGACGTGATAAACCAGGATGGGTGGTTATGTTATAACCTCCAATGCATTGGGTAAAGAAGCCGGTCGTATGGCTATTCTATTTAGTGATATGTGTGGATGTCGACCGTATGGTAATTCCATTTAAGTATGTTTATGTCCCAAGTTATCATTATATGTTTTGTGTTATTTATATGGGTTTTATGGTAATCTATTGGTTATAAAAGGGTAGTAATGATATTTTATTCGTTGAATAGTATTTACTACTTCATAAAGGTGAAAATTATTACTTATGATAAAGTATTAATGGTTTACTTGTTGTTTTCAAAAACTAACAGTTTTCCTTCTTTTTTTATCCCTTACTGAGCTTTTTTTGTTCATCCCAAGTTTTTGAAATGTTTTTCACAGGACATAAAGTGGAATATGGTCAAATATGGGATTACAGAAAAGTCATGCTATCGAAAACATGGAACTAGACATGACTCCTTTTTTTAAAGAGTTTTTATTTTATGAAAAAATAGATACTGAGTAGATGTGTCTACATGTAATATTCAAGTTGTTATGTATATGTTATGACCTAATTCTCTAAAGCTATAAACCTTAAAAGATACCCAATTTGAATTATTCATTTAACTCAATATTATGTAATGTTTTAAGGTTGTGTCCTTATAGTTGGAATCAGAGGTTGGTTTAGATAACTTTAAGAGTTAGAATATTGATAAATTCATGTCCATAAATTAATTTATTTTATGATTTAAATGATATAACATTTACATATTATCATGTTTCTTTTCCTAATATATTTCTATGTTCAGAATGGTTTTCGACAGAGGAAATAGTGCAGCAATATTGGGATGACATCAGGATGAAGACAACCTTCCAAATTAGAAACCTGAGATAGTCAGAATTATAATTGAACAATTTACTATAGTGATGGCTAAGTTGACTCAGGTGATAAATTGTGGTTGTGTTCATTGATGATATTTTGGTTTATTCTAAAAGAAAAGAGGACCATGAAATTCATTTAATGGTTGTCTTGGAAACCTTAAAAGAAAAGAAACTGTTTGGGAAATTCAGCATGTGTGAGTTTTGGTTACATAAAATTTCATTCCTTTGTCACATTGTTTCAAAAAATGGCATAATTGTTGATCCTGCTAAAACAAAAGTTTTTGAAGAATGGAAAAGACCCACAAATATAACTGAGATCTATATTTTTCTTGGTTTGGAACGTTATTATTGGAGGTTTATTGAGAATTTTTCACGGTTATCTAGTCCAATGACTAAATAAACTCGAAATGGTGTTAAGTTCATTTGGGAAAAAGAATGTGATGATTGTTTTCAGGAATTGAAAAGAATATTGGAGAATACTCCAGTTTTGGCATTACCTTCCAGATATGGTGAATTTATTATCTACAATGATGCTTCTTTTAAAGGACTTGGATGTTTCCTTATGTAAAATGAACAGGTAATTGTTTATGCTTCATGTCAATTGAAACCTCATGAGTTAAATTACCCTACCCATGATTTGGAATTATCTTCTGTTGTTTTTTATTTAAAATTTTGGAGGCATCATTTGTATGGAGTAAAATGTAAAATATATACTATCCACAAAATTTTAAAGTATATATATTCACTCAGAAAGAATTTAACATGAGACAGAGTAGATGGCTAGAATTAATCAAGGATTATAATTGCATGATCCTTTACCATCTGAGAAAAGAAAATAAAGTGGTTGATGTTTTGAGTCGAAAAAGTAATGATTCATTGACCATGATATGAAAAAAACGAGATCCTTTGGTTTTTGATTTGATAAACTTTTTCATAGAAGTTTTTGGTGTAGGAATTTATTCTATTTTGTTTCAGGTATCAGTGAGATCATCTCTATCAGATAGAATTAAGCAAGCGCAGATGGAAGATAGTGAGTCCCAGAAAAAGGTAGAGTTGGTTTAGAAGGGTAAGTTGCCTGAATTTAACATTGATAATGATTGTGTTTTGAGGTTTGTAAAGAGATTATGTGTACCTTATCATTCACAGTTGAAGAATGACTTATTATGTGAAGCTCATAGTTCTCCGTTTTCAGTTCATCTT
Source organism: Viscum album (assembly GCA_963277665.1). Classification (NCBI taxonomy): domain Eukaryota; kingdom Viridiplantae; phylum Streptophyta; class Magnoliopsida; order Santalales; family Viscaceae; genus Viscum; species Viscum album. The sequence goes on along the minus strand of OY728127.1, from coordinate 1,069,646,673 downwards.
GGAAGTACTAAGATGTACAGAGATCTTCAGGAGTATTACTGGTGGGATAGAATGAAAAGAAATATTGTTGTTTTTACTATGAAGTGTTTGACTTATCAACAGGATAAATCATAGCAGCAGTTACCAAAATGGATGCTTTAGTCTTTACCAGTTCCAGAGTGGAAATGGGAAAATATATCCATGGACTTCATTGTAGGATTAACAAAGACATCTCGAGGTAGTAAGGCAATATGGGTTATTGTTGATCGATTAACTAAATCTGCTCTTTTCCTTCCTATTCGAGATAAATTGTCTCTAGATCAAATTTCTCAGTTGTATGTTAAATAGATAGTTAGGTTACATGGTGTTCCCATCTCCATTTTATCTGATCGTGATCACAAATTTACTTCTAACTTTTGGAAAGGCCTTCAAAATTCATTGGGTACTAAATTAAATTTTAGTATAGATTTTCGTCCTCAATCAGATGGGCAGTCAGGACAAACAATTCAGACCTTGGAGGATATGCTATGTGCTTACTCAATGGATTACCAGGAAATCTGGGACTAACATCTTTCTTTGGTTTAATTTTCATATAATAACAGTTTTCATTCCAGTATACATATGGCTCTGTTTGAGGTATTATATGAAAAGTGTTGTCAAACTCCAGCTTTTTGGGATGAAGTAGGTGCAAGGAAGCTGATGGGACCAGAATTGGTAGAAGAGACGGCAAAAAAAAGTTCAGTTGATTTGGAAGAACATGAGAACAACTCAGAGTAGGTAGAAAAGTTATGCGGATAACCTGAGGAAGGATTTTTCTTTCAAGGTTGGTGATCATGTCTTTCTCAGAGTTTCTCCATGGAAAAGCGTGATGCGTTTTAGTAAGAAGGGAAAGCTGAGTCTGAGGTTCATTGGACCTTATGAAATCCTAGAGATAGTTGGATCAGTTGCATACATAGTGGCTTTACCTCCAAGTTTTTCCCAAGTACACAATTTTTTTCATGTTTCAATGTTGAGAAAGCATATTCCGGATCCATATCATGTTTTTATCCCAGAGGTAGTTCAGTTGGAAGAGAATATCTCTTATGAGGAACAACCATTCCAGGTTCTTAACTGAAGAGAGAAAGTGTTGCGGAATAAGGTAATTCATAAGGTAAAGGTTTTTTGTAAAAACCATATGGTTGAAGAGGAAACGTGGGAGTCTGAAAATTATATGAGGGATAAATACCCCCACTTATTTGATAAGTGAATAAAAATTGTGAGGACGCAATTTCCAAAAGGGGGGAAGGATGTAACATCCCAAGTAAATAAATAATAATACATTTTTATAATTATTAATATTTGTGAATTAAATATTAATTTTACTTTAAAGGGGATTCTATTTTCGATGTCTTACTCGATACGCAACAATGGGTTTCTTTGAAATCTTACATTGCACACTAATAATATATTATTATTATTTTAAATGGTAGTTAACGCCTAGTCGTTGTATTGGTGGAAATGAATAGAACTAACTAAAAAATGATTATACATGTTTATTAAATGTTTTTACATTTATCCAAGAAAATTTAGAGGCTTAAAATGTGAATGAATCCAATTTTAAGCACAAATACTCTAATACTCTTTAAAAGGTCGATTTACTACCTTTTGATGGAGAACCATCTTTAAATCTAGTTTTGGTCACTTTTATATGTTATATTTGAAAAAAAATATTCTTTATAATTGGGACATCAAAATTTACTTTGGGTAAAGTTTTGGTATTTTTCGGATAAAATTCATTTTTTAATAAATAGTGAAAAATACTGTATTTTAATTCAAAACCACCTTTTAATATAATTTATTTATATGGTTAGATTATCATTTTAATTGGTTTTAAAGTTTAAATAGATTATATTTTTACCATTTAATCCAATTCTGGTCATTGGAATCAATTCCACTTTGAAATTGGACATAATCAACTGTCAATCTTTTGATACTTATCATTTCTTAAAAACATGCTTTTTGTTTTGACAACGGGAATTAATTTTAAAATAATTAATCCAACTTCTATGTTTTTAATTTTGTAAAATAGACATCATTTTTGAATTCAGAATATCAAATATAGCTTAGGCTGAATTTTTGGTATTTTTCGGAAAAACTTTAATTTTTGATGAATAGTGAAACCACTAAGTAGTTGTTAAGAAAACTGAATTATTCATTTAAATGTAATTTTAAGGCTTCTATAAATTGAATTTTTAAAATCTGACATACATGGTTGTTATTTATAAGTAAAATTTGGTTCAATAAGATGAAAATAATTTTTGGTGAGTGGTAACTTTTTACTTGTATTTACTGCGGTTAAAGGTAAATTGGGTAATTAAAGGTAAAAATAATATTAAATTAATATAAAATTATCTTAAAACTTGTCCTAACCTTATTGGATGAGTAATGGCCGACCAATAAAATCCTTGGGTGAGACTTTTGGCCTTTTAAAGCCACTTGGGTAAGATAATGATATTAATAACTTTTTTTAAACTAAAAAATAAAAATATCATAAACATGTATTATTTTGCTAAAACAATTTTAATGTGTGGTTATATAATTTATATATTTGACTATAAATATTCATTATAAATATAAAAATATTTCCTACATCATGGTAAATTTTTTATAATTTTTATACATCAAATAAAATAAATTATATATGACACAATAATGATGCAGTGTTTACCTCGTTAATAAATGATTTAAATAAATGAGATTATAAATATTAGAAAAATATCCAAAACCTATCTGATTCTTATTGTATGATATTTATTTCGACCATGAGTCATCTTATCTTATACTTTAATTTGTTTTGGACCTTTATAAACCAAAAATCATTATATAATAAAATAATATTTTCACACTTTCCTAAAGATCCCCTCCTCTCCCTTATAAAAAGCCCTCACTTATAACCAATTCCTCACACCTCTCAAGCCCCTTGTCTCATCCAAAACCTACCTAAATAATCTTTCAATATCCATCTTCTTCTCCTAGAATCCTTACCTTAGGCAGAAGTCACTTCAAGAGGTCCTTTTGGTTCAAACCAAAGGGAGTTACCCGAATTAAAGGTAACAATTTCTCTTAAATTCGTTTCTTTTATTTTACTTCTCCAACCCCTAAAATATTTTTATTCCTTTCTTTGGTAAAAAACACCAGTATCATAAATATACTAGTATGTTTTTGTGAGAATTATTCAAACTATACTTACACACACCTCTATCTAATGGGTAAAGAACATACTGTTTCTGTGGATGACAAACTAACGCCTCACGAAACGATGATTATTCAATTATCTCCTACCACCTCTTATGGTGGCCATTAATATGGAACTGTATTTATATATGATATATGTTATTTTTATGTTTTCTTTATGATTCTGTATTTTCCATTTATACCATACCTTTATGGTTTCCATTATGGGTAAACGTGATAATCTCATTTGAGGAAGTGTGGACTACCGCCCCCACAAAGTGATATCACTCGTTCTTACCATACATGGTATGTATAAAGGATGTAGTTAATGATATTATATTTGATAATATACTAGAATTATAATATACTTATGTATCATTATGTTTTCATTCCATTAAATATGAAATAAAAATGAAAGTAGGGTTCATGCGTACGTACGGCTTACCGTCTCCATGAATGGTGCATTTCATTTATTATCTCCAAATGTTATTTACTATTATAAATACATGTATATACTGGATATATATGATATATATTATATCTAAATAATGAATATAATTATATATATAATGAAATTTTTACCACATGAACAACTTGTAAATATAAGAATTTTATTTTTGACTCAAGTACCAAATATCAACAAAACATCCATTATTAACTTAAATGATTACATAATGTTTATAACATGGTAATAAGTAATATAAAAAGGAATAATAAACTTGAAAAAGGTTCTTAATCAAGTATAAATTAACTTTTGTTTATTATTCATAAAATTAAAGAATGAATGGGTCAAGTCGGACATGAGGTAAGGAAACTTCTTAACCCAATTTTCATTCTTTGGGTTGATCTTCTCTTTCTTCTTTATGTAATTCTTTGATTATGTGAGAAATGAATTTTTATGTATTTATACTTTCTTTATGTGTGATTATATTTAATACACATAACTGATCTATTTTATTTTCAAAATTATCTTTGTAAGGGACTTCGTCTCAATCTCCTTTCATTGAGGCATATTTTCATTTATACGCAACTTTCTTTTATACGGTGTATAAACCCCTTTCACTTTTACTTTTATTAAAAAGGAATATTTTTTCTATGAATCATTTTACTAAATGAAAAAAGAAATAATGTTTCTTTTTAATGTACGTGGTGGCAATGAACTTTCTGCTCCCGCGAGTATTATTTGATCTTTGGCTTCCTTAATAAGCCGTAATTCTTTTAAAAGGAAAATAAATACCATATACTCTTTTACCTATTTTGGTATTGAAAATGGTTTTGACAATGGATTCGTTATGTCAATATATTTAAGTGATATATTATGATTGAAAGGTGGAAATGTTTTCTTTCCTTTGTATTTGTTGTATGTGTTATGATTTTATAATGGTACTTGGACATTTGATGGGTGGTTATGTAATAAACCAAATGACGGGTGGTGTTGTGATAAACCAAAATGGGTGGTTACGTTATAACCTCTAATGCATTGGGCAAGGAATTCGGTCGTATGGATATTCCATTTAGTGATATGTGTTGAATTCGACCGTATGGTGATTCCATTTAAGTATGTTTATGTCCCAAGTTACCTTTATATGTTATGTGTTCTTTATATGGAGTTTATGGTAATATTTTGATTACAAAATGGAAAATAATGATCTTTTATTCAGTGAAGAGTATTTACTACTTCATAAAGGTGAAAAGTATTAATTATGATAAAGTATTCATGGTTTACTTGTTGTTTTAAAAAACTAATCATTTTCCTTCTTTGTTTATCCCTTACTGAGCTTTCTTGAACATCTCAAGTTTTTGAAATGTTTTTCACAGGACATAAAGTGGAATAGGGTCAAAGATGGGATCAAGGAAAATTCATGTTGTCTAAAACATGAAACTAGACATGACTCTTTTTTTAAAGAGTTTTTATTTTATGAAAAAATAGATACTGATTAGATGTGTCGACATGTAATATTCAAGTTGTTATGTATATGTTATGACCTAATTATATAAAGATATAAATCTGAAAAGATCATCAATGTGAATTATTCATTTAATTCAATATTGTGTAATGTTTTAAGGTCGGGTCCTTATATGGCCGGTCCGGTTTAGCCCGGACTGGTTCGGCCGGTCCGGCTAGGGGTGCACATAGTCTGTCAATCTAGCCGCCCCTATTGACCGCACGCGGCCCACAAGTGTGGGATGATCTTCGCACGCATTGCACCATGGGGCGCACCGCCTCCTCCAGCATAACCGACGATGGTCGACCGTTGTCCTCTGCATGTGGCACCTGGGTGGCACCACCTCCTCCAGTGCAGTCGGTGATGGCTGACCGATGTCCTACACATACGGTGCCTGGGTGGCACTACCTCCTACCTACAACTACCACTGCTAGTCGTCAGCATCGTTGTTTCGGTGGTGTAGCACCGGTATCTTCTTCTGCGGGCCAACGGGTCTGCTCCGGTGGTCTGATCTATGATCTGTCTGTTCCCATATCCTTATAGGGCCTCTGTCATCAATACAATGACCTTGGGGCCTCATTTTCATCATCCTGGTGTTTCGGTCATGAAGAACACAAGAATTCCTGATTAAGGAGGGATCTGGGACTTATTCATGTTGGCCTCATCCCTCTGCGTTAGAATTTACAATATATATCAATGGGGTTTCAGAATCCTAACACAAATTTCAAATCCCAAAACTCCCTACAATCATCAATTCCCAACCTGAAAGAACAGTCAAGTTGCGATTCAACCTGTTCATGAGTTGATCTGTATTCGTTGTTTGTAAAGAAGAATGGGGGGAAATGAATACACCATGGTAACCCCTACCTATTTGGAGGATCCGTCACTGATGGGGGATGAAGCCTCAAGTCATCATTTATCCTTACTCCATTAGCATTCGTCATCTCGTGAATCCATCCCACTAGAGTTCTTCGATAGCATTCATCATTGGAGGGAGAGGGAGAGAGAGGTTTCACGTTCGTCATCAGAGAAAATTCCAACAACTAATTTCCCCCAATGTGTTGTTAAAAATAAAACATGTCACAATGTTTATATTACACTGTGATGTCACATCGTTACGCTTTCACAAAAACATTCCATTAGGAGGCTTCCTTTAATGTGCATCATTGTCGCACCACAGTATCGTTGTCCACCGCTCAACGGTGAGAAAAGAAATAAAATAACATTTTAAGTTATTTAATTATTTTCTGAAAATTAACTTTTCTGTCCGACCCTTACTGGTCGAAGTTAAGTTCATTCTAGAGGAATCCTATTATTCTGAGTTCAACTATGCCCTTGGATTTTTGATGCGAGCACCAGCTTAAAAGTTAGAAAACCCTGCTCGCACATTTATTTAAATGAACCTTAAAAAAAGTTCAAAAATTCACTTTCACCCTCGACTCATGTCAGTCGAGTTTAGGCTTTTATTAAGGAGAACATGCCCCCATAAGCTCAATGGTAATCTCTTATTTTCAATATGAGTTACCATTTTTGAGTTATAAGGATTTGAAAATAAAATAATTGTTAATTATTTTATTTACGGCCAAAAAATAGCTTCCATTGTTGTCTTGTGCCAGCCAATTTTAGGATCTGCCTAAGGAAATCATACCCTCGTGAGTTCATTGGTGGTCATAGATTTTTAATCTGAATCATCGTTCATAAGTTATAAGCATTTTAAAAATAAAATAATTTTATTCAATTATTTTATTGACAGTTATTCCATTTTTGGTTTTTCTCACTGGAGGCCCACACCGACTAAATTTAAGTCGCGACATGGGTAAAACCTCCATCCTAAATGTAATGGTGCCCTCAGATTTTTGATCGAGTTAACCATTTAAGTGTTTTTCCAATTCTTCAAGAAAACTACTCACGTGTGCTATTTAAAGTGTAACATTTTTCAACAGATCATTCCGAGAACTCTGGGCATCAGAATTTCATGTCATCTCAGTGCCTGGTCTTGAAATAATTCCATATAAATATAATAAAAATTTACACAGAAATTCCAGTACATTACATTCTCCCCACCTTAGGTATTTACTTCTCCAAAAGCGAAAACAAATGTAAATCAACAAATGGGGGTTCTAAGCCCGAATCTGGGCCTTCCACACCTATGTTCTCTCTTGGAGATTCTCGTGCAACTTCTGAATGTACACCAGAGGAATCGACCATCCACAAAGGACCCACTCATATCGATCCTCTATCTCCTCTGGGAACTCCACAAATTCCACCCCATCGTTAATGCCCATCTCACCATAGTCGATGATGTGCGATGGATCATGCATGTACCTCCTCAGCTATCACATGTAAAAAACATCATGCACCTAGTGCATATGTGGAGGAAGATCTAGGAGGTACTCCACCTCGCCAACTCTGGTGAGAATCTGTAAAGATCCGATGAACCTCAGAGATAACTTGCTGCCCCGGAAAAATTTCTGCAATCCTTATCGGGGTGAGACCTGAAGGAAAATATGGTCTCCCTCCTCGAAATCCAAGGGTCTTTGTCTCCTATCAGCATATGATTTATGCCTACTCTGTGTGGTCCTCATCTGCTCCTATATTATCTATACATTCTCAATGGTATCTTGTACCAACTCAAGACCCATGAATGCTGACTCCCCTGGGTATGTCCCTCATAGAGGTGATTTATAAGGCTTCCCATACATACCCTCAAATGGTGTCATTCCAATGGTGGAGTGATAGATATTTTTGTATGAAAACTCCACCAGTAGTAGGTGGTCCTCCCAAATGTGACCCAAAATATCTGACACAAGCACGAATAATGTTCTCCAAGGTCTGTATGGTCCACTCTGTCTGACCATCCTTCTGGGGGTGAAAATATCTTCTCAAGTGCAGTTGTGTTCCGAATGCCTCATGTAATCCCTTCCACAACTGGGATGTAAAGCATGAATCATGGTCTAAGGAAATCATCAAAGGAACTCCGTGAAGTCTCACTATCTCCTAGACATAGAGGGGTCCCAATCCCTCTACCAATCCCTTCTCCCAGAAGGGTAGGAAGTGAGACGACATGGTGACTCGGCCAATGATCAACCAGATAGAATTGTTACCCCTAGACATCTCTGGTAACCCCATCAAGAAGTACAAGGAGATACCATCCCACTTCCATTCTGGTACCTCAAGTGGTTGTGTAAAGCCCATTGGATCCCGATGCTTAGCCTTCACTTGTTAACAAGTGATCCATCATTAAACAAACTCTACCATTGCTCTCTTCATCCCTGGCCACTAGTATTGATGTCAGAGGCCCTGGTACATCTTCGCTACACCCGGATGTACCACCAAAGGGGATGTATGTAACTCCCTCAACACCTCCTCCCGTAACGTCATAGGTACTACAGTGTGACATCTGAAAAGGATGACGTGCTCCCCACCTATCGAAAATCCATCATGAGCCAATCCTAAGGATATTTGAGCACATCGATCCTCATAGTAAATATCCATAAGTTGTGCCTCCCTAACTCACTGAAGGAGTTAGGGAGTGACAGTCATATACTAGAGGTAAGATACTCTATTATTATCCATGAAGGATATATGCATCGTAGTTAGATGCTCCATCACCTCACTCAGCAACTGTAAACCAGACCTCCTACTGAGTGCATCTACCACCACGTTCCCCTTCCCATGAGTATATACTATCTCAAAGTCATAGTCCTGGAGGAACTCTAACCATCATTGACGTCTCAACTACTGAAAATCCTACAGTCATCTTTCTATCCATGTGAAATGCTACCCCTTTTAACTGATTGATGTGCCCATATACCCTTTGGTAGTGGGTAATCATTCTCCATATCCACTTGATTAAAGTGTCGGTAATCCAAACATAACCTCGAGCATTGGGTATTACTAAGACCTTCCTCTGTAGGTCCCCCACCTATGCCCCCTTCTTGAGAAGCTCTATGAAAGTCCTCCGATATACTGATGCTGATATCGGTGCTATCTCAGGGTGTAGAATGATATAGAAGTCCCTCCCCTTGTAGGGAGGTAATCCTGGAAACATATTTTGAAAGGATGTTCCCACACTCCACCTTTACTTTTGGGAACTAAAAACTCAAAACATCTACTACCATGAGGGTATGGTTGGCTGACTCAAGAGTAATCTGTTGCACCGTCCTATGCATGAGTATATCATGTGATACCTGGGTTTACTTTTTCACCGACCAAGGAAAACCCCATTCCAACACTGCCAATATACCATGTCCTTTTTCCTAAAACATTCAATCTGAGCATGAACTGTGGATGACAAGTCCATACCCAAACTAACATCGTAAGGCCTTGATGATGCATCAAGAGGTTCCAACCGAAACTCTTGCCTCAAGGGTTATATCACATCATCAGCATAAGTGTGATTATCGAGTCTCCTCTTATAGGTATATCCATATATAAGGATCAAGTCAATGGTTTAACCAAAAACTCTAGGTCTTAAAAAAATATTCATGATAATAAGTAATGATTAGTATCGATGTCTATTAATATGGAAACTAGTAGTAGATGTAGACCATACCTCAAATCATTCATGGAGCCCTTGGGTCATTCTCCTTGACCGCATGTAGCTACTCTCTTCCCATGTCCTCCATCTCCCTGAGCCTAGTGGGGACCACATTGGGGTGGTGGTTGTATATGTAAAAATGTATACCAACTCCTGTTTCTCTCCTAGATCCTCTTCCATGTCTACTTTCATACATATTCATATGTCCCTATCACTTCCTCTTCCTCAAAAATTTTATAAGTCCATGTCTCTGAGACTAACTTTGGTTTCTTGTATTCCCACTGCTGACATTTAATGGATGTATCTACTCAGCCAAATAACTTCCAACCACAATGGTTCTCTCTTTCACCATATCATATGTAGGAATGCGTAGAGGAATTGTGCTAGCTCAGATGTCCCAAAATACACCTTTCTCAGAGGTTTGAGCCATGAATCGGGGGTCATATTGTATTCATCGAAGACCTGGAAAAGTCGAAATGCCTCGATGAATATGTAGCTATTGATATGTATTCCTATAGAATATATTAGGTACACATACCCCTTAACTTTTATGGAAAGATCCCATTCTATAAGAAAGTTTCTCATGCTCTATCCACGAAAAAGTCAACTCATCATAAGATCGAGTAATCTAAACCCTAACATCGCCCTGCTGAGCCACATAGAAGGCTCACTGCCAGGACTTCCATCTGACCTAATGGTGCCCTACCTAGATGGTAATTTAGTCACCACCTCAATCCAGTCCTTATCCGCCTATGAGTCGGGATCGCCTTAGAACCTAAGGGGTCTCTCTTGCTAAAACTCATGTAAGTAACTAAGCCTACATGTGTCATCTATCGGTAGCATTAGTAGTAACTGCTGACCAACGGGAAATGGTCTCACTGGGACATAGCCCGAAGGTACCATCTTAGGCAATAGTCCCTCTACCAAAGTCTCATCACTCTATGGACCACCCTCATTATCACACACTGTAATCTTGGAAGGCTGTCTATATGGAGGAATCTTTAAAGAGAATCAAGACGAACCACGGTCAATAAGTTATACCTGGTGAGCTAACTCAAAAGAGATCAAGAGAAAAACATTTCCAAAACACATGAAACCATTTTTTTTGTGTACTGATTCAGAAAATATAATTTAGGGTCCTGGTGTATGGATACGTCGGTCACCGCACAAAACACTAGACTCCCTATAATGAAATCCAAAATCAAGGCACTTAACACCATTTCCCCCATCAAAAAAATATACTCTTAGTTATTCTGGTACTACCAACAACCATCGGATTCCACTTTGTCACGACATATCCCTCGGGGCCTATGTCGTGACTACCCCAAGCCTACCTTCCATAGGCCAGGGGCTGGTGACTAGCACCAGGAAGTAATATTCCAAAAAGGGAAGGCGTTACCTTTAAAAGTGTACACACACAGATAGGTCATACTGCACAAAGAAAACCAAAAAGGAAAGAAAGTAGTACAAAATGAAGGTTCTGGGCGCAACGGAAGCACGTGGGTGGATGTGACCACATTGTTTTTTGTCATTAGAAATGATCAATCCAGGATCAATACGATGATAAATGCCAGTCTCCACAGATCGATTCACAAAAATTGATAAAGAAGAAGAAAGGTCCTTGAACCACAAAATTGGATCATCATAGGTTGATTATAATTAACTATAATTAATTTAAAAGAAGTACCTTTTGGGTGTTCTTTATTCATTGATATTCTTGGTCACGTTCTAATTTGATTCGTCATTGCGTCGCAGAATCCAAGGGTAGACTTCCTCTAGCGGTGATCCACACATGCACCACGTATCTCTGGACGTCGCCAAAGGTGTCTTCGGGTGCTAGCATAGAGAAACCTTTGCTTGCATTGTCCAACTTAGATCATCTTGATCCGATGAAGATGGATCTCTCTAGGTCTTGAGATTGTTCTTGGAGGAAGGAGTTCTTTTGGTCTTGAGAGAATTATCTAGAATTGTTGTGCACAACGATTCTCTTAGGAAAAAGTTGGGCTTGTGAGGATATTTATAATCAGGTTTGAGGTTGTAGAGTTATGATAATAAATAAAAGAATTATTAATTTTATTTATTTCATTAACTCTTTTGAAAATCCCATATCGAGTCATTAATCCCTTGACATGAGCCCACACTAATTATAATAAATATCATTTAATAAAATGATATTTCCTCAAAATCCAGACTGGAAAAACTACACGGCGTGTAATAATAAATACACTAACCGTACTTGTTTTTCATTAAAAACTCCATGGAGTGTACATTAAATGTACACGGTGTGTGTATCTTGTTTTCATTTATTCATTTCCTTTACAAAATTAAAACTACACGGCATGTACATTTAATAATACATGACGTGTACTTGTTTTCAAAATAAAAACTACACAGTGTGTAATCATTAATACACAGTGTGTACTTGTTTTCTTTTTATTCTTCCTCCAACAATAAAATGATTTAGGTTTCCTTGAATAATTATTAAACCACGTATGGGAATAATCTTTATTCTACTTGAGATACTTGAATACACTTAGTGTGTGACCCTCTAGGCCTCTTTCTTGTTGGCATTAGGCGGGCTTGCCTAAAGTCAAAGATTACTGTCTAGCATCGGGTCAAGGCACCCAAGAGAAAGAAGTTGATGCCACATTGACGTATCACCTCATATGAATGATTAATGTGTAATTTAATCTCTTTGTCTCAATATCTCATCAAGCAGGTTTCATGGAAGTTTCATAAAATTATATGCTTGATCTGTCATTCTTTGACTTACAGAAATAAACTCGTCGTGACACCATGTCCATGGAATTTGTTTGACAGTTCTATTTCAATAAAAGTTCCCTAGATATTTACTTACATAAACTTGTAAGGGACAAATACTTACTCCACTTATCCATTAACAACATGTCATTCGTGATGTGCCCAACGTACCCTACTTCCCACAAACTATCTTCGTGATGGTTTTCATCAGCAAATCTAAGTGTGCGAGTCATGACAGGAGTTAATGATAATATTCCAGTCTAAGGAACATTACACACGCTCATAGATAGAAATTTCTGATGACACAAAGACATGTGGAATTTCTACTGGCAGTTCTATTCTCATAGTCTCCCATATTGGAGATTACCAAGTGCAAACTCCAAGAGATAGAGTCTCGTCTTCTTACGTGTACTCACACATGACGGTCTTTATACTATGTGTCCTATCATAGTATGTCATCCAACCACAGGAATTTATTTAAGAGTATTGTTATATCATTTCAAGTTTCTCATTATAGTGGGGATCTCCCATGACCTTATCAATGCAACAAATATTCCAGGACATTATTATATTATAGTCATGCATAACAATGAAAAATATATAATAAGTGTACATTCATGCAATCAAAGTAAAAAACAGTTGGTTCATAGCACACCAACCATTACACAAACACCACAAAGTACCTACACTAAGAGTAAAAGGTTTAAACTGAAAGTAAAGGGGTTAGAATACAAGCCCAACTGAAAGGAAAGTACAACAAAAGAAGTACAAGCTCCAAAGGTCATCTGCCAAGGATCTAACCTAAAGGGTAGGTACAACTCACTATCGGAAGTTGTTTTAGCACACCACATCTATCGATACACCTCCACGCACCATCTAGCCCTATCTACCCAAAGTCCCAATCAAAGCTGTCCACTGTCTGTACAAGACACAATGGTGCGGACGAAGCCTCCACAGGGGTGAGTATAACAATACTTAGTAGGGACCCCAAGACCAAATTGGGTCTCACAGTAATCCAAAAAGGAAAACACTAGAAAGTAAATACCAAAAAGGAAATACCACATAGGTAATACCACCAAGCAAGATCTCAAACACATAGAACAAATTAAAAGACATATCACACCAGGTATAACTTAAGTACAAAAGTAAAGATGATTAGTCATAAATCTAGATCATATTATTCTATTGAGAGGCTCTGCTACTGATCCATGAATGGTCTCTATTCTGTTGATCCACGTTAGGTCACTCTATGGTTGATCCACAATAGGTCATTCTACTGTTGATCCATGAAGGGTCGATCTTACAGTGATCCATGAAGGGATGCTATATGCTGATCCACGAAGGGTCGCTAGTATGCTTATCTATGAAGGGTATCTATTATGCTTATCCATGAAGGGTTTCTCTTATGCTGATCCATGAAGGGTCACTCTTATGCTGATCCACGAAGGGTCTCTCTTATGATGATCCACAAAGGTTCGCTCTTCATTCTTCACATCACATTTAGCCACTGGATTCCCTCACGTAGCATAGTTGATTTCCAGAGGATATTCTCCTCAAGAAATCAGTCATAATTAAACTACAATGAATTCCATCATAGATTATCTCAAATGTTTGTCTCATTGTAAGGGTCCCAATGCAATAGACGACACGCCGAATGGACGCCCAGTCTGCAAGATATGGGCATTTTTGTAAAAAGGGTACGGTTGGATTTGAGTCCGATCCAACCCATTCATATGAAAATATCTATTAAAACTCACATAGATTATCTCTGAATGACTACCTCATCACAAGGGTCCAAACGTCATTTACTTCGCGTCAATCGAATGCCTAGTTTGAGAGATATAGGCGTTTTTGTAAACAGGGGTCGGTTGCTTTTGGGCCCGATCTGACTAGTTCAGACTGACCCGACCAACCTAGCCCACGGTCTCATGTGACCTATTCTATATGCCTGGAACATTGGTACCCACTTAACCTAGCCCAGGATGGTCATGGTTCCAGTCCACCGAGTCACTTAGTGACTCGGGTTTATCTGGCCCGGCCCGCACTGGCAGGTTAGTCTCTTTTTCCAACCTGGGCCGTATAAAGGCCTATGCCGTCCAACTATAAATCACTGGCCTAGTCCACTAAAATAGACTGGATCAATGGACTGACAGGGCCACTCTGGAAGGCTGGTCCAATTGTCCTGGTCTGGCCCGGTGGTCTGGCTGATCCTGTTTAGCCCGGACCAGTTCAGCCAGTCCGGCTGGGGGCGTGCGTAGTCGGTCAATCTGGTCACCCCTCCTGTTTACACGTGACCTATAGAAGTGGGCCTCTCTTATCACATGGCACTATGCTGGAACCACGTCCAACCACCACTGTGGCCGACGGGCCTCGGCTCTGCTCCTTCACAGTGCGCCACGGGGTGCGCCGCCTCCTGCCTACGGCTACCGTCACCGGTCTTCGGTGCCGCCGCACCGGTGGCTTCTTCCGCGGGCCATCGGGTCTGCTCTGATTGTAACACCCCAGGTAAATAAAGAATATGACATTTTCATATTTATCCATATTTGTGAATAAAATATTAATATGTCTTTAAAGGCGACTCTATGCTCGATGGCGTACCCAACACGCAACAACGAGTTTCTTGGGAATCTTACGTTGCACTCTAATAATAAAATTATATTATTTTAAATGGTAGTTAACATGTAGCCGTTGTATTGGCGAGAATGGATAGAAATAACTAAAATATGATTATATGTGTTTTTAAATATTTTTACATTTATCCAATAAAAGATAAAGGCATAAAATACAGAAAGAATTTAATTTTAGGCGTATATGCCCTAGTTTTCACTAAAGGTTCACTTATTGCCTTTTGATGGCGAACCGTCATTAAATATAGTTTTGTTCACTCTTATACATTCTTTTGGACCAAATAAAACTCTTCTTATGAATTGGGACATCAAAATTTACTTTGTGTAAATTTTTGGTATCTTTCTGATAAAGTTCATTTTTTTAATGAATAGTGTAAAATGTTGTATTTTAATTCAAAACCTCTTTTTAATCTAATTTATTTATATGATTAGATTATCTTTTGAATTGGTTTTAAAGTGAAATTATAATATATTTTTACCATTAAATCCAATAGTGGTCGTTGGAATTAATTTCACCTTGAAATCAGACTTAAACTAGTGTCAATCTTTTGATACTTATTGTTTTATAAAAACACGCTATTTGCTCTGACAACGGGAATTAATTATTAAATTAATTAATGTGACTTATATGTTTTGAATTTTGTAAAATAGACTTCATTTTTGAATTCGGAATATCAAATATATCTTAGGGTGAATTTTTTGTAATTTTCTGAAAAACTTCAATTTTTGATGAATAGTGAAACCACTAAGTGGTACTTATAAAAACTGATTTTCCGTTTAAATGAAATTTTTCCATCATTGTGTTTTGAATTTGGAAAATCCGACATACATGGTTTTCATTAGTATGTAAAATGTGGTTCAATGGGATGAAAATAATTTTTTGGTGAATAGTAACTTTTTTTCATTAATCGCGATTAGAGGTAATTAGTGTAATTTAAGGTAAAAATGATATTATAAAAATATGAAAACAACATGACACTTGTCCTACCTCTATTTGATGAGTCCTGGCCGACCAAGACAACACATGGGTCGATTTAGGGGACCCTATGAAGCCTCTTGGGTGAGATAATGACTTTAATGCCTTTTTTTAAATAAAGGTGAAAATGACACTAACATAAATTGTTTTACTAAAACAATTTTTAAAAGGGGTTATACTAATCATAATTTTGTCTATAAATACTCTTTGTAAAGATAAAAATATTTCCTACATCAGCATATTTTTTTTATAATTTTTAGACATTAAATAAATTAATTTAATTATGACATCATGATGATGCAATGACGACCTCATTAATGAACAATTTAAATAAAATGAAACGATAATATAAAATCTAAGACCTACACTTGTCCAAAAACTATTGTATGGGAATATTTCGAAGCCTTATCATCTTATCTTCGAAATATATCAATGTGGGACCTTAGAAATTCGAAACACTTTTTAAAATAAAATAATAGTTTCATGATTTCCAAAAGTGCCCCTCCTCTCCTCTTATAAAAGGCCCCCACCTCTACCTCATTTCACACACTCCTCAAGCCTTTGGATCGTCCATACCCAACCCATTTACTCTCTCCACATCCCTCTCCTCATCCTAGAGGATTCCCTTTGGGCAAAATCCTTTCAAAGGAAGCCTTTAGGCTCAAATCAAAAGGAGTTACACTTTTAAAGGTAATTCATTATCTCATGTTCATTTGTTTTATTTTGCTTCTCCAACCCCCTAAAATCTTTTTATTTACTTCTTTTGTAAAAACACCAGTATCTTCAATATACTAGGATGTTGTTATAAGATTTATTCGAGCTACACTCTCACACAACTACATCAAATGGTTAAAGAACATACGGTTTCTGTGGATGGCGAAATTCTGCCTCCTGAAACGAAGATTGTTCAATACTCATTTAACACCTTCAAAGGTGGCAATTATGATGTCACTATTTTTTATATATGATATATAATATGTTTATTCTTTCCTTAACCTTCTGTATTTTTCATTTATGGCATACCATTATTGTTTCCATTATGGGTAAACACGATATCTTAGTTTTAGGAAGTGCGGACTACAGCCCCCTGAAAGTGATTTGATTCGTTAATACCATATGTGGGATGTGTAAAGGATAAAGTTAATGATATTATATATGTTATTATACTGGAATTATAATATACTCTTATATCATTATTATTCCATTCCAGAAATACGAAATAGAAATGGAAGTAGTGTTCATGCGTACGTACGGCTTACCGTCTCCATGAACGGTGCATTTCATTTCTTACCTCTAAATGTGATGTAATATTATAAATACATGTATATGATGAATATATATGTTATCCAAATCATTAATATCATTCTGGATATAATGAACCTTTGACCAAATTAACAACATGTAAGTGTAAGAAGTCTATTTTTGACTTAAGAACCAAATACCGACAAAATGAACATTATTAACTTAAATGATTACATGATGTTCATAACATGGTATAAAAGGAATAATGAACTTGAAAAAGGTTCTTAAGAAATTAGAGATTAACTCAAGTTTATTACTCAGGAGATTAAAGAACGGTCGGGTCAAGTCGGATACGAGGTAAGGGATCTTACTCCTCTCTTTCTTTTTAAGTACA
Organism: Viscum album; assembly: GCA_963277665.1. Taxonomy (NCBI): domain Eukaryota; kingdom Viridiplantae; phylum Streptophyta; class Magnoliopsida; order Santalales; family Viscaceae; genus Viscum; species Viscum album. The sequence continues at coordinate 1,069,628,996 of OY728127.1, read as the reverse complement.
CTCTTTTATGTCATTCCCTCTAAAGCTAATCTTTCTTGTTATTGGGATGTTATTTTATATTACACTTACTGTAATTTTTATGTTCATGTAATGAGAGACCCTATTCTCTCTCATCAATCCATTTTGGAAGTTTTGAATGGCGTCGTTAGGCTGCCGAATTTTCGTAAGAGATCTAACCTCTCTCTTTCATTTTAAGTACTCTCCTTTATGTCACTTCTTTTAAGATCATTTTTGTTATGTTGGGGGATGTTATATTGTATTCCTATTTCTGTAAACTTTATGTTTATATGATGAGAGACCCTATTTCCTCTCATCAATCCATTTTGGAAGTTTTATGTGGCGTCGTTAGGCTGCCGAGTTTTCGTAAGAGATTTTTCATCTCACTTTTATTCCCGTGAGATTTATGCTACATTTGCCACAATTTCCTTTGAGTGGTTTATGTACTACCCATTATTACACTCCTTTTGTAATATAATTACATTTATGGGTATTTACATATTCATTTTATGACACTTCTTCAATGGGGTGTACTTTTTGAAAGTTACCCAAGTCGGTAAGGGAACCTTTCACCCTCCTCATTTTAAAAGACTTCATTTGTTATGTCTTTTAATTCACATACTATTATGTTGGGATATGTTCTTATATATCCTGATTGATGTAAATTTTATGTCCAATTTATGAGATTCCCTTTTTATCCCTCATCAACTCATTTTCTGAATTTTTGAAGTGACGTCGTTATGCTGTCGAATTTTACCAAGGGAACTTTTTAACCCAATTTCGATTTCTTTGGGTTCAACATGTAGTTATTGAATATGTCATCCTTTGAATATGTGTTAATGACCTTTTATTGTTTTACACTTAATATCCAATTATATTGGGTGTATTTATATTTATCACACATAATTTTGAGATTGATTTATCCTTAATTTAGGGATACCTTCTTTATAAGGGATTTCATCACATTTTACATCTCTATTGAGACTTCATTGTTGTTATGCACCAATTAACTCTTATATGTTGTATATACTGACCTTTGGAATATTATATCATGAATCCATTTATTCTCATGATATTATAAAGTTCTGATTAAATGATATTCCTCAATTATTGTATTCAAGTGTCTCTAATTTTGGTAAAAACCCTTTAACCAAAATATCACTTTAAATGTTTAAATGATTTGTTCTTATCCATGTATTCAAAATGGTTTTAAGTATTTATTTATATGGATATTAATGGTTTAAAATGTTAAAAGCATCAAGGTGGTATGGGACACTTTGATTCAAAATTCTCCTTATTAAATGTTTTAAATGGTTTTGGAAATGGTTTCTTTTTGTATGGATTCATTATTTCAATATACTAAAATGTTATATTGTGATTGAAATGTGGAAATGTTATGTTTCCTTTATGCATGTTTTATATGATACGATTATGTTGAGGTTCTTGGGCATTATTATGAAGACGGGTGGTTCTGTGATAGACTAAGGGCGGGTGAGCCCGATATAGCTCTCCAATGCATTGGGTAACGCGATGGAGTGAAACGTTAAGGTTTCTCTGAAGAGATTTAGGGAATATACTATGATGGGTATTCCAAACGTAACCAAGAGGGTTACTCCCTACGTAAGAATGTTATGAATGCCTCAAGTTACCTTTTATGTCTTATGATTTCGATGATTTATTCATGATTTGATGAGGTATGTTAAAGTGCCTATGTTTATGGGTAAAGTATGATTTCATTCTTATGTATATATGAACTCATGTTTCCTTTCCATATTTTTTTATAACCCTTACTGAGCTTTTTATGCTCATCCCAAGTTTTTGAAATGTTTTTCACAGGTCAAGGGAAAGGTACATGATGTGATGATAGTGTCAAGGATGTGTCAAGAAAGAATCCATGTTTTATTTTCAATATGTTACCATTGATGGGAAGAATGAATATTGTCTTTTATGTAACCACTTTGTTTAAATGTGGAATGTAATGCATGTTTCATGATCTAATTCTATAAAACTCTAAACCTGAAAAGATCCTCAATTTTTAATCTTGTAATAACTCAAGATTAAGTAAGTTTTAAGGCTGGGGCCTTATAGTTGGTATCAAAGGTCGGTTTAGATAACTATAGAGGTTAGGGTATTCTTTAAGCATAATTGACATTACCATAATGGTTAGGATTTCAGAAAGAGTCCTAGTTTTAGATAAAGTTAATGAGTAAGTATATCTTAGTGTTTATCTTCCTCATTAGTACATGATGGTTTTTTTTATATACTCACACTGACCTTTTTGGTTTTAGTAAATGGTTGGATCTAGCAGGCACCAAAGTAACAGTGGATGTGAAGGAAACTGTGACAGTTTTTTGAGCAATCAACTGAATGATATGGGAGCTTCAATGAGAACTCTTGTGATTATACTCAATCAACTATCTGGAGTCATGATTGACCACCTAAACCTTAGTGATTTCTCTAAGGCATCATATATGCGAGAAACAAATCCCTACGGAAGTACAGGTAATAATCATAAAGGTAAGTGTGTTCAAAAACCTATGTGTCAAAGATTTGGAAAGAAGCACCTAGGAAAATGTTTCAAAGGGACAGAAATATGCTATAGATGTGGAAATGAAGGTCATAAAGCAAGAACCTGCCATGGAAAAAGGAAGCATCCAGTTGACTCGAGGAAAGGGAAAGAAGTTCTTTCTGAGGGATCAATTGAATGTTTTAAATGTGGTGTGCATGGTCATTATGCAAACACATGTCCTATGAGGAAGTTTCGTGAATGGGATCACCAAGAGCGTACAAATGTTCGTTTACCAATACCTAATGCCATTCTGATTGAGGATGAAGAAACTAACAATGACCAATCAAAGGTATGTATTATTTCATTATTATTGTTTTCCTATTTTGGAATCTTAGGATATGATTCATGATTTTGTTTGTAGGAAAGAGGTATTTTGGAATAAGTTGGAAAGGAATGGTTAATGGATCATGAAGAATGTTTAATGAGTAAGATGTCAACATATAAGGGCTCCAAGAGTTATGGTGAAATTCTTAAGAGTATTAAGTCTCTTTTGATGATGGGGTTACATTAGAAGACTTTTTATATTATGTGTAACCCTGATGTTTAATATAGGCAAATTTTATTCAAGGAATATTTATCTTTCTTTTGTGGACATAGTTATAAAGAACCATTTGTGTTTATATGATCCTTACTTTTGAGGTAATTATGGGTTACTATATGTTATGATTGAAGTGAAATGCATGAGGTAAAATTAAGGTTAAATTATGTTATGGTTATTTTTGAAGATTTTATCTCATTTTGGGGAATTTTTTAAGAATTATATAGTTTTGGAAAAAGGACAACACGCAGACCGTGTGACAACCCGTCGCGTCAGACAAAGCTGCGGGAATCGAACCCACAACCAAAGTGCGACTGGTATTTATCGCCTACCACTGGACTACGTGAAGTCCCTGGTTTGTTTGACCGATTCTTTTTAGTTAGATTATTTTATGAATTAATACTAAGTTTATTTTGGGTTATTTATGAAAATTATTAACCTATCATGGAGGATATGTAATTAGGTTAATTACTTTTCAATACGAGACTTTAGGAGCAACTGATGTTGTTTGGAGATAAATGTTACGATTTAACTTGGAAAACTATGAGACTAAATCCTTAAAATATTTGAGTTTCAATCTTAGTTTGGTTTACTTTGAAGAATTTTATGGATAAATTGATTATAGAACGGTCCTCGTTGAACTTCGGGTTTTGTTGGACAAATTTTGGAGATTAAGAATAGATTTTTTTTTATAAAGGGTTATCCTTTTCTGGATTATCTGATCTTTTACTAGCCTTTTTGGTTTTGGTTTTGGTTAAAGTCTAAAGACATGGAAAGTATATAGTTCTCTTTTATGGATTAGGTGATTCCCTAAAAGTTGATTATAGTACTCTTAATGTGAACAAGTCTTCCTAAATACTCGTCTTTTGGAGAAAATATGAGTTTGTGTAAGGAATCTAATAAAAGTTGAAAGTCAACATGATAAGTGATTATGTTTCCTTATGAATAAATTCCTCAATAAAATGTAACTTAAAACAAAAATGTTGTCTATTAACTTTTCCTACTGGGGAATCGAATACCGTTTAACCCATCACAAGTTTGTGATTTTGTCATGGTTAACTTTCTCCTAAACATGTTTTCTATCACTCTCCATCAGAACCTGATCCTATGTTTTCTCCTCCATGTCCATGTTTTCCTACATGGAATCCTAGTATGGGTTAACTCGGGTGACCTCTATACTTATATTTCTTTATTTTAAAGTGATTGTTTTACCGAATCTTGTTCCGATGTGGTATTTTCAAGGATGTTTCCAAGCCCAATTTTAAAAATTGCGAGGACGCAATTCCCAAAAGGGGGGAAGGATGTAACACCCCAGGTAAATAAAGAATATGACATTTTCATATTTATCCATATTTGTGAATAAAATATTAATATGTCTTTAAAGGGGACGCTATGCTCGATGGCGTACCCAACACGCAACAACGAGTTTCTTGGGAATCTTACATTGCACTCTAATAATAAAATTATATTATTTTAAATGGTAGTTAACATTTAGTTGTTGTATTGGCGGGAATGGATATAAATAACTAAAATATGATTATATATGTTTTTAAATATTTTTACATTTATCCAATAAAATATAAAGGCATAAAATACAGAAAGAATTCAATTTTAGGCGAATATGCCATAGTTTTCACTAAAGGTTCACTTATCGCCTTTTGATGGAGAACCGTCATTAAATATAGTTTTGTTCACTCTTATAAATTCTTTTGGACCAAATAAAACTCTTCTTAAGAATTGGGACATCAAAATTTACTTTGTGTAAATTTTTGGTATCTTTCTGATAAAGTTCATTTTTTTAATGAATAGTGTAAAATGTTGTATTTTAATTCGAAACCTCTTTTTAATCTAATTCATTTATATGATTAGATTATCTTTTGAATTGGTTTTAAAGTGAAATTATAATATATTTTTACCATTAAATATAATAGTGGTCGTTTTAATTAATTTCACTTTGAAATCAGACTTAAACTAGTGTCAATCTTTTGATACTTATTGTTTTATAAAAACACGCTATTTGCTCTGACAGCGGGAATTAATTATTAAATTAATTAATGTGAATTATATGTTTTGAATTTTGTAAAATAGACTTCATTTTTGAATTCAGAATATCAAATATAGCTTAGGGTGAATTTTTGGTAATTTTCTGAAAAACTTCAATTTTTGATGAATAGTGAAACCACTAAGTGGTACTTATAAAAACTGATTTTCCATTTAAATGAAATTTTGCCATCATTGTGTTTTTAATTTTTAAAATATTACATACATGTTTGTCATTAGTATGTAAAATGTGGTTCAATGGGATGAAAATAATTTTTTGGTGAATAGTAACTTTTTTTCATTAATCACGATTAGAGGTAATTAGTGTAATTTAAGGTAAAAATGATATTATAAAAATATGAAAACACCATGACACTTGTCCTAACCCTATTGGATGAGTCATGTCCAACCAATACAACCCATGGGTCGATTTAGGGGACCCTATGAAGCCTCTTGGGTGAGATAATGACTTTAATGCCTTTTTTTAAAATAAAGGTGAAAATGACACTAACATAAATTGTTTTACTAAAACAATTTTTAGAAGGGGTTATACTAATCATAATTTTGTCTATAAATACTATTTGGAAAGATAAAAAGATTTCCTACATCAGGATATTTGTTTTATAATTTTTATACATTAAATAAATTAATTTAATTATGACATCATGATGATGCAACGATGACCTCATTAATGAACAGTTTAAATAAAATGAAACGATAATATAAAATCTAAGACCTAAACTTGTCCAAAAACTATTGGATGGGAATATTTCGAAGCCTGATCATCTTATCTTCGAAATATATCAATGTGGGACCTTAGATATTCGAAACACTTTTGAAAATAAAATAATAGTTTCATGATTTCCAAAAGTGCCCCTCCTCTCCTCTTATAAAAGGCCCCCACCTCTACCTCATTTCACACACTCCTCAAGCCTTTGGCTTGGCCATACCCTTCCCATTTACTCTCTCCACATCCCTCTCCTCATCCTAGAGGATTCCCTTTGGGCAGAATCCTTTCAAAGGAAGCCTTTAGGCTCAAATCAAAAGGAGTTACACTTTTAAAGGTAATTCATTCTCTCATGTTCATTTGTTTTATTTTGCTTCTCCAACCCCCTAAACTCTTTTTATTTACTTCTTTTGTAACAACACCAGTATCTTCAATATACTAGGATGTTGTTATAAGATTTATTCGAGCTACACTCTCACACAACTACATCAAATGGTTAAAGAACATACGGTTTCCGTGGATGGCAAAATTCTGCCTCCCGAAACGATGATTGTTCAATACTCATTTAACACCTTCAAAGGTGGCCATTATGATGTAACTATTTTTTATATATGATATATAATATGTTTATTCTTTCCTTAAGCTTCTGTATTTTTCATTTATGGCATACCATTATTGTTTCCATTATGGGTAAACATGATATCTTCATTTTAGGAAGTGCGGACTACCGCCCCCTGAAAGTGATTTGATTCGTTAATACCATATGTGGGATGTGTAAAGGATAAATTTAATGATATTATATATGTTATTATACTGGAATTATAATATACTCTTATATAATTATGATTCCATTCCAGAAATATGAAATAGAAATGGAAGTAGCGTTCATGAGTACGTACGGCTTACCGTCTCCATGAACGGTGCATTTCATTTCTTACCTCTAAATGTGATGTAATATTATAAATAAATTTATATGCTGAATATATATGATATATATGTTATCCAAATCATTAATATCATTCTGGATATAACAAACCTTTTCCCAAATTAACAACATGTAAGTGTAAGAAGTCTATTTTTGACTTAAGAACCAAATACCGACAAAATGAACATTATTAACTTAAATGATTACATGATGTTCATAACATGGTATAAAAGGAATAATGAACTTGAAAAAGGTTCTTAAGCAAGTAGAGATTAACTCAAGTTTATTATTCAGGATATTAAAGAACGGTCGGGTCAAGTCGGATACGAGGTAAGGGATCTTACTCCTCTCTTTCTTTTTAAGTACACTCTTTTATGTCATTCCCTCTAAAGCTAATATTTCTTGTTATTGGGATGTTATTTTATATTACACTTACTGTAATTTTTATGTTCATGTGATGAGAGACCCTATTCTCTCTCATCAATCCATTTTGGAAGTTTTGAATGGCGCCGGTAGGCTGCCGAATTTTCGTAAGAGATCTAACCTCTCTCTTTCATTTTAAGTACTCTCCTTTATGTCACTTCTTTTAAGCTCATTTTTGTTATGTTGGGGGATGTTATTTTGTATTCATATTTCTGTAAACTTTATGTTGATATTATGAGAGACCCTATTTCCTCTCATCAATCTGTTTTGGAAGTTTTATGTGGCGTCGTTAGGCTGCCGAGTTTTCGTAAGAGATTTTTCATCTCACTTTTATTCCCGTGAGATTTATGCTACATTTCCCACAATTTCCTTTGAGTGGTTTATGTACTGCCGATTATTACACTCCTTTTGTAATATAATTCCATTTATGGGTATTTACATATTCATTGTATGACACTTCTTCAATGGGGTGTACTTTTCGAAAGTTACCCAAGTCGGTAAGGGAACCTTTCACCCTCCTCATTTTAAAAGACTTCGTTTGTTATGTCTTTTAATTCACATACTATTATGTTGGGATATGTTATTATATATCCTGATTGATGTAAATTTTATTTCCAGGTGATGAGATTCCCTTTTTATCTCTCATCAACTCATTTTCTGAATTTTTGAAGTGACGCCGTTAGGCTGTCGAATTTTACCAAGGGAACTTTTTAACCCAATTTCGATTTCATTGGGTTCAACATGTAGTTATTGAATATGTCATCCTTTTAATATGTGTGAATGACCTTTTATTGTTTTACACTTAATATCCAATTATATTGGGAGTATTTATATTTGTCACACATAATTTTGAGATTGATTTATCCTTAATTTAAGGATACCTTCTTTATAAGGGATTTCATCACATTTTACATCTCTATTGAGACTTCATTGTTGTTATGCACCAATTCACTCTTATATGGTGTATATACTAACCTTTGGAATATTATATCATGAATCCATTTATTTTCATGATATTATAAAGTTATGATTAAATGTTATTCCTCAATTATTGTATTCAAGTATCTCTAATTTTGGTAAAAACCCTTTAACCAAAATATCGCTTTAAATGTTTTAATGATTTGTTCTTATCCATGTTTTCAAAATGGTTTTAAGGATTTATTTATATGGATATTAATGGTTTAAAATGTTAAAAGCTTCAAGGTGTTATGGGACACTTTGATTCAAAATTCTCCTTATTAAATGATTTAAATGGTTTTGGAAATGGTTTCTTTTTGTATGGATTCATTATTTCAATATACTAAAATGTTATATTGTGATTGAAATGTGGAAATGTTATGTTTCCTTTATGCATGTTTTATGTGATACGATTATGTTGAGGTTCTTGCGCATTATTATGAATATGGGTGGTTCTGTGATAGACTAAGGGCGGGTGAGCCCGATATAGCTCTCCAATGCATTGGGTAACGCGAAGGAGTGAAACGTTAAGGTTTCTTCGAAGAGATTTAGGGAATATACTGTGATGGGTATTCCAAACGTAACCAAGAGGGTTACTCCCTACGTAAGAATGTTATGAATTCCTCAAGTTACCTTTTATTTTTTATGATTTCGATGATTTATTCATGATTTGATGAGGTATGTTAAAGTGCCTATGTTTTATGGGTAAAGTATGATTTCATTCTTATGTATATATGAACTCATGTTTCCTTTACATATTTTTTTATAACCCTTACTAAGCTTTTTATGCTCATCCCAAGTTTTTGAAATGTTTTTCACAGGTCAAGGGAAAGGTACATGATGTGATGATAGTGTCAAGGATGTGTCAAGAAAGAATCCATGTTTTATTTTCAATATGTTACCATTGATGGGAAGAATGAATACTGTCTTTTATGTAACCACTTTGTTTAAATGTGGAATGTAATGCAAGTTTCATGATCTAATTCTCTAAAACTCTAAACCTGAAAAGATCATCAATGTGTAATCTTGTAATAACTCAAGATTAAGTAAGGTTTAAGGGTGGGGCCTTATACTGATGGTATGATCTCTAATACATCTGCACCCTCAGCCTTTAGGATCACCTCCATCACTACAATGAACTTGCAGCCGCATTTCCTTCGTCATGGGGTTTCGGTCACGATGAACACAAGAACGCCCAATTACGAAGGGATTTGGGCCTTTTTCACGTTGGCTTGATCCCTCCACATTAGAATTTACAACAGATATCAATGGGGTTTCAGAATCCTAACAAATATTTCAAATCCCAAAAATCCCAGCAATCATCAATTCCCAACCCACAAGAACAACCAAGCTATGGCTCAACCTATTCATGGGTTGATCCACATTCATCATTTTGAATGAATAAAGAGGGAAAATGAATACACCAAGGTAACCCCTACCTGGTTTTAGGATCTGTCGCTGACAAGGGATGAATACTTGAGTTATCTTAGATCCTTACTCCCTTAGCGTTCATCGTCGTTCTTCATTGATGAAAATTCCCACAACATATTTCCCCAACGTGTTATTAAAAATACAACATGTCGTAGTGTTTCTGTTACGCTGTGATGTCACGTCGTTACATTGTTTCATTTATGAAATAGCATACCTGTTATGCTTGCACAAAAATGTGCCATTTTGAGTCTTCCTTTAATGTGCCTCATCTCTGCACCACAGCGCCTTCATCTGCCGCTCAACGGTGAGAAAATAAATAAAATAACTTTTTAAGTTATTTTATTATTTTCTTAAAAGTCCAAAAATTATATTTTCCATTTGACCCTTTCCGGTAGAAGTTTAGTCCTTTATAGGTGAATCCTTCTAATCTGAGTTCAACGGTGCCATCAGATTTGTGATCTGAGTACTAGTTTAAAAGTTAAAAAAACATGCTCTCACTTTTATTTAAATGAACCTTAAAAAAAGTTCAAAAATTAACTTTCACCCTCAACCCTCTCTGGTCGAGGTTAAGCTCTGCCTAAGGGGGACATGCCCCCACGATATCAATGGTACTCTCAGATTTTTAATCCTAGTTACTTTTTAGGTGTTATAAGGATTGGAAAATAAAATAATTGTTACTTAATTATTTTATTTATGGATAAAAACTAACATCTAATGTTGACTCGTGCCAGCCAATGTTAGGATCTGCCTAAGGAAAGAATACCCTTATGAGTTCAGTAGTGGTCTCATATTTTTAATCCAAGTCACCATTCATGAGTTATAATCATTTAAAAAATAAACTAATTTTATTTAATTATTTTAGTTACTATTATTCCATTTCGGGTTTTCTCACTGGAGGCATGCGCCGACTAAACTTAAGTCGTTCCTAGGGTACCACTACTACAAAAATGGCCTATATCAGTGCTAAAAAGGGATTTAACAGCGCTAAAAAGCATTGTAAAGCTCCGCGCTAATATAGGTGGTTCCCTTTTATCAGTGCTCTGAAATGTGCTGATAAAGGCCCCTTTATCAGCACTAAAAAAAGTGCTGATAAAAGCCCCTTTATCAGTGCTTTTTTTAGCACTGATAAAAGGGGTCTTTATCAGTGTTTTTTTAGCCCTGATAAAGGTCAAACAAATTAAAAAAATTTAAAAAAATTTAAAATAATGTGGGGAGTGCTTTTATCAGCGCTTAACAGCACCTTTATCAGTGCTAGGAGGTCTCCCGCGTGCTGCCTTTCCCATGCATCCTCATACGCGCGCACCCCCTTCGCGTCCACCCGAACTCGAACCCGGGTCCTCCCCCCTTTCGCAGCTACACCTTTACCACTAAACCATTTCATTTTTTTCTCTGTTTAATGACATATCTGTATATATATAGTTATATTTATTCATATATTGATATAGATTCATATTAATATAAATATATTTATTCGTATATTAGTATATATATATATATATTAATTCGTATATTAATATATTTATATATATATTTTTGGTTATAATTTTTTATACATATATTTATTTGTATATTAATATATACATATAAGATTAGTTTTAAATACATTTATTAAAAAATATGTTTTTTATGTGTGTTTATGAAAAAATAAATACATACATACACACATACTTACATAGATATATACAACACACAAACACACATAGTGACACACACACACACACAAACACATATATATTTAGGAATAAATACCATATTTATGTTTATTTCAAAAGACATAGAATGAAAATATAATATTAGTTTTAAATAAATTTATGAAAAAATATGTTTTTGATGTGTGTTTATAAGTAAATAAATAAATACACACATATATACATATATACAACACACAGACACACACATAGAGACTCACACACACAAAGACACATATATATTTATGAATAAATACATATATATGTGTATTTGAAAAGCCTTAGAATGTTAAAACGACCATAACTTATAATATAGAATCCCATTTTAACTCCACAACTAGTCAAATCGAAAAAAATGAAACAATATTCGATATGATATGTGGTACAGGCCTAACGGACATCCGGATCGGAAGTTATACTTGTTGAATGTTAACAAATTGGGGTATCCTGACTAAAAACTCAGTTTTGGAGGCCTTATGGGCCTTTTTTGGACTCGAAAAATGTGAAAGAGGATTTTCCTAGATAATTAACACGTAGAGCTCATCGCAGGCTTCGATTTGATATGCTATAGAGATCAAACAGACACTCGGATCAAAAGTTATGGCCGTTTGATGTTTGAGTTACATTTTCAACATATTTTAGATCTTTTATTAATTTTTTTGATTTTTTTGTCCTCAAATTGTTATTAAATGATTTTTAATTGATAATAATTAGAAAATTATTACCTAATAATATTTTTTGAAAATATTTCGAAGCCATTTTCACTAAATTTTTTATATATTAAATGTAATAGTCTATTTATATGTATCTATAACATATTTAAAAAATATATATTGTATTTATATCAATATAAATATACTTATATAAGAATAATTTATTTTTCCAGATTTTTTTTGAAAAATAAAATTTTTCAGCGCTGATAAAGCCCCCCTTTATCAGCGCTACTAAAAGAAGTACTGATAAAGGGGGCCTTTATCAGTGCTGAAAAAAAAGAGATGATAAAGGCCCCCCTTTATCAGCACTTTTTTTGAGCACTAATAAAGGCCACCCTTTATCAGCGCTCTTTTTGAGCACTGTTAAAGGCCCCCTTTATCAGCGCCTTTTTTTAGAGGTGATAAAGGGGTAGTGCTTCCCTTGCCAATTTTTGGCGTAGTGGGTAAACCCATCATCATAAATGCAATGGTTCCTCAGATTTTTGATATGGGAAACCATTTAAGATTTATTCCACTTCTTCAAGAAAACCTCTCACACATGCTATTTAAGGCGTAACATTTTTCGACGGATCATTCTGGGCACTCCGTGCCTCGAAATCGCACGTCGTCTCAGTGTCTTGTCTCGAAATAATTTCATATAAATAAAAAAATTACATAGAAATTCCAATAAATTACATATTATATCATGTAAATAATATATATTAATTAAATATATCCTTATTACCATCCATAAAAAGAGTAAATGAAAAACAAATAATATCGTTCTACGGAGGTGGTAGTCCACACGTACGTTGGGGAAATGTTATCATTTTCCAATGGATAGGAACGTAAGAAGGTAGATGTGATATTATATTTATATAAGAATAAATGTATTATAAATATAATATATATACATTAATCCCATAATAATAACCATCCATGAAATATGGTTATGGAAAATGAATTATATTGCTATATGGAGGCGGTAGTCCACACATACACATGAACGATACTTCAACTTCCCATTTTATGGAATAGTGGGTAGATATTGGTGGTTCCATGATAATAATAAAAATTTATTATATTTAGTAATCATAATTTAGTATTTAGTGATTAATAAATCATATTTAAAGTGGGTAAAAGAAGAAATAAAATGAAAGTAGACGGGAAATATGATTACCTATTTTTTAGTATGAATCCATTAAATCCCTTCTTAAGGACCCTGGTAATGGTTTATTAAGAAGAATAGAAAATTTAATTCATTTATGAGGGATTTTTTAATATAATTTTATAGTTTTGGTTTATCCATATAACTCAATGTGGTTTAAAGAAAAGAGGGAAGGGGTTTCCTTTTATAAGAGAGAAAGGGGACACAATTGGAATTACTTAAAGTATTAAATTAATATAAATTCATTTTCATTAAAAAAATGGATAAAAATATATATAATATAAAGATAATATTATTATTATTTTAAATACTCATGTAAAATAAATTTTTTACAAGTTTTGGTTATGTTCTTACCCTTATCTCTTAGTTTTAAGCATCATTAACCCTTTTGACAATTACCACTATGTCAAAGTTATTACTATTTATGGGTAAAGAAAGTTACTATAAAAGGACTAGTGACAAATAAATGGATCATAGTTGATATTTGAAACCATATATAATTAAATTGGTTTAATATATTACTTTTATTATTTTCAAATCATTTAATAAAATATTTTTTATTATAAAATATCATTAATGTCATTTTTGGAAGTACATAAAATATTATAACAAAATATGTGTATAACTCGTGTAAAATTGTTCGAAAATGAAATTTATTTAAATATAATGAATATTTGGTTTTATTATAATCAAAAAATAAAATTTTTACTGGTTTATATATTATTTTTAACCTTATATTTTTTTTAACACCTTGGTTAACCAATTTTAATCTCAACTGTGGTAATGAATTTTTAAATATTAAAGGGTTATAATTTTGATTATAATGTAAAAATTGGATCATAAATGGGCAATTGAGGACATTTTATACCATTTATTATCCTATTATACCTCTTGAAATGTTTTTATTATTTTTTAATAGTTTAAAAAATATATATATTTAACATAAAATGTTATTAATGTCATTTTAAGAACTATTCACATGATTTAACATTGAAAACAACATGGATGAAATGGAATTAGAATATAAAAATTTAACACATCTATAATATTTTATATAAATCTTAAAAAAAATGGAGACTTTAACTCACCCAAACAACAATACATTTATGGTTTTTAAAATCATTTACTTGATTTTTCTATTGTCTGCACAAGCATTATGTCAGTGCTGCATAAGCATTTAATATAATTATTTCATCACTAAAATTTTTAAAAAATAATAATAATAAAAATAATATTTAAAATTTCCATTTATAATTGAAAATATGTTTTTTATCACTATCAAAAAATATTACATACATTAAAAATCAATAAAGTGACATTTGTGTCTTTTTCTTTTACTTAAATATTATAAATATGAAAATAAAAGTTAAATGGAATAAAAAGGTCATATTTTATAATTTTGGATGATTATTGGAAAAATAGACTCCTAAAATGAAATAAATTCTGGTTTTTTAATAAACTTGAATCCTTATCACATTAGTTTTAACCCGAATTAACACATTTTAATTTCATTATGGTAACAATAATTAATTATGGTTACTATTCATGTAGAGCAAAATTAAAGGGACGTATTTACAAAATATGGACCTCATAATTAAAAATATTTAATCAATTTTTCAAGATTAAATTTATATAAGTGGAAAAAATTAATTTAATATAAAAACACAAAAACGCAGTGAAAAATAGTTTTTTTAGAAAAATGATTTTTTAAGTATAAAAATGTTTTTATAGTAAATTCAACTATAAAATTGATCCCAATAAACTTAATTTTATAATTAATAATATAATAAAACAAATATTTATTTGAATACATTTTTAAAAAAAATAATTCTTTAAATACGTGAAACAAAAATAATAGTTTTCAAAAAATAGTATTTTCACTATTCACTAAAAAGTCAATCTTTTCAGAAAAAATCCAAAAATTTCACCTTCAGCTAATTTTGATATTATAGTTTTAAAAATTATATTATTCTTATCAAATAAAAATTTGAAAATTTCCTGAAATTATGTTTAATATCTGATCACAAAAACCAATAAAAACCCTTTTTTGAAGAAAATGTTTTTTGAATAATAAAATGACTTTACTAGAAATTGAGCACTTATTTCCTAAGAATTTATCAATAATTTTTTTTATTATGAGATTTATATATATTTTATAAATATTTTACTTCTATCCATACCCACCAATTCAATGGTTACGTTATAATAATCATAAAATAGAAATATTTTATTGCTCGTTAAATTTTGGTGGTTCATGTTGTATATGCTATCGAACATAGTGTTCTTTTAAAGTCTTATGGAGTTAAATTATCCCCCCACAAATTAATAATTTTTTCACTCATAATTTTAAATTTTTCTTTGTAATCAATTTTTTGATATTTGAAAATCCCTTTGTTAAAATCACACATCGTAAAAAGAGTTAATAAAACTTTCTATTGAAAAGATGGAAATAGAAATGCAAAGGTCATATAGAATGACAATAACTAGGTTTAAACTAAGGGAGAAATTAGTGGGAAGTTAAATTATTATAATGGAGGAAAAATAAATGTTAACATAATCTTGTAGATCGATATAGAACATTGATCACAAGAAAGTGTATGATCATTAGAAAGTTGACAACCATAAAACCATAAATCATTGAGGTTTGAAAATATTCCATTGGTTTATCATAAATAATCATAATATAATTTTTTTTTCAATATCCTTTTCATATATTTTTGTAATTCCTTTTACATATAAACTAAGAACATAAATAAAAATACAAACATGATAAGTATAATTTCATCCTTTAATCAATTTCCACCATGATATCATCCTTCCTCCAAAAAATGGTTATTCAAGATGAATTTTTTAGGACTAAATCATTAAAATAAACTTCTAATAGATCACATAATCCACAAAATTATAATAAGATATTATTCATAACTAAAAACATTAAACAAAACCAAAATGGTTAGCATGAAATTTACAAACACCCATGTTAATAAATAATACATTTTACTCTAAAATTTCAATAATAACACCAAGGGATCAACTTAGATAATTCCATAAATAAATAACCCTACACCCCAAATTACCTCAATAACATAAACATTAAAAAAAAATTTAACCTCAAAGGTGATCTCATACCTTTTAAGCTTACATACCTAAAAATTTAATTGTATTTTTACCAAATAATATTTCATATTAAATTTCATGTTAAATGTAAAGTTTATATATATCTCAACCCAATGAGTCATCTCAAAAAATATCATTAATAACCAAGATAAAACACTAAATTTTATTATAATGTAGTGAACTTTACCAAAATATCAAGAAGAAAATTTAGATAATATCCTAAAATGGAATCTTTATCTAGAACATACATATCTCTAAAAATATCACCTTTTCAATAAATCACTTTACATCTATCAATATTATCTATATCCCACTATCCAATATATCATAATTAACTTAGAATCAAATCATATACTAACCCAAATGGTTATTTAAACCTCAATAGAGTGTTCTTCCTAAAACCTAGTAAAGTTTAAAATCACCTCCAAATACAATCACTTAAGACCACATAATGGGATTCTATTAATTTGAACATAAGATCAACCTTAAACTTATAAACCCATGATGGTATCCATAAATCTTAAGTTAACCCCAACATGAAAAAATAATTTCTTCTAAAAATTAAATCTATCTTTATTCCTTAAATAAAATCACAAACAATTGAATATATTACATAAATCTAAAAATGAAATAAACTTCACCTAACAACAATAACTTTTTCGTCATATCACTAATCAATTATAAAGTCATCAATACTATACTATTTACTTTATCAATTCCAATTATCTATTTATCTCAACTAAACATTATAACCTTTCCATTAAATCACTTTTCTAATTTATCTATACCTTTAATCATATTTTTTCAAATCCTTAATGAAAAACCATTGTGGAATAATCCTTAGATGTTTTATGATTATTATATCTATAATATTATTTATATAACACTTATAAAATATAATTTTAAAATCCTAACACAAAAACACTTAAATACTTTAACTTCAAGCATTGGAATTGCATATCCTTCCTTAGTCTATGAGTTAACCCTTGGATTAGTGCATTGTCTTAGATAATTCCCATATTCTCCACATATAATATATTTTACTATAAATGGTATCTTGGGATAAAATTAATTTCCCTCCATATAACTCTTAATTTTTCCCCTTGGTAATTAATTGCTCTATTCCTTTCTTTTCTACACATAAAACATAATCTCATCCCTGTAAGAAATTTCCCTAAGTTCTTCTTCCCATATATTCAATATGTCTAAAGATTAATCCTCTTACCTCTATGGTATTCCTAAAACTACATATTTCTCTTATTAGTTGGTTTAGGAAACTCACCCATGTTGATATTGGTAATCATATAACAAGATACCTAATTAGGAATAATCACAATGTTTCACCTTCTATCTTCCATTTCATTTGATTTCTCATGATTACAATCATTCCATTATCCATAAAATTCATAATTAACATGAATCATCATAATTACATCCATTTACTAAAACCAAAAAACATATTTTGAACAACTATAATCATAGTTTTAAAACACATAATCAGTAAAAAAAATATAGGAGGTCTAAATCATGGCACGTTTTTTTCAATCTATGACACATTAGGTTTAAACTAGTTCTTCCATGATCGTCGTCTATTTAAATCCTTCATTGTGGTTAAAAAATAAAATGTGAATTAACCTAAGTATATCCCATGGGAGTTTCAACCAAGTTGTGTATTAAGTGCACACTCATCATGCAGTAGAATAATGGTTGAGGTGTACTCAAATAACTCTTTCGTCAGTTATCACCATGATAGGCAGCTCTTCTAAAACCACATAAAATTTTAGTATCTAAACAAGGATGTTTTTCAATGAAAACCACATAATATCTATCTTACCAAAATAGTATCTTGTTATCCTACATTTTTATTTGTCCCTAGAGTTTACACCAAATTTCACTAATGCCATTCTTTAAAGAATGACTAAATCCTACTCTAATACCAACTATAAATACCCATTATTTTCATACATAAATATTATATATTATTAAATGAATATTAAAAAAATAACATGATGATTCACACTTTAACATTAAAGTTTTAGTGTCTTTGGAACCTTGGATACATGAGCAATTGTTTTATAAAATATATAGACTGTCTCCCATAAATTTTTTCATAACTAGAACCCTTCTTTGATAAATCATACATAAAACTGTTCTTCGTATATTGGGGAAAAAAAAATTTAATAAAGGGTGAGCTAAAATTATAAATAAGGGTAGACAAGGGAGATATATATGATCATTTGAATATAACATGAGCATAATGGGTATGATAAAATGAGCTTAACCTTCAAAAATCATACCCAATAATTCTTAGACCATAAACATGAGTCATGGAATAAATATTTTCAGTTTATAGGGAATGAATAATAAATGGATCAAAGAACATGTTCCATGTAAACATAACATTGGAAAATATCATGTAAGAAAATACTGGCATAATTATAGGCATAGAAATCTTATTTAAATTCTACCCACCAATATATTCATAACATGTTAGGCTTGGCCTGACTACCCATGTACCAGCTTTGGGCTTGGGATAACCTCTTGTGTACCCTCTTTTCGACATGGGATAACCTCCTATATAACATTTAATCTCATAACACGTTAATATTTACCCATTTCATTGGAAGTTTATATAATTTTGGTCCCACCCATCACATAATCATAAATCTATTCATATGTATGCCACAAGATCATAAAAAAATTCATCATAACATAACTTGTGGAAAATAAAATGGGTTTCATCGATATTTAATAACCATGAACCATCCATAGAAATAATAAAGTTGGAATCATTGGATCATATACATAGTAAATCCTAAGTAACATCAAAGGATGTTATCATATATGAAAAATTCCTTTAAAATATCATTGGAATATTTCTTGAGTAAAATACCCTTTTTAATACTAAATCACATATTAAAATATAAGAATTTATAAAATATTTTGGAAAAAAATATTCAATAATAAAATTGGAAATATTTAAATTAATATTCAAAGAATTAATCAGTCGTGGCGGTAGGAAATTCTATTCATTCCATCTACATTGAAACATATATTTATTTCACATTTTTTATAAAAACTCATAAGTACTTCATTCTGAAAACAAAAATAAGATTCCTTTTAAAACAATTTGTAAAAAATAAATCATGGGTAAATATTAATTTATGAAATCATATAATAATATAAAAACCTTTTCAATAACTTTTTTAGAAGACATGGACATGGAATAAAAAATATTTTTGACCGAAGAGAGAAAAAATGTTGTTTCTCCTTAAAAACATTCTTCCGGTCTCTTGAGTAATTAAATTGATGAAAATGAAATAAAAAATTTTATTCTAAATAAATAACCAGATGATAATAAAATTAAATTTATTTATCAATAATGTATCATATAATTTCATTCAATGGAAATTCAGTTATAAACAATCTTGATTAAAATGAGATTGAAACAGAAATCCCTTACCATTTTAGTAGCTTTCAAATAAAAACCTCACGAAAGAGATAAAATTATATGGATGTGTAAATCCCCATAATTTTCATGATAATAATCACAAAATATATTCATGGGTAAATATACCCCACATAAAATAAATAAGTTCTGAATATGGAATGTGTCACTCAAATATAAAAGTGAGGCGAGAATCACTTAAATCAAGTTCGACTTACTTATAATGTGATCTAACATCCTATATAATAATTTTAAATTTATTATAATTCTGTCAAAGATTCACCTACATACTTATAATATCATATATGATCCACTTATAATATTTTACACCCATTTATAAATAATCCCTTATTCAAATCATCATTCCCAAGTGCTAAGTGTTTCATTTTTCAAGAAAATTTCAGTCTAATAGTTCTATTTGTTGCACTTAGATCATGGTAACATAATATTAATAATTTTATTTATTATATAAATATCATATATATTCATTATATACAAATTTATAATCATTTTTGAAAGGTAGAGATAGAAAAATGAATTACACTATTCATAGAGATGGTAGGTTATGCACACACATGAACGTTATTTTCACTTTTCTATAGATTGAATGAAGTAAAGGTAAATAGTCATTAAATTTTATAGATTAATTATTATATAAAATATAATCATAAAATATATCCTTATTAACATCCATGTAAAGAATAAATAAAAAACAAAGTACATCACTTTGTGGGGGTGGTAGTCTATACGTACGCATGATCAGCATTGTCTTTTTCCAACTGATGGGAAGGTTAGAAATTAGATATGATATAATAATTATATAAGAAGAATTATATTATAAATATCATATATAAACATTAAATCCATCATTATAACTATCTATAAAATATGGTTATGGAAAATGTAATGTATCGTGTGGTGGTGGTAGTCCACATGTACATACGAGTGATACCTTCACTTCCCATTATATATAATATATTGTGGATATTGGTGGTTAAATAATAATAATAAAATTTTATTATATTTATCATATTGAATTTATAATTCCATGATAAATACAATTTATTTATAGGAGGTATAAGCAGAAATAAATTGAAATAAGTCGAGTAAGGTGGCTACCTCTTCTTCAGTATGCTACCATTAGATCCCTCATTATGGACCCTTAGAATGGTCCTTTAAGAATATAAGTAACTATAATTCACATATAAAAGAGTTTAGAATAGAATAAGGTAGGGTTTGGTTAATATTGACATCTCAAAGTGGTGTAAATAAAATATAGAATGGGTTTCCTTTTTTAAGGGAGATAAAGGACACAATTGGAATTACTGGTATTAAATTAATATAAGTTTATTTTCCTGGGAAAATGATCCAAATTGATATAATTCAATTATTATGTGAGGATGTGTCGAAATAATCTCATTAAATAAAATTTTGAAAATTTTTTAATATGTTTTTACCCTTATCACATAGTTTTAACTCCTCTTAAGATTTTTAACAAATACCCCAATATCAATTTTTTTACTCTTTAGGGTTATGAAAGTTACTATAAAAGGAAAAGTGACCCATAAATAAACCGTTTTTGATATTTTAAACTATATATCATTAACTTTGTTGAAGGTATTATTTTCATGAATTTTAAATCATTTAATAATATATTGTTTTTTATAAAATATCAATAATGTCATTTTTGGAAGTACAGGAAATATTATAATATAATATGTGTCTAACTCATTTAAAATAGTTCCAAAATGACATTTATAAGAATAAAAGTAAGATAAGATCTTAATATAATCGTCAAATCAAATTTTTATAGTTTTATATATTATTTTAAATCTTATCTTTTGGTTTATCCTCTTGGTTAACCAATTTTAATCATAATCCTAATAATGAATTTTTTAATATTAAAGGGTAATAATTTTACATATATGTTAACAATTATCTCATAAGTGAAAATGTGTGAAATTTTAGACCATTTTTCATCACAATTTCCCTATTTTAGTTTTTTTTATGATTTTTAAATAATTTAATAAAATAAATTTAACTAAAAATTCTATTAATTTCAATTTAAGAAATATTCACACAGTTTGACTTTGAAATCAATATTATAAAATTTATGTCACGAACCAGCCCAACGAGACCCAAACCATTACTACCCCAATCCCACTTCTAATAGACTACGGGCTGGTAACCAGCACTGAGTAGGCATATCACACACATGGGAGGAATTAGATTAATGTACTTGAACACACATACACATCTACATCCCATTATAATGGTGAAATGTAAAACAAATCAAACCAATGAATGCATACATCTATAATCCCATAATCAGAGTATGACAATAAAGTATTGAAAGTGATAAAGGGGGGAAATACAAGCCCAACCAAAAACTCTAGAGATTTTGGGCAACTCAGATGGTGGGGGATACTATCAAATGCAACCACCTATGAAACACATCAGTATTTCTAGCTCAAGGTATGTTCCACCATCACCCTATCCTTCCAAGACACCATCAAATGAGTTGTCTTCTTCATAATACATGACACATGGGGGAAGAACCTATGCAAAGGTGCGTATAAAAATACCTAGTATGAAATCCTGAAAATCAATAAACATAAAGCATCAAGATTAGTAATATTATAAAATATGATATAGAAATCAAAGGAAAAGTAAACACCTAGATATACTTGGTAAGGACACCGCGCCTCCAGGTAGTCTCAACCAAACATCCAGCCACAGGATTCTACTCAAAGCTACTAGGATATGATCATTCTAGGAGATCCCACTCCATGAGCCATGCTATCATTATAGAAACTGATCCAAGAGTTCATAATCATTGGTCCCTTCCCAAGAAAGCTCATTGGTTTCTGAATAACTCAATACTTGGATAGGGGATCACACTCAGGACCATTGGAGGACACCACAAACCCAAATATGGATCAACCCTCAATGTAGGGGATCACATTCCAATGATATCGTGAACCCTAATGAAATAGCCTACTATATGAAGGATCATTTTCTAAGCATAGAGGTCACACTAATACCACAAACCCCACCTAGGGTATAAGAAAGAATTATATAGGATCACACTTCAATCTCATGGAGGGACGCCACAAACTCTATCTAAGACTCATCCTCTAGAGGGGATCACAATCCAGAGATTTGGAAATAATGTTGCATAGTACCCTTGAGGGTATGGACCACTGGAACACACTCAATCAATAGTGTTCCAATACTAAAGAATAAAAGGGCTCCAAACACCCATAAAGGGGGTATACAGTGTGTGCCATAAGTACACGACATGTCTAGACAACCCCCGGTTTTTCTATGTGGGGATTCCTCACATGTAATGTAAATCAACATATTCATGGAATGTAATTATACATGGATTTAAGAGGTTTATTGGAACCCTTCCAGTTTTGTCTTTCTATGACCATGTACTATTATTCATTCTCATGTTCCAACCCATGTAAACTTGGTCGTGCCCGTGTACACCTAGGTGTGTCCATCTACCTCAGCCTACCTATTTCCATGTACCCTCTAAGGTAAATATCAAACTAATAGCATGGTTTACATGAAGTTTGATATATGTCACATGACATGTGATATTTTTTCTCCATGAAAACCCCAGTGTCATAAAGAGGGTCCCACATAGTGTGTATCTTCGGATTACATCTTGTGTAACTCAATATTTTCTAGAATCCATTATTTATTTTCTATGTCACCATCCAAAATGTTTATTCCATTATTACAGCTAGTAATCATAGATCTAAGTCCATTCGTCCCCTTCTGTCACTAGTCGTTAGAATATGGGTTCTGATCTTTTCAGAAATCACCTCTATCGAGCCATCTATCACTACCATGCATCAAAAATGGGATTAATGGGAATCCTTAGTCTGATCTAGTACACCTCCAATAATACTCCATTATCTCACCTTGATCACACCCTCTTTCACTAACCACACCTATGGTGTCAGTCTATTGGGCTGAAGAAAGGTCACACAATGATTGAATACCTGGTATTTCTTTGAACCAAAAACCAAAGTAATTTCTCACGATGAATAGGAAAAGAAACAGGGGATAAATTCATGAACAATAAAATGTGAGGAATGAACCTTAGGTTTTTTTCATTTTTTCCCTCGAATCATTGTTGAATAATTAGATGAATGAAGAGTGAAACAATCAATGAACAATAAATCAACCATAATAAAAATCAACTATTGATGTGTGAATCAATTCTTGTTTGTGGAATTTATATGTGTTTGATCAGGATAAAGAAAATGATTTAAATCACACAAATTAATAATCCTACTGAGAGTTTGGATCAATCACTAAGGAATAATGTTCTTATGTTGTTATTGTTGGTGAGTTATACAATCTCTGGTAGTGCAATAATCCTCGATCTGATCCTGATCTAATGTCCTCTACCAATAATTCTCCAATTTATCCTCTTTAATGGATCCTCTAAATATCTAGGTTATGTGACTAACCCTAGGGATTGATGAATATCTATGTATATATAGAGTAAATATGTTGTTGAGTCAGTCTAATAAAATAAATTTATTTATTTATTTATTTTATTAATTTCACGTATGACCGAAATTTACCAAAACACCTAGTTTTGAAAAATATTATGTCATTCCTAGGGTAAATCCCATGCTCTAAACTAAGAAGAGGCCTTAGATTTCTGACCTGAGCCCCTATTTATATTTATTCCACTTTTTCTAGAAAATTGTGTGCATGTGATATTAATATTTTTAATATTTTTCAAATATCAATTATAATTCCACTAAACCTCAAAATATCATTCCATATTAGTACATGGATCCAAAAATAGTCCATATAACATTCTAAATTAATACATGTAAAAATTCAGATTTGTTAAATTATCCCCACCTTAGGGACTCTCATCACAAAAAGCAAAAAACCTACTCAAAAAGAGGAGAGTATTGATCTTATATCTAGTTATTTTTCTCCCAAGTTCTCTCCTAAACACTCTCATACTACCACTAGACATGAACTAGGGGAATAAATCACACATGAAGGATAATCTCCCATTGATCCTCAATCTCCACTAGATAATCAGTAGAGGTATCCCCATCCTTGATGTCCGGATCTCCCTCGTTGATAACATGTGACATGTTGTGCACATACCTCCTCGGTTGTGACGAGTGGAAGACATCATGTACTTGATCTAACTATGATGGTATATCTAAGTGTTACACCACATTTCCAACTCTATATAGTATCTAGAAAGTGCCTATTAATCTCAGAGATATATTTTCATTCTGACCAAATATCTATAATTCATGTTGATGTGATACCCTCTGAAACACATGGTATCCCTCCTTGAACATTAAAAGCCTCTATCATCAGTCCACATAGAACTTATAATATATATGTTCAATCCTCATATACTATTCTATGATTTTCACCTTCTTTGTAGTATCTCACACTAACACTGGGTCTCTGAGTGCCGACTCTCCAGGATCTATCCACCAAAGTGGTGACCTACAGGGTCACCCATATAAGGCCTATAATAGTGCCATACCAATAGTGGAATGGAATCTATTATTGTATGAAAACTCCACTAAGGGTATTTTATCCTCCTAAAAAGGCCCAAATTCCAACCTTCAAACCCAAATCATGTCCTCTAATACTTGAATGTTTTGTTTAGTCTGGTCTTCAGTCTGGGGGTTAAACACTGTGGTCAAATGAAACTAAGTCCCAACAACCTCCTGTAATCCTCTCCATAATCACTCCGTGAAGTGAGAATCATAGTCTAAAATGATCTTTGAGGGAACTCTATGGAGCCATAATATCACCTACGTGTAAAAGTGTCTCATGCTCTATACATAACTTTATTCTCAAATAGTTAGGAAGTGGGCCAACTTGGCGAGTCAATCTATGATCACCTTGATGGAATTGTGTCTCTTGGATGTATGTGTTAAACCCATCACTAGGTTCATGTATATTTCATCCCACTCCCACTATAGAACCTCAATGGGTTGATCTAAACCTCCTGGAACCTATTTTTCAACCTTCACTTATTGAAAATGAGACATTGAGAGACAAAATCAACAATAAAACTCTTCATGATTGGCCACCAAAACTAATGTCGGAGGTCCTGGTAAATATTTTCCACACCTTGATGCATTTAGAAGGGGATTTATGAAATTACATCATCACATCCTCCCACAATGACACTAGTACAATCATTCATCCTCTGGAAATGATAACGTTCTATCCACCTTCATAAAATTCCTCAGGAGCATTTCCATTGTACTTTTGAGTACATAAGGTCTCACAGTTAGTATCTCCATGTTGAGCTTCCCTAACATGCTATAGAAGTGTTGGGGTAACAACCATCAATTGAATATATGAAGCACCATAATTTTCCACTAAGGACAACTATAATAAAGATAAATATTCTAACAACATTTTTATTAACTGAGAAAAGTATCTCCCACTGAGGGTTTCTTCCACCACGTTCCCCTTCCCATGATTATAGAAAATATTGAATTCATACTTCTAGAGGAACACTATCCATCACCTCTATATCGAGTTAAGATATTTCTAAAATAATATATACTTGGGACACTTTTGGTTAGAGTAGATGATAAACCGCTCACCCAGCAGTTAGTGTCACCACATTTTCATGGAAAATAATACCACCGCTAGATCAAGATCATGGGTCACGTAGTTCTGTTCATGTATTCTCAAATTATTTGACCCATAGACAATCACTTCCTACCTCTATATCAAAACACAACCAATTCTAGTCCCTGAGTCATCACAGAACACCACATATTGAACACCCTCCTATAGAAATCTCAATATGGGGTTGATCAT
This sequence comes from Viscum album, assembly GCA_963277665.1. Classification (NCBI taxonomy): domain Eukaryota; kingdom Viridiplantae; phylum Streptophyta; class Magnoliopsida; order Santalales; family Viscaceae; genus Viscum; species Viscum album. Next base: position 1,069,602,424 of record OY728127.1, on the reverse strand, counting down.
CAATCTTTACCTAAACTCCCTAAAAAACTATTGGCACCACTCCATCCACATGGAAGGCTTCCCATTTTGGGATAAATATGTCAAGGGTGATGCCAGTCTGGATAAATTGATTACAAACCTCTGATAGTACCCTACCAACCCAAGGAAACTATGAACCTTAGTAACAATATTTGGTGGAACCCAAGCTAGAATTTCCTCAACCTTCACCAGGTCTACAGTCACTTATACCTCTAAGATGATGTGTCCTAGGAATTAGACCTCTCAAATCCAAATATGACACTTTAATAGATTCCCATAAATATGGTTCTCTCAGAGTGTGTCTAGGACCACCTCTAGTGTCTCGTGTGGTCCTCCTTGGACACCAAGTACACTAGGATTTCATCGATTAAGACCACCAAAAAATGGTCTAATAAATGATTAATTATAAAGTTCATGAGTCCTATGAAGATTTCTAGTGTGTTCTTCATGTCAAAATGAATCACCAAATACTCATAGTGGACATAGAGACATCTGAATATTGTATTTTTTATATCCTCATCTGATCCTCACAACTGGTGATAGCCCGATCTGATTTTAATCTTTGAGATCCATCTCCCCTATCTCATAAAATCATATAAGTCATTGATTCTTGATATTGGGTACTTATTCTTCACGATCACATGGTTCAAGAGTCGTTAATCTACACATAACCTCAAGAACACATCCGCCTTCATAGAAAACAACATTGGGGCTAACCAAGGGAAACACTGGGTCTCATGAATCCCTTCCCCTATAAGCCCTATAACTGCACCCTCGGCTCACGAAGCTCTACGGGATCCATCATATATACTGGTGAAAATATCAGGGCCATCTTGAGGTGTAAGTTAATAAATAATTCTAGATATCAGCGGGGAGGTAATCATGGCACATCCTTAGGAAAGACTTCCTTATACTATGCCACCACAATAGGAAATTGGTATCCCATAGCATCCACAGCTCCAAGAGTCATGAAATCCAACTGGTGAGTAATCAGTTTCACTCTCCTATAACTAATATATTCTTACTTTTCCAAGGTTTAATTTTCACCCATAAATGAAAACCTCATCCCATCACTTCAGATACATCACATCCTCCACCTAAAACTATCAATTTGGTCGTGAATTGTGGATATCCATTCCATGACTAATATGACATCATAAGGCCTCAACAATGTTAAAAATAGACCACATAAAACTTTATCACCCCCATGGATTAAATTTCACTATCGGTAGAAGTGTTAAATCACTGACTCACATAATGTTAGATTCTCCAAGTGCAAGGTTCAATCTAAATGATCAACTGAAATATAAAAAGTCCTGAACCTGATAAGTAGTAGGAAATAAATGGATTGTATCTATGTCTATCAGTACTATAGCTAAGGTATAAAAGACGTATATCATACCTCATATCATCCCTATAGACTCAGGGTCATAGACCTCTATATCCAATAGAATTCCCCATCCCTGGACACTAGTTCCCTGAGCCTAGCATAGATTTCCTAGGGGTGTTTGTGGAAATAATTCAAAATTATGACCACTTCATACTTCTCTACCTACCCCTTACTTCTTCCACCCTATGGAGCTCACTGATCATGCCTCTACCTATCCCTTAGTAGTCCTTAATCTATATCCTGATCATTTATATGATGGGAAATACAATCCCATGCAAGTTATCCCCAACCATCATAGGAGAAGCACCACCTCTCCCTCGACTAATTCGATCCATCTTGAGAGACCTTAAACATTGATCCTTTATCTTGAGATCATCTCCTGGGGTATCTAATATACCAAGATACATAAAAATTTCATTGGATACCTACTTCTAAGTTCTCATCTCCTAGGTTCCCACTACCATCACCCATTGACGGTGCCTTCTCTTCTAGGAATCTCTCCACCAATATGTCTTGTTCCATCACTATAGCATGAGTGGGAATGAAAAGATATATCACTTAATACCTGATATCTCAGTGTAATCCCTACTCTTATTTCCATAATCTAAATAAAAGGTCGCATTCCATATCCAAGGAGTAACACAAGAGATCAGTAAACCTTAATGAATACTTCAATATGTTCATACTGGCCTACTATAGATACAGAAGTTCATGGATGCACACTGATCAAAAATTGGCTGGATAAAACTCCACCCTAAAGAGATACTCAAAGTATTACTAGGATAGAGTTGTATTGTCATGTGACTGGGTCACCAGACTCCACCAACACCTAGAAGAGCCCTGAAGAAGACTCATCATGATGACTTCCATCTGAATGGCAGGCATCCTTGTAAGGTAGATAACATGAGTGATTGCCTCTATCCTATTCTCAGCCACCTCGGATCTGGATCACCTGGAAACCAGGGTGGTCACTACCTCTAGAACTCATTTACCAAAATCCACCAATGTGAATAGTTATCTAGAACTATCAACACTAACTATTTCTCAAGAGGTGGTGGTGTGGAAGGTAAAACACCTAGAGGTGCTATCTTTATTATAGGTCCATGTACTGAAGCCTCATCACTTAGTGGATAATTTTCATGATCACACAATAGAATCCTTCCTGTCTGCCTTTAAAGAGTCATTCTAAAATAAAAAATATATACCACAATAAAAGAGTATATCTGGGGAGTTGACTCAAGAAGGAAACAAAAACAACAACCCATTCCTATATGATGCATGTACCAATGTATTCCCTACAACCAATGCCTACATGTACCAAGTAAAAAGGTAGGGTATTTGAGTTTTGGTGTATGGATATGTTGGTTGTTTCACCTAAACTGGAGTCACTGGCCTAAAATCCAAACTTTAAACACTTAATATTATTTCCACAAAACTCAAAACGATCTTACAGACTCATGTCCTAAGTTAGAACTGACTCCTTAGATACCACTCTATCATGACCCGAACTAACGGGGCCTGAACCGAGACTACCCAAATCCCACATCCAATAGGCCAATGGTTGGAGACAAGTGTTGAGTAGGCATATCACACAAATTTGAGGAATTATCATAATATTCAAGTACAAACACATGCATATACAAGCCCTTATAATGGTGAAATGTAAAATAACTCAAACCAATACAAGAATAAATCTATAATACCATAATCAGAGTATGAAAATAAAGTGTTCAAAGTGATAAAGGGGCCAAATACAATCCCAAGAAAAAAAAATTAAGAGTCAAACCTTTTTAGATATAGGGGAATACTATCAAATGCAACCACTTTGCAAAACCTCATTCTGTCTAGCTCATGATTTTCTCCATCATCTTCCTATCCTCCTTGGACATAGTCAAATGGTTCATCATCTACATAAGACATGACATGTGCAGTCAGAGCCCGTGTAGGGGTGAGTATAACAATACCCAATAGGACACCCCAAAAATTTTTAAATATGAAGCATCAAGAGTATTAAGATCATAAAAATGATACAATAATCAAAGTAATCGAAAACACCCAGATATACTCAGGAATGATATCGTACCTCTATTTGGTCTAAAATAAACAACCAACAACATGATTCTGCTTGAATCTTGTAGACATGCTCATTTTAGGAGAACCCACTCCAAAATCCATACTATCATTGAATAAACTCATCCAATAGGTCATTAACATTAATCCTTTATTAATAAAACTCACTAGACTATGAATACCTTGATACTCAGATAGTGGGTAACACCCAAGACCACTGGGGGACACCAAAAAAATCTAGATCAACCCGCTATTGATGGGATCGTATGCCAATGATACCATGAACCCTATAATGAAGAAAATTTCTAGATGGAGGATAAATTCCCCACACATGGAGGTTACATTGATTCCATAAACCCCACCTAGGGTATAAAAAGGAGTGATAGAGGATCAAACTCTGGTCTAACAAAGGGACACCATAAACTCTATCTGAGACTCATCCTCCATAGGGGATCACAATCTATAGATGTAGACACAATGCCACATTTATTCCTCAAGGGGGTGGACTAAGGGAACACACTAAACTAATACTAGTCAAGTACTAAGGAATAGAAGGTCTCCAAACACCCTCAAAGAGGTTACATGATTTGTACTGTAAGTACACTGCATGTCTAGACAACCCTTGGTCTGTTGTGTGGTGTATCCTCACATGGAATGTAAATCTACAAATAAATGGTGTGTAATTAAGTATACATAGTATGTCGAGGTCTTCCATCACCCTGCATGTGTTGTTTGTCTATTCTCATGTACTGATATCTGTGAGCCTATAACAATATGTGTCCACATGGTTTTTCCTGTGTACACCGAGTCATGTTCGTGTACCCTAACCTGCCAATTCCCATGTAACCTTTGAGGTACATGCCAGTCCCCCAACATGTTTTACACAGTGTGGTATATTTTTGACATGGAATGTGATATTTTTCTCTCCATTAAGACCCTAATTCTACACATAGGGTCCCACACAGTGTGTATCATTGGATTACATGTTTTGTAACCTGATAATTTCTAGAACCCATGGGTTATTCTCTGCAACTTCATTCAAATTTTTTACCACCATGATTCTATCTAAGAGTCACATATCTGAGTCCAAACACCCTGTATTATCACTAATTTCCAATACCTTGGTTTATATTGGCTTGGATATCACCTATGTCAATCCATTATTCACATTTTTTTATCAAAACTAGAAATAATAGGAAACCTCGATCCGATATGGTCTCCCTTCGATCGTCCTCCATCATCGCACCTTAATCGCACCCTCGATTGTGAACTGCACATGTGGTATCAATCTGTTTCATCGATGAATGATCGTGCAATGATCAAATATAGGATATTTCATCGAACCATAAGATAAAGGAATTTTTCATGATCAACATGCAAAGAAATGGTGTAGAAATTCATAAACCATAAAATGTGAGTATTTAACCACTTCCTTCCTTGATTCATGGTCAAATAGTTAGATGAATGAAGAGGGAAATAATACATGAACAACAAATTAACCATAAATAAAATAAACCATTGATGTGTGATTCAATTCTTGTATGTGGAATTGATTTCTGTTTGACCGGGATAATGAATGGGATGGAAATCGCACAAATCAAACATCCTACCAGGAGTTTGGATTGATCACTAAGGAAGAATATCCTTTCATTTCCATTGTTGGTGAGATCTATGAACTCTTATGGTGCAATGATCCTCGATCTAATCTTGATCTGATATCTTCTTCCAATGGCCCTCTAACAATTCCTCTCCAAATGCTCCTCTTAATCTCTAGGTTATGCATCTATCCCTAGGTATTGAAGAATAGATATGTATTTATCGAGGAAATGGGTAACTACATCAATCTAATAAAATAAATTTAATTTTTTAATTTTTTAATTTTTTCCATGACCTCACTTTTTGAAACACCAGATGTTGATGAATATTGTGATGTTCCTAGGGTAATGTCTATGATCTGAACTCAATGACAACCTCATATTTCTGATTTGAGCCTCCATTAAGATTTATTCCACTTTTTAATTTGATTTGAGACTCCATTAAGATTTATTGTACTTTTTTAGGAAAATTTTGTGTGTGTGTGTGTGTGATACTAATATTTTTAATATTTTTCAAATTCAAATGCTGTCTCACTGGGTCTCAAAATCTCATACCATCTTAGCGCTTGGCTCCAAAAATAATCCATATAATATTCTAAAATAATACATGACAAAATATGATTCTTTAAAATTTAATTCAAATAAAATCTTTAAAATAATCTCTAATTTTTTTTATTTATCTTTGAAATTCTTGGGACACTTTTACTCGGCCAAAAAATATCACTTTTTGAGTTTTTAAAATCATTTTATTGATTTTTCTACTCCTTCAATAAGCAATATGTTAGCGTTTCATAAGCATTTAATTTAATTATTTCATTAATATAATTTAAAAACATTACCATCAAAAAAAATTATATTTAAAATAAAAAATTATAACCATACATATGTTGTTTTTATCCCCATCAAAAAATATTATAGACATTAAAATAAAGAAAATAACATTTTTTAATCTTTTACTTAAATGTTTTGAAGGTAAAAATCAAAGTTATACTGAAAAAAGATCATATTTTTTAATAATAAATGATTATGGATTAAATAATCATACAATGAAATAAAATAAAATGTTTTAATGAATTTGAAGCCTTATTACATTATTTTAAACATTAATTAACACGTTTTACCTTTACCATGGTAAAAAAATGTATACTATAGTTACTATTCATATTGACCTAAAATAAAAGGGACATATTTACCAAATTTGAACCTAATGATTCCAAATATGAAATATTGTTTTAAATATTAAATTTCTATAAGTGGAAAAAATTAATTTAATATAAAAACGAAAAATGCAAGGAAAACTATTTTTTTTAGAAGAATCCTATTTAAGTATAAAAATGTTTTTATACCAAATTTAACAATAAAATTAATTCTAATGAACTTAACTATATTATTAATAATTCAATGGAACTGATTTTACTTTGAAACTATTTTAAAAAAACACTAGAGCATCATAAATGATTCAAATAAAAATATATTTTTCAATAAAATTTAGTATTTTTCAATATTCACTATAAAATCAATCGTTTTAGAAAATTTTAAAAATTTCACCTTATGCTAATTTTTATAGTATTATTTCCACAGTGATATTATTTTTATTGAATAAAATTTATAAAATTTCTAATAATTAATTATAATATTCACTCATGAAAATCAATAAAACCACATTTTAAAAAAACTTATTTTGAAGAATAAAACGACTTTACTAAAAATTAAGTATTTATTTCCTAATATTTTGTTAATAAATTTTTATTAATTATGATAATTATATATATATATATATTATAATTTGGTTACTTCTATCCATACCACCAATTCAGTGACAAATGTTATAACGGTCATAAAATAATAATATTTTTATAGTTCATTAAAGTCTGGTATTGTGTATTGTATACGCTATCAAACATAGTGTTATTTTAAAATCTTGAGGTGTTTCATAGAATAAACGGGCTATTGTAGCAACATAGACTATCCTATTGGGCAGTCAGTAGCCCTACTTCCCAATAGGTCTCACCGGCTGATCAGTGGGGTGTGTTGTACTTGGTTTAAGTGAGGGTTATTTGGTCTCTTTGGATAACAAATCCCCTTGGGATTATTAGTCTTGGCCCAAATTTTTGAGACACATTCCACTGAACTCTCCAAGATTCCACCGTCTAAGAGTATCATTTGATCTAGAGTGGATCTTGATGTGATGCAATGGTGAATCTGAGATATATCCTTTGATCTTCTTCAATATTAAACTCATTTTCCTCTTATATTAGTAGATTGTGTTTTTGTCCATCATGGATGATCATCTTAGTATTTTTAATACATTGTGATTCTTTGATATAACAATTCTCTTTGTATCTTATTGCCCTCAATAATTTTTCTTCCCAATTGATCATTGGATTGTCTCCAAATTATATCACCCTAGGATTTTATGGTGTTAATATTTTTAAATAAATTCAATTTATTCAATAGATTACATTGCATGAAACCCCAATATTAAATTAACCATAATATACTATTAAATATTATTATTTAAATAGGAGCAATGGGCACAAGAGCCTCAATCCAGTTGGTGAGGACTTGCTAGGTTCATCCAAGAGACTCAAGATCAAATCTGGGTGGAGGATTATTTCTGGGGTACTGTAGCAGTACTGTAACAGGCACTGTTCGGTACTGTAGTAGCTGGAACTATTCATCCATCTGGGCTTTTGGGCCACTGGTTTGGTCCTCAGGTCCTGCAAGGCTTTTGGGCCACCCAAGGCCTTCGGGTGAGTTGATTTTCAAGGCCTTCGGGCCACCTTAAGGCCTCTGGGCCACCCCAAGGCCTTCGGGCCACATGAATGCAGGTCCCAAACACACTACAAAGATGGAGCATCCCCAGAAGAGGATTCAGAGCAGGTGCACTCACCAGAGTAGAGCCAAATGAATTTTCAGAATGAGAGGGTATGGATATGCCATCTGTACCAGCCTGTGCATGCATGGTAAGCCTTACCAGATGGTCATGAAAAGGTGGAGAGCTATTATCTGTATACAGATTCTGGGGAGGGGTAGTTCCTTGTAGATAGTCTGGTTGAATTATCTAAGACCTCCGGGTCATGTAATCTCCTAAGCCTACATGCCATGTAATTTCTGAGCCTATGGGTCTTGTAAGGGTTCCCCCTCATCCCTTGAAAGGGGGGTTATCAAAAAATCAATAAAAATGAAGGCATTTGGGCCATTCAGGCAAATAGGAGCATTGGAATAGTAATGTGACCTTTAGGAATAGTAATAAGGCCATTAGAATAAAAAAACTCACCTATAAAAGTATAAATAAAATTTAGATATATCATAAATGAAAATATGATATCTTTACATCATGTAATAAGTAAATAATTTTTTTAAAATTGATAAATTAAGTGTTGTCCGGCCACAATCCATATTTTTATTTTCAAATGACACTTTTAAAGGGTAAGTGTGAACCAGAACAACTCCAAACGACACAAATTCAACCACTGCAAGTTCCACCCACTATAAAATCAAATTCAAAGGACTGCCATAAAATTCCAAAACTCAAAATAAAATCTGATCAAACACCACCATACTCGGACCACGAGTCATCCCGCATCCCTCTTTCACCATCGGTCACACACTGCCAACCACCGCCATCATCAACGCCAGAACTGAACACATCCACACCGTCAAGAAACTAGATGTCAACATCGTCTTTATCCTGAAGAAACCCGCTCAAACTCACATCCCAAAGAGCTTTGAACTCCTCTACGCAACTCCACCTTGGAGAGAGAAGTTGAATTATGGATCCAGAGTAGAGAAAGGAATGGGTGATTGTAGGCCGAAACCACAGTAAGAAACCCTGGAACCGTCAACGTAGAAGTAATCCAACACCATCACACCACCATTGTCGACAACCATTAGACTTCAAACAAGAGCCACACGAGAAGCACACCCTATTATGACATTCGCATATTCCCAAACCATTGTACGCTGGTGTCATCTGAGACACCACCGGAACCCACCCCACTGTAGAAAAAAATCCATAACTAGCGAGCCGCCCGAGAAACACGCACCGAAGCCTTCATGCTGACGACCAATACCTACAGCGAACAACCAGAAGCAAAACAGACCCAACCCATCGCAAAACAAAAAATACATCCAAAAAGATTGAAAGCCGCATCAGAGCATAGAACCAAATATAGAATAGAACAAGGGATTAAACCTTAGTAAAAACAGGAATAAACAGAGATTGAATAGTAAAGGGGATCAGAACCCTAAAAGGAGAAGTAGATTCTTGGATATCCACGACTGCCAGACTACGAAGCCCAAAAAATCTTTGAATCGGATTCTCCCAGTCTGACCTGGAAGGGAGAAGCTGACCAGGAGTTCAGAGCATATAATAGGTAGCCGAGGAAGAGCCAAAGTGTCATCAACCACTCACCATCTAAGAATCAAGCACGAAGCCACAAACGCCGAACGAGATCGATCCACCCAAGAGAACGAGTTCGAGGAGGAACTGAAGACAAAAATTATGCAAAAGAAAAATAATGGAAGGATAGAGAAGTAGGTACAGAGTGGAAGCGCTCCATCGTGATGAAGAAACCCTATGGTAGAAGGAAAATGCTCAGGAGAGTCAACCGGTTGAGAACGAATCCATATAAATTAAGTGTTGGTATTTTTATAAAACGTAAATATTTATTTAAAATTTTATAATTAATGTATTGATTCGAAATAAAATATATTTTCATAAAATATATTCAAGAATTAATATTTTGATGTATTGTAATTATAAATTAATTTTATGAGACCATAATTAATTTTTCAAAGTGTCATAAAATCAGTTATAATATTAAAACTGACATTTTTTTAATAAATGAGGATTTTAATTAAAAATTAAATTTCCCATATTTAGAAAATTATTTTCATAAAATGGAGTCCATTTTTTAAATCTAAACATCTATAAATTTTTAGGGTGAATTTTGGGTATTTTTCAAAAATAGTTGAATCTTTAGTGACTATTGAAATATGATAATTTATGGTATTAGATAAATACATGAATATATGAGTTATTTATGTTTTATGAATGATGTAAGAACCATTATATCGAACTCACATGCTCTATTTTCTATACTTATTCATAATAATAATCACTATTGATAGTATTGATTCAAATTAATAAACGAATGATTGAAATAATTAAAAAATATTCGTATTCCCCCTATAAATACCACCCCCTCACCACACCTTATACTCACACATCCAAATCCATGTATATTTCCTAAATTCTTCCCAATACTCTTCCCCATGTCCAATACCTTTTTTTCTTACCAAAATACCTAATCCAATTTTATTAAGGAGGTTCCTAAGGAGACAAAATTCAAGAGGTAAAATCATCCTTCATTCTCTTTTAATTTATTTTGTAATCTTATTCTATCCTCAACTCCCCTATCCAAAGTGATATGATAAATCCAATATCATAAATATAATGTAATTTTATTTATTTAATGTAATATATACCATCCAATATATTTTCTTCTCTTTTTTTTCTAAAATTTAAATCATCATTCATGATGTGGCAATTCACTACCTTCGTGGATGATGTTTTTTTATTTTCATTTACCACCTTTAAGGCTGGTCATAAAAACATTATTTTGATTAAACCATATTTTAATATAAATATTTTAACTTTTATCATATTATGGAACCAATTTATATACATGATATTAAGTAAAACAAAACTAGTTTTTGATGGTCATAAAAACTACCAAAAATAAAAACAAACATTTATCATTAATGTTTTATCTAATGAATCATACCCATATCAGGAAAAAATGATACATGGGATCATTTAAAATTATAGAATCATATTAATACCATTTAATTCCATTTCTATATTTTTTATTCCATTTTACAAGAACTCTCATAATTATACTCAATGGAACCGACCATAAAACCATGAAATACACACTCCTGGAACAAATAAATTAAACACTATAACTAATTGAAATGGCCATAAATGAACTTAATAAAATTTTAATTAATTAAATATATGTTTAATAGGTTATTAATTAAGTAATTAATTAATCTAATTTTATTATCCAGGACATTAAGTACATGTAAAAACCGCTTTCAGACATAAGGTAAGGTTTTCTTGTCTCAGTTTTTAATTATATGTGATATATGTCTTATTCACCACTAATTTTTTTTAAAGTGTATGTATACTCAAATTTGATATATAATATCATGAATTATATTATTTTAATGGTCTTAAGTGTTTCATTTGATATTTATTATGTTCATGGGGTATACGATTCGACTGATTACAAAGTAATAAGGGTTTTCTCATCTCATTATTACTTCCGTGAGAGATAATCCTTATACAACCCTTAATTCTTGTGTGTGATGTATATACTGACCTATGATATATCATATAATAAATTTAATTATATTCATGGTATTCAATGTTCCATTTGATAAGTATTAATTTTATGGGGCATACGATTTGATTGATTACAAAGTGGTAATGGATTTCTTAACTCAATTTGCATTCATTGGGTTAAACTTCTATTTTCATTGATTATGGAATTATACAGTTATGTGTAAAATTAATTTTTTTATATTATGTATTATTTGAATTTTTTTAAGTTGATTTATAGTTAATACACATAATATATTCATTTTATTAATGATATGATCCTTCTTGGGGACATCATCTCAATTTTCTTTCATTAAGGCATATTTTTGATGTTATGCATCTATTTTCTTTTCTATAGTGTATATATTGTCCCTTTCATTTATTATCACTATTAATTTAATATTTCATTAAATATACATATTTATTTTCTCATGGATATTATTATTTCCTATTTTGTATCCCAATTTTTTATACATTGTTTACTTTGAAATTTATTTGATTAACTAGGGAAATAATGTTAATTTTTTATCTTTTACTAAATATGGATATTTGTTGATAAGGTATATTAATTCATGAATTAAATACATCGTTTTTATATATGATGGATTCTTTGGAAATTCATAAATGGATGGTTCCTGGTTATAGATATCTTCTTGATGTATCAGTGGTCTCGTAAGATGAAAAAGTTGGTTAAATTAAATGGGTTTTTACCCATAATGATTAAACTATATTGTGAAAGGTATTAATGATAGAGGTACCATTATTTATGAGATCATGGAATTAAAATTATTAAACATTTCCTTCATTAATATTTTAGTCATTATTATCCATGATATATTTACTATGATATTATCTATGGATTCAGATTGTGCACAAGTTATTGATTATATGGTATTTTTTCAATAATTTACATTAACATAATGATTATGACTTATCCTATCATGATTAATTTTTTTGATTAAATGGAATTTATTATAGTTATATAAACATTTCCATATTTATTATGTTTTATTTATTATTTATTCATGAAATATTTTTTTGTATTTATCCCTTACTGAGCCTATGAGATCACCCTTTTATTTGTTCACTTTTCCCCAAGTTATAAAGTTGAAATGATTAAATGAGTTTAAGGAAACAATTACATTAATTTTTTATGTTTTATATTTGATTACAAAAATAATAAGGGTACCATGTATGTATCTAGTTCTTCAAGATTAGTAAACACATCAGTCCTTTGGGACTTGAATCTTGTTTCTATGCCAATGTAATAAAGTAAGGCACCAGTTTTAGGCTATTGGGGTCTGGGTATTTATAGTTGGTATCACTGAAAGCTTAGTAGATACCTTGGTTATTGGATTTTAAAATAAACATAACCAATGTGAGAACTATTATAATTCCTTATATTATTTAAAAAACTTTTATCGTTAGAGGAATTTTTATCATGTGCCTCAATACTCATGATGATTATTTCCTAACTCAGTGTGTGCCATTATTTAGTGATGGAACCTAATGGAAGGAAGTAAATCAAAACCCATTGAAAATGTAGGGATTCCCCCACTGATAAAGTCAAAAAACTTGGTGTTGGATCTCAGAAGATCATAACCCTATTAAGACAGCTTACTCTGGTTATGATGAATAACCTTACTTGAATAGAGAAACATGATGCTTCACAACATGATACACCTATGTTCAATCATTTAATTGAGAAAAAACCCAAATATTTTTGTGGGAATACTAATCCATTGGTAGATTATAAATGGATAAAGTCCCTTGAAAAGATATTTCTAGCACGTGGAAATAGTGAAAATTAAAAGGTAGTAGTGGAAGTATAATTTCTCAATAGATATGTTGATAAATGGTGGTCATTGTCCCAGAATAATATGGATGAGGATGAAATAGAAATCCTAAAATGTATATATTTTAAATAAAAATTATTTGATAATATTTCCATTATGATCAATGAATTGAAATGATGAGAAAATTCATTAGCATAAAGAAAAAGAAAGAAGATAGTATTGTAAAGTATGAGGATAATATTACAATACTAACAATGTATTCTATAGATTACATTCATAATTTAGAGATAGATATTTATCATTTATTCTAAGGAATAAATAAAAACCTATAAAGTGAATTGGTTTCCAAAAACAATTCATCATGTGATGAAATAGTATTATATTCCAAAAAAATAGAGAAGTAATTTTCTATATATTATATATTAAAAGTAAACCAAGATAATAAGAGGTCAATAGAGAACCATGAGAAATGAAACACACCAAAGAAGAACAAAGAAATTAATCATTTTCAATCTTGTGAAAACCGTGGGAACAAACATTCAGGAAGATGTCTGAAGGGCATAAGAGTGTGTTACAAGTGTGAAGACAAGGGTCATCTATCTCATGAGTGCAAGGGGAAAAAATAATGATATTTAGTTATTAAAATAAAAATAACTTGTTAATTATTCAATATAATGTCCCAAGAATCTAGGTAATATAACAAAGAATAGGTCAAGGGGAGTCGGCTAAGCCTATTCGATCACTATAGTTGAGGTATAAGTGCCCAATGATATTGTGGCAGGTACATTAATCCAATATTCAAATTTATCCAATTATTTATTTTATTTTGGATCATCACACTCTTTTATATATACCCATTTTTCCAAGAATATTTTACATTTCCCTTTTTATTTAATAAGGGAGTTTTCAGTCAAAACTCATAAGGGAAGTCTCACTACAACAAAGATTTGTCAGGACATCCACATTATAACACATAAATGTGATTTATTTTCTAACCTTATCATCATATATATGGTTTATTTTTATATAATCCTTGGTATGGACTATCTTTCAAAATATGATTCTAAAATTTTAGCAAGAATAAGTAAATAACAATATATGAGTAATATGTATAATTCCTTATATTTAGAGAAGAAACATCATCATCTAACTGCTATCTAGATCCACCCCCAAAAGCTCTACCAAATGAAATTCCTAGGGAGGAAGAGAAAACAACATCTAATAATGAATAAGGTAATGTTAAATTTTATTATATTCATATTGTATAATAATATATTGATTTATTTCTTGAGGAATTACCTAGAAACCCTCTAGAACATGAAGTTTAGTTTTCCATTGATTTAATCATTGATGCAAGGACAATACCAAGGAATCCCTATCGAATGTCAACTATGAAATTTGTGGAGAAAAATAAATAGCTATAGGAGTTTATTAATAAGGTATTTATTCTCCTAAGTTTTTTTCCATGGTGATACCATGTTCTCTTTGGTAAGAATAAAGATAGATCTGTGAGGGTGTGCATTGATTATAGAGAAATCAATGTAATTATGATAAAGAAAAAATATCATATTTCATGCACTGATGATTTATTTGATCAAATTCATGGATCTCAGTATTTTTCAATGATTTACCTCTATTTTGGATATCATCAACTATGAGTAAAGAAGTAATAAATTATGAAGACATATTTTTGGATGAGTTATGCATGTTACAAGTTTACACTAATTCTATTTGTATTGACTAATTCACCCTTTGTTTTTATGGATCTGATAAACAAGATATTCAATGAATATCTTGATGATTTTTTTGTATTAATTGGTGATATTATGGTATATTCTAAAACCTATAAAGTCCATGAGAATCACTATAGAATAATTCTTGAGACTCTCAAGAGGAAATAGTTATATGGTAAATTTAGAAAGTGTGAATTTTAGCTTTAGGAGATTTATTTTAATGACCGTATTGTCTCTATGGATGGAATCTTAGTTGATCATACTAAGATAAAGGCAGTCCTATAATGGCCTAAATCGATGAAAATAATTAAGGTATGTTGTTTCATTTTTTTTATTTGGTTACTATCAGTGTTTCATTCAAAATTTTTCCAAATTGGTTGACCTGTTAAAAAAGATCACGTATAAAGGGGTTAAGTTCATATAGACAAAAGAATGTGCAGAATGTTTTGAAGAATTGAAGAGAATATTGGTCAATGGTCTTATTTTGACTCTATAATAAAAAAAAATTGGGTTTGTGATATATAATGATGCATCTAATAAAGGACAGGGTAGTTTCCTTATGAAAAATGATTAAGTTATTGCATATAAATCAAGGTATTTGTAGATTCCTAAACAAAATTAACTAACTCATGATCTTGAGTTAGCAGCTGTAATATTTTCTCTGAAGATATAGAGACATTATCTCTATGGTGAATTTTTTTTGATATATATGGATAATAATAGTTTGAAATACATATTTATAAAGAAATAACTCAACATGAGGAAAAGATGGTGGCTCTCGTTACTCAAGGATTATTATTTCTCTATACACTACCACCCAGGAAAAGAATATAAGGTATTGGATGCATTAAGCAGGAAATATCATGGAGTTATGACCTAAATGAGTATTGATATGGATATTATGTTCATAGATTTAGTAATTGTGAATATTGAAATTGTTATGTAATGGGAAACATCACTCATTTATCAAATGATTATGAAAACATATTTATTGGAAAAGATAAAAATATCTCAATTTGATGATGAGGATTTTCATAATAAAATTAAAGATGTGAATGATGTAGAATTGGCAGACTTTATTTATGATTATGGACTTCTAAAATTTGTAAAGATGTTATGTGCTCCACCAATACCTGATATAAAAGGGGAATAATTGGATGATGCTCATAGCTCAAATTTATCTATACACCCTAGTAGTAACAAGATGAATAGGGATATGAAGGAACATTTTTAGTGGGATAATATGAAGTAGGAAATTGTTGACTATGTGTCAAGATACCTAGTTTTCTATAGGTGAAGACTGAGAGATATCATCCTATAGGAATCATGCAACCACTACCTACTTTTATGAGGAAGTGGGATGGAATTATGATGGTATTCATTACTGTATTACCAAATACCCCAACAAAGAATGATACAATATGGGTTAATGTTGATCACCTTACCAAATCGGCACATTTTCTTTCTATAAGAGAATATTTACATCTTGAGAACCTAGAAAGAATCTATATTAATGAAGTTATAAGACTTCATTATTAACCTCTATCAATTATTTTTTATTGAGATCCCCATTTTGAATCAAAATTTTGGAAGACTCTTTAGAAGGATTTTGATACTGAGCTTCATTTGAGCATCGTCAACCATCCTCAAACCAATGGACAGTCTGAAAGGACTATTCAAACAATATAAGATATTATGATATCATTATCACTTGACTTTCAAGGTATGTGGGATCAGTATTTTCCATTGGTATAGTTTTCCTATAATAGTAGTTTCCATTAAAGTATTCAAATGGTGTTATATGAAGAATTATATGGAAAGAGATTTAATACTCCAACTTGTTGGGATGAAGTTTGTGAAAGAAAACTTATAGGTCCATAACTTATTGAAGAAACAATGAGAGTGGTAAATATTATTCATGCTTATATTAAAGTACCTCAAAGTAGTGAAAAATAGTTATGTTGATAATTGGAGAAAGGATTTGGAGTTTAATGTTAGAAATCATGTCTTTTTAAAAGTATATCTATGGAAGGGTGTCATAAGGATTGGAAAGAAAGGGAAACTGAGACCTAGGTACATCGAACCATTCTTAATTTTTGAAAGATTTCTATTTTTAGCTTACCGATTAGCAATTCCACCATGTCTCTCCAAAGTTCATGATATGTTCCACATATCATTGTTAAGTACATTCCAGACCCAATGCATGTACTCAACTATGAAGAAATAGAATTGGAACCTAATTTGTCTTACTATGAAGAGTCTATCAATATTCTTGACACTATGCAGAAAGTATTGAGAAATAATACGACACTATTGGTAAAAGTTTTTTAGAAAAAAATCATAAAATGGAAGAATCAATGTGGGAACCTAAAGATACTATGAAGAAAATCCAACCACATCTGTTCAAAAGGTAATACTATTTAAAATTTGGAGGATGAATTTTTGCAAAGAAGGAATGAATATAACACCTCAAGATTTTATGGTATGTATCTTCTTAAATAAATTCAATTTATTCAATATCTTATGTTGCATGCCACACCGAGCTTAAACAAACCGTGATATAATATTAAATATTATTATTTTAACATGATCATTAGAATAGAAATGTGACCATTAGGAATCATAATTTTTCCATTAAAATTATTATCTCTCATATAAAATAATAAATAAAATTTAGATATCTCCTAAATTAAAATATGATATGTTTACATCATGGAATAAGTAAATAAATGTTTTAAAAATGATAAATTAAGTGTAGGTATTTTTTTAGAATGTAAATGTTTACTTAAAATTTTATAATTAATATAATGATTTAAAAGAAAAATTATTTTCAAAAATCATATTCATAAATTAATATTTTTTTGTATTATAGTTATAATATAATTTTAGGATACCATGATTAATTTTTCAAAAGTGTTGTAAAATCGGTTATAATATTTAAAAAGGTATTTTTCAAATAAATGATTATTTTTATTAAAAAATAAATTATTAAAATTTAGAAAATTATTTTCATAAAATATAGTCCATTTTATAAATATTCACATTGAAAAATTTATAGGGTGAATTTTTTTGGAATTTTTCTAAAATAGTTGAATTTTTATGAATAGTGAAATATAGTAATTTATGGTATTAGCTAAATACATGATTTTTTGAATCATGGATGGTGTATGGATGATGTAAGAACAATTATCTCAAACTCATAGGCTCTAATTACTATAATTAGTCAAAAATAATCTTCATTATTGATAGTCTTGAGTCAAAATAATAAGCAAATGAATAAAATAATCAAAAACATCCTTATCCCCCTATAAATACCAACCCTTATCCTCACACCTATAAATCCTTGTATCTTGTCTAAATTCTATCAAATTACCTTATAAATCCTCTTACCCATTTCCATGATCTTCTGGACTTACCAAAATACTAAATCCATGTTCCTTAAAGAGGTTCTCAATGAGACAATATTCAAGAAAAAAAATCCTCCTTTCTCTTTTAATTTATTTTCTTTTATTATCCTCTCCTAACCTCCCCTATCCAAAGTGACATGATAACTACAATACTATACATATGATTGAGTTTTATTTTTTAATGGAATATCCAATATCAAATCTCTTCTCTTCACTTTTTTTTCTAAAAATGAAAACATCGTCTGTGATGTATCGATTCACCATCTTCATGGATGACGATTTTTTGTTTTCCTTTAACGCCTCCAAGGCTTTTCATAAAATATTATTATGATTAAATAATATTTTAATATAAATATTATAACTTTTATCATATTCTATAACCAATTTATAGATATAATAGTAAATAAAACAAAACTAGTTTGTGATGGTCGTAAAAACCTCCAAAAATAAACCATACATTTTTCATTAATGTTTTATCTAATTAATCATACTCATATCCAAAAAAAATGATATATGGGATAATTTAAAATTATGAAATCATATTTATAAAATTTATTTCCAATTATGGAGTTTTTATTCCATTTGACAAGAACTTCCATAATTATACTCAATGGAACCGACCATAAAACCATGAAACAAACACTCCCTAAACAACGAAATTAAACATTATAACTCATATAAATAGTCATAAATGAACATACTAAGATTATAATAAATCAAATATGTGTAGTTTTTTAACAAAATAATTAATGAATATTATATGATTACCCAGTACATTAAGTATAAGTGCATGATTCTTTCGGACATAAGGTAAGGTTTTCCCATCTCACTTTTTACTTCTGTGAGATATATTCCTTACTCACCACTAATTTATTTTTTTGTGGTGTATGTATAATAACATTTGATATATGATATCATGAACTTAATTATATTCTTGGTATTCAATGTTTCATTTGATAATCATTACTTTCATTTAGCATATGATTCGATTGATTACAAAGTGCTAAGGGTTTTCTTGTCTCACTTTTACTTTTATGGGATATATTATTTATTCAACCCTTATTTCTTATGTGTGGTGTATATACTTCCCTTTTATAAATCATATCATTAATTTAATTATATTCATTTTATTAAATGTTTTATTTTATAAATATTACTTTTATGGGGAATATGATTCAACTCGTTGCAAAGTGGTAAGGTATTTCTTAACTCAATTTTCATTCATTGGGTTAAACTTCTATTTTTATTGATTATGTCATGAGAAGGTTATATGTGAAATGAATTATTTTATCTTATGTTTTATCTACACTTTTTTATGTGTATTTATAGTGAATATAGATAATCAATTCATTTTATTAATGATATGATCTTTTTAAGGGACTTCATCTCAATTTTCTTTCATTGAGGAATATTTTTTATGTTATGAACCTATTTTATTTTCTATAATGTATATACTTACCTTTTTATTTATGATAATTATTCATTTAATATTTCATTAAAAATCTATATTTTTGTTTTTGTCGATAAGATTATTTCCTAATTCATATTCCAATTTTTCATATGGTTTTTACTTTGAAATTTATTTAATTAACTAGGGAAATAATGTTAAATCTCTATCTTTTTCTCAATATGGATATTTTTTGATAATGCATATTGATTGATGAATTAAATTGATCATTTCAATATAAGAGGAATTCTTTGTACAGGCAGAGATGGGTGGGGGATAGTTATAAATATCCCATCAATGCATTAGTAGTCTCATGAGATGACAAAGTTGGCCACATTAAATATTTTTTTATATATAATGATTAAAACATCTTGTGAAATGACTTACTGATAGAGGAAACATAATTCTTGAGATCATGGAAGTGAAATTATTAAGAATTTCATTCATTAATATTTTAGTTATTATTATCCATGAGATTTTCACTATGATATTATCTGTGGGTTTAGATTGTGCTTAAGTTATTGATTATATGGAATTTATTCCCGATAATTTACATTTACATAATAAATATGTCATATCCTCTCATAATTGAATTTTTTTTAAATAAATGGAATGTATTAAAATTATATATAGTCTACCATATTGATTATGTTTCATTTATTATTTATTCATGAAAGCTTTCATTGTATTTAACCCTTACAGATCATCTGAGCTCACCCATTTATTTATTCAATTTTCCCCAACTTATGAAGATGACATTATTTAATGATTTCAAGGATGAAATTACTTTCCTTTGTTATGTTTTATATTTTATTACCAATGTAATAAGGGTACCATGTATATGTCTAGTTCTTTAAGACTACTAAACTGATTAGTTCCTTAAAATTATAATATTGTATCTATACCAATGTAATAAAGTATGGAACTGGATCTAGGAAACTAGGTTCTAGGTATTTACACAAATATAGAATCTAAATACAATCCCAATGAATCTTTTTGGGATTGTAAAAGTTAAAAAGTAAATTGGATAGGCATGGATAAAGGATGTTATATGATGACAAAAATGTACCATTTACACGTTTTTTGATGGATATATGTCTATTGATAATTCTTTTTATGGTTTTGGTCAATTTTTTTTTTAATTTTACATTGAAACATGGATTAATTTTGGGCTTTTTTTTTCTTAGAATTAGGAGTATTCTAGGAGTGTTTTGAACTCTATTGGATGATGTTGCTGAAAACATATTTTTTTGGTTGGTTTATTCTAAATATTCCAATTTAATTATATTAAATTTCACTTGTCTTGTTGTTTCACAATGAATATTTTTCCCAAAATTAAGTCAAAAGTGTTAGAAATACCTTCCATAGATTTTTTGTCATGGTTATGTCTAGGTGGTGATATCTAGTAAGTCTCATTCATATGTGCCTTCACCTTTGAATGTGATTCATCACAATATATTTATTAAATATTATTAAAATTATTATTTATTAATTTTAATTATTTGGAATGAGAATAAACTTATGAATAATGTTGGAGGATGAATGGACTTGGATGACTCTGATGAAGCTGACGGGCTTTTCTTGCCTTAGATTTTTCTTTGTCTGAGGCAGTTGGTATTGAGTACTCTACCATTATGAATTATTCATGTTTAATAGAATGAGATATTAGGTTTTCAACATTGTTTAAATGAACCTTTATTTGTAATGGGTTATTAATAATAAGTAATCCTTTATTAATTAATGATCCTTGAGTCTTTTTTAATTAAAGTAACCATGCATGATGTAATTAGACAAAGTGTCAAGGGGCATGATGGTACCATGGGCACTAGATTCATGCCTATCATTGATGCTACATGATTGATAACTAATGTGTTCATTAGATTATATGGATCCTTTTTTATGTGTGGTTGTGGAATACGAGACCTAGATCCTATGAGAGCATGTTTGACGGTTTGACCACAAGTGTTTTCATGTGTGGCCCATGAGACCCTTTATGATTTTTTTTACGTGAGTATGCATGTGTATCATGTTACCATGTTTTATTATTATCAAATATAATTTATTGATGATACTTTTTTATGACTACATGTTATGCTCTTCTTATATTTATACCCTTGTTTCCTTGATGTGATACTTTGTTTGAATAGTTTGTTTGACCATGCTTCATAGTGATCCCATGTGGGTGTGTGTGTGGCCTCTTGAGAAGTATTCTTGATATTCATTATTTTTTCATTCTATGATATATATTTATTGTGGTATTACATTTTATATAGAACCATTCATTGGGTATCAGAATTATTAGGTTGTTCAGTTCTAGATAGACAACCCCTTGGAGGGGGAGCATGATGACATGATGATGGCTTCAAAATATGGCTTATTTGATGGTATGGGTTGAATCATGACCATGTTGTTAATTTGGGAGTAGACCATGAATGGTTATATAATCCATTATTTATAGTCATAAGTGTTATAATTTCATTCAGCTATGATGTACTTATCCAATTATGTCAATCATGTTAGGTGGGACATTCCATTATTTGAGGATAATAACCAATGTCAAGGTGGGTAGGAAGAGTTCCTGATAATTACCCCCCATAAATGTTATTCATGTGGTGTTATTGATAATTACCACCATTTGGGTGGGGCATGCAGTGTTCTTGATAATAAATACCTTTAAGGTGGGGCCTATGTTGTTTCCTTAAAGATGAAACTTGGACTGACAGATATAGGGTGCCAACCAACACTGGGAGTTGTGATACGTCTCATGACATGTGGTGAAAATTTTTTACATCCAATTTTACATCCATACTTGAATAAATAAAAATAAGAAATGGTTGAGGGTTCATAGTTTCTTAGTAAGCACACGACTGCTTGATATATGGTAATTGTTTATTTGTTTATGATTTAGTTATTATATTATAGGCTTGTGTATATGGGTTTTTCCTAATTATTTCCTGCTGAACATATCACATGAACATATACTGCATGTTAACAATTGGGTTTTAGACCATGTTGGAGGTTTCCTATTAAGTTTTACTCACACCTTTCTCAGTCTTCTATTACACTTGTGTAGCTGAGTATCCCTCACTCATTGTAGGTGTATGTTGGGCTGAGTATCATGTTAATCCTTAATCAAGATAACTCGCTATGAGTCTGGAGACCAATATTAAGTGATGCTTAGAGTTTAATATCCACTTATAATTTTGTGATTTTATTTATTTTTATATTTTATTAACTTGATGGGCGGTTAATTTTATGTTCCTATTTTGACTATTAAGTTTGTTGTTTATTCCTTCTTTCATTACGGATGATTTGTTGCTGGTATCAGTGTACTCTAACTATATATTGTTTTAAATTTAGTTATTTATTATTATTATCCACTTTGATGGAGGGTATAGTATCCAAATGATTCCTATCAAGAAACTCACTACTATTTAGTGGCCTATAGAATACAAGGAGGCATGGCTAAGGTCATCTGGAATTCAAGCTCATAAAAAATGATTCTAGTTAGGGTGTTTCAGGATTGGTTACCTCCTATATGTACAAGGTATGTGGTAATTAATTTATTAAGACACTCATTAATTGAGTTTTTGAGACCCATATTAGAACCAATATGGTTCTTTATTGTTTGATATAATTGGTGTGGTATTAGGATTATAAATAATATTCAATACTTAGTTGGGTAATTTTAAGATATCTTAGATATTGTGTCTCCTTGTGGTCCTTGGGATAATTTTGTACAATAAACTACAAATGGGTGTATAAGCATGTGATAAAATGTGTGGGACCTAGTTTGGTCTCTTATGATTACAATAGAGAGCCAATAGTGTGTAGGATAGATGGTTTATGATTTGGTGATGGGTTTTTCTTGTGGGTTCACTAGTGAAAAATAGTGATTACCACATCAGTTTTTTTGTGTTTTTAATGTTGGATAAATAGTAACCTTATTAAAAGTGACCTTATAAATATGTTTTCCATATTATTTATTGTAAAATGATGTGAAAACAATATTTCACATTGGTCATTAAAAGGCCTACTTAGAAATCAATCAAAACCTCCAAAATGTGAAGGGTTTTTCACATCAGTTATACAATAATTGATATGAACTATCCATTATCATGTATTTTATTTAAAATAATCAATGTGATAAACTATATTTCACATCATTTATATAATATTTTATGTGGGAAAAAAATAAAAAAAAAATGAAATAGCCTAGGAGTATGGAAACACAATCAAAATCTAAAAATAGAAACAAAAAACTAAACTAGAAAACAATAACACAAATTCAAATCATTTCAACTTTATAATTTGAAATTTAAGCATTAAAATATATATTAAAAATAAACTAAAACCTAATAAAATATTGAAATAATTCTTACATGCTCCATGAAAGTGATTTAATTCATTTTTAGAATAATGGTGAGGGTTATAAAAAAGATAAAATTAAAAAGAAATAATTTAAAATGTATTCTAAATATAATTATAAGATAAATTAACTTAATGGTAATAATAAAATTTAACATTTTCAAATTTTATAACTCCATCAGTTGATATTTTACCAAACATAAATCTTAGAACATAATATACACATTCTTTTACTCCTTATTGATGATGAAAATCCTACTTCAAAAGAAGTTTCTAATTCAAAATATCATTTTATGTACTTGAAACCAAAATGTAGTACTTATAAATTAGAATTCTCATTTATTCGCACATATTTGACCTTTTTATCCTCTCTCTTATTGTATCTATAAATTAATTCCATTCCATTTTTGAAAATTATATATATGAAATAAAATTAAAATTCATAATAATATTTGAGTATTAAAATAATCAAAAATATGTGTCCAATACATTAAGAAAAAAATTTCACACATCACCATGTATAGATCATAATTAGTATGTTTTCTTCCCTTTTGGAAAAAAAACACACAACGTCTAATTTCCACTAATAAAAAAAATATGATGTTAGTGGTTATTCATTTAAGATAAATGACACATTAAGAAACATATATTCCATAACATTTAAGATAAGTAATAATATAACACTGAATTGCATTATTTTGAAATATTTCAATAATACATATTGGTCATTATGTATCTTTAATTATCACCATTATTGGTGAAATAAATTATGGAAAAAATAATCTATATATTTAGGGCGTATCATACAGAATACAATGTGTATGAAGATAGCTAATAAAAAACAAACATAACTATTAAGTTTCACTAAATTTAAATAACATCAATAAATATTATAATCAACTTACATTGAAAAAACATACATCACATTGATGACCAAAAAATATCTAGTTACAATTTCCATGATATATCTCTTTAAAATCATCATATTCATTTAATTCCCACAATTGTTAGTATCAATTTTAAGATCCTCAATTTACTAAAAAAAGATGAATATGTTGTCAATCTATCAAATCTAGAAGAAGTATTATCTAAATTCATTGCATCCTGTACTTTTTGTTGTCAATAAAATATATCATTACCTTTAAAATATTCCTATGAAAATATATATAAATATATAAATGTTAAAATGTTAAAAAAAATTAACACCAATGTAAAATAATGGATATAAACTATATAAACCTTCATGGTAATTTTTTGGACAAGTCTAGATGTCCAAACTAAAAAATGGTTGATATTTTTTCCAATTGTAGTGTCCTCATCTATAAGAAATCGTACTCTTGATGATCTATCTATAATATCCTACATCATGATCCAAAACCACTCCATCTATATTTATTGATGGTTAATGGTATCCATAATATAATATATAATCCCATATGAAACAGTATGATGTTGGGGATTATCAACATATAACTCACAATATATGGGAAGCTATGAGGGAAGAGGTGTAGGAGTTGGATATGTAGGTTAGGTTTGAGGGTTCATATATTAACATAAAGGTGGAGGAGTATTATTTTTATCTAAAAACTATATTTTCATATCTAAAAACATTGAATGTATTTAATTTATAATCCTCTCCTACACCATCTCACCCATATCCTAAACTTTAGCTATTAAAGCTTTGATTTTCCTTTATATACATCTTCCTTTGAAGAAGCTCTAGAATGATCCAACACTTTATTGATCGATGCACCCACCTTATACCCTTT
Source organism: Viscum album (assembly GCA_963277665.1). Classification (NCBI taxonomy): domain Eukaryota; kingdom Viridiplantae; phylum Streptophyta; class Magnoliopsida; order Santalales; family Viscaceae; genus Viscum; species Viscum album. The sequence goes on along the minus strand of OY728127.1, from coordinate 1,069,576,440 downwards.
TACATTACCCCTATGTTTTGGATTTCCCAATTTAGTAGCTAAAATATCCTTCTTACCCTCAAGTACAAAGGACCAATGTTTTCTCTTCTCCTTAAGGGATATATGAATATAATTTTTGTAAAATTCACTGGTTAATCACAATATATAGAGTTGAAATAACTTAAATAACTTATTTCAATCCTATCAACTACAATCCTAAACTATCCTTAAATATATCTTCCTTTTTTCTCATTTAAAACCTCTTCCATTTTCATGTCTCGATGGGGGGGAGTAGGGACAACCTCTATGGAGACTGAAGAGTCATCTCTCCATTTTTGAAATTTTTTTGCCATCATTTTTTCTTCCAATAATGTATACCTTCCATGAGATAAATTATGAGGGCATATGTTTTTTAATTGGATCTCATGATGAGATCTCCCCATTCACTATAAATTAAGGATTAAAATAACTTATATGATAATTAATATAGAAGTTTTGAAGTATTAAATTGTACTTACTAAAATGATTCATGTCATCTACCTTTAACAAATATTTTCCATTTATCTTCATATAGAAAAGGATATATATCACATGGATTTTTATTTTTTTCTTACCTAAAAAATGAAATATGATGTGAGGGTGGATTTAAAATCTTTCCATCTCCTAGTAGAAAAATATAAACATTTCTTCTTGACTTCTCTACTATGAGGTGTATCATATGTAATCTGATAAGAAGGTAAAAAACCTATATTAGTAAAAATATGTCATGATAAATAAAATAATAATAAATGAGATTACTAAAAAAAATTCCCATAATTGAGATATTTTCACTCCTTTTACAGTTTTCCAATCATAAATCAAAATGTTAACTTTGTCTTGAGATTTTAATGCAATAACAGTCTTAAATTGTTTTGAATTTGGACCCCCTAGGATTATCATTACCCTAAAAATAATCATATATCATTTAGTCCTTGCTACAAGAAACTGATAGTTTTGGTAAATGTGTGATACCACATTTACCAACCCTAAAATCCTTCTTTTACCATATGGAAGTAGATGGTTCATTTACAAAAGGATGAGTAGAAACCTCAAGGGATATATGTCTATGGTCCTCCCCATAAGCTTGAGGTGAATCAACTATTTGATCTAACATTATCCTACAAATAAAATTAACAAAAAAATTAAAAAAATATAAAACACCAATTATTAAATATAAAATTAAATGAAAATGAAAATTGATCCAAAAAAACATAAAATAAACTAAACCCATTTTTATTCATATTTGTTGAATTAGTTAACTAAAATCATAAAAACATTAATGAAAGATAAAGTGATACAAAAATGGAATAAATTATGTAAAATTTTATACAAATCCAATTGTTTCATTAAAATTTGAATAAAATTTCTAAAACGATATAAACAAAATAATACAATAAAAAACAAAATACCCTTTACCATATACATTAGATTAGTCAAAAACAAAAAAATATAGACAATATATATTATCTTATTCTCTAGTAGTTAACAATATTAAAAGAATACTAATAAAATTTATGAAACATTAAATGATATAGAAAAAAGAAAACAAATATTAAATAAAAATTTATACAAAATTCAACAGTTGTATATAAAGTTGAATTATTATAAAATGATACAAAAAAACTGAAATAATATTAAAAAAATTATCATATTTTTTAAAATGTGTGTTTTAATTAAAAAAACTAATATATTTGAAATTTTATGAAATTTAAAATGGTCAACAAGAAATAATTATATGTTACTTGTAAAATTAGGAAACTATTAATGGATCATTTTTCCATATTCCTTCCTCATGATCATTCTATATGGCACAAACCATTTCTATTATTTGGCTATCAATATTATCTAGATAATATATGAAAAGTCTGAGGTAGGTATGTTAATCTTCTATTAGGAGTGGGAGATAATATTAATTTTATTTCTATTTATATTAATTACATTCTTTAATTCAACCCACATTTATTTATTCCATTAATATCTAATAATGTTTAGTCAAACCATCATATATATTCTTCTCTGCATGCACGACATCAATGCTATGTTTGACCTCATGATATCCCCAATACAGAAACTCAAAAAATATTGATCATTTCTTCCAAATATTTCTATAATTACTATATTTGTGTGTATTTTTAAATGTGACAGATACGTTTTTCACTCTCTAAAAATAATAACTTATAGAAAAATGTTTTGAGAAATATAAAATTCTTATTTTAATGTCCCAACTCAGGTACCACAATAACCAGTTCCATGAGAGGGAGTAGTAACTATCCTCAAGAATGCATTCTTGTATTCCATAGGCTTCTAAATAGGATATATGGTATAATGGATATTGTGGGGATACTATACCCTCTTTACTAGAATATACCATTAGTGGAAATCAAAATAAAAATCAATATGCAATAATAATAAATACCAAAAACATCGCATTCCATATTCCAAAAATGAGGAAGTACCCATAAACCAAAAAAGTAAAATATGGAATTTCATGGTAGTATTAAGTTACAAAATTAAATCAAAATAAGACATTAACACCAATATATAAATCAAGTCTCAACATGAAGTCTAATCCCATCATACATTCTCCATCCCATATCTCACATCAATCAACTAGAACAGGGCCTTTTCCCTTATCTTGACATGCATCCACGAAGTCTTCTCAGGTACCCAGTGGAATCTTGAGTAGGGTGTGAATAAATTTTAGTATCCCACCACCAATAGTGTCTATAATAATTTATAGTCTAATAACAGTGTATGCAAAAGTAAAAATTACCAAGTTAAGGAAGTAATTTAAACAGTTTTCATTTTTTAATAGTTTTTAAATTAACCACTCATGTTCTTAGTTCCCAGTGTCACCCATACTTATTAAACCTGCTTCATCCCAAATTTTGTCATTTGAACCATGTGTCAAAGGGATCATGGGTTGGAAAACAAGGAGAATCATTCCAAGTATCCAACTGGGATTTGTGATTCCATGTCTTACCATCCGAACCATGAAATGGAATACAATGTTCATGCCCTTAGAGTAAGGAGAATCAATCCTTACTCTAAAACTTAATTTGTATAAAGGAACCTATAGTACTAGTTTGTACCACTAAAGAAGAGGAACAACAGTCCAGTATCCTAACCGACCATTTCTTCACATTTTAAAAGGCATATGATCATTAACCTTTTTATAAAAAAAATACAATAAGGGTTCACCGGTTCGTTTTTCACAATCCCATGGTTCATTACATTATTAATATTATTCATTACCATAGTTAGTACATTTTACCCTAAATTTTTTTTTACAACCATTAATAACCCCTTTCAATCCATTTAACCACATGGAAAAACCTATTTACCCATTTCTCGCATTTACTCACTCACAAACCATAACTCATTAACTTATTCATGTCAATCCAAACACACATTTATTCCATTCCAATGTGCCTACCCCAATTACCATAGGTTTAATTCATACCCCTTCATTTTATCATTTAACAACTCAATTATCATGTTTATGGAAGTGGAACACCCCATGGGTGACCATAGGCCCGGTTTAATCAACCTAAACGAGTTCAATGGGGATCATGAGGGGTTCAAAACACCAATTTTTTCATTTCATACCAAAGATTCAAATTCTTAGCACAACAACATAAAGGTAAAAAAATATACACATAAATTAAACACCAATAATATGGGATATACCTTTTTTTCACCTAACTCAAGTTCATAGAAGAACGCTCACTCAAACACGGCCCTTAATTATAGCCCAAAAATTCCTCAATGCCCAATATATGAACCTTATATAAAACATGTTATTTTAAGGATTTGAATGGATAAGAACAATTATAAAAGGTATCATATAGAAAATAGAAGAAAGGGGAGTGGTAGACTCACCATGCGAATCAATTCATAAATAACAGCTCTTCTAATGAATCAATATCAAGGGTTAATGATCCTTGGAAGAGGGAAGATCTCCCGATTCTTCACTCAAGCTGATGATGGTGGGAAGGGGAGGAAAATGGTTTAATAACTATTAAATCCTAAGAGGTAAAATTTTGAAATTCATTAAGTGCACAGTCTTTCTATATAGTTGGTCAAACTGTACACCAACCTTGAACCACCCTCTATCTAAGAGTGGGGCTTGGGTCGTATGGTCTCCTGGGAAGCTTGGAAGGTGTGAAAAAACCATTTGTAGGCCATGGATTGGTCTCTATCCAAAACCATATGTCTTATAGGCTCCCCTCTCTTTTTTTCAACAACTCACCCTCCCCATACAGGTTTCACAGTTAAGGAGCACGATAAGTAATAATTGTGTGCCAAACATGTTCCCTATACAGTATAGCCTCTTTTCTTCCCATTTCATGTCCTAAACCCCTAGGACACCCCTAAGTTCCCTCATATTCTTAGAAAACATTTCCTTGAACATTATAAATTTATTTAACATAAAATTTTAACAAGTACATGCCTCCTTGAATGTTCAAGATCTTACAGCCTCCCCTCCTTATAACAGCTCATCCTTGAGCTACACTCCCAAGCATCGTTAAGACTCTAAGGAAAAAAGGTTATTCCACTGGGCTTTAAAATCTATATCCCTATCCCATGTTTCCTACTAAAATCAAAAATGATTCCACATAACTTAGACTAAAATAATAGTATTATCCTGAAGATATTTCCCTTTATGATCCATAATATGAATCAGATGCTCCTAAAAGGACGCATTAGTCTCAAGATCCTCATTATTAACATTGATCACATAGGAAGGGTTGGGGTGATATTTTCAATGATGTGACATAAGAAAAACATTGTTCAAAGAACTATTGTAGTGTCCTAACCACATAAATCCCAGAGTCATTTTCATACTACCATTGCATTCGGATAGATACAAGTCAATCACATCCCAAATGACAGAACAGTCTAGTAGTCTCGTTAAACCGGATACATACATGAGTATTTTTTTACAAATGAATACACTAATTACAACAACAAAAATTTCAAGGATAATAACTTTATTCCATATATTGTATCATTGTATAAATTTCTCAGTACACTTCAGGGAATCCTAGGGAAAGGAAATAAAATAATGGTGAGCTCAAATGGTTAGTAAGGTTAAATTATAGTGGAAGCAATAATGAATCAATGTTAATAGTCAATATGGAAAGGTAACAACTATAGACACATTACATGTAATCAATAAACTATGAAGGAAATCTGTAAACAATATGGCATGGTAATAAACTGAAACACATACCATTTAATCAATAAAGTGAGAATGAAATGAATCAATAGATAATTTAAAATCAATAATCTCATGGATAATAATAATAAATTAATTCTCAATAAATTAAATACTTAAGTATTGGATTCCATGTTTCCCAAGTACATGATACCTTTACCATCAAGATCTTTCCTCAAGGTAGTTTAAATATATGGGTTGAAACCCATCTGTTCTACTTGGAAACAAAATCTAAGGGTTTTTTTCCAACTCATTTCATCTCAAGAGACTACTGATACATCGAGGAGGTCACTATAAATGGTCCCCAACTTGAAGGTCTTGCATTCATTGGTCCCCAACCCATAATTCTTATATTAACTGTCCCCCAACCCATATAGTGAATGTCCAAATAATTCCTCATAAAGTGAAATAATCAATTTAAATAATAAACAATGTTCCTTATCAAATACCTGTATTGAGTAAAATATATGTATTTACAAATATTTCCCCAGGAAATAAAATAATTATAAAAGTAATAATTGTGTTTAAAAATGATATATGGTTTAGGAAATAAAGATATCCATGATAATAATACAGATAATTTGGAGAAATTCAATTTTCAATGATCATAGGATTTCGAATATTTCAAGGGGACTAAAAAAGGAATTAAGTAAGTGAATATCAACACTATCCCGAGAAAAAATAATCATAAACCAACCATAGGAATAATAAGGATGGTATTAATGAAAAATATCCCATGTCTAGTAAAATAAAGGGTTGTTTTCATTGATGAATATAAATATTATAAAAATATATTTTAAAATATTATTGAGGAAAATATCCTTTTAATTTTTAAGAACATTTCGAAAATACTTTTATTTTAAAATTGATTTTTAAAAAAAAAATCTTTAAATATTATCCTTTTGAACTTGTAAAGTAATATTTGAATAAATGACTGGTGGTAAATCGATACATGTCATACAAGGTAAAAATAAAATTCCTTTATCATGGTAAAAAGGTTAGAAAAATGCGTTGTTTGGAAATAGATAATATTATTCCATTGAAAACATTGGTAAAAGAAAAAAATGGTAAAAATTTATTAAATAATTAATCTTTTAAAGGTTAAAAACATTTTTTAAAAAAAATTGAAAACTTTTTTAGAAAAAAGGGTTTTTAAAATAAAGTGTGTTCTCGGACTAAAGAGATAAATAAAGTCAGGATTTTTTAAAAACATTTCCTAAAACATTTAGAGTAAAAAATAGTGTAAAAATGGTAATATTACTTGAAAAAGGTCATGAATAACCATATGAGAGGAAAATTAAAAAGTTTATTTTAAAATTATCAAATAATTTCCTCTGATGGAAATCAAGTGTAAAAAATCCTAAACAAAATGAGGTTGTGAAATAAACCCTTGAAAAGGCCTTAACATTGATGTGGGAATCAATCAATGAATAGATTATGTGTGTAAAATATAAATCCACATAAAAATTTTTAATAAAAAAATAGAGAGTAAAAATTCATTACACATATAATCTTATAATATTAATGACAACAGGGAGGTAATATAACCCAGTGAAAACGAATCAGGCTATGAAATTATTTTCCACTTAGTGATGCTTAATTCGAATCCCCTTAGAAGAAGTAAATCAAATTAAGACTAAAAATACAATAAATATAAAACAATTCATGATATAATATATCAAAATTGGTCATATATACACCACAAAAGAGAATTAAGTGGTGAATATGACATTTTTCTCATGGATGTAAAAAGTGAGATAAAATATATAACCTTGTGTTTCCTTTTTAGGTGAACGTACTTTAACATAATTTATAATGGTTTTAAAAATGTAAATAACTTATAAAAAAACAATAATAATATTTATAATATCATATATGATCTCATTATAATATATTATTACCCATTTTTAATAATCTTTCATTATTTTCACTATTTCATGTTTTAATTGCTTAGTTTCTCAAGTATGGTTTGACTTGTTATTTGTTGTTCCTATTACTTAGATCATGATTTCATATTATAAATAATTTATACCATTAATTAATTATAATATATATCCAGTATATATGTATTTATAATAATCCATAAAGTTTGGAGATAGGAAATTAAATGCATCGTTCATGGAGGTGGTCAGTCGTACGTATGCATAAACGTTATTTTCATTTCCTTGTCGTATTTTAAAAGAATGAAAAGTAAATTATATATATATGTACATGTACATTATAATTCCAATGTAATATATGTGTCATATATTTCAAATAGTTTTATTAAAACCATCCTTCATACATTCCATGTATAGCGTGATTGAATCACATCGCTTTGAGGAGGCGGTAGTTCACACTTCCACAAACAATGTTATTGTATTTACAAAAAATGGAAAGAAAAAAAGTTATGTGTTATAAAATAAATCCATAAGAATAAATATATTTTAAGTATCATATATATCATCTAAAAACATAATTTCCATCATAATTCCCATCTATGATAGGTTCTAAAGGAAAAATGAATGACATCGTTTTGTGAGCCGATAGTCGTACACATAAACAGTACGTTTGTTACCTATTAGATGGAATTGTTTGTAATTATAGTTAAAAACATTATAATAAAAACATATCAGTGTATTTAGGATATTTATTTATTATATAATCATTTAATAATAATATTTTGGGGTGTGGATAATTAAAATAATATAAAAGAGTTAATAAAGAATGTTACCTCTTCTTTGGGTAACTCCTTTTGGTTTGCACCAAAGGGATTCCTTGGGTAGATTTATACCTAAATGGATGATTATTGGATGAGGGGATGTATTATGAGTATCTATTTTGGTATATATTGGTTGATAAAAAGTATCTTGACTGTTTTAAGGAAGTGGTATGGGTGAGTGCTTTTTTATAGTGGAGGAGGAGTGGTATTCTTAAAGATTTTGGAAAAAGGGATTCTATCTACGTTTTTCTTATGACATGTGGCTCCAATAATGATACTAATTATATAAAATTGAATATAGGTTATAAATATTGACATAAAATTGATTTTTTACAAGTTTATATGTCATTTTTTCCCTTAAGTTTAAGGTTTGGTCCCTTGTTAGCTTATTTTTCACCAAATCATTTTAATTAATTTTAATTACTTTCACTAATACTTTTGGTCAAAAAATAATTTTTACTTACTAAAAATTATAAATTATACTGATTCCAAATATTTAATCCATTTTTCCAAATTCCAATCACATAAGTGATAGAAATTAATTTAAATTTAATCATGTAGACGGGACGAGAATGGGAGTTTTAAAAGTAAAAAATGTTCAAAAGTTTTCTAAGATTCTATATTCAATTTTAAAGTGAAATTGATTTAAATTACCTAAATTGGATTAATTTTATTATTATTTATATAATTTAACTTTAAAATTAATCAAAAACATAATTTATCAGTATAAATAAATTATATGGAAAAGTAGTTTTGAATTAAAATTCAATATTTTTCACTATTCATCATAAAATGAAACTTCAGAGAAAAATAACAAAAATTCACCATAAGAAAATTTTTATCTTACAATTTAAAAATAGAGTTTATTTTTACATATATGTATATAAAATTTCCAAAAATTGGATTTAAAATAGGTTCATCAATAAAATGCGGTAAAAGTTCCTTTAGAAAAAATATTGATTTTTTATGCGAAATATTGGGTTCATTCTTATCTTATGCTTATAAAATCTATTGGATTAATTTTAAAAATATTTTATTGAATATAATATATATATATATCATTAATATAACTCACTAATTGTAATTAATTTAATTTATTAGGATAAAACACCTTTGGGGGCATAAAAATAGTTTTTTATAAAAACATTCCCTTTATATTCAATTGGTTCTTATATTCATTTCTAATTAATTTGTAACAAATGAATTAATTTTATATTTATATAAACTATATATTTTCATAATTTAGTTAATAATATTAATAACTTCTAATTTATCAGCTAGGTTATGTCATATTATATTAAATACTAATATTTTAATAATATATTGTTGTTTGGTAAAACATGGTTTGCATATAACGCAAGCTATTTAAGAAACTCATTGTTGCATGAAATTCATGCTAACTCAGTATCACGTGCATTTAAATGTATATCATAGATTTATTTTATTTAAAATATTAAATATATTGTAAATTCTTGGGATATTATACTCCCTTATGTACTTGGTGTTGCATGTCATACATGTTGTCGAATACAATGATCTTACTTTAGAATTTTGGGGTGTTACATTCACCTACCTTAAATAAATTGCATCCTCTCAATTTAAAATCATTCTTGATAATATATATTTTGTTATTTCCTATGTTTAAATCTCACATCAAGAGAAGTGTTAGTAAGACATCCCATACAAAAGATAAAACGTCAAGTAAAAAGGTCACATGGACTAACATATATCTAGGTCTCAATATAACAACCAGAGATTTTATAAGAATTATTCTTTTTAATTTCATTGATATCTTGTGTTGTACGCTACACCAAAATTAGCTTTTACTATAAACAACATCGTATTATCTTGCAGTATACGCAACACTATTCACGGCTCTTGTTACACACAATTTCAAGTTTGTTTTATGGAAATTATTTTACGCAACATTAAGTATATATTTTGTTTAATGTATAAATGAAATATGTTTTGATTATGTTATACGTAACACCAAACGGGGCTTTCACTACAGGAATCCCTGACTTGGCTTGCATTACACGTAATCAAGACCTTCCTCGATAGCGTGTGTAGTACGCAATACCAAGTTTCACTAAACGGTATATTATTATAATATTATTATGAACTAGCTGTTATGAATAGTAATACCCACTTCTTGAAATTTTATAAATTTTATTTTTCAAAATGGACTTCATTTTTGGATTTGGAATATCAAAATTATCCTAGGGTGAATTATTGGTATTTTTTCTGAAAACTTTCAATTTTTGATGAATAGTGAAAACACTGGGTTACTATTTAAAAATAGTCTTTTTATATAAATAATTATTTATTTTATTTAAATTTATTTTTGGTAAAAATTGATACATAATACCTATATAAGTTCAATTTAATTCATTGGAGTCATTTTATAATAAGTTTCGATATATAAAATTTTATTGAACTTTTCACTGTCTTTTACCTACCTCCAAGGAGCTTTTTGAAAACTTACATAAAACTTAATTTTACTTCTTCTGTGAGTGGAATTTAGAAAATCCAAGAGACACGGTTAATATCAAGGACTAAAATGTGGTTCAATGAGATGAAAATAATTTTTGGTGAATAGTAACTTTTTACTTTTATTTACCACGATTAAAAGTAAATAGGGTAATTAAGGGTAAAAATGATATTATTATTACCCTAACACATGTCTTAATTCTATTGGATAAGTGTAATTCGGCCAAAAACAACCTTAGGAATAAAATATGACCACTTAGGTCCACTTAGATTAGATTAGGACATTTATTATTAATTTATTTAAAGAATGATTAAAATAGTTAAAATCAAAGGTTTAATAACTAATTCATTTTTAATATAGGGTTATACATAAGATAAATTAGACTATAAATATTCATTAGAAATCTAAAAAGATTTCCTACCTAATGGTAATTTATTTATAATTTTTAGACATTAAATAATTTAAGTTATTTATGACACAATGATGATGCAGTAATTATCTTATTAATGAAATATTAACATAATTGATGTTATAAATACCCAAATAAATGTAATTTAGACTTTTTATGAATTACACTAATTTTAAAGGTTAATATGACATGTTAGTATTTATTTAATTAACTTATTTCGAACTCATCATGCTGTTATGGTTTTCACAAAAATCAATTACCAAATAGTGTCAAAATAGACATAAAATAATTTTTAAAACAAATATTATATTATTAATTGTTATTATATTCCTAAAAATCTAAGGTTCAGTCAAGATACTTATATCAAGATATGTTTATCATTAATGGACCACTTGGTGGTCTCTTGGATGTATATGGTAAGTTTATTAGCTATATAATATAAAAATACAAAGTGACATGGTAAATGTCAATCTAATTAACTAAGAGTTAAAACTAAAAGATAAGGTTAATATATGACCCAAACCTATATAAAACCTATTTTTTGAGAGTATTTCGACCCATACCCACCTTATCTTAGAAATAAATCAATTTGGATCTATTAAAAACCGAATATGACTTTATTATAAAATAATATTTTAAGTTTTTCCATAGGTGCCCCTCTCCTCCCCTATAAAAAGGGCACCCCTTCCCTCTTCTCTTCACACCCTTTTGAGCCTTGAAGCTCGGACAACCCCTTCCCATTTCTCTTCTCCACTTCCCTAGAAAAATTTTGGAGGTTCTGTTATTCTCAAAAGACCAACCCTAGTGCCCTAAAAAGAAGTTTAAAGGATGTGCGGCGAAGAAGAGGTAATCTCTTCTACCGATTCATTCAAGCTTCTTTCTTCTTCAACTTCTTCTTCTTTAGTTGTTTCATTATAAAGTAATAACATAATTATCACTAATATACTGATATGTTATTATAAATATGAAACAACCCCATTTCACCTTCTATCCATCCTACGGAAAATGAAATCACCGCGCGTGCGTACGTACGGAATACCGTCTCCATGCTGTGGTGTAATCTTTTTTTTCCAACACCACCTTACTTGGATGTGTATAATGGTGTAAAGAATAATTATAAATAGTTATTATAACATCATACTGATTCTGATATATTGTATCATCCACTCCAATTCAATTCAATAATTATGGGAACGATATCATCGCTCGTGCATATGTATGGACTACCGTCTCCACGACGCGATGAGATTCATTCTCCATGTTAACCATTAAAGAATGATTATAAAGTATATATAAGCAATAATAATGAAATATATTACATTATAAAGCTACTTTATTTATTTATATATATATATGTCATCTACTTACTTCCATTCAAGTCAATAAGGAAAGGAAAACAGTGGTCATGCATACGTACGGCCTACCGTCTCCATGAAAAGTGTGTTTCATTTCATTTATCTATCTATTATATATATATATATACTGAATATATATGATATATAAATCATGTTTTACATTTTTTAAGTAATTAAATCATGATATAAGTAATAATAATATCAAGAACAACAAGTCCAAACACGTACGATAAATGAAACGATTTTACCCAAAACGCTACATTAACATGGAATTGACAAATGAACAGGTAATATAAATATATAAGTGAACCATATATGATACAATAATAATTAATATGATTCTTTAATAACTCAATGACATTATTTAAATCATTATACAGGAGGTTCGGATACATACGAAGCATATCAGACATAATGTAAGGGATAACTTTTCCAATCTCGTTTTTTTATATCTGAGATTGCTTATATGTAAGTATTTGCTGGGGTTATATTTATCATCCATGACCCCATTTTCTAAAAATGTTTTCATGTATGTTTAAATTCCTTATTAACCATTTTTTACTTTTACTACATGGTATGTAAGGAATCTTTCTTTTATGAGGTACTTTTTGACTTTTTCGCCAAAAGTATGAGGAGAATGTTATTTTTAACTTATACGGCGTGAACGAATTTTTACAGTTTCATAACGCCTCATTTTCAGGAAGCTTCCTATACAATATTTCATGATTATTTTCAACAAAATCCTTTTCTTTTAAAATTTCATGGCTTTTTGTGAAAAGAAAATGATGTTGAAGAAGAAAGTATATTTTCCTCAAGATATCATTTCAAGTGTTTTATCAAAAACATTTTCCATCTAAAATGACATTATTTAATATGTTTATGTTTCAAGTATAATGTCTCCATTATTTACCTGTTTTGATTATTCTTATGATGAAATGATATCCATTTTTTTATATGGATTATGTTATGATGGAATGATGTTTAATAATCTCATTCTATTACATGGGTTATGCTATGATGTATGATTTATGATTTTGTGGCACACGAAAGAATGATTTCATTATGAGATGGGTGGGACCTATATCTCCCTCCAATGAATTGGGTAAATATTTATATCTCATGAGATAGACATGGATGGAATGGTAAGTTAATCTGGTTCAGTAATATAGGACTGGAATGAGGAGTGAACTCAATTCAGAAATGGACTTTTTCCACTAAGATGGTCTTGGCAACAATGCCTTGGCTACTATGGAAATCATATCATGTTCTTAATGGTTTCCACAATCACATGTTTTATTCCCATGCTATTTTATCATGATTAATGTTTCTTTATGATCTATGCCTTATGTACTTCCATGTTTTATATCATTGCTCAAGGTTTTGATGTTTAAACATTATGTTCATGTTTTTAAGTTCAATTGTATGTGATTTCTTTTATTTTATCCATGCTTACCCTTACTGGTCATTTGAGATCACCCTTTATATGTTTTCTTTTCCCCAGGATTTAAATAAAGGTTTTAGGTAAGAAAACAAAAAGTGGAAGATCTTTATGGGAGATGTTGAAGATCTTTCACCACGATTAGAAGATTATGTTTTGAGTTTCCAAAGACACTAAAATATTACGATCCTTGTGTGTTTGTTTTTGTTATGTATTAAGTATTCCGCAAAAGTAATGTAATGTATATGTATGTCAAGCTTTGGGTCTCTACATTTGGTATCAGAGGAAAGGTTTAGATAACCTTTGGAAACTAGGATGCGAAAACTTTAGTGAGATCCCTAGAGATATTTCTAAGGTATGTATAGGGATGTCCCTAAGGTTAAGTATAAGTATAGGTTATATTCCTAGAATTATGGAAACCATATTATAATTAAACCAAATATGTTAGATATTGAAGGTACACCCTCTTTATTATTCTATTTTCCTAGCATGATTTTTTCCTCTCACGCTATTATTTTTGGGTTTTAGAAAATGGCTGGAAATAGGAGGATTCACGATAATAGAGGATATGATGGACCATGGAATGATATTATTCATAAGCTACCAAATGAAATGGAATTTGGAAGGTGAAACATCGTTATTATGCTTAATCATCAATCTCATAATATGATCAATAATCTCAACTTTGGTAAGATTCCTGACTCAGCTAATAAGAGAAAGATGGAGTTTCATGATGATCATAGAGGAAAGAAAGTTCAATTTCCCTCATGTAAGTCATGTGGGAAGAGGAATAAAGGGGAATGTTTCAAAGGAACTAGAAGATTCTTTGGTTGTGGAAAAGAAGGACACAAATCCAGTAATTTCAAAGGAAAAGGATCAGTTAACACCATGGAAAAGGATAATGGTATTTCTAAGACATCAACAATGGTTAAATGTTTTAAATGTGGAAGGTACGGGCATTATGCCAACCAATGCCCTAAGGGAAAGTCTCATGAAGAGAATCAGCATGGATGTATGGGTAGTATTTATGTTGATGATGATGAAGAGACTACAAATGATCTATGAGATGAAAGAATTGTTGAAGCTCGGTCAATGGTTTAAGAAGGTAGTGGAATGATTTACGTTTATCAAGAGTTATGGTGTATCAGTAATGGTACTATGGAATAAAGACACATATAAGGATTGTTACACTATTATTTTTCTTAAAGTATTTGAAAGTATATTTTGAATGGTACCAGTAACCATGAAAGGTTATTCAGATATTTTTGGAAGGTATATGATATGCACATAATGAAGGGATAAGTAGATAATGAGATTTTTCATAGTATTAATGAGCTAATGACAGATATAAGGACAAAGTTATATCATGGTTTGAGTATATAGAAATTTTGGGATTTTGGTATGTGGAAAGTGTTAACTTTTGATGGCACTCATGTTTTCACTAAGGTTCAATGGGTATTTATTTTCCAATAGAATACATGATTAAGGTATTCACATGTTTGGAATGTGACCAACAAGATATATCTTATGATATATTGGGGATAAATGATGTTATTCATGTGCTTGTTATGTGACCTCTCAAGTAATCATTTTCTTTACACTATGAGATTGGACAGAAGTATTTTTGATAAGCTTAAAGGTTGGAATGGATTAAGTTGGACATCAGATAGAATTGTTTAAGACTAGAATTTTTTTCAATATTATTTATGGAATGTTATAATAATGTAGTTTTAGAAAAATACAACTTGTAGGACAGGCGACAACCCATCGCATTGGACAAGGCTGTGGGAATCGAACCCACAACTGAAGTGTGACAGGCCTTTATCACCTACCACTAGCCTACAGAAAGTCCATGTTTAGTAGAAACCTGTTTTCTTATATTAAGCAGTATGATATATGAAGTATAAGTCCATTTTAGGAACCATATATGAATAATATCACTATAGATGGACTTATGTATTTTTGATAACTTTTTTTAACCTTTTGTTTGAGACAGATGGAATGACCCATCATTCTATCACATGATTTTCTAACACTTCACGAATGACAAATTCAACTTCATTTCTTTAAGAGATGAAGTGAAAATTTTCCAAGGAACGACCAACGGTGAGACTATACCAAAATCAAGAAAGTATTTCTTCTAATTCCAATTTCTTCAACTTTAGGGAAATGATCTTGAGAACCAAAAATGTTGTCCTAGTGCCCTTATATCCTATGAATAAGATGGTACCTTATATCATCACAAATCTATGGCTTTGTGATTGTTGGATTTTTTATAACCATGTTCTCTACCACTCTCCATCAAAACATGATTGTTAGATTTCTCTTCCATATCGATATTTTAACCTATGTTCTCCTATGTGGAAACCGAGTGATTAGTTAATTTGGTTAACCATTACGTTTCATAATTTAGTTTTTAAAGTTCAGTTTTGGTATTCCTTTTTATGATGTGGGTTTCTATGAAAGAA
This sequence comes from Viscum album, assembly GCA_963277665.1. Classification (NCBI taxonomy): domain Eukaryota; kingdom Viridiplantae; phylum Streptophyta; class Magnoliopsida; order Santalales; family Viscaceae; genus Viscum; species Viscum album. Next base: position 1,069,560,339 of record OY728127.1, on the reverse strand, counting down.
ACTTTCAAGTAGTAAACCATTTATAACTCGGACGAATTTCGAGGGCGAAATTCATTTTAAGGGGGGTAGAATGTAACAACCAGAGATTTTATGAAAATTATTATTTTTAATTACATTGATGTCTTGTGTTGTACGCTACACCAAAATTATCTTGCACTATACACAACAACATATTAGCTTGCAGTATATGCAACACTATTCTTGTCTCTTATTACACACAATTTCAAGTTCGTTTTATGGAAATTATTTTACGCAACATTAAATATAGATTTTGTTTAATGTATAAATGAAATATGTTTTGATTATGTTATACCCAACACCAAACGGAGATTTCACTACACGCATCCCTGACTTGTCTTGCATTACATGCAATCAAGACCTTCCTCGATAGCGTGTGTAGTACGCAATACCAAGTTTCACTAAACGAAATATTATTATAATATTATTATGAACTAGCCGTTATGAATAGTAATACCCACTTTTTGAAATTTTATAAATTTTATTTTTCAAAATGGACTTCATTTTTGGATTCAGAATATCAAAATTAGCCTACAGTGAATTTTTGGTATTTTTCTGAAAACTTTCAATTTTTGATGAATAGTGAAAACACTAGGTTACTATTTAAAAACCAAATTTTTGTATAAATATTTATTTATTTTATTTAAATTTATTTTAGGTAAAAATTGATACATAATACCTATATATTTTCAATTTAATTCATTGGATTCATTTTATAATAATTTTCGACCTATAAAAATTTTATTGAACTTTTCACCGTCTTTTACCTACCTCCTAAAAGCTTTTTGAAAACTTACATAAAACTTAATTTTACCGCTTCTGTGAGTGGAATTTCAAAAATCAGAGAAACACAGTTAATATCAAGGACTAAAATTTGGTTCAATGAGATGAAAATAATTTTTGGTGTATAGTAACTTTTACTTTTATTTACCACGGTTAAAAGTAAATAGGGTAATTAAGGCTAAAAATGATATTATTATTACCCTAACACATGTCCTAATTCTATTAGATAAGTGTAATTCGACCCAAAACAACCTTATGAATAAAATATGACCGTTTATATCCACTTGGATTAGATTAGGACATTTATTATTAATTTATTTAAAGAAGGGTTAAAATAGTTAAAATCAAAATTTTAATGATTAATTAATTTTTAATATAGGGTTATACATAAGATAAATTCAACTATAAATATTCATTAGAAATATAAAATGATTTCCTACCTAATGGTAATTTATTTATAATTTTTAGACATTAAATAATTTAAGTTATTTATGACACAATGATGATGTAGTAATTATCTTATTAATGAAATATTAAAATAAATTGATGTTATAAATACCCAAACAAATGTAATTTGAGACTTTTTATGAATTACAGTAATTTTTTAGGTTAATATGACATGTTATTATTGATTTAATTAACTTTTTTCGAACTAATCATGTTTTTATGGTTTTCACAAAAATCAATTACCAAATAGTGTCAAAATTGACATAAAATAATTTTTAAAACAAATATTATATTATTAATTGTTATTATATTACTAAAAACCTAAGGTCTGGCCAAGATACTTATATAATGATAGGTGTATCATTAATGGACCACTTGTTGGTCTCTTGTATGTATATGGTAATTTTAGTAACTATATAATTTAAAAATACAAAGTGACATGGTAAATATCAATCAAATTAACTAAGAGTTAAAACTAAAAGATAAGGTTAATATAATGACCCAAACCTGTCTAAAATCTATTTTTTGAGATTATTTCAACCCATCCCCACCTTATATTCAAAATAAATCAATTTTTAGCTATTAAAAACCTAATATGACTTTATTATAAAATAATATTTTAATTTTTTCCAAAGGTGCCCCTCTCCTCCCCTATAAAAAGGGCACCCCTTCCCTCTTCTCTTCACACCCTTTTGAGCCTTGAAGCTCGGCCAACCTCTAACCATTTCTCTTCTCCACTTCCCTAGAAACATTCTAGAGGTTCTTGTATTCTCAAAAGACCAACCCTAGTGCCGTAAGAAGAAGTTTAAAGGAGTTGCGTCGAAGAAGAGGTAATCTCTTCTACCGATTCTTTCAAACTTCTTTCTTCTTCAACTTCTTCTTCTTTAGTTGTTTAATTATAAAGTAATAACATCAGTATCACTAATATACTGATATGTTATTATAAATATGAAACAACCCCATTTCACCTTCTATCCATCCTATGGAAAATGAAATCACCGCGCGTGCGTACGTACGGAATACCGTCTCCACGCCGTGGTGTAATCTGTTTATTCCAACACCACCTTACTTGGATGGGTATAATGGTGTAAAGAATAACTATACATATTTATTATAACATCATACTTATTCTGATATACTGTATCATCCACTCCAATTAAATTCAATAATTATGGGAACAATATCATCGCTCGTGCGTACGTACGGACTACCATCTCCACGATGCAATGAGATTCATTCTCCATGTTAACCATTCAAGAATGGTTATAAAGTATATATAAGAAATAATAATGAAATATATTACATTATAAATATACTTTATTTATGTATATATATATATATATTTCATCTACTTACTTCCATTCAAGTAAATAAGGAAAGGAAAACAGCGTTCATGCGTACGTACGGCCTACCGTCTCCATGAACGGTGTGTTTCATTTAATTTATCTATCTATTATATATATATATACACTGAATATATATGATATATAAATCATGTTTTACATTTTTTAAGTAATTAAATCATGATATAAGTAATAATAATATCAATAACAAAAAGTCAAAACACGTACGATAAATGAAACGATTTTACCCAAAATGCTACTTTAACATGGAATTGACAAATGAACGGGTAATATAAATACCTAAGTGAACCATATATGATATAATAACAATTAATATGATTCTTTAATAACTCAATGACATTATTTAAATCATTATACAGGAGTTTTAGATACATACGAAGCATATCATACATAAGGTAAGGGATAACTTTTCCAATCACGTTTTTTTATCCGAGATTGCTTATACGTAAGTATTTACTGGGGTTATATTTATCATCCATTTCCCAATTTTATAAAAATGGTTTCATGTATGTTTAAAGTACTTATTAACCATTTTTTACTTTTAATAAATGGTATGTAATTAATCTTTCTTTTAGGAGGTACTTTTTGACTTTTCTGACAAAAGTACGAGGAGAATGTTATTTTTAACTTATACGGCGTGAACAGATTTTTACGGTTTAATAACGCCTAATTTTCATGAAGATTCCTATACAAGATTGCATGATTATTTTAAACAAAACCCTTTTCTTTTAAAATTTCATGGCATTTTGTGAAAAGAAAATTATTTTGAAGAAGAAAGTATATTTTCCTCAAGATTTCATTTCAAGTGTTTTATCAAAAATATTTTCCATCTAAAATGACATTATTTAATATGTTTATGTTTCAAGTATAATGGCTCCATTATTAACCTGGTTTTATTATTCTTATGATGAAATGATATCCATTTTTTTATATGGATTATGTTATGATGGAATGATGTTTAAGAATCTCATTCTATTACATGGGTTATGCTATGATGTATGATTTATGATTTTATGGCACACGAAAGAATGGTTTCATTATGAGATGGGTGGGACCTATATCTCCCTCCAATGAATTGGGTAAAGATTTATATCTCATGATATATACATGGCTAGAACAGAAAGTTAATCTGGTTCAGTAATACAGGACTAGAACGAGGAGTGAACTTGATTCAGAAAGGGACTTTGTCCACTAAGATGGTCTTGGCAGCAATGCCTTGGCTACTATGGAAATCATATCATGTGATTAATGGTTTCCACAATCACATGTTTTATTCTCATGCTATGTTATCATGATTAATGTTTATATATGATCTATGCCTTATGTACTGCCATGTTTTATGTAATTGCTCAAGGTTTTGATGTTTAAACATTATGTTCATGTTTTTAAGTTCAATTGTATATGATTTGTTTTATTTTATCCATGCTTACCCTAACTGAGAATTTGAGCTCACCCTTTATATGTTTTCTTTTCCCCAGGATTTAAAGAAAGGTTTTAGGTAAGCAAACAAAAAGGGGAAGATCTTTATGGGAGATGTTGAAGATCTTTCACCACGATTAGAAGATTATGTTCCGAGTTTCCAAAGACACAAAACTATTACGATCCTTGTGTGTTTGTTTTTGTTATGTATTAAGTATTCCGAAAAAGTAAAGTAATGTATATGTATGTCAAGCTTTGGGTCTATAAAATCAAATTAGGAGAACATTAGTAGAAATTAGAGATACATGCATGGAGAAAAAGCATAAATATTTATATGGAGTGATTGAGGTCATCAATCCAAAACAAGTGAATTATCAATGGAAAGTTGAGGGCCTCAAAGCCATAAATTCATGATGATTCAAAAGACCATCATTTCAACAAAAAATAAGTTATTATGATAACATTTTATTTCTTGATCATTTTCCTAGTGTTGGATTATTCTTTCACTGCCTATGAATATATAGAAATATACTGACATAACATATTTCTATAAACACAATTTTTATCATTTTTTGTTCTTTAATAAATTTATAATTTCTCCATTACTTTATGACATGGATATCCAAAAAATAACTTTGATACCTAAATCACTAAAATGTGATTTTAATGGATCATAAGGATCATTAAAGAGTGAAAAATACTATTTGCCTCTAACTGTTATCTAAATCTAATATTGTTAATAAATTAATCTCTAAACCTAAAAAGTAACACTATTGGTTCATCGTTAATATTTATTCATCAAATTTTTTAACTAAAAACAATTACATGTTAACCAGGGCATTGCATAAGTAAGTGGTTGGTGTTAAATCTTTATTGTCATTCGGTCATGGGTTCAAGTCTCAAAGCCTTAGTAGATTTGATGGGTTGTCACCTGGAATATAGATTTTCCTTTTTGAAAAGCATATTAATAATATTTTCCAAAATAAATATGATGTACATACAAGAAATTTAACCATTAAATATCCTTTTATCTAAGGTTTTAAATACTACCCCAATACAAAAATACTTCATCCATTTATTTTCACAAAGATCCATCCTTGGTCAAGGGCTTTTGCTTTAAAAGAGGGTGCTTCCTAAAACCAAACACCATAATGTGAGCTTCAATTATCTTATTAGAAAAACCTAATATTAATTTTATGATGTCTAAATCTTGACACATTATTTTCAATCTACAACACATCAAGTTTAACCTAGGTAATTCATTTTCATTATCTATTCAAATACTTTTAAAAAATTGTAATGAAAATGTGAATTATCCTAACTGTATCCCCCATGAGTTTCAAACCAGGTGCATAATAATACCCATTTTCATGTACCAGGTTAAGCTGAGTCAGGATCAATGTACCTTGTCAGAGTTGTTACCCCTAGGTACATTTTGTTCCAGAACCATGTCCACTTATAATATACATATAGGTATGTGTTTCTAGGAATACCCACATGATCTCTACCTTACTAAAATTATAGGATGTTCTTCAATACTTATCCTCAAAGTCTATCTTAGAGTAATGTTTCATTTAGGAGTGGGAGATAATATTAATTTTATTTCCATTTAGATTAATTACATTCTTTAATTCAACCCACATTTATTTATTCCATTAATATCTAATAATGTTTAATCAAAACATCATAGATATTCTTCTCCGCATGCATGACATCAATTCTATGTTTGACCTCATGATATCCCCAATACATAAACTCAAAAAATATTGATCATTTCTTCCAAATATTTTTATAATTACTATATTTGTTTGTATTTTTAAATGTGACATAGATGTTTTTCACTCTCTAAAAATAATAACGTATTGAAAAATGTTTTGAGAAATATAAAATTCTTATTGTAATTTCCCAACTTAGGTACCACGATAACCAGTTCCCTGCGAGGGAGTAGTAACTATCCTCAAGAATGTATTCTTGTATTCCATAGGCTTCTAAATATGATATATGGTATAATGGATATTGTGGGGAGACTATACCCTCTTTACTAGAATATACCATTAGTGGAAATCAAACATTAATATGCAATAATAATAAATTCCAAAAACATTGCATTCCATATTCCAAAATTGACGAAGTACCCACAAACCAAAATAGTAAAATATGGAATTTCATGGTAGTATTAAGTTACAAAATTAAATAAAAATAATACATTAACAACAATATATAAATCAAGTCTCAACATGAAGTCTAATCCCCTCATAGATTCTCTATTCCATATCCCACATCAATCATCTAGAAAAAGGCCTTTTCCCTTATCCTGACATGCATCCATGAAGTCTTCTCAGGTACCCAGTGGCGTCTTGAGTAGGGTGTGAATAAATTTTAGTATCCCACCACTAATAGTGTCTGTAATAATTTACAGTCTAATCACAGTGTATTAAAAAGTAAAAATTACCAAGTTAAGGAAGTAATTTAAACTGTTTTCATTTTTTTAAAAGTTTTTAAATTAACCACTCGTGTTCTTAGTTCCCAGTGTCACCCATAATTATTAAACCTTCTTCATCCCAATTTTGTTCATTTGAACCATGTTTCAAAGGGATCATGGGTTGGAAAACAAGGAGAATCATTCCAAGTATCTGACCGGGATTTTTGATTCCAGGCCTTACCATCCTAACCATGAAATGGAACACAGTGTTCATACCCTCTGAGTAAGGAGAATCAATCCTTACTCTAAAACTTACTTTGTATAAAGGAACCTATTGGACTAGTTTGTCCCACTAAAGGAGAGGAACATCAGTCCAATATCCTAACCAATCATTTTTTTCACATTTTAAATGGCATATGATCATTAACCTTCTTATAAAAAAATACAGTAAGGGTTCACAATTTCGTTTATCACAATACCATGGTTCATTACATTATTAATATTCTTCATTCCCATAGTTAGTAAATTTTACCCTAAATTTTTTTTACAACCATTAATAACCCCTTTCAAGCCATTTAACCACATGGAAAAACCTATTTACCCATTTCTCCCATTTACTCACTTAAAAACCATAACTCATTAACTTATTCATGTAAATACAAACACACATTTATTCCATTCTAATGTGCTTACCCTAATTACCATAGTTTTAATTCATACCCCTTCAATTCATCATTTAACAACTCAATTCTCATGTTTATGGAAGTGTAACACCCCATGGGTGACCATAGGCCCGGTTTAATCAACCTAAACGAGTTCAACGGGGATCATGAGGGGTTAAACACACTAATTTTTTCATTTAATACCAAGGATTCAAATTCTTAGCACAACGGAATAAAGTTAAAAAAATATACACATAAATTAAACACCAATAATATGGGATAAACCTTTTTTTTCACCTAATCAAGTTCATAGAACAATGCTCACTCAAACATGGCCCTTAATTCTAGCCCAAAAAATCCTCAATGCCCAATCTAGGAACCTTATAGAAAACAAGGTATTTAAGGGTTTGAATGGATAATAACAATCATAAAAGGTATATTCTAGAAAATAGAAGAAAGGGGAGTGGTAGACTCACCATGGGAATCAATTCATAAATAACAGCTCTTCAAATGAATAAATATCAAGGGATAATGATGTAACATCCCAAGTAAGTAATGAATAATAGATATTTTTATCTATGTCTATTAATGAATTAGATAGTGTTTTAGAGGATTAAAATGAAAATAAATCCAATCTTAAGCATGGAATACACTAATATTTTTAAAAGATTGTTTTGCTGCCTTTTGATGGAAAACCCTTTTTAAATCTATATTTTGACAATTTTATAATCTATGTTTGTCAAAATAAACTTATTCTTTATGATTGGGACATCAAAATTTACTTTGTGTGAATTTTTGGTATTTTTCTGACAATGTTCATTTTTTTAATGAATAGTGAAAAATACTGCATTTTACATCAAAACAGCTTCTTAATCTAATTTATTATTATGATTAGATTATCTTCTGAATTGGTCTTAATGTTTAATCTGAATATATTTTTACCATTTAATCCAATGGTGGTCATTGGAATCAATTTCACTTTGAAATTGGACTTAAACTGGTGTTAATCTTTTGATACTTATTGTTTCATAAAAACACGCTATTTGACATAACAGCGGGAATTAATTATTAAATTAATTAATGTGACTTATATGTTTTTAATTTTGTAAAATAGACTTAATTTTTTAATTTGGAATATCAAATATATCTTAGGGTGAAGTTTTGGAATATTTCTGAAAAACTTCAATTTTTGATGAATAGTGAAACCACTAAGTGGTAATCAAGCAAACTGATTTTTCAGTTAAATGAAAGTTTACCACTAATGTGTATTGAATTTTGAAAATCCGACATACATGGTTTTCATTAGTATGTAAAATGTGGTTCAATGGGATGAAAATAATTTTTTGGTGAAAAGTAACTTTTTTTTCATTAATCGCGATTAGAGGTGGTTAGTGTAATTTAAGGTAAAAATGATATTATAAAAATGTGAAAACACCACGACACTTGTCTTAACCCTATTGGTTGTGTCATGGCCCACCAATACAACCCATGGGTCGATTTAGGGGACCCCATGGAGCCACTTGGGTGAGATAATGACTTTAATGCCTTTTTTTAAATAAAGGTGAAAATGACACTAACATAAATTGTTTTAATAAAACAATTTTTATAAGGGGTTATACTAATCATATTTTTGTATATAAATATTAATTAGAAATCTAAGAATATTTCCTACATCATATTATTTGTTTTATAATTTTTAGACATTAAATAAATTAAATTATTTATGACATCATGATGATGCAGCGATGACCTCATTATTTAACGATTAAAATAAAATGGAAAGATAATGTAATATCTAAGACCTACACTTGTCCAAAAACTATTGGATAGGAATATTTCGAAGCCTTATCATCTTATCTTCGAAATATATCAATGTGGGACCTTATAAATTCGAAACACGTTTGAAAATAAAATAATAGTTTCATGATTTCCAAAAGTGCCCCTCCTCTCCTCTTATAAAAGGCCCCCACCTCTACCTCATTTCACACACTCCTCAAGCCTTTGGCTCGGCCATCCCCTGCCCATTTACTCTCTCCACATCCCTCTCCTAATCCTAGAGGATTCCCTTTGGGCATAATCCTTTCAAAGGAAGCCTTTAGGCTCAAATCAAAAGGAGTTACACTTTTAAAGGTAATTCATTCTCTCATGTTCATTTGTTTTATTTTGCTTCTCCAACCCCCTAAACTCTTTTTATTTACTTCTTTTGTAACAACACCAGAATATTCAATATACTAGGATGTTGTTATAAGATTTATTCTAGCTACACTCTCACACAACTACATCAAATGGTTAAAGAACATACGGTTTCTGTGGATGGCAAAATTCTGCCTCCCGAAACGATGATTGTTAAATACTCATTTAACACCTTCAAAGGTGGCCATTATGATGTCACTATTTTTATATATGATATATAATATGTTTATTCTTTCCTTAAGCTTCTGTATTTTTAATTTATGGCATACCATTATTGTTTCCATTATGGGTAAACACGATATCTTCATTTTAGGAAGTGCGGACTAGCGCCCCCTGAAAGTGATTTGATTCGTTAATACCATATGTGGGATGTGTAAAGGATAAAGTTAATGATATAATATATTTTATTATACAGGAATTATAATATACTCTTATATCATTATGAATCCATTCCAGAGAATATGAAATAGAAATGGAAGTAGCATTCATGCTTACGTACGGCTTACCGTCTCCATGAACGGTGCATTTCATTTCTTACCTCTAAATGTGATGTAATATTATAAATAAATGTATATGATGAATATATATGATATATATGCTATCCAAATCATTAATATCATTCTGGATATAATGAACCTTCGACCAAATTAACAACATGTAAGTGTAAGAAGTCTATTTTTGACTTAAGAACCATATACCGACAAAATGAACATTATTAACTTAAATGATTACATGATGTTCATAACATGGTATAAAAGGAATAATGAACTTGAAAAAGGTTCTTAATCAAGTAGAGATTAACTCATGTTTATTATTCAGAAGATTAAATAACGGTCGGGTCAAGTCTGATACGACGTATGGGACTTCGTCTCAATCTTCTTTCATTGAGGCATATTTTGTTTTATACACAACCTTATTTTATACAGTGTATAAACCCCTTTGACTTTTACGTTTATTCAAAAGGAATCTTTTTTATACGAAGCGTTTACTAAACGACAAAAGGGAATGTTTTTGTCGTACGTATGCAGCAACAACGACTTCTCCGCCGCCGTGACCATTATTTGAGTTTCGGCTTCCTCTACAAGCCATACCCTTTTTTTTAATGAAAAAATAAATACCATGTTTTACTTTGGTGTTGAAAATGGTTTTCATAATGTTTTTATTATATCAATGTGTTGTATTGATATCTCGTGATTGAAATGTGGAAATTTTATGTTTCCTTTATGCATGTTTTATGTGATATCAATTATGTTTTGGTTCTTGGGCATTATTATGAAGACGGGTGGTTCTGTGATAAACTAAGGGCGGGTGAGCCCGTTATAGCTCTCCAATGCATTGGGTAACGTGAAGGAGTGAAACGTTAAGGTTTCTCTGAAGAGATTTTAGGGAATATACTGTGATGGGTATTCCAAACATAACCAAGAGGGTTACTCCCTACGTAAGAATGTTATGAATGCCTCAAGTTGCCTTTATGTCTTATAAATTCTATGATTTATTCCTGATTTGATGAGGTATGTTAAAGTGCTTATGTTTAATGGGTAAAGTATGATCTCATCCTTATGTATATATGTACCCATGTTTCCTTTCCATATTTTTATATCCCTTACTGAGCTTTTTATACTCATCCTATGTTTTTTGAAAATTTTTTCTCAGTTCAAGGAAAAGGTACATGATATGATGATAGTGTCAAGGAAGTGTCAAGAAAGAATCCATGTTTATTTTAAATATGTTTCCATTGATGGGAATGAATAATTCTATATTTATGTAACCACTTTGTTTATATGTGGAATGTAATGCAAGTTTTATGATCTAATTCTCTAAAACTCTAAACCCGAAAAGATCCTCAATTTGTAATCTTGTAATAACTCAAGATTAAGTAAGGTTTAAGGCTGGGGCCTTATAGTTGGTATCAGAGGTCGGTTTAGATAACTTTAGGAGTTAGAATTCTATTAAATGATTATCCAAAAATATTTTTTTTGAAATGATATAGAATTTGAAGATTACCATGTTGCTTCGCCTAAGATATTTCAGTGTCAAGAATGGTTTTTCATAAAGGAAATAGAGAAGCTTTTCAGGGAAGGCATACAAAGTTGAATGACTTTCCAAATCAGCAACCAGAGATGGTCAGAATCAGAACTGAACAGTTTGTTGCAGTAATGGCTCAGTTGAATCAGGTGATAAATGGTGGTTGTTTTTATAGATGATATTTTGGTGTTTTCAAAAGTAAAGAGGAGCATGAAATACATTTAAGGGTTATCTTGCAAACCTTAAAATAAAAGAAATTGCATGGGAAATTCAGAAAGTGTGAGTTTTGGTTGCAACAAATTTCTTTCCTTGGTCACATTGTTTCTAAAGATGGGATAACCGTTGATCCTGCAAAAACAAAGGTTGTTGAAGAATGGCCAAGACCCACAAATTTAACCGAGATTCGTAGTTTTCTTGGTTTGGCAGGCTATTACCGAAGGTTTGTTAGAAATTTTTCACGGTTATCTGGTCCAATGACTAAGCTAACTCAGAAGGGTGTTAAGTTTATCTGGACAAAAGAATGTGATGATTGTTTTCAGGAATTGAAAAGAAGATTGGTGAATGCTCCAGTTTTGGCACTACCTTCCAGGAATGGTGAGTTTGTTATATACAGTGATGCTTCATTGAAAGGACTTGGTTGCGTCCTAATGCAGAATGATCAGGTAATTGCTTATGCTTCACGACAATTGAAAACACATGAGGTAAATTACCCAACACATGATTTGTAATTAGCTGCTGTTATTTTTGCTTTGAAAATTTGGAGGCATCATTTGTATGGAGTAAAGTGTGAAATATATACCGATCACAAAAGTTTAAAGTATATATTCACTCAGAAAGAATTGAACATGAGACAAAGGATGTGGCTAGAATTAATCAAGGATTATGATTGTACGATTCATTACCATCCGGGAAAAGCAAATAAAGTGGTTGATGCTTTGAGTCGAAAAAGTAATGCTTCATTAGCAATGTTGCGTTTGGAACGTGATCCTTTGGTTAAGGATTTGATGAACTTTGGCATAGAAGTTGTTGGTGCAGGATGTTCTTCTGTTTTGTTTCAGGTATCATTGAGATCATCTCTATCAGATAGAATCAAGCAAGCATAGAAGCAAGACAGTGAGTTACAGAAAAAGGTAGAGCTGGTTCAGAAAGGTAAGTTGCCTGAATTCAACATTGATAATGAATGTGTTTTGAGTTTTGGGAAGAGATTGTGTGTGCCTTGTGATTCAAAGTTGAAGAGTGAGTTGTTATGTGAATCTCATAACTCTCTGTTTTCAGTTCATCCTGGCAGTACTAAGATGTATAGAGATCTGCAGGAGTATTACTGGTGGGATGGAATGAAAAGAGATATTGCTGATTTTACTGTGAAGTGTTTGACTTGTCAGCAGGTTAAAGCAGAGTGGCAGTTACCTAAAGGGATGTTTCAGCCTTTACTAGTTCCAGAGTGGAAATGGGAGAATATATCCATGGACTTTGTTGTGGGATTACCGAATACATCTCGAGGTAATAATGCAATCTGGGTTATTGTTGATCGCTTGACCAAGTCGGCTCATTTCCTTGCTATACAAGATACTTTTTCCCTAGATCAACTTTCCTGTTTGTATCTTAAAGAAGTAGTTAGGTTACATGGAGTTCCTTTCTCCATTGTATCTGATCGTGATCCCAGGTTCACTTCTAACTTTTAGAAAGGCCTTCAGAAGTCGTTGGGTACTGAATTAAATTTTAGTACAGCTTTTCATCCTCAATCAGATGGGCAGTCAGAACGAACAATTCAGACCTTGGAGGATATGCTACGATCTTGTTCTATGGATTATCAGGGAAGTTGGGACCAACATCTTTCTTTGGTTGAATTTTCATATAATAAGAGTTTTCATTCCAGTATACAGATGGAACCATTTCAGGCATTATATGGGAAGCGGTGTCGAACTCCAGCTTTCTGGGATGAAGTGGGTGAAAGGAAGTTGAAGGGACCAGAATTAGTAGAAGAGATGGCAGAAAAAGTTCAGCTGATTCAAAAGCACATGAGAACAGCTCAGAGTAGGCAGAAGAGTTATGCAGATAACAGGAGGAAGGATCTATCTTTTGAGGTAGGTGATCATGTTTTTCTCAAAGTATCACCATGGAAAAGTGTGATGCGATTTGGTAATAAAGGAAAGTTGAGTCCAAGGTTTATTGGACCATATGAAATTCTGGAGAGAGTTGGATCAGTTGCTTACCGAGTGGCTTTACCTCCGAGTTTATCTCAGGTACACAATGTTTTTCATGTTTCGATGTTGAGAAAGTATATGCCAGATCCATTTCATGTTTTGAGTCCAGAGGTAGTTCAGCTGGAAGAGAACCTATCTTATGAGGAACAACTGATCCATATTCTTGACCACAGGGAGCAAGTGTTACGGAATAAGGTGATTAAGCAGGTAAAGGTTTTGTGGAAAAACCACATGATGGAAGAGGCAACATGGGAATCTGATAATGCAATGAGGGATAAGTACCCCCATTTATTTGATAAGTAAATAAATTGCAGGGACGCAATTTTCTAAAGGGGGTAAGGATGTAACATCCCAAGTAAGTAATGAATAATAGATATTTTTATCTATGTCTATTAATGAATTAGATAGTGTTTTAGAGGATTAAAATGAAAATAAATCCAATCTTAAGCATGGAATACACTAATATTTTTAAAAGATTTTTTTACTGCCTTTTGATGGCAAACGCTTTTTAAATCTATCTTTTGAAAATTTTATAAGCTATTTCTGTCAAAATAAACTTATTCTTTATGATTGGGACATCAAAATTTACTTTGTGTGAATTTTTGGTATTTTTCTGACAATGTTCATTTTTTTAATGAATAGTGAAAAATACTGCATTTTACATCAAAACTGCTTCTTAATCTAATTTATTTATATGATTAGATTATCTTTTGAATTGGTCTTAATGTGTAATCTGAATATATTTTTACCATTTAATCCAATGGTGTTCATTGGAATCAATTTCACTTTGAAATTGGACTTAAACTGGTGTTAATCTTTTGATACTTATTGTTTCATAAAAACACGCTATTTGACATAACAGCGGGAATTAATTATTAAATTAATTAATGTGACTTATATGTTTTGAATTTTGTAAAATAGACTTCATTTTTGAATTTGGAATATCAAATATAGCTTAGGGTGAAGTTTTGGTATTTTTCTGAAAAACTTCAATTTTTGATAAATAGTGAAACCACTAAGTGGTAATCAAGCAAACTGATTTTTCAGTTAAATGAAAGTTTACCACTAATGTGTATTGAATTTTTAAAATCTGACATACATTGTTGTTATTAGTATGTAAAATGTGGTTCAATGGGATGAAAATAATTTTTTGGTGAATAGTAACTTTTTTTTTCATTAATCGCGATTAGAGGTAGTTAGTGTAATTTAAGGTAAAAATGATATTATAAAAATGTGAAAACACCATGAAACTTGTCCTAACCCTATTGGTTGTGTCATGTCCGACCACGACAACCCATGGTTCGATTTAGGGGACCCCATGGAGCCACTTGGGTGAGATAATGACTTTAATGCCTTTTTTTTAAATAAAGGTGAAAATGACACTAACATAAATTATTTTACTAAAACAATTTTTAGAAGGGGTTATACTAATCATATTTTTGTCTATAAATATTCATTAGAAATCTAAAAATATTTCCTACATCATTTTATTTTTTTTATAATTTTTAGACATTAAATAAATTAAATTATTTATGACATCATGATGATGCAGCAATGACCTCATTATTTAACGATTAAAATAAAATGAAAATATAATTTAATATCTAAGACCTACACTTGTCCAAAAACTATTGGATAGGAATATTTCTAAGCCTTATCATCTTATCTTCTAAATATATCAATTTGGGACCTTATAAATTCGAAACACTTTTGAAAATAAAATAATAGTTTCATGATTTCCAAAAGTGCCCCTCCTCTCCTCTTATAAAAGGCCCCCACCTCTACCTCATTTCACACACTCCTCAAGCCTTTGGCTCGGCCATCCCCTGTCCATTTACTCTATACACATCCCTATCCTAATCCTAGAGGATTCCCTTTGGGCAGAAGCCTTTCAAAGGAAGCCTTTAGGCTCAAATCAAAAGGAGTTACACTTTTAAAGGTAATTCATTCTCTCATGTTCATTTGTTTTATTTTGCTTCTCCAACCCCATAAACTCTTTTTATTTACTTATTTTGTAACAACACCAGTATCTTCAATATACTAGGATGTTTTTATAAGATTTATTTGAGCTACACTCTCACACAACTACATAAAATGGTTAACGAACATACGGTTTCCGTGGATGGCGAAATTCTGCCTCCCGAAATGATGATTGTTAAATACTCATTTAACACCTTCAAAGGTGGCCATTATGATGTCACTATTTCTATATATGATATATAATATGTTTATTCTTTCCTTAAGCTTCTGTATTTTTCATTTATGGCATACCATTATTGTTTCCATTATGGGTAAACATGATATCTTCATTTTAGGAAGTGCGGACTACCGCCCCCTGAAAGTGATTTGATTCATTAATACCATATGTGGGATGTGTAAAGGATAAAGTTAATGATATAATATATGTTATTATAAAGGAATTATAATATACTCTTATATCATTATGAATCCATTCCAGAAAATATGAAATAGAAATGGAAGTAGTGTTCATGCGTACGTACGGCTTACCGTCTCCATGAACGGTGCATTTCATTTCTTACCTCTAAATGTGATGTAATATTATAAATACATGTTTATGCTGAATATATATGATATATATGCTATCCAAATCATTAATATCATTCTGGATATAATGAACCTTTGACCAAATTAACAACATGTAAGTGTAAGAAGTCTATTTTTGACTTAAGAACCAAATACCGACAAAATGAACATTATTAACTTAAATGATTACATGATGTTCATAACATGGTATAAAAGAAATGATGAACTTGAAAAAGGTTCTTAAGCAAGTAGAGATTAACTCAAGTTTATTATTCAGGAGGTTAAAGAACGGTCGGGTCAAGTCGGAAATGAGGTATGGGACTTCGTCTCAATCTCCTTTCATTGAGGCATATTTTGTTTTATACACAACCTTCTTTTATACAGTGTATAAACCCCTTTGACTTTTACGTTTATTCAAAAGGAATATTTTTTATATGAAACATTTACTAAATGACAAAAGGGAATTTTTTTGTCGTACGTATGCGGCAACAACGACTTCTCCGCCGCCGTGACCATTATTTGAGTTTCGGCTTCCTCTACAAGCCATACCCTTTTTTTAAATGAAAAAATAAATATCATGTTTTACTTTGGTGTTGAAAATGGTTTTCATAATGTTTTTATTATATCAATGTGTTGTATTGATATCTCGTGATTGAAATGTGGAAATGTTATGTTTCCTTTATGCATGTTTTATGTGATATGAATTATGTTATGGTTCTTGGGCATTATTATGAAGACGGGTGGTTCCATGATAAACTAAGGGTGGGTGAGCCTGTTATAGCTCTCCAATTCATTGGGTAACGCGAAGGAGTGAAACGTTAAGTTTTCTCCAAAGAGATTTTAGGGAATATACTGTGATGGGTATTCCAAATGTAACCAAGAGGGTTACTCCCTACGTAAGAATGTTATGAATGCCTCAAGTTACCTTTATGTCTTATGACTTCTATGATTTATTCATGATTTGATAAGGTATGTTAAAGTGCATATGTTTTATGGGTAAAGTATGATCTCATCCTTATGTATATATGTACCCATGTTTCCTTTGCATATTTTTATATCCCTTACTGAGCTTTTTATGCTCATCCCAAGTTTTTTGAAATGTTTTTCTCAGGTCAAGGGAAAGGTATATGATATGATGATAGTGTCAAGGAAGTGTCAAGAAAGAATCCATGTTTATTTTAAATATGTTTCCATTGATGGGAATGAAGAATACTATATTTATGTAACCACTTTGTTTATATGTGGAATGTAATGCAAGTTTTATGATCTAATTCTCTAAAACTCTAAACCCGAAAAGATCCTCAATGTGTAATCTTGTAATAACTCAAGATTAAGTAAGGTTTAAGGCTAGGTCCTTATAAATGATCCTTGGAAGAGGGAAGATCTCCTGATTCTTCACTCAAGTTGATGATGGTGGGAAGGGGAGGAAAAATTTGTTAATAACTATTAAATCCTAAGAGGTAAAATTTTGAAATTCATTAAGTGCACAGTCTGTCTATATAGTTGGTCAAACTGTACACCAACCTTGAACCACCCTCTATCTAAGAGTGGGGCCTGGTTCATATGGTCTCCTGGGAAGCTTGGATGGTGTGAAAAAACCATTTGTAGGCCACGAATTTGTCTCTATTAAAAACCATATGGCTTATATGGTCCCCTTTATTTTTTTCAACCACTCACCCTCCCCATTAAGGTTTCACAGTTAAGGTGCATGATAAGTAATAATTGTGTGCCAAACATGTTCCCTATACAGTATAGCCTCTTTCCTTCCCATTTCATGTTCTAAACCCCTAGGACACCCATAAGTTCCCTTATATTCTTAGAAAAAATTTCCTTGACCATTATAAATGGATTTAACACAAACTTTTAACAAGTAAATACCTCCTTGAATGTTCAGGATCTTACAGCTTCCCCTCCTTATAATATCTCATCCTTGAGCTACACTCCCAAGAATCATTAAGACTCTAAGGTAAAAAGCTTATTCCACTGGGATTTAATATCTATATCCCTATCCCATGTTTCCTACTAAAATAAAAAATGATTCCACATAACTTAGACTAAAATAATAGTCTTATCCCAAAGATATTTCCTTTTATGATCCATAATACGAATCGGATGCTCCTAAAAGGACGCATCAGTCTTAAGATCCTCATTATAAACATTGATCACATAGGAAGGTTTGGGGTGATATTTTCAATGATGTGACATAAAAAACATTGTTCATAGAACTATTTAAGTGACCTAACCCCATAAATCCCAGAGTCGGTGTCATACTACCATTACATTGGGATAGATACAAGTCAATCCCATCCCAAATGACAGAACAGTCTAGTAGTCTTGTTAAACCAGATACATACATGAGTATTTTTTTACAAATGAATACACTAATTACAACAAAAAAAATTTTGAGGATAATAACTTTATTCCATCTATTGTATCATTTTATAACTTTTTTGGTACACTTCAGGGAATCCTAGGGAAAGGAAATAAAATAAGGGTGAGCTCAAATTGTTAGTAAGGTTAAATTATAGTAGAAGAAATAATGAATCAATGTTAATAGTCAATATGGAAAGGTAACAACTGTAGACACATTCCATGTAATCAATAAACTAAGAAGGAAATGTGTAAACAATATGGCATGGTAATAAAATGAAACACATACCATTTAATCAATAAAGTGAGAATGAAATGAATCAATAGATAATTTAAAATCAATAATCTCATGGATAATAATAATAAATGAATTCTCAATAAATTAAATGCTTAAGTATTGGATTCCATGTTTCCATGGCACATGATACCTTTACCATCAAGATCTTTCCTCAAGGTAGTTTAAATCTATGGGTTGAAACCCATCTATTCTACTTGGAAACAAACTTGAAGGGTTTTTTCCAACTCATTTCATCTCAAGAGACTACTGATGCATCGAGGATCTTACTTTAAAGGGTCCCCAACTTGTAGTTCTTGAATTAACTGGTCCCAAACCCATAAAACTTATATTAACTGGCCCCTAACCCATATAGTGAATGTCCAAATAATTCCTTATAAAGTAAAATAATCAATTTAAATAATAAACAATGTTCCTTATCAAATATCTGTATTAAGTAAAAGATATGGATTTACCAATATTTCCCAAGGAAATCAAATAATTATAAAAGTAATCATTGTGTGTAGAAATGATATATGGTTTAGGAAATAGAGATATCCATGATAATAATATAGATAATTTGGGTAAATTCAATGTTAAATGATCATAAGATTTTGAATATTTCAAGGGGACTAACAAAGGAATTAAGTAAGGGAATATCAACACTATCCCTAGAAAAAATAATCATAAACCAACCATAGGATTAATAAGGATGGTATTAATGAAAAATATACCATGTGTAGTAAAATAAAGGGTTGTTTTCATTGATGAATGTAAACATTATAAAAAGATATTTTAAAATATTCTTGAGGAAAATATCCTTTTCATTTTGAAGAACATTTTGAAAATACTTTTATTTTAAAATTGATTTCAAAGAAAATTCTTTAAATATTATACTTTTAAACTTGGAAAGTAATCTTTGAATAAATGACTAGTGGTAAATCGATACATGTCGTACAAGGTAAAAAGAACATTCCTTTATCATGGTAAAAAGGTTAGAAAAATGCGTTGTTTGGAAAGAGATAAGATTATTCCATTGAAAACATTGGTAAAAGTAAAAAAGGGTAAAATTTATTAAATAAATAATTTTTTAAAGGTTAAAAACTTTTTTAAAAACTTTTTAAAAAACTTTTTTAGAAAAAATGGTTTCTTAAATAAAGTGGGTTCTCTGACTAAAGAGAGAAATAAATTCAGGATTTTTTAAAAACATTTCATAAAACATTTAGACTAAAAAATAGTGTAAAAATGGTAATATTACTTGAAAAAGGTCATTAACAACCATATGAGTGGAAAATTAAATATTTTATTTTAAAATTATCAAAAAAAATTCTCTAATGGAAATTCAACTGTAAAAAATCCTAAACAAAATGAGGTTGTGAAGTAAACCCTTGAAAAGGCCTTAACATTGATGTGAGAATCAATCAATGAATAGATTATGTGTGTAAAATATAAATCCACATAAAAATTGTTAATAAAAAAATAGATAGTAAAATTTATTACACACATAATCTTATAATATTAATGACAACAAGGAGGTAATATAACCCAGTGAAAAGGAATCAGGATATGAAATTATTTTCCACTTAGTGATGCTTAATTCAAATCCCCTTAGAAGAAATAAATCAAATTAAAAATAAAAATACCATAAATATAAAACAATTCATGATATAATATATCAAAATTGGTCATATATACACCACAAAAAAGAAGTAAGTGGTGAATATGACATTTTTCTCAAGGATGTAAAAAGTGAGATAAAATATATAACCTTTTGTTTCCTTTTTCGGTTAACGTACTTTAACATAATTTATAATTGTTTTAAAAATGTAAATAACTTATAAATAAACAATAATAATATTTATAATATCATATATTATCTCTTTATAATATCTTATTACCCATTTTTTAATAATCGTTCATTATTTTCACTATTTCATGTTTTAATTGCTTAGTTTATCAAGTATGTTTTGACTTGTTATTTGTTGTTCCTATTACTTAGATCATGATTTCATATTATAAATAATATATACCATGAATTAATTATAATATATATCCAGTATATATGTATTTATAATAGTCCATAAAGTTTGGAGATAGGAAATTAAATGCATCATTCATGGAGGTGGTCAGTCGTACGTATGCATAAACGTTATTTTCATTTCCTTGTCGTATTTTAAAAGAATAAAAAGTAAATGAAATATATGTACATGTACATTATAATTCCAATGTAATATATGTGTCATATATTTCAAATAGTTTTATTAAAACCATCCTTCATACATTCCATGTATAGCGTGAATGAATCACATTGCTTTGAGGAGGCGGTAGTTCACACTTCCACAAACAATGTTATCGTATTTACAAAAAATGGAAAGCAAAAATGTTATGTGTTATAAAATAAATCCAGAAGCATAAATATATTTTAAGTATAATATATATCATATATAAACATAATTTCCATCATAATTCCCATCTATGATAGGTACTAAAGGAAAAATGAACGACATCGTTTGGTGAGCCGATAGTCGTACACATAAACGATACGTTTGTTACCTATTAGATGGAATTGTTTGTAATTTTAGTTAAAAACATTATAATAAAAACATATCAGTATATTTAGGATATTTTTTTATTTTATAATCATTTAATAATAGTATTTTAGGTTGTGGAAGATGAAAATAATATAAAAAAGTTAAGAAAGGATGTTACCTCTTCTTTGGGTAACTCCTTTTGGTTTGTACCAAAGGGATTCCTTGGGTAGATTTATACCTAAAGAGAGTATTATTGGATGAGGGGGGGATTATAATTATCTATTTTGGTAGATATTGGTTGAGAAAAATTATCCTGACTGTTGTAAGGAAGTGGTATGGGTGAGTGCTTTTTTATTGTGGAGGAGGAGTGGTATTCTTGAAGATTATGAAAAAAAGGGATTCTATCTACGTTTTTTCCTATGACATTTGGATCCAATAATGATTATAATAATATAAAATTGAATATAAGTTAAAAATATTTCCATAAAATTGATTTTTTACAAGTTTATAGGTCATTTTGGCCCTTAATTTTAAGGTTTGGTCCCTTGTTAAGCTAATTTTTCACCTAATCATTTTAATTAATTTTAATTACTTTCACTAATATTTTTGGTCAAAAAATATTTTTTTCTTATTAAAAATTATAAATTATACTTATTCCAAATATTTAATCTATTTTTCCAAATTCCAATCACATAAGTGATAGAAATTAATTTAAATTTAATCCTGTAGACGGAACGGAAATACGAGTTTTAAAAGTAAAAAATTTTCAAAAGTTTTCTAAGATTCTATATCCAATTTTAAAGTGAATTGATTTAAATTACCTAAATTGGATTAACTGTTTTATTATTTATAAAATTTAAATTTAAAATCATTCAAAAACATAATTTATCTGTATAAATAAATTATATGGAAAAGTAGTTTTAAATTAAAATTCAATATTTTTTACTATTTATCATAAAATGAAACTTTAGAGAAAAATAACAAAAATTCACCATAAGAAAATTTTTATCTTACAATTTAAAAAATAGAGTTTATTTTTACATATAAATATATAAAATTTCCAAAAAATGGATTTAAAATAGGTTCATCATTAAAAGCCGATAAAAGTTCCTTTAGAAAAAAATATTGATTTTTTATGCGAAATATTGGGTCCATTCTTATCTTATGCTTATAAAATCTATTGGATTAATTTTAAAAATATTTTATTGAATATAATATATATTTATATATATCATTAATATAACTCACTAATTGTAATTAATTTAATTTATTAGGATAAAACACATTTGTGGGCATAAAAATAGTTTTTTATAAAAAACATTCCCTTTATATTCAATTGGTTCTTATATTCATTTCTAATTAATTTGTAACAAATGAATTCATTTTATATTTTTATAAACTATATATTTTCATAATTTAGTTAATAATATTAATAAATTCTAATTTATCATCTATTTTATGTCATATTATATTAAATAATAATATTTTAATAATATATTGTTGTTTGGTAATACTTGGTTTGCATGTAACGCAAGTTATTGAAGAAACTCATTATTGCATGAAATTCATGCTAACTCAATATCATGTGCATTGAAATGTATATCATAGATTTATTTTATTTAAAATATTAAATATATTGTAAAGTCTTGGGATATTATACTCCCTTATGTACTTGGTGTTGCATGTCATACATGTTATCGAATACAATGTTCTTATTTTAGAATTTTGGGGTGTTACATTCACCTACCTTAAATAAATTTCATCCTCACAATTCAAAATCATTCTTGATAATAGATATTTTGATATTTCATATGTTTAAATCTCACATCGAGATAAGGGTTAGTAAGACATCCGATACAAAAGATAAAATGTCAAGTAAAAAGGTCACATGGACTAACATATATCTAGGTCTCAAAGTAGGAGAACATTAGTGGAAAGTAGAGATACATGCGTGAAGAAAAAGCATAAATATTTATAAGGAGTGATTGAGATCATCAATCCAAAACAATTGAATTATCAATGGAAATTTGAGGGCCTCAAAACCATAAATTCGTGATGATTCAAAAGACCATCAGTTCAACAAAAAATAAGGTATTATGATAACATTTTATTTCTTTATCATTTTCCTAGTGTTGGATTATTCTTTCACTGCCTATGACTATATAGAAATATACTTACATAATATATTTTATAAACACAATTTTTATCATTTTTTTGTGCAGTGATCAATTTATAATTTATCCATTACATTATGAAATGGATATTCAAAAAAATAACTTTGATACCTAAAGTGCTAAAATGTGATTTTAATGGATCTTAAAGATCATTAAAGAGTGAAAAATCTTACTATTTGTCTCTAACTATTATCTAAATCTAATATTGTTAATAAATTAATCTCTAAACCTAAAAATTAACACTATTGGTTCATCGTTAATATTTATTATTCAAATTTTGAACTAAAAACAATTACATGTTAACTAGGGCATTGCATAAGTTAGTGGTTGGTGTTAAAGCCTTATAATCATTTGATCATGGGTCCAAGTCTCACAGCCTTAGTAGATTTGATGGGTTGTCACGTAGAATATAGATTTTGCTTTTTGAAATCCATATTAATATAATTTCCAAAATAAATATGACGTACATACAAGAAATTTAATCATTAAATATCCTTTTAACTAAGGTTTTAAATATTACCCCAATAAAAAAATACTTCATCCATTTATTTTCACAAAGATCTTTCCTTGGTCAAGGGATTTTCCTTTGAAATAGGGTTCTTCCTAAAACCAAAAACCAAAATGTGATCTTCAATAATCTTATTAAAGAACCATATATTCATTTTTTGATGTCTAAATCTTGACACATTATTTTCAATCTACGACACCTCAAGTATAACCTAGGTAATTAATTTTCATTATCTATTCAAATACTTTAAAAAAATTAATGAAAATGTGAATTGTCCAAAATATATCTCCCATGAGTGTCAAAACAGGTGCCTAATAATACCCATTGTCATGTACCAAGTTAAGATGAGTCAGGCTCAATGAACCTTGTCAGAGTTGTTACCCCTGGGTACATTTTGTTCCAGAACCATGTCCACTTATAATATCCATATAGGGATGTGTTTCTAGGAATACCCACATGATCTCTACCTTACTAAAATTTTAGGATGTTCTTCAATACTTGTCCTCAAATTCTATCATAGAGTAATGTTTCATTTAGGAGTGGGAGATAATATTAATTTTATTTCCATTTAGATTAATTACATTCTTTAATTCAACCCACATTTATTTATTCCATTAATATCTAATAATGTTTAATCAAACCATTATAGATATTCTTCTCAGCATGCATGACATCAATGCTATGTTTGACCTCATGATATCCCCAATACAGAAACTCAAAAAATATTGATCATTTCTTACAAATATTTCTATAATTACTATATTTGTGTGTATTTTTAAATGTTAAATAGATGTTTTTAAATCTCTAAAAATAATAACTTATAGAAAAATGTTTTAAGAAATATAGAATTCTTATTCTAATGTCCCAACTCAAGTACCACTATAACCAGTTCCCTGAGAGGGAGTAGTAACTATCCTCAAGAATTAATTCTTGTATTCCATAGGCTTCTAAATAGGATATATGGTATAATGGATATTGTGGGGAGACTATACCCTCTTTACTAGTATATACCATTAGTGTAAATCAAAATAAACATCAATATGCAATAATAATAAATTCCAAAAACATTGCATTCCATATTCCAAAAATGAGGAAATACCCACAAACCAAAATAGTAAAATATGGAATTTCATGGCAGTATTAAGTTACAAAATTAAATCAAAATAAGACATTAACACCAATATATAAATCAAGTCTCAACATGAAGTATAATCCCCTCATACATTCTTCATCCAATATCCCACATCAATCATCTAGAACAGGGCCTTTTCCCTTATCCTGACATGCATCAATGAAGTCTTCTCAGGTACCCAGTGGCGTCTTGAGTAGGGTGTGAATAAATTTTAGTATCCCACCACCAATAGTGTCTATAATAATTTACAGTATAATCATAGTGTATAGAAAAGTAAAAATTACCAAGTTAAGGAAGTAATTTAAACAGTTTTCATTTTTTTAATAGTTTTTAAATTAACCACTTGTGTTCTTAGTTCCCAGTGTCACCCATACTTATTAAACCTGATTCATCCCAATTTTTGGTCATTTGGACCATGTGTCAAAGGGGTCATGGGTTGGAAAATAAGGAGAATCATTCCAAGTATCCAACTGGGATTTTTGATTCCATGTCTTACCATCTGAACCATGAAATGGAACACAATGTTCATACCCTTTGAGTAAGGAGAACCAATCCTTAATCTAAAACTTACTTTGTATAAAGGAACCTATAGGACTTGTTTGTCCCACTAAATTAGAGGAACATCAGTCCAATATCCTAACCAACCATTTTTTCACATTTTAAAAGGCATATGATCATTAACCTTTTTATAAAAAAAATCAATAGGGGTTCACCATTTCGTTTATCACAATCTGTTGGTTCATTAAATTATTAATATTCTTCATTCCCATTGTTAGTACATTTTACCCTAAATTTTTTTTACAACCATTAATAACCCCTTTCAATCTATTTAACCACATGGAAAAACCTATTTACCCATTTCTCACATTTACTTACTTACAAACCATAACTCATTAACTTATTCATGTCAATCCAAACACACCTTTATTTCATTCCAATGTTCTTACCCCAATTACCATAGGTTTAATTCATACCCCTTCAATTCATCATTTAACAACTCAATTATAATGTTTATGGAAGTGGAACACCCCATGGGTGACCATAGGCCCGGTTTAATCAACCTAAACGAGTTCAACGGGGATTATGAGTGGTTCAGCAAACCAATTTTTTCATTTCATACCAAGGATTAAAATGCTCAGAACAACAGAATAAAGTTAAAAAGATATACACATAAATAAAACACCAACAATATGGGATATACTTTTTTCACCTAACTCAAGTTCATAGAAGAACGCTCACTCAAACACAGCCCTTAATTCTAGCCCAAAAAATCCTCAATTCCCAATCTTGGAACCTTATAGAAAACAATGTATTTAAGGATTTGAATGGATAATAAAAATTATAAAATGTATCTTATAGAGAATAGAAGAAATGGGAGTGGTAGACTCACCCTACGAATCAATTCATAAATAACATCTCTTCAAATGAATCTATATCAAGGGATAATGATCCTTGGAAGAGGGAAGATCTCCTGATTCTTCACTCAAGCTGATGATGGTGGGAAGGGGAGGAAAATGGATTAATAAATATTAAATCCTAAGAGGTAAAATTGTGAAATTCATTAAGTGCACAGTCTGTCTATATAGTTGGTCAAACTGTACACCAACCTTGAACCACCCTATATCTAAGAGTGGGGCCTAGGTCGTATGGTCTCCTGGGAAGCTTGGAAGGCATGAAAAAACCATTTTTAGGCCATGAATTTGTCTCTAACCAAAACCATATGGATTATAGGCTCCCATATCTTTTTTTCAACCACTCACCCTCCCCATACAAGTTTCACAATTAATGTGCACAATAAGTAATAATTGTGTGCCAAACATGTTCCCTATACAGTGTAGCCTCTTTTCTTCCCATTTCATGTCCTAAACCCCTAGGACACCCCTAAGTTCCCTCATATTCTTAGAAAAAATTTCCTTGACCATTATAAATGGATTTAACACAAACTTTTAACAAGTACATACGTCCTTGAATGTTCAAGATCTTACAGCCTCCCCTCCTTATAACAGCTCATCCTTGAGCTACACTCCCAAGCATCGTTAAGACTCTAAGGTAAAAAGGTTATTCCACTGGGCTTTAATATCTATATCCATATACCATGTTTCCTACTACAATAAAAAATGATTACACATAACTTAGAATAATATAATAGTCTTATCTCGGAGATTTTTCCCTTTATGATCCATAATACGAATCGGATGCTCCTAAAAGGAGGCATCAGTCTCAAGATCCTCATTATCAACATTGATCACATAGGAAGGGTTGGGGTGATATTTTCAATGATGTGACATAAGAAAACCATTGTTCATAGAACTATTGTAGTGACCTGACCCCATAAATCCCAGAGTCGGTGTCATACTACAATTTCATTGGGATAGATACAAGTCAATCGCATCCCAAATGACAGAATAGTCTAGTAGTCTTGTTAAACCAGATACACACATGAGTATTTTTTTACATATGAATACACCAATTACAACAACAAAAAATTCGAGGATAGAAACTTTATTCCATCTATTGTATCATTATATAACTTTCTCGGTACACTTCAGGGAATCCTAGGGAAAGGAAATAAAATAAGGGTGAGCTCAAATGGTTAGTAAGGTTAAATTATAGTGGAAGAAATAATGAATCAATGTTAATAGTCAATATGGAAAGGTAAAAACTATAGACACATTCCATGTAATCAATAAACTAAGAAGTAAATGTGTAAACAATATGGCATGGTAATAAACTGAAACACATACCATTTAATCAATAAAGTGATAATGAAATGAATCAATAGATAATTTAAAATCAATAATCTCATGGATAATAATAATAAATGAATTCTCAACAAAGTAAATTCTTAATTATTGGATTCCATGTTTCCCAGGAACATGATACCTTTACCATCAAGATCTTTCCCCAGGGTAGTTTAAATATATGGGATGAAACCAATCTATTCTACTTGGAAACAAACTCGAAGGGTTTTTTTTTCAACTCATTTCATCTCAAGAGACTACTGATACATCTAGGAGCTTACTTTAAATGGTCCCCAACATGTAGGTCTTGCATTAACTAGTCCCCAACCCATAAGGCTTATATTAACTGGCCCCCAACCCATATAGTGAATGTCCAAATAATTCCTTATAAAGTTAAATAATCAATTTAAATAATAAACAATGTTCCTTATCAAATATCTGTATTGAGTAAAAGATATGGATTTACAAATATTTCCCAAGGAAATCAAATAATTATAAAAGTAATAATTTTGTGTAAAAATTATATATGGTTTAGGAAATTAAGATATCCATGATAATAATACAGATAATTTGGGGAAATTCAATGTTCAATGATCATAGGATTTTTAATATTTCAAGGGGACTAACAAAGGAATTATGTAAGTGAATATCAACACTATCCCAAGAAAAAATAATCATAAACCAACCATAGGAATAATAAGGATGGTATTAATGAAAAATATCCCATGTGTAGTAAAATAAAGGTTTGTTTTCATTAATGAATGTAAATATTATAAAAATATATTTTAAAATATTCTTGAGGAAAATATCCTTTTCATTTTGAAGAACATTTTCAAAATACTTTTATTTTAAAATTGATTTTTAAAAAAAATCTTTAAATATTATCCTTTTAAACATGGAAAGTAATCTTTGAATAAATGACTGGTGGTAAATCGATACATGTTGTACAAGGTAAGAAGGAAATTCCTTTATCATGGTAAAAAGTTTAGAAAAATGCGTTGTTTGGAAAGAGATAAGATTATTCCATTGAAAACATTGGTAAAAGGAAAAAAGCGTAAAATTTATTAAATAATTAATCTTTTAAGGTTAAAAACTTTTTTAAAAACTTTTTTAAAAACTTTTTTAGAAAAAAAGGGTTTTTAAAATAAAGTGGGTTCTCATACTAAAGAGAGAAATAAAGTCAGGATTTTTTAAAAACATTTTATAAAACATTTAGAGTAAAAAATAGTGTAAAAATGATAGTATTACTTGAAAAAGGTCATGAATAACCATATGAGAGGAAAATTAAATAGTTTATTTTAAAATTATCAAATAATTTCCTCTAATGGAAATTAAAGTGTGAAAAAACCTAAACTAAATTAGGTTGTGAAGTAAACCCTTGAAAAGGCCATAACATTGATGTGAGAATAAATCAATGAATAGATTATGTGTGTAAAATATAAATCCACATAAAAAGTGTTAATACAAAAATAGATAGTAAAAATTTATTATACACATAATCTTATAATATTAATGACAACATGGTGGTAATATAACCTAGTGAAAAGGAATTAGGCTATGAAATTATTTTCCACTTAGTGATGCTTAATTCAAATCCCCTTAGAAGAAATAAATCAAATTAAAACTAAAAATACCATAAATATAAAACAATTCATCATATAATATATCAAAATTGGTCATATATACACCATAAAAAATGAATTAAGTGGTGAATATGAAATTTTTCTCATTTATGTAAAAAGTGAGATAAAATATATAACCTTGTGTTTCCTTTTTAGGTGAACGTACTTTAACATAATTTATAATGGTTTTAAAGATGTAAATAACTTATAAAAAAACAATAATAATATTTATAATATCATATATGATCTCATTATAATATCTTATTTCCCATTTTTAATAATCTTTCATTATTTTCACTATTTCATGTTTTAATTGCTTAGTTTCTCAAGTATGGTTTGACGTGTTATTTGTTGTTCCTATTACTTAGATCCTGATTTCATATTATAAATAATTTATACCATTAATTAATTATAATATATATCCAGTATATATGTATTTATAATAATCCATAAAGTTTGGAGATAGGAAATTAAATTCATCATTCATGGAGGTGGTCAGTCGTACGTATGCATAAACGTTATTTTCATTTCCTTGTCATATTTTAAAAGAATGAAAAGTAAATGATATATATATGTACATGTACATTATAATTACAATGTAATATATGTGTCATATATTTCAAATAGTTTTATTAAAACCATACTTCATACATTCCATGTATAGCGTGATTGAATCACATCGCTTTGAGTAGGCGGTAGTTCACACTTCCACAAACAATGTTATCGTATTTACAAAAAATGGAAAGAAAAAAAGTTATGTGTTATAAAATAAATCCATAAGAATAAATATATTTTAAGTATCATATATATCATCTAAAAACATAATTTCCATCATAATTCTCATCTATGATAGGTTCTAAAGGAAAAATGAATGACATCGTTTTGTGAGCCGATAGTCGTACACATAAACGGTACGTTTGTTACCTATTAGATGGAATTGTTTGTAATTATAGATAAAAACATTATAATAAAAAAATATCAGTGTATTTAGGATATTTTTTTATTATATAATCATTTAATAATAATATTTTGGGGTGTGGATAATTAAAATAATATAAAAGAGTTAAGAAAGGATGTTACCTCTTCTTTGGGTAACTCCATTTGGTTTGCACCAAAGGGATTCCTTGGGTAGATTTATACATAAAGGGAGGATTATTGGATGATAGGAGGGATTATGAGTATCTATTTTGGTAGATATTGGTTGATAAAAAGTATCTTGAATGTTGTAAGGAATTGGTATGGGTGAGTTCATTTTTATAG
This sequence comes from Viscum album, assembly GCA_963277665.1. NCBI lineage: Eukaryota > Viridiplantae > Streptophyta > Magnoliopsida > Santalales > Viscaceae > Viscum > Viscum album. The sequence goes on along the minus strand of OY728127.1, from coordinate 1,069,529,646 downwards.
TGGAGGGGGAGTGGTATTCTTGAAGATTTTGGGAAAACGGATTCTATCTACATTTTTCCAATGACATGTGGCTACAATAATTATACTAATTATATCCAATTGAATATAGGTTATAAATATTTCCATAAAATGTATTTTTTACAAGTTTGTAGGTCATTTTGGCCCTTAAGTTTAAGGTTTGGTCCCTTGTTAATCTAATTTTTCACCTAATCATTTTAATTAATTTTAATTACTTTCACTAATATTTTTGGTAAAAAAATAATTTTTACTTATTAAAAATTATAAACTATACTGATTCCAAATATTTATTCCATTTTTCCAAATTCCAATCACATAAGTGATAGAAATTAATTTAAATTTAATCATGTAGATGGAATGATAATGCGAGTTTTAAAAGTAAAAAATGTTCAAAAGTTTTCTAAGATTCTATATCCAATTTTAAAGTGAAATTGATTTAAGTTACCTAAATTGGATTAATTGTTTAATTATTTGTATAATTTAACTTTAAAATCAATCAAAAACATAATTTATCCGTATAAATAAATTATATGGAAAAGTAGTTTTGAATTAAAATTTAATATTTTTCACTATTCATCATAAAATGAAACTTCAGAGAAAAATAACAAAAATTCACCATAAGAAAATTTTTATCCTAAAATTTAAAAAATAGAGTTTATTTTTAAATATACATATATAAAATTTCCAAAAATTGGATTTAAAATAGTTTCATCATTAAAAGGCGGTAAAAGTTCCTTTAGAAAAAATATTGATTTTTTATGCGAAATATTGGGTTCATTCTTATCTTATGCTTATAAAATCTATTGGATTAATTTTAAAAATATTTTATTGAATATAATATATATATATATATATCATTAATATAACTCACTAATTGTAATTAATTTAATGTATTAGGATAAAACACCTTTGTGTGCATAAAAATAGTTTTTTATAAAAACATTCCCTTTATATTCAATTGGTTCTTATATTCATTTATAATTAATTTGTAACAAATGAATTCATTTTATATTTGTATAAACTATATATTTTCATAATTTAGTTAATAATATTAATAAATTCGAATTTATAATCTAGGTTATGTCATATTATATTAAATAATAATATTTTAATAATATATTGTTGTTTGGTAAAACTTGGTTTGCATGTAACGCAAGCTATTGAAGAAACTCATTGTTGCATGAAATTCATGCTAACTCAGTATCATGTGCATTCAAATGTATATCATAGATTTAATTTATTTAAAATATTAAATATATTGTAAAGTCTTGGGATATTATACTCCCTTATGTACTTGGTGTTGCATGTCATACATGTTATCGAATACAATGTTCTTACTTTAGAATTTTGGGGTGTTACATTCACCTACCTTAAATAAATTGCATCCTCACAATTTAAACTCATTCTTGATAATAGATATTTTGATATTCCCTATGTTTAAATCTCGTGTAGAGAGAAGGGTTAGTAAGACATCCCATACAAAAGATAAAACGTCAAGTAAAAAGGTCACATGGACTAAAATATATCTAGGTCTCAAAGCAGGAGAACATTAGTGGAAAGTAGAGATACATGCATGGAGAAAAGGCATAAATATTTATAAGTAGTGATTGAGTTCATAAATCCAAAATAAGTGAATTATCAATGGAAAGTTGAGGGCCTCAAAGCCATAAATTTGTGATGATTCAAAAGACCATCAGTTCAACAAAAAAATAAGTTATTATGATAATATTTTATTTCTTGATTATTTTCCTAGTGTTGGGTTATTCTTTCACTGCCTATGAATATATAGAAATATACTTACATAAAATATTTCTATAAACAAAATTTTTATCATTTTTTTGTGCTTTTATCAATTTATAATTTATCCTTTACTTTATGAAATAGATATCCAAAAAATAACTTTGATACCTAGAGTGCTAAAATGTGATTTTAATGGATCTTAAGGATTATTAAAGAGTGAAAAATCTAACTATTTTTCTCTAAATATTATCTAAATCTAATATTTTTAATAAATTTATCTCTAAACCTAAAAAGTAACACTATTGGTTCACCATTAATATTTATTCATCAAATTTTTAACGAAAAACAATTACATGTTAACCAGGGCATTGCATAAGTTAGTGGTTGGTGTTAAATCCATATTGTCATTTTATCATGGGTTCAAGTCTCACATCCTTAGTTGATTTGATGGGTTGTCACCTGGATAAAAGATTTTCCTTTTTGAAAACCATATTAATATAATTTCCAAAATAAATATGATGTACGTACAAGAAATTTAATCATTAAATATCATTTTAACTAAAGTTTTAAATACTACCCCAATACAAAAATACTTCATCCATTTATTTTCACATAGATCCTTCCTTGGTCAAGGGCTTTTCCTTTAAAAGAGGATTCTTCCTAAAACCAAAAACCATAATGTGAGCTTCAATTATCTTATTAGAAAAACCATATATTCATTTTATGATTTCAAAATCTTGACACATTATTTTCAATCTATGACACCTCAAGTTTAACCTAAGTAATTAATTTTCATTATCTATTAAAATACTTTAAAAAATTAATGAAAATGTGAATTATCCTAACTGTATCCCCAATGAGTGTCAAAAAAGGTGCATAATAATACCCATTGTCATGTACCAGGTTAAGCTGAGTCAGGCTCAATGCACCTTGTCAAAGTTGTTACCCCTGGGTAAATTTTTTTCCAGAACCATGTCCACTTATAATATCCAGATAGGGATGTGTTTCTAGGAATACCCACATGATCTCTACCTTACTAAAATTTTAGGATGTTCTTCAATACTTATCTTAAAAGTATATCTTAGAGTAATGTTTCTTTTAGGAGTGGGAGATAATATAAATTTTATTTTCATTTAGATTAATTACATTCTTTAATTAAACCCACATTTATTTATTCCATTAATATCTAATAATGTTTAATCAAACCATCATAGATATTCTTCTCCGCATGCATGACATCAATGCTATGTTTGACCTCATGATATCCCCAATACAGAAACTCAAAAAATATTGATCATTTCTTCCAAATATTTCTATAATTACTATATTTGTGTGTATTTTTAAATGTGACATAGATGATTTTTACTCTCTAAAAATAATAACGTATTGAAAAATGTTTTGATAAATATAAAATTCTTATTGTAATGTCCCATCTTAGGTACCACGATAACCAGTTCCCTGAGAGGGAGTAGTAACTATCCTTAAGAATGTATTCTTGTATTCCATAGGATTCTAAATAGGATATATGGTATAATGGATATTGTGGGGAGACTATACCATCTTTACTAGAATATACCAATAGTGGAAATCAAAATAAACATCAATATTCAATAATAATAAATGCCAAAAACATCGCATTCCATATTCCAAAAATGAGGAAGTACCCACAAACCAAAATAGTAAAATATGGAATTTCATGGTAGTATTAAGTTACAAAATTAAATAAAAATAAGACATTAACACCAATATATAAATCAAGTCTCAAAATAAAGTCTAATCCCCTCATACATTCTCCATACCAAGTCCCACATCAATCATCTAGAATAGGGTCTTTTCCCTTATCCTGACATGCATCCATGAAGTCTTCTCAGGTACCTAGTGGCGTCTTGAGTAGGGTGTGAATAAATTTTAGTATCCAACCATGAATAGTGTCTATAATAATTTATAGTCTAATCACAGTGTATGAAAAAGTAAAAATTACCAAGTTAAGGAAGTAATTTAAACAGTTTTCATTTTATTAATAGTTTTTAAATTAACCACTCGTGTTCTTAGTTCCCAGTGTCACCCATGCTTATTAAACCTACTTCATCCCAATTTTGGTCATTTAAACCATGTGTCAAAGGGATCATGGGTTGGAAAACAAGGATAATCATTCCAAGTATCCAACCGGGATTTGTGATTCCATGTCTTACCATCCGAACCATGAAATGGAACACAATGTTCATACCCTTCTAGTAAGGAGAATAAATCCTTACTCTAAAACTTACTTTGTATAAAGGAACCTATAGGACTAGTTTGTCCCACTAAAGTAGAGGAACATCAGTCCAATATCCTAACCAACCATTTTTTCACATTTTAAAAGGCATATGATCATTAACCATTTTATAAAAAAATACAATAAGGGTTCACCATTTCGTTTATCACAATCCCATGGTTCATTACATTATTAATATTCTTCATTCCCATAACTAGTACATTTTACCCTAAAAAAATTTTGCAACCATTAGTAACCCCTTTCAAGACATTTAACCACATAGAAAAACCAATTTACCCATTTCTCGCAATTATTCACTTACAAACCATAACTCATTAACTTATTCATGTCAATCCAAACACACCTTTATTCCATTCCAATGTGCTTACCCCAATTACCATAGGTTTAATTAATACCCCTTGAATTCATCATTTAACAACTCAATTCTCATGTTTATGAAAGTGGAACACCCCATGGGGGACCATAGGCCCGGTTTAATCAACCTAAATGAGTTCAACGGGGATCATGAGGGGTTCAACACACCAATTTTTTCATTTCATACCAAGGATTCAAATGATTAGCACAACGGCATAAAGTTAAAAAAAATATACACATAAATTAAACACCAATAATATGGGATATACCTTTTTTCCACCTAACTCAAGTTCATAGAAGAACACTCACTCAAACACGGCCCCTAATTCTAGCCCAAAAAATCCTAAATGCCCAATCTAGGAACCTTATATAAAACAAGGTATTTAAGGATTTGAATGGATAAGAACAATTATAAAAGGTCTCTTTTAGAAAATAGAAGAAAGGGGAGTGGTAGACTCACCATGGGAATCAATTCATAAATAACAGCTCTTCAAATGAATCAATATTAAGGGATAATGATCCTTGGAAGAGGGAAGATCTCCTGATTCTTCACTCAAACTGATGATGGTGGGAATGGGAGGAAAAATGGGTTAATAACTATTAAATCTTAAGAGGTAAAATTTTGAAATTCATTAAGTGCACAGTCTGTCTATATAGTTGGTCAAATAGTACACCAACCTTGAACCATCCTCTATCTAAGAGTGGGGCCTGGGACGTATGGTCTCCTGGGAAGCTTGGAAGGTGTGAAAAAACCCATTTGTAGGCCATGAATTTATCTTTATCCAATACCATATGTCTTATAGTCTCCCCTTTATTTTTTCAACCACTCACCCTTCCCATACAGGTTTCATAGTTCAGGTGCACGATAAGTAATAATTTTGTGCCAAACATGTTCCCTATACAGTATAGCCTCTTTTCTTCCCATTTCATGTCCTAACCCCCTAAGATACCCCTAAGTTCCCTCATATTCTTAGAAAACATTTCCTTGACCATTATAAATGGATTTAACACAAAATTTTAACAAGTACATACCTCCTTGAATGTTCAGGATCTTACAGCCTCCCCTCCTTATAATAGCTCATCCTTGAGCTACACTCCTAAGCATCGTTAAGACTCTAAGGTAAAAAGGTTATTCCACTGGCCTTTAATATCTATATCCCTATACCATGTTTCCTATTACAATAAAAAATGATTCCACATAACTTAGACTAAAATAATAGTCTTATCATGGAGATTTTTTCCTTTATGGTCCGTAATACGAATCAGATGCTCCTAAAAGGACGCATCAGTCTCAAGATCCTCATTATCAACATTGATCACATAGGAAGGGTTGGGGTGATATTTTAAATGATGTGACATAATAAAAACATTTTTCATAGAACTATTGTAGTTACCTAACCCCATAAATCCCAGATTCGATGTCATACTACCATTGCATTGGGATAGATAAAAGTCAATCGCATCCCAAATGACAGAACAGTCTAGTAGTCTTGTTAAACCAGATACATACATGAGTATTTTTTTACAAATGAAAACACTAATTACAACAACAAAAATTTCGAGGATAATAACTTTATTCCATATATTGTATCATTGTATAACTTTCTCAGTACACTTCAGGGAATCCTAGGGAAAGGAAATAAAATAAGGGTGAGCTCAAATGGTTAGTAAGGTTAAATTATAATGGAAGCAATAATGAATCAATATTAATAGTAAATATAGAAAGGTAATAACTTTAGACACATTACATGTAATCAATAAACTAAGAAGAAAATGTGTAAACAAGATGGCATGGTAATAAACTGAAACACATACCATTTAATCAATAAAGTGATAATGAAATGAATCAATAGATAACTTAAAATCAATAATCTCATGGATAATAATAATAAATAAATTCATAATAAAGTAAATGCTTAAGTATTGGATTCTATGTTTCCCTGGAACATGATACCTTTACCATCATGATCTTTCCTCAAGGTAGTTTAAATCTATAGGTTGAAACCCATCTATTCTACTTGGAAACAAACTCGAAGGGTTTTTTTTCAACTCATTTCATCTCAAGAGACTACTGATGCATCAAGGAGCTTACTTTAAATGGTCCCCAACTTGTAGGTCTTGCATTAACTGGGCCCCAACCCATAAGTCTTATATTAATTGGACCTCAAGCCATATAGTGAATGTCCAAATAATTCCTCATAAAGTGAAATAATCAATTTAAATAATAAACAATGTTCCTTATCAAATATCTGTATTGAGTAAAAGATATGGATTTTCCAATATTTCCATAGGAAATCAAATAATTATAATTGTGTTTAAAAATGATATATGGTTTAGGCAATGAAGATATCCATGATAATAATACATATAATTTGGGGAAATTCAATTTTCAATGATCATAGGATTTTGAATATTTCAAGGGGACTAACAAAGGAATTAAGTAAGTGAATATCAACATTATCCCTATAAAAAATAATCATAAACCAACCATAGGAATAATAAGGATGGTATTAATGAAAAATATCCCATGTGTAGTAAAATAAAGGGTTTTTTTCATTAATTAATGTAAATATTATAAAAAGATATTTTAAAATATTCTTGAGGAAAATATACTTTTCATTTTGAAGAACATTTTGAAAATACTTTTATTTTAAAATTGATTTTAAAAAAAAATTCTATAAATTTTATCCTTTCAAACTTGGAAATTAATATTTGAATAAATGACTGGTGGTAAATCGATACATGTCATACAAGGTAAAAAGAATATTCTTTTATCATGGTAAAAAGGTTAGAAAAATGTGTTGTTCGGAAATAGATAAAATTATTCCATTGAAAACATTGGTAAAAGGAAAAAAGGGTAAAATTTATTAAATAATTAAATTTTTAAAGGTTAAAAACATTTTTAAATACTTTTTTAAAAACTTTTTTAGAAAAAAGGGTTTCTAAAATAATGTGGGTTCTCTGACTAAAGAGAGAAATAAAGTCAGGATTTTTTAAAAACATTTCCTAAAACATTTAGAGTAACAAATAGTGTAAAAATAGTAATATTACTTGAAAAAGGTCATGAATAGACTTATGAGAGGGAAATTAAATAGTTTATTTTAAAATTATCAAATAATTTCCTCTAATGTAGATTCAAGTTTAAAAAATCCTAAACAAAATGAGGTTGTGAAGTAAACCCTTGAAAAGGCCTTAACATTGATGTGAGAATCAATCAATGAATAGATTATGTGTGTAAAATATAAATCCACATAAAAAGTGTTAATACAAAAATAGATAGTAAAAAATTATTACACACATAATATTATAATATTAATGACAACAGGGAGGTAATATAACCCAGTGAAAAGGAATCAGGCTATGAAATTATTTTTCACTTAGTGATGCTTAATTCAAATCCCCTTAGAAGAAATAAATAAAATTAAAACTAAAAATACCATAAATATAAAAAAAACATGATATAATATATCAAAATTTTTCATATATACACCACAAAAAAATAAGTAAGTGGTGAATATGACATTTTTCTCATTGATGTAAAAAGTGAGATAAAATATATAACCTTGTATTTCCTTTTTAGGTGAACGTAATTTAACATAATTTATAATTGTTTTAAAAATGTAAATAACTTATAAAAAAACAATAATCATATTTATAATATCATATATGATCTCCTTATAATATCTTATTACCCATTTTTTAATAATCTTTCATTATTTTCACTATTTCATGTTTTAATTGCTTAGTTTCTCAAGTATGTTTTGACTTGTTATTTGTTGTTTCTATTACATAGATCATGATTTCATATTATAAATAATTTACACCATGACTTAATTATAATATATATCCAATATATATGTATTTATAATAATCCATAAAGTTTGGATATAGGAAATTAAATGCATCATTCATGGAGGTGGTCAGTCGTATGTATGCATAAACGTTATTTTCATTTCCTTGTCATATTTTAAAAGAATAAAAAGTAAATGAAATATATGTACATTTAAATTATAATTCCAATGTAATATATGTGTCATATATTTCAAATAGTTTTATTAAAACCATCCTTCATACATTCCATGTATAGCATGAATGAATCACATTACTTTGAGGAGGCGGTATTTCACACTTCCACAAACAATGTTATCGTATTTACAAAAAATGGAAAGCAAAAAATTTAGGTGTTATAAAATAAATCCAGAAGCATAAATATATTTTAAGTATCATATATATAATATATAAACATAATTTCCATCATAATTTCCATCTATGATAGGTGCTAAATTAAAAATGAATGACATCGTTTTGTGAGCCGATAGTCGTACACATAAACGGTACGCTTATTACCTATTAGATAGAATTGTTTGTAATTGTAGTTAAAAACATTATAATAAAAACATATCAGTATATTTAGGATATTTTTTTATTTTATAATCATTTAATAATAATATTTTCGGGTGTGGATAATGAAAATAATATAAAAGAGTTAAGAAAGGATGTTACCTCTTCTTTGGGTAACTCCTTTTGCTTTGCACCAAAGGGATTCCTTGGGTAGATTTATACATAAAGGGTGGATTATTGGATGAGGGGAGGGATTATGAGTATCTATTTTGGTAGATATTGGTAAAGAAAAAGTATCTTGACTATTGTAGGGAAGTGGTATGGGTGAGTGATTTTTTATAGTGGAGGAGGAGTGGTATTCTTGAAGATTTTGGAAAAAGGGATTCTATCTACGTTTTTTCTATGACATGTGGCTCCAATAATGATACTAATTATATCCAATTGAATATAGGTTATAAATATTTCCATAAAATCGATTTTTTAAAAGTTTATAGGTCATTTTGGCCCTTAAGTTTAAGGTTTGGTCCCTTGTTAAGCTAATTTTTCACCTAATCATTTTTATTAATTTTAATTACTTTCACTAATATTTTTGGTCAAAAAATAATTTTTACTTATTAAAAATTATAAATTATACTTATTAAAAATATTTAATACATTTTTCCAAATTCCAATCACATAAGTGATTTAAATTAATTTAAATTTAATCTTGTAGACAGGATGACAATGTGAGTTTTAAAAGTAAAAAATGTTCAAAAGTTTTCTAAGATTCTATATCCAATTTTAAAGTGAAATTGATTTAAATTACCTAAATTGGTTTAATTTTTTTATATTTATATAATTTAACTTTAAAATAAATCAAAAACATAATTTATCCATATAAATAAATTATATGGAAAAGTAGTTTTGAATTAAAATTCAATATTTTTCACTATTCATCATAAAATGAAACTTTAAAGAAAAATAACAAAAATACACCATAAGAGAATTTTTATCTTACAATTTAAAAAATAGAGTTTATTTTTACATATAAATATATAAAATTTCCAAAAATTGGATTTAAAATAGGTTTATCATTAAAAGGCGGTAAAAGTTCCTCTAGAAAAAATATTGATTTTTTATGTGAAATATTGGGTTCATTCTTATCTTATGATTATAAAATCTATTGGATTAATTTTAAAAATATTTTATTTAATATTATATATATATATATATATCATTAATATAACTCGGTAATTGTAATTAATTTAATTTATTAGGATAAAACACCTTTGTGCGCATAAAAATAGTTTTTTATAAAAACATTTCCTTTATATTCAATTGGTTTTTATATTTTTCACTCAAAGTAGGAGAACATTAGTGTAAAGTAGAGATACATGCATGGAGAAAAAGCATAAATATTTATAAGGATTGATTGAGGTCATCAATCCAAAACAAGTGAATTATCAATGGAAAGTTGAGGGCCTCAAAGCCATAAATTCTTTATGATTCAAAAGACCATCGGTTCAACAAAAAATAAGGTATTATGATAACATTTTATTTCTTGATCATTTTCCTAGTGTTGGATTATTCTTTCACTTCCTATGAATATATAGAAATATACTTACATAACATATTTCTATAAACATAATTTTTATCATTTTTTTGTGCTTTGATCAATTTATAATTTATCCATTACTTTATGAAATGGATATCCAAAAAATAACTTTGATACCTAAAGCGCTAAAATGTGATTTTAATGGATCTTAAGGATCATTAAAGAGTGAAAAATCTAACTATTTGTCTCTAACTATTATCTAAATCTAATATCGTTAATAAATTAATCTCTAAACCTAAAAAGTAACATTATTGGTTCATCGTTAATATTTATTCATCAAATTTTTTAACTAAAAACAATTACATGTTAACCAATGCATTGCATAAGTTAGTGGTTGGTGTTAAATCCTTATCTTCATTCTATCATGGGTTCAAGTCTCATAGCCTTAGTAGATTTTATAGGTTGTCACCTGGAATATAGATTTTCCTTTTTGAAAACTATATTAATATAATTTCCAAAATAAATATGATGTACATACAAGAAATTTAATCATTAAATATCCTTTTAACTAAGGTTTTAAATACTACCCCAAAACAAAAATACTTCATCCATTTAATTTCACATAGATCCTTCCTTGGTCAAGGGATTTTCCATTAAAAGAGGGTGCTTCCTAAAACCAAAAACCATAATGTGAGCTTCAATTATCTTATGAAAAAACTATATATTCGTTTTATGATGTCTAAATATTGACACATTATTTTCAATCTAAAACACCTCAAGTTTAACCTAGGTAATTCATTTTCATTGTCTATTCGAATACTTTAAAAAAATTGTAATGAAAATGTAAATTATCCTAACTGTATCTCCCATGAGTGTCAAACGAGGTGCATAATAATACCCATTGTCATGTACCAAGTTAAGCTGTGTCAGGCTCAATGCACCTTGTCGAAGTTGTTACCCCTGGGTACATTTTATTCCAGAACCATGTCCACTTATAATATCCAGATAGGGATGTGTTTCTAGGAATACCCACATGATCTCTACCTTACAAAAATTTTAGGATGTTCTTTAATACTTATCCTCAAAGTCTATATTAGAGTAATGTTTCAAAATCTATTTTTTATAAATATAGTTTCTAAGGTGGTCGCTAAACTTTCTCTGATACCAATTATAGTGACCTGGCCTAAGAAATCGCAGAGTTAGTTTCATGCTTCCATTATATTTTCCTAATATACAAGTAAATCGCATCCCAAAATACCAAATAGTTTAATAATCTTGGTAAACTAGATACAAATATGAGTCTTGTTTTAAAAATGAATACACTAATTAAAACATAATTTTTCTAGGATAATAACTTCAATATATCTAGAGCATCTTTGAGTAACTTTCATAGTACACTTCATGGAATCTTGGGTAAAGGAAATAAAATAAGGTTGATCTCAAATTCTTAGTAAGGGTAAAGTATAGTGGAAGTAGTAATGAATCGATGATAATATTCAATATGTAAAGGTAATAAATAAAGACACATCCCATATAATCAATAAGATGACATGGAAGTTCGTAAATAATATAATAAGGTAAGAAACCAAAACACATTCCATTTAATCAATAAAATGATAATTAAATGCATATATATATAATATCAAAGAAATAATCTCATGTATAATAATAAGAAATTAATTCTCAATCAAGTTAATGCTTAAATATTGGATGGAATGTTTCCCAAGAACATGATACCTTTACCCTCAATATCTTTCCTCAATACTGTTTAAATATATCGGTAGAAACTTTTCTATTCTACTTGGAAAGAAACTCTAAGGGTTTTTTTTCAACTGATTTCATCTCATGAGACTAATAATACATCAAGGGGATTACTTTAAAAAGTCCTCAAACTATAGGGATTTAATTAACCAGTCCCCAACCCATAGTTATTTCATTATCTGGTCCCAAAACCCTATATATAATGTTTGAAGTATTCCTCATTTCGTAAAATAATAAATTTAAATCATAAACAATGTGCATTATCTAATTTCTATATTATGTAAAGGATAGGTATTTACCAATATTTACCAGTCAATAAAATAAATGTCAAAGTAAAAATTGTATGTAAAATTGATATATGGTTTTATAAATAAACATATCCAAGATAAATAATTATGATAATTATGATAAATTCAATGTTCAAGGATCATATGAATTTGAATATTTCAAGGGGACTAACAAAGGAATCAAGGAAGTGAATGTCAATACTATACTAGTCCAAAATAATCATAAAAAATCCATAGGATTAATAAGGATGGTATCAATACAAAATATCCCAAGTGGAGTAAAATAAATGGTTTTATCATTTATCAATGTAAATATTATAAAAATATCTTTTAAAAACATTCTTGAGGAAAATATCCTTTTCATTTTAAAAAAATTTGAATATAATTTTTTTTTTGAAAATAAATTTTAAAAATATTCTCTTTAAATATTAACCTTATAAAATTTAAACTTAACCATCAAAAAAATTATGGTGGTTAAATTATTACATGCCATATATTTTAAAAATAACATTCCTCTTATATAGTAAAAAATTTAGAAAAATTCCTTGTTCGGAAAGAGACAAGAAGATTCATTAGAAAACATTAGTAAATGACTAAAATGATAAAAAAATCTTAAGTAAATAATTTAGGAAATGTTAAAAAAAATTAAAACCTTTTTAAAAAATAGGGTTTTTATAAGAAAGAAGGTTCTCTGACTAAAGAGAGAAATAAAGTCAATTTTTATAAAAAAACATGAACTAAAACATTTTGAGTACCAAAGAGTGGTAAATGATCATATTAATTGAAAAAATTCATGAATATCCATAGTAGAATAAAATTAAAGGATTTGTTATACAATTGTCAAATAATTTCCTCTGATGGAAATTAATGTGTAAACAATCCCGAACAAAATGAGGTTGTGAAGTAAACCATTTAAATACCATAACATTGATGTGAGAATCAATCAATGAATATATTATGCCTATAAAATTAGAATTCACATAAAACAATTAGAAATAAAAAATAGACAGTAAAAAAATTATTACACACATTATCTTATAATATTAATGACAACGAGAAAGTAATATAACCCAATGAAATGGAATCGGGTTATGAAATTATTTTTCACTTGGTAATTCTTAATTCAAATCCCATTAGTAGAAATAATTCAAATTAACACTCAAAATATAGTGAATATGAATAAATTTATGATATAATATATCAAAATTGTCATTATATACACCAAAAAAAAGAATTAAGTGGTGAATGTGACATTTATCTCATGGATGTAAAAAGTGAGATGAAAATCCCTTACCATGTGTTTACTTTTTGGATGAAACTCCTTTAACCTCCTATATAATGGTTAAAAACATGTAAATAACTTATTATAGAACAATAATAATATTTATAATATCATATATAATATTCTAATAATATCTTATTACCCATTTGTTAATAATATTTAATTATTTTCACTATTTCGAGTGTTAATTGACTAGTTTCTCAAGTTTTTTTGACTTGTTATTAGTTTTTCCTATTAATTAGATCATGATTTCATCATATCCAGAATGTAAAAAATGATTTAATTATCATATATATCCATTATATATGTATGTATAATAATATATATGGTTTGGGGAAAGGAAATTAAATGCACCATTCTTGGGTATGGTAGTCCGTACTTACGCTTGAACGCAACTTTCATTTCCCTCTCGTATTTCAAAATAATGAAAAGTAAATGATACATATATATATGTAAATTATAATTAAATTATAATATCTATATTATATATTTTACATAGGTTTATTAAAACCATCCTTTATACATTTCATGTATAGCATGACCGAATCACATCGCTTTGAGGAACCAGTAGTCCACACTTCCCCAAACGATGTTATCGCATTTAAAAAAATGTAAATAATAAAGATATGTATTATAAAATAATTCTATACACATAAATATGTTATAATTATAATATATAACATATATAAATAGTTTTTCTATCATAATTACCATCCATGATAGGTAGTAAAGGAAAAATGAACGACATCGTTTTGTGAGGCAGTAGTTCTCCGTACACATAAACGGTAATTTCGTTACCTATTAGACAGAAGTGTGCGTAAGTGTAGGTAGAAATCATAGAATAATAAAATTCAGAATATTTAGGATAATTTTTTTATTATATAATCATGTGATAATAAGATTTTAGGGGTGTAGAATCAAAATAAAATAAAAGGGATTGTGGGAGGATGTTACCACTTCTTTGGGTAACTCCTTTTGTTCTGCACCAAAGGGCTTCCTTGGGTGAATTTTTACCCAAATAGTGGATTATAGGATAAAAGGAGGGATTTTGAGGATATATTTTGGTGGATATTGGTTGATACAAATTGGATTGAGAGGTGTGAGGAAGTGGGAGGGGTGAGTGCCTTTTTATAGTAGAGGAGGAGTGTCATTCTTGCAAATTTTGGAAAAGGGAATTTGAACCACATTTTTTATATGATAAGTTGCTCTAATAATTATACTAATTCAATAAAAGGGAATATAGGGTCGATATATGGCTAGATAATGGATTTTGGAGAATTTTTGTAGTAATTTTGGTCTATAAGTTTAAGGTTTAGTGCCCTACTAAGCTAATTTTTCACTTAATCATTGTAATCAATTTTAATTATGTTCAATAATATTTTTGGTAAAAAATTAAGTTGAACTTATTGGAAATTATAAATTATTCTGATTCATATTATGGAATCCATTTTTCCAAATTCCAATCACATAATTTTCATAAATTAATTTAAATTTAATCTCGTAGATGGGACGAAAATGCGAGGTTTTAAAGTAAAAAATTTCAAAAGTTTGCTATGTTTTTATATCCAATTTTAAAGTGAAATTGATTCCAATTAACTAAATTGGATTATTTTTTGTATTATTTATCTATTTTAACTTTAAATCCAATAAAAAACATAATTTAAACATATAAATAAATTAGACAAAAAAGAAGTTTTGAATTAAAATTCATTATTTTTCATTATTCATCAAAAAATGAAACTTTAGATAAAAATACCAAAAATTCACCCTGAGAATATTTTTATTTTATAATTTTAAAAATAAAGTTTATTTATATATATATAATTTATAAGTACTAAATATTTTATTTAAAATAGTTTCATTAATAAAAGGTAGTAAATTTTCCTTTAGAAAAAATACTGATTTTTATGCGGAATATTAGGTTTATTCTTATCTTATACTTATCAAATATATTGGTTTAATTTAAAAAATTATTTTATTGATTATATAATATATATATATATATTACATTAATATCACTCACTAATTGTAATTAATTTAATTTATTAGGATAAAACATCTTTTGGGCCTAAAAATAATTTTTTTTATAAAAACATTCCCTTTGTATTCAATTGGATCTTATATTCTTTTCTAAATAACTTGTAAATAATGAATTCATTTTATATTTGTGTAAACCATAAATTTTAATAAGTTAGTTAATAAAATTCATAACCACTAATTTAATTTCAATGTTAAATATTATTCTATTAAATAATAATATTTTAATAATATGTTGTTGTTTGGTAAAACTTGGTCTTATGTGTAATGCAAGCTATTGAAGAAACTCATTGTTTTGTGTGATGCATGCTACCTAGGTATCATGTAAATTTCAGACTATATCATAGATTTATTTTATTTAAAATAGTAAATATATTGTAAAGTCACATTATATTATACTCCCTTATGTTCTTGGTGTTGTGTTTCATTCATGCTATCGAATAAAATGTTCTTACTTTAGAATTTGAGGGTGTTACATTCCCCCCACCTTAAATAAATTGTGTCCTTGCAATTTAAACTTGATATTTCTAATATATTTTTTGATTTTTCCTACTTTAAAATCCAACATCGAGATAAGGGTTCATAAAACAACTCCTAGAAAAGAGAAAATGGGAAGTATAAAGGTCACATGGACCAAAATATATCTAGGTATCTAAGTATGAGAACATTATTGTAATTTAGAGATATATGCACATAGAAAAATCATAAATATTTATAGGGAGTGATTGAGGTCATCAATCACAAGAAGTTGAGTGATAAATGGAAATTTTTGGGCCTCAAATCCATAAATCTATGATAATTTAAAATACCATCAGTTCAACAAAAAATAAGGTATTATGATAATTTTTTATTTCTAGATTATTTTACTAATGCTAGGTGATTCTTTCACAACATATTAATATAAGTAAATATACTTACATAACATATTTTTATAAATCCATTTTTTATGCTTTGATCAATTTATAATTCATCTATTACTTTATGAAATGAATATCCAAAAATTAACTTTGATACCTGAAGCACTAAAATACGATTTTAATGCATCCTATAGCTCATAAAAGATTGCAAAATATAACTATTTGTCTCTAAATATTATCCAAAAATAATATGGTTAATAAATTAATCTCTAAACCTAAAAAGTAACACTACTGGTTCGTCATTAATATTTATTCATCAAATTTTTAACTAAAAACAATTACATGTTGACTAGGGAATTGTGTAGGTCATTGGTAGGTGCTAAACCCTTATCATTCTTCATTCATGGGTTCAAGTCTCATGGCCTTTTCAGATTTGATGGGTTGTCACCCGGCATACTTTTTTTCCTTTTCAAAAACCATATTAATTAAAATTTCAAAATAAATTTAATGGAAATACTTGAAATTTAATAATTAAATTTCCTTTGAACTAAGGTTTTAAATATAACCCCAATATATAAATACTTCATCTATTTATTTTAACATAGTTCCTTCCTTGGTCTAGGGTTTATCCTTTAGAAGAGGGCACATTCTAAAACCAAAAACCATAGTGTGAGCATCAATTATCATATTGGAAAAATAATATAATAATTTTTAGGATGTCTAAATATTGACACATTATTTTCAATCTAATACACCTCAGGTTTAACCTAGGTAATTCATTTTCATTATCTATTCAAATCCATTATAATGGTTTGTAATGAAAATGTGAATTATCTTAAGCGTATCTCCTGAGAGTGTAAAACCAGTTGCACAATAAGGATCATTGTTGAGTACTAGGTTATGATGAGTCAGGACCAATGCACCTTGTCAGAGTTATTACCACTAAGTACATTTTTACCAGAACTACATCCACTTATAATATACATATATATATATATATATATATATTTCTAGGAAGACTCATACAATCTATACCTTATCAAAATTCTAGGATGTCTCTCAATACTTATCCTCAAATTATATCTTAGGGTTATGTTAATTAATATATATTTTCTAAATCTAGTTTCCAAGATTTATACTAAACTTTCTATGACACCAACTGTAGCGACCTGACCCCAAAAATTCTGGTGCCAATTTCATGATACCATTACGTTAGCATATGATACAATTAAATTACATCCCAAAGGACCAAATAGTTTAGTAGTCTTGGTAAACTAGGTACATACATGAGTCTTGTTTTACAAATGAATTCACTAATTACAATATTTTTTAAGGATAATAACTTAATTCCATTTAGCATATCCATGTGTAATGTTTTTAGTACACTTCTGGGAATCCTGAGGAAAGAAAATAAAATAAGGGTGATATTAAATACTCTGTAAGGGTGAAATACAATGGATGAAATAATTAATCAATGATAATAGTCAATATAAAAAGGTAATAACTGAAGACACATTCCATGAAATCAATAAACTACAAAGGAAGTGTATAAACAATATGTAAAGATATGAAAATGAAACATATGCTATTTAATCAATAAATTGAGAATGAAATCAATCTATACATAATGTCAAAGTAATAATATCATGGATAATAATAAGAAATTAATTCTTAATAAAGGATATTATTAAATATTGGATGTCATGTTTCCCAACCACATGATACCTTTACCATAAAGTTCTTTCCTCAAGATAGTTTAAATCTATGGGTAGAAAATGGTTTATTCTTCTTCGAATCAAACTCAAAGGGTTTGTCGTAAACTAATTTCATCTCATGAGACTACAGGTGCATCTTGGGGACTACTTTAAATGGTATGAAACCCATAGGGCTTGCATTAACCATTCCTTAATCCATAAGTATTTCAATAACCAGTCCCCAACCCATATAGTGAATGTCTGAATCATTCCTTATATAGTGAAATAATCAATTTAAATCATACATAATATACCATATCAAATATCTATATTGAGTAAAGGAAATGGATTTACCAATATTTCCCCAATCAATCAAAAAACTGTCAAATTAAACATGGTATTTAAAAATTATATATAGTTTAGGAATTAAACATATCCATGATGAATGGTATGGATAATTAGAGTAAATTGAATGTTCAATGATCATAGGAATTTGAATATTTCAAGGGGACTAATAAAGGAATCAAGGAAGTGAAAGTTAATACAATCCCTGTCCAAAATAATCATAAACCATCCATAGGTAGAATATTGATGGTATCAATACAAAATATCTAAAGTGGAGTAAAATAAATGGTTATTTTCATTGATTAATGTAAATATTATAATAAGATATTTTAAAAACATTCTTGGCGAAAATATCCTCTTCATTTGGAAAATAATTTTGAAAATAATTTTTTTTTTAAATAAATTTTAAAAAAAAATTATTTAAATATTAACCTTTTAAAATTTCAAATTAACCATCAAAGAAATGATAGCGGGTAAATCCATACATTTCATTCAAGGTAAAAGAACATTTCTTTTTCATGGTAAAAATGTCTTAAAAATTCCTTGTTAGGAAAGAGATAAGAATATTCCTTTAAAAACATTGGTAAAAGAAAAAAAGGGTAAAAATTTATTTAATAAATCATTTTGTAAAGGTTAAAAACATTTTCAAAAACAATTTTTTAAAACTAGGTTTTTAGAAGAAAGTAGGTTATTCGACTAAAGAAAGATATAAAGTCGGGTTTTCTTAAAAACATTTTCTAAAACATTTTGAGTACCAAAGAGTTGGAAAATTTTACTATTACTTAAAGGTCAAGAATAACAATATAAGAATAAAATTAAAGGGTTTATTATATAATGATAAAATAATTTCCTCTTATGGAAATTCAAGTGTAAATAATCCTGAATAAAACAAGGTTGTGAAGTAAACCCCAGAAAAGACCATAACATTGATGTAAGAATCAATCAATTAATATATTATGTGTGTCGAATTTAAATCCACATAAAAAGTTTAAATACAACAATATATATTTAAAATTTATTAAACACATAATATTATAATATTAACAATAACGAGTAAGTAATATAACCCAATGAAAAGGAATTTGGTTATGAATTGTTTTTCCACTTGGTAATTCTTAATTAAAATCCCCTTATAAGAAATAATTAAAAATCAAAATCAAAATACCATGAAGATAAAACAATTCATGATATAATATATCATAATGGGTATTATATTCACCACACAAAATAATTAAGTGGTGAATATGACATTTAACTCATAGATGTAAAAAGTGAGATAAAAATATCTTACCTTGTGTTTCCTTTTTGGGTGAACATAATTTATCCTTCTGTATAATGGTTTTAAACATGCCACTAACTCATAAAAAACATGATCATATTCATAATATCATATATTATCTTCTTTTAATATCCTATTACCTATTTTTTTAATAAACTTTCATGATTTTCACTGTTTCGGGTGTTAATTTCCTAGTTTCTTGGGTATGTTTTGACTTGTTATTTGTTGTTCCTGTTTATTAGATCATGATTTCGTAATATAAAAAATGTAAAACATAATATAATTATCATATATATCTATTATATATGCATTTATAATAATCCATAAATTTTGGAGATAGAAATGAAATGCACCGTTCATGGAAATGGTAGGTCGTATGTACGCATGACCGCTACATTCATTTTCTTAACGTATTTTAAAAGAATGAAAATTAAATGATATATATGTATATGTAAATTATATTTACAGTATAATATATATGTCATATATGTCATATACACTTATTAAAATCATCCTCTATTTATTTTATGTAGAGTGTGAACGAATCACATTGCTTTTAGGAGGCGGTAGTTCACACTTCCATAAATGATGTTATCATATTTACACAAAATGGAAAGTGTAAAGGTGTATTTTATAAAATAATTATAGAAGAATAAATAAATTATAAGTATCATGTATTTAATTTATAAACATCATCTTCGTCATAATTCCCAACCATGAGATGTGGTAAAGGAAAAATGAACGATATTGTTTTGTGAGTCAGTAGTTCACTGTACACATAAATGGTAAGTTCTTTATCCATTATATAGAATTGTGTGTAAGTTGTAGGATAAAAATATATATGTATATTCTCAATTACAATAGGGGTGAATTTTAGGTTTAAAAGCATTCCCCTTTTAATCCTAAAAGGAAATATATGATTAAAAAAGTTAAACAAGATAAGTTTACAAACCGTCATTGGTTCTGACTCAGAGGGATAATTGGAAGTGCCCAGGTCCAATTATAATAAACCTAAACAAAAACAAGTTAAACTTAAGGAAACTTAATTAGGTTTTAATTAGATAAAGATTCAACCTTAAAGCATATAGAATCTTATTTATATCAGAGTTAAACAAGTATAATAAAGTATTAGAAAATTATACTTTCTTTCTTTAAAAAAATATAGTATAAATAAAACTTGTAACAAAAACAAGTAAACAAGTAGAAAATATTTTAACCCAAAGATAAGGGTATCTAAAAACCATGGATAAAGGTCCATTAGTTTATACTTTTAATAAAGTCTATCTTACCCACACTAGGGTAATCCCTCGATAAGAATATTGGTGTCTATCTTGTTATCCCCGCAAGCCCTCAAACATTAAGGTAGTCAGCACCTTTGTCTTCCTATACCTGGAAGTCCTTGAACATTAAATTAGTTTGAACCTCTATCTTTCTATCATTGTAATCCCTTGATTGTACTCAACAATAATTGGATTCACACAAGGCAGTCTGAACAAGTTTTTCATGGTTGAACAAGTTGTACATAGTTCACACAAAGCATGAGAGTGTTTCTCTCTCTAGAAATTACTTCACAGCATCATAATATTTGTTTTTGTGAATTTATATTGATCTTGTTCAAATGAGCTCCTATTTATAGGAAAACACATTAACGGTCAACTCCTCCTACAATGGTCATATTTTTCTTTAAATCTTGGAGGGACCTATACACGTGTCACTCAGCCAACAGTTAGTTTAAAACATATTACATGGCATATTTTTTATAAGAAAATATGAGAAACTATGTCAAGTGTAAGAAACAAAGATATGTAAGGAAAACAATATCATATTTAAGAAACTATTATTTGATAAAGATGAAACAATATGTTAAGAAATTAAAGTAACTTTAACAAATATGAATAATCAGAATCTATAAAAATTAGAAATCGGAGTCTAAAAAAATGAACAATCGGATTCTGGAAAAATGGATATTCAGAATGTGATTTCTATAGAATTCAGAGTCTCAATTTTAGAGAATTTAGAGTCTGAATTTTTTAGAATTTTGAGTCTGAATTTCATAGAATTCAGAGTCTATATTTCAGAGAATTTGGAGTCTAAATTTTAGATAATTCATAGTTTGAATTTTAGAGAATTTTGGGTTTGAATTTCAAAGAAATCAGAGTCTGAATTTCAGAGAATTCAGAGTCTAAATTTTGATGAATTCAGAGTCTAAAATATGATGAATTTGGAGTCTGAATTATAATGAATTTAGAGTCTGAATTCAAATTAATTTGGAGTCTAATTTCTGGTAAAATTAGAGTCTAATAAACTATAAGGCTTTAAGATAGCTAAATATCCAATTATTTTTCTTAAAAAAATTGTTAGAATTGTTTTAGGAAAACATTAAATAAGTCATTAAAAATTCAATGGAAAGGATAAAAAATTTCTTAGAGAAAGAAAATTTTCTTTAAGAAAATAATTCTTATAGATATATAATTTTTCTTAAAGAAAATGTGTTTTTGATTTTCAAAACATAAAGGAATGGAAAAGTCATAATGGAAATTATTGACTCAACATAATTGTAGGTTGAAAACTTATAATAAAATCATATTAGTATATTCAAGATAATTTTATTATTATATAATCATGTAATAATAATATTTTAGGTGGTGGACAAAGAAAATAAAATAAAAGGGCTTGAGGAAGTTTATTGCCTCTTCTTTGGTTAACTCCTTTTGGTTTGCCCCAAAGGGATTCCTTGGGTGGATTTATTCCAAAAGGTAGGATTATAGAATGATGAGAGGTATTTTTAAGAGCTATTTTTTTATATCTTTCTTGATATAAAGTTTCTTGTGAATTGTGAAGAAGTGGGAGGGGTGAGTGCCTTTTATAGTGGAGGGGGAGTGGCATTCATGTAAATTTGGAAAAATAGGATTCAACCCACATTCTTTCTATGAAAAGTGGATCCAATAATGGTTATAATTATATAAAATGGAATATAAGGTATAAATATGTCCATCCAAGTTCTTTTTTACATGTTTATAGGTCATTTTGTCCCTTAAGTTTAAGGTTTAGTCCATTGTTAAGCTAATTTTCACTTAATTGTTGTAATCAATTTTAATTACTTTAACTAATATTTTTGGTAAAAAAATATGTTGAAATTATAATAAATTATAAATTATTATTATTCCAAATATGGAAACCATTTTTCCAAATTACAAACACATAAGTGGCTGAAATTAATTTAAATTTAATCCTGTAGATGGGACGACAATGCCAGTTTTTAAATTAAAAATGTTGAGAAGTTTGCTAAGTTTTAATGTCCAATTTTAAAGTGAAATTGATTAATATAAACTAAATTGGATTATTTTTTATATTATTTATCTATTTTAACTTTAAAACCAATCAAAAACACAATTTATCCTTATAAATAAATTACATGAAAAATCAGTTTTGAATTAAAATTCAATATTTTTCACTATTCATTACAAAGTGAACCTTCATAGAAAATTACCAAAAAATCACCCGAAGAAATTTTTTATTTTCCAATTTAAAAAATGGAGTCTATTTTGACATATAAAATTTATAAAAGTTCCAAAAATTTTATTTAAAATTGGTTTACCATTAAAATGTGGTAAAAGTGCCTTTAGAAAAAATATTGATTTTTATGCAAAATACTGGGTTTGTTCATATATTATTCTTATAAAATCTATCGGATGGATCTCAAAAAAAATTTAATGAATATAATATATAATTATTACATTAATATAACTCATTAATTAGAATAAATTTAAATTATTAGGATATAATTGATTTGTGGGCATAAAAATTGTTTTTTATAAAAACATTCTCTTTATATTCAATTGGTTCTTATATTCATTTCTAATTAATTTATAAACAATGAATTCATTTTTTATTTTTGTAAACCATATATTTTCATAAGTTAGTTAATACTATTCATAACCTCTAATTTAAGGTCTAGGTTATATCTTTTTATATTAAATAATAATATTTTAATAATATATTGTTGTTTGGTAAAACTCAGACTTTCATGTAACACACGCTGTTGAAGAAACTAATTGTTGCGTGATATACATGATAACTCAGTATCATGTTCATTGGAATCTATATCATAGATTTAGTTTATTTAAATAGTAGATATATTGTAAAGTCTCGGGATATTATACTCCCTTGTGTGTTTGGTGGTACGTGCCATACACATTATCGAATACAATGTTCTTAATTTAGAACTTCAGGGCGTTATAACTATACCACTGTGTAAGATCCAATCGGTGTGCCACTATTCTAATCCTTTCCATGATCTCAAACAACACCACATACCTGGGTGCCAACTTTCCCTATTTCCAAATCCGTTGGTGACCCAATCTTGAAAACACCCATAGGAATACATAGTCTTCCACTATAAACTCAAGATATTGATGATGTCGATCATCATAAGACTTATGTATACTCTATGTCATATCTATATGCTTCCAAATCAACTAAACCTTCATTGATATCTCCTTCACAAGACTCCATCCCAAAAACTCTGATTACCCTACTTCTATCCAACATAGCAGAAAACTACATGCCCTACCATATAGCATCTCGTATTGTACCATATGGATAATCACATGATAAATTTTGTTATAGGTGAACTCAATGAGTGATAAGTGTCTCTCCCAAGACCCATCAAATTCTATGATGCATGCCATCAACATGTCCTCTAACACCTGAATTGTATGGTCTGATTTCCCATCTGTCATCGGGAAGAAATTTGTACTAAAAATACCTAGGTACCAAACACATTATATAGCCCTTTCCAGAAGCATGAAGTAAAACAAATATCACATTCTGAAATAATACTTAGAGGTACCCCATGAAAAGGTACTATCTCTTGGATATAAAAGTATCCTCATTGGTAAATGGTGAAAGTCTCTCGAATCGATAAGAAATGGGCTACCTTAGTCAAATGATCCACAATCACCCAAACTGCATAATTCTTCTACGGTACCCTAAGAATACCTACCACGACATCCATGGTAACATTGTACCACTTCCATTATAGAATGGTAAATGTATATAATAAACCAAAAATACAATGATGCTCTATCTTCACTTTCTAATATGTGTACCATTGTATCATGAAAACTACAATATCTTTTTCATTCTTGTCTCCTAATAATATATCTAATAATATTGGTACATCTTGGTAAAACCAGGGTGTACCTCCCACTTTGAAGCATGAAAGTCACACATCATCTCATCCTGCATACATGTAGGGACAAAAATATGTCCATGAACATGAATAATCCCATAGTCATAAATAGTCCAGTCAAAAGGTGGCTCCCCACTTTCAAAATTATCTCTAAAATCATGAGATTATGAAACCCCATACTATATTCTCTTAACATAGGTCATTAGAGATGGCTCAATAGATAGAGACATGAGTTTCATCATCTCATTCTCCACTTATACACCCAAATTCACCTCATCAATAAAATAAATCATCTTCTAATCAGAACAAGACTCATAAACCACCGGATTCAATGTCTTCTAACTCCATACATATGCAACATTGTTCCCCTTTCATGGAATATAATCTAAGTCGAAGTAAAAACACTGCATATACTCAACCCATATTTATTTCTGAAGATTAAATCATTCTGGTAAAGATGTAATTGAGTCTTTTATGGTTGATATAAACAACACACTTATCACCCAAACGATGATGCTTCCAACATTTAAAGGCATAAAAAATTGCATCCAATTTGAGAACATGTGTATGATAGTTTTATTCATGTGGCCTCAACTATGATGATCGATATTCCATGAATTTATCTCCCTATATCAACACTACCCCAATTCCAATCCTAGATGCATCACAAAACAAGGTATACTCCTTACCTGGATCGGGTAAGATCAAGATCGGTGTAGTGGTTAATCATTTCTTCATCACCTAAAAAGTATTATCACAATATTTGAACCACTCAAACATTATAACCTTCTTATTTAAGCCTAAAATTGATGCTTCTAAACATAAATATTATTTAATAAACATTTTTTAGTAACCTAATAAGCCTAAGAAGCATCAAATATCGGAAAAAAATTGAATGCTCCTAATAAACCACCACTTGGACCTTCTATATTTCCACTAAAACACCTTCCTATGAGATTATGTGACCCAATAAATGTACCTTTTCAATATATAAGTGACACTTTGATAGCATAGAGTATATTTTATTCCCTCTTAATTTACTCAGGACGATGTCAAGATGTTGGGCATGATCATCATGGGTTTGAGAGTACACTAAAATTCCATCCACAAAAATAACTATTAACTGATCTAGGTACGAGTAAAATATTTGGTTCATTAAATCCATGAAAATGGTAAAATAATTATTCAACCCAAATGGCATTATGAAAAACTCATATAAACCATACCTTCTTCTAAAAATATTTTGTGATATATCATATGGTCTTACCCTTAGCTGATGATACCCTTACCTCAAATCAATCTTGGAGAACACACAAGAACCTATCATTTGGTCACAAATATAATCAATACATGGAAGAGGGTATTGGTTATTAACCCTCATCTAATTCAACTTTAGGTAATCAACACAAAACCACATTGTTCTATCATCCTTCTTAGCAAACAAAACCAAAGAATCCCATGGTGACATACTCAGATAGATAAACCCTTTATTCTAAAATTAATCTAAATAATTTTTAAGTTCTTTGAGTTCTACTGGTTCCATTATATAAGAAAGAATATAAATGGTTTCATCTCTAGGAATTAGCTCAATCATTAACTCAATATTTCTCTTAGGTAGAAACCTTGATAAATCCTTTAGAAACATGTCCTCGAACTGATCCACCATCGTAGGGAAGACACTATGCTCCACTCCCTCATCATCCAGCAAAATACTAAAACTTGGGTTGTGAGCTCACATAGTTGTGGAATAACTAGACCAAAATAGCCTTATAAGATATCCCATTCCCCTCAGTGAACATAATTTTCACCCTCAGGAGACATGAAACTCACTCTTCTATGATAACAATCAATGTGGTCCTGGCATGAAGACAAGTAACCCATCCATAGTATCAGTTCAAAACCTAACATCTCAAGAATGTACAAGTCCCAAAGGAGATGGTACCCACCAACCTCAAAGGCACACTCCTTACATTACTAGATATTTTCTACTCTTAGTCCTAACAATGTTCCAATCAACATAACCCCCAAATATATATTCCACCACTAAACCCAAAAAATCATAAAATGAGAAGATATAAAATAATGTGTTGACCTATATCAAATAAAGAACTAGAAATCATGGAATATACAATAATTATACCTTAAAAAGTTGAGGGTCTAACCTTTCCATTTCTAGGTGCAGGTTGAACTGCATGAAAATGACCTACCCCTCTACCTAGGGATCCAGTTAGAGTTCCTAGTGTTATACTACTCTACTGATATAGAATATCTTCTCATAAATTATTATTTCCCTAGACCTGACTGGTATAGTCAGTGGAACTCCAAATACCTGATAGATACAGGGTAGTATACCCTATATCAGTGATTTGTATCACCCTAGATCCTCCACCACTGCCTGCCTATTGTGGGTTCCTATAGAATCTATGTATATAAATCATCTTTACACATGCTCATCATTCCACTGGTGGTCAAGGAAACTAACCTTTCATGTGTCCCGGCCTTCCACATTGATAGTAGATGACTGAACTACCTCCCTGAGAGATATTTCTTCTTCCCTAGACACTTTTTCTATAACCTCTATAGTGTAAATTTTCATAATGACACTTTCTACTATCATAATACATACCACCCGATGTCCCAAATGAAATGTTCTATCCACCACTAGAAGCCTACTTCAAGTTACCTTCAGATATAAGTACCTTATCCACTACCTTGTAAAACCTATTCAAATGAAAAATATTTTCCTAGGACTTGATCTCACATTTAATTCCATCTTGAAAATTCCTAGTTATATCTACATCATCTCCAATCAGCATCAGAGGAAAATGATAAAAGTTTGTAAAGCAGCTAGAATAATTCATCACCATCATACTTCCATGATTCGAGTGCATAAACTCTTTATCATTCCTCTACCTCAGGGTCTCAGGGTAAAAGTGGTCTAGAAACTTCTCTTGTAATTCCTTCTTTGACATGCCTTCTATTAGCTCATCCTAAGATTGGATATCCCACCAGTTCTTTTCTGGTCCTCATAATATCTAATTTTCCCGCTTAACTATTTTCTCAGAAGGGGTCTCTAGGTGATGTAGAATTTTCTGGATATATTCAATCTACAACTCAGTTGCCTCATGTCCACCCTATCAATAAAATTTCAAATTGTGTTGCAGTAAAAACTCTCTAGTCAGTTCAAATATAATCGTTGATTCCTACCCTAGGTCATGCTCCATAAACTACATAAAATGGGAGAATTTATCTTGGAAATTATCTTCCTCTATATTATCCAGAAATAACATGGGTTCTTGCCCCACTACTGAATTATAATTCTCGATGATTTCATCTTATCACCTAATTGAAAGGTTTCATCATTGTGGCATCTCCCTATAATGAAAAATTCTTATCTCAAAACACATAAGATAATGTTTCCAAAATTTCACAAAATAGGACTCATCTCTAGTCATAAAAAATTACCCCATATACACTATCCCAATAGTTACAAAAACCGCACTGTCACTTCCCTCAACCATCCCTATCTTGGGATATGGTAAACATGGGGTAAATCAAACTTACATAATCACAAACCTTTCATTGGATTCCATTTTTAACCATTTTACTTTCAAAAAATTAAATATTTCCCAATTAGGCACCATTTATATCACTCCAATTCAATACTTCATAATTAAAATCATTTACAAATCTTTATTATCCGCTATTTTAACCATTTCCATTTTAACACCTTTAAAATTTAAACAATTTAAAAAAAATCATTAGGAACCAATTCTATAAAACCCCAATAGAGACTAAATACATCTTTAAATCCCATAACCCAACTACAACTAGCCTTCTATGTTTTCTAAATATGATTCATGTCACATAAATCCAAAGTGCCTAAAATGATGCATTCAAATAGAAACCTTGTGTCATTATAGTCCATGATTAATATATTAGAAAATAATAACATCACACTACAGGTGGATCACTTAAGGTGAAATAATCTAAAAATATTACAAGTGAACATCAAAAACAATAATCCCACCCTAGGTACTTGGGTTTCCCCTACACATGGATTGTTTATTCCCAAGAATGATCTCATTACCAAGGCTTGAACCATACTAATCTCTCATCTACCATTCCCAAAAAGTAAAGAAATAAAAAAATAAATACTCACCATGATACAACTTTTTAATATCCCGTACCATGTTCCATTTAAACTAATACCCCAAACCAGAGCATTACATGACCTAAAGCGTGCCCCCCATACACTAGAGGTTTTCAACTAGTAGTTAGGGTCTAATTGATCTTATGGGGAGACTATACCCTCTTTACCAGAGTAATCCAGTAGAAAAACCCAAATAAACATCAACATTCAATAATAATAAAAATTAAAAATATCACATACCATATTCCCAAATTTAGGAAGTTCCCACATACCAAAATAGTAAAATAGGACAAGTCATTATAGTATAATGTGAAAGAAGTAAATAAAAATAATACACTAAAGGTTTTCCCAAAATCAAGTATGGATATCAAGTCTGATCCCCTCATCCATACACCATCCCATATCCCACATCAACCATCTATCACGATGTATTTTCCCATATCCTAAGCTGCAACCATGAAGTTTATTTATGGACCCAGTAGCAGAATGAGAAGAGTGTGAGTAAATCTTAGTAGGATTCTACCAAGGCTGTCTACAATAATATCCATTCTAATCAAAATTTATGTAGGAGTAAAAATAAGCAAGGAAATGAAGTAATTTAAATATTTTTTATTATTTAACAGTGTTTAAATTCACCACTCATATTATTATTTCATAATGTCACCCATACAAATCAAACATAATCTGTCCCAATTATGGTCAAATAATTTATGTTTCTAAGGGGTTATAGGCTATAAAACAAGTAGTATCGGTCAAAGTATCCAATAGAGATTCGGAACACCATGTCTAACCATCCCAACCATGATATGGTACACCTTATCCATACCCTTAGAGTTAGGATCGTCAGTCCTTTCTTTGAAACTTACTATGAAGAGGGGATCCTGGAGAATCAGTCTATACCACCTAAGGGACAGGGGCATCAATCCAACATCTTATCCAACCATTTGTTCACATTTTAAATTTATCTTCATCATTAACCTTTTTATCAAAGAAAGAAAACACAATTCCATAATTTCATTTATCACAATTCCATGATTTATTACATTCAATATAATCTCAATTCCCATAATTGGGCCATTTCAACCTTAAAAATCATTACATCCATTTATCACCCCTTTCAATCCAATTAACCACATAGAAAAACACCTTTATCAATTCTTCACATTTACTCACTTACAATCCATAACTCATTGACTTATTAAAGTCAAGAAAAACACCCATTTATTCCATTCCAATATGTTTACCAAAATTATAATTAGTTTAATTAATAAATACTTAAATTCATCATTTAACAACTCAATTATCATGTTTATATAAGTGGAATTCCACATGGGAGAGTATAGGTCTGGTCTAATCAATCTCAACTATTCCAATGGGGATAGTCAGGGATTAAACACACCATTTACACACCGATTTTGTCATTTTATACCAAATATTTAAATTTAAAGTATAACGGAAAAAAGGAACAACCATATACACAAAAATTAAACACCAAGACTAAGGGATATAACTGATATACCACCTACCTCAAGTTTTTAAATGAATGCTCACTCCAACATGACCCTTGATTCAAGATCAAAAAACCCTCAATGTCCAATATAAGAACCTATAATAAAATAATATTTTTGAGTATTTGTAAGGATAAGAACAATTATACAATGCCTTTTCCATAAAATATAATAAATAAGATTGGTAGACTCACCTAGGGCATCGATTCCCAACCAACGATGCTTCAAACAACTCAAAATTGAGGGGGAATGATCCTTGGAGGAGGTGACTGATCCTAGTTCATCAATAAAGTTAATATAGGTGGGTAGGGGAATAAAATTTAGTAATAACCCTTAATCCCCAAGATGGAAAAATGGGAAATTATAACTTTTAATTAAGCCCACGGTTTGGCTACACGATTGGCCAAATTGTGCACTAACCATGTGCAACCCTCTATTTAAGAGGGAGGATTGGGTCATATGGTCTCCCAGGGAGCCCATAAGGTTGTAAAACTATGTAGAGGCCATTTGTTTATATCTCTCCAAAACTACATGGTTTTTAGGCTCTTCTTGCATGGTTTTTCAACTCTTCTCCCTCCCCCTACAAGCTAAGGTTTATGATTAGTACTAACCATGTTCCAACCACACACATTGTACAGTATAGCATATTTTTCCCTTTCTTGTCTTAAACCCCTAATAAATCCCCAATTCCCCTCATATTTTAAGAAAACATTTCCTTAACCATTATAAATGGAGTTTACTCAAAATTTATATAAGGTAGTACCTCCTCGAAATGTCGGGATATTAAAATTTTGAACCATTGAAGGCCTTTTTTAATCATTGATAAGAGTGATACATATAAAAAAATTTATAACCAATGTATAATATTTTTCCCCTATGTTTTATTTGACAATACGAAGTGCATTATTCACAAATTAGAAAATATTTATTCCACTTAACACTATATCCAAATAAATTTCCATATGTTGGGGATTCATTTATAGTTAACATAATCATTGCATGTAGTTAAAAATGATCCAGTTTATAAGAACTATACACTATGATAGCTTCCTCCAAAAATAGTTTAAAATCATCAATTAGTTGTGATAAAAAAACATCAATATCATTTTTAGGTTGTTTGGGTCTAGAAAACATTAAACTCAACATGATATATTTATGGTTTATAGAAATTTTAGGATATGAGTGTTAAATTACTAATAAAATAGTCCATGAACTATTTTTACTACTAAGTATTAAATATGGATTAATTATATCTATGAATAATCCATGTATGAGAATTTTAACTTTATTTATGAATATAAGAAACTATGGATCAATTTTATTCCACTGTGGAAAATTAGCTGGATAGAATAATTTTTCATCATATATTCAATCATCTATATTCCATCTTAACAATTTTTCATCATTTTAATTTTCAAATAAATACTTTAAACAAGTAATTATAGGAAGATACAAAATTTTATTAGAAATATTCTTTGGAACTAGTAAATATGCCTATGGTTTTTCTTTCAATTTATATCATGATATCCCACATTTATGAAACTCTAAAATAACATTGTATTCCTTACAATATATCGCATAATCACTAAAGAAATCATGTATATTCTTATAACCCTAACTCATTAGGCTTAATATTTTCCTCACATTATAATGTTAATTTGAAGATCATTGTATTTAGTAAGTATATCTTTCAACAGCTATAATAACTCTGTAATCCTCTTATCACACCATCCATTTTTGGCCTTCAAGTTAATCAATATTAACAACATTAATAAATAAATAAATTTCATAAAACCTGGATAAAATGGTTTTTCGACATCACTATATAGATTCTCAATTATCAGTGAATTCCCAATTGCCTCTACTTCAATATAATGAACCATTTCTTCAATTTATTCAGACTTATCATCTTGAAAATCATCATCATCAATAGATCTTGAGTTCTTCCCAATTTCACCATGCCAAATACAAGGACTATAACTTGTATTAAAAACATGAAAAATTAAATGATATTTGATTTCTCTTCTTTTCTACTTTTTTATAAACATTTCAAGCATTTATAGAAAAATGGGTCATTTTAGAACATTTTCTTTAGAGAAATCCAAAAAAGCATCAATATATTCCTTATATTCATCACTTCTTCAAACTAAAGTAATTCATCTTTGAATAATTATTATCTATAACAAATGTAAATAATTGAAAATAACTTATTATATTTTGAAATTTAATTTCAAATATACTTTTATAAATAAAAATAAAAAATAAACATAAAATATTTCACAAATAAAAGAAACAAAAAATATTTCATAAATAGAATTATCACTTTGAAAATATTTAATTATCATCCTTTTAGAAAAAAGTCAAAAAAATGGTATAGAAATATTAACATTGATTTTCAAAGGTTAACCACATATAAAAAACAATTATTCATTATTTTTATTATATAATTTTATAATTATACATTTATTTTTTTCAAAATAAAAAAAATAAATATCATAACATAAATGTAAAAATATTATAGAGTGATAAAAATGATATTACACAACATGATAAAGAAAATAAATACATGTCAACACTTGTACCAAAATTGAAATAAAAGGGTTACTGCAAAAACATACTCATTAGGCTCACTAAAAATAGATTCCATACAAATAAAATTAAAATTAAAATACAATAATTGTAATTTGATATTATTAAAATAATTAAAATATTTAAAAATGTGACATTTTATATAATAAATAAAATAATTAAAATAATTTAATTTATAAATTCAAAGGTATTCATGACATTTAAATAGACACAAATAACATATTAAAATCAATACAATGTTCAACCTAAGTTTAGCCCTATTCATTCTAAGGGGGTTTAATAAATAATGTATTAAAATAAAATTCTCTCTCAATTAGAAATATGATCATGAAATTTTTCTTGCATCAGTGACATGGTTAAGTAGAGGTTATAATGTTTTTTATCACAATACGGTCTTTTAATCGGAATGATCAAATAAATATATATTATTAGTACTCCATATTAAAACTCCATAATTCACTATACCTTAAAAAATCCCATTAAAAGTGAAGTAAGATAACATACTTTAGACACCCGTTAATCAGTAAATTAATATTATTTATAACACCCATTTATCAAGTAATATTTTGATCAAACCATAATCTCAAAACATGCATTCATCAATTTAAAAATTCTTATATTTGTGAATAATTAGAACTACAAATACAAACGGTGAAGATATGTTAAATATAAGTGGTGGAAAAGATCATTTAAGAAAACAACAACTGAACAAAAATATTAATAAAATTAAATATACCTTAAATTCATGGAAAATCATAAAAATAAATACAAACTGTAAATAGATATTAGATAGAAGAGGAATTAGAGAACAATGATGAATGAGAAGGTGAAGATAACGGAAATGGAAATTGTAGTGGAAATAATGATGGTTGGGATGATGAGGAATAATGAGAGAAAAGATCATGACCCAGATTTTTGGAGAATAAAATGATGGTTTAAAGATGTGTAAATGAACACGTGAAACATAATATGATGGTTTTTAAAAAGTTTTTTACATCATTTTTTAAAATATGATGTTATAACATAGTTATTTACATTGGTTATTTTTTAACTGATGTAAATATACATCTTTAATGTTGGTTTTATAATAACTAACATGAAAGATAACTGATAGTTATTTTTTACATCGGTTAATTTTTAACTGATGTAGATATTCATTTATAACATCATTTTTTAAAAACTGATGTTATAATCCCATAATAAAAAATAAATTTTATACTAGTGGTTATGGTTGTTAAAGGAAATAAATCATTTTATTTTGGTCACATTAGTGGTGAATAAAGAAGGTAGTATAATATTGATTGTAAGAATTCGCATGTCTGGTCCTAGAATATTGATAGCTGAACTCCCTAAGCCTGCCTCTAATAGTCTAGGGACTAGTGACTAGTATTGTGGTATCTACATAAAATGATGGGAGTAAATGCCTCTAAATATAACATTTCACTAGCTAACATGAAATATCATCTACCATAGTATAATTGAATAACCTATAATATAATATAAATCATCCAAATGTAATAAAACATTCATGATATAGTGTAAAATAATATGATAAATCACTACACACATAAAACACATCCTAAATAGATATAGTATAATATTAAATTGAATATAGGAAAAATAAATATATTCACCCAGATAAAGACTCTAAGTCATTATCCATTATATATTCAGTTAATATCCAATATCCAAGATCACACATCAACTTCCCCTATAAATATTTATAACCACAAGAGCCGAAATCACACAAGTGTGCATGCATGGGTGAGTAATAATATTTGTTAAAGCCATCTTAAATAATAAGTTGACTCCCATAAACCACTATTATTTACATGCATAAATAATTTATAATGTGTATAAAAAAAGATATTAACATAACACACATCATCAATAATCACAATAATATAAACATTTCATTTCATATTAAACTGTCTATGGATTACCCCAATTTCACTCACCAAATAATAAAGTATTTATATAAATATATATACTCACACTTTTTTATATAAAAAAAGGTTATTTATAGAACACATCCTGCTAGAGGTTCTCAGGAACCCTATGTGTAAATCTAGATCCTGAAACTCATGGAGAGGAGTAATGATCTAAATAATTTAGTCTTTTATAGAATCATCATACACATCCCTTAAGAAATTTTAAACTCGTATTTGAACCACATAAAGATGGTAATTTCATAACATAGAATGACTTCATTGGTCCTCAAAAAAACTTATAGGAAAAGTTGTGGAACCAAAATGAACTTTGAAAGTAATATAAAATATTGATATCAAATATCACATCCTATTACAAATTTTCTATCCAATTCATTACCCATGTTGCACTGTTATACATGCCTGATCATCAACACTACAACTTTTCTTCCTCAAACCTAGAACTATGGGTGGAGATATGATAAGAATTTTCTACCTTATAATTCGTCTCTATATCAAAGTTATGGGAGATAATAGGTGTGTACACTCAATTAAATTTTTATCTACCTTAAACATGGGTTAGTGGGAAATAATATGTTTGGATACTCATGTGTATCATCAATATCCTAAAACCTAGAAATATAGGTGAGAATAAAAATAGATACATGTATATGTTATAATCAAACTCTAACATGGGATAGGGTAAGTATAAGTGGTGACTCTCTAGTGAATGGTCACCATTAATATCAAAAATATCAATTGACCATTATGTAACATTAAATATATAAAGTATGGTGAGTAAAAAAACACACAATGAGTTACATAACCAATTCATTTTTCATAGGAATATTCTGATAAGAAACCAATGTTATCATATCATACTACCAGATTCCCACATCTTTATAATATTAAAATTTCATAATATTTCAGTTTCATTTATCATCATTATATTTTACTTATATATTATCCTATTAATTCCATCACTTTAATTAATAAGGTTTGCATCATCATTCCTTTTTGTCTTCATAAGAGTCGCACATTAACACTAATTAATCATATAATTTCCAAATAGATATTATATTTTCACTATAATAATTCATCTTTATCATCAAGATCATTCTTCTTACCCATTATATAAATCACATCATCATTAAATATCATTGTACAAGGATATCTATATCATTCATAAGAATTACCAAAAAATCCCATAAAAAATATAAGTGAATATACATCATACTATGATAAAACCCTTTATTCACATTATCCATTTAAAATATTTCTCATTTCTTATAAATAAAAATAATTATAATTATCCATCCTTGTAACATCCTTAGCCTAGCATTCCCAAATAGTACCCAAGCTAGGAGCATTGCATCACTTTAGATGTGCCTCCCCATGCAACATAGGTTATCATCTAGGAGTGAGGGTATATTATGAATGTTAAAGAGTATATACCCTTGATATCATAAAAATACATAACAAATAAATAAAATAAACATCATCTATAATATAACATCAATGTATATATATGGAATTATATATACAATCTCACAATCAATTAAAACAACAAGATGATATATCAAATTAACTCATGAAATATCTTATATAACATATATCTTCATGGATGGACCATTAGTCCAATTGTATATATAATATTAGTAAAAGAAAAAAATATAAAAGGAAGCACAACTATATTTTTTTATCCCACCTCAGCCATGTCTCCCAGATCCTATTAAGCCACTTTAGCCTATTCACCTATATAGTGTGTACTTGAACCAGCATCTCATACATAATATTTACACATCCATAGAAGTGTACATGTGATGTTTAATAATAAACCTCAGTAGGAAACCACAATAAGGCCCCTAATATACACTATTATATACCAAGTATATATATGAGAAAGTAAATAAATTAGTAATACACAATATAAAAGCAATCAACTCAGACCATCTTATTCTAAAAAATCCACCACGACACCTGAACCTACTAGCTTATTCCCTTGCAAGTGAATCATGCATAGTGAGCCAAAGAAAAACCTATATAGTGTCCTATAATCTAGTTGGTCTAGCTATTTAAGTGGAAGAATGACCAATTGGTGGATCACAATGCATCATACTTAGGGAAATAATATCTAGATGGTGGATCTTGAAACTTCATCTAAAATATACCATACATTTAAGGGGTGGATCATGATACATCATACTCATGGATTGAATATCAAAGTAGTGGATTTTGAAACATCTGTTGGAGGATACCATGTATTCATATGGTGGAACTTGATATACTACACTCAATATAAAACCTCATTCATGATATATATATATATATATATATGAGAGTTAGATCATTATACACTACACTAAAGAAATAATTTCTGAACATATTCATGATATACACCTAGGGGTGTATCACGATACACCATTCTGGGAAAATAACATCTAGGGGTGATTATGATACATCATTATCTCTATCATCTAACCACAATTATTAGAGTATCATCTTTATACAAGAAAATTATATCATCATTTTCTAGGATAAAATTAAAGCACAAAATTTAATACATTTCCCACATCCTAACACTCTAACAATATCCTAAACATCTAATTCACCCCATATCATAACTCAAAAACCCAGAATATATTCATCTCAAACATAGCCCAATTTTCTTAAAGCATAACCCAACACTAAATAATCCACATGAACTATTCCCACCATACCACACACTGACTCAGAAGTCATGTTAAGTTTAATCTATCATCCATACCAACTCACATAAGGGAAACCATCTCACTCAGTTCCCAAGGATCAAACTTGGGTCCTTAATTATCAATAATAACCCATTCCCATCACCTTTTTTGTGATGAAAAATATATAGGTTGTAACCTCATTTGGTCTCAAGGGACCTACATAACTCTCAATTTCAATCCCAACCATTCTTAACCATTTACTTAGTGGTAAAAATATGAAAAGTAGTATACCCAAAGTTAAATCATTCCCTAATCATATGGGAGAAAACATTGTCATTAAAACCCCTCATTCTACCATAAGGTGTCATATTTACCCATTCACCAAGACATAAGAGGCTTTACTTAAAGGGTTATTATTTAACACCCTTATTATAATTCTTAAATGTGTTACCAAAACCCATAAATCCCATTATTTTAATCACTATTTTATTATTCCCATATATTTGAATAATCAACAATTATTAACCAACTAAACCACTCTAGAAGGGCCCCCTCAAGAAGATACATCAAACCTTGTAAATATTATCTCACTAAAAATACCCAAGATTATAATCATGATTTAAAGGATAGTTCCTAATAACACTCAAGACAAACTAGTCACCTCACCGACCAACTGGATGGTATAAACTTGCAAGGACACATTCACTATCCTATGAGAGCATGTCTAAGTTACTATAAATTTATCCCAAGCTTGAAGACCCATTTTGGGTTAATTTCGCATAACTATTTTATGTTCACCTTTATGACATGGTCATTAGGGATATTAAAATCACTAAACTTGGAGTGTAATTCTCATCCCAATCATAGGAGATTCCACCTAATCAATCACATAAATTTGAAATATCTTTGACCTAATTATGGTATCCCTAACTTAAATTATCATTCACGTATACTAAATCACATATAAAACACATAATATGATACTAAATATATAAAGGGGAACTTATCTTGATATATTTAAAGTTTCCTCATAATGTATTGTTAATTGATTGTCCCTCATCTATCAAAAATCAAAGAATCAGACAAAAGGTCCTAAATTGGTGGGTTACTCTTGAAAACTTATGAAATGAGTGAAATAGTGAGAGAGATGTTAGGAATTAAATTAGACTCACCTTCATAACTCTATTATTATAAACAATTCATCTATCTAAAGATAGATAGAGTTTTGAGATCCTTGGAAGTTAAGAGGGAGAAAGAGAGAAAAAAATTGAGAGTATTTCCTTCACAGGGTCATATATGTGAAGAAAAGTGGGGGAGGGTTTTATAAAATTTTAATTAATTTAATATTTTATAAAACTTTTTCACATCTTACTAGGTACCTGTTAGCCACCACTAAGTACCTGATGAACTGTTAACCTCCTGTTTAATATCTATCAACCAACCATTCAACACCCTAGGCATACTATCCTCTAATCCACCACATCAGTTATGTAGTGAACCTCCACCTAACACTCACTCTATAAATTTCCTTGATACCTCTGAGCATCTATAAGAAACACCCGCTAGATACATACTAGGCTTCAAAAATCCAATAAAAATCTTAAAATTTAGAATACCCCCTTCTTTAGATCTATGAATATATAATTTCCCCAAAATCCACTAAACCATAATAATATGAGTTGTTAAAAACCCCTCTGTATATGGATTATCATCCTCCAGAAGAATATGTTAACATTTTTTGAATTTCAATTTATCTATTCGAATATAATTCCACCTATTCTTAATGATTTTAGACTAAATATGGTCACCTGGACTATGCACCTGATTCATAAAAATTAATTATTCTTTAAAAACTCTAACTTTGATCCATAACCCTCATGGGTCATTTCTTGAATGATGGATCTAATTCTAAATCCACCT
This sequence comes from Viscum album, assembly GCA_963277665.1. Lineage (NCBI taxonomy): Eukaryota > Viridiplantae > Streptophyta > Magnoliopsida > Santalales > Viscaceae > Viscum > Viscum album. Next base: position 1,069,489,860 of record OY728127.1, on the reverse strand, counting down.
TACTTCACTTAATTATGTGTGAAATTTCATGAACCAGATCCAGTCGCCATCCAAACTGATGCCTAACCCGGTCTATGGAAAGGCCCAAAGGGAATTCCCTATCCTCATGAGTTGGAACAAGTGCCTGGGTATCATAAAAAATGTTTTGGAATTATTTACCTGAGCTTAGAAACATAAAACAACCAATAATAATAAATAAACCAAATCTGAAAATTTACACCAAACAAGTATTAACAAAAATACAGGATTGAATTACATAGTTTTACACAAATCCCAAGTTGGACACAACTAAAAAAGAGAAGCAATTCTGAATCAAAAACCACCACATGGAAGGGGTGCATCGCCCTCAAGCTATCTCCACAACTCTGAATCAATAAAGGAAGCTAACATCTTGAACTGCCATCTCCGAGGACCTTTCCCTTACCGATGTCAAACATTACCAAGTTTACTTACACCCAAAGGTGTAATTAGGGTGTGAGCCTGATCCCAATAGGATTTCACCCAAAATTATTCCTTGTTATAAATATTATTAGACAAAAATCATTCAAATTTTTATAAATAGGAAATTCTAGTAAAAATTTTTAAGGGATTCAACTTTAAATAAAAATAGATTTCAAGAGGGAAACTTTAAGGAATGAAAAAATTTAAGGAAAACACATGTGATGATAAATTTACCAACCAAACACACTATATTTCAATGGTAAGTATAATAGAATCAGTGATCACAAGTCACAGCAAACACCTATAGGCACTAGCTAACAATGGGATACTATGTACACCGTATCTTGGTGAAATGTGGCATAGGAACCACAATGAACTATATTCTTTTGAATGAGCCACTAGTAGGGTACACACCCATAACCTATTGATCTCCAATCAATAGTTGTTATTTATTTAGTGTTTTCATCATCAAACTTTCTAATTGAAACTAGGACAAGGTCACTTCTGAATCACTAGCATACTAGTCCTAGTCCGCCCACCTAGATACTCAGGCTTCCCATTTGTGCTCAATCAAGTTCTACATGTTATAAAATACCATTTTTAAATAAAAAATCCAATTCTAAATCATACAAAAACAAAATAGTACCCCAAACATGTTCTGAATCCTCAATATAATTTAATAAACCCTTTAAAAAATTATAAAACTATTTCGAGAGGTACCATAAGAATTTGCACACAAATTCCATTAAAAATTCTATTTTAAGGCCAAATTCCCACCAATATCATACTAAACAATAATTTTCATCCCTAAAACCATTTAATAAATCAATTTAATGAATCATGAAATATACCAAAATGATACAACATGGAATACACATGAAAAACAACCAATTTCATGTAAAAGTGAAACATTAAAATTAAACACTTGATCAATACTACCAAAAATGGTTTTAGGACCACACAAAATATATGATAAATATACTAAATAAGTTAATAAATCTAGATAAATTCATCAAAGAATGTTTACACATGGAATCACCTACCTTGAATATCAAAAATATCAAATCTTTGTGTGAATCTTTAACTGCACCACAACTGCACCATAAGTGATTGAAAATGAACTCTAACCAAGATTATGGAACCAAGAAACTAAATATTAAACCCTAGTGATGAAACCCTAGATACTATAATTTTAGAATCTCAAGACGAAGGGAAGAAACTCTAGAGATAAGGAAGAAAAATAAATAAGGAATCACTTACTTGAATAATCTTGAAGTTTCCCACCAAAAACCCTTCAAAAATGGGTTCCAAGGGAGATTGAGGGAGCTTATAATCCTTCTATAGATTCTAGGGATGAATGGGGGAGAAAGGGGCGGGAACATTAGGGTTAATTTTGGAAGGGAAAAATTGGAATAACATAAATTTTTTATAACATGGACATTGTGTGTGGTTTGGCTGCACGGTTTAGTAAACAATGCATCCAAACCGTGCACCCAGTTCTGTCTAACAAAAAATTGTCAGTTTTCTTCAAAATTAAATGGGGATCCTAGGGGAAACCTAATGGGAAATATAGGCCAAGAATATAATAGAAAAATACCTGAAAATAAGGAAATGTATGTGACAATTCTCCCCACCATGAAAAATTTCCTCCATTGAAAGTCAAGCTAAATCTTGATCAGAAATCAAGAATGTGTACTATTTCTCAACCCATGAATTCTACTCCCATGTCTCATTCACATCATTCCCATGCTACAAAAGGACCCATACCAATGTAATAGACATTTCCCAGAGAACCTTCTCATGGGAATCCACTATTCTCACTAGTCGTTCAAACACTAATAAATCGGGATCTATCTCCAACTCTTCCCAATTCAACACATGGGGCGGATCCAAATTGTACTTATTCAATTTGGAGACATGGAATACGTTGTGAATTGATGTCAACTGAGAAGGAAAATATAACCTACATGCCACCTTTCCAATCCAATTAGTAATCTCAAAAGGTCTGACATACCTCGTTGTTAGCTTTCCCTTCTTTCCCAAATGATGATGGCCCAAATGAGGGGCCACCTTCAAGAATACTCGATCACCCAAAGAGAACTCATGATACTAATGCCTCCAGTATGCATAATATTTTTGGTGACTCTAAGATTTTAATAACTATTGCCTGATTAACTTTACCTTCTCATATGTCTCTTGCATAAGGCTCGACCCCAATAGTGAGGTCTCACCTACCTCATCCCAACATAGATGGGACCAGAAAGGATGACCATAGAGAGCCTCTAAAGGATCCATTAAAATAGAGGATTGGTAACTATTATTATAAGAAAACCTGACCAATCCCAAATGGATATACCACGATTCTATGAAATCCAAAACACATGCATGAAGTAAGTCCTCCAGGATTTGATTTTCCCACTCCGTCTGACCATTCATCTAAGGAAGGTGTATTGTGCTCATCTTAATCTGCAACCCCAAAGCCTTCTGAAGGACTTCCCAAAACTAAGAGGTAAAATGGGGGTATCTATTTGAGACAACTTCTAACGACACCCCATGAAGCCTTACCACCTTCTGAATATACAATCGGCCCAACTTATCCACTTTAGTTGTATCTCTAATCAGAATAAAGTGGACTGATTTGGTCAAATGATCAATCACTACCCAAATAGTGTTTTTACCCTGAGGTGTATGAGTTAAGTCAACAATTAAATCCATGGAGACCACATCCCACTTTCAGGTAGGAATGGTTAATGGATTAAGAAAACTATAGGTACTTTTATGTTCTACTTTTACCTACTGACATGTATAGAATCTTGACACAATGTAAGCTATGTCTCGTCTTATACTTGGTCACCAAAACTATCAATAGACATCATAATAAATTTTGGTAGCTCTAAGATGAATGGACCACTGATATTGGTGGCTATCCTACATCACCACCTTCCTTAGAAACAATGGCACCACCGAATAGACCTTGAAGCATAAGATTCCCTCGAGAGATGAAGACCAATCAGAGGACATCTCCCCACCATGAAGAAACTGCATAGACTGCTAAAACATGTCATCATTTGTATGTTCCTGTTAAATCAACTCTATAAGATAATGAGTCAATTGAACGCTTTCCAAGAACACACCTCCACTGTGCTCCTTGGTCTCCATGTGCATCAGAGCCAAGATCCCCATCAAATTCCACTCATCACTAGAATTCCTCAAGGCCTACATAGGTACTTTTCTACTCAAGAAATTAGCCACCACATTACCCTTTATTGGGTTATATACAATATCAAATTCAAACCCCTACAAATATTCAATCCAATGGTGTTTCCTCAGATTAATATCCTTTTTTTAGAAGATGTAGACTAATCTCTTATGATCAGAGTAGACCAAAAACTTCTCCCCAAAGTGGTAGTGACAACAAATATTCAAATAATGCATAACTCCCCCCAATTCCAAGTCATGGGTCACATGATTCTTTTCATGTGGTCAGATTTGGAAATATCTATACACCACCACGTGATCACCCTGCATAAGAACACACCCGAACCCCATACCTAAAGCATCGCAATACACCACATAGACCTTTCCAAATTCCGAAAAGATTAACACAGGGTTGGTAGTAAATTTTTTATTCAACTCCTAAAAGTATGCCTGAAATTATGATCCCCATTCAAACTTCACCCCTTTCTAGGTGATTGTGGTCATGGGTGAAGAAATCTGAGAGAAATCCTAAAAAACCACCTATAGTAACCTTCCAGGCTAAGGAAACTCCTGATCTCGAACACATTCCTCAGCTTCTCCCATGAAATAACTGCACTGATCTTCTCAAGGTCCACCAAAACCCCATGTTCCAAGATGAAATTACTTAGAAACATCACCTCCCTGATTAAAAAAGTGAACTTTGACAACTTTTCATAAAGAAGATGATCCCATAGAATGCCCAACATGATCTGAAAAATGATGCTCATGATCTTCCTTGGATCCAGAGTAAAAAATGTTGTCTCCCATGGATACCACAATAGAAAATTCTAGATATTAGTGAAACACCCTATTAATGAGTTCCATAAAGACCACTGAAGCATTGGTCAATCCTAAAGTCATGAACAAGTACTCAAAGTGTTTGTACCTACTTCTGAAGGCTGTCTTCGGGATATTCTCCTCTCTCACCCTGACTTGGCGATAACCTAAATGCATGTCTATCATGGAAAACCACTTTTACCCCTTCAAATAATCAGACAAGTCATCTATTTAGGGAAAATGATATTTTTTTATAAATACTTACATTATTCATCTTTTAGTAGTCAATGCACAACTGGAGGGACCCATCGGCCTTCTTTACAAAAAGAACAGGAGTGGCCCAAGGAGAGACACTCAGGAAAATGAATCCTTTGGATTCCAAATCACCTAGTTGTATATTTAATTCCCTCAACTCGGTGGGGACCATATTATACAAGGGTATAGATATTGGCTTTGGTCACAACTCCAAATCAATTGAAAACAACACATCCCACTCTAGGGGAAAGACTAAATAATCATATGGAAATACCTCTAGTAACTCATCCATTACATGAGGTAATACACCCTTAGGAGCACGACCATTTTCCTCTAGCATGAGTGAAGATAAATTGAAGGTAAGGTTTCCCAATTCTGGGAGTGGAGGTCCCACATGACCCGACCGAGGATCCCATTACCCAAGAAAAACTTGAGGACGCCCATCAGGTGCCATGAAACTCACCTACCGCCTATAGAAATAGATATGCGCTTGAAAGTGCACTAGACAATACATGCTGAGGATTATGTCAAAAAGTTCCATATCCAAGACTAGGAGGTCCCACTCTATCTCAACCCCTAACATGATAAGTGCACATAACCGGCACCAAATACCTTTCTCCTTCTTCTTACCCAATGGTGTCACCAACTCCATCGCGAAATACAACAACTCGGTTAGAAAATTCGTCAGATTCACAAGACAGGCAGAGATAAAAGAAACATAGGTACCAATATCAAATAGAATAGTAGATATAGAATATGCAATCAAAATGGTACATCAAACTATAAAAGGCTCTGCATATGATCCTACTGGTGGCTAATACATAGCATGGAAATGCCTGGTCTCTTCCTGAGAATGGATACTCTCTTATGGCTCTACCCTAAATTGGATCTTCCCAGAAGACGATCTAGCCCTACCACCATGAACAGAAAACCGAGATCCCTCTATCATAGTCGGGTTTGACTGAACTAGCACTCCCCTAGAATCCATGGATCCTACCCCACTTTGTTATGGGAGTTTCACTTTTCAAAAGTGTTGCACGTTACCCATAACTCCACATCGATAATAAGGCCTAGGAGGGTAGGTACATGTAGTCTCGATGTGACCATACTTCCCACACAAATGTCAAACCACAGACCATGCATCAGAAGCTATAGATAAAGACTGCCTGGAAGGATGGTCTGAACTACCACCTTCTTTCTTACCCTGCTTATCCCACCTCCTCTTTTTCTATGAGGAGTTTCCACTTCCCACAACAGACACCACTCCAGAAAACCCAGAATTTATTTTATAATAAATCTCAACCATGAAAGCACGATTAACCACCATGTAATAGGTTCTCATCTTGATCAAGAAGACATGGGATTAAATTTTTGGTTGAAACTGCTTCTCAAACTTTCAATATTTCATAGATTCATTAGATAAAATATCAGACGTGTACCAAACCAGCTCAACAAAATAGTCAGCATATTTCATCACTAAATGATCTAACTAGGAAAGATCCATGAACTCCCAGGATCTGGCATAGTCCAGGACCTTGGGGAAATACTTCTCATTGAAGGTGGTCTTAAAATCCTTCCATCTCATCTGATCATGCTTCCCATCTTGAAGCATTGATTCCCACCACCTATGATAGGGACCCTCTAGCATAAATGAGACATATTTCACACTAACCTCCTCAGGTGTGTCCAAAAACTCAAACATCCTCTCAATATTCTCAATCCACTCCTCTACTTCATATAGTTCAGCATTTCCCTGAAAAGTAGGAGGCTTGCTCTTGGGAAACTCCTAGTATTTATCCTTCCTATGAATAGGTTCATATTATCTAACTAGAGAAAGAGAAATAACCACTACCTACCCCAAATATTGGATAGCCCAAACCACAGTTTCTACTAACCTTTGTTCAAGCGATGAGGGAGAACTCGCTCCGGCTTCCTTCTGTGGGTGCATGGAAGCTTTTTGGGGAGGCATATTGCTACAAAAAGTAACAGTCACAAGAGAAATAATTATTACAATAGTTATGAAAATTTTAAGCAACAACATCAAATATAAATACATCAAACTCATCACAACAATGAAAATAAATAACTACTTAACTCCTTGACAGTATCCACGTGTAGTCTACAGCCCGCATGTCCCACCTCAAAGAGATGTCAAACAAGAATCCCAATATCCCATGGAGACTCGAGGTCTGTCATGAGAGGTGTGGGCTAGGAACCCTACCCACATCAAAAACTTCAAGCCTTGATGGTCCTAACTTCTATATAATAAGAATCATCTCAAATAATATGACCCAAAGAGCTGAACCATGCTATGATACCATTTTTTATGAACCTGATATGGTCTCTATCTAAATCGGCACCCAACTTGTTTATGGAAAGGCTTGGAGGGTATTTCCCATCCCCATAGTCTGTAATAAGTTCCTAGGTATCATAAATAAATGTTTTGGAATGATTTACTTGAGTTTATAAATATAAAGCAACCAACAATAACAAATAAACTAGATCTTAAAATTTTCACCAAATAAGTCTTACCAAAAATTCAGGATTGAATTACATAGATTTAAACAAATCCTAATAGGGACACAACTAAAAAGGAGTAGCAAGTGTAACTCAAAACCCACCATATGGAAAGGGCGAATCACCCTCAAGACATCTCCAGAACTCCACATCAAGAAAGGAAGCTAACATCCTAAATAATCGTCTCTAAGGACCTTGCCCTTGCCTAGTTCAAACATTTCCAAGTCTACTTACACACAAAGGTGTAAGTAGGGTGTGATCCTAATCCCAATATGATTCCACCCAAAATTATTCCATGCTATTAAAATTATAAGACAAAAGTCTTCCAAGTTTTTATAAATAGGAAATGCAAGTAAAAATTTTCAAGGGATGTAACTTTAAATAAAAACATTTTTCAAGAGGGGAACATTAAAGAAAGAACAATTTTAAGGAAAACACACATGATGATGAATTTACCAACCAAACACATCATATTATGATGGTAAGTACAATAGAATCAGTGAGCACTAATCATGGGAATCACCCCTAAGAACTAGCTAATAATGGGACACTAGGTATATCATATCTCGGTGAAATATAGCATAGGAACCACAATGAACTACATTCTCATGCACGATCCACTAGTAGGGTTCACACCTATAACCTAATGGCCTCTAATCAATCATCTTTATTTATATAGTGTTGTCATCATCAAACTTTCTAAGTGAAACTCGGACAAGTCCACTTCGGAATCACTAGCATATTAGTCCTAGTCCGCCCACCTAGATACCTAAGCTTCCCATTTGAGCTCAATCTAGTTCCACATGTTATAAAATACCATTTTCACATCAAAAATACATTTATAAATCATAAAAACACAAAACAATACCTCAAACATGTTCCTCGCCCTCAATGTAATTTAATAAACCCTTTAAAAAATTATAAAAAAATTTCAAGAGGTACCATAAAAATTTGCACAACAAATAAATTAAAAATCCTATTTTAAGGCAAAACACCCACCAATACCATACCAAACCATAATTTACAGCCCTATCACCATTTAATAAATCAATATCATGAATCATAAAATTTACCCAATTGATAAAACATGGAATACACATGAAAAACACCCAATTTCATGTCAAAATACAACTTTAAAATTAAACACTTGAAAAATGTTACCAAAAATGGTTTTCACACCACAAAAAATGTATAATAAATATACTAAATAAGTTAATAAAGCAAGATAAATTCATAAAAGAATGTTTTCACATGGAATCACCTACCTTGAATATCAAAAACCCCAAATATGTGTGTGAAACTTGAACCACGCCACAAGTGAGTGAAAACGAACCCTAACCAAGAAGATGGAACCAATAAACTAAATATTAAACCCTAGGGTTGAAACCCTAGATTCTGTAATTTTAGAATCTCCAGACAAATGGAAGAAATTCTAGATAGAATAAAAAAACAAATGAGGAATCACTTACTTGAATAATCATGAAGTTTCCCCACCAAAAAACCCCTTCAAAAATGGGTTCCAAGGGAGCCTGGAATTCTTTTATGGATTATAGGTTTGAATGGGGGAAGAAAGGGGTGAATTAGGGTTATGTTTAGAAGGTAAAACTAGAATAACATAAAAAAATTATTACCTGGACAATGTGCACGGTTTGGCAGCATGATTTAGTAAACTATGCGGCCAAAACGTGTTCCCAGTTTTTTCCACCCAAAAAATACCAATTTTCTTAAAAATTCAAGGGGGTACTAGGGGAAACCTAGAGGGAAATATAGGCCATTAATATAAGAGAAAAATACATAAAATTAAGGAAATGGATGTGACATGAAATGTGTTGGTCAATCCTTTTTTCTACAAAATTCCTCTAAAATCACCCTAACACTATGCACCATAGGGCCACATTCTCCATACTATTAATGTTATAATAACCCTATTAATATCATAAACATATCTAAAAATGTATTCTATTGTTTATAATTATCTCATAATTCAATACTCTGAATAGCTACTCAATCCCATCTACCTATCTTTTTACTCTTACCAAGAGTATAGAGATACTCTAATCCTGAGATATACCCAGTCCATTATTCAAATTCTAAACCATGTTTGATACTAATGTACTAACCAAACCCAAATAACCTATATAAATATTTGAATATAATATTATCTAGGAACCATATAAGACTCATCCAATTTACAACCTTTCACCAGTAATGAAACCTCAATCACAAACTGACTATATCTTCTACACACATCAATCAAGATTTTCTAAAACCTCCAAACATAATGTTTACACCTTAATATCTTACATCCTATGAATATCACCACTTATAAAACTATATTAAATATACTTGATATACATACCTTTTGATCCCCACTCTAAGGACTAATGAAACCATGGTACACCACTCAATCATTATCCACTAATCACAAATCTTCCACTATCTAAAGAACTACCCTGGTATTATCCCTAAATTCTTTATTCATTAGTTTCAACATATTGACCCTTCATATCACCTATAAATACCACAATCAAATTATCAAAATTTGTTTCTATTCAATTATTGAATGTATTTACTATATTCGGTTCACCTACTTTCACTTGAGTGCGTAAATAAAACCTTAACTGCTTTTGGTTTAGGTTTTCCCAATACACCACCCTCTATATTCACTAAATTTATCCCAAAACAAGTGATTAGACTTGTATGGTCAATGGTGTGATCCCTGCTATATAAAAACCTATATAATTACCTACCAAACATTAACTTACTCAAATTCCATTATAACCCAATCTTTGTTTCTCATGATTCATGCTCATTTAATTCTAAAATACTTATCTCATATCTCATATCTTGGTTGAAAGATGCCATGGGGATCTAAGATACCATTTTTTATATCACCAATGATCATTCACCCAAACACATAGGTATTTATAGATATACTTTGAAATTTGTGAATTTAATTTCTATCAAACAACTCTCATGTTCCCACCCACAACAAACTTCACCTTCTCCCATAAGATATTCCAAAATTATCATTGATGTCTTATCTCACCAAACCTAAGGACACTATATCAATTCATTATAAAGTAATCTGATCCAAACTTTCCATGTTTTTTATAGAAGTTTTATTGATCACCACACTACATTTTCATCTATCATGTGGTATCACTCATTGAATTCAACACTCATAACCCCATTGATCATGTTATAAAAACACCATAGAGATTCCATATACTATCCTAGTCAGGGACCTAATTGGAGTCCATCAATAATAATCACTAGATTCCCACAAAATAGAACAAAATATTATATAACACCAATATATTTTAGAAGAAGAAGATTATTTTTTATATCATATATGATAATAAACACTGAACTTAAATGATACATGAAGTATTATTATTTAAATATGGCCATTATAAACCTACACATTAAATTGGATGGTATGAATAGGATTAACTAATTTATGATAAATATATATATAAAGATACTAGTCTATATAAATATATTTATTAATTCTTGGTAAATAATAATTCAATTTTTAGTAAATTTATATTATGCTTAAAAATAGATTTCCTTCAAAAATGATTTTCATTGCTTGTTGTCAGAAAAAATTATATTTAATTTTAACACTTGTAAAAAATTTGTTTTATAAAATTAACTTAAATTTTTAATTCATCACATAAAAATTATCTTTTGGTGAATTTTTTATAATTTTCTGAAGAGATTTATTTTCTAGGGAATAGTGATAAATACTGATTTTTATTGAAAAGGGTAGTTTTGTTCGAGGAATGTAAATAGTTAAATTTTGTTTTTAAATGTTTTAAAATTAAAATTAGTAAAATTATATTTTATATAATCCAATAGTGTTCATTTTAATTTATTTTATGTTTTAATTTAGTATAAAAACATTTTTATACGTATAAAATGCATTTTCCAGGAAAAAAATTTATAGGCGCATTGTGTTTTATATTAATAAATTAAATTTATCACTATTGGTGAATTATTTTAATGAAATTTATATATTATATATTCAATAAATATTATTTAACATTAATCTAATAATTTTCTAAGCATGATATAAGAATAAACCGATTTTAATACATAAAAATAAATTTTTCTAAAAAGCAGTTTTCATCGTGTTTGTGTGCTTATTTCAAAGTTAATTTATAGAATTTATAGGTATTTAATTAGATAAATTGGATTCCATATTTTCAATCAAAACATTAAAATTTTTCAAATATTCCCCTTCAACTTTTGGTCAATATGAATAGTAACCAAGGTCAAATTTATCACCTCGATAAAGGGAAAATCAGGTTAATATATGTTAAAATGAGAGATTAGGACATAATTGTTCATCATAGTTATTAATGCATGAATTTATTTCTACCCTTATCAAATTATTCATGAAATTTATTTTTAAATTAACACTTTTCCATAAAAATTATGTATATAATATTTAAGGAAATGAAAGTTACAAAAAGTCACACTGATAGTTTTAAATATCTCTTATATTTCCACATGGGGAAAAATAATGTTATGAATTAATATTGTCACACCATTCCTTTTTATATTATTTATTTTATTATTTTTATTAGGCATCGGATATTTCAGTTTGAGTCCCAACTTAAAATTTCTGAGCTCTTATTTAGAAACAAATGTTTTTCTCTTGGTTGCGTCCAGCGCACCGCGGTCAAAGCCGCACAGCCTCGCCTGGGTCACCGCGCGACCTCGCACAGCTCACTGCATGTCATTCCCGATGGTCACCTAATGAAATAAGAATAATTAAGAAGGGTTTTAATAATAATTATAATATTAATGTCACTTAAGAAAATTATTATTTTTTTGGATAATAATTTAATTGAGAGTATTATTTTTATTAATAGCTTTTTTTTAAGTTGATCATTATATAGTTTATTATTTAGGTTATTAGGTATGTTATTATCTTATTATTATTATTATTATTATTATTATTATTATTATTATGAGTGTTTTGGGTTTTGTGTCACTGGACGTACGGGCAGGGCATGGTTCTGAGACCGCGCAGTCTGCTCGGCTTTCAGAAATGAGTTAAAACATAAAGGAATAATAAAATGATGATGAGTAATGAAATTGAAATAAATGTAAAAAAAGAAGTTTAATAAAATTTAAGAAATTATTTAAATGATAATAATAATAATATTGTTTAAGAATATTATTATTATTAACTAAGAATATAAAAGTTATTATTAATATGGTAATACTTATTATTATTATTAATATTGCGTTAGGTTGTTACCACATTTATTAATATAATAAATGTCATTATTATTATTACCACCATAAATTATTGATATTATCATCATTAATTTTTCTCATTAAAATTGTTGACATTTTAATTAACGTTATCATCTTGAAGATATAACATTTATTACACTATTATTGTTATTCTCATTCTTATTTTTTTTATTATTGTTAAGATTTTATTTTAGGAATACTATTATTATTAATATCAATATTATTATTAGTTTTGTTTATATTTTATCTTTTTATCTCTTCTCCTTCTTTTTTAGGGTTTCTTTTTTTTGGCCCCCTTTACCCCCCGAATCCCCATTGCGTTGCGCACTAACCCCCTGGCCACTCCATGGTCTACCACACCCCATGTCCATCGGTCTCCTCCTCCTTGGAACCCCGTCGCATGAACCCTTTCGGCTCAGTAGCCCCACTCCTATCCTTCCCACCTAGATCATGCCTTTCGCTGGATCTGTCACACCTCTAGTTTGCTCCCTCCCCGTCGCACCCTGTTCCCCCACATAGACCCCCACTGACGACCCCCCCTGCTTGGCCATCTAGCTCGCCCACCCCCCCCCCCCCCCCTCTCCTGTCCGGCCAGGCCCTTGCATCATGCCCTCCTCCTTCTCCAGCCCCTCAATCAACCTTTTGTCCAGTGGCACCAGCTTGTGCTACACCTTCCCCTACTGGCTGCATCGTGGTCTAGAATCCCCTTCCCATTGATGACTGGATACACCTCATTCCGACTCCACCACCAGCATCTTTCCCTCCTTCTTCATGCACAAAACCACCTCTGGTGAAGTTCTCTTACTTTACCCCTTAGTGTTTTATTACTTTTAGCAGGTATAAGGTTTTTTAGGGGTCATTGTTTAATATCTATTTGGTTCGAATTCTGGTTTAGGGTCCTTTTCAATTCGTGTGTGGTGTGTATGAGGTATGATTGGAGATTCACACAAGTTTTGGGAGTTTCTCCTTCCGAGGAAGGTGGTTTTGCATTTAAGCATTATTTGATAAGTTAATTTGTTTGGTTAGTTAGTTTATGATATTCGTTGATTAATTCATTTGGGTGAGGATTTTTTTATCTTGAAGTTTTTCCATGTGTTATATTTTTTTGGTAGTATTTTTATGTGGTGTGGGTGCGTTCTTTGATTGGAAACTTGTTTTTAGTCTATCATTAGTGTTTAATAATATGTGAAGTTAGTTTTTCAGTTGTGAAAGTGGTGTTAAGTGTGTTTTTGACATGTTATTTCATGTGTTTGGTTATAAGGGAAGGTGTTTTGTGGGTTGGGTGGGTTGTTGCTGTGAAAACCCTCATTGAATTGTCTACTGGAGTTTCATAAATTTTGTGTTTGTTTTGTGAAAATGCGCAAAGTGTGCGGTTTCTATTCTGGGGTAGCATTCATATGTGTTTTTTCAAAAAGGGAATTTGAGTGGGTCTTTGGTGTTTAAAGTCATGTTTCATCTTCTAGAATTGCTTAATAAAATTTCTAGTGTTTTGTTTAATCTGGAAAATGGTCTTTTAACTGTATGTTCAGGTTATTAATTAATGCGAGATGTGGAGGTTGTGTTCTTGATGTGGCATCAGGTATGTTTGATCAGGGAGAAGGGATGAGTTTGTTTTTTGTGTTTAGTCATGTTATGTTTATTTTTAAAGAATTTTTTTACAAATAATTTAATATGTTTTTAATAAAAAAATGATTAACGATGCGAATTTAATATGTTATAAAAAAATTATTAATAATGTAGAAGTTGTTTTAGTTGAGTTGGGTAAAGTCTTTTGGTGTGCGTACTTTGTCAAATGGTTTTGTGTGTGTGTGTGTGTGAAAGTGTGGCATTGGGTTTAGGTAACACCCTATTTATTATATTCATCTGATTTTGACATGAAATTTGAAATTGGAACATCTTGAGCACAAAAGGGGAAGCCTGGGTACTAGGTGGGTGGACTAGATCTAGCACGCTGGTGATACGGAAGTGGATCTGGCCCAGTTTCACTTAGCTAGTTTGACGATTACAACACTAACTAAACTTTGGATTATGACTAGAGACCACTAGGTTATAGATGTGTTTCCCTACTAGTTTCTCATGCACAAGAACATATTTTTTTGTGTTTTCTATACTACTATTCACCGAGATGTGATGTTCTAGGGTATCATTCCTTTTTCTGGTACCTTTAGGGCCTCTCCCACTTTTGGTGCTCCTGGACTACTATACTCTCACCGTCGGCATACGGTGTAGCTTTTGGGTTCTCTTGAAGGTTTGATTTTTCTTAACAGCAAGGGTGTTTTATTTTTATTTAAGTTGTTTTCGTTAAAAGTGATTTCTTTATGGAAACTGTTCCTTTAAATTTGTTCAAGCTTTGGTGTCCTTTATTTTATTAAGCCTGCAAATGTATTTTTCATTTAATGTTTACACATGGAACCTTTTTTTTGGGTGACGTCCTACTGGCCTCTTGGCTCACACCCTACATACACCGTTGTGTGTATGTAGACCTTGTTCTTTGTGTATTATAGTTCGAGGAATCGTTCTTAGTTATGGGGGTTCTGGTTGCTGATGATCTTCACTTGGAGATTGGTATTGGAGTTTTAGTTCTCTATATTTGTTGTTGTTAACTTTGGGTTTTAATTAAATTGTAAACTTTAAACCTGTTTATAGTTTAAAGGCGTGTTTGGTTGTCTGTTTCAAGTTTCAGTTTGTTCATCTTGTTAGTTTTCTTTCTGTCTTTTATTTCGGGTAAATCATTCCCATTTAATGTTTTGATACCCGAGCACTTGTTCCATCCCGTGGGGATTTGGAACGCCCTTCGGTCCTTGTCACGTACTGGGTCGAGCGCCGGGTCGGATGGAGACCCGATCTAGTTCGTGAAAAAATGGTATCAGAGCAGCTTTTCTCTCTAGAGTCATGTTCTTTTGGTCTAGAGTCATGGTAGACTAGAGTTAAGGTTGTTGGGACTTGACGTCCTGGCTACGAGTAAGGTTCCTGGCTAGCACACCTCATGGAGGGACTCGAGTTACCAAAGTATGTTGAGGTTTGTCTGAGTCTTAGGTCCTTGCGGTTAATCTTGTCTAGGGGAAATAAAAAGGGTGTAGGTTCAGTGGTCCCTGTGAGCTCGCAGGGTTTGGCAATCCATGTGGAGCTGGGGACTTTGTCCTAGAATACCCTCTGTGGTAGTGGTGTGATTGGCGCATGGTCGCCAACCATATGTCCCAGTCACCCGTTGACACTATTTTCCTCTTACATCTTCTCTTGTCTCTTTGTTTTGGATTCATGGAAATTTGGTATTTAAGTAAAAATGATTTGGTCTTGAAAAATGCTTTTAAATGAAGAAATTTAAAAATAAAATGATTTGTAAGGTTTGAAAAGCATGGGTTGAATGTTTTGGTTTTGAAAAATGGAAAGGTTTGGTTCTGATCCTTGGTGTTCTCCTGGACAACCACATGCAAGAGTGTTTATGGAAAGATAAATGGTCAATGGCATGAGAGGATGAATTCCTGGATGGATATGAGGTTTGTGCTAGTGTGGCATGGGGACATGCATGTGAGAGGCCCATGGGACACCATTGGTGTTTGTGAAAACAACTAACTTTTCTTATTTTCAAAAAGTTTTGTTAAATGAGAATTCAGTGTGTTAATAATCGGTGTTTGTGTGGTGTGTCCTTATGTGTTGGAAATGTCGGATGTGAGGAATTTTGAGCTGAGGATCCATTCTGACTGATTTTTGTCCTAAGTTTGAATTCTTATTTGTAAGTTGTTATGCAAGTGTGTATTTAGTGAATTATTTTGAAAAGTGCTTTGGGAAGCCCTTATAGTGGTTCACCCTGCACGTTTGGTTTTCACTTACAGTATGTCTTGGCCATTGGACTAGTTTGATTGGGTATATGGTCCTCTTCCTTGACTAGTGCATGCCCCCATAAATCATTAACGTGTGATTGAAGTGTGGCCATAGGTAATTCTTCATTGGCCATCCCTCCAATTGATTAAAGTAAGGACACTCCTTTTTAGTGATAGTTCTAAGTCCATCCCTTCTCCTTTTCGGTTAAGCGGGTCCTCTTGTAGCGGGATGATAGATACAAGGGGAGTTTTGGGGAGTTTTGGTCTCTTTGAGTTGTTTGAGTCATTGGGTATGAAGTTTTACACCATTGCGTCTGAAGGTTCCCCTTGAAATGGTGAAAGGAATTCCAGCGGGGAAGGGTGAAGGTGGTTCAGAATTTTTGGTGTTGACCAGTGTCTTGAAGATCTTTGTAGTACTTTCATTGGCCGCAAGGGTCATGTTTGGTGATGTCTTGTAGCATGAGTTCTCTTGATGAGTAAAGGTGGGTTTCGTAGAACCCTTCGAGAATCCCTGTTTTCATAGGAGTGTGTCCTCCTCTTGGAAAGTTTTGATTTTTCTGTCGAAAGAGGAGTGTTTTTTGTGCATATTTCTTTCTTAAGTTTCTTAGTTAAGGTGAAAAGGTGATGCATTTGCATCATCTAAACCCCTATGTTGGTAAATGCTCTGTGTGGGAGTAGTTGGATGTCATGGTGCATTGTGTTTTTTGGTGTTGTTTCGGTTGCGGTGTGGTTGTCTGTGGAACCAAAAAGGAGAAGCTCTCTTCGGGAGTCTTCAATACCTGGTTGTGAGGTAGGAGATGCTTCAAACATCAGGGCTCCATCCATAGGCCTCGGAGTGAAGCTGGCACGTGGTCAGGAACCCCAAGAGTGTATGGGACCTCAAACTTATTTTTGTTATCAGTGTTGGAGTTGAAGGCTGTTTAAATTGTTTTATGTAGTTGTTCCATTCCGAATGACCAGCCTGGGTGAGTAAAGTTTTCGTGGCTACGAGGAAGCGTGGTTGTCTCATACCTTAAATTCTTGGGGGTTGAATCCCACTAGGTGTAATTGATTTTAGTGGTCCTTATGAGGTCTTTTGGGTGAATTGGTCTCAAAATTGAATAGTGCCCATCCATGGATATAGAGATGTTGTTCTTTCTGTGGTTGTGATTTCGACACTCGGTAGTTGGGCCCGGCCCTCCTCGACCCTTGTGGTGGGGTGGTTGGTCACTGTCAGAAAAAAATTTGAATTTCTTGTATCTCTCTTTAGTTCTATTTGTGGGGAGACCCATGACGGTTCTCGCTTAAATGTCTCTGGAGTGAAACTGGTTGGCCCTTCTTCATAATAGTGGGGAGTCAGCTCGGACCTCCTCATATCGGTTTTCCAGTCTCGTCTTGGGCGTTGGTAGGTTCTTAATGGTTTGGATCCCCTTCGGGCTTTCCCTATGTTGATCTTTAAGTTTTTTTCCAAGATATTATTTGGCGATAGGTGATAAGAGTTCTCCTTGGACGTGGTTGATCTTGTTTGTTTGTTCCGGTCAAATGATTTGGTTTACGTTCATTGGTGCTCGAGGTGTTTCAGTTTGAGAAGTTGGTTTCCATGAGTATGAGAGTTTCTTTCCTTGATTAATCAATTGGAGGTATCCTAACTCTTGGGGTCGAGTGACACATAGTGGAAAATCTTTTTATGGGTTTCTTGAGGTCATCATTTAAATAACTTTCTCTAAGAACGATGTGTTTTCCTCTTCTCACTTGTTGTTTGTAGGGATCCTATTTGAGCTTTACGGGGGGTGTTGTTTTTCTACTTTGGGGTTTGGTCATAGTTGTGGCTTTCTGAGGACGTAAATATTTATGGTGGGGAGAATTTTCACACCTGTCCTTTTTATATTATTTATTTTATTATTTTTACTAGGCATTGGATAGTTTGGGTTGAGGCCTAACTTAAAATTTCTAAGCTCTTATTTAGAAACGAATTTTTCGCTCTTGGTTGCATCCAGTGCATCATGGTCAAAGCCACGCGGCCTTGCCTGGGTCGCCGCACGACCTCGCCCAGCTCGCCGCATGTCATTCCCAATGGTCAACTAATGAAATAATACGAATTAATAATGCTTTTAATAATAATGATAATATTAATGTCACTTGAGAATATTATTATTTTCTTGGATAATAATTTAATTGAGAGTATTATTTTTATTAATATCATTTTATTAAATTGATCATTGTATAGTTTATTATTTAGGTTATTAGGTATGTTATTATATTATTATTATTATTATTATTATTATTATTATTATTATTATTATTATGAGTGTTTTGGGTTTTGCGTCACCGGACGTATGGGTAGGGCATGGTTCTGAGACCGCGTGGTTTTCCCGACTTTCAGAAATGAGTTAAAACATAAAGTAATAATAAAATGATGATGAGTAATGAAATTGAAATAAATGGAAAAAAAGTTTAATAAAATTTAAGAAATTGTTTTAATGATAATAATAATAATAATATATTTTAAGTATATTATTATTATTAACTAGGAATATAAAAGTTATTATTAATATGGTAATACTTATTATTATTGTTAATATTGTGTTAGGTTTTTACCACTTTTATTAATATCATAAATGTCATTATTATTATCACCACCATAAATTATTGTTGTTATCATCATTAATTTTTCTCATTAAAATTGTTGTCATTTTAATTAACGTTATCATCTCGAAGATATAACATTTGTTACACTATAATCTTTATTCTCAATATTATTTTTCTTATTATTGTTAAGATTTTATTTTAGGAATACTATTATTATTAATATCAATATTATTATTATTTTTGTTTATATTTTATCTTTTTATTTTTTCTCTTTCTTTGTTAGGGTTTTTTAGGGCCCCTTTACGCCACAGATCCCCATCGCACCACGCACTAACCCCCTGGCCACTCCACGGTCTGCCACACCCCATGGTCATCGGCCTCATCCTCCTTGGAACCCCATCGCATGAACCCTCCCGGCTCAGCAGCCCCACTCCCATCCTGCCCCCCTGGATTTTACCTTCTATCGGACCAGCCAAACCTCTTGGTTTCTCCCTCCCCGTTGCACCATGTTCCCATGCACGGACCCCCACTGACGACCCCCACCCCCGGCCAGCTAGCTCACCCGCCTCCCTCTCTCATGTCTTTCCAAGCCCTTGCGCCATGCCCTACTCCTTCTCCAACCGCTCAACCATCCTTTCGTTCAGTGGAACTAGCTTGTGTTGCACCTTCCCATGTTGGTCACGGCATGGTCTATCATCCCCTTACCCTTGCTGACGGGCAACGCCTCATTCTGGCTCCTCCGCTGGCATCTTGCCCTCCTTCCATGTGCACGAAACCCCCTCTGGTGAAGTTCTATTGCTTTACCCCTTAGTGTTTTGTTTCTTTCAACGGGTATAAGGTTTGTTAGGGGTCGTTGTTTAATCTCTATTTTGTTCAAATTCTGTTTTAGGGTCCTTTTCAATTCACGTGTGGTGTGTATGAGGTGCGATTGGAGATCCACACAAGTTTTTGGAGTTCCTCCTTTCAAGGTAGGTGGTTCCGCATTTAAGAATTATTTGATAAGTTAATTTTCTTACTTAGTTAATTTATGATATTAGTTGGTTAATTCATTTGGGTGCGGATTTGGTTATCTTGAAGTTTTTCCATTTGTTATATTTTTTTGGGTAGTATGTTTATGTGGTGTGGGTGCGTTCTTTGATTGGAAACTTTTTTTTAGTCTATCATTAGTGTTTAATAATATGTGAAGTTAGTTTTTCAGTTGTGAAAGAGGTGTTAAGTGTGTTTTGGACATGTTGTTTCATGTGTTTGGTTGTAAGAGAAGGTGTTGTGGGGTTGGGTGGGTTGTTGCTGTGAAAACCCACATTGAATTGTCTACTAGTGTTTCATAAATTTTGCATTTTTTTTTGTGAAAATGCGCAAAGTGCGTGGTTTGTGTAGCTTTTGGGTTCTCTTGAAGGTTTTAGTTTTCTTAACTACAAGGGTGTTTTATTTTTATTTAAGTTTTTTTCATTGAAAGTGTTTTCTTTATAGAAATTTTTCATTTAAAGTTTTTCAAGCATTGGTGTCCTTTATTTTATTAAGCCTGCAAATGTATTTTTCATTTAATGTTTACATGTGGAACCTTTTGTTGGGTGACATCCTACTGGGCTCTTGGATCATACCCTACATACACCTTTGGGTGTTTTTAGACCTTGTTCTTTGTGTATTACAGGTTGAGGCATCGTTCTTAGTGATGGTGGTTCTGGTTACTGATGCTCTTCACTTGGAGGTTGGTATTAGAGTTTTAGATCTCTGTCTTTTTTGTTGTTCACTTTGGGTTTCAGTTGAATTGTAAACTTTAAACATGTTTATAGTTTAAAGGTGTGTTTGGTTGTCTGTTTCCAGTTTCAGTTTGTTCATCTTTTTAGTTGTCTTTCTGTCTTTTATTTCGGGTAAATCATTCCCATGTAACTTTTTGATACTCGGGCACTTGTGCCAGCCTTTGGAGATCGGGAACACCCTTCAGGCCTTGTCGCGGACTGAGTCGGGCGCCGAGTTGGATGGCGACCCAGTCTGGTTCGTGACAAATATAAATGTAAATTTTATATTTAATGAAATTTTTTTCATGGTAAAAATTTATTTATAATTTTTATAAATTATATAATTACCTTAAGTTCTTATACAATGTTGATGCAATATTTATTTAATTAATAGAAAAATAAAATTAAGGATTTTAGAAATGTTAAAATTAATTGAATTTTAGTGAGTTATAGTTTTCCCAAAAAAATAATATAAATAAAACATCCAAATCATTTTTGAAATTATTTTAATTTAATTCCAACTTTTTTATTTACATCCTTTATGTCAAATTAAATGAATAGTGTCAAAATTGGCATTAATAATTTTAAATCAAAATAATATTTTATTAAATTATTTAAAAATCATAAAAAACATGAAATATGAAAATTTAGATAATATATGGTTTAAAATGTTACCCATTTTCCATTTATGATCCATTTTTTACCTTATATGTAAAATTCTAACCTTTTAAGGGTAAAAAGACTTTATTGTGGCTAATGTTAAAATAGGTTAACTAAGGGGTTATACCAAAAGATAATGTTTAAAATACCAAATAAACCTATACAAATTTTATTGGATGATAATATTTAAACCATATACTACCCTATTTTCAAGTATCTATCCATTTTGATTCATTTTTCTTGATAATGATTTAATTATATTTTAATCATTTTAGTAATTCAAAGTTTTTTATTTCCCTCTCTTATTGAAGGACACCCCTTCCTTCAATTATTAACCCCACATTAATCCTTATATATATATACATATATATATATATATATTCACCTAAAACAATACCTTCTTAGATTCATTAAATACATTATAGATCTTTTTTTTCAAAAGACCAACCCTAGGGTCCTAAAGAGGAGATTTAAAGGATTTCTTTCAAAAGAGGGGTAATCGCCTTAACAGATCACTTTCCTTATAATTATTATTTTACCTCATATAAATTTATTATATTCATAATAAAATAATAAATTTATTATGAAAAATATAATCTAATGTTATTATGATTATCCAACCACATTTATTCTTCCTCTTTTCATCAAATGGGAAGTGAATATATCTCTTGTGTATACACACATCTTACTGTGTCCATGTAGCGATGCAATTCATTTCTCATAACCATTTTAAAGAATGGGTATTTTTATGGGTTTAATTTTTATATATTATAATTATGATATAATTATACTTATATAATGATAATCTCATATCTACCTTCTTACCTTCCAAAATTTTGGAAAACGATAATGTCCCTTATGCGTACGTGTGGACAACCACCCCCACGAAGAGATGTGATTTTACTTTCATTTCCATTTTACTCAGATGTTAATAATTAAATATTTAAAAAATATATAAGATATATATGATATAATAATGTTTCTGTAAATGTGATTTGTTATTTACCTTTCTTTCATTTCATTCGTCAAAAAATTAAAACATTGTTCATGCGTACGTACGACCTACCATCTCCATGAATGGTGTAATTAATTTTTCTATATATAGTTTGATAGATGAATATAAATATGTATGTAATGATTATATATGATATTTTTATCATTGTTAAAAAAATTAGATTATACGATCATGATCAAAGTACAAGTACTAAAACTACCGAACCAAAACATACATGAAAAATGAAGCATATATCACCCTGAGAAGTAATTTTAATATATATATGTTAATAAGCAGGTGATAAAAGGTTATAAATAATTAATATATGTTATGATATATATGATTATGTTTCTTTAATATATGTATAGTAAATATATTTATTATTCATGAATTTCAAATGCATGCAAAGGATATCATTCCAAAGGTAATGGATTTTCTTCTCATTTTTATTTCAGTGAGGCACATAACATATTCATCACTTATTTATTTTATTTGTTGTATATACTTATAATTAATGTACCTTATAATTCTTATTATTAATTTTATGGGTTTTTACATGTCCATCTAAGTTTCTTTCATTTATGGGGCTTATGATTCAAATTTTACCAAAGCGGTAAGGGTTTTATGTTTTAATTTCATTGTTTATTGAGAGTTTTAATAATTATTTTTTCAATAATAAAATATTATGATCTATCACTCAATAAACTCAAGGATTTTATTCTCCTATAGTTATTTATTGAAAAAAATTCCTTTTATTTTCCTCACCTTACGTACTCAATAGACCAAAATTGTTTTCTTAAGGAAAATTGACCTTATTTCTGTGTTTGGTCAAAAAAACCTTTTTCTTCCATATCCATGTTCTATAAAAAAAATTAAATAAGGTTTTAATATTCTTTTATGGTTTATTAAATTCATTTTTACCCATTTTTGAATTTTTATAAAGTAGTTTTAAAATTATTCTTCTTTTCATTTTCCGAGTGAGGTACCTTTTGAATTTTTACAAACTTATGAAAGGAATGTTTTTTACTTATACATAATTAATGTAATTTTCTACAATCAGGACTGATAAATGATTTAAATAATCCTTTACATTTTTTATTGGTTATTTTGAAACAAAAAGTTTTCTATAATATTTTAAAAAATATATATTTTAAAGTAGTGGTTTCAAAATGTAAAGGATATTTTCCTAAAGAATGTTTTAATGATCTTTTAATGGTATTTATATTCATCAAATGCAATATCCCTTGATATCATTTATTATTTACTTGATATATGATCCAAGGATACCATTTATATTCTTTCTCTAGATGGTTTATGTTTATTATGACATTCTTTTTATAAAACACATTCCTTTTCCATTGGTTATACTATGATGAAATATTTATGAAACCTGTTTCTTTTCCACAGTTTAAACTATGATGAAATGTTTATGAAATTCATTTATTTTTATGGGTTATAATATGATGAATGTTTTATGATCTTGTGTCACACATATATATTATTTTCATTATGTGATTAGTGGGACCTATATCTCCTTCCAATGCATCGAGTGAAGATGGATAACTCATGAGGTAAATATGATTTGTGTGAACTTGATTTCATGTTCACAATTTCATGTGTGGACCTGGTTCTCATGTCCATAATATTAATCATGGACCTAGTTTCCATGTCCATAATATTAAGCATGGACCTGGATTTTATGTTCATAAGATTATGTGTGGACCTAGTTTTCATGTGTATATGTTTATGCATGGACCTGGATTTCATGTCTAGAAAAGTTTGAATAGACCTGGTTCTATTTCCATAATTTTATAAGAGGGCTTGATTTCATGTCCTTAATTTGATGAGTGAAAATATTTCGATTTATTCATGTTCAAAAAGTTATAATATTATGTGTAGGACACAAAACCATGTCTTTTCCAATTTTATTTTCTCAGGACTCATGTTATTTGATTCCTTTATGATCCATTTCTTAAGAAATGTCAAGCTTTATGACATGATTGAATATTATTATCTATGATATGCAAGGTAAAAATTTCAAATTTTATGATCATGTTCTCATATCCTTATTCTCATGTTATACTTAAGTGATCATTAATGTCTCCCTTTTTTACCATTACTGAGCATCTGAGCTCACCCTTTCAAATGTTTCATTTTCCCCAAGTTATGAAGAAATATTTTAGGTATGATATGTCTAAGAATGGTACTAGTTATGAAAAACTTAATGGGAGACTCTTATGAACAAGTTTTTTACGTTTCCAAGTTTCTATAGGCACTAGACCCATATGATTCCAATGTGGATAGTTATGTTATGTAATGAATAATCATCTAAAAGATAAAATATCTATGTATGAAAAGTATGAGTCATTATATATTTGGGGAACCAAATATTATTATACCCCATTATTATACCATTATAAAACCACAATTTTTTATAAACCATACTCTTCTCAAGGGACCCCACACACATCCCATATTTTAGACACCAACACGCTAAGGAGGCTTCATATGTAGTTAACATGTCATACCACCCACCATGGTGACATCACATAACTATAATATTATAATATCAAAGTTTTAAACATATAGAAAACCATCAATATCCATTTATTAAAATTAACACAACCCTAATAAGTTATTTGAAAAAACACTGAATAATTAACTTTAAATATTTTAATTAAACAAAACCCTTTTTGAAAAAAAATTCAAAAAATGTTTTCTTTCCCCAAAATAGTTTTTTAAAAACCATTTCTATTTTAAAAAAATCATTTTATATTCACAATTAGTCATGAACATGTTAGGTATCCTATATATCAGTTATGATTCATGTACACACACCTCTTATTACCCCACGCTAAGAGTTAAATAATAAACAATAACATAACACCTTACTTTAATAATATCTCAATAGTAATAATGAAAACTAATAATAACCATCCCAAAACCCAAGTAACTTAGAAATTCATTGGAAATGTGTTCATGAATCAAAATCCTGAAGTTTATTCCATGTTTTGATGAATATTATATCCAACTACCATACCTAAAAATTATAAAAAAACTAAAAATACTCTAATATGATTTTTAATATCCCCATATCAGCATTTCTGAATAGTTCTTGAGTCAAGAGAACTGCATTACCCTAAGTGCACATCCCCATACACCAAATGTATCAAACTAGAATTAAGGTTCTATGAAAACTTTTTGGGAGAATATAACCTTAATATCATAGAAATAAACAAGTAATAAATAGAAGAAACATTATCTATAAAATACTATTAAATTACACATATGAAAATATAGCTACATTATCACCATCAAATAAAACAACAAAATATTATATCAAATAAAACCATGAAATTTCATACATAATACATCATGAGGGATCACCCACAGGGATTATCATATGAAAAATATAAACCAAATAAAAAGATTCACACAGAGGCCTAGCTACAAAAATCTCAATCCATCCTTCATCTCGTATCCCAAAACCCATCAATCCACTCCATCCAAATTTCATATATGGAATGTACTTGAACCTAAATATCATATATAAGATCTTTCCATCTATAAAAGTTCATGTTTATGTTGTTAGAATAAATCATGGTAGGAAATAGATAATTGGGGACCTATTATATTCCATAATATACCAAGTATATGTATCAGAAAGTAAATAAAATAGTAACATGTAGAATAAAATGAATCAATCTTGTCCATTATGTGATAACCAGGCCACCACAGAACCCAAACCTACCTGTTTTATCCCTTTCCAATAAATCATTCATGCCATACTAGTGTAAAACCAATATAGTGTCTCGGACACTAGCTAGTCTATCCATCAAAGGGAAAGAACATTTAGGTGGTGTATCATAACACATCTGTTGGAAGATACAATGAACTCAAGGGGTGGATAAAAATAAACCAAACTCTGGGAAAGAATATATAGGTTGTGTTTCATGAAATATCCATTATAATATATCATGAATTAAAATATTGGATCACAAAAAACTATACTCGGGGAAACAATATACTAGTGTTGGATCACGACACATCCACTATAAGTGACCATACATTCAAGTGGTGGATCATGACACACAATGCTTGAGAAATAATTTATTAACTTAGTCTTAATGTACATCCTAGGGGTGGATCAAGACACACCATTCTAGGGAAATAATGTTGAACCTTATTCTTAATGTGTATTTTAGGGGTAGATCACGACAAACTATCTTAGGAAAGATTATTTGAACTCGATCATGATGTGCATCCAATGATTAGATCCTAACACACTTTACTTATGAAGGAATATCCACATGGTGTATCATGACACATCCACCATAACTCCAAACGGCCCTAAGGCCTTAATTTTTTATTGATTTTTTATAACCCCCCTTTCAAGGGATGAGAGGGAACCATTATAAGGCCCGTAGGCTTAGAGATTACAAGGCTCGTAGGCTTAGGAGATTACATGACCCGAAGTTCTTAGGGAATTCAAACAGACTATCTACAAGGAACTACCCCTCCCCAGCATCTATGTCATGATAGTAGCTCTCCACCGTTGCATGGTCGTCTGGCTAGGCTTCTCGTGCAAGCACAGGCTGGTCCCGATGGCATAACCAAACCCTCTCATTCTGAAAAATCCATTTGGCTCTGCTCTGGTGAGTGCACTTGCTCTAAATCCTCTTCTGGGGCTGCCCCTATAAAATAAAATTATATCTTCATTATTAATATAATAAAAAAACAAAAAAAAATCATATACATTCCATGTCCTAGGTTTCTTCTAGCATCACTTACATCTATTTCACCCCACAATCAGACTCATAAACCCAAACTCTACTCATCCCAAACATATACCACTTTTCCAAAATAACAACCCAACACTAACTAAGTAGTATAGGTTATACCCACCATAATATATATCGAAACACAAGTTATATTAAACTAAACCTGTCATCTATACCATCTTGCATAAGGTAAACTATCTCACTCAGTTCTCAATGATCAAACTTAGGTTCTTACTTAATAATACCAACCAATTTCCATCACCTCAATAGTGTTAAAAGGGAACATAGGTTGTAACCCTATTTGGTCTTAAGAGAATTACCCAACTCTCATTTACAATCACAACAATTACTAACAACTTACATAGTGGTCATAATACCCTAAGTACCATTACCAATGAAAAAATATTCAATAATCATGTGACTGAACTCATCATTAATCCAACCCCGTATCCTACCCTAGGTAATCATATTTACCTATTCTATTCAACCCAAACTAATATTTAACTTAAGGCCTATGCCTTTACACCCTATATATTCTACTTAAAAGAGTTCATAAAACACATAAATCTCATTCTTTTACTCACCCTTTAATGATTACCATAGGTTAAATCATCACCAGTCATCAACCCACTAATTGACTTTAGAATGACCCCTTTAAAAAGTTATGTAAATCCTCGTAAGGTTGTCCCACTCAAAACAATACTCAATATTCCAATCATCCCATAAAAGGTGGTTTTTTAAAACCCACAAGATAAACTAGTCACCTCACCAACCAAAAGAATGTTATAAGGTCTTTATACCCCTTCACTATTACAGGAGAGTATATCTTATGATACTCTTAATTTATCTCAATCTCAAAGACACATTTAGGGTCTATCGTACATAACTTGTTTTTAAACCCCTTGGATGCATAGTCACTCTATGATCCTAAAATCTCCAAACCTAGACTATAATTTTCATCCTGATTATAAGAGACTCTACCTAATTCATCTGGTAATTTTTAAATCTCTCAATCCTAATTCAAGTCACCCTAAAATGAATTCCCATGTAATTATATTGCATCTCATATAAAATATACAACATATTACATTATATTTTAGGTGCCTCATACCTTGACATATTCAAATTTATCTTATCTGGTATTATTAGATGATTTTCTCTCATTCACCTGAAATTAAAGAATCAAAAAAGGGTCTTAATTGGGTATTTCTACTTGAACACTATTTAAATAAGTGAAACATTGATATATATGTTAGCTCTTATCTTATCCTCACCCATAGGATTATATTTACACATTTGGTTTTTGAGAAATATGGATTTTCTATTTAATCCCTTTAAATATTTTTAATAATATTTATTAAGTTTCTCATGTGACTAGTTCATTTCTAGTAGAATTGTGAGTCTTTAAAAAATATTTAATATTTAAAAAAATATTATATTTAGTCCATGAACATGAGAATAATTAATATCTCCTAAATAGAGCATATTATGTAAATTCCAACACAACTATTGTGTCTCAAATGAGGCAGTTTCCTGAGTGATGTAATTTGCATTAGGGTTTCAAGCATAGCTCATCCCATTTTTAGAATTTTTAAATTATACACCCAAATGATGAAACCCTAAACCAATACTATAAAAATATATCTCTAATCTATCAAATTTAGATATTAATCATCATTTCCATGAAACTCTATGTGATTAGGGTTGGAGGATCTTGGAGAATAAATCATTGAAACTATAAGGAGAATGTAGATTCATGATCAATTATCAAGCATCAATGATTCTTAAATGAGGTATAGCATCATTATTGAATTCTATTCCTTATTATTCACACTATGTTGATTTCAATTATATTGATATAAAATTCTATTTACTGGACAATGTTGATATGTCATGAATTAATGAGTTATTTTCTATGATTATTTTATACTCTTAAATTCATAGTGTACAAATGATCAATATTATTTATATTTCTATCTTGGATTATAAATTTTGAGAACCCACTTTTTATGATTTTCATTTTTTTCTTAACTAACCCTTGATCCTATGTGTTCATTGATGAATTTTTCATGATCAATTATTTGGGTGTTTAGAATTTTACCATCCATTAATCCCCTCCATATCCCGATCTCCCTTATCCTACTTGAGATATATATTTATTGTCAAACTTCGTAATGGTTGTATATTCAATTATGAAGTCTAAATACAATGGTTTGGTTGGTTATAAGACAAGGGATGGTCCATTATTAGGATAGAAGTAGTGGGGAGGTGGATTCAGTTTGGTGGAACCTATAGGATGATGTGGGGCTTCGAGTGGAGGATCGACCTCACATGGGTGGTAAGTAACGTTTCCTGAAGGGGAATCATAAAAGGGTGGTAATAGAAAAATTCATATAAGTAGTATCATATGGTGTGGACAATGATGAAATCAGTGGCAGGATTAGATTTTCTAGGTTGATAGGGTTTTTAAATCTTTAGTTTATGATCAAATAGAGTGTGATTACAAATCATGCATCATGTTTCACATTTTAAAACACATATAGTATCCAAAATTGTATTAAATATCCCATTATATATGATATTTAACCACACATTTTGTTTAACCAATTTACATGACCTTGGTTATAAGTAAATACACACCCTCCTAACCCTTTGGCCCTACACTCCATACAGGGTAGTCAATATGCCATGTCTAAGTGAATTTCATGACTCATTCTATTTGAAGTATATTAACATTTATCACATGAGTCCCATAAACCATGTAAATTAATTTAAACAAAATATATATCAACCCCACATGGTAGGATGATATCTATAGATGAATAGTTTTTTCTAAGTCTCAAATGTCATTCCTAACGAAGTATATGTCATGTTTTGTGTGTACTTTGGAATTTTTTAAAAATTCTCACCCGGTTATCAGAATAATATAAATAAATTTTACATTATAATATTTTTTATACATAGATCATGATGGTGTAATACTATTTACAATACCTTGAGATTTTAAATAAACAAAACTATGTTTTATAGATTATACGACATACAACACCAAGCCTAAACAAACCATGATTATTTAAATATAAACATTATAAGCTAGTCATTAAATTAGTGGATATGAATGATATTAAAAAATTTATGAAATATATATAAATTTCATACTCAATAAAAATGTATTGATAAATTATTAGGAAATAAGAACTTTATTTTTAATAAAGACATTTTATTCTTCAAAAAATATGTTTTCTTTAAAAATGATTTTTATTGCTTTTTATGATCAAATGTTATAATCAATTTCTTGAGATTTTATAAAATTTATTTGATAAAATGAAATTATTTTTTAAAATTAAAATATTAAAATTAAATTAGGGTGAAATTTTGATATTTTTCTGAAATGATTTCTTTTTCAATGAATAGTTAAAATTACCAATTTCAAATACTTTAATTTCTTTTAATTAAATCAAGTAATTTAAAAGTAACGCTATATATTTTATTTGGAATTAAAGTTTAATATTAACCATATTATTTATATTTATCTAATTAATTAAACTTGAACCATTAATTTTCATGATTTTGGTATAAGTTTATTTTTTTCTTAAAAATGTGGTTTCTATAATACTGTTTTAAAGTGCATAAAGCTTCTCTATTTTTATTAACTAAAATAAACCTTAATGAATAAAATTTTAAAATATATTTATAGTTAATATATATTTATATGAATTTAAATTCATATAATTATGATTTCTAGTCATATAGTTAATATAATATCATCTATTTCTTAAAAATTCATTTTTCTCAAAACTTGATTTTCATCGAGTTTTGAGGTTTTATTTTTAAATTAAATTATATCAATTATGTGAATTGAATTTGATAAAATTAATTTAAAATTTTTAATCATAATAGTTATTATTATTTAATAAGTTAAACATAAATTTTATTCATAATGAATAGTAAAAATTTATTACCATAGATTAGGTTGAAACAGGTTTACCAGGGGGTCAAACTAAAGCGATAAGGGAGTAAATGACCCAAAAACTTATCTAATTTTTATTTAATAGTAATATTTAGAAACTATATCATCGAATATTCATTAATGATCAATTTTTTATCCTTTTTTAATAACATATTTATATATTTTATTCTTTTCAAAAATTGCAAGTGGGTCCTCTTCCACATTTATAAAGTACACCTCCTCTAATCTTCTATAAACACTTTAAAATCCTTCTATTTTGTAAAATAATTTCAAAAATGTATTCTTAAATTAATTTCCCACATCATATAATCCTTTTTTTGTTATAAAACCCTCATAGGAAGGCTTTTGGTGCAAACCAAAAGTGGTTTTCTAAAGAAAATTTTCCATTCTTAACCAATTGTTTCCTCATTAAAATATTGTTCAACCATGATGATATAATAAAATAATTATCTCCAATATAATTATATTTTATTATTTTAATTTAATAACCTATATCTATATCCTCTTCCATAAAATGGGAAATGAAACCATCGTTCGTGCGTACGATAGACTTCGTGAACCAATATAGTTCATTTTTTATCATAAAATCTCACAACTATATATGATATTGAATTTAATGTATATATTTTATATTAATGAAATATTTATATTTATATAAATTTAATATATCATATATTTTTTAGCTTTCTATTTATTTAAAGATGATAACGTCATTTGTACACACATGTGGATTACCACCTCCAAGAAGCGATATGATTCATATTTCATTACCTCATCACATGGATGGTATATATAAGTTTATTTAAAAAAAATATTATATTTATGATATAATTAACATTTTTTAAAAATAAAATAACTATTACCTTCATTCCATCGTAATCTTTGAAAAATAGAAATGTTACTCATGCGTATATACGGCCTACTATCTTTATGATTGTAACATAGATCATTTTTCATAACCATATTTCATGGTTGGTTTAAAAGAAAAATTGATTTGTAAAAATGATGATTATTTCACTATTATTATTATTTATATGATGAAATAATAATCTTTTTGACCTTATTCAACTTACCAATGTGATTTTGGATATATGATTTGAATATTTTCAAAATGTCCGAAATGAACCTAAATGATTAAGTAATTGGATATAACATGATAATAAATAAAATAAAAAGAATAATAAACTTGAAAAAGGTTCTTAAGAAAATAAATAACTAACATAAGTGTATTATTTAGGAATATAAATAATTTTAGTGAGTCAGACTCAAGGTAAGGGATCTCTCTAAACCACCCTTTTTCTTCATGTTATGAGCATTATCTCTATAAATAAATTTATCTATATCTTTAATATTATTGAAATATTATAAATTATGTATATATTTCCATAAAATATATACCTATATTATTCACCCCTCATTTTATTGGTTAATATATTCCTTATATCCATTTATAAAATTCCTTCTTTATGAAATTTCATTTGATTATGATATAACAAATGATTAGGAAACCCATTTCTTTCCATGGATAATTCTTAAGATTGTTAATTATGATTGATTAGATTTAATGGAAAATGTAATCATTAACATTTTTTGATTTGTTCACCTAGATATAACTTCAATGAATTGGGTAAATATTTTTTCTTATGAGATGTTATGTACGGGATTAGGGAGTAAACCTAATCCACTATAGGACTTTGTCCACCATGTGAAGTTGTCTTGGAAGTTAGCCTAGCCTTTTGAAATGTAATGTTTTGTGTTGTTGCCACATTTCCATTTTTTTCATGATCTTGTGATAAGATTTTATTTATGTTATTCTTCCATGTTATTACTCATGATCCTTATCTTTTATGATATAATGTTATACCTATGATGTGCATGTTATGTTTCCTTATCATTTTTATTCCCTTACTAGGCTTGTTAGCTCATCCCATTTTTCTATGAATTACCAAGTTCATCCCATATAGTTTTAGGAGCTCAATGGGATTTAGGATATTATTATGGAGATTAAAATAAAGACTCTTTATTTTCATATATATATTTTACATACTTAGTCTTCCAAAAACATTGGGCCTTTTAGATCCTTGTTTTGTATTAATAGATATTTATTTTAAAAATCATTTAATAATATGTGTAAAAAGGATTGGGTTGTTATAGTTGGTACCAGAGAATGGTCTAGTTTTTTTTGAGGTATTATTACTAGAAATATTTAGTGATAACCATTAGGATAATTCTAAGTATAGGAAAATATCTTTTAATTTTGGTGAAGTATAGATCAAGTGGTTTCCAAGAAATTACATCCCTATTTGGATACTTCAAGTGGGTGTATCTCTAGAATAGTAGCACCAAGGGGTAATTTTTTTTTGAAAAATATGAATTGGGATTTGACTTGATCATCACCTAGTGTACAATAAAGAGGCCTTGTTACACACCTATTTTGACACTATTTGAGGATATGCAGTGAAAATTTAAAAAATCTTTACAAACCATTATGATAGACTTGA
The DNA here is from genome assembly GCA_963277665.1 of Viscum album. Taxonomy (NCBI): domain Eukaryota; kingdom Viridiplantae; phylum Streptophyta; class Magnoliopsida; order Santalales; family Viscaceae; genus Viscum; species Viscum album. The sequence continues at coordinate 1,069,456,325 of OY728127.1, read as the reverse complement.
ACAGATTGTTAGGTTAAAAAACCTAAAAGGAAACATTACCATGGATAACCTATATTGAAACCTATAGACTCATAAGTTGTGATATAATTATAATTTATAAGTTATTAATTATATGTTTATAAGTTTCCCTTTTTTATGTTAATGTATTATCATCTTGTGTTTTCCTTTTTTAGTTAAGGGTAGGAAATAGGTGAAGTCATGCCTATAATCAATGTGATAGGAAATTTTATGACTACTCCAATGATGTTTCTAACTTTATGGGATTTGGATCTAAGAACTTCATATAAGTACAAGATCAACTAGATCAAATTATGAATATTAACTCGAATCATGTGGAACTCCCTCCTTATCCAAATAAAGAGAAAGCTGCAATCGATTATTCCATATGAAAAATCTTTCCAACCCTTAGTGGATATTATGATCCCCTAATCACTAAATAATGGATTAACTCTATTTATAAGATATTATTTGTCCTCTAATTCTTAGAATAATAGAAAGTTGTGCTGGATGTTTATTGCAAGGAGGGATAAGTAAATCAGTGGTGGATGTGGATCAAGAACATGAAGTCCAAAGAGGATATTGATTCCATGGAATGGGAAGGCTTCAAAAAAATGTTCTTCAATAAATATTTACATAGACTCTCCATATTAAAATGTAGAGGTATTTTCTCACACTGAATCAAAAATAAAATGAGTTTATCATAGCGTATGAGGAACACTTTTAAAGGCTCACTCAGTATGCCTCTGTCTTTCTCAATAATATTGAATGTAAGATAGACCTCTTATTTAGTGGATTAATTCCAATTCTATGAAAATATTTGGTGATTTTATACTTTTATAGTTATGAAGATATTGTTTTTGTACCCTCAAGGTTGTGATAGATATTAAAGACTCTTAGTGTTCTCAAGATCCAAGAGATAAAATGTGTAAAATAGAGTTTTATTCAAAAGGATAAACTGATAAATCCCATGGGGGAAATAAAACCCAACATATCACTAATCAAAAGTGTTGGAATAATCATCCTAGAAATTATCTGAAGGAAATACTGAGATGTTTCAAATGTGGAAGATATGAGCATCAGTCTAATCAATAATAAAGGGAAATGAAGAATCCCACTAATGCATAATAATAAAAGAAGTTTCAAATCAACACTCAGCCTATTATATAGTATTTCAATAGAAAATAACCTGGGTATTATGTAATCTGATTCCCTAAGATAAGGGTTTTTTTGAGATAATCAATGACAACAACCTGTAAGGCCTAGAGAGAAAGGAAGGGAATATGTTATCACTATTATTGAGGTGGATCCCAATAATATTATGGTAAAAGGTATTATAGTTATTCATTATAGAATAAAAAACGCATTTTCTTCATTTTAGTTCTATTCATTCTTTCATATCTTGGAAGTTTTGTATAATTATTCAAACACTGCCTCAAAACATGGTGGTTGATATATCTATGAGAAAATAAAATGGAGAAATTATTACATCCTAAGTATATAACTCCTCCCTAGTCAATTTTTGCAGACTTAATATTCCAAAAAAATCTCATCTTACTTACTTTAGTAGAGTTTAATGCTATATTAGGCATGGGTTTTCTATCCTTATATAAATCCAACATCAACTGTTAAGAGGGGGATCACTATTTACATCCCAAGTCATCCTCCAATTCTATAAAAGTGTAATAAAGATGATGAATCTCCCATGGAATATTTTGTTCAAATGTGGATATTATTACCTTATGAGTAATCATGACTAGACTAAATTATTGAGACAATAGAGAGAATCATTATTGAATACATTCCCACTGTGAGGGATTATACAGATGTATTCCTCAAAGAGTTTCTTATTATTCCTCTTGACTGAGAGGTTGAGTTATCAATCAAACTTATACCTGGATCTCTTCCCATATCAAAGACTCCTTATATAATAGACATTGTTGAGTTAAAAGATCTGAACAGGAAGTTACAAGAGAATGTGTGAAGGGGTTTTATACATACAAGTGCTTTAGTATGGGGTACACCATTCCTCTTAATCAAGAATAAGGATGTGTCAATGTGCCTTAGAATCTATTATCATGAACTCAACAAAATCGGGATAAATAAAAAGTATCCCCTTTCATGGATAGATGGATTTTACAATAAACTAAATGGGTCCTAGTATTTCTATAAGGTGAAACTTGGTTAGGATATCACCAATTATAGGTGAAGAAGTAATATATTCCCAAACCTACCTTTTGAACAAAGTATGGACACTATGGGTTTATAGTGATTCCTTTTGAACTCACTAATTTTCCAGTAATATTTATAGAAATAATGGATAGATTATTTAGATATTAACTTGAAATTTTTTTACTATTATTTATAGAGGATATTCTGATATACTCCAAAATAAATTTGGAGAATGATAAGCACTTGAATACTATACTAAAGACATTTCAAAAAGAGTAGCTATATGCAAATTACAATAAATGTGAGTTCTAGATAAAAGAAGTATCATTATTTGGGAATATTATTACAAGAAATGGGATATTTAGGGACCCTTCTAAGAAAAATAAAATTAAATAGTATATTATTCCATCATCTATAATAGATATCAGTAATTTACTTAAACTAGCTGGATATTACTGAGAAATTGTGGGAAACTTCTCACACTTTTCAAACCCACTAACCAAGCTAACTTGGAAGAGGGTAAATTTTTAATGGACTAGTGAAATTGAAGAGATATTTAAAGATTTGAAGAAGAGTATTATCATTTCAATAGTCCTCATTCTTCCCTAAAGTGGGGAAATTTTCATGGTATATAGTGATGATTCAAAGAAGGAATCGAGTTGTGTTCTGATGTAAAATGATAAAGTAATATTATATGCCTCAAGGATGATGAAAGTTCATGAACAAAACTATCCAACACGTGATATGGAGTTGGATGTAGTGATATTTACATTAAAAATATATGGACTCTATCTATATGGGGAGAAGTTTGAAATATATACAGATCATAAGATCCTATAGTATATATTCACACAAAAGTAGCTTAATATGTGCCAATGAGGATAGTTAGATATGATCAAGGACTATGACTGATCAATTCATTACTATTCTAATAAATAAAATAAATTGGAATATTTTTTAATTAGAAAGGATCTAGAAACCCTATTACTTATGATAATTTTGAAGTATCTAATATTTTTAGACGTATAAAGGATGTACATGAGAATCGTGATGGAAGGAACATCATCTTTCCTTTCTCAAATTCTTTCTCAATCATCCCTTCTTGAGAAGATAAAGGATTCTCAAAGAGATTATGTGGGAATTAAAAATAAGTTAGAAGCTATAAGAATAATGAAATCCTTAGAGTTCAAAATTTATTTAGAAGAAGTTGTAATATTTTTTTCATAACTATGTGTACCCTCAAATACTAAGATAAAGAAAGAGTTGTTGAATGATTCACATAGCTTGATATTCTCCATCTACCCAAAGAGTAGGAAGATGTATAGAGATCCATGAGAGAAATATTGGTGGGACAATGAAAAGAAAGAGATCATGAGATATACATCAAAGTTTCTGGTATGTCAATAATTGAAGGATGAGAGGAAAAATTTTAAGGGGTGATGCAACCATTTCTCATACCTACATGGAAATGGGAAAACATTATTGTGGACTTTTTCATTGGTATTCCAAATACATCAATAGGAAGTAATTCCATATGGGTTATAGTGGATCATCTTACAAAGACTACTAAATTAATTTTAATTTAATAGTACTTCTCACTCAATAAACTTGCAAGGATATACATCATAGAGGTGGTGAGGCTGCATGGAACACCGCTATCAATTGTATCTAGCCAAGATTTTGGGTTTAACTCTAAGTTCTGGATGAGTCTCCAACATTATCTAAATACTAAGTTGCAATTTAGTGTGGATTATCACCCACAAAATAATGGCCAATATGAGTAGACTATTTATACATTTGAATATATTTTGAGACAATGCCTTATGGACCTCAAGAACAATGGGATCAATATCTTTCTCTAGTCAAGTTCTCATACAAGAATAGATTTCACTCAAGAATTAAAATGGTTCCTAATAAATTATTTTATGGGAAGATATGTAGAACACATATGTGTTATAATAAAGTTGGTGAATGAAAATTGTTGGGACATAAAATGGTTGAGGAAATGGTAGAAAAGGTCAAGACCTTTCAGCAACACATCATGACTACCTAGAGTCAACAAAAGAGATAAACTGGTAATTATTAATGATACTTGGAGTTTAAGTTAAAGGATAAATTATTTATCCACATATCACCATGGAAGAGATTCATGATATTTTGGAAGAAGAGAAAGTTAATCCCCATGTATATCATCCCCTTTGAGATTCTTGATCACATCACAGTTGTGTATTATCAACTAGCACTCCCACCAACCCATTCCAAAGTACACAATATATTCCATGTATCCCCTTGAAGAATTACATACCAAATCCCTCAAGTGTACTAAATTTTGAGGTGGTATATCTAGAAAATGATCTCTCTTATAATGAGTATTTGGTGAAGATTTTGGACCATAGAGAGAAAATTATATGCATTAATATAACTCACCTAGTCATAGTACTATAGAGGAACCATAAATATGAAGAGGCAACCTGAGAATTAGAGGAAGATGTGAAGTAGAAGTACCCTCACCTATTTTCACATTAGTATTTAATATGAAATTTCAAGGGTAAAATTACTTAAGTGGGTAAGAATATAACACCCTAACATTTAAAAAAAATTTCGATAGCATATACGACATCTAGCACTGAGCCTAAACGAACCATGATTATTTAAATATGACTGTTATAATCTATCCATTAAATTGGAAGGTATAGATAGGATTAAATACTTTATAAAATATATATAAATTTCCTACTCAATATAAATTTATAGATAAATTCATATAAAATAATCACTCAATTATTAATAAATACATTTCATTCTTTAAAAAATATGTTTTCTTCAAAAATGTTTTTTATTTATTTTTTGTGAGAAATTATTATAATTAATTTATGGAAATTTTAAAAAACATTATTTTATAAAATTAAATTCATTTTTTAAATCATAATATTAAAATTTACTTATGGTGAAATTATTCTATTTTTTAGAATTGATATATTTTTTAGTAAATGGTGAAAATTACCAAATTTTCAAATATTATCATTTCTTTTCCATAAATAAAGTAATTTAAAAGTCCTATTATGTTTTTAATTTAGTATTAAAGTTATATATGAATCACTTTATTTATAATAATATAATTAACTTCATTTTAATTGGTAATTTTCATGATTTTATTATAAGTTTATTTTTATGCCTAAAAAGGTGGTTTTCTGAAAACTATTTTTAAGTGCATAAAGTTTAAGCATTTTAATTAATTAAAAATATCCATAATAAGAAAATATTTAAATTAAATTTATATATTATTTATCTATTTATATTAATTGAATTATATATAATGATTATTTCTATTCAAATAGTTAATGTAAGAGCATTTATTTCTTTAAAAATGCATTTAACTAAAAATTGCTTTTTGTCGTGTTTTGCAGGTTCTATTTTGAATTAAATTCCACCAATTATCTGAATTAAATTTGATAAAATGGTTTAATTATTTTTAATTATAATATTTAATATTATTTAATAAGGAAAAATTAAATTTTGGTCATTATGAATGGTAAAAACAGTAAAAATTTAAAACCATGGTTAGGGATAAAACGGGTTTACCAGGGGTTAGACTAAATAGATAAGGGTTTAAATAACCTAAATACTTGTAAATTTTATATTTTTTCATATTTAGACTATGTTTCATCTAATTTTAAATAATATTCTATTTTTTGAGCCATTTTGTGTGAACAATATATTTTATTATTTTATTATTTTCAAAAATTCCAAGTGGGTACTCTTCCCCACTTATGAAAGGACATATACTCTCCTATAATATATAATCAAAAATATGTTTGGTTTATAAAATACCTACCAAAATACCTTCCTTAATTTACTTCACGCATCCTATAATACATTTTTATTATAGAACCCTCATGGGAAGGATTTTGGTGCAAAACTATAATGGTTTCCCGAAGAAGAGGTATTGTTCTTAGCTGAGAATTTTTGTTTTAATTATTTTTACACCTCCTTAAGATAATATTAAACCATTATGACATAATAACATAAATTATTACATATAATAGGATTATATTATGTTAATTTCATAACCTTCATCCATCTCCTCTTCCATCAAATGGGAATTGAAACCTTCATTTGTGTGTATGATGGAGTACAACCTCACGAATCGATGTAATTAATTTTCCATCATGGAATCCCACAGTTGTTTATGATGATGGATTTAATGTATATTTATTATATTTATTAAATATTTTCCATTATTTAAAATTAATATATAAAATATTTTATTATCTTTCCATTCATTAAAAGATGATAACGTCGTTCAAGAACACGTGTGGATTACCACTGCCACGAAGTGATGTGATTCATTTTTCATTACCACATCACATGGATTGTATATATAAGTGTATTTAAATAAATTATATTATATTTATGATATAATTTTCATTATATAAATATAAAATAACACTTATCTTATTTCCATCAATATATTTGAAAAATGGAAATGTTACTTAAGCGTACGTATAGCATACCTTCTCCTTGATTATAACGTAATTAATTTTTCATAACCATGTTTCATGGTTTGTTTTAAAAATAGAATTGATGCATAAAAATGATAATTATTTAATTATTTTTATTTTTAATATGATGAAATAATAATCTCTTTGAACTTATTCAACTTACCAAAGTAAATTTGGACAAAGGAGTCAAATATCATCAAAACATCTGATATGAACATAAATGATTAAGTAATTGAATATAATATAATAATAAATAAAATAAAAAGATTAATAAACTTGAAAAAATTTCTTAATAAATTAAATAATTAATATAATTTTATTATTCTGAAATATAAATAATGTACATGATGAGTTGGACTCAAGGTAAGGGATCTCTCTAAACCATCCTTTTTCTTCGAGTTCTGACCATTCTCACTCTAACTCAATTTATATCTTGATTTAATGTTATGTAATTCTTATAATTATATATATATCTCTCTCACATATATACCTATCCTATGATCCCCTCCTTTTATTGGTTAATACATTTCTTATGTTCATTTCTCAAATACCTTCTTTATAAAATTTCATTTCATTATGATATAAGTAAAGATTACGAAACCCATTTCTTTCCATGGGTAATTATTATGATTACACCTTATGATTGGTTCCATTTTTTGGTACACATAATCATGAAAATTTTATGATGGGTTTTCCCACATATATCTCCAATTTATCAGGTAAAGTTTTTTTCTCATGAGAAGTTGTGTATGGGATTAGGGAGAAAACCTACTCCACTGTGGGATTTTTTCTACCATGTGATGTTGTCTTGGAAGTCATCCTAGGCTTATACATATGACATGTTTTGTGTTGTTTCCGCATTTATTATGTTTCTATGATTTTTTGATACCATTGTATTTATGATATTCCTTTATGTGATGACTCATGGGAATTATCTTTTATGATATCATGTTATTCCTTTGACTCGTGTGTTATGTTTTCTTATCATGTTTATTCCCTTACTAATATTTTTAGATCATCCATTTTATCTATGTATTCCCCGGGTTATCCTATATAGTTTTAGGATCTCAAAGGGATTTGGGAGATTATTATGGAGATTAAAATAAAGACTCTTTATTTTCATATTGATGTTTTATGTACCTAATCTTCCAAAGATACTAGGCGGTTTCGATCCTTGTTTCGTATTAATGGATATTTATGTTAAAAATAATGTAATAATATGTTTAAAAAGTTTTTTTCCATACTATTTATCATAAAATACCATTTATGAAGATTTTTTGATAGATTTTAGATCTTAACTTCATAGAGATAATGACAGGGTTTGGGAAGGGTGGTGAAACAGACATGGAGTTGGTACTCCTTTGAAATCCCCAAGTGGCGCACTCATGACAAGGAATGGTCACCCATAATAGATGTAGTCTAGGTTCTCACTTATATGTTGGGGTGTGTTCCTCTATCCTTGGAGTCAGTACTCCGTGTGTTAGGACATGATCTGCCATAGTGATTAGGTACTCCCTCAAACAATACACATATACCTCATGAGTCATAGACCCCAACTATAGGTGTATATATGGAATATAATTATTATAATCTAGGTAGTTTGGTTTATAAAGTTCTCAAATATATTAGGAATTAGTATTTTCTAATGAGATATGACTACAGTGAGGTTGTTGGCTTGAGAATTTATTATGAAATTGGTTGTCTAACCCTTAAAATCAGATATGCTCTATATCATTTTTTCATTTATATTTTATTTAAGCTAAAAAAATTGTCCCCCTTTGTATTTTTGGTGTGCCTTATTAAGTATTATTATAATCACCACCAACACGGGCCCTATCACCAAACATGTTGTGTCTATGAAAATGATACATAGTTAGGTGGGGACATCAGAGGACATAGAGCTGGTGGGGATAGAGCTTAGTGGAACTCAGTAGGGATGGATATTTTTTTGTTCATGATGGAAGTAGGTGTGATGAGAATCTCCCCTTTTCAAAAAAAAATTGCTTCAATTTTTTTTCAATATGTTCAGCCTTATATTTTCCCCTTTTTGGTGTTTAACTATTATATTATATGGATTTATTTCATGTGTATGATTTCCTTATTTGTTTTAGTCATAAACACCTAGAATATTGGTGGTGAGTTTGGGGTGGAACACTCGACTTATCGTAGGCCCAAGTTGGGGTCCCTAAGGGTTGTGTAATCTTGGGTTTATTAAACAAATGATAGACAGAGATTTTGGGGCCCTATAAGTGGTCAGTGAGAAGAAGAGAAATGTGGGAGGGGGTTTTCCCTAAGGTCGTGTGGGTGAAGAAAAATTAGGGAGGGTTTAAAAAATTATTTATAAATTTTCAATTGATTTAAAATTTTTAAAAAAATACTTATTCATGGATAACTGGGAACTTATTGGGCCACTTACCTCCTAGTGGTTGTCCAATGGCCAAAAGAGGGACACTTGAGGCTTACTTTTACCTATCCACCACACCGGGTACCCAGTAAGACCTCACCAGGTACTCAATGGTAATTGTGTCATTTTAATTTAGTTTACCACTTGATCCACCCTTTACCTAAACATCCAAAAATTTCCCTGAGAGATCTAAGAATTTTCAAAAACACCATATATAGGCATACCATTCTTCAAAAGGCTAATCCAAATCTTAAAATTTAAAAGAAACTTTTACTTTAAATCCATGAAAATACAATTTCCTCTATATCAATTATCCCATAATGATGTGAGGAGTTACAATCTTCTTATATTGTGTCATTTTTAATAAATAACCATGTAACATTTATATGGTGACCACATATTCTATCTTGATTTTTACATTAATTTATAAAATTATTCAATATATCTTCTCAAATAAGTATAATCATCATCTTAAGTAATCACATCCTTCTAGAGTATTATAAATCATCATAATATCCTTTCCATCCAATAATAATTCATATCATCAAGAAATTATCTTAATTCAAGTCCTATAAATATTAATAAATTAAAACATTATTATTTTTAATAATAATTTATTTGATTTACATCATTTAAAAAATTAATTCTTGCACACATTTAGTGATCCATTTCATTATATGAAACTCATACCACATAATAACAATTCACGGCACTACTTGATAACTTAAGTAATCAAATTATCTTCTTATAATATTATCATTAATTTATCTAATAATAAAAATAATTCATTTAATTATTCATCAATAAACTATCATAAAATTATAATTAAACTTCATTATCACTTATAAGGGTCGAAATAAATATAAAGTTACATATACATAATCAATAATAATATTCCATTTAATATTTTTATGAGAATATATTCCCACAATATTTCAAGTCTCTTTAATTAATTATAAGATAAATTAGACTACCAAAATCATTCAAAATGATTCAAACAGGATTTCATTAGGTACAAAAGGCTAAATAGTGTCTAAATAAATTTCATGTTCCCAAATTTGACCACATACACACCCCTCACATGCCTCCATGGTGTTTTACTAATCAGGGAGTGCCATGTGGCACCCCTACTTGCCTAACTGCATGCTCGAGCCTCATCAACATTGCACCCTATATGAGTTAATCCAAGACATTAAATTTTAGATTGGATAGATCTTATCATAGGGAATAGCTTTACCCATGAACACATCCACATGAAAATTTGGTCATACAACCTTGTCATCATATCAGATTGATTATACGATTTCACAAGATCTATGTTACACTATACAAGAATGTGATAAAATGGCTACATAGGACTCCCTCGATTATATGATCAAAGATGGGATAAATGAAGTTACTCCTCTGTTACTTTGATGACTGCCATCACACCACATACCATCATCATCATCCAAGGTGGTTTTATAGAGATAGTGTGTCTTCACATTTCTCTACAATTTCATGGTAACTTCATCTCACCATGAGGATCAAAAAAAGTAATTTTTTATCCATGAATAAAATGATAGATCTATAAAAAGTTAATGACATGGTGAAAATCATGAAAAATTCTCTCTTTAAAAACATTAAATATATATGTTAGATCATCATGTTATTAGTCACATTAAATTATTTTCTTCATAATCTAAATAATGATATGTTATTTGTGTTGTATGCAGGGGTGGGGGGTTCCAGAGGTCACAAGGGTTCTCCCCCTTCAGTGATGGTGGTGGATTCTGAGCTGGTCCCTCCTCCCCCACCGGGGGAGGGACCTTCGACATCCTCTGTGGAAGCACCTTAATTTTTCTCACCTTTCTTGAACCCTAAATTCCCCCCCCCCCCCTCCCTCCCCAGATTTCTATTTTCCCTAAAGTACCAGATCTGATTAATTGATTTTCGAACCTTTCATTCTTGAACATTGAGTTCAACAAGGCTTTGGGCATTCTGAATCTTTACTTGATAGTACGTTTCAAGTAGAGGCGTCCTTCTATGTATGCATTTGATAGATGCATATTTGGTTCCTGGGGATTAAAAGATAGAGAAACAATGGGTTTTCTTAACTCTAGACACATTCTAATTCGATTCATATTGGAGGAGGATCTGGTGAAGGCTTGGTCCAATGCTACGCGCAGCTGAAATGGATTTCAGTTCTACCTCTTTCGATGGTCGTACAATTTCCACAGGAATCATGACTCCTATACAGTTGTGGTTTGGGTTATTTTCCTAGAACTCCCTTTACCGTTTCAAAACCCCACGATTTTGAGAATGTTAGAAAACCTTGTTGGTAGATTTATGTGTGCTGATTCTAGAACAAAAGCTCTCTGTCACCCAGTTTGTCCCCAGATATATTTATAAATCAATGTCTCCAAAATTCTTCCCAAGTTTGTGTGGATTATATTGGAATAAGAGTTCCATCACAAGAAACCAGTTGTTTAAGAGTCATGGTTAGACTTCTTCTCCTTTTGTAAAAAAATAGGACACTATGTGGAAGTCTGTAGGCGTGGGAGGAAAGAACTTTCTCCTAAAAAGGATGTGAGTTTAGGGAACAGCGGTAAGGGGTTGTGTTGTGGTGAGGGTTTTTCTGGACAGAGTCAATTAGCTATTTTAATTGGTGCTAAGGAGGATAAAATTGGGTCACAGTGGGGCAACCTATTGGTGGTCGAGGTACTCCAACGCTTGCGTAAGGACCTGAGTCCTACGGTTCCTGTGTATGACACTTTGAAGAAGAAGGGATTCGATGTGATGATGGTAGGGCATGAAGAAGGGGTTGTTCTATTTGAAAGTGGAAATTTTATGGATGTTGAGACAGTGACAGCAACTGATGTAGGATCTAGGACTCCCCTGACTTCTTCTTATGCAGAGGCAGTGTGAGCAGGAAGTGGTTCTAGTGAAAGAGGTATCTCTCTGATGATTGGAAGAGAGGGAGACTTATTAGGTGGCATGGGATAGGAGTAGGTCATAGGGTGTGTTCTACCGATTCATTCTAGTCTAAAGAGGGTGGTTCCAATGGTTAAGTTGGGCAATCACTTTGAAGGGAAGATGAATGATGATCTGGTTCAGGACTTTGATGCAGCCCGGACTGAAGAGTAGGGGGGTGTCTAATGATGAGTCTGCTGAATTCTCACCAGGTGATACTGATGATAACCTTCATGATAAAGGGCCACCCAGCCCAAGGAGGATAAAAATCATGAAGGTTAAATGTTGAAAGAACTATTCATACTTACCTCTTCCAATGGGAAAAAGTTCTGCCAAAAAGTCGAAGGACAAGATGATTGCAGGCGATTCCAAAGACTCTGGTGGCCATGCCAAGCCCGTGGATCAACTGCGGGAGTCAGGTGCAGCCCATGAGCAATCCTTAGAGCTTCATTTACATTCGGATGAAGAGATAGTGGAAATTATTTTTGTGGTTAATTCCTCAAATGAAGAAGCTAACAAGATGATGGGAAGGTTGCTTAAAGTAGAAACCAATGAAGAGATGACTGCATGGATTGAAAAGAAAGACCTTATACGGATAAGGGATAAAATTAAGGGAATATTAATCAAGAGGATTACATGAAAACTTGGGACAAGAAGGCATCTCATTTTGAAGACTTATTATATGATGTTCCAAACACACAGGTATCCTCTATCTCTTGGAAAATTTTTAGGGATAATGCTTCTATTATGATCAAATTTCTTTTCAATGGTTCTGTAATTTCTCATGATTCTTGAATTGGTTGGTTTCTCACTTTTACCTTAAATGTGTTTTTGAAAATAAAAAAGTTACTTTGGAGGATATATCATTTGTAATTTTATTCTTCATGATTCAAATTTATTCTTACTTTTTTCAAAAATGGAATTAAAACATCTCTCAAAAATATCTCCAAAATCATAATTCAAATTTTCAAAAAGCTTATATCAGTAGGTTTTTTTAAAAAAAAATTAGAATATATAATCCATGGTTTATGAATTACAAGTTTGAGCCCTCGAATATTAGAGAGGATTTTAGGATTATCAAACTTCTCTCTAATAATATCCTAAATTTGTCACTCTAATTGAATTAATTATAATTAAGTTACATTCATTGATGTTTAGAATACATATATAGAAATTCATTTTAAATTCAAACCAAGTATAAGTATAAGGATAATTGAATTTTAAGTGTTAAAATAATCACTAGTGAGTGTCATAATCAAAGAACAATACACATTAATAATCAATTCTATATTCTCCAATAAATTATATCATCTCTAATAGAGACTTATATCAAGAGAATATATATTTTTATAGTTTAACATCACTAATATCTAAAAAATATTAATTCATAGAGAATTTTAGGTGAAATTTAAATCTTAAATAAAAAATTTATTTATTTAAAAAAATTAACTGCCACCCCTAAAAATATCAATGGTGTCATACCAATACAAAAATTTCACCCCTAAAGTAAAACCTTCATCCCATATCAAATGATGGAGTCTGTATTTTGATATAGAACTCCATTAATAAGAAAATTATAATTTTACACTTTTAAATCAAAAAATTAGTATTTCCTTTCAAAAATTTCAGTGTTTCTTAACAAAATTGATAAAACAAACTTATTTAATAAAAATGAGTGCTAAAAATATAATAAAACCAAAATAGGTACTAAATTATAAGTATAGGATAATTCCTTCTCAAAAATAACCTAAAATACCACACCTTGTGAAGAATAATGTGACCAATATAAGTAGTTAACATAGAGTGGACTAATGGGTTGATGCCTAGTGAAAATTTCATCCAAGGTGATAAATTTTTATAAGAATATGAATGATTCTTAAGGGATATGGGATCAACATGGTGATGATTGTTTATCAGGAATCATATGGATGGTAAGAGACTAGGGTTGGTTCTAAGTGATCGGATATAGTAACATGTTGAGCATAGGATGGTTAACTAATTATTCAATATAGTTTGACTTAAGATTTAGGATATTTGAATGATGAGATATTGCCTATGGTTTTTTTTCATATAAATGATGATCATGGGAAAAGTGAGTTATTTTTTAATGGTTGATATTTGAGAAATGTGTATTATGATGTGTGATGTGAAAGATATTATGGTTTTTAGTTGATTCCTATGGATGAATTTTTGGGATATAGGATTAAAGAGATGTGCTAGTTATTATAATAGGGATAAGACATTGGGATGTGTGATTCTATGTGATTATTAATTATTTAAATTGACTGTGTTCTGATGAATATTATTTTTATTGAGATCTTTGATGGATCAGATTTTGGGGAGGAAGTTTTATTCCAAGACATCCCATAGTTTGAATTAATTTGGATATATTTGATAGATTTTATTCTAGGAAGGTTGGTGTAATTTTATTTATCCCACAATGTATCTTACTTATGATGTTTTCATGATTCTGATTTTAAAGGGGATAGTTAGGGTTGATACACCCCTATAGTGTGGATTGTTATTATGGATAGGGAGGAATTTATAGGATAAGGCATCTTTTGGTGTTTATTTTACCATATAATTTTAATGATATGGGTCCATCACATGTATCATGTCACCCCATGGTATGGTTTATTCACTGGGGAGATATATATGTTAATCACCTCCTATCATCTAAATTGACTTATTGGTTTATAAAAATGTTAGGTATTAACCTAAGTGTCATTAAAACCCATCGTATAAATCTTGATAGGTTTGTTATACCAATAAAGAACATGTAAGGTAAGGTCAATCATCATGTTGTCCTAGTACACGCATGATTAATTAACTTATTTTTTTATATGATGACTGTTATAGATTTTCATATTATATTGTACATGCACTCACATATATATATATATATATATTATTATATCTTATAGGATCATTGGTGTTGTCCTACTATGTTTCTTACTCACACATTATATGTACACCTTGGAGTATGTTTCAACCTCATTTTTAGGATGCATGACAAGGAAAGGATCTGATGATAGGTAATTAGGATAGAGTATCTTAAAAAGGTTGGGAGAAGGATATGAGTTGAGACCAAGAAGATTTTTAGAAATAGACTTTCCTATATCTTAATCTTGAATGTTTTTACACCCCTCCATGTATATGATTCACCTTCTTAGGTAAATCCTTTATTTAAATGATATATATACCATGACATGGGTTTCAAATATTTCTACATAGTGATATTCTATTTGATATGGTTAGATTTATATTGTTATTTCATATTTTATTCAGATGTTAAAAATTTATAGTTGTTTCCTTATTTATATTTATTGAAGGATATATAATTAATGGTATATCCTCCCACATGATGATCCCCAATGATGATCATGTACCCTTTCCACTAGTTGATATCCTCTGACATATGGGGTGATGTGTCTTAGATCACATAACACTCTCCAACTCAGGCCTTGGGTGGAATGCATGTCGGGGGGATTTTTTAACAAACATTAATCTAAAAACACAAATTATCTTGACAATAATAGAGTTTAGAAAACCATAATTATCATGGGTCCAAATAAATATCAATTATAAGCTAAATTAATAGACATCAATGTTTATGATTATATTGGAGGATTATATCACATTGATCCATATGAAGAAGATTTATTGTATTACTCATAAAATATTATGAGATACTCTTATTAATTATTTTTAAATTTCTAAATATGAATCATAGAATTGATTGGACTTTTATTGAATTTATTTATTTAATTTTTTATTAGAGTTTTTTATTTTGAATTTTTAATTAAATTTATGATTGTGTGCTAGTTTTTTTCTTATTTTTCCAATAAATATTTTAAAAAATCCTGATGTATTTTATCACTTTGGATTCAATGAAATAAAAAGGAGTTTGAAAACATTAGTAATCAATTTTTCATGCATGCAGTGAGGTATATTATTTTATTTATATATGTACAATACCAAGATATAATCGAGAAGTATAAGAGGGTAAATAAAATTTAAATACTTAGTATAAGATAATCTTAATCCTATACACATGGGATATGATAAACTAAATCCCATATATAATGTCTCAAACACTTCCCCTCAAGAAATGAAATATATATTTAACACAATTCTAACTTGATATATAATAATTGAGCTTGAGCTCTAGAATTACCCTTTGTGAAAAATATTTTCCAGTTGATATGCAGTAAAAATATGTTTAAGAGTAATGTTTATACCCATGGAAGATTGGGTTTGTGGTTATTTTAATTGTTTATTAATTATCACACAAAATGTGAGTAATATTCCTTCATGGATAGTCATTATTTCATAATATATTTCAATCAAGTATAGACTTTATAGTTATATATGTCATATCTTGGTACTTGGACTTTGAAAATTATAAAGGGATAATCATCTACTTTTTTCTTCATTGTGAGATTATATTACCACCAATTAATCCTATAAATAAAAATATAGATGACTTATATAAAATTTAACCTACAGAATTAGCATAAAAAATATTGATATTTGTGTCTATGAGCTGAACATAATAATCCCAAAGTTGGTTTTTTCACATATTGGAAAAGGAAAAGAACATCTTCCCACTGTAATTTCATTGAGGAATCTATAAACTTACACTCATGTCTCACTTCACATTTATTTTAAGGTTGATTCATTATTATATGATTTTATTTCCAATAATTCAATGATATCTTTCTAGAGAGGATAAATTGTCATTATCAGAATATATAAATTTATATCTAAGTTTTATGGGTGAGTTAATAGAATCCTAAAATTTCATGTATATCATCTATAGTAAATCAAAAAAAATATTTCCTTTGAGAAATGAATATAATTCAACCACATATAGAAACCTATATCCCTAATAAATATCACAAGAATCCAAAATCCTTTGTATAAAAATTTTGAGGACTGGAGGATTTGAGTTAACAAATCCCAGTAGAATCACTACCAATAATGAAAATATTTTTAACATAAACTACTTGAATAATACCCCATATAACATAATAATAGTGACATATAGAGGGGTGAATTAATATTTGGCACATTACAAATCTAGTAAAAATAGTTTAAAAGTGCCCAAACAAAACTCAGGGTGATTTCTTTGGTCTATAAAAATAATGGTAAAGATGTTATACCTTGTAGGAACCCATATCAACTAAAAATACTAATGATTTATCTATATAAAACTCTTCATATAGAAAACCATGAACCAATGATCTTTTCAAATCAAGATGATGGTGTGGTAAATTAATAGTTGTTTCTGAAAAGATAGATTCATGCAGAGTCCATTTATCTATAGGTTAAAAAGGTATCAAAGAACTGAATTCATTATGTTTTTTCATGAAACTTTTCCACAATACAATATTTGAACCTATTAATTGACCCATATAATTTAAAAAAATGCTATAAATATATTTTCACACCAAAACATATTACTATAAAGAGAGTTATGAGTTCCCATGTATGTTCAGACTTAGTATTCTTTAATTCATCTAACATAGCATGTAACCATCCTTGATGAGATTTAAATTTTGTAATAGTGTGAGGTACTAAACTAATAGTTAGTGTACAAATAAAAATTATATTTTTTGTAGATAACATTTTATAATACTGGGAATAAAACATGTTCTATCGAGAATAACATGTTCATTTTATTAGTGTAATAAGAAAATCATCATTAATCTATTATAGAGAAAATGAATCATCGTATATATAGTTTTCATCATTATTGGAGGTGATATCCATAAGATTTAATTGGGATAATCATAACCAAAGTAAGAAACACTAACATAAAAATTATCTAGTGGTGTTGACATTGGACCGAGTGAGTATAGAAGGGTCCTACAAATTGGGAATGGAAGGTGATGGTGGAATACCTGAGGAATGGAAGAGGAAGGTATCCATAAAATAAATATTGGGAGAGTCTATATAATGTAACATGTATATGTAGAAACATCAGTGTTCATGTTGAGTCCATGAATAACCAAAAAATATATAATTAAGATCACATTCATCATACTTATTGATTGAAGATAAGATATCATGAACATAACATTTAAAATTGAAAGTATAAATAAGTAGTGAATGTGGTGTTGAAGTATGGTATAATTCATTAAAGGGTGTATCTACCTGAATAATAGGTAAATAAATATGGTAAATGAGATATATGGAAATGATAATTGAATCACTCCAAAAAATATTGAGAACCTTCTTTTAAAAATGAATATCACGAGTAAATTCTAAAAAAATTATTTTTTTATTTAGGAATAATATTTTCTTATAGTTTATTTGAATGAGAATTTTTTTTTTGGAGAAAACATGAGCATCAAGAAGGAATTTTAAAATATTATAGAAATACTCACGACCATTTTTAATACATAAGTATTTAAAATTTATAGATAATTAGGTGTTTATTTTATTATAGAATAATATAAAAACAATAAAATTTTGGAGTAATTATTTAAAAAATAAACTCAAGACATGTGAGTAAATTCATTAGTAAATGTGAGAAAATAAAAGTACAACAATTGGTAGGGAATAAGAACATTTTACCATACTTTATAATAGTCTAAAGTAAATTCACTAGACACATGTGATTTCCCATTAGGAGTATTGGTAACTTGGTGATTCTTTGAAAAAGTACATGATTCATAAGAAAAATAATAAAAAAGGCCTAAATTTGGATAATGTTGTTAATGAATTAACATTGAAGAATGTTCAAGTAGGTAGTGGAGCTAAAAAACTTTATCAGGTAAAATAGAGTGGGTGAGGGAAAAGGTTGAGTCAAAAATGTAGAAACAGCCTCAAATTCATTTAATACTAAGAACATAAGTCTCTAAAATATCCTAAAACAAATTTATAGTATGTGAGAAAATTATCTTAGACTATAAGTTAAAGGTAATCTTACTAATAGACAGTAAATTAAATAGGAATCATAGATAAAGAACAACTGAATGGAGTGTTAGATTAGGCATAATTGAACCCCTTACTTAATAAGAAATATAAATGAATATTTCATTTGAAATAGTAATTGTTCCACTAGTTGAATTTTGATGATAGAGATAACTAATGCTGGTATTTATAATTATAGACTCAAAGAAACATGAGTCAATGATCCATGTGGTGGAGCATTGGGAAATACATGAAAAAGAGATATTACCAAAGGAAATTATCACATTTTAGGAGGACTAAGTATTCTATGTCTATAGAAGATGATACTCCTCTTCAAAAATATCATATTTATAATAGATATCTTATGGTTCAATGGAGTTAGGGAGAGTGTATTAGGTAAAACAATAGTGTCTTGTGGCCTAAGATCTATCTATATGCCCATAAATTTCCAAAAAATATCAATGGTGTGGTAATTTTTACTATAATGAGTGCAATTCTTATTAGATGAGATCCAACTTTTAACACTAGTAAGGTCACATCCAAACCTACTGACAAGATAATCCATTTCACTTTGATCTGATAAATCATTTATAATAGATTTTTAAAAGATGATTTAATTTAATAAGTTAATAATAGACCATCGATGGGTGTAAGGTAATAAGGTTGGTCAGTGACATTGATTAAAAATTCATTATTGACATCATAAATAATTTAAAGTAGATATAGTCGTTTCTATTGAGTATATGCTTCATTTATATTTTGTGTAATTGGTAATTATCATTTATTTTATCACAAAGATATTTATACTTTTTATAGTATGGTGGAATCAATAAATAACCCAATTAGAGAGAAAATATTTTCAAAAACGACTTAGATATGTTTATTAATCATAGAAAAAATTAACAATGAGTCTCAAAAAATTTTGCATCAATTATAAATTTTTGAAATATTCTTTAGAGACCGATTCATTGAGTTCAATATCATGGAGAATATTTCATAGTATTGTTGTTCTTAATACCTAAATTTTAAATCATTAGAATTTGATAAGGTATTAGAAATATAAAAAATTATAACTCATTCCCTTGAGTGAAAACATGGTAGGTTTGTTCTATATAAGAAATTTTTTAAACTCAAATAATTTATCCACAATAAATATAAAAGTGGAAATTGTGTATGGTAGAATCAATAAAGAATACATGATGTATCAGAAAAATAATCAAGAAAAAGTTCAAAAATAGATAAAACTAAAATAAAAGTGATGGATTTATTCACTAAAGTGAAATCCAAAATATAGTTAGCGTCACCGATTTGTGGTTTGTGTTATGTCATGGTTGTTTATATTATGTCATAGTGTTTATGTAATGATATGAGATGTCATTTTACCACCTATCCCATGATAATTACTATGTTTTTAGGAAGATAACACATTATATTATGATTCTTTTATGATCAAATGAATTTTAAAGGAATTTAGCAATAAGTTAGTGAATGAGGTATTATTTTTCATAATTAAAATGGATAAATCCAAAGATTTTTCTTGGTTTGAGAAAAAAAATATATTTTATTATAAATCATAAAGAAACATACATAAATAGTACCCACAAAAGAATACATCATGGTGGTTTTAAGTAATGGAGTCCCATGGTGTCTACTCACACAAACTTGATCCCCTTAGTAGGAAATGACCCAAGACTATAGAAATATGACATCCTTTCTTGCGATGCTATCTTGGATTCCAAAAAATATGCCACCATGTTACCTTACTGATTCATGTTTGAAATCTCCATGTGATTATCGATGAGTTATTTACACCTTATGATAGTGTACATGATAGCCCAGGGTATACGGCCATTAACTTTCTGCATGTTGTAAATGATCATGGAGTTAGTCTCGACCGCTTTAGGATTGATGTTCCTCTGATGAAACATCCTTAGACCCATTGACAGAGCCAATGCTTTAACTTATAGATAATCACCTCATCTATAGGAGGCTGAGAATGCTACAATAACTGAACCCCACTTATCCTTGATCACCCCTCCTCCACTCATATTGCTTTAGTGGAAAGTCTCATCTGAATTAAGATTTAAACCTGAATAAGGTGGAAGTCAGTGGATCCAACTCCCCTTATAAGATACCATAGCCATATTGGATAAGGAACATGGTTCTAAGAGATTCTTTATTGAGGGGGATACCACACATTACTCACATAACCTGGTCATATCAAGAATAGAATTTTTAGTTTTGAGAATAATATTTATTTTGGTCCCTATTGAATTATTATGTCGAGCATCATTTCTTGCCACCCAAATGCACCATCATCCTATAATGAGGATCATGGATCTCACTTTTTCTTTATAGTCCTTTGTCACCTACACCCTGAAACCATCTATTAAGGAATTATTCAAGTGAAAAATCCTACATAAACCACCAAAAAAACATTCAAAAGTCTACCACACCTAACTAGACCATTCGCTTTTAAAGAAACAATGGCTAATAGATTCTATGCTGGGATTTCTATAACATCAACATTTTGAAGAAAAAGTAATACCCATCTACTATATTTTCTCCTCTATAGGTAGATCTTTGTTTCTAACATGCCATAGAAATAAATTTAACTTTTTATGAATCTCCTTACACCACAATTTTTCCCCCTATGCATCTGTTTTATTTGGGTACATTCTCATTCTATTAAAGTCTTTTGTTGAGAAGAATACTGACACTAAATCGGTGAAGACACATTTATATGGGTCATCATTCAAGACAATATTGTTAAGAAACTCATGTTGGTCCTCATTAAGGATCATCTGTAGAAATCTTGGATGGCCATAGGCTTCCCTGAATGACATGCTTAGCATTGGACATCTTGGGAAACATAGCTTCCCTCCACCACAATCCTATTTCTAGAATTTGATATCTACCATGCCCAATATCCATCAGGTATACTACTATAATATCTCATAATATGGCTTTATTTATTTCCATATTATAGAATACCTCTATCTCTATTCATTCCCATCCACCCCATATTTTCCTTGAATGATTTTTCCCCATAGAGACTGACCCTCTAAAGCTTCCCACACTAGTTTTGTGTATAACCCCTACATAGTTCCTAAGATGATCCTTAGGTTGATACCTCCCTTGGATATGGGCTTGGATAATCTCTTCTAAAAGGACCAGTGTCATTTTCCTTCTATTTGAATGTCCCATAGAAAGGATACCATCAGCTTCTCCATATTGTGGATCACTATCTTGGGAACCTTGATAGTGGAAATAATATGCATCAAAATGGATGACAACACACTATTAATAAGTGTAATACATCCTCTGAATGATAAGAACCTACTCTTCTAATTGTGGATACGCTCAATGATCTTATTGGTTATCTTATAAAAGTGTTGGATACAAGGAGAGTTTGGGAGAACCGGAGCACCCAAATATTCCATCTATAAAGATCCTCTTTTCATGTTCAGTTTGCCTTCTAGAGTTATTATTCTTCTCTCTGTGACTTTTCTGGCCATGTAAAAAAGACTCTTATCTATTTTAATCAATTTACCGCTCTAAAAATAATAATCCTTCAACACTTTGTTGATATCCTAGATTGTTCTTCTACTACCATTTATAAACAAAAGTGTTTCATATACAAACATCATATGAGATATACCCATGATTGTGTGTTTTTTGCGGTACAATGGCATTTTTCCAAAACTTATGCTCAGGTTAATGTATGGGCTCAGATAATTTTGGAAGAGAATAAATTGGGAGGGGGATAAAGGTTCCCATTTCTATAGGCCTTTAATAGTTTTAAATAATCCAAATTACTTACCCATGAAAGATATTCAGGGCCAATATGAGCTGAAGTATCAAAATAAGAGGTCAATGACCCATGCAAAGAACCCCATGCAGGTAAGTACCTTTAATATGAAGTTCCATTCCACCATATCAAAATATTTTCTCATGTTCATATTGATGGATAGATTACTCCCAAATTTTTTCAAATTGATTTTGTTGATCACTTTTTTCACCACTCCAGATGATCCTTGTATGGTTCAGCCTTTTATAAAACCATGTCATTCTAGTGCCTTCCAATTAGGTAGGTATGGCATAATCTTATTGTTGAGTATGCATGAAAGCACCTTATATTGTATGTTACATAGAAAAATTGGGAAATATTGATTTAAGGACTGTGGATTATTCACATTTGGGACCATGACAACCTTTGAGGCACATGCTATCCACGGTAGGTTGCCCAAAAGAAAGAAGTCATGCCCAGCCTGTAAAATTACCACCTTAATAATATCCCATGAAATCATGTAAAACAATCCTAGAAATCAGTCAGGGTCTGGTGTGCTTTTTGGATTAAGATTCCATACTACAATACACACCTCCTTCTCATCTAGTATCCTACTTAAACACATGTTGTCTTGCTCTATCACTCTAAGGGGTAAGGCATTAAAGATCTATATTGTGCCTCTTAGGTAACGTCTTGACATGTTAGGGTTTAGACATGCTAAAAGAGATTCAAAGTGTTTCATCATTAATTCCCCTACCATGTCTCAATCATTATAATAGGACATATCCTTTAAGAGGATATTGGGGCATTGGCACTGATGTTTTTCTTTGAAGAAGTCATAGAAGAATCTAGTGTTGTGTTCGCCTTCTTTAATCCTTTTAACCCTATAAGATTCATGAGCTAGTTGTTCCTACCTAAGGAGTACATATGACAGTTTATTTTTCTTTTTTCTTAGCTCTTCAAAGTGTGTATCATTCCACTCATGCTTCAGGATGGCCTTCAGCTGGTCAATGTAAATACTGATTGACTCCAAATCCTAATATTGGGGAGTAATATCTCTTCTCTAATATTGAAAATTACCTTTGATCTACCTAATATTATTATGTAGAGATTTCCATGGGTTCCCTTGAGGATGGTGAGAACAAGATTCCTTCACAAAATCAAAAAAACATGGTTCCCCCACCCATGTTTGAGAGAATTAGGGAATATCCTCTCTAGACGGTCCATAATTTAGGGAGATCCATAGTGGAGAGTGTTTAGATAAGTTGTGACACAAATAAGAGACCTTTATGTCTAGAAAAGTAGAAGTATCCTCCTTATTCATCATACACTGATCAAGAAAAAACTAGACTCATCATCCTCCACATTGATTATTACATCATGTGGATCTATCCCCAACAAAACTAGTTTCAATCAAAATATTTCTATCCATGAAAGAAACAAAAGCCTGACTGGATCCCCTAGGGAAGTCTCCTTCACCTTGCTCCTTTTCTAGGTGTTCTACTATGTTGAAGTCTCCACCCACCAAACATGGGGTATCTTTAGGGTTGAAATCATTAAGATCCCACCACAATTCCTCACTCACATGTTCATCTCATTTGGTATAGAAAAATGATAAAAAGAGACTTTGAACCCCTAAAGAAATTTTATTTGACATGAATTGATCTGAAGAATCAACAAGGTCTACTATGATGTTGTATTTCTAGGACAACCATATATGTGAGTTGATAGGATTTCAATGCAATAATCCATGCACCCTCAATCTCTGAGCATACTCTTTTTATTCTAATTGCATATTTGTCGTCTCAATAATAACCACCATAGAAACTAGTTAATTTTTTAATTCATTCAAAATAAAATCTATCTTTTCCCAAACTCAAAACCCCCAGTAATTCCATATAAGGATAAAAAATATTAAAACTAATTTTTTTGGATTTGGCCCTAGACCCATGGCCTTCCATATTTTATGAATAATTATAATTTGAAAATGCCTTCACTTTAGTCTAAGATATTATTTACCTTCCAATTTGAGCTATTGTAATGATTGTTTTTGGGGATCGGATGTTCATATTTTTATCCCCATTGTGATTATTTGTTGTTTCATATGGGAAAGATGACTTTGGAGAGGGGAAAATCACCATTGAAGAACTAACCACTGGAGAACTCGCCACTGGAGAACTCACCAATAGAGAAGATGAAGCCACTTTTTCCATCTAAGGGAGAACATAAACCTCTGTAGAAACTTCACTAATACATAACCAGGGTATATTTGCAAGAACATGCAATGATGTACTATTCCAACCAAGAGAAAGAGATTATATATCCGACCACAAGGATCTAGATTCAGATTTTAGGACAAGGAGAAAATGTGAGTACCTTGGTTAAATAGTGCCAAGTCCATATAGATTGACCCCACCTCTAGGGAATGAATTTCTTCTTGAGAAGAAGATGCTTGAGTCGCCAACGATGATGACGGGAGAATCGCCCCCATTCCCCCAATCCCAACCTTCCAAACCTGATTTTTCCTGAATGGAAGAAGTATCCAGCAGTGAAGGCAGTAGATCAGGACCTTCTGAACACACTGATCTACTTTCTTCTTGAGACTGAGGAGCTTTAAAAAAATCTAGAAGAGAATGACCTTTGATATGAAAAATCAAAAAAAAAGCAAGGATCTGCCGGGTAAACCAGGAGTTGAGACCACTCCTCCAAGACTTCAATGTATATCATAATTTTATCTAGAAGCAGCCAAGATAAATCCATCTTGATGAAAATCCTAGCTGATGTAGTTTCTTTCAATCGAAGAGTTATGTCATCTTTTCAAAGAAATGATCCCATAAGATCCCCAATCCCTTTAAGTAATACCTCATGCATAAAGGGAAGCAGTAACCTTGGAAGTGATATCCAAACTGAATCTTTAGATCTCTCCTTCCTATTATGGAAATCCATGGACTATTAGGATAGAGAAAATCTCTATCGGCCCACAAAAGGTGGACTCTTATACCAGACAGTCACAAAGTCCTCCCGAGAATCCAACACAATGCATAATGCATTGAAATTCAAAACTGACACCCTGGATGGAAAATTGAGACCCCAATCATTGACGCATGCTTAGAAAATCGGTAGGGGGGTTTATCAAGCCTGAAACTAGCTACCAAATTCCATTTAATTTTATCTAATTCCCTCCTAAAAGAATCCACTAACATAGATAAAAGTGGACAACCGCCTTCCATAGAGGGTGACATCTCTATAGGGACAGCTGGGGAAAAACTTCTCCCCACTTGTTGAGATGAGAAAGGCCACCCCAAAAAATCCTTGTAAGAAGGAGATGGACATAAACCACTACTTCTACTAGGAACCATAGATCTAAGCAACACCGGAGAATAGGGTCCTGGAGGTGCAGGAGCAACGGTCAGAATCTTAGAGTGAGAAGCCATTTTGTAACATATAAAACATTTGAACTTCAAGTGGATCATTTATTCAATGAAGGATTTTTATTTAAAGGGAGTTTATGGATCTCATTTTGTACACAGAAGATCACTCTTTAAAAAGATAAATCTCACTATCATTCTCTTTTATTCATTTACCTTAGAAGTAGTTTTATCATTCCATTTAAAGAAGAATAGATCATACTGAAGCATTTATAGATTCTATTTTAGTTTATGTAAACCTTTAGAGGCATAAGTTTTTTGATTTATAATATGGTAGCTCTATTAAGATCATTTCTATGGAAGATGTATCATGGGTAGTGAGGTATGGATTTTTATGTTTTTTCACTTAATTTTATAATTTCCTCTCTTATTCAATCTTGAGATTGAATTTTATTTCTTCTTCCATTGTAATTAGGAATAAATATATCCTATAAAACCACCCTTCAGTGGTATTATAAAAGTTATAATGAATAATCTCAAATATGGATATTGAAAAATAGAAGTCGATTAAAAAAAATTAAGAACCATGATCATATTTTATATAACCACTTCATTGTTTTTGTAAATTTCACTAAAATGACTTGGTTCTTGAAAAACGGTATGATTTTTCTTATAAAGAAATTGATCATCATAAAATATTGTTTTTTAAATTTTGGTTTTGACCAAAAAAGATTATGGTTTATGGGATCTAGATTTACACATGAAAAAACCATGATGTGTAAAATAGTAACAAGTCATGGTTCAAGGTATGACTTTTGAACACCCCTCTATGTAAAAAAACTTATGAAAAGAAACCATGGAATGGTTTAAAGTGTGGGAATTGAGAAAATCTCCAAATAAAATGGAATGTATAAAGAAACCATGTCATGTTTCTTAGTCATGATTTATTAAATATTAAAAAAAATCTCAAAAACCTTCATCTGCATGGTTCAAAAGTTTTTTCACAGAATCTATATGATTTTAGACTATATTAAATGAAATATTTATAGAATTTATCATTACCTAAAGTTATAATATCTTAGGATAAATATTTTTATTTTATTATTTAAATCCCTATTTAATATTAATGTATATAGATTTTTTATATTATGAATATCAATATAATTTAATTTAAAGTGTTTAAATTACTTCTTATAATTGTCATACCATGCATATAAAGAGTTACATGCTAGGTATAACATAATATTTGGTTTTATTTAACCAAGACTATGATTTTTTATTTTAGTTATAAATTCAATAAAAAGGTTGACATATATTTATATATATTATTTTTTAGGATTGTATTGGAATTAAAGTATCTCTTAGGTATTTATCTATGGATAGTGGAACTTTGGTTTATGCTTCTCATTGTCTTTATAGCTTGTGATTTAATCTATAAAAGTAGGGGTTGACTAATTTTCACACCATACATTCTCTTGAGGTGATTATGGTTTCATATGATTCTAAAACTTTACATCAAAGGGTTTCATGTGCCGTATACATAAGATACTTTTGGATATATATATATATTGTTATCTTTAATTTTTAGTTAACACAAATCATTAACTAAATAAAGTTTTATACGTTAATATTTTTGGAAAATATGAATTTGGTTAAAGGTATTGGATATAAAAATAAATCTTTAGATTCATGAATAAAAATAGGGATTTCATTATAGGTAATTATTTTATAAGATGAAATATGTATAGAAATGAATAAACAAATAAAACCCTTGAAAATACCAAGTGTTAGATTCCTTAAAAAGTGAACACATATCAAGACCTTTATTATCATAATGGGTAGGTCATGCCAAAGCTGGGTTCCCATGGATTATCTTGTATAAGGAATGCTTGGGATGGGAGGCCCTAATAGAATTAGGTACCCGTATTCAATTATAATATTTGGTTTATACTTATTTGGATGATCGTAATGGGATTATGTGCTTAGAGGAATGAAGTTAAGATAATTTATATGATGAATTTTGTGAAGTGATGTCTATATAACTATCTAAGATTCATATATGATATGATTGACATGATTTTAAATTAAATATCTAAATATTTAGAGGATTCCAAAGTGAATCAATATTTAATAAAATATATATCTTATCCCGTTGATATATGTAGAGACTCGGGTTTTTGGCCCTGTCAGACTTTGGAATATTTCTACGAATAATTCCAGAGCTAGGCGCGAAGACGGCGTGCGATTCCGAGGCCCGGTGTGCCCGGAATTAATTTTATAAAAATATTAAGTATTTTTATACTATGCACGTGGCGGGGGTGTGATATCTCCTAAACGGTAGCTCAGAACGGGAATCTGAGGGCACGGTTGCGTCCGGAACGTGCCGTTTACCCTAGGCGGGGTGTAAACTTTGCGGGCGCGGGCCTGCGGTGAGAAACGCCACCAGGGGCGTTTCCGTAAATAAGTAGCAACTTAGTGGGCGAGCGTCGGCTCGAATAACTTCTGAACGGAGTCTCGGATGGAAAATCTGAGACCGCCGTTGCGTTCAGAACGACGCGTTTACCCTGGGGGTGACCTTACTTTTGTTCGCATCGGGCGTCGGGTCCGAGGCAAGTTTGGCGCCGGCGGGCGGCTGATATAAATATCAGCGCCCCCCCCCCCCCCCCCTTTTAATCGTTCTTCGTCTTTCTTCGCCGTTCTTTGCCTCCACTCCGCCGAATCGAGCAAACGGAGCGCCCATGAGCTCAGAATTCGACGGCGGACGTTCCAGGAGCGCGCAACGGAAGCTCTGGAGCGCAGATCTGAGGCAGAACGTCGGCGTTTCGCCCGCGAGGTAGGCGGTTTGAGTTTTACAACCTCGGATCCCGTTTTTGTGTTGTTTTTCTTCAAATTTTCATAAGATTTGTATAGTTTGGGTTCCGAGCTTTCCGAAACATATTTCGGATCTGAATTTGGAGCACCGGGGTGCTCCCGGTGGCTCCCGGAAGTTTTCCGGCGAAAAACCCGGTTTTCCGGCGAGACCCGCGGCGGCGATGGCGGATTCCGGCGAGTTCCACGGCGGCGCGGCGGCGGCGCGGCGGTTTCCAGCGACGGCAGCGGTGGCGCGGCGGAATCCGGCGGCGGCGCGGTGGTTTCCGGCGAGGCTGGCGGTGGTCCGGCCAGGATTTTCCGGGGGTTCTTTAAACCCCCGTAACTCGCAAACCGTAACTCCGATTTGCGAGCCGTTTTCGGCGATGCGCTCCTTGCGTCGAGACGGACCTTTTGAACTTACTTTGAGGGTTTAAAGGTTCGGGATCGTGGCCCGGGAGTTAGAAACGTCGTATAAAATAATATTATTTTATTATTTTACGACTTCGGGCCGTTGTAACTTCTACCCGGAGCGTCTGATTGACGTGCTGTCAGTGGCGTTGAGACCCTGATGGTACGACGGACTTTTTGAGATGGTTTCCGGGTGTTGGGTATGAGGACGGGGTGCGGGCCCCACGAGGCTGGGTTTTGGCGTTTGCGGAGAAACGCAGCTTTTGCACCAGAAGTCCGATTTTGGCAGATGAATAGTCGATCCTGTGTGTTTTTCCGAGAGGATCGCAATGGTGCGTTCCGTTCGATGAGTTTCGGAATCCAGGCGTGGGCCCCACCCGAGCTGGCCTTCAGTGAATAGTACCTTTTTCACCGGGTGTCCGTTTTGGGCGAGCGAGTAGTCGATTCCGCTTGTTTTTCCGAGGGGATCGCCATGGTGTGATCCTCTCGATGGGTTTCGGGATTGTTGTGTGGGCCCCGCATGAGCTAGCTACGGTGAATAGTGCCTTTTTCACCGGTGCTCAGTTTCGGGCGAGTAAACAGCCTATCCTGCGTGTTTTTTCGCGTGGAACGCGATGGTGGCCTCAGTTTTGGCTTCGGAGGTGTGCAGTGTGGCTTTGGGGCGAGTCGCTCGGGTTAGCGATGTTTGGACCAGTAGTGGTTGAGGGTTCTCCCTTGGTTCGTTCCTACGAGGGTTCGTGTGGTATCACAACCTTCGTATGGGTTTGTGATCCTCTCGATGGGATGTTTAAACTGTTAGAGTTGTGGTATCCCTCCGGTGGGCCCGGAGTGGATCCTCTAGCATCTTTACCCTAGATAGGGTTCTTGGTATCGCTGTGACCGCTTATTCACGGGCGGCGATCCCCTATCTAGCAGGTTAACCCCGTAGGATTTGTGGCATCATCGGGAATATGATCCCCTACGCGGTGGGTCGTGCACAGTAGGGTTGTGGCATCGTCGGGTTTACGATCCCCTACTCAGCATGATGTTTATAGTAGGGTTGCAGTATCTTTGGTTATACGATCCCCTACTCAGCGCTTGGTGTCGGTAGGGTTGCGGTATCGTTGGTTATGCGATCCCCTACTCAGCGCGTGGTTTTGGTAGGGTTGTGGCATCGTCGGTTCGATCCCCTACATCGCGAGTTATACCAGATAGGGTTCCGGTATCGTTGTGACCATCTTTATATGGATGATGATCCTCTATCTGAGTGTGAAGCTTCTTTCGAGTGCAGATCGGGTTGTGGTATCCCCCAGCGGATCCTGGGTGTGATCCCCCATCTGTGAGAACTACGTATGCCAGATCGGGTCGTGGTATCCCCCAGCGGACCCTGGGAGTGATCCCCCATCTGTGAGTTACGTATACCGGAGTGGGTCTTGGTATCCCCTAGCGGACCCTAGCGGCGATCCCCTCTCCGAGGAGTTTGGTGGTTATGTTGTTTCAGCGATGTTTCCTTAGTGATGCTATCCGATGAGCGTGGTCTCTCGGGTGAGCGTCTGTGATGTTTGCGAGTATCCCGATGGAGTGTATCTCTCGGATGAGTGTCATCTGGTATGACAGTGTTCGTGGTGTACTCTCCTGGTTGTGGACAGTTGCTGGTGATGAGGTCGGTACCTCTTGTGGCTTTGTGGCGTGAGCTGTGTATATCTGGATTATTCAAGGTGTATGTATGGGCATACACCTGAGCTGAGCTGACTAGTTGTGTTTAGCCAAGGATGGTCACGAGATGGAGTTTCTCTCTCGTCTGGGTTCCCTCTGGCTGGGTTGAGCGGACTGTTGCCTTTCAGTTTCTCCCTTGGGTTTTGGGTTTTTGGGGTGCCTACTGAGTATGTTTATACTCACCCCTGCACGGGCTTTGCCCGCACATGTTTGTGTCTTGTGCAGACCACAGGCCTTTTGACGGAGTCCCAGGAGGACCCGGAGCAGGCGGAGCTTAGTGAGCGAGTTGACTGGGGTGTTTATCGGAGCTGTGCCGAGGGAGCTTTACGGTGGGTGTTTGTGGCAGCGTTTCCCCTTCTTCAGAGCAGGTTGGACGCGCTTTATAGTTTTCTTTTGGTGGGCCCTGTTTTTCCCTTTGTACTTTCGCTGTTGCTCTCTGGTTGTGGGATAGTGTATGCATGCATTTACTTTCCAGTTTCTATATCTCTGCACTGTTGCATGGAGGTGTTTGTGGGTGCGTGTGTACAGGTACCTTAGGCTAATGCCTCCCATGTGTGTGATAGCCTACTCGGCGCTGGTCTCCATCCCCTGGCCTATTGGAGGCGGGCTTGGGGAGTCGCGGCTCGAGCCCCGTTGGGTCGTGTCGTGACAGAGTGGTATCAGAGGAGGTTCCACCTTTGGGATCTCAGAGCGTAGCTGGTCTAGCTGTGAGCTTGGTTTGGGTTGCATAGCGGCAGTGTTAGGATGTTTCGAGTTCGACTTTCAGGCCAGGGACTCCAGTGTTGGTGCGGCGGCCGACGTATCCATACACCAGGACTCTGATAACCTGCCTTTTGACTCGGGACATTCGTACACTGGTCGCGGGGACATAATGGTACATGCATCATATAGGACTGGGTTTTGGGTTTTCCTTGTCCTTCTTGAGTCAGCTCTCTAGATATACTCTTTGACTGTGGTGTGTTTTGAATGTATTTCAGGATGCCTCCACGACGACAGCCAGTGAGGGTTCCGCAGCAGGATTGTGCTGATGACCCGCCCCGTGTAGTGGCTGTGGAGCAGGGCGCAGGTTCTGAGGTTGCACCTCCAGGTGGTCTGCCAGTTGAGCCACCACCTGTCGAGCAGCTGGTTGTGCCGGCGGGGCAGGACGAGGTTGCGCGCAGGCTGAGTGCGCTGCACGAGTTCCAGAGGCAGCGACCTCTGAGGTTCCGGGGTGATCCAGACCCCCAGGCAGCTGATGACTGGCTTGAGGCAGTCACCCGAGTTTTCCGCCTAGTGAGGACACCTCCAGATCAGATGGTGGTCCTAGCGGCGAGCCTTCTGCATGGTTCTGCCGGGCGATGGTGGAGTTTGGTGACGCAGTCCCATGATGAGGAGATACTCACGTGGGCAGAGTTTGAGCGGCTCTTCAGGGAGGAGTTTTATCTGGTGACACTGAGGTCAGTGCGGATCCAGGAGCTTCTGCAGCTTCGTCAGGAGAGCATGACTATGTCGGAGTACTCAGCGAGGTTTACAGACCTGTCGCGCTACTCCATGGATATGGTTCGAGACCTTTTCTTTAGGGCTCAGACCTTCGAGCAGGGCTTACGCAGGGATATCCTAGGAGGTGTGGTTTCCTTGTGCCTGCCCACCTATGCTGGAGTGCTGGAGCGAGCGCTGGTGGTGGAGAGCTTTCTGGCCGAGCAGATCTCGCCTGTTAGTGCTGGGCACTCGAGAGCTGAGACTTCGTCGGTCGGATCGGCATCTGGTAGCCGACGTCAGACTCAGGGGTTTGGACGTGGCTGACGATACAGGAGGCGACCCCAGGATGGAGGATCTGAGCCTCAGGGCTCACAGGGCTCGCAGGCCAGTTTTGGTCAGCCGCAGGAGAGGCGGTGTTACGCTTGCGATGGTCGGGGACATCTTGCTAGAGATTGTCCGACCCGACGTGCTGCTGAGAGGGAGCCGGTCGATGAGCCGCCTTGGCAGAGGCAGCGTCTCGAGCAAGGAGGTCTGCATGGCGGCGGACGTGGCGGCGGAGCTGGTGCAGCGGGAGGCGGTGGTAGACAGTACCAGTTGCCACCACCCCCACCCCCAGGTGGTCCACGCCAAGCTCAGGGAGCTGGTGGTCGAGGTCGAGGACAGCTGCATGCCCTGGAGGCTGTTGACCCAGAGGCACCGCAGATGGATAGAGGTACGCCTTGTGTCTTTTCTACTTACTGCAGTAGTTTGTCAGACACTGTTTAGCGGTACTCTTTCCTTTTTTTGCTTGCTCGAGTTTTGTTCAGGGCGTTGGTAAGACCCTGAGTGGTTGTTGTTGGTGAGCTCGCTGGTGTGTGAGACCCAGTTGAGAGTTCAGTCGCTTTCCTTGTGCTTGGGGCTTTTCGGGGACGAAAAGTTCTAAGGGGGGGAGGATGTAGCGACTCAGGTTTTTGGCCCTGTCAGACTTTGGAATATTTCTATGAATAATTCCAGAGCTAGGCGCGAAGACGGCGTGCGATTCCGAGGCCCGGTGTGCCCGGAATTAATTTTATAAAAATATTAAGTATTTTTATACTATGCACGTGGAGGGGGTGTGATATCTCCTAAACGGTAGCTCAGAACGGGAATCTGAGGGCACGGTTGCGTCCGGAACGTGCCGTTTACCCTAGGCGGGGTGTAAACTTTGCGGGCGCGGGCCTGCGGGGAGAAACGCCACCAGGGGCGTTTCTGTAAATAAGTAGCAACTTAGTGGGCGAGCGTCGGCTCGAATAACTTCTGAATGGAGTCTCGGATGGAAAATCTGAGACCGCCGTTGCGTTCAGAACGACGCGTTTACCCTAGGGGTGACCTTACTTTTGTTCGCATCGGGCGTCGGGTCCGAGGCGAGTTTGGCGCCGGCGGGCGGCTGATATAAATATCAACGCCCCCCCCCCCCCCCCCCCCTTTTTAATCGTTCTTCGTCGTTCTTCGCCGTTCTTTGCCGCCACTCCGCCGAATCGAGAAAACGGAGCGCCCATGAGCTCAGAATTCGACGGCGGACGTTCCAGGAGCGCGCAACGGAAGCTCTGGAGCGCAGATCTGAGGCAGAACGTCGGCGTTTCGCCCGCGAGGTAGGCGGTTTGAGTTTTAAAATCCCGGATCCCGTTTTTGTGTTGTTTTTCTTCAAATTTTCATAAGATTTGTATAGTTTGGGTTCCGAGCTTTCCGAAACATATTTCGGATATGAATTTGGAGCACCGGGATGCTCCCGGTGGCTCCCGGAAGTTTTCTGGCGAAAAACCCGGTTTTCCGGCGAGACCCGCGGCGGCGATGGCAGATTCCGGCGAGTTCCGCGGCGGCGCGGCGGCGGCGCGGCGGTTTCCGGCGACGGCGGCGGCGGCGCGGCGGAATCCGGCGGCGGCGCGGTGGTTTCCGGCGAGGCTGGCGGTGGTCCGGCCAGGATTTTCCGGGGGTTCCTTAAACCCCCGTAACTCGCAAACCGTAACTCCGATTTGCGAGCCGTTTTCGGCGATGCGCTCCTTGCGTCGAGACGGACCTTTTGAACTTACTTTGAGGGTTTAAAGGTTCGGGATCGTGGCCCGGGAGTTAGAAACGTCGTATAAAATAATATTATTTTATTATTTTACGACTTCGGGCCGTTGTAACTTCTACCCGGAGCGTCCGATTGACGTGCCGTCAGTGGCGTTGAGACCCTGATGGTACGACGGACGTTTTGAGATGGTTTCCGGGTGTTGGGTATGAGGACGGGGTGCGGGCCCCACGAGGCCGGGTTTTGGCGTTTGCGGAGAAACGCAGCTTTTGCACCAGGAGTCCGATTTTGACAGATGAATAGTCGATCCTGTGTGTTTTTCCGAGAGGATCGCAATGGTGCGTTCCGTTCGATGAGTTTCGGAATCCAGGCGTGGGCCCCACTCGAGCTGGCCTTCGGTGAATAGTACCTTTTTCACCGGGTGTCCGTTTTGGGCGAGCGAGTAGTCGATTCCGCTTGTTTTTCCGAGGGGATCGCCGTGGTGTGTTCCTCTCGATGGGTTTCGGGATCGTTGTGTGGGCCCTGCATGAGCTAGCTACGGTGAATAGTGCCTTTTTCACCGGTGCTCCGTTTCGGGCGAGTAAACAGCCTATCCTGCGTGTTTTTCCGCGTGGAACGCGATGGTGGCCTCAGTTTTGGCTTCGGAGGTGCGCAGTGTGGCTTTGGGGCGAGTCGCTCGGGTTAGCGATGTTTGGACCAGCAGTGGTTGAGGGTTCTCCCTTGGTTCGTTCCTACGAGGGTTCGTGTGGTATCACAACCTTCGTATGGGTTTGTGATCCTCTCGATGAGATGTTTAAACTGTTAGAGTTGTGGTATCCCTCCGGTGGGCCCGGAGTGGATCCTCTAGCATCTTTACCCTAGATAGGGTTCTTGGTATTGCTGTGACTGCTTATTCACGGGCGGTGATCCCCTATCTAGCAGGTTAACCCCGTAGGATTTGTGGCATCATCGGGAATATGATCCCCTACGCGGTGGGTCGTGCACAGTAGGGTTGTGGCATCGTCGGGTTTACGATCCCCTACTCAGCATGATGTTTATAGTAGGGTTGCGGTATAGTTGGTTATACGATCCCCTACTCAGCGCTTGGTGTCGGTAGGGTTGCGGTATCGTTGGTTATGCGATCCCCTACTCCACGCGTGGTTTTGGTAGGGTTGTGGCATCGTCGGTTCGATCCCCTACATCGCGAGTTATACCAGATAGGGTTCCGGTATCGTCGTGACCATCTTTATATGGACGATGATCCTCTATCTGAGTGTGAAGCTTCTTTCGAGTGCAGATCGGGTTGTGGTATCCCCCAGCGGATCCTGGGTGTGATCCCCCATCTGTGAGAACTACGTATGCCAGATCGGGTCGTGGTATCCCCCAGCGGACCCTGGGAGTGATCCCCCATCTGTGAGTTACGTATACCGGAGTGGGTCTTGGTATCCCCTATCGGACCCTAGCGGCGATCCCCTCTCTGAGGAGTTTGGTGGTTATGTTGTTTCAGCGATGTTTCCTCAGTGATGCTATCCGATGAGCGTGGTCTCTCGGGTGAGCGTCTGTGATGTTTGCGAGTATCCCGATGGAGTGTATCTCTCGGATGAGTGTCATCTGGTATGACAGTGTTCGTGGTGTACTCTCCTGGTTGTGGACAGTTGCTGGTGATGAGGTTGGTACCTCTTGTGGCTTTGTGGCGTGAGCTGTGTATATCTGGATTGTTCAAGGTGTATGTTTGGGCATACACCTGAGCTGAGCTGACTAGTTGTGTTTAGCCGAGGATGGTCACGAGATGGAGTTTCTCTCTCGTCTGGGTTCCCTCTGGCTGGGTTGAGCGGACTGTTGCCTTTCAGTTGCTCCCTTGGGTTTTGGGTTTTTGGGGTGCCTACTGAGTATGTTTATACTCACCCCTGCACGGTCTTTGCCCGCACATGTTTGTGTCTTGTGCAGACCACAGGCCTTTTGACGGAGTCCCAGGAGGACCCGGAGCAGGCGGAGCTTAGTGAGCGAGTTGACTGGGGTGTTTATCGGAGCTGTGCCGAGGGAGATTTCTGGCGGGTGTTTGTGGCAGCGTTTCCCCTTCTTCAGAGCAGGTTGGACGCGCTTTGTAGTTTTCTTTTGGTGGGCCCTGTTTTTCCCTTTGTACTTTCGTTGTTGCTCTCTGGTTGTGGGATAGTGTATGCATGCATTTACTTTCCAGTTTCTATATCTCTGCACTGTGGCATGGAGGTGTTTGAGGGTGCGTGTGTACAGGTACCTTAGGCTAATGCCTCCCATGTGTGTGATAGCCTACTCGGCGCTGGTCGCCAGCCCCTGGCCTATTGGAGGCGGGCTTGGGGAGTCGCGGCTCGAGCCCCGTTGGGTCGGGTCGTGACAATATATTTGATATATGGTATCATAATTTGGTGAAAATATATTAAATAAATGTTATTATTGAACTGAATGAAAATATTTATTTTTTATTTTTTCATTAAATAAAATAATTCCCATATAATCAATGTAAATTATAATCAATTTAAACAAAATAAAAATATAAAATTAAATTTCAATTTCACCATTTCTACTAAAAAATGCACATTATTTTTATCTATAAAAATAATCAAAATTTCCTCTTATTTAATATCATTTATTTCCTAAATTAGTAAACATTATTTTATTTAATTTTCTCTTTTTTATAATGAATTTAATTTCAATCAAAATTTTCACTAAAAATTATAATATCACATATAGAAATTTTACAAATCACATAAAACATTCAATAAAATTTAAATTATATATGGTAGATCACATAGCTATCATTTAATTATCAATTACTACTAAGAATAGATTTCCAAATCCTACTCAATCACTAGAAATAAAAAAAAATATCAAACTAAAAGAAAGTGGATGGGTTAAAATATATTAATAAGAAAACCTCATCACTTTTCCATAAACCTATAGAGAAAATAGAATTACCATCACATTCACAATGCCACCAACATAAAAAAATTATATTGTTAATTATAGGATATTTCACCAAATAAATATTATATGGAAGGGGGAGATTTGAAAGAGGGATTTCCAAAATACTATTCACATGGGAGTTAAAAATATGGATTTTAATCTAAATTTTTCTATAACATAATTATAGAAATGCATCTCATTAAAAAGTGGTTGGGAACATTACTGAGTACCTGATATATAACCACTAGCTATCCAATGGTCATCAGGCCACCTAGTGGTCAATCTAGTTCCACCCCCACCCTCTGCCTCAACAAATAGGTACCTACTGCATCTTATCGAGTACTTAGTGGTTCCATTTACTATATTCCATTAAATACCACCTATATCATCTCTCTCCTGTATTCCCTTTAAACAAAAACTTTAGAATATAGACCCAAAAAATTAATATATAAATAAATTTATCTTAAATTAAAAAAACAAATAAACACAAAAAAACCACTAAAGTTTCCAAAAACTATCCACCATAATAATTATCAACATTTTAAGCACTGCTAAGAATCTATAGAGAATAAATATAGCCACTGATAACTCATATCATCTTTTCATTCATAGGTCTCCTTCTTTATGTGATCATGTTTCCATAATACTTTCACAAGTGGTAGAAACATCCTCCAAAAAATATTCTCAATCTAGTAAATGGTATTCACTATATTTTAGATGAAGCATCTATCTAAAATTCCATATAATCGTAGTAGATTACATGGTATGGATCCGGTTTTTATTTCCTAAATTAATTCATATAAAACACATTATGTATTCCAAAAAATGTTGGAGGTAATCCCTACTATTAAGAAACTTCATTAATCTACTTAGGGATCTCAAATAGCTCTATAAAGTGAGGATAAAACTTCCCTTACCCAAATATTGATGTCATAACTGAGGTGAGATAAGAAGGAAAACATGATTCATAATAATAAACTCAAGTGGTCATTTTCTTCTAGAAGTGTATGATTTTTGTCTTCTCTAATCCATAAATAGCCTTTTTTTATCAACTATATTCCATTATAAGTCTTATGTTGCATATTAGTCCAAAACAAAGATGTCGTGTCATATTAAATATAGAATAAATGTGTTTGGTGTATCCTCCCATATAATTCCTCAAACAAATCCATATGAATAAAATAATGGTAATAATTGTTATAAAATACAAGAGGTGCATGATCCTTCCACATAGCACTAAAATCAAGAATACAGAAATAGAGTATATCCTCAATGATTTGGTAGTTTTTTTTACTAATCAAAAATCTAAAAATAGTATGTCATACTCAACTTCACTTGACTACCTAAATACTTTTGTAATGCCTATAAAAAATGATATATGAATCTTGTGTCTTGATCAAATACAATAATTTTGGGTACCCCGAGTAGTCTGAAAATCCCCTAAAAATGAATCTTCCTCAACCCATCAACCATATAAATATCCTAGACTATAGGGAAAAGGGAATATTTAGTTAACCAAACAATAATTTTCCAGAGTGTATCACAGAATTATGATGGTCATAGAAAACAAAACATAAAAAACCTTATTAAAAAAATTATATTTTCATTCTATAATAGGTCATGATTAAAGAATACTCTCTGTAATTTTAGTTTTTAAATTTATTTTTTGGTAGGTAAGGTTCCATGAAAAAAAATCCAATCATGTCTCTTTTCATTCCTAACCACTAAAAGTGTCAGGTAACAATATAGTGTATCTTGGTTATGCTAGGATGAACAACTCATTAAGAAATGTAAAAATATATCATCACCTCTTCCCATAAACCCAACAGAACCAAAAATCATTCATGCACATATAGTATTGAATCAACATTCATAGTCTACTCTCGTATTTTCTTCCCAAAATAAATTCTTTAACAAAAAAACCCAACACTCAAAATTTCAACCATTTCTTTTATTTACTCACTCTATTGAGGACAATGTGATAGTAAATGGTTTTAAAACCATGTAAACCTACTTCTCATATACATATAAATATAACTCTAAGAAAAGACACATGATCTTCCACTCATCCTTTAACTCCTGAACCATATCAATCTAAGATTTATTACACAATGCATCAGT
This sequence comes from Viscum album, assembly GCA_963277665.1. Classification (NCBI taxonomy): domain Eukaryota; kingdom Viridiplantae; phylum Streptophyta; class Magnoliopsida; order Santalales; family Viscaceae; genus Viscum; species Viscum album. Next base: position 1,069,416,739 of record OY728127.1, on the reverse strand, counting down.
AACAACATTCACATTCCTAGAATTATATATCATCTCAAAGTTAAATGAATAGATATATTAAATTTATATCCTCTATTAAAGATTCAAATCACACTATTAGAAAATATAATTTAATATTTTATGATTGGAATGAAAAAACACTTCTCAATGAACAAATAACACCACTAACTCTTGAAAGAATACATGACATGACCCGACCTACCGAGGCCTCACCCTGACCAGTAGTAACCTGAGTGTTCCACCCTAAGATTTCATCTACTAGGACAGAGGTTGGTGACTTTCACCAATTAATCATATCACATAGTATGGGAGGCCTTAACCTATATCAACCTGTAATAATACATATCTCAAATATAATAAATAACTAGTAATACCAGTAATATATATATATATATATATAATTGAAATGTATACAACACATGAATGAGACATAATTTATATATACAATTCCACATAAGAAAAAATAATAATTGTACATCCAAAAATCCTTTAGATATGATTATAATATGACTCTGGGAGGATCCTCCTCAGTTCATACACTCCACAATTGATCTCCATTCACAATAATCACTAACACTATCACAAAAAACCATGATAAATTATGTGTCACCAATCATAAATAGATGTTATCTTCAAAAAAATCCACACCATCTCCACATCAACCAATACCATATATGAACTTTTTATTGAATTTATATACAAAGAACGTGTGGACAAAAATCCCATGTAAGGTTGAGTATAAAAATACTCAGTAGGACACCCTAAAACCATAAAAGGAAGAAAAATAAATAATTCATCTCAAACCCCTAGTATGAGAGGGTAACCAAGGGGAATATAAGAAAAGTTCTAGATATTATCAACCACTAAAAGTCTCATGGACTAAGGGAAATCATGTCCATCTTAATACTAATACATGAAGGTAGTATCTAATGAGAAACTAGGGATTCTCATAGAGCCCAAACACCCAAAAAGTCTAAAGTTTATAAAATAATCGTATATTAGATATCAAAGTAAACCCAATGGTAACTGAGGATCCACATTTCTCAAAGAATCTAATCTTATCAGCCACTTTCACTTCTACATCACTAATGGAAACCATAAAAGAGTAACTCACTCCTCACTGAAGTATGTGCATTAGTTAAGGGGGTAGCATACCTCTCATCTAAACCTACAGATACTATGTCACCTTTATAGAAATACACAAGGAAACCCACACCTTTAACAGGGATAGATATCGGACAAGGGAGTACTGACCCCTACTAAATAACCACACAGGATATGAGTAAACCAATGTCACCTAATAGAAATTGTAGTAGGGGAACCTCACCTCACCGAGGGAATGGTACTGGTTAGGGTGGTAACCAACCCCAATGAAATAGTTGTGCCCAGAGTAGCACATGGAATATGGGGTAAAGGACCTAAATTCATAGATAAATAACTCATGTCTTAGAATGTAGAAAAAAATAGAGAAGAGTATCACACAATAGGATTAAGTAGCACGTAGTATAAGAGAGTAGCACACAACATATGAAAGTAACACACAATATATGAGAGTAGCCCACAACATATTATCATAGTGTGGCACAAAAAAGATGATAATATCACACAAAAATGGTAAATAGAGTCACTTGACCCCTAAATTATCTAATCATTATTCTTAATCCCAATTGTCATCCCAATAGAGATAAATCTTAGAACTTCCCATATCCCCTTAAAAATAGTCTTAGATAAACAAACAAACTACTCTATTGTGATCTATGTAGAGAAAAACTCAGGATGGATATCTATAATTCCAAAAAAATCATGTCCCAATAAAGGATATGTGAAAATACACTAAGGATAGAAAAGTACATTTTATATACTTTAGGTTCATATAGTATGTGTTCCCTTAGAAGTCATCAGGTTACATGCTTCAATCTGTATAATGTGTAAAGAAAATCTACACATCATGTACACTAATGTATATAGTGTGTGGACCCAGTCAAACTTCCCAGCATCGAATTCTAGTTTTTTTAGTCATGTAGGTCTTGGCTACATGAAGTGCCTTCATGGGAACATTGCATGTGGTCCATAGGTGTCACTTCGGGCATGTACTGTTGATAAAGGCATGTCATGCAATCCACAATGGGTGAGTAACCAAACTACATGTAATATGGTTGGGTGTGTAATCAGCCCCTAAATGGTGAGTAAATTCATACTTCATTTCATATGATATTTATAATGCTCCAAAACCCTAGTGTTTCATCCAAGGAGGTACACGACATGTGTTCTTTGGAACTATATATTGTATAGTTGGGTTCTTTTCTAAACTCAAAAGGCTTCATGATTTTAATGTCATTACTACTTGAATTTTCATTTAATGACTCCTTCACACTATCTTACTACATAAAATACCACCAAGGGTCCCTCCTGACACTCAAACCATCACCATTCTTCAGCACTCGTGAATTTTTCTTAGTCCATATTACCTGAATCCACATCAGGCCATCAAAACTTATACAATAACTACTTCTAAGCCCAGAATAATCCCTTCACCAGTAGGAATTCACTGAGTATCCATATAATCATCCCAAAATTGAACTATCAGCTGATGAAAATCCCATTGTAATTTTTCTACCACATGAGGGGGAGGGGAAAACACAGAATAGTGGTTGGTGTGAATATTAACCACTAGATAATTCACCGAAAATCATACCATAGGATTCATGAAACAATGAGGAATAAAACAATGAGAATCAAGTATAAATTATATATAGAAATGTTTCATGAATAAATTATTAGTTTATGTGAAAATATCATAATAATAGTCACACCAAGAATAAAGTCATTATCTTATAAGGATTAAAATGATGATAGAAATTGATAATAGAGAGATTACATAAAATAATTTTTTGAATATTGGGGAATTAACTCAAATAATAATCCATACCTTGATGTTTAATATTTTCACTTCAATATAATGTCATATCTATGGTTTTTTCATCATTATTATGTAATTGGGTCATCGATGTCATCATGGATTTGATCCTGCTTCTCTGACTAAACATTATTTCCACCACAATATGGACTCTCCCCTCACTCTCACACTTTTAGGTTAATATTGTATATAAATTTTTCTCCCATAGAGTGGAATTATTACTGATATATTATAGGTTTCTTCTTGGGTTTCTCCATATTAAAACTAATTTAATTAATTTAATTAATTAATTTCCCCTCATGGTAGCCTGAACTCGGGAACCCTAATGTGAACTAAAATTACACCATACCTATGGTGAACCCCCAATTATGGACACAATAATGGAATCAGTTTTTATATACAATTATATTCTCAGTAGGAGAGAAATTCTTTACTTAAACAAATATGAGAACACTAAAATTAATATATTATTTTTAATTTATTGATATCAAGGCTCTTTAATGCCTGCATTACCGCACCAACTTAATTATCCATCCTAAAAATATTGTTTAAAATATTTTAGTGGTTTAAAAAGAAAAATATTAGTGTTACTATATCCTCCCCACATTTAACCCCTTTCATCCTTCAAAAGGAAACAATTGGGGCTCCCTAATAAGGAAACTCAAAAAACAAACTCGTGCAGAAAATGTCCCACCTTTACACGCACTTCCTTCATATTTTAGGGTCTAGAAATAAGAGTTATTGTTACACCACCAACCAAGAGGGTTACATAATTTTTCATCATCAATGTCATCATCTTTATCTCATATCAAAGTTATACCTTAATAGAAACACATATCTTCTCTACACAAGTCTTTCCAATCCTCTACACCCAAAACCCTTCTCATCTGAACTGTATCCCACCACATGGGGTGAATTGAATCTAAGAACCACCAATATATATATCAAAATTGTTTTTGATAATTTTATCATTGGGGGGTGAACTTTTCTACCCACCTTTAGAGATAATTATTGATTACTTTTATATAAAAATTCTAGTAAGGTATGGGAACCAATGTTGCAAGCTCATGGAACAAGAGTGACATGGGCCTTCTTTAACAACCTCAACATCCATGGGAATCCCCCATTCACATTCCAATATCTGAGGTTTTTATACACTATCGAAGAAATACTACATGTATTTTTGTTTCTCTTTTATAAAATTTATTGATTAATGCCTTAGGAACAACACCAGCCTCATTAAATTGCTTAGAATCACACCGCTAACCATCAGGTTTCCCAATCCACCAAGATCTAAATTGGATGGTCCTAACCATTAAAATTACGCTACTTTACTAGATGAAAAACCTGTGATAACACTCATAAAAACTAGAGTGTTGAAAATCCATATCCTACAATAAAACACCATCCTCCATCACATAGTAAGAGTTTCTATGTGTTGTGTACCTCTAAAAAATTTTCTAGACATACAGAATTGAGGGTCACACTCTAAAAGGTTGGTTTCCACTTAATATTTCTCTCATGATATTTAATATGATCATTATAGGAAAACCACTATACATTAAGGGGATTAGATTACATGTTACTCACATTCAAGAAAACTCTTCAGGTCTATCACTTGATAACATCTAGTCACACATGACCACTCAACTGACATCACAGCTATGGGACCCTCTATTATATAAGGGAAGGGTGTGGGTCCACCACCATCGATTGAAGGTGAGAAAAATATCCCTCTCCCACAAGAATCAACTACTCAGCAGCTAGATTCTCATCTACCTCATCTATTATCCAAACATGGAGTCCTCTGATAGAAGTTCCGAGCACCACATCATTGTAGCACCACTAAGATCTTTTCAACTTCCACAACATCATCCTCAAGAACACTAATAGCACTCCATGAACCCAGATATCACACTATGATATTTTACTGCACAATTGATACTCTCATGGTAAGTTTAGGTAAATTTCACAAATGCCTAATAGGCTCATCCTAGAACTGACACAATTAAGTATTCGGCCCATAAGGTCAATAAACACCACAAGTTCATTCATCAATCCTCCTAGAAACATATGAATGCTATCTCCTAAGTGACATTCAATTCATATATTGGTATACCATAGAGTGAAAACCATAGGTCATTATTTGGAATAATTTTTTCATTCCTCTATATACATAATAAGTTAATTCTAATTTGTGCACATAGAACATAAATTCATGTTTAACTTGTAATGGGTAGAAAACGTTAACTTCATAAGGGTGGAGTTCATATGTCACACTGAATGGGATCCCAATCACTACTAGGGTTGGTTCCCACCTCATTAAATCAATTTTACATCTCTACATCATACTATAATTTCTACCTAACCCAAAATGAGGTGGGTGTCCCTGCATCACTTCTCTTCTATGAAGGGATCTCCAAAATGACCTCTTTCATCATCATTGGAAACTCTATATGTAAAAAGGAAATGGATATGGATCTAACTAGAATCTCTATATCTCAAACATCTAATGCAGAAAGAATAACTCATGCATAATCTTTACAATATGAGAGTCCATGAAAATAGGACATGATTTATACTATGAACTATATATATTGATGTTATTCTATAGTCTTCCATCATTGCAGATTCCTATAAATCTAACAAATAGTAACTCATTCTTGATAGTAACTAAACAATGGAGGTGATTGTGCGAGTGGATCGATTCATCATCCATCTACATATACTCTTTCACCGCCCACTTTTCCACTAAACAACTTCTCAGTAGGAATTTGGGTCTACAATATGGAGGTATTTGATATCGATTATATCTTCAATATGGGGGTCCATCCATGGAACCACTATTTTCTTATTCAATTGAAGATCTAACTTACTCCTATATTCTTATTTAATCTCTACCATGTTTTCTTGGTCTTCTAATGCTTGTTAAGAGGCACTAAAAAAGGTTATATCGCATGAAAATAAAATCCAAGCACAAAACCACTTTCTTTGAAGTCTCTACCAAGACTACTAAGCTCAAACAATTCCTCTACAAAACATGTTGAGATAATGCCTCATGTGGTATGTGGGCCTTAAAGCGTACTCAAACATAATCATGCTTCCCTATAAATCATCCACCATACTTAGATAAAACTCTATAAATAATGGATCAAACTCTAATCATGGTAGAGGAGTCCCATCATGAGTTTGAGAAAAATATTATCAACTAACAGATCACTTTACCATATAGGGACCTCAATGTAAGAATTCTCATTTGTTCAGCAAGAGTTCAAACTAGATATAAATACAAGTCTCAGACTCCAACTAAACTTTTATTGCTCAAGGATCAGACTCTCCTCTGAAACCCATTATCCCTATTTCTTAAAACACATATAGAATACTTAGCCTACAGGTAGTCTTGTCTAACTAAATGATAACTACCATCCACCTTATAAGAAATATTTTTCAATTAGTTAAAAGGGGGGAGAAAATAACTCATATAATGGGGAATAATATCACTAAATTGAGTCTCTAAATCAACACTCCATCGCCTACTAACTAGTTATAAGAGGCCAATATACTGGAATGGGATTTTTCATTACCCGGCCTTCAAAAAAAATATGGCTATCAGTGGGTAACACCCTTAATTTGATAGGATAAACCCTATAGGATTAAAGTATATATGAATGAGATGGCATAGAAGGGGTGTGAAGGATCATAACTGACCTCAATATAGTGTATTTACTAAATTTCATATATATTTCAATGATTTTTTAGAGCTATTAGTTGACTAATAGGTTATTAGAGTCCTAGTGAAAGGATATATTGGCAACTGCACCTACACTAGTCTCTCTGGTCAAATAACCAAACTCACGAACCTCATAACATTGCTACCCTAAATTCCCAAATTGGTCCTCATGTGACTACTAACTACAAAGTCTATCCTTAGGACTCAACCACTTTGATACCATTATTATTTGACTAGGCCAACCGGGGTCCCTCTAGGGATGAAAGTAAGCTTAGTGGGTCACCATCACATCTTCAATAGCCAAGTGATGGTGACTAACACTATGTAGGAATATCACAAAATATGGGAGGGCTTATCCTATATCGACCTAAAATAGATACATATCTCTAGTACATGAAATAACCATCAACACCAATATAATATATATATATATATATATAACAAAACTATATAAAACCTATCAAATATAAGTATAATAACACATAGGAAAAAACCAATGTATTTGTACATCTGAAAAGCCTTCGAATCTGACAGGATAAATATAGTGACCTGGGATTTTCATACATAGATATTACATATTTTTAGATTAATATTAATTAAATTAGTATTTTACATATAGATATTACATCTTTTTAGATGAATATTCATTACATTATACAAACACATGCTGGAGGATCATAAAGGTATAGTCCCTAAGGAAACATGGACACATAAAAAATGGTCCAAAAGTGAGCTACGTCATCTCCCACTATTTTCTTCATAACTAGAACCCTTAATAGAAATATCATACATAATAAATTTCTTCATAACCTAGGGAGTGGAAATATAAGAAAGGATGAGCTCAAAGTATCAGTAAGGGTAATCAAGGGATATACGTAAGCATAACATGAAAATAAGCATATGAGAACATGAGTACAACATCTAAAAACCATACCCTGTATATCAAAGATCATAATCTTGAGTCATGGAATAAATATTGATAGTTCGTAAGAAATTAATCATAAGTAAATCAAAGAACATAATCCGTGAGAGCATAAAATTGGCATAAGATATGGAATTGTGGCATACACATAATCATAGAAAATCTTATATTAAGGATATCTTTCACTACATTTAAAACATGTTAGTCTTGGGATAATAACCCATGTACCTATATTAGCCAATTAATTTGAGGGAGATATAGGTCCCACACATCACATAATTAAAATCATATGTATTTGTTCCACACAAGTCATAAACATTAATCATAAAATAACCCATGAAATGAAATGGACTTCATAAAAATTTCATTATATCATAACCTATGGAAAATAGACCGTTTTTATAATCATTTAATTATTGCATCATAGTATAACCTATGAAAATAAGTTGGTTTTATAAGAATTTCCTCATAGTATAACACATGAAATAGAAAAAGGTTTCACAAACACCATTCTATCATAAACATAAACCATTCAGAGAAAGAATAATAATTTTATCCTCAGATTATATCCCCAGTAACACATAGGTAACATCAATGGATTTCATCTTAGATGGAAATTTATTTTGAAAAGATACTTGGAACATTTATTGAGGAAAATAAATTTTAATTGAAAATAAATTTTTAAAACAAAAGATTGATAAAATATTTTAGAAATCATTTTATTTTAAAATAACCATTAAAACTTATAATTTAATATTTAAATATCATTTAAAACATTTCTTGAGGAAGATATCAATTTATCTTTGAAAAAAAATTTAAAAAATAAAAAAAATCAAAATACTTTTCTTTAAAAAGAATATTTAAATATAATTTAAAACAATTCTTGAGTAAAATATCCCTTCCACTTGAAAAACACTTCTTAAATCATAAAACATTCTCAAAATACTTTTCTTTAAAAATAATATTTAAATATCATTTAAAAAAATCCTTATGAAAATATCCATTCCAACTAAAAAAAATAAAACATAAAACATTTTAAAAACCATTTTCTTTGAAAATAACCTAGGAATATTGTAAAGTAAGATTCAAAAAATGACTGGTCATGATGTTGTAGAATTTTTTTCATGTAGTATATGTTAAAACAAATATTCCTTTCAAATTATCAGTAAAATCCAAATGGTCCTTATTTGGAAAAAAATAAGAAGATTCATTTCAAAAAAATTGTAAAAAGAAAAACACATGTAAAAATGTCTTTAATAATTGAATTTTATAATGTTAAAAAAAAATTTTTATAAAACATTTTTTTGGAAGAAAATGGTTTTTTTCTAAAGAGATAAATAAAGATGATTTTTCTTAAAAAACATTATTTTGAACTCTTGAGTACATAAAGAGAGTAAATTGAGATAAAATATGTATTATCCATAAATAACCATAGTAAAAGAAAATAAATTAGTTTTTTTGAGAGATAGATTATAATATTTCATCATTTGAAGAATAATCATGAGCAATCTTGATAAACTATGAGATTGTAACATAAAACCCTTACCACTTTGGTAACTTTGAATCGTAAGATCCATGAATGAATAATATTAAATGAAACCTAGAATATCATGAGAAAAAATAAATTCATCATATTACATTTAAAAGGGGTTGTATATACTCCTCGTAAAAGAATATAGGTGCATAACATAACATATGTCTCAAAAAAGGAAAATTGAGACAAAAGTCCCTTATCCCATTGGTTTTAAAGAGAAATAATAAAATGGATATGTAAATCATAATAATTTTCAAGATAATAATAATAAAATACATTCATTTTCAGTACATACACCACATAAAATAAACATGTGGTGAATATGACATGTGTCTCATTGAAAATAAAAGTGAGATAGAAATCCCTTACTACTTTAGTAATATTTTGAATCATAAACCCAAATAAATAATAACATAAAATTAAACATTAAATGTAATTTAAATAATGATATTGATGATATAACATGTTATAGGGTTAGTATATACACCACATAAAAGAAACATGTGGTGAATTTTCATTTGTCTCCCAGAAATAAAAGAGAGACTTGAAATCCCTTACATTAAGTCTCGACTTCCATAGTACATGTTAAAACATATTTTATAATAAATATAATTTTATTATACATATATTAAAGAACCATACATATATATACCATACCATATATGATTTTATTATGACCTTTTATTACCCATTTATTAACAATTCCATGTTAAAATCACATTTTGGGCAATAACTGCTTTTTTGTGTATATTTTTCATTGTTATTTTTGTTACTATTAATTTAATCATGGTTCCATAGTATCCATAATTTTAACCATGATATTAATATCACATATATTCATTATACATTTATTTTATTGATCCATAAAATTTAGAGATATAAAATGAAATACACCATTCATAGAGACAGTAGGACGTATGTACACATTGATGTTGTTTCCATTTTCTAGAAAGAAATAATGAATTAAAGGTAAATAATATATTACCATTAAATAATAATTTTCATTTCATATATATCACATATTTATATTAAACCCATCTTTATTACCTTCCATGTAAATCATGGATGAATAACATCACTTCGTGAGGCGGTAGTTCACCAGACACATGAGCGACGTTATTGTATTCCCATAGAATGGAAATTTTGATGTCACATGTAATATGATGATTATATGATAATAATAATATAAAAATTATCATATATAAATAATAAATTTATCATTATATCCATCTTTTATATGTGGTGAAGTAAAATGATTAATATCGGTTCATGAGGCGGTAGTCCACCATACACATGAATGATGATTTCGTAACCCATTTGATAGAAAGGATATGTTTTTAGGTTAAAAACATAACATAAAAACATATAATTATATGTAATATACTAAGTTTATTATATAATCATGTTTTAATAATAATTTAAGTTGGTGTAGGAAAAAATAAAATAAAACGATCGGTTAGGGATGTTACCTCTTCTTCGGGCAACTTCTTTTGGTTTGAACCAAAAGGATTATTAGGTTGTATTTCTAGCCAAACTAAGGATTATAAGATGGGATGAGAGAATTAATAATGTTATTTTTTTAGGTATTTTATGATCCAAATTTTTTTTTAATTATGAATAGTATATGAGAATTTGTGTCCCTTTATAAGTGAGAGGAGTGGCACACTTGTAAGTTTTTGAAAAAAAAATGTGGACCCAAGTTTTTTACATAACACAGGGATCCAAGATGAAAGATTATAAAGAATAGAAGATATAAGGTCTAAATATTTCCATAAAATGGGTGTTGAAAAAAAAATCTATTTTTAACCATTATATTTTTAGTTTAACCCCCCCCCCAGTAAACCCATTTTTACCTTAACCAGAGTAAATAATTTTTACTTATTTTACAATTAATTTTGGTAAAAATTAAGTTGAAATTATCAGATAATATAAATTATTCTGATTCAAAATATGGAATCAATTTATTCAAATTCCATTTATATAAGTGGAAATTTTTAATTTAAAATAAACCCCGAAGATACGACAAGAAAATGGTTTTCAAAGAGAAAATGTCCAAAAGTTTTAAAAAATTATATCAAAATTCAATATTAAAATGATTAAAATGACCTAAATTAGAATAATATATATATAATTGAACTAATTTTTATTTTAAAATCATATAAAAAATTCAAGTTTATAAAATCCTTAAAAGAAATGGCAATTATTAATAAAAACCAGCATTTTTCACTATTCATTGAAAAATTTATCTACTCAAAAAATTATAAAAAAATAACCCTAAGATATTTTTTACATGATTATTTTAAAAAAATAACTTTATTTTTTCAAAAAAATTTAAAAGTTTCAAAAATTATTTTTAAAATAATTTTGCAAAGGGTGAAAAAACTGCTTTTTAGAAAAATATAGTTTTTAAGCATAAAATTAGATTTATTCTTATCTCTTGTATAGAAAAAAAAATATGAATCTTAAAAATTTTATTGAATATATAATATATAAATATTATTAAAACCATTCACCCAAAGCTATTTTTCTTAATTTATTTATGTAACACAAATTTGTGTGCATAAAAATAGTTTTTTAGAAAATGTTTTCTATTATTTTCAAATATTTTTTATTTTCATTTATAATTAATTGGTCAAAAAAATATCATTATATATACATTTTTAAACCATATATTTTCATAATTTATTTAATCTTATTCATACCCTCCATTCTAATATCTAGTTGGTAATTATCATGTTAAATAATAATATTTTCAATAGTATGTCACATTTTTTTAAACTCACTATTGCATATAACGCAAGCTAAACCCAGTGTTGTGTGTAATAAAAGTTAAACTTAGTATTGCATTTAATTAAAATATCAAAAAGTATAAATTTATTTTAAAAAATATATTTCATAAAATCTCGAGGTGTTATATTATACCCCCCCTAAATAAATTGTGTCATCGCAAATTAAAATTGTGCTCATTAAATAAGGGTTTAACATTTGAAAATCACATTGTGGGAGACCCACATTGTAAAATGGATTAAACAAACATACCCTTTAAAAGAGAGAAATGGATGTGCTAAGTCCATATGTGAAAACAAATACTAGGTTTCCAAATAGGATAACATAGGTGGGAAGTGAAAACATGTACATAGAGAAGATAAAACTAACACCCAAATATTGATGGAGATTATTAAAGATCATGGTCAGGAGAATGTTAACTTCCATAAATCCGTAAACCAAAAGGTGTGAAAATTTTACTTGATATCATAAAAATTTATGATAATATGACAACATTTTATTTCAATATCATTTTCCTAATATTGGGTAATTTTCATGAGAATATTTACTTAATTGATTTTATTCCATTTCATAAGCACAGTTTCATACTTTGGTTATACCTTGATCAATTTCCACTTTATATATTACTATGAGAGATTAATTTTTCATGTCTGAAACATTAAATAAGATCCATAAAATAATGATAATCCATTCCTTCTATCTCTGGTTATTATAAAAAATTGTTATCACGGGTTATGTATAAATCTTCATATGGTGAAATAATACATTAATCTATAAAACATCATCTAAAATTCAACATAAACCATTCCATAAATAGTTAACCTTATAACCCTGCCAAAATATAAAATTTATAATAAATTTCACTAAATTTCATAAAAAACTTAAAATTATTCCCCAAACAATATTTAAGTATATCTTTATTGTCACATGCTAAATATGTGAATACCATAGTCATATATTTTATTGACTCATGGTAATAAAGAAAATTAAAATAAAACCTTAATAAAAACATATGTACTTCCTCATTCCTTGAATAAAACTACAGATTATTGAATATATTTTATAGTCCCAATAATGTTGTAAACTCCATCAATGATAACATAAACCACTTTATCTATAAATCATTAATTAGATCCAAGGTCATCAATACTATCCAATTCACTTTATTCATATCAATTGTCTCTTTAACAAAACTAAACACTATTTTCTCAACATTGGGAATATATTAAGGATTATATTCCCTTAATCAAAATATTACCTTTCCATTAAATAAATTTTCTAGGTCATCAGTACCATTAAACATATTTTTGAAAATTCTTAATGGAAAAATTATACTGAACAATCCTTATATATTTCATTATTTATATTACATAATTCTTGATTTTCAATAAATAAACACTTTAATCATACAACTTCCTTCTCAAACCATTAATTAGGCTTCATCATCTTATTTCTTAATACATATTTCATAAAATATGAAATATGTATCATGTATTGACATTTAAATGCCTCAATTTAATCATACCTCTCATGTTTAACATAAGTAACACTATTAGAACAGCCCATACCTTTCATATGTACTTTTTAGTCTCCTCGTCATCATTAGTATAAACATTACTGGTACCACCTTGATGATTCTCTTCATGATATTTACCCTTAGGAAATTTATTTTCATAATACCCATACTTTCTATATTTGAAACATTCAACCATAGATGATATATTAGGGAGACCATTATTCTCATTTATTGTGTTAAATGAACTTTTCATCTTTCCCCTCTATAATTACTTCATTTTGGTCCTTTTCCACACTCAAAACATCTTATTGTTCCTCTAATACATCTACTTGGGTTATTCTTCCCACATTATTGATATATAGGAAACTAAATCTTCTCTGCTCTATGGTTTCCATAATCTGAACTCTTAATGAACTATGTCCTTCGATTCTTTGGTGAGTCCAAGAGTTAGTTAAGGTGAGATTTTTTAATCATATATCATGATAACTTATTAGGCATAATCACAATATCCTTTACTCTATTTCTCATCCAATTTGGTTTCTCATTCATAAATTTTCTTCCACATTCAGTATTTATCTAGTTACTTCTGGTTCCCTCCATTGACTAAAACCAAAAATCATAGTGTGAGTAATAATAATCATAGAGGGGAACCACATAAATAATAAAAATAACTTATAGTTTTTCAAAATAATGACAACTTATTTTTAATTTATAACGCATTAGGATTATACTAGTTCATTCATAGGCATAATCTATTTAAACCCTTCATGATGGTTTGTAAACAGATTGTGAATTTCTAAATCATATCCCCTGGGAGTGTCAATCCAAGTCTACAGCAAGTCCCATTATTGTTCACTAGGTGACAATCGAGTCCATCTCAATTCCACCTTTTGGAGTTATTACCCCTAGGTATCTACGAGCTATATCCACATCCATTTGTAGTATCTATACAAAGATTAAATTGTTTAGAAACCAATTTGTCTGTCCTTTACCAAAATTATAAGATATTTCCCTACACTTTGACTCATCCTTAGACTTATCCTTAGATACATCCAAATACATATCCTTAGAAATATACCCTAAGGATCTCACTAAATTTTTCTCATCCTAATTTCCAAATGATAACTAATACTTTATTTTGATAAAAATTATAGTGAACTAGGATTTTCATAGATATATATTACATCTTTTTATATGAATATTCATTATATTACATAAACACGTGATTGAGGATTGTAAAGGTATAATTCCTTTATAAACTTGGAAACTTAAACAACTGTTCATAAGTGAGCTACGTCATCTCCCACTATATTCTTTATAACTATTATCCTTATTATACATATCATACATAATACATTTCTTCATAACTTTGGGAAAGGAAAAAAAAGAAAGGGTAAGCTCAAATTCTCATTAAGGGTAAACAAGAGAGATACATAAGCATAACATGAACATAAGGGTATGAGAATATGATAATAACATGTGAAAACCATACCCGTCATATCAAATATCATAATATTTAGTCATGAAATAAATATTGGCATTTCATAAGACATTAATCATAAGGAAATCAAAGAACATGATACATGAGAGCATAACATTGACATAAGATGTGGAATTGTGGCATACACATAAACATAGAAAATCTTATGTTAAGGATACATACTAAGACATTAATAACATGATAGGCTTGGGATAAACACTTGTGTACCTGTTTTGGGCGTGGGATTATCTCTAATGTACTCTCTTTTGACCTTAGAATAACCTCTTATATACCCTCTTTTAGGCTTAGGAAAACCTCATGCATACCCTTTAATCTCATGTAACATTAATCATTACAAAATGCATTTGAGGGAGATATAGGTCCCACCTTCCACATAATTAAAATCATATGTATGTGTTCCAGAAGATCATAAAACCTTCATTATAAAATAACCCATGAACTAAAATGGGTTTCATATGCATTTCATCATATCATAACATGTAGAAAAGAGATAGGTTTCATAATAACTTCATCATTTCATCATAGAAAAAACATGAAAAGAAGAAGGTTTCATAAAAATTTCCTCATGGTATAACCCATGGAAGAGAAATAAGTTTTATAAAAATCATTCCATCATAAATATAAACTATTCAGAGAAATAATAAGAATAGTACCCTTGTATGATATCCCCGGTAAGTCATAGGTAACATCAATGGATGTCATATTAGATGAAAAATGATTTTGAAAAGGCACTTGGAAAATTTCTTGAGGAAAATAAATTTTCATTGAAAATCACTTTTTAAAACTAAAAAATCATAATGTATTTTGGAAATAATTTTATTTGAAAATAACCTTCAAAAATTATAATGGTATCTCTAAAATTCATTTAAAACATTTCTTGAGGAAAATATTCATTACGGTTTAAAAAACCTTTTTAAAACATAAAAAAATTTAAAAATACTTTTCTTTAAAAATAATATTTAAAGATAATTTAAAAATAATTAATGATTAAAATATATTTTCCACATCAAAAATACTTTTTAAAACATAAAAAAAAGTTCAAAACCATTTTCTATTAAAATAAGCTTTATATATCATTTAAAAACAATTCTTGAGGAAAATATCCTTTCCACTTGAAAAAAAAATTAAAAAATAAAACATTATCAAAATAATTTTATTTGAAAATAACCATTTAATATTATAAATAAAGATTAGAATAAATTATTGGTCATGATTGAAGATAATTTTGTTTGTGTCGTACATGTTAGAATGAATATTTTCATTTTCAGTAAAATCCAAACAGACCTTGTTTAGAAAATGATAAAAATATTCCTTTCAAAAAAATTTGTAAAAAATAAAAAAATGGTAAAAATGTCTTCATTAAATAATTTATATAATTTTATAAATATTTTTTGAACACATTTTTATAAAACATGGTTTTGGAAGAAAAATTTTTTTCGACCAAAGAGAGAAATGAAGACAATTTTTCTTAAAAAAATATTTTGAACTATTGAGTACATAAAGAGAGGAAAATGAAGTAAAAACATGTATTCTCGAGAAATTACTATATAAAAATAAAATACATGATTTTATTGAGAAATATATTATAATATTTCATCATTAGAAACATAATTGTGAGTAATCATGATAAATTATGAGATTGTAACATAAAACTATTACCACTTTAGAAACTTTGAATCATAAGACCCATTAAAGAATGATGTTAAATGGAAATTATAATATCTATATAATAAATAAATTCATGATATTACATTTAAAAGGGGATATATATACCCCTCATAAAAGAAGATAGGTGAATAACATAACATATGTATCAACGAAGGAAAATTGAGACAAATTCCCTTTACTGCTTCAGTAAATTTTGAACTGTAAACCCCATGAAAGAGAAGTACTCAAACGTATAGGTAAATCCCCATAAATTTTAGGAGAATAATCATAAAAAATATTCATGGGTAGTATATAAACTACATAAAAGAATCATCGTTCATGGTTGAATCAACTCCATAATTTTAAACATGATATAAATATAATATATTTTCATTCTATATATATTTATAGTTATTCATAAAATTTAATGATAGAAAATGAAATACACCGTTCATGGAGATGGTAGGTTATACGTACGCATAAACGTTGTTTCCATTTTCCCTATAGAAAGAAAGAAATAAAGTTAAATAATATATTACCATTAAATAATGATTTTTATGTCATATATATCACATATTTTCATTAAACCTATCCTTATTAACTTCCATGTAAAGCGTGATCGAAACACATTGCTTCATAAGGCAGTAGTCCGTTGTACACATAAGTGATGTTATCGTATTCCCCAGAATGTAAATTACAAATTAAAATGTGGTATAATGATTATATAAGAATAATAATATCATAAATATCATATATAAACAATAAATATATCATTATATCCAATTTTGAGATGTGGTGATGGAAAAAATAACATCAGTTCACAAGGTGGCAGTCTTCCATGCACACGAATGATGATTTCATAACCCATTTGGTGAAAGAGGATATGGTTTTAAGTAATAACCATAACTTAAAAACATATAATTATATTTAAGATACTGAGTTTATTATATCATCATGTTTTAATAATAATTTAAGGAGGTGGATGAAGAAATTAAATAAAATGCTCGGTTAAGGATGTTACCTCTTCTTTGGACAACTTCTTTTGTTTTTCACCAAAAGGGTTATTAGGATTTCTTCCTAAAAAAATAAGTCATCTAGAATGGTATGAGGGAAGTAAGGAGGTTATTTATTTATTTATTGGATAAACCAAATCTTTTAGGAAGTGTGAATAGGAGAGGATAAGGGGGGCCTTTTATAAGTGAGTTGAGTGGCACACTTGTAATATTTTAAAAAGAAAAAGGTGTGGCCATGTTTTTCACATGAAATAAGGATCCAAAATAGACCATTCTAGATCATAGAAGATATAATTTATAAATATGGAAATAAAATGGGTGGTTTACAATTTTTGGATCATTTTTAACCATTATGTTTTTAGTTTAACCCCTGGTAAACCTATTTTTAACTTAATCATGGTAAATATTTTTAAATGTTTTTACTGTTCATTTTGGTCACAAATTAAATTGAAATTATTAAATATTATAAATTATTATGATTAATAATATGGAATCCATTTTTCTAAATTCTATTAATATAATTGGAAAATTATAATTTAAAATAAATCTTACGGACATGATGAGAAAGCGGGTTTTCAAAGAGAAAATGTTCCAAAGTTTGAAAACAATTATATAAAAATCCAATATGAAAATTATTACAATGAAATAAATTGGATTAATATATATATATATAATAATTTAAAAAAGATATTAAAAAATCTAACAGTTTTTAAAACCTTTAAAATAAATGACAATTCTTTGCAAAAAACCAGTATTTTTCACTATTCATCAAAAATTTTGTTTTCTCATAAAATTATCAAAAATTTACCCTCAGATTATGAAATTATGATTTTAAAAATGAACTTAATTTTATAAAAAAATCTAAAAGTGTGAAATTTTATTTTTAAAAGAAGTGCGTAAAAGGTGACAAAACTTCTCTTTAGAAGAATACAGTTTTTAAGTGTAAATTTAGATTTACTCTTATCTATTTTATAGATAAAAAAGAAGATGATTGTTAAAAAAATTATTGAATATATAATATAAAAAAATTGTTAAAATAATCCACCCAAAGTTATTGGTTTAATTTATTTATGTAAAATAAACCTTTTCACGTAAAAAATGGTTTTTAGGAAAAAATTATTTATTTTAAAATATTATTTATTTTCATTTCTAATAATTGGTGGCCAATGAATTAATTATATATACATTTTTAAACAATATATTTTCATAATTTAGTAAATCCCATTAATACCCTCCATTCTAATGGCTAGATGATTACTATTATACTAAATAATAATATTTTAATAGTATGTCATGTTTCATTTAAATTCAATGTCATGTGTAATGCAAGAGACAACCAGTGTTTCATGTAATGAAAAATATCAAAAATATTAAATTTATTTGAAAAATATATTTCACAAAATATCAGGATGTTATACCAAGACTCTGGGAATCTATTCCTCACAAAATTCACTCCTAAATCGATCTCTAGCTATAACAGTTACTATCATCATCACAAACAAACATACTCCTTCCTATGTCACCAAGCATCACTTGGAATCAACTTTAAATAATACACACTAGCTCCACTTACACTAAGAATAAATTTGAATATTTCACCACCTTTACAAACATAACATATGTGGGAAAATTCCCTTATGGGGTGTATATAAACGTACTCGGTAGGATGCCTCAAAACCATAAAGGAAAGACAAAGAAATAGGTTGGTAACTCAAACCCCTCATATGAGAGAGTAACTAGGATGAATAAAAGAGAAGATTTATATATGATCAACCACTATAAGTCTCAAGGGAAAAGATAATTTATATTCATCTCAACTCTAATATATGAAGGTTTTATCTCACAAGCAATTAGGGATCCTCAGAGTTCTGAAACTCCCACAAAGTATGAAGTCTAAAGGCTATCCATATGTCACATCTCAAATGAAACCCAAGGATGTCTAAGGAGTCACATGTTAGGTAATATCTAATCTAATCAACCATTCTCACTTACACATAATCATTGTAAACTATAAAGTAGGACCCACTCTTCACTGTGGTATATAGGTTAGTCGAGGGGGTACTACACCCTATCATCTGCAACTATAGATATTATGCCATAATTATAAAAACTCATAGGGGAACCCACACCTTTACCAAGGGTATATATGGGTTTGGGGAGTAATAACCACTACTATATAACCACCCATTCTATGACAAAACCCACATAACCTCATAGAAACTATATTTTGGGAATCACACCTCACTAAGTGAAAGGTATCGATCAAGATGGTAACCAACCCTAGTGGAAGACTCATGCCTCGATTAGAATAAGGACGGTGGGGGAAGGGCTTGAATTTATAGATAGAGGACCCATTTATCTTCATGTAACACATAGTATATGAGAGTAGCACAAATCATTCAAAGTTATTAAATAGTAGATGAGAGTAGAACACAACATAAGAGAGTAGTGCACAGTAGATGAAAGTATATGAAATTAAAACTTGGTATATATCTCATTGAATATGATACAATAGATGAGAGTATAAAACATCATATGGGATGAAAAAATTACATGACCCCTGAATGCTCCAATTATCATGCTTGATCCCTATCAATGGCCCTATGGAGATAAAACCTATAACTTCCCATATCTCCTTACAAATAGTCTCAGATAAAAAAATAGATCATGCCATTGTAATCTGAATAGGGAAATACTCAATATGGACTACTCATGTTTCCAAATCTAAGTATCATACAAGGAGATAAAAAAATATACCAATAATGAAAAAGTACACGAAATATGCTTTGTGGGTATACAGTGTGTAACCCCTAAAAATTTGTACGGTCGTGTTCTTTCACCCCCATAGAATATGAAATTAAACTATATGGAATGTACATTAAGGTACATTGTGTGTGACCCATCTGGATCACTTAGGGTAAAATATCCGAAGAATAATCACACAAAGAACAAAGTTGTTATCTCATAATAATCAAAATGGAGATATAAATCAATAATAAGAAGATTCCAAAAACAATTTTCACAATGATTGAGGCATGAACTCAAAGAAGAATCTCACCCTCAATGGAAAATCATCATCGCTTCAATCTATTTTCACTTCCATGATTCCATTCATCATATCCATGCAATTTGATCATCGATGTCATTGTAAATCTGATCATGCTTCTTCAACCCAATGGAATTGCCACCATAATTCATATTCTCCCATATATCCCTCTCTCTAGGGTTCATGTTTTATACAAATTAGGATCATTGTATAGTAGAATTATAACCCAAATATTATAGTGATCTCCTAGGGTTTAACCATATTAAAACTAATTTAAATAATTCAGTTAATTAAATTGATTTAAAAAATCGATTTCCACCATCAAAGGCCCAAACCTGGGAACCCTAAAACAAACTAAAATCACATCATCCCTAGGGTAAACCCCCCATTATAAATGTAACTAAGGAATCAGTTTTTGAATCTATTACTCTGTTCAGAAGGATTTCTAGTATTCCTATGAATAGATGTTTGTAAACTAAAATTAATATATTATTTTTAATGAATTAATATGAAGGTTTAATAACACCCTCATATTTGAATCATCTAAATGATCCATACCAAAAAATATTATTTTAAATATTTTAAGGGTTAAAATAGAAAAAACTAGGGTTGATTCAATACATCACAAATTTCAACTCAAAATCGTGAGTAGGATAGTTCTTTCCATGTTTCTTAATCTTATAAGAACCATATGGAACCACTTGAACCTATTATGTAATCATGAAACCCAAACCCATTCCATATAAATCATAATAAACCTCATAGTTATTTTTGAGCTGATGTAATATGATAATGAGATTAGAGGTCAATCTCCTCTTCAAATATTAAAATATATCCTCGTATCTATAATCCCATAGAAACTTCACTACTTTTCTAGTAAACATAATCATTTCCATAGTTATACTAGATAATTATTAAATTAAATGATAGTAATACTTAGTAATCTCAAATAAATTTTTATTTTAAAAAACATTCTTGGGTATTTCCCATTATATCATTGCTTCCACCTTTTCCAGATCTACCAATATTCCAAACTCAAAATTTAAATTCCCAAGAAACTTTACATCTCAAATCAAAAATTGGTAATTTATCATTATAGAACAAGGTTTTTGATTCCTAAAATTATCCAATATAATAGATAAATACTCCCCTTGTTCCTCATAATATTGTGAATAAATTAATATTCATTCAATAAATATGATCATAATTGAGTCCAGATAAGAATATATGACCTCATTCATCAAATCCATGAAAATGGATGGAGAATTTTTTACCCCAAATGGAATTAAAAAAATAAAAATTACCATATAAGGTATTAAATGTTTTTCATTGGTACATCCTCAACTCGTACCTTTAACTAATGATATCCTGGCCAAATATCAATTTTATAAAACCATTAAGGCCCCCTCAGCTGGTCAAAAAAAGTTATAAATCCTTGATAATGGATATTGATTCTTTATAGTTACTTTATTTAAACTTTTATATTCAATACATAATCTCAATAACCCCTATTCCTTTATATAAAAACTCACAAGATCCCCCCAAGGTGATACACTCTACCTAATGAATTCCACAGATTTGAGAACTTTTAGTTGGATCATTAATTCTCTAATATCGACAAGATCAGTAGAATAAATAGGAATAGATATAGTCTTAATACCTAAAACCAATTCTATTAAGAACCCCACCTCCCTTTTTGGAGTAAATATTGAAAAATGATTAGGAAAAAAATCAAGAAATCTATCCACCATAAGAGGAAAAATTGCATCATAACTACCCTCAATTGAACTAAGAACCTTCATGACAATATGAGATATAACCATAATAATCTAAATCAAATAAAAGTAAACTACAATATCATGATAATATCACTCTATCAAGAAAATATGACTCATCAATATAATAGAATATTTTCACTCTTCACCTAAAGTAATCAATGAAATCCATAAATTTTTTAACCAATCCATGCATATAATCACGACAGAACCCTTCATATCTAAAATAAAGAAGTCCCAAAAATTAAAATAACTTTTTATGAAAATGAAAAAAGATATAAATCACTTGGTAGGATCCTATCTCTTCCTCAATAGAGTATCCACATTCAATATTCTTGGAAACAAGTAAATATCAAAGCCTAAATTAGACACAAAGAGAGTATAGATAAATGAATGGGATGTTCTGGTATCTACCAGTATACTATATGAGGTTGAATTTATGAGTATCACACCTCCGATAGTCAAATATGTCTCACCAATATTAGTTGGTTCCCACTCCATGGGAAATAACAGCCTTGTACCTGACCCATGACAAGTCTCCTGACTCCCCTAGGCTGCATCTCCTCACTGAATAATACCCTGAGAATAGCTGCTACCTCTATGACCATATCTCTTAGATGAAGTATAACTAGCACATAGATGCACCTCTATAACCTGGGAATGATATGCCTTAGTGGAATTAGAATCCTAGCCCCCACTTTTTTGGGTCCCCTTTCAACAAAACCTCTGAATATATCCCATGTTTCTATAAGAATTAAATATATTTGGATCAATGGTATATACATATCAAGTATGGAGTATCCAAACAAACTAATAACACGCCAATGACACATTTCTTTAATAAAAGTTAGATGATAGAGTCTTACCTTGACCTCATGATTACTCACTGCATCGATGAAAACCATTGATCCTCCTACCTTCCAATCCACTATCTCACATATCTACCTTTATTTACTCTACCAAATATTTCTCGGTTATAATGGATTTTTTTACTAGTTACATAAAAAATTTCTAAAAAACATAATCATACCTAGGAATTAATATTTGGTATTAATTAACACTCAAAATGGAACACTTTAGTAGTATCATCATCACCCATAGTCATAGTAAAATGAAACAAATCCATGAATCTAGATATAGAATCAATAAAAAATATAGGACCCTATTTTATCTCTATAAATTAATAGACCTTATTTATCATAAATGTCTATGGATAATAATTATTAAATAAAATATCATAAAATTAATCATAATTCATCCCCTTTATCTTATATACTTATAAAATAATATCACACTATCATCATGTAAACCCCTTGAGTATGAAAATGGAAATATTTTCCTTCTTTCATTCAGGTGCATCAATGAATTTGAAAATTTTATCAACGCCCTCTATACACCCTCCCCCCCAATCCCATGTGGTCTAAAATACACTTTTAATATATGAGGATGTTGTTCCCAAAAATCCTAAACAACATCAACCTTCACAACTCCCCCTTTAGGAGGCCTCTCTTACATAGTCTTAATCACTTTAAGTAAACTCTTTATAATATTCACCTTAACAAGGGTATTAAGTAATCCTAATTAAGTATTTTTCTCAGCCTCTACTTTTATATTTTTCTTATGTAATTACCTCTTCTCCACCTCTTTCCCATAAATCTCCTCAATACAACTTCTAGTTTCCATGACAATACAAAATCAAAAAAATCATTTGGTCATCAAACATCATAATTTCACATCTATTAAATACGCAAGTAATCATTTACTAAAAATATAAAAAATATAATTAATAAAATAATATCCATAAAACCACATAATTAAATCAAACCCATTGATTTCAGTTAACTAATTCATTATTAATAACTTATTCTAAGAAAACTAATTAGTTTATCAATAATTAAATTTTTTAAGAAAAATTAATTTCTAAATCCCAATAAAAATCAAGTACAATCACATAAAATCACACATATTCTATATATAAATATGTTAAAATGATTCAAAATATACTATTATTCTTCAATATATTTGAATTTAATACCTTAATATTTCATTTAAAATCAATCAAACCAATTTTAGAATTCCTAGGTAACATATACTTCTACTATAGTTGTGTTGGCCAGGAATACACGCATGGTTTTAATTCCAAGTCTTGTAATATAGTATTATTTATAGAATCTTATCCAATTATATTAAATAATATAAAATAAAACTTCTTAGAAACCATTTTGTAACATCCCTCCATGGAATGACCTTGTTACTTAGGCAAAACACCAATGACCACAACTATGTTTTCCAATCACCAATGGTAAGTAACTAGCACCAAGGGTCTAAATATATATCTTAGGGAGTAATTTACCCTAAAATGTTCTATTAAATATTTAATAAAAATAAAATATTAAGTAAACATAGATTGTGTAATAACAGATCAACATCAAAAACAATCTGTAATATAGTCTTAATAATTCCCAATGAAAACATGCATCCAACCTAAATACATTTTCAACCCAATTATATGTATCATAAAATAATACAACTAAAATATATTAAAATTAAAATCAAATTAACTCATCTAAAAGACTCTAAAATCATAATTAAATCATTTTTATGATATCTCTAGGTATCAAATCCCAGATACAAAGGATCTTTTCCCTTTCCTACATCATCATGTATAAAATTTGTATATAAAAAATATGTATATATACAAGGTTTAAGGAAATATATTAGTATAATCCACCATGACCCCAAGTATCATAGTGTATGTTAACATGATTTTATGTGATTAGTGTAAAGATATATAATGATTTCAACTAGTCATAAATAACAGACATCACAATACATCAGGTGTTAACCAAGACAATTTGATACCATATATACCTTCTTTGGCCAATGATGATTGATAATAAGAATGTTGGTCAAGGTATGTCGCATCCAAAAATATATATTGAATAGTATCTCTTTCAAACATATGGATCATATTATATCCCTTCTAAATATATGCAAATTTACATTGTAGTATAATAAAATTATTTTCCAAACCTATGGTATGTTATATATATTATCCTTATACAAGGTATAGTCAAACCAATGACTCACATCATGTTATAGACTAACCCAGATATTTTTATTATTTTACCCAAGCCCTTTGACTTTTCGTAAAATAAACTTATATATCATGATATCATGAATCACATTAGTAAATTCAAAAAATAAACCAATGATAAATCAATCATCATATTGAACAATATCATCTAAGACACCATTATAAAAACAAACATATACCATTGTTAATCAACACATTCTTACCCATTATACATCATAAGTCATTTTTAACATATATTACTATGCTATATTATCATTTCAATTACTATATAATCATGTTAATTGTCTTGTAGTTTTATTTGAAATAAATCAGACTAAAACATTTATCTTGCATTCAATCATAAATTTTCAAAAACTATTTTCTCTTTTATAATCTAATTTAAATATATCAAACCACATTTACCTTTTAAATAAATAATATGTATCCATGAAATTTATTTTTCCCTTTTTATCTTCTAAGGAAATAATTTCTATCATTTTAACATCAATGATAAACATAAAATTTTCATTATATAATAACATAATTCAATATATTTCATAAAAAAATTGAATTAAAAATGGTTATTTATCCTATAAACTTATTATATCAAAATTAAGTCACTAATTCCAACACATCAAATAGTTTTTTTCAAGAAAACCTTTCCAAAAATCCCTTTAAAAATAAATATACCACTTTAAAAATCATTGTTTATTTTTTTATTACCCAATCACTAATTTATCTAACTCAAAACCATGAGTTTTTCATAAAATCATAAAATTAAAATATATATTTTCAAAAAAAATATTTTTCATCACATGTTAACAGGTCATAACATGTAAGTTTACTCTTTTGATTATTATATTAAATCAAATAATTCACATAATATCGATTTAAATTAAATTAAATCTTAATTAATTCAAGAAATCAGCATTGAATTTTAATTTTACCATTTAAAACAAAAAATATTCATTATTATTATATATAATAATGTTGAAAATTTCCTCATTATTAATATCACTTATTTCCTTGAGTATTAAACATTATTTTGATACTAAAATACATTTCCATTAATTCAGCATAAGAAAATAATATTCTTAAGAATAATTAATTCATATAATTTATTCCTAATTAAAATAGATTTATTTTACATCACGTTTATCACACACAATGCTAATATCACATATATTTATTTCACAAATCACATAAAACATTCAATTAAAAACTAACTAGATGATAGATATCATCTACCTCTCATTTAATTTTTAATTCATGCCAAAAATAGATGTTCAAATCCTCTTTAATCACTAAGAATCAGTAGTTTCATAAATTAACAAGTAATATAATTAGTTATAAAATAGGATTAAGAAAACCTTAACACCTTTAAATAAAATTATAGGTAATATGATCATCTTACCAATAAGGTCACAATAGTACTAACTGATTAAAATTCCAATGATAATCGGAGGAGATATTGCTAAAGGAAGTTTATATGAAAGTGAGATATATGAGGATAGTTATACCCACAATACCCTTCATTCATAAGTGAGAAATATGTATTTTAATACAAATTAAAAGGTATCAAAATTATAGAAATTTCTATCATTAAAATGATATTAGGAAAGAGCATCGTGTACCTGGTGGATAACCACTAGTCATCTAGTGGCCACTAATCACCAGATACTAACCATTAGCCACCTAATGGTTAGTCCAATTCCAACCCATAGAATTTGACTCAATTAAAATGTATTTATTGGTACTTTTTTCTATACTCTAGTAAATTACTACCTATATATTCCCCTTTATTTCCTCCCTTTTACCCAAAATATCAAAATATAAACCCAAAAAATCAACACATAAATAAATTTAATATAAACCAAAAATAAATACGAACCAAAAAGCCAAATTTTTTATAAATATTGGGTTGAAAATTTGTATAGATAGATTAAAAAGTTTTTTTTCTCTGAATCAACACACATATATTGGTATGGTGCTAAAGAGGTTTGGAATAAACAACTCCAAGAAGGGGTATTTACTATTATTTCATGGGTGAGTCTTAAAAAGACTCAAAGTTAATATAATGAGTAAAAAATGAAATTCATTGATGATATTACTTATTATTAGGTAGTTGGATCTATCATATATTTCATGTTGTGTACTCAACCCGATGTCCCATATGATTTGAGAATTACTAATAAACAACAATATAATATTGATGATACATAGTGGATTATAGTAAATAACATCATTATGTACTTGAAAAGAAGTAATTATTTATTATTGTTCATTGGTGGTGGGAAATATATAATTATAAAGGGTTACACTGATATTTCATCCAAATTGACAATGAATATTGGAGATATCAATTTGATTTTTTATCACAATAGTGGAGCTATAAGTTAGAAGATCTCAAAATATTCCACTATATTAAACTTTATAATATATGAATAATATATCATTGAATCAGATTTTTTGAAGGAATATATTTAGATTAAGAAATTTATCATTGGGTTGGGGTGGTTATTGGCATATTATGAGAAATTGAACTCTAGTGTGAAAATAATTTATTAATCGAGCTAAGGAACCCTATTCTCATCAAATGAACAAACCAATTATTTAAAAATACCATCTCATTTGAAAATAATTGATACTGGTTATGTAAATATCTATTGTATATGTGTAAAACACGAGCTATAATTATAGTAAGTAAGTTTTTTTAAAATAATTACATAGCGCACATAACTTTCCTCAAAACTATGATTAAAACCTAAATTCACATATTTTTTTCTAAATTAAAATTTAAAAATTGATTTAATTTTTGAATTAATCATGTAAAAAAATAGATTTTGGTGAATTTTTAGGATTTTTCAAAAATTAGTTTATTTTTGGGTAAATAGTCAAAATTGTTAATTTTACAAAAACACTCACTTTTATGAAATTATAATGATATAAAAACAACTTCAAAGTTTATGAAACATTTTTATATAAAAAATATATATTTAATAATTTAAATAATTCATTTAAAAATATAATTTTGAACTTATAAATATATTCTTAACATTTTATAAATCTAAGTAATGTTTTTGTTCAAATAAAAAATGTATCGGCTATTTTCTCTTAATCAAGTATTATAAAGTTACATTAAGTTTTTCTTTGATTTTAAAAAAAATAAGTATAAATTTATTTAATATAATACAATTAATTATATTTTAATCAACATTTTACTTTATTTTTTTATGAAAACATTTTTATGGTTAAAACAAATATTATTCTAAAAAACGGCATTCGTTACATTTTACAGACATATATTAAAAGTATTTTTTTACCAATTATAAAAATTTAATATTATAAAATGGATTTAATTTTTGGAGTCATCATAATTAATATTAGTTAATAATTTCAACTTAATTTTTTTTCATAATGAAGTGTAACCGTGGTAAATATTTATCACTTTGGTTGAGGGTAAAGTGGGTTAAAAGGGTTTAAATAAAGAAATATAGATTCAAGATAACGAAAAATACTTAATTAAATCTAATTGGATGGTTTTATTTAAAAAATAACATTATAATATTTGAATATATGAAAATTAAGATCCACTTTACTTGAGTAAGACATATATTATATAATAAATTTTCAAGTATTTACAAGTTTTCCACCCACCTCACATATAAAAGGGAACCCCATATCCTCTGTTATCCATACTACTTGAGCCACTTATCTCGACTAAGCCCTGCAAAAATACCTTCCCAACATCCCTAAATACTTTTTAGAGGTCCTTATATCACAAAAATTCAACTTCAACAAGGATTAATGTGTAATCCCAAAGAGGTTACCGAAAGAAGATGTATATGTTCTTATCAAGATTTTTAAAGTTCCTTTCTTTTTAAACCTCATAAAAATATTCAATAACCATATTAAAATAATTAAATAATTATATTAACCATAATAATTTGTTTTAATGTTAATTTTACATCCATTTTATATATCCTCTCCATCTTATGAAAAATGAAAACTTTGTTTGTGTGTACGTATGACCAATCGTCTCCACGTAGTGGTGTAATTTTATTTTTATCACTACTTTACTTTGATGGTTATAAACATGGAATTAATTAATTTATATTATATTTATGACATAATTATTATTCTATAAATATAATATATTATCTAAATTATTACCCTTATATCCATTGGAAAATGATAACGGTGCTCATGTGTATATGTGGACTACCACCTCCACAAAGTTATGTGATTTATTTTTTTCTTACCGCCATGCATGGATGACTATAAAATTATATATAATGAATAAAAATTACATTTAGGACATTATTACAATTATTATTCTAATGTAAATATTTCATAACTCCTTTAACCATGAACAATATAATGAAGTAATTTTGGATAAATTGATCAAACTACCTTAAGTGGTCAACGTAAGAAAGAACTATTCAATAAATAGATTTAAAATTTTTATAGAAGGATATTATAATGGAATATAGATGAAAAATGTTCTTAAAGAAATATTTATGAATTTATATTAATTATACATAGGGGTCAAATGTGTATTCCTAAGTGGATACCCAAGGTAAGGGATTTTGATTACAATCTCATTTTATTTCGAGATTTTTTATGTTCATATTTCCTTTGGGAAAATTATATGATCCAAATAAATTAAACCCAATATATTTTATCATCCTATAGTTATGTTTGGGGTTTAAATATTTATTTTCTATTTTTTATCTTGTTTGATCAAGGATTACCAAGTAAGTTACATGTAATGGATACCAACCTTATTTTTTCTTTTCTATCAAGAATATTTGTCTTCCATATCCATGTTCTTAAAATTATTTTATGGAATTTTATAAATATATATGAAATATTTTTATAATTTATTTTTAATTAATTTTTTCATGGTTTTAAAAGGAATATTTTTAAAAGTTTTAGGAAAAGAAATATTTTTATTGAATTTTTACGAAAGTTTGAAAATAATGTTCTCTTTTAACATGTATAGCATGATCAAATTTTCTCATCATCATGACCATTATTTAATTTGAATATTACTTTACAATATTACATATTTATAAATCACCCTTTGATGACTCAATTAGTCTTATGAGAAAAATTAGAAAACAATCCATATTATATGGGAACCAAGTTTACACCGACCCATTTATTAAGAATAACTTGGTTGAGGCCTTAATGGTAATATTCATCATATCTTGGTTGTGGCCTTGATGTTAGGAACATGAATGTCTAGATTTTTTAATTTAATTTATTAATAACTCAATTTTCATTATCCATGCAATAATTATGTTGATATTATCCATGGATTTTCATTGAAATTAATTTTTTGTTTAAATGGAATTTGTTTTGATTATCCACTTTTCCTTATTGATTTTACCTTACTTACTCATGATAACTTCCATTTTTTTATCCCTTACTGGGCATCTTAGTTCACCGTTTATTTTTATTACTTTCCCTAAGATATAAATAAGGATATTTTTAATTATTTCAAGGATACAATAATTTTTTTTATGATATGTTTTTTATTTTTTAAAATAAAATATGGGAATAATGTATGAATCTATTTTTCCAAGACTGGTAAACTGGTCAATTATGTATGGTGTGATCTCTTGTATCTTATACCAATATAATAATGTAAACATAGACATTGGTTTACTATATTCAAGGTTTTTATAGTTTGTATCAGAGTAAGTTTAGTAGGAATATTGGGAATTATATTTTAAATAAACATGGTTAATATGAGAATAATGATAATCCCTTAGGTTATTTGATAATTTTTACCATCATAGGGATTTTTTTATGGAAAAATATTCATGATGAATATGAGCTAACTTAGTTTGTTTAATTGTTTAGATATGAAACCTAGATAAATTAAGGGAATCAACACCCATAGTCAATATAAGGATTTCCTTATTGAGAAAAAAAATATAGTTAGTGTTGGATATGATAATATCATGGCCATATTAAGGAAAATAACTCTGGTTATGATAAAGAACCTTACCCGTATTAAGAAACTTTTGGTTCCATATCATGATTCACATATGTTGGATCACTTCATGTGGTAGAAGCCTCCATGTTTTAATAGAACTGTTATTCCATTGGGAGCTGAGAAATGGATTAAGTCCTTTAAAAAGATATTTCTGGAATTGGGATGTAAAGAAAAGGAAATGGTTATTCTAGAATTGTATATTCTGAATGTAGATATTGATCAATTATTTTTCATTTATAAAAAAAAGTGGGTAATGAAATATAAATTATGAAATGGATAAATTTTAAAGTGTTATTTATCAGGAAATATATTCCTCGAGAGAAACGAGTCAAAATGAAGAGGAAGTTCCACGCTTTAATGTAGAAGTAAGAATAAATTGTTATAGAGTATGAGGATAACTTTACAAGATTATCTAGTCATTATATGGACTACATGCATAATCCAAAAATCAATATTGACTATTTATTTGATGGCCTTAATCCAAGTCTTTAAAGGGTGTTGGTTTCTCAAAAGTATTCATTATATGATGATATAGAATCAAGTACCATCAAGATAGAGAAATAATTATCTAGGTATTATATCATTAATGTAAATTAAGAAAATAATAGGTCGATGAATAACCAATAAAAAATAAATATTTCAAATAATAATAAATGGAAGATAGTGTTTTCAACATAATTATTGAAAAAAACACTCAGGTACTTTCTTAATGGGAATAGGATTCTATTTCAAGTATGAAGAAAGGGGTTATAAGGATCATAAATGTGAGGGGAAAAATATTAAATTGATATTTAGTGATTTAGCTATAAATATATGGGGGATTATTCAAAATCAATGTCCCAATTGTTAAGAGAACCTCCCTTAAAATAGGATAATGAGAGAAGTCCATGCTTATGTGATTTTTACAACTGATCTTGTAGTCCTTAAAGATGTGGTGGTAGGTACTTTGATCATAACCGAAAATTTATCTAATACCTTATTTCATTTTGTATCTTCACTCTATTTTATAAATTCCTTGTTTTCTAAGAAAATTAAATATTTACCTAGAACATTAATAATGGAGTTTTCAATTGAGACTCCTAGTGGAAATCTTATTTCAATAAGGATATTTTAGTCAGTCCCCATTATGATACATAGACATGCCCTATTTTAAAAATTTATTATTATACTTATGGTTGAATTTGATATAATCCTTGGTATGTTTTGGCTTTCAAATTTTAATGTGAAAATTTATTTCCAATAGAAGAAGTTTAAGATTCATGATAGATATGTGGAATCCCTTATATTATGAGGGGAGAATACATCATCTAAATCATATTTTAATCCACCTCCAATAGTTCTCCTTAATAAAATTCTTGGAAAATAAGAGAAAACAAAATCCATTAATGGGAAATGTATCCTTACAATGGAGGATGTACATATTTTAAGGAATAAATTTATGTGTTTCCTGAAGAACTACTTAGACATCCACCTGATTGTAAAGTTGAGTTTTCAATTGATCTCATCCTTAATGGAAAAACATATATCTAAGACTCTCTATAGGATGGCCATAGTGGAATTAGTTGAACTAATGAAATAAATATATGATTTGCTTAATAAGGGATTTATATAACATAGTTTTTTAATATGGGGAGCCCCTATTCTTTTTTTAAAGAATAAATATGGGTCAATGAGGTTTTTCATCGATTATAGTGAAATCAATGCCATTACTATAAAGAAAAAGTACTATCTACTCCACATTTTTGACTTTTTTTATCAAGTTTAAAGATATCAATATTTTTTAAACATTGATATTTATTTTGGGTATCATCAACTATGATTAAATGAGGACAATATTCCAAATATGGTATTCCATGTGAGGTATGGACATTGTGAATTTACTATAATTACCTTTGTATTGACTAATGTACCCTATATTTTTATGGATCTTATAAACAGAGTATTAAAGGATTATCTTAATAATTTCATTAAGGTATTTATTGATGATATCTTGATATACTCTAAAATTTATGATGTTTATAAGAGTCATTTGTGAATCATTATTATGACTCTTAAAGAAAATGAGTTATATGGAAAATTTAGAAAATGTTAATTCTAGCTTCAGGAAGTTTATTTTCTTGTCCATATTGTCTCTAAGGATGGAATATCAATTGATCCTTCAAAGAAAAAGGTAGTGATGGAATGTCCAATGCTAATGAATATAACTGAGTTACATAGTTTTTTTGGATAAGTGGGTTGTTATCAATGATTTATACAAAATTTTGATCGATTAGCTAACCCTTTAACCAAGTTGTCACATAAAGGGGTTAAGTTCATATGTTTAGAAGAATGTAAATAAAGACTTTAATAATTAAATAGGACATTGGTCAATGTAATTATATTGACATTACCATCGAGAAGTGATGGATTTGTGACATATAGCGATGCATCAAAGAAGGGATTATATGTGTCCTTATACAAATCGATAGAATTATTGCCTATGAATAAATCCGGTTAGATTTTAATGAATAAAATTATCCAACCTATGATCTTGAGTCAAAATCCATAACCATTAAATTAAAAATATAGATAAATTAATTTTACAGTGAAAAATATAAAATATATATATGGATCATAAAAGTTTGAAATACATATTTTCATAGAAATATCTCAACATGAGGAAATGGTGATGGATAGAACTACTCAAGGATTATGATTGACCAATACACTACCACCCTAAGAAGGAAAATAAGGTGGTTGAATAATTGAGTAGGAAATATCATGGATTTTTAACTAAAATTAGAATTGAAAATAATTATATATTCATGAATTTAGTAAATTTGGATATGGGAATAATTAAGGAAGAAGAAACATCTAATATATTCCAAATGATTTATAATCCATTCTTATTTTATAAAATAAAAAACTCCTAGACTAATGATAAGAATACTCATAAGAAAACCAAAACTGTGAATGATGGAAGTTGGTAGTATTAAAATACGAAGATGGTATATTGAAATTTTTAAAGAGGCTATGTGTTCCATCCATACATGATCTAAAAATATAATTATTGGATGAGATGTATCAAATTTATTTATACACCCTGATAGCACCAAAATGTTTTGGGATTTTAAGGAACATATTTGGTTGGATAATATAAAATGGGAAATTGTAGACTATATATCAAAATGATTGGTTTTTTAATATATAAATTCTAATAGAAAACATCTTAAAGGATTCATACAAACTCTACCTATTCGTATGGGAAAATGGGATGATATTACTATGGAATTTGTCACTATATTTCCAAAAAACTCCTAGAAAGAATTATTTCATATGTGTTAGTATTGATCTCCTTACCAATTATACACATTTCCTCAAAATAGGGGAAGATATACCTCTTGATCACTTTGTATGAATAATTATTAATGAAGTTGAGGGACCTTATGGTGAAACCTCTTTTGGTTGTATCTAATCATGACCCATCAAAGTTCAAGAAGAGTCTTTAGAAGGATCTTGAAAACAAACAATATTTGAGAACTTATTATCATACTAAGATAGATGGATATTCGGAAAGGGCTATTAAAATATTAGAAAATATATTTAGGTCATTCTCAATTGACTTTCAAGCTATATTAGATAACTATTTACCTTTGGTGGTATTTTTATATAATAGTATCTTCCATTTAAGAATTGAAATGGAACTGTATGAAGTGTTGTATAGGAAAATATTTTGTACACCAACTTTCTGGGATGAAGTTGGTGAAAGGAATCTTTTCAACCTGAAACTTATTGAGGAGGCAATGTTGAAAGTGATAACTATTTAAATTATAAAAAAATCTCTATACTGATAACAGAAGAAATAATTTTGAATTTCACATGGGATATAATTTTTTCTTAAAGTTATATCTATATAAGGGGTTATAAGGTTTAGTAATAAATGAAAAATGATTCCTAGATACATCAATATTTTTGAAATTTTGGAAAGATTTGGAGTTGTGGATTACCATTTGTTAATGCCACCTAGCCTCTATAAATTCCATTATGTGTTCAATATCTATTTATTAAGGAAGTACATGCTAGACCCAATAAATTTTCTCACCTCTAAGGAAATATAATTTTAACCTTACTTATCTTACTATGTAGTTCCAATCTAGACTCTTGACACAAGAGAACAAGTGTTGTAGAATCGAATGAATCGATTAGCGAAGGCAATTTGGAGAATTCATAAAATAGAAGAGAAAATGTGGGAAACTAAAGAAGTTCTGATAAAGAACTACCCACATATATTTATTAGGTGACATTATAAAATTTTTTAGAATAAAATTTTTAGAGGGAAAAATATAACAATTGATCTTGAATTATAGTACGTAAGCTTTTATTTTTAAAGAAATAAAAACATAATGCACAT
This sequence comes from Viscum album, assembly GCA_963277665.1. Classification (NCBI taxonomy): domain Eukaryota; kingdom Viridiplantae; phylum Streptophyta; class Magnoliopsida; order Santalales; family Viscaceae; genus Viscum; species Viscum album. Next base: position 1,069,380,878 of record OY728127.1, on the reverse strand, counting down.
AGATTTATTTGGGAATGTGATTAAAACTGAATTTCAAAATTTTATAAATTTAATTTTAATAAATTAATATTATTTTTAATTCATCATGCCAAAATTATCTTAGGGTGAATATTTGATATTTTTTAGAAATAGTTTATTTTTATGTGAATAGTGAAAAATTCTAATTTTACAAAAGAAATCGCGTTTATGAAATTATAACAGTATAATAGTAACTTAAAATTTTATGAAACTTTTTTCTAGAAACAATATATATTTAATAATTAATATAATTCATAGAAAAAATATAATGTTGAACTTAGAAATATATCCTTAACATTTTCTAAATATAAGTAATGTTTTTGTTCAAATAAAAAATCTTTTCAGTTCTTACCTCTTAATAAAGTATTTATAAGGTTAATTTCAAATTTGATTTGGTTTTAAAAATAAATAATTATTATTTTATTTAAAATAATCCAATTAATTCCATTATAATCAGCATTATGATTGATTTTACAATAAAATTATATTTATGCTTAAAATAAACAATTTTATAAAAATGATTTTCATTACATTTTACAAACATATATTAAAATTATTTTTTACCTATTCTAGAAATTTAATCTTGTAAAATATATTGAATACTTTGAATAATAATGATTAATATTAGGTAATAAGGATGACTTGATTTTTTTCAGGATGAATAGTAACCACGGTGGATATTTATCACTTAGTTGAGGGTAAAATGAGTTAAAAGGGATAAAATAAAGGGATAATGATTCAATATAACATAAAACACTTAATTAAATCTCAATGGTTGTTTGTATTTCAAACATACTATAAAAACCCCAACTCCAGAAGCTATAAATCAATAATTATTTTATTAAAATGGCATATATATAAGATATCACATCACCAAGGATTGATCAGTTTAGTGATCTTGAAGAACTATATACATACATGGTTCTCTTATTACATTGATAATTAAACATAAAACATAAAAAAGGAAAGTAAATTTCATCCTTGACACTTATTCAAATATTTCATCTTCATAACCTGGGGAAGGAAAAAAAATAAATGGGTGAGATCAAATTCTCAGTAAGGGTTACATACAGTAGAATTATGAATCAATAATAATTGGATCATATTCAATAATTAATAATCAATATGGCGAGGTAAATAACTGAACACACATGTCATTTCATAAATAAATAAAGAATTGAATAAATTCATAGATTTTGTCAGAGTGAAAATATCATGGATAGTAATAATTGAATACTGAATGAAGGAAATGCTTAATTATTGAATTTCATGTATCTGTCACATGATACCACTACCTTTAAGACCTTTCATAATATGTTTTAAAACTATAGGTAGAAACCCATTTAATTTGGCTAGTTTTTTTCTCCCATGAGACATGTCGATGCATCCAGGGGCTATATAATATCAGGACCCACCCTTCAATACAATTAAAAATAATTCTTAAAATATTTAATATTATATTTAATTCATGAACAATACCCCTTTTCATCAAATATTCATATTAAGTAGAGGATACAGATTTATCAATATTTACCCAGTTAATCAAATAACATTCAAAGTAAACATCATATGTAAAAATAGTATATGGTTTAGGGAATAATCAAATACATGATATAAATAATATTTATATTTAAGATAAATATAATTTAAAATGAAAAATTATCTCAAAGGGGTATTAGATACACCACATAAAAAGGATTAGGTGCACAATACTAGGTAAGTCTCAATGGAGTGAAAATTGAGATAAAGTCCCTTACCTTACGCTTCCCTTTAGTTGAACATGATTTAAACTCTTTTATAATGATTTAAATCATGTTATTAATTTATACCAGAACCATATTTATATTTATTATATCATATATGATGCTCTTATATCATCTTATCACCCATTTGTTAATAATATTTCATCATTACCCGTATTTCGGGTGTCAAATGCTTCATTTTCCTATGAATTTTTGTCATGTAGGTCCTGGTTCTTGTGCATAGGATATAGTTCTGTCATATCCAGAATTATATTAAGTTAATACATATCATATTTATTCACTGCATATATTTTTATATTCATTCTTGAATGGTGACATGGAAAATGAATCACATCGCGTCATTGAGATGGTAAGTCGTACGTACGCACAAGTGATGGTATCATTCCCTTAATGGTGAAAGGTTAAATAATTAGATAGTATATTTATTTTTCAAGAATCAATATAATATCATAATTATCACATATATCTATTATTTACATCACTATACCCATCCAAATAAAGTTTTTATGAACAAAATTACACAACGGTGTGGAGACAGTGATTCGTACGTACGCATGTGCGGTGCTTTCATTTTTCATAGGATGGATAAAAAGTGTAATATGGTTGTACCATAGTCATAATAACATCTCATAATATATATTATACTATATTTATAACTTTAAAATGTAAATAACACATGAATAGTAAGTATAAGAAGAAATATACTTGAAAGAGTTGGTAAAGACAATTACCTCTTCATCGGTGAACTTCCTTTAGATCTCCTCTTAGAGACACTAAGGTTGGTCTTTTAAAAGAACTAAAAACTAAATAACTTAACTAAGGATTTTTATAAGTGAAATTTCTATGGTTTGTTCAACTTATAAGGCTCAAAGTGGTGTTAATAAGTGAGTGAGGAGGTTCCCTTTTATAATTGAGTTGAGTGGAACTTTTGGAAACTCTCTAAATATTAAATTAATATAAATTAATTTTCAATTAGTAATGGACCAAAAATGATTTATTTGGAATATAAGATGAGTTTGGGTCTATATCCTCTCAAAAATATTTTTTATACAATTTTAGGTCACATTATTACCCTTATCTTTTGGTTTTAACCCTTATTTAATCCTTTTAACTCTTATCATGACAATATAGATTTTTACTCCTTAAGGGTCAATATTGTTACTATAAAATGTAAAAATACCCATAAATGGATCATATAATAAATTTTAAACCTTTTTTAAATAAATTTTATGAATAATTTTTTTAGGAATTTTATATCATTTAATAAAATATTATTTATTTTAAAATATCATTAATGATAATTTTGAGATTATTCATTACTTTGACTTTTAAAAATATCAAAACAAAAAGATAAATTCGAACCAAATATTTTAATATATCCTTAACATATAAAATTAATCTATAAAATTTGTGTATAAAAATAATTATCTCAAGTTATATTTATTTTAATATTTTTAATATCATTTATTTGGTTTTTCTATTAATTGAATAATTACTCTAACAACGTTTTGCTTGCATTTAAGGTAATTATTTCATCAATAAAAATTATAAATAAATTTCCATGATGTGGATAAATACTTTATATTTAAAAATATGATTTATAGTTGAATATAACTTCTGAATAATAATATATTAAAAATGTTATGGTTATTAAAAATATGAATGTGATGTGTTTGAATTTTCTTTAAATAAAATATTATAAATATAAAAAACTCATCCAAATGGCCATAAATGGTCATATAACCTAACATAAATTTATTATAGATGAAATGGAATCATCCAATAAAATTTATTCAAGTTTTAGGGTCATTGTCTAGTCCTTATAATTTTATTTTTAACCTAAATTACTCAATTTACTATTTACTATGGTAACAAAAAATTATCAAGGTTACTATTCATATTTGTCAAAAATAAAAGAAAAATATTTAATAAATTTATACCTTATAATCCCAAATATTTAATTTGTTTTTATAAATTCAATACACATAAGTTTCATAATTTAATTTAAAATTAATCTCACTAAACACAATAAAAAGCTGTTTGTTGAAAAATGCATTTTTAATCCCAAAAAAGTACTTATACCAAAATAAGGTATAAGGATGATTAAAATAAAATTAATTAGATTAAAAATAATTATTAAGTTATATTGAGATCAAATTCAAATCATAAAGGAACTTTTAAAATAAATTAATAGTTTTATAAAATTTGCTAATTTTTACTATTCACTGAAAAATCAATATTTTTAGAAAATTCCCAAGAATTCACCATAAGATAATTTCAATATTCAGAATTTAAAAATTAATTTAATTTTATCAAATAACTTTTATAAAAATTTCAAAAAATATTTATATTTATTTTCTCATAAAAATTATTTTTTGAAGAAAACATATATTTTGAAAAAATAAAAAACTATTAAAAAATGTATTTATATTTCATAAGAATAAATAAATTTGTATGAAAAATGAAATTCATATATTTTTAATAATATAGTTATTTCTATTCATACCCACTAATTTAATGGATAGTTTATAATAGTCGTGTTAAAATAATAATATTTAATAGTATGTCGTGGTTCGTTTAAGCTTGGTGTTGTATGCAACGTAAGCTATCAATGAAATTAAATTTAGTTAAGAAGAGATATACTGTAATATTATGGGGTGTTATATTTTTCCATCCTTTATAAAATTTCATCATTGAAATTTTCATGAATATTTCCTTTTAAATAGATAAGGGTGGTTCTTCTTCATAATATCCTCAGATTTATATGTTTCTTCTTAAATTTTATGGTTTCTCAAAAGAACCTTTACTAATATAGTCATACGATTCTTCAACACTTTTTCTCTAGTTTCATGAATCTTTATAGTCTCTTCATAGTAAGACAGATCAGGTTCCAGTTCTATTTTGTCATAGGTGAGTACTTGTATTGGGTATGGCATGTACTTCCTTAACAATGATAAATAGAACACATCATGAATTTTGGAGATACTTTTTGGCATTTAAAATAATTAAGATACATATCCAATTATTTCTATAATTTTTAATGGTCTGATGTACCTAGGGCTCAATTTCCATTTCTTAGTGAACCTTATAAAACCCTTCCATGGACGTAATTTTAGAAAGACATAATCTCCACTTGAAACTCCAAATACTTCCTTATGTTTTCAGTATATTTTTTTCCTACTTTGAGATCCTTTAATATGTGCCTAAATTATCTTTACCTTTTTTTTTCTTTTCAACATGTTATGGGCCTATAATTTTCCTTACACTAAATTCATCCCAAAAAATTTGAGTATGAAATTTCTTTCCATATAATGCTTTATATGGTGTCATTTTAATACTTGAATGGAAAATATTATTGTAGGAAAATTATAACATGGGTAAATACTGATCTCACATGACTTTAAATTGAAGTTATAATGTTCTCAAAATGTCTTCCAATGTTTTAATAGTCCTTTCAGACTATCTGTCGAATTGAGGGTGATAAGCAGCACTCAAATGAAGCTTAGTATTCAAATCCTTCTGAAGAATATTCCTAAATTTTGATGTAAAATGGGGATCTCAATTAGACACAATCATTATTGGTGCAACATGAAGTCTTAAATATTCAATAATATAGAGTATTTCTAGGTTCTCAAGAGGTAAATCTTCTCTTATAGCAATAAAATGTGTCTATTTGGTAAGGTGATCAATAATATCCCATATCGCATCATTATTTCTGGGGGTATTTGGTAATCCAGTAATGAAGTCTATAGTAATTTCATCCCACTTCCACATAGGAATAGGTATAGGTTTCATTACTCCTCTAGTATGTTATCTCTCAACCATCACCTTTTGAAAAACTAGGCATCTTGACATGTAATTTCTAAATATATCATATAACTCTTTCCTTCTAAGAGTCTCAAGAATAATCCAAAGGTGATTTTCATGGTCTTTATAGCTTTTAGAATACACTAGAATATCATTAATGAATACCATAAAAAATCTTAAATATATTTCTTTAATACTTTGTTCATTAGATCCATAAAAACTAAGGGTGTATTATTCAATCCAAATGGAATTACTGTAAACTCGTAATGTCCATACCTCATCTGAAAATTTGTCTTCAAAATGTCTTCATTCTTTACTCTCAATTGATGACACCCAGAACAAAGTTCAACCATTTAAAAATACTGATCTATGTTAATTTAATCAAATAAGTCATCAATATGAGGTAGAGGATATTTGTTCTTTATCTTAATAGCATTGATTTCTATATAATCAATGCACAACCTCATGGATCTATTTTCTTCTTAATAAAGATAATAGGGTCTCCCCATGGAGAAACACTAGGGTCATTAAATCCCTTATTACTCAACTCCTCTAGTTGTTTCTTTTGGTCCACTAATTCTATAGTGTCTGTTCTATAGGGATTCTTTGATATTGGTCTTGCATCAGGGATTAAATCAATGAAAAAAGCAATTTCATGCTTTGGGGGGTATCTAGGTAATTCCCTGGGGAATAAATCAATGTATTCTTATACAATATATACATACTCAATTTGAATATTACCTTCTTCATCCCTAGATGTTGTTTTCTCTTCCTCCCCAATAATTTCATTCAGTAGAGCTACTGGGGGTGGATCTAGATAATATTCAGATGATGAAGTTTCTACTATAAATATATATAATTATACATCTTCCCCACAAATTGTAATTTTCTTCTTTTTGAAATGAATTTTCACATCATATTTAAAATATATTCTATACCAAGGATTATATCAAATCCAACTATAGGTATGATGATAAGGTCAACAAATAAATCTTGTTTATGTGTCATAATGGGGAATACCCAAAACATCTTGGCTGTAATGAGATTTCCCTTAGGATTTTTTATTGATAACTATATTATTAAATAAAAAGGGAAATATCTAATTTTCTTGGAAAACTGGGTAGATGTAAAAGAGTGTTATAATCCAGAATAAAATAAATCATTTTCTAAATTTGAAGATAGGATTAATATACCTACTACCACATCATTGGGTACTTCTAACTCAACTATAGTGATCTCAAAGGCTTGGTCATATCCCCATAGCCTCTTTTGTGGTATATTCTACTAACACTTGGGAATTTGATTTTAATAATTTCCATTTCTTTATAGTTTAAACATTTAATATCATTTATTTTTTTCTTTTCCTTTAATTCATTATCTCGATAAACCTTATCCATTCACTTATAAAAAACTCCAATTCCCTTCAATTATTTCCCAGGATGATTCCTTCCATAATTTTTGTATATTGGGAGTTACTTTGTTCCCCTATTCTTATTTGATGCTTTAGCTTTTTCAGGGTTATCAAAAGACCACGTATTCTCTTGATTTATCTTGAACATATAATATCTAGAAAATTCCTTCTCTATTTATATGGCACATAAGACTATTTCATCATATTATGAAAATGTTTAAGAAGATAAAACCCTTCAGATACTTGGCTTAAGACCTTCAAAGAAATGATCAATCTTACTTTATAAATCATATATATAATCTATATCATATCTAGATAGTCTTGTGAAGGTATCCTCATACTCTATAACACTATATTCTTGATTTTTATTTAATATAAGGAATTTTCTCTTCGTTTAATTTTGTTACTCATGAGGGAAATATTTGTCTAAGAATGTTTCTTTAAAAGTTCTCCATTCCATGTGTTCTATTTTATCTTACACCCTAGTATTTTGGATCAATGATCACTGTTGATCAGAATCTACATTAAGGAAATATAGTGATATCAAAACATTTTCCCTTTTATCACATCCCAATGCCATAAAAATCTTTTCAAGGGACTTTATCCATTATTCAGCTATCACTATATTAGTAGTCTCACTAAGATATGCGGGATTCTATGGCATGAAACGATCCAGCATAGGTATACCGTGATGTGAAACATCATGTTGCTTCATTCGAGCAAGGTTATTCACCATAACCTAAGTAATATATCCTAATATGGTCATGATCTACTCAACTCCAACACCAACTATGTTGGATTCCTTAGTGGGGAAATCCCTATATTATTTGTGGGTATTGATTACATTCCTTCCATTAGGCTCCATCAATAAATAATGAAACACATTGAGTTATATCATAATCACCATGAGTATTGAACCAAAAAAACACTAATATTAATTGCTTTAAAATACTATAAGTAATTATTATAATTCACATGTTAGCTATTTTATTTAACCTCTAGTTCCCAAGGTTTCTACTCAACTTTATCTGATACCAAATGTAACAACCCCAACTCTAAAATATTGAAATTTGTAGTTATTTTATTATAGTATCATAGATACAAGGGATAAAATCACCCAGTATTGATCAATTTAGTATTATTTAAGAACTATAAACATACATGGTTCTCTTATTAAATTGGTAATTAAATATAGAACATAACAAAGGAAAGTAAACTTTATCCTTGACACTTATTCAAAGATTTCATCTCCATAAACTTGGGAAGGAAAAAAATGAAAGGGTGGGCTCAAATGCTCAATAAGGGTTACATACAGTGGAATTACGAATCAATAATAAGATAAACATATTCAATAATGCATAATAAATATGTAAAGGTAAATAACATAACACACATTACATTTAATCAATAAATAGAAAATTAAATGAATCCATATTTTTTTATAGTGAAAATATCATGGATAGTAATAACTAAATAATGAATGGAGGAAATTATTAATTATTTGATGTCATGTATCTGGAACATGATACCACTACCATCAAGACCTTCCACAATATGGTTTAAAACTATAGGTAGAAACCTATTTAATTTGGCCAAATGTTTTGTCGCATGAGACATATTGATGCATCGAGGGGCTATATGATGTTGGGCCCCACACTTCACTACAATTCCAAATAATTATTCATATATCTAATAATTTATTTAATTCATGAACAATATATCTTATCATTAAATATCTGTATTTAGTAGAGGATGTGGATTTATCAATATTTCCCCAATTAATCAAATAACATTCAAAGTATTCTCAGTTTGTAAAAAAGGTATACGGTTTAGAGAATACTCATATACATGATGTAAATAATATGGATATTTAATAGAAATATAATTTCAAGTGAAGAATTATCTCAAAGGTATATTATATACACCACATAAAAATTATTATTTGCATAATACTAGGTAGGTCTCAATGGAGTGAAGATTGAGACGAAGTCCCTTACCTTATGCTTCCCTTTAGTTGAATGTTATTTAAAATCCTATATAATGATTTTAAGTATGTTATTAATTTATACCATAACCATATTCATATTTATTATATCATATATTATCATTTTATATCATCTTATCACTCATTTGTTAATAATATTTCATCATTACCCTTGTTTTGGGTGTTAATTGCTTCGTTTTTCTATGCATGTTTTTGCATATAAGTCCAAATTATTTTGTATAGGATAAAGTTATGTCAGCTAAAGAATTATATTACGGTCATATATATCATATTTATTCATTATATATATTTTTATAATCATTCTTTAATAGTGAACATGGAAAATTAATTTCATTATGTTGTGGAGACGGTAGGTCGTATGTATGCACGAGCGACGGTATCATTCCCTTAATAGTGAAAGGGTAAAAAATTGGATGGTATATTATTTTTTATAGAATAAATATCATGTAATAATTATAATATATATATCTATTATTTTCATCATTATACCCATCTAACTAAATTGGTTATGAAAAACAAATTACACTATGATGTGGAGACGGTAAGTCATACGTATGCACACATAGTGCTTTTGTTTTTCATAGGATAGATAAAAGGTGGAATATGGTTGTACCATAATCATAATAACATCTCATCATATATATTATACTGGAATTATTACTTTATAATGGAAACAACACATGAAAAGTAAATAGATGAAGAAATATACTTGAAAGAGTTGGTAAAGAGAATTACCTCTTCTTCTGTGAAATTCCTTTAAATATCCTCTTAGAGACACTAAGGTTGGAATTTTGGAAGGAAAATAACCTCAATAACATAACTAAGGATGTTGAGAAGATAAATATTTAGGGTTTTATAGATATATAAGGATCAAAGTTGTGTGAATAAGTTAGGGAGGAGGTGCCCTTTAATAATTGAGGTGAGGGGTACTTTTGGAAACTCTCTTAATATTAAATTAATATAAATTAGGTTTCCATTTAAAATGGATAAAAATAATTTATTTATAATATAAGATGATTAAAGTTCTAAATACGCTCATAAAATAATTTTTATACAAGTTTAAGTCACATTATTACCCTTATCATTTGATTTTAACTGTTATTTAATCTCTTTAACTCTTACCGTGACAACATATATTTTTACAACTTAGGGTCAATATTGTTACTATAAAATGTCAAAAGGCCCATAAATATATTATTTATGATATTTTAAACCTTATACAAATAATTTGTCCAAATATACTATTTTTCATCATTTTATATCATTTAATAAAATATTATTTATTTTAAAATAACATTAATGTCAATTTTGACACTATTCATTACTTTGGCTTTTAAAAATATCAAAAAAAATAAGATAAATTCAAAAAAAAAATATATCCTTAAAATATAAAATTATTATATAAAAAAATTATGACAATAATTATCTCAATTTATATTTATTTTAATATTTTAAATATAATTTATTTTATTTTTCCATTGATTGAATAATTACTAAATTAGCATTGTGTTAGCATTTAAGGTAATTATTTCATCACTAAAAAATATTAATAAATTACCATGATGTATATAAATCTTATATATTTCAAAATACTATTTAATAGTTGAACATAACTTCTGAATAAAACCATATTAGAAATGTTGTAGTTATTAAAAATATGAATGTGACATCTTTGGCTTTTCTTTAAATAAGATATTATGAATATCATAACCTCATCAAAATGGCCATAAATGTTCATATAAATGAAATTAAATATATTATTAATTAAATTTAATCATCCAATAAAATTTGGGTATGTTTTAGAGACATTTTATAGTCCTTATAATTTTATTTTTAACCTAAATTACCCAATTTACCCTTTAATATGGTAACAAAAATTACCATGGTTGTTATTCATATTGGTCAAAAATAAAATGAAAATATTTAATAAATTTGGACCTTATGCTTCCAAATGTGGTGTCCATTTTTCAAAATTAAAAACACATAATTTTCAGAATTTAATTTAAAATTAATCTCTCAAAATGCAATGAAAAACAGTTTTATTGAAAAATGCATTTTTAAGCCCAAAAGTGTAATTAAACCAAAATAAGGTATAATAATTATTAAAATGAAATTAATTATATTATTAATAATAATTAAGTTATATTTACATAAAATTCAAATCTTAAAGGTAATTTTAGAATAAATTAATAGTTTTATAAAATTCGGTAATTTTCATTATTCACTAAAAAATGAATCTTATTCAGAAAATTACCAAAAATTAACCATAAGATAATTTTAATATGATGATTTAAAATATTAATATAAGTTTATCAAATAAATTTTATAAAATTATCAGGAATTAATTATATTTATTTTCTCATAAAAATAATTTTTGAAGAAAACATATATTTGAAAAATTAAAAGACTTTTCTAAAAAAGTGTATGTTTATTTCCTAAGAATAAATAAATTTTTATGGAATATTAAATTCAAATATTTTTTATAATATTTTTATTCTTATTCGCACCTTCCAATTTAATGGATAGTTTGTAACAGTCATATTAAAATAATAATATTTAATAGTATGTCGTGGTTCGTTTAAGCTCGGTGTTCCGTGCAATGTAAGATACCGAAGAAATTCAATTTATTTAAGAATATTCATATCATAAAATCTTGGGGTGTTGTAATTAACTTTATAATATTATAATATGTGACAATTTTGATCCACTTAACTTCTGTAATACATATATTATATAATTAAGTTTAAATTATTTACAAGTTTTCCACCCACCACACATATAAAAGGGAACCCCATACCCTCTCTTATTCACACTAATTGATCAAATTAACTCAACAAATATTTACCCTAATACCTTACCAACATCCCTACCCACTTTTTATAGGTCCTGGAATCACTAAAAGATAGCTTCAAGAAGGCCTAATGTGTAATACCAAAGAGGTTACCAAAAGAATAGGTTTATGTTATTATCAATATTTTTCAATTTAATTTATTCTTTAGCCTACTCAAAAACATTATTTAGAACTCCCCATTAGATGTAAGTTTCCTAATGTGGTCCAATAAAGCACTCTGATCTAGTGGTTATATTCTAAATCAAGTAATGGAAAGATTTTAACTTAATATTTGACTTGAGGTATTTTTTATCTTTATACTTAAATTTCCCATTTTATCATATTACATGCATTTTTTATATTAAGTGTATTTTACTGAATTGATTAACAATTTATTATATAAAATTTATACATAGTCCAATTTATTTTTAATTCTATATTTCATTTTTGTTAATTCATTTGTTAAGTGATTGCAATAAAGTATCCATAAATAATTAACTTTCCAACTGGAAAAAAAAGTGGCATGAACATAATATTTTTCTAGTAGATGGTCTATCAAGAAGATGATAAACCAACCTTGACCATATAGAATAAAATCATGTATCCATAATTGATTCAAGTTGTATCATTCCTCTTATTCTCCTTTGTATCTCATATATTGGATTTACCTTGGTTCCAAACTTGAACGACCTCTACTCTCTTAGGAGATATATTTATTACATTATCATTACTCATATGCAAGTGAGGGGAACCAAAGGATTGGTTATGGGGTTTACATAAAATAAATTACGAGCATGCAGGCCTTACATAATGAGAAGTATATATTTCCCATAAACCACCAATTTAATTTAATAAATTATTACAAAAAACCATGTGATAATAATAAATTAAAAGAAACCAATCACATGAACACGTTGGTCTAAGATAATGATCATCAATACACATGAAACAACTATAAATTTAATAAACTAGCATTTATTTCAATCATTCTTAATAAATATAAAATGTTCTAAAATTAATTAATTATATTTATTAACTAATCAATTAATTTATCTTAATTTCCATCCAAAATTTCTGTGAGATTCCCATCCATTATAATTTTAAAGAATTTAAATAAATTAATATAATTTAAAATTAACTAATTACATAGTATTTACTTAGAGTAGACACAATGAGTACCCATATAAACTATCTGGCATGCATGGTAGTCATTTACTATCTACTTATATAGAATTTAACATACACATCTTATCATATAATTATATAGTGTGTGATATCAATAAATGACACATTGACACGTGTTATTTACATAGCATATAATTATTTTAATATGCATGGGGTAGTCGAAGTATTTCAACTATACACGGTATGTAGTTCCAAATATTACATATAAATTAATTAATCAGTTAATATATATATATATAAACTATCACATGATGTTTGATTTCAATAAATGATACATGAAAACATGTTGATTGAGTTTAAATTGAATAATTAATTAATTTTAATTTTTTTGTAAATAAGTAGTATTCACAGTATGTGCAGGATATCTATAAACAATGTATGTATCTTAATTTTCAGTCTACAACACATGCCTAGGCACTAGGAATGTTTGTTGGCCACATATATTTATGAGGTACATGACATGTAAGAAAGTTACATGGAATGCAGTTTAAAAAATCATGTTCTAGGTTTTCCCAGTCAACATGCAATATTTATTAATACATGTCGCCTAAATTTACTTCATGATAACCTAGATCTATCACGGTTCATCTTGGTAAAATGTACATGAATACACAACATGTACCTATGGGCTACACATTGTGTACTCTTATTCTATCTAGCCAGAATACTCAACATGTCTAGATGGATTCCTCAAAAGTTCTCCATATATAATTAATCCATTTTTTATTATATGATTGAGAATGAAGAATAATAAGGAGAAGAGAATAACTCAACATTTATATTTAAATAATGATTCGATCATAAATGAAAAGATAATATAAAATGATTAAATCATTCAGCAAAAAATAAATATTTATAAATTATTATGCAACCATTTTGATATCACTTGAAGGTTTTAGATGCATTGGAAGTTCCTATTAAGAAATATCCAAATCATCTTCTTATCGTAATCAAATAATAATCTGAGTTGTACATGAAAATGGTTATACATAACCAATGAATTCATTATCCAATTATTTTACATGAATGTCAAAAACCAATAAGATAGAATAATCATATATAATTTATAATTAATTTATATATATTAATAATTACTTAGTGTTGGAATTTTTTCTTCATTGAAGATTTGGTAGACCTCTTCTTGCTGTATCTTCATTGTGGAAAGATTATTCCAAGTTAAAATCCCTCTAGTAGTGATCAACACATACTCTATTACCCTCTGAATTTTGTCGTAGAGATCCCTAGGTGCTAGTGTGGGTGATACACCCCAAACCCATGCTCTCTTATCTAGTTCTAAAAGCACATATTTTTAAATTGGTATTGATACTGATTGAGATGACCTAAGATAAACTTATATATATTTCGCAATAATTCCATGATCTGAACATTCATATCACAAATATTCACACAATCCCAGAACCCAAAGTTTTAGTATCTCTGGAGATTAGTTAAATTAACATTTCATTGTGAACATTTCCCCATAATTTCACTATAATAAACCTTATTCTAAATATATCATATGTTATACTCATATTCATAACTTGGGGAATGGAAAACATAAAAAGGGGTGATCTCAAATGATCAGTAAGGTAAAACTTATTAAATAGTCATAAAGTGGTTAGATTATAAGTATACAAGAAAACATGGACATGGGAGAAAAATATTATTAAAAGGTTCATGGAATTATAATATCTAATCAAAAGAAATGATGGAACATCATATATTAATTAATGAGATCATAGGATCATAAAAGGGCCACCAATGAAGCATAAAAATATACCATGTCATGGAAAAAAAATAATCATAAACTATGGAAACATAACTTTGGAATATGACTTATCATGGAAATGTGGCCTAAGAGTGTGGAGTGTGGCACAAACATAAGCACAGAAAATCATTAAATTGTGCGAAAACCCATGATTCAAATGCTTTAAAATGTGAGAAAACCCAAGATTATATTTCTTTAATTTATGACCAAACCCATGATATCCATGCTTTAAGTTGTAAGAAAACCTATGATACTCATGCTTTAATTTGTGAAAAACCCCATGATTCTCTCACTTTAATTTTTTAAGAAACCCATGATGTCTATGCATTAAGGATGTGAAGAAACCCGTGATTTTCATGATTTAAGTTTCAATAAAACCAATTATACCCATGATTTAAGTTGTTAAGAAACCCATGATGTCCACGCATTAAGGATATAAAAAAACCCTTGATGTACATGCATTACATCATAATCTCATGCGATATAATATTTTAACCAATGAATTAGAGGGTGATATAGAACCCCACCCATCACATAATAATCATCTATACAGATTTATTCCACATGAAATCAATTATTCATCATTCCATAATGAACCTATGGAAATAAAATGAGTTTTATAACATTTACAAATGTCATCACATAAAATGAATTCAAGAATTAAATCATTTGATGATAAAATTAAATCACCCAAAACTAATATCTCTTATGTAAATTTCGAGGATGATTCATAAAATTTAACTCCAAAAGAGATAGATATTTTTAAGATAAAGAGAAAAATGGAAGTAAAACCATGAAAAAATAGCCTTTAGAAAACATTTCTTAACATTATTGTAAAAAATGAAGTAAAAATCCATTTAAAAAAAAATCAAGAAGGTAACATAAAAAAACTTTTTAAAATACTACTTTAAAATAAATCCCAAAAAAATATCCTTTAATGGTTAAGTGAATAAATTTAGAGTGGAAGATAAAATATATGATCATGAAAGGAAAACATTTTTCATACTTAAAAATATATTTAATGAAAATAAAATCATTACAAATCATAATAAAAAATTATTTTGAGAAAACTTAAAGGAAAGTATGAATATCATGAGAGATATTAAATATTTGGATTTTTAAATAATAAAGGAAAACATTTTTGGAAACCAAAAATATGGACATGAATGGAAAATAGTCATTAAAGAGGATGAGAATTATTCTTAACAACATTATACTTTTATGATAAGAAATTAATCAAGGAAAAATCTTATAGTTTAAAATATCATTTTACATATAAATAAAGAGAAATTTCGATATAATAAAACCTTAGGGTTTAATAAAAAAACATAGAATAAATAAGTTCGAGAATAAAGGTTATAATTCAATGATAGGGAACAGTTTTGGTAACTTTTGAATTAAAAACCTTTGAATTTGAAAACCATAAATTGATATTTAAATACATTTAATTTAAATATAAGTATGATATAAAGATATAAATGGGAAGAATATACCTTGCACAATAGAAAATAAGTGGTGAATATGACATATGTCTCAAAGAATGAAAATTTAGATGAGAAAAACCATTACCACTCTGGTATTAAAGGAAATCAAAGAGTATAATGAAAGGGTCATGAAAATAATTTTAAAATACAAGAAACAATCATTAATATTTAAAAGATAATCCATTTTGAATTAATTACACCATAAAATAATAATAGCTGTTAAATATGAAAACATGCCTCAATAAAGGGAAATTGAGATGAAAACTCTTACCTTTGCTCTCGACTTCCTTGAAGGCACTTTAACTTCCCGTAAAATAAACATAACCATATTAATAAATTATTTAATAAAAATATTAATATATATTACCCAATATAATATTAAATTATAATCATTTATTATACATTTACTAATTAGTTTTAATTTATTTTCATCATCAGATGTTAGTGATTTTGATTGCTTCGCACATGCTTTGTAATGTTGATGTCAATACCTATGATTTGATACCAAGTAAATCATTCCTATATTATTTAAGGTACTATAATATATGTTAATTAGTTATTTATAAAGTTATAATTTCATTCCATGAGATTTTTAGTCTTGATTCATGAAGATGAAATCAGTGACGAGCATGTTTTAGGTAATTTGCCTATATCAACATATTACTCACTAATGATCATTGATTTTTATTTCATACTTTAAGAATCATATTCATGATATATATTACTCATTAATATCATATATATTCATAAAATATACTTTTATAACTATCCATGCAATATGGTGATGAAAAATGAAACATGTCATCCATGGAGACGGTAGTCCGCACGTACACATGGGCGATGTTTTAATTTTTCAACAAATGGAAATAAAATAATTTAAATAGTTATTTATATTTAAATAATAATAACTATTTCATAGATATACTAATCATTTATTAAATATATTCTTATAATAATCCATGTAAATCAATGATGAAAAATGAAACATGTCATCCATGGAGACAGTAGTTTGTGCGTATACACAGGCGGTATTTTCATTTTTCATATAGGTGAAAGGGGAATATATAATGGTTTTAACATGAATATAATTTAATTTAATTATACCAATTAAAATTATTTCATTATATTTATATGTTTAGAATAATTTTTTTGGAGGATGGATGAGAAGGATAAATAACAAAACGCCATGGGTGAATAATACTCACATTAAGGATTTAAGTCTTCTTTTGAAGGACTTATTAAAATTAGATGGATTTGGGAATTTTTTGTAAATGAGGGATTCCAAAAATGTGAGTGGTTATATGAGTGGTAAAATATTTAGGGTTTCAAGATGAATTTTAAGGTTAATTGTGGCTTGAATTGGGTAGAAGTGAGCGCCTTTATAGGTTAAAAAGATAGACTTTTCCTTGTAATTGAATGGTAGATGAGGGGTAAAGATGGAATCACATGGAATTTGAATGATGATAATTTAGTGATACATGTAGTTATGAATTTAAAACCTAAAAAATATATTCTATAATTTTTTTGTTTCATGTTAATTTAGTGCAATTTTATCCACTTTATGTTACTCATTTTTACCCTTATTAACATTGATTAAAATTAACCATGGTAAATCTTTTTTTTACTAAAAAAATATGATGACTCATCTTACCAAATTTTAAAGTTATGAATTATAATTTGAAATAAATTTCATCTAATAAAATTTCTAAATATTAGAAAATTAACATTTAAATTAAAACATAAGATATAAAGGAAAAAATGTTTTGTAGAAAAAATAACTTTGTATACATTAAGTGTTTTTATTTTTATTTCCTATAAATTACTAATTAAATTAGAATGAATATAATTTTTAAATTTTTAAAAATCATCATAGATTCATTTTTTAAAATATATCAATTTAATTTACTTAGATAAAAATTACACAATGTTTATAAAAACAATTCTTTGAAAAACAATTATTTTACAATAGTAACTAATATTTACTTTGGTAAAATATTTTTATGTTAGAAATGAAAATGAACTTATTAAAAAATTATATTGTTATTAAAAAAAATTATTAGACTCAATTTCTAGATTTGACAAAATAATTATTTTAATATAAGCATGTATAACTCATAAAAATAGTTTTTAGAAAAATGTATTTTTATCATAAAAAATCTTTATTCATAATCCATGCCAAGTGAAAATATTTAGATGAACATTGAATTTTTTTATATATTTTATTAATATATTCCACATTATTCAAAAGTGATAATTTTTTTTAAAAATACACAATATATAGAAAATGTATAATTCCTTGAGAAAAGATCTTTTTATCACTAAATTATCTCATTTATAATTATTTAAAATTGATCACTTGTTAAACATATATTATATATATTTTATCAACACATTTGTATTAAAATATTTATTTGAATCAAATCATTATTTAAAGAAAATATAAATAATAATAATACGTATTACACACACACACATATATATACATTTATAATAAAATGTTTTAATTAAACATTATAGTTTTTTTGTTTTGTAGTGTGTTCTCATACTGTATTAATGTTTATCTTGTATTGTAATATTTTATCTTAATAAAATGTAACATGTTTTGTTTGAGTTTAGTGTGGAGTGTGAAACAGAATATTCAAAATAGAATTTAATTAAATAAAAATATATACTAAAATATCTAGGAGTTATATTCTCCCCCATTAAATAATTTGTGTCCTCTCAATTTTAATTATCACTCACTAATGAAAAATAACTAAGGGTGTGACTCAGGATATAATTTCTAACACACTGTCATGGGTAAGACTATAAAACTCATGTTTTCCTTTATAATATTCATATAATAAGATTCTCAACCACTTTTTAAAAATGTGTCTTTATAGCCATCTATATGTATTATGAGTTACTAGAGACATATATTTCTCAACTTTATTTTCATGATCCTCTTTCCAACCAAATACTATAACCAAAAATGGTTAGGATAAAATATAATAAAAATAGAGTAAATGATTATATGAATATTAAAATTCAATCCTAATATGTATTCTTCTATGAAACCTTCATTTCAATCTATGATACTTTTGGATAAACTATGATTTAATTAGATCAACCTATATCTTCTTCAGTTTAACTTAGGCTTTCCATGGTCATTTTCCTATTACATTCTCTAACCTGACTAGTTATGTATTAAATCATTAACTTCTATTTAAGTCCTTAATAATGGTTTATAAAAAAATGTAAATCAACATAAACCATATCCCTTGGGAGTTTTATACCAAGTGTATAGTTAGGCTCACTTTTTATGCATCGAGTGAATATTGAGTTAATACTCAACCAACCTTTTTTAGGGTTATTACCCTAAGGTGCATTTGTTTCAAAGCTTGCATCCATTTTTTTGTATCCAAATATGTATTTCATTACTAGGAAACCATTAATTGTCTACTTTTCCAAAAATCTAGGATTTTTTCATATATTTAGCCTTATACCTAAGGCTTTCACTATTTTTCTCTAGTACTAATCCCTCAAAAATAAATAAACCTTCATCTAGTGCCAAATGAGACACCCGAGGACCATGCTTCTAGATTGGGTGTTATAAAAACATACTTTACAAATATATTTGATAAAAATTTATATGAACTATGAAAAAGTTTCATATATTTCACATTAATTCAATGATTTTAACATTATATCTCACTAATATTTGCATAATCCTAGAACCTAATGTTTTAGTGTCTTTAATTAATAGTTGTGTGAACATTTTTATTGTGAAAGTTTCTCCATAATCGCACTATACTATATCATATTATAAACTCATCATATGTTATAATCATCTTCATAACCTAGAGAATATAAAATATAATAAGGGATGAGCTCAAACTAAAACACCCCAACCCAAATTTTCAAGTCTGATCTAGAGTTCCACATGACCTCATGTGCACCTCCCTGTATGTAAGAGGCCACCAAATAGTGGAGAGGGTCGGAATTGTGTCATGGGGAGACTATTACCTTGGTAAAAATATCCACATGATAGAAATATAGTAAAATAAAGTAAATAATGATGGAATGGTATAATGGAAAGTAAAAAAATAATGTCATATAATAGAAAATGGCATAAAATTCATGCAAGATAACCAAAGGACCCCCAATGTGGTGGGTCAACCAAGTGCATGAAGATAAAATAAAATAAACTACAAAATATGTAGCAATAGACTGATACTCATCCTTACATCATCCCTTTTTCTCCAAGACTCACCTACTCAGCTTCCTGATATAGGGAACTTTCCCTTAGTTGGATCCCTGACCATAAAATCTGCACACACATTGATATTCCCTTATAAGGTGTGAGTATAAACCCAATAATACACCTCCAATTCATCCTTAACATAATTTCACAATATATAAAATTGTATTCCATGAAAACAATTTAAAATCATAAATAAATAATCAAGTGTTGAGTCATTGTGCACTAACCAAGCTTCCATAAACCCGAACTCTACATGCTCAACACCATGTCAAAAAGGTCAAAAGTAATTGTTTCAAGACATAGATCATGTCATGTGATCCACATGTTGGATTCACAAATTCATACAAATTTCCTATATCCACATTCCACCTTTAAGGAATAATTTCACATCCACCTTTAAGGGAATGTGATGGTTTCCACATGTCAACCCAATACATGGCTCTGGGGAAAGCCACATTCACACATTTAAACCCAATATCTAGTTATGGGTCAATACAAATCCACACATGTCAACCCAATATATGGATCTTGGGTGATCTATATTACCACAAGTTATCTATAAAGGAGAAATCACAATCTTCCAACCAAAATAGTGGCACTTCCCCTCTAATGGGCCAACTAGTCAAGTTACACCAGCCTGTTACCTTGAATCCATACACATAGAAACCATACATGCATCAATAAATAATCCATAATAAATATATATCAAGGGTCTCATGGAACACACTTGAACCCACATACATATCAGATTAATAAAGGGTCTCACAAGCCACACATGCACCCACGTGCATATCATTTCAAGCAAGGGTCCCATGGGCTACACACACACATGAATTTCATATCAATTAAGGGTATCATTACCATACATGCACCCAAATGAATATCATATCATGCATAAAATTAATACATTTCCTTAATGGTAAAGACTTCCTAAATTAAGAGTATTTATGACCAACGTTAATAATTACTACCTGGATCAATCTAGCGCACTAAGATTTCTATAAAACCAATCTCAATTAATCTATTGGGTGATTCTAGAATCAATATTCAAGAAGAATAAAATGATTATGGATAGAAATGGATAGGACTTACCCATGGAGAATGATCGTCAATAATGTATCAAGATCTGATCAAGAGAGAGAGAGAGAGATCTTCAATATATTTGGGTCTAGTCCTTCAAAAATCCAAGAATTTTTCATTATATTCGAATAAGAATCCATATATATTTCCATAACAGTCTAGGTATATGATTTATCCCAATAGAAAGAAGTTTTTTAGGCTATATTGGCTTAAACATACCGTATGAAAGACACCAAATCGATCAGATCTTCAAATGGTGAAGGAGATGAGAGAAGGGATCCAAATTCACCATAAGAGAGCCCCTAAATTCATTATGGTTGAAAGAGGATCGAGATAGTCAGGGGATATATCAATTAGGAGTTTTTATGGAAAAATATGGGGTCATATCCAATTAAAAACTATTCTGGAGCCCATCATCTAGCCAATAGATCCACAGGCTAGTTGATGGATGGCCCATGGTTGGCCAGTATCTCTAGGTAGATATTGGGCTACTATGTTTACCATTAGATGGCCAATGGATTCCCACCAGTTTTTTAGTGAGATCTGCAGAAGTGAAGATCCTTTGGATTTCCCATTGGCATGTTGATGGTGCGGGAACGGCTAACCGGTGTACCTCAAATTTCTTTCATGTTTTTATTCCAGCCTTCTTTTTCCTAGAGGTCTAACACCCAGTCCCCAGCCCCTCTAATATGTCACAAAAGTAGGACAAAATTCACTCAAGATATGCCAAAATTAGAATAAGTCATACCTTTAAATTTGAGGGTGTTAAAACCAAAGATAATTAAATACCCTTTTAAAATACCAATTCCATTTTTAGTTAAATTCTTTGAGAAAATCGATTTATTTTTTCCATTTTGAATTTATTCCATAAAAACTTAATACTTCACCAAATTCAAAGCCCAAGAGAGGTAAAATTCTCTATGAAATTGTTAATTCCATTTCAAAATGAGTCATTCAAAATTTCCATCATCACTTAGCATTTCAAATTCCATTTAGAAACCAAAATTATTTGAAAATCATTCAACCCATTTTATTCAAAGTGAATTTTATACTTTAAAATCACTTAAAAAGTCTTAAACAACAAGAGACATGCCAAGGGAAAAATTATACATAATACTCAATGCCTACTCAAGGATCAATTCTATGTCATCAATACCTATATGTTAGTCATAGTCACACATATATATAATAAAGTAAAATATACCCAGGTTTAAATAATTAACTATCATTAATAATATATTAGGAAGAACAACACACAAATTATAGCTAGAACACAATTATTTGAACCGATATCTATCAAAAGAAATTATATACAGGAAATTTTTACCTACGTGCCTACTAATGATGCACAAACATGCCCAAATACCATAAACTCTAACACTAAAATCATATTCATTACTCAAGGTGAAATAGATCAATAGTAAAAGCTCAACTAATGAGAGTAACTCCATCATCGGTAACTTTGAGATCCATTACATATGCACTATCAAGGAACATATGTGAACCCACTACCTGATTTCCACACAAAATATCTTATTTATACCATTCCAAAAACATATTTAAGAAGAAAATAAAATAAAACCTCCTCTGATTCCACTTTATAACACCATAACCTGAATCACCAGGTTCGATCCAGAGTTCTGCATCACCTCATGCACGTCTCTCCATATTCAAGAGGTTATCGACTAGCGGTGAGGACCTAAATGGTGTTGTGTAGAGATTATTCTCATAGTAACAATATTTAAACACTAGAAACATAGTATAAAAAAATTAAATAACCATTGAATATCATGGAGAAAAGTAAAGTAATAATGTTATATAATAAAAAATGGTATACAATTCATACAAGATAACCAAAGGACCCCCAATGTGGTAGTTCAACCAAATTCATGAAGATAAAATAAAATAAATGAACGAATATATAGAAATATTATGGATTCCATCCTAGAAACACCCCTACCCTCCAAAATCCACTTGTTCAGTTTCCCGACATAGGTCCCTTTTCCTTAGCTGTATCTATGACCATAAAATGTGTGAATGCATCGAGATGCTCGTGAAGGGTGTGATTATAAACCCAATAGAACACCACTAATGTTTCCTTAACATAAATTCACATTATATAAAAATATATTCCATGAAAATAAATTTAAATCATAAATAAACAATCAAGTGTCGAGTCATTGTGTGTTAACCAAACTATCGCAAACCACAGATCTACCTGCATCAGAACCATGCCAAAAGGAAGGTAAAAATTAACCATTACATGACTTAGATCTTTACATGTGATCCACACATTTTCTCAACAAATTCTGAAACTATGTTGTATCCACATTGCACCTTTAAGGAACAATTATATGATCACCTTTAATGTAAATTCATGGTGTCCGCATGTCGACCCAATTCAAAACTCTAGAGAAATCCATATTCACATGGGTCTACCCAATATTCGACTCTAGGGAAAGCTACATTCACATTTTTCAACCCAATATCCATCTCTAGGTAAATACATATTACTCCAAGTCATCTTTAAAGGTGAAATACTAACCTTCCAAACACAATGGTGACACTCCCCCTATAATGGGATAACTAGTCAATTTAGAATAACTTTATACCTTAAAACCAACCATAGAGAAACCATACATGAATCCAGACACAAGCCATGATAAAAAAATAATAATAATGTTATATCATTCAAGGATCTAACGGTCCACACAAGTATCCACATGAATATCACATCAAGCAGGGGTCTCATGGGCCACAAACACACCCACATGCATATCATATAAAATAAGGGTCCCATGGTCCAAAAATGAACCTGAATTAATATAATATCAAGAAATATTCTCATTACCACACACACACATGCATATTATACCATACATACAATTCATAAAAATTCCTCTAATGGTTAGGACTTCCTATCTCTAGAGTGTTGATGCCCAATGCCAAGAATTTATACCTAGATTAAGCCCAAACACCAATAATTCCATACAACCAATAAAAATCATCTCATTAGTGATTCAAGAATCAAGATCTAAGAAGAATTACATAATTAGGGATAGAAAAAAATATGACTTATTGAAAGAGAATTGTCATCAATAATAGATCTAGATATGATCAAGAGAGAGAGATCCTAAATAGATTTAACTCTGATCCTTTAATAATATAATAATTCCTTATTATATTCACATTGTAATCCATATATTTTTTTCATAATATCCCATATATATGATTCGTCCCAAGTGAAAGAGGAGTTTTAGGCTAGATCAGCTTAGACATACTGTATATAAGCCACCAAATCTATCGGATCTTCAAATGATGAAGGAGAGGTCATAAGGGAGAAAAATTCACCAAGAGATATCCACTCATTTCATTCTATTTGAAATAGGTCCAATATAGGTAAGTTATATGTCAATTAAAAGTTTAGGGGAGAAAGACAAGGTTACCCCAAATTAAAAACTATTATGGAACCCACCTACCAACTAGTGGTTGGACCCCAGCTAGCTGGAATCTCTCGGAAGATCCTATTCTACTTCCTCTTCCATTGGCTATCTAGTGGGCTTTGAAAAGGTACAAAACCCTGGGAAACCCAACCAACTAGACAGTGGTGCTAGATCGGCTAGCCAGTGGACATCCAACTACTTTTGTACTACTAGTCTGGGCATTCTTTTTCCTAGAATTCTGACACCTGATCTCCAACACCTATAATATGTCTCAAAAGTAGGGAAAAATTCACTCAAGATATTCCAAAACTAGAGTAAATCATACCTTGTAATTTGGGGATGTTTCAAAAATTCTTAATAATGGAAAGTATATAAATGATTCATGAAATGGTTAGATCATATGTATATGATAAATCATGGACATGGAAGAAAAATCTGATTAAAAGTTCTATTAAATTATGATTGGTAATCAAAAGAAGTTATAGAACATAATAGATCAATACATGATATCATAGGAACATAAAATGGACATCATGGAAGAATAAACATATACCATAGCTTGGAATCATGTTATAATAATTATAAACCATGGAAACATAACTTCGAAATATGACTTATCATGGAAATTTGGCACAATAGTGTGGAGTGTGGCAAAAACATAACTATGGGAAATCATCACGTTATGAGAAAACCCATGATTCTCATGCTTTAAGTTGTGAAAAACCCCATAATTCACATTATTTAATTTCTGAACAAAACCATGATGTCCATGATTTAAGTTTTCATTAAACCCATGATACTCATGCTTTATGTTTTTAGAAAACCCATGATTCTCATGATTTAAGTTGTGAATGAACCCAGGTGTCCATGCATTAAGGATGTGAAAAAACCATGATTTCCACATTTTAATTTGTGAGAAAATGCATGATTACTACATTTTAAGTTGTGAGAAAACCTATAATGCCCACTCTTTAATTTGTGAACAAACCCATGATGTCCACAAATTAAGGATAGGAATAAACTCTTGAGGTCTATACATTACATCATAATCTCATGAGATATAAAACATTAAAAAATGTATTGTAGGGAAATATAGGACCCCGCCTATCACATAATAATTATTCATACATATGTGTGTCATAATAAATCAATCATTCATCAATATCATAATGAACCTATAGAAATAAAATTAGTTTCTTAACATTTCCAAATGATATCGCATAAAATGAATTCAAGGATTAGATCAGTTGATACTAAAATTCAATCACCCAGAAATAATATATCATAAGGGAATTGGGAGGGTGATTCATAAAATATAATTCCAAATGAGATAGGGTTTTTTAAGATAAATAAGAAAATGTATGAAAAATTATTAAAATAATATTTTAAAAAACATTTATTAACATTGTTGAAAAAGATGAAGTTACGAGACACTTTCAAAAATCATGTTCAAAAATGTAACATGAAAAAAAATCAAGCACCACTTTAAAATAAATCCCAAAAATGGTTCCTATAAAATAAAATAATTTTTTATTCAATGAATGTGGATTAGAAGATAAAATATATGATTGTGAAAGAAATAACTTTTTTTTATTTAAAAATACCTTTAATTAAACCCGCATCATTAAAAAAGATAGTAAAACTTTATTTTAAAAATAGTTAAAGATAATTACGAATATCCAAATAGATATTAAGTATTTGGATTTAAAAATAATAAAGGAAAAAAATTGCAAACAAAGAATATTGATATCACTGAAAAAAGTCATTAAAGAGGATGTGAATTATTCTTAATAACATTATACTTTTACAAGAATAAATTCATCAAGATAGAATATTTTTTGTTAAAAATTTTATTTTCCTTATAGATAAAGATAAAGTTAAATATAATAAAACCTGAGGGAAGAATTAACCAAATATATAATAAATAAGTTCAATAATAAATCATGTAACTCAATGAAAGGGAGTTGAGTTAACAAAAAACTCTTATGGCTTTGGTAAATTTTGAATCAAAGGACTTTGAATGATAAAACCTTATATGGATCTTCTAATCCCTTAAATTTTATTAAAGTTATGATATAAATATATACATGGGTATAATATACATCACACAAAAGAAAATAAGTGATGAATATGGCATATTTCTCAAATAAGGAAAATTGAGATGGGAAAACCCATTTTTGTTTTGGTATTAAATAAAATAAAAAAGTATGAAGTAATAGTCATGAAAAGAATTATAAAATTTTTTAAAGAATAGTTAATATTGAGAATAGAATCCATTGGTTATTAATTGAACCATAAAAGTATAATAGGTGTTCAATATGAAAATATGCCTCAATGAAAGGAAATTGAGATGAAAACCCTTACATTTAATCCTTACTTCCATAAAGGTGACCTAACTTACTATATAATAAACATAATCATCTTAATAAATTATCTACTAACATTAATCATATATATTTACCAATATAAAATTAATTTATTATCATTTATTATATTTATCAGTTAGTAATGATTTATTTTAATCATTGGATGTTAGTGATTTTTATTCCTTTACACATGTTTTGTAATGTCAATGTCGATCCCCATACTTTGATACCAAATTCATTATTCCTGGATTATTTATGGTATGGGAATATATATTCCTTAATGATTTATAAAGTTATAATTTCATTCCATGAGATTTTTTGTCATGATTCATGAAGATAAAGTCGTTGGATATATTTTTTTAGGTAATTTACTGATATCAACTGATTACTTTATAATGAAACACATCATCCATAGACACGGTAATCTGCACGTATACACAAGAGATGTTTTCATTTTTTTAATGGATTAAAATAAAATACAATAATAATGATTTATATTTCTTGAATAATAATTATGTAATATATGTCATATTTATTCATTAAATACATTATTATAACCATCCATGTAAGGAAGTGATTAAAAATGAAACACATCATCCATGGAGGTGGTAATCCACACATACACATGGGCAACATTTTCATTTTTTGAATATATGATAGGGGAATATATAATGGTTTTATCATGAATACAATAAAATTTAATCATACCAATGATATAAATTTCATTATATTAATATGTCTATAATAGTTTTGGAGGAGGATGGATGAGAAAGATAAAAAAGACCTGACTAAGGGTGTATAATATTCACGTTGAGGATTTTAGTCTTCCCTTAAAAATACTTCTTGGAATTTGAGGACTTAGGGAATTTTTTTGTAAAAAAGGTCCCTCAAATGTATAAGAGGATTCTAGGAGGGGTAAAATGGGTAAGTTTTCAAAAGGAATTTGAAGGTTAAGTGTGTCTTGAAGAGGGTAGAAGTGAGCTCCCTTTATAGGTAAAAAAGAGGGAATTTTTCTTCTAATTGAATGGTAAGTGAGGGGTAAATATGGAATCACATGAGAGTTAGGTGAGAAAATGTTTGTGATACATGTAGGTATGGATTTTAATCATAAAAAATATATTTTATAAGTTGTTTTTTTCAATTTAATTTCATAAAATTCGAGCCACTTTATGTTACTCATTTTTACCTTTTAAACCTTGATTAAAAATTAACCATAGTAGTTATGTTTTACTAAAAATAAAAGATGATATATCTTACCAAATTTTAATGTGATGAAACTAATATTTTAATCCATTTAATATAATTAAATTTCTAAATATTGTAAAATTAACTTTTAAATTAAAACATAATATAGATAGAAAAATAGTTTTTATAGGAAAAAAAGACTTTTATATATTAAGTGTTTTTATTCTTATTTACTATCAATTAAAAAATAAATGATATTTAATATGTTTTTATATGTTTAAAAATAATACTAGATTTAAAATAGATCAATTTTATTTATTTAGATAAAAATTACACAATGTTTATAAAACAATTCTTTGAAAAACAACTATTTTACTATGGTAACTCATATTTACTTTGGTAACTTATTTTTATGTTAGAAATGAAAAGTAACTTATTACCAAATTTGTATATGGTGATTAAAAATAAGAAAAACATTTTATTATACTTAATTTATAGAGTTTATAAAAGGGGAATTTTAGTATAAGTGTGTATAATGCATGAAAACATTTTTTAGAAAAATGAATATTTTTATTATGAAAATAATTTATTCATATTCCATGACCCCATTTTGGGGGAAGTGGTCTTTCATCTTAAGTGAATTCAGAACTAATTTCAATAAAAGTTAGTGGCCCCAGTGGTGGAAACACGGGTGACGGGCCAGGTGTATAAATAAATATATATTATATTCACTAAATTGAAAATAAACAGTTATTAAATATTATGCTCTCAAAATATTTTCATGAATAATTGGTGACAGAATATATTTGATCAAGAAAACATGAATAATTATTAAACAACTAAGGGGATAATATTTAATCACAAATTTAAATAATAAATAAATAAAATATTATTTAAGTGAGATTCTGGACACACTTAGTGTGTGACCCACTAAGCCTCTTTCTCAGTGGCATTAAGCGAAGCATCCTGAAGCCTAATTTTAGTGTCGAACAACACACCAAGGAACCCATAGAGAAATAATTTAATTCCACAATGACATAATACCTCATACAGATGCTCACTATCTAATATAATCCCTTTATCATGATATCTTTAATCAATAAGGTTTCATGCCGGTTCCATCAACCTATATTCCCAATGTTTCTTTCTTTGAATTTCTAGAAATCAAACTTGCCTATAGAACACCATGGAAATTTATTTATTTATGATATGTCATTACCATCAAAGGGCCTGAGATATCAACTTCCATTGAAGAATGAAAGGTAAAAATCATACCTCACCATGAATGTATCCTACCTCTCCATGAACATATGTCATCATGGTTCTCATCAATAAATCAAAGTATGTAACTTATAATACTCATTAATAATATTATTAAAGTATAAAAATCAATACACATATTCGTGTATAGGACCATTGATGCGCCTGCATGCATCATTGAATTCACATGTCCATTTATCAGATAATAAATTTATATTATATTAAACTACACTTGTTACAATGGTGTAGTATAGTGGTAGTGGGGGTAAAACCCATTAGAAGAACTGGACGATAGGTAACTAGTGATTTTAAACCCTATATGTAGTAGTACTCATGAATTGATTTGGGTTTGGGATTTAATTAAATATAATTATATTGGTTTTATATTCAGTAAGGAGATAGGGATAGGGTCAATTTTAGAGTTCTAAGTAAAAAAGATAATCTTAGGCCTAACTTGGGATAATCCTAGGGCATAGGCTGTGAAGCAGTTTAAAGATCACTAATTGGTTATGTTCAAACCAATTAAATTTATCCAATATTCAACTATTACTTGTTAATAATATATCTAACAACCTAGATTCATTAATCTTAGCTTTTATGGCAGAAAGTGTCACAGGCTAATGGATAAATCCTACTCAACTCCAATTAGTTCAGGTTCATTCATTTAAACTTCCCATGGTTAGGGTTTCATAAAATAATTGAATAAAAATTAATTTTTAACCTAATTAATAGACTTAGGGTTACCAAGATTCAGCTTATAGATTCATTAAGCACAAAATAACCCCTACTCTTGACCCCTACCCTAAGCATATTAGCTGGTCATGATAGAATTAATCGAAATTGAGGAAAGAATAGAAAACGTGATGGGAATATTGATAAATCAATTAAAATATAGCATTTAAAATTAAGGAGTTTAGAATAAATCATTTTGAAATCAAATAAATTGTAAATTCAATCAAACACCTACTTGAAAAGGTAACAAGTAAGAACATTGAGTGCATTTGATGTCGAATAGTAACGATAATGGAAAACGATCATTGAAATGGAAAATGGGGATGAAAAGAATGAAGAAAGGATGAAGAACAATAAATGGAACTTGATTTTGATTAAAATGGAAAAGGAATTGACTACATTTGAGTTAAAAGGGAAACATAATAGAAAATGATAGATAAGAAAAATAAACAAGTGCTCCCAAACCGTACATCCCACGGTTTTCCGCATTCATCATAGAACTAGATCGAAGAATTACACAACGTGTAACTTACTCATATCATGTAATCTCGATATGAAGATTTCTCCATTAATATTGTATCTAGAAAATTTAATAGCCTGACTCTTTGGGATCTAGATATATTTATTAGTACACAACATGTAGTATTTCCATGACATGTTATATCTTTATAACTTGAACTTTGAGAGGGAAGTTGAATTCAAAGTTTACATGACATGTATTGGTGATTCTCGTTGTGTATTCTTTTCACGACTTTCAAATTATCATCGGATTTTCCATCCTTTTACAAATAAGTTTTGAATGATGCATACACACTGTGTATGTGCATCACGATGTATAAAGTCCATTTTTTCTATTTTTTTATAGATTTTCCTTTTGAGTGTTAGACTCTTATTTTCTAAAAAAACACAAACCCGATGCATTATAGAATGAAGAGTGATAAAATTATAAACAAATAAATCTAAATGATATATATAAATTAATCTTATAAAATTCTCCCACACTTTAAAATGCATATCCTCAAGAAAAAAGATATCAACAATGATTCCAAAAACTAAAGAAAAAAATTAAATGGGAAACATTCATTCCAACCAAGTCAATAAAACTAAGTGTCAGTAGAAAAATTCAGTCCTCCAGAATCAATCCTGTAGATAAAATTAGTCATGACTCATGATCAAATTCCTTAAACAAAAATAATTTGTATCTTAATTATAATCTTTCAAATGCTCCTTAGAAACTATACCCATGTTTCAATTTACCTTATAATGAATCTTATCTCATTACTCAAGGTAACATATTATTAGTGTTATGATCATACCTAGAATACATGCTCTAAACTATAATCTTGAATTGGTTATAACATATCCACTTTGTAAAGAACAAGAAAATATTAACCATGAGGGCTTAAGAAATAGGGTTCAAATGACTCTGAGGATGAGTTTAGGTAGGTAGATGATAAAAAAATGGCTCAAAGAGGGGGTTATCTCTATAGTTCAATGCATGATAGTTGTTAATAGTGCAATAAAAGAACTCCTCTAGGAAGAAAGTTTCCATGCTTCGAAGAGCTAAAAGTGGGTCTATGGGAATGTCAAGTAAGTATTAAGAATGTACCCAATCCCTTTCTTTTTCTTTTTCTTTATTTTTTAAAAGTCATGTTCAATCCAGTTCACACATCCATCCCCTAACCATATATGATTCATTATAGGATTTATTGGTCTGGTAATGGTGATTTTTGACCTTCCTAATACACAACCCAAGATTTTTTTATATTATTTTTTTCATTTTCCAAAGGATTAGGGTAAGCATAGAAAATGATTAAAATTAATCATGGACCATATCATATCATCCTAGTGACAATACCACCATATATCTCCTCAATATCAAACATCCCTCATATAGTAGATATGAAGGAACCCCTACACTTGTTCACAAGAAAACCATGCATAAAAACCAAGAGTAGGGTAGGATGGGATAATAGACTTGAAATAGATGCATCCTAAACAATTCATTCATGGATACTATAGGATAAAGAAGGATAAATATAAAGGTGTTTCTTAGGATAAAATGGCTCAAAATATTGCCTCAGTCATTTTAACATAGTATTTGTTAATTCATAGTCCTAATAAGATCACAATGAAAGTTCTGGTAGGTTTACATGTCTCAGTTGTCTCTCAAGAAATATATATTCTCATATAAGAATATGAAATTGCAGGTCAAAAATCCTCTTGAGAATGGGAGCATAAAAAAAACTGGAAATCACTCAGGGTATAGAATCAAGTAATAATTTAATCAAAATCAATTTTAATAATCTTGAATAATAATTAAACAATTCAACTTAGAAATCATGCTGAAATTATAAACATGAATAAAAATAGTATTAATATAATTTTCTACCAAACATTTCATTTTTTTTAAATGGTTGTAATTATGTTTGAAGTTTAAAGAATGATATTGAATGGAAAATGTCTCATAGATTAATGAGAGCAACCAGTATCAAGTATAGTAACAATAAAGCTCAAAGAAATCCCCATCATACTTAATGTGAAATAGTGTATGTACTATTTTGTGAAGTGTCACTGGAGATTTATAAATATAAGCATATAAAAAATGAAATGGAAATTTTAATTTGAAATTAGGGGATCAAGATATCCTTGTATTTAATGTCATTCCATGGGGAAACTTGTTGGATTTTTTGAGGAGTTTGTGATGCCTACAAAATTTATTATATAGAAAAAACTTTCACTTGATAAAACATTAGTCCACTGGGATAAAACACATTGGAAGTAAAAAAACGGCAGGTGCACATAGTCAAAACCTAGATAAATCAACTCAAATAAATGCAAAAATGTGAGTAAAGTGAATTTCAAGGATATACTATTAATAATAATGCTAGAAAAATGAAAATAAAGATAATAAGTATGAAACTGAAAATAAAGAAAACAAAAATATGGGTTTCCTCCCATAAAGCACTAAAAATAACATCATCAGCCAGACGGATAGACAAAGGGGTTAGTAAGTGCCATCTATCATCTCAGAGTTCCTCTATCTTCTACAGGAACTTGTGGCAATGTCATCGATCTTGTAGGTATTCTTAGCAATATTTACCACCTTAGGAGAATACAGGGCATGAATCTCATGCAGAAAGAATAGAATCTATGCTCTTCATGGTGGGGACCCTTACTGAGCACAAATCTCAAATGAGATCACCTTAGTCCATCACTCGATGTCAGCTAGATATTGAGACATCCAATGAAGGAGGTAATATGGTGTCGTGATATGCATTCCAATGACCATAGATGAGGCATAAGAGATAGACATGTCTATAAAAATTCATAAATAAAGAAGAGAAATATAAATCTTGCATGAGATTCAAAAAAATTTACTTTATCTATAAATGTGTAAAATGGAGTAAAATAGGGAATCATGGATAAAATATCAAAAAAAAGACCCAGGAAGAGTACAGGAGGAGAGGGGTACAAGTGAAAACTAAGAATTAGGGGAAAACTCATCGTCCATTGAATTTAAAGTACCCTCCCAAATAGTATCTTGATGTTTCCCTCCATATATATGTCCTCAATGGACACATACATAGGATCGTAGATGGACTTTGAAGGTGTTACAATGCTGGAAGTGATCTCAGTGGATGGTGGAGTTGAGGTGCTGATCCTGATGGTGTTTTTATGTCTAGTGACAAGGTCGATGAACGACACCTTGGATGAGGCTAGAACGGAAGGACCCTTCCCTCGATAATCTTGTTCTAATAAAAACTCATGCTATGAAGTAAGTTCATTCAGCTCAAATGGAAGATCATTCTGGGTGGGAGCTAGTATGGGTATGGAGGTGGATAAAGGTTTGGAAGAGGGTAGTAGGTAAGATATGGTAGTGGATGGTGGTAGGGTAGGGTGGTGAAAAGGGAAATCTAAGTATAGGGGATGTATAGGTGGAGGAAAACTCAGCACAGTTTCTCCAGTATACATTGTATAAAAATACATAAGTTGGATGGCATGGATGGGGTAGGAGCATATGTTGGTAAAGGAGTGGTGGATGGAGGAGGCATGTGGGTGGTGGAAGGGGTAGGTATGGGTGTGGTAATGGAATTGGGGAAAGTGGTAGTGGAGGGATGGGATGAGATAGATGTGGAAGGAGAAAGGGCTGAGGTGGTGGTAGTAGATGGTTTAGGGTCATCTGTGTGGTATTTGGGTCTGTTGCCGGCACCCTCAACATATTTTGATGCTCGCTAGTAGATTTTTATGTCCTTCCTCAATATCTATGTCTTGTGGTGTAGTAGGAAGTCAATCGAATCCATTTATCCTAGGGATGTGAGGGGAAGGGAATCTTTAAAAATGCTGAGATGTCTGGCCAGATGGGTGATGAAGGATCCTCCCATCAGAGTGCCTAAAGTCTACTTCACATGAACCTTATGATATAAGGTGAACTGGGAATCCATGTTGACAGCTGGGCCTCCCATGGATGAGGTAAAAATGAGGATTTCCATCAGTATCACACTCATGTGGTCCTCCATGCATGTAGTCCAAGAATGGGTCAAAGGTTAGTGAAGGATTCAGAGTGAATCACCTCATAGTTGGGTGGACTTTGCAGTCTGAGGATCATGGGAGCTCTGAGGGTCTTGGGTGATCAACCTCCAAAATTATTCTACATCTTACTTGATCAAATTGAGTTGAAGAGTTGGAAAGACTAGAGAGGTGAATAATTCAGAAGAATAAAGTTCAAATATGATTTCAAACTCATTGAGCATGAGCTTATGGGGTCTTCCACCTATCTGGAAGGTGATGTTGTCGATGCCCATCTCTAAGGTGGCCAATAACTTGATGAAAATCTCTCTAAAGGTCTCCTCGCATATTTCGATGATGGGGGAGAGGTTTGGTCTGTCAAGGAGGTGGAAGACCTCCTAAATGATCTAGATCTATATGAGCACAGCAAGATCGATGGTCTTGTTGGTCTGTATGGGATTTACCTGCAAACGGATTAACATGAACTACTACATAAGGTGGAAAGGTGAAGGATAGGGTGTATATGCGGATGGGAAGTGCCCTACAACCCACTAGAAGTTTCATGAAATTTAAATTTCAGGTCTACATCCTTTAAATTTTGGGGACCCTTTAAATGCCATGATCTCAGGCCTACATCCTTTGCTTCCAGCATGAATTAGGCTTTCCTAAACTCTACTCTACCATATTCTATCCTATTTAGACTATCCTGGGTTTAAGTGGTCAAGTGATTTGGTGAGGTTGAAATTTTTGTCAAATAATTAAGAAGATTAAAAGTCAATGAATTATAATTGTGATGATTTTTAATCTAGTTTGTAGTTTATAAAAACATGTGTAAATGGTAATTTGAGTTTGGAACATTATTTACAATAATTTAGTTTGTCATGCAAAAGTTTTATTTTTTATAAGGATTTTTTGAGGATTGGATATGTTTTATTATTGAATTGATTGGCTATGCTCTATATAGAAGTTTAAAAACATTTCTCAAAGGTTCTTATCAAAAAAAATTAAGCCAATCTCTCAAACCGGCAAAGAGGAACATCACACCATTATGCAGCCAAGCTCTATACCCACTAGTGATGGACAAATGCATACAGAGGCGCCTAAATAAAGTGTAGTAGTGGCAGAGTGGCAACTATGTGGGGCAGCATGGCGGAAATAGGATCACCCCAACAGAACTAGTATGAGGTGGTACTAGAGGAGATAGAAGAAAATTTTTGAAATGGGGATGTCACTCTTTGTATTATAAGAAAGCAGAAAAGGGATTGTGGTTTCGATGTGGGATTCGTTTTTTTATCTCTGAATGAATCTCCACTGTTGGATCTGTTTGATCATTTTATCTGGGTTTTTTGATCATCCCATCCAAACTACAACTGTTCAATCAGTTCAATGATTATCCTGAGCTATTCGATCAAGAGTTGGACATTGTATTCTCCAGGAAGCCTCATTTGAGAAGCCTCTGTTCATCGAAGGAGCTTTTGTTCACTGAATATCTCCACGATCTATGATAACTATCCATTTAACTGAAGCTTATTTATGATTCTTGAAGCTTCTGTGACGATATTCGATGACTATAAATACCAAGGTCTACATTCAGTTTCTGTGGATGAGATTTTGATAAGATCTATTTTGAGTGAAGTTGAAGATCCATGAATCTGTCCAGTTCATAAAGGATTCCACAATGCTTCTATTTTCATAAAGAAAACTATAAGTCTGAAAGTAATCTACCTATTCATAGCACACTCAAGGTGCTTCTCAAAGAATGAAGTTCTGAAAATCCACTTAGGAATTTGATATTCTTATGAGATTTCCCTGGCCTACATGATGAACCAAGATCTCATTCTTTAAACCTACATAGACATTTTCATGAAGGTTATAGTGTGTATTAGTATTTGCGTGAAATTTTTGTGATGTATATAGAAAAACCGCATACTATTCTGATTTGTGAAGAAATTATAAATTCCATGAACCTTCAATTGTTAATTATTAACTCAAATTTTTTATGAAAATAAGACTAAAAATCACATGATGTTTGAGTTTTGATATTTCTATTTACAAAGGTAAGTGAATAAATCGTATGCGAAGTTGAAGGGAGGAATTATGTGTATTTCTTATGTGATTATTTGAGCTCCCATGAACTTGTTTCAAGAAGAAGTGTGAGGCAGTGCATGGAAGGATAGGTTTTGTGAAGTGTTTCCTTTGCGAAGATCTTATCCCTAAATTACATAGTAATTCTGCATTCTATTTTTCAAATAGGAAGGATATACCATGTATTTTGTTTTCATTTGAGTTGTGTGCATTAAGAGATTACACACATTTTGGTTTGCATGCGAGAAACAGAGAAATGGTGTATGTTTTGATTCATTTTAAAATATACACATATATTGAGTAACAAAGTGTGTGTTTAAAGTTTGATAAAGGGTTCATAAATTGAGAAAACATTATTATATATATTCAATCCATCCATGCAAACACATTCATTGAGTATTAAATAGTGGACAATGTATTTGATGAAAAATATATGTTGCAATGTGGTGATTGTACAAGTGAATATTGTATGTGTTAGAGTGTGCATGAAAAAAATCTATATGAACATGTAATATCATTAACATAAGTCAATATGCATGAACATGAAATAATGAAATCATAAATTGATATATCTATGAAATTTTGTTCATGCATGTAGTCTGAAAAAGTCCACGTGAAATATTTATTGCTTAATCGATGTGCAGAGTTTTGAGACTGAAGATGGGAAAATATTTATATCAGTGATTCAAAAGTATTTTTGTATCAGGTCTTCTATTGAAGAAAGAATATTTTCTCAAGATACTTTGTACTGAGGTATCTAATTATATTCATTTATCAGAATTATTTGAGAAAGTCCAGCATTAGTGCAAAGGAAATTGAATTTTACATGATCTGGTTTGATCCAGTAAGTTCATGGAGGAGGATCAAAGTGATCATCCTATCTGTGGATCAGATTGAAGAAGAAGGAACTTGTGATTGGGGGGGTCTAAACAGTTATTTAATAGGCTCAAGAGAATGGGGATATAACCAGTTGAACAGTTATAGGGTCTAACCAACTGAGGAAGAAGAGTTGGATTGTTGGGGGGTATAATCAGAATCAAATGGAGGATCGATTACTGGGGTGTATAACTAGTTTTTGCATGAACCATTGTAATTGATAAAAATATTATAGTGGATAATCCATTTTGGTGGGGTCTAACCAACATGGAAAGAATGTAGGTATTAGTACCGAACCTTGTTGAAATATTGTGTGTTTTGTTTCATTTACTTTCTACATTACATTCATGATCCACTCATCCTAACAGGTGATAGAAGTTAAAATTAAAGGTGAAAAGAATTTAGTAAAATTTGGTCACACCTGATTCACCCCCCCCCCCCCCCCTCAGTGTGGATGCATGATCCTTGGATACTTAAATTGGTATTAGATCATAGTCCACCTCTGATTGGATCTAATCTACTTGTCCAGTGGTTTATATCAGAATTATATGAAGTGAGAATTTGAGTTTAAAGAAAAATGGGAAATAATCTGTGATTTCAAATGTTAGGAAAAATAAGTGTACACACAAAGTAAATATTGAGCATGTTCCTAAAGAGTGTTTGATCATATGTCCAGAGCAGTTGGAAGAGGCAAGAAATATAGATCAATCAGAGAGAAATGAAATTGTATTGCTAGAAAATATGAATAAGCCTTTTTCATCTAAGAATATTTCTTGGTTGAGAAGAAACTCTTAGTCATGTTTCTCTAACTAAGGGGTATTAAATATCCACCTTATTCCTGTATATTTTTTGTTTGTTTTTCATGCAAAAAATTGAAGGTGAATCATATATTCAGGGGTAGGCTTGAATTTATAATAGTTATCCATCATAGAAGACTATTGGAATTATGTTGTCTCTTTGAAACATATCAAAAATTATTATCTGAAGATGCTTGGAGTTTATTCTTGAATAAATCCAATCATGATGAAGAAGTTTTGAGTGTATCACTTAAGGGGGATCACAGAAGATCATCCATCAGATATTTATATCTCAATTGATGTCTTATGAGTATCAGAAGTTATGTTGACATATGAATCAGAAAATTCTAAAATACAAATGTTTCTAATCTGTTTGATGATATATATGCAGGGGATTAGTTGAAAATATTTTGAGAAATTCCTGAAAATAAGTTTTAGTGAATGGTATCACATGCTGTAAGTTTACAGACAGCGTTGATGTTAAATTTGATTGCTCTTTTTTCTACACAGAACATTGATCGCATATACTTAGAGATGATTAATTTTAGCTCTTTTCTAATCTATTATTGATTCCATCCTTCTTATAAATAAATCAAACAATATGTGTCAAAAGAGAAGAGGGTATTTTTAGAAGTTGAATGATGAAAATGAGAATTCCTTCCCATGATTATAACTTTGGATTTATTTCCAATAAGGGGGAGAAGATATCATTAATTTTTTTATAAGAATTAGGTATTGACAAAAAATCCAAAGGGGGGATTGAAGTGGTCAAGTGATTTGGAGAGGTTTAAATTGTTTTCAAATAATTAAGATGATGAAAAATCAATGAATTCTAATTGTGATGATTTTTGAGCTAGTTTGTAGTTTAGAAAAACATGTGTCATTAGTGATTTGAGTTTGGCACATTTTTTACAACAATTTAAGATGTCATGAATAAGTGTTTTATTTTTCATAAGGATTTTTTGCGGATTGGTTGTGTTTTATTCCTGAGTTGATTAGCTATGCTCTATATAGAAGTTGGAAAACATTTTTTTAAGGTTCTTATCAAAAAAAATTATGCCAACCTCACAAGCTAGCTAAGGGGAGTAGCACACCATTATGGGTATCCAAGCTCGAGACCCTTGGCCAGACTAGTAGAGTGATGGTTGAATGCATACAGGGGCACCTACATGAAGCACAGGAGTGTAGAAGAACTACTGTGTGGGGCGGCATGATGACGAAGGTGGACACAGGTGCATGCTCACAGAACCGGTATGGGGCGGTATTAGAGGAGGTGGAATTGAATTTTTGAACTGTGGATTTTAAGATTTGTATTATAATGAAGTGGAAAAGGGATTATGGTTTTGATGTGGTATTCATATTTTTATCACTAAATGAATCTCCACCATTGGATCTATTTGATCATTTTATCCTGGTTGTCCGATTATCCCAACCAAACTGCAACTATGCGATCAATTTGATGATTATCCTGAGTCGTTCAATCAAACTTTGGATGTTGTCTTTTCCCAGAAGCCTCATTCAAGAAGCCTAAATTCATCTAAGGAGATTTTATTCACCAAAGATCTCCATAATCTATGACAACTATAAATCGATCTGAATCTTCTTTGTGATTCTATAATCTTCTCTGGCTATCTTTGATTCTTATAAATACTGAGGTCTACATTCAATTTTTGTGGATGATATTTTGATAAGATCTATTTTAAGTGAAGTTGAAGATCTGTGAATATATCTGGTTCATGATGGATTCTGCACTGCTTCTATTTACATAAATAAAACTAGAAGTCTGAGTTACTCGACCTATGTATAGCACACTTGAGGTGCTTTATGAAGAACGAAGTTCCGCGAAGCCACTTAGTAATTCAATATTCTTATGAGATTTCCCTAGTTTGCATGATGAACCAAGATCTCATGATTTAAATCTGCATAAACATTTTCAAGGTGATAGTGTGTATCAATATTTTCACAAACTATTTGTGAAGTAGATAGAAGAACCACATATTGTTCTGATTTACGAAGAAATTAGAAATTACACGAACCTTCAACTATTAATTATTAACTCAAATTTGTTATGCGAAGAAGACTACAAATCACATGATGTTTGAGTTTTGATATTTCTATTTGGTAAGGTAAGTGAATAAATCATATGTGAAGTTGAAGGGAGGAATTATGTGTATTGGTTATTTGATGATTTGAGCTCCCGTGAACTTGTTTCAAGAAGAAGTGTGAGGCACCACAAGGCAGGAGAGGTGCTACAAAGTGTTTCCTTTGTGAAGATCTTATTTGTGAATTACATTG
The DNA here is from genome assembly GCA_963277665.1 of Viscum album. Lineage (NCBI taxonomy): Eukaryota > Viridiplantae > Streptophyta > Magnoliopsida > Santalales > Viscaceae > Viscum > Viscum album. The sequence goes on along the minus strand of OY728127.1, from coordinate 1,069,339,736 downwards.
TAATTTCGTGTACTGTTTTTAAAATAGGAAGGATATACCATGTACTATGTTTTCATTTGAGTTTCACGCATTAAGAGCTTACACTCATTTGGTTTTTCATGTAAGAAACATTGAAATGGTTTATGTTTACATGTATTTGATAATATACACATATATTGTGTAACAAAGTGTGTGTTGAAAGTTTTAGAAAAGGGTGCATGCATTGAGAAAACATTATTCTGTATATGTAGGTCATCCATGCAAACACATGCATTGATTATTAAATAGTGGACAGTGTATTTGATGAAAAATATTTGATGTGATGTGGTGATTGTGCAAGTGAATATTTTATGTATTAGAGTGTTCATGAATCAAATTTCTATATGCACATTCAATATCATTGACATAAGTCAATATGCATGTAGATGAAATAATGCAAGCATAAAGTGAGATATCCATGAAATCATGTTCGTGAATGAAGTTTGAAAAAGTGTACGTGAAATATTTATTGCTTAATTAGTGTGTGGTGTTTTGAGACTGAAGCCAGGACATTATTCCTATCAGTAATTATGAAGTATTTTTGTATCCAAGTTTTCAATGTATAGTGATGTCGGGTCTTCTACTAAATAAAGAATATTTGCCTAAGAATCTTTGTACTAAGGCATCTAATTATATTCAGTTATTGGAATTATTTGAGCAATTCCAGCATCAGTGCAAAGGAACTTGAAATGTACATGATCCAATTTGATCCAAAAATCTCATGGATAAGGATCAAAGTGATCATCCTATTTGTGCATTAAATTGAAGAAGAAGGAGCTTGTGACTGAGGGGTTTAACCAGTTACTGAAGAGGCTCAAGAGACTGGGGTTCTAACAAGTCGAATGTTTGGGGGGTCTAACCAACCAAGGAAGAATAGTTGGATTGCTGGGGGTATAACCAAAATCAAATGGAGGATCGATTAGTGGGGTGTATAACCAGTTTTTTCTTGAACAATTGTAATTGATAAAAAAATATAGTGGATAACCTATATTGGGTGGTCTAACCAACATGGAAAGGATGTAGGTCTTAGTACCGAACCTTGTAAAAACACTATGTGTTGTGTTTCATTTACTTTCTACATTACATGTATGATCTACTCATCCTAACCGGTGACAGAGGTTAGAATTAAAGTGAAAAATAATTAAGTAAAATTTGGTCACACCGGATTCACCCCCCCCCCCTCTTAGTGTGATTGCACGATCCTTTGACACTTCATGGGTTTCCACTCAGTCAACACTTCATTTAACATTGATAGCTATATTTAGTCTCACTTAGATGAATCTTAAAGTTATGATGCACCCCTCATGGAATGGTTCTTGGTATATTTTCAATTTTTGGCTATTAAATTTGAAGGGTGGTTCTCCACCTTTTTTAATCTCAATAGTCCTATAGAGAAATAACTTTACAACATTTAAGGATCTTGAACAACTAGAATTAATCTTCCCATGGAACAGTTTCAATCAGGAATTTAATAACAAGACCTTATTCCCTGGTGTAAATATTCATCGTATGATGTACTTTTCATGCCACTTATTAGTTTTTTCTTTATAAATATCAATGTTCTCATGGTAATATTTTATTATTTATTCCATTTATTCCATTTAAAGCATCATGAATTCCCCATATTTTTTATCATCCTTATTTAATTTTTTTTAATGGCCCAATATGAGTGATTCTCTAGTTCAATTGGTAAATGGAATGGATTTCCATACACTAGTCAGAATGGAGTAGTGCTAATGGTAGTTTTGTATACTTTGCGATACGCCCAAAGTGAATCATCGAATTTGAGGCTCCATTACTTTTGAATCGTACTTCTCAAGTAATCCATTGATATAATTATTGGTAAAGTGAGTGGCTCAATCACTTATGATTAATTTGGGGAATCTTACTCTTGAAAAGATATTCTTATTTATAAAATTCATGACCACTTGTTCTATGTCATGAGTGGTGACTTCAGCCTCTACCCATTTCGAGACATAGTTAATTCCAACTAGGATATAGAACTTTCCATGGAAATTAGGGAATGGCCCCATAAAATATACTCCCCATACATCAAAGATTTCAACTTCCATGATCAGGTTTTGGGGAATTTCATTTCTTTTTCTGATGGTTCCAGTTTGTTGGCACTGATCACAGTTCTGACAAAATTTTATTACATATTGATGGAGTGTGGTCCAAAAAATATACTTTTAAATATTTTGTCCACTATGAGTTCAATTACATGGTTACCTCCAGTTAGTGATGTGTGACACATGTCGAGCACACATTTTATTTATTTTTCTGGGATGTAACACTTCATTAATTCATTAGCACAGCTCCTAAAAACTAGCATCTCATCCCAATAGTATTGTGAGGATTCAACTAAAATTATCTTCCATTTCTGGTAGGAGAGGTCTAGGTAGAGTGATCCCATGGTGAGATAGTTTTCAATTTTATAAAACCAAGGGTGTGACTTCATGTATATGTTGAAAAGAGTCTCATTAGGGAACTCAACCTTAATGTCCAGATTATCATTATCCTTAATGATGGGTAGTGGGAGTTGGGATAGATGGTCAGAAATGATTTTCTCATTCCCCTTAGTTTCCTTTATGGTGATTTTAAACTCTCTCAAAAATAGGATCCACCATATTAGTAATAGTTTGGAATCCTTTTTACTTAATAAATATTTAAGGGCTACATGGTTAGTGTATACAATTACCTTGGAAAAAACAAGGTTTGTGTGAAACTTTTCAAAATCATAGAATAATTCTAAGAGTTACTTCTCGATAGTTGTGTAGTTTACCTGAGCATCATTCAGTGTGTCACTAGAATAGTAAATAGGATAGAATATGTGTCTAACTCACTGTCCTAAGACAACACCTACATCAAATTTTCTAGAATCTCACATTAAATCATAGTATTTATCCTAGTCTAGTAAAATGATAACAGGAGCAGCCACCTGGATGTTCTATAAAATATTGAATCCCAACCAACACTCTTTAGTGAACTCAAAAGGAGTATTCTTTAATAACAGGTGTGTAAAATGGTGGTATAATTTAGAAAAATATTTTATGAAGTAGAGGTATAATCCTTCATGGCCCATAAATCTCCTTATGACTTTTACAGTTGAGGGCTCAGGTAAGTCATTGATCACTTTGATCTTTGATGGATCAACTTCCATGCCATTCTTTGAGATTTTCTTTTGATGACTATGCCTTTATGGACCATAAAGTGGAATTTATCCCAATTTAAAACCATGAACATTTCTTCACAACATTGTAGTATTAATTATATATTTCTAAATCATAACTCAAAATATCTTCCATAAACTAAAAAATCATCCATAAAGATCTCCATGAATTCCTCCGATATATCATGGAATATATGTGTCACGCACCTTTTAAAGTTCTTTGGTGCATTAAACATACCGAATGACATGTTTCTGTAGGCTAACATGCCAAATGGACATGTGAATGTAGTTTTTGACTAGTTAGTTGGGTCGAATATAATTTTATTGTATCCTGAATATCCATCCAATAAATAGTAGAATTCATGTCCTGTCAGTATCTCTAGTATTTGATCTATGAAAGGAAATGGGAAATGATAATTTTGGGTTGTTTTATTTATATTTATATCATCCATTCATACTCTCTATCCAGTGATGGTTCAAGTTAAGATTAGCTCATCTTCATTATTTTTCACAACTGTGAGGCCGCCATTATTTGGAGTGACCTATAGCTCACCCACTTGCTATTAGATATTGAAAATATTATTTTGGTGTCAATAATTTTTATTAATTATTTATTAATAACCAATTTCATTGGTGGGGTAAGTCACATTTGGGGATGGTGTTTGGGTTTTTCACCTTCTACCAGTAAAATCTTATGTGTGCAGATCGTGGGGCTAACCCCTTTTATGTCATTTACTCCCCAATTGATTGATTTCTTATGTCTTTTTAGGACTTCTATAAACTTTTCCTCTTGTGTATGTGTTATTTATAAGGTAATTATTACTGGTAGCACTACATCAATTTATAGAAACTAGTACTTGATGTGCTCAAAAGAGGTTTTAGCTCCATTTTTGGTGGTTGGATAACTAAGGGTATGAATGGTGGGATAGTGTCCCATGTCATAGGTTCTATATAGTTCAATTACTCAAATTCATAATCCTAATTTTCACCAAGAGACAATGTATCACTTCCATCATTTGTGGTCATGTATTCATTCTTCTATTTAGTGAGAAATATAGTTTGATTGTTGAATAAATCATCATCTTTTTTAGTGGATTTCACTAGGTCGAACACAACTTGTTTTTTACCTACTCCTAATATAATTCTCCCCTAATTCATGTCAACCAGTACCTTCCCAATAGATAGTAATGGTTGACCTAGGATAATAGGAATTCCTCTTTCTTCTTCCATGTCTAATATGAGGAAGTCCGCTGAAAAATGAATTTTTTGACTTTGACTAGGACATCCTTGAGAAGTCCTCAATGATGCTTGACCGATCAGTCATCCAATTGAATTGAGACTCTTATTGGATTTAATTATTTGAGTCCCAAATTTTGTAATACACTCATTATCATGAGGTTAATGCTAGATCCTAAATCTCATAGGGATCTTCTGAACTTGCATGCCCCTATGGTGTGAGGGATTGAGAAACTCCCAGGGTCTCTCATATTTGGTGGTAGTTTCTAGTGAACAATGGAAGAGCATTATTTTTTTTTGGAGATGAATCACAAGTCTTCTATATTCCTCTTGTTGGATAGTATTTCCTTTATGAATTTCAAATAGGCAGGAATTTGGGAAATTGCTTTATCAAATGGGATGTTGATATGCAATTGTTTGAACATTTCTAATAATTTCCTATATTTCCCTTTAATTTTACCTTTACTCATTATTTTCTTGAAGGGTAGTGGTGGTTTGTAAGCTAGTAGTGCTATATATAAGTCTTCTTTAGGTTTATATTGTGTTTTATATTTTTTAGGAGGTGTTGATTCCATATTTTTCTCCTGATCAGTTATAGGTATGCTTTTATTGACATCCTTGCTAATTACTATTGCATGTTTCCTGGATTATTTAGGCTTATTTTCTTCTCCTCTATAGGGTTTTTGAAAATAAAACACTTTTACACTTCTTAGTACCACTACCTTGGATTCTTCTTTCAGATATGTCTCAATATTACTAGGTAGCATACCTAGTAATCTATCTAATAAGGTCTTTGATATATGACCCATTTGGTGTTTAGGGTTTCAAAGGGACACCCTTTGATTTTTCATTTATGTATCTTGGATGTTCATCCTATGATCTACTTTTTGAAAAAAGGTAGTGAGCAGATTCTCTAGATTTGATGAGGTGGGGGCTAGTTGTGGTGGTCTTTGTAGATCCAGCTAAAATTGTTGTTGGGCTCTATGAGGAAAAGGTTGTTGGGGTACTTGTTGTGGTGGTCAAGGAACCAAATTCATGGGTGGGTATCCAGGAATTCCTTAGTTCCTTGGTGTTGTTTGAACACTTTTATATTGATATTACCCTTGATTATTTTGTGGTGGTTGTTGGCATAGTCTTTATTGAAATTACTATTGTGGTTTCTAGAATTGTTGTCCCAGTTGATTGTAATTAACATAATTACAATATTTGGTTTGAATTTTGTGTACTCCTTCCCTATAATCTCGGTATGGTTGTGGGCCTCTACACATCTCGCAATATTGAATCTCCATCACAATATCAATATGGGGTGGTGGTGTAGTAGGAAGCTAAAATGATTCCATCTTATTAGTAAGTGCCTCTACTTGTGTTGTTAGGTGGGTGTTTTCTTATACTTGGTGGATTTCATGTTTAGGTGGTCCTCAATCACTCTACCATAGACTTTCATTATAAGAGACCTCATCTTGAAGTTTGTGGACTACTTTGGGAATTTTTAGCATTATCCCTCCATTAGAGACTGCATCTACCACTACGTAAGTAGCTGGTTGGAGGCCTTGGTAGAATGTTTGTAGCTAAATTCGTACATCAAGTCTGTGATGTGGGAACTTTCAAGTGAGCTCCTTAAAGTGATCCCAGACCTCCCAGGATAACTCTCCATCTGTCTGGGATAAGTTCTGGATGTAATTCTAGAGCTTCCAAGTTCATATAGGTGGTAAATACTTATCTAGGAACTTCTTGTCTTGGTCATCCCAAGTTGTGATTGACTCAAGAGCTTGTTTTTTATCCAATCCATGGATTATTTTTGTAAGTATAATGAGAAAAATCACAATATGATTTCATCATATAACACTCCAAAGTTGAAAAAGGTATCATAAACTTATAGTAAATTAGAGATATGATCATGAGGATCTTTACTCTGAATTCCACTAAACTGGACCATATTTTGGATCATGCTGATGAGTCCAGGTTTGATTTCAAATGTATGTTCCTGGTTAGGAGGGAAAAATACTGGGTATAGCACCATTAATAAATAGAAAGTCATAATATATGATGTTTCTCTCCTCCAACAAGGGTTTCTCTTCATGCAGTTCAGGTGGCACATATTGCATGTTTTGATGGATGGGGCTCGTAGGATTGTTATGGTCATCCATACTTAGACAGCGGCATGCAGAAAGATATTTTCAATCTCAAGAATTAAAGTGAGTAGTTTATAAGTGTCGAGTCTCCTTGAATGAGTCATGGGGGGCCCGTAACATGAATGATGCTGAAGATAAATAATAACATAGTGGAATCCAAAAGAATGAAGAAAAATTGAAAATATAAAAGGGGTATGGGTGAGGTAATTTTGGGTTTGTGCTAAAGGTTCATGTGCATAAGCAATAGTAAAACTCCCCAACAATGATGCCATAATTTGATTTTCTTGTACACATTATTGAATTCATGTGAGCATTGATCATATTAAAATTTCCTATTATCCAAGACTACACTTTCTAAAATGGCATAGTATAGTGGTGGTGTGGGGTCGAACCCACGAGGAGAATTGGATGACATGTAACCAGCAATTTCGAACCCTTTATGTAGAAGTCCCCGAGAATTGATTTGGGTTTGTTATTTAACTAAAAATACTTATATTGGTTTTAGATTCAATAAGAAGATAGGGATCAAGGTTAATTTTAGGGTTTCATGTAAAAATATAATCTCAGACCTAATTTGGGATAGTCCTTAGGCTTAGGCTGTGAAGCGGTGAATAGATCACTAATTTATTATGGAAAAACTAATTAGATCTATCCAAGATGAAAATAATCATTGGTATGGATATAGATAATAACCTAGATGAATTAATCTTATCTTCTATGGTAGAAAGTTTCATAGGATAACGGTCATATCCTACTCAACACCAATAAGATCAGTTTCATTCATTTAAAATTCTCATGGTCAGGTTTGCATAAAATAATTGAATAAAAATTAATGTTTCCCCTAATTACTTGCCTTAGGGTTACTAAGTTTCATTTTATATATTCATTAAGCACAAAATAGCACTTACTCTCAACCCCTACCCTAAGAAGATTATCCACTCATGATAGAATTAATCGAAAGTAGGGGAGGAATAAAAAACATTCTTGGCATATTGATAAATCAGTTGAAATAGAGAAGCTTATGATTGAGGAGTTAATAATAAAGCAATTTTCAATCAAATAAATTAGAAATTCAATCAAACATTTACTTGAAAATGTAACAAGTTATAATGTGACATGTGTTTGATGTTGAATGGTAATGGTAATGGAAAATGGTCGTCAAAATAGAAAACAAAGATGAAAAGGATGAAGAATAGATGTTAAACGGTAAATGGAACTCAAATTTGATTAAAATAGAAAAATGAATTGACTATAGTTGAGTTGTAATGGAAATAGAAGATAAAATGAGAGAGAGAAAAAAGAAATAGGTTATTTTAAGTTTTTCATCTTGTGGTTGTCCATGTTATGCATATAAATAGACCAAAGAATTACACAACGTGAAATTTAATCACATTATGTAATCTCGATCCAAATATTTCTCCATGAATATTGTATCTGGAAACTTTCACATCCTAAATCTTTTGGATCTAGATATATTTATCATATTATGACATGTAGTTTTTTCATGACATGTTATATCTTCATGAATTGAACTTTGAGTGGGAAGTGTCATTTGAAGTTTACACAACGTGTATTATAGATTCAGGTAGTTTATTTTTTCATGACTTGTAAATTCTCACAATCTATACCATCCTCTTACAAATATGTTGTGGATGATGCATACACATCATGTATGTTCATAACGAAGTGTAAAGTCCATTTTTTTCATTTTTTGAAAGATTTTACTTTTGAGTCTTAAACACCTATTTTCTATAAAAAAACAACACAAACCTAGTGCATTATTGAATAAAGTTGGATAAGATAATGAAATAATTAATCCAAATGATATATATAAATTAATATTATCAAACATTAAATTTCACATATAAGTGTGTATTTCCTATTAGCGGGTCTCGTTCTCATAATATCCTACTCTAGAAATTACTAAGGGCATACACCATGAGAAGATGCCTCAAAGTCCCATGAGTCTTCACCCCTGATAGCATGAATCATTTGTGTCCCCAAAATGATTTCATCCATCTATAGAACATATATTTAAGAATATTATCATGGAACTTATGGATTATCATCGTAGTAGGGAACTTCTATGACCTTTTAGTGTGACGGATACTCTTAGAACATTATCACATACTATGTTACATAGAATAAAAATCATGATGTGATAAGTAATTTATTAATATTAAAAACTAGGAATATAGGTTTTCATAAAGTATATAGAATTTAGTTCTAGGGAACCAACTCTAACAGACTCTCACTTGCACTAGATCCAACTACTAACAACCTTTAGTCTGCTAGCTCTCACATGATACTCATGCTTCTAATGAGATAGGTCTTTAGTCAAGGGGTCTTCTATGTTTTCTTCTATAGGAACTTTTCATAATTCAACTTCACCCATTTGATAAAAATCCCTTAATAGGTGATACATTTGAAGTATGTTTTTTTCTATTTGTGTGACCTTGTTTATTTTTCAATAGCCACTGTTGTAGTATCATCACAATACAATGTCATAGGGTCTTTACTGCTAGGTACCACATCAAGAACCTGGAAAAAATTTCATATCCAAAGGGATTCCTTGGATACATTAAAATTCATTATATACTTGTACTCCACTGTAGGATCAGTGAAAACTGGATGCTTCAAACACTTCCAGCTCACAACTCCTTCATTGAGAAAAAAAAAACATATCTTGGTTGTGACTTCAGATTGTTATGATCTATTTGAAAACTAGAATCAGTATAACCCCTGATGACTAGCTCCTCATCTCCTCTATAAACCATTAATTTATCCTTAGTTCTTCTCAGATACTTGAGGATATCCTTAATATAAACCTAATATTGTTCTTGTTATCTACATACCATACTAAATTCATAGTCAACATCAAGTCTAGTACATAACATGGAATACATTATTGATCCTATCAGTGAATCATGTGGGATCTTACTCATTATCTATTTCTCCTATTGTGTCTAAGGACACATTTTCTTAGAAATATATATACCATGTGACATTGGAACCAATACCGTCTTGGATTGTTCCATACTAAATATCTTTAGTATATGGTCAATGTATGTACTTTGACTTAGTCCAAGAAGCCTCTTAGATATATCACAAATTATATTGATCCCAAGAATATAGGTTGTTACACCCAGTCCTTCATGGATAAACACTTGTTTAATTAGCCCTTAAATACTGGTATATCATTTCCAATAAGTAATATATCATCAACATATACTGCTAAGATAATGACTGCATTTCCACTAAACCTCTTGTAAACACATAGCTCACATTCATTCTTAATGAAACCAAATTCTTTTATAGCTTCATAAAATTAAATGTTTCATGACCTGGATGCCTTCTTCAATCCATAAATGGATTTCTGCAACTTTCATGTCATTTTGAAATTTCCTAGATTCAGAAACCCTTCTATTTGTGTCATATAAACATCTTCCTAAAGGTTCCCATTAAGGAAAGTAGTTTTGATGTCCATATTCCAAATTTTATAGTCGTGATAAACTACTATAGAAAGTATAATTCTTATTTATTTAAATATGGAAACTGGAAAAAAGGTTTCATCATAGTCAATTCCTTGATGTTGTTTAAAACCTTTATCCACTAGCCTTTATTTATAGGTATTTACATTACATTCCATGTCTAGTTTATTCTTGAATACCTATTTTTACCCTACAGGGTTTACATCAACTATTGCATCGACCAAAACCAAAACTTGGTTCTGATACATGTAATCCATTTCAGAATTCATGGATTCTTTCCATCTTGTAGATTATGATATCTCTACTACCTCTTTGTAGGAGAGAGGTTCATTATTTTCCACCAATAATGAGTCACCATCTTCTGTGACTAGAAAAAAATATATTTCTTGTTCTCTTGCCTCTCTAGTGCTCCTATGCAGTACTTGTTCTTTAGGAACTAATTCTTCCATGGAGACCTATGGAATCTATTCCTATACCAACTCTTGTGTATCTTGAGAATCAACTTCATCAAAGTAAATCTTTCTCCCACAATCCTTTTTGAGGATATGATCCCTCTCAAGAAAGAATGATTGTCTGGAGACAATCACTTTCTTTTCTGAGGGGTTTTATATATAGTATCCCTTGGTTTCCTTAAGATACCCTATAAAGATACACTATGTGCTCTGGGGTGCTAGTTTGTTTCCTAAGAAGTCCTTAATGAACACCTCACAATACCATACACATGTATGCAAAAAAAATAGGTTTCTATTCACTCCATAACTCAAAGGGAATTCTATTTTCTGATTTAGTTAGTACTTGGTTTAATGTATACACCACATTTTGTAATTTATATCCCCAAAAAGATAATGGAAGATGTTCATGAATCATCATCGACCTTGCTATGTCTAAAAAGGTATGGTTCCTCCTTTCACTAACTCCATTGCACTATGGCTTGTAAGGTGGAGTGAGTTGAGATAAAATCCAAAAGTCTCATAAAAAGTCAATAAACTCTTGGATAAGATATTCACCACCTAAATCCAATTAAATCTTCTTTATCTTCTTTCCAAGATGATTCACTACTTCATTCTTGAATTCTTTGATTTTATAAAAGGAATAAAACTTATACCTCATCAAGTAGACATAGCCATTTATACTCAAGTTGTTAGTAAAAGTTATGAAGTAAGAATACCCACCTCTATATTCTACTGGAAATGGTACACACACATTGGTGTGTACCAATCTTAGAATATTTGTGGCCCTTTAACCCTATCCACCGAATGAAGGTTAGTTCATTTTTACTTGTAAACAAGAATGAAATATTTTAAGTGGTTTTAGATCAAAATAATCTAAATAATCATCTTGATAGAGCTTTTTCAAACTCTTCTCATTTACATGACCAAGACAGTGATGCCATAGCTAAGTGTTATATGAGTCATGTGAACATGTTTCGTTATCAATTTTCAATACTTGGTTTTTTTAATTTAATATATAAAGAATATTATTTAAATGTTCCATACAATAACATGTGTTGTATATATAAAAGAACCAAATTTTATTCTTAGACATGAAAATACAACCATTTTCATATAGGTATGGTATAGAAATTATGTTCTTGGTAATAGTTGGTACATAATAACAATACCTTAAAACCAATATTACTCTCATTGGAAATGAAAGGTTTAATCAACTAGTATTGAAAAATGGGCAGGGTGGGGCGGGGTGAGCTAATCCTGTATGGTTTTGAGCCTGTACGAGTTTGTCCACAAGAGACCACATAAAATACGAACAAAAAATTTCAAGCCCGCCCCACCCCACCCCACATAATCCCATGAGTATCCTGCGAGCTTACCCACATTTAAAAGATGCTATTTATAATCCTTTAAATATTGTATTTTATTTCTCATTATTAATAAAAGTTGTGGTAAAAGTATGGATTGGAAATAGCTAGTGTTTTAAGGGATTTTATGGAACATTTTTCTATGGGTTAATGATGGCATACGACTACGTCGATGTGGTGGAAAACTATTGTGATGCAAAGTAGATAAGTGATCGGTGAGGGGTGATGGATGATGATTTTGGTTGTGTGGTGGCATGAATGGTTGGACCTGTGAATGAACGATGACTCTCTAGGTAATGACCAGTTTCAGAGGAGGCTATGAGGGTTCCCATGAGGTACTTTCCCATTTTCTTAATAACAAAATAAAATTAAATAATAAAAAAATTAAATCGGATGAAAAAATATTTTGATTATAATAACTCTTTTAGAATTGAATTCATGTGTATGGGAGATGAGTTCTATTTTTTAAGATGTGGGATGACACATCATGCGAATATGGTTAATAATTACAATATATAAATATTATAATATCATATTAAAATAATAAATATAGAACTATTTAAAATTCACATGTGAATGAATGGTGAATTAGTATGACCATTACGATGATAAATCATATTTCATAGTTTAATCGTGATTTTTTATTAAAAAACTAAAATATTAAAGGGGAATATATTGTAAAAAATAATTTTTTTTAAATCAGGCCCACGGGTAAGCTCACACCCATACGGGCTCAACCCTCCTTGCCCATACCTATGCGGGTCAAACCGTATTGGCCCATGCTCTTAACGATTAAAATTTTTAGTCCTGGCCCACCCCACATCCTCCCCATACCCATGAAGACCATAGGTAGTGGGCCCATTTTTCATCACTATAGTCACCAATGGCTAGATCATCGAGCCTCGCACCATTGGCAACTCACAAATCCACCTCTCCTCTAGAAATATTTCAAAATCTACTTGGTCCCTACATTTTGATACATATTTGATCACCACAAGCTATATCTAATACCCAATGTGTAAATATTGAAAGATTACACTCAATAATGAATGCACCTTTAGCTTTCCCTTGCTTCTGGGTTCATTTCTTATTCTAATGGCTTTGCTTTCTACATGAAAAACATATTTCCTTCTTTTCCTTTCCCTGTCTCTTGATCTTCCTCTTCTTGGAAGAATGGTGCTCGGGAGATTTATACTTTTTATGAGTCATGGGGCCCTTTTCCTTGTTATTCCTTTTCTTATTCACCATAAGAATCATGGGTTTGTCACACCCCATGTCTGTATCCACTTGGATAATCAAAGTAAGAAGTCACTGTATTGAATCTTGGCTATAAAAATGATTCAAAACCATTAGTATAGGGTGAAGAACCATTGGTATAGCCTATACCAACGGTTCTCCCAACCGTTGGCTAATTGGATATTTGTAAAGGCCTACACCAACAGTTCTTAGTAAATTGTTGGTATGTGGATAATATAATTTTATTTTACCAACAATTCAAACAAAACTGATGGTATAGGTCTATACCAATAGTTTTCAAATTGTTGGTATAAATCCCCCCTAATTCCCCAAGCTGCATCACCCCCATCCTGCCCAAACTGCCACCCCCAAACTGCCACCAGAATCCACAGTAGCACCCCACCTTGGTCAATTACCAACAAACAAACATCACCAACCAATATAAAAATAGTGGTAACTCAACAAACCAATTAATACATTTAACCAGTGATAACACACATTCAAAATATCACATATATTCATTAAGAACTGTTCATCAAACATCAAATATTATAAATATCAGTCAAAAATGTAAAGGATCAATTTTTCCCTCATCACCATCACTATCATCACCATCATCCTCACTTCCATCCTTGTCATCATCCTCATTGTCATCCTTGTTGTCATCTTCACCATCATATTCAACTTCATCCTCACCATCATCCTCGCCATCGCTAGAAACATCATCATCTTGACCACCACTAGGACCACTTCCTAGTGCACTATATAACATATGTATCTTTGACATATATACATCACAATCCATGGAGGTATCTAGTGGAAGTGATATAAATAATACTACCATAAATTTCATAAATTCATCAATGGCCCTTTGATTCCATTCCTACTCTTTTATGACCATTTTTTTGCCTCTTCTACCTCATCTTAAGCATGTGTTGCCAATGTATTAGCTTTTTCCAACTCTATTATACCAGAACTAGCACATGAAGTGTGCCAATATCTATTCAGGATAATACTTTTCCCTGGTCGACAGCGTACTCTTCCACGGTGCTCATCTCCCAAAACTATATGTAAGTGATTATTTTTCTTAAAGCCGACATCTTCCTACTCATCAAGGGCCTCCAAAGAACACTATTACAAATATAAATGGACTATTTAGTTACAAAATAGATATTAAAATTTTAAATCAACAAAGTAAAACTTACAATATATTGTTGTGTTTATTCATTTATTGTGCTTCCAACTTTTTTCTTTCTATTTAAGCAAAACAACTTTGCTCAAGGAACATGTCCCTTAATATTAAAAACCTACCTTTGCAATGAAATTAAATGTAGAAAATCATAATTGAAATTAGGTTATTAATAAATAATTTCATAACTAAAATCAAATATATATACTCAATGATGTAATATTATTTTCTATAATGATTGATTACTTTGTGATGGTATAATATGAGTTGGTTAAAAAAATAAATTTTATATAATAAATTGGGAGAATTGATAATATGATTAAATAATGATTTGATAAATTAACTTAAAGTAGAATTTAAGGATTCTTGTTTGTATATATTATTTCCATGAATATAAGGGCAATTAGATTATATAATAATGGAAATGGAATGTCTTTATTGAAAAAAAGTAATCAATATTAAATACATGTATAGTATGGTAAAATAGAAAGGTGAAATGTATGATAGATGTTTTCCTATTTAGTTTTCTATGTTTCTATGATTTAATTTGAAAGGGGTAAAATAGGGAAAAGCAAGGTAAATTTTTCATTGATGGATATTGATGACAGATTATAGTCAATATTGGTGTTTGTTTTTATTAAAAAGTCACATGAAATAATAGTATTTATTATTTATTTGGTTAAATAATGTTAATGTTTAGTTATCATGAGAGTATATAAGGTCCTCTTGGTTTTGATCATTATTGTTCCTATTTATTTTTACATGGTATAATTTTATTTAGTTCTTTTTAATTCAAATTGGTTAAGTATGGTTCAATTCAATTCAGTTTGGTTCAATTATATTCAGTTTCTATTAATGACGGTGATTTCATTATGTTAGGGATATTTTTTCATCTTAATTCAGTTTGGTTTTTCTAGATTAGATTTATTTATTTTGATTCACCTATATTTGTTTATAACTTTTCATTTCAATTTAATTTAATTTTTTCATCCCTCATATGATTCAATTTGGTATATTTTACTTTATATTCATTTATTTAAGTTAGATTTCATTTGATTTATTTCAATTCAATCCAATTCAACTGTATTTGTTTTAGTGTGATTTATTTCATTTTGTATTCAATTTTTTAGATCATTTTTATACTAGTGCATTTAGGTTTTTTATTTTCATGTTGATTTCACTTCCAGTTTGGTTGAATCAGTTTCATTATATTCTAGTCAATTTAGTTTGTTATTATTAAATTTTTTTCATTAATAATTTATTTATGTTTTGGATTGGTTGGTTCATGATGCATTGATTTGGTTTTGTGCCTTAATTATTGTTTTTTGTAGTTTCATATTCATTCAGTTCTAGTTGATTTAGGGATAGTTAATTCATGTTTATTTAGTTTGTCTTGATTAAACTTATGAAAGTTATGTTTGATTTTCTTTGTATAACATTGACAATTTTTTTATGTTTAATTCAATTTAATTATTTATTTATGGATTCTATTTTTTTTGGTACAATTTGGGTTGGGTTTTTAGGCCTATTCAGTTTGATTCAATACAATTAAATTCTATTCTTGTTAAATTTGTTCAGTTTGTTTGATTCTTGGTTTGGTTTGTTTCGGGTCAAATTGTTTCAACTTAGTTTATATTGGTAGGTTTCTATTTGATTCACTTTGGATTGATCATTGTAAAATTTTTTGGTTTACATTGGATCTTTTAATTTTAGTTTATTTTCTTAAAATATCATTATAATCATATTTGGTTACATTTAATCAGGTTTAGTTCATGAATGTTTACATTTATTTGATTTGGTTTTTGAAGATTCATTTCGGTTTAGTTTTATATTGTAATCACCCAACCATGTGGTCTATTCCATTTATAGTTCATGGATAGGAAAATATTTTATTTAACAAAAAAATCATCCATGTGGAAAACAAACATGATATTTTCCACCTATGAAACTATCACCTAATGGATTCCTATCAAGATTAGGAATGAGAACACATAATACCCAACTGTTTAATTATTTTGAGGTCATTGATCACTAAACATAGGTGATTCCATAAGTATTCATTCTATCTAACCCATTTAAAGGGGAGAATCCATACTTGGATTTCTTTTATTCTGACTTTATTGAGACTAAATTTCCAAATCATTGTTCCTTTATTATTACTAAAAATTATCATTGATATTAGATGCCTTAGAGGAGGTTTAAAGTGACTCCTTGGGAAAAAAGGTAATAATAAAGGAATAGAATAACCACTATGGTTACCTACTAAGATTGAGGAGGGAATTGGAATATACATGTGATTTCACAATGAACAATTTTCTAAAAAAAACAAATTATAGGATGATACTTGGATCAATCCATGCATACTCAATAGGATATCTAAGGGTGACAACAATTAAAGAACAATAGATAGCAGTGCTACATGCTAATTCAAAATTTCAAAACTTCTATATATAAGTGGAAGAATCTCACCTACCATCTACCAAATATAGACTACTATAGGATCCTATCAAGACAAGGGGTGGGAAAGAAACACAAAGAATATGGGGTCCAAGTTTGGAAGAAGTTCAAGAGAAGTTGTGGGAAGACAAGGATGTGGTGGTCTAAACCACATAAACTGCATTCCCCATATGATGAAGGGTAATCCACTGCAACTTCCAACATGGGGAATTAAAACATATAGTACCCACATGGAGGTCAAACAAAGTTTCCCTTCTCTTTTATTTTTCTTTTTGCTATTTTGGTTTTCTTCAAATAAATTCATCAAGTATGTCTGTTTCCTTATAGGTTCTTCACAGAGGGCAATAGCTATGGGAATAATAAAGTTTAATTGAAATCTATCATCCCAAAAACCAAATTATAGTCACCCACCATATTAGTTTACTAATACCTTATTCATAAAATTTTAAAGATACTAAAGGAACTATTGAGTTCTTATAAGGGTATCAACATCTTTATATGGGAAGGGAAACATGTTTGCTACTAGATTATGGTTTTTTGTGTGTTTTTCTTTATTTTTTATTTTTGGATGAGTTTTCATTACATGGGTGGTGTCATGGGTGTCAGAGATGATGTTGGGGAATATTTGGAGTGTATGGAATACTAAAAATAGTATCTACATTCCATTCATGACTTTAATGAGTCATTCACACCATGAATTACTTTTATGGGGTGATAGTAGGCCATTAGAGAGTGTTGTGGGATCAAGTATACTTTAGAGAAAAGTTGGTTGGGCCTGGAATGAAATTTCACTATAGGTGCACCACCATAGGGTGGACTATTCCATGGTAGACCCCATGGTGGAAGATTAAATTCCCCTCATAGAGGGAATGATTCCTAGGCTGGTAATAAAACCTGAGGTTTGTGCATGTTGAAAACGGATATAGAGAAACACCTAGGTTGGGAGTTTTGATCAACGTAGCACCTAAGGGGTACCACCTGTGGTAAATAGAGAGAAGGATATAAATGAACAGATTGAATTTTTCACTAGTAATTGATGAAGTATAAAGATTTTATGAATTTTATTTTAATTGTTTTATGTTTCTATATAATAATCAAATAAAATAAGAAATTACATGACATGATCACAAAATTAACAATACTAATCCTACAATTTCAGTAAACATTAAATACTTTCAATAATAAACTAATGAATCTATATAATTTATAATTGAAAAAAATTTATTTCTATATTTATTTAAATAAAAAAATTATAAATGGGTGTCATACCTATTTCCTCTCATGGTCTTCCATCGTAGTCCACCCCAAAGTGTGGCGGTATTTTTTAGTATCCTTGTTTTTTTATTTCTTCCCAAAACTTCCTAAAAAGAATTTTCAATAAAAAAAAACTAAGTATTAATGAAATTCATGGTGATTTTCATTTAAGAACTTCAAATTTGATTAATACCTTGAACTTGGTACTTATCTAATAAGCAATCATTTCCCAATAAGATACTACTAAACACTCATTCATGATAGGTGTGGCCTCTAAATCCATACCAACTTTATCACACCATCCACTATACAAATCATGATTATATGATCTCCAAAACTCACCTAATTCCATGAGCAGTGTTTTCCTCACAGCCTCACCATAGAAAAAATTAAAACAAAACTACAACCAAAATAGTAATTCATATAAATACTATAATAATATAACATTAAATCCAATGAATTTTCTTACCCAAATTTGTGCCCAAGAATTATCCTTTGCTTCATTTGGAATGTGTCTCTGGGAGAGTGGCCTAATGGGGATGATTTCAGAGTATTTGGAAAGAATCACCATAAAACTCATACATTCTCGCCCTATTTTTTCAATCATTTTATTGTCCTCATCGTACTCCACCATCAGCTATGTGTGGTAGTTCCATGCTGCATGCATGCATGTATGCCCACACCGCCTAGTGGCAGATCCATTTGTTAAATAAAAAAATATTAAATCAATACAGATTATAATGAAAATTAATCATGGTCAAAAGAATTTACTAGGGTTATATAAATATATGTGAGGCTATCTGATCAGTGGGTGTCGCTAGATACCTAGACTCTGAAGGAACATCAACCTATACAGATGAAGTGGGACCTAATGTCTGCTTCATAGGCTTAGAATGTGTCGGGGTAAAATTCAAAGGAGCATGAATATAGAAGCTTAGGGAGAATAAAGTATAAGGAAAAGAATATGGAATAGATGTCTGTAGAAATGCATAATATGGATGAGGAGTATGATTCATCACCATATAAGGGAAAGATAGGCGAGGAGGATCAGATGAAAATGGTGGTGAAAACATAGGTGGCCTAAATATCCCAAGGGTATCTAATGATGTTTTTGGGTTCATAAGGTGTGATATGTGGTATTTCATAGGAAGGGGAAGGGTGTGATCAGGTATTCCAAGTGGAGCGCATAGCTCTAGTACCACCCCCCCCCCCCTCGTATCATCTGGTTGAACACTGGTACCACTAAACTGGTTGGTATATAACAATCACCTAGGTGGTGGATCTTGATTAAAAGTTAAAAACAAAAGTAATCACATTAAATTATATGTTATTGATATATATATTTAAAATAAAATACTCACAATAGGCACTAAGGGAAGGACGTCCATCTCTCTCATTCAGTGATTATTGTATTTCATAATTTTCCTTCATATCGCTTCAATGTTATTCATTTCTTGTATTTTAAAACAAATATGTAATTAATTAGAAATCTATAAATAATTTATAAGAAAAAAAATAAATAATATGAGACATGACTTAATTAAGGAATTCTGATTGTGAGACCAAATAAATGGTACATAATGATATAGAAAAATAATTTTTTATTTAGTGGGAAGAATATCAAAACATAAAATACATGTCATAGAAAAATCAATATGTTAAAATTAGCATGTTTAGCATGGGTATGATATATTTTTCATCTATTTTCAATTCGATCCAATTTGATTTTGGTTAGGTCATTTGGTTCATTTTTGTCAATTGATTAGACCATTTGTCTATTTTTATTTGGCTTAGGTCACTTGATTCATTTTGGTCAATTTATTAGCTCATTTTTTTCATTTTTATTTGTCTCTGGTCATTTGGTTCATATTTTGGGTTAGGTCATTTTTCCATTTTTTTGGTTAGGTCATTATTCTCATTGGTTTTTATTTTCATTTTAATTAGTTTAATATGATTCAATTCAATTCGCCTTGTTTTTTGTTCCAATTTAATTATTTCAATTTTTTTTAGTTTGGTAGGTTCAAATATAGTTCAATTTAATATTATAAAATTAAACTCAAAGAAAATTTCAACCAATATATATTAAAAATTCACATGAAGGTCAAGTTGGATACAAAATATTTGTAATCAATAGTAAATAAATTTGAATAGTACCACCTTAACAACTCATGTAAAGCTAAGAAAAAGAACTGAGAACATGGATGGATGATTCTATATATTTCCCACCACAACTTTAGGTCCACAATCAACTCTGAAAATTGAACTACTGGAGTCATCATAAGTAATAAATTGATCAGGGCTAATGGGAGCAGGGATGGTGTCCATTCCATCATCACCATCATCAAAAATATTCCTTGGGATTACTTCAATAATGACACCAAATTTAGGTTGTGTATGACCTTTCACATAAAAAACGTGTTTCTCCATTGATGCAAATATATATGACTTGTTGGTAGTAAGAGTGAAAGTCATGTCAATAACTAGAAATCCACAATCATCAATAAATGTGTCATGCCTCGTTATCGAATCAAACCACTTTCATTTCATCATAGTGACTCAACCATGAGAGTAATAATCCAATATTAGTATTTTCTCAATGATTCCATAATAAGATACATTTTCAAATCGATGTCTAATATATGATGCAGTGGCATGATAGTTTGTTGTGGCAGTTGTCATGACACCATCATGTTGTGTTCTCGTATTCATTTCTCATTCAGTGATCATAAATATATACCCATTTATCACACTTGATTTGCATTCACAAACCACAAAAAAAGGACCAAAATCCAAAGGTCTTATTTCCTTAGAGACAAAGTCAGCAAGAAAACTCAATACCTAAAATGTAAATGAATATTAATATTAATTAAGTATTAATTTTATTAATTTATTATAGTAATACTTCTACCTTCAATTTCAACCAAGAAGAAAACTCTTTATTATGAAAATTCTCTCTCCTCAAAGATAAAGAATGATTATTTCTATTTATCATTTTTTATATTCTCTACTAAAAAAATAGAAATAGTTTAAAAAATATGTACAATTTCATGAGATGAGATACTATATACATGTTCAATTTACTTGATGTAGTCGTCGAAAAAATCATCGTTAAATTGTGTGATGTTTTATCTCCTTCTCTTCAAGGATTAATGTGGTTAATGTATATGATTTGGGAATTCAACCTATTTGGGGAAGTGGTGGAAAACTATGTTCAATTTTCATATATTGTTCTTCTTTATTTCTCATTATTTTATTTTGTCTTGTAGTCACATCAGACAAATACATTGAATAGAAATCCATACATTCTTGAGTCAAGTAACCTTTCATGATAGAACCTTCATGATGATTCATGTTTCTAGACATAAGACTTCAATGTGTACATATTTATTTTAGTTGAATACATCCAATGAAAAGAAATAGGTCATCCACAAAGTATTTTAGTTGGAATATGGATAGTTAGATGTAGCATGCATGTGAAAAATGATGGAGGAGATATTTTCTCTAACTCACACAAAATTAATGGTTCATCTACCAACATTTTTTACAAGAAATACTTGGACAACTTCTTAGCACAAATATCTCTATAAAAATGGAACAACTGAATAACTGACACCCATACATTATTGGATAGTATATGACAGATTTCTATTTTAATCAACTCATTCTGAAGGATGTGATAATCATGAGAATTCAAATATTTCAGCTTCAATTATCTTCAATTGACCCATTTTGATATGTTTCTTGAATAGACATTAGGAACTTTAATAGTTTCTAGTACTTCCAAAATTTGATTTTTTTCTGTAGGTGTCATTACATAAGAAGTACATGGAACTTTCCATTTATTTTCACTAGTACACACGGGATGGAATTCTAGTCTGGTGCCCCAATCCACCAAGTCACACCGAGATCATAAATCATCTTTTGTATTTCCATTTACATTTAGAAGAATTGAAAGCAACATTTCACATATATTTTTTTCAATGTTCATTATGTCTAAGTAATGACGTTGCAATTTGGTTGACCAATAAGGCAACTCAAATAAGATATTTTTCTTCTTCCAATTGTAATTGGTTTCAGTGAAAACATTCTTCCTCTTTCTATATTTCATCTGACCCTTCCCAAATGAAAAACTAACATCTTTCAATTCATTAATCACATCAATTCCAAACATACCCTGAGGTGGATTGTCAGTCTCCATGGTATTTTCAAACCTTTTACGATTATTCCTATAAGGAAGATTTATTGGAAAGAATCATTGATGTCCCAAAAAACTAAAACTACAGTGATATTTAAGTCTTCTGGATTATGTATTCTTAATAAAAATAGTACATGATAGTTTTCCCTTCATGCTCCATCCAAACATCATTGCATAAGCATAAAAATCATTTATCATCCACATAAGCACAGCATGCATATGAAATATGTCTTTTTAACATGCATTGTATGTGCACACACCCACATTTCAAAGATGTTTCAATTATTTTATTAAAGTTTTAATGTATACATATATATCATTTCTAGGATCAGAAGGTCCAGATGTGAGTATACTCATGAAAGTGAAAGGTTTTTTCACACACATCCATGGAGGAAGGTTATAAATGTGTATGAAAACTATCCATGTGTTGTGTGAAGTAAGCATCTACCCAAATAGATTATGACCATCTCATGAAAAAACCAACCTCACATTATGCACATCTTCTATGAAATCAAGATATCGAACATCAAATGTCTGCAATGCAAATCCATCTGCAGGATGAACAAACTCATCATTATCTCTATTTCTCTCGGTATCATGCCATCGCATTTTTATTTATATTTCATCATACATGAAAAGATTCTAGAGTCTGGGAATTAATGGAAAGTGTTGCATTACTTTATGTGGAACACGGGATGGTGTTCCATCATCATTTGGATTCCATCGAGATGTTCCACATTTTATATAATTATTTTGTTCAGTGTTTTCTTCCCAGAATAAGTTTCAATATTTTGGGCAAGCATGAATTTTTCTTTTATAGAATCCAATTTCATCAACTAACTTCCATTCTATATAATGGTTTGAGTGAATTTATTCATCATCTAGGAGTAATTCCTTAAAAAACGTAAGAATATAATCGATGGTGGTATTAGAAATCTCGAAGATGGTTATCCCGTGAAATAGTCAGATTAAAAATTCTATCTTTTTCATTTTTTCCACTTTGATGATATACTGTACTTGTGGAAGAATCATTAAATTTTTTCACCCTATCAACATCATCATTCTTATTACGTGCATAATGTGTGCTCATATATAATTCTTCTTGGTTTAGAATCCTTTCCTTATCATGATGGATAATAAATGGAAACTAATCATCCAATAAATTCTCCAATCAATTGCTCTCATTTGGATCGTGAACATTGTGAGATAGCATTTTCTCTCCATTGTGATATCACACATAATAGTTTGTTTGAAAACCATATTTGGTTATATAGTAGCTAACTTCTTCACAACTTAACTAAGGTCTTCCAACACAATTATAGCATGGGTTGTGTATATGACCACTATTTGAAGTATTTTTAAATGAAAAATCTAAAAATATCTCCAAATTGTTTTGAAAATTGCTTGAGATCTGATCAGTTTCATACATCTAACTTCTATCCATTCTATAAAAAAATATATCATATCATAAAATCAATGAAATAAGATTGAAGTTAAATCAAAAATATATTTAAGGAAAAGAGAATTGCTTACTTTATATGAAATAATAACTGACACAATAGTATATATGAGAATCATAATATAAAATACAAAAAATAATATATATATATATATAACAAAAATTTTATAAATATAAAACCATGATATTGAATTCCATTATATCAATGATTAATAATTATACATAATACTGCACAAAATTGTGTTTATAATTGTAGTTTTTATTTTTTCTATTCTTTAATTCACTTTTTAAGTGTGTGCATTGATGAGTGAAAGTGAAATAGAGGTGATAAAATAGACGAAAAGCATAAAACAATGGAAAAACTATATTAAAATTGTGTGTGATGTAAAGTGTGAGAAGTAATGAGAAAGTGTGAATAATGAGTGTATGAGATAAAATTGTGAGCAAGTTAACGAAGTAATGACAACATGATTGAAATTAATAAAATAATTCTAAGTGGGTTGAATTTGAATTAGATTACTTGAAATGTTTTTCTAGACATAATACCTTTATCGGATCCGATAATATTAGTTTTTTATAGATCAATGATAATGGTAAACTTTAGTGGGTCATCATAACAAGGGTTGAATTTGAATTGGGTTACTTGAAATGTTTTTCTGGACATAATACCTTTATCTAATTCAAGAACATTAGTTTTTTATAGATCAATGATAATGGTAAACTTTAGTGGGCCATCATAACAAGGAATGAATTGGGAGATTATGTGAAATATAGTGGGTATGATGTAAAATCATTGTATAATGAAATATATCTCTAAGATAATTATGAGAAACTTTTAGGATTAAGTCTAAATTTATAGAGATCATTTTATTTCATAATTAATGATATTTCTAATCAATGGTGACCCTCAAGTAAAGATATTTGTTTAATGTATTGGAATCATGGAATCAAAATTGTATTATTGGTGATCAATGATTTCATAATAGGATATTTTGATGATAAACATCTTATGATAATAAGGTGTATATGTTAAATAGTTTATACAGCATTGAAGATGATATTTTTTATAGTTTGTGTTTATTTAAGGTATCCATCTTGGAAAAAAACATTTTTTGTTGAATTTTATTTATCATTTTTATTCCATTGATTATTAATGAATTTCATGGGACTCGTATGGTTTTATATAGTCTTCTATTTGAGTTTGAATTCCACTATAGATGAGTGTTTTGACAATCTAGTCTATCTTATAAGATGTGATAGGATTACCCCTGTATAGATATTCATTGAATATTAAGGCTTATCCAATAATGTGAGTAGGATTCCCATATTGTTATACACTCCGATAGTTAATCCTATTCAAGGAATTTCCCTCTTAAGACACTCTCCAACATTTGATTCTTATACAATACACAATAGAATACCCCTTCTAATGGATTTTTATAACAGAGAAGGATTATTCAATATGCTAACATGATTTGCCCTATATATAATTATTTTTTATCACAAAGGGAAAGTTTATTTAACATTCTGAGAATATAAAATAATTTTCCATCACCTCCACAATTTATATTTAATTTTTAAATATTTAAAAAATATTTATGAAGCTAGAGTAGACGAGGTTGAGGTGTATAGGGTCTCTAATAGTCAGGGAATTGAGATAAAACGCCATATTGGTGGATGATATCCTTAGATCCTAGCTATGAAAAAACCCCTATTAACACTCTATTTTTTCTCAATCATTTCACAATAAAACCCAAAATGTAATAAAATGTGTGGAAAATAATATTATCAAGATTTATCATGTATTATAGAACTAGACAAATTAAATCTTTATTGAAATAATCATAGAGCACGTATAAATCATTAAATACATTGGCATTCACTTATATATCTAAAATCATAGGAAACATATAGTCGATATGTTATCTTAAAAGTATTGTATTTTTTCATTATCTAATATATTTTATATGTAATGAAATTAAACTATAAATATCACCCAAAATCACTTGGAACAAAATTCAATAAACCAAAAACTAAAAATTTTAAAAACATAAAAATATTTTTTTAATAAACACCCATTTCTATTTTGATTATATAAAGATCATAAAAATAATAGGCTCACATTATAATTATATGGAAGTAGAGAGTGACTGAATTAAAAATATATATCACACGCAATTAGATTTATTATGAAATTCAATAAAAAATATAATTAAAACTAAACTTCATTCAATGAATCTAGAATCTAACAAAAAAAATCTTGGTTATTCTTTCAAATGTATAAAATAAATGAAAATGATGGTTGATAGAATAGATGAAGTATATGGAACCTACCAATTTGATATTCAAGAATATTTGAATGAAAACCCTACGAGATGAGAGATTGACGTGGATGGGGAATGAAACTGAATGTTATAGGTTAGTGTTTTATATGTAGATAAAAAAAGAAAATGATTCTTGGTAGAAGATAAGACCCATTTTGAACTCACCAATTTTTTGTTGAAGAAACCGAATGAATGAAACCAAGGATGGATCACCACAGCTGGGGAAGAAGATGGAGCACTTAGTATGTAAAAATGTGGATTGATTCTGGAATGAGGAGGTGTTTCCCGCATGCTGGTATTTGGGGGAAACTATATACCAATAGTTTTTTAAACCGTTGGTATAGGGAATGTCCTATCCCAATGATTTTTTAAAACCATTGGGATATCATTCATTAAAATAGCATATCCCAATGATTTTGCTGAACTGTTGGGATAGGACCCCCTATACCAACAGTTTTTGAAAAATTTTGGTATAGGGCCATTGGTATAGACCTCCTTTCTAGTACTGAGTTCCGAAAGACTCTTCTCATTATTTATCATGTTATAATTAACAATAAAACTGAAGAACGTCTTTGGTAGTGAGAACAGTATGAGATTTGTGCACAAATCATGTTATACACATCTATGTCTTCACGTTTCTTCAAAAGATCATTAGTCATGGATGATGACATGAAAAATTGAACATATGTAGCATTGTTTAAATGTTTCTCATAGAGAGACAACTCTTCCTCACTAGCCTCATTGCCAGGCACATCAAAAATTGGTTCTTTCAGCACATATAATTTCCTTTCATGGCGTAGGATAACGTGCAAGCGCATTTGCCACTCTTGAAAATTTGTGCTGGTGAGAAGGATATCCTTCTCAAGTATGGATCACATTGATATGTTTGAATTCATTTTTATTATCATTTCTACAAATAAGATGAGTAGAGATTTAGTACTTTATCTGATAAAATTTAAACAAATAAATAAATATTATATTTATTCATCTCCCATTATTTTATCGAAACTCAATAGACCTCACCATTGACTTCGAAATGTCCTATTTCTTGGAAATTCTGGTGGAAATGATCCATATTTTCATTCTCATTACCCCAACATTGGTTGGTCAAACAATTTGAAGGGTTTTAGGTAGGAATTCCAAATTCCAACTGCATTATCCGGCCAGATTCCACGAGACCTCTAGATAAGATCTTCAAATTTATTTCATTCATAAAATTAATCAATTTGATTATATTTATTAGAAACAAAGAGGAAGAAGCAAATCTCACAATTTGAATTAACTAATGATTAAACTGGAATTGAAAACCAACTACTTGTGTGTAAATCAATCAATGATCTTTAAATAATTATAAATAATTATGTGACCTACTCTAATACCACTTTAAGGTCTCAGGCATAGCAAATGCATGTGATGGGTCATATCCAATATTTCTTTTTTTCAATATCGATGATCAATCCAATATTTACATGACGATAAACTTCATAATCAATGGAATTGGATCAAAGAATACATAAAATGGATAAAATGCTAGAACCAAAACGCATGATCGTCACATAATATTTTTTTAATCCAGGCAGAACCCTATGTCTATAATAATAATAATACTATTATTATTTCTTTACATACACTCAACTCTCGAATTAAATTAAATATTATTTGATCAAATAATATTCAATATATATTATTTCTTAATAGACCATTAAACTCCCTCCATCATTCCTCCATGATATTTATCAGGGCTTGAATAATAACTATTTATTTAATTAATAAATATCACTTTATTATTCTCCAATAAATAAAAAAATATTATATTCACTAAATAGAAAATAAACATTTATTTAAAATTCCACTCACATAATATTCTCTTGAATAAATAGTGACATAATATATGAGATTAATAAAACATGAATAGTTATTAAACCACGTGTGAGAATAATATTTATTCAAATTCTTAAATAATTAATAAATAATATATTATTTAACTAAGATTCTAGAAACACTTTTTGTGTGACTCTCTAGGCCTCTTTCTTAGTGGCATCAGGTGAAGCAGCCTAATGTCCAAGGTTAATGTCTAGCAGCACACCAAGGCACCCATAGAGAAAGAATTTAATGTTTCAATGACATAATACCTCATATAGACACTCACTATGTAATATAATCCATTTATCATGATATCTCTAACCAAGTAGGTTGCATGCTGGTGTCATCAACCAATGTGCTCAATGTCTCTTTCTTTGAATTTTTGGAAATCAAACTTGCATATAGAACACCATGGCCATGGATTTATTTAGGCTATGTCATTTCCATTAAAGGGCCTGAGATATAAAATTATGTTAAATAATATAAGGGATAAATCATTTCTCACATTATTCATTAATGCAATATTACTCGTGATGCACCCAACGTATCCTACCTCATCACGAACATATGTCATTATGGTTTTCGATATGTCATCATGGTTTTCATCAATATATCAAAGTACATGACTTATAATACTCATTAATAATAACTTTAAAGTCTATGTATCAATACACACATTCGTAGATAGGAATATCGAATGACACATATAAATGTGGATTTTCTACTGGCAGGTCTTGTTCTCATAATATTCTACTCTGGATATTACCAAGGGCATACACCATGAGAAGATTCTTCAAAGTCCTATGAGTCTCCACCCCTGATAGCTTGAATCATCTCTATCTCTAAAATGATTTCATCCGGCTATAGAACATATATTTAAGAATACTGTCATGGAACTTTTGGGTTCTCATCATAGTAAGGAATTGCTATGACCTTTTAGTGTAATAGCTACTTTTATGACATTATCACATACTGTGTTACGCAGAAGAACAATCATGATATGATAAGTAGTTTATTAATATTCAAAAATATGAATACAAATTATCATAAATCACACATAAGTTGGTTCTAGGGCACCAACTCCAACACTGGATGTGAGTGGGTCGAGTGCTGGCAGGCCAAGGCAGACGCGGGCAAGCGAGTCGGGTGAAGGCAGGTTGGGCCTAATGTGGGCAAGTCGGGAACAAGTAGGTCAGACTGGACATAGGGTGGGTCGAACCAAGGGCCTTTGGGTCACTTTCAGGGCTTATGTTCCTTTGGTTCATGGGTCCTCTGGACCATGTATATAAGGCATTTGGGCCTAAGGGTCTTCAATGACTACACTAGTACTGTTCTTGTGCCATTAAGCCTATGGGCCACCACCTTGTATGGCCTTGGGCCATTGGGCCTTCGGTCAATGTATTATAATAAAATGGGTTTGGTGGGTTCTTGTCATTCCTAGTGGAGAGGGATGAGGCTTGACCCATAGGGGTGCCTAGGTATGTGTGTAGTTTGGTTGCTTGTAATCCCCTCTACCTATAATAAATAAATAATTATTTGAGAAAACGTCTTTTTATCACCAAATAATTTTATTCCTAATTCATTGAGATTGATTACTTGTTAAATAAACTTTAGATAAATTTTATCAACACATTGGTATTAAAATATTTCTTTGAATCAAATAATTCTTTAGAAAATTAGTACTAATAATAATAATAATACACAATGCATAAATACATATATATTTTTTATAATAAAATGTTTCAATTAAATATTATATTTTTTGTTTCATATTTCATTCTCATAATGTATCAATGTTTATCTTTTATTGTAATATTTTATATCAATAAAATAAAAGGAAAATATATACTAAAATCTCAAAGCATTACAATGGAAGACTCCAGCACTTGTGTTGTTCGTTGTTGATCTCCATAAGAATCACTTCAAGTTATGAGATTTCTTTTGTTCTCTCTAGACTCGAGAAGGTGGAGAAGGAGGATCATTCCATGTTCTTGAGAGCATTCTGGGAGAGGAGCTCTCTATGACTTGAGAGGATTCTCTCTATAATTCATTATGTATAGGCCCTTATTATTCTCTTAATGTCTGGAGAACCCCGTGTCTAAATAATATTGTTTTTATTACTATTTACTTAACATGTTCTAAAACTTACAAATAAATGAATATTATTTTCTAGAAAAAATAAATTAATATTTATTCAAATAATATTTAATATGTCATTTCACACCTAACTATTAAAATCAGTTCGTCAATCCTCCTTAATATTTATCGAACCTTGAATAATAACTATTATTTAAATAAATAAATATGACTTCATTATTCACTGATAAATAAATATATATTATATTCTTTAAAATAGAGAATAAATATTTATTAAATATTCAACTCACGTGTATATTCTCTCGAATAACCAATGACTAGATATTTGCAGAAACCAAACATAAAAATTATTAAACCATGCACGGGAATAATATTTATTCAACATGTTAAATTCGTATAGAATTTAACTAAGGTTCTTAATGCACTTAGTATGTGACCCTCTAGGTCTCTTTTCTCTGTGAAATTAGGCAGTACCTCCTAAAGTACATGGTTAATGTATAGAAACATGCCAAGGAACCCATATAGAAAGAAGTTAAATACTGTAAGGACAATAACCACATGCAAACGTACATTGTGTAATATAAACTCTTTTATCATGATATCTCTAATCAAGTAGGTTGCATGTTGGTGTCATCAACCTATGTGATCAATGTCTCTTTCTTTGACTATTTATAAATGAACTTGTCGATAGAACGTCGTGGTCATGGACTTTATCAGGAAATTCTATTTTCATCAAATGGTCTGAGATGTCAACTTCCACTAAAATGAGAAGGGACAAGTCCTTTCTTGTATTATTAATTAATGTCATGTTAGATGTGATGCACCCAACACACCCAACTTTTCCATGAATATATGTCTTCATGGTTTATAGAAATACATCAAAGCACGCGACTCATAATATGCATAAATAATAATCCTAAAGTCATAGGACCATTACACACATCCGCAAATTGGAATACCCAATGGCACATATAAATGTGGATTTCCTACTAGCAGGTCAAGTTCTCATAATATCCTTTCTTGAGATTACCAAGGATGAAATTCATGAGAAGAAGTATCAATGTCTTATAAGCCTCTTACCCCTGAGAGCCTGTATCATCTATGTCTCATCAGGCGATGTCATCTGGCTATAGAACATGTATTTAAGAATATCATCATAACACTTCTAGGTTCTCATCATAGAGAGGAGCCATTATGACCAACATCATGAATATTCAGGTAATCAAAAGTATATAGAAGTTGGTTCTAGGGAACCAACTCCAACAGTGATGTCTTGGGAAGTAACAAATATTATCATCGCGTTATTTAGGACTTTTCTCATATAGTTGATCCTATGAATACTCTAACAAAGAAAGGTGAAAAGTCCATTTGGTCACATCAATGTGATTCAGATTTTTAGGAATTGAAAAAAGGCATACTACGACTCTTATCTTGATCCTACCAAAATCATGTAAGGGGTTCGAAGTTTATCATGATGCCTCTTCAATGAGCTTTGGATGTGTGCCATGCAGGAGCATCGGATGGTAGCCTATGGTTCTTGGAAAAAATTTCCTCATGAGATAAATTGTTTAACCCATGATTTGGAGTTAGCAATTGTGGTATATGATCTGAAGTGTTGGAGGCACGATCTTTTTAGTGAATTATTTATAGTATACACCGGCCACAAAAATATTTTAAGTATATATTTTTTCAATGAGATCTAAATCTGAGGCAATGTCAATGGGTTGAATACCTACAATCATTTGATTTGGAGTTTCTCTATGCACCTAGAAGGGGTAACATGGTAGTTGATTCCCTCAATATGAAGGATCAACCTCAAAAGGTACAAGAAGCAAAGAAAGAATAGATATTGATGGCATTGCTAAGTAAGCTTCAACATGAACCTCTGAGGATTGAAATGAGATAATTTTATATCATATTGATATCACATAATCAGTTATGTAGTGGGTAAAGGACTCTCAAATCTTTGATCGTGATTGTATCATTATTCAAGAGAGGCTCGATGGTGGGGATATTCTCAATGGATGGTCTCAATATTCTGATTCATTCCTTTAAGTTCATGGAAAATTTATGGTTCCGACCAATATGAGGAAAGACATTATGATAGAATTTCATTCTTATAATGGGTTACTCACCTGGCATGTCCAAGATATGTCATGATATCTACAGGCAATTCTAATTTCCGAACTTGAAATGAGATATCACTAATTTTGTTTCTTGATGTTTTATTTTCCAATAGTTCAAGTCTAAACGCTAAAGATTTATAAGTGAATTGAAGACACTCCCGTTATCAGTCTAGAAATAGGATGAGATCACAATGGACTTCATGTCTATCAAGAAATATTTTTTTGTGGATAATCTAGGGAAATTAGGCAAAGATTTATAAGTGAATTGTAGACACTCCCGTTATCGGTCTAGAAATAAGATGAGATCGCAATGGACTTTGTGTCTATCAAGAAATATTTATCTATGGATAATCTAGAGAAATTAGCCAAAGATGTGAATTGCAGTCATTCCCATTATCAGTCTAGAAATAGGATGAGATCGCAATGGACACTGTGTCTATCAAGAAATATTTATCCGTGGATAATCTAAGGAAATTATATTTTCGAGACATTGTAAAGCTTTATGGGGTTCTAGCAAGCATGGTTTCTGATTAGGACCAGATCTTTACTTCCATGTTTTAGAAAGGGTTGGAGTGTACTCTTAGTACTCAGGTAAAACTAAGCACTACTTATCACCCTCATATGGATGGCTAGTCAGAGTGCACTATTCGCGTTTTAGAGGATATGTTTCGGACCTATATCCTTAATTTTGGTGTTTCTTGAGAAGATGATTTCACTCAAGGAGTTTTTCTACAATAATATTTATCAGTCATCTATCCAGATGGCTTCTTTTGAGGCTATCTATGGTAGGCCTTGTCATTCTCCACTGTGTTGGATTGAAATCAATTAATCATCTTTGATTGGTCCTAGCATAGTTCAAGAAATGACTAAAAAGTTGAAATTGATTCGAAAGAGATTGATGACTTTATAGAGTCTCTAGAAATTATATATTGATCGTAGGTGATGATCATTGGAATCTTAGATTGGTGATCATATATTTCTCTAAGTTTATCCTCGATTGGGTCATCGATGGATGGGGAAACAGGGTAACTAAATTCTTAGAACATATTGAAGAAATAGCTTACAAATTGTCATTACATTCTTAATTTAGTGTTATTCATAATGTCTTATATGTTTCGCAATTGGGGAGATATGTGCCTGATCCTACTCACATTATTCAGTTTGATGATATGGAATTGGAGGTTGATGGTTCCTATGTGGAACAACCTATTAATATCATCAACTGAAGTGAGAAAATCATGTAAGGGAAGGTTATTCCATTGGTTCAAGTACGGTGGAAGCATGACCAACTTCGAGATGAAACATAGGAATCTAAAGTCAAGGCTCGAGCTCAATGGCTTGAGTTGTTCACTTTAGGAGCTCGTTGAAGCTTATCAAGGAAGAGAAGCCTAATAGTGGGGAGTTTGTAACGACCCTCTTCATTGTGAGTTAGTGTTTATCTTAAATTTTCATTGTTTTATTTTTTGAATGGATGAACTTGAAGGTTTAGGTGAGTTTTGGAATGAAGGGGATAAGAAGAGAGGAAAAAGGAAGAGGGGTAGGTGTAGTAGCAACATCGGGTACCCGATGTCATGGTACTAGGTACCCAGTGATATCTAGTGTGGCATGTAATGGCTACTTTTGTAGCCACCGTGTACCCGATGGTCATGTAATAGGTACCCAGTAGAAACCTAGTAGGTTTTTTAAAGAGAGGTAAAATGATCATTTTAGTCCAAAATTAAAACCCCTTTAACCCCTTGCTTCAGGTTTTTCCCTTATTTCAGCCTTTGTAGCTTTCTTAGGTGCTCTCTCCTTCATTCCTCTCCACCCCCTTGTGATCCAAGCTTCGTTCTTTGTTTGGGTCATTGTCAAGCTACTCTGGGGGTTCATCTTTAGCAAGGTTTCTTTTAGGTTTTGAAATCCGTTCTTTCGTCAAGAGGCAGTGGGAGCTTGTATTTAACAAACTTGATGTCCGGTTTTTTCCTGTTTTCTTGGGCAGTGAGTAAATCCCTAATCTCTCTTTCTTTTAGGTTTTGAAATATGTTCTTTCTTTAAGAGGTGGTAGGAGCTTGTATTTAACAAACTTGATGTAAGATAGTCTCTCTTGCTCCTGAATTCTTCTATTCTTGAAGAAGTGGCGGTGGCATAATCTCTTTCACTGGCATTTGGTTTAGGCTTTAGAAAACCATTTGGTATGTGATCCCTCATTTTCTCTCATGTTTTTATAGTGGTTATATTAGCAGCAACAAGGGGTAGAGTGAGGAATAACCAGAAAATTGTTCTCTCTTAAAAACCCTTTCTAAAAAATGTCTTCAAATTCAATTTGATAATTGGTTATTCCTTCCTTCTTTATCGAGTATTATGTTGTGACATGCCTCTCTGATCAACTTTATGTCAATTCTTGATATGTAATCCATATTATATGGAAAGAGGATGGAGAGGGTCTCCTGCTTTAATAACATGGAAATGTGAGGCATCAAAATTTGTGCACCTCAAGTTCCGAACCTTAACACAAATCAGTACCAACATATAATTATATAAATTAACTAAATTTAATTTCTCAAACTAATAGTTTCAAAAATTAGATGATAGAGCAAGGTGAGGTAAGAGTTTGGCATAACTCAGCAGGGTTTAGCAATCGTTGTTTAACATCTTTCACAAAATTAATTAATTAAATTGATTTATCACTGGATTTGTTTAGCAATGCAAAGCGGGCAACTCACCTACTTTCTATCACAACAGTTCACCACCACATCGGCGTCACCGCATGCCACCATTAACCCACAAAAAAATGTTACATCACATCCTTTAAAACTCTAGTTATTGTTATTTCATACTTCTCCCCACAAATACCTTTAAGGATGATAAAAAATACAGTATTTAAATTATTATAAATAGTATTTTTTTTGTAAATGTGGGTAAGCCCGCGGGCAACCGGCGGGTTTATGCGGAGCGGAGCGGGAATTTTTTGTTCGCATTATATGCGGGCTTTTGCAGACAAACCCGTGCGGGCTCAAACCCGTGCGGGTTTGACCCGTCATGCCCCGGCCCACCTGTTTCGCATTACTATATTTGTTGATTCCCAATAAACTCTTGGTTAAACCCCAAGACTTATTGTGAATTAACACATCGCGACCTATCTTTTTTATGTTTCCAATTAATTAAATGGAATCAATGACAATTATGAACCCTGCTACATACTACCGACTGTGATATTGCAGGATTCATATATTTTAAACGACAGCATTACATTGAAAAAGAGCCCTGCAGAAGAGTGAACAAACCAGATTTCTTCCCACCGAACCCAGTAAAATAGCAATCTTTACTGCCACCACAACTCTTATTCAAACCTTCTGCCATTGCAATGGCACTGAGATGTACCAATGCAAGCCGGATGCCCGACTTGACCCCGCATCCGGATTAAGATAGGAGCCTATTTGTTTCACTTCAAAAAAATAAGAGATTCTCATTCTAGGATTAGTGGCATGCTCATACCCAAAAAACTCTGAAAGG
This sequence comes from Viscum album, assembly GCA_963277665.1. Lineage (NCBI taxonomy): Eukaryota > Viridiplantae > Streptophyta > Magnoliopsida > Santalales > Viscaceae > Viscum > Viscum album. The sequence continues at coordinate 1,069,304,182 of OY728127.1, read as the reverse complement.
ATCCTCAATCTTTGAAACTCCGTTTTCTAGTGAAGCTCGCGGTCCTTTTCCTCTGCGGGCCACCGCCTTCCAAGTGCATGTGCAAAAATCCTCCTTGCCGCGCCCAAATCTGCTGCCCTACCGTCAACCGACTTCTCGCCTTCCTCCTTTTCCACTACTTCCAAGTGGCTACCGGGATTATCTTCCTTCAAATCCATGCTTGCCTGCTCCTTATGACCCAAAGGATTGATTCTTTTGCCAAGTGCATGGGCAATCATGCGGCGGGCAACCACTGGAACCGTTCTTGCCTTCTCCCTCGCCTTATTATCACAATCATTCCTCTCCTCTTCCATATGAAAAATCCCTTCACGACCAACCCCACAAGCCGCATCCCTCTCTTCATATGAACATTGGACAGCTGTTTTGGCCTTCCAATCTATCAATAATATGAGAAAGTATCTTTATTAGGCTGCGTTTGAGAAAACTTCACCATCAGCATCAAAAAATAAGTGCTCATTGTTTTGTTTTTGAAAAAACACTTGCATTTTAATTCCGGACTAAAAATACTTTTTTCAGTAAACAATCTGGAAACACTGTTGTAATCACTTTTCAACAAGTACTAACAAATGTAGGCGTGGCAATTTTGAACCCAACATGACACGACGAGTTAAAACGGGTTTGAAACAAGCATAAGTGGGTTCGGGTTGTAATCAGGGTGACTAATTTGACATAAATAATATCCGGGTTATGTTCAGATTGACCATTCCTGACCTGCCTAACCCATGTAACCCAATTGAAAATATAATAATATAAAATATTAAAAATATAATAATAAGTAATGTTATAATATATTTTATTCTTAAAATTAACTTAATTTGAAATATTATAACACGTTATTTATTTTAAATGGTTTAAGAGGCCGCATTGCAACATGGATAACATATATGAATTGGTACATCTCAGTTTGTTATATATTCAACATTAGATGGGTCGACTATTGGATTGGTGTAGCCTGAGGTTGAGCTCCGCAGTGAGCTCGTTGGGGGTTGTCGGGGGCAACGCGCCCCTATTTCGATGGTCCGGGAGCCAAAGGCCCTCAGCCCAAATTTGGAGGAACAGTAGCAACTCTAACCAACTGTAGCAAAACTGACCGACTGACATGGACAGGACATTGTAGCAGTGCGGATTTTGGCACAACTACTGTAGCAGGTCAGACTTTGGAGACACCAATACTGTAGTTCTGTAGACTTCCAGCTGCGCGGCACTGTAGCAGTTTTGGACTTGGGTGGTTGCGACACTGTAGCGATTTGGACTTTTTGTGTGGTTGGTGGAACGGTGTTTTATCTTCTTTATTAGCCCATTCGGGCTAGGGTTTTGTTGGATTGGTGTAGCCCGATCCGATTGGGCCGAATGCTTGTGGCCCACAACTTTCGCGGGTCAAGCTCCGCGGTGAGCTCGTTGGGGGTTGCAGGGGGCAACACGCCCCTGCTTCGGGGGTCCGGGGGCCGAAGGTCCCCAGGCCAAATTTTTGAGGACTGTAGCATCTATGACCACTCTAGCAAGAGCTAACCGACCGACACCGACACCGACAGAGCACTGTAGCAGTGTGGACTTTGAAGTCAACCTTACTAGAAATCCAGCCAGCAGCCACTGTAGCACTTTTGACTTGGGTGGTCGTCTTTCACTATAGCGACGCAGATTTCCTGTGCAGTTGGTGGAACAGTGAATCATATTCTCCATTTGTAGCCCATTTCGGGCTAGGGTTTCGTACTGAAACATTCAGTAATTGTGCTCCCGAATATAGTGATTTTCTGTCACTCCGTGGACGTAGGGATTATTCCCGAACCACGTAAATCCTTGCGTTCTTTTTCTTTTTTTTCCCTTTTACTCTTCTGTGTTTCACTGTTTCAGTCGCTGCAACTCTCGACGTTTCCGCAACAGGTTTCTGGTGTGTTAGAAACTCTAAGATACTCCTTGTAATTTTGCTCTTGAAACTAGTGAAATTGTTGTCTCTCCGTGGATTTAGGAATCATTTCCCGAACCACGTAAATCTCTGTGTCCTATATGATTCTTTCTTCTGCCTTTTCTTTATCTGCAAACCTTTTCTGTCGTTGCGACTCTCGGAGTTTTAGTAACATCGACGGATCGGGTAAGGGTTGACCCATTTATAAATGATTTGTGCAAATCTGCAACAACCAACATGAACCCGACCCATGAAACCAAATGGTCACCTCTAGTCAAATGTAACCATAGAAACAAAACAAAAAAGGATTAAAAAAAGAAAAATAAGAAATCCCAATAAAAAAACAGGATTTACCAAAAGGAACTTGGTTTCTCCATAGTAGCTGATGTGACATTGTGGGAGGTGGAGATCCATCAGAGTGCCACAAAATATCACTAACAAGTACAGGTGGTCTGCATTACAGAATAAATATGCTCATAGCATTAGTCCAAATGAAAAGATAATATAACCATCCTCTTTGATGAAAAGATTACCTAAAATTGAGGCTGGTTTGACTCAGGAAAACATTTTATGCTTTTATTTTTCAAAAATGCTTTAGAATATGTAGAGTGGGGGGGGACTGTGAATTCCTTTCTTTTTTAAATATTTTCCATTTACATGATATTTTAAGGAACCAAACAGAGCCCAAATGTTCTTCCATGAAAATTGTGAAGTCCGCACAAAACTCCATAAAACTCCGACCATTGAATCATAACTACTAATTATGACCTAGTAGTTGGTAACATTTTAATCTCATTACCATTGATGAGACTTGAAAGCAAACATTCACGTAGTCAGAATGTAAGATGAGATAAATGCTTCCATACATTGATGTCTCCGGGCATCGCTCTAAAATCAAGTGGCGATCCTCCCCTTCACCAACAGACTCATGTGCAAATCTGCAACAACCAAATGACCATTGAATGCCTCACAAAACTTCAAATGTTACCATCTCAACAATAATATAACAGTAAAGGTATACCATAATAATGCAGAAAGAACAGAACTGCAATACCCAAATATATAAGCCAGGCGATGCAAGAGAAGGCGATTGTAAGAATTCATAGGCTCGAGCTCTATCACTCCGTCTGAACTGCAATTTGTGTTTTTGTCCCATCATTAGATACAAAATGGTACAAAATTGAAGACAAAATCTTCTGCATGGACAAAAACATCAAAAAGTACATGAAACTAAACTAAAAATAAAGCACAAAAGAGACAATCCATCATTGGTGTTTTACATGTAAAAAGGATATAAATCAAAATAAGGTGAATTATGTTTGTGAATTCTGTTTGTGTTGAGAGTTTTCTTTTGGTATTATATCTTATTTGTTTTATTGTTTTGTTAAATTGCAAATCTCTTTATTTAAAAATCTTTATTTGAAAATTGTTAAACCCGGTTAATTATATTTTCGGGTTAAGGGTATTTCCGAGTCCCATATCGGATTATTCCAACATATAATTATTTTCCTCTATCTATAAAAGAATGTTTTCACATCTCCTTGAGGTAGGGGACTTCACAATTCTATATGGTATCAGAGACAGGTTACATCTAATAACCTTCCCATCCATTGCTCCTTCGCGGCTTTCCCGGCGACCCGTTGACCGGCCCTGCCTGTGCGGCTATCCCGACACTGCGTCACTGTGCGCGACGGCCCTCTGCGGCCTCGCCTCCCGTCATCGGCCTCCTGCGGACGCCCCGCCTCCCGTCACCAGCCCCTCCTACGGCTGCCCCGCATGCCATCATCGGCCCCTCCTGCACGGAAGCCCCACACCCCCCGCGTGGCAACCCCCCTCGCTCCTCCGCTGCGCCCGACGCAACAGGTAGCAATCCCTGACGCCCGTCTTTGCGCGCATCCCCTCCCTGTGGGACAATCCCTAGCGCGAAGCCCCCCCCCCCCCCACCTGGTGCACTCACCGCCAGTCGTCCGCCTCTCCTACCAAGCCGTGGCACCTCCTCCATCTGGCGATTGTCCCTCCCGGCAGATCTAGCCCTGCCGATCACCACGCCAGACCAGGCGCCGCCCATAAGTCGGCGCCTCCCAGCTGTCTAGCTCCTTCTCGGAGATCCACAAGACCCGGGCCACTCCGTCAGAATTTCGTTCGTCAACTGTCTCCGGCACCGCGACACCAGTGGCGCCGCCCTCCCAGGTTCCAACTTGTAATTCTTTTCCTCTATCTATAAAAGAATGTCTCCACCTCTCTTTGAGGTAGGGAACTTCTCCATTTTACAAAAAACCTTTAATTGTTAATAATTAATTACTTTTTATTTTATTAATTTTATTTATCATTTATTTTTATTATTCTTCGATTATTTTCTTAAACTTAGTTTTACCTTTACGTAAGTTTTCATTTACCCTTACGTAACTATTATTCTACCCCTTAACTACTTTTACGTAAGCATTACAAAATGTGAGTTACCCTTACAAATATCGGATTACCTTTACACAAATATTGGAGTACTCTTACGCAAGTATTTGAAAATTAGGTTTACCCTTTACACTTGTTGTCTACCAATACGCAGCGAATAGTGTACCTTTACACAGCCTACACTTTACGTAGCGAACTCTACCCTTACGCAGCGTACAATACCCTTACGTAGCGAGCTACCTTACCCTTACGCATGTTGTTTAACTTACATCCTACCCTTATGCGAGCTATCCAATTACCCTTATGAAGGATCTCCCATGCACTATCCTTCCAACAGTAGCACCTTTGTTCTCTTCTAGAGGTAGCACTCTCTTAAACACAAACGGTAGCAACCTATTTTGTTCTAACGGTAGCAAACATAATTAGTGGTAGCACTTTATAACTAGCGGTAGCAAACATAACTAATGGTATCATGCATATCAATGGTTACATTAACAGTAGTACCATCAGTTAAAAGATATATCTGCTACCGTCAGTTAAAAGATAATAATAATAATAATAATAATATTATTATTATTATTATTATTATTATTATTATTATTATTGTCGCATCTAATGAAAAATATTTTAACTGTTATTTTAATATTAACTAATTATATTTTGTTAAATATAATTCGATGTTTGATTAAATATTTTTGAGCATAAATTCTTTATTCAAACATATGTGGTATTTGTGTTATGATACTCTGTTTTAGTAATTATTAGATATGTTGGGCCCCATTTTAGTATAATGGGTATTTCCGAGTCCCACATCGGAATATCCCACCTTGTAATTTATTTCACTCATCTATAAAAGAATATATCCGCCTCACATTGAGGTAAGGGGAATTCACCATCTACATGGTATCAAAGGGTACTCTCTAACCCGAACCCTCCCTCCCCTTCGTTTCTCTCTCACGTCTAGGGGTGCGATAAAAACCCCAACGGATTCTCGATTTTGTCTGGCCCTGCCTCTGCCCTCCTCCCGATTCTGTCCGGTTCCGACCCTCCCGGTTTCGTTCCGGCGGTACTCCCCTGCGCTCTGTGCGCCTGAACGTCCGGCACCCTCCCGTGATCCCGACGGCCAGCCGTGGCCCTTTCTCCTCCCGGTGCGCCTCCCCGACACCGCATCCCCTCCTTCCTCGGCGTCCCCACCCCGCTGCGCGCGCCAATTCCGGCCCTCCCGATCCAGTCATGCATCCCGTCGCGCCTCCAGATCCCAACGGGATCCAGCAGCACCTCTCCCGCACGCGGCTCTCCAACGGCTCCCTCCCGGCGTTTCCCTCCTTCCCCGACGGCGTTGTCCCGCACCTCCAGTCGGCCTCCTCTGCGCGCGCCGGCCAAGCCCCCTGCGTCCCTCCCGGCTCCCCTTCCGGTGCTCCTTCCGGCTCCCACCCGACGCAGCACACCGCCTCCATCGCGCCTCCTCCCTCGCGAGGATCGGCCCGCCTCCCGGCACCTCCCGATCCCGACGCGGCTCTCTCCAGACGCCGCACGGCCCGCCTGTCCCGACGGGCTCCCTCTCAGCGCTCTCGTGGCACGCCCCGGCCTGCTTCCGAAGCAGCCACCAGACACTGCCCTCTAGGCGGAAATCACCCGGCCCACCGACACTTCAATGGCTGGCTTGTCCGCCCACAGCCCTCCGGCACCACCTCCGGTTGCCAGCTTTCCTGTAAAGATGCACTCTCACTTCCATTGTCGGTCTTCCCGTGCGTCTGTGCGATCGCCCGAGCAGCTGCCCCATCCTCCGTCATCGGATCTACCGCAAGGCGGTCCCCCTTCATCCAGTGATAGTTACAGAACGACGCTCTCGCCGGAGGAGATCGCTTTGATACACTCTTATCGGGCAACTGTGTCACCATCCTCTTCTCCAGCCTCCATTGCCCAAACTGGCAGCTCTACCGCCTGTGCTTCTCATCAACAGACAGCTTGGATGTTTGACTCTGGTGCATCAGAACATCTCACAGGAGACTCCGGTATGTTCACTACCTATCATCCGTACACAGGCACCTCTACAATTACTGTTGCTAATGGCTCAATAATCCCCATTACTGGATTTGGCACATGTCTCTTGACCCCGTCTATTCACCTAACGTCGGTCGCTCATGTTCCTCAAAGTCCATTTAATCTTATCTTCGTCAGCAAACTCACCACAGACTTCAATTATGTTGCTACTTTTAGCTCATCTGGTGTTGTTTTTCAGGAACGGAAGACGAATCGGGAACTTGGTCGAGGTTATCTTCGGAATGGGGTTTACATGTTTGATACCCCACCATCTCTTGTTTGGTTATCCACCGGCTTCCACCCTACATAAACTTTGCCCCCAATTCAGTTCTCACATATCCTTCCATTGTGAATCCTGCAAGTTTTTCAAACATCATCGGGCGACGTATATTTCCCAACCGGAACCACGTGCAGCAAATCCTTTCGATCTTGTTCATTCCGATGTCTGGGGTCCTTGCAGGGTTTCTAGTCAGTCCGGGTATAGTTATTATATCACCTTTATTGATGACTACTTCCGCATGACCTGGATTTACCTGCTTCGTGATCGGTCTGAAGTTTTTTCTACCTTTCAGACCTTTTATAATGAAATTCATACTCAATTCTCCACCTCCCTTAAATATTTCCACTCCGACAATGGACGAGAATATTTATCCACTTCCTTTCAGCAGTTTCTCAAGGATAAAGGCATCATTCATCAGACCTCCTGCCTTGACACACCTCAGTAGAATGGAGTGGTCGAACGGAAATATCGTCGTATTCTGGAGACTGCTCGTGTTCTCCTATTCCACATGAAGGTGTCTCTCCTTTTTTGGTCTGATGTCATCCTGACTGCTACCTACCTCCACAACTGTCTCCCTTCTTCTATCCTTCAGGGGGAGACTCCCTTTCGGACTCTCTTCTCCTCTCTCCCTCCCCACCCACTTCCACTCCGGGTGTTTGGGTGTCTGTGTTATGTTCAGGACACTCGCCCCAACCTCTCTAAACTTTCTCCCAAATCCCTCCGCTGTATTTTCCTCGGATATTCCCACACTCAGCGTGGATACCGGTGTTTCTCTTCAAACTTACGGCGCTATATCATCACCGTCGATGTGTCGTTTATTGAAATCTCTCCTTTCACTCCTCCCTCTCCTTATCCAAACACTACCATCGATGAGTGTCTTCCTCTCATCATTCACTCTCCTCTGGTGTCTCCCCCTACTGGTCATCACTTTGGGACGGTCTACTCTCGTCGCTCTTCGACTGTACCCCTCGTCCAAGGCGAGGACACCATCATTCCCACTTCATCTGATGCTCCTGCCACAGCACCAGACGACTTGCCTATTGCACTCCGGAAAGGCACTCGCTCTTGTCAGACTACTCCTCTCTTTACATCTTCATACAAAGGTTTGTCAGCACTGAAGACGATATCTATTCCCCGCACGGTTGGCGATGCCAAATCTCACCCAGGGTGGCTACAGGCGATGCGTGATGAACTGCAGGCTCTGGATGACGACCATACATGGGATTTGATCCCCCTTCCTCCAGGAAAACAGGTGGTCGGCTGCAAATGGATTTATACGATCCGTCTAAATGCCAATGGCACTCTCCATCGCCTCAAAGCCCGCCTTGTGGCGAAGGGCTTTGCTCAGACATATGGCATCGACTACTTTGAGACATTCTCTCTGGTTGCCAAGATGGCCTCTGTCCGCCTATCTATCTCTTTGGCCACTTATCATCACTGGTCACTTCATCAACTGGATGTCAAAAATGTCTTTCTCCATGGCTTTCTTGACGAAGAAGTCTACCTGCAGCAACCCCCCGAATTTTGTGCCTCTGGAGCCGACTCCCATGTTTGCCGCCTCCGTCGATCCCTATATGGCCTCAAGCAGTCTTCTCGTGCTTGGTTTGGCCGCTTCAGCACTGTCGTCACCGCCTTTGGCCTCTCTCGCAATATGAAGGATCACACCGTCTTCTTCTGTACGACGTCAAACGGTTGCATCTTGTTGGTGGTTTATGTTGATGATATCATCATCACAGGAAGCGACTCCACTGGAATCGCCCAACTCAAGGCGCACATTCACCACCACTTCCACACTAAAGATTTTGGTCCTCTCACCTGCTTCCTTGGCATCGAGGTTTCCTGCTTTGAGGACACTATTTTTCTCTGCCAACGAAAATATGCCCTCGATATCTTGCAGGATGCAGGGTTGAGTCAAGCGACTGCAGTGGACACTCCTCTTGAACCTGGGGAACGCTCTCTCCATGCCGACTCAGCACCCTTTCCTCACCCAGAGAGCTACCGTCGTCTGGTGGGCAAACTCAATTACCTCACCATGACACGACTAAACATTGTCTGCGTTGTTGGCAAAGTGAGTCAGTTCATGGAGCATCCGACCAAATCTCAGTGGGATGTTGTCCTCCACATTGCCAAATACACAAAGAAAGACCATGCACGTGGCCTTCGGTACTCACATCATGCTCATTTGGATATTGAGGCCTTCTGTGATGCGGACTATGCGGGTTGCCTTGCTACCCGCAAGTCTACTTCTGGATTTGCCGTGTTCTTGGCCGGTAACCTCATCTCATGGCGCAGCAAGAAGCAAACTGTCGTCTCTAGATCTAGTGCAGAGGCAGAATATCGTGTCATGACCACGGTCACAACTGAGATCCTCTGGCTTCGTCATCTCCTCCATGAGCTTGCTTTCCCACCGCTGACATCTGCTCATATTTGGTGTGACAATCAGGCAGCCACAAAGATTGCATCGAATCCCGTCTTTCATGAACGGACGAAGCATATCGAGGTTGACTGTCACTTTTTTCGCCACCATCTTAAGCAGAATCATATCAGTTTTGGCCATAATCCGACGGCGGATCAGTTTGCCGACATCTTCACAAAAAGCCTCCCAGGAGCTCGCCTGGACTCTCTCACTACCAAGCTGAGGTAAGAGGGATTCACCATCTACAAGATATTTTAATATACTCCAAGTTTATTCAATATATTCTTAATTGTTTAATCAATTGTAAAATACATAATGGTGCTAATGATTATATTGAAAGTCTTTTGGAGCTATTTCATGCAAGAATAAGAGCACGAGAACTCTCTGATAATGAACGCGATAATTCAAATTATAGGTAAACAGTATTATTCCAAATTTTATTATCTAACCCATGGCACCATGCGATTGGTCATTTAGATGCTCATTCATAATCAAGATCTTGGAGTTAATGACACGGGATTAGTCGTTGGAATATGATCAACGAGGAATGTGATAAAATAAACTTGAAACATTTTATTCACATACGATAATAGAGAGAGAAAAAACATACAGAAGAATACAGCATTCATAAGAGCATTTTGCGAAGCAATGAAACCTTACCGCCGCTATTGTTCCATTAGTGTGATCATGAAGGACATCATCATTTGATCATCTACTACTACAGTGATCGAAGTTCTTGAGTTACATCGACATTCGTCATCATTTGTTCCACTGTTCTTAATTCTTTTGGGGTTTTCATTATTATATCTTTCTATCTTATGTTTGTGAGTCTGTTTAAACTTTTCTCATCCAAAAACTGTCTAACTAGGTTATTCCTTCTATTCAAAAGGAAGGGCAGGTTGTGACTCTCAGACAAAAGTCAGGTGGGTTGTGACTCTTAGACAAAGTCGGGTGGGTTGTGACTCCTGTAAAAGTCAGTTGGGGTTATACTGCAAGGTGGGCAAAAGGTACGTCTGTAAAAGGGTTATCACTCCCTAACAAAAGTGAGCAATTAGTGAATACCAGTCTTCTCACCGAGTAGAGAAGATTAAAGAATAGACTATGATCGTGGGGATCCGAACTACTGTAAAAAACATCATGTGTTATTTGTTTTGTTTTCCGCTGCACAATTTACACTGTTTATTACTCTGATAATTTGAATTCATTTAAATTTTTTAAGGACTATACTATCATCTCACTAAGACCTAACAATTTGTATCAGAGCGTGGTGTCTTTTAAGGAGTTGGTTGGTGATTATTGTTTCATTATCTTTGTGTACCAACCATTATCCTAGACCTAACAGTCAAAGGAAAGATCAACAGTTTTGTTATGACAAGTCAGGAATTTGAGCTGTTGAATCTCATTAGACCACCTTTGTGTACCAACCATTATCCTAGACCTAACAGCCTAAGGAAAGATCAACTGTTTTGTTATGAGAAGTCAGGAATTTGAGTTGTTGAATCTCATTAGACCACCTCATTTTCAATGGAAGCGATTATGTATACCAGAAGGATCGGATGAAGGTATTTCTAAAAAATATAGGTCTTAAATTTTGGGTTATCATGTCAAAATCTTATAAATTGTTTGAGGTAGAATTAGAAACTCTAACCGGAAATGATACTACAAAATGTTTTCTAAACTACAAAGTTATGAATTACTTATATTGTTCTTTAAGTAGAAATATGTAGTCATATTTCATCTTAAAACTGTATCCGACATTTATAGAACTTTAAAAGTAACTCATCAAGAAACTCATAAGTTGCAGAGACCAAGTCGGGTATTCACGGGGTTGGGTTTCAAGAATTTAGAATGAGTGATCAAGAGAGCATCAGCGAGATGTACAACAGATTCACTAAAATTGTAAACAAGGTTGCACTCGAGGAGACCATGAAAAATAAAGTTCTTATTGAAAGAATACTTCAAGCTCTACCTAAAAGGCGGCACTCAAACAAAAGGAAAGGTCATTCAAATATAATATAAATGTTTCTGATAATTCTTCTTATTCTGAGTTACAACAAAACAAAGAAAGATGAAATAGAAAATTTTACTAAAGGAGTTTTTAAGTACATGAAAGGAAAGAGAGATTCAAAGAAGCATCCCTAGAAGAGATCATTAAAAAAATGACTGAAAGAGAAGTAAGAAAAGTAATGGTAGTACAATGTTTCAAAAAGGGACATCAAATCAGATTGTCCAAAACTGAAACAAGGGAAAGACGAGCAATATAAAGAGTTAAAACGTGCATCTCATGTTGGATGGAATTGCACAGGGGAGTTAGGCGCGAGCAGTGATAATTCTGAGTGGAAAAGAATCGGTCGATCTATGTTTAATGGAAACTGTTTGCACTGATAGTTTATATGTTTAATTGTTTTGATAAATTGCAACACCCTTATTTTAAGTGACTTTATTGAAATTAAATTTAAAGTGTAATCCCCTTATCTTATTGAAAATGATTTAATTTTTTTTAGAATACAATGATATTAATTCTGGATTCAATGTTTAATTATTTATTTTGGAATTAATGGTTTATTTTTCCTAGATGGCTTTTGGTAAAAAAAAAGGGCCAACCTTGACCAGCCCAAGGGCCGAACCCTTCAACCACATTGGGGGACCCGGAGGTCAACCCCGTGGGAGAGACAGCCTAAGGGTCAGCCACAACGGCAAGCAGGTGAGTAGGCGGACCCGTGGATAAGCCCCGCAGGAGCACGCTCGGGTGAGGGTGCATAGTTTGGGTCAGGATGCTGGTGGGCAAGCGCAGGTCGGCGCAAGCCCGTGTGGCGTGTAGTGCAGCGTAATGGGTGTTGATCCCCCGTAGCCAGCTCGTTGCGATTAAGGGAGTGGTTTATCGATATACCTAAGATCGGCACATACAAAAGTCCGATGTGGGACAACTAACACTGTTCCTCCATCTTTAAAAAATGGACATAAGCTCGATCATCCGATCTGGCGCATCTGGACCGTCCGATCAAGGCAGCTATCGTCTTCTTTGTCGAGCAACGTCGGAGTAATCCAGTACACCGGAAAAGATGGTCGAACTTCCAATGATCGAACCGAGGTTGCCATGGGTGTTCTAAGATCGAGTTTTCAAGAAGAAGATGAGTTGGCATGCATGCAACTTCGTTTGCATGAAAGATTTGAAGAAAAATGTTTCAACCAAGGATGATAAAAAGAACCAGGCGGCTCGTTCTCTGTGTTTCAAGCGCGGCAGCACCACTGCATATTCTTTCTTCAACCAATTCCGGCGACCAGCAGTGGCCTGTCTGTTCTGTTTGACAACGCACACCTTCACTCAGTTGAACTGTGTGATAGCGTGAAGTACCTGTCGTGCGGGTAGTGAACTTACCATGAGTTTCAGTATGAATTTTCCGTGGAACTTACCGTGACATGGTAAGTGTACTTACCAGTTTGAACCATCACCAACAGCATTATCTTCTCTAACTTCAAACAATGGCAGCAGCTTCTACGGTAAATATATTTGAAATGTGTGATAGCGTGAAGTACCTATCGTGCGGGTAGTGAACTTACCATGAGTTTCAGTATGAATTTACCGTGGAACTTACCATGACACGGTAAGTGTACTTACCGTGAGTACATATTGTGGGTGAAGATGAACCTACCGTGCGGGTAACAGGTTACCGTGAGTTTCCGTTTAAAGTTGCCGCATGAGTTTTTCTACCTACCGTGAAATTATAATATAAAGTTGTCATGACGCAACTTCTACTTTAAAGAAAATTAATTTTGTCTGCACAGTCAGTATACCGACCGCACACGGTTAGTATGTTTCACGGTCGGCACTTTCCTTTATTATGGAAATAATAATTTTCATAATAATTATTTTATGCTCTGTTTTATATACTTTTTTGAATTATCAAACCACTGCAAGCTTGTTTAATTATTTCTTATTGTTTTTTTCATTTGAATATTTCTGATTTATCTTAACAATATTATTCGAAGTATTGCAGGTTATTTCATGCAGAAATAAAAGAGCGCGAAGACTCTCCAAGTATAAGCACAATATTTCAAATTACGGTAACGGTATTATTCTAAGTGATATTTTTTCAAACATCTCATTCTGTGATTACTCTTTTAGACGTGCCTTCCCAATAAAGATCTTTGGAGTTAATAACAACGAATGCGATAAAAGTTTGTTCAACGAGGATTGACAACAGCGATTGACGCAATTACAAAGACAAAAAAAAATACAACTTTCATACGAGCTTTTGCAAACTATTGCTTCTCGACTATGACTATTGTTCCATTGCTGCAATCACGATGAACTTCATCGTTTTCATCATCCACTGTTGAAGTGATAAAATTTCTTGAGTTGCATCGACATTCAAGATCATCTGCTCCACTGTTGTTGATATGTAAAAATATTGAGAAAGGGAGAAAAGAGGAGAAACATTGTATATAGTATTTCGTAAAAGTTGAACAAAGAGAGAGGGAGAGAGTTACAGGGCGGGGGAGAAGAGGTAGAAGATGATGGAGATAGAGAGGAACCCGTGGAAGACTACTTCTCCGAGCCCCCAGCTGGAATGTCCCGACGTCCGAGCCCCCGCAGCCTGCTGGAATTCCAATTGTATCGTAATGCCCCCCCAAGAGCCCTATTTATTACACCACCTGCCCAACAACATCCCCTACCAGCTACAGCTACAAAACACAACTAACAAATAAAAGGGAAAATACAAATATACCCCTAGAAGTAATACTCCCATGCCCTGCTCTCGGACAGCCCCACACCTCGACAGCCACAATCCTAACATTCACTCCTCCTTAAAAACCACCTTGTCCCCAAGGTGGATCCCGATTGAAATTTCTTTCAAGGTGGATTGCACTTCTAGTATAAGTCCCCTCGGCGATTACAGAAAACAAAAACCACTGTTGAGGCTCCACAGAAGGGAATACCCTCAAAAAATCTGGGTAAAACCTTGATCTCAAACCTACTCCATAGCCAACCAGACTCCCTGTTAGAAATCTTCAACAGTTGTACTCCGAAGAGTCATTGGTACACCCATACTTCCATTTGGAATAGGTGCCACGGTTTGCTTTTCATCACTCTGAAACCACTCCCACATTAAAAGCTGAAGTAGGGTATCAATGGAATTCCAAAGCAGCCCGCCCTCCCCAAACCAGCCCTCCAACACTTCCACGGCTAAAAGCTTCCGTTGAGAGTAGCACATCTCCCGCTCTATTAGCCTGATATGACATCTTTTCTATGCCATCCTCACTTCGTCCCCAAGGTGCATTCCCATTTCTTTACGCCGAGAATGTCCTTGGTTTGCCAACTGCAGTTTGTTTCCTTCTTGAAACAACCAATTTAACAGGTTGCCCCAATGCAACCAATGTGTTTGGTTGTGATTTGTATCTCCACAAACCTGCACATATGTCAACCAACACCATACTCGACTCTTGCTTGTCCATCCCCCCTTCAGAACAACAACACAATTCTCAAACGTAATAATGGCACCACCAACAAGTTCATACGGCTCTGCCACTACTGCTCCGCCAGTGGGTTGTTTCATCTCTAAAACAAAATTCCTCCCACCAAAACCTGCCATATTAGCAAGAGGGATGGGTGTGTGTCTTCTCCATATTAGGAATCCATACTTGAAGGGCCCAAAATCATACTCATCTCTGACAAGATGAGTCACCCAGGCAGCTTGAACTCTCTCATTTGCTATAATATCTGGTAAATGAATTAGCTCTATCCGGAATGGTGATGGGACTTCAACCCTAGTGACGCCAACGGACGAAACTACACTTGGCACCACTACTAAATTTCCCCCTTCCGACCAAGCCGTACTGGAGACAATTTTCTCAATTGGCTTACTACAAATGTCCCCTTCCTGTCCAGTCTGGAATTCCCCCAAACCTGCTGCTAGTTCTTCCTTTGCGAAGTGATCGACTTCCTCTATCTTCTGTACCAAAACCCAACCAGTCCATGCTTTGGCGAATCTGAATTAAATCAATTTTCTCATCCTAAGCAGTGAACCGCCGACACGTCCTCCTCCTTAATGTCTTCATGTGCCTGAATGGACTGCTGCTTGTCACACCGTTGTCGGGAAAACTCCTTCACCCTGCCGGACCCGTACTTATCTAATAGCGCCGGCTTCAGCTGCTCCCATTATGATCTGGGATTTTTGTTCAGCCAAGACAAAAACCAAAGCAAAACCGTATACTCCAAACGCAACTGAGCATAAGGAAGCTTCATGTCCTCTAATATCCGATTTTTCAGGAAATATGTCTCTGCTTTTGGGATCCAACCAAGTGGTTCCTCACCTGAAAAATAAGGCAGCTCGGTTCTTGTTGCAATACTGCTCATTCCATCGACAGACGTCAATCCAACAAGCATAGGTCTCGCCTCCTGTTTCCTTCCGAACTCCAGAGCTCCGATGTCGCTCCCAAGGGAGCAAGCTGCAGCTAACTAGTTCTGTTTTCTGAACATGGAGCATCGTTCCATCCACGACTGCAAATCATTTGTCTACTGCTCATTAGTTTGCAACTAACGCTTTTGTTCCTTCAGATCGAATTTTAGTTCACTAGACAGCTTCTCGATCTTCACTTGTCTCCTAGTAAATTCTTTCGTAAATGATGTTTGTCCCTGTGCCTCGGCCGATCGTTCTTGCGTCGCCCGGTCTCCACATGAAACCTTCATAGCTTTGTCAAACTCCATTCTGAACAGCTTCCTCAAACAAACACATCTCACAGTGTGAACACGTTGTTTTTTAGCTATGATGGAAATTCTCCACAGCTGAACACTTGACGATCGTAGCCTCCAACGTGCATCTCTTCCCCTACAATGCGCACCTCACTGCGTTTTCCTTCTCAAGTGCCTTCACCTGCCACAGCTGCTCAACAGTGTATGTTTTACTTCTCCATTTCCAACCCATAAAAAACGATTACGTTTCTCCAGTGACTGCTCCTTAGTTGTGATCGTTCTCTCGCAGCTCTCGCACTAACCACTAGCCGTTGCGACGCGTATTCAGCAGCGAACGCGACTTCCTAGCGTTTGCGCCTCTCCTCCACAGCAGACGCGCGTTCCCCCGGTTTTTCCAGCTCCGTTTGATAGCTCTCTCTGTGTTCCCCTCCAGCAAGCTCCCCAGCGTGCTTCCCCTGTGCTGGCCTCTCTCTCCAACGAACGCGATTCCCCAGCGGAGTCGCCAATTGTAAATGAAATCAACAAATCAAAATAATTGCTATAGGAGGATGATGATTAAGCATATGAGCTCGTGTTTAAGGAAAAGTCGAAATGCCCGTGCTGCCTCCAATTGAATTATCTTTTGATTTCCCTAGTTACAATTTTACAGACTTACCCCAACTGATGTCCATCCTAGAAGATGAAGAAGAAGGATGCAAGAGATACTGCTTTGGATAGAATTGAAGAACCACAAACTGCAAGCATTGCAAATGACCTTCCAAGGGTGTTGCATGAGAAACAGGAGTTTCAATCTGGGTCATATGAGAGAGTGAATTAATCCTTAAGCTCTTTTGATTTTTCAAAATCTGTTCTACAACCCGACCTCCCTAATTTTCAGATTCCAGAACCCGCATCATTTTCACTGACCCTGGATGCAGAAGATTAATAACTTATGGTAGCTTCCCTTAAAGAAAATTTAAAACCAAAAATAGAAGAAGAGAAACTAGAGCTGCTGAAATTGAGGATGAGGCTTCACAAGAGGAGCTGGATGAAGATTACTTTGCCAGACTGCTTGAATCCGCTCTTGAAGAATTTAAAGAAGCCACTCTGGGACCTGTGGTGAACCGACTAATCCCTCAACATCACACCGAACATTAGCCGAAGGGAGGCAGAACTACAGAAGAAGAATCCCCAGTGGTCCCTCATGAAGAAATAGAAGTACAATCTGCTGCATATGAAGGGGGATATCTTGACCTGAACTCACCATGTTATGAATTTTTTCAATTTTGAATTACATACTTATTCCCCCTTATTTGAATCTATCAAAGGAGAACAACTGGAGCTGTCACTGGAAGATGAGGAAGCCACAACAGTTGTGGCAAAACCCGAGGAGACCCCATACATCATCATGTCACCCCCACCTTACCAAAGACATCACAATACTGAGGGGGAGGAAATTTTGTTAACTTAGATTTTGAGAAATTTTGTGAAGATGATGGATACTTCCATAATTTTTCTGGCTCTAGAATACCACAATAAAATGGTGTTATAGAGAGAAAAAATAAAACTATTCAAGAAATTGCAAGAACTATATTAAATGAATTCAATTTACCAAAATATTTTTGGGCAGAATCGGTTAATACTACTTGTTATATCTTAAATAGAGTTTACATTAGACTCATGTTAAAGAAAACACCTTATGAACTATTTAAAGAAAAGAAACCCATGATTGGTCACTTTAAAGTTTTTGGTTGTAGAGTATGTTTTAAATACTAAAGATAATTTGGATAAGTTTGATGCTAAAAGTGATGAAGGCATTTTTCTAGGATATTCAAATAATAGTAAAACTTATAGAGTATATAACAAGAGAACCATGTCAATGTAGGAATGTATGTATGTAAAGTTCATTGAAAATAATGAAAAACATAATGCAGATTCTGATAATCCAAATGAAGAATTTAAAGAGTTCAATTTTGATGAAGATAAACCTGAAAATGATAATGCGTCAGTTGGGGAGCAATCTTTTCTCAATTTGATTCTATGAATTGGAAAACTCATAGAGATCATTTTTTAGAAAATGTAATTGGAAATATTGAATCTGAAATAAAAACTAGAAAATCGGTTTTGAATTTTTGTGCTAATTCTGCCTTTGTTGTTGATCTTATGCATATTAATGTTAAAAAATCATTGAATGATTCAAATTGGATAAATGTTATGCATGATGAACTTAATCAGTTTGAAAGAAATTGAAGTTTGAACTTGGGTGATGGCGATTTAGTTGATGTGAGCATGTTAATTTTTGTTTTACTGTTCTTATATGTGTGTTAGAAAAGTATGAATTTAGGGGGAATTGTCCTTATTTGTTAATATTTTAAGTCTGCTTTTAACAGTATAATATAATAATATTTTTACTTTTTGATAAATTTCAAAAATGAAGAGAAAATTTCGAGTTTTTTAAATCAAAAGTTTGGTTTTGGTTCAACGATTTACAAAAAGGGGGAAATTCTCTGTGTTGGGAGTTTTGTTTTGGCATTATATCTTATTTGTTTTACTGTTTTGTTAAATTGCAAATCTCTTTATATAAAATCTTTATTTGAAAATCATTTAATTGTTAATAATTAATTTTATTTTATTTTATTTTATTAATTTTATCCATCATTTATTTTTATTGTTCTTTAATAATTTTATTTTTTTTATAAAACAGATCTCAAGCTTTTATGTTTATTTTCTAATTATTTTCTACCCTTATTTAAGTTCCTTAAACTTAGTTTTACCTTTATGTAGGTTTTCATTTACCCTTACGGAACTATTATTCTACCCTTACATGAGTTCTAAACTACCTTTACATAAGCATTACAACATGTGAGTTATCCTTCCGTGACTTCTGAACTACATTTATGTAAGCATTACAACATGTGAGATACCCTTACGTGAGTTCTGAACTACCTTTACGTAAGCATTACAACATGTGAGTTACCTTTACGTGAGTTTTGAATTACCTTTACATGAGGCACACAAATATCGGGTTACCCTTATGCAAGTATTGGAGTACCCTTATTCAAGTATTTGAAAATTAGGTTTACCCTTATGCAGGGTTCAGAGTAGCCTTACGCAAACTTCAGAAATTACTGCCTACCTTTACGTAGCTTGCAAGTACCCTTACGTAGTGTACACTTTACCTTTACGCTGCGCATATAACTTGAAGTCTATCTTTACGCAGTCTGCATGTATCTTTACACAACACATGTAATTTGTTGTCTATCGTTACGCAGCGAATAGTGTACCTATATGCAGCCTGCACTTTACCTTTACGTAGCAAACTCTACCTTTACACAGCGTATTGTACCCTTACGTAGCAAGCTATCTTACCCTTACACATGCTGTTGAACTTACATCCTACCCTTACGCGAGCTATCCAATTACCCTTACGCGGGATCTCCCATGCACGGTAGCAGCACCTATCCTTCTAACAGTAGCACCTATGTTCTCTTCTAGAGATAGCACTCTCTTAAACAGTAACGGTAGCAACCTATTTTTGTCTAATGGTAGAAAACATAACTAGCGGTGACACTTTATAACTAGCGGTAGCAAACATAACTAGCGATAGCATGCATATCAACAGTAGCATTAACATTAGCGGTATCAAGCATCTGCTACCATCAATTAAAAGATATATCTGCTACCGTCAAATCAAAAATATTATTATTATTATTTTTATTATTATTGCTGCATCTTATGAAAAATATTTTAACTGTTATTTTAATATTAACTGATTATATTTTGTTAAAATATAATTAGAAGTTCGACGAAATATTTTTTTAGCATAAATTCTTTATTCAAACACATACAGTATTTGTGTTACGATGCTCTGTTTTAGTGAATATTTAATATTTCAATATACTGCAAATTTATTCGATATATTCCTAATTGTTTTATCAATTGTAAATACATAATTATGTTAACGATTATATTGGAAGTATTTTGAAGCTATTTCATGAAGGAATAAAAGAGCGCGAGAACTCTCCGATAATGAGCACGATAATTCAAATTACAAGTAAACAGTATTATTCTAAATTTTATTATTATCTAAATTGTGGCACCATGTGATTGGTCATTTAGATGCTCCTTCATAATCAAGAAAATCATGGAATTTATGACACGGGGTCAGCTGTTGGAATGCGATCAACAAGAAATGTGATAAAATAAACATGAAACAGTTTATTCACATATGATAATAGAGAGAAGAAACATACAAAAGAATACAACATTCATATGAGCATTTTGCGAAGCACTGAAACACTATTGCAACTATTGTTCCATTGGTGCGATCACAAATGACTTCATCACTTCTATCTTCTGTTTGTGCCTCTAGAGTCGGTTTAAGTATCTCTCATCCAAAAGTCTTCTAACTAGGTTATTCCTCCTATTCAAAAGGAAGGGCAGGTTGTGACTCTCAAACAAAAATCAGGTGGATTGTGACTCCTGTAAAAAGTCAGGTGGGTTGTAACTCTTGTAAAAGTCATTTAGGGTTATACGACCTGGTGTGCAAAAGGTACATCAGTAACAGGGTTATTACTCTCTAACAAAAGTGAGGAATTAGTGAATACCGGTCTTCTCGCCAAGTAGAGAAGATTGAAGAGTAGACTACAATCTTGGTGATCCGAACTACTATAAAAAACATTGTGCGTTCTTTGTTTTATTTTCCGCTGCACAATTTACACTGTTTATTACTTTGATAATTTATAATTCGTTTAAATTTTTAAAAAGGACTATTCAGCCCCACTCTAGTCAATCTTGTCATCTCACTATGAACTAACAAATTCTTCACAGCTTATAGGAAAAAATCTACTTGGCTCCATGAGCAATTGATTTCTGCTTGTAAATCTGCAAATATCAGGTGTCCAGTCGTACTCGTCGAATGGTTGAGAATATATACAATATTTTTCACATTAACTCGGTCAAAAGCAGAGTCTGCAATATACTCCACGAAAATAAATAACAATCTGACCATTGAGGGCATCTTCAGTCTTCCTTAAAATCAGCAATGGGTTTACACTCAATCAAGACTTCTTAAAAGATCTTCCAATTCGATAATAATAAAGAACCAGTAATCTAATCCTATATAAATCAACAACGGTTGAGTCTTCCACCGTAAGAGTCATCTCTTACAATTCCTTAAGAGTCATCTCCTCTAAATCCATAAGAGTCATTCTTTTCAACTCCGTAAAGAGTCATTCCCTCTAAACTCCGTAAGAGTCATTTTCAAGACTTCATAAGAGAAGTATCTGCTGAGTTACCTGATTTAACTGAAGCTGAAATTAACAATTCTGCTGGTCTTCTGGTTGACCATGTTGTAGCTGAAACAAGAGTTGCTGATGATGAAGTTAATGTGTTATGTAAAAATATTGAGAGAGGGAGAGAGAGAAAAACAACCGAAGAATCTGTATATTACTGCTGAACAGGAACAGGAGTGGAGCTACAATAGAAGGGGAAAGAGGAGGGGAAAGAGAAGAAGTAACCCGCGGGAGGAGACCACCCTTCCACGAGCCCAGCCGAGACCACCGGCATCCTGCTGCCAAGCAATTGCTAAAATGAGTTCGTGACCATCCCAGTCCCCTGCTGCCCATTTTAATACCCCACCAGCTCACTGCTACAGCTGGCACTTCAATACAAAATACAATACTGCCCCTAACCAACTAGCAAACTCTAACAAACTAACAAACAATAATTCTCTAACAAACTAACAAACATCCCAGCCAATAACAGCTGGCAACTGCCCACACATGTGCATCCCCCTTTATTCCTAACAATTCCCTCCCACCTAAAAACCACCTTGTCCCCAAGGTGGAACTCCCTTCGGTACGACAAAGTCTCCTGAACACTGGAATGGTAGTCCTCTGTAGAGGGCTGCACACTTGGATCAGATTTAGCAGCAATCTGGTCATCTAGAGCTTCATTGAAGTCAGTTGTTGATGCCATTGTGCTTGTATCCAGCCCTGACTACAAGTGCAACAAGCAATTGATCTTCTTATTTTGTCGGGCAGAAAATAGCAGCTGGTTTTGCACCACTCCCCAGACATCCATTGGTATTCCCCGGTCAGCTTCAACAACTTGAGCACGAGCAGGGCAGTTTGCAGGCCTAATTTCTGCTGAAAACAACAGCTTGGAGTAGGTTTGAATTTCCGAAAACTGTCGGAAACCGCTAATCTTCAGAATTCTAAGCCCAAAAACTAGTTGTATCTTTGATTTCTCATTTGCCCCATAAATCTCGGACTGCTCTTCTTTGTATGCCTTCAACACTGCTTCCTTGAACTCAGCACACACGACGATCCCACAAAAGACAAGAACACGACGGCCTTTTCGAAAATCGAACTCAACCATAGCAGGTGCATAATCGGTTTCCAGTTCCTTTGCAACTGTAAAATCCCTTGGCAATCTGAAGTGCATGGGTCCTGGTGAAAGGGACTGCTTGGACATAACATCCATTTGGCCACACATATTCCTTGGTGACAACTGGCAACTGGTCAACCACCATTCGAGAAGTTCACCGGGCAAACAATCCAAGCCATTTGCACCCATTGACTCCATTGCAGCAACATTTATTGAAATTGCTGGACAATGAGGGGTAAAACCTGAATTATATACCAATGAACATGTAGTTCCCCGACCCTTAGAAACCACAACCCGGCCTACAGTAGGGATTGATGTAGCAACTGGATTACAGGAAAATATAGTAGGGAGGTAGGGGAAGGAGATGGATGGAGAGAGAGAGAGAGAGAGAAGAAGAAGAACTCGTGGAAGACCTCTTCTAGGAGCCTGGCAGAATCCTCCCCGGGATCGTGCCCCATAGCAGCCGGCTGGAAATATTCTTAAAATCCCTTTTGCAGACAAAAGAGCTGCTCGTGTTCCCTTTCTTTCCACACTAGCATCTAATATTCCTGTTTTGAGAAGCTCGCTCAGCTCACTTGGTACCTCGGGCTTCCTTCTCAAAGCAATCACTGTTGGTGAACTTACAGTAGTTGTTCCACTTGCTGCCACATCGCCTTTCGCCCTGCTATGCTCTTCCTGATCCAAGCTTGGGGAAGTAAGGTGATTTTCCCCTATACAAGGAGTAGAAAACGAGACGACTTCCTCCCTACCGCGCCACAACTGCTTATCCAAGCTGGATTCTGGATTAGGAAATACCTCTTCTGGCCCAAAAGGGCTGAAGTTAGAGTCAATTCGCTCACTACTGACATTCCTTTCCTTTCTAGTCTGAAGACTTTTTAGACTCACTGTTGCATCCCCATGAATACCAGTTGTCCAATCTAGAGAATCTTTTTCACGAGATCTCGTTTCCAGCAACATCTTTTTTTCTAGTACAGATTTTAATGGTTGCTCCCGCACTGCCTGCGGTAGAGGCTGAAGTGTAGTTTGAGCAGACTGTCATTGCTCTGCTTTTCCATTCCCTCGCATTTCTCGTTCTATCGAAAGACCACTCGGAAAAAAAGAAGTAGATCTCAAACCAGGAGCAGGTTGCTGCTCCTTGCTGATCAATCTGAGTGGCGTTTCTTTGTCTGATTGGTGCAACCTCGCACGCATCCAGCACAAGTGCTCTGTTTGTCCACGTTCCAGCTTAACCAAATTTTCTTGCATAGTGAGAAGCATCCGCAGTATACTCTTTGCCGCCGACTCTACTGCTGCCACTCTATTCTCCATCAATTCCGAACTCGCCTCTTTTGCTGCTACATCAGCATCTACTTTAGACGGTTTCACCAACTTTTCTCTATCCATCGTCAAACTCTGTTATTCCCTCTCAGTAGGAATCACAATAGCGTTTTTTTTTTTGGTGCTTTCTCGTCTGTCTACAACGGTAGCCTCGGATACGTTCTGCGGCCCAAAAGTCCACCCAGTCACGCACGTCCTTCTTCGTTGCTCTCACTCAATCGCTTCTGCAGCAATCACTCCAGACTCGTATGCGCTTCCTGCTACGATGCTTTTTCCCCAACTTCATACGTCTCTTCCTCAACTGTTGCGACTCACTGCTTCAGACGTCTCCTGCTGCGATGCGTTTCCCAGGCCTCGTCCGTTTTCTTCCTCAACAATTGCGACACAACCGTTCAATGTTTCCCTGCCCGGCGCGCTTCACCTGCGAGCATCCACTACTCACACGGCTCCAGTAATAAGTTTGACCTACTCCTGTGACGCCTTTCCTCCAACGAAAGCGACTCCCATACACAACGATCGTCTCTCCGCAGCGATCCTCTTCTTCTTCTTCTTATTTGTTTTTTGTTTTGTTTTTTTCTTAACGAACTCCAAGCTGTCGCGCACCGCGCACAGTTGCAATCAACGCTCTTCAAGTAGCAGTATGCAGCGTCCAGTAAACAACTGTTCGCACCTGCTCAGTCTGCTCCAACAGAATCTGCTAGCTGAAAACTTCTCCAGCGTTCAGCTCCCTCTCACGACAGTTCCCCAGCAGAGTCGCCAATTTGTTATGAAAAAATATTGAGAGGGAGAGAGAGAAAAACAACCAAAGAATCTGTATATTACTGCTGAACAGGAACAGGAGTAGAGCTACAATAGAAGGGGAAAGAGGAGGGGAAAGAGGAGAAGTAACCCGCGTGAGGAGACCACCATTCCACGAGCCCAGCCGAGACCACCGGCGTCCTGCTGCCAAGCAATTGCTAAAATGAGTTCGTGACCATCCCAGTCCCCTGCTGCCCATTTTAATACCCCACCAGCTCACTGCTGCAGCTGGCACTTCAATACAAAATAAAATACTGCCCCTAACCAACTAGCAAACTCTAACAAACTAACAAACAATGATTCTCTAACAAACTAACAAACATCCCTGCCAATAACAGCTGGCAACTGCCCACACATGTGCATCCCCATTTATTCCTGACATAATGTCTCTGAAGAACCCGTTAAGGGCGGGTTGTCTGTGTGAGTTGTTGCTGGGTTAGTTACTGCCAGGGGCAGTGTTGTAATTGTTGTCGATGGTTGTTGGCTGAGTTGTTGGGGTGTTGGGGATATTAAATAGAGGGGGGGGGGGGGGGGTCGAGGTGGTGGAGGATACAACGGATTATTTTGGCTTTGGCTTCAGCAGCAGTTGATCAAAGGGATGGGTCTCAGGGAGCGAGGATCCCAGGGGAGTCTTCTTTGTCTTCTTCTCCAATTTCTTCTTCTGCATTGTTTTCTTTTGTCATTGTTGTAATCCTATACTGTTAACAATAGAAACCATTGTTCTTGCACTGACTCCTTTCAATTGGTGTTTTCATTGAGAGGTTCATGGCTTGAAGAGGCTGATTGAGGGCCGTTGGTTATTGTTCTGGGTGGGTGGAGACGCTAGTAGCTTTTGGGGAAAAATTGAGAGTTTGTCTCTAATAGATGGAGTGCGTGGCAAAGAAGAAGCAGAACTGTGAGCTTCAGAATGTGCTACAACAATTTTCAGACCAAGTTCGGCCAGAAGAAAGTGAGCGGCAGCCGCATGAGAAGCTGCAGTTCGAGCAAGCACAAGCACAGTGGCACGAGATGCATCATGAGCAGCGGGAACGAGCGACGGATTCCGCTGACTCATTGGTATATCTGGAAAATCCGGAACAGCAGAAGCAAACAGAGAGAAAAGCTGCACAAATAAAGGTTCTAGCCGAGTATTCCGCTCGACAATATACTTCTCTTCTTTCAAAACCTCTGTCTGCAGCGGTAGTGAGACCGAGACGAGATGAACCTAGCGAGCTGCGAGTCGGACATGCTCAGGCTATTAATCTGGTGGGAGTAGGTAGCATGGCCAGAACAGGCAGTGATGCCTGCAGAATACGTGGAGACAGTTCGACGTACCAGCCCAAAGTGTCCAGATATGGATTTTTTGTTCGTCTACAAACTCCTGGATTTCCAACACTCATGCAAGATGTTTCCAAACGGTCATCAGCGTAGTGCAAAATCTGTTGCAGCAGGCTGTGTCGGCACCAGCGTGGGATCTTACTGAGCTGACAGCTCGACGACGATCTTCTAATACTTCAAAACCTCTATCTCCGGAGGTTCTTCAGGTGCAGACGAAGTCCATGGAGGTCAAGGTGGCAAGTTTAGAACTTGCGAAGTCAGCTTGAGAGTTTTCCGGTTTGAACCAGACAGGAATGACAAGGAGTATCAGCATGACTTCAATCCAAAACGGGCCTATGAAGAGGCTAATCACTACCATCTGTACCCACACTACCCACTAATGAGAAAGTATTTGTGATCTACAATGATACGTCCAAGAAAGACATGGGTTGTATACTCAGGCAAAAAAATAAAGTGATAGTCTATGCTTCTCGACAATTAAAGATCCATGAGTAGAACTATCTGACGCATGATCTGGGGTTCGCTATAGTAATCTTCGCATTGAAGATTTAGCGGCATTATCTGTATGAAGAGAACTGTGACATATATACGAATCATAAGAGCCTCAAGTATATATTCACACAAAAAGAACTCAATATACGTCAACGAAGGTGGTTAGAGCTAATCAAAGATTATGACTATTCAATCCATTATCATTTTGGGAAGGCGAATAAAGTGGCGGAATCTCTTAGTAGAAAAAATCCTGCAACCTTATCCATGATGAGGATTGAGAAGGATCCAATCTCCTTAAACATGAAAATGATGTACATGGGGATCGTAAAAAAAGGAACGTCATCCTACCTTGCTCAAATAACAGTTCAACCATCCATCCATGTGAAGATCAAAGTGGCCCAAAAAGATTATATGGAGCAGCAGAGAAAGGTAGTGAATATTCCAAAGTTCAACTTTGATAACGATGGAGTTATAAGGTTTGGAACCCTGATATATGTCCCCATCAAAACCAGAACTGGAGATGGAGCTTTTGGATGATGCACAAAGTTCATCATTCTCTATTCATCCAGAAAGCATTAAGATGTATAGAGATCTGAAGCAAAACTTCTTATGGGACAGCATTAAGAGGGGAATTGCAAAATTTGTATCTCGATGCTTGGCATTCCAACAAATTAAGGTTGAACGACATAAGTCTAAAGATATGATACAACATTATTCATATCAGTATGTAAATGGGAAAACATCATCATGGATTTCGACGTAGGACTCCCCAGGACATCTAAAGTTCATAACGTCATTTTGGTTGTAGTCGATCGTCATACTAAGTAAGCGCATTTCATTGTTATCAAAGAAGATTTCTTTCTTAACCAACTCATCGGGATATACATAAGAGAAGTGGTAAGGCTGCATGGAGTACCACTCCATTATATCTAATCGAGATCCGAGATTTACCTTTAGGTTCTAGAGAAGTCTTCAACAAGCATTGGATACAGAGCTGAGTCTTAGCACTGTTATCACCCTCAGATAGATGATCAGTCTAAAAGAACCATTCAAACTCTGGAGTATATGCTAAGATCATGTTCAATGGATTTTCAAGGATGTTGGGATCAACACCTTCCCCTAATAGAGTTTTCATATAACAACAGTTTTCATTCTAGCATTCAAATGGCACCTTACGAGACTCTGTATGGGAAGAGGTGCAGGACTCTTAACATGCTGGGATGAAATTGAGGAAAAGAAGCTGATAGGCCCTAATCTTGTCCAAGAGATGACAAAGAAGGTTCAAACCATTCAGCGTCATATAAAATCAGCACAAAAGTCGGCAGAAAAGCTACGCTGACAATCATCGACGAGACCTGGAGTTTGAGGTCGGGGATAAGGTGTTTCTTTGCATATCATTATGGAAGAAAGTCATGAGATTTGAGAAGAAGGGAAATCTAAACCCTAGATACATCAATCCCTATGAGATTCTTAATCACATCGGAGTTGTGGCATATCGACTAACACTCTCACCTGACCTATCTCAGGTACATGATGCGTTTCACATATCCCTCTTGAGAAAGCACATACAAGATCTCCGCATGTAATAAATTCAGAAGTGGTACCGTTGAAGAATGACTTTCTTACGAGCGGTCGGTGAAGATCTTGGTTCGTAGAGACAAAATTCTGCGAAATAATACAACTCACCTGGTCAAAGTACTATGCCAGAACCATAAGTATGAAGAGACAACATGGAAAACCGAAGAATCAATGAAACAGAAGTACCCTCATCTGTTTTAGGGTATGAAATGAAATTTTGAGAGTGAAATTTCTGACGGGGGGAGAATGTAACGGCTCAAACATTTATAGTAATATAGAACACATGCACCCCGTAATGAAAATCAACAACACTTTATTATTATAAAATAAAGTCATAATATGACCGTTGGGCATTGTGACCGTTCAGCATTACAATTGTTAGCAATGTAGCAATTATAAAGTAACCGTTAAGATTAGTATATATTAAAGGTTATAATAAAAGCTAATTAATGCAAAAGGAAGAAGCGATGGCCTCGATCAGTAAGGCCATCCCTTATGAAGCTCATTTATCAAAGCTTCCAAGGGAAATGGCATCATTAGGGTTCACCCTTGATCAAGATTCAACTGACACTTGAGCGGAATTGATTACGAGAGAAGTCTAGGCTTATAGAAGTCATTGCCCAATCAATATTTCCACCCCATGAAAGTACTATCATCGCACACTTTACCCTTAGGGCGTACATGGGTGTAGTAAGGGGTTGCATATCTAGACCTTAGTAGTATAAAGGTGTAAATTTTCTTGTTATAAATGAAATAGTAGTTACTTCGATCCCATTTTTGTTATAAAGGTCGGAAAGTCGAACATGTCATAAAAACTAGCATTTTTCAATTAATAAGAATTTTTTTAAAGGTTAAATTTCTCATATTTAGAAAATTATTTTGATAAAATAAATGTCATTTTTGAAATCTGCACGTCGAAATTAGTCAACGGTAATTTTTCGTAATTTTTTGAGACATTCGAATTTTTTGGTAAAAAATAAATACAGTATAAATATACGGTGAGTATTATGTCACCATAATGACTTAAAATGATGTAATAAATACTATAAAGGGCTTGTTCGACCAAAAATAGTAGTATTCATTAAAATAACGTATTTCAAAGTGATAAGATTAATTTTCTAAACCAAAAGTACATTTTAAAGGTTTTAAAAACAATTCTTTAGGGAAAGGAATCCCTTCCACCTCCAAAATATTATTAACTAAAGAAGTTCGGTCCTTACCTATTAAAATATTAAAAACCACCACCTCTTACCCAATATCATGGGCAAAAACCACGAGAAGACCAATGATTTTGCATTTTTTATTAACTAGATGTCCAAGGTCTAAGTTTAGAAATTAATAAAGAATTTTTTATCCTTTGCTATAAATACACATTCTCTCATTATTCTTCACTCCAAAGCCTTTGAGCATAAATTTCCTCCCATTTTCCCTCTTTAGATCCCTCCCAACGAGTTTCTCATGTGTTCATAATTATTCCTTACAGTCCAAATGATGCCTTATTAATGAGATACTACCTCTCTCATTTATCTCTTCCATGAACTTTTATGTATTCCCGTTATGCTGCTGAAATTATCTCATGATTTTTCATGCCATAATTTTTGTGTTGTAAATATCCAACCCTATTTTTCAATCATAAGAATTCACCTAGATATAACTATCCTTCATTGATTTGGGACTTCCATTTATGAAACCCACTCAATCTTGGGATTGAAGTGATGAAATATACTCGTATGTTATAAGATCAATGCAGCACACATAAAGTTAAACATTTGAAAGGTGCACCCCGATAGCACTTCAATACATTGGGTAATGTTTTCATCTCATGAGATACTATGTATAGTGCATTGGCAATTAGCCTAGCACACTATGTTATGATGTATTGGCGGTGAGGCTTGACTTGTGCTTATGATGTCGTGTTTTATATTGTTGTCTCATTCCTTTTATGTCATGATCTTATGATATCATCTTTTACGTGTCATGCTTCCATGATGTTATTCTCTTCTATGTCATCATGTGACGCCTTCTGGCTCATATGTATCATGCTTACTATGATTGATTTATAGTTCACCCATTTCTTATGATGTCCTCAGGTTATCTTTTACAGTATTAGGAGTTCAAGAGAATTTAGGAGCAAATTGTGGAGATTTGAAATAATGATGTCATTTTTATTTTTAAGTTGAAGGTATGTGTATCTAATTTCCGAAAGACACTAGGCCTCTCGATTCTCCGAGGTTGTATTATATGGATCTTTATGTTAAAAACAATGAAATAAAATGTATTAGAAATATACTAGACGAGTTGAATTGTTCATTTTCTCATAACTTATTCTTCGAAATGGCGTTGTGGCTGGGACTGATCTACTAAAGCAGCTCGACGTGCAATATTCATTAGTGGATTTGTCTGTAGTTGTTAGGGTCCATAGAGAAGATAAAGAAGTACAAGAACCACCGCATCGAAAGGAGCATTCCCGTATTCCTAATACCTTTGCTATGGAAGAAGTGATGGCTGCTTTTGCAATCCAAGATCTTACTGTAACAGGTAAGCAGCCTAAAATTTTAACCGGCTGTAGTAACAGACCTGTTCTGCCAAACAATTCGCATAGGCAACAAAGTTGAATGATAATGGAGGCAGTTGAGGAAGAAGAGTTTGTTCTCATGGGAATACAAGATGGTTTGGTGATGCGGGAGTATAAAAAGATAATTTCAAGGTCAGGAAGGACACATTACTCAGTAGGAGCATTAATGCTGATGATACATTCGTGTTTTTTATTTCTACTAGAGCAGGGGGAGTCGGCTTAGGTCTTGAAGTTGTTGACACACTAATATTCTATGAGCTAGAATTGCGCGAGAGGCGTTTGGCACTGGAACAGGGTTTGGAAAGTCCGCAAGAGCATCTGCAAGCTGAAAAAGATCTTAGAGTGGTTTTGCAGGAAAGTGACTTCAGATAGTGGAAAGTGGTTGTTCAGGAAATAATTAAGTCTCTGAAACCTGATACAAGTTTCATGAATATAAGACCATTGAGATATAGTCTTGTTTTAGATCCTTGCCCAGATTCTAAATTTTCTGTTGCTGGAAGGGGAATTCTAGAATCACGGGATGTAATTTTGTGCAGCTACCAATTTAACTGCTTGCAGGACATGACTGATATAGAAACAATCCCACCAGTTAGTTCTGTATTTTACGGAACCTTCAGGACAGGAAAAGATGATTGCTCCAGTTGGGATACAAGTTTCTTGTAGCATGGTCCTCATGGAAATGGAGGATTTTACATGCTGCACTTCAGAAGTCAACATAGGCTTGATGCAACTATTGAAGAAGAAGTTCAGAACTAGCTACCAAGGGGAGGACTGCCAGAATGTCTCCTGGAACTTGGCTTCTCCTTAAGGACTCTTCTCTCTATATTTTCACCTTGAGGACACCGTGGATTTTTAAGGGAGAGGAAATGATAGGAAGGTAGGGTAAGAGATGGCTCTGTGTGGGTTGTTGTTGGGTTAGTTATTGTCAGGGCAGTGTTGTAATTGTTGTAGACGATTGTTGGTTGAGTTGTTGGGGTTGTTGGGGTTGTTAAATAAAGAGGAGTTGTTGGGTAGAGGGTACTACGGATTGTTTTAGCTTTGACTTCAGCAGCAACTGATCGGAGGGTTAGGCCTCAGGGAGCGAGTATCCCAGGGGAGTCTTCTTTGCCTTCTTCTCAAATTTCTTCTTCTCCATTGTTTTCTACTATCATTGTTGTAATCCTATGTTGTTACCATTAGAAACCATTGTTCTTGCAATAACGACTCTTATCGGTGCTGAGGCTGTGGTTCCAGAAGTTCAAACTGTTTTTGATGAGCAGAGAACAGTTGACGGTGACGCTATGGTTGAAGAGTCTATCTTAAAAACTCAAGGATTTCTTCAGCACCAAATCTTTACGACTTAACCAAGCTTAAGTTGGCAGCCTTACCAGGGGTAAGACTCGTCTTTCTGAACCAGTAGACTTCGCCTTCTTAGCACTTCCAGAAGCACCATCATCGGATCTCTTAGTTTTTCCGATTACAGTAAAAAGTTGAAGATTCGAAGGGTTTGGGGTTCAGAATCGAGAGGGAAATATTTCCGAAGGTTTTCAATCGAACATGTTTCAGGCCAAGAGGATTGATAAAATCAATAAAACATTCAAAAAAAGAATACCAAGTGATAGGAGTGTGCTGAGAGAGTCGGAGGCTAGACCTCCAATACAATTTACCTATACGAGGGGGTTCGTTAATCGGAATGGAGTGTGCAGGGTGTTTGGTTTAGTCTGGGGGTATACTTGTAATTTGATAATTCTTTTCTGTTAGTCGGGTATAACTACCGTGAGAGGAGGTTTGGGGGAAGGGTATCAGGGAAATGGTCTGTAGGAGGCAAAACACCTAGGCCCGTGGATGAGATACTCTAGGGAGAATTGGTTTGTCCTACTCTTGTCTTTCCATTTAAGAAATTGAAATCTTAGATTCTTCCTTTTGCACCTATCAGCTTGGTGCTTTCATTGAGAGTCGAAACAATCGGGAGAGACGGATTCTTTAAGGCAGATGAGTCAGAACCGGTGCTATTAGTTTCGACCAAGCTTGTCAACTGTATGTCCACATGGATGGATAATCATGTCGCGCTACTGAAGACGAATTTTTCAGAACTGTTGAAAAATGTCACGGATTTGAAAACCGATTTCCAACGTCAGGAGGCAATGATGCAGTGGTTTCGTTCGATGTTGGCTGTCATGTACAAAGCACGAGCAGAAAACGTGGAACAACGGGTATGTCGGGACCATTCGACCGAAGTACAGGAAGGCGCGGGAAGTTTGCGCGCTGATGAAGGAAGTGGCGATCGGCAGTTTCCAGTAGAACATGAGGTGAGGGCGGAATACCCACAACATTATGAGGAATCGCGAGCTTCCGTAAAGCAGGTGTAGATGCCGACTTTTGCAGGTGATGATCCTATGTCGTGGATCTCCCGGGCGGAGACTTATTTTCAAATACATCAAACTCGAGAGGAATTAAAGGTTCCTCTGACACAGTTAAGTATGGAAGGATTAGTTCAATATTGGATGATTTCACTTAAGTCTGCTCAGGAAGGTTTAACATGGCAACGCCTCAAAGATGAGCTTCTGGGACGGTATGGCAGTGTTGACCAGGAGAGTCCAGTTATATTCCTCAAAAGTCTTCATCAAACCAAGACTGTTGATGCTTATATAGATGAGTTCGAGCGCGTGTCAATGCGGATTCCGAATATAACTGACTAGTGATATATGAGTTCATTCATTGGAGGGCTGAAACCAGAAATTAGCAGAACAGTTTTGATGCATGAACCACAGTCAAAGGCTCGACTGTTGACTCTGTCTAGGCGTGTCGAACGAGAGTTGATAGGAAAGGGGCATATTAAGCAGTCAGAGGATTGTCCGCGTCGGAGTATGGGAGGTGGCCAGGGAAGAACCTGGAACCCAGGATTAACAAAATCAGTACCACCAGTCGATGTTCGGGTCCGGGAAAAACGTGTTGCAGGAGTTCCAGGATAATGGCAGAGCAGTTGGAAATCAATCACTGCTAATGGAGGAGCAAATAGAGGGTGTGCCGCTATTGGTTTTAGCAGATAGTGGCGCGAGCCACAATTTTGTTTCCAAGAATCTGTTGGGGTCTTTGACAGTGAAAATCACTGAAACCGAACCATTTTATGTTCGTTTAGGGGATGGACAGCGTGTGGTATCCAGGGGAATGTGCAAGCCTTTAACACTGAGTTTAAATGCCGAAGAATTTGTGGTAGCAGCATATATTTTTGATACATCTGATCTTGATTTGGTTTTGGACATTTCGTGGCATGAAACTTTGGGATACGTTACAACACACTGGCGGAATATGACAATGGAATTCGTTTGGAAGGGTCGGCAAATTCTTTTGTAGGGAATCAACACTCCCAACAAGTACTCAGGCGTTGCAAGAATATCTTGGCAGCGAGCAGCAATTAGTAAGGGGAGTACACTGGCTGAAAATAGGGGGCAGTCTAAGGAAGAAGCAGTGCTGGATTTCTACCAAAATGATCAACTGCAGAGGTTTTTCCTTCTTTATAAGGCTGTATTTTCTATTCCTGCTGGGTTGCCTCCAAAGTGTGAGCACAATCATGCAATTAAACTGGTAGAGGGAGCGAATCCTGTAAATATCTGACCATATAAGTTGGTGTATCGCATGAAGAATGCGGTAGAGAAACAAATCCAGGAGCTAGAAAACCAGGGGTACATCCGCCATAGCACAAGCCCATTTTCTAGTTCTATTATCCTGGTCAAAAAGAAGGATGGTAGATGGCGGTTGTGTGTCGTTGACCGTACTTGACCGCTATCCTATACCAATGATAGAAGAACTTTTGGATGAGTTAAATGGAGCAGAATTTTTTACAAAACTCATGAAGACAACGTTTAAAACTCATGAAGGGCATTATGAATACTTAGTTATGCCTTTTGGATTAATGAACGCCCCGACCACTTTTCCAAGCTACTATGAATTCTCTATTTCGGCCTCCATTGAGGGAGTACTTGTTTCTTTCTTTTTCTTTTTCTTTTTTTTTGATGATATACTTGTTTACAGCAAAGGTTGGTCTGCCCATTTGTTACTTCTGGAGCAGGTCTTTCAATTAATGCAGGCTCGGGTTTTGTATGCTAATCTGAAAAAGTGCACTTTTGGTCGACGTTTAGTAGAATATTTAGGACATGTCATTTCTGCGGAAGGGGTTTCCATGGACCCCAAAAAAATTGAAGTTGTCCAGTGTTGGAGAGTGCCACAGAATATTAGAGGTTAGAGGCTTTCTTGGCCTAACAGGCTATTACAGGAAATTTATTAAAAACTATGGGAAGATTGCTAGGCCACTAACTGAACTGACTAAGCAAGGAAGATTTGTTTGGACAGCTCCTGCTCAAGACGCCTTCATGAGGTTAAAGGCACAGTTAATTTCTGCTCCTGTTTTGGGTATGCCAGATTTTTCTGTCTGATTTGCAATTGAATGTGATGCCTCTGGTGCTGGAATTGGGGCAGTACTTATGCAGTAGGGTCGACCGTTGGCTTATTTCAGTAACGCACTTTCTGATATTACTTTAGCCAAATCCATTTATGAAAAGGAACTCATGGCAATAGTTTTATCGGTCCAGAACTGGTGTCAATATCTTATGGGACACCGATTTGATATTTTTACTGACGGTCATAGCTTAAAACATTTGTCCAGCCAACACGTGGTGTCCATGGACCACCAAGCCTGGAAATTTAAATGCAGCAGTTGATGCCCTCTCCCGCATAGGAGGTTGCCATCTCCAAACTCTAGCTATTTCCCAGCCCCGGTGGCTTGAATTTCAATCTGTCCGTTCTGAGCTTCTTAAGACTCCAGGTTGCAGACTATTATTTCCAATTTACAGCAGGGTCTGTCCACACATAAAGGGTATACTTTTGGTAATGGGTTGTTGTCCTTCCGAAATAGACTTGTTTTACCTCAAAGTTCTGCATTGATACCCAATTTATTGCAGTATTATCACTCCTCTCCAATAGGGGGTTATCTTGGGTATTAAAGAAATTCAAGTGTTTAGCTGGTGGCGTCACTTGGGCAGGTATGTCCCGTAAGGTTCAGCAGTTTGTTCAGGAATGTCCGGTTTGTCAGAAAAATAAATATGACACTTTAAAACCAACTGGTTTACTTCAGCCATTGCCTCTTCCCAGTCTCGTTTGGGAAGAAATATCAATGGATTTTGTATCCGGATTACCAAAATCTCAAGGCTATGAGGTATAGATCGGTTGAGCAAATATGCACATTTTATTCCTTTGAAACACCCCTATTCAACAAAATTTGTGGCTGCAGTTTTCGTTCGGGAGACTGCACGGGTTACCTAAATCTATTGTAAGCGACCGGGATCCTTTGTTCACTAGCATTTTTTGGCAAGAACTTTTCCGGATTCATGGCACTACCTTGAAGTTGAGTTCTTCTTACCACCCACAAACTGATGGCCAAACGGAGGTCGTCAATCGATGTTTGGAGGCATATTTACATTGTTTTTCTTCTAACCATCCTAGTCAATGGATTAAGTGGCTGTCTTGGACTGAGTTTAGTTACAACACTACTTTTCACACATCTATTGGCCAGACACCATTTGAATTAGTGTATGGCCGCAAGCCTCCACAGATTATTCATTATACAGCAGGCAAAACTGTTGTCGAGGCAGTAGCGGCAGCTTTGGTTGACCAGGATGAGGCTTTGAAAAAGCTCCGACAAAATTTGCATCGTGCCCAGCAGCTTATGGTTCAATTTTCTAATCGCCATCGGCGGGATGTGGCATATGCAGTGGGCGATCGGATTTGGGTCAAATTGCATCTGAATGTATTTAGCTGAACGATTTAAGAGGCAACTCCACCAATGATACAGTGGCATGGCCAACCAATTGATGAGGCAACTTGGGAAGATGCTGCAACAATTACTCTCCAATTTCCTGATTTTCACCTTGGGGAAAAGGTGGCATCTCAAGGGGGGTGTTGATAGGAGTGTGTTGAGAGAGTCCAAGGCTAGACCTCCAATACTGTTTACCGATAGGAGGGTTCGTTAGTTGGAATGGAGTGTGCGGGGTGTTTTGTTTAGTCTGGGGGTATACTTGTAATTTGATCATTCTTTTCTGTTAGTCGGGTATAACTACTGTAAGAGGAGGTCCAAGGGAGGGGTATCGAGGAAATG
The DNA here is from genome assembly GCA_963277665.1 of Viscum album. Classification (NCBI taxonomy): domain Eukaryota; kingdom Viridiplantae; phylum Streptophyta; class Magnoliopsida; order Santalales; family Viscaceae; genus Viscum; species Viscum album. Next base: position 1,069,267,822 of record OY728127.1, on the reverse strand, counting down.
GTCTGTAAGAGGCAAAGCGCCTAGGCCCATAGATGAGATACTCTCGGGAGAATTTGTTTGCCCTACTCTTGTTTTACCATTTAAGTAATTGAAATCTTAGATTCTTCCTTCTGCACCTATCACCAAGCGTCACTGATATGACGTGACACGCGACATCTCAAAATAAAAGAAAAACACGACAAAGAAATAAAACTATTTAAAACATACAGGTAAATAGTTAAGCAGAAAGTAAGAGAAATTAGAAAACTTAATAAAAACAGAATAAACTCATTTAAATTCAAATAATATCAATACACTCTTAATAAAATAAAATCTATCAGCACCAAGAGACTTAGTAAATATATTTGTTAACTGATGTTTAGTGTCAATGAATTCTAGAGAAATATCAAATTTTTGAGTGTGATCCCTCAAGAAATGGTGTCTAATATCAATGTGTTTGGTTCTAGAATGGCTTATCGGATTTCTCGAAATGTTAATAGCACTAGTGTGATCACATTTCATAGGCACGTGTCCAAAATTGAAATCAAAATCCTTCAAGGTGTGTATCATCCACAACATGTGTGCACAACTATCAACTGCAAAGTCTAATAGATAATGCAACCGAATGTTGCTTCTTACAAGACCAAGAAAATAAAGATTTTCTCAAAAGGTGATAGGTTCCTGACGGGTTCTTATCTAATCTACAACCTCCATAGTGAGCGACATAATATGAAATTAAATCATGGTAAAAAAATCATAGAGCAAATTTAAATCATGCTTAGTATGGTATAACAACATTTAGCATGTCACGTAATTTAGCATGCTTGCATATCAATTTGTTTATGGCATTCGACAATTTTAGACATGTTATCTACAATAATCAGTTCAAACATATTACATTACTTCTCAGTTTAAATTATGCATCGTTAATTCCTATTAAGCACAATATGTGTTAGGCATGCTTCACGACATTCGTTAAATCATACATGCAAAGTAACAAAAATTTATAACACTACCATGCTTCTCAATTAGATGAACTCATACTTACAACTTGTATTGAACTTCAACGATCTTCCAAATTATCATTTCAGCTTAACGCATAAATAACATTTCATATTAAGAAGCATTAGATTCAAAAACATGTTGCTAAAAACATTTCTTTCAAGAATCCTTTTTAACTTAATTAAAAGGCATGCTTTCTTTTTGCAATAATAATCTTTTAACATGCTTTATTATTAATGAAATCATATCAGCATACTACTTTAAAATAACACTTTCAATTCCTAACATGTTACAAGTTTGTTAATTATCATGCTTTTAATCTTCATATCTTAAAACTAATCATGGTATATCAAGAAAATCGAACATCATATCATGTCTTGAATTTTAAGAAAGCATATTTTAACTAGCATGAGTTAATTTATTAAAAAAAATGATTGCAGCATAATTATAAAGACTGCATTATATCAGTTCTTTCCTAAATTGTTTACCCTGTAATCAGTGCATTTCTCACCTACATATGCTTAGTTGGACGTCATGGTCCCTGCGTCGGATCACACGGGGCCACGATACATGGATCCTAGCCAGTTTCCATAACATTAAGGGTTCTAGCGTCGTTCACAAGGGGCCCTAAATATATGTAAGAGTCGTCTCCTCCTAACTCCGTAAGAGTCGTCTCCTAACTCCGTAAGAGTCATTATTTTCAACTCCATAAGAGTCATTTCCTCTATAACCCCGTAAGGGGCGTTTTCAAGGCTCAGTAAGAGTCATCTCCTCCTTTCAGTAGGGGTCATTTACTTTGTCAAAATCCAATCCATCCTCTGATACTCAGTAAGGGTCATTTCTGATCAACACAAGGGTCGTTTTTTTATCTCCATAAGGGTGATGATTAGCCAAATTTCCATCTTTGTAAGGTTCAGTTCTTAGGAAATTCTTCAAACCCGATTGAAATCAACTCGGAATAATAGCTCCAAATAGAAAAACAACTTTATAAAACACTAATTAATAACCTGAAAATCACTAAGTAAACCCATTAGTAAGATAAATAGGGATTTTGCAAACATCAAAACTTATTATAGATTTAGATATGCTGGATCAATATTACTTTGTCCAACAATCTCTCTCTTGATATTCACAAAACCCATAAAATTTAAACAGAAAATTTCACAGATTTAACAACTAAGATAGAAAGAATTGAACTAAGATTCAAAGAATCAGTGGTACATTAGTAAAATTTTGCATTTTCCATTATCCCCCACCCCCTTTGTGAGATCAAAAAGAAAGTTAAATTAGTGGATAAAACACATTAATATAGCACACTGAAAGAATAAACTGGGAGAATACAACATTGAAATGAATAAGAATATTGGCACAGACTTTTATTAAACAAATAATAGCAAAAATATGATGAATTAAGTAACAAGAGAAAACAGCTAGAAAAACAGAAGAAGATAAATCTTAAGGCTCTAAGTGTGGTTCAATCGGTCCTCTGCAGGTCGAGGTAAGGAAGGGCTGAGTTCATCTCTTGAAGCTCCTAGTCTAATGGTTTCTGTTGGAGTTTGCGTCCCACATCGGACTTGTGGTCTTATATGGTCTTTATTATTCATTATAAAATAATCTTAAGGCCTCCCTTAAAGAGCCATCTTGGATATTGGGTTCCCCCTCTTTATCATTCTACATGGTATCAGAGCGGGTGTTCTAACCCGATCCCTCCCTCCCATTTTTCTCTCGCCCTAGGCTTTCCCAGCGTTTTTCCCCCGTCGGGGGGGGGGGGGGGGGGGGGGGGGGGGGCTCCAGCCGAATTAGTCGGTTTTCCTCCCTCCAGACAGATCGTGCTCTGTCGGTCCTCCACCCATCGGCGCCTCCTACTGCGGAACGAGTCCCTTCCGCGACGACCCCCCCCCCCCCCGTCGCCCCTCTCGTGCGAGGGCTTCTCCAGCGCGCCGCCTCCCTGTGCGACAGCCGACGACCAACACTGTTCGACGATCCCTCCCAGTTGCGTCCTCTCAACGAGATGCTCCTGTAGGTCGCACTGTGAGACGGCTCCCGCCAGCCACCGTCACAGGCACGCCCACGCAAAGCCTGTCGTTGTTTCCCCTCCTCACCCGTCGCTTTGAGTTCATCTCTTGAAGCTCCTAGTCTAATGGTTTCTGTTGGAGTTTGCGTCACACATCGGACTTGTGGTCTTATATGGTCTTTATTATTCATTATAAAATAATCTCAAAGCCTCCCTTAAAGAGTCATCTTGGATATTGGGTTCCCCCTCTTTATCATTCTACATGGTATCAGAGCGGGTGTTCTAACCCGATCCCTCCCTCCAATTTTTCTCTCGCCCTAGGCTTTCCCAGCGTTTTTCCCCCGTTAGGGGGGGGGGGGGGCTCCAGCCGAATTAGTCGGCCGCCCCCCTGTCGGTTTTCCTCCCTCCCGACAGATCGTGCCCCGTCGATCCTCCACCCATCGGCGCCTCCTACTGCGGAACGAGTCCCTTCCGCGACGACCCCCCCCCCCCCGTCGCCCCTCTCGTGCGAGGGCTTCTCCAGCGCGCCGCCTCCCTGTGCGACGGCCGACAACCCACACTGTTCGACGACCCCTCCCAGTTGCGTCCTCCCAACGAGATGCTCCAGCAGGTCGCACTGTGCGACAGCTCCCGCCAGCCACCATCACAGGCACGCCCACGCAAAGCCCGTCGCTGTTTCCCCTCTTGCGTCATCGTGTCGTCCGCCTTTGAGCGTCAGCCCTTCGAGCGCACCTCCTCCGCCTCCTGTTGCCCTCCCGTGTGAGGCATCTCCAGCGCGCCGCTACCCTGCGTGACGTCGGACGATCGACAGCACCGACTCCCGCTCGCAATCCCTCCCTGTGCAACAACTCCTCCGGTGAATCTACCATTCCCGCACCTCGTCTCCCATGCGTCGACGCCGAGCAGCCTCCCCGCTCCGGCCAGATCCGTGTGACACTGCTGCCCAAGCAGGTGCGCAACCCCACAACGGCACCCCTATGAGTCGCGGCTCCCTCTTCCCGCCGCTCCAGTCTGGTGACCCCAACCAGCGGCGTCCCCTCCTCCAACGACCGGCTCCCCTCCTCACCGCGCCGTCCAGATCTGGAGCACTGTCTCCCCTGCCCGCCGACCCCGCCTGTGAGAGCGTCATTCTCCCTCCTGTCGGCCCTCTGCGACGGCCCTCTGTGTACCGGTCGGGTCTCCCTCCATCCGACGCAGCTCGCCGGCAGCGGCCCACTCCACGCCGGCTCTCCCGACGCACCATTGTCCGGCCCCGCTTGTGCGGCATTCCTGGCGCTCCGTCAACCGGCCCCGTCTGTCGTTGCATCCTCATTCCAGCTATTCTTGTTGGTTCTGCATGACGAGCGTAGTTCGTTGGTTGACAATCTCTTTCAGCATCATCATCTGTCAACTTCTTGAGGGGGAGTAGCAGCCATGGCGGTTTATCATTTGTTCTGTTTTTGTCTTGTTTTGTCATCAAACTGGGTATGTCCAGCTGGAGGGGGAGTGCTGAAAGTGTTTTTGCTTCGGTTTGTTTTCTTTAATTATGTGTCCAAGCTAGGTAGACCTAACTTGAGGGGGAGTGCAGTGAAGGGAAATTTGACTTGAGATGGTCTGGATTTAGAGGCAATTGCAGCTTCCCTATAGGAAAAAGCAAAAACTTCCATATCCTGTTCCTAGTAAGATCTGGAAGGTGCAAAAATATTTCTCAATCTCTCCCTTGTAGCGGGATATCCAGCTGGATGATTAGGTCAACTGGTCTCTGATTTCATAAAGTGTTTTCCCAAACATGACCAATCTCTACACAATCTCATCCTTGCAAAAATCCAAAACAACTAAGTGTCATTGCATGTTAATGTGAAATTAATATTGTCTAATGTGAGCATTGTTTTGGGTAATATGATTTTAGGTGCTTATAGAGTGTTGCTTAGGTTGAAAGAGCTTATGGTATTATTAAGGTTAGGTAACATCCTAGTAATTAATATTTAATTATTTGAGTTTAATTTAAATAAAAACTTAATTGGAATAGAGTAGCTGATGCGAGATGCAGGGGGTGGTCCGATCTTCACAACATAGGGTGGCTAATGAGGGATGCAGTTCGGGGCTAAGTGGCGGATGATGGGTATCGATAGTGGATGCAAGTAGTCAATCAACGCTATAAGGAGTGCGACCTACTACTTAGACAACACATTCAAGAGAGGGATGTGATAACCAATCCACACAACAACACACTTGGGTTAAGGCATGGAATTGGGGGCTTTGTGATCTTGGATCACCGTAGATTGACAAGACAAGAATGCACAAGATCAAGAGGGAAACCGGAACAATCCTCACACGATAGAGAGAAACAAAGCATAAGCTCTCTATATCAATCTTGAATGTCATACAAGTGTCATGGGGGTGGCTATTTATAGTCAATGGGTGATACAATAGTCAAGGGTCTAATACCCTAATGTCATAAAGGCTAAATCTACTTCGTTAACTCGTTTTGTAAGTCATTCTTTATTCCGTAAGAGTCATCTCCAACTCCGTAAGAGTCATCTCCTCTAACCCCATAAGAGTCGTTTTCAAGACTTTGTAAGAGTTGATCTCGATTTCTGTAGGGGGCGTCTCTTTCCGTAAGGATCATCCCATTTCCATAGGGGTCGTGTCTCATTCCCGTAGGGGTCATTTACTATAACAAAACCATATAATTTGAAGTGCATCATTATCTACAAACATCAGGTACAAAACTACCCGGTGCCATCCTGAAGGAAATTGACCAAGGCTTCTTCCACTGAGAGGACAAGATGCTTGGAAGGCAGATTGTCCTTGACAAGAGAAGCCAGCTCCTCGACCTAAAAGTTGAAAGTTAATCATATTAATTTTTGTATGAAAAACAATATGCTAGTTCAAACAAAATATGGGGCTTATAACAAAAATCCAGGACATTATTGCACAGGTACTGCTCTCGTCCAACATTAAAAGAAGATAATTGCACAGAACAGCATCATGCGATACATAATTAGGTATAAGTTCAACCAAAATATGGGGCTTATAACAAAAATCCAGGACATTATTGCACAGGTACTGCTAAGGCTTTGTTTGAAAACAATTGCTGAAAACTGCTTATAACACTTATCACTTGCAATAAGTGTTTCTTTATAAATATTTTCAGATTGCTTATTCAAAAAGTTTTTTTCTACCACTTATTTAAATGGTTTTCTTCTGAAATTTAGGGTCTGTTTGACAGCACTTACAGATAACTGCATATATCACTTATCACTTATGATAAATGCTTTTGTTTAAATGTTTCCAGACTGCCTATTAAAAAAGCAGTGCGAGTGTTTTTGAAAACAGAACAAACGACAAATATTTTTTCAAACAACTTATTGTAAGTGATAAGTGCTATAAGAAGTTTTCAATAAGCGTTGTCAAGCAGACCCTTAAATGTAAAGTTTTTTTCAAAACAGAACAAATAACACTTAGTTTTTCGAACTGCTTACCGTAAGCAATAAGTGTAATAGACAGGTGTTTGGAACTTCCAGTGTTGCTGTCGAGTTGAAGCCAAAATAAAATTTAAAGTGTTCTGAAAGAAACTAATCTTAGGCTTGTGTGAAAACTGCTTTCCCTTTTTTCAGCCTGACTTTTCAGGAGTGATTCTGGAATCAGTGTTGCAGAATTAGATGGATGAAGAAACCGAACCACGGTCTGGAACGGCAGCAACAGCATCTTCCGGAAGTGTGGATGCAGGAGGGTGTGAAAGAGACCAGGACACGTCAGCGCAGCCTGGAGAAAAAGCATATTCTAGAAGGGGGATACAGCCTGGGAATCACAACTGGCCACAGCTGGCCACAACAGTTAGGGAGGATCTAATAGAGCCCGTGAATTACATGGCAGCTGGAAGGTATATTCACGGAGGGGTAAAAATGTCAATCCAAGGGGGGAGCAGGTTGTTAGGCAGTTTGAACAAGCTGGTCCTCACTGGAGAGAGGGAAGCAGGGAATCTGTTCCATAAATTCTAACTGAGGAGATAGGAGGGGCATGGGTAGGAGAGCATTGGGCCTCCTGAGAACTCTCTTCTTCCCCTGTTTCTCTCTACTTTTCCCGCTCATACTGTATTTTCTTTCCTGCTTTCTCTTAATACAAACGAGCCAACCTCAATTGAGGTCCGGAGGTCTAAGATCCCTAACACTTGGACTGACATGCCGGTGCACTTGCACAATGGAGACACGGAATCAGACTCGACTCGATGGCCTCGAACAATGCATGGGCCATTTCGACTCAGCTCTAGCAGAGCTCAAATCTTCTTTGGGCGCCATTGATAATATGATTTTTAATTGTAAATTACGATATATGCCCAAAATATTAAAATTTAATATTTTGCATCAATTGATTATATAGTTTATAAAATGTTTATAAATGAAAAATGTTAGACATTGTAAAATGAGATTTTTCATGCCAAAATTAAATATGAAATGTTCATATTCTTATCTCATGTTTGGCAAATAAATAAAATGTTTATTAATTTCTTTATTCTTTTGAATATTCATATTTATAGTGTTTATGAAATGTGAATATTATGTATGCTTTAATTTATGTAATAAATTGTTTCTTATAAATCGTCTAGTCATGCATTATATGCTAGGCACGACGACATAAGATTTAATTTTCATCTACCTTGAGTTCGGTTTGTGATTTATTAGCTTGAATTTAGTTGTTGAATGTAGTTTATACATATTGGGTTTTAGAATTATTATGAATTGGATTCTCCGTTCAGTAAAGCATCCCTAGGCAGAGGGGCATTGAGTCTGACTTTCCACTAGCCTGGAGGCTTGTGTCTTGTTTTAAAAAAGTGGCTCCAGACTTACTCATGTGGAGATTGCCAATCTCATATAATTCTAAACCTTTACATGAAAAGTTCATGCACCTTATGCATAGGATGCATTGGGATGTGTGTGAATATGTTTGGTTAATATTTTCGGGTGAGTAACAAAACTATGGGTTGTGTAAAGAATTACACATTAACATGGTGTCAACATATTAATTTGGTGGTTTGAATAGGGATTCCAAAACTAAATCGTTAAAAGAATGCATACATAAAGGAATAAAACATTAGATAATAAAGATTACATATGATACAATAGTTATGAATTTGATATGAATATGATGTATACTAAATTGATCAGATTTTAAAGAAAACCCCCCAAATACTACTGTGGGATTCCTTTTAAAGCGACACTTGTCAAGACCCCAATCATGCGGGTGACTACTCATTAAGTGTCATGAATTATCTTGCGTAAGGTAAGCAAATAACAAGGTGACTAACCGTTCGGTGCCTTGTTCTCAGTGTTTGCTTTGGATAACACTTAGCTAGGAAACCCTAACTGTTAGAATACCAGAGGAATGGAGTTGAGTGAATCCATATGATGGATTTGGATAAAGAGTTATCCACACAATTATCCAAAAATCATATATGATATTGTAGATGGTGAATTCCCCTTACCTCAATGTGAGGTGGGGATACTCTTTTATAGATAAGTAAATCTAATTACAAGGAGGGTAAGTCCGATGTGGGACTCAGAAATACTCATTTAAACTTAAATGGGGTCCAACACTCCCCCTCAAGCTGGACATGCCCAGATTGGATAGAGTCCCACAAAGAAAAAAGATGACAAGACACAAGACCATCTCATACTCCCCCTCAAGCTGGGCCATGGAGGCTGTGAATACACAGCCTGGTAGTGAGAGACTCAAGGCGAGCTCCTGGGAGACCTTTGGTGAAAAGATCGGCAAGCTGATCTGCCGTCGGGATATGGCCGAAACCGATATGGTGCTGCTCCAGATGGTGGCGGAGAAAGTGACAGTCCACCTCGATATGTTTTGTCCGTTCATGGAAGACGGGATTCGAGGCAATTTTCATGGCGGCCTGATTGTCACACCAGATATGAGCAGAAGTCGATGCTGGGAAACCGAGCTCATGGAGGAGATGACGAAGCCAGAGGATCTCAGTAGTGACTGTGGCCATGACTCGATACTCGGCCTCGGCACTCGATCGGGAGACGACAGTCTGCTTCTTGTTGTGCCTAGAGATGAGATTACCGGCGAAGAACACGGCGAAACCCGAAGTAGACTTGCGGGTAGCGAGGCAACTAGCATAGTCCGCATCACAGAAGGCCTCAACATTCATGTGAGCATGATGTGAGTACTGAAGGCCACGTGCAGGGTCTTTCTTGATATATTTGGCAATGCGGAGGACAGCATCCCACTGAGATCTGGTGGGATGCTCCATGAACTAACTGACTTTGCCAACGGCACAGGCAATGTCAGGACGCGTCATGGTGAGGTAGTTGAGTTTACCGACCAGGCGTCGATAGCTCTCGAGATGAGGAAATGGTTCCGAGTCGGAATGAAGGGAGCGTTCCCCAGGCTCAAGTGGAGTGTCCACTGCGGTGGCTGTGCTCAACCCGGCATCCTGCAAGATATCACGAGCATACTTGCGCTGGCAGAGAGAGATAGTGTCCGCAGTCCGGGAGACCTCGATGTCAAGGAAGTAGGTGAGGGGACCAAGATCTTTGGTGTGAAAGTGCTGGTGAAGATGCATCTTGAGGCTGGCGATGCCTTTGGAGTCACTCCCTGTGATGATGATGTCATCAACATAAACCACAAGCAAGATACAGTCGTGCGTCGTCGTACGGAAGAAGACTGTGTGATCTTTCATACTCCGAGAGAGGCCAAAGGCTGTGACGATAGTGCTGAAGCGGCCAAACCATGCTCGAGGAGAGTGCTTGAGGCCGTAGAGGGAGCGACGGAGATAGCAGACATGGGAGTCGGCACCAGAGGCAGAAAAACCAGGGGGCTGCTGCAGGTAGACTTCTTCGTCAAGAAAGCCATGGAGAAAAGCATTATTAACATTCAGTTGATGAAGCGGCCAGTGATGATGAGCAGCCAAAGAGATGAATAGGCGGGAACAATGTTGTCCTCGGCCTGGATGGGAGGTACAGCGGAAGGACGACGAGGGTAGGTCTGTCCAAAGAGATGACCGGTCGGAGGAGACACCAGAGGCAGGTGAACCATGAGCGGAAGACAGTCATCGATGGTAGTGTCGGGATAAGGAGAGAGGGGAGAGTGAAAGGAGACCTCTCAACAAACGATACGTCGGCAGAGGTGATATACCGACGGAGGTCTGAAGAGAAGCATCGGTACCCGTGCTGAGTGCGGGAATATCCGAAAAAAATACATCGAAGGGATTTGGGAGAAAGTTTGGAGAGATTGGAGCGAGTGTCCCGGACATAACAAAGACATCTGAAGACGAGGAGTGGAAGGGAGTGAGGAGGAATAGCGGGAAACAGGGTATGAAAATGAGTCTCCCCCTGAAAGATGGAGGAGGGAAGACGATTGAGAAGGTAAGTAGCAGTGAGGATGGCATCCCCCCAGAAGAGAAGAGGTACTTGGCGGTGGAAGAGGAGGGCACGAGCGGTTTCCAGAATATGCCGGTGTTTCCGCTCGGCCACCCCATTCTGCTGAGGGGTATTAGGACAGGAGGTCTGGTGGATGATGTTGTGGGCCCACAGAAACTGCTGAAAGTGAGTGGATAAGTATTCCTGCCCATTGTCAGATCGGAGACATTTCACAGGGATAGAAAACTGTGTCTGGATCTCATGGAAAAAGGTCTGAAAGGTGGAGAGAACCTCTGTCCGATCTCGAAGAAGGTAAAGCCATGTCATGCGGGAATAATCATCAATAAAAGAGATGTAATATTTATACCCAGATTGACTCGAGGTGGCACAAAGACCCCATACATCGAAATGAACCAAATCAAAGGGTTTGGCGGCCCGTGTGTCAACTTGAGGAGAATATGATGTGCGATGGTGTTTCGCAAAACGACACGACTCACAAGGAAAAGATAAACGGGGACTAATATCGGGATAGAGCTGATGAAGTGCTGAGGCGGAGGGGTGGCCCAACCGAGAATGAAGGTCTACGGCACGAGCAGGGACAGACGCGCAGGCGATGGAAGTCGGGTCATCGAACATGTACACCCCATCCCGAAGCTGGCCTCTACCAAGTTCCCGGTTCGTCGTCCGCTCCTGAAACAAAACAGAAGACGAGGTAAAGATAGCATTACAGTTGAGATCTTTGGTCAGCTTGCTGATGGAAAGCAGGTTAAATGGACTGTGGGGTACATGAGCCACCAAGGATAGGTGAAGGGAGGAGGTGAGGGAACAGGTGCCAAAGCCGGCTATGGGGAGAGTGGACCCATCAGCAACAGTGATGGCTGAGGATCCACTATAGAGACGGTAGTTGGAGAGTATACCTGTGGTCGAACGCACCTGAGTCAAGCATCCATGCAGGGGAACGATGACTGACAAGAGCAGTGGGACCCCCGGAATGGGCAAGAGAAGCTGAGGAAGAGCCCGGCATGGAGGTGGTCCGGTAATCGTGAATCAGCTGGATCTCAGCCAGGGATAGATCCAAAGACGGGGGAAGAGCAGCAGCAGGTGATGACACATCGCGGATCGCAGTCTGGCCCTGTCGGGGGTGCGAATCGGGACGACCATGAAGGACCCAGCAGCGGTCTACCAGATGGCCGAGCTTGCCGCAGTGCTGGCAGAGGGGGCGAGGTCGGCCGTCTCCACGGCCGCGTCCTCGAGGGCCGGTAGGGCGGCCACCGCCACGGCCTAGGAGCGCGGTGTGATCAGGGATGGGGACGGGTGGTGCAAGGGCCCGATGAGCCTTCTGCAGACGATGATAGACCTGCGGGATATCCAGCGTAGACGGGCTGGCTAGCATCTCAGTGGCCGTCGTGGCGTAGTCCGGTGTGAGGCCATTCAGGAGATTGAATAGGCAGAGCTGGTCTCGTTGAGTCTGCGCTTCTGCCGAAGTCTGAGGAATAGGCCAGAGTTCCTGCAGTTCGTCGCGGAGACCCTTCCATTCCATGAAGTAGTTTGGAAAGGTCTGATCCTGCTGGCGGATGTGGGAGAGACGTTGTAGAACGTCTGAGACCCGAGCCAAGTTATTGGTCTCGGAGAACATGACAATCAAGGAATCTCATAGCTCTTTGACAGTGTTGGCAGTCCTGGTGACATCTTTCACGGATCGGTCCATGGAGTTGACTAGTAATGCGAAGATTTTGATGTCCGCCAGCTGTCAAGAGTCAAATTTGGGGTCAGTGATTGCGGGTGGGGGTTTCTCAAGATGAGAATGAAGTCCCATGCCGCGTAGGGACATCAAGACCGTCTTCCGCCAGACGGAGAAATTTGTGGCATCCAGCCGGTCATCGACAAGCCGGGAGGAGGCCGTGATCAGCGACGGCAGAACGGAGGAAGCGTCCATGGAGGGCGGGCGCTGGACCTGGTTGCCGGGAGTCGCGCGGTGGAAGGGAGGTGGCCCGGAGATGTCGCCGGAGGGAGCAGCGACAGGGGGTCGCGCCCAGGAGGGTGCGGCTGGGGCAGGGGCGCCGCGTGGGCGCGGGCGCCGCTAGGGCTAGGGTGCGGGCGCCGGGCGAGAGCGCCGCTGGGTCGAGGGCGATGCTGGGCGAGGGCGCGCCGTGGGAGGGCGCCGGAAGCCGGGGCCGGGAGCCACGCCGGGAGAGGGCGCCGGGAGGGGAGCCGCTGGGCGAGGGCGAGGGCGCCGGGGCGAGGCCGAGGGCGAGGCGCAGGGGCGAGGCCGAGGGCGAGGCGCCGCTGGGCGAGGGTGAGGGCGCCGGGGCGAGGCGCTGGCGAGGGTGAGGGCGCCGGGGCGAGGCGCTGGCGAGGGTGCCACTGAGCGAGGGGAGTCGCGCCGGGAGAGAGGGCCGCCGGGAAGGGAGTCGCCCCGGGAGAGAGAGCCGTCGGGAGAGAGGGTCGCCGGGAAGGGAGTCGCGCCGGGAGAGAGGGTCGTCGGAAGATTAGGGCAGAGCCAGAGGTGGGGAGAGAGGCGGGGCCGGACAGAACCGGGAATCCGCTGGGAGGGAGGGTCGGGATTAAGATCCCTCTGATACCATGTAGATGGTGAATTCCCCTTACCTCAATGTGAGGTGGGGATACTCTTTTATAGATGAGTAAATCTAATTACAAGGAGGGTAAGTCCGATGTGGAACTCAGAAATACCCATTTAAACTTAAATGGGGTCCAACAGATATGATTGACAATAGTTGTCTACCATATATAGTCATGGCTTATTTATGTGATACCCGGTGTAAATCATGATAAAATGTGGATCTTGACTCACTAAATAGATATGATGTATGGGGTCATCATTTTTAGTGGGGGTACTTATATTAAAAGTCCTTGATGAAAAGATATAAAACATGACACTCGCCCATAGATATGTGTTTATTGTAGACTATGGCATGCATCACGTATATCATTTTGAGATCTCTTATAGGTATGGCCTATAAGACAATTCTAGATTGGTATCTGAGGTTTAGAAGTGTTCTCAAAGAGAAGCATTCTGAGCATCTGAATGTGAATGTTATAGAGATCAATTTCTATAACCCTGACACGTGGTATTAGATATCGGGTGTGCATCACACATTTGTGCTGATAAACACAAATTCATAAATAGAAGGGAATTGGAGAAAGGTGAAGTGGATCTATATGATGGCAATGGAGAAAGAGTTGTTGCATTGTAAGTCGGCATTTATAATCCAAGTCTACCTAGTGGATTAGTTCTGGAATTGGAGAACTGTTATTATATTCCTGTCAGGAATAGAAAATTGATTTCCATATCTTGTTTAGACAAAAAGGGAATTTCATTTATTATTAAGAACAAGAGTTGTTTTATATATAAGAATGAAATGTTTTATGGGATCGGGAATATGGTAAATGCTTTTATACATTCTAGATATGGATAATCTTGTCTATAACATTCAGAATAAGGTCGGGGTCGATTCTAATCTCACATATCTTTGGCCTTGTCGCCTTGGACATATGAATGGGAAATGCATCCAAAGACTCCATAGAGATGGATTGTTGGAGACATTCGATTATATATCGCCTGATAATTGTGAATCTTGTTTATTAGGCAAAATAACCGAAGCACCTTTTAGTGGAAAAGGTGAAAGGGCTAGGTGAACTATTGGATCTCATACATAGTGATGTATGTGGACCAATGAGTGCTCAAGCAAGTGGTGGGTTTGGGTACTTTGTTACTTTTACCGATGACTTTAATCGGTATGGTCATGTGTTTCTGATGAGACACAAATATGAAACTTTTGAAAATTAAGAGTTTCAAAATGAAGCACGGAATCAACTGGGCAAAAGTATTAAGATTCTCTTATCAGATCGGGGTGGTGAATACTTGAGCCAGGAATTGACTGACTATCTAAGAGATTATGGAATTGTTTCTACAACTCACTCTCCTAAGAACACCGCAGTGGAATGGTGTAATGCTCTGTTTACCTTCCTTCAGGTATGCTTTGGCTTTTGTTTTTGTTTTCCCTTTTTGTTTTTGAATTAATGGAGTCCAGGTATAAATGTATCAAAGCCTTTGCGGAGTTCTTCCCAAGCTCAAAACACCGGTGTTGGTTTGGGCTTTTGTGCGGAATCTGGATTGTTTGTTGTATACTGGATGAATTCACGACATGGAAGGGTTACACGTCATGATTTAGTTGTCGGGCAGATGTCGTGAATTAGTTCAAGGCGTGAAAGGATTACACGCCATGAATCGGATTCATGTCGTGAAATTATCGAAGTCGAGATTTTTAATCTCAGGCGACGCCTTTTTCGACATATCATTTATTAGTGGGATTTCATGTTGTGAAAGGGATTCACGGCATGAAATTCTCGCATACAGCGGTTTTAAACACGCTACACGCCTGACTCTTTATTCATTCGGCCGCAGTCTTCCCTCTCGAGACCTGGGAGCTCTCCTAGGCGATTTTGGGGATCTCCGCTCCCTCCGGATCATCCGTTCAGCGATTGATCATCGTAGTTGTTACGGTGCGTCTCTCCAGGTAAGTGGTCTCTGCTTCTTCGTTGATTTTGGTCGTGGTAGCGACATGGACTGCGTTTGTGTTTCAGACTCGTGATCGATTGATGTTTTCTATCGATCCCTTGTAGTTTCTTCTCGTGCCATGTCTTTCGAAGGTCGATCTGTGGTTTGTTGATCTCCGTTGTTGAAGGCGGATAGGTTTTCATCGTTCTTGAGGTAGGTGGATCTATGCAATTGTTGTTAATTCATGATTTGCTATATGTTCTTGTTGGAATGGTTTTGCCATGATGAAAAGGGGTTTTGATTAAATGTGAGCATGGTTTTGGAAATAGTTTTGAACAAACTTGGCACATTGGGAACCTTGGGTGCGTCCGGAAATAGACTTAGGTGACTCTAGTGTGTGTGGCACCACTAGGGGTTACTTTTGTGATATCGACAGACCGTGTCAGGACTCGATATCGGTTGGTCTAGTACGTATTCTCATAGGCTAAGGCCCAAATGGTGTGTTTTGTCTTTTATACCTGGTTTATCGCATGATGGTTTACTTCATAGATATTTGCTCACATGTTTAATTTACCTACTTTTCTTTTACACCTGATATATTCCTGGATTTTGTGAATATGGTATGCATTTATGGAAAACAAAGGAAATGTTTTCAAATGGTTTTATTTATAAAAATCCTTTATAAACTGGATTTTGTTTTAAAGCTAAAACTTGTGCATTCTTGGTATTCCATGACCATGTCTCCTATCCTCCTCTTTTTCACCATCTCTTTCCTTCTTTTCTAGCAAGAGATCCAAGAAATCAACACACGATCATTGAACAAGGTTCCTAAGATATTTCCAAGTGGGTCTTGGGTCGCATATCAAAAATATCACAAGATCTTGAGAAATTTGTGGGAAAGTGCATTTTTTGCAATAAAGTCAAATCTAAATTGAACCCTCAGGGATTGTATCTTCATATTCCAATCCTCAATAACCCTTGGGAATACGTATCTATCAACTTTATTATGGGGTTACCAAGGATCAAGAGGGGGAGAGATTTCATCTTTATCGTGGTGGATCGGTTTTTCAAAATGACACATTTTATTCCTTGTCAAAAAACTGATGATGTCACTAGCATTGTGACTCTATTCTATTAGGAAATTGTCAAGCTTCATGGGATGTCAAAGACGACTGTGTTCGATCGTAATACCAAATTTTTTAGTTACTTTTGGAAGACTTTGTGGAGCGAGTTGGGAACAAAGTGTTATTATTTTCCGACACTTATCACCCTCAAATTGATGGTCAAGCAAAAGTGATGAATGTGATATTATCTACATGCCTGCAAACAATCGTTAAGAAAAATATCAAGAATTGGAAGGAGTGTCAACCACACGTGGAGTTTGCTTATAAGAGGGTTAAACACTTAAGTTCTCAATTTTCACCCTTTGGAATTGTTTATGGGGTTTAATCTCATGCCCCTATGGATTTAGTCCCTTTGCCTTTTCAAGAAAGAGCAAATATGGATGGGAAAGAACATACAAAATTTGTCATGCAACTCCATGAAAATGCGAAAAAAAACATTGAGAGAATGACTGAGATATACAATAGTCGTGCGAAAAAAGGACGCAAGCAAGTGTTATTCGAGTCTGCTGACTTAGCATGGCTTCACGTGCAAAAGGAAAGGTTTCCCAACAAACGAAAGTCGAAACTCATGACACGATGAGATGGGTCTTTCCGGATGTTGGAGAAAACTAATAAAAGGCTTAAAAGATATCATTGCCTAGTGAGTATGGTGTTGGTGTCAGATTTAATGTTTCTGATCTTTCTCCTTATTTGGGTGCAGAGAATGAAGAGTCAAGGCTTCTTTTCAAGAACAAGATAATGAGAACCAAGTCAAAAGCACTAAGTCAATTGCCTATGTATAGGAGTTGGATTTGCAAACCCAGATGACGTGAGAGAGATTAAACAGGTTGAATGATACAATGAGAGCTCATCTCCCTACATTAAAGGCCCAAACCCAAGGTGCATGGATGGAAAAGACAAATGGGCATATTATCACACTTATTCAAGCTCAGTTGTGATGACTTAAATCCAAATCAAGTGGTTGCATGAGTTTAGAAGCCCGTTCCACTTACAGTCTCCAAAGTCATGGTTTGAGGCAAGAAAATCAAATCTGGTGGGCTATGGAATCCAAGCCAAGACCTACACTTTTGGAGTCAAGTGTTGCTCATCCTTGGAGTCAAAATTCATGGACTACTTTTCCGAAAAAGCCTTCATTCAACTTTAGTTTTTTTGACATTAAGAGGACAAGTAGGTTTAGTCTTTATGACTTTTGCGTATTGCACCCTTGATCATTGTATCTCTCTTTGGCTATAAATAGTCATTGTCATGACACTTGTAATGCATTCAAGTTTGTATTAGTGAAACTTTATGAATTTATTTTCTCTCTACAGTGTAAGGAACGATTTTCTCTTCTCTTGCTCTTGTGTATTCTTGCCTGATCAATTTACAAATTATATTAGTGATTTGAGATCACAAAGCCCCCAATTCATGTCTCGGCCCAAGTGCGTCGTTCTATGGATTAGTTATCATGTTCATTACCTAGTGTGTTGTTCTGAGTAGTAAGCCAAGCTCCTTATAGCATTGATTGACTACTTCCATGAAGCCCCAAACCTTATCCTCCGTCGGTCGTCTTACGTCGTGAAGATCGAGCTACCTCATGCATCTCACATCACACTATGACAAGTTGTTGTGATTAATCAAAGGGCTGAAGGTTGTGCCTTGGAGCCATACCCGTAAAAGCTTGTCGACTATGGGGATCTACTAGCTATAGTTGCCACAATTGTGCAGCATGAGTTGACGCTACTCTGAGATGTTGGACGCTTCTCTGCCAAATTTCATATTTTTCCTTGATCGAGTTATATATTGTCATGTCCAAAATACCTGGTTGCAAAAGTGATGAGAGTAGCCAATGTGGAAGAGAGAATGATAGGCACCTATGAACTGGAAGGAGTCTGGGTAAGGGGTATAATGGTCTTTGTATTGGGTCAGTTTGTTAGGGGAATTTGTTAGTCTGTTGGAAGTGGGGGAAGTAGCTAGCTCCACGTGTCAAGGGGGAAGTATAAGCAAGAGGGAGTGAACAGACAGCAAGAAGAATGGTAGGGATTCGGCCTTTTGGCTTGGGAAACGGCGTGCGGGCTTGGGCGGAACTCTCCGAGAGTTCCGATCTTCTTCCTCCCCCTCTTCTTCTGCATGTATTACTGTTAGTTATCTTCTATAATACAAGCAGCGGGTCCTCTGCCTTTATCAATTTGGTTTGATCTGTCGGCGCGCACTGAGCGTTTCCAATCCGTATCGGTACGCACTCCATCAGCAACTCCCGTACAGTACGCAGCTGGAAGAAACATTTTCGTTTGCCTTCATTCGCCGGAGACAACCACTGTCGTGGCGCGCGCTTGCCCGGTTTTTATCGACAGAGGCGCGTGCATCCACTTTCTCCACCGCGAGACCAGCTGCAACTCCTCTCCCAACACTAACAGAACCAAGGGACGAGGGAGCAGGGACTTCGTCCAACGGCGACACATGAGCCATACTGAAACACTGTGACGCACCACTCAGACGCCTCACGCACACCGAAGGTTTCCGGCCTACAGGAACTCGCGCACAACAGGGTTGTCCGAGAGACGGAGCCGCGTGTCGTCTTCACCACCACCGTTTTCCCCAGCCGCGGACGCGAGGTCTTCCACTTGACAGGACGACGTGCAACTTGCCTTCTCGACGGTGCCCCTTTTCGTCTCTCTCTACGCCTCAACCTTCCGATCGCGCAAGAGGTGAGCTCGCCTAGATTTTCAGTTCAAGTAGGATGAGAACGAGCCTGGACTTTTCCAATCGCACGGGAGGAGGTGATCTCCAATTATTTTTTCGCACAGGTAAAGTAGCATTACACCCAAAAAAAACAGCAGCGGCCCTTTTGGCCAGTGTGGACGAGCAGACTCTGACGCACAGCCCATAGCAGAGTGCCAAGGCACAGACCAGGGCATATTGCGACGCACATCCCACTCCCGTACCACTTGCTCTCATTCGGCAGCCCAAACACTGTCAGATATCTTCATGGAAACTCGTAAGCAAACTTGTCAGGACGAAGTCGAGCAGCGACTTAGTCGACTCGAAGCTTTATTGGAAACCTAGGGACAAGAGCAGGTTGTCTTCCAACAGTCTACGGCGCACGACATTGCTGAACTTACCAAGACAGTTTCTGGCTTGGCCCACCGCCTGGACAAGACCACGCAGCCAGTCGAGGTGCGTCCATCACTGACGACGGATGTTTCTTCCTCACGCGACCAACAGTCAGTCAGACCCCCTGTGCTCGACCAGGAGGTTGGTGTAGT
This sequence comes from Viscum album, assembly GCA_963277665.1. Lineage (NCBI taxonomy): Eukaryota > Viridiplantae > Streptophyta > Magnoliopsida > Santalales > Viscaceae > Viscum > Viscum album. Next base: position 1,069,248,581 of record OY728127.1, on the reverse strand, counting down.
TGTCCTCCCTTTCCGCACAGGCTTCGGGCAATAGTCTCCTGCTCAGCAATTGGAGCTCCCGGTTTTCACTGGCACTGATCCAAGGGGTTAGGGTAAGGGGTATAATGTCTTTGTATTGGGATAGTTAGAGGAATTTGTTAGTCTATTGGAAGTGGGGGAAGTAGCTAGCTCCACGAGGGTTGTTATAAAAGTAGAAGCAAGGGGGGTTGTTATAAAAGTAGAAGCAAGGGGGAGTGAATAGGCAGCAAGAAGAATAGTAGGGATCCGGCCTTTTGGCTTGGGAAACAGCGTATGGGCTTGGGCGAAACTCTGGAGAGTTCCGATCTTCTTCCTCCCCCTCTTCTTCTGCATGTATTTTTGTTAGTTATCTTCTATAATACCAGCAGTCGGTCCTTTGTCTTTATCAGAGAAAAAACCAAGAAAGAGGTGACGCATAAAGCCTTAAAAGGAACTGAAAATTGAAGGTGATAAATCAAATTATGAGATTGAGACAGGTGAGTGGAGATTTAAGAGGATTATGGCTTATATGACCAAAACTTTTAAGAAGAAACAAAAAAGGAAAAAAGACTAGCTTCCCATAAAGCACGTGGTGGGGTTGAATTGCCTTAAAATGATCAAAAGTGATCTTGATGATGATGAATATGAAGCTGACAAGTTCGGAGAAAATTGCACACGAGCATAAATTTACTCATCTTTATTAATAATACAGATTTTTTTAAAATTAAAAAATAAAATCATCCACCCTTGCAGGCAGAAGATAAATTTCATTGTCAAAACTGAAAATATTTTTTAATACTGATTATATGACAAGGATTAAAAAAATTACAATTGGGATAAGTCCTTAAAACCTGTGATTTAATTACAATAAGATGTCATGTTAGAGTGATACATTTATTTTAAACTGAATATGTTGTGGCACTGTTAAATTTCAAGTATAAATATAAAATCTGGCATCATATATACAGAAGTTTTTTTAAAGCCCACCAAACCACATAGGCGCTTCATGCTGCGATTGTAAGAACATAAACTTCAATAGCATATAGATCTTATCATAAAAGCACAAACAAATGGCATAGAAATGTTTATCATTTATGCCATGAAAATTGAAATTATAATAATGAAAATTGAAATGCCATCGCAATAAAGACATCGCCAGTGGTCCAATGGCAGGTGATCAGAATGAAATAATTGTTGAACTGTGGTATTGATGCATAAAACCCAGTCCAAGGTGAAACAAATTAAACCTCAATTCAACATGCATTTGGAGCCCAAAGATAGTAAATTTGTGTTCAAGCCCATCTATGGCACCATCATTAGTGGTCATCCAATTGACTCTCATTATGAAATTTTGTGAGTCAAAACAACACGTGGTACATAATTGATTTCCAATGCTTCAGTATCGTTTTACTTTTCTATGAAATGTGCTGGAAAATGTGTTGAAGAGTGGAGTCTTAGATGACATAGTAAGTGGAACCATAAATGTAATGGGAAGTGGGAAAGTGCCTTGAAATTTGTTTTATACTCTTTCCCTATGCAATGGGTACAAATTTAGTTATCTATGAATGAAGAAAAAAACAGCCTTTTGGAGCCTAAAATCAAAAGTGTGGTGAAACATCCTTATTGCCTTGATTGTGGCGTGAAAACATATCACTGAGAAGAAAACCTGTACGCATGTTATTTAGCCACTAAGAAAGATGTGATAAAATTCAAATGAAAGTCATGAGATTTTCATTCTAGACTCTAGTACAACATGTTATAAGTAGTAAAAAAAAGCTGAAATACAAGGAATCTGAAACTTACCAATCCATGAAAGCATACCATCATAAAACTCATGAGTGTGTTTGAATGTTGTTTTGTTTTTTGTTTTAAAAAACTGTTTTGGGAATAGGTTTTTAAGAACTGTTTTTCAGCAGAAAAAAAAACAGAAACACAGATTGTGCAATCAAATAAAATGAACACAGCTCAAAACCCCAAAGTGCCCAAGAACCCAAAGTTCGTAATGTTTTGGAAATTCAACTAAAAAACAAAAACCCCGACAACTATAATGCAGCGAACAGCAGTTCAGAAGATACGACGATGAAGCATAAAATTCGAGATGCCAAGGGCGCGAATTAACAGAGACCACGCGCAGAGAAGGAGAGAGCAGGGATACCAGGGCGGAGTGGGTCATGGCTTTTCTTGATCTTCAAAAAAGTGTGCACGCCTAGATGGATTCCGAAGATACGTTTTGAGGGATGAATGGTTCGCGGTGAGGGGTTATGTGACGCCCTGATCCATTTTTCAGACGGCTCTTCACCCTTCCGGCATGTTTTTATCTATTAGTAACTTTGCTGGATTGCAATCGAGTCGTGCCTCTTGATGGATTTCAATTTATTGTTAATAGTAATTATAGTGGTATATTTTTTAATTGAGTGTCAAAAGATAATTATTATCTATCAAATATTTTGAAGATCACATTTAAAACTTCGCCGCCCTACTAAAAAAGGTCACCGAAATAATAATATAAGACCCCACTCCGAATCTTCCTCGCCGCGATGTCAATCCCCAGCCAAATCCACTGCGAGGAAGACGAGGCTGCACATGAAGACACCTTCGATGCCCTGTCATCCAAACCGAGCGCCGCACGAAGTTGCCACTCGCCGTCGATGACCGGAGAAGACAACTGCTGCCCCTGTGCCGCCAGAGGATAGGTCGCCGCGAAGCCGCGACGCGCCGCCAGATCTGGATCCGAGCATTCCACTGTTGAGACAAATCTGAGCCGAGCTCTGACGCCACATCACCAGGCCGCGCGCCTGTCTGAACCAGTCGCACGCCCCCGAAGGAAAGTCGGCCACCTACCGCGTGATGAAGAAGCTCTGTCGCCGGATCTGGACGAAGCCGACCCACCTTGGAGACGTCGGCGCTGGATGAACCCTCACCGTGTCGCTGCACCAAACCTCGCCGGAAATCTGGAGAAGATGAGGTCTGTGGCCGCCTGTTGAAGAACGCGCTAACACACCAAATCCAATGCTCGCCCGATGAAGACCGCCGCCGCTCTTCTTCGTCGAAGCCGCCGCGCCTGGATCTTGAAGAAGCCCCGTCCTCGGCGCGCCCGAAGAAACCCGAAGCCACCCGCAACTGATGCTTGCCGCTGCCTGGGCGAACCAACCCAACCGCGCACCACGGAAGTTAAATTGGGACAAAGAAAAAGGAAAAAGAGAGAAAATAATAAAAAGAAAGAAAAAATAAATAAATTATTAAATTAATATACATTTAAAAAATTGGGTACAACCGCAAAATCGGCACATATGTAATAAATAAAATACATTTAAATCATTGATCCAGAGATTGGACCTCGAGACTTCGTCCCAATCCCCTCCTCATTCGTACCATCCCAGCCGAGCATGGGGGCAAATTAATATACATTTATATAATGATCAAATGTTTCATGCTTTTCTCTAGTGCGGGTATTTTGAAGAGGATAGAGCCAATTCGCATGTGTCGATGCATTTTTAATGAAGCAATGTTCATGCTCGAGTCCACTGTCATTACTCAAATTATCTAGCTCAACTGCCACCACATGTGATTCTTCAAATGAGTATTATGACATCTAGTTTTTTTATTATTTAACTTTTTATTATATTGTACAAACAGATAATCTTTTAAAGTTTAATTTCTTAGAAATAAGGTATATAATACATGAAAATTTAAAACATTATTCCAATCCACTTTGAAGGCTTTTTCATTGGTTCATCCTAAATACATTTACTGCATCTCATAACCTGATGACATACACCAAAGGAAAGAGTGATCATAAGGCTCGGTAAGTGAAAGCAAGAGAAACAGTTTACATGTTATCTTGAAAAATATCAATAAGAACATGATGAATATCATTATGGCATAAGCAAAGGAACACGAGCCATATCATAATAAAAAGAACACGATTCATAACATATAAATGTGGCTACAACATTTAAATGAGACATTCATAAGCATATCACCAAGGTTTTGTCACCGAGGTGTCACAAAAACTACCAAGGTTATTCACTATCGTAAAACATGACATCTTTAGATATTAAATTTTTTACCCAATGCACTGAAGCGCTATCAGAGCGCACCCTTCATATGTCTTGATTAATGTGAGTTACATAGATCATAATCAAATATTTCATAAATAATCTGTGGAGAATAAAAGAAATGAGTTTCAATATCAAAATCATGATGATTCAAAAGCGCTTAAAGACATGATCATTATGTCACTTTTAACCCACATAAAGGGAATGCAGGTTTCATGTATGTTAATCCCAGAAGCAAATAAATCATTTTTACATTTAGGTGAATACCCCTGGAAAGGAAAGAGGTTTTGGTATTCATAAAAAGAAAATAAAATAGAATTTCTTGAGGAGAAGAGACAGATTTAGTGAAAAAGAACTTATTTTGAAAATTGGAAGACATATCTCATAAAAAAGGGAACTTGAATGAAAAAGATAAATGAAGATTTCTCTTACATGGAAGAGTTACTCCTAAATATTGAGGAATGAAATCTTAGAGGCTTGAGGACACCTTGGGGGGACTCATTGGGAGGTGAAACTACCAAAGCTTCGTGGAGGATGGATTGAGAGTGAAAGGAAATGGAGAAATGGGTGGGTATTTATAGCAAAAGCGTAGGACTTGTTTATTAATTTCCAAATATAAGTCTTGGAAATCTAAGTTGTGGAAGTTGTAAAACCATGGGTTTGCCCACAATTTTTGACATTTTTGACATATTTTATGTTATTTTAACCTACAAGAACCAAACATCATATTATATCACTTCTTTTGGCATGGAAAAGTAAAGTTTTCACAAAGTAATGTTTTTATAAACAAAGTTTTCATTTTAAACTTTGCAAAGTAAATCATAGGTTTGGATTGTGGTTAATTAATTATTACATCATTATGACATAATTATGAAGTCATTAAACATATTGAAAACCCCAAATTGTATTTTTACTATTTACCGGAAAATAAAATATTTTAGGAAATTCTCATAAATTCACCATAGCCTAATTTTGACACGTTGATTTCAAAAATGATGCACATTTTATCGTAATAATTCTCTAAGTATGATAATTTTAACTTTTAAATATAAAAAACTTATTTATTAAAAAATAGCAGGTTGATAAAGCATCGTCAAATTTCCGACACTTAAAAATTTTCAAGGCCATAATAAAATTATCTTATCATTTATATTTAAATAAGAGTATTTTAAACATACTATTTCATTAAAATATGTATTACGAATAATATCTTATTTTATTATAAAAATTTATATATTTTCTAAAAAGTACAATTTGTGTCCGAAAAATCAATTTATCAAATTTCATCCTAATTAAACCTATATTTCATTAAGCAAAAACTATTCTTAAAAAATGGAATTGATGCAATAACAATTTTATTTATACAAATGATTTACACTTTAAGTTACTAAGTTCTGGACACGTAACCCCTTATAACACCCACATACGACCTAAGGGTAAGGTGTGCGATAGTAATAGATTCATGGGCCGACTCAGCTAACATCAATCGAGTGTAATTTCCACTAACTTGAACTTTTCCTATAAACAATTTTGTTCTAGCATCACTTATTAAAGCTCTACTTGGGCTTGGTCAAGGGCGAACTCCAGTGATGCTACCTCCCTCCCAAGTTCTGACAAATGAGCTTTATACGACATGACTCTACTGGTTGAGGTCGTCACTTATCATTTCCGCATTAATTATCCTTTGTAATTTCTACTTATAAAAACTAATTATAACGTTAAAATTATTACTAAGTGTATAGTTTTCAATGGTCATATCGACCAACAGTCATATTCAACCAACGATCATATAATGGTCGAAACCCAATGGTCGTATTTCCTTTTATACTCTATAAATACCACTTCATTATTGAAGAGATGTAGTTTTGTTGTGTTTAATATAATATAACACACATTTTCTCGGAAAACAAAAAAAAATTAAAAAAAATTATGGGTCGTTACATTCTTTCCCCCTTAAGAGATTTCGTCCTCGAAATTTCAACTCATTCTCTCAGTTGAGAAAAGATGTGGGTACTTCTGTTTTATTGTCTCCTCTGGTTCCCACGCCACTTCTTCATATATACGGTTCCTCCACAACACTTTGATGAGGTGGGTAGTCTTGTTGCGTAGAACCTTGTCTCTACTGTCTATGATCTCCACCAGTTTCTCCTTATATGAGAGGTCATGTTCCAATTGTACCACATCTGGATTTAGTACATGTGAGAGATCAGGTATGTACTTCCTCAAGAGAGATACATGGAATACATCATGAACTTTAGCTAGTTTTGGTGGAAGTGAAAGCCAATAGGACAATCCTCTTATGCGATCAAGGATTTCATAAGGGCCAATATACCTGGGGTTAAGCTTCCCTTTCTTCCCAAACCGCATGAATCTCTTTCATGGTGATACTCTAAGGAAAAATTTATCGGAAATATCAAAATCCAAGTCCCTTCGATGATTTTCAGCATAGATCTTCTACTGACTCTGAGCAGCCTTTATATATTATTGGATGGCATGAACCTTTCCAGTCATCTCTTATATAAGATCATGCCCAAGAAACTTTCTCTCACCAACTTCATCCCAACATGTAAGAGTTCTACATTGCTTCCCATATAGAGCTTCATATGGTGCCATTTGAATACTCGAATGGAAGCTGTTGTTGTATGATAACTCAACTAATGGGAGGTGTTGATCTCATCCTCCTATAATTCCATTAAGCATGTTCTCAGCATGTCCTCAAGTGTTTGAATAGTCCATTCAAATTGACCATCAATTTGGAGGTGATAGGTCGTACCAAAATTCAATTCAGTATTTAGAGCATGTTGAAGACTTCTTTAGAATTTAGATATGAAATATATATCATGATAAAAAATGATAGAAAATGATGCCCCATACATCCTCACAACTTCCTTTACATATATCTTGGAAAGTTGATCAAGAGAGAAATCTTTTCGGATAGTGATAAAATTGGAAGTCTTGGTGATTCGGTCCACTATAACCCATATCACATTGTTTCCTTTAGATGTTCTCAGGAGAACAATGAAAAAGTCCATAGTGATATTGTATCACTTCCATATTGGTATGGGTAGTGGTTTCAATACCCCTTTAGGAATTTGTTGCTCTATCTTCACTTGTTGACACACCAAGCACCTTGTAGTGTAGTCAACAATCCCCCTTTTCATGTTATCCCACCAATAATGATCATGAAGGTACCTATACATTTTAGTGCTTTCGGGATGTATAGAGAATGTAGAGATATGAGCTTCATCCATCAACTCCTTTTTTTATTTCCAGAATAGATGAGACACATAAACCTATACGAAATTTCAATACACCTTCTTGATCAATACTGAACTCAAGAAACTTATCATTATTCACATGCTCTATCTTCTTTTGTAACAAAGGATCTTCTATTTGATATTTCTTGATCTTCTCTATTTATGATGGTTGAGAAATCATTTGGGATAAGATTGATGATTCCCCTTCTCTTATGATTCCCATTTCCAACCTTATTAGGTCCTTGATCAATGGATCTCCTTGAATCTTCATTATTGTCAGAACAACAAGGTCTCTCCTACTTAATGCACCATCGAATTTATTTACTCTTACGGGGTGATAATGAATTGAACAGTCATAGACTTTAAGAATTTCCAACCATCTCCTCTGTATCATGTTCAATTACTTTTGTGTGAAAATATATTTCAAACTTTGGTGGTCTATGTATATATCACATTTCTCCCCATAAAGATAGTGCCTCAATATCTTCAAAGAAAAAATAACCGCAACTAGCTCTAGATCATGCGTAGGATAATTCTGCTCATGAGCCTTTAATTATCGAGATGCATAAGCAATAACCTTGTCATTTTGCATGAGGATTCACCCAAGATCATTCATAGATGCATCACTAAAAATAACGAATCCTTTTTAGATAGAGGGTAGAGTTAACACAGGTGCAGTAACCAATATCTTATTTAGTTCTTGGAAACTTTATTCACACTCCTTTATCCATATGAACTTATCCCCTTTTCGAGTTAACTTGGTTAGTGGATTAGAAATTCATGAAATTTTTTTCAAAAACCTCCTATAATATCCTGATAAATCAAGGAAACTATGAATCTCAGTTCCTGCTATATGATGAGGCCACTCCTCCACAACCTTTGTCTTTGTAGGGTCAACTGAGATTCCTTTATTGGTTACACTGTTCCCCAAGAAAGCAACTTGTTGTAACTAAAATTCACATTTGATAATTTTTTTGAATAGCATCTCCTTCCTTAGAGTTTTCAATATAACCCTCAGATGATCCTCATGCTCCTCACAACTTTAATAATATATCAGAATATCATCAATAAAAACTACCACAAATTTATCAAGGTAGTCCATAAATACACTATTCATCAAATCCATAAAAATAATAGGATCATTAGTCAAGAAGAAAGGCATAATAACAAACTCATAATGCCCATTTATTGATCAGAATGCAGTATTTGGAATATCTTCTTTCTTCACCCTTAATTGATGATATCCAGATCGAAGATCAATCTTGGAGAAGAATTAATCCCCATGAAGCTGGTCAAATAAATCACCAATCCTTAGAAGAGGGTACTTATTCTTTACTGTAATCCTGTTAAGTTCTTTATAATCAATGTATAACCACATTGATCCATCATTATTCTTCACAAATAGAATAGGTTCTCCCCAAGGAGACACACTTGGTTAGATAAACCCCTTTTTCAAAAGATCATGGAGTTGTTTCTTTAATTCCTCCAACTCCACATTTTCCATTCTATACAGGGTCTTTGATATTGGATGGATCCAGGTATGAGTTCAATGGAGAAATATACCTCTCTTTCTGGGGGAGGTCCAACTAACTCTTTAGGAAATACATCGATGTATTCCTAAATGATGGAGACATTTTATATTCTTATACTTTCATTTCCTTCTTCCTCTTCATCGGCAATCTCCATAAAGAAGGCCATGTGTGGTTGTAACGAACCAATGTTTTATCAATGGAATTCCCTTCATATAATTATTCCTTATAGTATAATCACATTGGGAATCACAATGACATATCATGATACTAAATACTATGTGATCATTAAACATAATTTTCCTCTTATATGTTTTGAATTTCGAAAATATGACATACACGGTTGCGATTAGTAAGAGGTTTGGAGTCCGATAGGACAAACTTAATTTTTTGTGAATAATAACCCGCCCTTATGAATAGTAACCTACCCTTATGAATAGTAATATGACCCTTATGAATAGTAAATATTCCAAAATAATAGTAAACTTAACCATTAATGATTAAATAAAATTTAGGCATCTTATAAGTGACAATTTGAGCATAGTAAAAGTATTGGTATTTTTGTAAGTCATAAGTAATTAATTATAATTAATTAATTAATTTAAAAAGAAAATGTATTTTTCTAAAATGTGTTCATAAATTATCAATTCCATGTCTTCTGGTTTTAAGATAATTTTATAAGACCTTATGTAATTTTTGAAAGCATTATAAAATCAGTTTTAATTTTAAAAACCGTATTTTTCAAGTAAATTATGATTTAAATTAAAATTAAAATTAATCATATTTAGAAAATTATTTTTGAAAAATGGACTTCATTTTTGGATTCTACACATCAAAAAATAGTTAGGGTAAATTTTTTGTATTTTTCTAAAATACTTGAATTTTTTGTGAATAGTAAAATACATTAATTTACCGTATAAATAAATTATAATTTAAATCCAATATTACTGACATCACAAGTGATGTAAGCACCCAAATCTAAAACTCACATGCCCTATTTACTATTCTTGGTCATGAAATCATCACTATTTCTTATCTTGGGGGAAATTAATAAACTAATGAATTAAATATTAAGGAAAACCCTCCTCTCTCCACTATAAATACCACCCTTCACACTCTCATTTCCACACACCTCTCAAGCTTCAAGCCTTGTCTAAACTCTACCCAAACATCTTACCTAGCCCCTCCCCCAAGTCCAAGAGCTTCTGGTCTCATCAAAAGACCGAGCCTAGGTTCCTTAAGGAGGATCTCAAGAGGATGATTCAAGAGGACTTTAAAGTGACGAAAGCATTCAAATACAACGTAAGGGGAAATTCTCAAACCCAACTTTCTTTCTTTGAGGTCTCCCTCTTTCACTACATTTTTGGTATGGTTACTACTTAAAAATAATTTGTTCATATTTATCTTATCTATTCTGGGATATAAATTTTCTCTACTGGTTTTTTATGTTAAACACAATGTTTTCCAAAAGAACTCCTCTTTCAAGAACATACCTTTTACTTCTCACTCAAGGTTGGCGGTTCTTGTATCAAGTATGTTATTTCATCTTTATTTTGGGAACCAAAAGTTTATTAATGTGTTCTTATGAGTTAAAAACCATTCCTTTCCATGTTTATGATTGATATATGTTCTATGTGGCAAGCATGATAATGAAAATGTTATGATGTGACGGGTGCGCCCAGAATTATATAGCACAATATGAATGTTTGAATGTGACAGGTGCTACCGGAATTATACATCGCTCCAATGCATTGGTTAAAGTGATGAACCTCATGATTTAAATTGAAATAATGTGTGAGCATGATGCTAGCTTTGTTCACAACTATGTGTGGTAGATGACCACTAAGACATGATGTTTCATTTTTATGAATTTCCACATTTCAAGTCTTTTATTAATGTTTACTCTCATGATTTTGATGATGATGTTATGGGTATGCTCACCCCATGCTATATTGTTCTTATCTATCCTATTACTGGGCTTTTAGCTCACCCATTTTTGATGTATATCCTAAGGTGACTACATGTACTAAGGAGAAGTCAAATGCCAATAAGAAGCTAGAGAATAAGGAATTAAATAAATGTTTATGCTTGATGTTGTAATTGTTATGTATGGTCTTAGTTTTCCCAAGAAACTAAACCTTTTGATCCTCTATGTGTAATACTATTATGTTGTTTATCTTTAAAATGATGTAATAACAATGTAAGAAAAGGTTGGGTCACTATATTTGGTATCAGAGGAAAAGTTTAGTTAATTTGGGAATTAGGATTAGTGAACCCTAGAGAAAACCTATTGTATGAGATTAAATACAAATATTCACACAAGAATCTTTACATAGGGATCCCATAAGTTATGTTTTTAGTGTAAATTGTACAAATAAATAAGTTATTCACGACTTGTTGACTTATGTTTTGTTCTAACCATTTCTTTTTTAGAAAATGGTGGGAACCAGGAGAAACCAGGCCAATAACTCATGCGAGGGCCAATGCAACGATTTCCCAAATGAAATCCCCAATGCTTTGGGAGGTGGAGTTCAAAATTTCATGGTGATGCTTACCCAACTATCTTAGGTTATAAAAAATAACCAAAATAATGGGTAATTTCCTCCTTCACCGAAGAGGGAGCAACTGGCTGTTGAGTGTTTTATGTGGCAACAACCACCGACATTTAGTGGATCTTTCGATCCACTAGTTGCGGAACAGTGGGTCAACTCCATGGAGAAGATCTTTTCTGTTCTACACTGTTTTGAGATGGAGAAGGTGACACTGGCCGTTTATCGCCTATATGGAGAGGCCGATCAATGGTGGACTTTGATTAAGAACACCAAGCTAAGGAAGGAAATTGAAGAGATGGAATGAGAATACTTTAAGATCATGTTTCTTAACAAGTATTTCCCATGAACTCTTCACACAAAGATGGAGAGAGAATTCATAGAGCTCATGAAAAAGTAAGGAGAATCTGTCACAACCTACAAAGAGAGTTTCACAAGGATTTCAAGGTATGCTTCGAGTTTTGTTATCAACAATGATAACAAAATTGATATATTCTTTAGTGGATTAAAACCACACCTTCTAAAGGATCTTGCAATTTGAGACTTTGGGAGTTATGAAGAAGTTTTTTGGTGTGATTTAAAAGTAAGTTTAGAGAATGGTCCCATGGATATGGTGATAAGAAATGAAAGATGGAGTTCTAAGCTGGAAGATCTAATGATAAAGGTGAGAAGAAAACTCAACATCCCACATGCCAAAAGTGTGAGAAGTTTCATCATGGGAACTGCCTCAAAGGGATGGGGAAGTGCTTCAAGTGTGGGAAAAAAGGACACCATGCCCAAGAGTGTCGAAAAGACATGAGAATGAAGGAGAATGTGGTGAAATAAAGGGGGGATCTACCCATGGTTCAATGCTACAATTGTAGGGAGCAAGGGAACTATGAAAGCTAGTGCACTAAACCTCAAGTCCTTGAGGTTAATTAGCATCAAAAGTCACCAAAGCCTAAGGAACAAGGGAAGGCTTATTCCATCACTATTGTGGAAGTGGAGAAAGTTAATGAAGTCGTACAAGGTACACTTCCTATTCACTCAATAATGGAAAAAGTCTTATTTGATTATGGTTCTATGCATTTCTTTATATCTTGAAAGTTTTTTAGAACTATAGAATCAAAGCCCCGAAACCTTAAAGTAGAGATATCTATAAAAACACCAAGTGGTTCAATCATTGCAACCCAAGTGTTTAACTATTATCCTATTTTCGTATGTGGGAAGATTCTTCCAACGAATCTCGTAATACTTCCCTCGGTGGAATTCGATGCTATAATGGGAATGGATTGGCTCTCATTATATAGAGCACATGTCAACTATCGGGAAAAGGAAATATCATTTCATATTCTGAACCATCCCATGATCCTCTACAAATGCAAGGAAGATCATGAATCACCTTTGAAAAATCCTTCAACAGTGTGGGTGTTGATACCCTATAAAGAAGCATACCTCACCCAAAGAGTTGAGTTAAAGGAAAGTTCCAACCTTGCAGAAATGCTCATCATGAGGGAATAAAGTGATGTATTTCCTGAAAGAATTACCCGGACTTCCCCCGGATCATGAGTTAGAGTTATCAATAGAACTCATACCTGGAGATACTCTTATCTCAAAGTGTCCCTATAGGATGGATCCTATCGAACTGGAGGAGTTAAAGAATCAGCTGCAAGGGAATTTGGACAAAGATTTTATATGCCCTAGTGCATCACCTTGGGGTGCGCCAGTGCTCTTTGTGAAGAAGAATGATAGAACAATGCGGTTGTGTATCGATTATCGAGAACTCAACAAGATCACCATAAAGAAAAAGTATCATCTTCCAAAGATTGATGACTTATTCGATCAGTTAAGAGGATCTCAATACTTATCAAATGTGGATCTTTGTTTTGGATATCATCAGCTAAAGGTGAAGAAGTAATATATTCAGAAGACTACCTTTCGTACAAGGTATGGGAACTATGAGTTTCTGGTGATGCCCTTCAGACTTACTAATGCCCCTATAATCTTCATGGATTTGATGAATAGAGTCTTTATAAATTACCTTGAAAATTTTGTGGTAGTGTTTATTGATGATATTATCATATACTCCAAGATCAAGGAGGAACATGGAGAACATCTAAGACTTGTGTTGGCAATATTGAGAAAGGAGAAGTTGTATGAAAAGTTCATCAAGTGTGACTTTTGGATGAATCAAGTCAAGTTATTGGGAAATGTGATCACAAGTGAGGGAATTTATGTAGACCCTTAAAAAACAAAGGTGATTGAGGAATGAATCAGGCCCTCTAGAATCACAAAAATCCATAGTTTTCTTGTATTAGCTAGGTACTACCGACGTTTTGTGTAAAATTTCTCATGATTGTCAAGACCGCTAACTAAGTTAACAAGGAAAGGGGTAAAGTATGTTTGGATGGAAGAATGTGAGGGAAGCTTCAAGAAGATAAAGAGAAGGCTGATCACTGCACCTGTACTCACATTACCAAAAAGTGGAGAAAGTTTTGTGATATACAGTGATGCTTCAAAGAAAGGCTTGGGTTGCATACTCATGAAAAATGATAATGTGATTGTCTACGCCTCACTACAGTTGAAGATCCATGAGCAGAACTACCTGATGCATGATCTAGAGCTAACAACCGTGTTTTTTCCTTGAAAATCTGGCGACACTACCTTTATGGTCAGAAGTGTGACATATACACCGAATACAAAAGCCTAATATATATATATTCACACAAAAGGATATCAACATGCGTCAAAGGATATGGTTAGAGATAATCAAGGATTATGATTGATCTATTCACTATAATCTTGGAAAGGCGAACAAGGTAGCTGATGCTTTAAGCAGAAAATAACCTGCTACTCTATCCATGATGCAGATTGAGAAAGACCCTATCTTCTTGGATATGCAAAGGATGGATTTGGAAATCATAAGGGCAGAGGATACATCCTAACATTCCCAAATTATTGCGCAACCATTTATCCAAGAGAAGATTAAGGAGGCACAAAGGGATGATATGGAGTTACAAAAGAGGGTGAATGTAGTAAAGGAAGGGAAGCTTCACGAGTTCCATATCAACGATGATGGTGTGATTCGGTTTGGAACACGGCTTTGTGTGCCTTCATCACCTAGGATAAAGAAGGATCTATTGGAAAATGCACATAGCTCAACATTATCTATCCATAATGGGATTACCAAGATGTACCATGATTTCCGAGAACACTTCTGGTGGGATAACATGAAGAAAGAGATTGCAGAATATATATCAAGGTGTTTGGTATGTCAGCAAGTTAAATCAGAGTAACAAAAGTCCAAATGGATGATGCAACCATTGCCTATACCCATGTGGAAATGGGAGAATGTTACTATGGACTTTGTCATGGTCCTCCTGAATATGTCGAAGGGAAATAATGTGATATGGGTTGTGGTTGACTAACTCACCAAGACAGACCATTTTATCGCTATTCGGAAGGACCTCTCGCTTGAACAACTTTCAAAGATATACGTGAAGGAAGTGGTGAGATTGCATAGTGTTCCACTATCGATTGTCTCTGACCATGATCTTAGGTTCACATATAAATTTTGGAGGATCCTTCAACATGCTTTGAGTAAGAAATTGAATTTAATCACGGCCTATCACCCCCAAACTGATGGCCAATATGAAAGGACTATTCAGACGCTTGAAGTCATGCTAAGAGCCTGCTCTTTATAATTCAAAGGTGGATGAGATCATCATCTCCCATTGATTTAGTTCTCATACAAAAATAGCTTCCACTTGAGTATTCAGATGGCTCAATATGAATCTTTATATGGAAAGCGATGTAGAACTCCAACCTTTTGGGATGAAGTTGGAGAAATAAAGCTACTTGGACCCAATCTTGTACAAGAGATGATAGAGAAGGTTCAAGTCATACAAAAACATATCAAAGTTGCTAAAAGTTGGAAAAAGAGCTATGATGACAAACGTTGAAGGGACTTGGAGTTCGACATTGGAGATAAATTCTTCCTTTGAATATCACCATGGATGAGATCATTTGGTTTGGAAAGAAAGGGAAGATAATCCCAAGGTACATTGGCCTCTTTGAGATCCTTGACCGCATAGGAGTCGTGGCCTATTGGCTTTCAATTCCACTGAATATGACTCAAGTTCATGATGTGTTTCACGTATCACTCATGAGGAAGTACATACCAGATCCCTCGCATGTACTGAACTCAGAGGTGGTACAACTGGAAGATGATCTCTCCTATGAGGAGCAACTAGTAAAGATTCTGGACCGAAGAGATAAGGTTCTACGCAACAAGACAACCCACCTTGTCAAAGTTTTTTTGGAGGAACCATAAGTTTGAAGAAGAATCTTGGGAACCGAAGGAAGAAATTAAGGAGAAGTACCCTCACATGTTTATGTAAAACGAAATTTCGAGGGTGAAACTTCATAAGGGGGATGAATGTAATGACCCGATGTTTTATCAATGAAATTCCTTTCATATAATTATTCCTTATAATATAATCACATTTGTAATCACAATGAAATATAATGATGCTAAATACTATGTAATCATTAAACATAATTTTTCCACTTTTATGTTTTGAATTTCGAAAATCAGACATGCACAGTTGCGATCAGTAAGAGGTTTGGAGTCCGATAGGACAAACTTAATTTTTGATGAATAATAACATGTCCTTATGAATAGTAACCCACCCTTATAAATAGTAATATGACCCTTATGAATATTAAATCTTCCAAAATAATAGTAACCTTACCCATTAATGATTAAATAAAATTTAGGCATCTTATAAGTGATAATTTGAGCATAGTAAAAGTATTGGTATTTGTAAGTCATAAATAATTAATTATAATTAATTAATTAATTTAAAAAGAAAACTTATTTTCCTAAAATGTGTTCATAAATTATCAATTCCATGTCTTTTAGTTTTAAGATAATTTTATAAGACCTTATGTAATTTTTTAAAGCATTATAAAATCAGTTTTAATTTTAAAAACCGTATTTTTCAAGTAAATTATGATTTCAATTAAAAATTAAATTAATAATATTTAGAAAATTATTTTTGAAAAATGGACTTCATTTTTGGATTCTACATGTCAAAAAATAGTTAGGGTAAATTTTTTGGATTTTTCTGAAATACTTGAATTTTTGGTGAATAGTAAAATACATTAATTTACCGCATAAATACATTATAATTTAAATCCAATATTCCTGACATCACAAGTGATTTAAGCACCCAAATATCAAACTCAAATTACCTATTTACTATTCTTGGTCATGGAATCATCACTATTTCTTGTCTTGGGGGAAATTAATAAACTAATGAATTAACTATTAAGGAAAACCCTCACACACCTCTCAAGCTTCAATCCTTGTCTAAACTCTACCCAAACATCTTACCTAGCCCCCCCCCCCCCATGTCCAAGAGATTCTCATCTCATTAAAAGACCAAGACTAATTTCCTTAAGGAGGATCTTAAGAGGAGTATTCAAGAGGACTTTAAAGTGACGAAAGCATTCATATACAAGGTAAGGGGAAATTCTCAAACCCAACTTTCTTTCTTCGAGTTCTCCCTATTTCAATCCATTTTTGATATGGTTACTCCTTAAAAATATTTTTTTCATCATTATATTATCTATTCTATGATATAAATGTTCTCCACTAGATTTTTATGTCAAACACAATGTTTTCCAAAAGAACTCCTCTTTCAAGAACACACCTTTTACTTCTCACTCAAGGTTGATGGTTATTGTATCAAGTATGTTATTACCTATTTATTTTGGGAACACAAAGTTTATTAATGTGTTCTTATGAGTTTAAACCCATTAATTTCCATGGTTATGATTGATATATATTCTATGTGTCAAGCATGATAATTAAAATGTTATGATGTGACATGTGCGCCCAGAATTATATAGCGCAATATGAATGTTTGAATGTGACGGGTGCACCCGGAATTATACAGCACTCCAATGCATTGGGTAAAGTGATTAACCTCATGAGTTAAAATGAAATTTTGTGTGAACATGATGTTATATTTTTTCACAACTATGTGTGGTAGATAACCACTAAGACATGATGTTTTATTTTTATGCATTGCCACATTTCAAGTCTTTATTTAATGTTTCCTCTCCTGATTTTGATGATGATGTTATGGTTATACTCACCCCATGCTATATTGTTCTTATCTATCCTCTTATTGGGATTTTAGATCTCCCCTTTTTGATTTATATCCTCAGGTGACTATATGTACTAAGGAGAGGTCAAGTGCCAATAAGAAGCTAGAGAAGAAGGAATTAAATAAATGTTTATGATTGATTTTGTAATTCTTATGTATGGTCCTAGTTTTCCCAAGACACTAAAACTTTGGATCCTATATGTGTAATACTATTATATTTTTTATCTTTAAAATGATGTAATAGTAATGTAAGAAAAGTTTGGGTCACTATAGTGGTGCTTCTAGAAAAAGATCAGGTTGGGATATCTCTCCTTTGAAAATAACTGTAGGTTGTCCATTCAAGACTACTGAGATTTACTTGCATCTAAAATTGATCTTAGCATTATAATTAGAGATCCATTCCATCCCTAATGTAGTGTCAAATTCCACCATGGGAATGACAAGTAGATTTGTGATGATATTGTGCTCTTCAAAGTCAATACTAGAGTTTCTAAATACTATTGATGCTTGGATAATCCCTCTAGAAGTCTTGTCTGATAACTCTACTTATACCAGTTCAGGGATTGATTTTATATTATTTTCAAACTTGTATGAAATAAAGGAATTTATAGAATCATAATCAAACAAAGTACTTGCTAGCTTTGAGAGAATAGTGAGAGTACCTACCACCACATCATTTGGAGCTTCTACTTCAGACGTTATGATAGAAAAAGCCCTACCTTGATCCCTTGGCCTATGATGAGGTTGATAGTGATTACCCTCCACTATCTTCTAATTTGGATAGTGATTGGAAAAGTTTCCAAATTGTCTACACTTAAAGAATTAGACTTCAGGTTGGGCCTGCACCATCTTACCTTTATTGTTAGTGTTGAGAAGTTGAGGCTTCACCTCACTATGACAGTTCTGAGCTATATGGCCATCTCTTCCACACTTCTAAAATTTTCCACTCCTAAGAAATCAGTTCCCCAAATGCTTCTTTACACATTTATTGCATGTGTGAATTTATACTTTCTTTCCTCCTATTCCATGATCAAAGTTCCTCCCCAAGTTTGGCTCAAAAGATCTCTTTTTTTATTCAATTTATGTGACCATTTCATCTCTTAGAACTCTAGTTCAACCTTCATAGTACTCTCAACTATATCCTCATAGTTTTCATAGTCTCGATTGGATATATTCCCTCGTAGATGGGGTCCTAGTCCACTGAAGAATCTATCAACCTTTCTATTAGGATCCATAACAAAGATAGAGGTGTAATGAGAAAGTCTTGTAAATTTCAACTCATAGCTTACCACTAATTCATTTTACTTCTACTTTAGTTTGAGGAATCCCTTCTCCATTTTCATTCACATCGAACATGGGACATATTTATTGAAAAGGGTTCCCCTGAAATCTTCCCACTCCATAACATCAATCTCTCTTATTGGCTTCGTGTTTTTAATCAGTTTCCACCACTGATCAGCTTATCCCTCTAAGCAGTACATAGCCAGGGTGACTTTCTCTTGTTTCAAATAATTTACTACAAAAAATATTGTTTCTATAGAGCTTATCCATTGTTCAAAAATCAATGAGTCAGTAGATCCACTAAAAGAAGGTGGTCGTTGATGCATAAAGGTCTCAATGGAAAGTTGTTCCATTCGAGGTGAATCCGGTCTCTCATCTTTATTCAAGTTATTGTTAATAACTCAAGTTAGTTGATTCACAATTCTCATAAAGTTTTCCATTCCAGATTCCATCAGAGGGCCCTCAGTACATGGTCCATTACGCTCATCATTTATGTGGTTCCTCTTATTTCCCACCATTTTATAAAAGAAGAAAAACTTAGTGAGAAACGCGTTTATTTTAAGAGTATTATAATTCTAAAATAATTTTATGTCCTAAAACATCATGCTTAAATATGTTATTCATTAATAACAATTACATTTTCTATATATACTTCATAATGGTTCATAAAATTATTGTGATTAACCAAACATATCCCCCCGTAGTGTCAAAATAAGAGTGCATAAAGACTCATTGTCATGCACCGGTTATCATTCAAGTCCAGTTCAAAGTGGTGTTTTTGGGTTTTACCCCTAGATATATTTGTTCTAGAGCCACATCCACTTATCCGTATCCAGACTGAGATTTATTTTCTCAGAAGCCACTTATTTAATACTTCACAAAAATACTAGGATTGTTTCCTATATTTAAACTTTTATCTAAGGTTATTACTGAAGTTTTAAAATCCTAATTTCCAAAAATAACTAAACTATCCTTTGATACAAACTATGACATCCAACCTTTTTATTACATAACTTTTCATTACATTATATAAATAGAGGATCTTTTAAAGTTTAGTTTCATAGAAACAAGGTATATAATACATGAAAAATTAAAGCATTATTATAATCCACTTATAAGGATTATTCATTGGTTCATCCTAAGTATATTTACTGCATCTAATAACCTGGGGACATACATCAAAGGAAAGGGTGAGCATAAGGCCTAGTAAGGGAAAACAAGGGAAATAATTTACATGTGATCTTGAAGAATATCAATAAGAACATGAGGAATATCATTATGGAATGATCAAGGGAACACGAGGCATATCATAATAAAAAGAACATGATTCATAACATGTAAATGTGTAAAAAAAATTTAAATGATACATTTATAATCATATTACCATGGTTTGTCATCGATATGTCATAAAAATTACCATTTTATTCACCAAGGTATTGTAAAACATGTCATCTCTAGAGATTAAATTCTTTATCCAATGCATTGGAGTACTATCCAGACACACCCTTCATATGTATTAATTAATTTGATCCACATATATCATAATCAAACATTTTATAAATAACCATTGTAGAATAAAAGAAATGAGTTTCATATCAAAATCATGGCAATTCAAAAGTGCTTAAAGACATGATCATTTTGTCATTTTCAACCCAAAAAAAGGGAATATGGGTTTCATGTTTGTTAATCCCAAAATAAAATAAATAATTTTTAAATATAGGTGAATAACCCTTGAAAATAAATATATTTGGGTATTCATAAAAAGAAAATAAAAGATAATTTCTTAAGAATAAGAGAGAAATTTTGAGAGGTAAATTCGGCTGCATAACGGGAATAAAATGTGGTTTTAGAAAAGGGTAAAATGAGAGGGGACAAGGGTATAACATTAATAAAAGACTATTATTATATTAATGGGATAAAATAAAGTGGAAAAAATATATTATTTTAGAAATTATAATATATACCACATAAAAAGTGAACTTGAACGGGAAAGAGAAGTTGAGATTTCCCTTACCTTGATGAGTTACTCCTAAATATTGAGAAATTGAACATTGGGACTTGAGGAAACCTTGGGGGATAATTGGGAGGTAAAACTACCAGATATTCATAGAGGATGTATTGGGATTGAAAGTAAATGGAGAAATGGCTGGGTATTTATAGAAAAAGTGGAAGATTTTTTTTATTAATTTCCAAATATAGGCCTTGAAAATCTAGGTTGTGGAAAATGAAAAACCATGGGCTTACCCATGGTCTTTGCCCATGGTTTTTGAAATTTGGGGCATATATTATGTTATTTTAAACCAAAATAACCAAGAATAATATTATATCACTTATTTTGGCATGGAAAAGTAAATTTTCCACAAAATAATATTTTTATAGACAAAGTTTCCATTTTAGACTTTGGAAAGTAAGTTATAGGTTTGGAAATTGATTAAAATCTATTAAAATACTTGATATTAATAAAATAAAATATTTTAGGTTGTGTATTTTTTTCAATTAGTTATTACATCATTATGACATGATTATGAAGTCATTAAACATATCGAAAACCTTAAGCTATATTTGTACTATTCACGAAAAAAATAAAGTATTTTAGAAAATTCTCAAAAATTCAACCCAACCTAATTTTGACGTGCTGATTTAAAAAATGATTTTAATTTTATGATAATAATTCTATAATTACTAGAACTTTAACTTTTAAATATAAAACCCTTATTTATTAAAAAATAGTAGGTTGATAAAGCATTGTCAAATTTATGACACTTAAAAATTTTCAAGGACATAATAAAATTATTTTATCATTTATATTTAAATAAGAGTGTTTTTAACATAATATTTCATTAAAATAATTATTATTTATAAATTTATTATAAAAATTTATATCTTTTATGAAAAGTACAAATTGTGCCTGAAAAATCAATTTATCAAATTCCATCTCAATTAAAACTATATTTTATTAAGTAAAACTATTCTTAAAAAATGGAATTGATGGAATAAAAATTTTATTTATACAAAGGAATTACACTTTAAGTAATTAAGTCTTGGAAATATAACTCCTTATAAAACCTGTGCATGACCTATGGGTAAGGTGTGCAATAATGATAAATTCATGGGTCGGTTTGACTAACATCACCTGAGTGGTAATTTCCAATAACTTGAACATCTCTCATAGGTGATTTCATTCTAGATTCACTTGTTGAAGCTCATATTTGGCTTGGTCAAGGAAGAAACCCAATGATGGTACCTCCATCCAAATTTCTGACAAATGGGCTTCATACGACATGACTCTACTGGTTGAGGTCATCACTTCTCCTTTATGTATTAATTATCCTGCATCATTTCTACTAATAAACACTAATTATAAAATTGAAATTATTACTAATTTTTTAGTTTCCAATAGTCATATCAAGCAATGGTCATATTTGACCAATGGTCATATAACAGTCGAAACCCGATGGTCAAATTTCACTTTATAATCTATAAATACCACTTCATTATTAAATAGATGTAGTTTTTTTGTGTTTAATATAATATAAAAAATATTTTATAAAGAAAAAAATCATTTAATAAAATTACGAGTCATTACATTCTTCCCCCCTTAATAAATTTCATCCTTGAAATTTCAACTCATTCTCTCAGTTAAGAAAAGGTATGGGTACTTTTGTCTCATTGTCTCCTCTGTTTCCCATGTCACTTATTCATATACATGGTTCCTCCTCAACACTTTGAAAAGGTGGGTAGTCTTATTGCATATAACCATGTCTCTACAGTCCAAGATCTCCACTAGCTTCTCCTCATAAGAGAGGTCATGTTATAGTTATACCACCTTCGAATTCAGTACATGTGAGGGATAAAGTATGTACTTTCTCAAGAGAGATACATGGAATACATCATGAACTTGAGATAGATTTGGTACAAGTGCAAGCTAATAGACCACTACTCTTATACAATCAATGATTTCATCGGGTATAATGTACTTGGGGCTAAGCTTACCTTTATTCCCAAACCAAATGACTCTCTTCTGTGGTGATATTTGAAAGAAAACATTGTTTCCAACATCAAACTCTAAGTCCCTTTGATGATTGTCAGCATAGCTCTTCTGTTGACTCTGAGAATCCTTTATATGTTTTTGGATGACATGAAACTTTTCTGTCATCTCTCATAGAAGATCATGCCCGATCAGTTTTCTCTCACAAACTTCATCCCAACACATATGAGTTCTATATTTCTTCCTATATAGAGATTCATATGGTGCCATTTGAATACTCGAATGAAAGATTTTTTTGTATGAGAACTCAACTAATGGGAGGTGCTGATCCCATCCACCTTTAAATTTCATTGGGCAAGTTCTCAGCATGTCCTCAAGTGTCTGAATAGTCCTTTTAGATTGGACATCAGTTTGGGGGTGATAGGCCATACCTAAATTCAATTTAGTATTCATATCATATTAAATAATTCTCCATAATTTAGATGTAAACCTTGGATCACGATAAAAAACAATAGAAAGTGGTGCCCCATGAATCCTCACCACTTTCTTTACATATATCTTGGAAAGTTGATCAAGAGAAAAATCTTCCCAAATAATGATAAAATGGGAAGTCTTGGTGAGTCGGTCCACTATAACCCATATCACATTGTTTCTTTTGGATGTTCTTAGGCGACCGGTGACAAATTTCATAGTGATATTGTCACATTTACATATTGGTATGGGTAGTTGTTATAATACCCTTTTAGGAAGTTGTCACTCCACCTTCACTTATTGACACACTAAGCACCTTCTAGTGTATTAGGAAATCTACCTTTTCATGTTATCCTACCAATAATGATCATGAAGGTCCCTATACATTTTAGCGCTTCTAGGATGTATAGATAATGTAGAGATACAATCTTTATCCATTATCTCCTTCTTTATTTACATAATATATGGGACACATAGCCTTGTAAAAAATTTCAGTACACCTTCTTGATCAATATTTAACTCAAAAAACTTCTCATTATTCATATCCTCTATCTTATTTTGTAACAAAAGATATTCTCTTTGAGACTTCTTGATATTCTCTAGTAATGATGGTTGAGAAATCATTTGGGATAGGATTGATGATGCCCCTTCTCTCATGATTACCATGTCCAACCTTACTAGGTCCTTGATCAATGGATCTCCTTGAATCCTCATCATTTCCATAACAATAAGGTCTTTCCTACTTAATGCATCATCAACTTTGCTTTCACTTTTGGGGTGATAATGAATTGAATAGTTATAGTCTTTAAGAAGTTCCAACCATATCCTTTATCTCATGTTCAATTCCTTTTATGGGAAAATATACTTCAAACTTTGGTGGTCTATGTATATATCACATCCCCCCATAAAGATAGTGCCACCATATCTTTAGAGAAAAAATAACCACAACTAATTCCAGGTCATGCGTAGGATAATTATGTTCATAAGGCTTTAACTATCGAGATGCATAAGCAATCACCTTATCATTTTTCATGAGGATTCACCCAATCCCTTTCATAGATTCATCACTAAAAATAATGAATCCTTCTCTGATAGAGGGTAGAGTTAACATTGGTGAAATAACCAATATCTTCTTCAGTTCTTGGAAACTTTATTCACACTCCTTTATCCATATAAACTTATCCCCTTTTCGAGTTAACTTGGTTAGTGGATTAAAAATCCATGAGTTTTTTTCATAAACCTCATATAATATCCTGACAAACCAAGGAAACTATGAATCTCAGTTACTATTATAGGATGAGGCCACTCCTCCACAACCTTTATCTTGGAAGGATCAAATAAGATTCCTTAACTGGTTACAATGTTCCCCAATAAAGTAACTTTTTGTAACCAAAATTCACATTTTATGAATTTTCCAAATATCCTATCTTCCCCAGAGTTTTCAATATAACCCTTAGACGATCCTCAGGATCCTTGAGATTTTTGGAATATATCAGAATATCATCAATAAAAATAACCATAAATTTATCAAGGTTTTCCTTAAAGACTCTATTTATCAAATCCATTAAAATAGTAGGAGCATTAGTCAAGACGAAGGGCATAACAAAAAACTCATAATGCCCATATCTTGATCAAAATCCAGTCTTTGGAATATCTTCTTTCTTCACCCTCAATTGATGATAGCCAGATTGAAGATTATTCTTGGAGAAGAATTGAGCCCCATGAAACTGGTCAAATAAATCATCAATCCTTGGAATAGGGTACTTGTTCTTCACTGTGATCCCATTAAGTTCTCTATAATCAATGCATAGCTACTTTGATCCATCCTTCTTCTTTATAAAGAGAACAAGTGTTCCCCAAGGATACACACTTGGCTGGATAAACCCCTTCTACAAAAGATATTGAAGTTGTTTATTTAATTCTTCCACCTCCACATTTTCCATTCTATATGGGGTCTTTTATATTAACCTGGTTCCAAGTATGAGTTCAATGGATAACTTTACCTATCATTCAAGGGGATTGATAGCCCCGTAGGGTATTGTTACTTCTCTATAGTATTATGATTTTTTTTTATAAACTCAAACTATTTACTCGATTAATTAAGAATTTAGTAAAGTGGAAGTTTGAGGTTGAACCAATAGAGATGGTGAAATTAGTTTGATTATAATTTCAAAATATTTAATTGAAAAAAGAGGTGAGAGAATATGGGTTTGATTTGATTTGATGAAAGTAGAATAAGAAATTAAAGCACATTGATTTGTTGTGTTGAAAACAGATTTGGAAAGTATACTGGGTAATGTAATATTGAGGTTCAGGTGTAACTGGATTTAAAAAAATGGATTGATTCATGATTTGGTTTTGGAGTTGAGATGAGTTAGATCCAATGGTCATGGTATCCCCTACTCAACACAGCAATACCATATTTCCCTTGGTCCAGTAATATAGGATTTTGTCGAATCGATTTTGTCTTGATATCATATTTAAACTTGATTTCCCCTAAAGTTGACAGTGGTCATTCCATATTTAGGTTAGTCAGTTGCACAATTTAAATATTCCTTTTTTATTCGAATATCGATGGTCACGATAAAATAAAAAGAAAGGGATTGGAAGTTGAAGAACGAAATTATGGAAGCCAAAGACATGAATTAAAAATAATTAAATCCAATGCACCTCCCCCCTTCGATAAAATTTCCCTAGAATATGAAAAAATTACCCCCTCATCCTAGAAATAAGAGGTTTAGAGGGATGAAGAAAAAACAATAAAAAAAGAAAAGAAATCGTGGAGGTGCAGCAGCTTCACTCCAAGTGTTGGTCTCCGATGGAATTTGAATGCCTCAAAGCAGCAGCCAACACCTCTATTTATAGGCTGTAATTAGGTTCTATATGACCTTTTTCATGATGTGTACTTGAAATACATGTCGTGTAATGTTGTTCCGCTTTTTGTGAATCTGCATGACGCGTGCGCGGATCTCAGCTGAGATTTTGCAAATTTTAGCACTTATACGACATGTACTTATGGTACACGTCATGTACCTCAGATCTGGTTTTTCCTCCTCCACATTGAATTTGTGGACGCTGATTTGACTATTTGGATTTCATCACAATGTGTACTGAAGGTACACTTCATGCAATCATGGTACTCATTCTCCTCTGCATCCGTGTGACTCTTACACAAATCTCGTTCATTAATTTGGAACTTTGACTTATTTCACATCGTGCATTGAAGGTACACAATGTGTACTAGTCATTCACAACATGTATGATCTTCATGACTTATTCTACACGATCTGGATCATGTCACAATCTGAAACTACACGTTGTGTACTAAAGGTATATGCCATGTAGGTGCTATGCTCTAGAATTTCAATCTCCTCTTCGAATTAAAAATTCTAGTGTCGCGTAAGCTCATTTTCCACCAATTTTCATTCATTTTTCACATATTCAATGTTTCCTTCCATAAAACATAAATCAAGTCAATACACTCACAAATTGGAAAAATTAATTAATTAAATACACAAATCAATACTTTAAAACACTATAAAATGTATGCATGAAATACACTTATCAGGGAGGTCCAAGAAACTCTCCAGGAAATACGAAAATGTATTCTTAAATGATGGGGACATTTTATATTCTTATAATTTCATTTCTTTCTTCCTCTTAACCGATCATTTCCTTAAAGAAGGCTATGAATGGTGCTTCTAGACAAATATTAGGTCAATGTATCTATCCTTTGAAAATAACTATAGTTTTTCCATTCAAGACTATTGAGATTTCCTTGCTTCTATAGTTGATCTTAGCATTATACTTTGAGAGCCAATCTATCCCTAGTATAGTGTCTAATTCCACCATGGGAATGACTACTGGATTTATGATGATATTTTACTCACCAAAGTCAATACTAGAGTTTATAAATACTGTTGATGATTGGATAATCCCTCTAGGAGTGTTGAATGATAACTACTCTTCTATTATTTCAGGGATTTATTCTATATTCTTTGCAAACTTGGATGAAATAAAGGAATGAATAAAACAAGAATCAAACAAAGTACTTACTAGCTTTGAGAGAACAATGAGAGTACCCGCCACCACATCATTTGGATCTTCTACTTCAGACATCATGATATAAAAATCCCAATCTTTCCCCCTTGTCCTATACTGAGGTTGATGGTGATTCCACTCCATTATCTTCTGATTTGGTCAGTGATTGGAAAATTTCCCAAGCTGTCCACACTTAAAGCATTGGACTTTAGGCTATGCCTACATCATCTTCCCTTTTTTCGTTAGTGTTGATAAGTTGAGGCTTCACCTCACTACGGTATTTCTAAGCTATATGGCCATCTCTTCCACACATGTAACATTTTCTACTCTAGAGCAAGCAGTTCCCCAAATGCTTCTTCCCACATTTGTTGTATGTGGGAAGTTTCACTTGCTTTCCTCCTCTTCCATGATAAAAGTTCCTCCCCAAGTTTGGATCAAAAGATCTATTTTTAATTAGATTTATGTGATCACTGTATCTCTATAAACTCCAATTCAACCTTTATAACACTTCACACTATTACCTCATAGTTTTCATAGCCTCGATTGGATAGATTGCTCCATAGATTGGGTCTTAGTCCACTGAAGAATCTTTCAAAATTTCCATTAGGATCCATAAAAAATCTATAGGTGTAATGAAAAAGTCTTATAAAGTTCATCTCATAACTTCCCATTAATTTATTTTCCTTCTTCTTCAGTTCAAGGAATTCCTTCTCTATTTTAATTTTCATCGAATGGGGGAAATATTTATAAAAAAGGTTCCCCTAAACAATTCCCACTCCAAAGCATCAATATAACTTCTTAGATTCATGTTTTAATCAGTTTCCACCACTTATAAGATTCTACCTTTAAGTGGTACACAACTAGGGTGAATTTCACTTGTTCTGAACAACAAAGTAGAGAAAGTATTTTTTCTATAGAGCTTATCCATTATTCAATAATCAATGGGTTATTAGATCCACTGAAAGAAGGTGGTCATTGACACATAAAGGACTTAACGGAAAGTTTTTCCCTTCAAGGTGAATTTGGTCTCTCATCTTGATTCAAGTTATTGTTCATAACTCAATTTAGTCGATTCATTATTCTCATGAAGTTTTCCATTCTGACTTCCATTAGAGAGCCATCAACGCATGGTCAATTGCGCTCATCATTTACTTGGTTCAACCTATTTCCCTCCATTTTCTAAAAGAAGATAAACTTAGTGAGAAACATATTTATTTTAAGATCCTTATAATTCTAAAATAATTTTATATCTTAAAACATCATGCTTAAATATGTTATTCATTAAAAAAATTACATTTTCTATATATCCTTAATAATGGTTCATAAAAAGCTTATGATTAACCAAATGTATCCACTAGGAGTGCCAAATTAGAAGTGCATCAAGGCCCATTATCATGCATCGGTTTCTATTTGAGTCCATATCAAAGCGATGTTTTTAGGTTTTACCCCTAGATACATATGTGCCAGAACCATATCCACTTTTTCATAACAAGACAAATATTTATTTTCTAGGAAATCACTTACTTAATACTTCACCAAAATTCCAAGATGTTTTAATATATTTAAAATTTTCTCTAAGGTTCTTCATAAAGTTTTCAAATCCTAATTTCCACAAATAACTAAACCGTCATTTGATACCAATTATGGAGTCCCGCCTTTTTATCACATAACTTTTCATTACATTATACAAACAATGGATCTTTTAAAGTTTAGTTTCTTAGAAATAAGGTACATAATACATGAAAACTTAAAAAATTATTCTAATCCATTTATATGTATTCTTAATTGGTTCATACTAAGTATATTTATTGCATATCATAACTTGGGGACATACATCAAAGAAAAGAGTGAGCATAAGGCCCAGTAAGGGAAAACAAGGGAAACAATTTACTTGTGATCTTTAATAATATCAATAAGAACATGAGGAATATCATTATGGAATGAGCAAGGGAACATGAGGCATATCATAATAAAAATAACATGATTAATATCACATAAATGTGGCTATAACATTTAAATGATACATTCATAAGTATATCACTATGGTTTGTCACCAAGGTGTCATAAAAATTACCAAGGTTATTCACCATTGTATCATAAAACATGTAATCTCTAGATATTAAATTATTTATCCAATGCATTGGAAATATATCAGTATGAAACCTTCACATGTATTAACTAATTTGATTCACATAGATCATAATTAAACATTTCATAAATTACCCTTGGAGAATAAAAGAAATGAGTTTCATATCAAAATCATGGCGATTCAAAAGTGATTAAAGACATGATCATTATGTAATTTTTAACCCACATAAAGGGAATGCGGGTTTCATATATGTTAATACTGAAAAAAATAAATCATTTTTACATATAGGTAAATACCCCTAGAAAATAAATAGGTTTGAGTATTCACAAATATAAAATAAAAGAGAATTTATTGACGAGAAGAGGGAAATTTTGAGAGGTAAATTAGGCAGTATAAAAAGTATAAAATGTTGCTTTAGAAAAGGGTAAAATGAGAGGTGACAAGGTTATAAAATTCATAAAAGGATCTTATCACAGTAATGGGATAAAATAAAGTGTAAAAAATAACTTATTTTGGAAATTCGAATACATGCCACATAAAAAGGGAACTTAAATGGAAAAGAGAAGTGGAGATCTTCTCTTACCTTGAGGAGTTACTCATAAATATTGAGGAATGGAATATCGGGGGATTGAGGACACCTTGGGGGATTAATTTGGAGGTAAAAATACTAGATATTTGTGGAATATGGATTGGTAGTGAAAGGAAATGTAGAAATGGGTGGGTATTTATAGAAAAAGTGGAGAATTTGTTTATTAATTTCCAAATATAGGCCTTGGAAATCCAGGTTGTGGAAATCACAAAACCATGGGCTTGAACATGGTTTTTCCCATTATTTTTGAAATTTGAGAAATATTTTATGTTATTTTAACCCACAAGAACCAAGAATCAAATTATATCACTTCTTTTGGCATGAAAATGTAACGTTTTCACAAAATAATGTTTTTATTGAAAAAGTTTCCATTTTAGTCTTTAGAAAGTAAATTATTGGTTTGGAAATTGATTAAAATATATTAAAATACTTGATATTAATAAACTAACATATTTTAGGTCTTATATTGTGGTTAATTAGTTAATACATCATTATGAAATAATTATAAAGTCATTAAACACACTGAAAACTTCAAATTGTATTTTTACTATTTTTGGAAAAATAAAGTATTTTAGAAAATTCCCATAAATTCACTATAACCTAATTTAGAAATGATGATTTAAAAAATGATATTAATTTTATCATAATAATTCTCTATGTATGAGAATTTTAACTTTTAAATATAAAAATCCTTATTTATTAAAAAAATAGCGGGTTGATATTACATAGTCAAATTTTAGACACTTAAAAATTTTCAAGGGAAAAATAAAATTATTTTATAATTTATATTTAAATAAGAGTGTTTTTAACATAATATTTAATTAAAACAAGTATTATTAATAATATATTAGTTTATTATAAAAATTTATATCTTTTCTGAAAAGTACAATTTGTGTCTGAAAAATCAATTTATCAAATTTCATCTTAATTAAACCTATATTTTATTAAACAAAACTATTTTAAAAAAATAGAATTGATGGAATAAAATTTTTATTTATAAACAGAATTACACTTTAAGTAACTAAGGCCTAGACACGTAAGCCCTTATAACACTCACTTACAACCTAAGGGCAAGGTGTGCAATAGTGATATATTCATGGGGCGACTCATCTAACATCACCCGAGTGGTAATTTACACTAACTTAAACTTCTACCATAGGAAATTTCATTCTAGATTCACTTATTAAAGCTTGGATTAGGCATGGTCAAGGGTGAACCCCAAGGATGCTACCTACCTCCCAAGTTCCGACAAATGAGCTTCATATGACATGACTCTACTTATTGAGGCCATCACTTCTCCTTTTTACATTAATTATACCATTTCATTTCTACTTATAAAAACTAATTATAATATTAAAATTATTACTAATTATATATTTTCCAATGGTCATATCGACAAATGGTCATATTTGACCAATGGTCATATAACGACTGGAACTCAATGGTCACATTTCCCTTTATACTCAGTAAATACCACTTCATTATTAAATAGATATAGTTTTTTTTTGTGTTTAATATAATATAACACAAATTTTCTCAGAAAAAAACATTTAAAAAAAATTAGGGGTCATTATAAGCATTCTGGGTGGCAACTGAAATTCCATTTCACCTGCAAGCAGCATGAAACACTCGAGGAATAATCTTAAAGACCTGCGTGAAAACGTGGGAAGGAGACACTCTCAATTGAATCAATCTTGGTCGTCGATCATGACACTTGGTATCCATCCAAGAAAATAAGATATCACTGCACTGAATGTGAGGGAGAAGAATTCCACTGATATAAATAATTTTTCTCCTCGCCCAATGGAAGTATTCAACTCCTACTGACCACATTTATGGATCTGACATCCATCAATCTTCTCTGTAATTTCTTTTTTAATTTTCATTTATGTATTTTAATCCAATTATAATTATATTATTCATCTGTTCATCATGTTGTTCATCTATCTCTATTTGTTTCATGTTTCTCACATATGTGATGTCCCAAAGGTTTTAATCTCCATGATCATGGAGAACTAACCAATTGTAGGTGGTCTGAGGGGAATTCAGTGAAACGCATGAATTTTTATGCTTCAATTCTTCACTCTAATGTTTTCGATTCTGGTGCGACATTGGAAGTGGAATTTGGAGGAGGTGATTGACACTTTTCATTCCATTAACGTTGTTTCCCTCCTCCACTCATTACACTTCAATGTCTCCCTCTATTCGTATCACACTTAAAACTAGTGGAGTCATATGATTTTAATGAGATAATGATACGTGATTACTACTAGGTGAGTGAATAATTCCATTAACTAGATCGAGGAGTGTAATTACCCATTCACCGAGGATAACATATGACATTTTTGGTATGTTTAGGGGATCCCTTGAGCATATTAGTAGTTTCATACTTAAGGAAATAAATGGAGGGTTCATGGGAAAATGATATTGAGTATGTGAATTGAGTTATAAGATTTAGAAAAAATGTAAATGATGACCCAACCCGTTGGAATTTACTCTAGAACCTCTTACATTTCACACTATCTTTGTTGTGTTTTCTATTTTTTTTTAAAAATCGTAAATCCAAAATCAAATAAACAACATTAAACTTTGGTTGTTTTAAAAATTAAGAAAACAAAAAAAATATTAATAATTGATTAGAATAGTGATAATTCGACCCACACATGCTCCTTAGGAAATGATCTTGGCCAACCCTATGCTTCATTCAAATTTTAATAAATTATAAAAATTCCATTTGACCGTGGCATGCAACAATCGTGTGATTATCTTGACATCATTGTCTGATAGTAAAGGTAGAGTTTCCACTATCATTAACACAATTTTAATTAAGTGTTTTTAGTTTTTCAGTTTTTCTTTGATTTTTGTTTTCTTTTTTCTTTTTTTTCTTTCTAACTTGGGATAAACATTACTGTGAGATTATTCTTTAATGGATCTTCACTCATATTCCCAGTACACATTCCCATAGGAACCCCAGAATAAATTTCAATAGTAGCACCAATAACACCTTTTTTTTATACACCAACTGGTGGGAATATGAAAGATACTACATGAATGGACCTAACTACCATTAACAATGCATGCCCCCCACACCATCAAATTGAAGAATAACCTACACTAGAGGAAATTCAGAGCTATTCATATATGATGAATGAATTTTAAGTGAAAGAGAACCAACAATTAAAAGAACTCAGAGAAATGGGGAAGGAGTTAAGAAGAATATCAACTTCAATAGCTACTAACCTCTAAGATATTGTAAAGTAAAGGAAACAATAAGGAATTAGGGACCTAGAGCCACTGGTATTTTCCCAATAAGATATTCAATAAGTGGAGGGAGTTTTTTTAGAATCAGAATACCTTACCCCATTAACCCTTGAACACATTTTCCTAGAGATGGTGTATCGTGCAAAGAAACACAAAGTTGAAACACTTGAGGGAGACTTTCTTTCAACTATTTCTTTCTTTGATTTTATTGGAAACCAATTGTGTTCTAATCTCCCTCCTATTATAAATGAAATCATCGAATCAAAATAATTTTTACAGGATCTGGAGGATAATGATGAATCATATGATCTCATATTTAAAGAAAATTTGAAATTCCCACTGTTGCCTCCATCCATACAAGAGAAATTCAAAAGTCATTTCACATGTAAAAGGACCTTCATTCTAAAATTAATGAGGGAGATACCACTATAATGGATTTATTTCATTCTAAATTTTTTCAAATTAAATTATCTTTTGATCTCCCTAGTTACAATTTTATAGACTCGGCCCAACTGATGTCCATCCTAGAAGATGAAGAAGAAGGATGCAATAGATACTAATTTGAGGATAGAATTGAAGAACCAAAAACTGTGGGCATTTCAAATGACCTTACAAGGGTGTTTAATGAGAAATAAGAGTTTCAAACTGGGTTATATGAGGGAGTAAATTAATCCTTAAGCTCTTTTGATTTTTCAAAATCTATTCTACAACATGACCTCTATAATTTTCAGATTCCATAATCCACATTATTTTTACTGACCATAGATGCAGAAGATGAATAAACTATAGTAGATTCCCTTAAAGAAAATTTAGAACAAAAAACAGTAGAAGATAAACTATAGTTGCTAAAAATTGAGGATGAGGCTTCCCAATATGAACAAGAGGAGCTGGATGAAGATTACTTTGACAGACTACTTGAATCTACTCTTGAAGAATTTAAAGAAGCCATAAGGAAAGTGGAAACTCAATATGAAGATACTCTGAGACCTGTGGTGAACTAAATAATCCCTCAACATAAAACCTAACATTAGCCGAAGGGGGGTAGAACAATAGAAGAATAATCCCTAGTGGTCCCTCATGAAGAAATAAAAGTACAATTTGCTACACATGAAGGGGGATATCTTGACCTGAACTCACCATGTTATGAATTTTTTCAATTTTTAATTACCAAATTATTCCCCCTTATTTGAATCTATCAAAGAGGAACAACTAGATCTATCACTGGAAGATTTGGAAGCCACAACAATTGTGTAAAAACCTAAGTAGACCCCATACATCAGCATGCCACCCCCACCTTACCAAAGACATCACAATACTGAGGAGGTGGACATACAATAATATTTTCAAGGGGACCTATAGAATGAAGAAGAGATAAATTGTTTTGGAATAATAAGCATGTGGTGGTTCTTACCATAGAATCTCAACCCTCTAATAGATTGGGGATAACCTCCAGACTATCCATTTATGGATAGTCTAACTACAACCCCTCCTTAGAGGGAACAACCTAAAATTCTTCAACACCTCTTTCCCCTTTTTCCATTTCCATTTTTACAACACCCCAAGATTTTATGGTATGTATATTCTTAAATAATTTTAATTCATTCGATATATTATGTTACATACAACACCGAACTTAAACGAACAATGATATACTATTAAATAGTTACTTGACCGTTGGAATAGTAATATGGCCATTAAGAATAATAATCCAGCCAATAGAATAGTAACCTCACCTATGAAAGTATAAATAAAATCTAGGCATCTTATAAATGAAAATATGATATAATTATATCATGGTATAAGTAAATAAATGTTTTAAAAATATTAAATTAAGTGTTGGAATTTTTGTAAAATATAAATGTTTATTTATAATTTTATAAATAATATAATGATTTAAAAGAAAATTTATTTTCATAAAATATATTAATAAATTAATATTTTGTTTTATTGTTATTATAATATAATTTTATGAGACCTTAATTAATTTTTCAAAGTGTCATAAAATCAGTTATAATTTTAAAATTGGTATTTTTTTTAATAAATGATGATTTTAATTAAAAATTAAATTTAGAAAATTTAGAAAATTATTTTCAAAAAATGGAGTTAATTTTTTAAATCTACATGTCAAAAAATGGTTAGGGTATATTTTTGGTATTTTTCTAAAATAGTTGATTTTTTTTGTGAATAGTGAAATACGATAATTTACGGTATTAGCTAAATACATGAATTATTGAGTCATGACCGATGTATGGATGAGGTAAAAACCCATTTTTTCAATCTCTAATATAATAGTTACTATATTTAGTCATAAGAATCATCACTATTTATAGTCTTGAGCCAAAATAATAAACTAATGAATAAAATAATCAAAAAACACCCCACTCCTCCACTATAAATACCACCCCTCACCACCCCTTCTCCTCACACCTTCTAAGACTTGTATCTTTCTAATATTACGCACAATTACTCTCCCAAACCTATTACCCATGTAAAATATCTTCTAGTCTTAATAAAAGACCGAACCCAAGTGCCTTAAGGAGGTTCTCAAGGAGAAGAATTCAAGAGGTAAAACCCTCAATCATTCTCTTTCAATTTCTTTTCTTTTCTTATCCTTCCCTAAACTCCCCTATAAAAAGTAACATGATAACTCTATTATAATATATATATTTTAATTTTATTATGTTAATGTTATATCCACCATAAATTCTCTTCTCTCCCCCTTTTTATTCTAAAAATGAAAACATCATCTGAGAGGTGTCGATTCACCACCTTCATGGACGATGATTTTTCTTTTTTATAATACCACCTTCAATGCTGGTCATAAAACCATTATAATGGTTAAAACAAAATTAAAATTTATATTAAACCTTATTTATTGTTCTATAATCAGTATATATACATAATATTAATTAATAAAATAAAACTAGTTCTTGATGATTGAAAAATGCCAAAATAATTTAAACGGTTATCATTAATGTTTTACCTAATGAATCATAATCACATATAAAAAAATGATATATAATACCATTTAATACTATTAAAGTATATTAATAACATATAATTTCAATTCTGGATAATTATTCCCATTTTAGATGATCTTTCATACATGTATACAAGTGAACTAATAATGAAAACCAAAGAAACGAACACTCTCGAATGACAAAATTGAAACTTATAACTCATAAAAAAGGCCATAAATGAACATAATAAAACTATAATAAATCATATACATGTTTAATAGGTTCTGAATTAAATTATTAATGAATCTAATTTCATTATCCATGACATTAAGTACAAGTGTAGAACACTTTCAGACATAAGGTAAGGGATTCTCCCTGAATCTCTATTTTTTCCTTTGGGTTATGATTTCTATCTCTTTAACCTAATAAAATTCTTAATTATTCTCATGTAATACTCCTAAATTATATGTTTTTATGTTTCAAATATATGTACCTATATCCATTCTTCTTTCTTTGATAGGGAAATACATGTTTTATAAGGTTTCCTTTTCAATTCCTCCTGATAAGTAAGCCCAATTTAAGGGAACTTCCCAATTTCTTACCCATTTTCAAGTATACTCCATAATATGTTTTAAGCAACCATTATTTTTCTAAAATCACTCATTTTATAATGAAAAACTATCTTATTTCAATTCTTGTTTTATACAAACATTTCCTTTTTCCTCTTTTAATACTCTTAAATATTTTCCCTTAAACCACACTAAAGTGGCTCATTTTTAAAGTTTCTTAAACACTCTTTTTACATGTTTTCACTTTATTTAGACATAATTTATCATCATTTATTCCTATTTTCCATTATTAATGTTATATTATTATTTAAATCCATTCTTACATGGACATCATTATGATATTCCCTTTAGTTATGCCTTATTCACTACTTATTCTTTGTGTGTGGTGTATGTATACTTCCCTTTTTAGTTATGATCACCATTCATTGAATATTTCATTAAATATACATATTTATTGTATCATGTATATGATTATTTTCTTAGACGTATACCATTTATACATATGATGTTTTCTTTGAATGTTATTTTAATGGGGAAAATATTGATAAATCCGTATTTTCTATTCAATATAGATATTTTGATAAGGAATATTGTTCATGAATTAATTATATATATGAAGAATGATTTTAATTGCATTGACAGGTGGAGTCTAGTTATAGATAGCCCCTCAATACATCGACAGGTCTCACGAGAAAAAATATTGGCGAAAAACCCTTCGTGTTTGTTTCCAAGAAGAATCAAATGAGTTTCTACCCACAAACTTAAACTGTATTGATGGTATAATGGTTCATGTTCCAAATACATGATGTCCAATAATAAATAATTTTCTTCATTCATTATTCAATTATTACTTTCCATGAGATTTTCACTATGATAAAATATATGGATGCATTTTAATTCTCAGTTTATCGATGACATGTTTTTTTTCAGTTATTTACTTTTCTATATCGATTGTGCCTTATTGATTATGATTCACTTATTATTGATCCTTATATCCCTTACTAAGAATTTGAGCTCACCCTTTTATTTTTTTACTTCCCTAGGTTATGAAGATGAAATATTCAAATAAGTATCAAGGAAGTAGTTTATTTTCCTTTGTTATGTTATATGTTTATTTACCAATGTAATATTGGAACCATGTATGTATCTAGTTATTTAAGACTACTAAACTGATTGATCCTTGGTGATGTGATTGCTTGTATCTATGAAATTGTAATAAAATAACCACCAACTCTAGGATACTGGGGTTGGGGTTGTTACAGTTGATATCAGAGCAAGTTTAGTAGAAACATTGGGAACTAAATGTTAAATTAACATGATAATTATTATAATTCCTTATAGTGAATTTTTGGCTCAATACTCGTGATGATTATAAGATAAATTATTTCATGCCATTATTTAGTGATGGTGATTAATGGAAGAAAGAGAATCAATAACCATAGATAATGTAGGGATTTCCCCACTGAGAAAGTCAACACAGTTATTGTTGGAGTTGAGTAGATCATGACTATATCATTACAACTTACTCAGGTTATGACGAATAACCATACTACACCTATGTTGGATCATTCCATGTGGCATAAGCCCCCATATTTTAGCGGGACTACTAATCCAGTGGTAGCTGAGCAGTGGATCAATCCCCTTAAAAAGATATTTATAGTATTGGAATGCAACGAAAATGAAAAGGTAGTACTGGAAGTATATTGTCTCAAGGGAGATGCTAATAAATGGTGGTCATTGATCCATAATACTAAGAATTAAGATGAAATAAGAGACACAGAATGGATAGATTTTAAATAAATTTTCTTTGATAAATATTTACATTAAGAGCAATGAACTGAAATGAAGAGAAAATTCATTATCTTAAAGAAAAAGGAATAAGAGATTGTTGAAGAGTATGAGGATACCTTCACAAGATTATCTAGGTTTGCTATAGATTAAATATGTGATTCTGAAAAAAGATCGATCATTTTTTAAAGGTATTAAGACAAGTATCTAAAGGGAACTGTATTCTCAAACATTTTCATCATATGATGAAATAACAATAAGTTCCATCAAAGCGAAGAAGGAATTTACTAGATCCTATATGTTCAAGGTAAATCAAGAGAATAAGAGGTCTTTTAATAACCATGAAAAAGGTGAAGCATCAAAGAAAAAGATCAGAATGAAGAAATTCTCCAATATGCAAAAATTGTGGAAAGAATCATCTTGGAAAATGCTTAAAAGGCATGAGAGTTTGTTATAAGTGTAGACAAAATGGACATCGAGCTAATGAATGAAAGGAGAAGAAACAAATTAATGATGTTCAATTCTTGAACTGTAATTAAATGGGGAATTATTCAAACCAATATCCCAATCATCAAGGGAAACTACCACATAAGAGGCCAAGGGGAGATGTCCAAGCTTATGTGATCACCACAACTGATGGGGAAGTATCAATTTTTTTTTGAAAGGTTGGGGCCGAAGCCTCAATTTATTATTAAAGAAAATACCTCTTTAGACTGGGTATAGGGTG
Source organism: Viscum album (assembly GCA_963277665.1). Lineage (NCBI taxonomy): Eukaryota > Viridiplantae > Streptophyta > Magnoliopsida > Santalales > Viscaceae > Viscum > Viscum album. The sequence goes on along the minus strand of OY728127.1, from coordinate 1,069,209,272 downwards.
ACCCATTACATAGCTCGAAGGCCCAAGGCCAAGTGGCCTGCATATAGGGCTAGAAAGCCCATTTTTTGGCCCAAAGGACCCCTCGGTGAACAATACTGCTACAGTACCCGCGTAGCTACAGTACCTGCTACAGTACCGCCACCACTACAGTACCCTGCTACAATCCCTCCACCGCTACAGTGCTTCCACTGCTACAGTTGTCGCTGATACAGTACTTCTACAGTACCTGCTACAGTGCTAGTACAGTACCCTGCTACAGTACTCGGGAATTCTCCCCAGCCCGGATTTGATCCTGGGTCTTTTGGATGCCAAGCAGGAGCCTGAACCACTAGGGTACAAGCTCATTGGCATGGAAGTATCAAATGTTGTGGTGGTAGGTAGATTAATCCCATATTAAAATTTATCCAATGCTTTATTTGATTTTGGATCATCTCACTCTTTTATATCTACCCAATTTTACAAGAAAATAAGACATTTACCTTTTGATTTAATAAGGGAGTTGTTAGTAAAAAATAATAAGGAATGTCTCATTGCAACAAAAATGTGTCATTTAGTCTCCTTTATGACACATAAATGTGCTTTAGTTACTGAACTCATCATCATACCTATAGTTGAATTTTATATAATCCTCGGTATGGACTGGATTTTAAAACATGATGCAAAAATTTATTGCAAGAAGAAGGAAATTAAAATTTGTGAGGAAGATATAGAATCTCTTATCTTTAGAGAAGAAATGATATTATCTGATTATTATATAGATCCACTCCAAGTAACTCTACTTAATGAAATTATTGGGGAGGAAGATAAATCTTTATCTAGGTTTAGGGAAAGTAATCTTAAAATTGATGATGTACCAATTTTACAGGAATGCATTAATTTATTTCCTGAGGAATTACCTGGACACCCCTAGAGTGTGAAGTTGAGTTTACCATTGATTTAATCCTTGATTCAAGACCAATATCAAATAATAATTATAGAATGGACACTTTGGAATTAGTGTATCTGAAGAAAAAACTAGATGAGTTGAGTAATAAAGGATTTATTTTCCCTGGTGTTTCTCTATGGGGATCCCTTGATCTCTTTGTTAAGAATAAAGATGGATCCTTGAGGCTGTTCATTGACTATAGAGAAATCAATGCCATTATAATAAATAACAAGCATCTTATACCATGCATTGATGATTTATTTTATCAACTTCATAGAGCTCAATATTTTTTAAATATTTACCTTTATTATGGATACCATCAATTGCGTATAAAGAAGGAAGATATTCCAAAGACAACATTTTGAACCAGGTATGGACATTATGAGTTTACAATAATGCCATTTGGACTAAATAATACACCCTCTATTTTCATGGATCTAATGAACAATGTATTCAAGAAATATCTTGATAATTTTGTTGTGGTATTTATTGATGATATATTGGTGTACTCCAAAAGGTATGAGGACCATGAGAACTACTTACAGATTATTCTGAAGACTCTCGGAGGAAAAGAGTTATATGGGAAGTTTAGAAAGTGTGAATTCTGGCTTCAAAAGGTTTCTTTTCTTGACCATATTATCTTTAAGGATGGAATATCAATTGACCCTATGAAGACAAAGGTATTCCAGGAATGACCTATACTAACAAACATAACTAAGGTACATAGTTTCATTGGTTTAGTAGGTTATTATTGACATTTCATTCATATTTTTTCCTGATTGGCTAACCCATTAACCAAGATCACATGAAAAGGGGTTAGGTTAATATGGATAAAAGAATGTGCAAAATATTTTGAAGAATTGAAGAGGAGATTAGTGAATGCACTGATCTTGACTCTACGATCAATAAATGGTGATTTTTTGATTTATAGTGATGCATAGAAGAAAGTAATTGGTTGTGTCCTTATGTAGAATGATAGAGTTATTACCTATGCATCAAAGTAGTTAAAAACTCATGAACAGAACTATCCAACTCATGATCTTGAGTTAGCCTCCATAATCTTTTCTATGATGATATGGAGACATTATCGCTATGGTGAAATATTTGATATATATATGGATCACAAGAGTTTGAAATATATCTTCTTAAATAAATAACTCAACATGAGGAAAAGGTGATGACTTGAGATACTCAAGGATTATGATTTCTCAATACACTACCACCTAAGAAAAGAAAATAAGGTAGAAGATGCATTAAGCATGAAATATCATGGAATTATGACCCAGATGAGGATTGAGAAAGATCATATATTCATGGATTTCATAAAGATGGATATGTGAATTTTTTACTCATTTTAAAATTATTTCTAAACCATATTTACCAAATAAGATAAAAATTTCTCAATCTAATGATGAGAATTTTTGAAAAGAAAATTGAATCCATTAAGTATGGAAGATTGGAAGACTTTGTGTATGAGGATAGAATTCTAAAATTTGGAAAGAGTTTGTGTGTTCCATCAATACCCAAGTTAAAAAGGGAACTATTAAATGATTCAAATAGCTCAAATTTATCTATACACCCTGGTAGTCCCATGATGTATAAAGATATGAAGGAAAATTTTTGGTGGGATAATATAAAGAGGGAAATTGCTAACTATGTGTCAAGATGTCTAATTTGTCAACAAGTGAAGGCTAAGAGACAATATCCTAGAGGATTCATGCAACCTCTATCTATTCCTATGTGGAAGTGGGATGATATTACTATGTACTTCATCACTAGATTACCAAATAGCCCCAAAAACAATGATATGATATGAGTTATTGTTGATTTCCTTACAAAATCGACACATTTTCTTACTATGAGAGAAGATTTACATCTTGAGAACCTAGAAGTACTCTATATTAATGAATCTTTAAGACTTCATGGTGCACCTTTATCGATTGTGTTTGATTGAGATCCCTATTTTACATCAAAATTCTGGAAGAGTGTTTAGAAGGATTTGGATATTGAGCTTGATTTGAGTACTTATTATCACCCTCAAACTGACGGACAGTCTGAAAGGACTATTCAAACATTAGAATACATGTTTAGATCATGATCACTTGACTTTCAAGGTATGTGGGATGAAAATTTACCTTTTTTAGAGTTTTCCTACAATAATAATCTCCATTCTAGTATTCAAATGGTGCCATATGAAGCATTATATGGAAAGAGATGTTGTACTCAAACTTGTTGGGATGAAGTTGGTAAGAAAAAACTTATAGGCACAAAACTTATTGAAGAGAAAATGTCAAAGGTAAAGACTATTCATGCTCACATTAAAGCATCTCAAAGTAGGCAAAAAATTTATGCTAACAATTGAAGAAAATATTTGGAATTTCAAGTGGGAGATCATGTCTTTCTGAAATTATCTCCATGGAAGGGTGTCTTAAGGTTCTATAAGAGAAGGAAACTCATCCCTAGGTATATCAAACCATTTAAAATTCTGGAAGGAATTAGATATGTAGCATACCTACTAAAAATTCCACCAAGTCTCTCTAAAGTTCATGATGTGTTCCACATATCATTGTTAAAGAAGTACATGTCAGACCCAACACATGTACTCACCTATGAAGAAATAGAACCAGAACCTGATTTGTCTTACTATGAAGATCCTATTGAGATTATTGACACTAGAGAGAAAGTATTAAGAAAATGAATGACTTGAATGGTAAAAATTCTTTAGAGGAACCATAAAATGGAAGAAGCAACATGGGAACCTGAGGATGTTATAAAGAAGAACCACCCTCATTTGTTTCGAAAGAAATATTCGTGAAAATTTTCAAGGATGAAATTTTTGAAGGAGGAAAGAATATAAAACCCCAAGATTTTATGGTATGTATCTTCTTAAATAAATTCAATTCATTTGATAGTTACGTTGCACACAACACCGAACTTAAATGAACAATGATATACTATTAAATAGTAACTTGACAATTGGAATAGTAATATGATCATTAGGAATAGTAATCCAACCAATAGAATATAAACCTTACCTATATAAAAAAATTTAGGCATGTTATAAATGAAAATACGATATAATTATATCATAGTATAAGTAAATAAATGTTTTAAAAATGATAAATTAAGTGTTGGAATTTTTGTAAAACATAAATTTTTATTTACAATATTATAAATAATATAATGATTTAAAATAAAATTTATTTTCATAAAATAGATTCATAAGTTAATATTTTTTTGTCTTGTGATTATAAGATAATTTTATGAGACCTTAATTAATTTTTTAAAGTGTCATAAATTCAGTAATAATTTTAAAATTGATATTTTTTGAATAAATGATGATTTTAATCAAAAATTAAATTTATCATCTTTAGAAAATTATTTTTAAAAAATGGAGTTCATTTTTGAAATCTACACATCGAAAAATGGTTAGGGTGAATTTTTTGGATTTTTCTAAAATAGTTAAATTTTTGGTGAATAATGAAATATGATAATTTACAGTATTAGCTAAATACATGAATTATTGAGTCATGGATGATGTATGGATTAGGTAATAAACCATTATTTAGAATTAACATGCACTATTTTTTTATTTAGTCAAAATAATCATCACTATCGATAGTATTGAGCCAAAATAATAAACTAATGAACAAAATAATAAAAAAACACCCCTCTCCTCCACTATAAATACCACCCCTCACAACCCCTTATCCTCACACCTTCTAAGACTTTAAGCTTGTTAATATTATAAAAAATTAATCTCCCAAAACTATTCCCCACATCAAGGAGCTTCTGGTCTCAATAAAAGACCAAACCCTAGTGGCTTAAGGAGGTTCTCAAGGAGAAGAATTCAAGAGGTGAAACCCTCAATCATTCTCTTTCAATTTTTTTCAATTTTTTTCTTTTATTATCCTTAACTAACCTACCATGTAAAAAGTAAAATTATAATTCCAATATCATATATATACTATAATTTTATTATTTTAATGGTATATCCACCATCAATTCTCTTCTCTCCCTTTTTTTTCTAAAAATGAAAACATCATCCGAGAGGTGTCGATTCACCACCTTCATGGATGATGATTTTTCATTTTCTAATACCACATTCATGGCTGGTCATAAAAGCATTATAGTGGTTAAAAAATAATTTAAAATGTACATTAAAACTTATTTAGTGTTTTTAAACTAGTATATATACATAATATTAATTAAGAAAATAAAACTAGTTTGTGATGATAAAAAACACCAAAATAATCTAAACGACCATCATTAACATTTTATCTAATGAATAGTTCTCATATTTGGAAAAATTGATATATAATAACATTTGATCTTATTTAAGTTCATTAATAACATATAATTTCAATTCTAGATAACTACTCCCATTTTGCACGATCTTTCATACATGTATACAAGTGAACCAATCATGAAAACCAAGAGAATGAACACTCCCAAACGACAAAATTGAATCTTATAACTCATAAAAAGGTCATAAATGAACTTAATAAAATTATAATAAATAATATAAATGTTTAATATGTTCTTAATTAAATTATTAATGAATATAATTTCATTATACAAGACATTAAGTACAAGTGTTGAACACTTTCAGACATAAGGTAAAGGATTCTCCCAGAATCACCATTTGTCCTTCGAGTTACACTTTCTCTCTCTTTACCCCAATGTAATTATTAATTATTATTATGTAATCCTCCTATATTAGGTGTTTTTATGTTCCAAAAAAAATTATCTAACTCCATTCTTCTTGCTGTGTGGGTGAGCTACCATTGGCCGTTGTACCTCTATAATATTAGGCTTCCTTTTCAATTCCTCCTGATAAGAAAGACTAATTTAAGAGAACTTCCCAATTTATTACCCATTTTATAGTATAATCCATATTCTATTTTATGAAAAAATTATTTTTATAAAATCACCCATTTTATCATGAAAAACTATCTTATTTCATTTCTTGTTTTATACAAACAATTATTCCTTTTTCCTCTTTAAAGACTCTTAAATATTTTCCCTTAAAGGGCACTAAAGTGGATCATTTTTAAAGTTTATTAAACACTATTTTTACATGTTTTCACTTTATTTGGTCATAATTTATTATTATTCATTCCTATTTTCCATTATGAATGTCCGAGTGTGATTTAAATCCATTATTTCATGGACATCATTATGATATTCTCTTTGGTTATGCCTTATTCACCACTTATTCCTTATGTGGGTGTTTGTATACTTTCATTTTTAGTTATGATCATCATTCATAAATATACATATTTATTGTATCATGGATATTCTTATTATCTTAGTCTTATACTATTTTTATATATGATGTTTTCTTTGAATGTTGTTTTAATTGGGGAAATATTGATAAATCCATATTTTCTATTAAATATGGATATTTTGATAAGGCATATTGTTCATGAATTAAATCTATGTATGAATAATGCTTTTGACTTGTAGTTATGGGTGGTTCCTAGTTATAGATAGCCCCTCGATGCATCGATAGGTCTCATGAGACTAAACAGCTGGAGAGAAACCCTTTGTGTTTGTTTCCAAGAAGAATCAGATGGGTTTCTACCCACAGACTTAAACCGTATTGATAGTATAATGGTTCATATACCAGAAACATGGAGTCCAATAATAAATAATTTTCTTCATTCAATATTCAGTTATTACTTTCCATGAGATTTTCACTATGAAAAAAAATCTATGGATGTGATTTAATTCTAAATTTATTGACAACATATGCTTTTTAGGTATTTATATTGACATATTTATTATGAATTATTGATTATGCTTAACTTATTATTGATCCTTTTATCCCTTATTGAGCATTTGATCTCACCCTTTTATTTTTTTTCCTTTCCCATATTATGAATATGAAATCTTTGAATAAGTGTCAAGGAAGCAGTTTATTTTCCTTTATTATGTGCTATGTTTATTTACCAATGTAATAATGGAACCATGTATGCATCTAGTTCTTCAATACTAATAAAATGGTCGATACTTGGTGATATGATCTCTTGAATCTATTCCATTGTAATAAAATAACCATCAAATCTGGGCTACAAGGGTTGGGGTTGTTATAATTTTAATAAAAAATGTCCAATATTTAATCTGTTTCTAAAGGTTTTCCATAAGATGACACCACATAAGAGACTAACTCGTGACTATTTATATCACCCAAAGGAGAGATTACCTTGATCTTGCTAAAAAAATAAACACTAGGCTGTATATATCCTTACACCATTTAAACACTTAATTTGTTGTTCATAATTACTGGAATTTAAATGTTTGTGTTGAACAAGTGTGGGGGAGGGGATTCAAGCCTGTTTAGATTAGTTTTAAGTGGCCTTTTGTTAATGTATTAAAATATATAAATAAAATAAAAGTCTCAGTGTTTTTAGTAAGTTTTTATTAAATCTATAAATAAATAAAAAACCATAAAAAACCACACAAAAAAGCATATATATATATAAATAAAATTTTTTTTTCTATTTTTGAATATTGTACATAGATTTTGTATAGTTTTTTGATATTATTTTCAAAAAATTTCTTGAACTCAAACACTAGTATACCATATTTAAATATACTATGCTAGAGCTAGGGATTTAATTATTCAGAAATTTTGAGAAATATATTATTTCTCAGTGAAATTGATCATTACCTTCATAGAATTTTGGTCTTAGAACTATGAAAAGGGAGTGTGAGTGAAGCACATGAGCCTCATCCTAGTTGGTGAGGAATATTTAAGTGAATCCAAGAGATTTGAGATCAAATTAAGGCGGAGGAAATTTTATGGGGTACTATAATTACTATAGAAGGTATTATTCGATACTATAGTAATCAGAACTATTCACCCGTTTGGGCCTTCGGGCCACCGATTTGGTCCTTGGGTCCTTCAAGGCCTTCTAGCCACCCAAGGCCTTCGGGACAATAAGTATTTTGGGCCACCTCAAGTCCTTTGGGCCATCTCATGACCTTTGGGCCACATGAATTAAAGATATACCAGACTAAATTACAAGGAACAAGGCCCTAGATAAGGATTCAGAGTAGGCACATTCACCGGAGTAGAGCTAATTAGAATTGGAAGAATGAGAGGGTATGACTTTACCATCGGTACCAGGCCTATGCATCCCTACATAGGACAGCTAGCTGACCAGTTATGTGAATGTGGAGTGCTGATCATGATGCAAACGCTGAGGAGGGTTAGTTTCAAGTAGTCATTATCTGGGATGAATTCCTTTAAGACCTCCGGGTCCTATAATCTCACGAAACCTACAGGCCATGTATGGGTTCCCCTTAAACCCTTAAAAGGGGAATTATAAAAAATGAATAAAAAATGAAGGCCTTCACTACTAGAAATATCACCTATACCCACAGTTTCAAACTGTGGGTATAGTCTATACCCACAGTTTTATGAACTGTGGGATACTGAGGCGTCGGTATAGACCTATACCCACAGTTTCTACAAAATCATGGGTATATCCTAGGAAAATTTCATAGTACTCACAATTTAAGTAAACTGTGGGTATATATTTATTCCCAAGGTTTAAAGAACCGTGGGTATAAATGTTTCTCCCAGAAGCACAACAACTGCTCACACATATAATATACCCACAATTCAATAAACCGTGGGTATAGATTCTTCTCCCAGAAACGAAGCAGTTTCCCACCTTCCTGCTTCCTGATTCTTTCCATCCTTCACCTGTAAAAACAATACAAACTAGAATACAAACCAGTTACAAACTAGTTACATACCACAATATATACCACAATCTATACCACAATCTATCATTAGACTAGGAAAAATCAAATAAAACCCCATACACATCTCCTTCATGTAGAAATTATAAAACATCTACCTCTTCTTCAACTCCTTGAAGGCTCTTTGACCATGGTAAGTATTGACGAGTGTCTTCCCTTTTTGGGTAATGGTATTCATGGGAGATGAAATATTGGATAACTAAACCCTAAAACTATAGTAATATCCTAGTATCCTAAGGAATCTATGAAACTCAAACACCATATTATGTGGAAACCAATCTATCATGGCCTCTATCTTCATGAGGTCAGCTAATACCCTTACCTTTGAGAAGACATTCCATGATAAATGAACATACCAAATCAAGAAAAATAACTTCAATGGTTTTCCATACTACTGGTTCTCATGAAGTATGTTCAAGATAATCATAAAATTCTCAAGATTTATCATCATTGATTCTAGAAAAATTGAGGATGTCATTAATAAAAGTATCCATAAACCTCTCCATATGAAAGGTCCAGTTTAGGAGTGGCATGAACATGGTGTGCATTATGTATAAATGGATTGAAAAAATATTGGTTAGGGTTTGGGCATCAGGTATGATACGTGGATATGTGTAATGGTATGGTTAATAACTAGAGACTATGTGTGATAAGGGTATATTTTGAACTTGGAAAGATAGTCTGGTACGACACCATCATCATATTGGATAGTTTGATTTTGATGTGACAGGGTAGGTGAATCCTATAGTAGTGAGTGCCTATAGTCAAAATAAATTATTTTGAGTATGTTATTTATGGTGATCTAGAGTGGACATATGTGTTTATAATCATTATGGTGTTTTAGGAGTATGGTTAATGGAACACTTGAGTCTTGGTTAGGGTTGGTCAATGTTGTGTCCGGATACAGCTTGAAGAAGACTCGTTTTATACTAGGGAGGTTGTGATGGCTTTGATATTTGAGTGAGGTGGTTTAGTTCTAGGTTCATCCAGATTGTGCATAATTGGGCATATTTGAGCTATCAAAGGGGTCAATGAAGGACTAAGGGTTGGATTTGGAAATATGGTCCTAGTGTATGGACTTCTCTCTTGAATATAGAATCCACTAGGTACCCAGTGGAAAAGTAATGGGTATCTGGTGGGCCCAATAGAATGGGGGGGGGGAGGTGTGGTTCAGTCAGGTTTAATAACCACCCAATGGATTTGGAGCACATACCCAATGTCCTGTTACCATGTACCTAAGGGTTATTTTAAATTTTAATTAGATTAATTAATTTGTTTTAATTTTATTTAAATTAGGAAGCATTATTTTGATTCCCCAGTGAGTAGGGAGCTTGAGATTCACCCCTTTCCCTTTCTATATTCTCCTCCAAAGAGGGGATCTTGTCTATTAGGTGTTGGTTCTTGGTTCCATATATTATATGAGATTTTCATGGGCAATCCTAATAATCCTTTGGTTTTCTCCATCATATATTTATACTTTTTTCTTTGTTGTAGTGAGTTTCAACGGAAATAATCATTTTAGTTCTTTTTCTTTGGTTTTTCAATCTCTTCCTCCTTGGGTAAAATTTGACTATGGGATTCAATGTGCAGGTCTCTAATAGTACTGGGTAGTTTGTGCCTAGATATTTCCTTTATTATTGGTGTGTTTATGCATCGTATGGTTTATGTGCATGGGTAGGGCCTTGTGTGTGATTAGGAATGGTACTACTTGTGATTTTAATTGTTTGAATAATAATCCCAAGGGTATCCCCATGTGAGTAATGATGGTATAAGAAATGTTTGGTCTACCCTTTCTTGGTTAGCATCTCGATGCTTAGTTAGTAAGTTTCCACGTGATGTAATGGGTAGTATTATGAAATGATTTTCTTGATATGGTTCCTTAGGAACATAATGGGTATGGATTGTGAGAAATTGGGGTGATGTGTTCTACCTAGGATGACACAAGTGGTAATGACCCCTATCATGGATAATGATTGAGGTTTTATATTTTTATTTTTTCCCATAGGGTAATGATGATTTCCTTTCACCATGGGTTCAATGTCATTAGGGTCATGTGTATATGGGAAAGGGCCCATGAGGTGGTATTGACCATTGTATTTTAACAGTATCCATAGTAGTTGAGAAACATAAGACGATGGTGTTAACCATCAATTTAAAGGAATGCTATTTTGAAGTTGGACACAAGATCTTAAGGTGATTTAGATCACCATATGGGAGTGTAATTCTCACCATGTATGAAACTATTTGGGGATGTTGATCTAGGAATTAAAGATTAGAATATGTTGTGTGGTTTGATGATGTCTCATTCACTATCTATTCATTAGTATGGTAATAAAATGTTTCTTGGTAGAGTACTCACCCATGTCTTGATGAGCATAGTGTGGAGTGAGCTTTATTGTTGTTTTCATTACAATCATTTCACTTTTTATGAACTCATATACATATGTATATTACAACTCCACCTGTGTTGGTTTTATATCCTACATTTTTATCCCATTCCTGAATAATAGAGGAGAGTTGCATTAGGTAGTCGACAACCAGTTTAAAACTTCATCAAATATTTTCATGACATATATCAAATGTATCAATATACTAACATTAGTTCTTTATATAAAATAAAAATTCTGCATTTCTCAAGTGTGGTTTCAAATGAGTACCTTCTGATATCCATGATCCTTGATATATTCCTTTACATAGACATGCTACCCTAATAAAAGTAAAATATATTCTAAACACATAATATCCTTAGTGGTAATAGATGAAACTCTTCTATAAACACAATTTTAAATAATAACAAGGGTAGATTGAACTCATTGTGAGTTTGAGTTATCAATGTATAAAAAAGACTAGTTTTTTGATGTAAAAGACTCAAAGATAGAATAAACATATGATCTCTGGGTTTCTGACCCATATAGAAAATGTGATTCATTGAAACCAGTCAATTATTTTCTATTGGGGGATTTGGATTGTTAGAAAACCTAGGAGGCCTCTACCACTAGAACTTATAAAGTAAAATCAATATATGAGTAGTATCATTCAACTCAACAGGGATTTGGATTACTAGAAAACCTAGGAGGACTCTGCCAATATAAATCATAAAGTACAATAAATCTATGAGTATTCCAATTCAACTCAATAGGGATAACATACACTCAATGGGTGGGTCTACTCTATTTGAAACTAGGCGAATATCTACCATAAATTCATGGGCTGAGATACCTCCTAGTGAGGTCCATAAACTGATATATCATCATCCAAATATCCTTCAAATGGATGATGAAGCACTAGAATAGGATCATCATAAATATAACTCTGTATCTATGCTGGTTATCTACAAGGTGACATCCTACATTTTGAAATTATGAACCTATGATTATTAAGGAATATCTAGTTGACATGAACCATTATGAACATTGATAAAAATACAATTTTCATTCTATATGATGCATGTACTATACTATTATGTCTCTCAAATGATAGAATATATTCTTATTTCAAGTAATAAATTATTAGAGTCCTCGTGAAAGAATTTATTATCCTACCTTACTTATGCAGAGTTCTGTGGTCTATTAATGATGCTCAAAATAGTCCAAAATTATAACAGATGAAAAACACTAATCATAAAAGAGAACATACCACAACACCAAATGACATATTTAATGATCCATCATTAAAAAGAATTTTGTGTTTAATCATACAATTAATTTCTTGAAGTGTATCTTTATAATCAGCACTAGCTGACTCCCCAATATGCTTCAAAATCAGATGGAAATAAGATACGACATAAAAGAACAAGAAGGAAATTTAAAGTTTTACAAACATTTTACAGAACAAAAAATGGGTAAAACAAGAATGATAAATAAGGTATGAGAAAAAATAAATGATATTATAGTTAACTTTTGGATTCATAACAAAATTACTTTACCTATTGATCAAATTCATATGGAACTATGCACTAAGATCCCCAGTATAAGATGAACCAAACACAGACCATGGATTTTCAACCTTGGCATTGAATTTCATAAACATGGATTTCTAGAAGATGATTTGTGAAGCAGATAAAACACATTATAATGATAACACATATAAAATAAAATAAATAATAGGGACCACTTACCTTATAACTATTTACATTTTTTCAAGCTCTATCCAATTATCCTCGATGCACATGAGTTCCTGTATCATTGAAAAGGTCTCATAATTAATTACTAAATAAATCAAAACCAAAATATAAAATCAATATAATCAAGGTAAATATCATCAAGAATCACCAAAATGATGTAATCCTATGTATCAAGGTATAGATGGATCCTAGATGACTCTGTCCCCCCTATGAGAAAAAAGCTCAAATTTCACACACATAACCCTAGGGTCACATGGGTTGGAAACTCACATGACACATACAAAAACTTCTCCATATCTCATTTCCTTATGAATACTGAAAATTTAGACTTATATTATGATTATCTCAAAAGTTAACACATCACAAATAGTAGATACTCTTAAATCTATGAACAAAAATACTCTATAAGAATGTGATGTGTTGTTTTAATTTTTTTTAAAATTATTGTTGTTTCACATTTTTTTTAGTTTTTGAACAATACAATAATGTAAAATAGAATAACAATACTCTATAAAAATGTATAGGTTTATTTATTTCTATTTCACATTTTTATAAAAATGTAAGAGTATTGTTGTTTTACATTTTAACAAACATCAATGAAAATAATGTAAAACAACACATCACACATTTCCACAGCCTGAAAAAGAAATAGTTTGTATGGAAACCAAACATTTAAAATCATCACATATTCTTCCATTAGGTAAGGGATTAATTCAAAAATATGTAACAATATAGAAAAAAATGTCAAAGTGATAACATCAATATCAATACATGCCAATAAATAGATAAGTAACATAAAAAAGGAAACATGACATGATCCTATTATTTAATTTCATAGAGTATAAAAACCACAAACATGTGATATAGATAAAGAGGTCAAAACCATTCATGGAAAATAACATGAAGGGAAATCTTAGACGTACATGGGGACTCTAATTGATTCCCTTTTCTAGCTTGCTGCATTAATGTTCTACATTCAAGGCATGGAAAGGAAGTGTCAAAGATGTAAAATGATGTGAAACACATACGTAATGAAAAGAAGAAATCTTCATTGACTCCAGTAACTATGTACATACTCATCAATATACCATGAGATAGTTGTCTCCATTGATCTTTTGTAGCAAAAAAATGAGTTCCCGTACATACTTTATAAAGATATCGAAACCCTAAACAAAATACAATAGGGTGATGTGAAATAATATGGAAAAGATAAACTACAACTAACATATAATGTGGCATAAAACCAATCAATGAGAACACACCTCACCCTTCTCTTTGGATTTCTCAAGATCAAACCTCTGTGCTTTCAAAAATCTACAGGAATGTAACTACAAGGAATTAAAAGATATTATTGTAAGAAAGATATAGGTTGAAGTGGAGGCAATGTATGTATATGCTTAAGTAAAGTACTGTTGTTAATCTGTAATACCTAGCTAGACATATTCTTGATAGCATCCCTTTTAATGCGATGATTGTGGAGTAGATCTTTAAGGAAACCAAAGTCAAGTGCTTATGAAAGGTGAATGCATTGACTTATGAATATGTAAAATTACCTAAAGAATTTCCATTTAACACCCCTGATGAAAACATAATCCAAAATGAATTTCATTGCATGAAGGAATTCACATCATACAAGCAGTAAACCAGTCCAAAAAAATAAACAACAGCTCCAACAAAAAACAAACCACACTGCACCTATAAAGAAAATAAAATATACATGTATATCTTAATTCATACAAATAGCCAGTTCAAGTTCTTAAAGTACTTGTACAAGTCTCTCTACTAAGTCAAAAAATGGAGGGGATTAATACCCCCACATCACCACCATCCCCATCCCCATCCTTATGCCCACCACCACCATCATCATCAGTAACATCATCAACAAAATCATCACCAAACACACCATAGACACCATCATTAGTAGTCTCATTACCAACAACAACATCAACAACCTCCTCACCACCAACAGCTCTATATCCACCACTGTCATCGCCACTAGGAACCTCATGGGAATCACCCGAGGCATCATTTAAAGAGAGAATTGTCTCCATACATGGATGAAAATTAGAAAAAACCTTTGATAGTAGTGACTGACTCAAAACTGACATAGATTTCATAAAATGTTCACTCATCATCTTACTTCTTTTACACTCTTCTAAAGCTATTTTCTTTTCCTCAGCTACTTCTGCACACACACTTTCTATCTTAGAGGTCTGAGAGGCTTTAGAGGAGCCCGATGAGGACTAATACCTAGAGGGGATGATGTTTTTTCTTCATCTACATCAAAATCTCCCTGGGCTCTCCACACCTAACACATGACTCAAATGATCATGTGGACCTAAGTTGTCAGCTTCCTTCTCATCGAGGACCTCTAAGGTAGACTGTTGAAATTATAAACAACATATTAAATTATGAATTTCATATAAATATTTGAAATATAAATAAAAAAACTTACAATATTATCTTGTGTCTGTGAATTTATTGCACTCCCATCCTTTTTTATATTAGAGAAAAATAATTTGGCATGAGGTACAAGACCTTTGATGCCCAATACAGCTTGCTACAAATAAGAAATGCATAAATCTATATTAAAACCATATATGAGAAATGCATAAATCTGGATTCAAGTAAGCTGCATCATAGAACTACAAACATTGAGTTAAATAACACTCATAAATGATTGGTGGATTTCTAAAGTAGATTTCAGGGAATTTTTCTACTTTTGTAGAAAAAATAGACAATACTTCTCCTGCTAGTATAAGATGTCATTTATAGAAAACATAGACTAACCAAGGGTAAAATATGATGAATTTTTGTGGACATGTTATCAATGAAATAAATTAGTGAACATAAATCCATCAACAGTTCCAATAAAAAACATTTATGAATACATTTCGTGGCCGTTCTTTGTTGATGTCATTTCTTCTAGGTAATGAGGTGTTTGCTCTTAGGTTTAGTCCAACTGGCCATGAAAAGGTAACTAAGTAACAATATAAATGAGGAAATTATTTTAATTTAGATGAAAGTACCTGGCGCTTCTCATGCTTGGGCATTGTAGTGCGACCCAATGTGTGTAGATATGTCATCCCATCTTTTTTTTATTTTTCTTTGACACTTCCTAAAAAATAGAAAATCAATACAGGTAATAAGAATTAAATTTTATATACAAACCATTAAAGATAGGTAGTACCTTAAACTGTTTAGTCTTCCAATGTGTGATAATTTTTTGATATTGATCTTTTGGTCAGTCAGGGTATGTGGGTACACCCTCTAAATTAGTACACACTATGATCCTCCAACCAATATACAACTCATGCTTGTATGACCGCCATAACTCTCCAAGATCACTCAACCTAACAGCTTTGGCATATTCACCATTATGAAAGTTAAACTGACTCTACAACAAACATGTTAATTCATATAAATACATTACCAATATAGATTTAAATTTATAAAATTTTCTTAACCATATATATACCCATTCCCTATCCTTGATGTCATCACTGGTATGTATCCATGAGATCGGTTCCACCAGAACAATATCATGGTATTTGGATAAAGTGGCCATGAAAATTCTACACTGCCTAGAATTTTTACCTACCATTTGATTTTAAGGATTGTAATCCACCATAATATGAGTTTTGTGATTCCAGGATTACCGCATATGAGTACGCCCACATCACCTACTAGAAGATCCCACTGAATAAGATAAGTGGGTGGGGGGGGGGAGAATAAGAGTTAAGTGATGATAAAATAATAAAAAAATGAAATGATATAATTTGACAAATTTATAATAAAAAAATCCAATGAAAGCTCCTAAATAGGTTGTGAGGCATCCGTGGATTATGCTGGATCAGTAGCCTCCGAAGGAAGTATCTGTTCCACTACATGCTCTGGATGATCTTCATGCATTGGAGTGGAAAATGAAGGAATAGACTCAATATATATAGGATGGATGGTAGGAAAAGGAGGTGGCATAGATATGTCAGAATATGGGTAGTAGGTATGGGGATACATGAATGGATATGGATATGGTAAAGGTGGGAACATCAATCGAGTTGGCATAAACATGGAATGGGAAGAAGAGGATAAATGAGATGATGATGGGGGAATGGATGGGAACACCCCAGGAGTCCCAATAGGAGGATAGACATGTGTGGTAGATGGGATGTCCACTGATGGGTCAGTGTGGGAAGTGGTAATATAGGTGCTCCTTCTAGTTCTAGGAGGATCCCTGCTTGGACCCATGCCGGTAGGAGGAAACTCTAGAGTTGTATATCCCTAAAAAAATTAAATAAAGGATATTAACAAGACATTATATGCAATGCATAAGATAAATATTACAATTATTATACTCACTGAAGGCAACCCACACTCGTGTCTATCAGTATCAACATCAAATAATCTCTTCTTGCGAGATTCTGTAGTATTATTCATAATCTATATAATAATGAAATGTACATTTTTTAGAAACAATTTTTACAAATCATGAATACAACTTAGAAGTAAAATAAGACAAAAAATTTCATAAAATATTTCAGTAATGATAATTTAAAACCAAGTTATAGATTTTTAAAAAACCCATTCTAAACCCAGTTTTCTGAATTGAAATAAATATAATTTAATGAAACAAAACCAAACAATACTAAAATAGACATATCATTCCAAACTAAATCTAAATTAATGTAATTACATTAATAAAAACCTAAGAAACTCATGTCAAGGTAAACTGAATTAATTATGAACATATATGGTTGCTTCTATATATTACCATCCACTGCCTCAGGTTCAACATCAACTATCACAATGGGACAATTTGTGTCATCAAATGCAATATTTTGGTCAACACTGATGGGGGCATCAATGGTGGAAATTTCATCCCCAGCATCATGGAAAATATTTCTTGGTATTACTTCATTAATAACATCGCAATCATGTCTCAGATGATCTTTCACATAAAACACTTGTTTTTTCATTAATGCCAAAATGTATGGTTCATAAGTATGCAAGAATCAACTCATGTCAATAAATCTAAATTCAAAATAATTAATAAATTTACCCTATCACATCATTGAATCAAACCATTTACATTTCATCATAGTGAATTTACCTTGAGAGTAATAATAAAATAACAATATTTTCTCAACTAGTCCATAATAATACACATCTTTATATCAAGGTCAACTATCTAATGCACTGGAACAACAATCCGTCATAGCAATTAACATAACACCATCATGTTGTGTTCTCATTTTCACTGCTCTATTAGTTTTAACTAATTTATATCCATTGATTATTAAATATTTGCAGTCATGAACCAAAGAATTGGGACCAAAATCCAACACTCTTAATTCTTGAGAAACAGAGTTAGTAGGTAAAATAAATATCTAAAATAGATACGAGTAATACAATTAAATGGACATATATATTTTAAGCTATTTAAAGTAATTATCATACCTTTTATTTTAACCAATATGGAAACTCTTGGCTATGAAAATCCTCTCTCATTCTCAAAGGAAATGATCGATGAACTCTACTTATAATTTGTTTATGTTCCCTACATAAAATGATAATAAAAGTCTAAGGTATATATGAAATGACATAGTATGAGATAAAATATAGATATCCAAATTACTTACTTGATATAGTCATCAAACAAACCACAATTAAACAAGACTGTGTGATGTGTCGTATCCCACTCTTCAAAGCTCAATGTAACTAATGTATATGACCCGAAAATTCCTTATACTTGGGGAAGAGATGGAAAAAAGGTTTGAATTTCCTCATACTGCTCATCTTCATTTCTCATTGGCTGATTATGTCTTCTTCTCACATCAGAAAAATAAATTGAATAAAAATCCATACATTCTTGGTCCAGATAATCCATCACAATGGAACCTTCAGGATAATTGTTGTTTCAGACATATTATTTCATTATGCACATATTTTTTTAGTGGGATACATCCACCAAAAAGTGACCAGTCCCCCAAGAAGTGTCTCAGTTGGAAGATAAACTATTAAATATAGCATGTAGGTGAAAAAGGATAGAGGAATTTTTTTTCCAACTCACACAAAATTAATGACACCTCTTGCTGCATTTTTATCAAGAATAACTTGGATAACCATTTATCACAAAGGTCTCTAAAAAAATGGCACAAACAAATCACTATCATCCTTACATTATTGGATAGAAAATGCAAAATTGCTATTGGAATCAATTTACGAAGAAGGATGTGATAATCATGAGTTTTTAGGGATTTCAGTTTCAAATATCTTTTGTTGAGTCGTTTAGATATGTTGCTGGAATAACCATTAGGAAGCTTGATATTATACAATACTGCCAGAAATTGATCTTTCTCTATCGGTGTCATCACATAAGAAGTAGAAGGAAATTTCTATTTGTTTTCACTGATAAACACATGATATAGTTCTGGTCGAATACCCCAATGCAACAAGTCTCTATGAGATCGGAAGTCATCTTTGGTTTTCCACTTGATATTCAGAAAAATTTCAAGAAACATTTCACATATATTTTTCTCAATATGCATTATGTATAAACAATGATGTAACAAATTGGTAGACCAATATGGAAACTCAAAAAAAAATACTTCACCTTTTCCAATTGTAAGTGGCTTAAGTGTCAACATTCTTCCTATTTTTAGAATTAAAATAACATTTCCCTAATGAAAAACTGAATTATTTCAGTTCATTAAGCACATCACTTCCTGACATATGTTGTGGTGGTTATTCAGTGCCAAAAGTATTATCAAACCTTCGATGTTTCTTCCTGTATTGATGATTTATTGGGAAGAATCATCGATGCCCCATGAAACTGAAACTAAAATGATATTTAAGCCTTCTCAAACATGTATTATTTATAAAAATGGGACATGATATTTTTCTCTTCGTACTCCACCCATACATCATTGAATAATAAGAGAAATCATTTATGGTCCATAGAAGGGAAACACACATCTAAAACATATTCTTTGAAGAAGCATCGAATGTTCGCACACCCAAATCCCAAAGTTGTTTCAACTCTCTTATTAAAGGATGCAAGTAGACATCTATATCATTACTAGGATCATAAGGTTAAGATATCAATATACTCAATAAATTGAAAGTTTTTTTCATACACATCCACGAAGGAAGATTATAAACATGAATAAAAACTATCCATGTGTTGTGAGTAGTAAGCATCTGACCAAAAGGATTAAAACCATCATAGGATAGACCCAACCTGACCTTATGCACCTCAATTGAAAAATCAGGATGTTGTGTATCAAATTTCCTCCATGATAATCTATCTTTAGGATAAACCAAATCATTATTACCTTTAATTATCTCAGTATCATGCCATCGTATATTGGTTGAGATTTCTGTAGATATGAATAGATTTTGAATTCTGGCAATCAATGGAAAGTGCCACATGACTTTCTATGGAACATGATATGGTGTTCCATCTGCATTTATCTTCCATAGAGATTTACCACATTATTTACAGTCATTACGATCATCTGTTTCCTCCAAAAATAAACTGCAATCTTTCAAACAAGCATGGACTTTATTAGTAGAAAATATAAGCTTCTTAATTAACTTCCATGCCTTGTAATGATTTGAGGGAATATCTTCACCATCAGGAAGAAAGTCCTTAAAAAATGTAATAATATAATCAATGGCGGTATTATAAATTCCACACATGGTTTTAACATTATATAACCATATTAAAAAACCCAACTTGGTCATTTTATTACATTCCTGATATATTAGAGTTTTAGAATCATCCAATAATTTTTTCACTCTCTCAACACCATCTTCAATATTTTCCTCATGTGTACTGATATCATTGAATTATTACACTAGAATACTATCTATCTTGGGATTATTCACAAATGGAAACCAATCAAATATCAAATTCTCCATGTCACTTCTTTCATTTCATTTATGAACAGTAGAATATTGACTCGTCTCTCCATGGTGATACCAAACATAATAGTTTGTTTGAAATCCAAATTTTGTTAAATGGTAGCTAACTTATTCCCATCTTAACTATGGTCTTCCAACGTATTTATAGAATGTACACTGTATACAACCTTCATCTGAAGTATTTTTAAATGAAAAATCTAAAAAATTCTCCAAATTATTTTGAAACTTTGTTGAAATCTGATCGATACGATACATCCAGATCCTATCCATTCTATAACAAGGAAAAAAAGTTATCTACCAATAAAAAATGTAAACCATAATTAAAAAATTCATTACAATAAATTTTATTATTAAATTAATCAATGTATACTATTATCTAGAAAAATAAAGAATAAGAGAAATAACATATTCTATAAGTGATGAAAAATATCTATTTGTAGCACTAGATTCAAAATTTTAAGACTAGGAAATCATATTTAACAATTAAATGTACAACTTTACTCGAGGATATATTTGTTTGTTTCATTTAATTATGTTTTTAGAATCAATCATAATCTCATTATGTAAATATCATCTTTCTTAACTAATTATTTTTAAAAAATACACAATAATTTTAAATTGTGTCGATAATGTAATTTAAAAAAAACTATTAAAATATCATGTATTTGGTAAATAATAAGTTTCTAACTCTTATACTCCCCTGGTATTATATGTAACATGTAATAGTATACATAATTAATAATTATTTTGGTCTAAAAAATATTTTATGTTCAATAGTGAAACACTAAGATCATTATTCTTCTATAATCCTTTATGAAAAATCATTAATATCAAATATATTAGAAAAAAAATAAAAGAGGCAAGCTATAAAACAAATTATTTTTATTATAAATAACCAAACAACGACATCAAGAGGGAATGAATTGAAGATGAAATAAAACTCAATTTTTATCCCACCCGATAATAAAAGTTTATTAGAGGACACAATTTCTAATCAAATAGAATACATCATAGCATAACAAAATTAATAAAGGGATATGTACTATAAAAAAAAACTATTAGAATATAAAAAATTTAATAGTTAAATCTAATTCACTTTTTTATTGCAAGTTCCATATTTTTTATCACCAATTTTAACCCTTTCAATATCAGAGATAAAATTCTTACCTCTATCCTATAAAGTGATGATCAACAAGGTAAACCATAATGGGCCAAGGAAGGTTCCATGTCTATGATAGAGTGGTATGTGTCATTATAGTCAAACTATACCATGATAATGTTACTATCCCATATATATCTAGAATTTAACATACAATCCCTTTTTAGATCCTTTAGAACATAAAAGTATTAATTTGCATAGTCATTAATCTAATGAAGTTATTTTTTAATGATCCATTATTGGGTCATGAATTCCTCCTACAATCACAAACATAACTAAGATGTGGATAAAGTGTCTTGTTATGAAGTGACCATATATAGTACCCCATACAATTAGAAAATATAATTTATTTATAAGCATCAAAATCCATCTTCTAAACTTTAACCATGAATAGGGACACAATATTATTACATTCTTTAGTCTAAAAACTAGAAAAATCCTTAATATGATTGGTAAGATGCGCCAATAATAGATTCTCCAATATAATCCCAATCAGTTACTCCAAAAAATCTTCTATAGAATAGAGAAGATTATACTTTTCTATAGTCCAAGATTAACTGAGTAGCATGTAAACTTTAAATGATTTATATCTATAAACACAACAATGATAACTATTTTATGTTTTGAGAAAACCAAAATAAATCATATATCAAAGATAAATGAAATAATATGAAATGATTCAAATTGAATCAACAATGACGTCATTTGGATTTAGAGAGATATAATTTGTTTTTAGAACCATGATGGAATTTTTTGGTACCCTTAACTTTGTTGTTATTGAGGTATCCAACCCATGAAATTGTTTTTATGACTACAATATACATAATTATCATCTTTGAAATACATACCTTGGAGTTGGTTCATGGTTATCATCACATCCATATTCCTTTTCAAGGAATCCACTTTTTCAAAAACCCATCAATTATTTTCAACCATATGGACTCCTAAATTTTATCCATATTCACCTTACCATTGGAAGATATTTCTCACCATGTCATCTAATAATGCATATCTCTCTTCCAATTATTTTTTAATTAATGAACATATAGTTGCAACATATAATATTGAACAATTACCCTAAAAATATCCTTATAGAATGCTTTTATTAGAAAACACAACTTTATACCATGATGGGGACACTTTTGAACCAAGTATTTAAACATATACCATGAACTATAAAGATATTCATCATTAAATTGATTGAAATTTAATATATTAGTATCAATATCCATATAATTTTAGGTAGGGAATAATCGAGTCAAGAACTTCTATACCAAGTCATCCCAAGTAGTGATAAAGTGTGATGATAGACTTTGGAAACATTCATGGGATTTTCCAATAAATTAAAATTGAAATAAATGGATCCTTAATAAATAGATTGAAACATTATTGAATTGTATTGTATGAAAAAGTTTGAGAAAACTACCAAGGTAATAGTTTGGGTATTTGTGAGGTAGTTTGGTGAATTGTATCAAGTTTCATATCATTTTTATTATCGCTAGATTTATCTCAAAGTGGTTCATAGTGATTAGGGGTACATGAATGTTTGGATAAAACCCCATTAGTGAAGTTTAACAATAATCTATTAGAGTTTGTATCCTTATATATCTTATTTTCACCACTAGGTTAGATCCTTATTCCCTTTGTTCTCCTTCCATGGTATCTTCCTTGACCTTTCTCTAATTTCATATTACTATCTCTATCTCAGGGTCATAGTAGAATATTTCTTCTTATTTATTTCCATGATTTGAGTGTTGTGAATTAATGGTATAACTATAAACTCTTAGAACTACAATAAAAAGTGTAACTGATAAATAAAAAAGTGAAAGTTAGAATGAATTCTTAAATATCCTAAAGCATTTGAGAAACCATCCCCAGAAACAACTCAAAAAACATGACTATTCCATGGGGAATAATTAATTCCCATAGTCAATCTAGTTTAAAAAAAAATAAGAAATCAAACCAAATACTAACTATTAAAATAGTTTAGTATTTAGAATGATCAAATTAGAATAGAATAGGATGGATTAAACACACATAGAATGATTTGGAAATAATGAAAATGATAATGGT
The DNA here is from genome assembly GCA_963277665.1 of Viscum album. Taxonomy (NCBI): domain Eukaryota; kingdom Viridiplantae; phylum Streptophyta; class Magnoliopsida; order Santalales; family Viscaceae; genus Viscum; species Viscum album. Next base: position 1,069,185,290 of record OY728127.1, on the reverse strand, counting down.
TTTCATTTGGAAACAATCAATATGGGAAGGAATACCATTCCTTTTAAATTAATGTTCATTCATTAGTTGAGTAATGATTGGTGAATTCAACTAGATTTTGTTCAAAATAGATCTTAGTGAGCCCCCTCCTAGGTAATAATCTCTCTATTTTAATTATGCTCTTTTTTTACTCTCATGTACTCCAGTTAATCAACTAGATATGCAACAAAATACCATGTTTAAACATAGAAACCCTAGACCACCTAATTTTCATGGAATTAACATAAGGTTCTTGTTTATGTATTTAATGGAAAACCTCACTCCACCCTCGATGATCATGGGAGGAATAAGAGGATAATATGTATGAATAAAATAATTAAAGAAAAAAATCCATACAAAATTAATAATACAAACATACTACATAAATAAAATTTACCATAAATACATTGATTGGTACTAAAATAGTTTTACCCTCACCTTATTTATGAGTAAATTTAAAAATAATAATAATAAATAACCTAGTAGTAGAAATCTCCATGAAAACCTTCCCTAGAAAATATTCTAGAAGTCTCAATTGAAATTCCCCTCCATGGATTTCTTTCTCCTCAATTTATAGACAAAAATTACTTGATTATATATCAATGAATTATCTTGTATCACCTATATTTTTTATTGTTAATTCTCTCAATCTTCCTACTAATCTTTATACACTCAAGTTGTAATATCTATCTCCACACATGATCCTCTATTATCTCCTTTAAAATTATATCTGAAGTTGTTTCTAGGAGAGTGATATGTTTATCCGAGACTGTATCATCCATATCTATTTATATTTTTAGCTTTTATCTCTACTACTAATATCTTATAATCTCTAAATTTTACCAAATTTGAACTACACAAATATAAGAAAGTTTCTATGTTCATGACCCCGTCTTAAACTCCCGAAAATATTTTCATGTTTATCTAAGAGATAAGATCACTTAACTCTATATATCTTGTATAGATACAAATTCTATAATGTATGAGGTGTACTACAGTGTAGAAGAACTCACTTGACCTCAACTTCTATATGGTTTGGACACTACTAAACAGGATCATACTCCATGAAAAACTCATGATCCAATTGATTCGATTCCCTCCATAGCATAAAATCATTATACAATGAAAAAATCATTTCCAACATTTTTCATTCTTCTTCATCTTTTATCCATGGTGAAAGAATACTTATGTGGTGAAATACTCCATGATCCAAAAAAACCTCATCTCTATTGACTTTAGGGTATCCATGACATAGTTTAATACCGAATTATAGACCTCATGCTCACTCTAAATCATTCATAACTATTTTTATGTTTTGAGAAAACCAAAATCAATTATATATCAAAGATAAATTAAACAATATGAAATGATACAAATTGAATCAAAAAAAGTCAAACTAAATAATGAATCAATTAACCATACTAGAAGAAGATTAGGGACTCACTATCAAAGAATACCCAAATCAGAAAAATATATAAGGGGATTCTCGACTAGAGGGAATCCTAGACCTAGGAGGGATGCTAGAACAGAGGGGATGCTAGACTTAGTAGAAGGGGAATATCGACCGAGGGGGGATTCGTGTGGGGTGAGGGAAAGCTTGACCTAGGAGGGGATGCGTGACTAAGGAGGGGATTCTCGAATAAAGGAGGAGGAGGCGAGGGGATACACGTCGACTGAAGGAGGAGGAGAAGTGGGGGTGTTCATCAACTGGAGGAGGAGAAGTTGTGTTGGGTGAGGGAAACACAAGGGTAGGGAAAGGGAGCTGTGGGGGGGGGGGGGTACGGCCTGATGGCTGAGGGGGGTGAGCATGGGTGGGGTGAAATTATTCACCCCTTTATACCAATAGTTGAGTAAAAACCATTGGTATAGTTTTTCTATACCCATGGTTCATTTAAAACCGTGGGTATAGAAAAATCCTAATCAGGATATACCCACAGTTTATAAAACCATGGGTATAGCTCTGTGGGGTTAGACCCTATTTCTAGTAGTGATTCAGGCCATTCAGTAAGGTAGAAGTGTGAGTGAAAAGATTTTTGTGGAACCAATTTTATAGCTTAAAGTCACCAGAATTTAGAACCTAATATGAGGTAACTTGACCTCTATTAGAAATATAACCTTAGGAATCCAACTCAAATGAAAGTGATATAATTACTTTGAACTTAGATTAAAATGGGTAATTGGGAACCCATAATGAATATATGAGATAATGACATAGTATGTGTGAGTAACCCTATGTACATTTTAATAAGTTATTTTGTATAGTGATTTTCACATACATGGCTGCAAAAAAATAAAAAAATAAAAAATAATAATAAGTGCCTAAGTCAAAAATGAGTTCATTTAAGTGAGGTGAATATTGAATCCATGAAGGGGAAAATTGACTTGTAAAAAATTCATTTGAGTTGTATCAATAAAGTGTAAAATCAAACTTTGGTTTAAGAAACTCAAGAAGAGTACAAAGTGGAAGTGATTTTTGTTAAAATTTTGATTCCCCTTAAATCTCATTCGATTCACTACTAGATTGGAACTTTGATTAGATTGAAGTGAAATAGTGATTTGATTCATAGAAGAGGCATGGTAATTCAAACACTAGATGAATCTGTGTTTATTTCTTCTATTATTGGTAAATTTAAATTTAGGCAATATTCCCTTTTGGTTTTTCCTTTTTGAATAAATTGCATTTAATGATAATATTTCTCAAGAGTGAAATAGTTCAAGTGTGGGGGAGTGATTGAGCTGAAATTTTAAACATTTTTTTGTGTGTTATTATGAATAACCCTAATTTAATCCAATACCTAGGTAAAGAAAATGCTTTTGATGATTTTTATAATTTATAATTTAATTGATAAATGAATTAAAATGAGTATTTTTTTCTTGTTTTTTAAATTAATGATAAGCCATACATTTTTTAATCCATATAATTGATTTTTGATTTTGAACTATGATTTTGATGTTGAACTTTCAATATATAAATAAACGTGATTTTGAAAAAATGATTGGAAATGTGTGCAAGTGAAATTTATATTAATTTTAATTTTAAGTGATTTTAAATTTTCAAATTAATCATTTTATTTTTGGAATACTGATATTAATTGATTTATTATTTTATTGAGATTTTCTTGAAAAAAATGATCCATTGAAATGAATTTTTTTGATTCATAGGTTGAAATGTTACAAAGTTTCCAAGTGATTGTACTACCTTTTCATGGTCACTACACTAACCACGTGCTTTTAAATCTGAAGTAACCATGCCTAAAAAATGTAAAAGTTACCGCATGTACATTTTGAAGTTACCATAGATTCACAGTCACTACCCAAGTAACCATGAACTTGGAAAAATGAAGTTACCACATGTTCACATTGTAATCTACCACAAATTCATAGTAGGTTGACAATATTACATGTAACCACCATCATCTGCAATCAACCAACTGTGATCAGATCATAGTCACTTCCCTCAAAGAAACCTCAATAACCTACCATGCACCCACAACCCCATGGTAACTTCTTCATCAACCAATTGTGAGCTCTTCTCATAGTCACTTTACTTCTATAACAACCCAATATTTTAAAACATGGATATTACATAGTTTTAGATGAATATTAATTATATTAAACAAAAACATGCCTGAGGATCATGATAGTTTAGTGCCTTTGGAAATATAGAACACATTATTATAATTTGGTGAAAGATCTTAAAAATATACCATAAAGATCTTACCCTTTATTACTCCTACTTAAAACTTTTTTTCATAACCTGGGGAAATGAAGAATAAGAAATGGTGATCTCATATTCTCATTAAGGGTAAACGTAGAAGTTACGTAAGCATAACATAAGCATAAGGGTATGAAAACAGAAGAATAAAATTTGAAAAGCATTCTCTGTATATCAAAAATCATAATCTTGAATCATGGAATTAAATATTGTTAGTTAATAAGGTGTGAATCATAATATAATCAAATCACATGATCTATGAGAGTATAACAATGGCATAAGATATGAAATTTGTGGCATACACATAAGCTTAGAATATATTATGTCAATGAAACGTACCAATAAATTCATAGTATGTTAGAATTGGGCTAATCAAATATGTACTTACTTAGGTCTTGGGATGACCCTGTGCGTGCCTTCTAGTTTCGTGCTTAGTATGACCTCCTATTTAACCACTTGTTGTGGGCTTAGGATAACCTCCCTTGTACCCTCTTGTTGCATGCTTAAGATGACCTCCCGTGTACCCTTTGAGATAATAGAAAATTTATAATTACGCTATACATTGGATGGAGATATAGGTATCACCCTTCATATAATGAGATCATAAATATATGTTCCATAATATTTTAAATCATTTATCATGTCATAAATCAAGAAAAAATGTTTTTTGCAAACATTTCATCATAGCATATCCCATTAAAAAGTAACAGGATTCATATAAATCATTCCATAAAAACATAAATAATTTAGTGAAAAAACTATGAATGGTATCCTTGGATAATATCCCCAGTTAGGCATCATTAACACCAACAAATGTCATCTTAGATAGAAAATAAATTTGAAAGATATTTTTAAAACATTTCTTAATAAAAATATCATGTCCTCTTTGAAAAATGCATTTAAAATCAAAAAAAAAATTATCAATTTTTTTTATTGAAAATAAAATTGAAAAATTATAAAAGAATATTTGAAACCATTTTAAACATCTTTTAAAACCATTTTCTTTAAAATGATTTAAAGATTATTTAAAACACTTTTAAAACATTTTTAGAAAACATTATTTTGAAGGAACATAGATTTCTGACTGAAGAGAGAATAAAATCACATAAAGCTTAAAATATAATGAAGATAAGTAGAATCATGATAAAACATATCAAATTATATTATATAAACCTCATAAAATAATATAGGCACATAATATAACATGTGTCTCAATGAAGGAAAATTGATACAAAATTACCTTATTGAATTGGTAACTTTTAAACCGTAAACCCCATGAAAGAGAGACCATAAAATGGATATTTAAATAAACATAAATTTAATGATAATAATAATATATTACATTAATGTTAATTATATACACCACACAAAAGAAATGAGTGGTGAATATGGCATAAGTCTTGTAGAAATAAAAGGGAGACTATAAATTCCCTTACCTTAAGTATTGACTTCCTTAGTACACATTCAAACCTCCTATATAATAAATATAAGTTTATTATAAATATAATATAGAACAATATTCATATATATAATTCAATATATTATTTACTTATTACTCTCTTGTTAACAAGTCCAAGTTTAAGTTATGTTTTGGGTAATTACTGCTTTATTTCTCGTACATGTTTTGACTTGTTATTCTAGGACCTCATTACTTAGATCATGATTTCATAAGCTCCAAAATGATAAAAATGATATAAATATAATATATATTCATTATATATTTATTTATAGCTATCTATAAAATACATAAATAGAAAATGAAATACACCGTTCATGGAGACGGGCAGCCATACATACGCATGAATGTTGTTTCCATTTTCTTATCATATTGAAAGAAAGAAAGTAAATGAAATATATGTATATATATATTATCATTAAATTATAATTATTATACCATATATATCATATAATTTCACTAAACCCATACTTAACACATTTCATGTAAAGTGTGAACGAATCACATCGCTTTGAGGAGGCGGTAGTCTACATGTTCACAAATGAAGTTACCGTATTTCCACAAAATTGAAAACATGAAGTTATGTGTTATATAATAATTATAGAAGCATAAATACATAATAAATATCATATATATAATATAAAAATACAAATTACATCATTATTTCCAACATTGAAATGTGGCAATGGAAGAGTGAACAATATCGGTTCGCGGGGCGGTAGTCTGCCGTAGACACGAACGATGATTGCGTATCCCATTTGATAGAAGTGCATATGATTGTAGGTTTAAAAATTAATATAACAACATATAAGTATATATAGGATACTTAGGGTATTATATAAACATTAAATAAAAATAATTTATGGGGTTCAAGGAATAAATAAAACAAAAATGTTTGTAGACGAACGTTACATCTTCTTCAGATATCTCCTTTTGGATTGCACCAAAGGAATTCATTGGTTAGATTTATTCCCAAAGAAATTATAATAGGATGAAGGGAGATAATTTTAGAGGATATTTTAATAGTTTTTTTCTGAACCAAATAGGTTTTTAATTTTTAAGAAAAGAGAAGAAGAGGTTTCCTTTTATAAGAGAGGGGAGGGGTACTTTTGGAATTTCACAAAAGATTAATTTATAATAAATTAAATATCAATAAAAATACCTCCAAAAGGAAATTGATTAGAATATAATATATTATAAGGTTGTAATATCATCAAAAAATATAATTTATACAAGTTTTAATATTATTCTAAACCTTATCATTTTGATTAACCCTTTATTAACCCATTTTAATTTTAACCACGACAACTAATTTTTCTATATTTAGAGGATGAAATTTTTACTTATAAAGTTTTAATTGTCCCATAAATGTCCAATTTATGATATTTTAGACCATATATAATCAAATTTGTCCTTATTTAATATTTTTATGATATATAAATAATTTAATAAAATATTATTTTCATAAAATATCGTAAGTGTCAATTTTGACACTATTCATTACTTTGACTTTAAGAAACTCAAGATAATAAGATATATTCAAAAAATAATAATATAATACACCCCTAATATTTCATAAGAATTTATAAAATTCTTGATTCACCTAAATTAAGTAAAATTATATTTATTTTAATATTTCTAATATCATTTAATTGATTGTTTCATTAACTGAATAATTACTGCATCAATATTGTATAATTATTTATGATAATTATTTATTCACTAAAATTAAAAATAAATTTCCATGGTATAGATTAACCTTTTTATATTTCATAATAATATATATATTCGAACATATATTCTATTTAACCACATATTAAAAATATTATAATTATTAAAAGTAAGAGTGACATTTTGCCATTCTCTTTGATTTTAATAACATCTAAGTATTTTTCATGGAAAACTAACAATTAAATAATTAAATTTTGAAACTTAGGTGTTAATTTTCGAATTAAATTCATAAAATAATATTTGGGAAGGTTTTAGGGTAGTTTTTTTAATATTTATAATATTATTTTTACCCTTAATTACCCGATTTACCCTTAAATGTGATAATAAAATTTACTAAAGCTACTATTCCTATTTCACAGAAATAAAATGGAACTATTTAATAAAATTTTAAATTATTATTCCAAATATGTAATCCATTTTTAAAAATTAAAAACACATAATTAACTAAAATTAATTTAAAATTAATCCTGTTAATGGAATGAGAAAATGAGTTTTTAAAGTGAAAATGTTCAAAAGATTAAAATATTTTTATATCCAAATACAATGTGAAATTGATTCCTATGACCTAAATATGATTAAATTATATAAAATTTATCTAATTATACTTTTAAACCAATAAAAAATATAATTTAACACTACAAATTGTTTAGATGAAAAAGATGTTTTCAATTAAAATTTAGTATTTTTCACTATTCATCAAAACATGAGACTTATCAGAAAAATACCAAAAATTAAACCAAAGTAAATTTTTATATCTATATTTTAAATAAGAAGTTTATTTTTTCAAATATAATTTTTAAAAGTTTCAAAAACTAGATTTAAAATAAGTATTCCATCAAAAGGCGACAAAACTACTTTTTAGAAAAATACAGCTTTTAAGCATAAAACTAGAATTTTTTATATCATGTCTAGAAAAAACATAGGATGAATGTAAATATTAGTATAAATATATATATATATATATATATATGTCATTAATATAATACAATAAGTGAGTTTTTTTTATTTTATTGGTATAAAATATACTTGTGCGCATTTAAAGAGTTTTTCAGAAAAAGATTTTTTTATAATTTCAAAAGGGTTTTACATGTGTAAACAATACTTTAATAATTTAGTTAATAATGTTCATAACCACCATTCTAATGACTAGGTTATTATTTTAACATTTAAATAATTATAAAAAAGTAAATGTTATTTTGTAGAAACTTAGTGTTGTGTGTAACACAAGCTATTCCGGTGTTGTGTGTAATAAAAGACATCAAATAAATCTAATTATTTTTAAAAAATATACTTTATAAAAATCTTGAGGTGTTAAACCTAAAAACCTATCCACTTCATACCTATCGTGAACACCCAAATTAGAACCAATCCACTTTAGATCTTCTTCACCGTGATGTCAATCCCCATTAAAATCCACTGTGAGGAAGATGAGTCTGCACATGAAGACACCTTTGATGAACTTTAATCCAAAATGATGGTTCCAGGAACAACAGAAACTTTCATAGGTGGGTGATATATTAAAATTTATTTTAAGGATCTTTTCCCAAAACCAAGAGCTATGATCTTGCATGTCAAATTTATAAATTTTTTTAATATTTGAAGAAATAAATACTTGGTCTAAGAAACTTTCTTTATTGGTGAATGTTGATCATCTAAAAATACCCTTTCAGATTACCTTCATTTAAATGTGAGGATACAAGGATAAAATCCCTCTAGAGATGATCCACATGTGCTCCTATGATCTCTGAGTAACACCACTCAATCTCCAGGTGCTAGCGTAGTGAGTCAAATTTCTTATGTTGTTCATTCTTGATCGATTATTCTTCGTTCTTGAATAAATATCTCTTACACTTCTCATTCTTGATAGGGAGAGAGAAGGAGGAGTTGATAGATAATTCATTGTGCGCAAAAATTCTCTATTCTCAATTTTTAAATGCTCTATACAATATACATAATCATTTATTTATAGAGTTTGGATTTAAGTTTAAATAATATTTAATTGCATACCAGTCATTAAATAACATTTATTACCTTTAATAAAACCCATGACACATAATAATAATTATATAATTATTATTTGTGGCATGCGCCAACTTATGTAACACCCTGACCCCAGTTGCTCAGAGTTAGTGCATTATTTTATTACATTGACATGATCACAAGAAATCAAATCCCAAAGGACTGATTGGTTTAGTATCCTTGAAAAAACTAGATACAAACATAAGTTTTACATTACATCATGAAATGAAAGAAACATAGTATCTTATTTTAAAAAACTTATTTTCCTTTGAATATCACTATAGGTTAGTCATAATATATTTCTTCACATCCTGGGAAAAAATGAAATATAAGAAAGGGGTGAGCTCAGATGCTCAGTAAGGATAAACAATATAGCATAATTTATCATAAATAAGCATAAACGTTTAAGTAAAGATATAAAATTGATCCACAAGCCTTTTAAACATAATATTCATCATAATATGGCAAGAATAAATCAAATAATGCAATTTAAACATTCACATGGATATTCTACTAGTTGAATAACCACATGTAATATTAATAACTATCTCATTATGAGGGAATGCATAATGTCAGACATCATAACCATACCGTAAATGCCTCATGAAAAGACCATACATAAATGGGTAAAAAACCAAAATAGTTTTACTCATGAGACCAACCGATGCATCGAGGGGCTACAGTGGGCCCCTCCTATCACTTAACAAGTCCAATGCATTCCTCATATGAAAAGGGCGATACATAACATAAACATTCATATTAAAACTATCATATAAAAATGTTAATACTTAAACCATAAATCATGAATGGTATCAAAATAGAACATCCACAGTCAAAAATATCATAAAAACTTCAATACAATATGGAAGATTGTATCATAATAAATCAACCTCAATTAAGTATAAAATCAAAAAAAGGATGTTGACATAGATGAAAATAATCTTACAAAACCATTAAAACTCTTTGAGAGAAATATCCATTTTTTATTTTGAAATCATTTAAAAGACACAAAATTATAAAAGAAAAAATTTCTTTTTAAAATAAACTTGTAATATTGTAAGGGAAGATTCAAAATAGTAAGGTGTCATAATGGTAGAAAATATCCCCTTGCACTGTATAAGTTAAAAAACAATCTTTCCTTAATTTGTCGAAAAGGTCATAAAGTACCTCATTTGGAAAATGATGGAAAGATTCATTTAAAAACATTTTATAAAAAGTAAAACAAGGGTAAAAGTGAATTTAAACAATTTTTTATAATATTTTGAAATACATTTTAAGAAACATGGACATGAATGATAAATACGTCCCAGTAGATACTTACGTATAAACAACCTCGGATAATAACGAGATTGTGAAATTAACCCTTACCTTGTACTTTCCTTTAGTAAAGGGTGAGTTAACCTCATGTATAATGGTTAAATCATGTTATTAAATTATAATATGACCATATACATATTTATTATAACATATATGATCCTCTTATATCATTTTATTAATAATATTTTATTATTACCATTGTTTCAGTTGTTAACTGCTTCGTTTTCCCATTCCTATTTTGTCTTATAAGTCATTTTTGTTATAAATAGGATGTATTTTATTCATATAAATAATGATATTAATTTCATAATTATTATTTTTACTCATCATATAAATTTTATAATCATTCTTTAATGGTTAATGTGGACAATGAATCTCACCACGTCATGGAGACAGTAGGCCGTACGTACGCACGAGCGACAGTATCATTCCCTTGATAGTTAAATGGTATGGAATTGGATGTTATATTAATTATAAATAATAATTATAATGTTATATTCATTATTTATATCCATTATACTCATCATTATACCCATACAAATAAATTAGTGTTGAATAACAAATTACACCACGATGTGGAGATAGTAAGCCGTACGTATGTACGCATGGTGATATCGTTATTCATAGGATGAATAAAAGGAGAAATATGGCTATATAATAATTATAATAACATCTAAACATGTATATGATACTGTATTTATTAATTTAGTATGGAAACAACATAGTAAGAGGAAGTAGAAGAAGAAAATAAATTAAATTGAATTGGTAAAACAATTACCTCTTCTTTGAGTGTCTCCTTTTGATTTGCACAAAAAGACTCCATAGGTTGGCTTTCTTCCAAAATTATGGCCTATAGGATGAATTTAGGGAATTTTGGAGGATAATTTGGTAGGTTTTTTACGATTAAAAGGGATTTATATGTGTGAATAAAAGAGAAGGAGAGGTGATCTTTTATAAGAGAGGGGAAGAGCACTTTTGGAAACTCCAAAACTATTAATTTATCATAAATTTATTTTTAGATTAAAATAGATAAAAATGAGTTATTTTGAGGATAATATTATTATGGGTCTAAATAATCTCAACTAAATATTTTTAGACAAGTTTAGGTCACAAAATTAACCTTAACTTTTGGATTTTACCCTTAGTTAAATAGTTTAACTCTTACCGTGTTTACTTTACTTTTTATAATATAGGGTTAATATAGTTACTATAAAATTCCAAAAGAACAAAAATTGGATAATTTATTACATATTTAACATTATACTATTTATTTGGCTGAAAACAAATTTTTTATGAATTTTATAACATTTAATAAAATATTATTTATTTTAAAGTATCATTTATGTTAATTTTGATACTATTCAATATTTTTATTTTTAAAAATATCAAAAAAACATTATAAATTTGAAAAAATACTTCCAATATGACACTAAAATGTCTATGTTATATATAAAATTTGTTTATGTCATTAATTAAGTCAAATTATATTTATTTTACTATTTTTAATATCATTTATTTGATATTTCTATTAACAAAATTATTTCTAATTTACTATTATGTCATCATTAGTGGTAATTATTTAATATCTAAAAATTATAAATAAATTAATATGATGTATATAATTATTTTATATTTATATATACTATTTATAATCTAAGTTATCTACTATTTATCTCTATATTAAAATTATTATACTTATAAAAAATGAGAGTGTGACATTTTGTCACATTCATTGATCTTAATATTATTCATGTCATATTCATGGAAAAGTATCCATAAAATAATTAGATTTATAAAATTATATGATAAAGTTATAATTTATCCATTTAATAGTATTTTTACAGGTGTTAGGGTAATTTTATAACACTATTTTTATCTTTAATTATTTGATTTACCCTTACCCACGGTAATAAAAAAATTACTGAAGTTACTATTCATAATATCCAAAAAATAAAAGTAACCTATTAACATAATTTGTACCCAATTATTCCAAATATGGAAACAATTTTTCAAAATTTTAAATATATAAGTTGCAGTAATTAATTTAAAATTAACCCTTATTGACAAAATGAGAAAATAAGTTTTTTAAAAAGTAAAAACCATCAAAAGATTGACATGTGTTTATATAAAATTTCAATGTGAAATTACTTACAATGGCCAAAATTGGATTAAATAATAAAAAATTAATCTAATTATACTTTAAAACCAATTTAAATGATAATCTAATAATATAAATAAATTAGATGAAAAAGAAGTTTTTAATTAAAATGCAGTATTTTTCACTATTCATTAAAATATGAAAGTTATCATAAAAACACCAAATATTTATCCAAACTAAAATTTTTACATAATTATTCCAAATAAAAAGTTTATTTTATAAAATTTAATATATAAAAGTTTCAAATATTGGATTTAAAATGGGTTTTCCATTAAAAGGTGGTAATTTTTTTTTTAAAAAATAGCCTTTTAATGTGTTAGATTGGATTAATTCTTATATTACACCTATAAAATCATTTGGATGGATGTAATTTTTTTTATTAATTATATAATATATAAATTTTATAATTGGTTAATACTATTCATAATCACTTTTTAAATGGCTAGTTTGATAGGTTACAATGCAAGCTAAAGAAGCATACTCTAGAAGCTTAGGGTGTTACAACTTGTGTAATAACAAATATTATGTGACAATTTTGTTAATTAATATTTTTTAATGGACTAGGTCTTGGTACATTAAATATCCTCTAGAATTTATTGAGTGACTGAATAAATATTTTATTCATAAATAAATACGTTATTCACAATCCAGTGAAAAAATAATTTTTAAAATATTCAATAAATAAAATAAATATTTTATTCACAAGCCGATGAATAAATATTTATTTAATTTATGAGATCAATATAACTTGAATAAAATTATTCTTTGGACTTGAGAATAATATTTATTCCATTAATTAAACTCAAATAGAATTTAATAGAGATCAACAGAAACACTTAGCATGCAACCCTCTAGGATTCTTTCTCGTTGGTATTAGGCAGGCTTGCCTAAAGTTAAATATTACTATCTAGTAATGGGTAAAGGAACCCAAGATAAAGAATTTAATGTCACAATGTTGAAAACCACATACTAATGCTCACTGTGTAATATAATCCCTTTGTTAAAATATCTCATAAAGCAGGTTGCACAACGGTGTCACCAACCTATATACTTGATATGTCTTTCTTTGAATATTTGAAATAAACACATCATTACACCATGGTCATGGAATTTAATGCGATGGATTTCATTCCAATCAATGTTTTAAGATATCAGCTTCTATAAATATGGAAGAGACAAATCATTCCTCGACTTATTTATTAATGACATGTCACTCGTGATGCAACCAACATATCCAACTTCACCATGAACTATTATCATCATGGTTTATGAAATACATATAAATATGTGAGTTGTAACATGCATTAATAATAATCTTAAATTATAAATACCATCACACACACTCTTAGGTAGGAATATATGATGACACCAAAACATGCAGAATTCCTATTGGTAGGTTTTTTCTCATAATCACTCATCTTAGAGATTACCAAGTGAAAAATTCATGAGAAGAGTCCTCATATGCTTATGAGTATTCACACCTGATAGTCTATGTACTATGTGTCCCATCATATTACATTATTCAACTATAGAACATTATTTGAGAATATCATCATAGCATATCAAGGTTCTCATCATAGCTGTGAACTGCTACGAACTCATCAATGCGATGTATACTCTAGGACATTATTACATTAGAGTCATGAAGAAAAACAAACAATATGTAATAAGAAGTTTTATTAATATTAAATACATTGAATATACTTGTAATCAAATTACAAATAGTTGGTCCTAGGACACCAACTCCAACATAAACTGAGTGCCACATAGATTCACCAGTCATCATCAACGACTGGAGAAGACAATTGTTGCCCCTGTGCTGCCAGAGGATACACCAACATGAAGTTGTGATGCAATACTAGATTTGGACCCAATAATCCCAATGTTGAAATAAATTTGAGCTGAGTTCCAATGTCGACACCACCAGGTTGCGCACCTATCTAAAATCATCGCACGTTGTCGAAGGAAAGTCGACCACCTACTAGATGATCAAGGAGCTCTGCTACTGAATCTGGATGAATTCATGCCTCCTTAGGTACGTCGGTGCTGGATGAATTCTCATCATGTTGCTACACCAGACCTCACCAAAAATTTGGAGAAGACGAGATTTGTGGCCGCCTTTTGAAGAAAGCGCTACTACACTGAATTTGGTACTCTCCTGATGAAGACCGACACCACACTTCTCCATCAAAATATCCATGCCTAGATCTTAAAGAACCCCCATCCTCACCATGTCACACCTAGATTTTTATTTTCACCCCTTGTTATGGTTCATTGTTGGATCTAGGTTTTTCTATCGAGTTCCGGGTGTGATAGGGTTTAAATTTTGAGGTGTTTCTTTTTTTAGTTTCAACATCGTGTTTATTATTTAGTTTTATTATGAGTTTTTGGAAAAAAAGCTCAGTTTTTGAGCTTAGCAGTAGCCTTTACATGGTTTTCACACAGTTAGGGAAATCTTTCATCCTTCTCTAGGTTACCGTGTGACTCTTTCATTGGTGGAGGAGGTATGGCGCACGACTTGTGCATGGTTTGTTAAATCGTGCGGGGAGCCACTGCCTCATGACAGTGGCATTTGGAATGGTTTCCATACAGTTTGAAAATCATGCAGACAACCCATGTGGGTTCCTAGGTGCGTCCAATGTGGGGTGCATGGTTGGCACACAGTTTAGTAAACCGTATGACCAAACCGTGCTAGCTACCCAGATCTAAAAAATTGTGAAATCCCTAATCTACCCATTTTGGGATTTTAACCCAAAATGCCCATTTTCTTCTCCTCCTAGTGCATGAAACCAAACAGAGGCTCCTCCATCCTTCTCTAATATTCCAATCCTCTCCCATGGTATATATATAATATTTCTTCAAGGTATGACACTAGATTTCTCAAGGTAATCCTCTCCTCTCATCTCTATCTTCCTCATTCTTTCACTTTCTTGTGAGTTCTTCTTCTCCTATGGTCTCTTATACCTAGGGTTAATTTTTCCCCTTGATTTATATTGGGGGTTTTTGTATGTTCAGGGTTACTCTTGGTAGATATTGGTTCTTGGATCCTTCGTGAGGTATTTTCAGGTCTGCATTGTTGATGCACCATGGATTTGAGGTAGGTTTCCCTTTCACTTGCCTTTATAATTAAAGATTCATTGGTTTCCTATTTTCACACATCCCTTGTATAATAAATAATGATATGTGAAATTTTAAATGTTTTTTTTGAAAAGTGGTGATTTAGTGTTATTTGATAAATGGAATTGTTTTATTAAATTTTGCACACCAAGTGTTTTATAAAATGCCTGATTGGATATTGCATGTAATTTGTGATACCTAAAGCATTTTTTGGAATTGTAAACATCATTTTTATATGATAAATGTTGATTTGGGTCCCTTGAATGGTTTTTAAAAGGGGTTTTGTCACTTAAAAATGGTTGGGCATGTGGTGATGCATGACCCGTTTGGAAAGACTTTTGTAAAAATGGTTTTGGATTGAAGATGTGGTGTGAATGTTCAAAAAGGTATTTTGTAAAATGATTGTGAAATTTAAAATGATGTGTTTACACCCTTTTTAAAGGAGGGTTTTTCTCTTTGAGAAATGATGGTTTTATGAAGTGTACTTAATACCTGTTTGACACTTTATGAAATTGGTGAATATGGTTGCTGTGAAAACTCTCCTTGGATAATCATATTTCTATTGTTATGTTGAATGGATGATATGTACTCATTGTGGAATCCTTGCGATCCATTTATGTTGTGTGTAAATGGAGATCCTTGGTGTGGAATCTTTATGATCTATGAGTTTTATGGAAATAGATTAATCTTTGGAGTGACTTTGGTGATGCCTATTGTGTGAACTATTATATATGTGCATGTTATTGGATGCTCAATTGGAATCAGTTAGATCACTCTATTCTATACTCTTGATATGAATAACCTAGCATAGATTTTGATTTTTATGATAATTATTACTACACTAGTTAGGTTATTCACTAGTTAGTGGCCCATAATAGGGGGATATTTTGTTATTATTACTATAGGATTGTACCACTCGATCTGTACCAAGTAGGGTGTGGCCGAGCGTGTGGGAGTATTTTATGTAATCAAGTGAGGAATTATTTTTGGGATGATTCAAGATGTATATTATGTTCTAGATTATTCACAAGCTCTTAGGATTTCTCCCATGTCTATCGGCACTTGGTTACTTATTATGCATGATTGGTTGGCTACTCTTGTGGGATTATTTTTCCATTACCCTTATCATATGATTATTGTGCTTAATTCTTGAGCAGTGTGGATTTATACCAAGAATGATAAAATATTTTCAAGTGTTTATGGAAAAAGTTACTCTTTCTCTCCTTTATAAATTTAATGTCACCTTTCTCTTTTAAAATTCTTATGGTTCCTACTTGGGAAAGAGTTTGGTTTTAAATGGTAAAAGGGAAACAAACTGTGTTTGGTTTTAAAGTGGAACATGTGTGAAAATATTACTTTAATATATTTTATTTCAAACCTAAATTTGATATTTCTTTTATTTTAAAGGAATTTAATTGGGAATAGATTGTTCGGGCATGCCTACTGAGTTTTAATAATCATGCCTATAGAATTTTCTTGTTTTTAGCTTGTGATATAGGTTCTAGCTCAGGTTTGATCACCATGGGTGATGGTTTGTCTTGGTATTAGAGAGTAACCCTCAGGGTCATATAGAGATGTTGTGTTGTCAAGTTTTAGTTTTTTTTTGTTTCATTTTCATATTATTGTATAAAAGATGTTCAATTTAGAATTTTGTATATTTATTTATTTGGGATGCACTTTTTAGTTTTCTTCTATTTAGTTTATTTATTTTCATTGAATGAAACCATTCCCTTGGTTACTCTATTGATGGCCGACACTAGTCACCATCCCATGGGGATTCGGAATGTCCTTAGGGCCATGTTACAAATCAGTTTGAGTGATCAGTTTGGGGTCGACCCAGACTGGCTCCGGAAAAAATGGTATCAGAGATAGGTTATCTTTGGAGGACCTTACTTTCAAATCACCATATGTTATTTGGGGATGTCAAGGTAGATGAAGTAGGACTATCAGGACCTTGGGGTGCATGTGTGAGGGAGTGTCTGGCCAACATTTTCTACACCAAACCTTGGGATTCCATGGAAAGTTTAGTTTTATTTGGTTTATTTGGTTCTTGTTGATTGTTCGGTGTTTTGGATATGAAAAGGGAGTTGTACTAGTGCTCTTCGTGAGCTCGAAGGGACTAGAAATTCATGTGTATCTGGGGATGTGGTCCTAGAAGACCCTTAGTTATGGAGGTGTATTTGGAATATGTCCACCAACCATATGGCCAAGTCACCCATAGACACTAGTTTCCCCCTTGTGAGTTGTTTGGGTCTTCTTGATTCTGAAAAATATTTTGAAAACTCTTGTTTTGGGATTGTGAAAATTGGGTTTTAGTGGTAATGGTTGTATTTTCAGAAAGTGGGATAATATATTTTTAGAATTAACCTTGGTGTAAAATGGAAGTGATTTAACAAGATTGGATTTCTATAATCAAAACTTGGGGTTTATAGAAAATGGGTTTTTGGAAGTGGCTGTTTTTTTGGAAATTATTTTAAATAAAAAGGAGTGGGTTTTTAATCAAATGATTTTGATGGAATGGGATTTGTGAGATGATAAAAATGATTTTAATGGTATGAATTGATATTTTGAATGGGATGAAATGGATTTATGTGTGGAGTTTTAAAATGGTTTTCGATTAGTAGTTGGTGATATTTTTAAATGTTTTACAAATTTTTGAAACACGAAGTTGGTTGAGATTGTGAAAACTTGGGTGGAATTTTTTTAGAAAATTAGAATGATTTGTTTTGAACTTTGGTATCTCCTTGGGTTCTCACATTCATGAATATGTGTGGAAAAAGGTTGGATGATGATGTGTGTGGATGAGTTCCTGATATTCCATGAGTTGATGGTACCCGATGTGGCATGGGAATGTGCATGTGAGTGAGAATATAAGGAATTCCATTGGTGAGTATGTAAATCCACCGAGTTTATTCTTTTTTCGAAATTGTTTTCAAGAGGAAAACTTTGATGTTTGATAGCTTGTAGTTGTGTGGTCTGTTTTCCCATGATTTGGGAAGTGTTTTTTATGTTGTGTTTTGGGATTTAGAACTCTTGTTGATGAGTTGGTTTTGATTTATCTCATGGATTTATTATTGCCCAGTGTTTCCCCCCATAGAGATTCGATGGACATTCGAGGTGCAGCTATGGATGATTCCCCGTTTTCAGGATTTCCAATTAACTAACCTAATGATTTCTTTCTTGAGTTTTGAAAGTTAAATCCGCCTCTATTTTATGATTAAGCAGATACCCTTGAAGAGGAAGAGTGGATGTATAAGATCAAAAGGAAATTTAGCCTCATTTAGTTTACTAAGTCTTTAAAGGTTAATTTCTCCACCTTTATGCTTGAAGGTTTTCCATGGAAGTGGTGGAAATCAGTCTCTCAGAATAAGCCTCATGAAGATCTAACTTGGTAGTTCTTCAAGGCTTTGTTCATCTATCAATATTTTTCTAAGATAATGAGAGTAAGGAAGGGAATGGAGAAATGTTGTCTGCAGTAGGGTGATGGGTCAGTGTTGGAATTATATCATCACTTTGTAGACCTAGCTCCTTATGATCCGAGGTATGTTGTGGAAGATTCCTTAAAGTCTTGTGATTTCAAGTGTGGGATTCATCCTGATTGATAGTCAAAGGTGTTGGAGTTCGGTTTAATCTCTTTTGTAGACATGGTGAGGCAATCTTTTTATGTTGAAGCTATGATAAAAAGGGTACTTGAGGTATTATTCCATCCCCCCATTACTGTAAGCGATGAAGAGAATTCCAATAAGGAAGTAGGGAAGTGGCAAGAAGCTATTGGAGCTAGTCATGGAATTAAAAGGCCTCAGGATTTTTTATCAACTTATTCTTGGTATGGAATCATGGTGTGTCATCTGTGTGTAAAGCCAGATCATAAGAAGTTTTCATGTTCGAGCACACTAAAGAACTATCATTCTTGTGGGAGCTTAGGCCACTTGCAATGGTTCAGTCAGGGTGATGCTGAGAAGAGACACATAGTCAGTTCACAGAAGTAGAGTGTTGTTTGGGATTGATTTAAAGTTCCTTATTGTTATATGTGTCCTCCCAATTATAATGTTTCATTCTGTTGTGGTGGTTGTTCTTGTTGGTGTTCTCTTTTATTTGATATGTAAGGGGATGTTGTAGATCTCCTAAGAACACCTGTTTTAATGAAAGTGTGTTTTTATTTTGGAAATTATGGATCTTTCTGTTATAATTGGTTTGTTAAGATATTGGATCCTTATTGTGGTGTATAAAATGATTTAAGCATTAGGGATTCATATATAGGTCCCAAAGTGAAGTCTTTCACATGGTCAGGAAACCATCGGGGGTGTGGGGAGCATTGACTATGTCCTTGTCTCCTCCGTTGGGGAGTGGGCAGTCTAAACACTTTTGTTAAATTTCTTCTTTATCATTTTTTGGTTTTCATTTGGTGTGGAGTTTATTTTGTTGAGGCCCCCTTGTGGTGGGGGGTTTGGTCTGTGTTGGTTGGTTTGGGCTAGTTGGTTCTTAATTGTGGGGAGACCCACCATGAGTCTCGTTAAATTTTCTTCTATGGATCAAAGTTAGTTGGTTTCTAATGGTGGGGAGTCTATTTCATCCTCCCTTATTGAGAATGTGGTTTAATTTTATATGTTGGTTCAGTATGAAGTGTATTTATTTTTAAGTTGTTTGATTTTTGAGTTTCTTTTTGGTTTGGGTGATCATTGGGTTTTGGAGTATGCTCAACGATCTTGTTTGAGGCATGGTTATGGATGTTGTGGCTTGATCTTTTCCATTGTTTCTTAGGAAGTGGTTTTGGTTGTTGTTTTGTTTTGGGAAAGAGGTGTATGTTTCGTTTGGAAGTGGTTGAGATGTGTTTGTTTAAGAGGTTGGATCATGTGGTCATGAAATCCTTAGCCTTTGAATGATCAACTATAATATTTTGTGGATTTCCAAGGGTGGAAAGCATTAATGGTGGGGTGAATTGTCACACCCAAGTTTTTATGTTCATCCTTTGCTCCGATTCATTGTTGTATCTTGGGTTTTATCTTGAGTTTCAGATGTGAAGGGGTTTAGATTTTGAGGTGTTTCTTTTTTTAGTTTTAGACCCATGGTTATTCTTTAGTTTTCCTATGAGTTTTTGGAGAAAATTTGAGTTTTTGAGCTTGGAAGTAGCTTACGCACATTTGGTTCATGGTTAGGGAAACTATATGACCTTCTCCAGGTAATCGTGCAACTATTTCAGTAGTGGTAGAGGCATGACACATGATTTACGCACGGTTTGTTAAACCATGAGATAAGCATGCAGAAAGTCATTGTCTTGGGAAAATGGTGTTTGGCATAGCTGGCGCATAGTTTAGAAACTATACGGCCAGCCCGTATGGGTCCCTAGGTGTGTCCAGTGAGGGGCTCACATTTGGCGCATGGTTTGATAAACCGTGCAGCCAAACCGTGCGAGCAGCCCAGATCTAAAAATTTGTGAAATCCCTAAACTACCCCTTTTGGTATTTTAATCCAAAATGTCCATTTCCTTCTCCCCCTGGTGTTTACTACCCAAAGGAGGCTCATACCACCTTCTTCAAGATTCCAATCCTCTCCCATGGTGTGGATATAAGATTTATACAAGGTTTGGGGCTAGATTTCTCAAGGTAATCTTCTCCTCTCATCTCCCTTTTCCTCCTTCTTCCACTTTCTTATGAGTTCTTCTTATCCTATGGTCTCTTGGACCTATGGTTCATGTTTCCCCTTGATTTATGTTGGGAGTTTTATGTTTTTAGGGTCTCTCTTGGTATATCTTGGTTCTTGGATCCTTTGTGAGGTATTTTCAAGTGTGCGTTGTTGATGTGCCATGGATTTGAGGTAAGTTTCCATTGCACTTGCCTTTATAATTTAAGATTCATTGGTTTCTTTCTTTTCAAACCTCCATTTTATGATAAATAATGATATGTGAACTTTGAAATGTTTGTTTGGTGTGCAAAGTGGTGATTTATTCCTTGTTATGTGATAAATGGAATTATTTTATTAAATGTTGCACACCAAGTGTTTGGTAAAATGCCTGGTTTGCTATTGAAAGTAATTTGTGATACCTAAATCATTTTTTTGGACTTTTAAACATATTTTTGACATGTGAAATGTTTATTTGGTTCCTTCAAAAGTGTTTTCAAAGTGGTTTTAGCACTTAAAAATGGTTGGGCATGTGTTGATGCGTGGCCCATTTGGAAAGACTTTAATAAAAATGATTTTGGCTTGAAGATGTGGAGTGAATGTTTAAAAAGGTATTTTGTAAAATAATTGTGAAATGAAAAATGGTGCGTTTACACCCTTTTTTAAAGGAGAGTTTCTATCTTTGAGAAATGATGGTTTTATGAAGTGTACTTGAGGCCCGTTTGGCACTTTGGGAAATTAGTGAAGATGGTTTCTGTGAAAAGTCTCCTTGTAAAATCTTCTTTCCATGGTTATGTTGAATGGATGGTATTTACTCACCGGGGAATCCTTGTGATCCATTTATGTTGTGTGGAAAAGGATATCCTAAAGTGGACTCTTTGTGATCTATGAGTTTTATGGAAAGAGATTAATCTTTAGAGTGACTCGGGTGATGCATGTTGTGTGAACTATTATATATGTTCATGTTATTGGATTCTTGGTTGAAATTAGTTGGATCACCCTCTTCTATACTCTTTTCATGGAGAACCTAGCATAACTATTGAATTTTTTGAGAACGATTGCTGCACTAGTTAGGTTACGCACTATATAGTGGACCATAGTAGGGGATATTTTGTTATTATTTCTATGGGATTGCGCCCCTTGGTTTGTACCAAGTAGGTTGTGGCCAAGAGTGTGGCCATATTTTATGTCATCGGGTGAGGAATGATTTCCAGGATGAGTCAAGATGTATAGTATGTTCTGGATTATTTAGGATCTCCTAGGATTTCTCCCATGTCTAACGTCACTTGGTTACTTATGATGCATGACTGTTTGGCTACTCTTCTGTTATTTTTTTCCATTTCCCTTATTGTATGATTGTCATGATTACTTATTGAGCGATGTGACTTTATACCAAGAATGATAAAAGGTTTTCAAGTGTTTATGGAAAAGGGTTTTGGAAATTTTTTACACTCTTTCTCTCCTTTATAAATGAAATGTTACCTTTATATTTTAAAATGCTTATAGTTCCTCCTTGGAAAAGAGTGTGGTTTTAAATGGTATAAAGGTAAATGGATTGTGTTTGGTTTTAAAGTGAAAAATGTGTGAAAAATATTACTTTAATATATTGTATTTCAAACCCGAAGTTGATGTTTCTTTTATTTTAAAGGAAGTGCATAGAGAATAGATTATTGGGGTATGCCTATCGAGTTTTAATACTTACACCTATAGTATTTTCTTATTTTTATCTTATTCCATAGGTTCTAACTCAAGTTCTATCACCCTGTGTGATGGTTGGTATTGGTATCAGAGAGTGACCCTCGGTGTCACATGGAGATGTTGTGTTATGAGGTTCCAATTTTTGTTTTGTTGTATAACGTTTTTGTATTTTTAGATTCTTATATAAAAGATATTTAGTTTTTAATTTTGTAAATTTATTCATTTGGGATTCTCTATTTAGTTTTCCAATATTTATTTTATTTATTTTCATTGGGATAAATCATTCCCTTGGTTACTCTATTGATTCTCAACAGTAGTTTCTAGCCCATGGGGATCGAGAACGCCCTTCGAGCCATGTTACAGATTGGTTCGGGTGACCAATTTGGGGTTAACCCAGGATGGTTCTTGACACATCATGCCCAAAGAAACCCAAATCCACTTGTAACTGATGCTTGCCATTACCCTGACCAAACCAACCCAGTCATGCACCTCTGAAGAAAAACCAAAACAAAGAAAAAGGAAAAAGAGAAAAAATAATAAAAAGAAAGAAAAAATAAAAAAATAAAAAATTAATATATGTACATATATATAATGATAAAATAAAAAATGGAAAGAAATTAAATCTCACAATCGAGTTTTTGAATTAACTATTTCATATTTTTCTATTGTGATTGAATTTTAAAGAGGATCGAGACAATTTTCACATGGCTGTTTATTTTTAAAGAAATGATGTCCAGGCATGAGCCCACTTTCAAGACTCAAATTATCCGTTCCAACTACTATCATGTTCTATTATTTAAATAAGTACGTTGAGAAGTAGACTAACTTCCACTACACCTACAAGCGACATGAAACACTTGGGAAATAATCTCGAAGACCCATGTGTGATCGTGGGAAGGAGATGATCTCAATTAAATCAATCTCGTCCGTCGACCATGACACTTAGGATCCATCCAAGAAAATAAGAGATTACTAATCACTGTGGTTAATGTGATGGATAAGAATCCCACTGATATAAATAAAATTTCCCCTCACCTAGTATAGGTATTCGGCTTCTGATGACCAAATTTAGGGATTCGACATCTGCTGATATGTTCTGTAATTTCTTTCTTCATTTTCATCTATAAATTTTAATCCAATTCTAATTTTGTTCTTCGTATATTCATTGTGTTGTTCTCCACTCCCTCTTTTCTTCCTATTACTCTCCTCTGTGATGTCCCAGAGATTTTGATCTCCATGATCATGGAGAACTAACCTATTTACAGGTGGTCCAAGGGGAATCTCAGTGGTGCACATGAATTTTTATGCTTCAATTATTCACTCAATTTTTTTATTCTAGTGTGACAGTGGAAGTGGAGTATAGAGGAGGCGATCATAACTATACATTACATTAACACTGCTACACTCCTCTACTAATTACACTTCAATATCTCCCTATATTTGGATCACACTTCATACCAATGGAGTCATGTGATTTTAATGAGAGAATGGTAAGCGATTGATTCCAGGTGAGTGAATAAGTCCATTCACTTGATCGAGGAGTGTACTTACCCATTCATTGATGAGAACACATGATATTTTTGGTCTATTTAGGGTATCCCTTGAATATAATAGTAGTTTCATACTTAATGAAAATAGTGTAGGGTACATGAAAAAATGATATTGAGTCTTGGAATTGAGTTAGAATATTTAGAACAAATGTAAATGTGGATCCAACCCACTGGAATTCACTCTAGGAACTCCTTCATTTCACACCATCTTTGTTGTGTTTAATTTGTTAATTTGTTTTAAAATCATAAATCCAATATAAAACAAATAACATCAAACCCTATCTATTTTAAAAAGTAATAAAACAAAAAATAAATATTAATAAGTAATTATAATAGTGATAATTTGACCCACACATGCCCATTGAGAAACGATCTTGGTCTTCCCTATGCTGCATTCCAAATTTAATAAAATATAAAAATTCTGTTTGGTTGTGGCCCATGACAACCATGTGATCAATATACATCAAAGAACAGGGTGAGCTAAATGCCCAGTAAGGGGAGAAATATCATGGGAGGAATAAGAGATATGAATCAATAGTACATAGGTGAACATAATCAATATCATCATATCATAAGCATATGATCATTATCATAATCACGAGGGAAATATTTGATAAAGTCATGAAATGTGGCATATGCATAATAGTGAATCATCATAACCCACCACCAAAAAAATAGTATTTAGTGGAGGTTTCTTGGGTTTAGCGGTGGTTTTTCAAAACTATTGTGAAAAATGACATCGCAAAACATTTAACAGTAGTTTTTTTTAAATATTTTCATATTATTATTTATTTATTTACTTATTAATTAATTAATTAATTATTATTTATTTATTTACTTATTTATTTTTCCTACTATGCATGCATATTCCATGTATAAATTCAGAATTTATATGTTTTAGGTGATATTTGAACACCTTATCTCTTGGTTATCATGCAAATAATTTACCATTTCATCAAACTCTCATTACTATAAAACAGGATGTAACAGTGCTAAAATTGTCCTTTATCAATGCTAAAAAATCACTAACTACCAGATCACAATTAAAACCCATAGGATTTTATCAGTTCTAGAAAAGCTCTGATAAATGGTGTCTTTATCAGTGTTGATGAAGTGTCCCTTTATCAATGCTTCTAAAATAAATGATAAAGGGACATACTATAGTGTGCTACTAAATTTACAGCACACTGCGACATCACAAACAACATAGGTACAATATAGATATCACCAGAAACAGCAGACAATTACAATATAAATTATAAATGAAATAAAATTTACAATACAAATACAAGGAAAAAATAATATATTATATACATTTAAAACATTGGTTTATAAAATTACATGATTAAGTACAAATTATCATAGAAATTCAAAAACATCAATATTACTTTGTCTTTATCCCCTGACCCCCACTCATGATATTACTGAACAAACCATCCCAGCTCGAGAAAAAGAAAACATTTGTATAAAAAAACAATTATTATGTTGGTAATACTATAAATAAATAAATAAATTAAATAGAAAGTGTTAATTATAAACTAAACTTTGATTCATACTAGGAACACTGTGAATCAGATTGATTTGGGGTTGATTCTTTCATGTCACCCCATTTCTTGTTCATCTTCAAGAATTATCTCTGTGAAAATCAACTAAATAATTATAAAATAAAAATGATAAGGAAATTAATTAAGTAATAGCATATAAAATGATGAGAAAACAATTTGACCTCATTTTCTCAGTTTTAGCAATGTGATGCATATTTTAAACTAAAATGACACTTATATATTGAAAACATTGACTTGGAGTTATACTGATCACAACATGTGTCAGATTGATGTGTGTTTTATTCCTTAGTGTTCCAAATGACTTATGGATCATTGTCCTAAAGTATCAAAGCAATATGAACGTGTTTTATCGGTTTTGAGTATGTCACTCGTATTTTTTACTAAAATGAAATTTTAAACTGGAAACACACACTTTGGGTCATATCAGTCACATAATGTATTAGTTTTATATGAGAATAATTCCTACAAATAAAAAATGTCTTATAAATTGTTTTCCTAAATTATCAAGACAATCCAAGTGTGTTTTCTTGGTTTTTAGTGAGTGATACTTTTTGAACTAAAATGTAAATTTTAAATTAATAACGGACACTTTGAGTCATACCAGACACATCATGTATCAAACTAATGTGATCAGAATTCCTACATGTCAAAAATGAATTATGGATCATTTTCTTAAAGTATAAAAATAATATGAATCCATTTTATCAATTTTGAGTATGTCAGTTGTCTTTTTTACTAAAATTAATGTCATTTTTAAATAAAAAGACACACTTGGAGTAATACTAGTCACACTATGTGTCATATTGAGGAACAAATATTTCCTATATGTCCCAAATGACTTGTGTATCTTTTTCATAAAGTATCAAAACAATCTGAATGAGTTTGTTTGGTTTTGAGTATGTCACTTTTGTTTTTTACTAAAATATCATTTTAAACTAGAAATAAGAACTTTGAGTCATACCGGTTACATCGTGTGTCAGTTTAATGTGAGACTAATTCCTACATGTCAAAAATGACCTATGAATTGTTTTCCAAAATTATCAAGACAATACGAGCACATTTTCTCAATTTTTAATGAGTAACACTTTTTGAACTAAAATATTAATTTTAAACTGATAACGAATAATTTGAGTCATACCAGACATATAGTGTATCTTATTGAGATTAATATGATTCCTAAACATTAAAAATGACTTATGGATCATTTTCCTAAAGTATCAAAACAATACAAATGTGATTACTTAGTTTTGAGTATGTCTGTTGTCTTTTTTACTAAAATTAATGTCAATTTTAAATAAAAAGACACATTTGGAGTCATAACAATCACACTATATGCCGGATTGAGGATCATATGATTATTATACATACCAAACGACTTATGGATCATTTACCTAAATTATAAAAATAATATTAATGTTTTTTTTCAATTTTGAGTATGTTACTTATGTTTTTTACTAAAATGTCATTTTAAACTGGAAACACACTCTTTGAGTCATACTGGTCACATCATGTGTTAGTTTGATGTGAGACTGATTCCTACACATCAAAAATGACTTATGAATCATTTTCATAAATTATAAAGACAATACAAGTATGTTTTATTAGGTTTTTAGTGAGTGGCACTTTTTGAACTAAAATGTCAATTTTAAACTGACAACGAATACTTTGAGTCATACCAGGAACATCGTGTATCAGATTAAGGTGAAGATGATTCCTTCATGTCTTATGAATCATTTTCATAAAGTATAAAAATATTCCAAATGTATTTGCTTAGTTTTGAGTATTTCAGTTGTATTTTTTACTAAAATTAATGTCAAATTTAAATAAAAAAGACACACTTGGAGTCATACTGGTCATACCATGCATCAGATTGAGGTGCGGTTGATTCCTACATGTACCAAATGATTTATGGATCATTTTCCTAAAATATAAAAATAATAATAATGTGTTTTATCAGTTTTGAGTATGTCACTTGTGTTTTCTACTAAAATGTCATTTTAAACTAGAAACACGTAGTTTGAGTCATACTGGTCACATCATGTGTCAGTTTGTTATGAGACTGATTCCTACACATCAAAAATGAATTAAAAATTGTTTTCCTAAATTATCAATATAATACCAGTGCATTATATTGGTTTTCAGTGAGTGAAAATTTTGGAACTAAAATGTTAATTTTAAACTGATAATAAACACTTTGAGTCATACCAGGAACATCATGTATCATATTGAGGTGCAACTGATTCATACATGTCAAAAAATGACTTATGGATAAATTTACTAAAGTATTAAAACAATTCAAATGAATTTTATTAGTTTTGAGTATGTCACTTTTCTTTTTTACTAAAATTAATGTCAATTTTAAATAAAAAGAGACACTTGGAGTCATACCGGTCACACTGTGTGTCATATTGAGTTGAATCTAATTACTACACATAAAAAATGACTTATGTATCATTTTACTAAAGTATCAAAACAATCCTAATGTGTTTTATTAGTTTTGAGTATTTCACTTGTCCTTTTTACTAAAATTAATGTCAATTTTAAATAAAAACATGCACTTGGAGTCATACCGATCACACTGTGAATCATATTGAGGTACAAATAATTCTTACACATCAAAAATGACTTATGGATCATTTTAATAAAGTATCAAAATAATTTAAATTTTTTATCTCAGTTTTGAGTATGTCGCTTTTCTTTTTTATTAAAATTAATTTCAATTTTAAATAAAAAGGCACACTTGGAGTCATACCGGTCACACCGTGCATAGGATTGAGGTGAGGCTAATTCCTAAATTTCTAAAATGATTTATGTATAATTTTACCAAAGTATAAGAACAGTACAAATGTTTTTTCTTGATTTTGAGTATGTCACTTGTGTTTTTTACTAAAATGTCATTTTAAATTATAAACAAGCACTTTGAGTCATACCAGTCACATTGTGTGTTGGTTAGATGTGATGATGATTAATACATGCCATAAATGAATTATTAATCATTATAATAAATTATCAAGATAATTTGAGCATTTGTTCTTGCTTTTCAGTGAGTGATGCACATTTTGAACTAAAATATTAATTTTAAACTGATAAATGAAACTTTGAGTCATACCGAATACATCATGTATGGGATTGAGGTGAGGCAGATTCCTACATGTCATAAATAACTTATGGATCATTTTCATAAATTATAAAAATAATCTAAATACATTTTCTTAGTTTTGAGTATGTTAGTTGTCTTTTTTACTAAAATTAATGTCAATTTTAAATAAAAAGACACACTTGGAGTTATACCAGGCACAACGTGTGTCAGATTGAGGTGTGGATGATTCCTACACATCAAAAATAAATTATTAATGGTTTTCCTAAAGTATCAAAATAATATTAATGTGTTTTCATGGTTTTTAGTGTTTGATGTGTGTTTTAAACTAAAATATAAATTCTAAGATAAAAACATACAATCTATGTCATGCCGAGCACACTATATATCAGATTGAGGTGTGGTTGATTGATTATGTGATATGTGTTTTTATTTTAAATATATTAAAAAATATATAAAATATAAAACATTTTCCATTATTATGGAAGAGGAAACCTCTTTGTCACAGGACTTGGCCTTCCCTAAGCTCTTGTGCGGAGCCTTCAAGGCCCAAGGGGGTGTTCCACAATACTCTGGAGAAGTATGGAATATTCCAAAACCTAGTAGAGATAAAGATATTTCTAGAATATTCTAGAGAACCTCATCACTATACCTACTCTCCATACAGCGGGATTTGACATTATGCTACCTCAAACCCTTCATGTTTCAGGAAACATGGGGTTTCCTCTTCTATCGGAAAATGACATGTTCTTTCCAATCTCTCTCAAGTATGAAAAAATTTGAACAAACCACCAAAACTAAAGAAAAATAATCCACCTATATAATAAAAAAATTCTTATGTTAGAATTACTATAAATAAATAAATTAAACATAAATATGAAACAACGCATTCTTAGTCCCATTGTTTTAAACTATGATCCCAAACTATAAAATTTTTGATTCACCAATTGTGGATACATATGAGATATTTTAGATGCTCAATACCAAAAACATGATATATTTAACCACTTTAGAATAATATAAAATTAATATATTTCGAAAAATTCCCATAAAAACTTTTATCCTTTTGGGTTGGTGTAAAACTCATATATAAACATTTTCCTTCTCATTTTCTATAAAAAACTAGCATAACACATTATATATTCTTGGATTATAATAAAAATTAGGTTATCCATTTATTTATTACTAGAAAACATTAACCATTAGTGTAAACTTATTAGCATCTATTTATTTAACTAAAATAAATATTTACATTTGAGTTTTTATGGAACATAATAAAATCTATTTTTCCCTTTCACCATTATAGAGAGTAAAAACTCCATGATAAACCACTTAACTTCTTTGATGTAAAAAGCTTTAGTGTGAACCATTATGTATTTTTATAAGACACTAAACTCTATTATAAATTGTTTACACCTTTTTTACAATATTAAACATTACTATATCCCTTTTATAGCATCCAAATGAAACAAAAATCTAGCACATCCATTAAGTCTTCATGAATTGTGCTATATAATAGTATATAATTTTCAATATTCTAGGTGATTATAAACTCTTACATAACATCATCATTATTTGTTCATCAAAATGGGAACATCCCTATTCTCATGTATTTTTTATTGAGAATGATGATGAGTTTTTTTATTAATGAGCTTGTGAATATGGATCATTTTACATAATGAATGTTCACATGCATATTAGTGAAGAACCAGTTGACACATTTTTTGATGGTGAGTTGGTGAAAAAGTATCTATATGAATGACAAGGATAGGTTAAGCACCTATACTCAGGTAATGATTATGAGATTCTATGTGATATAATGGTGGGATGATTTAATTTCACATAATGCGCATTCAAAATAATCTATTTTAGTCAATCCATTTCACTAATGTAAATTTGATATATTAATTTCATGGATTTAACAAGAATTTTTGATACTATATCATGCATCTAATTGATGATCAAATATGCCAAATAATTCCAGAACCCACCAAAGTGAAACCATTGTATTGTTATTTTCTTCTATGATTTACCACCACCCATGATGGAACCCTAATGAGGGAATTAGTCTAATTTTATTCTAAAAATGATAAGAAAATTAACTAAAAAATTAGATAAAAATATGAGAAAATTAACTAAATAATAAGTAGGAAGTCACATATTCATGATGCCTATATATATTCTGACACCATGTTTTCTGCTCGTTTTTAAACAAATTGATTTCCTTCATTATACTTATCCTTGAGAAATAGATAAAAAATAATATATAATCATTCTAATACTAATTCTTCACACCCCAAATATATTTCTAAGTTCATAGCCCACACTAGATCACAAACATAGCAGATAATCTTCTAAATTTGTTTTCATCAAACATTCTGACACCATGTACGCTGCCCAATCATATCTAAACAAATTTACTTATTCTTTTGAGTACGATTGTTGCAAAAAATATTGATAGTACTTATAAAATATATACAAATAAATGATTAAGAAATATTTTTAATTAAATTGTAATTACCTTTGGAAATTATCTGTTCAGGGATGCTGGTATTTTCTCAGTTTATAATCTCTCTAATAAATTTTCAAACATGATATCCACAATCATTGCCATTATCTTGATTTAGAAACTACATAAACATTAACCAAAATAAGTAAATTGTTTTTATAGTTAAATATATATATATATATATATATCATAATCTATTTCCATTTGAAGTAATCCACAAGCTTTTTATGTTCAGTCATCAACTTCATGCTATGATTTAGCCTATATTTAGCGATCACCCTATCATAATAAAATTCTTGTTAAAACATGAACTAAAAAATGTAATTTGAATTTTATCTATAAAATATTGATTTTATTGTATTAAAAATTCACAATACACATCATGTGTAGTAATTTTTTTAGATATCCATGCATTGGATCCAAAAAATAAATATTTGGGGTATCCAGATTAACTACGATCAACATCCAGTGCTACCTAAAAAAATAAGTAATGAAAAAAATAAAAATATATTTTATGTGATTAGATTGTAGAGTCCCCCCCTGCAATATAGTAATCAAAAATATTCTGTCATCTATTTTTT
This sequence comes from Viscum album, assembly GCA_963277665.1. Lineage (NCBI taxonomy): Eukaryota > Viridiplantae > Streptophyta > Magnoliopsida > Santalales > Viscaceae > Viscum > Viscum album. The sequence goes on along the minus strand of OY728127.1, from coordinate 1,069,153,140 downwards.
TTTCAAACTCATTGTATAGCTCATCTTTCTTCTTCTCAATTTCTTCCTTATCCAAATAAGTTTTCTACGTAGAAATGATTTAGTGGTTAATGAATCCAAATCATGCTTTGCATGATTTTCCCTTTATATAGTAGTGATATAAAATCCTATAAAAAATATGAATAGTTATTAAATTTAATGAACATATTATATCACTGTTTGGATAGATGTATTATGGAAATGTACCTTATGTATTTATTAACAACTAAGACTTGAAACTATTCAAACTTGAGAATATCATTTATACTCTTGAGACCAACTACATATGTATTGAAAGTTCCAAATATTTCTTCTGTATATGGAATGTAAGACATATTTTCATCTTTAAATGTAGTCTATATATGAAGTTATAATGATAATAAATGTTTCTCTGGAACTGGCAGGGAGAAGGTACTCCGAGAAGGTCCTTTTGATTTCTTGGTCAATTCACTAGATTGTCTTAATCCGACCATCCATTTCCCCATATCTTTATCCATATATAATACCATATATCACTTCATACCTATTTTCATAAACTGTTATAGGTTCTTCATAAGAAAAAATTTGTTAAATACATAACTCGTGTATCTTTATAAGATTATACACCCATTCTACGAAAGTTCCAATAGCATCAGTGACTGTTGTAATATTAGGATCATCAAGTGGAATAAAAAAATTAGTAGTTGACTCTTGAGATACCTCAATGCCTACTCTAATGTGATATTTTGAGAGTTTTTATTATGTAGCTTGTCTCCTGGGATATTATACACCATACCCCTCACAATAAGGCGGTGCGTGGGTGTTGGAAGATAGAAATCACATACAACTTTACCCTGTAGAATTTTATTAATATAAAGTTATTGGAAGTGGTTTGATTCAAATTTAGGAGAAAGAGTAATGAAAAAATTGATTACCTTGGGTAAGGTATGTGGCTAAGGGGAATTACTAGCCTCAAATCTAGTGGGGTTATTTAGTTCTTCATGTGTGGATCTTTTTTCCACTATCGATTTACTTTAATCCTTTATCATATATTGGTCTACCAAACCATATTGGAAAATAATATATTGAAAAGAATCTATTTGTGAATATAATCCTTTAATCATATTATATATATCTTATTATGATTTTATCTTCTCAAAATATGTTCTAGGTGACACTCCAAAACCTACTCCTCTAACGCGACCACATTGTTCTGGCTGCTTCAAAGCTACTGAAAGTAATTTTTATTCCCGTACGGTCACTGCTAATTATTATTTCTAAAACATATAAAAAACATATGAAAATAAATATATATTTTTATGAAATACTATTATAAATCATAATGATTTTCTATTATGTCATACTTACACATGTTTCCCATACTGCTTTTATGCTTTCATCAACTAGTTTACCCTCCGTATTTATGTGAGCCTCCTTCCATAGCACATGACGTGGGATGGAAGTGGATTAGGATTTTGATTCATCAATATACATATAAAAAAAGTAATATATGTTGTTTAATATCACATAAAACTTTTATTATTGATTTAAAATACATACAAATTTCTTCTCTAGTGAAGCGTACTCCATCCTTGCTTTCTGTTAGGGGTAAATTAGTTTTTATGCACATTCTTTATTTTTTAGCACTCTTTTTTTAGTTTAATAAATTAAAATTTTTGAATCAGATTGGATAGAATAAATAAATTAAAATAATATATTATCAACTATAATTCACCTAAAATTATTTCTCACCATGACGAATGATGAAATCATTCCATGTTTCCTGCTCTATAATGTGTTCATAACTAACTGGTGGGTGGAGCTTTACTTTATCCTCAACATCCCTAAGATGTAACTTGGTAAGAATAGTCTAGAAGACTCTATGGTATTTTTTAGTGGACATTAAGACATATTTCTTATGGAAATATTCTAAAATAAATGAACTCTATAAGGAATAATGAAAATTAAATCAACAACTCATTATATAATTTTTCTGTAAAATAGAGAAAGTATATTGTAACATTACCATTATATATTTCCAAATGGTTTCCTTCATTATATGATGGATGTGAAACCATGAATCTATATCAATTAGAACATTCATCCTCATTGTGACCCCAACATAACCAATGAACATTGAATTTTTAGGGTCAACAGGTTGGTCATGTTGATTCCATCCAATCTCAAATTTTATACCCTTAAGTCTTGCCTTTATAATTTTATTCAACAATATAATACTATGTTGTTCTTGTTTTCTTCATCAACTTACTATTTATACCCTAATAATTTTGTAGTTTCAGTATCAACAGTCTGTTCTTCCCCAAAATTGGTAACATCATCATGTGAAGAATACATTTTCTGTACGAGTAGTAAAACATTTAACTTAGATTATGTTAATGTTTTAGAGAATGAATAATATTATGAAGAAAAGCATAGTATATTAAAAAATAGTTTAGCTTTCTCATTGAAATCTCTTTCTTTTTTTAAAGGTTAAATATATTTGGATCCTCTATCGAGAATCTAAATACCCTCTTTGTGGTCACTTATAATGAACAAGACATTGTTTACATTGGGACCAACATGAACTGATTGTGATCTCCTAATGAAAGGGTCGGCCTCGATTGAATTTTCATCTGACCCTATAGTTGTTTTAGTCACCAGCAATACAATTAACCAATTCTTTTTTACTAGATATGATACATAAAATACTTTCATTGCTTATGATACCATTATAAACAACTCATATTTTTCCCACTCCATATTGAAATTCACCTTCATAATGACCATTTCATCAACTTTCACTAAACTCCTATTTTAAACCCATTTTCAATGGAAGATTAGCACTTGAAATGTTGTATAATACAACTCGTACATCTATTCGATAATGATGAAATATGACATATTCTCATAAATTAGATTTCTATCCTTAAAACTAGATATGTAAATTTCTTCTGACACAATCATAACTCTACTATTTTGCATCGTACTGCAGTCATCATGTTCTTTTGTATAGAATGTGTAACCATTTATTACAAAATTAATGTAATATATAACATTTTCATTTGGTCCCCTATCTATACATCGAAGTCGTTTGATAATTGAATTCATATTTTCATATAACTCCTTATAAATTTGATCTTAGAACCATCCTATAAACTGTTGATTATGTGTATTTGATGTCCATACTTAAACCCTTTATTGATTCAAATATCTAAGAATTTCTTTTTGGGCTTCAATGTATGGATCAACATCTTCACTATTATGTAAAATGTAAAGGTGTACTTGCTCCTGCTTTGTGATGGTAATTGTAACAACATATCTTCCATAAATCCCTTTTCCTATAAGGCGTCTTCTATGATGAGACTTTGGGAGACTAATGCTCTCAAAATATTATAGGTAATCGATACAGAATTCAGAAACTTCTTCAACAATATATCATTCTAAAATACAAACTTCTGGCTGACTTTGATTCTTGACATACCCTTTCAAAATCTTTATATATCATTCAATGGGGTACATATATCTGTAATGGACAAGACCACATAGTTGAACCTCTCTAACCAATTGAGCCATTAAGTGAACCATTATATCAAAGAATGATGGTGGGATGATCATCTCTAATTCACATAATATGATTGAAACCTCCTTATTCATTATTGGAATTTTCACTAGGTCTATAACTTTGTTACACATTGATTTGAAAAAGAAGCAGAGTCTGGTTAATTTATATTGTAAATTTTTAGGAAAAATTAAACATAAAGAAACATGCATCAAATATTGCATCAAAACATGACATTCATGTGATTTTAGTCCCTATAACTTTAAATTAGTCATTGACATAACATTATTGATATTTTATGAATACCCCTCTAGAAATTTTATACAATTAAAGAAAATGGAATTTTTATTTTTCCTATCTGGATAGAGTGTAAGATGCTAGAGGAAGAAAAGTATATCATTTACCATTCAATAGTTCCAACTCTTCCCTTATCCCCATGTTAATCATGTCCTACCAAGCTTTGATTCCATATTTTTTTTGCCAGGAACATTTAGTAATGTGACAATAACATTATCAAATACATTTTTTTCTATATGCATGACATCAAGAAAATATCTAACGTACAAAAAAATCCAATAAGGTAATTCAAATAAAATTGATCTCCTTTTCCAACATGATTTATTAAGGTTTTTCAAATTTTTTTTACCAAAAATAGTATTAATATATTTTACTTTATCGAATAGTTGATCACCAGTTATTATTGATGGTGTTGTGCCTTGTTCAGTATTCCCATTGAATACTATCATCCAAGATCAGTATTTAAGTTGTTGAGGTAAAAATTTCCAATGTAGTAAAAACATAGTATTTAAGGAATGTTTGAACCAAACTTAGTGTGCGAATTTTTCACAAATATGACACCACAACATCCCTTTAATTATATAGCCTAAAAAATTCCCATAAATAGGAAAGTCATTTATCATCCCATACAACATGGACCTCAATGCGAATTCCTCATTTCTATGAGAATCATACATTGTAACACCGATATCCCACATAAATTTTAGATCTTCGATCAATGGATCCAAATAGACATCAATATCATCACCGGGTTACTTTGGTATAGATATAAGAAGAGAAAACATAATGTATTTTCACTTCATTTATAACCATGGTGGAAAGTTATAACTTACCAATATGAAATTCCATGTACTGTGAGTACTACTCATTACACCAAAATGATTTATTCCATATATAGATAACACAAGATGAAATTTTCTCAGCTCTTTTCCAAATTCAGGATACTCATAATCAATTTTCTTCACCTGAGGAGAATCTATTAGATGATGTAGGTGAAGGACCCCAAAACACTCCGAGAGGAGAGGGATGAATCAGGGTGTCAAATTTTTCTTTTAAACTGATGGATCTTGTTACCACGTTGGTAGGAACCTATTAAACCTATATGAAGATCAAGTGTAGAAAATAAACAATCACAGGAAAAGCAATGAAACGACAATTTTTACTTGGTTCAACACTAAGGGCTACGTCCAAGGATCATACACCGATAGTGTTTAGGTCGTACCAAAACCACTAATCTTCACAAGTTGTGGATTACAAGTTCTTATCATAGTTACTCTGTGCCACGCACACTGCCTTTACAAGGTTTTATGGATCGCACATTGTGTCCCTCAGATCACTTCCGTTAACTCCCCCTTTCTCACTGCGTTAGAAGAATCTTCACTCATTTTAACGACTTGAAGGTCAGTTCAAAGGTTCAACATTAAATTATGAATCCTCAACTATAAATGGATGCTATGTTGAAGTCTTGTAATCACCCACATATGTAATTTATTTTCACGTACACCGATATGTTATGGAAATTAATTTCATAAACTAATTTGGTTAATTTTCAGGCTTCCTTGGGTGTTTCGCATACTGCTGCTATTTTTGTGTACTGCTGTTGTTTCTACGTACCGCTACTTTTTCCGCATACCATTCAATGGTTTCTGCGTACCATCTAGCTCCTCTGCGAAATTCCCTTCTCCATGTCCTGCCCTACTCCACGTACTACTCCACTCCTCCGCGTACTATCCTGCTCCGCGTACTGCCTGGCTTTGCCGCATACTGCAAGAGATTCCTATGCAAACCGCGATCTCTTATGTGGACTGTTTTCATTACATAGATGATTCTCTCAGTGTATCGTCTTCTCCTCCATGTACCACTTCAGACTTCACTGGATTTCTTCCTGAAAAATTAATCTCCAAAATCCCATCCCTTAACAAAGGGGATTATTGTTCCTTAAATAGGCACATAACTCTATAAATTTCGCTAATCCAATTTACCCAAATTTTTCAACGTGGTACAAACTTCACTGTATACTGAACACTATATGCGTATGGTTAGCCTCCACTATATACCGCTCCTATTTTTTGAACCGTAGAAATCCCACCAACCTTCAGCACTACGTGTACTGCATGCCTTCACTGCATACCGTCGCTGCGAACCATTTTTCATTTCAACCTTTAGCATTCCACTTACCGCATGCCTTCACTGTGTACCGTTTCTGCGAACTGTTTTTGGTTTTGCACACCGTTCTACGTGCCGCTTTGCATACCGCTTTGCGTACCACTCTTCGTACCGCTCTGCATACCGCTCTGCGTACCTCTTCGTGTACTGCTCCGCATACCGCTCCCACTTCCTGGAATGTGGCCACAAACCATTCCCAGAACATGGTACACAATCCATGTTCTGAAGTATGTGGTTCCCTTATTTTTCTGATTGTCTTTGTCTTTTTTGCATACCATTCACTCCTATCTGAAAAACCTTTGTTTTCCAACACCAAAGTCCTGATTTTAAGGCCCAAAAATTTGGAAAACAATGGGAAACTATGCCACCTTCAATACTGCTTTTAGCCTCAAACATATGACCTCATTCCTTTCAAAATCCATATTCATCCATGTGCATATTGACAACAAACACAAACCAAACTCCATTATTAGCAACGAACAACCTTGGTTCCAACAATCTCCCCATTTGGGTTTGTTGGTAATCTCCAGATAAATTCACTGATGCGCCAGCCACAATCAAAACTTGAACCTTTAATAAACAACTCAAACATCACTCTAAGTCTATGTGAGCATTTCTTGGTGTATAAAATAAGAGAGAGGACATAAATTGAGTTCTCATCCTTTTTTTTTCACCCCCATAGTTCCATTTCTGGATGTTCCTATTCTCCATCATTCCTGTATCTAGAAAGAGATAGATCTCTCTCCATTTAATTTATCCATTCCCCCCCATTGGTAATAAACCCAAAGATTGATTATTTAAAAATTTTAGAGTTCAGAAAAAACTCCCCCTAAATTGTATCTCCCCTATGAACCTGAAACACTTTCACAAACAGATTAACATAGATAAAATAATCGGGGAGAGGGGAATCTCGTAACCTCCTTATGCACTGGGAGGTGGATGAACACTAAGGTTCAACCGATGTTTCTCAAACACAGCTGATGATATTGTCTTGGTCATAATGTCAGCCACTTTCTCATCAGTTCCCACATGGTCCATTTTGATCATGCCTTGTTCAATTTTTTCCTTGATGAAGTGATATCTGATCTCAATATGTTTCATACTAGAATTCTGAATAAGATTCTTTGTAAGATCAATTGTGCTCTTGTTATCACAGTAAATCAGCATTGGTTGTTTCAACTCATCACCTATATCAGTCAGTTGATGCTTTATCCAAAGTAACTGAGTGCATGCCACGGTAATAGATATATATTTAGCTTCAACAGTACTAAGAGAAGTACTTTCCTATTTCTTTCTTAACCAGCCCACACATTTCTTCCCAATATAGAATGATATACCACTAGTATACTTTCTATCAACTACATCTCTAGCCCAGTCAGCATTAGAAAAAGTAGATAATTCACTATCTCTTCCTGCAGCAAAGTATATCCCATAATTATGTGTACATGGAATGTATCTCATGACTCTTTTCACTACCGCCATAAGTTATTCCTTTGGGTTACTCTGAAAGTGGGATGCAAGGAAAGTTGCAAAGACAATATCTATCCGCATTTCCATTAGGTATAGTAGGCTTCTAATGATTCTTCTATACATGGTGGGATCCATAGAAGTCCCTTCCTCATGCTTTCTGAGCTTTGATCCAATAGAAATCAGAGTCGACATTAGTTTGGAATCATGCATATTGAATTTATTCAGTATCTCTCTTGCATACTTTTCTTGAGAAATGCAAGTTTAATCCTTCTTCTGAAGAACTTTCAACCCTAAAAAGTATGTGAGTTCACCAATCATGGAAATTTCAAATTATTATTTCATGTGATTGGAAAATTCATCCACTGATCCATGTCTGCTTCCACCACAAATAATAACATCCACTTACACCAATACCATGAACTGATCCTGTTGATAGTTCTTCACATAGAGATTGTGATCTACTCTTCTTTTAAACTCAAGATTTCTCAGATAAGAGTCTAACTGAGAGTACCATGCTTGTGGTGCCTGTTTCAGGACATAAAGAGACTTATTTAATTTTTAGACCTTTAGTTCATCATTTCCAAGCAAGAACCATATGGGTTGTTCAATATAGACTTCTTCTTCCAATACTCCATTTAAGAATTATGTCTTGACATCCATTTGATACACTTTATAACCTCTTTGGATTACCATGGAAAGAAATAGCCAGATTGACTCCAGTCTCGCTATGGGAGAAAACGTCTCCTCAACATAAACTCATTCGATTTGTGAATATCCTTTACAGACCAAGCGTGCCTTATTTATGATCACATTTCCATGTTCGTCAATTTTTTTTCTTGAAAATACACTTCGTACCAATCACATTATGATATTTAGGTCTTTCAACAAGATCCCATGTCTGATTTTTGTTAATCTGATATAACTATTTATTCATTGCTTTCACCCACGACTAATCCTTTGTAGCCTCTTCAAATGAGAATGGTTCCACAACTAATTGAAATACAGATTGTGAATTATTACTCATTATCCTTATATGTGTAAGTGAATTCTGATCCTTGATAATTTTGGACTGATCAATCTCTGCTCATCGATTTCTCCTTTGAGGTTCGATCGAATTCTCTCCAGCCATGGATTCCTCTTCTGATTCTTCTTCACAGACAACATCATGATGTGACTCCTGTGATTTTTTCACACCTTCCACTACCTATGTATTAACATTTGTTCCATGTTCACATCCTTATTTATCTTCTATCACATCAACATAAGAATTACTTGAAGCATTCATGTTTTTCTCTTCAATGATCTTTACACCACTGATTTCCACAATTCTTCCCAAGCACTTATTGAAACACTTGTAGGATTTTCTATTCATTTATTATCCAACAAATATTCCTTAATTTTCATTTTCTCCATACTTCCCTTGATTTCATTCTTTGTTTTGGATAAAACATTTGTTTCCAAAAACACGAAAATATTTCAAAGAGGTCTTCCTTCCATGACACAATTCATATGGTGTCTTTGTCTCACCCATATATAGCCCTATTCAATTTTGAATATACACTGCTAATTGTACTTCCTCTTTCTAGTAATGTCGAGGAATATGACTCTTGATTAGCATAGTTCTGGCCATGTTGTTTACCTATCGATTCATGCACTCAACAACTCCATTTTGCTGTAGAGTTCTCACAACAACCACCTCGTGTTGTATCCCATGCTTCTCTAGGTAATTTTTAAATTCAATGGATGTGTAGTCCCCTCCATTTTCATACCGTAGGACTTTGAACTTCATTCTAGTATCATTTTGGGCGATTCAACGATAGGTTTTTATGAAATTAAGCACTCGTCGCTTCTTGTGTATAATGATAAAACATGACATTATACTGTAATCATCTATGAAAAGAACAAAGTACCTTTCTCTATGTATTCCAGCAACATTTATTAGGCCACATACATATGTATGGATGAGTTCAAGGAGATTTTATTCTCTTTTCTTCTTTGGACGGTAGGAAATCCAGACCAGTTTCCCTCATATGAATGCATCACATGCCTTTTCTCATTCATGCTTTAGATTAGGGATATCCATGAATATCTTCAGCTTAGATATTTTTTTTCATGTCTTGCTAATTGATGTGCCCCAATATTCGATGCCATAAGTTGTTTTCCTCTTCAACTATTAAGTAACAAATGTTTTCTTTGCTTTCAACTTGATATAATTTGCCATATATTCTACAACCATTCATGAGAAAATTCTCGGACTTTCCTCTTATAGTACATATATTCTGATTGAATGTCACAATAAGACCTGAGTCACATAGTTGACTCACACTAAGAATATTTTGATGCAGAACTTCCACATAAAGGACTTCAGTTTTCTTCAACTCTCCATTATATAGATTAGTAATTCCACTGACTTTTATCTTCAAAGCACCATCGTTACTGAACCTCACTATTCCATCGACCTTTTTCTTAACATTCGTTAATAGGTATGCATTACCCATCATGTGGGATGAACATCCGCTATCAAGAATCCAGGTGATTTTTTTATTTGTATCTTTAAGGACTACTTATAAAAAATTGGAATTTTTAATTTTCTTATTTTATTTCCATAAGATATTGGATTGATTTTAGGACACTGATGTACTTTTAATTATCTCTTCTGTGTACATGGGTTCTTCATATTCAAATTCTTCTTCTAAGGGAGAAAACCTATTTGAAATAGAAACACCGTCTGGTTGATGTGTATTGACTTGTCTCTGAGAATTGAAAGAATTTCTCCTGTCATACCTCTGCCTGCAATACATAGCTTTATGGCCAAATTTAGAATAGTGAAAACAATATCCATAGAAATTATTTATTCTATAAGAAGTAGGATATGAATATGTTCTCCTTTTTTGAACTAATAACTCTTACCCATTCATATAGCTCCTTGACTCTTTGTATTATGACATGGTATGACCCATATAGACCCAAAACTGAAACTTCATGAAAGGAAATGTCTTCTCACTTTTATTTATGCTCATGCCTTCTTCCTCAGGAAAATAGTTTGACTATCTGTCATTTCTGTAAACTTGAGGATAATATTTAGTTCTCCTTTTAGTTTGATTTAAGGGTTTCTTTTCCAGCACTTTTGGTGGCTTTTCAACATGATCAACTTTCATATTGCCTTTATTTTGGTTCACTTTATTTATGGCATTTGATGTTTTGACATCACAACCAATTACACTATTTCCCATGAATGTGGGTCTTTGATCACCCAAGATCTTTTTAACTCCATCAGAACCACGTTTTTCTCTCTCTAGGAGCTCAACATCTAAGAACCTTCCAAATTGTATTTTCTTATTTTATTCTTTTGAAATTAATTCACTTTTGAGTTTACTTCTCAGAGTAACAACTTCTTCTTCGAGTCCTTAAATGGTCTTGGACTTTTCTCCAGTCTCAAGGTAAGGTCATTGATGACCTTTTCTTGTTCTTAAATTCTAAGTTTTAGTTTCACAATATCATTAATTATTTCAAGGATTGATGATTGAACTTTCACCAGTTCTTCCAATCATTCGGTTTACACTTCCAGCTGATCAATATATTCTAATGATTCCCCCACCTTTTCTTTCCACTTATTACATCTATTACATTTAATCTCAAGCTTACCAAAATCATACTTAAGTTTCAACTTGGGATCAGAATTAGTAGTCAACTGATTATCTCCAGCTTTATCTGTCAATGGTTCTGACTTTTCAATGGTATCCATCACGAAGGCATAGTTTCCAGTCTTAAATTCTGGTTCATCTTCCTCACAGAATTCATTATCATCATCTTCCTCCTCACAAACAAAACTCTTCTTCTGTACTTTCTTTATAAATTTGAAGTTTCCCATTTTGAATAATCTTTTATGAGGCTTCTCCGTGTTTTCAACTTCGCTCTCTTAATCATTAAATTTTCTTGACCACTGAGAGGAAATGTGTCCAACTCTTCCACAGCGAAAACAATCCATATGTATTTTCCTTAAAATTTCTCTATTCCCTTCTTGAGATTCTTGGAAATGAGAGAAAGAGTTTTGTTTTCATCATCATCTACATCACTTATATCTCCTGAAACTTTTATTTTTCCATGGATTTGAATTCCATTTCCTTGATCACACGATTTGTAGCTTCTTCTTGTTTGATTCTCATTTCATAGGTTGATAGATTTCTCAAAAGACCATCCACTGAATGTTTGGAGAGATATTTTCCTTCAAGGGATGACACCTTTGCATTGTAAAGGGGTGGAATTCTTCTCAAGATTTTATTCACTATGTAAATGACTTTTATTTCTTCGCTCATACCTCAGAATGATCCTACAACTTTAGTAATTCTATTAAAAAAAGATTCTTCATTCTCATCAGGGTGAATATTTAGATCATCAAACCTATTGTGTAGTACTTGAATTTTTGCCTCCTTCACTTTTCTATATCATTCATAAATATTCTCCAATTTATCCCACATTGACTTGGAAGATGTAAAACTCATTACCTTTAGATAAATCTGATCAGAAAGGGCTGCATTGAGATCATTTTGTGCTTTTTTATTAGCATCAAGCAATTTCTTTTCTGTATCTATCATTGAAAGTCTTGTAGGATCAGTGACATGTATTCCCTACATAGTAGGAAATAATAATTCCATTCTAAGAGATATTAGGTGAGATATTAACCTATTTTTTCATATTTGAAAATTACTTCCATTGAATAGGGGAACTCCCCTAACGTTGACTAGATTATCCATGACAACAAAAGACAGATTCAACACCAGCAACCTTTACGCTCTGATACCACTTGAAGGACCCTGAAACACCCTGAGAGGTGAGGGGTGAATCAGGGCATCAACCTTTTCTTTTAAACTAATGGATCTTGTTCCCACGTTGGTAGGAACCTGTTAAACCTATCTGAAGATAAAGTGCAGAAAATAAACAATCACATGAAAATAAATGACACAACAATTTTTACTTGGTTCACCACTAAGGGCTACATCCAAGGAGCATATGCTGACTGTGTGTTGGTCATACCAAAACCACTAATCTTCACAAGTTGTGGATTACTAGTGTTTAGCACAGTCACTCTGTGCCAGGTGCACTGCCTTTACAAGGTTTTAGGGATCGCACACTGTGTCCTTCGAATCACTTCTGCTAACTCCCCCTTGATCTTTGTGTTGGAAGAATCTTCACTCAGTTTAATGACTTGAAGGTCTATTCAATGGTTCAACATTAAATTATACATCCTCAACTATAAATGGATGCTTTGTTGAAGTTTTGTAATCACCCACACATGTAATTTATTTTCCCGTACATCGATATGTTATAGAAATTAGTTTCACAAACTGATTTGGCCAATTTTCAGGCTTCCTTGGGTGTTCTGCGTACTGCTGTTGTTTTCACGTATCGCTACTGTTTTCGCGTACTACTGCTATTTCCACGTACCATCCAGTGGTTTCTATATACTATATAGCTCCTTTTCAAGATACCCTTCTCTATGTCCTTCCCTACTCTATGTACTCCTCCACTCCTCCACGTACCGTCCTGCTTCGCATAATGTCTGGCTCCGCCATGTACTGCGAGAGCTTCCTGCGCGAACCGTGATCTCTTCCACAGACTGTTTTCCTTATGCGGATGATTCTCTCTGTGTACCATATTCTCCTCCACATACCACTTCAGTCTTCACCAGATTTATTCCCAAAAAATTAATCTCCAAAATCCCATCCCTTACCAAAGGGGATTACTATTCCTTAAATAGGCACATAACTCTGAAAATTTTTCTAATCCGATTTACCCAAATTTTTCAATGTGGTACAAACTTAACTGTATAATAAACTCCATCTACGTACGGTTATCCTCCACCATGTACCGCTCATGTTTCATGAATGGAAGCAATCCGACCAACCTTTAGCACTACGTGTACTGCATGCCTTCACCGCGTACCATCACTACGAACCATTTCTCATTTCAACCTTCAGCATTCCACGTACCACGTGCCTTCACCACATACTGTTGCTGCGAACTATTTTTAGTTCCGTGCACCACTCTGCGTGCCGATTTTCATACCTCTCTGCGTACCACTCCGTGTACCGTTCCCACTGCCTGGAATGCAACCACAAACCATTACTGGAACATGGTACATGGTCCATGTTCTGAGGTATGTGGTTCCCTTGTTTTGCTGGTTATATTTTTTGTTTCATATAACATTCACTCATATCTAAAAAACCTTTGTTTTCCAACACCAAAGTCCCGATATTGAGGCCCAAAAATTTGGTAAACACTGGGAAACTAAACCACCTTTAATACTGCTTTTATCCTCAAACGTATGACCTCATTCCTTGCAAACTCCCTAGTCATCCTTGTTCATATTGACAACAAACACAAACCAAACTCCATTATTAGCAACGAACAACCTTGGTTCCAACAGTAGGTTCCCATATTTAATTATTATGTCTGCATAACATGCCAACTGTCTCACAATTTCTTGACATCCATATAGTCTTATAAACCATGGAATGATAGGAAAGTTACATACAAATTTCAAAGGACTTGATTCATTTTTTGTATCGATCTGCACTACACTTAGGAAATTTTATGGGTGATTCATGGTCCTTGTGAAATAATATGCAATCATTTAGACAAGAATGTATTTTTTTAGAGGTCATGCCCATTGAACATAACATTCCTTTAGCATCATATGTTTAATATGGAAGTTCATTTTCTTCTGGTAGCATATCATTTAGGAGACCTAGTGGTTCTGTAAACAGGTATTACTCCATTTACTGCTAGCTTTCAAATTATATAACTTCAATACAACTATCAATGTTGTGTATTAAGTACAACCGATATAAAATGGTATCTTAGCAAAACTATTTAACTTCTCAAACAACTTTGGACAATCATGGAGGTCATCTTCAGTTTCTATTATCATTTATTATATGAAATCTATATCATCATTTACACTGGTATTCATATAAAATGATCCATAAACTGTAGTATCATCCCAATTGGTGTGCATGTTCAGTTTCCCCCATGTTTAGTCTAACATTTATAACTATGATCTATTATGTGACAAATCAAATGTTCTTCCAACTCTTTCAAACTATTTTTTCTTGAATAAAAACAACTTCAACATGGAAAAAGGATTTGAGAAGGGTCATATGCATGCTCTATTTCAAACTTGATAAACTCTTTAACTCCATATTCATACTCTTTTTTCATTAGTATGCATCCATTTTCGATTCATATCCATCCTATTAGGTTCAAAAAATATTTATTTTATATAAAAAATAAATAAATACACATAATATATTCATTATCAAAGGTGTAAGTTATAGATAATTCTAATAAGGGGAACCCAAAATTTGATTGTTTCAAATAATTTTAGTTTTCTTTGAAGGAAATGGGTAACTGAGTTTAAGAAAATAATTACTCCACTATGATAGGTGTTATCCTATGAATTCATCTAAAATGATCACCGATACCTGGTATGGGATGACTACTATTCAAATTAGTTCAAGCAATATAAGTTCATGTCTAGAAGAGATGGGGGATGAGGATCAAGAAAAAAAATGAAATAATAACAATTTGGGAGATGAAGTTGATGAGGATGAAAATTATCTCCTTATTTTTTTAAATTACCACATCTTAATTTAAAATTTAAAATCTCATCTCAAAACCACTTTCAAAATTCAAAACGTTTCTTTTTTAATTTTTAAAATCTCACTTGAAATCCATTTTTTTAAATTCCACAATAAATAGAACAATTTTTTCAAAAATCTAAATGGGATATGAACCCCCCCTTTTATAAAAAATGTTACTATCAAGTGAAAAAATTTAAAATCATATTAAAAAACCATTAAAAATAAATTAAAATTTTAAAAATATTTCCATGGAAAGATGTACACCTTTAAATGTTTAAAAATTTATAGGTTCACTTTGGAATCACTTTATGAGTTTCAAAACACTGATTCCATTTTAGTTCATTTTAAGGGAAAACATCGTTTATTTATTTCAAAACCCACTTTAACATTTAAAACCAAGTTTCCTTTTTCAAAACTGAAATTTAAAATAGGTATGACCATAACAATTCTAAATAGGCCACCAAATAGTCTAAAGAAAATCATGATTATTAAATATTTCATAAATATTTTATAAAGCTGACATGAATAAAACATTTTTTATAAGACAATATTAAATTATCAATTTAAAACCTAACATGATTATCTTATACTACCCATCTAAATACTGAGGTTCCCATGGGATTCTTTCAAAATTCAATCAAGGGACTATTCATTTATCAAAAATTAGTTTCATCAAATATCACACAAGAATCCACAAATCCAATCTTTCACATGCCATAAAATTTATTCCAGAATCAACATTAAGAAGGTTTTAAAAATATTCATAACATTGAAAACTATTTTTCAAAAGATCACGAGGTGTTAGATGGAGTCTGTGTGTGATATCATACTGGGGTTTGGTTTGAATTTATTTGAGTGTGAGTTTAATTGGAGGTTCTCTAGTACCCAGGGTGAGAGAATGATAGTGGATTCAGTTTTTGTTTGTAAAGGACCAAACCATGAAGTTACACCATGTTTTGAGTTTGTATATTGTTTTGGGTGTTTATAAGATCATGTGATGATTTATGTTGTTTAGGAATTGTGACAGAGCGATGAGATAGTGCGTCGATGAGTGTAATTGAGAATTTTCAGTGAAAATTTAGCCATAGGAGGACCAAATAATGTTTTTTCATGAAATTTGGTGTGGTGACATGGAAACTGTTGAGCGGAGTATTGTTTTCAACAATACGTATTAATGTTATTTAAAGGGGGAGATTATTGAAAATAATACTCTGTCTCTTTATGATAATTTTGATGCTTACAAATACCCTTAGTTATTTTCTAATGATTTTATTTAGTATTTTGCAGGATTTTATTAATTTATTTTACTCTTGAAATAACGAGAATTTATTACTTAGCGCGGAATCTACTGTAGCGCATTCTGGAATCACTGTTCACACCTTACGTAGATAAATATAGCGCAGAATCTGATTTAGTGCATTCTGGAATCACTGTTCATACCCTACGTGGATAAACGTAGCGTAAGGATGAAAAGTGTATACTTTTTTGATATAAGAGAAAAGTATGGTTAAACAACCATACGTTTTCAGCAAAGTATGGAAAGAGAACCTTACGTTAGGAAGGAATATTATGTTTTGGTTATTATCAAAGTATGGAAGGAGAACTATACGTAAATTCTATGTGATTCATTTGTTTCTCAAAAGTATGGTTCATCAACCTTACTTTTGTGAACAACCATACATTCTTGGAAAAGTATGGATCAAGTAAAAGTATGGATCTTTTATCGTACGTTTGAGTGTTGACAAAAAAGTATGGATATTCAACCTTACGTTTGTATTCAAACTTACGTTATCAACCTTATGTTGTTAACCTTACGTTTGAAGACTATGTTATTAACCCTACGTTTGGAGGCCATGTCATCAACCTTACGTTTGACATCGGAAATTTTGACAGACGATATTTATGTGCAACGATCAGATAGCTGATTTCTGGGCAGATTTCAAGCCGGATTTAAAGTCGTTTTTAAAGTATGAATTTGACTGATTCAAAGCCGTTTTATTAATGGATTTAAGATCGAATTAAAAGGAGCTTTTTATGCCGAGTCTTAAGGGAAGTTACGACTTTTCTGTAAATTCAAAATTTTGAATATCGCGAATCAGAAGGCGACTTTTATGGATCTAAATATGCAGGAGATATGTTTTATTATATATGTTCTCTATGAAACACCAGGAACAAGGTGATGTGATTGATCTATTATTGAAAAAGGTGGAAAATAGAGATTGCAACTATTCACGATTGATCTGCTGATTCAAAAGGAGCGTAAAAGATCTATTTGTTCAATAAAAATGAACTCGATAGAAGATTCACCTATTCTACATTGAATATCTACTGTGGATCTATTACTGCTGAGGTTGTGAACTATATCTCTATATCTACTACAACTGGATCAACTCAGAACTGCTTTGTCTTGAAGATCAATATTTCTAGAGATGTCGATCCATCTGCTTTCAATTTCATTCTATTGCAATTGTGAAGATCAACTGGAAATTTCTTTCTGAAATTTTTTATTCTTGAGTAACCAGCTTCTCATTCTAAGCTGTGTAGGTTCATGTTTGAACCAGAAGGCTTTGTTTCGCCTTGGATTTTAAAGGTGTCAACTGCCTGTACTCAGTTGTGAATCGGTCTGTGGAAAAGGGGACCAGATAGTGAAAATCACCAAGATCGTGGAGTAGAGCGTTGGTGGAGTGGACTAGGGGCTTTATGTTCCCTGAACCACTATACATCTCTGTGTTCTTGATTTTACTTTTTCCACTACACGATCAAATCTGATAAAGAGTAAAGGACATAACTCGTTAAAAAGAAAGTTATTGAAAAATTTCAAAAGACACAATTCACCCCCCTCTTGTGTATAATCTGTAGATTCAGATCCAATAATTGGTATCAGAGGTGGATCTTCTGATAGAGCCTTAGAAAGCTAGAAGCATTTAAGGATTATACAACAGAGCATCATGACTGATACAAGAGAAGGGATGTCGATGGTCAGAGCACCATATTTCAATGGAGAAAACTATGGTTGCTGGAAATCACGAATGATAATATATCTGAAAAACCTCGGATATAGATTCTATTCAATGATTCTAACTCCTTATGAAATTCCTGAAAATTCTGAGACATGGAGTGCTTCTATAGAAGTAGAGTACGATATGAACTCGAAGGCTATGAATGCAATTATCTACGGTCTAGGACCAGATGAATTTAACAGAGTATCTCAGTGCCCGACAGCATATGAGATGTGGAAAACAATAGCTGTGGCATATGAAGGAACAGACAATGTGAGACAAATGATATATGCAACTGAAAAACTGAAATTTGATACTTTCAGAATGGTTGAAGGTGAGAGCATTACTCAAATGAATGAGAGATTGACAGAAATTGTCAATAACATAACTTCTCTAGGATAATATATCAAGCAGGCTGATCAAGCGTTAAAAGTACTGAGAGTACTTCCTACTCGATGGAATGATATTTCTACTGTAATCAGATAATAAACACCTGTCAAAGATCTAACTATGAGAGAGCTAATTGGTACACTGATGATGTATGAAGATGAAATGCAAGATGAGGCTAATGAACATAAAGTGCTTATCAAAATAGAAGATACTGCCTTGAAGGTAAATTCACAACAAAAGAATAGAAATATGAAGAGCAAAGAAGTCAAAGCTAAATCAGAAAGCTCTGACTCATCCAACTCAGATGAAGAACTGGCTCAACTAGCCAGAAAATTTAGAAAATTCTACAGCAAGAAAAGAGGATTCAAAAAATCCTTTAAGGGAGATAATAAGTAAGTAAGATGTTATGAATGAAAAAATATGAGACATATCAGACCAGATTGGCCACAATTGAAGGATTCAAATAAGAAGAAATTCTTGAAAAGAAATGACTTTGAGCAGAAAGACAAGAAAGCAATGAAAGTCACTTGGAGTGTATCTGAAGACTCTAGTAGCTCTTCTGAATCAAGCTCAGAGAAAGAATAAGTCAATATAAAGGCTAAAATGTGTTTCATGGCAGAAACTGATGAGGTACACTCATATTACTCCTCTGAATCACATTCTGAATCAAGCTACACAAATAAAAAACTTGCAGCCTACTGCAATATGCTTGAAGAAAGATATGACTCACTATTTAAGAAACATAAGTCACTAAAAAATAAACATAAATACGTTTCAGATGAAAGAGATACAATGCTGAAACAACATAAAGAATTAACTGATAAATACAATTCGATTAATACTAACTATATTAATTTTGAATTAAGAATAAAAACACCGCAGGATGAAGTAGAATCTTAGAAACAGGTTGCATTGGTTTTTACGAAAGGAGAGAATTAATTAAATGAAATTCTTGGAAAAACTGTCATTAAAAAGGAGAGATTTGGAATTGGCAGTAAAGGAGAAAAACCAAATCTATATAAAAATTATTTTGTTCCTAGCTCTAAAAAGGTTAATTGTTATTTTTGTGGGGCAAAAGGACATGTGGCTAAAAACTTTTTCTTAAGACAACCTCAAATTTGTGGTATTAAGAAAGCCTATGTTTCAAAAGACTTATATGATTCAGATAATTTTAAAAGAACAAAGCAAATCTGGATACCCAGATCATTGCTAGCTAACACTCCTGGACCCAACAAAATATGGGTACCAAAGCAACTTGTTTGAATGTCTTTGCAGGTAGCAGGTCACAAGAGAAGAAAAGATATATGGTACATATACAGTGGCTTCTCAAGACATATGAGTGGAAATTCATTGAATTTTTCTTCACTCACTCAAAAGGAAGGAGGAATTGTCACATTTAGTGACAATGCCAAAGGAAAAATCATTGGCATTGGAACTGTTGGAGATCCAAAAACAGTCGCAATCAACAAAGTACTTTATGTACAAGGACTAAAACACAATCTTATAAGTATCTCTCAACTTTATGATGATGGATATACTATTTATTTTACCAACAATTGATGTAATGTTTCTAAAGACAAACTGTTTAAATTTAAAGCACCAAGAACTGAAAATGTCTATACTTTGGATTTAAATTCCTTGTGTAAACAACAAGTAAACTACTTGACTGCTAAAGTAAGTGAATCTTGGATCTGGAATAGAAGACTTGGTCATTGCAATGTATATTTTTTACATAAGTTATCCAAGAAACATTTAGTTTCTGATTTACCTTGTCTCAATTTTGAAAGTGACGGATTTTGTGATGCATGTCAACTTGGAAAGCAACAAAAATCATCCTTCAAATCTGTTAACAAGGTTTCTACATCTAAACCTATAGAACTTATTCATATGGAATTGTTTGGACCTTCAAGAGTAGCAAGTTTAGCTGGTAAATTATATGTATATGTTTTAGTTGATGACTATTCAAGATTTACATGGATTTTCTTCTTGAAATTTAAAAATGAAGCTTTTACTTTATTTGAAAGTTTCTGCAAATCTGTTCAAAATGAAAAAGGTTTCAATATAATCTCATTGAGAAGTGATCATGGTGGAGAATTTGAGAATCTAGAATTTAATTCCTTTTGCTCAAATATGGGTATTAAACACACCTTCTCTACACCAAGAACACCTCAACAAAATGAGATTGTAGAAAGAAGAAATAGAACAATTCAATAAATGGATAGAACTATGTTAAATGAATATAGCCTACCTATATATTTTTGGGCAGAAGCTGTGAATACATCTTGTTATATAATTAATAGAGTTTTAATTAGACCTATTTTGAAAAAGACACCCTATGAAATATGGAATAACAGAAAACCTAAAGTAAATTACTTTAAAGTTTTTGGATGCAAGGTTTATATCTTAAACACCAAGGATAATCTTGGTAAGTTTGATACAAAATCCGATGAAGGTATTTTCTTAGGATATTCTGCTACCTCCAAAGATTATAGAGTTTATAATAAGAAGTCAAGGATTGTTGAAGAATCAGTTCATGTGAAATTTGATGAATCTGATCCCTTTGAGAAAATGACAGAACAAATGGATGAACTTGACTCTAATGATAACATGAGACTTGAGAATTTAAAGAATGATTTTGAAAATGATATAAAAGAAATTCAGTCCAGTTCAGAGGAACGTGATACTGAAGAACCTTTAAATATATTACCTAGACAGTCTAGAACCCTAAAGAATCACCCTTTAGAAACTGTAATAGGTGACCTAGAAACTAGTGTTCAAACTAGAAGAAACTTAGGAAACCTAGTGGAATTCTCTTCCTTCCTATCTCAACAAGAACCCAAGACTATAGAAGAAGCTTTAGATGATGAAAGCTGGGTAATTGAAATGCAAGATGAATTAAACCAGTTTAAAAGAAATGAAGTTTGGGATTTAGTGGAAATACCTAAGAATTATCCTGTAATAGGAACCAAATGGGTCTTTAGAAATAAACAGGATGACCAAGGCACAATAACTAGAAATAAAGCAAGATTAGTAGATAAAAGATATAATCAAGAAGAGGGAATAGATTATGATGAGACTTTTGCACCTATAGCAAGGTTAGAAGCCATTAGAATCCTTTTAGCCTATGCATCTTATATTAATTTTAAATTATTTCAGATGGATATTAAATCTACCTTTTTAAATGGTTATTTAATGTAGGAAGTTTATGTTGAGAAACCTCCTGGTTTTGAAAATTCTCAAAAACCTGATTCTGTTTTTAAACTTACTAAAGCTCTTTATGGCCTTAAACAAGCACCTAGAGCTTGGTATGAAAGATTAAGTTCTTTTCTTTTGAAAAATGATTTTACTGTTGGAATGGAAGACCCAACACTCTTTAAGAAAACTGTGAAAAATAATGTTTTATTGGTTCAAATTTATGTTGATGATGTAATATTTAGATCAACAAATAAAACTATTTGTCATAAATTTTCAAAATTAATGCAAGAAGAATTTGAAATGAGTATGATGGGAGAATTAAATTTCTTTTTGGGTCTTCAAATATTTCAAAAAGATTTTGGAAATATTTTAAATCAAATCAAATACATTACTGATTTACTTAAGAAATTTGGACTCTAGAACAACAAGTCATTTACAACTCCTATGTGTACTAATATAAAACTTGATTTGGATGAAACTGGAAAGTCAGTTGACAATAAGTTATATAGAGGTATGATTGGTAGTTTGTTATATCTTACTACTAGTAGGCCAGATATAATGTATTCAGTATGTCTTTGTGCTAGATTTCAATCAAATCCTAAAGAATCTCATCTAACTGCTGTTAAGAGAATTTTTAGATATTTAAAAGGAACTGTTTTTCAATCTCTTCTTTATCCTAAAACTTCTGATTTTAATTTGATTTCATATTCAGATGCTGACTTTGGAACTTATAGATTAGATAGAAAAAGTACATCAGGTACATGCCATTTTTTAGGAAAATATTTAGTATCATGGTCTAGTAAGAAACAAAATTCAGTTGCCCTATCAACAACTGAGGCAAAATATGTTTCTTCTGGCAGTTGTTGTGCACAATTGTTGTGGATGAAAAACACTCTTATGGACTTTGGATTGAATTTTAATAATACACCTATTTTATGTGATAATACGAGTTAAATTAATATTTCAAAAAATCCTATTACTCATTCTAGAACTAAGCACATTGATATAAGGCATCACTTTTTAAGAGATCATGTTATTAAAAAAGATATATTTTTAGAATTTATAAATACTAAAATTCAATTAGTAGATATTTTTACTAAACCACTTCCCACTGCAAGGTTTTATTTTATTAAGAGGGAGTTGGGTTTATTTAATTTTAAATATTTTAAATATTTTTATTTATTTATGTAAATTTTATTTTTTTATTGAATATAGTTTAAGATTTTCTTTCTTTCTTCATATAAAAATTTTATTTTTTTTAAATATATGTAATGATTAGTGATTACATAGGAATCAAGGCTTTCAGAGCCTTTTCAACTTCTAAACCCTTTCACTTCTATCGAAACCATTTCAAAATCCGAAAATCGCACTTCCTCTTCTGAAACCCTAACCTTTGAACTTCTGAAACCCTAACCTTCAAACCTTCAGAGACTCTTGCAGAAATGGTAAGGACTAAAAGAGCCAGTGAGGTTGAGCCGAGCAATGCCAAGAGACAACGCACTGAGGGAAGAAATATCTTACAGGGCAAGGTAATCGATCTCGACTGGTTATTTTAAACAAATCTGTTGTTGAAGCAAGTGCTATCGTTTCAGAATCTTGAACAGATGTTCAACAGTGAAAATACAGAATTTCTGTATGAATTAGAACTTAGATACTTCCACAAATCTGTACAATTTAGTCTGGGAGATACAGAGGACAGTATGATGTCTAAGATAGAGGATAGGGATTTCTCAATCTCTTCAGTAGAGATTATTCAAATTCTCAACTGCCATCATGAGGGAGTTTTTCATTTCGACTTGAATAATATAGGAGTTTCTGTATATAAATCCAAAGACATCATGTCTTTTATTTTTGGTACCAAGACAATAAAGAAAATGTTTTTCAAAGATTTGGAGCCTGATCAGAAGATTTTGGTCAAATTTTGTAAAGACCCAGAAATTTCAAGGAATTTTTTTTTCTTAATTTCTTTAGAATTTTACAAGAACGCAGTTTTTGACGGCCCCTGATTCCGAGGCCCGGTGTTCCCAGAATAATTTTCCAAAGTTTAGCTCGGGTATGTTCAGTGAACGAACGAGCGGGTTTTTCTAAATTTTAAACCAATGCTTGGAATTGAAATTCGAGGGCACTAATGAAACCGCAGTGCCGATAATTGGTTAAGAAGACCCTTTCTGGAGTTGCGTTTTCTCAGGATGAGTTATTTAAAAAAAAGTGAGGGATAAAAATATAATTGTTTTACAATTATATTTTCATTTCTTGTTAAGTGGATTAAGTGTTGTGTCACAACCCTTTTCCCTTATCTTATGTGGTTATAACCTAAGTAAGGGAGTTAGAGGTGAGACCCACTTGTTGTTAACTACCTTTGAGAGGATTAATGTGGGGTGGGGGCCACACGAGCCCAACCCTCACCTTCCCCTAATGTTCATAACTTTTCCCCTCTTAATTTTGTAACTCTCAAAAAGAAAACCCCCCTTTAAATAAAGTCAACTCATTAATTGAGTAGGTTTTTCAAGTAATTAATTCTTGGATTCATTTGAATTTCAAATGAATTTTTGGCTTGAGTGTTAATTAAATAAGACTAAGTCTTATTTCGTGGGAGGATAGTTGGTGGTGCGAGAGGATTTGGAGAGGAAAGCTCTAAGTTCTGAAGGACGTTATTCCTCCTTGAAGAACGCGAAGAACGCACCGTCGACCTCTGACTAAGGACGACGGTGAGAGATGCCTTCCTCGGAGATCGATGAAGCGACGCCATGTACCACGATGCCAATGACCCTCTACTTCCGCGACGCCTTCTTCCGCGACGTCCAATTCCACGAAGAACCTTCGTTCAACGATTCCATCAAGTAGGGGTTATTTTGTTTGTTCGTGATTATTTCCATCGCCTTTCTTCATTTCAAATTGGGCCACCTGTTATCGCAATAACGAGAGGAGGTCGGACCGCACGAACACGACTGACCCTCCTCCCCTCTTGTTTGTTTGATTTGTTTGCGGCACGAACAAGGCAGCACGGTGCCGATGCACCGGGCAGAAAATAATAGATAATGGGTGAGGAAGCGCGGTGCCGTCACGCCGTGCCATTGGAATCGAACAAGCCGCAGCGCCGTCACACCGTGCCGGAGAACGTTGAAGAGGCCGCGGCCGAAACGGGGTCGCGGCGGAAGGGCACGACGCCGTCGTGCCGTGCCGGTCGGACCAAGGCCGCGGCCTTTGGACGCGACGGAGCAGGAAGCGGCGGCCGACTTCCGGCCGCCGGTGCCGGAGCAGGAGGGCGGGACCCCGGCGGTCCTGCGGTAGCAGAAACCGGCCGACCGGACCGGGCCGGCTGGCTTCTGAGAAGGGCCGGGGGTCGTAACCCCCGGCTGGCCGACAGAAGTGGCCCCCCACATGGGGGCCGCGGTTACACACAGGGGGGCAGCGCCCCCCCCCCCTCTACCGCTCGGCCGTTACGGCCGAGCCGTGCCAGCCGGGCTGGGCCGTGCCTAAGAGGGCCGGACCTAGACCCGGGTCGGGTCGACCCGGTTCGGGCCGACCCTGGGGGTATCGGGCCAGGTCGGACCGAGCCCGAACCCCTATTCGCGAACCTCTTTTGGTCTTTTTCCCTTAACTTAGGCTATAGACCTCCGATCGACGTACCGTCAGTTGAGATACAATCCTTGGATCGAGACGGTCGTTTAGGTATATTACACTCAAGGTTTCGGAGAACTTTGGGTTCGGCCGGGTTGGTTCGTACACGAAACCAACCGGACCCTCAGAGCGGAAACAATTATAACTTGAGCTTCGGATGTCCGATAGATGCGCTGTCGAATTTGTTGGATTCCTCTTGTTGATACGGAACTTTTGGCATACTTCTCCTGAGATTTGGACGTAGTTGGATTATGGTCGGGTTGGATTGTACCTGAAATCCAACCGGGCCCCTAGAACGGAAAAGCTGATAACTTTCAGACCGGACGTCCGTTTGAAGAACCGTCAGTGGCATTGGTGATCACGTTGAGAAACGGTCCCTATGAGTATACCCTATGAGAGTTCAGGGTACAGTTGAGATTCGTCCGGGTTGGTTCACTCACGAAACCAACCGGGCCCCTGGGACGAAAAGACTAATAACTCACAGACCGGGCGTCCGATTGACGCGCCGTCTGTTGTGTTGAGACCCCTATGACGAGGCGGTACTTTGAGATACTTCTTAGTGGGAATTTTTTATACTTGGAGTATCGACCAGTAGCTCGTGGAGTGGACCCTCCCAGAGACGAGCGTACGGAGTACGGAGATCGTGTAGCCGGCTGAGACCTGACGACTGCTTGACCGACTCGACTTGGAGTGAGTCTACTAGCCCAGTGGACGGAGCACTACTTTGTTTGGGTGCAGACCCATGACGGACGGAGCACTACTGAGTTTGGGTGAAGACCCGCGGTACTCGTCCGGAGAGTACCTCTGCAGGCTATTAGGGGGGACGCACTACTGCGTTTGGGTGGCAGACCCTGACGGGAAGCACTACTGTGTTTGGGTGGTTGACCTGTGGTACTCGACAGGAGGAGTACCTCAGCAGTCTTAGGTTAATGAGCAGTACCTCGAAGATGTGACAGGATCACTGTACTCTCCAGAGACGGGGCTCTTCAGCAGTTACAGTTTTGATAATGAAAATCCTGGTTTGAGTTGAGTCTTTGACCTATGTGTTTACCTCATGATTGAGATGGGTCACTTGATAACTTAGGTATATGTATGAGAATATATCTAAGTAGTGGTTATCCGTTTATTTCATAACCTTTGTGTTTCCTCATGATCGAGATGGGTTACTTGATAACTTAGGCATAAGTATGGGCTTATACCTAAGTAAGGGTTATCTGTTGTGATTCTGCTTTGTGGTTATCCTTGTTGGATTTAGAGAGAACTTGAGGGTCTAGAGGTCCCTACTGAGTATTGTTATACTCACCCCTGCACGGGCTATGCCCGCACCTCGTTGTGTTGGTTGCAGACGACAGGCAGTGCTGACGGAGGCCGAGTGTTCGAGGACTGGACGGTACCTGGAGGTGGACCACATGACGAGTCAGTATCCAGAGGTGGACTTCACGACGAGACGACACTCGGAGGAGGTTGACGGGCGAGAGCATTGTGGAGGCTATCTGTACCTACCCTTCAGGTAGGATCCGTGGTGGACGATCCAGGAGTTGCGCTATCTGTACCTACCCTTCAGGTAGGATCCGTGGTGGACGATCCAGGAGCTGTGTTATCTGTACATACCCTTTAGGTAGGATCCGAGGAGGAAGACCCAGGAGATGCTTCCATTCTTCCTGCTGTTGTATTTTTCTGTTGTACTTTCGTTCAGTTGTAGCTGTACTTTCAGTTGGGTTTCTATTCTGGCCCACTTACTTTTCAGCACTTGCTTTTGTTCTTAGTGTATTACTTCCACTTGTACTCTGTGTGTTTTGTTTACTTTTATAAAGTCAATGCCTTCCCAGTTATCGGGATTTATGCCTTTGGTGCTAGTCGCCATCCCCTGACCTATGGAAGGCGGGCTTGGGGTAGTCACAGCATGGACCTCAAGGATGGGTCGTGACAAATTGGTATTAGAGGAGTCAGTTCTACCGCAGAACTTATAACTCTGATATTTTCTTTCTGTGAAGCAATAGTGTTAAGGGTACCGAGTGTGTTTTTCAGTTCAGGGAGTCCAGTGTGGGTGCGGGCGGCCGACGTATCTATACACCAGGACCCTGACAACTGATTTCTGACTTTGTGCATGAAAACACTGATTGTGTGTGTGTTTTCAAAGGTTTCCCTTAAAACAGCTGAAACCAGGTCAGCTCACCAGGTATAATCATTTGACCGTGTTACGTCTGTTTCTTTCAGGATGCCTTTTCATGGACAACCAGCTAGAGCCCAGAGGGATGTGCGTACTGACAGCCTTCCGAGCAACGAGGCTTCGGTACATGTCCCTCTTACAGTTGAGGCACTAGCGGAGGCACCAGAGGTACTACCATACGTTGGGCCACTGATTCCACCAGCCCCAGCAGTAGGCGATGCACGCCGCTTGAGTGCGCCGCACGTGTTCCAGGGCTAGAGGCCACCCAGGTTCCAGGGAGAGATGGACCCACAGGCGGCTGAGGATTGGATGGAGGCTGTGGTGAGAGTCTTCAGGCTAGTGGGGACGCCAGCAGACTTCATGGTGCTCTTTACTGCCATCCTCCTTCAGGCAGCAGCAAGCAGGTGGTGGAGCCACTTGTTCCAGTTTCGTGATGAGATGACCTTCACTTGGGAAGACTTTGAGACCTTCTTCAGGGTGGAGTTCATACCAGTGACTCTACACCCCGAGCGTGTTCAGGAGCTGCTGCCTATGACACATGATTTTCCATCAGTATCCGAGTCATCTGTAGGTAGTAGACAGATGATGCAGAGGTCCAAGAGGACCAGAGCCAGCCGTACAAGGAGCAGGAAGTGTTATGAATGCGGCAGGAAGGGTCACCTAGAACGTGACTATCCGACCCTCCGCACAGTTGATCCGAAGGCTTTGGAGGAGCCACCAAAACAGAAGCAGCAGTGGGTGCTTGAGCAACAGCCGAGCAGTGGACAAGGAGGTAGAGCTCCGGAAGCAGGTGGACAGGAGCGGAACTAGTGGATACCTTTTTGTTCTTGGTACATCTAGTTCCATGTTGCTTTTGTATTTGTGTCTTGTACTATGAGATGCTATTAAAAAAGACACTTATCTTTGTGATGTTTTCTTTCCTGTCCTTTTGTTTGGTTGATACTAAGAGGTCCTGGTTAAAACTGTTGACTTGAACCTCAATTTATAGATTTCTACTGGAGGAGACCCAGTGACCTCACACTGATGCCGACAGTGTGACTCGACCCTTGGAGGCGAGAGTGACAGTTGGATCTCTTAGTAGTAACGTCGAGGCCTTACGACGTCATCCATGGCATGAATGCATTATTCATGTCAGGATTGACTGTATTAGGAAATGGGCATGGTTCATCTAAGGGATGAGACCGAGTTTCTCTTTTCAGCAAAGGAGAAATCTTAGCAGCTCTTACAGATCATAGGCAAAGAAGGTACAGATCATCCAGGAGTGGATGAAGACTGCACAGTGCAGTAAGAAACAGGAAACTGGCGCCAATCTTAGAGACTCGGGCGAGTTAAATGTTTCAAGAAGAGGAAGTTTTAAGGAGAGATGAGTCTGCGAAGCAGCAGACGTGAAGGCAGAGCTAGGAGAGCAGCATGAGGTGGTGTACATTTTTAACATGCTACAACCACCCGCCTTAGTTGTCCCCGCCAGGCTCAGGGAGCTGGAGGGAAGGGGAAGAGTACGGCTGCATGCGGCCAAGGAGTGTGACCCAATGGCTCTAAAAATGATTCAAGGGACAGTCTGTGTCCACTAATAGCTGCCATAGTAACACACGCCAATATGAATCATTCCTTCCTTTAACAATCCTGTCCCATGCCTAGAGTTTCCAGTAAGATATAGACTTGACCCTCATGTCTGGAGATACCTTTGGAGAAGAATCGATAATCACACTTACGCTGATAGTGTGATCAAACCCTC
This sequence comes from Viscum album, assembly GCA_963277665.1. Taxonomy (NCBI): domain Eukaryota; kingdom Viridiplantae; phylum Streptophyta; class Magnoliopsida; order Santalales; family Viscaceae; genus Viscum; species Viscum album. The sequence goes on along the minus strand of OY728127.1, from coordinate 1,069,123,898 downwards.
GAGGCGAGAGTTTCGGTTGGAATCTCTTGGTGGCAACGTCGAGGCCTTATGACGTTGGTTTGAGTATGGATTGGTCAATCACAGTTCATACACAAATTTACGGTATTAGGAAAAAAGGTTGTGGTTTAACTACAAAGTCGGGATGGGTTTTCCTTGGTCAGCAAAAAGGAAACCCAGGCAACATAGGATAAACTCAGGCATAGGAGGGTGCGGCCGATCACTCTTGAGTTGGTCAACCTTACTCTCGCGACAGCAGGAGTTTTGAGTTTCAGTTCCAAACAGGAATTGGAGACCTCTAGAGTTCGAGGATGACGAACACGTCCTTATACGGGTCTCACCTCAACGAGGTTTACGGAGATTTGGCCAAGGCAGCAAGTTATCTCCGGGGTTCAGTGGACCTTTTCAGGACCTCAACAGGGTAGGCGAGGTGGCTTACCATTTGACCCATCCACCTCAGTTGCACCAGGTGCACGACGACTTCCATGTATCTCAACTGAGGAGATACGAGCACGACCCTTCGCATATCATCGACCATGAGGAGCTGGATGTTGGCGATGGGGTGACTTTTGTGGGGTTCCAGTAGAGGTTGAGGATTGACAGGATCAGGTCCTACGAGGACGGTCGATTCCTCTTGTGCACTTTCATAGGAATCACGGGAACCTCCAGGTGAACACATGGGAGCAGAATGCTTACATGCGTGCTCAGTACCGCCTTTGTATCCCTAGTTTGTGTTAAAGCTTTATGAGGACGTAAAGCCCTGAGGTGGGAGTAATATAAAGACCCAGAAATTTCAAGGAATTTTTTTTCTTAATTTCTTTCTAATTTTACAAGAACTCAGTTTCTGACGGCGCCTGATTGCGAGACCCAGTGTGCCCGGAATCATTTTCTGAAGTTTAGCTCGGGTACGTTCAGTGAACGAACTAGCGGGTTTTTCTAACTTTTGAACCGGTGCTCGGAATTGAAATCCAAGGGCACCGATGAAACCGTAGTGTCAGTAATTTCTTAAGAAGACCATTTCTGGAGTTTCATTTTCTCGGGATGAGTTGTTTAAAAAAAAGTGAGGGATAAAAATATAATTGTTTTACAATTATATTTTCATTTCTTGTTAAGTGGATTAAGTGTTGTGTCACAAAACTTTTCCCCTCTCTTATGTGGTTATAACCTAAGTAAGGGAGTTAGGGGTGGGACCCACTTGTTTTTAACTACCTTTGAGAGGATTAAGGTGGGGTGGGTCCCACACGAGCCCAACCCCTCACCTTCCCCTAACGTTCATAACTTTTCCCCTCTTAATTTTGTAACTCTCAAAAAGAAAACCCCCCTTTAAATAAAGTCAACTCATTAATTGAGTAGGTTTTTCAAGTAATTAATTCTTGGATTCATTTGAATTTCAAATGAATTTTTGGCTTGAGTGTTAATTAAATAAGACTAAGTCTTATTTCTTGGGAGGATAGTTGGTGGTGCGAGAGGATTTGGAGAGGAAAGCTCTAAGTTCCAAAGGACGTTCTTCCTCCTTGAAGAACACGAAGAACGCACCGTCACCGATGAAGAACGCCGACCTCCGACGAAGGACGACGGTGAGAGATGCCTTCCTCGGAGATCGACGATGTGACGCCATGTACCGCGACGCCAACGAACCTCTCCTTCCGCGATGTCCAATTCCGCGACGAACATTCGTTCAACGATTCCATCAAGTAGGGGTTATTTTGTTTGTTTGTGATTATTTCCATCGCCTTTCTTCATTTCAAGTTGGGCCGCCTGTTATCACAATAACGAGAGGAGGTCGGACCGCACGAACACGGCCGAACCTCCTCCCCTATTGTTTGTCTGATTTGTTTGCGGCACGAACAAGGCAGCGCGATGCCGATGCACCGCGCATAAAATAATAGAGAATGGGTGAGGAATCGCGGCGTCATCGCGCCACGCCGTTGGAATTGAACAAGCCGCGGCGCCGTCGCGCCGCGCCGGAGAACGTCGAAGAGGCCGCGGAGGAAGGGCGCGGTGCTATCGCGTCGTGCCGGTCGGACCAAGGCCGCGGTCTTTGGCCGTGGCGGAGCAGGAAGCAGCGGCCGGCTTCCGGCCGCCGGTGCTGGAGCAGGAGGGCGGGACCCCGACGGTCCCGCGACAGCAGCAACCGGCCGACCGGCTTTCGAGAAGGGTCGGGGGTCGTAACCCCCGGCTGGCCGACAGGAGCGGACCCCCACATGGGGGCCGCGGTTACACACAGGGGGGCAGCGCCCCCCCCCCCCCCTCTACTGCTCGGCCGTTACGGCCGAGCCGCTTGGCCACGCGGGCCAGGCCGAGCCGCCAGGCCGGGCCGCGCCCAGGCCGGGCCGGGCCACGCCAGCCGGGCTGGACCGCTCCCAAGTGGGCTGGACCCGGACCTGGGTCGGGTCGACCCTGGGGGTATCGGGCCGGGTCAGACCGGGCCCGAACCCCCTATTCGCGGACCTCTTTCGGTCTTTTGCCCTTAACTTGGGCTGCGGACCTCCGATAGACGCACCGTCAGCTGCGATGTGATCCTTGGATCGAGACAGTCATTTCGGTATATTACACACAAGGTTTCAGAGAACTTTGGGTTCGACCGGGTTGGTTCGTACATGAAACCAACCGGGCCCTCAGAGCGGAAACACTTATAACTTGAGCTACGGACGTCTGATAGACATGTCATCGACTTTGTTGGATTCATCTTGTTGAGACGGAACTTTTGGAATACTTCGCCTGAGATTTGGACGCAGTTGGAGTATGGCCGGGTTGGATTGTACCCGAAATCCAACCAGGCCCCTGGAACGAAAAAGCTGATAACTTTCAGACCGAATGTCCGTTTGACGAATCATCAGTGGCATTGGTGATCACGTTGAGAAACGGTCCCTATGAGTATACCCTATGAGAGTTCGGGGTACAGTTGAGATACGGCCGGGTTGGTTCGCTCATGAAACCAACCGAGCCCCTTTGACGAAAAGGCTAATAACTCACAGATCGGGCGTCCGATTGACGCGCCGTCTGTTGTGTTGAGACCCCTGTGACAAGGCGGTCCTTTGAGATACTTCTTAATGGGACTTTGTGATACTTGGAGTATCGATCAGTAGCTTGTGGAGCGGACCCTCCTGGAGACGAGCATACGGAGTACGGAGACCGTGTAGCCGGCTGAGACCTGACGACTGCTTGACCGACTCGACTTGGAGTGAGTCGACTAGCCCAGTGGACGAAGAACTACTTTTCTTTGGTGCAGACCCATGGCAGACAGAGCACTACTGAGTTTGGGTGCAGACCCACTGTACTCATCTGGAGAGTACCTCTGCAAGCTATTAGGGGGGATGCACTAATGTGTTTGGGTGGCAGACCTCGGCTGGAAGCACTACTGTGTTTGGGTGGTTGACCCACAGTACTCAACAGGAGGAGTACCTCAACAGTCTTAGGTTAATGAGCAGTACCTCGGAGACATGACAGGATCACTGTACTCTCCAGAGATGGGGATCTTCAGCAGTTACGGTTTCGATAACGAAAATTCTGGTTTGAGCTGAGTCTTTGACCTATGTGTTTACCTCATGATTGAGATGGGTCACTTGATAACTTAGGTATATGTATGGGCATATATCTAAGTAGTGGTTATCCGTTGATTTCATAACCTTTGTGTTTCCTCATGATCGAGATGGGTTACTTGATAACTTAGGTATAAGTATGGGCTTATACCTAAGTAAGGGTTATCTGTTGTGATTCTGCTTTGTGGTTATCCTTGTTGGATTTAGAGATACCTTGAGGGTCTTGGGGTCCCTACTGAGTATCGTTAAACTCACCCCTGCACGGGCTATGCCCACACCTCATTGTGTTGGTTGCAGACGACGGGCAGTGCTGACGGAGGCCGAGTGTTCGAGGACTGGATGGTACCCGGAGGTGGACCACACAATGAGTCAGTATCCGGAGGTGGACTTCACGACGAGACGACACTCGGAGGAGGTTGAAGGGAGATAGCGTTTTAGAGTCTATCTGTACCTACCCTTCAGGTAGGATCCATGGTGGATGATCCAGGAGCTGTGCTATCTATACCTACCCTTCAGGTAGGATCCCAGGTGGACGATCCAGGAGCTTCTTTATCTGTACCTACCCTTCAGGTAGGATCCGAGGAGGACGACCCAGGAGCTGCTTTCGTGTTTGCTACTGTTGTCTTTTTTTGTGGTACTTTCGTTCAGTTGTAGCTGTACTTTCAGTTGGGTTTATATTCTGGCCCACTTACTTTTCAGCACTTCCTTTTGTTCTTATTATATTACTTCTGCTTGTACTCTGTGTGTTTTGTTTACTTTTATAAAGTCAATGCCTTCCCAGTTATCGGGATTTACACCTTTGGTGCTAGTCACCAGCCCCTGGCCTATGGAAGGCGGGCTTGGGGTAGTCATGGCACGGGCCCTGAGGACGGGTCGTGACAAATTTATTCAAACTGGAATAGCCCCACAGATGGCAGAAATGGAGAATATTTTGTACCCTGATATGTATATAATGTTTCTTCTGTTAAGTGATATTAAGTTAAACTTTCCAAGATACATGATAAGGTATCTCAGTTACTGCTTTCAAAGCGAGGCCAGGATAAATTTCTACCCCTTTGGTAGATTTATTTCTAAGCTTCTGTTTAATAAAGAAATGGTGAGATTAGTGGATTCAAGAGTTAACTGTCATCACAATAATACGTTTAATGCTGGAACTTTGAGGAAAGTTGGTTATTTCTGGAGCACAATTAAAGGAAAACTTTTGCCAATAGGAGCTGAGGAAGACTCAGAGAGTGCTCAGGATCAACCTGCTAAGTCCAAGGATGGACAAGCTGAATCCAGAGTCAGCAATGTAGCAAGAAGGATTCGCTTTGAAGTGGCAGATATTGAGGAAGACAAAAGTAAGGAGGGACTTCAATCAAGAATAAAAAGACCAGTAAATGATAAAGTCACTTCCACTACTTTGGAAACTACAACATAAACTTTATTTACATATTCTTTTGTGAGAGAAGCTGTTGCTGATAAAACCATGTAAGATGTTACTAAGTGAAAAGATCTAGTAGAGAAATCAGGAGCTCAAGAAGAAACTCAGAGGGAAAATCAGGAACAAATTGTAGCTGATGTTGAAGTTTTACTTCAACAGGAAAAATATATGGAGGCAGTGCCTGGTGAAGAAGTGGCCAGACCTTAGGAAACTTCTGAAAATATTTTTCTTGAAAACCCAATGGAAGGCATAGATACTGATGTTTTTTGGTGAGCATGCTTCTGAAGCTCACATAGAGGTACTTCAAGAGAATTTTTCTGTGGAGGAGTTTGAAAACTCTAAGGAAAAATCTGTGGACCAACCTTCTCAGGACAGAGAAAAAGAAAAATCTGATGCTGAATCATTTCCTTTGGTACTGCTACATCAACCTGAGACTGTGAATCAAGCACGGGGTGCATCTGATTCTAGAAAAGAAGAATTTGAAAAAATGTACAGAAAAGTATCTCAGTTGGAATCTGAGAATGCTTCTCTGAGAAATGCCTTAGACTTAGAACATTTGAAGTTTCAAAAGATAAAGGAGTGTACAGTTTCAAGTCAAGAAGTTGAAATGTTTAAAGAAGATATGTTGACTGCTGTTGCACAATTAAAATCTAAAATGGTTATGAAGTCAGATTTATCAGATCTGAAGCTGTTTATGGAGAACCAATTTGCATCAGTTGTAAATAATGCTATTTATGAATCAGGTACTTCAGCTGATTTAATCAGAAGGTTTCAGGCTATCACATCTGCGTTGAGCAACATGAATGACATGATACAAGATCTTCAATGTAACAGTGCTCCTTTGTCAGTGTTTCTGGATAATCAGAAATTCTTAGTGAATCAACTGACATCTAGTGAGCTATCGATCAGAATTCTGTTAGATCAATTATCAGAGAAGCTGTCAGTATTTGTTGAAAAAGAGGAAAGGATGCATGAGTTTTTTAGATTCAATTTAATTGAGTACATTCATATGACTCAATAGAACATAGATCTCATTATCAATCTTGGATATGGGATGATGAAGAGACTTCAGGAACAGTTTACAGAAATCAAGTCTGCCATCCAGAGGAGATAGACCCTGTTGCCTATCTTACCCAAACCTTGATTCCTGTGTACATCATTGTCATGTATATACTACTATTTTTGAATGACAATTTTCCTTCATTGTTTATTTGTTTATTTCTTTATTTAATTTATTGACTTTATTTTTAATATGCCAGTACTCCAGATTTAATTACTGATAAACAGTTCATAATAGCATTTACTAACAGTTCAGTGCAATATTAAACATGTTAAAATCCATGATTTTTCATTATTTTTGATATCACAAAAAGGGGTATAATTTGGATAAACACAATATCGAAACCTATGTTTTATTTAGGGGGAGAATTTTTTTTGAGGGAGAAAATTAAATGAAACATTTGGATTTATAATTATCTTTTTGGTGCAGAAGTTTTTATTTAAAACTTTATAACAAATTTTGAAAGTTAATTTTGTTTAAATAATTTTAATTATTTAATGGGTTTTGTGATCATCAAAAAGGGAGAGATTGTTGAGCGGAGTATTGTTTTCAACAATACGTATTAATGTTATTTAAAGGGGGAGATTATTGAAAATAATACTCTGTCTCTTTATGATAATTTTGATGCTCACAAATACCCTTAATTATTTTCTAATGATTTTATTTAGTATTTTGTAGGAGTTTATTAATTTATTTTACTCTTGAAATAACGAGAATTTATTACTTAGCGCGGAATCTTCTTTAGCGTGTTCTGGAATCACTGTTCACACCTTACGTAGATAAATATAGTGTGGAATCTGCTTTAGCGTGTTCTGGAATCACTGTTCATACCCTACGTGGATAAACGTAGCGTAAGGATGAAAAGTGTATACTTTTTTGATATAAGAGAAAAGTATGGTTAAACAACCATACGTTTTCAGTAAAGTATGGAAGGAGAACCTTACATTAGGAAGGAATCTTACGTTTTGGTTATCAGCAAAGTATGGAAGGAGAACTGTACGTAAATTCTATGTGATTCGTTTGTTTCTCAAAAGTATGGTTCATCAACCTTACTTTTGTGAACAACCATACGTTCTTGGAAAAGTATGGATCAAGTAAAAGTATGGATCTTTTATCGTATGTTTGAGTGTTGAAGAAAAAGTATGGATATTCAACCTTATGTTTGTATTCAACCTTACGTTATCAAACTTATGTTGTTAACCTTACGTTTGAAGACTATGTTATTAACCCTACGTTTGGAGACCACGTCATCAACCTTACGTTTGGCATCAAAAATTTTGACAGACGATATTTATGTGCAACGATCAGTAAGCTGACTTCTGGGCGGATTTCAAGCCAGATTTAAAGTAGTTTTTATAGTACGACTTTGACTGATTCAAAGCCGTTTTATTAATGGATTTAAGATCGAATTAAAAGGAGATTTTTATGCTGAGTCTTAAGGGAAGTTACGACTTTTCTGTAAATTCAAATTTTTGAATATCGCAAATGAGAAGGCGACTTTTATGGATCTAAATATGTAGGAGATATGTTTTATTATATATGTTCTCTCTGAAACACCAGAAACAAGGTGATGTGATCGATCTATTATTGAAAAAGGTGGAAAACAGAGATTGGAAATACTCATGATTGATCTGTTGATTCAAAAGGAGCGTAAAAGCTCTATTTATTCAAGAAAAAGGAACTCGATAGAAGATTCACCTGTTCTACATCGAATATATATTGTGGATCTACTACTTCTGAGGTTGTGAACTATATCTCTATATCTACTACAAATGGATCAACTCAGAACTGCTTTGTCTTGAAGATCAATATTTCTAGAGACGTCGATCCATCTGCTGTCAATTGCATTCTGTTGCAATTGTGAAGATCAATGGGAAATTTCTTTTTGAAATTTTTTAATCTTGAGTAACCAGCTTATCGTTCTAAGCTGTGTAGGTTCATGTTTGAACCAGAAGGCTTTGTTTCTCCTTGGATTGTAAAGGTGTCAACTGGATGTACTCAGTTGTGAATCGGTCTGTGGAAAAGAGGACCAGATAGTGAAAATCACCAAGCTCGTGGAGTAGAGCGTTGGTGGAGTGGACTAGGGGCTTTCTGTTCCCCGAAACACTATACATCTCTGTGTTCTTGATTTTACTTTTTCCACTGCACAATCAAATCTGATAAAGAGTAAAGGACATAACTCGTTAAAAAGAAAGTTATTGAAAAATTGCTAAAGACACAATTCACCCCCCTCTTGTGTATAATATGTAGATTCAGATCCAACAACCACATCATGTATGTTGTTCACATTATATATTTATGCTTGGTTTATTGTGTAAAGTCTGTTAAACATGTTTACTTGTTTTAAAATTATTTATTCTATGAAATTAATGTTTGGGCGTGTGTTCTTTAATTTATTACATTCTTTCATTTATATAAGTTCATTATTAGAAATTATATAAGCTCCAAATCATTTTAAGATCCATAAAGGAATGTAGCTATCATATGTTGGAGTCATGTTACCTCACTCTATTTTGATAAAGTGACATAAATATTCATATTCCTTAGACCTTTGTTCAAGAAAGGAAATTACTATTTGGTACATATTTGTGTTTTGATATCTTGAGTACTTTTAGTAAACCTAAATTTAGTGTTAAATAATGAGTTTAAATGGTATGAATATAATTAGTTAATTATTTCCTTTTATACCTTGAGATCATAACCTCATAACATATATGAAAACATAAAAGCAATATATACCCATATGGGTGTGTATGTAGGGTGTGAAATAAACAGGCCTAGTAATATTTCACCAAATATACACCTATCACATCATACAAGCATCACATAATACTAATCAATACATATCCCATAAAAGGGAAATAGCCTATAGAAAACACTAACCCAAGGGGTTTCTAATAAGGGTAATAAAATCATAATGATTTTTTTTAATAAAGTGACAGCAATCCTTTAATAACTAGATGGGTGAAAATCTTTTTATAAAACCATCCTTGTTATAAAATAAGGAAACAATTTATCAATTACCAAGAAAGATAGTTTGAAATACATATAGAGAATATATTTTTATTCTTTTAAGAAAATTCAACCATGAGCTTTTCCTGACATTGATCTTTAAAAATGAATAATATTTTAAACAAGCATTTAGAAACCTTTATTAAACTATTTATTTCTTCCTTTTAAATGAAAATAATCACATGAAAATCATTTTCCTTAGCCTAGTCCTTATTTATTAAAAACACACATTTAGAAATACCTTTTGGATTTTTTTAAAGAAATGATACTAAGAAGGAAAATCCAATATAACAAAATGTAACTAAAATGAAATAAATAAATAAAACATATCCAAATAATAAACTAAATTTTAGAATATGTAAGTAATAAAATTAAATAAGGGTGATGACGACAACCTTCCATAAAAGTGAAAATGGGTACCAAACAATATATGTAATTGCACAAGTACAAGACACAACACATGGGGATGATATTTGACCCATAGGTTCTAAAGGTCACTGAATCTCTCATAGAATACTAGCTGGCTATGTGACCAAAACAAGTAATGCAACCCGAGACTCTTGAGGAAATCGAAAATGACCCCTAGTTAAAGCCTCAATTAAGCTAGAGTAGCACCCATCTATTTACAATCCTATTTATGGTCTCCCATGAAAAAACCACAAAACAATCCACATTGAAACCACCCATTCCATTAACAATAACAACCCACAATTAAGAACACAATTGAATCCATGTATCCTTTTGAAAACCCATTTGAATGCTCACTAGAAAAGAAATCATTTTTCTTGAGGCCATTTTAAATGTTTTTTAGTAATCTCAAAACTATTTTTAAATGAAAAAACCATTTCAGAACCCATATTTAAAAAACTACATAAGAAAAAAATCAACGTTTTTAAATTTAAAAAATTCTCTTTAAATGTTATAAACATATGCAATTACACACGTACATATCTAAATAGATCTCAATAAAAATATTCACATATTTTCATGTGAATACATGCATGTGTCTAGTATATATATATATATATACACCAATACATAAGTGTATAAGCATAAAAAAATGAAAAGAGAAATCCATAACATTGGACATAAATAAATAACACAAGAACAAAATAAAACATAAGAAAAATTCTCAAACAAGGAAACCCCAATTAATTAATGTCATGAACTCATGCACTACCCAAATAGATTTCATAAAAAACATCAAATAATTTTAAAACAAAAAATTACTTTATGAAAACCATCATAAATATTTTATTGGACAAAAATATACTTTATCCTTTGAATGAAAATAAAAAACAAGGACAAATCCATAAGAACCCAATTGGAAATCAATTATAATCCCTTAAAATCCTTGAGCAACAAGTATATTTAAATCCAATTAAACCCAAATAAAAATTATAATTTTAGAGAAATCAATTTCAAACACCCAAGAACATGAAAAAAATTAGGGAAAAAAGAAATCAAAAATACACCTACCTAGGGATATCATAGATGATGCAAAAACCTCCAGAAATAGCGAGTGGAAGGCTTGAAGAAGAAGGGAAAGCATTACACACATTGAAGTGAGGAGGAGGAGAAAAGAACATACCATGGATTTGAGATTTGATTCGTCGGAGAGAAAGTAGAGATATCATAAAAGCATAGATTCATTCGATCCATGATTCGAGCCTTGGATTCGTTCGAGCCTTGATTCGAGCCTTGGATTTGTTTGAGCCTTGATCCAAGCCTTAGATTCAAGGAGGAGCGCCGATAGTAGGTGACTTTTGTGGAAATCTTGAGATATCGTGACTGAAATAGTCATGATTATGGTTCTTTAAATAAATCGTGGAGACTTGTATTAAAACTTCCAAAAAAGCACTGATAAAGATACCTTTTATCATCGCTAAATTAATAATCGCTGATAAAAGGTATATTTATCAGTGTTTTTTTTAGCACTGATAAATCTTTATCTTTATCAATGCTAAATAAACGCTGATAAAAGACTTATTTATCAATACTAAAACTTTAGTGGTGATGAAGGATTTATAATTTTAATTATAAATAAAAAAATTTATAAAAAAATTTATATATTTATATATTTATTTATTATAATTTTATAATTATTAAAATATATAATTAATTACTTATAATTATATAATTACTTTTTAAATTTTTTTATTTATAATTATAAATATATAATTTTATAAATACAGTAAATATACATTTCTAAATATAGTTATAAATAAATATATTTGTTAATATATTTATAAATAAATAAATATGAATATAAATATAGTAAATATAAATATAAATATAGTAAATATATTCATTATTTAAATATATTTATTATAATTTTATAGTTATAAATATATTTATATCATTATATATATTTATATAATTATATAATTATATATATTTAATAAATAAATATAAATATAAATATAGTAAATATATTCATTATTTAAATATATTTATTATGATTTTATATTTATAAATATATTTATATCATTATATATATTTATATAATTATATATATTTATATAATTATATATATTTATATAATTATATATATATATATTTAATAAATAAATATAAATATAAATATAAATATAGTAAATATATTCATTATTTAAATATATTTATTATAATTTTATAATTATTTAAATATATAATTAATTATTTATAATTATATAAATAATATTTTTTAAATATAATATTTATATATTTATATCATTATATATATATATTTATATAATTATATATATTTAATAAATAAATATAAATATAAATATAAATATAAATATAAATATAAATATAAATATAAATATAAATATAAATATAAATATAAATATAAATATAAGTATAAATATAAGTATAAATATAAGTATAAAGATAAGTATAAAGATAAGTATAAAGATAAGTATAAAGATAAGTATAAATATAAGTATAAATATAAGTATAAATATAAGTATAAATATAAGTATAAATATAAGTATAAATATAAGTATAAATATAAGTATAAATATAAGTATAAATATAAGTATAAATATAAATATAAATATAAATATAAATATAAATATAAATATAAATATAAATATAAATATAAATATAAATATAAATATAAATATAAATATAAATATAAATATAAATATAAATATAAATATAAATATAAATATAAATATAAATATAAATATAAATATAAATATAAATATAAATATAAATATAAATATAAATATAAATATAAATATAAATATAAATATAAATATAAATATAAATATAAATATAAATATAAATATAAATATAAATATAAATATAAATATAAATATAAATATAAATATAAATATAAATATAAATATAAATATAAATATAAATATAAATATAAATATAAATATAAATATAAATATAAATATAAATATAAATATAAATATAAATATAAATATAAATATAAATATAAATATAAATATAAATATAAATATAAATATAAATATAAATATAAATATAAATATAAATATAAATATAAATATAAATATAAATATAAATATAAATATAAATATAAATATAAATATAAATATAAATATAAATATAAATATAAATATAAATATAAATATAAATATAAATATAAATATAAATATAAATATAAATATAAATATAAATATAAATATAAATATAAATATAAATATAAATATAAATATAAATATAAATATAAATATAAATATAAATATAAATATAAATATAAATATAAATATAAATACCGTAAATATATTCATTATTTAAATATATTTTTAAAAATTTTATAATTATTTAAATATGTATAATTATTTATTTATAAGTATATAAAAACTTTTTTTTAAAAATAATATTTATTTATTCATAATTATAAATATATTAATTTATAAATATTGTTAATATACATTTATAAAGATATTTATTTATAAATATTTATTTATAAATATTTATTTACAAATATACTTTTAACATTGTCAATGAATATATAATCTTAAATGCATGTTTATTTAAAATGAGTGAAATTTAATAATTAAAAACTAGTACACTTTATTTTTTTTTGAAAAAATAGATAATTTTTATTAATTAAATGTTATATTTTTTAAATTAGGAGATATTTTGAAATAAACATGAATACATATTGAAAATATTAAAACATAGTAAATAAATATATATAAATAAATAATATAAAATGATTAAATTCCAAAAAAAAAACTAAAAATGAATAAATAACACTTAACTGTAATAATATTAAAAATATATAGATAAAATTTAACAATTAAAAATATAATATATTAAATGTATCATGTTATAATGAAATTCTAAAATGAATACTAAAATTTGAATAAATTACATAAATATTAGGTGTGTGTGTTTCTATATAATATTTCATTAACTGCGTAAATATTTGTGAGTGTGCATTGTACATAAAATGCATTAATTACGTATATTTATGTGAAATTAATGTAACTTATGTTTGATATATGTTAAATTAAAAAATAAAACAACATTTAATTATGTCCATTACTTGATGCAATTAGTTAGTATTTTTAATTAATATTATTTTTAATTATAAACCACTAAATATATGACTTATAATGTAACCATAAATATTTTGTATCATATAAACCATATTTTAGGAAATATTTTATATATTGATATATATATATAGAAATATATATGAATATATTTCTATATTAAATGTATTAATGAATAATTATGTATAAAAACCATTAAAAATGAATAAGAAATTAATATGATTTTAATTATTTCATTTTCTATATTTATATTTAATACATATTATTTATTAATATTTATAATTAATATATATATATATATATATGTATATATATATATTAAACTTATTCATTTTCATTAATAATTGCTTCATTAATAATTTTTTTAATAATTTTGTAATTTATTCATTTTTATTTTTTTGTTTAATTATTACAATTTATTTATTTTTATTTTTTTGTTTAATTATTACAATTTTATTCATTTTATATATCTATATTTAATATATATTATTTAATAATATACATAATCTATATTTATGTATATTAAATTTATTTATTTTTATCAATAATTATTTAATTAATAAAATGTTTAATGCTGTTGGGGTGGTGCCAGAGTGGTAAACCCCATAATCTTGCATCCAAAAGATTAGAGTTCGAATCCTGACAAACCCTTAGGAGATATATGATGCAAACAGTGACACATGCATTATGTAGGCTTGGTGAAGCAGGCAGGATAATGCAGGCATGATGCTGCACTAGGCCTTCAGACCATGTTCATGGGTCACTTGGCCTTGGGCATATGGACTATGTAATGGGTCTCCCTCTACCCAGATAAAAAGTGGTATTTTCTTTCATAATAAGAAGAGGCTTTATCCCCAACTTAAAAAAATTATAATAAAATAAAATGTTTAATATTTTTCCTTAATTTACTCATTTTTAATTTTTATTTGTTTAATTAATTCATTTTATTCATTTTACATATCTATATATTTAATATATACTATTTATTAATATTTATAGTTTATATGTATGTATATTAAATATATTCATTTTTATCAATATTTATTTATTTAATAAATTTTTTATTTTTTTTAATTTACTCATTTCTATTTTTTATTTGTTTAATTATTTCATTTTATTTGGGACCTTTATGAGTAATAAAAAAATAATGATAGAAGATAACCTTTATCAGCGCTAAAAATAAAGTGCTGATAAATGACACCTATTATCAGTGTTAAAGGAAAATGATGATAAAGGTTATCCTTTATCAGCGCTAAAAAAATGCTGATAAAGGGTACCTTTTATCAGTATTTTTTTAGCTCTAATAAAAGTTACCCTTTATCAGTGTTTTTTAGAGTTGATAAAGGGAACCTTTATCAGTTCTTTTTTCTAGCACTGATAAAGAGATCGAGTTTTCCATATTTGGGCATTTTTCTTGAATTCTCGTTGAATTTGACCTTTTCTCTCAACTTATTGAAACCATTTATCTTATGGCTGATGATTTTATGTTTGAACTGTAAATTGAGTATGAACATGTGCTCGGTTTTTGCATTAATTGTTTCTGCATTGGGCATGTTAAGGAGAAATGTCGTACTGGTCTTAAATGTGAAAATTTTAGGAAACTTGGTCACCTTGTTGATCAATATAATTTTAAGCTGCCTCTGAAAAAGATATAGGGGCCTGGAAGTAGTCAGGAGGATCCTTATGGTAGACAAAACTGAATGATGGTTTCTGTTGGGAGGAGGCCATAGGGAGCCGGTGTTAACAAGCAATGCCCTCTTTCCCAAACACAACTTGAGATGAAAAGGGTGTATGGTTCTAATGATGTTCAAAATATGATGGGGGATGCACGACCTATCATTGAAGATGCTGTGACTCTCCATGAAACTAAAGATTTGGATTCTAGAGAAATTGTGGCTGACCAAGCAGATATACAGGAAGAGTTTTACATGTAAGTAAGTGCCCATAAAGTGAAGAAGCATTGTAACTATAGTGGTTCAGTTCATCTACAAGGTAGGAAGGCTCAACCTTCTTACAAAGAGACACTTACATCACCCGTAGGGACCTTAATCAGGTAAGTAATTGGCTTTACCTGTTTGGAGCATGCTGAGTCCAGTAATCCTAGAAAGTGGATTGTGAATGGAAATAAGGTGGATTTGCAGCCTAGCCTTTAGGAACCCATTCCATTTGATAAGAACCATAACAAGCCATATGACTCTTTAACTATATAGGTTCTTGATCCGAGGTAGGGGCATATCTCTCCTCTGTCTTCTAATCCCCAGATGATGGTGGGGGGGATTGAATTGATTGATGAAGATTCTGACCATGACTAGGTACATGTTATTTTACTAGTTGTTCCTCTTCAGCAAGGGGGGTTTGAGGTGGAGAAGGTCTTAGTTGTAGTTACATATGATATGGATAAATCATCAAAGTAACTATAAAGCAACTAATTAGGGAATAATTTCCTTTCTATGTTGGATTTGTTTAACATGCATGGGTTTGAAATGCTTAATCTGAGAGGGCTTGAAAATACCAGTTGTAAAAATCAGAGGAATTCTCTTATATCTTTATCTGATTATGATTGTAAGCAGGTGTTTGCTCTTGCACAGGGGATGATACATGATCATGCTGGACAAGATCCTTCCACTGGGGAAATTCATGAGTAGGGTGAATAGGTTGATATCCCACCTATTAAATAGAATGAGCAAACTGAAAATCTCAACCAGAATCCATCAACTGAACCAGTTCAGGTGGAAGGTGTGCTACCTGCCACGGAGGAAGCCTATGGGGATGATGAACCTACACAACCTTTTCCCTACTGGAGGAGAGGAGGACACCCAACTAATTTGGGGGGGGGGGGGTGGATCTTAGGGTCAGGATAACAGATATAAAAAGAGGGTGACTAATACAGAATGATCTCTAATGTTTTATTTGTCTATGTTTGGGCGATATTGAACTTCCATTCTTTTTGAACCTCCAACTTCTTGTACCCATGTTTTACTTCTAATAAAATTTTCGGGACCATGGATCCAAGAAGTCGCATCCATGGTTTATACCATTCTTCATAATAAATAATAAATAATAAATAATAAATAATAAATAATAAATAAATAATAATAAATAAATAATAATAAATAAATATATAAATAAATTAATAATAAATAACAAATCAATATATGATAAATAAGTAACAAATTAATAATTAATTGATAATAAATAATAAATGAATATATAATAAATAATAAATAATAAATAATAATTAGTAAATAGTAAATAGTAAATATTAAATAAATATATATAATTACATATAAATTTATTTAAATACAATTATATATTTCTTATAAAATATATAAATATAAATAAATTTACATAAATGTATACAAATGAAAGCATAAAGACACACACACCAACCAACAGAATACATATAAATACATATACCAACATCATATATTTGAATATACTTTAATGTATATAAATATACACAAATGGATATAAATATATATAAATTTAGACTAATATTCATAAATACATATAAATATCTATGCATAAATGTAATTATATATAATTTTTAAATAAATATTGATAAATATATATATATTATAAATATATATACAAAAATATATATAAATAAATACATACATATATATATATATATAATAGATAATAAATCACCAAAAAGGTAAAACTACAACAATTACAACACCATCAAATCAATATGAATGTAAATCATAGATGGGGTATTGGCCTAGTGGTAAGGTAGCCCCTTAATACTACATCTGAAGTAGGGTTCAATTCCTACCAGTCTTCATTAATGGGTAATTTACCAATGACAACGTGTCAATTGGGGAGTAGACCACATGGTGGGGGCGACGTGATAAGGGGGCAGAATGCGTGAAGGTTTGGTGGATTAGCACTCAACTACAACAGCAAAGAAAGAGGACCTCAATGGGGTGATTGTCAGTGTCAGTGGTGGTTGAGCTTGATGGTAAGCATGATACCATCAGTGAGTGGTGGTGATGGGGTCGATGTCTCAGGTGATGGTGGTGATGGGTTGGTGGAAGACTCATCTGGGATAACTATGGATAGTGGGTAGGTGACAGTTGTGGGTTCTTTCACCATCGAAGGTAGTTATTCTAGTCTAGGCAACGACAAAGTATATCTGTCGATGGAAAAAAAAGAGGAAAAATCTTGGGGCCTCAATATCCTCCAGTGTAGATCCAGATGTGGACTCCAGAGTAGTAGCATCCAGATTTGCAAGGCTACCAGATTAGAATAATGAGAGGGTATGATATCTTCCATTAGTACCAGGCACCGTGCTCTGCACAAGGCAATTCCAACTATTCATCCTTCAATGTTTGGATGCTATATTTAATATATAATATTATAGGGAGGGTATTTCCTTGTGATGTCAGGTCTTTGGGGCTTACGAGTCATGTATTGGGCCTAAGTGCCTCCGGGATTTCAAGCCATGTAAGCTTACCCCTCAACCCAGTTAAAAAGGGGAAAAAATAAATAAATAATTAAAGGGCTTTGAACTTGGTGGTAAATATTAATGTAAATACATGGAATAAAATCACATATGACCCAAAAAGTATACAAAGACACTCTAAAATAAAGCTAAAATCACATCCAATGTTAAAAAACTATGGTATCTGAACAAAAAACACAGTTTTGGAGGCCTTTTGGTCCTCTTTTGAACTTAAAAAATAGTTATTTGGTTCCCCTAGGTTAATATAGCATAGAGATATTCACAGGCTTTGATTTGATATATGGTAAAGCCCAAACAGACATTCGAATCAAAAGTTATGGCTGTTTGAAGTTGGAGTTTGATTTTCAACTTTTATTAAAACAATATTAAATTTTATTATATTAATCATTACCAAATTATTATATAATTTTATTGTAGTTTATTTCATAAGGTTCAATTTTATTGGTTATGGAGCTAAAACAGACACCCATAAGTTATGGTAATTTGATGCTAAAATTAGATTTTTTTTAAATTTTAATTTTTTAATTAATTTTTCATGGTGGTTTCTAAAAAAATCACTACTAATTCATGGTAGTAATTAAAAACCAATGATAAAAATAAATTTAAAAATAAAAAATAAAAAAACATATTTGGGTGTGGTTTTTTAAAAATCGCTGCTGCAAAAAATGCTAAAAAAATATTTAGCTGCAGTTTTGAAAACTACCACTAAAGAAACCGCCATGATTTTCAATTTTTTCTGTAGGGACATAGTGTTCAAATACCACACATGTCTATGAACAAATCTAAGATCATGTTTGCGTATAACATATGTACATAAATCATAACATCATAATTATGAACAAAGATAGCATTATTTTCACTCATAATACACATACTCTCATGAAATATATCAAATTACCCAATTTATTGGAGGACTATATAGTTTAGAGTCGACTTTTAACATCATAAAATTCCCATAATCACACATTCCACATGGAAAAAGAACATTTAACAATCATAGTCATGAAATAAACCCATGAGAAGGAATGAGTTTCATATGGGTTTAATAAATCATAATTAAAGGAATAACCTTTGGGGTTCCCAAAATAACAAGGGAGATCATATTTTGGTATAAAATATCATTTTTAAGAAGAAAAAACTTAGTAGGAATCAAAGATATGTTTTCAAAATAAAGTCCTTTTAGAAAAATATTTGTAATCGACTTAAAAGCCCTTTAAACAATGTAAAAACATGTACATCCTCAGAAAGAAAAGTGATAGAATTGTGAAAGGAAACTTTAAGGATAATATAGGTACATCCATACTAAGAATTATGTGAAAGGAATATAACCAAAAAAGATGTAATTGGGTTTGAGAATCCATTTACCTTAAATCCCGCTTTATTTCATCATTTTTCAACCTCTTGAATAATAAAATTGGGTTTATTAAAACATGGAAAAAGAAGTTAATTGTCTTCATTTTTACCACTATTGATCAATTATAATCATTGGATTTTACTCCTTAATTCCCTTTGTTAAAGGTGAAACATTTTGATATCATATTTTACTTAAAAATATCATGTTTTGTTTCTATTCTGCTATTTTTGTTCAAGGTCATTTATATATAAGTGTAATTAATTACAGAATATTAAAATAAATATATTTATGAATTTATATATCATAAATAATTTATTATAACCATCCATAAGTATGGTGATAATAAATGAGTTAGAAACATCTTTGTTGGTGGTTAACTGACTATTAACGAGACATTTTCAAAGAAGAAGAAAGAGAAGTATGAAATATAAATATATCATAAATATAATTATTATAATAGGTTAAAATTATTAATATAATGTTAAAATACTAATAAATTAATATTATAAGATTTATGTTTTAAATGAATATAGAAAAAAAGAGAAGAGGAAAGTGAGAAGAGAAGTTGATGAAAACTTACTCTTTTCTCGGTGTTGCTTCTCTTCTGTGGAACTGAAAGCCTTTGATTCCTGGATTTGGTTTACTCCAAAATAAACCTAAGGATTATAAGGGTATTAAGAAAGGTTATTTGGGTATAACTTTGTTTTTTGTAAGTATAAGTGATGTGGTTTTCCAATGGATGGGTGAGAGGTTATTTATATTTGAGGAAAAGGGCATTTTAAGGATAAAATATTGAATAAATTATTATATCCAAGGAAAACCTTTAAATAGTAATATTTTTTACATTATGAAATATATTTAAATTAAATAAAATTATTTTAATAATTGAGAATTCTATATAATCTGAATTTATTAGTTTAATCAAAAGGAAAGGTGAACAAATGACAAAATATCATTTTAATGGAATACTTTATACTTTAGATTTTGGAAAATAATTTTTAGGATTGGAAAACATGTTTATTATATTAAAATGACTCATTTATAAAATTAAATATGTTTTGATCGATCCAATATTTCTATAATATATTAGATCATTTTTACACCATGAATGATGTAATTTAAAATACACTTGTTACGAAAAAACTGCATTTTTACTATTCACCTAAAAATCAAAGTTTTTTATAATATTACCAAAAAACACCCCTTATAAAATTTCTACGTGTTGATTCTAAAAATGATATTAATTTTATCAAAATAATTTTATATCATATATATTTTTAATTTTTAATATAAAAATTTGTTTTTTATGAAATACATTAAAATATAGTTTATTAAAAATGTACTTATATTTTCTTTATGTTTTTAATCCTGATATTTATTTTATGGAATTATAATATTTATATTTTCTTAAATTACTCATTATAAATATTATTTATATTACATTTTATTATTTTGAGGTCAAATTACCATTCCAACGGTCATGTTATTATCCCCAACGACCATATTACTATTCATAATAGCCACATTACTATTCTAAAGACACCATTACTATTCCAATAGACACATTACTATCCCAACAATTACATTAACTCCTATAAATACATCTTAATTTATTTATAAATTATTCACTACAATTCCTCCCGGGGTTCTATATTTTCATTTTCTAAGATATTGATTGGTTTACTAATATTCTATTTATTTTCCATAGTGTTCTTTGTGGTGGTGATAATTCTAGCATATTATAATGATACAAGATTTCTCATTTTTATTTTTATTTTTAATATTTCCCCCATTGTAATATTTTAAATTTTAATGGGTTTAGCTATTGACTAATATAATGATCTCCATTAGTGAAATAAAGTGTTGTTTATGGTTCTACGTGTTGTATGTGTATAATACTATATAATGCAACAAAAATTTATTTAGGAAAAAAATATTACTTATAAAATCTAGGTCATTACATTCCCCCCTTTAGAAATTTCATCCTCAGAATTTCAACTCGTATCCTCGACTAAGAATAGATGTGGGTACTTCTATTTCATCGTTTCCTCTGGTTCCCATGTCGCCGCTTCATACTTATGGTTCCACCATAACAATTTAACAAGTAGAATTGTCTTATTATGTATAAATTTTTCTCTATAGTCCAATATCTTTATTGTATTCTTCTTATAAGAGAGGCCATGCTCCAGTTATACCACCTCTAGATTAAGCACATGTGAGGGATTGAGTATGTACTTCCTCAAGATAGACACATGGAACACATCATGAACTTGGGACATTTTTGGTGGAAGTATTATAAGATATTACACTTATCCTATGTGATAAAGGATCTAAAAGGGTCCAATGTACCTAGGGATAATATTCCCTTACTTTCTAAACCACACGAATCTCTTCCATAGTGATATTAAAAGGAAATTTTTTCCTCCAACTTGAAACTCCAAGTCCCTTTGACATTTTTTAGAATAACTTTTATGAAAACTCTAAGTATATTTTATATATTGTTTATGGATTAAACCTTCTCTATCATATCTTATAAAATATATATTTCATTCACCAACTTTATCCCAATAGGTATGAGTTCTACATTGTTTCCCATATAGAACTTAACATGGAGCCATTTGAATACTTGAGTGGAAGCTAATATTGTACAATAAATTAACTAATGGGATATGTTGATACTATAAACCTTTAAATTCCATTTATCAGGATCTTATCATGTCCATGAGTGTCTAAATTACCCTTTCATATTGGACATTAGTTTTGGGGTGGTAGGTCGTACCGAAATTCAATTCAGTATTTAGAGCATGTTGAATACTTCTTCAAAATTTAGAAGTGAACCTTGGATAATGATAATAGATGATAAAAAGTGGTGCCCTATGGAGCCTCACCACTTTATTTACATATATCTCAGCAAGTTGTTCAAGTGAGAAGTCTTCCAAAATAGCGATAAAGTGGGCATTCATGGTGAGTCGAACCACCACAACCCATATCACATTGCTTCCTTTGGATGTCTTCAGGAGACCAGTGAAGAAGTCCATGGATATGTTCTCATATTTATATATGGGTATTATTAATGTATTAATAATCCCCTTATACTTTTTTCACTATAATTTAAATTGATGACATACTAAGTAATTTGCGGTGTACTCAACGATATCCATCTTCATGTTTTTCCACCATAAGTTCTCTTGAAGATCATGATACATCTTGGTACTTCCCGGATAGATGGAGAAATATGATCTATGTGCATTATATAATATCTCTTTATTTATCTCAGGTGATGTTTCTACATAAAGTTTAGTTCCGAACCAAATGACACTGTAGCGTCTTGTGTTTTTGGATTGAATGAAATTTCCGAGGGAACTTGAATTTCCAGTTTGGTGGGTAGTCTGTTATCTAAAACAAGATTCAAAATGTAAATCTAAGATTCAAAAAACATAAATGTTTTGTTTTTAGATGTGTTTTAAGGACCGAGGTGTGCCTTAGGTGTTCCATCGAGTTTTGGGATTGTCGGGTTCCAAAACCACGAAAATAGGAGAATTTGTAAAGGGCGTACGATTTTCCTAAAACCATGCAGCTCACTAGAGGAAACCATGTGACCATTTCAGAAGGTATGAGGGTGTCACATGGTTTTTCCTAACCGTTCACACCAGGTCTCATGACTGTGTGCCTAGCTGTAGGCTTTTGACAGAGGGGAAATGCATGGTTTTCACATGGTTTTCCAAATTGTGTGCATAAACAATATGAGTCCCCTCCTTATGTATTAGATTGAGCATGATTTGTGCACAGTTTGTCCAACCATAAAAAAAACCATGAATCTCATTAAAAGGGATGGAAATTACCAAAATTCCCCTATCTCCTTATTTCTTTCTCCCCCTCTTTTCTTCCTACCTCCTGTATGCAGTTACTCTCATGGTGCTCTCCTTATTCTCTTCTAGGTATAAGGATATATCCCTCATACAACCTATATTTCAAGAGACTTAAAGTGAGTTAGAAAACCCTCAATGAGTCTACTACTCCTCTTACCTCTAATCTCATTCTATTTTTTCATCTAAAATTCTACATGATGTGTAATAATTCACCCAATTTTCAAGGAGTTCATCTATTTCTTTGATTTATCTTGAACCAGACCGAATTAATCCTCAATATTGGATGTGTGGGTCATACTATGCATGAGGTAGGTGGTCTATATATTTTTATCATAAATTATCTCCATTTATAAATTTCGTCATTTTTCTACGCACTGGTATTTCCATGCAACACCTCTTAAATGTGAAATTCATTTTATAGAACCTAATGCCCTAATTTTAATAGCCTATATATATTTAATTTCCATTGCTGATGGTCATGGACTGAAATTTCTAACCATCCTTAAGGGGTGTGTTCAATTAATTCCTTTCATTAATCATTTTTTTCTAATAAAACCCCTTGACGAGCTACCCTATCTTCAAAAATGAAACATGTTGATTAATTAGAATGTGGAAGGGTGTAACCCTCCACCATATCATCTCCTAGTGACTGAACCAACACCTTAGGGGTTCAAACCTTCTCTTATTAAATTTAATTTATGATTCATGTGTCGTATTCCTATTATCATGACCTTTTTAAAACCACTTACATATATGGTGTTGTATACCATGGGAAAACCACCTGAACTTACTGTATTAAACCAATGCTTGGAATTCCTAAATAATGGAAAGGACCACTTAATGAATTAAATTAAATGTTTAAGTGAATGGTCCTCTTTAGTATCCTTTTAATTGGTTATGGAATGATTAATAAAACAAAATCATTTGATTTATAATTGGATTGATTAAGGGGTTTGTCCCTCCTTATAAAAGTTAAATGTTCAAATGATTAAATGAAATGCATTATGACTTAAGCGATGCTCGAGTTCCTTTTTACAAAACACCTTGGATGGGATCATAGGCTATTATAGATTTTATCTACCTTGAGAGATACTTGGGTCTCCATTTATGGGATTCTAAGTATGTTCTCATAGGCTACTTGATTGTATATATACTGAGAGAAATACTTGGTATGCCAAGGATGGGCTCTCCATGTTGATTCTTACCTCCTTGAGTGATACCAGTTCCCTAGGGGAGAACCTATAGAAGGTCTCAATGGAGATATGGTTACATCATTCCACAAGTGATACTAAGACCCCTATATGAGAAACCAAGGATGAACTCAAAGTTTTTTTGACTTTACACCATACCAAGAGTGGTACTTGGGATTCCATTTATGGATTTCCTTGGACAAAATCTGACAGTGATGGGTATTTATAGTGACCCTAGTGAGATACTTGGGATTCTATTTATGGATTTACTCATACGGGATTAAGTATTGTCCTTAATAATTTTGAATGATGAACTAAATGTTAAAGACTAATAATGAATAGCGTTATCCTAGGACATATCCAATAGGCCAAATCACATGCTTGAGATTAGTCATTTTATTACAACTTATTCCATGATGAAACATTTAATATTTTTTATAGGTTCAATTTTTTTCTGTGGAATTCTAGATTAGAATGAATTAGGAATAGTCAGTCAGGTTTCCTTTAAAAACCTGATCTGACTTATTTACTTTCATTATTTACTGCTTTATTTTTCATACCTACTCACTGTTGTACTTTATATTCATAGACTGGTTTATACTTTAGACACCATTGGTGGTGTCCTAATAAGTATATCTCAGACCCTTCTTGGACTTCCATTTCATTGGGGCTATCTGAGAAGTCCCCTTGTTCATAGGTTCTTTGGATTGTGCTTGTGCTGTTATGCTTGTATCTAGGAGTTAGGAGCATAGTACTAGGCTGGAGATTAGGATGCTCATAGAGTTAGACCTTGATGATTTTTATACATTTTCTTATTTATGTACTATATTGTACCACCTGTCGTCTTATTACTATTTAGTTAATTAGCCTCATCTAAACATGCATGTATAGATATACATTTGGCGTTGGCCATTTATGTTTATTCAGTCTACTATATTTCTTCCGCTAATTTTTCTTTCATTAATATTGCTTCCAAGAATGTCTTATTATGATATAACACCACTCTAATATAATCATTATGGTATAGTGTCACACCCCGACCCGTGAGTATAGATTTATTTAATTATTTTTGGCCTTAAATAGATTTTTCTGTGGTTCAGGTGTGTCCTGGATGAATTGTTTCTTTGATTTATGTTAAAACGTGCGCTCTTTGGTGTCGACATCATCGGGCGCACATGCAGAGCGTGAATTTGAGCCACATGACCTCGCCCTAACAACTACGCATCCCGTTGTCTTTGGAAATTTGAAATAAAGAGTTTTTATATTTAACACGCACATCTATAGTTGTAAATTAAATTTTTTGTGGCTATTAATAATTATTTGTATTATTAAGACGAAATGAATATTTTTATCATTTTTATTTTTATCATTATGATTATTATTATCATTATTATTTTTATCATTATGTTATAAATAATTAATTAATGACATTGTTAATGTTGCAGATAATAGTATTATTATTATTAAATATGTTTTGTCATCAATCTTTATTATTATTATTATTACTATTTTTTTATCACCACTATCTTGTCCATATAATAATAATAATAATTATTCCTTTTATTATTTTTATTTTTATCATTATTTATTATTATTATTGTTGTTATTTTACTATTATTGATGTTGGTATAGTTTTATTTTATTTCATTTATTTATTTGTTTATTTTTCTTCCTTTAGGGTTTTCAAGCATTGCTTTTGCCCCCTTTATTTTCTTGTGCGGCGCACCCGACTCTCCCCCGTTCCATTACACAGCCGCCTCCTCTCCCCTTCTCCCTTGCAGTGCACGACCGCAACAACACCCACCAGCACCACAGCCATCCACGCACCCCAGCGCCTCGGCCCCCCCCCCCCCCTCCTGTAGCCCGCATACCCCGGCCAGCCCGCACACCCCTCCTACATGCTGCGACCAGCATGCACCCCCCTCTGCGTAAGGCCCCCCGGCTGCCTCCCCATCGCCGCACCACACCGTCGGCCTTCTGTCCAGCCCTCTCGGCTTTCCTGCAGCCCACAACTCCCATTCGACCACACTCCTCCTACTCCAAGCGGCACACCCCCGGGCCTTCAGTTTCCTGTGCGCACCCCTTCCCTGTGTGCTGTGCGACTCCAGCACTCCTTCCAAGCATGCCCCCCTTGATCCTCCTTCCCAGCGCATCTAGGTACCTCATTGGCCTCTTGCCCTACACATTCTAGCCTGCAACCCTCTGCAGCACCCTTCTCCTGGCGCCCCGGTTCCCAGCTCGCCCTCCTGCTCACCCGCCACTAGTGCCCTTCTTTTTTTCCCTTACAACACACACCAAAAGCCCCCTCGGACCTTCCTTTTGGTGCGAAAAACCCTTCCCGGCCGATCCGTACCTTCTCCGACCGACCCGCAGCCCCTTCAGACCTCCCGTTTGGTGCGCAACAGCCTTTCGGGCAGTCCTACAGCCCCTCCGGCTGACCCGCAACCCCCTCTATGCCCTCTACTCAGCCTCCCGGCAGGTCTTCCGCGCGACTCATCTCTTTGACGGTGCCTCCCCTACCAGCGCGCGCCCTGATGACGTCGTTACGACCTTCCCACACCCTGACGGTGTCCTTCCGATTAGCACACCGCTACCCTTCCGGTGCGACTTCCATTTGGTATACCCATTTTTTTATTATATATATATATATATATATATATATATATATTACCTTGTTTTTATTAGAGGTTTTATTAATTAAATGTTGTTTTGGGTCATTTTGACTTTTTAGGACCCACGCGGGGCATTTTCGAGTGAGCACCATCGTCGCACCTTATTTCCGAAGTTCCGTCGTCATCACGCTTTAGTTTCAAGGTGAGTGTTTCTTCCTGCCACTTGGCTTAACATACTTTAAATGGGGTTTATGTATGTGTTTTGAGTCCTTGATATTTATTATGTAGGGTGTTGGACTTTACCGCGCTTTTTCAAATGTGCATCATTTCATCACGTCGTGTATCCGAGGTAGGTTCCCATTGCACTGCTTTTTAAAATTTAAGTTAAATTATTTCCTGCTATTTGCGCACACTATTTGATCGAATTAAATATTTTATTAATTTTAATAAATGTGATATAATATAATATAATTAATTTTCAAATGATTATTTGGTGTAAAAAGAGTCTTTTATTTTATACATGACACTAAAAATATTTTCTTGACGAATGAACATCTAGTAGTAAAAGAATTCCCATTTGGATTTTAAACATAATTCTTGGAATACCAAATGTTGTTCTGTTTAATGATAAATGATTTCTTCTGAAGCATGAACAAGTATTCTGGTTCTCATGAGAAATTGCCCGGTTGGCCCTTATAGTTTATTTAGAAAAATAAAATGTTTTGGTTTGGTTTTATAAAAATATTGGTAGCCTGTGAAGTATTGTTTTGGGGATCCTTAAATGGTTTCAAACTTGTTTTGGTCTTATAACGAAGTTGTACTTTCTTTTTAAAGTGGTGATTTTGAAATGTATTTGATGCCCGTTTGGCACTTTATGGAAAACGATGAAAATGTTTTGATAAAAATCCTCCTAGGATAACTCTCCTGCCTTGGTTGCAATTGATTTTTTGGGAGGCTGCACTTAGAGGCTCCTAAGTGTTTGAGTAGTTTAAAGGAAAGAGGTTGTCCCATGGAGTGGCTCGGGGTGATGCCTGTTATGCTTTATATATATGTATATGATTGGATGCTCGGTTGGCATCGGTTGGCTCACCCCCTTCCAAACACTTGAGACATGGGAATTTGACATATTGAGAGAATATTCTAATAATGAGTGCCACACTGTTAGGTTATGTTACTGACAAGTGGCCCATAGTAGGTGGATATATTGGGTTTATTACTATGGGATTTTTCCCTCATCCTTCCTGAGAAAGGATGGTCGAGCATATTGAGCGTTTTGATTTCATCGTGTGCGACATATCAATGAGGATGATATCTCATGTATTGGTGTCTTTTGGTTTATTCTTGATCTCCTAGGTTCACCCATGTCTGTTGACTTTTCAGTTACTTGCAGTGATGATTTGGTATTTGTATGTATTCATATATTTCCCTTGTTGTGTACTTACTCTTGTGAATTTTTGTGTATTATTTTCCTTGGAAAGTGATAAATTGGTTTTGACTTGGTTTCTAGAAATGGATTTCAAATGAAAGTGTTTAAATCCTCTTTGTACAAATTTGAAAATGTAAACATCATTTTCCCTTTGAAAATGCTAATGTCTCACTAAAATAATGACTTAGGTTTTGAGAAATGAATGAGGGAAATGACTCATACTTTGTTTTTGAGTAGCATGTAGAAAACCCTACTTTTATAAATTTTAGTTCAAACTTGAAATGATGTTTCTTTTATTTTAAAGGTAGTGCATTGGGAATAGATATTGGGCTAGCCTACTGAGTTTTAATACTCACGCCGATAGTTATTTTCTGTTTTTTGTGTTTGTGCAGGCCACATCTTGAGTGCTTTCGCTTTGGGCGACGCTTAGTTGTTGAGTTGGAGAGTGACCCATAGGGTCACATGGAGTTAGTTCAGACATTGAGTTTGGTTAGATTTATTTCATTTTGTTCATGTTTAGTCTTTTCTTTTCGGTTTATTTATTCTGTGTTGCTCTATATTATTTCTGCTGCTTTATTTATTTACATTGGGTGAAATCGTTCCCACAGCCTCTGTTGATGCCTTGACACTTATCGCCATCCCAGGAGGATCGGGAACGCCTCTCGGGCCATGTTGCAGACTAGCTCGGGTGACCGGTTCAGGGTTGACCTGGGTTGGTTCGTGACAAAATGGTATCAGAGGAGGCGGCTCTTAGCGGACCTCTCTTTTCAGAGCGCCCTTTGTTATTTGGGATGTCAAGGTAGACAGAGTAGGATTGTCGGGACTTGAGGGGTAGGAGCAGGAAGAGTGTCGTGAACTCTTTCTCATTATGATCCTCAGGTTTCCATGGGAAGTCCAGTTTAATTTGTTTATTTGGGGTTTTATGGAAATGTTTTGCGATTGGGGTACGACAAAGGGAGTTGGGATAATATTCCTCCTAAGCCACATGGCCTGGTAAGACATGTGGAGCTAGGAGCATGGTCCAAAAAGACTCTTCGTGTCGGTGACATGATTGACATATGGCCGCTAACCATATGGTCAAGTCACTCACCGAAACTAGTTCCCTGTTGAGTTGTTTTGAGTCTCATGTGATTTTTGAAAGTGGTTTGTATCTGAAAAAAATGTTTTGAAAAATGGTTGTTTGAAATGAAATATTTATTTTTGAGGATTTTTTAAAGGAAGTGGTATGAATTATTTGTTTTTGGAAAATGAAGTTTCTTTATTTTGGCCTTGGTGTTCCTATGAGTGCTCACATGCATAGTGGTATGTTGGAAATGTGGACGGATTTATGGTATGGTGGATGGATACCCGAGATGGAACGAATACATGCATGTGAGTGAGACTCTAAAGAATACCAATGGAGAGGGTTTAACCCACAAATCTCGTTTTAAATTAAATATGTTTTCAAAGAGAAAAGTTTTGATGTTATGATAACTTGTTTTCTCGTGTTTCGAGCTTTTCACCTACGCAGTGTTTTATTTTGAGGTTTTTATTCATTCATTTAGTGGTATTGATTAGGTTTTTGACTTTTCTTGTCCAGTGGTTATCCCCTTGAAGCTTCTATGGGTGATCGTAGTATGGTTGATCAACCTAAGGATTTTATTCTTGAGTTTCAGAAGCTAGATCGACCTCTCTTTTATGGTCAGGCAGACCCTTCTATAGCAGAGGGGTGGATGCAGAACATTGAAAGGGACTTTAACCTCATTGAGTTTCCCAAGTCGTTGAAGGTCAAGTTTGCAACCTTCATGCTTAAAGGTTCACTATGGATGTTGTGGAAGTTAGTGTCTCGGAACAAGCCCCGTCAAGAGCTTACTTGGGAGTTCTTCAAGGCTTTGTTCATTCGCCAGTATTTCTCTGAGGAAGAAAGGGTGAGAAAGGGGATGGAGATGTGTTTTCTTTCGCAAGGCGACAGATCCGTGTTGGAATATTTCCAGTTCTTTGTGGAGCTATTCCCTTACGATTTAGGGTATGCCACAGATGACCCCATGAAGGCTCGACGCTTCGAGGTGGGTCTCCGCCCTGATCTACAGTCAAAGGTGTTATAGTCCAACCTAACTTCTTTTGCTGATGTGGCGAGACAAGATTTTCATATCGAAGCCATGATGGTGAGAGTGCACGAAGTGGTCCTCCCTCCTTAAATTCTTAGGAGTAGTGGGGAGACTTCCAACAAGAAGATGAGTAAGAGATCGAAAGTCGATGGAGCAGGTCGTGGAATCAAAAGGCCTCAGGATATTTCAACAACCTCTTTAGAGTGAGAGATCCTCGGGTGTTATTAGTGTGGAAAGTTGGGTCACAAGAAGCCATCGTGCCCAAGCGCTCCAAATCCCTGCCAGGCATGTGGACACCTGGGTCACTTACGACGATTCTGTTGGGGCGTTTCTAGAAAGCGTCAGAGAAGAAGTTCTCGGAAGTGATGTGCTGTTGGGTTTTTGTTCAAGGTTTCTGGTGTAAGTTTCCATTTAGTGTAAGGGATATTTTATCATTTCTGTTGTACTGATGGTGTTTTTGGTTTTGACATGTATGGAATGTCGTGGGTCTTTTGATGAACTTCGGTTTTCAATGCCAGTATGATTTTCATTTTAAAGTCTTGTCCTTTCTCTAGTCAAATCATAAGGTGTATGTTTCTTATTGGGATTATCAGAACCTGACTGCAAGGCAGGAGATGCTTCATCCTTCAGAGCTCTAGCCAAAAGGCCTCAGAGTGAAGCCAACGCATAGTAAGGGACCTTGGGGAATTTTAAGAAGTCTGGTTCAGGTTGTGACTCTATTGTTGTGATGAGATAGTCTTAGCGCGTCTGTTGTGGTTTCTCTATCGTTGTAATTTTCCTTTTGTCGTAAAGTGTGCGATGGACTTATCCCTCACGCAATGTTAGTAATTGTGTCTTTTTGGTATGTTAGTCGCCAATTGGTGGCCTTTAATGGACCACCGATGTGAATCAGTTACAGATTTGG
This sequence comes from Viscum album, assembly GCA_963277665.1. Classification (NCBI taxonomy): domain Eukaryota; kingdom Viridiplantae; phylum Streptophyta; class Magnoliopsida; order Santalales; family Viscaceae; genus Viscum; species Viscum album. Next base: position 1,069,092,431 of record OY728127.1, on the reverse strand, counting down.
TTTGTGTCCATCCCGAAGTAATGGGTCCTGAGTAGTTGTATGTCATAGTTTCAGTGATCCAATCCTTGGGACTTCCCTCCCCGCCCATGGGGTAAGGGTTTTAGGTTTGTGCATACTTTTCAGACTAACTCCTGTCCCTTTCGGATGGGAGTGAGTGGTTTAAATGTTTTTGTTGGGCTCTTTATAGCTTGAGTAAGGCCTGGTGTAGGTCTAAGTTGGTTTTCTGGTTGGGCGCTAGTAGGTTGGTTCTTTATGGTGGGGAGACCCACCGCCTCTTTGGGTTTTCTCTTAAGTCATTATCGAATTCTAGTAGAATTCTTATGGTGGGGAGTCCGGTCAGGCCTCCCCTCTACTGGTGATATGTTTTGGGAAGTGAGGTTGAGTCCCATTGGTCGTCGATGAAATGTCATTGAGTTAAGAGGTTGGATCAAGTTTATATGGAATCCTTAGGTGTTGATCGATCAGATGGATGGTGTCATGGCTTTCCGGGGGCGGAAAGCGTTATGGTGGGGAGAATTGTCACACCCTGACCCATGAGTATAGATTTATTTAATTATTTTCGGACTTAAATAGATTTTTCTGTGGTTCAGGTGTGTCCCAGATGAATTGTTTCTTTGAGTTATGTTAAAACATGCGCTCTTTGGAGTCGACGTTGTTGGGCGCACGGGCGGAGTGTGAAGTTGAGCCGCATGACCTCTCCCTAACAACTGTGCATCCCGTTGTCTTCGGAAATTTAAAATAAATAGTTTTTATATTTAACGCGCACATCAATAGTTGTCAATTAAAATTTTTGTGGCTATTCATAATTATTTTTATTATTAAGATGAAATGAATATTTTTATCATTTTTATTTTTATCATTATAATAATTATTATCATTATTATTTTTATCATTATGTAATAAATAAATAATTAATTACAATGATAATGTTGTGGATAATAGTATTATTATTATTAAATATGTTTTGTCATCAATCTTTATTATTATTATTATTACTATTTTTTTATCACCACTATCTTTTCCATATAATAATAATAATTATTATTCCTTTTATTATTTTTATTTTTATCATTATTTATTATTATTATTGTTTTTATTTTATTATTATTTTTGTTGCTATAGTTTTATTTTATTTCATTTATTTATTTGTTTATTTTTCTTCCTCTAGGGTTTCTAAGCACTACTTTTGCCCCTTTTATTTTCTTGTGCGGCGCACCCGGCTCTCCCCCATTCCGCTACGCAGCCGCCTCCTCTAATCTTCTCCCTTTTAGTGCACAGCCGTAGTAGCACCCACCAACACCCCATCCAGCCACTCACCCCGGCGCCTCGGCCCCCCTCCTCTCCTCTTGCAGCCCGCACACCCCAGCCAGCCCGCACACCCCTCTTGCATGCCGCGGCCAGCGTGCACCCCCCTCTGTGTAAGGTCCCCCGGATGCCTCCCCATCACCGCCCCATGCCACTGGCCTTTTGTCCAGCCCTCTCGGATTTTCTGTAGCCCTCAACTCCCAACCAACCACACTCTTCCTGCTCCAAGCGGCGCACACCCCCTGGCCTTCAGTTTCCTGTGCGCACCCCTTCCCTGTGCGTTGTGTGATTCCAACATTACTGCCAAGCACTCCCCCCATTTCTCCTCCTTCCCAGCGCATCTAGGTACCTCATTGGCCTCTTTCCCTATGCAGTCCAGCCCGCAACTCTCCGCAGCACCCTTCTCCTGGCGCCCCGGTTCCCAGCTCGCCCTCCTGCTCGCCCGCCACCGGCGCCCTTCTTTTTTTCCCTTACAACACACACCAACATCTCCCTCGGACCTTCCGTTTGGTGCTCAACACCCTTCCTGGCCGATCCTCACCTTCTCCGGCCGACCTGCAGCCCCCTCGGACCGCCCGTTTGGTGCGCAACAGCCTTTCGGGACGTCCCTCAACCCCTCTGGCTAACCCACAACCCCTCAACGCCCTCTTCTCAGCCTCCCGTCCAGTCTTCCGCACGACTCATCTCTTTGACAGCGCCGCCCCTACCAGCGCCCACCCTGTCGATGTGGTTACGGCCTTCCTGCACCCTGACGGTGTCCTTCCGATTAGCACGCCGCCACCCTTCTGGTGCGACTTCCATTTGGTATACCCATTTGTTTTTTTGATATATATATATATATATTACCTTGGTTTGATTGGAGGTTTTATTAATTAAATGTTGTTTTGGGTCGGTTTGACTTTTTAAGACCCATGCGGGGTGTTTCCGAGTGAGCGCCATCGCCGCGCCTTATTTCCGAAGTTCCATCGTCATTGCACTTTAGTTTCAAGGTGAGTGTTTCTTCCTGCCGCTTGGTTTCAGATACTTTAAATGGGGTTTATCTATGTGTTTTTAGTCCTTGATATTTATTATATAGGGCTTTGGACTTTACCACGCTTTTTCAAACGTGCGTTGTTTCATCGCATCATGTATCCGAGGTAGGTTCTCATTGCATTGCTTTTTAAAATTTAAGTTACATTATTTCCTTCTATTTGCACACACTATTTGATCGAATTAAATATTTTATTAATTTTAATAAATGTGATATAATATAAGACCATTAATTTTTAAATGATTATTTGGTGTAAAAAGAGTCGTTTATTTTATACATGACACATGAAATATTTTCTTGAAAACGGACACCCAGTAGTGAAAGAATGCCTGTTTGGATTTTAAACATAATTCTTGGAATACCAAATGTTGTTATGTTTAATGATAAATGATTTCTTATGAAGCATGAACAAGTATTCTGGTTCTCATGAGAAATTTCCCGGTTGGCCCTTATAGTTTATTTGAAAAAATAAAACGTTTTGGTTTGGTTTTATAAAAATATTGGAAGCCTGTGAAGTAGTGTTTTGGGGATCTTTAAATGGTTTTAATCTGGTTTTGGTCTTATAATGAGGTTATACTTTCTTTTTAAAGTGGTGATTGTGAAATGTATTCGATGCCCGTTTGGCACTTTATGGAAAACAATGAAAATGTTTTGATAAAAACCCTCCGAGGATAACTCTCCTACCTTGGTTTCAATTTATTGTTTGGGAGGCCGCGCTTAGAGGCTCCAGAGTGTTTGAGTAGTTTAAAGGCAAGAGGTTGTCCCATGGAGTGGCTTGGGGTGATGCCTATTGTGATTTATATATATGTATATGACTGAATGCTCAGTTGGCATTGGTTGGCTCACCCCTTCTAAACACTTGAGACATGGGAATCTGGCATATTGAGAGAATATTCTAAGAATGAGTGCCACACTGGTAGGTTATGGTACTGACAAGTGGCCCATAGTAGGTGGATATATTGGGTTTAGTACTATGGGATTTTTCCCTCGGCCTTCCTGAGAAAGGATGGTCGAGCGTATTGAGCGTTTTGATTTCATCATGTGTGACATGTCAATGAGGATGATATCTCATGTATTGGTGTCTTCTGGTTTATTCTTGATCTCCTAGGTTCACCCATGTCTATTGAATTTTCAGTTACTTGCAGTGATGATTTGGTACTTGTATGTATTCCTACATTTCCCTTGATGTGTACTTACTCTTGTGCATTTTTGTGTATTGTTTTCCTTGGAAAGTGATAAATTGGTTTTGACTTGGTTTCTAGAAATGGTTTTCAAATGAAAGTGTTTAAATCCTCTTTGTACAAATTTGAAAAAGTAAACATCATTTTCCCTTTGAAAAAGCTAACGTATCACTAAAATAATGACTTGGGTTTTGAGAAATGAATGAGGGAAATGACTCGTACTTTGTTTTTGAGTAGCATATAGAAAAACCTACTTTTATAAATTGTAGTTCAAACTTGAAATTATGTTTCCTTTATTTTAAAGGTAGTGAATTGGGAATAGATATTGGGCTAGAATACTGAGTTTTAATACTCATGCCTATAGTTATTTTCTTTTTTTAGTGTTTGTGCAGGCCAAAGATTGAGTGCGCTCGCTTTGGGTGACACTTGGTTGTTGAGTCGGAGATTGACCCACAGGGTCACACGAAGTTAGTTTGGACGTCGAGTTTGGTTATCTTTATTTCATTCTGTTCATGTTTAGTCTTTTATTTTCAGTTTATTTATTCTACACTGCTCTGTATTATTTATGCTGATTTATTTATTTACATTGGGAAAAATCATTCCCACAGCCTCTGTTGATGCCTTGGCACTTGTCGCCAGCCCAGGAGGATTGAGAACGCCTCTCGGGCCATGTTATGGACCGGCTCGGGTGACCGGTTTAGGGTCAAACCGGGTTGGTTCATGACATATAGTATCCCCTCTATACCATCATTACACCCTTACTGCTAGTTGGCAGCCTTTGGCATATGGGGAGGTGTGCTTGAGTCCATGTGGAGATCAATCTGGCTACTTGTTTCATAGTCAATCAAATCAGGACGTTACAAAGTGGTATCAGAGCCCATTTTCCTTTGTCTTACTATTTTGGGATGGTATACAAGAGACTAGGAATGTGTTGCACTTGGTAAATATACGTTTTTGGGAGTGATCAACCCAAACATGGGGAAAGGTCCAAGTGGCCTGAGATGGGATTTTTGTTCATGTTGTTTGATGTTATAGTTGATTTTGATTTCAGCTTGAGTGATTTTTTTAAATTTCCATTTGTTATTGATTTATGATATTATAGTATTTACCCTTGGCCTGATATGACAAGGAATAAGCATTACATGCATCATTCTAGGCACATAGAGATTTACATTCCATTCCATGTAGGTTGCATTACTAGGCTATTTAAGATTTGTTGATGTGCCTTGTGTATTTATTAGCATGCCTATTTATAAATTTGTTATACAATTGGTTTGTAAAGTTCCAATATCAAACTAAATTATTTTTTCCCACATATATTGATGGTGACACCTTAACTAACCAATTATGAGGTGTTTCATCCATGGACCATTGGTTTCATGGGCTGAAACATGCTGTTTACGAATAAATTGGTGCAAATTTGCAATTTATAAAGTGTATGGACACTTTATAAATTGGGAAGTGGTAACCCATGTAATTGAACTATTGTTTAAGAACTTATTATACTTAAAGAATATTGTATAAATGTTAAATTTGTTAAATTTTGACCCTAAATAAATTGTTTGCTTATGGACCATATCACATGACTCGACCCAAGTAGGTCGGTCTTGACCTGTTATAAATATGATATAGGGCCGAATCAACCCATGTTGGTTGGTCATGGTGAAAAATTATGGTTAATTAAACACACTAAGGGTGTTTAAATCTAAATGTTTAATATTCTTTGGGTTTCATTTTGATAAACCTAGGATGTTTTGATGGGACTCTCATAGGCCGCCTTGTTATGTTTTTCCTTAGTAATTAACCCCATGGGGGTATGTTTATATGGTATAGGGGTAGTTATTTTAAGAGTTTTTAGTTTCATATATAGTTTTACATTTATACATATGGAGGCATCTTACTTGACCAATACCCTCCTTAATTAATAAAAGACCTATTATCTGTTTTTGAACTTTATTATTTATGAGGCTTCTGTTAATTAAAGTTCCAATTACAACCTAAATGGTGTTTTACTCTATATATTTCAATTGAAACTTTATTTAACTAATCCAAAATGTGAGTACCTTTTGTATAAATAAAATAAATAAAATGAATTAATGTGATAAACTTACTAATTATGATAAGATGATGCTTAGATAAATAATTCTTAAAAGAAAGTTTGATGTAACTTGCCTATGTCCCTTATATCCTTAGCTAAATAATGTACCAATTACTTTTTCCTTATTACTGATATTAGATGTTATTTGAAAAAAAAACATTGAAATGTTTAAATAACTAAATGTAAAGTAATTCAATGACTTAAAATAGAACCTTAAGTGGTTTACTTAGTTTCAACTCTAGTGCAAGGGTAGTTTAGAACATTTCATGAGTTCTACATTAAAAGGGGAATGTGAACATTGCCCGTAGGCCTCCTTTAACTTAAATGATAAACTCTTAATCCTAATGAATATTTAGGTGTGATCCCCTTGTAGGGTTGATGCTTAATATTTCAACAAGGGGATAACCTGAGTTAGGTAGCACCCTTAGAACTCTAAGCATTGTTTTTTCCCCGATGAGCTTTTTTACAGGTGGTACTATTCAAGTGCCATTATTCTGAGTAGGAATCTTAGTTTCTAAAACAAAACCTTTGTATGGACTAGTTTTCATGTGGTAGTTTAACCCTTTTCATGGGTGTAGGCATCATGCAATTCTTAGTTTTAGCAGGATGGAATTTCCTAGGGTATGGTCATCCACTTAGTAGGCCATGTGACCCTTCTTTGTAACATCCTGATATTTTGTGTTTTTTTTCAAATTAATTTATCCTTTTTGATATTTTGTTATTTCATGCAACATTAAAGATAGTTTATTTTATTAAAGCACTATTTTTGGCTTGCGTTATACACAACACCAAGTTAAACATGCATTACACGCAACATAAACTTTATCTTTCTCTACTTGGAGCACCGAGGTTAGCTTTCATTATATACAATAATGAATTTACTCAATGACTTGCATAGCACGCAAGACTGAGGTTTACTGAAGAATAATATATTATTAAAATATGATTATTTAATATAATAAGATAAAACCATGATGTTAAATTAGAGGTTATGAATAATATTAATTAATCTATGAAAATATATGGTTTACACAATATAATATGAATTCACAGGTTACCAATTAATTATAAATTAATATGAAAACCAATTGAATATAAAAAGAAATATTATTATAGTCACAGAGCTGTTTTACCCTAATAAAAGAAATTTTCATTTATGTCTAGTAATGAACTAAGTCAAAAATTCATTTCATATGGAACCAACTTGACATATGTTACATGAAACACCAACTTGGCGTACAACTTGGCGTACGTTACATGCAACACCGACTTGGTGTATGATGCACACAACATTGAGTTTCTACGAAACATCTTTTTTTATATAATTATTTACACGAGATAATTATGACATAGAAATTAATCTTAGTTATATTAATAGTAATAAAAACCTTTCAAATATTGTTTATAATTTTTTTTATATAAATAAAACATATTGATAATGAAAGATATGTTTTTGGGTAAAGTCCTTTTATGTTTAAAAATAACGTTTTCTCAAATGAACCGCTTTTCATAATAAAGTTAATTTTAGACACATTTATAAATTGAATTTGATAAAATAAAATTAATTTTTGAATTCATAACATATAAATTATCCTAGGGTGAATTTTTGGGATTTTTACGAAAAACTTCATTTTTTGATGAATAGTGAAAAATACTGCTTTTTAGTTAAAAACTGCCATTTTGTTTTATTAATTATTACTGTTAAATGATATTATAAATTTGTTTTAAAGTAAAATTAAATAAATATTACATATATTAATAAAATTTAATTCATTATAATTGATTTCACTTTGAAATTGAATATAAAATCTTAACAAACTTCTGAACATTTTTCTACTTTAAAAACCCATTATTTCGTCCTGTCTGCGGTATTAGCATTAATATTAATTTTACCGCTTCTATGATTTGAATTTAAAAAAACTAAAACAAAAAATTTTATTAGGTATAATATTTATATTCTAATAATACCAAGATAATTTTTGACCAAAATGATTATTAAAAGTGATTGAAATTAATCAAAGTGATTAAGGCCAAATTAAGCATAATTAGGGACTAAACCTTAAAATTAAGGGCCCAAATGATCTATAAACTTGTAAAAAACCCATTTTATGTCCATAATTCATCCATAAACCTTAAATTATTTATTGGTTTTGTTTTTTATGACTTTTTTAGGTAAGAACATGTGTACAACTAACTTGTTTCTAAACATTCCAAGTGAGTCCTTTTCCTTCCCTATAAAAAGACACCAACTCTCCAGCTTCCCCACACCTCTAAAACCTATTAAGTTCAAGAAATACATGAAAAATAAAACTCCAAAAATCCCTCTATTTTTCCTAGAATAATTCCCTTGGTCATAAGGCAATCCAAGGAAGCCTTTTGGCACAAACCAAAAGGAGTTACCCGATTAAGTGGTAACGTATTCTTTCAAGGCCTTTCTTTTATTTTACTTATCTACCCTATAAAACTCTATTTGTTATATAATTATATAAAAAACCATTATAATAAATATAATAGTATGTTTTTATGTAAATGGTTTTAACTACACTTACACACACCTTCATCTAATGGGCAACGAACATATTGTTTCTGTGTATGGTGAACTACTACCTCACAAAACGATGATTGTTCATTTTTCCATTAACACCTATCATGGTGGACATTATGATAGAAAATATATTTATATATGATATATATTATATTTATAATTTCTTTATGATTCTGTAATTTTTATTTGGAACATACCTTTATGTTTTCCATCTTATGTAAATACGATAATTTAGTTTGAGGAAGTGTGGACTACCACCCTCTCAAAGCGATATGATTCGTTCATACACTACATGGATTATATTAAGGATGGTTTTTGTGAATATATATGATATATATGATATCATAAAGGTAATTTAATAATTATATATATATATATATATATGTCTTTTACTTTTTTCTCTCAATACGACAATTAAACAAAAATAGCATTCATGCGTTCGTACGACCTACCATCTCCATGAACGACATATTCTGTTTCATAATTATATATTATATAGATTATTATAATACATATATAATGTATATAAATTATATTTATATCATTATTTACATTCTTTAATCATGATATAAGTATAAGGACCAACAATATAACAAATTAAGACACATATGCAAAACAAAGTGAATATTACCCGAAGTGAAACCTTAACAATGGATGGTTAACAAGAGGGTAATATAAGGTCATAATCAAACCATATATGGTATTATATATAATAATATGGTTCTTTAAAAGTTTTATAATTAATTTATATTTATTATATAGGTGGTTTGAATGAGTACGATGAGAGTCAAGACACAAGGTAAGGGAATTTCATCTCACTTTTATTATCATAAGATACATGCCTTAATCACCACTCAATTATTTTGTGTGGTGTATGTACTTACCATGAATGAATTATATGAATATTATAATTAAATTTATGGGTATTAACATATCCATTTTATGATATTTCCTTCATGGGGTGTAAGTTTCAAAATTTAGCAAATTGGTGAAATAGTTTTGTCTCAATTTTCCTTCTTTGAGATTAATGTTTTGTTATGAACCTAAATTCTATTTCAAGGTGTATATACTTAATTTTTACATGTTATATTATTAATATCCTAATTTTCATGATATTTTAAGATTCTTTTAATTTCCCTTTTCTTACATGGAGATTATGATCCCAAGTTACCAAGTTATAAGAGTTTATTAAAACAATCTCATCACTTTTCGAGATTGTCTATATTTATGATTTATTTGATGAAATATTATGATACATATCTCAATAAGATTAATTAATTTTATTATACTATGGATATTAATAATATAATCATGAATTGGTACCATTTTTCTACTCTTTGGTACATAATATAGTTAATAAAGTGTTTTTAGGAAATCTCGGCTTTACCCTCTCTTCGGTCAGAAATCTATGTTCTTTCAATACCATGTTTTCTAAAAAGGGTTTCCAAGAATATTATTATAATATCATATAATAATTAAAATAAAATTTTACCCTTTTTATTTTACCAATTTTCAAAGGAATCTTATTTTCTCTTTCTGATCAAGGCATTTTCTAACCTTTTTACCATGAAAAAGGAATATTTGTGTTACCTCATAAGACATGTAAAAATTTACCTACTGTCATTTTCTGTGATGCTTCATTTTCATGTTTAATGGGTTAATTTTTAATAAAGTATTTTTTTAAAAAATTATTTTCAAGAAAAATGTTTTTCAAAACGTTTTAAAGTTTCTTTTATAAGTTTTCAAGAAAAATGGTTTTCAAAACGTTTTCAAGCTTCTTTTATAAGTTTTCAAGAAAAATGGTTTTCAAAATGTTGTCAAGATTATTTTATAATTTTTCAAGGGAAATGGTTTTCAAAATGTTTTGAAGATTTATTTATAAGTTTTCAAAGTATTTTCAAATAAATGGTTTTCAAAACATTTTCAAGATTTATTTATATATTTTCAAAGTATTTTCAAATATTTGGTCTTTAATTTTTTTTGAATCTTTCTTTATAAGTTTTCAAAGATTTTTTTTTTAAAATGTTTTGAACCTTATTTTATAAGTTTTAAAGGAAAAAGGTTTCAAATGATTTCAAGTATTATTTATAAGTTTTAAAGGTATTTTATAAGAAAATTATTTTCAAATGGTTTTATATATTAAAATTAATTTTTCAAAGAATAAAGGATATTTTCCTCAAGAAATGTTTTTGAAAGATATTTCAAAAATTATCTTCCATCTAAGATGACATTCGTTGACGTTACTCATTCCATTTTAGGAAATGATCTAAAGGTTACTTTCATATTATTTCTATGAATGGGATACGCTTAATGTCATGGTCTTCATGAAACCCATTTCTCTTTCATAGTTTATATGATTTAGAAAGCCACTTCTTTTCATGGGTTATTTTTATGATGAAATGATTATGAAACCTATCTTTTCTCCATAGGTTAGATAAGATTACATGTTTATATTACCCATGTCATTTCATGGGTGATGATATAATTATTTATAATCATTTGGCACGTATATATATGATTTAATTATGAGACGGGTGAGACCTATATATCCCTCAAATGCATTGGGTAAAGATTTATATCTCACAAGATATCCAAATATGGTATTGGGAATGAACCTTGACTACTAAGATGGCCATGGGAGTGAACCATGACTACCAATATGGTATTAGGAGTGAACTCATGCTACTAATATTTCCATGAGAGTGAACCATTACTATCAAGATGGTATGGAGAGTAAACCCATACTACTAAGATGGTCTTGGCAATGATGCCTTGACCACTATAGAAATCATATTATATGCTTATGTGTCTTCCACAATTCTATGTTTTATTCCTATTTTATGATTTTATGGATTATGTTCTTTATTTACTTATGATTCATGTCTTATGAACTTCCATGATTTATGACATGATTCATGTATATGATCTTTGATATGCAGGGTATGATCTTTTATTTTCATGATCAAGTTATCATACCCTTATGATCATAGTTATGATTACATATCTCCCTTATTTACCCTTATTGAGAATTTTTGATCACTCATTTCTTATGTTTCCTTTCCCCATGTTATGAAGAAAGGTTTTATGTATGAGTACTAAAGGTGGATATCTTTGTGGGAGATGTTGAAGATCTTTCACCAAGATAAAAGATTTTATTTCCAAGTTTCTAAAGACACTAAACTATTATGGTCCTTGGGCATTTATTTTTGTAATGTACTGAATATTCCTCTAAAATGATGTAATATCCATGTATTTCATGCTTTAGTTGATATATTATTCTTCCCCCTCATTAACATTGGATGACTTGGGAGGTCTTCATCCTGTTTTACAATCATGTGGGAAAATACAACTTTGGGATGATTCTTTTTATAGGCCATCCGATACTAGATTCATAGGGCTGATAAGTCTATGGATAATTTCAAATGATTTACCATTATAAAAATGAATCTTGATGTAGTATGCATTGATTCAAGTGGTACAAGTTGAGTTGCTAAAAAGTTATGATGAATCATTTGAGTTTGGTGGTAATCGTTAAAGCCTTGAGCTATTATGCAATATTTTCAGGTAATATTCGGAGTAGGGTGACCTGAAATTTTAAGAAAAACCAGACTCTTCCCAATGCTCAGGATGAAGTTCCAAGCTGGATTGGGTGTTTTGACATGCTAGTCAGTTTTTTTTGGATTTTATACCAAAGGTGATGGCGTATGTGGACATAACTTGGGAGTAGTGACCCTCATATACCTAAAGTAAATCTATTAAATAATGATTTGAAACATCTAGGTTTCCTTCTATTTTCAGTTTAACACTCACTAAAAGCGAGTTAGCGACCTATAGGACCTACAGCCAGTGGTCTATAGAGAATGTACCATGGGATGACCTATTTTCAGTAAATCCAATGATAAGGTCACTCATAATGTGTGGATAATCACATAAAACATAGAAAAATTGTATCCTTCCAAGTAGAAGGAACACAACTATGGAAGGACCATTTTAGAAATGGTTAGTTTTGTTTTTGAATGCCTTTAGGCTGGTAAGTCTTTTAATGAGTCGGTTCTTACAAGGAATATGATGATGATATGGTTGGATACATATGAACCATTGAAGACACCGTTATATATGGATGTACTCTGGTGGTTATGCTTGAGCGATTCCAGGATGCCTCAGGTGGTAAGGGAATCACAGTCGGGTTATGACGATGTGTTAGTAGGTGAATCTGAGTTTCTTATAGAATAAGTCAACTAGTAATGGTCTAACTTATATTATTTATAGTAGTTGGGTATGGTTTATTGGAAAGTATACTGATAACTTCTCCTAGGATATAATGAAATTGTATCAAGTTTTATTGGTAATTCTAAAATCCTCTTGGCGTACACTTATTTTAATGATTATCATGTCCCTAATCTTGAAATTGTTTGGGTATATTGGGATAGTATCAAATATACACTATGCTAAATTTTAAAATCAGTTGGGCTTGATAAATAGACTCCATTAGAGTTTCATGCTAGAAGCATGGTTGTTATCAAGGCATGGTTATTCCTGAGTGATACATGGGTTATTGAATAGGAATTCCTTGAATGAAATCATAGACACCCACTAGTTCTTGTCTTGACTGCTATTAGGCTTATTCAGGGTCCTAGATATGTGGATGTTCAGTTATGTACTAACATATCAATTGTAAAATTCGGAGTATGGGCCACCTTGGATGAGCTCCTTGGACTCTAGTGATGATTATGAGGTTACCCTATAATTCATTTGATCTTGTATGAGATGTTTTAAGGGTGATGATCCAAGTGTGCTGGATCAAGTATATGCCATGTTTGTGCTGATGCACAAAAATTTAAATGATATCTTGGCATCGAACATCTCTAGAAGTTTGTTATGGGATTAAGTGTACATGCTTGAAGTAAATTTGAAGTTCCTTGGGAGAAGGCATAGTGTAGTGGGTTGTGTCACATCATCCATCTAAGCTGAGTGTTTTTGAGAATAGTCAGCCAAAGGTAGCTCGACATATTTTTTCTTGTTTCGTATGTGGTCAGTGATAAAAAACTCTTGGAACATTGTTGGGATGAGGTGAGTGTAGTGTGGGTTGGTTGAAGTTCTTTACAAAAAGATGACTCAACCAGGCTAAATGACGTTGATTGGAAGTTGACTATCCGTTTAAGATGTGAATCATGCCACATGAATTGTTCTAATTCTATTTGTACACTTAAATGGAAAATTCAAATTGTATAGGTATCGTGACTCATAATTAGAAGTTAAATAGTAGAACCTATGATGGGGAGATCCATAGGTTTCATGGTTAAATAGATTATGTGGGGATCGTGTCTCCAATTCTATGGGCTCAAGTATGATCTGTCTTGATGTTTTAGTTTGGGGAATGAGCATTGGCCTGAGTTTCTATGGATTATGTATTATAGGTCTAAGGTAATTCTTGGAGGAGTGTTGGGAATTTAGAAGCACAATGTGACTATTTGAATGAGACTTCATGACCTGAGTAGGTTGGGTGTTGTCTTCGGGGTTTCCCTAAGGATTCTTGGGGATGATAAGTTCTAAGGTGGGGAGATTGTAGTGTCCCGTGTTTTTAGACCAAATTAAATTTTTGAGGGAACTTGAATTTTCATTTTGTTGGATGGGACATTCTTTAAACCAAGATTAGGAATTTAAATATGATCTTTAGAAAACTCAAATTTTTTTAGACGTGGTTTAAGGAATGAGGGGTGCCTCAGTTGCCCAATTGAGTTTCGAGAGCATCGGGCTCTAAAACCACAAAAATGGGAGAACCTGGAAAGGGTGTATGGTTTTACTAAAACTATGAAGCCCACCAGAGGAAAAAATGTGCCAATATATAAGGTATGAGGGTGTCACATGGTTTTTCCTAACCATGTGCACCCGGATGCATGACCATGCTCCTAGATACAGGATTTTGATAGAGAAAAAATGCACCGTTTTCCAAAACCGTACACATGAACTGTGCATGTCCCCTCCTTAGGATATAGCTCAAGCACAATGGGTCCACAGTTTAGCCAACCGTGTGGATAAAATGTGCGACTCATTAAAGGGTTGGAAATTACCAAAATTCCCCTGACTCTTTATTTCTTTCTCCCTCTATTTTCTTCCTACCTCCCATGCACAACAAATCCCATGGATATCTCTTTATCCTCCTCTAGGTATGAAGAGATCTCCCTCATATGGCCTCCATTTAGAGCACCTTCAAGTGTGTTGTATATAACTCATTGAGTCTACAACTCCTATTCCCTTTAATATCATTCTATTTTTTCTATATGAAATTATATCATGGTGTGATCTAATTTGCCCTATTTTTAGTACATTCATCCATTTCTTAGATTTCTCTTGAATTGGAATGAATCAAGCCTCAATATTGGATGTGTGGGTCATCCAAAACATGAGGTAGGTGGTCTATATCTTTTTTACCATAATGTTTTTCTATTTATAAATTTCACTATTGTGTTTCATGCTATTATTTACATGAAAAACCTCTTAAATGTGAAATCCATTTTATAGAACCTAATGCACTAATTTTAGCAGCCTATATGTATTTAATTTACATTGTTGATGGCCATGGAACTCAAGTTCTAACCAACATTAAGGGGTGTGTCCCTTTAATTCCTTTAATTAATCAATTTTTTTATAATAAAACCCCTCGACGAGGTTCCCTATCTTAAAAAATGTAATGATTTGATTAATTGGAATGTGTAAGGGTATAACCCTACAATATATTAACTCCTAGTGATTGAACCACTTCCTTAGGGGATGAAAAATTATCTTATTAAATGGAATTGATGATTCATGTGACGTATTCCTGTTAGCATGACCTTTTTAATACCTCTTGAATGTATGGTGTTGTCTTCCATGGGTGGACTACCCGACCTTATTGTATTAAACAAATATTTATAATTCCTTAGTAACGGAGAAGACTGCTTAATTAATTAAATTACATGTTTAAGGGAATGGACTTCCTTAGTTCCTCATAATGGGTTATGTCATGATTAAGTTCATGTCCTCCTTTAATTTATAATTTTAATTATTAGGGGGTTTGGACCTCCTTACAAAAGTTAAATTTTCAAATGATTAAATAAAATGCATTGCGGCTTGAGCGATAGCCGGGTTCCTTTTTACAGAATTCCTTGGATGAGATCATAGGCTATTAGAGATTTTATATAACTTGGGTGATACTTGAGTCTATATTTATTGGACTCTAAGGATGGGCTCATAGGTTACCTAATTATATATACGCCAGGAGCAATACTTGGTATGCCAGGGATGGGCTTACAGTGTGGATCTTACCTCCTTGAGTGATACCAGTTCCCTAGGGGATAACCTGTGGATGGGTTCAGTGGTGAGAAGGTTACACCATGTCCTGAACAATAATTGGACCCCTATGTGAGATACCTGAGATAGACTTTGAGGTTGTTGACTTCACACCATACTGAGAGTGATACTTGGGATTCCATTAATGGATCACCTTGGATGGACTCTGATGGTGATGAGTATTTATAGTGCCCCTTGAGAGATACTTGGGATTACATTTATGGATCTCCTTGGATGGGATCAGGGTGCCCCTTAATAAATTCTAATGATGACCTAAATGTTAAAGAATAATAATGCATAGCTATTATCCAGGGATGCGTCCACCAGGTCAAATCACATTCCTGGTCTTAGTCCTTTTCTTTCTAATTATTTAATGATGACCAATTCCATATTTGTATAGGTTCACTTATGTTAATAAGCATTCTATATTAGGCTAAATAAGGTATGATTGGCTAGGTGTCCTTTATGAACTTGAGTTGACTTGTTTAATTTCATTATTTACTACTTTATCTGTCTTACCTACACACTACTATACTTTATATTCACAGACTAGTTTATACTTTAGATAATATTGGTGGTGGCTTACTTAGTAGATCTTATACCCTGCTCAGGCTACCATTATATTGGGGTACCTGAGCAAACATCTTTTTCATAGGTTCTTTGGATTGTGCTTATGCTATCATGCTTATACATAGGAGTTAGGATAAAAGGATTGTGATGAAGCTCAGGATGCTCACAGAGTTATCCCTTGGGGATTTTTATACTTTTTCTTATTTATGTATTCTATTGTACTACCTAATATATACTTACTATTTAGTTAAGTATCCTCATCCAAACATGCATGCATAGATGTATATTTGGTGTTAGAAATTTATGTTTATACAGTCTATTATATTTCTCCCGTTTCTTTTTATTTCATTTATATTGATTCTATTGATGGATTCAATAGTATAAAAACTATTTTTAACGTCGCCTTTTTTCAGGTCGGTTTTTTTAGAACCAATGTGAAAATCTCTGAAAATTTATTTTTTACATCAGTTATTATATAACATATTTGAAAATCCATTTTCACTGATTTTTCATGTCAGTTATATAATAACTAACATGAAAAATAAATTTTCATGACTTTTCCACATTAGTTATTTAATAAAAAACATTAAAAGGAATTTTCATGTTAGTTATTTAATAATCAATGTGAAAAATGTTTATAAGAATGTAGTTAATTTCCCAAGATTTGATTTGAATAGTCTCAGAACTGAAATGGAGTTATGGATCAAAATTTATGGCCATCAAAATTTGATCATCTCTAAACAAAGTCTTAGGGAAGTCCAACTTCCGATGGCCATAAATTTTGATTCATAACTTCATTTGAGCTCCAAGACCTATAAAATCAATTCTTGGGAAATGAACTACATGTTTTTAAAATGTTTTCATGTCTTTTATTAAATAACCGGTGTGAAAATTTCCTTTTAACATTGGTTATTAAATAAATGATGTTAAAAATTCATGAAAATTTATTTTTTCATGTTGGTTCTTATATAATAGACATGAAAAATCAGTGAAAATTTTAATATCTTTTCATGAAATTTATCATAAAACTAACGTGAAAGATAATTTTAATATCCTGCCAATATGTAATTTAAACTTTTATACACTTTGACATCAAAATTTTCAATTTCCACCTAAAATTTTTAATACCATGTTTTCATTTACCATCACAATTATATTTTTTCATTATACACATATCATAATTTAATGATCATTTCTTTCAACCATCATCGTTCCCCCAACTCGAATTGTTTGATATTCAACGTGAATCAACTATTTATTCTTTCCGTGATCTCATCAAGGTATTTATAATTATTTATACATGATTTATGTTTTTTATGATTAGTTTTCTTAATTTAAATACCATTTAACAATCATTTTTTTCAACCATTATCATTCCACTAACTCGACTCATTTGATCATTCATGTGAATCCACTATTTCTTCTTTCCGTGATCTTGTTAAGGTATTTGTAATTATTTTTCCATGATTTATATTTTTTTATGAGTAGTTTTCTTAATTAATATACATTTTAATGATTATTCTTTTATTATAATGTTGAATAATGCTCCATATCATGTTAAAACTATAAATCCTACTTTGGATTCTAAAATTCTATCTAAGATGAAGCTACGATTGGATCATTTGATCTTTCCTCGAAAAAATATATCAAACTTCTGATGGTCATAACTTTTGATCCTTAACTCTGTTTAAGATATAAAACCTATCAAATCGAATATTACAAAATTACATACAAGATTATAAATATTTTTATGTTGATTTTTTAAAAACTGATGTTAAAAATGAATTTTAATGTCAGTTTTTTAAAAAACGACGTAAAAAATAGCTTTTTAACGTCATTTCGAGATGGTCTTTCATGTTGGTTTTTTAAAAACCTATGTGAAAAACCATAAAAAAACATTTTTTTCATCCCTCGCAAAGACGTCAGCTCAAAACTGATGTTAAAAAGAAAAAAAACCGACATAAAAATTTGTTTTTGTACTAGCGCTTCTTATGATATACCATTACAATACTTTGATCACGAGGGTATAGTCCCCTACCATACCACCCTTACACCCTAATTTATAGTTTAAATCCTCTAGAATATGGTTAGATGTGATTAAGGCCATGTGGTGGCTGGTACAACAATTGGTTTTATAGTTAGTCAGATTAGGACATTATAGACACCATCTTTATTAGTGTGTAATTCATGAATCTTCCATTCCTTTTCTTATTCCACCTTATTTTGAAGACCTAGATAATCCCTTTATTCCTCCTTAATCTTATCTTATAGATAGATGGTTGGGTAATCATATGGGAAAGGTATTCACTACTGTTATGATTTCTAGATCCATCTTTTGCATATCCATGAAGATAGGGTATTTCTCAATCCACATCATGGATAGTGTATCAGGTTCTTTTATACTAAGAGCATGAACTAACTTGTTCTCCTTTACAAGATGGTAGTGAAAAGAGCTATCATAATCTTTTATCATATCTAACCATCTTCATTGACACATGTTCAATGCTTTCTATGTGAATATATACTTTAGACTATTGTGATCTGTATATATGTCACACTTCTCACCATAGAGGTAGTGCCGCCAAATATTCAATGTGAAGATCTTAGTTTCTAAATCTATATCATGCATCAGGTAGTTATGGTCATGTATCTTTAACTAAGTGAGGAATAAGTTATCACTTTATAATTCATCATGAGTACACAACATAAGACTTTCATTGGAGCATCACTATATATCATAAAACCTTCTCCACTTAAGGCCAGTGTGAGTACAAGTGTAGTGATTATCCACTTATATATATCCTAGAATCTTTCATCACATTCTTCCAACCAAACATACTTTAACCTTTTCGGTGTTAACTCAATTATAAGGTGATAAAATCTTGATAAATTTCTCAAAAAATTGTTTGTAATACCTAGTTAATCCAAGGAAAATATGGATTTCCATAACACTTGAGGGCCTAGGCCATTCCCCAATTTCCTTTATATTTTAAGGTTTAGTAGAAATTCCCTCACATGAGATCATGTTCCCTAAGAATGTGACTTACTATATCTAAAAGTAACATTTTCTAAATTTAGTGTACATTTTATCCTTTCTTAATGTCACCAGCACAATCCTTAGATGATATTAATGTTCCTCCTTTCTCTTAGAGTAAATTAGAATATTTTCAATAAATACAACCACAATTTTTTCAAGTTATTCTCTAAATACACTATTCATCAAATCCATAAAGATTATAGGGAATTAGTAATTCCAAAGGGCATCACTATGAACTCATAGTGTCCATACCTTGTACAAAAGGATGTCTTCTAAATATATTCCTTATTTACCTTCAATTGATGATATCCATAATGAATATATACCTTTGAGAAGTATCTAGATCCTCGTAGTTGACCGAGAAAGTCATAAATCCTTGGTAGGGTATACTTTCTCTTTATGGCGATCTTATTGAGCTCCTCATAATTGTTACACAACCAAATTTATCCATGCTTTTTCTTGAAAAAGATCATCGAAACACCCCAAGGCATTACACTAGGCCATATGAAACTTTTGTCCAAATTCTCTTGTATCTTCTTCTTTAAGTCCTCCAGTTCAATCAGGACCATCCTATATGGTCATTTAGAGATAGGATTGGTTTCGTGTATAAACTCTATTGAGAAATCTACATCATGATCTGGGGGAAGTATAGGTAACTCTTTAAGAAATGCATCAGTATATTCCATTACAATAGGAATTTACTCAAGGTTGATAATTTCCTTGACTCAACCATTTGGACAAGATATTCTTGTTCATTGGGTATCAACACCCACACCATTGAGGGGTTTTCCATAGGAGATTTATGATTTTCATTTCATTTGTATAAGATCATGGGATGGTTTAGAATATAGAAAGAGATTTACTTTTCTAGATAATTGATGTGAGTTCTATATAATGAGAGCCAATCCATTCCTAGTATTGTATCAAATTACATCAATTAAAGGATTACAAGATTTTCTGGAAGAATCTTCCCACATATGCTAATAAGAGAAAGGTCCAACACTTGGGTTGCATTAATCGCACCACTAAGTGTTTTTATGGATATATCTACTTCAAGATATTATGGTTTTGATTCTAAAATTCTAGAAATACTATATGATATAAAGGAATGAATAAAACCAAAATCAAATAAAAATTATTCCATTATTGAGTGAATAATAAGTGTACCTTATACGACTTCATTTTAATTTTCCACCTCAGTGGTAGTGATGGAATAAGCCTTCCCTTTATTCTTTAGCTTTAGTGGTTGTTGATGTTGATTACCCTCAGTGAACCATAGTTTAGTGAACTGAATTTCATAATGCCCTTACTCCCTATAATTGAAGAATTGAATCATGAGTGGTGCATTAAAAGGTTCCTTCCTTTACTCCATCACATTGGTCAACTTCTTCATGTATCTTCGACATTTATGATCTTGGAGGAATTATCTCCCACACTTTAATCCTTTCCTTATCCCTTTGAGGCAATTCCCATGATTCTTCTTCCCATATTTTTAACATGTTAGTGGATGTATCTTCTTTTCTTCTTTATCATTTTATCCCATGACTTGAAACTCCATCTTTCATTTCTTATCACCATAACCATGGGGAAATTCTCCAAACTCTATCTATACTTTAAGAACACATCTAAATAATTCTTATTAAATCCAAAATTCTTATATGGGTAGAGCCTTTTGGAGGTGTGGTTTTGAACCACTAAATATCATATCTATTTTTCTATCATTGTTGATAAAAAAAACCTGAGGCGTATTTGAGGGAAATTTGAAACTGCTGGAAGCCTCTAGGAGTAAGAGATCTAAACCAAATAGAGGATCCAAAAGATTAAACAAGATGAGTATAAATGAAAAATGGGAAAACACCCCCAAACACTCTCATAAATGAAAATATTATTTTGGAATTGGTAGGGATTAACCCACCCTGAAACTTTAAGTTCCTTTATCCCACTCATTAAAAACCGTAAACCTGAATTCATTGGTCTTTCTGAGCCTAAAATTGGTTTCTATCCCAGAATTGACTCTCTTGATAGCAGATGCTACCACCTCCTTGTGATGAAACACCCCTACTGACATTAATAGGTTATGTCTCATGGTTCATAATGGAATTTAACGTCCCTATATTTTCAGCACTTCCATGAAATGTATTACTTTCATTTTTACTTATAAAGGTAGTCCACATTTGTTCTATATTGTTTATGCCTTCAACAACTACCAAGATAGAAGGGATTTATGGATTGAAATTACTTCATTATTGAGTATCATTAAGGATACTTAGACACTCATTGGAGATTTCAATTCCATCCTTCATCCTAATGAGAATATTGGCCCTTCCTCACACTCCACATCAACCAAGGATTTCAAGTCCTACATTGATAACAAAAACCTGATTGATATTAAGTTGGTGGAAACTAAATTTACATGTTATAGGAAACATATCAATAGGATGGATGCTAGCATAATTGATATAGATTTTTTAAATGAAGCCTCTATATCCTATTGGGGATCCATTTCATGTTCTACCTTGGATAGATCTAACTCTGATCATCAACCAATTCTTATGAGTCTCATCTCCAAATATAGGAAGACTACTCTCCCTTTCAGGTTTAATAGTGCCTAGATTCTTCATCCTAAATGTTTAAAGGTTTTCCATGACACATGGAATTTAGTTAACTTTCAAATACAATCAGATTTCTTGTATCTTCAAGTTAAAATTGTTAAAGAGGAGAATGAAATAATGGAGCAGGAATTCCTTCATCTACCTTGAAAAAGATATTGAAAATCTTGAATGTTCTATACATCTCATTAAAGAATCCATTACAAAAAATGACTTCTCTGAGGGTATTGAGTAGTAATACATGATTACCTCCAAACTCAATGATATTATAAATGTTAAAGAGAATATATTGAAGAACTATTTCAAAAAAAGTGGCTTAATGATGGTGAAATAAATACAAAGTTATTTAATTATCTTCATAAGGTGAGAAGAGTGAATGGGATTATCTCCCTCCTTAAAAGTGGTGACCAATTACTAGAAAGTAGGCAAGACCTTTTCAATCATATTATCTCTTACTATATGGATCTCTTCGATGGATCTCCCAATAGTGAGATATTTAAAGAGAAAATTATTACCAAATTGGTTATTTATAAAGATAATATAATGATAAACTCTATTTAATTAGAGTTTGAAATGAAGGAGGTAGTATTTTACATGAATGTAGGGATCTCCCCTGGACCAGATGGCTTCACAAATCGCTTCTTCTAGGAATATTGGGATAACATTCAGTATTATTTCTGAAGTTTGGTCTATCATTTTTTCAAGGGTGGTTCTTTGTTGAATGGAACTAATGCTCAGTTCCTTGTTCTCATTCCAAATGTGGACAATGCATGTGATATTGGTAAATTCATGTTAGTTTCTCTTATTAACACCACTCATAAAATTATGGGTAAAATTCTGGAAATTGTGATTGCTAAAGTCTCAGATAAAATCATATCCCCTAATAAAATTGGATTCATTAAAGGGATAACCATTCAAGACTACCTTATCAATTACACTGAATGTACCAACCTACTCAAGAAAACCAAAAGGGAGGTAATGTTTCTTTAAATATTGAAATTAAAAAATCCTTTGATACCATGTACTAAGGATTCATTGGAAAGGATTTTACTGGATTTGGTTTTGATTCAAGATTCATTCACTGGATTCAATATATTATTGGCTCTATATGAATTTGAATTATCATTAATGGATCCCCCGAGGGATACTTTACTTACTCGAGAGGGGTTAGGCAAGGTGATCCCCTATCTTACCTTATCTTTTCCATTATAGAGGATTATCTTAGCATGATTATTCTCCAAATGGTTGACTGTGGTGATTTAAAAACCATCAAATATTCTAGAGGAATTTCTTTTCCTTCACACTTATTTTATACCAATGAAATCTTCCTCTTCACCTAAGGTGATAAAATAAATTTCAAGAACATTAAAATGGAACTCCTGCATTATGAAAACATATTGGGTCAGGATATTATCTAGAGTAAATCCTTTATTTTCTTTGGGAAAAACATTGTTGCTTAAAGGAAACTAAATATCATCAATGAGTTAGGAATCAGAGAAGTAACTCTTACTTTAATTTAATTAGGGTTACCCATGTTTTGGGTAAGACCCTAATCTAGATACATCACTTACATTTTAATTCAAATTCAAATATATTTGATCTATTGTAAAGGTAATTCTATTTCAATGGTTGGGAGAATTTTCCTCGTGAAGCATATCATTATTTCAAAATTTTTATATTCGTTTATGGTGTACAAATGGACTACTTTCTTACTCAAAAGTATTAAAATATCCATGAGGAATTTTTTTGGACTGTTATCCCTCTTGAATGAAAGGTCATTATAGTTCCATGAAAGTAATGTTATAAGATGCATCCCATTAAAGTCCTTGGTATAAAAAACATCTGACTTTTCAACCATTCCATTCAAGTCCACTTAAATTAGAGACATTATAATGATAAATCACCCTTTTTGGATTTTATTAGAGATTGATTTCTAGGAAAACTTAAATTTGGGACCTCAAGCTATGTCGAATTCTCTATCTGGATAACCTTCAAGACTACATTTAACAAAATCTCAATGCAGTATCACTGGATGGTAAATAGAACTTCATCTCTCAAATTTTGGATTGAGAACTAGAAAGGTACCCCTTTGCTTGATCTACTCAATTCCTATACTATTGTGTTGAATCCCAGCATCATTATCAATAATCAAATGGGATTTCCTCATCTTATTCCTCATACAATCCAATATATCATTAGTAATTATCATTTTAGTTACAATGATTATTTTCTGATCTGGGAGACGACTGTCAATAGAATTCTCACTTACAAATTATTCTATAACCATAAATTGTAGGGAACACTGAACTGGATCATATACCTTAATACAAAGTGGATTATTCCATATAGTTTCACACTTCTATAGAGGATCTCCTTCTATGAAATACATGTTGATTCTAATCTTTAGTATGTGGGTGTAACCTTATTCTCAAGATTTTTTTTCACGCAATAGATAGAGGATGTGGATCACCTCTTACTAAACTGTTGAATTTCCATGACCCTCTGGAATACAGAGTTGGAAATTTTTGAGATCAAACTCCTCAGAGTGAACTCAATTATGGACCACCTCAAGGAGGGTATTCAAGTATCTATCTCTTAGAAATTAATGATTATGTTCATGAAAACCTATGCAGAAATCATACATGTCATCTAGAATGGTAGGAATAGACGAGCAGGTGAATTTTGGTCTTGATGCTTCCATCACCAAAATCATTGTGGCAGTCAAGAATTCCAACACTCTTCAACATGGTTATTGTAAAAATTATATCTATGATTTATTAGTGCTGAGATGTCTTAAAATTTTAGGTAATTTTCAACCTCCTTTAGGTAACTTTGAAGTTTTTTGGAACTCACCATTTGTAGGCTTGATAAAATGAAATTATGATGGAGCCTCTAGAGGAAATCCATTCCCTATGGGCTGTGAGGATGTCTTTAGTGATCATTTTGGTGATATACTTGGTTATCTCTATAGACCTAGTGGTTGTGCCTATGCTTTAGATACTGAAATGTTTGTTATGATTAAAGTAGCGGGCATGAAAAATAAATATGTATTTAATAAATTATGGATTGAGTGTGACTATTACACAATTTTGCATGCTGTTAGAATGGGTAATATTCATCTTTCATGTATATTTATTGTGAAATGGATTAAATTCCTTGACATGATCTCCTCCCTTAATTACTTTATCACTTGTGTTTATCGTGAAGCTAACTCGCTTGATGAAAGTCATGTAAATAAAGGGTTGAGTTGTGATGATTGCATATTCTTCAACATGCTTCCTAATGAGTTGTTTCCCCTTTTCCAAAAGGATAAATGTAATCTACCTTATTTTAGACTGATGTAACCATTTTTTATCTATTTTAACAGGAATTTCCTTTGTAAAAGTCCCCATTTTTCTAAAAAAACCCACGACATATCTTACAAGACTTGTGAAATTTTCCTCATAATTAATGATAGATTCACCATCTTTTTGCTTAATCTTTAATAATTATCTCTCTATATTTTTTGAATATTTCTATGGAAATACTTGTTAAGAAATAACTTCTTAAAGTCATCCCACTCCATTTCTTCCATTTCATCCTCTGACTTAGTATTCTTTATCAATGACCACCATTTAATGGCCTCTCCATCTAAATGATAGATAGACAATGAGACTTTCTCCTTCTCAGAACAATGGAGCATAGAAAAGATCTTATCCATTGAGTTAACCCACTATTCTATGACAAGTGGATTAAAAGATCTACTAGACATTAGTATTTTTTGTCGTATAAAGGATTTGATGGACAATTTCTCCTTCTTGGGTGAAGGTGGGAATTACACATAGTTCATGTTATTGTTCATAACCAGAGATAGCAGGGTAAACATCACCATGATTTTTTACACTCCACTACCCATTTCATTAGGAATGTTGTTTGGATAATCATTTCATTGTATATCACATTTCTCCCAATTCCAACCATTTTATAAAATAAAAAAGGTTTGAACAAACATAATTCAATAAAGCATAAATAAATGATTTATTCTTATGTGCAAATTAATTATAAAGTCATATCTTATGGAATAACTATTTTTATCCTTTTTCTCAAATGATGATTCTAGGATCATGTACTTTAATAATTTTCTAAATTTAAGAGTAAATAATTACTTTAGCCATATATCCTTTATAATGGTTTGTATACAGTTTTTGATTTACCAAAGTATATCCCTCATGGGTTTCAAACCAGGTGTGTAGCAGATCCTCTTTGTCGTGCACCAGGTGAAGATTGAGTTAATATCTAATCGATCCTTTTCAGGGTTATTATCCCTAGGTATATTTGTTCCAAATCCATATATACTTGTAGTATCCAGATAGTGATTTCATTTCTTGAAAATCACACAATCTTATACTTTACCAAAACTTAGGATGTTTAACGATACTTAGACTTATCCTTATGGTTTTCACTAATGTTTTCTCCTAATTACTAAATTAATTAAACCATAATATGTTACCAACTATAGTGAACCAACTTTTTATTACATGACCATTACATTATTTTTAGGATAAATAACATAATATTGATACAATCCAGGATCCAAAGGTTTAGTATGAAGGGAAAATTAGGTTTATACATCACTTATACATAATAAAACTTAGAAATTATTTAAATAATTCTTATTTATACTCTTACAAACCCTCACATTATCCTTAGTATATGTATTCACCTGAGTATATACATCAAAGAATGTGGTGAGCTAAAATCCCAGTAAGGGGAGGAATATCATGGGAGGAATAAGGGACATGAATCAATAGTACATGAGTGAGCATAATCAACATCATCATATCAAAAGAATATGATCATAATCTTAATCATGAGGGAATAGTTTGATAAATTAATAGAATGTGTTATATTCATAATAATGAATCATCATAATATAGTGGTAAAATACCACTCATAGTTGTGAACAAATCTATCATCATGTTCACGCATAACATATGTGCATAAATTGTAACATCATAATTGTGAACAAATATAACAAAATGTTAATTCATAATATATATAATCTCAAGAGATATATCAAATTACCTAATGAATTGGGGGGATATATAAATCTAGTTCTACCCATTACATCATAAAATGATCATAATCATGCATGCCACATGGAAATATAACATATAACGATAGTAGTCATGAAATAAACCCATGATAAGGAATGGGTTTGATAAGGGTGTAATAAATCATATTTTAAGGAATAAACTTTTAGGTTCCTAAAATAATAAGGGAGAACATATTTTGGCATAAGATATCATTTTTATTTAAAGAATAAAGAACTCAATATGAGTCAAAGGGATGTTAGAAAAAAATAAAGTCCTTTTCGAAAGATCTTTGTAATTGGCTTAGAAGTCCTTTTGACAAGGTAAAAATAAGTACATACCCAAAAATAAAAGGGAATTAATTGTGAAAGGAAACTTTAAGGATAATAGAGGAACATCCATACTGAGAATGATGTGAAATAGAAGATAACCAAATAATAAGTAATTGGGTTCGAGAATCTCCTTACCTTAAATCCTGCTTTATTTCATCACTTTTATGCCTCCTGAATAATAAAAATAAGTTTATTAAAACATGAAAAAAGGGAATTATTTTCATTTTTATCACTATTGATCAATTGTAATCATTTTATTATATTATTTAATTCCCTTTTCTAAATGTAAAAAGTTTTGATATATTATTTTTCTTTAAAATATCATGTTTTGTTTTGATTTAACTATTTTTGTTCAAGGTCATTTATACATTAGTAGAATTAATTACAGAAGATTAAAATAAATATATTTATAAATTTATATATCATAAATAATTTATTATAAATATCCATAAGGGTGGTGATAATAAAAGAGTTGGAAACATCCTCATTGGAAATTAACCGACCATTATTGGGACATTGTGAAAGAAAAAGAAAGAGAAGTATGAAATGGAAATATATAATAAATATAATTATTATCGTGGGTTAACATTATTAATATAATTTTAACATACTAATAAATTAATAATATAATATTTAGGTTTGAAAGGAATCAAGAAAAAAATCAAAGAGGAGGAAAGTGAGAAGAGAAGTTAATGAAAACTTACTTTTTTCTTGACATTGCTTCTTTTATATGACACCAAAAACCTTTGGTTCTTGGAGTTGGTTTACTCCAAAATGTTCTTAAGGATTATAATAGTATTAATAGAGGGTATTTTTTTAGAACTTTTGATTTTTTAAGTTTAATTTATGTGTTTTTCCAATGGATGGGTGATGGGTATTTATACTCGAGGAGAGGGATATTTTAAGGATAAAATATTGAATAAATTATTATATCCAAGGAAAACCTTTCAATAGTAATATTTTTGAAATTATGGAATATATTTGAATTAAATAACATGATTTTAATACTTTAAAACACTTTATAATATTAATTTATTAGTTTAATCAAAATGAAAGGTGGAAAATGAAAAAATATTATTTTAATGGAATACTTTAGACTTTAGACTTTAGAAAATACCTTTTTAGGTTTTAAAAACATTTTTATTGTATTTAAATTACTAGTTTATGAAATTAAATATGTTTTTGGTTGAGCCAAAGTTTTTAGAATTGATTAGGTAATTATTACATCATGAATGATGTAATTTAAAATATATTGATTATGAAAACTCTATTTTTACTATTCATATAAAAATTGAAGTATTTAAAAAATTACTAAAAAATAACCCTTATAAAATTTTAATGTGATGATTCTAAAAATAAAATTAACTTTATCAAAATAATTTCCAGACAAAGGTAATTTTAATTTTTAATATAAAAAATTAGGATTTTTTATGAAATACATTAAAATAAATTTTATAAAAAATGTTCTTATATTTTGTTTGAGTTTTGTATCCTGATATTTATTTTATGACATTATAATATTTATATTTTCTTTAATTACTCATTATAAATACTTTTTATATTACATTTTATTATTTTGAGGTCAAATTACTATTCCAATGATCAGGTTACTATTCCTAACAGTCAAGTTACTATTCCTAACGACCAAGTTGTTATTCCAATGATCACATTCCTATTCCAATGGTCATATTACTATTACAATAATCACATTACCTCTTATAAATACCCATTAATTCCTTCATACCTTATTCACAACAATTCCTTTGAAGGTTCTATATTTTCCATTTCTAATATGTTGATTGATTTACTAATATCCCGTTTCTTTTCCATTGTGTTTTTTCACAGGGGTGATAATTATAGAAGATTGGATTGATCTAAGTTTTCCCATTATACTTTTTATATTTAATATTTTTCCCATTGTAATATTTTTTATTTTCATGGGTTTAGTTGCTGACTAATGTAACAATATCCATTAATTAAATAATTTTTTATGTGTTTATATGTTTTGTATGTGTATACTACTATATAATATAACAAATATTTATTCAGGAAACAAATATAACTTATAAACTCTCGGTTTTTATAACCAAAAATCATTGTATCACCATTATGATATTGATTAACATCATAAAATATGACTATCAGCATCGAGGGATGATATCATGGGTTACAGTGTGTCTGTCGTAAACCATGATATAAAATTTACATTATACCACAACTTATGATTGAGATTATATTGTTAAATATGATATAAGATTTTTTTTATTTTCTCACTTCTCAATTATGAATTTATTTATACAAGCTATAAATTATTTATAAATCATTGAAAATATATTTTGAGATATTAATTTAAATTAATTAATTATAAAATGTTTATAATTAATTATAAAATGTTTTTGAAACATTTAATAGATAAATATATTTAATATCAATTATTAATATTAAATACCTTCAATCTACATGAAATGACTTATAATCTTGATATAAAGTGTTTATATAGAAATTATAAGGTAATTTATAAATTGTTTATAAATTACAAAATAATGAGAAACAAAAAAGAGTTATATTAAATTATGAATTGTTTATAATCTTTAATTTGAAATATTTAAATTAAAGGTCTTATTTGAGAAATTTTTTGAACCATATCAAAAACATATTTTGATAATTGAAATGCTTAATGTTCAAATAATATTAAATATATAAAATTTTGATTATTTAAATTTTTACATAATATATGAATTGTGTGGGTTTAGTGTTTAACACTCAAGTTATCATTAAACCCTTAAAAGT
Source organism: Viscum album (assembly GCA_963277665.1). Taxonomy (NCBI): domain Eukaryota; kingdom Viridiplantae; phylum Streptophyta; class Magnoliopsida; order Santalales; family Viscaceae; genus Viscum; species Viscum album. The sequence goes on along the minus strand of OY728127.1, from coordinate 1,069,062,533 downwards.
GATTTCCTTAAAAAAATAGAATTGGAGAAATAGAATTAAATATCATACATCTAAAAAAATCCCATGTAAAATGATGTTGGTCAAAGGGAAGTGCTCAAGAGGGGGATGAATTGAGAATCTGATAAAAATTTATATTTAAAATAAAATCCCCCACTTTAGAAAACAACTTAGCTAACTGATATAGTAGGTATATATAATTTCATATTTTTTAAAGGTTTCTCACGAGTATGCTCATAACCTAGTTAAAACAATTAAAAATCACTTTAACTTTTGAAATAATTTTTCCCACACTAAATTACATATATACATCATTAATAAAATTTAACTATTAAAGTACCTTTTCAAACATGATTATACATACTAATTATAAAAAAGACTTGATAAAATAGTTTTGGAAGAAAATCAATTTTAGACAGTATAAGAAAAATAAATTAATACATAATAGAAATTAAGATAACAAGAGGTTTGATTACAATATGGAACGTAGTCCACACCACATGATAGTAACCCACTTCAAAACATGTTTATTATACCAAATAAACCAATCTACAGCCTAGATCGGGTTTTATAAGCAGCAACTGCACATAAGGAAATCCATGATACAACTAGCCTCATCCGCAGTTAATTATGGGATAAAAAATATAAGAGGACTAGGAATGAGTATCATAGTACATATATTTATAGTAAAATAGTAGTTATTAGTAAATAAACAATCAAAATAAGCACAACTCAAAAGTAAATAATAATAAAGAGAGCGTGAGAAGTAAATAGATAAGTTTGTTGAAGCTCAATCAATGATCAACTTCAGTTAATCAATTATCATTAAATATTTCATTGAAAGTAGATGAAAAAATCATTCAAATATCCTAATAATATGTAGTAGTAATGATTAGAAAATCATATCATTATGAGTATCATGTCATAGAGTATCCTCATATAGTTTTCATAATATATCTCTCTATATATTTTGTGCATGCGAGGCTTCCTCAAATTTAAACTCAACTACTCTCCAATTATCTATTCACGAATAATCTTAGTTAATTCCTTACAGTGATAATCATTTTTGAAATTATTAAATGATATGAATTTCATTTAATGTCCAGAAACTAGATGTTATAATAAATTATGATTTATTCTTGGATTGAAATAGAGAGAGAAAGTCCATACTTAGGCATGTCTGTAATGATCTCACAAAATCTTGAGAACACGGTCTTATCGAGGCATGAAATGAGTGATACAAAATATTGAGACTTCTTAAAATAGAGGAATAAATCTTATTAATCGAATATTCAATTACTTATCACAAGATATATTTCCTTCGTACAAAAGATATTTCCTTTACACGAAAAATATTTCCTTCACACGGAAAATATTTCTAAGATATTTTCTTTGCACAAAAGATCCATTAGTATGCATAGTCGATAAACTTAAACTTGTAGTATAAGGAACCACCTTAAACATTAGATAATCTTGAGTTAAGTAAAGAATTTACATTCATTCAAATTTAGGATCTTTTTAGGATTATATTTTTAGATAATTAGGCTATAACTATTTCATAAAATCTCAAATATTACAAAGTATAAAAGTCTACACACTATCCATTTTTCCATAATCTAAAATCGTTTAAAATAAAAAACGAATTATTTTTCTTGATAAAATTATTCATAACATTCATCTTATCTTATTCATTTCTTTTAACCATACTTATACCCTATGGAAAGCATTTAAAAAACTTGGTATTAGTATAAAAATCTTAGTAAGGGATATAAATAAGGAATGAAACTGTTAGTCTATGAATATTTTAAACTCATGAATTTTTTTTCACAAAATCATAATTTTCACCCATAAATCATAATTTCTTTAACATACCTCATGAAATCATATGATTCTTGAAAAACTTATTAGAAATCATAAATCATAAAGGAAACTTGTGGCATCCATATCATTCTTACATTATAGCTTTCATAGTTATATTGGGAGTAACCTTCAAGGTTACATTTGGAATACCCATCACAGTATATTCCCTAAATCTCTTAGGATAAAACTTATTGTTTAACTTCATATCATTACCCAATTCATTAGAGAGCTATCATGGGTTCACCCACCCTTATTTTATCATGGAACTACCCGTATACATAATCAATTCCCAAGAACCATAACATAATCATAACACATTAACAAGCATAAAGGAAAAATAACATTTCCACATTGCAATCACAAGATATAATTTCAAGATATTGACAGAATCAATCCCTCCTAAAAAAAATTTCAATACCAAAATACATGAAAAGGAAATATGATATTTATTTTCCTTTTAAAAACATTAAGTCTTATAGAGGAAGCCAAATATCAAATAATGGTCACGGTGGCAGAAAAGTCATTGTCGCTGCGTATGTTAAAAAACATTATTTTTTCATTTAGTAAAATTATTTGTAGAAAAATATTCCTTTAGAAAACTTTTTAATTAAATTAAACTTCAAATGAGTTAATTTTACACTATATAAAAGAAGTTGGTGTATATTATCAAAATATGCCTCAATTAAAGGAGATTGTGACGAAGTCCCTTACCGCGAGTCCAAATTGTCATGTAAAAAATTTATATTCCTGAATAATAAAATTAGGTTAATTTATACTTTATTGAGATCCTTTTTAAAGTTTATAATTCCTTTTTTATCACTTATTACCATGTTATAAAAATTACATAATTATTTAAGTTCATATCAAACGTTCTGTCGATATTCAGTACTTGATTCAAAAATGAACTTGGTATGATGTCAATAGTCCATCTGGTCATAAGTCCATCATATCCAGAATAATATTTCTAGAATAATAACCAATTTTATACATTAATTACACTTTTAAATCAAACCATTTATTTATGTTATGAAAAATGAACAATGTTATAATCATGGAGACGGTAGGTCGTACGTACGCATGAGTAACGTTTCCATTTTTCATTGATCATTATGGAAATAAGGTAATTATTTTATATTTATATAATTATAATAATATTATTAACATCACAATAATTATTTAAATATACTTATATATATCATACAAGTGATGTGGTGAATAAAAATGATTCACATCGCTTCGTGGAGGTGATAGTTCACACGTACACACGAACCAAATTATCATTTTTATGTATGTTGAAAGTTAGAAAATAATTTATATATGATAAATATTTCATTAAAATCATATAAAAACATTAATTCCATCATTATGAATAGTCTTGAGAGATGGTAATGAAAAATGAACTATATCGGTTCGCGAGGCGGTAGTTCGCCGTACACACGAACAAAATGTTCATTTCCCATTTGATGAAATTGGAGATGGATTTGGATAATTATATTAACATAATAAAATATCATTTTATTTTTTATAATGAAGTTATTAGTTCCTCATGTATGAATGATATTTAAAGGAAGTGGAAGAAGAAATAAAATAGAAACACTTAAATAAAAACATTATATTTCCTTCAGATGATCACCTTTCTTAACATCATAACACCTCTAAGAAGGGTGTTCTGCATAAACTAAGGCCTAAAGAATGTGTGTAGGTATAATAGTAAGGGGTTTGGGCAGATATTGGGCAAATAAAATGGTTTTTGAATTATTATTAATGGAGTGGAATGAGTTCCTTTTTATAGGAAAGTGGAGGGGCACCCTTGGAATTATTAAAAGTATTAAATTAATATAAATTCAATTTAGATTAAAAATGGGTCCAAAATCATTTAGTTAAAAGATAGTATGAGTATGTGTCAAAATATAATCATATAATGAAAATTAGAAAAGTTTTATTATTTTTTTAATCCTTATTTTTTTGTTTTAACCCCTTTTAACTCTTACCATTTTATCAAGTAATTTACACTTAGAGGGTTAAAATAATTACCAAATCATCACAATTGAAAAATGAACGAGTAATTAATTAAATTTTTAGATTTATCTCAACTTATTGGCCAAATATTTGATTAAAATAAATTTTATATCATTTAATTAGATATTTTATAATTTAAGTTATGAATTATGTCAATTTTGACACTATTCATTACATGACTTTTTTTTAAAATCATAACTTGATTCCTTCAAAAAAAATACATTAAATAAATACTAACATGTCATAGTTGTCCATAAAATTCGTGAATGGCATAAAATATTTCAAATTATATTTATTTTTGTAATATTAATATCATTTATTTGATTCTTTATTTAATAAATCAATTACGACATCATCATTGTGTCACTATTTAATTTAATTATTTATTTCCTAAAAATTATAAATAAATTACCATGATGTAGGTAATATCTTTAGATTTATAATGAATATTAATAGTCCAATATATCACTTATATAAACTCATATTAAAATTGTTTTAATAAGGTGAGACATATTTATGACATATTTACCTTTACTTTAAATTAAATGTTATAAATATCATAATCACACCAAAGTGGCTTCAAAAGGTCATAATTTCGACCCAAATATGGTCATGGTTAATAATAACTCATAAAATAAGATTATAACAAGTGTTAGGGTTATTTTATAATATTTTAATATAAATTTTATCTTTAATTACCTTATTTACCTTTAACCATGGTAAAAAAATACAAAATTTACTATTCACCAAAAATTATTTTGATCATATTGGACCCCATTTTTTATATTAATTACAACCATGTATGTACATTTTTGAAAATTCAATTCAAAAAAGTGGTTAAATTAGGTTTAACAGTAATCTTGTTGACGGATCGAGAAAACATGCTTTTTAAGTAAAACATTCAACATTTCACATTGTTTTTCTATTTAATTTTAATTTGAAATTGCATCCAACGAAATAAATTAGATTAACTGAGAAAAACTTCATCTAATTATACCTTAAAACCATTTAAAATGATAATATAATAATATAAATTAATTTGACTAAAAGACAGTTTTGAATTAAAATGCAGTATTTTTCACTATTCATTAAAAATGAATATTATTTGAAAAATAACAAAAATTCAACCAAATTAAATTTTTATGTCCCTATTCCAAAGAAGGATTATATTATGTCCAATAGAAAATATAAAAGTGAAAAAAACTATATTTAAAAAGGGTTCTTCATCAAAAGGTGGTAAAACAATCTTTTAAAAATATTAGATTATTTTATTCTTAAAATTGGATTTATTATTATTTTAAGCCTCTAAAATTTATTGGAAGAAAGTAAAAATATTTAATAAACATGTTTAAATGCAATACAGTTAATTTTGTTCATTCTCTTCAATACAATGACTAGGTGATAACTACCATTTAAAATAAGAATATTATTAATATATTATTTTTCGGTATAACTCAGTCTTCTGTGCAACATAAGATTTCAATGAAACCCATTATTATGTTTTGGGTACGATATCATACATAACACCCACTTTAAAGTAAAATTAATATATAATTCATAAATATTAATATATATTAAAAGTCCTTATTCTATAATTACTTATGATGTTACATCCTTCCACCCATTTAGAAATTGCGTCCTTGTAATTTTATTTACTTATAAAATAAGTGGAGGTATTTATAACTCATAGAATTTTCAGATTCCCATGTTTCCTCTTCAACCATATGGTTTTTCCAAAATACCTTAACCTGATGAGTCACCTTATTCTGCAACACTTTCTCTCTGTAGTTAAGAATCTGGACTAGTTGTTCTTCATAAGAAAGATTCTCTTTCAACTAAACTACTTCTAGACTCAAAAAATGATATGGATCCAACATATTATTTATTAACATTGAATCATGAAAAACATTATGTACCTGGGATAAGCTTTTAGGTAAATCCACTCTTTAGGCAACTGAACCAACTTTATCTAGGATTTCATAGGGTCTAATGAATCGTGGACTCAACTTCCCATTCTTACCAAAATGCATCACATTTTTCCATAGAGAAACTTTGAGAAAGACATGATCACCTACCTCAAATGAAAGATCCTTCCTCTAGTTATTCATATAACCTTTCTACCTGATCTGATCTATCCTCACGTGTCTCTGAATCAGCTGAACTTTTTCTGCCATCTCTTCTACCAACTCTGTTTCCATCAGCTTCCCTTCTATGACATCATCCCCAAAAGCTAGAGTTCAACATCAATTTACATATAATTACTCAAATGGTTCCATCTGTATACTAGAATGAATACTTTTATTATAAGAAAACTCTACCAAATAAATATGTTGATCCCAAATTCATTGGTAATCCATTGAACACGCACGTAGCATATCCTCCAAGGTTTGAATTGTTCTTTCTATCTACCCATCTGATTGTGGATGAAAAGATGTACTGAAATTTAATTCAGTACCCAATGACTTTTGAAGGCCTTTCCAAAAGTTATAAGTGAACCTAGGATCATGATGAAATACAATGAATATAAGAACTCCATGTAACCTGGATATCTCTTTAAGATACAACTGAGAAAGTTGATCGAGAGATAGTGTATATCAAATAGGAATAAAATGAGCAGATTTAGTCAATCTGTCAATAATAACCCAAATTGCATTTTTACCTTGAGAAGTCTTTAGTACTCCCACAACAAAATCCTTGGATATATTTTCCCATTTCCACTCTGGTACTAGAAAAGGATGAAGCATCCCTTTTAGAAACCATCATTATTCTTTAACCTAATTACAAGCCAAACACTTCACATTAAAGTTAGCAATATCTCTTTTCATTCCATCCCACCAGTAATACTCCTGAAGGTCTCTGTACATCTTAGTAATGTCAGGATGAATTGAAAATAGATAACTATGAGCTTCACATAACAACTCTTTCTTCAACTGTGAATCACAAGGCACATATAATCTCTTCCCAAATCTCAAAAAAAAAAATCATTATCAATGTTAAATTTAAGAAACTTACCCTTTTTAACCAATTATTCCTTTTTTTAAGTTCACTATCTTCTTTATTTTCTTTCTTAATTATATTTAATAGAGATAATTGCACTCAAACCTGAAATAAAATAGAGGAATTTCTTGTACCAACAACTTCAAATAAAATTTTCATCAAATCATTAACCAAAGGATCACATTATAAATGTGACATGGTTAATGCAACATTATTTTTCTGACTCAAAGCATCGACCACCTTATTTGCTTTTCTAGGATGGTAATTAATAATGAAATCATAATCCTTGATTAGTTCCAACCATATTCTATACCTCATGTTCAATTCTTTCTGAGTGAATATATATTTAAAACTCTTGTGGTCAATATATATTTCACATTTTACTCTATACAGATGATGCCTCTAAATTTTTAAATAAAAAACAACAACATCTAATTACAAATCATGTGCAAGGTAATTTAACTCATGAGTTTTCAACTGACGTGAAACATAAGAAATTACCTGATCATTATACATTAGGAAACGACCAAGTCCTTTCAACAAAGCATCACTATAGATAAAAAATTGAAATTTTTTGGAAGTTAGGGCCAGAATTGGAGCATTCACCAATCTTATCTTCAATTCTTGAAAACAATCTCACATTCTTTTGTCTAAATGAACTTAACAAATTTTGGAGTTAAATTAATCAGGGGATAATTAACCATGAAAAATTTTCAAAAAACCTCAGGTAATAGACTACTAAACCCAGAAAACTATGAATCTCAGTTATATTTGTGGGTTTTTGACTATTCTTCAAAAACTTTCGTTTTACAAGGATCAACAATTATGTCATATTTAGAAACAATGTGACCAAGGAAATAATTTTTTTACAACCAAAATTCACTCTTTTTGAATTTCCCATACAATTTGTTTTCTTTTAAGGTTTAAAAAATAACCCTTATATGAATTTTATCCCCATATTTACTTTTATAATATACTAAAATGTCATAAATAAACACAACCACAAACTTATACAAGAACCCATGAAATACTCTATTCATAACATCCATGAGTACAATAAGTGAATTAGTTAATACAAATGGAATAAATACAAATTCATAATTGCCACATCTAGTATGAAATGCAGTCTTCAAAATGTTTACTTCCTTTAATTTCAACTGATGGTACCCTGACCCAAAGTCATCCTTCGAAAAATATTGTGCTCCCTAGAGTTAATCAAAAAAATCATAAATATGAGGAAAAGGATACTTGTTATTAACAGTGATGTTATTCAAGGCTCTATAATCAATGCAAAGTATCATTGAACCATCTTTCTTTTTAACAAACAAGATAGGATCACCCCATGGCGATATACTAGGTTTAATGAAACCTTTATCTAATAACTCCTAAAATTGATTCTTCAACTCTGAAAGTTCAATTTGATCCATTAAATAAGGGGATTTTGAAATTTTATTAACATCAGAAACTAAGTCAATAGTAAATTCAACTTCTTGATCAGGTATAATACCAGAAAACTCATCAGAAAAAACTTCAAGATACTCATTTACCACCAGAACATAATTAATCTAAATAGTTCATTTGTTTTAAACAATATATGCAAGGTAACATTAATTTCTATATTTTAATAGTTTCCCAGCTTCCTAATATTTTATAAATGGTAAGGATTCATTCTTGTACATAAATTAGAAGTCTTTCTGAAAAGAAACCTCTTTATCTCTACAATCAATCTTAGCATGGTAAATAGAAAGACAATCCATACCTAGAATAACATCAAACTCTACCAGAGAAAAACAAAAAGGTTTACAGGAACATTATTTCCAAAGATAAGGACATGAAGATTATTATAATTTCCTTTTGCCTCAATATTTCACCTAGGTATTTTTACCATAAGTTCTTGTTTCATTTCTTGAGGTGGAATTTCCAATTTACCAGAAAATTTCTCAGAAATGAAAGAATATATAGGCCCTGAATCAAACAACACATTGGTATAATCTGAATAAACAAACAATATACCTGATAAAACTTTATTTGATGCCTCAACATCTGCTGAATTAGTTGCAAAGGATTTCACCAAACCTTTATTCTTATAGTCAAGCTACTTCCCATCATTCAAATTCTTCACCAGACACTCATTTTCATAATTACCCATCTCATTGAACTTAACACATTTTAATAACTATAAATACGATTTTTTATTACCACTACCTCAATATTTTTTAGTGCAGTTGGGATCCTTATGTCCAATTTTACCGCATCAGAAGCACTTATAAGAATTCAGAAGGCATTCTATAGTGTATTTTTTACTACAATTTTCAAAAACTATAAACTTAATTTTCTTAACATCAGACTTTTTTAAAGAATTATTCCATTTTTCTTTCCACCTAGACCTCTTATTTTGATATTTTTAAAGAACACATGATCATCAACAAACTCTATTTTCACCTTCTCTGCACATCGAACAAGTTTTTCCTAACTTTTGAACTCATGAGAAACCAACACCCTTTGATACTTTGGATTTAATCCTGAGTAAAAATGATTGATTTTATTATCAATATCCTAGATGAAATTTAGAGTGTACCTTATCAGTAAAGTTAATTTTTCTTCGTATGCAACTACTGAATCCTCATCTTGCCTCAATTTCAAGAATTGTTTTTCCATATTAAGTCGAACCAAATTAGGAAAATATTTCTTAAGAAACATATTGTTGTATTCATCCCACTCCAAAGAATCAATCTCCTCACTATCCCTGATATTCTTAACCATCAACCACCACTGATTGGATTCACCTTCAAAATGATAAATAACAAGACTAACCTTTTTATTTTCCGAACACCCCATGATATCAAAAATATTTTCTAGTGCTTTAATCCACCCTTCAACTAGCACGAGGTTAGATGATCCTTTGAATGATGGAGGATGTTGCCTCATGAAATGATCCAATATAGAAATGTTCCACTGTGGTTGATCTGGATGATCTCATGGATGGATACCACCACCATTTATAGCCTGATTCAACTGCACCATCACTACAAAAAACTATTCAGTTTCGATTCTGACCATCTCAAGTAGCTGATTTGGAAGGTTATTTTCCTCTGGATGTCATCCCATCACCGCTTCCATGTTTCCTCTACAGAAAACCATTCCGAACAAACATATCTTAGATGAAGAAACATGGTAATCTCCAAATACTATATAATTTCAATTCAACCAAAAAGTAAAAATCATTTATGGATATTCTATTAACAATTTCTTATCCCTAAACTTATATAAACCAACCTCTAATACCAACTATATGGATCCAAACTTAAACATTACATAATCTTGAGTTAATTCAATAATTTTAATTCATTTACATTGAGGATATTTTTAGGTTTAGAGTTTTATATAATTAGGCCATAACTATTACATAAAATCTCAAATATTACAAAGTAGACAAGTCCAAACACAATCCATTTTTTCATAATCTAAAACATTTTAAAATAAAACATGAATTATTTTTCTTGATAAAATTATTCATAACATTCATCTTGTCTTCTTCCTTTCTCTTAACAATCCTTATACCCTATGTAAAACATTTCAAAAACTTGGGATGGAAAAAAAAGCTCAGTAAGGGATATAAATAATAAATGATACCATTAGTCAATGAATATTTTAAACTCATGAAAACATTTTCACAAAATCATACTTTTCACCCATAAATCATAAGTTCCTTTTCAAACCTCATGAAATCATAAGATTCCTAAAACAATTCTTAACAATCATAAATCATAAAGGTAACTTGTGGCATCCATATCATACTTACATTGTAGCTTTCACAACTATATAGGGAGTAACCATCATGGTTACGTTTGGAATACCCATCACAGTATATTACCTAAATATCTTAGGAGAAAACTTATCATTTAACTCCATATCATTACCCAATGAACTGTAGAGCTATAATGGGATCAACCACCCTAATTTTATCATATAACCACCCATATATATAATAAATTCCCAATAACTATAACATAATCATAACACATTAACAAGTATAAAAGAAAAATAACATTTCCAGTTTGTAATAACAGGATATCATTTCAAGATATTGACATAATAAATCCCTCCTAAAAAAAATTTTCAATACCAAAATACATGAAAAGGGAATATGTTATTTATTTTCCTTTTTAAAAACATTAAGGCTTATAGAGGCATCCAAATATCAAATAATGGTCACGGTGGTAGAAAAGTCATTTTCACCGTATATGTTAAAAAACATTCCTTTTGTAGTTTAGTAAAATTCTTCGTAGAAAAATATTCAATTAGAAAAACTTTGAATGAAATTTAAAGTAAAAGGGGTTAATTATACACCACATAAAATAAGGTGGTGTATATTATCAAAATATGCCTTAGTGAAAGGAGATTGTTATAAAGTCCCTTACCGGGAGTCCGAATCATCATGTACAAACTTTATATTCCTGAATAATAAACTTAGGTTAATTTATAATTGATTTATAACCTTTTTAAAGTTTATTATTCCTTTTATACCACTTATTACCATGCTATTAAAATTACACAATTATTTAAGTTCATATCGGACGTTCTGTCGATATTTGGTACTTGAGTTGAAAATGAACCTAGTATGATGTCAATAGTCTATGTGGTCATAAGTATATCATATATAGAATAATATTCATCAAATAATAATCACTTTTATAAATAAATTATTCTTTTAAATTAAACCATTTAATTATGGAATTAAAAATGAACAATGTTATAATAATGGAGACGGTAGGCCGTACGTACGCATGAGTAACATTTCCATTTTTCATTGATCATTATGGAAATAAGGTAATTATTTTATCTTTACATAATTATAATAATATTATTAACATCATAATAATCATTTAAATATCCTTATATATATCATACAAGTGATGTGGTGAATAAAAACGATTCATATTGCTTCGTGGAGGTGATAGTTCACACATACACATGAACGACGTTATCATTTTTATATGCATGGACAATAAAAACATAATTTATATATGATAAATTTGTCATGAACATCATATAAAAATATTAATTCCATAATTATGACCATTCTTGAGAGGTTCTAATGAAAAAAAAACTATATCGATTCACGAGGCGATAGTCCACCTCATACACGGATTAATGTTCATTTCCCATTTGATGAAATTGGAGATGAAATTGGAGATGGATTTGCGTGATGATATTAACATAATAACATCTCAGTATAATATGGATAATATTGTTATTATTTTATCATGGATTAATGAGATTTAAAGTAAGTGGAATAATAAATAAAATAGAAACACTTAAATAAAAACATTACCTTTCCTTCAGATGATCAACTTTCTTAACACCTTAACACCTCCAAGAAGGGTGTTATGCCTAAAATAAGGCATCAAGAATGTGGGGAGGGATTATAGGAAGGGGTTTGGGTAGATACTGGTTGAAACAAATGGTTTTTGAATTGTGATTAATAGATGGGAATGAGTTCCTTTTTATAGGAGAGGGGAGGGGCACCCTTGGAATTATTAAAATTATTAAATTAATATAAATTCAATTTCAATTCCAAATGGGTCCAAAATCATTTAGTTAGAATATAGGACGATTATGGGTAAAAATATAATCATAAAATGAAAATTAGACAAGTTTTAGTATTGTTTTAATCCTTATCTTTTTGTTTTAACCCCTTTTAACTCTTACCATTTTATCAAGTAATTTACACTTAGAGGGTTAAAATAATTAACAGATCATGGAAAATGACAAATTAATGGGTCATTAATGAAATTTTTAGAGTCATAAAAACTTATTGGATGAATATTGGATTTTTATAAATTTTATATCATTTAATTAGATATTTTATAATTTAAGTTATGAATTATGTCAATTTTGACACTATTCATTACATGATTTAAAAAAAATCATAACAGCTTGATTCCTTAGAAAAAACAACATTAAATCAATACTAATATGTCATAGTCATCCGTAAAATTATAGGATGGCATAAAATATTTCAAATTATATTTATTTTAATATTATTAATATCATTTATTTGATTATTTATTTAATAAATCAATTATTGCATCATCATTATGTCACTATTTAATTTAATTATTTATTTCCTAAAAATTATAAATAAATTACCATGATGTAGGTAATATTTTTAGATTTATAAGTAATATTAATAGTCAAATATATCACTTATATAACCCCATATTAAAATTGTTTTAGTAAGGAGAGACATATTTATGGCATATTTGCCTTTACTTTAAATTAAATGTTATAAATATCATAAACACACTGAAGTGGCTGCAAAAGGCCACAATTTCGACCCAAGGATGGTCATAGTCAATAATAACTCATAAAATAAGATTATAACAACTGTTATGGTGAGTTTATAATATTATAATTATAATTTTATCTTTAATCACCCTATTTACCTTTAACTGTGGTAAAAAAATACTAAAGTTATTATTCACCAAAAATTATTTTGATCCCATTGGACCAAATTTTTAATATTGAGTACAATCATGTATGTATGTTTTTTAAAATACAATTAAAATAAGTGGTTAAATTAGGTTTAACACTAATCCTGTTGACAGATCGAGAAAATAGGTTTTTTAAGTAAAACGTTCAAAAATTGACATTGTTTTTCTATTTAATTTTAATTTAAAATTTCATCTAATGAGATAAATTGTATTAAATAATAAAAACTTCATGTAATTACACATTAAAACCATATAAAATTATAATCTAACAAAATAAATAAATTAGACTAAAAGGTAGTTTTGAATTAAAATGCAGTTTTTTCACTATTCATTAAAAAATGAATATTATCAGAAAAATACCAAAAATTAAGCCAAATAAAATTTTGATGTCCCAATTCCAAAGAATAAGTTTATTATGTCAAATAGAATATATAAAATTTAAAAAAACTATATTTAAAAAGGGTTCTCCATCAAAAGGTGGTAAAATTACCTTTTAAAAATATTAGAGTATTTTATGCTTAAAATTTGATTTATTCTCATTTTAAGCCTATAAAATTTATTGGAAGAAAGTAAAAATATTTAAAAAACATGTGTAAATATAATACATTTATTTGTATTCATTTCTTCCAATACAACAACTAGGTGATAACTACCATTTAAAATAATAATATTAATAATATATTATTTTTCGGTATAACTCAGTCTTCTGTGCAACATAAGATTTCGAAGAAACCCATTATTTTGTGTTGGGTATGATATCATAAATATCACCCCCTTTAAAATAAAATTAATATCTAATTCATAAATATTAATATATATAATAAATTCTGATTCTATAATTACCTAGGATATTACATCCTTCCCCCCTTTTGAAAATTACATCCTCACAATTTTATTTACTTATCAAATAAGTGGGGGTATTTATACCTCATAGCATTTTCAGATTCCCATGTTTCCTCTTCAATCATATGGTTTTTTTAAATAACCTTAACATGACGAGTCACCTTATTCCGCAACACTTTCTCTCTGTGGTCAAAAATTTGGACGGACTATTCCTCATTAGAAAGATTCTCTTCTAACTAAACTACTTCTGGACTCAAAACATGATATGGATCCAGAATATAATTTATTAACATTGAAACATGAAAAAAATTGTGTACTTGGGATAAAATCATAGGTAAATCCACTCTGTAGGAAACTGATCCATCTTTCTCTAGGATTTCATGGGGTCCAATGAACCACGGACTCAGCTTCCCCTTCTTACCAAAATGCATCAAAATTTTCCATGGAGAAAATTTGAGAAAGACATGATCACCTACCTCAAATGAAAGATCCTTACTTCGGTTATCTGCATAACTTTTATTCCTACTTAGAGATATCCTCATGCGTCTTTGAATCAACTTTTTTCCATCTCTTCTACCAATTCTGGTCCCATCATCTTTCTTTCTCTAACATCATCCCAAAAAGCTAGAGTTTAACACAAATTTCCATATAATTCCTCAAATGGTGCCATTTTTATACTGGAATGAAAATTATTATTATAAGAAAAATCAAACAAATAAACATGTTGATCCTAACTTCCCTGTTAATCCATTGAACAAGCATATATCATATCCTCCAAGGTTTGAATTTTCCATTCTGTTTGCCCATCTGATTATGGATGAAAAGCTGTACTGAAATTTAATTCAGTACCCAAAAACTTCTAAAGGACTTTCCAAAATTTATAAGTGAACCTAAGATCATGATCATATACAATGGTGAGATTAAATCCATGTAACTTGACTATCTCTTTAAGATACAACTAAGAAAGTTTATCAAGAGACCGTGTATCTCGAATAGGAAGAAAATGAGCATATTTAGTCAATCTATCAATAATAACCCAAATCACATTGTTTCCTCAAGAAGTCTTTGGTAATCCCACTAAAAAATCCATGGATATATTTTCCCATTTCCACTCTGGTACTAGAAAAGGCTGAAGCATAGATTTTGGAAACTATCATTCCACTTCAACTTGCTGACAAGTCAAACATTTCACAGTAAAGTTGGCAATATCTATTTTCATTCCACCCCACCAGTAATACCCCCAAAGGTATCTGTACATCTTAGTAATGTCAGGATGAACTAAAAATGGAGAACTATGAGATTTACATAACAACTCTTTCTTCAACTGTGAATCACAAGGCACACATAATCTCTTCCCAAATCTCAAAACAAAATTTTTATAAATATTAAATTTAGGGAACTTACCCTTTTGAATCAATTATACCTTTTTTTTTAAAATTCACTATCTTCCTTCTATACTTGCTTAATTTTATCTAATAGAGATTATTACACTGAAACATAAAACAAAACAAAGGAATTTCATACACTAACAACTTCCAAGATAATTTTCATCAAATCATTAACCAAAGGATCATGTTCCAAATGTAACATGGTTAATGTAGCATTACTTTTCCAACTCAAATCATCGACCAACTTATTTGATTTTACAAGATGGAAATGAATCATCCAATAACAACCCTTGATTAGTTCCAACCATATTCTTTGGATCATGTTCAATTATTTCTGAGTGAATATATACTACAAACTTTTTTGGTCAGTATATATTTCACATTTTACTCCATACAGATGATGCCTCCAGATTTTTAAAGAAAAAAATAGAAGCTAATTCAAAATCATGTGTAGGGTAATTTAACTCATGAGTTTTAACCGACGTGAAGCATAAGAAATTACCTAATCATTCTACATTAGGACACAACCAAGTAATTTCAAGGAAGCATCACTATATATAACAAATTCACAATTTTTGGAAGGCAGATCTAGAACTGGATCATTCACCAATATTTTTTTCAATTACTAAAATCAATCATCACATTATTTTGTCCAAATTAACTTAACACCTTTTGTAGTTTACCTAGTCATGGGTCTAGATAACGGTGAATTTTTTTCCACAAACCTCAATTAATAGCATGCTAAACCCAGAAAACTATTAATCTCAATTATATTTGTGGGTCTTGTCCATTTTTCAACAAATTTTGTTTTAGTAGGACCAATAATTATGCCATCGTTAGAAACAATGTGACCAAGGAATGAATTTTTTTACAACAAAAATTCACTCTTTCTAAATTTCCCATACAATTTTTTTTAAGGTTTTCAAAACAAAAATTTTATAACTTTCATGCCTATATTTTTTTAGAATATACCAAAATGTCATCAATAAACACAACCAAAAACTTATTCAAGAACTCATAAAATATTCTATACATAACATCCATGAATATAGAAGGTGCATTAGTTATTCCAAATGGAATAACCAAAAATTCATAATGGACATATGTATTATGAAATAAAGTATTTGGAATGTCTACTTACTTTACTTTCAGCTGATGGTACCCCAACCCAAAGTCAACCTTTAAAAAATATTGTGCCCCCTGGAGCTGATCAAACAAATCATAAATATGAGGAAAATGATACTTGTTCTTAATCGTGATGTTATTCAAGGCTCTATAATCAATGAAAAGTCTCATTGAACCATATTTATTTTTAACAAACAAGACAGGAGAATCCCATGGTAATGTACTAGGTCGAATGAAACCTTTATCTAATAACTCTAGAAATTGCTTCTTCAACTCTGAAAGTTCAATTTGATTCATTTGATAATGGGGTTTTGAAATTGGATTAGCATGAGGAACTAAGTCAATAGTATATTCAACTTCTCGATCAGGTATAATACCAGTAAACTCATCAGAAAAATATCAAGATACTTATTTACCACTAGAACATCATTAATCTGAATAGTTCCTTTATTTTCAACAATATGTTCAAGGTAAAATTAATTTCCCTTTTTTAATAGTTTCCTAACTTCCTGATAAGTTATCAATGGTAAGGGTTCATTTTTGTACACAAAATGAGAGTCTTTATAAAAAGAAACCTCTTTAGCTCTATAATCAATATTATCATGGTAAATAGAAAGCCAATCCATACCCAGAATAACATCAAACTATACTAGGAAAAAAAACAAGTTTTGTAGGTAAATTATTTCCATAGATAAGGATAGGAAGATTCTTATAATTTATTTTTTCCTCAACATTTCCCCCAGGTGTTTTTACCATATTTTCTGGATTCATTTCTTGAGGTGGAATTTCCAATTTAACAGAAAATTTCTCAGAAATGAAGGAATGTGTAGACCCTGAATCAAAAACCACATTGGTATAATCTAAATAAACAAAAAATATACATGATAACACTTCATTTTATGGAATAAAATCTACTAAAGTAGTTTCAAATGATTTTACAACACCTTTCTTCTTATATTATGGTTGCTTCCCATTATTAAAATTATTCCTTGGATACTTATTTTCATAATGAACCATCTCATTGAACTTAATTTTTTTTACCAAATGTAAATTAGATTTTGTGTTACCACTACCTTGATATTTTTTAGTGTATTTACGAGCCTTATATCCCATTTTTACACATCAGAAGCACTTAAAAGAATTCAGAAGGCATTATCTAGTGTGTTTTTACCACAATTTGAAAAAACCATAAACTTTATTTTCTTACCATCTAGATTTTTTGAATAATTTTCCCTTTTTATTTCCACCTCTACCTATTATTATGATATTTTTTTATAAAACACATGATCATTGGAAAACTCCATTTCCACCTTCTCTACACATCAAACAAGATTTTCATAAATTTTGAAATCACGAGAAGCCAATTCCCTTCAATACTTTGTATTTAATCCAGAGTAAAAACTATTGATTTTAATATCAAGATCCTGAATGAAATTTGGAGTGTACCTTTCTAGTCAAGTGATTTTTTCTTCGTATATAGCCACTAAATCCTCATACTTCCTCAATTCCAAGAATTTTTCTTCCATCCTAAGTCAAACCACCTTAGGAAAATATTTCTCAAGAAACATATTTTTGAATCCATCCCACTCAAAAGCATAAATATTCTAACTATACTTGATATTCTTAACCATAAACCACCACTGATCGTCTTCACCTTCAAAATGGTAAACAAAAAGACTAACCTTTTTATTTTATGAATACCCCATGACATCAAAAATATTTTCTAGTACTTTAATCCACCCTTAAAATAGCACAAGGTTAGATGATCCTTTTAATGATGGGGGATGTTGCCTCATGAAATTATCCACTATCGACATGTTCCTATGTGGTCGATCTCTTGGATGGATACCACCACAATTTATAGCCTGAGTCAACTGCACCATTACTATAAAAAATAGTTCAGTTTTGATTCTGACCATCTCAGGTAGCTGATTTAGAAGGTTGTTTTCCTCTGGATGTAATCCCAGTAAAGCTTCCCTATTTCCTTTGTAGAAAACCAATCTGAAAAAACATATATTAGACAAAGAAACATGGTAATATTCAAATGCTACATAATTTCAAATTTACCATAAAGTAAAAATAATTTATGGTTATTCTATTAACAATATCCTAACCCATAAAGTTATTTAAACTAACATTTGATACCAATTATAAGGATCCAGCCTTAAACTTTACATAATCTTGAGTTAAGTCAAGAATTTATATTCATTAACATTGAAGATCTTTTCATGTTTATATTTTTATAGAATTAGGACATAAACATTACATAAAATCTAAAATATTACAAATTAAACAAGTCCACATGCAATCCATTTTGCATAATCTAAAACATTTTAAAATAAAACATGAATTATTTTTCTTGATAAAATTATTCATAACATTCATCTTGTATTCTTACTTTCTCTTAAACATCCTTATACCTTATAAAAAAAATTTCAAAAACTTGTGATGAGCACAAATGTAGAGACCCGAAGCTTGACATACATGTACATTACATCAATTTTGAAAAATACTTAGTATATAACAAAAACAGACACACAAGGACCATAATAGTTTAGTGTCTTTAGAAACTTGGAATATAATCTTCTAATCATGTTGAAAAATCTTCAACAACTCCCATAACGATATTCCCCTTTTTGTTTCCTTACTTAAAACCTTTCTTTATTTCCTGGGGATAATAAAACCTAAAAAGGGTGAGCTCAAATGGTTAGTAAGGGGAAACATAGATAACATTAAACAATCCATAAACATTTGGAAGCAAAAACTTGAACATGAAATTTAAACATCAAAATCTTGAGCAATGACATAAAACATGACAGTATGTAAGACATAGATCACAATAAATCATCAATCATGATAAAATAGCATGGGAATAAAACATTTAATTTTGGAAACCATTCAGCCCTTGTTATGATTTCCATAGTAGCCAAGGCATTGCTGCCAAGACCATCTTCATGGACAAAGTCCCTTTCTGAATCGAGTTCACTCCTCGTTTCAGTCCTGTAACACTGAACTGGATTAACTTAACGTTACAACCATGTCTATCTCATGAGATATAAATCTTTACCCAATTCATTTGAGGGAGATATAGGTCCCACCCATCTCATATTGAAATCATTCTTTTGTGTGCCACAATATAAACATAAATCATTCATTATAACCCAAGAATAAAATGGGTTTCATAAACATCATTCCATAATAACGTAATCCATGCAAAAAATAGGATATAATTTCATCATTAGAAAAGTGAAACCATGTAAATCATAGAGACATGATACTCGAAACATACACATGTGAAATAATGTCATCATAAATGAAAATGGTTTTGATAAAACACTTGAAATGAATTCTTGAGGAAAATATCCCTTTTTCTTCAAAATCATGAAATTTTAAAAGAAAAGGATTTTGTTGAAAATAGTCACGAAATATTTTGGAGGAAGCTTCATGAAAAGAAGGCTTTATAAAATCGTAAAAATCCTTTCATTCCGTATACGTTAAAAAAAACATTCTTCTCGTACTTTTGTCGGAAAATTCAAAAAGTACCTTGTAGGGTAAATAAAAGAAAGATTCCTTCCATACCATGGGGTAAAAGTCAAAATGGGTAAAAAGTACTTTAAACATACATGAATACACTTTTATAAAACATGGACATGAATGATAGCAAAAACCCCAGTAAATACTTACAAATAAGCAATCTCGGATAAAAATGAGATTTGAAAAATTATCCCTTACCTTAGGTCCGATATGATTCGTACGTATCCGAACCTCCTCTATAATGATTTAAATAATGTAATTGACTTATTAAACAATCATATTCATTGTTATGATATCATATATGTTTCACTTATGACTTTATATTACCCGTTCTTTTGTAAATTCCATGTTAAAGCAGCGTTTTGGGTAAAATCATTTCATTTATCGTATGTGTTTCGACTTGTCATTCTTGATATTAATACTTATATCCTGATTTACATAATTACGGAATGTAAAAAATGATTTATATATAATATATATTCATCATATACATATATATATATTATAGATTGATAAAAGGAATGAAATACACCGTTCATGGAGACGGTAGGCCATACGTACGCATGAACGCTGTTTTCGTTTCCTTATTGAATTGAATGAAACTAAATAGATGACATAAATATATATATAAATAAATCCAGTAGAATTATTATTTAATATATTTCATTATTACTCATTATATAAACTTTATGATCATTCATGTATGGTTAACATGGAGAATGAATCTCATCACGTCGTGGAGACGGTAGTCCGTACGTACGCACGAGCGATGATATCGTTCCCATAATTATTGAATAGAATTGGAGTAGATGGTATAATATATCAGAATCAGTATGATGTTATAATAACCATATATAGTTATTATTTACACCATTATATCCATCCATATAAGGTGTTGGTGGAAAAACAGATTTCACCACGGCGTGGAGACGGTATTCCATACGTACGCACGCGTAGTGATTTTGTTTTCCGTAGGATGGATAGATGGTGAAATAGGGTTGTTTCATAATTATAATAAGATATCAGTATATGAGTTATACTTATGTTAGTACTTCATAATGAAACAACTAAAGAAGAAGAAGTGGAATAAGAAATAAAGTTGAAAGAATCGGTAACAGACATTACCTCTTCTTTGAATCGCCTCTTTGAGACCTCCTCTTAGGGCACTAAAATTGGTCTTTGAAGAAGACCAGAACCTCTAGGATGTTTCTATGGAAGTGGATAAGATAATTTGGCATGGTTTGGCCGATCTTGAAGGCTCAAAGTGGTGTGAGGAAGAGAGGGAGGATGTTCCCTTTTATAAGGGAGGAGAGGGGCACCTTTGGAAAAACTAAAAATATTATTTTATTATAAAGTCATATTCAGTTTTTAATAGCTCTAAATTGATTTATTTCGAAGATAATGTGGGGATGGGTCGAAATCCTCTCATCCAATAGAATTTAGACAAGTTTAGGTTTCTATTTTAATCTTATCATTTAGATTTAACCTTAAGTTAAATAATTTTACTTTTACCGTGTCTTCTTGTTTTCTTACACTATAAGATTAATAAACTTACTATAACAAGACAAAATAACCCCAAGTTGTTTATTATTAATATATATAACCTTATATAAGTCATTTGGACGAATCTTATATTTTTAGGAATAAAATAACAATTAATAATATAATATTTTTTTAAAAACTATTTTATGTCAATTTTGACACTATTTGGTAATTGATTTTTGTGAAAATCATAACAGAATGATTAGTTCGAAAAAAGTTAATTAAATCAATACTAAAATGTCATATTAACCTAGAAAATTATTTTAATTCATAAAAAGTCTCAAATTAGATTTATTTGGGTATTTATAACATCAATTATGTCAATATTTCATTAATAAGATAATTACTGCATCATCTTTGTGTCATAAATAAATTAAATTATTTAATTACTAAAAATTATAAATAAAATACCATTATGTAGTAAATATTTTTATCTTTCTAATGAAAATTTATAGTCAAATTTATCTTATGTATAACCCTATATTAAAAATTATTTACTTATTAAACTTTGATTTTAACTATTTTAACCCTTCTTTAAATAAATTAATATTAAATGTCCTAATCTAATCCAAGATGGCCTAAATGGTCATATTTTATTCCTAAGGTTGTTTTTTCTCGAATTACACTTATCCAATAGAATTAGGACATGTGTTAGGGTAGTAATAATATCATTTTTACCCTTAATTATCCTATTTACTTTTAACCGTGGTAAATAAAAGTAAAAAGTTACTATTCACTAAAAAAATATTTTCATCTCATTGAACCACATTTTAGTCCTCGATATTAACCGTGTCTCTCGGATTTTCGAAATTCCACTCACAGAAGCGGTAAAATTAAGTTTTATGAAAAATTCAGTTTTTTAACTACCACTTAGTGGTTTCACTATTCATCAAAAAATGAAAGTTTCCAGAAAAATACCAAAAATTAGGCCTAAGATATATTTGATATTATGAATTCAAAAATGATTTCTATTTTACCAAATTCAAAACATATCAGTTGCATTAATTAATTTAAAAATTAATTCCCGTCGTCAAAACAAATAGCGTGTTTTTAAGAGATAATAACTATCAAAAGATTGACACTTGTTTATGTCTGGTTTAAATGTGAAATGACATCCAATGACCAAAATTGTATTAAATGGTAAAAATATATTCTAAATATACTTTAAAACCACTCAAATTAATAATTTATCACTATTAATTATTTCGATTAAAAAAGTTGTTTTTAATTAAAATTTAGTAATTTTCACTATTCATCAGAATATGAAAGTTATCCGAAAAGTACCAAAATTTCACCCTAAGCTAATTTCGATATACCGAATCCAAAAATGAAGTCCATTTTGAAAGATAAAATTAATAAAATTTCAAAAAGTGGGCATTACTATTCAAAATGGCTAGTTTATATAACATATCGTTATTTAGCGAAACTCGGTATTGCGTACAACACACGCTATCGAGGAAGGTCTTTATTGCGTGTAATGCAATCCAAGTCAGGGATGCGTGTTTTGAAAGCTCCTTTTGGTGTATCATACAACACAAGACATTAATGAAATTAAAAAGAATATTTTTCATAAAATCTCGGGGTGTTACATTCTACCCCCCTTAAAATGAATTTCGCCCTCGAAATTTGTCGGGGTTATAAACGGTTTACTACTTGAAATTTTCTTTAATAGAAACCCACATCGTAAAAATTAATACCAAAAATTGGCTTTAAAAACTAAATTATGAAACGTAACGGTTACCCAAATTAACTCATCAGTGGGTTTTCACGTAGAAGAACATAGGTGAAAATATGGATATGGAAGAAAAATCTAACCATCAAGTTCTGATGGAGAGTGGTAGAGAACATGGCTATGAAAAAGCCAACAATCACAAAGTAATAAATTTGTGATGATCTAGGGTACCATCCGATTCATCGGATATAAGGGCACTAGGACAAAATTTTTGGTTTTCAAGATCATTTCCCTAAAGTTGAAGAATTTGAATTAGAATAAATACTTACTTTATTTTGGTACAATATCACTGTTGTTTGTGCCTTGAAAAATTTCCAATTAATCTCTTAAAGAAATGAAGTTGAATTTGTTATTCGTGAAGTGTTAGAAGATCATGTGATAGAATGACGGGTCATTCCATCTATCTCAAACAAAAGGTTAGCAAAAGTTATTAAATATACATAAGTCGATCTATAGTGAGAATAATCATATATGGTTCCTAAAATGGACTTATACTTCATATATCATACTACTTAATATAATAAAACTAGTTTCTACTAAACAGGGACTTCCTGTAGGCCAGTGGTAGGCGATAAAGACCAGTCGCACTTCGGTTGTGGGTTCGATTCCCACAGCCTTGTCCGACGCGATGGGCTGTCGCCCGTCCTGCAGGTTGTCCTTTTTCTAAAACTACATTACTATAACATCCCATCAATAATATCGAAAGAAGTTCTATCCTTAAATAATACTAACTTATGTCCAACATAATCCATTACAATCTTTATCTAAAATACTTCGGTCCAAGCTCATAGTATAAAGAAAACGATTACTTGAAATTTCATCAACCAACCATCATTTATCCCCCATATATATTGTTGGTCACATTCCAATCATGTGAATACCTTAATCATGTATTCTCTTGAAAAATGAATACCCATTAAACCTTAGTGAAAACATAAATGCTGTCAAAAGTTAACTCTTTCCACATACCAAAATCCAAAAATTCGATATACTCAAACCATGATATAACCTTCTCCTTATATCAGTCATAAGCTCATGAATACTATCAAACATTTAATTTTCTCCTTATACCTTCATTATGCACATATCATCTACTTTCCAAAAATATATGAATAAACTTTCATGGTTACTGGTACCATTCATCATACAATTTCAAAACTTAGGGAAAGACAACAGTGTAACAATCCTTAGATGTTTCTTTATTCCATAGTACCATGAGATTACTTATACAACATTACACTTGATAAACATGTAATCATTCCACTACCTTCTTAAACCATTGACCGAGCTTCAACAATTCTTTCATCTCACATATCATTTGTAGTCTCTTCATCATCATCAACATAAATACTACCCATACAACCATACTGATTCTCTTCATGAGACTTTACCTTAGGGCATTGGTTTGCATAATTCCCATTTAACCATTGTTTATGTTGTAGCAATACCATTATCCTCATCCATGGTGTTAACTGAACCTTTTTCTTTGCACTTACTAGTTTTATGTCCTTCTTTTCCACACCCAAATCATCTTCCAGTTCCTTTGAAACATTCTCCTTGATGCCTCTTCCCACATGATTTACATAGGGGAAATTGAACTTTATTTCCTCTATGATCATCATGAAACTCCATCTTTCTCTTATTAACCGAGTCAGGAAACTTACCAAATTTGAGTTTATTGATCATATTATGAGATTTATGATTCATCATAATAATGATGTTTGGAATTCCAAATCCCATTTCATTTGGTTTCTCATGACGAATATCATTCCATTGTCCATCATATCCTCCATTATCGTGAATCATCTTGTTTCCATCCATTTTCTAAAACCCAAAAAGAATAGTGTGAGAGGAAAAAATCATAATAAAGGGGGAGTAACTTCAATATATAACATCTTAGGTTTAATCTAATATTTTTACCATAATTCTAGGACTATAAACTATACTTATACTTAACCTTAGGGACATCACTAGACATACCTTAGAAATATCTCTAGGGATCTCACTAAAGTTCTCGCATCCTAGTTTCCAAAGGTTGACTAAAACTTTCCTCTGATACCAACTGTAGAGACCCAAAGCTTGACGTACAAGGACATTACATCACTTTTGCGGAATACTTAGTACATAACAAAAACAGACACACAAGGACCGTAATAGTTTATTGTCTTTGGAAACTTGGAATATAAACTTCTAATCATGTTGAAAAATCTTCAACAACTCCCATAATGATCTTCCCATTTTTGTTTCCTTACCTAAAACCTTTATTTATTTCCTGGGGATAATAAAACATAAAAAGGGTGAGCTCAAATGCTCAGTAAGGGAAAACATAGATAACATAAAACAATCCATAAACATTTGGAAGCAAAAACATGAACATGAAATTTAAACATCAAAATCTTGAGCAATGACATTAAACATGGCAGTATGTAAGGCATAGATCATAATAGAACATAAATCATGATAAAATAGCATGGGAATAAAACATGTAATTGGGGTAACCATTCAACACTTGTTATGATTTCCATAGTAGCCAAGGCATTACTGCCAAGACCATCTTAGTGGACAAAGTCCCTTTCTGAATCGAGTTCACTCCTCATTTCAGTCCTGTAACACTGAACCAGATTAAATTACCATTCCAGCCATGTCTATCTCATGAGATATAAATCTTTATCCAATGCCTTGGAGGGAGATATAGGTCCCACCCATCTCATATTTAAATCATTCTTTTGTGTGCCACAATATAAACATAAACCATTCATCATAACCCAAGAATAAAATGGGTTTCATAAACATCATTCCATCATAACGTAATCCATACAAAAAAATAGGATATCATTTCATCATTAGAAAAGTGAAACCATGTAAATAATATAGACATGATAATTGAAACATACACATGTGAAATAATGTCATCTTAGATGAAAATGGTTTTGATAAAACACTTGAAATGAATTCTTGAGGAAAATATCATTTTTTCTTAAAAATCATGCAATTTTAAAAGAAAATGATTTTGTTGAAAATAGTCATGAAATCTTTTGGAGGAAGCTTCATGAAAATAAGGCTTTATAAAACCGTAAAAATCCTTTCATGTCGTATACTTTAAAAAAAACATTCTTCTCGTACTTTTGTCGGAAAAGTCAAAAAGTACCTTGTAGGGTAAATAAAAGAAATATTCATTCCATACCATGGGGTAAAAGTAAAAATGGGTAAAAATGACTTTAGACATACATGAATACACTTTTATAAAACATGGACATGGATTATAGCAATAACCCCAGTAAATACTTACGAATAAGAAATCTCGGATAAAAATGATATTTGCAAAATTATCCCTTACCTTAGGTCCGATATGCTTCGTACGTATCCGAAACTCCTGTATAATGATTTAAATAATGTCATTGACTTATTAAACAATCATATTCATTGTTATGATATCATATATGTTTCACTTATGACTTTATATTACCCGTTCTTTTGTAAATTCCATGTTAAAGCAGCGTTTTGGGTAAAATCATTTCATTTATCGTATGTGTTTCGACTTTTCATTCTTGATATTAATACTTATATCCTGATTTACATAATTCCGGAATGTAAAAAATGATTTATATATAATATATATTCATCGTATACATATATATATTTATATTATAGATCGTTAAAAGGAATGAAATACACCGTTCATGGAGACGGTAGGCCGTACGTACGCATGAACGCTATTTTCGTTTCCTTATTGAATTGAATGAAACTAAATAGATGACATACATATATATATACATAAATCCAGTAGCATTATTATTTCATATATTTCATTATTATTCATTATATAAACTTTATGATCATTCATGTATGGTTAACATGGAGAATGAATCTCATCGCGTCGTGGAGACGGTAGTCCGTACGTACGCACAAGCGATGATATCGTTCCCATAATTATTGAATAGAATTGGAGTGGATGGTATAATATATCAGAATCAGTATGATGTTATAATAACCATATATAGTTATTATTTACACCATTATACCCATCCATGTAAGGTGTTGGTGGAAAAACAGATTTCACCACGGCGTGGAGACGGTATTCCGTACGTACGCACGCGTGGTGATTTCGTTTTCCGTAGGATGGATAGATGGTGAAATAGGGTTGTTTCATACTTATAATAACATATCAGTATATTAGTTATACTGATGTTATTACTTCATAATGAAACAACTAAAGAAGAAGAAGTGGAAGAAGAAATAAAATTGAAAGAATCGGTAATGGACATTACCTCTTCTTTGAAGCGCCTCTTTGAGACCTCCTCTTAGGGCACTAAAATTGGTCTTTTAAGAATACCAGAATCTATAGGATGTTTATATGGAAGTGTAGAAGATAATTTGGCAGGGGTTGGCCGAGCTTGAAGGCTCAAAGTGGTGTGAGGAAGAGAGGGAGGAGGTGCCCTTTTATAAGGGAGGAGAGGGGCACCTTTGGAAAAACTAAAAATATTATTTTATTATAAAGTCATATTCGGTTTTTAATAGCTCCAAATTGATTTATTTCAAAGCTAATGTGGGGATGGGTCGAAATACTCTCATCCAATAGAATTTAGTCAAGTTTAGATTTCTATTTTAACCTTATCATTTAGATTTAACCTTAAGTTAAATAATTTTACTTTTACCGTGTCTTCTTGTTTTCTTACACTATAAGGTTAATGAACTTACTATAACAAGCCAAACGAACCCAAAGTTGTTTATTATTAATATATATAACCTTATCTAAGTCATTTTTCCTAACCTTAGATTTTTAGTAATAAAATAACAATTAATAATATAATTTGTTTTAAAAAACTATTTTATATCAATTTTGACACTATTTGGTAATTGATTTTTGTGAAAATCATAACAGAATTATTAGTTCGAAAAAAGTTAATTAAATCAATACTAACATGTCATATTAACCTATAAAATTATTGGAATTCATAAAAAGTCTCAAATTACATTATTTGGGTATTTATAACATCAATTATGTCAATATTTCATTAATAAGATAATTAATGCATCATCTTTGTGTCATAAATAAATTAAATTATTTAATGTATAAAAATTATAAATAAAATACCATTATGTAGAAAATATTTTTATCTTTCTAATGAATATTTATAGTAGAATTTATCTTATGTATAACCCTATATTAAAAATGATTTACTTATTAAACTTTGATTTTAACTATTTTAACCCTTCTTTAAATAAATTAATATTAAATGTCCTAATCTAATCCAAGTGGGCCTAAATGGTCATATTTTATTCCTAAGGTTGTTTTTGGTCGAATTACACTTATCCAATAGAATTAGGACATGTGTTAGGGTAATAATAATATCATTTTTACCCTTAATTATCCTATTTACTTTTAACGGTGGTAAATAAAAGTAAAAAGTTACTATTCACCAAAAAAATATTTTCATCTCATTGAACCACATTTTAGTCCATGATATTAACCGTGTCTCTCGGATTTTCGAAATTCCACTCACAGAAGTGGTAAAATTAAGTTTTATGAAAAATTCAGTTTTTTAACTACCACTTAGTGGTTTCACTATTCATCAAAAAATGAAAGTTTCCAGAAAAATTCCAAAAATTAGGCCTAATATATATTTGATATTATGAATTAAAAAATGATGTCTATTTTACCAAATTCAAAACATATCAGTTGCATTAATTAATTTAAAAATTAATTCCCGTCGTCAAAACAAATAGCGTGTTTTTAAGAGATAATAACTATCAAAAGATTGACACTTGTTTATGTCTGGTTTAAATGTGAAATTACATCCAATGAACAACATTGTATTAAATGGTAAAAATATATTCTAAATATACTTTAAAAACACTCAAATTAATAATTTATCACTATTAATTATTTCAATTAAAAAAGTTGTTTTTAATTAAAATTTAGTACTTTTCACTATTCATCAGAATATGAAAGTTATCCGAAAAGTACCAAAATTTCACCCTAAGCTAATTTCGATATTCCGAATCCAAAAATGAAGTCCATTTTGAAAGATAAAATTTATAAAATTTCAAAAAGTGGGTATTACTATTCATAACGGCTAGTTTATATAACATATCGTTGTTTAGCGAAACTCGATATTGCGTACAACACACGCTATCGAGGAAGGTCTTTATTGCGTGTAATGCAAGCCAAGTCAGGGATGCGTGTTGTGAAAGATCCTTTTGGTGTAGCGCAAAACACAAGACATTAATGAAATTAAAAAGAATATTTTTCATAAAATTTCGGGGTGTTACAACAAAAATCTCGGTAAGGGATATAAATAAGGAATGAAACTGTTAGTCCATGAATATTTTAAACTCATGAAATAATTTTCACAAAATCATACTTTTCACCCATAATAAGTTCTTTAACATGCCTCATGAAATCATAAGATTCATGAAAAAATTCTGAGCAATCATAAATCATAAAGGTAACTTGTGGCGGCCATATCATACTTACATTGTAGCTTTTATAGCTACATAGGGAGTAACCTTCATTGTTTTGTTTGGAATACCCATCACAGTATATTACCTAAATCTATTAGGATAAACCTTACCATTTAACTCCATCTCATTACCCAATGCATTGGAGAGATATCACAGGCTCACCCTCCCTCAGTTTATCATGGAACCACCCATATACATAAGTAATTCCCAAGAACCATAATATAATCTTAACACATTAACAAGCATAAAGGGAAAATAACATTTCCAAATTGCAATCAAAAGATATCATTTCAAGATATTAACACAATAAATCCCTCCTAAAAAAAATTTTCAATACCAAAATACATGAAAAGGGAATATGGTATTTATTTCCTTTTAAAAACATTAAGCTTTATAAAGGAATCCAAATATCAAATAATGGTCACGGTGGCAGAAAAGTCATTGTCGCCGCATACATTAAAAAAACATTCCATTTATAATTTATTAAAACTCTTCATAGAAAAATATTCCTTTAGAAAAACTTTGAATAAAATTAAAAGTTAAAGGGGTTAATTATACACCGTATAAAAGAAGGTGGTGTATCTTATCAAAACATGCCTCAATGAAAGGAGATTGAGATGAAGTCCCTTACTATGGGTCTGAATCGTCATGTACAATATTTATATTCCTAAATAATAAACTTAGGTTAATTTATACTTTCTTGAGAACCTATTTTAATTTTATTATTCCTTTTATATCACTTATTACCATGTTATAAAAATTACATAATTATTTAAGTTCATATCAGACGTTCTATCGATATTCAGAACTTGAGTTAAAAATGAACTTGTTATAATGTCAATAGTCCATGTGGTAATAATTTAATCATCTCCAGAATAATATTCATGACATAATAATAACTTTTATACATCAATTATGCTTTTAAATCAAACTATTTATTTATGGTGTAAAAAATGAACAACGTTATAATCATAGAGACGATAGGCCGTGCGTACACATGAGTAAAATTTCCATTTTTCATTGATCATTATGGAAATAAGATAATTATTTTATCTTTATATAATGATCATAGTATTATTAACATCATAATAATCATTTAAATTTACTTATATATATATATCATACAGGTGATGTTGTGAATAAAAATGATTCACATCACTTTGTGGAGGTGATAGTTCACACGTATGCATGAATGATGTTATCATTTTTATGTGCATAGACAGTAAAAAAATAATTTATATATGATTAATATGTTATTAAAATCATATAAAAACATTAATTCCATTATTATGACCATTCTAGAGATATGGTCATGAAAAACAAACTATATTGGTTTGCGAGGTGGTAGTTCACCGTACACATGAATGAAATATTCATTTCCCATTTGATGAAATTGGAGATGGATTTAGGTAATGATATTAACATAATAATATATAAGTATATTGAGTATATTGGATTTATTAGTTCCTCATAGATGAATTATATTTAAAGTGGAAGAATAAATAAAATAGAAACACTTAAATAAAAACATTACCTTTACTTTAGATAATGAACTTTTTAAACACCTTAATACCTCTAAGAAGGGTGTTATGACTAAAATAAGGCCCAAATAATGTGGAGAGGGATTATAGGAAGGGTTTTGGTCAGAGATAGCTGAACCAAATGGTTTTTTAAGTGTGAGTAATAGAGAGGAGTTGGTTCCTTTTTATAGGAGAGGGGGGGGGGGCACCCTTGGAATTATTAAAAGTGTTAAATTAATATAAAATCAATTTTGATTCCAAATGGGTAAAAACTCATTTAGTTAGAAGATAGTATTAGTATGGGTCTAAATATAATCATCCAATGAAAACTATAAAAGTTTTCTTATTTTTTTAATCCTTATCTTTTTGTTTTAACTACTTTTAACTCTTACCATTTTATCAAGTAATTTACACTTAGAGGGTTAAAATAATTAAAAAATTAGGAAAAACAACCAATGAATGAGTCATTAATGAAATTTTTAGAGTTATCTAAATTTTTTGGACGAATATTGGATTTTTATAAATTTTATACCATTTAATTAGATATTTTAAAATTTAAGTTATGAATTATGTTAATTTTGACACTATTCATTTCATAAATTTTAAAAAAAACCATAACTTGATTACTTAAAAAAACTACATTAACTCAATACTAACATGTCATATTCATCCATAAAATTCATGTATGACATCAAATATTTAAAATTTTATTTATTTTAATATTATTAATATCATTTATTTGATTCTTTCTTTAATAAATCATTTACTACATCATCATCATGTCACTATTTAATTTAATTATTTATTTCCTAAAAATTATAAAAAAATTACCATGATGTAGGTAATATTTTTATATTTATAATTAATATTCATATTCAAAGATATCACTTATATAACCCCATATTAAATTTTTTTTAGTAAGGTGATACATATTTATGACATATTTTCCTTTCCTTTAAATTAAATGTTATAAATATCATAATCACACCCAAGTGGTTTAAAAAGGTCACAATTTCAATTAAATAGTGGTAATGGTAGATAATAACTCATAAAATATTATTAGTACAAGTGTTAGGGTTATTTTTTAATATTATAATATTAATTTTACCTTTAATCTCCCTATTTACCTTTAATCGTTGTAAAAAAATACTAAAGTTACTATTCAACAAAAAATTATTTTGATCCCATTGGACCAAATTTTTCATTCTTATTAAAACCATTTATTTCCATTTTTGAAAATTAAATTCATAGAATTGTATAAATTAGGTTTAACACATACCCATTGACAGATTGAGTAAACGAGTCTTTTAAGTAAAATGTTCAAATGTTCTCATTGTTTTTCTATTTAATTTTAATTTAAAATTGCATCCAATAAACTAAATTGGATTAAAAGATAAAACATTTATCTAATTATATCTTAAAACCATGTAAAATGATAATATAAAAACATAAATAAGTTAGGCAAAATGTCAATTTTGAATTAAAATGCAATATTTTTCACTATTCATTAAAAATGAATATTATCAGAAAAATACCAACAATTCAACCAAAGTAAAATTTGACGTACCGCTTCCAAATAAGAAGTTTATTTTTTTCAAATAGAATATATAAAAGTGACAAAAACTAGATTTAAAAATGGTTCTCCATCAAAAGGTAGTAAAACAACCTTTTAAAAATATTAGAGTATTTTATGCTTAAAATTTGATTTATTCTCATTTTAAGCCTCTAGAATTTATTATAAGAAAGTAAAAATATTTAATAAACATGTGTAAACATAATATAATTAGTTCTATCCATTCTTTCCAATATAATGGATAGGTGATAACTAACATTTAAAATTATAATTTTAATAATATATTATTTTTTGGTATAACTCAGTCTTCTATGCAACATAAGATTTCAGAGAAACCCATTGCTGTGTGTATGGTACGCTATCATACCTATCATACCATTTAAAGTTAAATTAATATATAATTCACAATTATTAATAGATATGAAAAAGTCATATTCTATAATTACCTGGGATGTTACATGCGGTCACTACATACTTTCTAAAAATTTGAATTCTGTCATTCAGGATCTTTCAACATAATGAACAGTTGATAAAATTTATTCACATGGATGATATAACACTCAGAAAAATTTGATATTATATTCATGGAATCTGGTCTACATGGACTCTTTTCTGCATGAACGCTTGTTTAGAATTATGGTTGATCCTTCATAGAAGATCTATACTTATAATTTCATGGAAATTTGCTTCACTGAAGATATAATATCCACATGGTAGATGCATTGGTATTATGGAAGAAAAATTTTCTTCACATGATAAATGCATTGGTATTATGAAATATCCATACATATTATATTTTATCAAAAATGTTTATTGATTTAATAAAACACAAAAATATTATAATTATAATAATTATGATTTGAGATCATTAAAATAAATAATTGATGGAATAATCCAAAAATATCATCCTTTTTGATACTCACAAATCATGGAATAAACATGATAAGACTTAAAATAATTTAAGTAAGTTAAAATATATTCTTCC
The DNA here is from genome assembly GCA_963277665.1 of Viscum album. Classification (NCBI taxonomy): domain Eukaryota; kingdom Viridiplantae; phylum Streptophyta; class Magnoliopsida; order Santalales; family Viscaceae; genus Viscum; species Viscum album. The sequence goes on along the minus strand of OY728127.1, from coordinate 1,069,028,456 downwards.
ATTGGATTTCATGGATTAAACATGTGATATCAGAACTAAAAAAATACAAACATTCAAATAGGAAAATTAAGTAAGTGATAATGTTTCCAATAATTTTCTCCCCCTTTGGGATTATCAAAAAGTTGGAAAAGAGGAATATAAAGTATTGGAATTGATGAAAATAAAAAATAAGACAATTAATATCAAGGCCAAGTAAATATAGTCAAATATATTAAAAATAGTCAAAATATTACATGATAGAAATAATAGATGCCCTATCAGTTACTCCAATCTGAATAGGTGGAATCATTCTCTTAAGGGGTTAAAGGGTCAATTGGTTTTTTATACTTAGAGGTAGAAGTCTTAGTTTCAGGTTGAGGAGTAGGTGCAAGAGGATAATATTTTATAATAATTATGCCCTTATAAAGAGTTAAGAGGCCTTTCACAATATGAATAGGTTTTAAACCAAAAATTGGGACTGAAATAGAAGAGATGCAGGCATGGATAATGATGAAAGATGTTGGAAACGTTGGGGTATATGAGTGGTTATGGTAAAAACCAAGGTTTTATGATCACTATACAAAAAATGTTCTATCATCTTATAAAACTCCCCAATAACCCAAACTCCATGCCCCATAACTTGAAATATGTGCCTCTTTTCTTCCATAAAAATTCACAACATAGGATCCAAAACCTTTAGTTGATCTACTTTTTCCTTAAAAGCTTAATTCACTGGCGGAACTTTAATATTATCCTCAAAATTCTAGAATAAAGTTGTTAAATCATAATTCGTGAAAATATTATAGTGATAAACTTTGATTTCTTTAGTGATCAACTCTTTATCTTTTCTGGTCTGTTGAATGTAGACCTTTACTAAATCATAAATCCATTTATCATGAGTTTTGATATCTATAGGAGATAGCTCATGTGAACTAGAAGAACTTTAAAAAATAGTTTTTAATTATTATATCACAATATATCAAAAAACATTAGTATAAAATGGTATTGGACAAGAAACATTAGGAGAAAAAACTATAAGAGTAGAAACAACAGGTGCAGGAGAAGCTCCCAATGAGGAGGCAAGAGAAGATAGATGGGAAAAAGGATAATATATCTTTGATAAAGGTACAATATCATGTCTTATAAATATCTATTAATAACTCCAATATGTTCAATTAAACCTTCAATTTCATTGGTTAAAGGCGTTTGACAAAATGAGCTATAATTAGAGTTATTTCTTCTTCTCAAGCATGCTCACCAAAAGCTCTTAAGCTCAAGAACACTTCCAACAAAAAAGCTATAATATAATTTTTAAATACAATGAAGTAGTCCCTTATAATGAAATAGAAATAATGATGAGGTGCTACTATATATTTTCTAGGTTGTGAATTCCTACCTTCAAATTCATCTAAAATAAAAAGAGGTTCGGTTCTAAAAGGTCTAACCGCATATCTCATAGAACATTCTGAATTAACATTTTTAATAGGTTTGGAGCGATAGGATCCATCGGGTTCTGGTTCAACATTACGAATAGAATCCTTAATAAATATAATAGTTCTAGAAGGAGATACCTCAAGTCATTGATCAAAATAAAATTTCTCAACCAAGGATCCTTTAATATCTCTTGGAATATCTTGAATGATAGGTCCACCATGCCCAGGTGGAATGCCTCTATTAGAACCACCATCATATCCATCACTTTTAAAAATGAAATATGGAATTTACAACAATTTAAATCCAAGGGACTACTCCTCCTAAGATTATTCTCCTTTCTCTTTATAATAATAATTATTCTCACAGTCTGATTCCTCATAGAATTAGACAAGAGAAAGTTTAGAGTCAAAAAACTCTTTAGAAGTTAGATCAACTTTAAAATATATAAGTGAGTCTAGAGTGTTTTTAAAACCAAAGGATACATTCTAATATTGGGTTATTTTCTCAAAAATAGGATAAAGACTCATTCTATTTTCATAATTCCTCAAGACTTATTCAAAAGGTTCATTTTCTTCATTTCCATAGGCTCTTTTAGTCACTTTAACTAGATCAATTGAATAATCTTCATTACCAGCAACTAATTATTCTTTATAAGAATACTCAAAAACTTCATATGGTTCCAAACCAAGTTTAGTTTTATCTTTTTAACATATAGGATTCTTAAAAGTATCAAATTTTCCATAAATCCCCTCATTTTTTGCATTCCAAACTTTCTTATAGGGGTTCTAACTCACTTTAATTTTTCTTCATATGGATTGGATTAAAAAAGAACCTCTATATGAGGTCAATACTTACCCTCAATTTGGAACAACCTTTTTGAATTATAGCATGTTAGATATGATCTTTATATAAGGTAACAAATTAAAATTTAAAACATGCTTACTTTATTCCTCTATATGCCTCATGATCTATCTACCCAAGCTAATTTTTACACCACTATTCAAAATATAAAGGAAAAAATTCATCCCAATGCATTAGAATTCCAAAATCCCATTTCCTGGGGAAATTTAGGTGTTGTATAAACTTAAGTAGCAAACTATATTCACTATCCAACTCTTTAGCATTTGGCCTCCTCAGTTTTCCATCATCAGTAAGATCCTGAAGAGATTTTTCAATCTCAAAACTAGAATTCTTGATAGGATAGTAACTTTGGAAATCCCAAATTCTCATTCATAAGAAATATTTAAACATTTGGCCCACTATTTCAAGAATAAGAAAAAATCCTATAAATTTATAAAAATTCTCATAAAATCCTTCTATTTATCCATTTAAAACCTAGAATTTACATAAAATTCCCTAACTAAACTCAGATAGAAGGTTTGATTGTTTCTCTAGAACCACTTTATCTATTCTTGTTCTTGAATAACTTTAAACACCAAATACCTACTAGTCAATCAAAAATTTGACATCCATTTACTTCTCAGGTACCACTTCATGAGTCAATAAATATGAGTTTAGAAGGTTATAAGGAACACTTGGAGAAAATTTAGTTTTATTATGAGGTTGTGATGAATTTGGAGGCAAAAAATACAAGGGATGATTTATTCTTACCATTTCAATAAATATCTAGGAGGATATTTGCCAAGTATTTAGTCAAAATAGAGGCAAGAGATAGTTGAATAATTATGAGAGGATTTAGGATTTGAGGGATACTCTTCAGATTCAAAATCAAGAGGTTTTTAAAATTATTTATAGTTTATAAATAAATAAAATTATAAAAACAAATAAAATGAATAAAATAATAAAAATAGACAAAGAAACACTTGAGATCATAGAAGAAAATATTTATAGAAGTAAGTCTACAGAAGAAAGATCCATGAAAGAAAGATCCATGAAAGAAATGTTCATGGAAGAAAGTGTTCAAATAAGATAGATTCTCGGAAGATGAACTCCATGGAAGATAAAAAAATAAAATGATAAAAACAGATAATAAAAATAGACACAAAATCACTTGAGCTCATATAGTTTCTAAGTTCATAGAATAAAATCTTCACCGAAGTAAGTCCATAGAAGTAAGTTCTATTGAAAAAAATTCCATATAAGTAAGTTTCACAGAAGCAAGAGTTCAAATAATATATATTCATAAAATATAAAGTCTATGATAGATAGTATATTCACAAAATATATTTTCTTATAGAATCTAAGGGTATAAAAAAGATAAATTTTAAATATGTTTAAAGATCACTAAGTTTCAAAAATATTATGAATTAACTACACATGTCTTAAGAATAATCCTAGTATAGTCTAAAAAAATAATTAAAGAATTATAGAATGAATTCAAATAGTAAATTAAATCAATAAAAAATATCAATAAAGTTTCAATAATAATAGGAATCAAGGATAATTTATCATTCCTAATTTATGTTTGATATAATTTAATCTCTCAACAATTAGAGGATTTGTAAATATATCAACAAGTTGATGTTTTTTGATTATGAATTCAAGATTTATATCACATATTTGAAAATGATTCATCAAAAAGTGAAATCTTATATTAATATTATTTTCCCTATATTGTGATATAAGATTTTTAGAAATATTAATTTCACTTTTATTGTCACATTTTATAGGGACATGTTAGAATTGATATCTATAATCTAATATAGGTTATTTTATCCATATAATCTATGCACAAAAACTTCATACAACTAGGGATTCAACTTCATAAGTAGACAAAGAAACATAATTCTGATTTTTACTACACCATGATACTATTGAATTTCCCAAAAGGTTACATGTACTAGAGGTGCATTTTAAATCTAACTTACAACTACCAAAATCAGCATATAAAAAATTAACTAATTCAAAATCATGCCCTCTAGAGCCAAAAAAATGAAATTGGTTGTACATTTAAGTTATTTTAAAATCATTTTTATATAATTAACACATAATTCTATGGGTTTTTGTTGAAAATTAGCACACATAGATATAGTGAACATAATATAAAGTTGGATATTAGTTAAATATAGAAAACCCCCAAGCATACCTCTATAAGTAGTTTTGTCAACTATTTTCCTATTTTCATCCAAATCTAGTTTACACATGGTACTCATTGTAGTATCACTACTTTTAATGATATCTATTCCAAAATGTTTTAAAATATATTTTTTATAATTACATTGATTAAAAATAATTGCATAATTATTTTGAAAAATTTGAAAACTAAGAAAGAATTTTAATTCTCTCATCAAACTCATTTTAAATTTATTTTGTATAAGCTTTGAAAATTCAATAAAAATAATGTTTTGATAAACCAAAGATGATTTAATAAACATATATTTGAGAAAATAAAACATATTTTGAAATTATTTTGATAAATAAAGTAGAATCAACTATTCCTTTAGAAAACATTTTTAATTAAAAAGAGTTAAGACTATCATACCAAGATATTTCAGATTGTTTTAAATAATAAAGTGATTTTGATAGTTTAAAAACATGATCTAGAAATTTAAGGTTTTAAAATATAGTTCTTTATTCAATGAAAACATCCAAAATAATGTAACCATTAAAGAATTAACTCTTAAAATCCATTTGATTTAGTTTAAAATTTATATGAGTTTCATAAGATAGAAACATTCTAATAACTTCAAGTATAGCCACTGGTGAAAACGTTTCTTCATAGTTAAAACCTTTCCCTTAACTAAAACCTTTTTAAACATATCTAGCCTTATTTTTAAATTCTTATCTAGAGTCATCAACATTATTTTTTTTATTCCCATTCAATTTTAATAGTTAGGTAGTATTTATGTCTCTCAACTAGACCCCCACTTTATTTCTATCAAAGTGATTCAATTACTCTTGAATAGACATTACTTAATGTTCATCATTGATTACTTAATTGATATTATTATATTTATACTGAGAAATGAAATATTTATGTTCAACTTTGTTTCTTATCAAGGCTCGAGTTTGAGTCTCGTTTTCCAGGTCGCCTACTACAACATCTATAGAGTGATATTTATGGGTTAAAATAGTTCTAGGAATTGAAGTACTTGGTTTTTCTAAGTTTTTTTCAGGGAAAAGTTGGTTAAATTATTTTACTTTGGGTGACTTTTCAATTAAATCAATAGTACAATCACCAATTTTGGATGTATTATTGATATTCGAATTAGACATATCATCCTCTAGATTTTCTATGGAAACTTTGGGTTCATGTGGATTTATTTCATCAAAAGAAACATGAATAGATTACTCCAATACTTTATTTATTTTATTGAACACTCTATATTATTTATTGTATGTTGAATAATAATAGAAAATTCCTTCATTAATATTGGGTTAAATTTTTTCCATATTCTCTTTTGTGTTAATAATAATGACTTTACAGCCAAAAACTTTGAAGTAATTCATTATAGGTTTTCTTTCATTCCATAACTCATATGAAGTTTTCTTTAAAAGAGGTATTATTAAGACTCTATTAATCACATAAAAAGATTTATTTATAGATTAATCCCAAAAATAAATAGGTAGGTCATATTCACTCATTATGGTTCAATCAATTTCTTGAAGGCCCATATTTCTTCTTTCAACCACTCTATTTTATTAAGGAGTTTTAGGAGAAGAGAAGTTGTTATTATAGCCATGTTGTGAGAACAATGACTCAAAATCTTGTTTTTTAAACTCCTGAACATGATCACTTCCCACTTTTTTAATAGTAACTTCACTAAGGTTCTTAACAGATTTATTATACTTTCAGAAAAATTACAATCATTACTTTTTTGAGCTAGAAAATATACCTATGTAAATCTTGAATAATCATCAATAATCACATAATAAAAATTCTTTCATACTATACTAAAAAATATATATGGTTAAAATAAATCAATGTAAACCAACTCTAGGGGTTTATAGGTAGAAATATATTTCTTTAATTTGAAATAAATTTTGTGTTGCTTCCCTTTTTGATAAGGATTGCATACTTTATCTTTAAGGAATTATAGCTTGGGTAGATCCCTGAATAAAACTTCTCTAACTAGATTCCTAAGTGAAAATACATTACAATGGACTAGTATCCTATGCCAAAATAAATATTCTTAATGAATGTAATTTAAAAAAGAGACATTTTGTGAAAATAAATAATTTAATTAAATAGTATAAACATTATCCTTTCGAAAAGCAGTGAAAATTAATTTGAAATTAGAATCATAATAATTATAGGAGTTCTTATAAAACTTGTAATGAAAACCATCATCACATAATTGAGAAATTATAATCAGATTTTAGTTTAAACTATCAATAAATAAAAATTTAGAAATAATTATAGTTTCTAAGTTATTAATTTGACCATGACCAATTATTTTTCCTTTTTCATCATCACTGAAATTGAAATTCCCACCATCTAATTTGGTTAAGTTCTTAAATATTGATAAGCCTATATCCATGTGTTTAGAACATCCATTATCCAAATTCCATAAGTGTTTACTAAATATCTTCAATCATGTAACCCACATTTAATTATACAAGAAATGATTTTGGTATCCAGATATTTTAGGGTCCAGAGAAGTTAGAAAATGAATATTTTCGAATCTAAATTTGTTTTAATGGATTGTAAATATTTTTATTAATGGATTTAAAATATTTTAAAAAATAAGCCTTTTTATGTCCAAACTGAGTTGTCCCATAACTATATATTTTATTTGAATTATTAGAGCTGGGAACAAAATAGTTTTTATAAAACATCCTTTACTATCATAATCGGAATCCTAAATTAGTTTTGTATTTAGGTGTTCTTTTACCACCTAAAATTTTATTTATATTTTTAGTAATATTATTGAACCTTTACATATATTTCCTATGTTTCTCATTAGCTAATTTTAGACCATTATTTTCCTTTAATATCATAACATTCATATATTTTTCAATATAAGGATCAAAATTTAAAGTAGCATAAAAAGCATGATGTTTATTCATATTTTTATATTTATATTTTAGATCCTTAATATCATCTTCAAGCATTGATAAATATTAAAACAATTCTTTATTAAACATATTATTATAATCATGACACTCACTTTTATAGAATACATAAACAATAGATGTTACCTCAGATACAAAATCCATAAAAAAATGATTTTCTTTTTCAAAAGAATAATTCCTACTTGAGTATGAGTTATTAGAGATATATTTGGATAAACTCAACATTTTCTTCATTAGTTTCTTGAATTTATTTCCTTAGACACCATATTGATTCTTATAGTTAAACTTAAGACAATCTACATTGATGTTCCCTTTTCTTTTTCACTCATAACATGTTACTTCACTAAATTTGTTATTTATTTATTTTCCTTTCATATCATACATTAATTTGTAATTATATTTCCTAAAGAAATTATCCTACCTATAGGGTTTATTAAACCTTTTGGCCAGTTGTACCATCTCTTGATCATTGTATTTCTCAGATTCAATTTCACCAGTTTTGTCAGCTTTGATAACTTCCTTTGATTTTGACTATGATGCTTCAAATGTAACAGAATTATTTGGTTTAGAATCCTCATTTTTAACTTTGAGTTCCTCCTCATGAATCGTTAATTTTATAATTATTTCCTTCAATGGAATCTTACTAACATCACATGACTCTCAGATATAGGCAAAGATGCCTCTCAATTGGTAAATCATACATCTCAAGATCCTCAATACTTGAACTTTTTCTTCCACAATATTTCCGAGTTCATGAAGATTATTTGTGATTTGATTGAACCTGAGACACATTTCAGAGATAGATTAATTAGGATTCATATTGAATGTGTCACATTTAATAGTATATGTAGTCAATATCATTTATTTAACATTATATGTGCCTTCATTAGACAAATAAAGAGTATCTCAAATCTGATAAGTAGTATCACAAATAGATTTTTTTTAAATTCATCCTCTCCTAAAGCACAATACAAATTATTTATATCTTTACAGGTAAAATCATATACAAATTTAGTAAGATCACTCCAATCATTTCCAAAAGCTTTTGTTTTTTTTCTATTTATCTTCTATAACAGTCTAAATGTCAATACCCATGCTCTCAATATGTATTTTCTTTTTTATTTTCCATTGAGCATAGTTATTTCAATTAATTTAAGGTGGTCTATTAGTTTTAGTTCCATAAAGTCTAGTGGTATCCAAAAAAATGGAAATATAATTCTCAATACTTGATCAACATTAAACAATTGAAAAATAGAGAAAAATTTCCTTTGATACTAAATATTGTTGAAAGTGGAATGCTCAAGAGGGGGGGGGGGGGGGGTGAATTTAGAATCCAATAAAAATTTCCATTTAAAATAAAATCCCCCAATTTAGAAAATATACCATCTATATGATATAATAAGTATATATAATTTTGTATTTTTAAAAGGTTTCTCAAGGGTATAATCCGAAACCAGTTAAAACAATTTAAAATCACTTTAACTTTTGAATTAATATTACTCACACCAAACACCATATATATATATATCACTAAAAAAATAAGCTATCAAAGTAATTTATAAAACACAATTATATATACTAATTATAAAGAAGATTTGATAAAATAGTTTTGAAAGAAAATCAATTTTAGATAGGATAAGCAAAATAAATTAACACACAATAGAAATTAAGATAACAAGAGGTTCAGTTTCAAGATGGAACCTAGTACCATTCACTTGAGAGTAATCCAATACCAAGAATGTTTATTATACCAAATAAATTGATCCAAAACCTAGATCAAGTTTTACAAGTAGAAACTGCACACAATGTGGTCTAGGATAAAACTAGCCTCTCTCATAGTTAATCGTGGGATATCAGATATAAGAATAATAGGAAGGAGTATCAGAGTTCTCCTCTTTACAGTACAAGAGTAGTGATTAGTAAATAACCATTTAACACAATCACAATTTTAGAATTAAATAAGAACATAGAGGCCATAAGAATTAAATAGAGAGTTTTGATGTAGATAAATATATGATTAACTTCAGTTGATCAATTGTCTTTTAATATATCCTTGGGAATATATAAAATAATACTTTGAAGATCTTACTCTGATATAGTAGTGATGAGAAGAAAAATAGAGTATCATGATTATTATGTCACAAATCATCCTCATATGTTTTTCATAGTATATCTCTCTATATATTTTTTTCACATGAGGTTTCCTAAAATTAAACTCAACAACTCTATAATTATCTATTGAGTAATAATCATATTTAATTCCTCATACTGACAATCCATTCTAAAAGTCTTAAATTCTATTAATTTCATTTAATGTGTTGAAACTAGCCATTAGAATAGATTATATTTTATTATATGATAGACATAGAAAGATAAATTCTATACTTAGTCATGATAGGAATAATCTCACGAAAGCCCAACAACATGGCCTTATTGAGGCATGAAATGAGTGGTATATAAAATTGACATTTCTTCATATAGAAGAAGAAATCTCCTTCATAGAAGATTTTATTCCTTCACAAAAATGATCTTTCCTTTTCATAGAAGATCTTTCATTCAAATGGAATATATTTACTTTTCATAGAAGATGTTTCCTTTAGAAAAAATATCCATAATTATACATGGTTGATAAACATTAACTTATTGTTGATCCATACTTTTAAAAAATTTGAATTCTTCCAAGCAAAATCAATCAATATAACGTACAGTTGACAGAATTAATTTGCAAGGATGATCTAAAACTTTGTAAAATTTGAGATTGTATTCAAACAATATGGTATGAATGGACACTTATATGTGCATATTATTTTTTATCCTCATGGTGAATACTTCATGGAACATCTCTACTCACGGTTGCATGGAAATTTGACTCATAGAAGATGAAATATTCACATAGTAGATGCATTGATCTTATGGAATAAAGAGTTTATTCACATGGTAGGTGAGTTGTTCTTATGAAAGATCAACACTTATCATATTTTATAAAAAATAGAGATTTATTTAATAAAAAAACTTATTAGAATTATAATAATCATGATTTGGGATTATTAAAACAATGAATTATTAGACTAAAGCAAAAAATATAAAGGATTTCAGATAAATAATAATAATAAATGATCATATTTATTTATGGAATGTTTATAATTTTTATTCAATTATAAATTATTAATTTATTAATTGTTCATAAATGTTTATCACATGTCTAAATTTATGAAATTTTCATTTATTTCGAATCATCATCTACTTATTCGTGAATGTAAACTATTTATATTATGAATTGATGTATTATTTAGTTTAAATGTGTTTAATATATTTCTTTAAATTATCATATATGCTTTTAAAGAGTTACATGTTAGGTTTGATGATTGATTTAGATTTCTTATACCTTGAATTTTTCTTGTTCATGGGTTATGATCTTGAATTTAGAGGTTAATTATAGTTTATACATATTGGGTGTTGAAACCATGATGGAATTGAGGTCTCTGTTGAGTGTTACACTATGGGTAGGGGGAATTTGGGTCATACTATTTACTGACCTAAGAGATTAGGCCCTGTTTATAAAATTAGGGTTTAACATGTAAATACCCGTAAATTTCAAGGATTTTTTTTAATTTTCTTTGGAATTTTACAAGAATGCAGTTTCTGACGGCACCTGATTCTGAGGCCCGGTGTGTCCGGAATCATTTTATGAAGTTTGGCTCGGGTACGTTCAGTGAACGGACGAGCGGGTTTTTCTAACTTTTAAACCGGTGCCCGGAATCGAATTCTGAGGGCACCGATGAAATCGCAGCGCCGATATTCGCTTAGAAACGCCTCTTCCGGAGTTGCGTTTGCTCGGGTGTGGTTTTTAATTTTTGGGCTTAAAGTTAAGAAATAAAATAATTTTACGACAACTTTATTTTATTTCACTTAAGCCACTTGGAAGCCACTTGAAGCCACTTAAAAGCGGCTTAAACTGAGTTGAACCGAATAGGATGCTATCCAGAAATATCCTACCCCCTTGGTAGGATATTTGTGAGGTGGGGCCCGCACGAGCCCCGCCGTTTCTTTCCGCTAAGTAACGCACCCGCGAAAACCCGTCATTATGAAAGTCAACTGACGCGTTTTCTTGTTTTCTTAACAGACCATTTAATTGGGCGGTTTATTTCGTAAATTAAATGAGCTGTTTCTTTCGTTGAATTAATTCAACGAATTGATGGGTCGTTTCTTACCCGTTTTCGTGTGTTGGCATAATAATAAAATAAGACCAACCAAAATCTTTTGAGGGATTACTCGTTGAGACAGAATCCTTGTATCTTCTTCCTCCTTCGCGAAGAATGCGAAGAACGCGAAGAACGTGAAGAACGCGAAGAACGCGAAAAACGCCGAACCCGGAAATCGACGACGCGACGCCTTGATCCGCAACGCCGACAACGTTCTTCTGCGACGTCTCTTCCTCCGCGACGGATCTTCGATCGGCTGCTTGAGGTAAGAGTCTCGGAACTTTATTTTTAATCTCCTTCATGGTTCTTTACCAAAACACGGATTTAATTAATTAAATTAAATCTGCTGTTTCATGGTCCGTTCAGTTCACCGACTCAACGCCGTGTTCCGCGACGACGCGACGCCCTTCCGCGACGATCTCCACCTCCTGCGACGAGCAATTTCGTGAAGGACGTGCGTACGACGACGACCAACGAGGTAGGGATTTTATAATTTGGAATACCCCTCTTTATATTCCCGTGAACGTTCTTTAAAAATTAAAGAACCGGTTTCGAATGATCAATTTTATTTTATTAAAATTGTTGGTTCATGTGTTGAACAATTTTCTCCCGTTGTTTTTATCTAATGCGGAGGGTGCGGGTCAAACGAACATGGCCCGGAAACCCTCCGCCGTTCTTCGTGTTTTGCGGATTTGGCGGTCGACGACACAATATGATGCAAGGGAAATTTGATGATCCCGCAGTGAAGAACCGAACCCGGGAGGAACAACGGCGCAGACGGGAAGGAAAACGGGCCACCAGAGCGACTCCGGCGGCGGCGCGGGTCTGGCGCGCCCGGGTGTCCAGGGCGGCACCCCGCGGGTGCCGCGGGGGTGTCTCGCGGGTGTCCCGCGGGTGTCCAGCGGGTGTCCCGTGGGTGTCCCGCGGGTGTCCCGCGGGTGTCACGCGGGAGCGGCGGCTCCTCCCGCGTCGGCCGCTCGGTCGCGCGGCCGAGCCGAGCCGGGCCGGACGAGCCGGACCGGTCCGACCGGGTCGGACCAGGTCGGGCCGGGTCGGGCCGAGTCGGCCAGGGTCGGGCCGGGTCGGCCAGGGTCGGGCCGGGTCGGCCCGGGCCCGGACCCCCCGTCTTCGGACGGTTTTCGTTCAAACGCCCGTAACTTGAGCTACGAGCCACCAAACGACTCACCGTTAGCGGCAAGGCGATCCTTGGATCGAGACGGTCGTTTCGGTTTATCGCACTCAAGGTTTTGGAATACTTTGAGTTCGGCCGGGTTGGTTCGTACACGAAACCAACCGGGCCCCCGGAGCGGAAACGCTCATATCTTGAGCAACGGACGTCCGATTGACGTGCCATCAGCTTTGTTGAATTCCTCTAAGTGAGACGGATCTTTTGGCACACTCCGCCCGAGGTTTGGACGCAGGTGCAGTAGGGTCGGGTTGGTGTTGCCTTAAAAACCAACCGGGCCCCTGGGACGAAAAAGCCAATAACTCTCAGACCGGGCGTCCGATTGACGCGCCGTCTACGATGTTGAGTTCCTGTTGACGATACGGAACTTTTGGATACATCAACTTCGGTCTTTGTGACAGTTGATGTATCGGTCTCTCGTCTCGTGGAGCGGACCCTCCCGAACGAGCTTGCTGTGTGCGGGAACCCTAGAGCTGGCTGCGACTGCTACTTCGACAGCGACGACCGTGCAGAGATCCTCAGTGGACTGCGGCGACGACCGTACAGAGACCCTCAGTGGACTGTGACGACGACTGTGCAGAGATCCTCAGTGGACTGCGACGACTACAACACTCAGCGATCCTACGTGGATCAGTGCTATAGGTCCTGTGTGGGCCCGATCCTGTGTGGGTCCTAGCTGTGCTGGTCTTGTATCCTATGTGGGTCCCAGCTTGGATGATTCAATACTGGTCTTGTATCCTATGTGGGTCCCATTATAGATGAATCAATGAAGACAGCTGGTCTTGTATCCTATGTGGGTCATAGCTGTGCTGGTCTTGTATCCTATGTGGGTCCCAGCTTGGATGATTCAATACTGGTCTTGTATCCTAATATGGGTCCCAGTATAGATGATTCAATGAAGACATCTGGTCTTATATCCTATGTGGGTCCCAGCTTAGATGATTCAATGCTAGTCTTATATCCTATGTGGGTCCCAGCTTAGATGATTCAATACTGGTCTTGTATCCTATGTGGGTCCCAGTATAGATGAATCAATGAAGACAGCTGGTCTTGTATCCTATGTGGGTCCTAGCTGTGCTGGTCTTGTATCTTATGTGGGTCCCAGCCGTGCTGGTCTTGTATACAATGTGGGTCCCAGCGTAGATGATTCAGTATCCATACCTGATCATCCCTTTCACCTTTTCGACGAAGTATAGCTGTGTGAGCTGAATCTTCTGTTTACTCTCCTTTGTGGATTGTGTTGAGCTATCCTGTGTGGATTTACTGTTTACTCTCCTTTGTGGATTGTGTTGAGCTATCCTGTGTGGATTTACTGTTTACTCTCCTTTGTGGATTGTGTTGAGCTATCCTGTGTGGATTTATTGTTTACTCTCCTTGTGGATTGTGTTGTGCTATCCTGTGTGGGTATACGTTTTGCTTTCCTGTGTGGACTGGGTTGTGCTTGGGCTCGGACGTTGGAGCCGAACGGGAATTGATGACTTAGGTATATGTATGGGCATATACCTAAGTTGTGTCAGATGTTACTTCGTGATTGTATCTTTCCTTTGTGGATTATCCTTTGTGGATTTCGGGAGACCTTCGGGGGTCTCGGGGTCCCTACTGAGTAGCTTATACTCACCCATGCACAGGATATGCCCGCACTACGTTGTGTTGGTTGCAGACGGCGGACAGCGCTGATCGTGGTGGAGGCGTGCGGAGCAGGACAGTAGCTAGAGGTGGACCACTGGGCGGGACGTACTCGGAGCGGTCAGGTGGACCCGAGGTGCAGTGGAGGCTATCTGTACCCACCCTTCAGGTGGGACTTCCAGAGGACGGCTCGACGCTGCGGCTTTTCCTTTCAGTTGCTGTTTTTCCTTCAGTTGTACTTTACAGTTGGGCTTGTATTTCTGGCCCCTTTTACTTTCAGCACAGCTTGTACCATTTTTACTTATTGTTTACTTTTCCGCTTGCTTGCTCTGTGGTGCTTGTTTACTTTTCAAAGGAAATGCCTTCCCTTTTTTTTGGGATTTGCGCCTTGGTGCTAGTCGCCAGCCCCTGGCCTATGGAAGGCGGGCTTGGGGTAGTCACGGCACGGGCCCCGAGGGCGGGTCGTGACAAATTGGTATCAGAGGTGGTCGGTTCTACCGGGGACTCTGATATTTCTTCGATGTGAAGCAATAGTGTTTAGCGTATTGGGTGTGGTTATCAGTCCAGGGAGTCCAGTGTTGGTGCGGCGGCCGACGTATCCATACACCAGGACCCTGACTTCTGATTTCTGACTTAATGCACGAAAACATTGATTGCATGTGTTTTCCAAGTTTTCTTTGTGATTACTTGTGTCAGCTCACCAGGTATATTGTTCTGACCATGACGCACCTGTTTCTTTCAGGATGGCCCCACGACGGCAGCCAGCTAGGGTTCCGAGAGTAGAGCACGACGACAGCCCGCTGAGCGACGAGGCCTCGGTACAGGGCCCGTTGACCGCAGAGGCACTGGCGGTACCTTTACCCGCCAATCCCCCGATGCTTCCAGCACTGGCAGCTGACGATGCACGATGCCTCGGAGCTCTGCACGAGTTCCAGCGCCAGCAACCACCCAGGTTTCGTGGGGAGACGGACCCCCAGGCAGCCGAGGACTGGCTGGAGGCAGTCGTCCGAGTTTTCAGGCTAGTGAGGACACCAGCAGACCTCATGGTGATCCTCGCGGCGAGCCTACTGCACGCAGCAGCAGGGCGATGGTGGAGCTTGATGCTCCAGGTACACGATGAGGCCTCCCTCATCTGGACGGACTTCGAGAGCCTCTTCCGCTCAGAGTTCGTCCCGGCCACCCTCCGTGCGGTGCGCATTCAGGAGCTTCTTCAGCTGCGACAGGGCAGCTTGACGGTCGCCCAGTACGCGGCGAGGTTCACCGACCTTTCTCGCTACTCGACATACATGGTACGGGACCCCTTCTTCCGGGCCCGGACCTTCAAGCAGGGATTTAGACACGAGATTAGGGCATCGCTGATCTCCCTCAGCATCCCGACCCAGGCAGGAGTGCTAGAGAGAGCCCTTCTGATCGAGAGATTTCTGGCTGAGTCTATAGCGAGACCTACCGTAGGGCGGCAGGTGGCGGATTCTTCGGCAGCAGGTAGCCTACGGATGACTCAGGGTTCCGGCAGACGACCTCAGGACACTGGCTCAGCAGTGCGGGGCACACAGCGCGAAGCCAGCCTTCCAAGAGGCAGGCAGTGCTACTCGTGCGGCGGGCAGGGCCACATGGCTCGTGACTGCCCGACCCGCCGTACCGAGGAGCAGCAGACGGTGGAGGGGCCACCCAGGCAGAGGCAGAGGGTCGACTGTGGCGGTCCGCAGGGAGGAGGAGGACGAGGCAGAGGAGCTGGCCGAGTAGCTGATGGTGGGAGACACTTCGAGGTGTTGCCACCACCACCACCAGGAGGTCCATCCCGACCGCAGGGAGTTGGTGGACATGGGAGAGCTCAGCTTCAGGCAGCTGAGGCCTTCGATCATGGAGCTCTGGGAGCAAATGGACAGGAGCAGAACTAGTGGATACGTCCTTTGTACTTCTAGTTCCTTGTTGCTATTGTGTAGCGTCTTTGTATTATGAGCTGTAATAATAAAAGACGCATACCTTTGTGATGTTTTCATTCCTGTCCTCTTTTGTGTTGTTACTAAGAGGTTCCAGTTTTGACTGTTGACTTGACCCTCACTTGTGAGACATCTACTGGAGGAGACCCAGTTACCACACAGTGATGCCGACAATGTGACTCAACCCTTGGAGGCGAGAGTAACGGTTGGATCTCTTGGTAGTAGCGTCGAGGCCTTACGAAGTCATCCTTGGTATGGATTAGTATCATCCATGTCCGGATTGACTGTATTAGGCAAAGAATGTGGTTCATCCAGGGGATGGGACCAGATTTCTCTTATCGGCAAAGAAGAAATCTTAGCAGCTTTTGTGGGGCCGAAGATGGTCCAGGTCATCCAGGGGAGGATGAGTACAGCTCAGAGCCGGCAAAAGTCTTATGCTGAAAGGAGGCGGAGGCCACTAGAGTTCGAGGATGGCGACCACGTCTTCTTGCGGGTCTTACCTCGACGTGGGTTGCGGAGATTTGGCCGAGGTGGCAAGTTGTCTCCACGCTTCATCGGGCCTTTCCAGGTCCTTAGCAGGATTGGCAAGTTGGCTTGTCGCCTGGCTCTGCTACCTCAGTTGCACCGGGTGCATGACGTCTTCCACGTATCTCAGCTGAGGAGATACGTGCACAACTCGACGCACCTCATTGACCATGGGGAGCTAGACATGGATGATGGGGTGACTTTTACGGAGGTCCCGGTGGAGATAGAGGATCGACAGGAGCGGTCCTATGTGGGTGATCAATTCCTCTTGTGCGCGTCAGATGGCAGCACAAGAACCTCCAGGAGAGCACTTGGGAGCGGGAGGCTCAGATGCATGCTCAGTACCGCCTTTGTATCTCTAGTTTGTGTTGAAGCTTTACGGGGACGTAAATCCCTGTGGTGGGAGTAATGTAAAGACCCGTAAATTTCAAGGAATTTTTTTTAATTTTCTTTGGAATTTTACAAGAACACATTTTCTGACGACGCCTAATTCCGAGGCCCAGTGTGCCCGGAATCATTTTCCGAAGTTTGGCTCGGGTACGTTCAGTGAACGGATGAGCGAGTTTTTCTAACTTTTAAACCGGTGCCCGGAATCGAATTCTGAGGGCACCGATGAAATCGTAGTGCCGATATTCGCTTAGAAACACCTCTTCCGGAGTTGCGTTTGCTCGGGTATGGTTTTTAATTTTCGGGCTTAAAGTTAAGAAATAAAATAATTTTACGACAACTTTATTTTATTTCACTTAAGCCACTTGGAAGCCACTTGAAGCCACTTAAAAGCGGCTTAAACTGAGTTGAACTGGATAGGATGCTATCCAGAAATATCCTACCCCCTTGGTAGGATATTTGTGAGGTGGGGCCCGCACGAGCCCCGCCGTTTCTTTCCACTAAGTAACGCACCCGCGAAAACCCGTCATTATGAAAGTCAACTGACGCGTTTTCTTGTTTTCTTAACAGACCATTTAATTGGGAGGTTTATTTCATAAATTAAATGAGCTGTTTCTTTCGTTAAATTAATTCAACGAATTGATAGGTCGTTTCTTACCCGTTTTCGTGTGTTGGCATAATAATAAAATAAGACCAACCAAAATATTTTGAGGGATTACTCGTTGAGACAGAATCCTTGTATCTTCTTCCTCCTTCGCGAAGAATACGAAGAACGCGAAGAATGCGAAGAACGTAAAGAATGCCAAACCCGGAAATCGATGACGCGACGCCGTGATCCGCAACGCCGACAACGTTCTTCTGCGACGTCTCTTCCTCCGCGACGGATCTTCGATCGACTGCTTGAGGTAAGAGTCTCAAACCTTTCTTTTTTAATCTCCTTCGTGGTTCTTTACCAAAACACGGATTTAATTAATTAAATTAAATCTGCTGTTTCATGGTCCGTTGTGTTCGCCGACTCAACGCCGTGTTCCGCGACGACGCGACACCCTTCCGCGACGACGCGACGATCTCCACCTCCCGCGACGAGCAATTCCGCGAAGGACGTGCGTACGACGACGACCAACGAGGTAAGGATTTTATAATTTGGAATACCCCTCTTTATATTCCCGTGAACGTTCTTTAAAAATTAAAGAAACGGTTTCGAATGAACAATTTTATTTTATTAAAATTGTCGGTTCATGTGTTGAAAATTTTTCTCCCGTTGTTTTTATCTAACGCGGAGGGTGCAGGTCAAACGAACACGGCCCGAAAACCCTCCATCGTTCTTCGTGTTTTGCAGATTTGGCGGGCGACGACACAATATGATGCAAGGGCAATTTGATGATCCCGAAGTGAAGAACGGAACCCGGGAGGAACAACGGCGCAGACGGGAAGGAAAACGGGCCACCGGAGCGACTCCGGCGGCCGAAGGCGGCGACGCCCGTGGACCCGCGGCCGCGCGGGTCCGGCGCGCCCGGGTGTCCAGGGCGGCACCCCATGGGTGCCGCGGGGTTGTCACGCGGCGTCCCCGGGTGTCCAGGGCAGCACCCCGCGGGTGCCGCGGGGTTGTTACACGGCGTCCCCGGGTGTCCAGGGCGGCACCCCGCGGGTGCCGCAGGGTTGTCACGCGGCGCCCTCGGGTGTCCAGGGCGGCACCCCACGGGTGCCGCGGGGTTGTCACGCGGTGCCCCCCGGGTGTCCAGGGCGGCACCCCGCGGGTGCCGCGGGGGTGTCCCGTGGGTGTCCAGCGGGTGTCCCGCGGGTGTCCCGCGGGTGTCCAGCGGGTGTCCCGCGGGTGTCCAGCGGGTGTCCAGCGGGTGTCCGCGGGTGTCCAGCGGGTGTCCCGCGGGTGTCCAGCGGGTGTCCCGCGGGTGTCCCGCGGGTGTCCCGCGGGTGTCACGCGGGAGCGGCGGCTCCTCCCGCGTCGGCCGCTCGGTCGCGCGGCCGAGCCGAGCTGGGCCGGGTCGGGCCGGGTCGGCCCGAGCCCAGACCCCCCGTCTTCGGACGGTTTTCGTTCAAACGCCCGTAACTTGAGCTACGGGCGACCAAACGACTCGCCGTCACCAGCAACACGATCCTTGGATAGAGACGGTCGTTTCGGTTTATCAAAATCAAGGTTTCGTAATACTTTGAGATCGTCCGGGTTGGTTCGTACACGAAACCAACCGGGCCCCCGGAGCGGAAACGCTCATATCTTGAGCTACGGACGTCCGATTGACGTGCCGTCAGCTTTGTTGAATTCCTCTAAGTGAGACAGATCTTTTGGCACACTCCGCCTGAGGTTTGGACGCAGGTGGAGTAGGGTCGGGTTGGTTTTGCCTTAAAAACCAACCGGGCTCCTAGGACGAAAAAGCCAATAACTCTCAGACCGGGTGTCCGATTGACGCGCCGTCTGCACCGTTGAGTTTTTGTTGACGATACAGAACTTTTGGATACATCAACTTCGGTCTTTGTGACAGTTGATGTATCGGCCTCTTGACTCTTGGAGCGGACCCTCCCGAATGAGCTTGCTGTGTGCGGGAACCCTAGAGCTGGCTGCGACTGCTACTTCGACAGCGACGACCGTGCAGAGATCCTCAGTGGACTGTGGTGACGACCATACAGAGACCCTCAGTGGAATGTGACGACGACTGTGCAGAGATCCTCAGTGGACTGCGACGACTACAACACTCAGTGATCCTACGTGGATCAGTGCTACAGGTCCTGTGTGGGCCCGATCCTGTGTGGGTCCTAGCTGTGCTGGTCTTGTATCCTATGTGGGTCCCAGCTTGGATGATTCAATACTGGTATTGTATCCTATGTGGGTCCCAGTATAGATGAATCAATGAAGACAGCTGGTCTTGTATCCTATGTGGGTCCTAGCTGTGCTGGTCTTGTATCCTATGTGGGTCCCAGTATAGATGAATCAATGAAGACAGCTGGTCTTGTATCCTATGTGGGTCCCAGCTTAGATGATTCAATGCTGGTCTTGTATCCTATGTGGGTCACAGCTTAGATGATTCAATACTGGTCTTGTATCCTATGTGGGTCCCAGTATAGATGAATCAATGAAGACAGCTGGTCATGTATCCTATGTGGGTCCTAGCTGTGCTGGTCTTGTATCTTATGTGGGTCCCAGCCGTGCTGGTCTTGTATCCAATGTGGGTCCCAGCGTAGATGATTCAGTATCCATACCTGATCATCCCTTTCACCTTTTCGACGAAGTATAGCTGTGTGAGTTGAATCTTCTGTTTACTCTCCTTTGTGGATTGTGTTGAGCTATCCTGTGTGGATTTACTGTTTACTCTCCTTTGTGGATTGTGTTGAGCTATCCTGTGTGGATTTACTGTTTACTCTCCTTTGTGGATTGTGTTGAGCTATCCTGTGTGGATTTATTGTTTACTCTCCTTGTGGATTGTGTTGTGCTATCCTGTGTGGGTATACGTTTTGCTTTCCTGTGTGGACTGGGTTGTGCTTGGGCTCGGACGTTGGAGCAGAACGGGAATTGATGACTTAGGTATATGTATGGGCATATACCTAAGCCGTGTCAGATGTTACTTCGTGATTGTATCTTTCCTTTGTGTATTATCCTTTGTGGATTTCGGGAGACCTTCAGGGGTCTCGGGGTCCCTACTGATTAGCTTATACTCACCCCTGCATGGGCTATGCCCGCACTACGTTGTGTTGGTTGCAGACGGCAGACAGCGCTGATCGTGGTGGAGGCGTGCGGAGCAGGACGGTACCTGGAGGTGGATCACTGGGCGGGACGTACTCGGAGCGGTCAGGTGGACCCGAGGTGCAGTGGAGGCTATCTGTACCCACCCTTTAGGTGGGACTTCCAGAGGACGGCTCGACGCTGCGGCTTTTCCTTTTAGTTGCTGTTTTTCCTTCAGTTATACTTTACAGTTGGGCTTGTATTTCCGGCCCCTTTTACTTTCAGCACAGCTTGTACCATTTTTACTTAGTGTTTACTTTTACGCTTGCTTGCTCTATGGTGCTTGTTTACTTTTCAAAGGCAATGCCTTCCCTTTTTGTTGGGATTTACGCCTTGGTGCTAGTCGCCAGCCCCTGGCCTATGGAAGGCGGGCTTGGGGTAGTCACGGCACGGGCCCCGTGGGCGGGTCATGACATAACTATCCACCAAATCATACTTTATCTTATAGGGATATTTGAGTTCATATGATGACAAGAATTAACATTAAAGGGTTTTATATACCTTATGAATGTGATGTATTTGGATATGTGTAAATACAAATGGATTTTAATTTGGTTCAGTAGCATAAAATATGAGTTATGTAAAGCATTACACATCAATATGGTCTAAACATTTTAAATTTTTTGGAACTTATAGAGATTTCAAAACTAAATAATTAGAATCATACATACATATAAAGGGAATATATGAGATAATATGATGAGATATTTAAAACCCCTTAAAAATATTAAGTGTTAGATCCATTCCAAATAAAACACATGTTAAGACATTGATCATCCAACTGGGTAGGTTCATGCTAAATTCAGGTGCCCATAGATTATCTTTTGTAAGGCATAAAGGAACTAACTAACCCTAATAGTTCGGTAACCAAGCCCTATTTTAATATTTTGTTTAAACTTATTTAAGAAACCCTAAAATCTAAGATGTCGTAGGAATATAGTTAGGATATTCTATATGATAGATCAGGACAAAGAGTTGTTCACTCAACTATCCAAGAGTCATATATAATATAATTGGAATGATATCCTGCCAAAATAGCTATGTGATGAGAGGAACACTAAAGTGGATTCAAATATTAATTAAATATGGATCTTGAACCCTGAACTTGTGTGATTTAATTTATAAGGTGTCATTATTTTATGGGGAATATATTTAATAAAAGATAGTATAAGATGAATGTAAAAATGATACTCATATGATAAAATATTTTATTATAGATAAAATAGTATCATCATAATTAAACATGGATTTGAGATAAATCTTATATAGGGATAAACTTAAAGGAAGAAACTTCCTAGATCGGTATGGAAACTAAGGATTATTATTAAGTAACAGGGAAAATTCTATGCATTAGAGAAACCCCTTCTTAAGTAGTTGACTAAATAATTTGTTTAATAAAAATATTTATATGCTTATTAGAATTATAATAAAGATTCATTGGATGCATTCACTCTCATTCCAAGGTCTATAAAACCAAATTTTAAAAAATAATATGAGGACATGGATGTGTTCAAGATGATATATAATATGAAAAGGATATTTTAAGAATAAATTATTCATGAGAGGTATGATGTTTCAAAGGAATTTTTAGATCCAATATTTCTAAATAAACTTTAGTATCTACTCATGTACTCAATATGATTGGGTGTATTAACGACTTAGAGAGTTTGGGGTCAACTTTTAGGGTTAACCTAATTAAAAAATCCATTATACAATATTTATCAAAAATAATACCAAAAGACCCTTACAACCACAGACCTTTAATCACATTCCTAGATGATCATGGATATAAAATGGTATAGATCCATGGTTTAACATGGTTATAAACCTTTCAAGGATAATATGTAGTCACATTACTTTATGATTATGGCTATAGTCCCTACACAAATGGCCTATATCTATATGCATAATAGCCCATGATTATAGAATGCATGTTGCCATGATTTTTATTGGCCATGGAAATTGGTTACACTAATTTATTTTGAGTGTACCCCTTACTCCTATCCCTTAGTTTACCATATACTTAGTTTTTTTCTTCTAATTTGGTCACCCCTCTAGTAGAATTTCATATGTTTGATGATAGATGGATCAGTTGATTGGGCTACCCAATCCCCCACCATACCTCCCCTATTCCAACACATAGAAACCTCCCATGCCTACCCATATCCCTACTTTCATTACTCTATCATTATTAGCCATTTTTGTGCCTTCACAGCTCTCCACTAACCTCCCCTCCCCTTGAATCTCTGTATCCCTTGTGACATATCACAACAGTCCCTCTACACCCCTTTATTTTAAATTCACATGTAAGCAGAAAAAACTATTTTATTTATATTTTTTTAATTTTGAATTATTTTTATTGATTCATAGTTCCCAAATTAATTATTTCTATATAATATTTTATATGAAATTTGACCCAAGGAGTGTATTTATTGTCCTACAGTTTTTCACTAGTATGTCAATTTCATTTTATTTCATAATTTATAGGTGTAATTTATATTTCACTGATTATCCACTAAAATGGGATAATATTAATTTATTATATCTTAATATTAATGTGTTTCAAAGTCCATAAACATCAATTTTAGTGAATTTTATAAATTGAACTTCATTTATCATCACAAGTGCGATTCATGTTTAAAGTGTAAATTTGTGACCAATCAATCATATTCTTGAAGAATTAATAATATTTATTTTTTGAAAAAAATATTTTGGAATATGATTGATCATTTTTTTTGGAAAATTTTATCTTTTAGGATCTATGGATAAATTACAAGGGAAGATGGATATTTTTCAGCATGAATGAATAAATTTTCTGGAAAAAGCGTAATGGGCTTAAGACCCATAAAAAAAAAGTGGGGCCTACAATACAAGTCCAATGAATCTCACATTTTAAATGTAGAAATAAAAATTTATTGGTATAATTGTAGGACCCCAGGACACCCTGAGAGGGGAGGGGTGAATCAGGGTGTCAACATTTTCTTCTTAAAGTTGTGGATCTTGTTCCCACGTTGGTAGGAACTACTTAAACCTATATGATGGATATTGTTGGTCGGAGTGGTTTACTCAAAAGGGGGGTGAATTGAGTACCAATTAAAATTTCTATATTTAAAAACACTGTCTTAAAGACCCCCAAATAAAATAATAAATTAAACTGTAGTGAATTTATATTAAAGTAGAAGTTCTGTTAGATTCTCAAGGGATTGATTAATTCCCAGTTAATCAACACAGGAGTGTGTGATTATCTTTTGAAACTAACTTACTAATCTACACTTAACATAAACACTTGCTAATTTAATTTTCAAAGTAACTTTAAAAACAATATTGGTTTTAAAGTGGTTAGCAGCGGAATAAAACTTTGAAAGAGATGGCACAAAAAATGTAACCAAGAGGTTCAGTCTCAAGCCGAGACTTAGTCCTCTCAAAAGTTTATATAAAAATGATCCACACCCTGGATCGGGGTTCAACAGTTTACAGCTGTCCAGGTCCAAGACCTCTACCACTGTTCTTCGTGGGAAACAGTACAACAGCAACCAGTTGTCCAGGTCACACACGACCTCTACCACTGTTATTCGTGGGAAATAATAGAATGAAAGAGTTTGGTAAGGATTTACAAATCCTCCAGTTTAAGTACAGGAGACAATGTATGTGTTAGATACAGCAGATAACACACACTGCTCGAAAAGTATAGTAATAAATCACAGAACATGAGATGTAGAGTTTAGAAGTGGTTCTGGTGATTTCAGTGTAGCTCTGGACTCCTTTGGATTCGATCAGAAGTGAGTCTGAGTCTTCTTCTCGTTTCTATTTAAGAAACAGAGTGTCGTATGCTCCAGGTTCACAGAGTGAAAAATGTAGTCGATGAAGCTCTTCGATATTCTTTTGTATGCACAGAACTCTTCTTGAGTAGTCTTGATTGTATATATGATTCTGTCTTGCTTGGTTCTTCTTGTATGCACAGAGCTTTTCTTGAGTATGTCGTATGTCTTCCTTTTCTCTGTGTGTGTGTCTCTTCTCTATTCAGCAGAGTCTTCTTGTATTTATGTCACGTGCAATAGGGGACATAAAAGATTTCCTTTTTGCAGGTACGAGGTACGAATTCCTGACATCCGACAACCTTTATCAGATATTTGACAAATCATTAAAATGTATGATATGACCGTTAGATAGATTAAATAAAGATAAATAAAGAAATTCAAACAGTGAGTCGAGTGATCGGTAGGTAATCAGCATCGGTAGCTTGGACATCGGTAGCTTGAACATCAGTAGCTCAATGTCATTAGTTTCTTTGACTCTATCGGTGGCTCTATGCGTCGGTTGGTACATGCTTGTATCGGTGACTTTGTTTATCGGTAACTCCATGCGTCGGTAGCTGCATGCGTCGGTAGCTGCATGCGTCGGTAGCTCCATGCGTCGGTAGCTCCATGCATCGGTAGCTCCATGCATCAGTAGCTTCATGCGCGTATCGGTAGCTCTGAGTCTGTCAGTAGCTTCGTCCATCGGTGACTCTTATTCCATCGGTAGCTATTTATACTTACACCGGTAGCTCTATATTTGTATCGGTAGCTGTCTGTAAGTCAGTAGCTTATATTTATAAGCACATCGGTAGCTCTGTGTTAAGTATATCGGTAGCTGTCTGTCGGTAGACTAAGTCTATCGGTAGACTGGTTACCGGTAGCTCTTTATCAGTAGCTATAGGCAGATTACTTATCTGTTTTATGCAGAACACATCCGATTGTGTTAGAATTAATTTGTAACTTGTATGAACATGGATAAATAAGGATTAACATATTTCAAAGACTATTTTAAAAATTATTATTGGTTTGATCACATATTTGAAAGAATTAAAGTATAGATCAATGATACTTAAGAATATCATAGAGAATGAAAACATAATTGGGATTTTCAACACATATGAATACATGATTGAGATTATCAAAACAGGTGAGGTCAACAGATATGATCAGCAATGAAACATTCACATGCAGAGAGATGACACAACTATTTTTACTTGGTTCACCACTAAGGGCTACGTCCAAGGAGGATACGCCGACAAGTTTTCGGTCATACCTAAATCCACTATGCTTCACTAGCTGTAGATTACAATGGTTTGGGTACAGTCACTCTGTCCCAGGCTTACTGCCTTCACCAAAGTTGAAGGATATCTCACTGCGTCCCTCGGGTCACTCCCGTTGACTCCCCCTGGCTCACTGCCGTTGGTAAAGTCTCACTCATTTTATAGATGTAAAGGTCTCTTCAATAGATAGACATGAAGGTCTTTGTCTCCTGTTCAGCATGAGACTTTGCTTGCATCAGAGTCCTGAGTTGATGCTCTTTTTAGTTCAATCCTTCTTCTTTAGTGCAATTACTGAATGCACTAGATCCCCTTGTCTTCATTTTCCTGAATCACAATCACTTGTGTGATTTCTCAATAAATGATTCTCTATTGATGTCAAAATTTCATCCACTAATGAATACCACGTTTTCCCATGTCCACTGGGCGAACAACCTTTGGAAAGGTCCTTCGCAAAGTACCCTACATCGCAAGGCTCCCAATTTTGGAAAGCTCAGACAAGTCTTCGAAGAGCCCCTACCTTTTTGCGAAGCTCAATCGCGAAGCACTCTCGTGATGCTCCAGCCTTCGCAATGCTGGGCTATCGCAGAGCTCCTGCCTCTTCATGGAGCTCACTGAGCCAACGCGGGGCACAAGACTTTCGCGGAGCTAGAGTAGCCACCGCGAAGCTCCTCTTTCGTGAAGCAGACTACCTTCGCGAGTGACCTTTGCGAACCGAGAGCAAAGGATTTTCATTGAGAGCTCTCTCTACTTCTCTTGAGGGGGTCGGCCTCTATTTATAGGTGATTCCACCGACCCTCGAACCTTCCGCGCGAAGTCAACGCCACGTCAGATCAAATCGCGAAGCTCCAAAGTTCCCGCCGAAATTCTCTCAAAATCATGAAGCACTACGACAATTTTCCATTCGCGGAGCATCCCGTCAATTACTTCACACCTTCGCCGCGAAGCTCCCTCACAAATCCCTTCATCGCCGCGAAGATCCCTTGCAAATCCCTTCATCGCCGCGAAGCTCTCCAGCCTCTGCCATTCTCGAAGCTTGACGTAATCACAAAGAATCACCACCTCCATTCTTCTAGTATTCACGAAATCCAATCCATGCATCCCATCTTTCACGAAACTCATGCCTTTTCCATATTAAATTATGATCTTCATGGAAATCCACTTTTCGTGATGCTCACCAACCTCCAAATTTTGGACCCCAAAAATTTGGAAAACACTGGAAAACGGCGCCACCTTGTATCTGCTCTTTTTGTCTGCCTCCAGATCATCCATTCCTCTATTGATGTTCCTTGAATAAAACATGGATCATTATCCACAGTCCTCGATCTCAACATGCCACCATGGAATATCCTTTTTCAACAAATTTGTATGTCGTCTGTTTGCTTTGTCAACAAGCACGATCACCTCAACAACACTTCTTCTTGGTGATATGTATCCTTTAGCAACTCTTCTGCTATTATCACAAACTCCACTATTGTGATATGTATTCTTTGAAGGAATAGATTCAGCATAATCATCTTCTATGAAAATGTGATGTGCATGGATATCGCAGAATTCCAATCATTGGCACATTGTCTTCTTCATCAACCGTCATGATCAACTTCATGCAAACCATATGATTCTATTCTTCAAGAAGTCTCTTGCATGGTTCTCATTCAATCATGATTAATTTAATGGTCTTCATAAAAACCAATGGTTCTCATGCAATAATGAGGAATTGCATGGTCTTCATCAAAGCCCATGGTTCTCATGCAATTAAGAGGAATTGCATGGTCTTCATCCAAAAACCCCATTCTTCTTTAATCATCCTCAGATGGATTTCACCTCACATTCTTCATTGTTGTAAACAATGTATCACCTTTGACACATGTTCTTTGAACATACGATCAGTACAACAATCGTCTGAATCACCATTCCTCTACTTCATCGGAGTACTTCATGATCTCCTTCATTTTGATCTTCCATTCCTCCATTTCATTGAAGTACTTCTTGATCTCCTTCATTTTGATCTTCATTGACAAATATTGACAAAAAATACAAACTTATACACAAAGTGGTTCCAACAATATCCCCCTTTGTATTTTGTTGTCAATACCTTATACATCTTCTGAAATGAATTCGTCAATGTCAAAATGAGAATCTTCTCTTTAATCAACTTTTCTTTTCAAACTGTCATTTCAGTTTCTCTCTCCCTTATCGACAAGAAATACAAAACACATGGTAGGGAGGGTATCAAGCCATAATTAAGCAATGTT
Source organism: Viscum album (assembly GCA_963277665.1). NCBI lineage: Eukaryota > Viridiplantae > Streptophyta > Magnoliopsida > Santalales > Viscaceae > Viscum > Viscum album. The sequence goes on along the minus strand of OY728127.1, from coordinate 1,069,000,139 downwards.
TCATTAATCATTTCACTCTAAGTCTACTTGAGCAATGCTCGATGTAGAAAACAAGAGGATTTGATTTAGTCAACAAGGCTGTCCATTATTCATAGATCATGATACCAACATGAGATGATAACTCATGTATTTTGTCTTCAAGGGTTTACCACTTTTATTTTAGGTAGAATAAAAACAAATGTGATAGGTAATAATAAACCTGAAACTCCTGCACTCACATCAGAAAACAGATCAAAAACATTCAATTGCTATCAGTAGGATAAGTGACCTTGGGGAACTTCTATTCTTTTTATGTCACTGATCAATTCAGTTACTCCCCCTTTGTAGAATGATCTTTGATCTAAGTATCCAAGGGATAGAGATTGAGAAATGTCATACCTTCTCCATTGACATGTTCTTAAAGAAATCCACCGAGTAACTTCTTTTGAGTCCAGCTGGAGTTGATATTGATTGAGACAGTGATTATGGAAGCTTCTTCATTTTTCTCCCCCTCAAGGGAAACACTCCTCATCATCTTCATCAAGAGTGATCCTTCATCATCATAATCTTTGAATATAAATTGAAGAATCTACTAAGGATGGAAACTTCTTTAGCTTGTATATCCAGAGTTGACAACATTCACTACTTCTCAGGTTCTCCCCTTCATCAACAAGACCTGCATGGTTGAGGTTCTTTTCTCAACCAAGTTCCTCTGTTCACTCCAGTCTTCATGACTGCACATTTGAACATATGTTCTGACATCTGTTGGTGTGGCATGGCTCTTTTCACATACTCTTCTGATTTGTGTGAAGAATTTTTCTGCTTAACAGCCATCATGAATGATACATTCTTACTCCTCTTAAGGAATGATTCTTGTTCTGGTATTAAGGTTAGAAAACCTTTTGCAATGTGACCAGATTTCTTGCGTCTCTCAGACAGAACTTCTTTGACACGTGTGATTCTCTTGGTTTTCAATCTCTCATGAACTTTGTCTTTATCATGTGAAATTTTTCCTTTTCCTTTTTCACCAGCCTTGGCCTTTTCATCTTCAAGTTTCCTCATTCTTTTCAAATCTTCTTGCCAGATGACCAATATATCATTTGGAACTGTTGTAGCTAGTTTGGGTATTCCACATGGGTTCATCTGAGTTTCATCCCACTTAGTTTTTCTTTTGGATGAATGACCCTTCAATTTCATGTATCTAAAATCCTGGGTCTTCTCAGCTTCCCTGCTTGAGATCTTCCTGGGAAATTGTGTGTTCACAAAATTCTTCTGATTTCTTCCCAAGGTAGCTGCTTCATTCTTTTCCAGCATCATAGGTATTCTTTTCTTATCAACAGTGAAAGCATATTGATGTGGGCATGTACTTGCCACACGACCTCTGCCGTTGCATACATCACAGATGTCATCAAGAATTCCAAATCTGTTTGTAGTGAACAGATGCTTCTGGATCTGTGGATGTTGCTTCTTCTTCTCTGGATTCCTTCCCTTTGATATAGGCTTTCCCTATGCTTTTCCATGTAAGGGATTGTAAAAACAATCCAGTACACAATGCCCAAATCTGTTGCAGCACCAACATTGGCCCACAAATCTTTTCTTCTTCGTTTCTTCTGTATGAGGTTGTTGGGCCATCTTCTTAATCTTTTGTGCTCTATTTGAGGAACCAACTTCCTCCTTTTGCTTCTCATCCACCCTAGCCATGGTGGTAGGTTTATTCCTCTCACCTTTACTCATCCATACTTGCTTAGAACTTTTCTTCCAACCTGCACTGATTGTAGGAACGCATTTAGAAACATGAGTACAAGATGGTTTGGATGTTACCTTCACTTTCTCAATTTCTTGTGATAGATCAATGAGTGAAGTCATGATCTTCTTATCACATGTTCGAGGTCTTTTGACAATAGAATCCTCCAGTGAGCATTGAGTACCAGCAGCGACTGATTCTTGAGGTGGACACTCAAGATTTGTCATAATCTTCTTGTCACATGTTGGAGTTACTTCAGCTTTAGTAGCCTCCAATGAACATTGAGTACCAGCATCTCCTGTTTCATTCTTTTTTGGAGTCTCAATATGTGTCTTCTCAAGATTTTTCAATTGGGCTTCCAATTTTTGACTTTCATTATTGAGGATGATCTTCTGATCTTTAATCATGATCATCTTCTCTTCACAAGTCTTCTTCAATCTTTCAACCTCATCCCCATGCATCTTAACTTTGTTTTGTAACAAAGAGTCATGTTCCCTAAATTTCATGGAAGTTTCTTCCAAACAAAAACTATTGATTTAATTTATCTTCTTCATCTCAACATCAAGTGCATGGATCATTTATTTTAGAGTCTTATTGCCTTCCTCTTTTTCTTCAAATACTTTCACCTGTTTGGTGAGATTCATAATTTCCATAACTTTTCTTTCCAACCCCTTTTCCATATTGTCAGCTTCCCTTTCTAATCGAGTGATCTCAACCTGCATAGATTAGAATAGGCTACAAATAATCACAACCCTTTCTTCAGGAATATCATGCAGATATGTTTTTAGTTTTTCCTGAAAGCTTGAATTAGGGGTGTCATCATTTACTTTGGAAGGATTCTGAGCCACCTTCTTGATACTTTCCAAGCCTGATATTTCGTCATTATTGGAATGGCATGGAGAACAAGACACTGAATCTTCTTTGGATATGAGGGACTTCTTTAGCTACTTCTTCTCTTTCTTTTTCCTATTTGTCATGGTCTTTCTAGATGTATACTTCTGCTCAGAAATGACTGAATCTTCATCAAGACTTCTCTTCATTGTTGACTTTAGGAAAGAAACTCAAATCCTCTTCTAAATAGAATCACTGGAGAATATCCAACATACGTCAACCTTTCCCTCTGATACCACTTGTAGGACCCCAGGACACCCTGAGAGGGGAGGGGTGAATCAGGGTGTCAACATTTTCTTCTTAAAGTTGTGGATCTTGTTCCCACGTTGGTAGGAACTACTTAAACCTGTATGATGGATATGATCAGCAATGAAACATTCACATGCAGAGAGATGACACAACTATTTTTACTTGGTTCACCACTAAGGGCTACGTCCAAGGAGCATATGCCGACAGGTTGTCGGTCGTACCTAAATCCACTATGATTCACTAGATGTAGATTACAAAGGTTCGGGTAAAGTCACTCTGTCCCAGTCTTACTGCCTTCACAAAAGTTTACGGATAGCTCACTGCGTCCCTCAGGTCACTCCCGTTGACTCCCGCTGGCTCACTCTCATTGGTGAAGTCTCACTCAGTTTATAGATGTGAAGGTCTCTTCAATAGATAGACATGAAGGTCTTTGTCTCCTGTTCAGCATGAGACTTTTCTTGCATCAGAGTCCTGAGTTGATGCTCTTTTTAGTTCAATCCTTCTTCTTTAGTGCAATGACTGAATTCACTAGATCCCCTTGTCTTCGTTTTTTTGAATCACAATCACTTGTGTGATTGCTCAATAAATGATTCTCTATTGATGTCCAAATTTCATCCACTGATGAATAACACTTTTTCCCATGTCCACTGGGCGAACAACCTTCGGAAAGGTCCTTCGCAAAGTACCCTACTTCGCAAGGCTCCCAATTTTGGAAAGCTCAAACAAGTCTTCGCAGAGCCCCTGCCTTTTTGTGAAGCTCAATCGCGAAGCACTCTCGCGATGCTCCATCCTTCGCAATGCTGGGCTATCGCAGAGCTCTTGCCTCTTAGTGAAGCTCACTGAGCCAACGTGGGGCGCAAGACTTTCGCGGAGCTAGAATAGCCTCTGCGAAGCTCCTCTTTCGCGAAGCAGACTGCCTTCGTGAGTGACCTTTGCGAACCGAGAGCAAAGGATTTTCTTTGAGAGCTCTCTCTACTTCTCTTGAGGGGGTCAGCCTCTATTTATAGGAAATTCCACCAACCCTAGACCCTTCCGCGTGAAGTCAGCGCCACGTCAGCTCAAATCACGAAGCTCCAAAGTTCCCGCCAAAATTATCTCAAAATCGCGAAGCACTACGGAAATTTTCCATTCGCGGAGCATCCCGTCAATTACTTCGCACCTTCGCCGTGAAGCTCCCTCGTAAAGCCCTTAATCGCCGTGAAGCTCCCTTGCAAATCCCTTCATCGCCGCAAAGCTCTCCAGCCTCTGCCATTCACAAAGCTTGATGTAATCGTGAAGAATCACCGCCTCCATTCTTCTGGTCTTCGTGAAATCCAATCCATGCATCCAATCTTTGCGAAACTCATGGATTTTCCATATTAAATTATGATCTTCATGGAAATCCACTTTTCGCGATGCTCACCAACCTCCAAATTTTGGACCCCAAAAATTTGGCAAACACTGGAAAACGACGCCACCTTATATCTGCTCTTTTTGTCCGCCTCCAGATCATTCATTCCTTTGTCTATGTTCCTTTAATAAAACATGGATCATTATCCACAGTCCTCAAACTCGACATGCCACCATGGAATCTATTTTGTCAACAAATTTGTATGTCATCTGTTTGCTTTGTCAACAAGCACGATCACCTCAACATCACTTCTTCTTGGTGATATGTATCCTTCAGCAACTCTTCTTCTGTTATCAAAAACTCCACTATTGTGATATGTATTCTTTGAAGGAATAGCTTCAGCATAATCATCTTCTATGACAATGTGATGTTCATGGCTATCACAGAATTCCAATCATTGGCACATTGTCTTCTTCATCAACCGTCATGATCAACTTCATAGAAACCATGTGATTCTATTCTTCAAGAAGTCTCTTGCATGGTTCTCATTCAATCATGAGTAATTGCATGGTCTTCATAAAAACCCATGGTTCTCATGCAATAATGAGGAATTTCATGGTCTTCATCAAAGCCCATGGTTCTCATGAAATTAGGAGGAATTGCATGGTCTTCATCCAAAAACCCCATTCTTCTTTAATCATCCTCAGATGGATTGCACCTCACATTCTTCATTGTTGTAAACAATGTATCACCTTTGACACATGTTATTTGAACATATGATCAATACAACAATCGTCTGAATCACCATTCCTCTACTTCATCGGAGTACTTCATGATCTCCTTCATTTTGATCTTCCATTCCTCCATTTCATTGGAGTACTTCTTGATCTCCTTCATTTTGATCTTCATTGACAACTATTGACAACAAATAAAAACTTATACACAATGTGGTTCTAACAATAATTTCATTAAACTATGGATGGATATAATTTTAATTTTTTCATGGAGATAAAGGGAGCCCAAGTTGATATTTAAATGGTGGGCCATATTTGAACGCCCATAAAGTCATCCCACTAGATCGAGCATAACTTCCAAACGACTGGTTCAATTTTCCTGAAATTTTTAAAAATGTTATAGGAAAAAGGGAAAATATATTATAATTCTAAAACCCCTTCGTATTCAGCCATATTTAGTTAAAAATTAACACTTAAAAATGAGTGATGAATCTAGATGAATTTTCTAGTCAACTTTGAAACATCAAAATTCCCTTGATTTTCTCACCCTCCTTTTAAATATATAAATTAAATGGGAAGGAATGTATTAATGGTGGGTAAAACTAAGGCTCCAAATATTCTTATATAAGGATTTTATGGGGAAGTTAATTACCATCCATGTTTTTTCTTTCTATTGATGTTTTTTTACTTTCAGTTGTAATTTCCCTCTTTCATTTTGTAATCACATAGTCAAATTTTCTCATGTACGTTTTTCATTCACTATTTTTTATTCATAAAATTTATTCTTCATATTCTCTTATTTTATTATTTTCAATATCAATTTGATACTTTTGAATCAAGGTGTGAACTTATTAACACCAGTACTTGTGAATTTTATCACACAACGATGGGGTGATCGTAATTCAGTTTTTTTTCTTCTTCTTCAATTCCACCCTCATAAGTCTAATACCCACTTACATTGATAAAATAACATAAATAGAGTGATAAAACTATAGTGGTTTTATATAAAGGAGCATCAAGGGGATGGACTAGATTTTATTTCTCATTTTAATAATTCTTAATCAATTCTATTTTTTGATATTTTCATTCAATGACGTACCTTCTCCTTTGAACTCACCAATTTTAAGGATATACATCACGAGTGATAAAAATATCATCTAACTTGGAGTTATTATAAATATTATCCTCCAAGTGTATAGGTTATTATAATTAGGATTGTTAAGACTCAAAATTTTGCGATTGATTTGGTCAGTTCATATTTCATTGAAGGAAATGATTAAATTTAAGATTTTGAAATAATTTAAAAAGAAATTCATCAACTCCACCACATGGGATAACCTAGGATAAAATCATTATTTTTAAATTGAATTCACTTGAGTATTTAAAAATATAATTTAATAATCCAATCAATTAAAACCCAAGTTAGAAACTTCATAGCCAAATCAACCCCATAAAATCTTAGTGTCTCTTAGTTTCTTCTTCAGTCCCTGTGGATTCAATAACCCAAGATATAATACAAGAGACCACTTAAACCATAAAACTTGGGTAAATTTGGGTGAAACCATTTACCATGGTAGATTTATTTATTTTTTATAAATTAAATATTTTATTTATTTATATTAATTATTTTTTCTAGAATAATTAAACACAAACTATGATTAAAATAAATTTGTTCATTTCTATAAAAATGAATTATGTTTTTTTATTATGCATTATTATCTTAATTCATATATAATTATATTAAAAGGAAAAATTTTCCATAATGATCATGGGAAATAAAACTATTTGGTCTACGAGGATTAGATTCTCCTTTTCTCAAATATGTATATTTATCTTCAAAAAGTGAAAAAGTTCATTTGATATTTTATTTTAAGAAATCTGGATCATTTTAAATAATTTAATTTTTTTTTGTTTTTTAAAAAAGGTAATATATTGGAATTTTTTTAAATTATATTTTTGGAATCAAATGATTTAAAGTATGTTTTTTCAGAAATTTAGTTTTTTTCACTTATTTACTTTGAAAATTATTTATGAAACCTAGTTTTTTATTTCACAATGACTGAAAATTTATTTTGGAAAGGGTTGGGATATTCTGTAAGTGCGTTTTAAAACCCAAGAATATATTTTTTATAATTATTTTGAATAAATTTTAGTTTGTTAAGTTTCTAATTATGATAAATCATATATTACTTTGAAGTAATAAAATTTGAATCTATTGATTTAGTGATTTAGGATTTGTTTGGTTGGTTTAATATGGATTTATTTATTTGAGTTTTATTTACATGGTTTTAAAATTTATTTGATATGTTTTATAGTGGTTTTCATTATTTAGTTTGGAGTTTTAAGTTTATGACAAAGTTTTTTTTGGTATGCGACTTGTTTATTAGTTAATCATACATGAAACCTTGATCAGAAAACATATCTTATTATAGGGTTGTCAATATAATAATCGTACTAGATTACTATTCACATAGTTGAGTCTTAATGCTAAAGTGTCAATGGTTTGATTCGATGACATGAAAAATAATGCATATAAATAGTTTTGGATTTAGGGGGATTAATATAAATCATTATATTTGTATCAATGCGCCTAAAATCATTTCATCATAAGCCAATAAATTATTTTATTAAACTAACCAATTAAAACAATAATTTGGTGTTATTATTGACATTATCTCAAGAATTTTTTTTATAAAGGCATGGATGATAGTGATGTTTTGTATAAACCCATGAGTATTCATTCAAATGTTTTATATGATGACCCATACAATTAAATTGTTAGAAAAAATTGTGAACCAGAAATTGTAATGGAGAATGTATAGTATTGACACATTTTAAAGTATTTAATTTATAACATTGACACATGAAATTATTTTTTAAGCATTTACACATGGTACATATTTTTTTATGTTTATTACACATATTTGTTTTTATTATTTGAAACACATTTACTATTCAAATAAAAAACATAGAAAGATGAGTTGTCATGTTATTAACCAAATATTAAATTGTAAATATTTTTTTTATTTTTAAATTGATAAATCCTTTCATTGAAAAGTTTATTTACAAGTTCCTTTTTAGGTCATATAATTAATTCATTTAATATTTTTAATATTTCCAATTTTCACACATTAATCCTTTCATTTTTAGTCTACCATGTCTATATATGAAGAGGTATATAGAAAAAAATATAGGAATGAGTAGTATATGTGATATTTTTGGCTGAATCCATTGATCACCATTGTACTTATAATATTCCTTATGAGTACAAATAGGTTACTCTGTTTGAGTATGATGAGGTATATAGATAATAAATTAATTTATTTTTGTTACAAATATGAAATTTATTTTATAATTAATATTATGTTAGGGTGCTTCATAGAGGTAAAACACTCAATTTTTATGAGGATCTAGAGGGTACGCTAGAGTATTGGATAGGATGTCAGGCTCATTCCATGCCCATCAAGAGACCCAATTCTATAGATCATCCTCCCAATTTATTTATTTAGTCCCTAGGTTTCCACCCACCAGTGACGTCATTACGATTTTCCAGTATCCAATGATGGTTAGTCCCTTTCCACATAGGATGATAATCCTCATCATTATATCCCTCTTTATTATTGATACCCACCATCTATTGTACATGGAACTACTCCTCCATGACACCAACATATCCATATCCACCATATTATTTATAAGTATTTCCTTTAGTTTTCATCCCACCATGATTCCTGTATCTTTCAAAGACTATACAAAGTAATTAGACTATTGAAATCCCACCAAATATATTATAAGATACTTCTCTACTCCTGTTTCTGGTATGTGTTTAAACGACATTGAAAAAAATGTTTGATAGATTTATATATATTATTTTTATTCACTAATTGTGTTTTTTTCATTAGTATCTGGATATTCTAATAAATTAATAGGTCCCACAAGGATATGAGATGTTTGGAATAGGTGTACCCTAATTATAGTTGATTATAATGAGGGAATGGACATAATTGTAAAGAACAACAAAGAATGAAAGAGTTTTATGGGGACACTTTCTAAACATAGTAACATTGTTCTAGTTTAAGGAATACCATAGAGAGAAGTTAGAGAGGAAATAAAGAACAATGCATGGTAGGAGATATGGGTAACTAATATTTATTATATTTTTAAATATATTAATGTGTAACATTATGCCAACAAATATATTTCAAAATGCAGCTTCGATATAACTTTCCCGATGGATAGTTGGACAAGATTACAAGGTTGATGGAGTTGAGAGAAATGAGGAGAGCATACAAATGTTACTTATATATAGGATGAAAAGTATAATTGGTATCGAGATTGAGGGTATATAAAATATCGATGATTTCCCACTTTCTCAGTATAGGGTGATGATTGGTATTAGAACAATCTAAATTTTAATGTATTAATTAATTTTATATATATTCATTTGTTCATTTGATTTTTTTAAATTGTAAATTACTTATGTTAACATCATTATTGAGAATTAGTAATTCTATGACTATCTGTTTATCAGTGGAATCTGAAATAAATAAGACAAATAAAGTTCCATGAAATATGATTATACTCTTAGATGCGGCATACTGAAACCCCCTAGTTACGAAACTCATTATAGAACCTCAAATAAAAAATATGGATAGAAGTTCAGAAATTATTCAATTCCCAATGTCAACATCTGGACAATAGAAATAGGCTCTAAAGACTCATGCTAAATCACCTTGATCTTCTAATCACAACTTTCAGAACAAAACAACAACAAAAATAATAAACTCACATACACACTTGAAAAAACAATAAGGAATTTACATGGTTCATGACTCACATTAATCTAAGAGAGGAAATGATAATTTATTTATTAAGAAGAGAATAATAAGAGAAATATATGAAGAACATAATAGTATTCCAAATCCGCAACAAATAACCCTCACTCATCTATTTATTGATGTGTTCTTATACTTCACCAGGTTCCATTACCATCTGATCATTTAACTCTACCAAACACATATATTAGATGATTGTAAACATGAAGTACCATTCATCAGTAAAATTTGTTCCTAAAAAAACTCATATCCAAATTTTAAAGCCCTGTATTTCTATATAATTGAGCCATTACTTATCCTTCCACCAAGTTTCATTTCTACTATCTATATATAATTCCTCACCAAATTTCATAATCTCTCCTTATAAAACTCAAGTTTCAAAATCTATAAAATAATCTTCGTAGTTCCTAACAATCTATCACTTGATAATAGTTTTCAAATCTTCCACCTGACACTCATATTCTTGGTCACTTGCAAATTTTTTTTCTCTTCAACTTCTTCTTATAGTGTCAAGGATCCTCTAATCTTTACTTCCATCATCCAAGTATCACTGAGGAACAACACTTTCCCAAAAATTCTAGAACCATGACATTTGTCAATATATCTATCGGATTATGACTTTAAATAACCTTCCACAGATCCAACACTCCATCATCCATATGCTTCTAGATGAAGTGACACTTTATACGAATGTGTTTTATTCATGAGTGAAACATCAGATTCTTCACAATATATGGGCCACACTCAAACTATAATAGAGTGAAGATTCCCCCTACTTCCTTATGTATTCGTCCAAAAAACCATTTATCTAAATCAAATCCTTCATAGATTCAAATTTTTCAACATACTTAGCTTCTGTGGTTGATAGTGAAACAATTAGTCATAGTCAATACATCCAACTCACAATAGTTTCTATGTAGGTAAACATAAAGTTAGTGGTACTCCTCCAAGTGTCTGTATCTTCTCCAAATTAATAATCACCATAATATTATACTGAACAATCTATTATGAAACAAAATTATAGTTTTTATAAACCTTTAATATTCCAAAAGATCTACTTTATATCTTCCCGATTCTCTTTTCCCAGATTTTCCATGAACCTATTGATAAATCCCATTGTATGAGAAATGTTAGACCATGTAAAAACCATGACATTCATCAAACTTTTAACCACTGATGCATATATTGTTAGAATTTGAACTTGGGGAGATTTTTAATGACTAAACCCTGTCAAATTTTTAGTTTAATAATTTTTTTCAGGTGTTTTTAATTAATTTAACTCACATTCATGTTATGATATTTAATTTTGTTAAGTTTATAATTTTTTAATTTTAATTATGAAAATTTTAAGTAAGTTTTAATTTACCCTTATGTAGTCTGTTGTAAGTTTTTTTTACCTTTATATAGACATTTACAGACCCTTATGTGAGTTTTGTGCATACTGGATTAACTTTATGAAACTTGAAACCAATGTAATTTTAAGATTAACATTATACAATGTATAGAAACTCCGGTTTAAGTTTACATAACTTAGGGAATTTTATGATTACCTTTACGCAAGCTATTTATAAATTTACACAAAATAAAAAACCCAATTTATACCTTTACATAGCATATGAAATTTGAATAATACTTTTACATAGTTTATGGAATTTAAATTTTACACTGTATATATACCTTTCTTCTATAGTGCTAACCATTTTAGATTCAGTTTTTATCTTTGTAAAATGTTTAGTTGGATTTCTCAACATTGTAGTATAGGGTATTTTGAGTTATAAATTTACCTATTTAAAAAAAACTTAATAAAATGGGTATAGTATAAAGGCTTAAGTGTTTTGAAGTCATATCATGATTTTTAAGTCATACGATTGATTTTAAAGACTTATGAAAAATTTCAAAATCATATGAAAATTATTAAAGTTATATGATCTTCTTTCAAAGTAATATAATTTTTTTGAAGTCAAAAAATCTTCTTTAAAAGTCATAATAAAATATCAAAGTCATACAAAACCATTTTCAAAAGTCATATGATTTCAAAGTTACATTATTTTCGAATTCATATGATTTATTTCAAATTCATAGAATAATTTTCAAAGTCTTATTATTTTAAGACTTATGAAGTTTTAAAGTCATACGATCTAAACTTAAAGTCATACTAAATTTACCTTTTCATTTTAAGTGTTTTTTGATAATTTTTTACTACTAATTTAATATTCCGAATCACTATATATTTATTCAATTTGTTTAAAATATTTTATTGATTTTTAAAATAATTATTAATTCTAATGATGCAATACCATTTTTTTAATTATTCAGCAAAGTATTAAGCATGGTATAATTTCTCATATAGGTAAACAATATTTCATTTTTAATATTATTTCTAACTCATGGATTCTTGTTATTTTCTATCAAGAAACACCCATATGCTCAACAATATCATGGATTTAATGAATATGAAACTTAACATTGGAATTTCCTCATGGAAAATTTATTAAAATTATTGACATATATCAATCAATGAGAATAATTTTAGAATAAATTATACAATTATAGATTATTCAATATAGAGAATTTAAGATAGAAAAAAGATTTTTTTGAATCTTTACTCCCATGAATATTATTCCATTATTGTGTGATCATAAAGGTACTTTAATATTCATTATTTTTCTAAATTGATCAAATAGATGCATCAAAATTTTGATCTTCATCACTCTTCTATTCGTCATAGCTTAATACTAATTTTCATCATTGCATATTTTCTTTATTTTTGTTTATACTATAAATAATCAGTTTATGACTTTCCCCATAAAAATTAAGTCTTGTTATTGGTTATAAATCCTAACTAAAAGGTACATACTTGGGTTGTGAATCCTGAAAAAAATTAGGTGTTTATTAGTAGTACCTTGGTTTGTAGAAAGATGGGTGTTATTGGGTTATACCTCTAGGTGGGAAAAAGGTATGAGTTTATAAAAGGTTTTCACTCCTTTAAAAAGAATGGTCTTATTTTAGTGAATACCATTCTTCTCACCAAGTAGAGAAGAGTTAAGAGTAGTTGTAAGATAAATCATTCTGAACTACTGTAAAAATATCATGTTCTTTCATTTTATTTTTGATACATTTTAATTTTTGAACATGGTAAAGTATGTTTTGTAAAGTTCCCTCGGAATGGAGTTGATGATGGTTTGAATTTATTTTCAATATGGTATTAAGAATCATTAGAGGTAGTTGGGATGTTTTTTTTTAAGTTTTAAAGAATGTTTTTGAGATATTAATAGAATATTTGAGGTAAATTCAAGAGGTTTTGTGAGTATTTATAGAAAAAATAGAATTATTTTTGGACCTAAAATTCTAGATAAGTCATTTCTATGTAGGTATTTTTTTTGGATTTGTGTAAGATTCATTGAAAACCTATATATAAGTTTCATTTCCCAGAATAAATAAAAAAATACTTCCAATTTAATGCTAGTCTAACCAACCTATTTGTGATCCATACTGAGTGTATGTGTGTTTTGATCTAGTGTAAGTGTTTCCCAACTCACATATTTGTTATATTAGAGAGCGTACATGTGATTAATTAAGCACAAGTATGAAGTTTCTAAGTGTATGTGACATCTGGATGAGTATAAGTGTTATCAATTTAGTGTATGTTTCATACCAGACTTAGAAATTTTTTATGGTTTAAAAAACCAAGTTTCTGAAAATCAAACTATGAATATAACATAAAACTGATGATTCTGAAGCTGATCTTCAAGGATTAAAACATCACATTTAATATGTGATTAAATATGTTGCATGAGATAAATAAAAGGGTTATTTTTAGTAAATATCTATTTAAGTTTGAGCTAGTTTATTTTAAAAGTTATTGTTAAGATCAAAGTAGAGACAAATAAAGAAGAATCTCCCAATATTAAATATGGAATATTATTATGATAATTATTTGAAGATATTTATGGATATAATCACTTTTATAGAGTACAATGATTCAATCGATGTTTTCTTTAAAATTACGAGTTTAATTAAGATGGGTTCCACCGTAAGAAACAACTTAATACCACAAACAATTTAGATTAGATATTTTTCATGAAGAAGTGTTGAAGTCTGCTGAGATGTTAAAAGTTGATAGTTTGGTAAGATTAAGAGAAGATGTGTAATTTGGTACCTCTCATAGATACATTATCCATAAAGGAGTGATTTTTTTTGAAAAATGTGATAAATAAAGTGAGGTTTCCCAAAGTGGTTATTTAAAAACCACTCATTAGGTTTGTGGGGTAAATAAGTTACATCAACTTTAGACTTGAGTTTAATAATAATGATGGAACCAATTTAATTATCATAAATGATAGGATTTTAGAAAAATATAATTGAGGAAGATTATAGAAGTAGGAAACAAAAAATATGAGCTATTATAGAAACAAAATATGAGAGAATATATTGAGGTAGTATGAGTTGAAGAGAGTTAAAGAAAAAATAGGAAGAGAGTATAGCATTTGAAGCACATAACCAATTATATACATTTGTTTGATATTAAGCATTTATTGAGTTTATCTGAGGCTCATATTGATAAGCAGTTCTACATCAGGATCTATATTAAGTGAGAAACTATTCTTGACTATCAAAAATGCTTGTCTGGGAAGACCTTCAAATGTTATTACTAAATAAAATGAGGCTCAAAAGTTATGTTTCTCATTTTAGTTACATTTCTTATATGGAAACAATATGAAACTATGAAATCTGGTGTGACTCTGGATAGAAATAGTGAAACTCTTTTCCAATTTCATAATCTCTTAATCTATTGTGCTTATAAAGATGAATCCATGGTTGGGGAGACTAACCAGCCATGTCAAGGATTAGGTTTCCCATGAAGGGGATGAACCTTGTAAAAATACTCTTATTCATTGTCCTTTTATTTTCCATATACATGAGTGAGTATGATGTTTTTAATTTGAGTGAATCAAACTTTAATAGGATGTAAAGGTTTATTTTATTAAAAAGAAGTTGTAAAAACTGGTCTCCACTGATTCACTCCCTTCTCATCAGAGTAATATGACCCTGGGAAATTCATTTTGAATTACAAAATAATGAATATATTATACTATTCTATAATTAAAAGTGTATCTATCCATGTATCATCTTTCATGAAAGATCAATACACATGGATAATTTTTCAAATAATGTATAGCGGTTTAGAAAAACACCAAAGAACAAATATGAGAATGCTACATGCATAATACCCATACTTTAAAGTGGGTGAAGATAAATCCATGAACCATATGTTACACCAATTTACAAGTATTATCAATGGTATGAATGTACTTGGAGTGTATTTGGATAAAATTTATATTATTTAAAGGGTGTTAAGGTTACTATCAAAAATGTGGTATGTGAAGAAAATATCAATCTATTAGAGTATTAACTTTAAAGAGTATAATTTAGATTAAATAATTGATTCTTTTTTATAGTATAAACTTGATATGAAAAAACATTATCGATGAGGATGTTTCAAAGAATAAAGGTATTTAATATAATTTTAATATTAATATTTACACTAATTATTTTGACTATAAAATAAAAAAGTGAAAAATATGAAATAACCAACATCTGTAAAGGACTTTATAAATATATAAAATGAAAAAGAATGTTCAAAATGATACCTAGAAGATATTATCATAAGGATGATCAAAAGGAAAGTAAGAAAGGTAATGGAAGTAAATATAATAATTCTTTATAATTAATTTGTTACGCGTATAAGAAAAAGGTACACATCAAGTCATATTCTCCATAATTGAAGCAAAGTGAGAAAGATAAAAAATATAAGAAATATAAGAGTGATTTTTCGATTGAATGGATTTTCATGAAGATTCATACTCAAGCGGTAAAGATTCTTAGAGTGATAAAGAATTGAATAAACCATGTTTAATGGAAATAACTATGAATTATTCAAGCATCTATTTTGATTCTAATTCAAGTTGTGAATATAATTCTTAAATTTAAATTAAAGAATTAACTAAAAAAATGAAAACTTTCAATATGATATTTTAAGAATGGATGAGTTATATAGAGAATTTTAAAATAAAAATAGAAAGATGGTTAAAGAAAATAATAAATTTAATAAGTAAAATGAAAAAAATAAAAGTTTCTTCTTTAAATAATGAAGAAGATAAAAACTAAGTTGATCATGAATTATCAAAACTTAAATTACTTAATGAGAAAATTAAAGATGAAAGTGATAGAGTTAAAGATATATTTTCTAAAAATGATAAAGATCAATTAAGGGGAATTGAAATTGTATTGGATGATTTAAATAAAGTTGATAATGAATGTAAAAATATCAAATAATAAAATAATAAAATAATAAATACAACTTCATGTTCACATGGGAAAATCTGTGATGATTTAGAATTTATTTAATAAGAAAATGAAAAGTTGAAATCTGAAATTGTAAAGTTAATGGATGATTTATCTTTATTTTTTCAAGGTAAAGAAAAATATGATAAGATGATTCCTATGATGTAACCTAACATAGATATAAATGTATTTGGTTATAAAAATCCACAACTATGGGCGAACATGACATTATTTATTACAATATTAAATGAAAAAGTTTCAAGTGTAACATGTTTTAAGTTTAGAATGCATGGTCATTATGAAAATGAATGTTCCTTAAGATTTAATAAATCATTTGGACATAAAGAAACATTTATCTTTAAGAATTTAATTTATTTATATAAAAAAATAGATATTTAAAATCTTTTTTAGTTCCTAAATGTTCTAACACTACTCTGATTAGACCCAAGATGCCACAAGCACCAAAAAAATATTTTTTTAATTGACTTTCATAAATATACCTTATAAATCTAAAAGATTCATAATATATGGAAAAAGGTGTTCCAGACTCATGATCAGTGATATTTCTAATATTTTAGCTTTTAATTCATGTGATGGAGTCCTAGTCACTTTTTTAGATAATTATAAATGTAATATTAAAGGGTTTGGAGAAGTAGGAGTTTCAAAAATAGTTATTATTATAAAATTAATATAATGAAAAGGATTAAAATGAAACATAATAAGTATCTTGAAAATTTGTAATGATGAAATAAGTTTTAAGTTTGAATATAAATAAATTTTTAGCTTTTAATGAAAATTCAATTTTATTTTATGTAAATAGAAAATAAAATATTTACACAATTAATTTTTATAAACTAATGAAGCTGAACGTAAAGTGTTTAAATGTTGTAGAAATAGATAGTGTTCTTTGGAATAGAAGGTTTATAAATATTCATTTCTAAAAACTATAAAAACTATCCAAACATGGATAGGTTCTTGAAATACTTGATATTAAAACAAGTAAGTTCTTTTTCGATGATTCTTGTTTAAAATTTAATCAACATAAAGAAAATTTCAGATATATTATCATTGTTAAGATAATTAGATGTTTATAACTATTTCATCTTGATTTATTTGGTCCCATGAAAACTTATAATTTATAAGGTGAATTTTATAATATAGAATTTTAAAAATTTGTAAAGATAATGGATACTATCATAATTTTTATGCTCCTAAAACACCAAAATAAAATGGTATTGCATAGAGGAAGAATAAAATTATTCAAAAAATGGAAAGAACCATACTTAATGAATTTAATGTACCTAAATATTTTTGGGATGAATTGGTTAACACTTATTTTTATATTTTAAATGGAGTTTTTATTATATCCTTGCTAAATAAAATCTCATATGAATTTCTAAAAGAAAAGAAACCCACGACTGGTTATTTTAAAGTTTTTGGGTGTAAGGTGTTTATTTTAAATTATAAGGATAACTTAGATAAGTTTTATGATGAAAGTAATTAAGTTATATTTATAGGATACTCTAATAATAGTAAACCATATAAATTATATAACAAGATAACCATAACTTATGAAGAATCTATGCATAAAATGTTGATTGAAAATAATGATAAACAGAAATCAGATTTAGAAAATCTTATAGAATAATTTAAATAGTCTAACCTTAGTGAAGATAAACCTAAAAATGATAATTTATCAGTTAATGGGGAGAATATATCCTCTCAATATTATCCTATAAATTAAAAACTCATAGAGAACATTCTTTAGAAAATATAATAGAAAATGTGGTATTTGAAATAAGAACTAAAAATCAGTTTTAATTTTTTTTTCCAATTCTATTTTTATTTTTTATTTAATGCCTATTAATGATGAAGAATCATCAAATAATTCAAATTGGGTAAATTATATGCATGATGAATTGAATCAATTTGAAATAAATAATGTTTGGAATCTAGTTGAACTACCTAAAGATAAACCAAATATATAAACTAAGTGGATCTTTCAAAATAAACTTGATGAGACTGGAAATATAATGAAAAAAACATATACTAGTTTCTCAAGGATACTAATAAGAAGAAGATTTTGATTTTGAAGATTATTTTACACAAGTTTCCAAAATATAATCCTTTCTGATTCTATTAGCTTTTACTTAGTTCCAAAATTTTAAATTGTTTTAAATGGATGTAAAGAGTGATTTTTTAAAGGATTAATTTCTAGAGTGGTTTTTGTTAATAGAAAAGTTGTATTTTAAAATTATAAAATCCCAAATCATGTTTTTAAACTATCAAACTATCTATATAGTCTAAAGAAAACTCCAATTTCTTAGTCTGAAAGACTAACTTTGATTTTTTTGAAAAATGGTTTTAATATAGGAAAAGTTGACCCAAATTTCATTATTAATAATGTTTCAAATAATATTTTAATTGAGAAAATATATGTATATGAAATTTTATTTGGTTATATAAATGATTTTATTTGTAATAAATTTTTCAATTTGATAACAAATTAATTTGAAATGAGCTTAATGGGTAAACTGAATTCTTTTATTTGATTGAAGATTTTTCAAAGAAAATATAGTATCTTTTTAAATCATTATACATATACTAGAGATATTATTAAAAGGTTTGTTTTGGATTCATGTAAAAATTTTAAAATACCCATGGGTACTAATTCTAAACTGGATACTAATGAATCTGAAAAATGTGTTGATATTGAACTGTATAGAGTTATGATGGGTAGTTTTCTTTATTTGAGTGAATCTTGACCTAATATCGTGTTATCTATTTTTTATGTTCAATATTTATATATAATCTTAAGTAAAGTCACCATAATTTTTTTTAAAATAATAATTAGACATGTTAAATGAATTTTTCATATTATTTTATTTTAATCCAATCAGAGAAGTTATCACTTGTTATCCCATTATGATTCTAATTTTAGAGGCTATAGAATTGATGGAAAAAGCACACATGCATCATTTAATTTGTAAAAGTTTAATTTCGTGTATTTTTTAAAAGCAATTATCAGTTTCATTACCAACAGATGAGGCAGAGTATATTGCTTCTTCTATTTATTGTGAACAAAGTTTATGGATAAAGTAACAATTATCTGATTTCAATGTTTATTTTGATAAACTTCCAATTTATTATGAAAATAACTCTATAATTTCAATATCTATTTTTTAATAGTATTCTATGATAAAATAAATAAATTTTATATTTCATTTTCTAATAGATCATGTTAATACGTAGGATATTATTTTATAATTTTTTGAACAAAAAATAAATTTGTTGATATTTTTACTAAACCATTAGATTCATTGAAGTTTTAAAAAATAAAGTTTAAACTTGGAATGATGGAGATTTAACTTGAATGGTTAGAATTTTAAATTCTTATTACTATTTTAAAGTGCTAATAGAATTTTTTATAGATTTGAATGAATTTTTTGTTCGAAAACATATTTGATGAATTGGAGTTAAATTTTATAATTTATTTAGTGAACTTTAAAGTCTTATATGCATTAATTCTTGGGGATTTTAATTTTAATTTTATTTTTATAACTATTTAATCATGACAAAAATTCTTAAACATTTCAAAATGTTTCAGCATACTAAATTTGTTTTCATTATGTTAGGGGAGAGTTATTAATAAAATAAAATTTTAACTTTGTAATAAATTTCAAAAAGGGGAATATGCATTTAGAAATAGAATTTAGTGATAATTTATAAATGTTTTAAATATCAATGAATGATTAATTTTTTAATTTAAAAGAAGGGGTAAATTATTAGTGTTTAGACTTGGAGAAACTATTAATGATTAAACTCAGTTAAATTATTAGTTTATTAATTAGCTGTTTATGATTTTAAAAAAATTTTAACTCACATTCATTTTATATTTAATCACCAATATTTAAATTTTTGAGGTTTATAATGTTTTAATATAAATTCTATGAATTTTAAGTTTTTTTTATTTAACTTTGAAAAACTTGTTATTACTTTTTCATAGACCATACTATTTGAATTATACCTTTACAAAGTGTACAAAAACTCCAAATTATGTTTACATATATTATGGAATTTTTTAATTACCTTTACATGAGTTTTTATACCTTTATATAGAATGAAAAACCTGAGTTATACATTTACATATCCCATATAAACTGAATAATACCTTTACATAGTCCATGTAATTTGAAGTTTGTATCATATATATACATTTATTCCTTATTAATAATCATTTTGTATTCAGTGTCTATATTTGTCAAATGGTCAGCTGGATTTCTCCATGCCATAGTATAGTACATTTTTAGTTAAGATTTACCTATTTAAAAAACCCTAAGTAAAATGGATATATAATAAAGGATTAAGTTTTTTTGAAGGAATATCATGATTTCAAATTCATATGATCAATTTAAAAAAAATATAAGGTCATAAAAAAATATTGAAGTTATATGATCTGCTTTCAAAGACATGATTTTTTTAAGTCATACAATTTTATTTTGAATTCATATGATTTTTGAAGTCAGATGATTTATTTTAAAGTCATATGATCATTTTTAGAGTCTTAAAATTTGAAGAATTATGAAGTTTTAAAGTTAAATTATTTGAACTTAAAGTTATATGAAATTTACATTATCATTTTTAAGTGATTTTAAATACTATGTATCTATGGTGATTTAATATTCTAAATAATTAATTGTTTAATCTATTTGTTTATTTGTTTATTTATTTTTAAAATAGTTATTAATTATAACGATGAAATGTGAAGTATTTTTTATTTTTTCAATAAAGGATTAAGTGCAGGATAATTTATCATGTAGGTAAATGATATTTCCTTATTATTATTATTTATAATTCATGGATTCCTATAATTTTTTATCAAGAAAAACCTTTATGCTCATGAATATTATATAGTTAATGAATAGTGAACTTACTATTGAAATGTGGCCGTGGAACCTTGATTAAAAGGTTCGACACAGATCATTTAACGAGAAGACTCCAGGACTATACAATATAGTTATAGATTATTTAAGAGAGATAATTAAAGAGATATAGAAGATTTTTATAAATCTTTTTTCCTAGAACTACTCTTCCATAGCTTTATGATCATGAAGGACCTTCAACGTTTATTTTTTTCGCAGGTTACCAAATAGTCGTATCAACCTTCTAATCTTCATCACTCTTGTATTCTTCATATTTTCATACTAATTTTCATCACTTTATATTTTATCTATTTCTATTTGTATTTTAAATATATGGTTTATGATTTTATCAATAAAATAAAGTCTTTTTTTTGGTTATAAATATTGAGAAAAAGGTACGTCCCTGGGCAGTGAATCCTGAAATAAAGTCAAGTGTTTTTTGGTTGTACCTTGGTCCACAAAAGGAAGGAATTGTCAAGTTCTAGCTCCAGGTGAGAAAAAGGTAGTATTTTGAAAAAGTTTTTCACATATATCAAAAGTGATATATTATTTTTAGTGAGTACCATTCTTTTAATCAATTTGAGAAGTGTTAATATTAGATGTAGGATTAATCAATCCAAACTACTATAAAAATTCTGTGTTAATTCTTTTTATTTTCATTACATTTTAATTTTTGAACACCACATTACATTATATTATTATTGCTTGTGATAATATCTATGATCTATTATTTTATTTTAACAATAAGTTTTAATTTTTAAAATGTTTATTCACCCCTTTTGGACCACTATTTTCATCTTAACTGGGCCAACATATAGAACCTTCACCATGTAATTAGCCTCATATTTTATTGATGGTTCTTTATCTTTAGATAAATTGAAATGTATGAATAATAGGGTAGTCACCGGATTAGATGTGGTCATTCTAAACCACTCTATGACCTTATAGATACAATCATATTTAGATAATACTAAAATTTTTTCCTTATAGTTACTTCCAATATACACACCAAAAATCTAATTCATAGGCTTGAGATCCTTCATATCGAATCTTTTAGACAAATCTGCTTGAAAATACTCAATATAATCTTTATTTGGGCCTACCAAAAACACATCATCCACATAAAATATAATTATGATAAATCTTAAATCATAAAACACCTCTTGATAGCAAAAATTATCCACATTATATTATTCAAACTTTCCCTCTTTTATGAAGTCATAAAACTTATTGTTTAATTGACCGAGTTCTTACTTTAACCCATACAAACTCTATTTGTGTATACACACCAGATTAATTCCAAATTCCTTGAATCATACTAATTTATCCATTTATATTTACTCCTCTAAATATTCATAAATAAATTTCATTTTTTACATTTAATTGTTCAAGATGTATGTTTTTATCTATAACCATTTCAAGCACCATTTGGATTGTTGTGTGCTTAAAACCGAAGAAAATATTTCACTGAAATCAATACCTTCTATTTATTGAAATCCTTTCATAACCAATATTTCCTTGTATTATTTACTACCATCTACTTCTTCCTTAAACTTCTATACCTATTTATTCTATAATTTTATTTTCCCCAATGGATTTTACATTAGATCCCATGTTCTATTCACATGTAGAGAATCCATCTAACCCTTTATTGCTAACTCCCACTATTTTGAATCACTAATAATTTTATTTTCTTCTAGGATCTCAAGTTATCCACCATCCATTAGAAGTAAGTATTTCACATCACTTATGAACCATTACACCAGTCTTCTAAACCTAGTATATTTCCTCAACCCAATTTGAGGTTCCACTCCTTTAAGTACTATATATTACAAAACCCTTACCTGAGATTCCATAGTCCTTGAGTATTCTAGTACATATGGATTCAGAAATTTGATAAAAAATAAACATCCATATTCTAAATTATCTGGTAAATGTGGAACTTGATTTCTTCTTGAACTAACTGGATCTTCTAGAATTCCATCCATATGAAAATTTTCATGCATCAATTATTTTTTATCTATAATAACTTCTCCCAAAATTTGATCCTTATACAAGATCCCATCATTAAAGAGAATATTACAGCTGATAATCACCTTTTATAATTAGTTTTCCCTAAGTCAGAAACTAAAGTGTTCACTTCCATAACTGACAAAGAAGAATTCTTGAAACTTAGCCTCTAGATTTTCCATTTCCTTGGCATAGACATGGATGTATTTGATGGTTCCAAAGAATTTTAGGTGTGACACATTGACCAATCTTCTAATCTATAGTTCTTTTATAATTTAAAAACCCAACAGTGTTGAAGGACTCTGATTCATAAGTTATACTACATAGTTGACTAATTATATCCAAAATTCCTTTGTGAAAATAGAATATAGACTAATTATATGGTATCTCTCATTCAACACCATATTAATTCATTAAACCACATTATTTTGCTTTGGTGTCCCAGATGTAGTATTCTATATATTCCTTTCTTCTATTAAACCCATAATAACTCTATACTTTTGTATTTTCCCCATTATTAGTCCTTAATAATTTCAACTTAACCCTAATACGCCTTTACACCAAGTCTCTTCAAATGAAAAATGTTTCAAAAAATATAGATTTGTTCTTAAGAACAACCACACTTTCTGTATTACATCATTGATGAAGGTAACATGTTACAATGACCCTCTGTGAGAATGAATAGATTTCATCCACTATACATCCATATGAACCAAATATAACTTCTAGTTATTTGGTATATTTACTTCCATATTAAAGGAAAAATTTCACTACTTTCTAAGTATAAACTTTTCCCATGTTCCATACTCCACATGATTTAGTTTTATCATTCATTTTATAGCCAATACATTCACCTCCTTCTCATCCATGTGACCAAGATGGTCAGGCCACAACTTCATAACTATAAAAGTTTTTGTACTGCAAATAATTTTTCCTTTTGAACTTTTGGTGAGATACAATGTTCCATTTCCACACCTTTGGACATCACTATAAAACTTGTATAGAAACTCACATCATTTATCCGACCTACCAAAATTAGGTTCTTCCAAAACCCCAATATATGTTTCACCCTTTGAAACATCATCAAGAATTTGTTTGATGTTTTTACATTTACATAACCCTTTCTCATAATCTAGATATATTCATAATCCTTAAGATGAAACTTACTAAACCTTCTAGAAACATTGTTTTTCATGTATCATCTCTCTAACATTGAGTGAAATGAATCCCCATAATCATTGATCCATGGATACAACAGACTAGTGGCACTCAACAACAAAATTTTCTCCTCCTAAACTATGGTATTTTTGGAACTTTAATAACTTTAACTTCCAAAATTAACCTTCCAGTCCTTGGAATACTTCTTTAAATGCCTATTTTACAAAAATTCCAGTATATGGGTATAGGTCCAAAAGATTTCCCATAGATCTCTATTCTTTTCTCAAAACTATTATTATGAATTTTCTTTTGAGAGAAACATCCTCAAACTTCCACATTGAGGGTAGTTTTGGTAGTTTATTGGACTTCCTTTTACTTAATCTATTCATTAAGAATAATATCACAGAGGTCCTTAAACACTAATTCAGTCTTATAACTTTCATTAATCACCATATTAACCACCACATCCCATGATTAAGGAAGTGATGAAATAAGAATCAATTCTTGAACTGACCCTTTGAACTTTACTCTTATAAATTCTAATTAGATTCAGGTGTAGTTAAATACATTGACATAACCACCCACAAAATTACCTACTTTTATATTTAAGCTAAAGTGTTTCCACATTAAAAAAACTTTATTCATTTTTTTATTATTATCATTCATGTACGTGAGAGTGGATATAAGTTTCATAATTGTATTCAACTCTTGAATGTTAAAGAAATTTTTTTGGGCCAACATCAATCAAACAAACCTAAGTGCTTTTCAATTGAGTATTGATCATTTTTATTCTTACATTGATATTAGATTGAACCCCATAAATATAAGTTCAAGATCTACCTAGAATATACCATCATCAATATTCATTCTCCAAAATCTAAAATTTGCTCCATAAAACTTGGTTATCCAATCATTTCCTTCTTCTAATTCTATCCATCCAAAATAGAACTCCCATTAAAATGAAAAATAAAAAAAGGAATGAAAAACCACAAGAGGTCTACAACCAAGCTCTAATTCCACTTTTCATACTAAAACCACCAATTTTTGGAATATCCTTTTGTATCCTCAAATATAGAATAAGTATGGAAGTTATGAAACTAGCTGAAACTCTATGTCAACATTCGAACAATATAACTTGGATCCAAAGTATTGCATTGAATCTCCTTGATCTATTGAGTACAACTTCCAAAATGTAACAACAAAAACAAAATAGAAAACACATATAAATGCTCAAAATAATAAAAAGGAATTTATATGGTTAAAAAATTCCCATAATCCATGAGATAAAAAATTTCTTTTTTATTAATAAGAGAATAATAAGAGAAATAGAAGGTGAACATAATAATATTCCCACTCCAGAACAAGTAACCCCCACCCATATATTTATAGATGAATCCTTTCAACTCATCATATTCCATCGCCATCTGATATTTTATCTCAAATAAACACATCATGCAGGAAACTTCCAATAATTAGTTCCATTAACTGGGAAAAAATATTCCTTTGAAAAAATTGGAGCTAGCTTCCGAAAAATTTCTCTTCTAGATGACTATGTTGCTACTTTCAATTTTCCCAGTTTCATTGCATTTTCATCCATATATTTCTTCAAGAGATTTTAGAATATATCCTTATAGAAGTCAAGTTTTTGAATCTAGAAAGTTTTCTTTACAATTCCTAACAAGAATAACATTTCTTCCAAATCACGAACATGCATAAGTAATTTAATATTTCATTTTATATGATTGTATTGATTGGTAAAAATTCATTTTTCATTTAAAACATATTACAAGTATAATCATATTTTACTTATATAGTGGCTTGAGTATAATTATAAACAATAAAATTTACTATTGGAAAATATCAATGGATATTTTTTATAAAATCATCTTCTTGTTAAACTTTTAAATTACTTCTTTAATAACTAAGAAAAAAATGTTTAGGAATTATTAGTACTTTATGGTAATATATATTGAGTAAATGTGGTTTTTACTAGATAAGTGATATATGGTTTCATAATGTCTAATATGATTTTACGTTATGATATTTACATGAAATTATTTCACAATGATTGTTGATTTAATCATGTTTATTATATATATTTTTTTATTAGATAAAGACTATAAGAGTTATAACATACATTGAATTTAAAAATCATGACTAAATTTTCTAAGTGGTGGAAATAATTGATGGTGTGTATTGTTTTAATTTATAATCACGTGACGTGTGAGAATAAAATATAAATAAGTTAATAAAAATTAAATTAAGTTGATCCAATGTAAATTTAGATGAAAAAAAAAGAAATCTAAAGTAAATAAAAATAAATCCAAACTGATCAAAACATACATGGACTGAACTGAACTGGACTAAAAATAAATAAATAAATAAAAATATATAAAAATAAATAATTACCAACTAAATAAAACCACTGAATCAAATCAAATTTAATTGTTCAAAACTGAGTTAAACTCAAACAATTCTCATCAAGAAAAATTAAATTGAATTAATTTGGAAAATCATGTCCTATATTGTTTTCTTTGATTTACTTAAATGTGGTTTAATTTGAACTTGTTCCTTTTAATAATTATATTAAATTTATTATGGTTTAATTTATTATTATTTGGTTAAAATTATTCTCTGTTTTTTATCTTTATTGATGTTCTATTTTAGTTAGTTTCAGTTAATTTGGTTCCATTTTAACCTTGTTAAATTATATAATTTATGTCTATTAATGAAAAATTATCCAATTTTTCAATAAAATTATATAGAAAAAGATATTAAGTATTGAGTTTCATGTTCCTATCTATATATTTATTTATTCAATCAATAAAAATAAAGATGGAAGTGCGGTAAATAGGTATACCCAAGAAAAAATTATAATCATATTTCAATTTTTATGATTTTGATTTAATTTCATTATGTATATTATTATATCATTTTAATAATTTTAATAAATGGAATATATTGTTCAATATAATTCTATTGAAACACTCACTAGTGTAAATTTGACTGATGATGATAGTTTTCCCACACCACCTTGTGAAATTTTTTACCCCGCGAGAAGGGCTTGAAAAATCACCCATCACCATTATTCAACCTAACCATGGATATAGAATATCATATATATATAGATATGTTTAAAATAATAATAAAATATATTAAAAAAATATTTAAAAATAAATAAATAAATATCTAACTTATATATATATATATATCAGATATGTCTGTTAGTAGAGTGGTAGAGTACTCTGGAATATATAGAGGAGATCCAGATTTGAATTAGCTTATTGCCATTTTTTACCCTATAGCCACAAGAATGGTGCACATGGATAAAGGCCCTCAATCTCCACTGGCTATAGATTTAGGTCTATATAAATGCTAATAATCTCCACAGGAATCCAGGCTATGGCTATAGGTAAATTTTCTAGTAGTGTCTGGATGAGAAAAAATGATATATTTTCGGTTTAATGGATCACCTGCATCAGGTGTTATGAGATGATCATCAAGGAAGGGTTTACTATTGACCTTGGAAAAATATTGTACCATATATATACTAGTTTTCCAATAATTTTTATTTGAACACTAGTTTTGTCCCAGCCCGTCCCCTGGGGCCCATGCCGTGACTACCCCAAGCCCGCCTTCCATAGGTGAGGGGATGGCGACTAGCACCAAAGGTGTAAATCTCTAAACTGGGAAGGCATTGCCTTTATAACTTGAAGATGCACACAAAAGAGTATGAGTTGGAAGCAAAACAATAAGTAAAACAGTATACAAAAGAGTGTTGAAAAGTAAAAGGGGCCGGAAATACAAGCCCAACTGTAAAGTACAAGTGCAACTGAAAAGGGACAAAATAACTGAAAGGTGAAAGCAGATCCTGGATCATCCACCACAGATCCTACCTGAAGGTTAGGTACAGATAGACTCCTCAGAACTCTAAGTCTATCAGTCTCCTCCATGTACCGACACATCATATGGTCCACCTCTGGGTATCGTCCAGTCCTAGAACACACAGCCTCAGTCAGCGCTATCCGTCGTCAGCATCCAACACAACGAGGTGAGGGCATAGCCCGTGCAGGGGTGAGTATAATGATACTCAGTAGGGACCCCAAGACCACCAAAGTATCTCAAAATCCACTAAGGATAAACCAAAGAGTATGAAATCAACAGATATCCATTACTTAGGTATATGCCCATACATATACCTAAGTTATCACGTAACACATCTCAATCATGAGGAAAACACAGAAGTCACTGACTCAACTCACACAGGTATAAAACTCTTGTAGAGAGTTAGAGATGATTAGATATAGACACATAATCATCTATTCTGTCAGACCCACATAGGATCCATGAACAGAAATAAGAACTGTTGAACCCACACATGATCCAGGAACAATAGTCAAAGTTGTCGGACCCACACAGGATCCAGGACCCGCAGTTTAGAACTATCGGACCCACATAGGATCCAAGAACAGTCGTCGGAGCTATCAGAACCACACAGGATCCAGGACGAGTAGTTTAGAACTATCGGACCCACACATGATCCATGAATAGTAGTTAGTGCTGTCAGACCCACACAGGATCTAGGACCCGCAATTAGAACTGTCGGAACCACATAGGATCCAGGAACAGTCGTCAGAGCTGTTGGACCCACACAGGATCTAGGACCAACAGTTTAGAACTGTCAGACCCATATAAGATCTAGGAACAGTAGTCAGAGCTGTCGGACCCACATAGGATCCAGGACCAGAAGTTAGAACTGTCGGACCCACACAGGATCCAGGAACAATCGTCAGAGCTGTCGGACCCACACAGGATCTAGGAACATCTATTCTGTCAGACCCACATAGGATCCAAGAATAGAAGTTAGAACTTTCAGACCCACACAGGATCTATGAACTGTCATCAGTGCACAACCAACCGCAGGGTTTCCACTAGAGCACGCTTGATTACTAGAGGATCCGCTCCTCAAGCCAAGTGTCGATCCGTCAACTGCCACAAAGTCCCATGAAGAAGTATCTCAAAGGTCCGCCTTGTCATAGGAGTCTCAACACAATAAACTCCACATCAATCGGACGCCCGGTCTGTGAGTTTTTAACCTTTTAGTCCCGAGGGCCCGGTTGGATTCGTGCACGATCCAACCTGGCCGTATATCAACTGTACCCCAAAATATGATGGGGTATTCTCAAAGGGATCATCGCGATCCAAGTATATCATCACTGCTGACGGTTCGTCAAATGGTTGTATGGTTCCAAAGATATGGCCAAAGAAAGAAAAGGGTCGGTAGTGGGCCCTGGTCCGATCGGACTCGGTCGGACCCACCCGGCCCGACCCAGTCTAGGCCGAACTGATCTGGGTCGACTCGGTCAGACCAGTTAGGTCTGGCCCGACCCATTGGGCGGGCCAGCCTGTTATGTTCAGCCCGGTCTACTGGGCCTGGACCAGCAGACTACGAGGGCGGTTCAACCCAAAGGTTGCTGCGAGGGGCGCAACTTGGCCCGAAGGGTGCGGCCGATTCAGTTCGGCCAGTGCCGCGAGGGGTGCGGTTTGGGCGGCTCGGCCTGGGAGGCCAAGCCAGTTCGGCTAGCATCACCGCAAGGGGGGATGCGTGTCGAATCGGGAGGCCGACGCGACTTGGATGGCTCATCCGGGAACTGGGGTGTGGCCTGGATAGGCTGGCGGGGCGGCCAGGCAGGCAGGGGGGCGGCCTGAGCAGGCCAGTGGGGTGGCGAGGCAGGCCGGGGGGGGGGGGGGGTGAGCAGGCCAGGGGCGGCCTTGGCAGGCCGGCGAGGTGGCTGGGCAGGCCGGGAGGTGGCCTGGGCAGGCCGGTCGGGCAGCCGTTTCGGCCAACGACAGTGCGGGCCCCTACAGGGGCGGCTCAGTCACAGAGGTTGCGATTAGCACGACCTTTGTCTTCTACCTCCTTCGTCGCCTCGTTGCTTCGTTGCCATGCCAACTATTACCATAAACAAAATCGGAAGAGGGGGTCGGGCCATGTTGGTTTGGCCCGCACCCTCCGCGGTTAGGGTGGTATCAATAGGCTCACGAGTATGAAGCACAACAACCCTCATTCTTCATTTTGAGAGAAAAGAAGAACATGGGAAAAGATCATACTTAGATAAAATTAAACCCCTACCTTTGATTCGGTCGTCGACGCTGAAGTCGCTGGAAGAATACAATGGAGTTCATCATTCGTTGCATCTATCGCACGCTTCCAATCCCAAGCTGCGTCAGCTGTGGAAGATACTCCACGTCGGTAGGTATCTCGGGAAGAATTTAAAGAAGGATCGTCGTCGACATTATTCGTTGGAAGAACGCATTCTTCATTCTTTACTGGGAGAATTATAATCCTCCCAAGCTATCCTCTTTCCCAACTTCCACCAAAATGCCAATGTTGTTCCAAATAATAGATTAGTGTATCTATTAATTAGTTGGCAAGAATTCAAAAAGAATTAATTAATTACTTGGCTCCACCTAATTAAATGTGAAGGGTTGGCACCAATTAATTAGGGGAGTTGGCACATTTGAATTAAAGGGAAGGTCAAGAGGCTCTCCCTCATTAATGAGTGAGAGTTGAGAGGTTTTAATCTCTTCCATAAATAGGGGGTTAAGACCCGTGTGGTCCCCACGTCGTAACCTATCGAGGGAGGTTATGTTCGGGTGGGCCCCACCACCATAACATCTCATGGGAGGTTAAGGTGTGGTGGTCCCACCTCCAACTTCCATGTGGAGGTTTTAACCACCAACACTCACATGGAGGATCAAACAAAATAAAGTGTCTCTCACTTTATTTTATTATTATTTTTCCATGAAAACTTGAAGACAAACTTTTATTCTCAACCAACTGCCGTCATGGTGAAAGTCTTCTTAAGAGAATACCAGCACTACGTGTTCAATGGTGCCCTCAGATTTCAATTCCGAGCATCGGTTCAAAAGTTATAAAAACCTGCTCGTACGTTTACTGAACGTACCTTAACAAAACTTTAGAAAATGATTTCAAGCACACCGGGCATCAGAATCACGCGCCGTCAATTTTCACAAACTCATAAAATTCCCATGAATTTAAGAAAAAACTTTTCCACAGAAATTACGGGTCTTTACCTTCTCCCCACCTCAGTGCTCTACGTTCCCGTAAGATACAACTCTAACTAAGGGAACAAATGGGGGTACTGAGCACACATCTAAGCCTCCCACTCTCATGTGCTCTCCTAGAGGTTCCTGTGCTGCCAGTGAACGCACACCAGAGGTATCAACCGTCCATGTAGGACCCGCTCTTGTCAATCCTCAATCTCCATTGGAACCTCTATAAAATTATCCCCATCATCAAAGTCCAAATATCCATGGTCGATGATGTGAGAAGGTTCGTGCACGTATTTCCTCATCTAGGATACGTGGAAGACGTCATGCACCCGGTGCAACTGAGGTGGAAGAGCTAATAGGTATGCAACCTCACCAAATCTGATGAGGAACTAGAAAGGTCTGATGAATCTCGAAGATAACTTGATGCCTCAGCCAAATCTCTATAGACCTCGTCTATGTGAGACCCGTAGGAAGATGTGGTCACCGTCCTCAAACTACAGAGGCCTCTGTCTCCTGTCAGCATATGACTTATACCTGCTTTTTGTAGTCTTCATCTACTCCTGGATGATCTGAACCTTCTCCGTGGTAGCTCATACCATCTCTGGTCCCACTAGTGCAGACTCCCCTGGGTCAGTCCAGCACAAGGGTGATCTGAAAGGTCGCCCGTATAATGCCTCGAAAGGTGCAATCCCTATGGTGGAGTGATAACTGTTGTTGTACCCAAACTCCACCAAGGGAAAGTGATCCTCCCAGATGCGACCGAAGTTGAGGACACAAGCATGTAACATGTGCTCGAGGGTCTGAATGGTCCACTCAGTCTGACCATCTATCTGAGGATGAAAGGCGGTGCTCAAGAAAAGCTGTGTTCTGAAAGCCTCATGCAACCCCTTCCATAGCTGGGAAGTAAATCATGAATCATGATTAGAGAAAATCATCGAAGGTATACCATGTAAATGCACAATCTTCTGCATGTAGAGGAATCTCAAGCTCTATACTGAACCCATCTCTCTGATCGGTAGGAAGTGGGCCGACTTGGTGAGTCGGTCGACGATCACCCAAATCGAGTTGTGACCCCTGGATGTACGTGGAAGACCCATCACAAAGTCCATGGATATACCATCCCACTTCCACTCTGGGACCTCTAAAGGCTGGACCAAGCCTACTAGTACCTGGTGCTCTGCCTTCACTTGTTGAAAGGTGAGGTATTGAGAGACAAACTCGGCTAATTCTTTCTTCATACTTGGCCACCGGTGCTATCATCTAAGGTCCTGGTACATCTTTGCCACTCCTGGATGTACTGCTAGAGGGGAATTCTGGAACTCCCTCATCACTTCCTCCTGAAGTGCCACTGGTACCAAGGTACGTCCTCTGAAGAGGATGATGTGCTCCCCACCTTCAGAAAATCCATCAGGTACCTGCCCTATGGATATCTGAGTACGCCGTGTCTCACATTCAGCGTCTCCACGCTGCGCCTCCCTGACTCACTAAAGGAGTGAGGGGAGTGACTATAAGAGACTGAAGGAAAGATGATCCATCTCTATCCACAAAGGATATCTGCAAAGCGGCCAGCTGCTCTGTCTCCTCGCCTAGAAGTTATAAACCCGATCTCCTGCAGAGAGAATCTACTACAATGTTCCCCTTCCCAGGAGTATAGAATTTCTCAAAGTCATAGTCCTAGAGGAACTCAATCCAAAGTCGCTATCTCAGTTTAAAGTCTTTCTGAGAGAAGATATACCTGAGACTCTTGTGATCAGAGTACATGGTAAAATGTTCGCCCATAAGATAGTGCTGCCAAATCATCAAGGCAAAGACCACTACTGCTAACTCCAGGTCATAGGTAGCATAGTTTTTCTCATTCTATATCAGTTTCTGAGAACCATATGCGATCACTCACCACTCCTGCATTAGAACACATCCAAGTTTGGTCCCTGATGTGTCTCAGTATACTACATACCCTACACCCTCCTTTGGAAGCCTCAAGATGGGGGCACTAATAAGCCTCTTCCTCAGATCCTGAATGCTCTACTGGCATCTCTCTGACCACACGAAGGGTTTCCACTTCTTTTTCAATTCTGAAAGTGGTGTTTTAACTATGGAGAAAACTAGCACAAACCTC
Source organism: Viscum album (assembly GCA_963277665.1). Taxonomy (NCBI): domain Eukaryota; kingdom Viridiplantae; phylum Streptophyta; class Magnoliopsida; order Santalales; family Viscaceae; genus Viscum; species Viscum album. The sequence continues at coordinate 1,068,966,749 of OY728127.1, read as the reverse complement.
CGGTAATATCTAGCTAAGTAGAAGTCCATCTCCCTTTGGGGAGGTAAACCTGGAAATATATTTTGAAAGGATGTCCCCAAACTCTGCCACTTCTGCTGAAAACTCAAAACTTCTATGCATGAGTTTATCATGTGCTGCCCAGGTTTCCTTTTCCGCTGATCAAGGAAAACCTCATTCCAACATTGTAGATAAACTACAATCTCTTTGCCTAATACAGTTAATCTGAATGTGAACTGTGGATGTCAATTCCAAACTCAAACTAATGTCATAAGGCCTCGAAGCTGCCACCAAGAGGTTCCAACCAAAACTCTCACCTCAAAGGTTATATCACACCATCGGCATAAGTGTGACTATCAAGTCTCCTCCCAAAGGTATCTCCAGATGTGAGGGTTGAGTCAACGGTTTAACCAGACACTCTAGGTCTGGGACAAGATTCGTGGAAGGAAGGAATGATTGGTACCTATGTCTATTGATACGGAAGCTAATAGTAGACACAGACCATACCTCAAATCACTCATAGAGACCTTGGGTCACACTACTTGACCGTATGCAGCTTCTCTCTTCCCCTATCCTCCATCTCCTCGATCCTGGCGAGGTCCAGAAAAAAGGGGGTGGTAGTAACATGTCGAAAAGTATAACACCTCTTTCTGCTCTCCTAGCTCTGCTTCCAAGTCTACTGCCCTGCTGATTCATCTATCCTTAACACTTCCTCTTCCTAAAACATTTTACACACCTAAGTCTCTAAGACTGGCGCCAGTTCCCTGCTTCCCACTGCTAACATTCACTGGCTGTATCTGCTTATCCAAAGAACATTCAACCAAAAAGGTTCTCTCTAGCACCCTAACATAAGTAGGAATGCATAGAGGAATAGTGCTGGCTCGAATGTCCTTAAAAACACCTCACTAGGTAGTCCGATCCCTGAAGCACTGATCATATCATATTCATCAACTACCAGAAACAATCGGTACGACTCGATGAATACTCATCTACCGACATATCGTCCTGCCGAAGCTGCATAAGCTCTAGAGAACTCTCAGCCACCTCCTCAAGCTAGTCCTCAGCCGCCTGTGAGTAGGGCTCACCTCGGAACCTGAGGGGTATCTAATGATGAATCACGTGTAAGGCACTAATCCTACATGTGTCCTCTACTGGTACTTCTAGTTGTAACTACTGACCAACGGGTAGTGATATAGTTATCACACTACCCAAAGGTACTATCTCGGGCAACGGTCCATGTACCGAAGCCTCATCACTATGAGGACCATCCTCATGGTCACTCACTAAAAAAGACTAGTAGCTAAGATCACCATCTACTCTAATAGTGTCTCAAATAGGTGGAAAACTCTAGCAATCACCTCCATCCAGTCCTCTACTGCCTGGGAATCTGTCTCACCTCGAAACCTCAGAGGTCTCTACCACTGAGACTCGTGCAACACACTCAGTCGGCATGCACTGTCCTCTAGTGTAGCTGGTGGTATCTTCTGCCCAACGGGTGGTGGTGCTGCTGGTACACCGCCCGAATGTGACACCATAGTAAGAGGGCCCTACACTGGAGTCTCGTCGCTTGGTGGGCCATTATCGTGTACTCTCTCATGAACCCTAGCTGGCTGTCTACGTAGTGACATCCTGATATGAAAAAGGGGTTCCATGATCATTAAGTTATACCTGGTGATCTGACTCAAAGAGTTCACAAAGAAGACTCTTGAAAACACACACACAATCAGTGTTTTCATGCAGTGAGTCAAAAATCAGAAGTCAGGGTCCTCGTGTATGGATACGTCGGTCGCCACACCAACACTGGACTCCTTGAACTCAAAACCAAACCCACTACACTTAACACTATTTCTTCACACAAAAAAAATCAAAGTTCTAAGTTATGTGGTATAATTGACTCTTATGATACCAATTTTTCACAACCCGTCCCCCAAGGCCCATGCCGTGACTACCCCAAGTCCGCCTTCCATAGTACATGGGCTGGAGACTAGCACCAAAGGCGTAAATCTCTAAACTGTGAAGGTATTTACTTTATAACTTGAAGATGAACACAACAGAGTATGAGCTGGAAGAAAAACACTAAGTAAAATGGTATAAAAAATTGTGATGAAAAGTAAAAGGGGTCGGAAATACAAGCCCAACTGTAAAGTACAAGTACAACTGAAAAGGGACAAAATAGATGAAAGAAGAAAGAAGCTCCTGGATCGTCCACCACGGATCCTACCTGAAGGGTAGGTACAGATAAACTCCTCACCACTCAATGTATATCGGTCTCCTATGTGTACCGAAACGTCGTATGGTCTACCTCCGAGTATCATCCAGTCCTAGAACACTTAGCCTCAGTCAGCACTATCCGTCGTCTGCATCCAACACAATGAGGTGTGGGCATAACCTGTGCAGGGGTGATAATAACGATACTCAGTAGGGACCCCGAGACCACCATGGTATCTCAAAATCCACCAAGGATAAACCACAGAGTATGAAATCAACATACAACCATTACTTAGGTATATGACCATACATATACCTAAGTTATCAAGTAACCCATCTCAATCATGAGGAAAACACAGAAGTCACTGACTCAGCTCACAAAGGTATAAAACTTTTGTAGAGAGTAAGAGATGATCAGATGTAGCCACTGAATCATCTATTCTATTGGACCCACACATGATCGAGGAATAGAAATTAGAACTGTTGAACCCACATAGGATCCAAGAACAGTAGTCAGAGCTGTCGGACCCACACAGGATCCAGGACCAGCAGTTTAGAACTATCAGGCCCACACAGGATCCAGGAATAGTCATCGGAGCTGTCAGACCCACACAGGATCCAGGACCAGCAGTTTAGAACTGTCGGACCCACAACGGATCCAGGAACAATAGTCAGAGCTGCCGGACCCACACAGGATCTAGGACCAGCAGTTAGAACTGTGGGACCCACACAGGATCCATGAATAGTCGTCGAAGCTGTCAGACCCACACAGGATCTAGGACCAGCAGTTTAGAACTGTCAGACCCACCCAGGATCCAGGAATAGTAGTCAGAGTTGTCAGACCCACACAAGATCCATGAAAAACAGTTAGAACTGTCGGACCCACACATGATACAGGAAAAATCGTCGGAGCTGTCAGACCCACACAAGATCCAGGAACAACTGTTTTTTTGGACCCACATAGGATCCAGGAATAGAAGTTAGAACTGTTGGACCCACACAGGATCCAGGAACAGTAGTCAGTGCACAACCATCTGCAGGGTTTCCACTAGAGCATGCTTGATTCCGGTAGGGTCCGCTCCTCAAGCCAAGTTTCAATACGTCAACTACCAGAAAGTCCCATGAAGAAGTATCTCAAAGGTCCACATCATCATAGGAGTCTCAACGCAATAGACGACTCGTCAATCGGACGCCCGGTCTGTGAGTTATTAGCCTTTTAGTCCTGGGGGCCTGGTTGGATTCGTGCACGATCCAACCTGACCGTATCTCAAATGTACCCCAAAATTCAATGGGGTATTCTCAAAGGGACCGTTTCGCTCCAAGTATACCAGCACCACTGACGGTTCGTCAAACGGTTATCTGGTGCCAAAGATATGGACAAAGAAAGAAAAGGGTCGGTAGTGGGCCCGGGTCCGGTCCAACCCGGTCGGACCGACCCGGCCCGACCCAGTCTGGGCCGACCCAATCTATGTCGACTCAGTCATACCATTTGGGTCTAGCCCGAACCATTGGGCGGGCCATCCTCGTAACACCCCTAATATTTTAAAACTTTGAAAATAGCAATTGTGTGTTTAATGCCATTAAAATTTTATCCTTTTAACCAAAAAGAATATAAAAGATAAAACACATAACTCCTTATTTAAGAACTTAACACCAAAGTGTCTGACAATATTCTGAGTTTACAAGGAAATATCACTAACCAAAGATACCAATTAAAAACCCTATTATGATTACAGGAAGACCACTCAAAACAAAGAGAACCCCGAGAAGATGATAGGGGTCTTTAGCATCCATGAAAACAAAAATAAGAATGGATGAAGCCACCGTAGCCACACTAAAAACTAAAGGGATGACTTGAACCATATTCTTATTATTCTTCAATCACCTTAAGCTTAAGACACCCCAGGACCAGGTTTTATATGACAACAATTTGACCGTTATCTTTTTTTTGTAGTTGTTGGGTCTTTAAATTCCATGACTTTTGGTTAAATGGTTTTTAAAATTAATGAGGTTTATTTTTATAAAAACTTGGTTTTTATTATGCTTTCATAATTTTGTGGAATTTCAAATGTTTTAATATGTCTAAATTTTTTAAATGGTATTTTCATATATCATGGTTTTAAAGGAAATGTTTTAAAAGAATGTACTCAGTTTAAATTAAGGTAAATTTTAAATATAAAAGAAAGATTATGTAATATTATTATTAATTTGAGGTCTATAAAGAATTATATTTCACTTTATATGTTTATAATTAAGCTTATACATTTTTTTATAAAACCTTATGCTAATTTCACATGAGTAACTCTTTTAGATAAGTTAATGTGTAAAAATGTGTACATATATTAATTTAGGTTTTGTAAGTTGATTTTATAAAAAGTTAGTTTATATCTGTGTATATATATATTACTTTTAATTTAATTATGTATTTCTACCTGGTTCTGGTTATAAAAATTTTAATTATTAAAATTTTAAAAGGGTTACACCCTTTTGAGACAAGCCTACCGGGGTAGGTAGCTCACACTGAGGTGTGGCTGAGCCTTGAATCCCCGGCCAGCACTCAGGGGAACCCTTTAGGGGTGCTCAGAGGTGCGAGAGCTGTGAATAGGTGGCATGGGTGTGCTTGGGGTGGAGCGCGGTCAGAGTTAGGCCAAGGCCCGCGGTGCGTAGGGTTTAAAGGTGGGCCAAAGCCCGTGAGGGGCCCGTGTATAAGGCCCCGTGGTGTGTGTGTATGTGTTATTTCCATGAAGCGGGAGCATTGAGGCTTATAAGACATGCCCAAATTTTTTTCCGTTTTTATGTGGGACGCCGATTTTCCGATGCCGCACCATCCAGGCTGTCCATTGCATCATGCCATCGATCACGGCCGTCCACGTGATTGAAGACGCACGATCAACCTACTTCGCCCAAGACCATCGATCTCCTATGAGATATAATATGAACCATCCGCTATTTAAGCCGAGTGATCATTTTCCCCGCACCTCCCTCATCTGTTTGATCTATCCAGTGTTGATTGTGGTCGTCCGACCCTTCTCCGCATTGTCTTCTTCGTATCCACACCGCACTAGTGGCCATCGCGATCACCACCTCCCTCCTCCACTGCTCCTCTTTGGCCCGTGCTCACCCATCACCTTCCAAGGGTCCTCTTTGGCCTCGTCTTTCCATGGACCTACTCACCTTTATGAACCTCAAGGCGTATCTTCCTGATCTCCTCCTTGGGTAAGGTTATATAATATATATATATATATATATGTTTGCATTATTATTTTCTCTCCAACTCGAAGCATTGTTTTCACCTCGGTAGTCAAGCGTAGGGTCCTCTCTTGTTGTAACCGAGACCTGTGGGCTTTCTTTAAGCCCTCTCCCATGCAATATGAACCCAACGAGTTTATCCTCTAATACCTCTCCATCTCTTTCTCTCAAGCTTCTATGGACCTCCAGCAAGCTCTCTCCCCTCTCTGTCAGGCCGAGCTTCCTCCTCTATCTTGTAAGGGGATTAATACATTTTTTTATGAAGAAAAACCTATTATACACACACGGTGTATAATCAGATATTCTATATATATATATGTATATATATAGACCCTTTCCTATACTACAGTCGTCCTTCTCCTTTATTTAAAAAAAATAGGTGTTCGGGTTCTGGTAGGGTGATCTTTAAAAGGGTTGAAGGTTTGATCCTTTTTAGTTTTGTTTTACAACCTATGTTATACATGCGATTATATATATGTGATTTTAAAACATGCATGTATATCTCAAATCCTCTATTTTACTAAGGGGATTGTTCATGAGTTATGCACTCAAGTAATTATGTAAAGTTTAATTTTGAAAGGTTTCCTTTTAAGAAAATGATTTTATACGATATGTGTAATCGGGTGTTTAAGTATTTACGTATATATATTCCCATCTTCAATTCTATTTATAATATTTCCAATTATTTCATTATTGTATACTAAGATTTATGTACCTATATAGGTTATTTTGAATCTACTTTAATCTACAAATCCATTATGTAAACTTTATATGTATATATAACTAAATACATATATGTTTATGTATTTTATTACAAATTAATTATGGTTTTAAGAGATGAATACTCATATTTAAATATTAATTTAGATGCAAACTAGGTTTTGGGGTCTAATTGAATCTATGTTATAGTATAAAACCATTGTTTTTATATAGTTATGAACATTCAGTTTCATGGATAATAAACCCTATATGTTTTGGTTTTAATCAAATAAATGGTTATTGGTTAGAGGTATTCTAATATTAAGGAAATTTAATGGACCTTGATTAAATTGTGTAAAAACACATATATACACTTTGTGTATATGCGGTTATGTAAAAATGTATTTATAGGTTTAATTTCTAATACCTTATTTTCAAGTAATAATTATCAGCACTTAGTTTATTCTCTGATACATGTAAGATTTCAATAATTTTGGTGGTTTCTAAGCCAATATGTATTTTTCATTAATGAGCTTATTCAATTAAAGAAGTCATACTGGCATATACCCTTGATGTAATTTATGATTTAAAAGAATGTACTTTGGCTTGTCCTAAATTTATATTAAAGGACTAAGAATTTATGAGTTTATGTTAACATGTAGTAACCATTTATTATTTAAAGTTAAATCTGCTGCAGTGATTATTAGTGGTAAATCTAGTTATGGTTTAATTTTAGGACCAATGACATGTTTAACGGAATAATTAATGTCAAGTATTTTGTTTAAGTGATTCATTTTCATGTATATGAATTTTAAAGAATTATCATTTAAAAACTCTTGGGGAAAACCCTACCATTTGACATGTTTTAGTAATTATCCTATGGACATAAAATTTTTACTAAACATGCCTGTCTTTGATTAATTATTTCATATTTTCAATTATATCAGGCATGTCATGTTTTTGTAAAATTTTTTCTTTGTCCATATTGATAAATCCTCATGCATGCATATGACATATCATTGTAATGAACTAAGAATCAAATTACTCAAAGTGGTATGGGACACCTTGAGTAATGTGGAATAAATTTAAATATTCAAAGTGGTATGGGAAACCTTGAATATCAGACCTTACTTAACATAAGAGGAAGATTTTGGACTACCGGGTTGGGGACCGGTTAAAAGAAATCCCTCCATGATAGGGACTGGTTAAAGTAAGCCCTCCGGGTTGGAGACCGGTAAAAGTAATCTCCTTGATACATCAGTAGTTATCTTGAGAAAATCAGTAGTCAACAAAACCTTTGTGTTTGTTTCTGACTATCAGTTTGGGTTTCTACCCATAGGTCATGCCATGAGGCCTTGACACAGTCAGCATGAGTCCAAAAATTTAGCATTCCTTCGCTATGTTTTAGTATATGACCAACCAAGTGATTATTCCGACTAGAGTAATATCCTCGGTTAAAGAACCATTACCTATGTGTATGAGATTAAGTGCACATGACATATGATGAGACAATGTTTTAGTATGATCAATTTTCCTTTCTAGGATTTTAATGAAAATGTTAGCATTACATTTAGCATGTTAAAATGTGCATTTTTATAAGTTGTAGTGAAATTGTTTATGCGCAACTCTGATAATGTTCATGCTTAGTAGTTCTTGCATACCTTGCATGTTATGCTTAATTTATATGATATATTTCATGCACTTTTGAACAAACATACTTACTAGCATTCAGTGAAATGTTAAAATACTTGTGTATGAGATGATTTAATTGTTTTATAGTGACCTTGAAATGTCATGAAGTTTTCTTTAAAGGAATAATTTTTATGTATGTGAAAGTATTTTCAAAATAAGTTTTCAAAAGATGTATTAAGTATTTTCAAACCCCTTACTGATTATTTCAATGCTCACCCTACGTTTTTGATTAAAGTTTTTTCAGGTTACGGTTTCTAACGGATGGAACATTTCAGAATGCAGCTGGTTTTCCTAGAACCTGAACCTCATGGGACTCTGTAATATTGGGACATGATGTATTATTTTTAAATGTTTGTAATGTATTTTTGGTACATCATGTCTCATCGGCACCGGCTCTGGGCATCCGGAGGCCGGGTCCTTACAGTTGGTATTAGAGGATAGGTTCAGGAAATTCTGGAAAAACCAGGTAATAGAAATATATAGCTACGTATAAACCTTACTAAGTGGTTTTATTATAATTTTTAGATAGAAGACAAAAGATCACTAACAAGTCTTTTGTCCCTTCCCACTAAAATCCTCGAGACTATAATTGTTAAGTCGTGTATGGAAGACTATTAACCCTTTGGGAACCTCCGACTATCCTACAATCTTCTTTACCAAGTGTTGAACAACTCAAATATCATTCGACTCTACCAAGGATCATGTCATGTTTACTATCGTATAATTTATGCACAACTTGCGTACAATACGCATAGGGGGAAATATTATGATGGAATTTTCCTATGTTTTACCCTATCTTTAAACTATCTGGCTTAGGAAGCTGCAGAGGAAGGAAATCTATGTGCATCCTATCTCATTAAAGTCTTGATTTTCAGTCTATATGGGAGAATATTTGACATCAAACCCCTCGACTTTGAGGTAGTACGATGAATCTGTAGGGACCAAGTCCATTTTGATATCTCGGATCTTTTCACTACTCATGCTTCTATCTGGAATCCCAACTGTTCTATGCAGGAGTTTAACCCCACTTGCCCGAGGTGTATCTAGACAAGAGAGATCAAGAAACTGGGAGCCACCCTGGGAATAGTGTTGAGGACATCAGGGAATTGGTTATGGAGATGGGCTCTGTAAATGTACAACCTAGTTGCTTTATGTTCTTTTCCTTTTTAGTTGTTAAATCCTAGAGTGTTTGAGTAGGGACATCACTAAGGATGTCAGGGAGGCTGTGTCAACGAGTCAGTAAGAGTTCGTGTGGTAGACTCAGGCACTGATGTATAAACTTATGTGTTATTAAAATATTATTGTTTTTTCTTTCCTAACTATACCTTATCTGAACTGTTAAGTGATTTCTCATGAATGTATTTTCAGATGGCTGGACAAACAAATATCTCATCCCTGCCCGATAAAATTTTGGAGGATATCCTAATCAAGATGTGAACCGTGGACTATCATTCTTTCCTCCATCTATGAGGAACATGTCAATGAATGTTTGTTTTTTCCAACAGCCATGAAATTATTCGTTCCTATCAAGGGGTCGACCATGTTTTCCACCTCATCGCCAATTCCCAACTCCCTTATTATAGGCAGAGGGGGAGACACTTCGAAGGTCTTTTTCAATGTTTCACTCTGGCATAGAATTTTTCTGCTAGAGCATGTTTCCTGGTAGCTGCTCAAGATGGGAACCGCAGAGCAGCCTTCATGTACCAGATTCTAAACCTCAGTCTATCTGATCGCATGGTTCCAATGGAATATCTTGAGCGTGATGTAGTCTGGTGGAGCACTAGAGAATATGTCCATTCGGACATCCCTGACTTTATTACCTCACGAGCCTCCCTATGGAAGCTTGTGTGTAGAAAAAATGAGCAGGAGTTCAAGACATACTGCTCAAGGTGTATCTGGGCTAGTGCAGTAGAGGAAATGAGTACCAACCTGGGTATTCCGTTGACCGATCCAAATCTCCCATTTTGGTGATGTTGATCATCTGGGGGTTTTATTTTTCAGTTTATGAATAGAATTGTGAGGATTAAATTCTTTGAAGGTGGGAATAATGTAACACCCTGAATATTTTAAAACTTTGAAAATAGAAATTGTGTGTTTAATGCCATTAAAATTTTCTCCTTTTAACCAAACAAAATATAAAAGATAAAACACAGAACTCTTTATTTAAGAACTTAACACCGAAGTGTCTTACAAAATTTTGAGTCTACAAGGAAATCTCACTAACCAAAGATACCAATTAGAAACCCTATTAAGATTACAGGAAGACCACTCAAAACAAAGAGAACCCCAAGAAGACGATAGGGGTATTTAGCATCCATCAAAATAAACATAAGAATGTCTGAAGCCACCACAGCCACACTAAGAACTAAAGGGATTATTTGAACCATATTCTTCTTCTTCTTCAATCACCTTAAGCTTAAGACACTGCATGACCCAGTTTTATATGACACCAATTTTACCGTTACCTTTTTTTGTAGCCATTGGGTCTTTAAATTCCATGACCATTGGTTAAAGGGTTTTTAAAATTAATGAGGTTTATTTTTATAAAAACTTGGTTTTTATTATGCTTTCATAATTTTGTGGAATTTAAAATGTTTTAATATGTCTAAATGTTTTAAATGGTATTTTCATATATCATGGTTTTAAAGGAAATGTTTTAAAAGAATGTACTCAGTTTAAATTAAGGTACATTTTAAATATAAAATAAAGATTATGTAATATTATTATTAATTCGAGGTCTATAAAGACTTATATTTCACTTTATATGTTTATAATTAAGCCTATAAAGATTTTTTTTATAAAACCTTATGCCAATTTCACATGATTAACTCTTTTAAATAAGTTAAGGTGTAAAAATGTGTACATATATTAATTTAGGTTTTGTAAGTTGATTTTATAAAATGTTAGTTTATATCTGTATATATATATATTACTTTTAATTTAATTATGTATTTCTACCTGGTTCTGGTCATAAAAATTTTAACTATTAAAATTTTAAAAGGGTTACACCCTTTTGAGACAAGCCTACTAGGGGAGGCATCTCACACCGAGGTGTGGACGAGCCCTGAATCCCCGGCTGATGCTCAGGGGAACCATTTAGGGGCGCTCATAGGTGCGAGATCCATGGATAGGTGGCGTGGGTGCACTCGGGGTGGAGCACTGTCAGAGTTAGGCCAAGGCCTGTGGTGAGCAGGGTGTAAAGGTGGGTTGAAGCCCTCAAGGGGCCCGTGTATAAGGCCTCATGGTGTGTGTACACATGTTATTTCCATGCAACGGGAGCGTTGAGGATTATAATCTACGCCCAAATTTCTTTTTGTTTCGATGTGGGATGCCGATTTTCCGGTGCTGCGCCATCCAGGCTGTCCATCGCATCGCGCGATCGATCGCGGCCGTCCGCGTGATCGAAGCCACACGATCACCCTGCTTCGCTCGAGACCATCGATCTCCTACAAGATCTAATCCGAACTGTCCGCTGTTTAAGCCAAGCGATCATTTTACCCATGCCTCCCTCGTCCGTTCGATCCATCCAGTTTTGATCGTGGCCATCCGACCCTTCTCTGCATCGTCTTCTTAGTATCCACACCGCACCAGTGGCCATCACGATCACCACCTCCCTCCTCCACTGCTCCTCTTTGGCCCGTGATCACCCATCACCTTCTAAGGGTCCTCTTCAGCCTCACCATTCCATGGACCTACTCACCTTTATGAACCTCAAGGAATATCCTTCCGAGCTTCTCCTTGGGTATGGTTATATATAATATATATATGTTTGCATTATTGTTTTCTCTCCAACTCGAAGCATTGTTTTCACCTCGGTAGTCAAGCGTAGGGTCCTCTCTTGTTGTACCCGAGACCTGTGGGCTTTCTTTAAGCCCTCTCCCATGAAAGATGAACCCAACGGGTTCATCCTCTCATCCCTCTCCGTCTCTTTCTCTCAAGCTTATACGGACCTCGAGCAATCTCTCTCCCCTCTCTGTTAGGCCGAGCTTCCTCCTCTATCTTGTAAGGGGATTAATCCATTTTTTATGAAGCAAAACCTATTATACACACACGGTGTATAATCAGATATATATATATATATATGTATATATATAGACCCTTTCCTGTATTGCAGTCGTCCTTCTCCTTTCTTTAAAAAAAAATAGGTGTTCGGGTTCTGGTAGGGTGATCTTCAAATGGGTTGAAGGTTTGATCCTTTTTAGTTTTGTTTTATAACCTGTGTTATACATGATTTTATATATATGTAATTTTAAAACATTCATGTGTATCTCAAATCCTCTCTTTTACCGAGGGAATTTTTCATGAGTTATGCACTCAAGTAATTATGTAAAGTTTAATTTTGAAAGGTTTCCTTTTAAGAAAATAATTTTATACAATATGTGTAATAAGGTGTTTAAGTATTTACGTATATATATTCCCATATTCAATTCTATTTCCAAGATTTCCAATTATTTCATTATTGTATAGCAAGATTTATGTACCTATATAAGTTATTTTGAATCTACTTTAATCTATAAATCCATTATGTAAACTTTATATGTCTATATAACTAAATACTTATATGTTTATGTATTTTATTACAAATTAATTATGATTTTTAAGAGATGAATACTCATCTTTAAATAATAATTTAGATGCAAACTAGGTTTTAGGGTCTAAGTGAATCCATGTTATATTATAAAACCATCATTTTTATATAGTTATGGACATTCGATTTCATGGATAATAAACCCTATATGTTTTGGTTTTAATCAAATAAATGGTTATTGATTAGAGGTATTCTAATCTTAATGAAATTAAATGGACCTTGATTAAATTGTGTAAAAACCCATCTATACACTTTGGGTATATGTGGTTATGTAAAAATGTATTTATAGGTTTAATTTCTAAGACCTTATTTTCAAGTAATAATTAGTTTATTCAATGATACATGTAAGATTTCAATAATTTTGGTGGTTGCTAAGCCAATATGTATTTTTCAATAATGAGCTTGTTCAATTAAAGAATTCATACTGGCATATACCCTTGATGTAATTTATGATTTAAAAGAATGTACTTTGGATTGTCTTAAATTTATATTAAAGGACTAAGAATTTATGAGTTTATGTTAATGTGTAGTAACCATTTATTATTTGAAGTTAAATCCGGTGCGGTGATTATTAGTGGTCAATCTAGTTATGGTTTAATTGCAGGATCAATGACATGTTTAACGCAATAATTAATGTCAAGTATTTCCTTTAAGTGTTTCATGTTCATGTATAGGAATTTTAAATAATTATCATTTAACACCTCTTGTGGAAAACCCTACCATTTGACATGTTTTGGTAATTATCCTGTGGACATAAAATGTTTACTAACCATGCCTATTTTTGATTAATTATTTCATATTTTCAGTGATATCAGGCATGTCATGTTTTTGTAAAATGGTTTATTTGTCCATATTGGTAAATCCTCATGCATGCATATGACATATCATGATGATGAACTAAGAATAAAATTACTCAAAGTGGTATGGGATGCCTTGAGTAATGTGGAATAAATTTAAATATTCAAAGTGGTATGGGACACCTTGAATATCAGACCTTACTGGACATATGAAGAATGTTTTGGACTGTTGGGTTGGGGACCAGTTAAAAGAAATCCCTCCAGGCCGGGGACTGGTTAAAGTAATCCCTCCGGGTTGGATACTGGTAAAAGTAATCTCCTCGATGCATTGGTAGTTCTCTTGAAAAAATCAGTAGGTGAAAAACCCTTTGTGTTTGTTTTCGACTATCAGTTTGGGTTTCAACCCACAGGTCATGGAACGAGGCCTTGAAATAGTCATCATGAGTCCAAAAATTTAGCATTCCTTCACTATGTTTTAGTATATGACCAACCAAGTGATTATTCCGACTAGAGGAATATCCTCGGTTAAAGAACCATTACCTATGAGTATGAGATTAAGTGCACATGGCATATGATGAGACAATGTTGCAGTATGATCAATTTTCCTTTCTAGTATTTTAATAAAAATGTTAGCATTTCATATATCATGTTAAAATGTGCATTTTTATAATTTGTAGTGAAATTGCTTATGCGCAACTCTGATAATGTTCATGCTTAGTAGTTCTTGCATACCGTGCATGTTATGATTAATTTATATGATAGATTTCATGCACTTTTGAACTAACATACTTACTAGATTTCAGTTAAATGTTTAAATACTTGTATATGAGATGATTTAATTGTTTTATAGTGACCTTGAAATGTCATGAAGTTTTCTTTAAAGGAATAATTTTTATGTATGTGAAAGTATTTTCAAAAGAAGTTTTCAAAAGCTGTATTAAGTATTTTAAAACCCCTTACTGAGTATTTCAGTGATGACCCTACGTTTTTGATTAATTTTTTTTTCAGGTTACGGTTTCTAACTGATGGAACATTTCAGAATGCAGCTGTTTTTCCCAGAACCTGAACCTCATGAGCCTCTGTAATATTGTCACATGATGTATTATTTATAAATGTTTGTAATGTATTTATGGTACATCATGCCTCATCGGCACCCGCTCCGGGCATCCGGAGGCCGGGTCCTTACAATCCTGTTAGGTTTGGCCCGATCTGCTTGGCTCGACCCAGTAGACTACGGGGGCGGTTCGGCCCGGAGGTCACCGCGAGGGGTGCGGATTGTCCCAGAGGGTGCAACCGGTTCGGTTCGGTTCGGTCAGCGCCGTGAGGGGCACTGTTCGGGCGGCTCGGCCCGGGAGGCCGAGCTGGTTCGGCCAACGACGCCGCGATGGGGGTCACAGGCCGGATCGGAAGGCCAACACAGATCAACCTGTTCAGCCGGGAACCGGGGTGAGGCCTGGGTAGGCCGGCGGGGTGGCCAGGCAGGCCGAGGGGTGGCCTAGGCAGGACGACGGGGCGACCAGGCAGGCCTGGAGGCAACCGGGGCAGGCCGGCGGGGCGGCTGGGTAGGCCAAGCGGTGACTTGGGCAGGCCAGGGGCATGGCCGGGAAGGCCGAGCGGCAGCCTGGGCATGCCGGTGGGGTGGCTGGGCAGGTCGGGTGGTGGCCTGGGCCAGTCAGCGGGGCTGTCTGGGGGCCAGTTCGGCCGACGATGGTGTAGGGCGCCACGGGGGCAGCTCGGTTCACGGAGGCCATGGGTAGCATGACCTTTGTCTTCCTTTGCCTTTGTCGCCTCGTTGCTTCATCGCCATGCCAATGATTACCATAAACAAGATCGGCGGAGGGGGTCGGGCCATGTTTGTTTAGCCCGCACCCTCCGCGGTTAGGGTGGTATTAAGAGGCTCACAAATATGAAGCACAACAACCCTCATTCTTCATTTTGAGAGAAAGGAAGAACATGGGAAAAGATCCAACTTAGATAAAATTAAACCCCTACCTTTGATTTGGTTGTCGACGCTGAAGTCACTGGAAGAATACGAAGGAGTTCATCATTCGTTGCGTCCGCCGCACACTTCCAATCCCAAGTTGCGTCGGCTATGGAAGACACTCCACGTCGGTAGGTGTCCGGGGAAGAAGTCGAAGAAGGATCATTGCTGGTGTTCTTTATTCTTCATTGGGAGAATTCTAATCCTCCTAAGATCTCCTCTTTCCCAACTTCCACTAAAATGCCAATGTTGTGCCAAATAATAGATTAGTGTATCTATTAATTCATTGTCAAGAATTCAAAAAGAATGAATTAATTACTTGGATCCACCTAATTAAATATGAATGGTTGGCACAAATTAATTAGGGGAGTTGGCACAATTGAATTAAAGGGAAGGTCAAGAGGCTCTCCCTCATTAATGAGGGAGAGTTAAGAGGTTTTACTCTCTTCCATCAATAGGGGGTTAAGCCCTGTGTGGTCCCCACGTCGTAACCTCTAGCAGGAGGTTATGTTCCAGTGGGCCCCACCACCATAACCTCTCATGGGAGGTTAAGGTGTGGTGGTCCCACCTCCAACTTCCATGAGAAGGTTTTAACCACCAACACTCACATGGCGGCTCAAATAAAATAAGGTGTCACTCACTTTATTTTATTATTTTTTTCCATGAAAACTCAAAAACAAACTTTTATTCTCGACCAACTACCGTCGAGGTGAAAGTCTTCTTAAGAGAATACCAGTGCTGTGAGTTCAACGGTGCCCTCTGATTTCAATTCCATTCATCGGTTCAAAAGTTATAAAAACCCTCTCATACGTTTACTGAATGTACCCGAACAAAACTTCAAAAAATTATTCCAGGCACACTGGGCCTCGGAATCACGCACCGTTAATTTTCGCGGACTTGTAAAATTCCCATGAATTTGTGAAAAAACCTTTCCACAAAAATTCAAGGTATTTACATTCTCCCCACCTTAGGGATCTACATTCCCATAAGCTACAACTCGAACTAAGGGAACAAATGGGGGTACTGAGCACGCATATGAGCCTCCCTCTTCCATGTGCTCTCCTAGAGGTTCCCGTGATGCCAGCGAACGCGCACCAGAGGTATCAACCATCCATGTAGGACCCACTCCTGTTGATCCTCAATCTCCACTAGAACCTCCATAAATGTCTCCCCATCATCAACGTCCATCTCTCTATGGTCGATGATGTGATAAGGGTCATGCACGTATCTCATCAGCTGGGATACATGGAAGACGTCATTCACCCGGTGCAACTAAGGTGGAAGAGCTAAGCGGTATGCCACCTCGCCAACTCTACTGAGGACCTGGAAAGGTCCGATAAATCTCAGAGATAACTTGACGCCTCATCCAAATCTCCATAGACCTCGTTGAGGTGAGACCCGTAGGAAGACGTGGTCGTTGTCCTCGAACTCCAGAGGCCTCCGTCTCCTGTCAGAATATGAATTCTGCCTGCTCTGTGTAGTATTCATCCGCTCCTGGATGATCTGCACCTTCTACGTGGTTTCTCGTACAATCTCTGGTCCCACTAGTGCTGACTCCCCTAGGTCAGTCCAGCACAAGGGTGATTTGCAAGGTCGCCCATATAGAACCTCAAAAGGTTCCATCCCTATGGTGGAGTGATAGCTGTTGTTGTACACAAACTCTACTAAGGGCAAGTGATCCTCCCAGCTGTGACTAAAGTCGAGGACACAAGCATGTAGCTTGTCCTCGAGGGTCTGAATGGTCCTCTTAGTCTGACTATCTATCTGAGGATGGAAGACGGTTCTCAAGCGAAGCTGTTTCCGAAAGCCTCCTACAACCCCTTCCATAGATA
Source organism: Viscum album (assembly GCA_963277665.1). NCBI lineage: Eukaryota > Viridiplantae > Streptophyta > Magnoliopsida > Santalales > Viscaceae > Viscum > Viscum album. The sequence continues at coordinate 1,068,949,706 of OY728127.1, read as the reverse complement.
TGAAGTAAATTGTGCGTCATGATCAGAGACAATTATCGAAGGTATAACATGTAAACATACAATCTACTGCACATAGAGGTGTACCAATCTCTCTACTGAACCCTGTTCTCTGATCGGTAGGAAGTGGGACGACTTGGTGAGTTGGTCGATGATCACCCAAATCGAGTCTTTACCCCTGGATGTACGTGGAAGACCCGTCAAAAAGTCCATGGATATCCCATCCCACTTCCACTCTGGGACCTCTAAAGGCTAGACCAAGCCTAATGGTACCTGGTGCTCTGCCTACACTTGCTGAAAAGTGAGGCATCGAGATACAAACTCGACTACTTCTTTCTTCATACCTGGCCACTAGTGCTATCGTCTGAGGTCCTGGTACATCTTCTCCACTCCTGGATGTACTGCTAGAGGGTAAGTGTGGAACTCCATCAACAATTCCTCCTGAAGTTCCACTGGTACCAAGGTACTTCCTCTGAAGAGAATGGCGTGCTCCCCACCTTCAGAAAATCCATCAAGTGCCAACCCTGTGGATATCTGAGCACGTCGTGTCTTGCAGTCAGCATCTCCATGCTGCACCTCCCTGAATCGCTAAAGGAGTGGGGGTGTGACTGTAAGAGGCTGAAGGAAAGATGATCCATATATATCCACAAAGGATATCTGCAAAGCGGCCAGCTACTCCCTCGCCTCACCTAGCAGCTGTAAACTAAATCTCCTACTGAGAGCATCTGCTAAAATGTTCCCATTCCGAGGAGTATAAACTTTCTCAAAGTCATAGTACTGGAGGAACTCAAGACAAATTTGCTATCTGAGGTTCAATTACTTCTAAGAGAATATATACCTAAGACTCTTTTGATCAGAGTACACGGAAAAAGGTTCGCCCATAAGATAGTGCCACCACATATTCAAGGAAAATACCACTACTTACTACTCTAGGTCATGGGTAGCGTAGTTCTGCTCATGCCATCTCAGCTTCCGAGAACCATATGCGATCACTGACAGCTCTTTCATTAGAAAAAATCCGAGTTTGGTCCCTGATACGTCACAGTATACTACGTACCCTACAACCTCCTTTGAAGCCTCAAGATGGGGGCACTAGTCAGCCTCTACCTCAGATCCTAAAAGCTCGATTGGCATCTCTCTGACCACATGAAGGGTTTCCCCTTCTTTGTCAACACTAAAAGTGGTGTTGAAACTCTGGATAAAACTAGAACAAACATTCTGTACTATCCAGCTAAGCAGAAGTCCCTCTCCCTTCGAGGAGGTAAACCTAGAAACATCTTTTGAAAGGATGTCCCCAAACTCTGCCACTTCTGCTGAAAACTCAAAACTTCTACACATGAGTTTATCATGTGCTGCCCAGGTTTCCTTTTCCATAGACCAAGGAAAACCTCATTCCAACATTGTAGATAAAATACAATCCCTTTTTTTATATAGTTAATCTGAGTGTGAACCGTGGATGTCAAGTCCAAACTCAAACTAACGTCGTAAGGCCTCGACGCTGCCACCAAGAGGTTACAACCAAAAATCTCACCTCAAAGGTCAGATCACACCATCGGCATAATTGTGATTATCGAGTCTTCTCCCAAAGTTATATCCAGATGTGAGGGTCAAGTAAATGGCTTAACCGGAAACTCTAGGTCTGGAACAAGATTCATGGAAGGAAGGAATGATTGATACTTATGTTTATTGATACGACAGCTAATAGTAGACACATACCTTACCTCGAATCACTCCTAGATCCCTTGGGTCACACTCCTTGACCTTATGCAGCTTCTCTCTTCTCCTATCCTCCAGCTCCCTGAGCCTGGCAGGGCCCACAAAAAAAGTGGGTGGTTGTAACATGTCGAAAATTACACCACCTCTTGCTTCTCTCCTAGCTCTTCTTCCATGTCTGATGCCCTACTGATTCATCAATCCTTAACACTTCCTCTTTCTAAAACATTTTACACACCTAAGTCTTTGAGACTGGTGCCAGTTCCCTGCTTCCCACTACTAACATTCACTGGATGTATCCGCTTAGCCAAAGAACATTCAACCACAATGGTTCTCTCTAGAACTCTAACATAAGTAGGAATGCATAGAGGAATAGTGCTGGATCAGTTGTTATTAAACACACCTCACTCGGTAGTCTGATCCCTAAATCACTGATCATATCATATTCATCAAGTACTGGAAATGATCGGTACGACTCAACGAGTACTCAGATACCGACATATCGTCCTGCCGAAGCTGCATAAGCTCTAGAGAACTCTCAGCCACCTCCTCAAGCTAGTCCTCAGCCGCTTGCGAGTCGGGCTCGCATTCAAACCTGAGGGGTATCTGATGATGAATCACGTGTAAGGCACTAAGCCTACATGTGTCCTCTACTGGTACTACCAGTTGTAACTACTGACCAACAGGTAGTGATATAGCTAGCACACTACCCTCAGGTACTATCTCGGGCAACGGTCCACGTAGCGAAGCCTCATCACTATGCGGACCATCCTCATGGTCACTCACTGAAAAAGTCTAGTAGTTAAGATCACCATATACTCTAATAGTGTCTCAACTAGGTGGAAAACTCTAGCAATCGCCTCCATCCAGTCCTTTACTGCCTGGGAATTTGTCTCGCCTTGAAACCTCAGAGGCCTCTACCACTGAGACTCATGCAATGTGATCAGTCAGCGTGCACCGTCCTCTAGTGCGGATGGTGGAATTTGCTTCCCAACGGGTGGTGGTGTTGCTGGTACAACACCTGAAGGTTCCAACATAGTAAGATGACCCTGCACCGGAGTCTCGTCACTCGGTGGGCCTTTATCGTGTACTCTTTCGGGAACCCTAGCTAGCTGTCTATGCAGTGGAATACTGATAGGAAATAGGGGTGCCACAGTCATTAAGTTATAACTGGTGAGCTGACTCAAAGAGTTCACAAAGAAGACTCTTTAAAACACATATTCAATCAGTGTTTTCATGCACTGAGTCAGAAATCAGAAATCAAGGTCCTGGTGTATGGATATGTTGGCCGCCGCACCAACACTGGACTCCTTGAACTGAAAACCGAACTCACTACACTTAAAACTATTTCTTCACAAAAAAATATCAGAGTAATAAGTTTTGTGGTAGAACCGAATCCTCTGATACCAATTTTTCACAACCCATCCACCGGGGCCCATGCCGTGACTACCCCAAGCCCGCCTTCCATAGGACAGGGGCTGACGACTAGCACCAAAGGCGTAAATCCCTAAACTGGGAAGGCATTCCATTTATAACTTGAAGATGAACACAACATAGTACGAGTTGGAAGTAAAACACTAAGTAAAATGGTATACAAAAGTGTGATGAAAAGTAAAAGGGGCCGGAATTACAAGCCCAACTGTAAAGTACAAGTACAACTGAAAAGGGAAAAAACAGCTGAAAGGTGAAAGCATCTCCTGGATCATCCACCAAAGATCCTACCTAAAGGGTAGGTACAAATAGCCTCCTCAGCACTCCATGTCTATCAGTCTCCTCTGTGTACTGACACGTCGTATGGTCCACCTCCGGGTATCGTCCAGTCCTGGAACACTTAGCCTCGGTCAGCACTATCCGTCATCTGCATCTAACACAATGAGGTGCGGGCATAGCTCGTGCAGGGGTGAGTATAAAGATACTCAGTAGGGACCCCAAGAACACCAAGATCTCCCAAAATCCACCAAGGATAAACCAGAGAGTATGAAATCAACAAACAACCATTACTTAGGTTTATTCCCATACATATACCTAAGTTATCAAGTAACTCATATCAATCATGAGGAAAACACAGAAGTCACTGACTCAGCTCACATAGGTATACAAATTTTGTATAGAGTTAGAGATGATCAGATGTAGCCAACGAATCATCTATTCTGTCGGACCCACACATGATCCAGGAACATAAATCAGAACTGTCGAACCCACACAGGATCTAGGAACAGTAGTCAGAGTTTTTGGACCCACACAGAATCCAGGACCAGCAGTTTAGAACTATCAGACCCACACAGGATCTAGGAACATTCTTCAGAGCTGTCAGACCCACATAGGATCAAGGACCAGCAATTTAGAAATTTCGGACCCACATAAGATCCATGAACAGTCGTCGGAGCTGTCAGACCCACACAGGATCCAGGACCAGCATTTTAGAACTGTCAGACCCACACTGGATCCAGGAATAATAGTCAGAGCTGTCAGACCCACACAGGATCCAGGACTAGCAGTTTGAACTGTTGGACCCACACAGGATCCAGGAACAGTCGTTGAAGCTATCAGACCCACACAGGATCCAGGACCAACAGTTTAGAACTGTCGGACCCACCCAGGATCCAAGAATAGTAGTCATAGCTGTTGGACCCACACATGATCCATGACCAACAGTTAGAACTATCAGACCCACACATGATCCAGGAACAATCGTCGGAGCTGTCAGACCCACACAGGATCCAGGAACAGTCGTTAGTGCACAACCATCCGTAGGGTTTCCACTAGAGAATGCTTGATTTCGGGAGGGTCTGCTCCTCAAGCCAAGTGTCAATACGTCAACTGCCAAAAATTCCCACTAATAAGTATCTCAAATGTCCGCCTCGTCATAGGAGTCTCAACGCAACAGACAACACATCAATCAGACGCCTGGTCTGTGAGTTATTAGCCTTTTAGTCCTGGGGGCCCGGTTGGATTTGTGCACGATCCAACCTGACCGTATCTCAAATGTACCCCAAAATCCTATGGGGTATTATCAAAGGGACCGTCACGCTCCAAGTATTCCAGCACCACTGACGGTTCGTCAAACAGTTTTCCGGTACCAAAGATATGGCCAAAGAAAGAAAAGGGTCGTTAGTGGGCCTGAGTCCAGTCCGACCTGGTCAGACTAGTTGGGTCTGGCCCAACCCATTGGGCGGGCCATCGTGTTAGGTTCGGCCTAGTCTGCTGGGCTCGACCCAACATACTACGAGGGCGGTTCGACCTGGAGGTCGTCGCGAGGGGCGCGGCTCGACCCAGAGGGCGTGACTAGTTCGGTTCGGCCAGCGCTGCAAGGGGCGCGGTTCGGGCGGCTCGGTTCGATAAGCCGAGCCGGTTTGGCCAGCAGTGCCATGAGGGGGGACGCATGCCGAATCGAGAGGCTGAAGTGGCTTAGACAACTCATCCGGGAACCAGGGTGTGGCCTGGGTAGGCCGACGGGGTGGCCGGGCAGGCCAGCTCATCCGGGAACCAGGGTGTGGCCTGGGTAGGCCGACGAGGTGGTCGGGCAGGCCAGGCGGCGGCCTGGGTAGGCCGACAGGGTGACTGAGCAGGCTGGGGGGCGGCCTGGGCAGGTCGGAGGGGCGGCCGTGCAGGCCGGGCGGCGGCCTGGGCAGACCGACATGGCGGTCGGGTAGGCCGGGAGGCGGCTTGGGCAGGCTGGAGGGGTGGTTGGGCGGCTGATTCGGCAAGCAACGGTGTGGGGCACCGCAGAGGTGGCTCGATTCACGGAGGCCACGGGTAGCGTGACCTTTGTCTTCCGCCGCCTTCATCTCCTCGTTGCTTCGTCGCCATGCCCAAAATTACCATAAAAAAGATCGGCGGAGGGGGTTGGGCCATGTTGGTTTGGCCCACACCCTCCGTGGTTAGGGTGGTATCAAGAGGCTCGCAAGTATGAAGCACATCAACCCTCGTTCTTAGTTTTGAGAGAAAGGAAGAACATGAGAAAAGATCATACTTATATAAAATTAAACCCCTACCTTCGATTCGACCATCGAAACTAAAGTCACTATAAGAATATGAAGGAGTTTGTCAATCGTTGCGTTCGCCGATCGCTTCTAATCCCAAGTTGCGTCAGCTGTGGAAGATGCTCTACGTTGGTTGGTGTCTGGGGAAGAAGTCGAATAAGGATCGTCGTCAGTGTTCTTTATTGGAAGAACGCGTTCTTCATTCTTCATTGGGATAATTCTATTCCTCCCAAGATCTCCTCTTTCCCAACTTCCACCAAAATTACAATGTTGTTCCAAATAATAGATAAGTGTATCTATTAATTCATTGGAAAGAATTCAAAAAGAATGATTTAATTACTTGGATCCACCTAATTTAATGTGAAGGGTTGGGACAAATTAATTAGGGGAGTTGGCACAATTGAATTAAAGGGAAGGTCAAGAGGCTCTCCCTCATTAATGAGGGAGAGTTGAGAGGTTTTACTCTTTTCCATCAATAGGGGGTTAAGCCTCATGTGGTCCCCACGTCGTAACCTCTCACAGGAGGTTATGTTCGGTTGGGACCCACCACCATAACCTCTCATGGGAGGTTAAGGTGTGGTGGTCCCACATCCAACTTCCATGAGGAGGTTTTTGTCACCAACAATCACATGGCATCTCAAATAAAATAAAGTGTCGCTCACTTTATTTTATTATTTTTTTCCATGAAAACTCAAAAACAAACTTTTATTTTCAACCAACTGCCGTTGAGGTGAAAGTCTTCTTAAGAGAATACCAACGTTTCGAGTTCAACGGTGCCCTCAGATTTCAATTCTGAGCATCGATTCAAAAGTTATAAAAACCCGCTCGTACGTTTGCTGAACGTACTCGAACAAAACTTCAGAAAATGATTCTGAGCACACTGGGCCTCAGAATCACGCACCGTCAATTTTAGCGGACTCGTAAATTCCCATGAATTTAAGAAAAAAAATTTCCACAGAAATTCCGGGTCTTTACAAGTTTCTCTATAGTTACAAAGTATTAAATGAATTTTTCCACTGAACAAGAAACACAAAGATTGAAAGAATAGTCACAGTGAAGAAAAAAGATGATAAATGAAAAAATCATGAAAGCCATGTTTTTTACTTATTCTTAACTTCCCCCTAAGATTACTATAATTATTAACGCTTGTTTGATGAGATATATTCAATTTTTGATAATCCTTTTAATCTAGTTGCTAATTTAGATGTGGAAAATGATGGCGATGTTCATGATGTTGATAATTATGGAAGTTTTAGAGATGGTTGTGGTGTTGGTTGTTGTTATGATGATATTTGTGTTTTTATGAGAGATTTTGATACCAATGATGGTTGTGGTGGTTATATGGAGGGTTCTGATGGAACTGATATTGATTATGAGCATTACTTTTGATGTAGATGGAATTTTAGATCTATGGTGATTAGAATGTACTTTATTTTTTATATGATGATGTTTTATTACATTACTAGTTTTCTTTTGATAAACTATTTATATATATAGAGATATATAGTTATTAAATACAATTTTATTTTATGAAAATTACATATAGCTACAACTATTACCCATGGATGTATACCTATAACCACAAGCATTATAGTATCCAAATATTTTAAACATTATTTTTAGTTATGAGTTTTATAAAATATACTTTATAAACCTATATTCATTATAATTATCCATATTAAAATATCTATTTAAAACTATACATATATATATATATAGTGTGTGTGTGTTTATTTCATGATATAAAAGTTGATTTAATCATAGGTTAAATAATGTTATTTATTTTATCTAATTTATTTAATTGAAATATTTATTATAAATGGATATTTATATTAATTTTATAAAATTATAATGATATTTATTATTATGATGATTTTATAAAAATATTAGAGTATGGTATAAAACAAGAATGTGATTTTTGTTTTAAAAGGAAATATCTGTTGTTATAAAAAATATATTTAATATATTTTTGAGTTATTACATAAAAATTTATTCTTTAATGAGTATAGATTTATTTTAATAAAAATAATAATATATTTTTAATATTTATTTCAAAATTAATTGGAAGGTATTTTGTAAAAAAATTATAAATAATAAGGTGTGACAACAAATAGTAAATGTGATCTATAATCATAGTTTGTGTTAATTTTTTTTGATAAAATATTATAATCGATATTTTTATTTCAATTTATGTTTTAAAATATTTAATTGATTTATTTTTTAATTCAATATTCAAATTCAATGCGATTAATTTGAGTGATACATTTGAATTTGAATTATTTTTAAAAATATGATTTTGATTTTAAATTGAATTCTATTACTAATTAATTTATAAATATCTAGATAATTTTCTAAAAATTGATAAATATATATGATATGTTAATATATTAAAGATATAAGAAACTATTATATAAAAGTTTAATATTTAAATTCCATTTGATTATAGGTTGCGTAATAAAATTAATTTCCATTAAAAAAAAAGAGTTCAAGTGTGAATTGAACTTTACAATCCATTATTTAAGGCATTTCTAGAAAGTCATGGAACACTTATGAAAGATTTAAAACATGAAAAAAATACATAAGATACATAAAAAAATTAATTTTCAAATCCAAAAGTGAATTCTAATTTGTTAGATATAGAGTAAAACATTTGAACTCATTTTTAAAATAAAAAGTTGTAATTAAAATAGAATTTTTCTAGATATTATTATATTTTTATATAAATGATCTATAATATTATATAAAACTAAATAAAATTTATTATATTATAATATAAATAAAATATACTCTAAATATTATCTATCTAATATAAATTAATTTTTATGTCAAGATAAATATGAAAATTATTATATAGTGCTTACGCAATAGAGAAAAAAAATTAAAAAAATGATAGCTTAGTGATAAAATAGGGAAGGAATTTGAATATTATAGACTATAGGGGATAAATATGGTGATTAATAATTTATATAAATATTACAACATGAATTCCAAAACTATCCTGATATTTTTATACTCAAATTACATAATTAACCCTAAAAATTTATTTAAAAGTTTTATAATGTTAAAATAGACTTAAAAATTAATAATAAATCATAAAAACTTATTATAAGGCATATTTTAATGAGTGAAGCTATAAAATATATTACATTTTCAATTTATAATATACTTTACACTTAAAAATCACATTCATAACTCTTAAGAAATGAATATTTGTGAAAATGACACCAAATATTGTATATAAATAGGGTTTTTACTCTCCCTTCTCAAAAAATTCATTTGATTCATGAATTTATATAATTTCCTATTTTTATATACTCTCGAAATATCTTTCATTTTATTTCATACAATCATTCAAAGTAATTTCTCAACAAAAAAACTCAATCAAATTAATTTTTTTAAAGATCTATGAAGGTATGATTTACTATTCTTTTTCAATTACAAACTTATTTCTATTTTACATTATAGTAAGTATATGTGATATTTTAAATTACTATTATGTCTCAAAATAATTTTTAATCCTTAGTTTTTCATCCTTAAAAGATAAAATAGTCAAATACTAACACTAATATACATAACTTTTAATTTTATTTCATTTTCTCTTCAATTTTTATTTCCCTTTCTTCTCATTCCTTTTAAGCAACTTCTTGGCAGGTTATAATACTCATGAATGGGTTATTCATATATATTTAATTTTATGTTAGATCCATGTGGTATCTAAATTATTCCCTATAGTGTATATATACTTATGAAATCATATATGATAACAATTTGATTAATAATTATCCATGATGATTGATTTACACTCCATGAGAATTGAATTACATGTTTAGTTTTACACACATAAAATTTCAAAAATTTCTCATTTATTATTAAAAAATATATTGGTGATGAAATTTCAAAAATAAGTAAAACACATAATAAATATGAATATTATACATCTTTGAAAATAATTTCAAATTTATTTTTGAACTCTTAAAAGACAATGGCACGTAATTTCATAAGAATATTATTCTATACTACCATGACTATCAACATAAATAATTGTGAATACTTTGGACATGGAACTTCAAATTTATATTAAAATATGGTATTAAAATAATTAAAATAATTCTATATAATTAAATAATATATATTTTTTAAAGTTATAATAATATATAACACATTATAATTTATTTTTTTAGAGGAAAAGTCATGTAGAAGCATCTTGGAAAGAAGTAAGGGGTTTCTCTTAAACCATTTCCTTTATTGATTAAAGTTTTTTTACTAAAATCTCTCTATAATTTTATCTAAGAATATTATTTATCATATTATTATTTATATTTATTCATTTATGTTATACAATTTTCTTTTATTTTCTTTTCAATAAGGAATTGGATAACTAATTCAATTTCATTCATTATCTTTTCTTGGGTTAACTTTGCTGGTCATGATTATGGGTTAAAATAAAATCTTTTTAATGTTTAATTCATGATATAATTATTAGAAATTATTGATTATTATGGGTGGGTACATGATATATCCCCCAAATGAATTAGGTAATGATTTACCCTCTTGAGAAGTTATGTCGGATTTAACTGGTTAGGTTATTTCATTATGAGTGATTATGATTAATTACAGGTGATTACGGTGATATGAATATAATGTCCCAAGAAACCTTCATGACTATTATATTGTTTTTATACTCTATTATGAGTTTTATATATGGTATTCTTTGAATTTAATGTATATGAGTATAGATATTAATTTCAATATTGAATATAAGTTTTTGATCTTATACAAGTTTAATGTTTTTCTTCATGAGTTTTCTTGTATTTTCAAGGAATACCAATTTTCATCTCTTATTATACCCCTTACTGAGATTTATATGATCACCCATATTGTCTAATGTTTTTTAAAAGTTTTATGTATGATTAAGAACAATAATGAATCCAAAATTCAAATTATAGTGATCAGTCTTGTATGAATAAAGTATATCATTTAAGGAACCTATTTTCATAGAAAAAATGTTCACTAAGTGAAAAGTGTGGGTTTTATTATTTAATAGATTTATAAATCCTTTAAAACTATAAAACTAAAGGTATTTGGAATATAAGTGTTATAATATAAGTTTAAAAACATATAATTACAAGTTTTTTATGTTTGATCCATTATAGTTGGTATCAAAGAAAAGTTTAGATAATTTTTTGCAAATAGGATATTGGTAAAGAAACATGAAAAAGATAATTTAGAGATACTAAAGTGGTTTACATAGGAATTAAACATTAATTTATGATTTTATTTTCATTAGGTAGTTTTTGATTATTATAAGGGTCATTAACTATTTCATCCAATCTGTGTCTATTTTAAAATTATTTTCTACAGAGGTAAAAAAGTGAATGTAGTAGGAAGGTGATAAGAGGATAATTCCTTTATAAATATGAAACAGGAAATGGTTGGAGTTGGATATGAGAAATTTGTGGCTTTGTTAACTTAATTAATATAAACTATAAACGGTGGTTCCAATGCAAGGGAGAGTCCATATTCAATATAGATGAATATTTCAATAGTGTATAATTTCATGAGACAACACCCATAAACATTTAGAAAAACCTCATATTTGGTGATATTTGAAGGACAAATAAATTATTTGGAGAATACATTTGATGTTTTTGGTTGTTCAAAGCATCCGAAGGTAACTACTGTAGTTTATCATCTTGGAGGTGAAACCAATCTGTGTTGGTCTCTAATTAAGAGTACACTACTACAGATTTGTGATTTATTAGCACTATCTAAAATCACTGATAAAAGTTAACTTTTATCATCATTAATTAAAATCATGGATAAAAGTTTCCTTTTATTAATGTTAAAAAACACTGATAAAAGTAAGACCATTATCAATGCTAAAAAAATGATGATAAAAGAAATACTAAATAATTTAATTTATATATACATATTTATATATTTTTAAATGTTATTTATATAATAAAAAGTATACATTTTTATAAATACTATATATATATATACATTTATATATTTATTTTTAATAATTTATAATTATTTGTACATTATATTTTTTTACATATCAATAAGAGGTAGAAATAAATAATACAATCAATTAGATGGAGAGAATAGATGGTGTCATCATTCATATGTTAACTCGATTGGGGAAGGTCAGTAAATGATGATCCATCCCACCATGCACGGGGTTATACCCACCCAATATATTTTATGAATTATATATATATATATATATGTAAATATATAATTACTTGAAAAAAACAAAACATCAAATATTTAAATGAATTTAAACTATTAAATAAACTTATGAGAATTTTAGTAATTCTATTAATTATTAATGTAAATTATAAATATTTTTTCACATATAATTTTTTACATTTTATTAAATAATATTTTTTAATTATAATTAAAAATTCTAAAAGTTAATTATTAATTATATTTTTATATACAATTAATATAATACATATATCTATAATTAGTAATTATAATATATATATATCTATATTTAAATTCTAAATACATTTAAAAACAATTATTTAATTTTAAATATATTTAAATTCAATTATAAAATTAGTATAATTAATTATATTTTTCCATGTAAATATTTTTTATTTAAATGAAACTTTTAATATATATTCATTTTAAATATCTCCATAATTCATGTAATTGATGTTATAAATTCACTTTTTTCAAAATATTTCGGTAATTTATTCAATTTTATTTATTCATTTTAATATTATTTATTCATTTTTTATATTTATTAATTTTTAATATATTTGGAATTTATTCATTTTTTAATATCACTTATACATATTTATTTATAATGTTTTAATATTTTCAATAAATTTGTAATTTATATGATTAATATTTATGAATATTTATTTATTAAGTTTTTAATATTTTTAATATGTTTGAAATTTATATAATTAATTTATTTAAATTAATTTTTCAATATTTTTTTAATTTAAAGAGTTAATATAATTCATTTTAATAATTTTTGTTATTTATATAATTAATTTTATTTATTTATTCATTTTTTTATTTTTATTGAATTTTTATATGTTAGTAATTTGTGTAATGAATGTTACAAATTCATTTTAATTTTCTTATAATTTAATCGACTTTATTTATTCATTTTTAATACTATTTCAATTAATATTATTTATTCATTTTTAATATTTATTAATTTTTAATTTTATAGATTTATTCATTTTTAATATTTATTTATATATATTTATTTATTATTTTTTAATATTTTCAATATATTTTTAATTTATATGGTTAATATTTATTCATATTTATTTATTAATTGTTAATATTTTTCATATGTTTGAAATTTATATAATTAATTTATTTAAATGCATTTTTTAATATTTTTGTACTTTAAATAGTTAATATAACTCATTTTTAATAATTTTTTTATTTATATGTTTAATATTATTTATTAATTCATTTTTATTAATTTTTTATGTGTTTTTAATTCTTGTAATGAATGTTATGAATTCACATTTTTTAATATATATATATTTAATTTATTCAATTTTGTTTTTTCATTTTTAATATTCTTTCATTTAATATTATTTATTCAAATTTAATATTTATTATTTTTTAATATTTTTTTTAATTTATTCATTTTTAATATTTATTTATAAATATTTATTTATTAGGTTTTAATATTTTCAATATGTTTATAATTTATATAGTTAATCTTTATTCATTTTTATTTATTATTTTGTACTATTTTTAATATGTTTGAAATTTATATAATTAATTTATTTAAATGCATTTTTTAATGTTTTTATAATTTAAATAGTTAGTATAGTTTATTATTAATCATTTTGTTATTTATAAAAACAATATTATTTATTTATTCATTATTGTTCATTTTTACGAGTTTTTAATTCCTATAATGAATATTATGAATTCTTTTTTTAATATGTTTGTAGTTTATTCAATTTTATTTATTCAATTTTAATATTATTACATTTAATGTTATTTATTTATTTTTACTATTTATTAATTTTTAATATTTTTGGAATCTATTCATTTTTTAAATATTTATTTATATATATTTATTTCTTAGGTTTTAATATTTTTAATATTTTTTAATTTATTTGATTAATATTTATTTATTTTTTATTTATTATGTTTTAATATCTTTTATATGATTTAAATTTATATAATTTATTTTTTCAAATTAATTTTTTATTTTTTTTTGAAATTTAAATAGTTAGTATGATTCATTTTTAATAATTTTTTTATTTATATAATTTATATTATTATTTATTTTATTTTTATTCATTTTTAATTTTTTTCAGCACTAGATTAAGAAAAGATAAAAGCATATTTTATTAGCACTGAAAACAAATGCTCATAAATACAACTTTTATGAGCGCTTTTTAGTGTTGATAAATGTGTTGATTTAAAAAATCTGAAAAGGAACTGAAAAAGATTTATTTATGAGGGCCTATTCTCTTAGCACTGATAAAATGATATTTTATCATTGCTTTTTTGGTTATCCTTGATAAAGCTTTCATCTTCTATAAAATAAATCCCTAACGGATTGCTTCTCTCCTCACACTATATTCAAGGTCTCATGAAATTGAACATTTTTAGCAGTTGAACTCGATTTTTTTTGGACACATCTATCCTTAAAACTGAAGGTATGATATTCTAAACTTGTTTTTAAGGATTCTCAATCAACCTTTCATGTATTTTTCATGTATTTTTGAGTTATCTTACCCTATTCATTTTTAATTGTTCTTCCCCTATGTGTTCATCTATAACTAGTTTTTTTCATTATTCTTCCCTATTTTTTGGATAAATCAACCATTTCAGGGTGCTTTCTATTTTGTTTCACCGATCTTGATTGATTTTCCTAATTTTTGTGATGTTATTTCTATTTGTATATACAAATATAAACTATACATAGGCATTGTATACAAAATAATTAAGAATTTATATTATTTGATATTAATTGAAAATTTAAATGGAGTTCACCAAAATGAGAATGGTTTCTTTCAATTAAATGATATTTGGTAGCCACATAACAAAGACTTAATTGGTTAATTAGGTGAAGAATTAATAGCTTGAGTAATTTTTAGATAAGAAATTAATGTTAGTAATTATATAAATAAGTGAAGGCCTTATAAATATTAATGAATTCAAGATTATTCATTGGGTTATGGTGTGGGTCAAGTTAGTAACTATATTTGAAATGGGAATGATTGTAGTGTATGATTAATGTTTTTTATAGAAACATGACATGCAATATGTTGTTTTCTTATATATATATATAAATGTGTGTTTCCTTTGTTTTTATATGTATAAGAATATTTGTATATATTTTTTTACAAGTGTTTGAGTATTTATATATTTATGTCTGTATATGTAAACATATATAAATTTATATATTAATATTAGTTTATATTATATTTAAATATTTAAATTCCCATGAAAAAACCATCACATTATATATAAAGTTACCTACTTCACATTAGGAAAACAATCCACACTAAGAGATAAGACTTAATTCTTTCCAAAACACAAACTTTATTACATGTATATATTTTTCATTATATTATGAAACATAGGTTTTATATTTATTATTTTATATAATTTTTATATGAATATATTATAACTTATAATTATATTTTTTAAAGTTATAATTTATATAATTTATAGATATAAAAAATGATACATTATATACATACCTTGTTCATATTTAATTATTTTTGAAAAATATGAATATTGTTAAACCAAATGGGATGTATATGGATCGAAAATGGATGGATAATAATTGTATGAAAAATGAGTATGGGGATGAGGTTAAAGAGTTCATCAAGTTTAAAACAGAGCATACATATGACCCTTCTAAAATCATTTTCCATGTTTATGTTGTTGTTATTAAAGAAAAAAAATTTCCAAAGGAGTTGGAAGAAAAACCGATCTATCACGGAATAGATCGAAGCTATAAATGTTGGAATAAACATGAGGAAGAACTGAATATAGATACTTAATTTTATTATATTGAAATTTATAGATCATCAAATATGATTACAAGTGCAAATGATAATAGGGATTATATTAAAGAAATGAAAATGACAATTAAGGATGACCTTCACAATTGTCCAAAGATGTTTGAGAAGTCAAAGAGCCGTGAAAAGAGATTATTTTATACTGATTATACTAAATACAAAATATTTTAAGGCATACTAAAGCTATATAGTTTAAAATATGATATCATATAGAGTGACACCATTTATTCAAAACTACTTGGCCTCCTGAATGATATTCTACTAGAAGAAAACAAGATTCCTTGTTGAATATATGATGCTAAATGAAATTTATGTTCAATGAGAATGATCTCTGAAAGAATACATGCCAGTCCAAATGACTGTATATTGTTTTCCAAGGACCACAAATAACTTCAAAAATTCACTAAGTGTGGCATGAATCAATACAATAAATATGAATAAATTCTTTTGAAAATTGTGTAGTACTTTCCAATCATTCCAAGGTTTATATGACCATATGGATGTGAGGAGACTATTATACAATTAACATGGAACATAGATACAAGAATTCAAGATGGGAAAGTACATCACCCAGTAGACTCTCCTCAGAGGAAGAAAATTTATCATGAGTATCCTGAATTTGGAAATGAGCTGAGAAACCTTAGTCTTTCCCTATCTATATATAGAACAAATACTTTTATTATAAAAAGTAGTACTCAAAGTATATGGATAGTTATCTTGGTAAATTATAAATTTTCACCATGGTTATGCATGAAGCACGAATATATTACATTGTCTCTTATTATATATATCTAAAATAACCTGGTGATGATATTTATGTTTATTTGGTTCCATTGATCAAAGATTTGAAATTAATGAGGGAGAAGAGTGTTGCATTATATTATTCTCATATAAGTGAAGAGTTAATAATGATATCCATGTTATATAGTATGATAAATGAATTTCCTTATAATTTTTTAGTTTATATAATTAAATAAATTTTTTGGGTTTCCCATCTATGAGAAATTCACACACCCAGTTAAGTTAAAACAATCCTCAAAGACTGTGTTTTTTTGACATCATAAATTTGTACCATGACGAAATAAATAGAAATCCCCGATGATATCATTCTATGGGGACACAAAACAAGGTAGACCACTATATCCATTAATGAGTGATCAACAATTCAATAATTTAATGGATATTGCCTCTATTTTTGTAAAAAAAATTTCAAAAAATCTTAAAAAAATAGTTTGTAAAAAGAGATTTTTTTTTGAATTACTATACTGGAGTTATTTTTACGTCATAAATTTTCTTGATGTCATAAATTTAGAAAAAATATATGTGATAATGTTATTAGATCATTAATAAATTTATTAGATAAAACACGAGATAACATTAAGGCTAGGTTAGACATGATTTACACAGGGATAAGGGAAGTGTTGACATCAGTGAAGTGTGAAAGATAAACTTTTCTTCCTCTAGTGGCTCACAATTTATCCATATAAGAAAAATTTCAATTGTGAAACTTCCTTAATGGTGTAAAGGTTCAATAGGGATATTAATTAATCATCAAGAATGTCATACCAATGATTAATTTGAAGTTAATGGGTCTAAAATAACATGAATGTCATGTTTTTATGCAAGACTTAATGTCTATGGCTTTACATTATATTTTTCCTAAAAATGTATGATAAACATTAACTAGTCTATGATTATCTTTCAAATCCATATGTACTAGATTCATAGATTTGATGATGTTTCCAACAATAAATAATAAATTTTTAGTCATATTATGTGAATTGGATATGTTCTTCCAACCAGAATTATTTGATATAATGGTCCACCTGATGGTTCACTTTTTTTAGAGATATTTAACTATGTGGTCCTATACATTACAAATGGATGTACCCCATTGAAATGTATATGAAAATTTTGAAAGGGTACGTTAAGAATCGAAGTTTTCCAGAAGTTTGTATCGCACAGTGATATATTTTTGAAGAAGCTATTGATTTTTTATCGACTAGATATCATATGATGATAACATTGGCCTCCTAAAATCTCATCATAGTGGATGCCTTTTGGTTGAAGGGATTTATGTAAGATATGTTTTACAATTAACATTATAGAGAAATATCAATCTCACCTTTAAATTTTATATAATATTATAGATATTGATCCATATGTTGAAACCCACAAAGTAATTCTTAGGCATTTAAATCCATCAAGGGATAAAATCTGAATATCAAATACACATAATCCATAGTTTATAGGATAGTCCTAAGATCATATTTTTAAGGAATTGTATAAAAATCTAAATTAAATTTTTGAAAGACTTAGATGTATATCTATATGAAAAAATGTTTATGTATTATCTTACAATGGTCATGCAATTAATGGTTATATGCTCTATATAAAGTAACATGACGAATGTAGCATGATGAAAAATAATGAAGTTACTCTTATGTAAGAAGCGATGCATGTATCTAATACTATGGACTAAAGTAAAATTCATGTTAATATGTCATACATTTTTATCATCGATAAAAATATATGATTTATTTTATACAATATTTTAAGTTCCTCTTTTCTATTGAAATGGGTTGAAAATAGAATTGCTGTTAAATTCAATGAATTGGGCTTCATGAAGGTGGATTTTAGTATAGAAGGGTACACGGATGAATTTCCCATAATGTAATCATAAGAAATTCAAGTATTTTATGTCCGAGATCCTATAAAAAAAGGTCAATTATTTTATCAGTGACCAAAAAAAATTTAAGATGAGATTAAAATTCAATTAATGATTACCCTTTCATTAGGACGTCACAATCATTTTACGATGATACCAATGTAGAGAGTGTATTATAAATTATAGGGGTCCACAAGGAGGGGATTTGGATACTTGATAGAGTATCAAAATACATTAAAACTTTTAAAATAAAGAGAGTTTAATGAATATTTTAAGGTTTTTTTAAATATACTACGATTTTCCTTGTAATATTATGTGTTCATTACTAAATTTATGTAATATTAATTAAATGTTTAACTAATCATGTAGAAAATGGATTCAACACATGATGGTGATACCAATACTAAGGAATAAGATGCCAATGATGTTGAAATTGATGAATTTTTAAGAGGTTAACAAGATGCAGATGAAAAAACAAGAGTGGTGTACCACCACTATGTTAACAAAAGTTATTTAGGTAAGAATAAAACAAATAAAATTTTAGGTTGGTTAGAATTAAGGAGGCCAACCTATTGACCCCAATAAGTCAAATTTCGTTACTTTCATTAGGGTCACAACTCAAATACATGTGTCGATTAATATAGATATGTGAAATAATGTTCTTCCTGAATTGAAGATAATCATTTGGAGAGACATCAAGGTAAAACTTTGGCATACTTTCTCCATTTTAATGAAAAATAAGATAATGAAATGTTGATTTACTATTCATTATCCCTTAAAGGGTACATTTATTTTAGATAATTTACTCAATAAATTCATATTAATGGTTACTATAAAGGATCATATATCATTTTATAAAATTCTAATAAAGTGAAATCTCAAGGATACTGAGGGGAAAGTAAACCCCAAACCATCATATATATATAAATAAATGATAAAATAAGAAACATGGAATTATTTAATTGGTCATTGTGAGGATGAATCATTTTAGGTTCATTATAACTAATAGTATTTTATTTGAAATTAGTTGTATTATTCAATTTTATTGAAAATTTTTAATTTATGAAACAAAAATGGAGTGATGAAAATAAATAGTTTGCATCAAGACTGACATTTCCATACCATAAAGCAAGGATGGGGTATTCTTCAATTGAAAAAAATGGTACTAATTTTAAATCTATAATAAAAGGTTTTATGTTATATGAAATGGCAACATAATTATGTTCCTTTATTTATATAAAAATTGATGAATCATAATATAAATAAACTTCCATACCATGTCATGTGTCATGGAAGGAGGCACATCTAAATAAAAAGGTACAAATAATAGTTGAAAATACATAAAAATTGTGGGAATTATCTTTAAGTATACCATAATATTTTTTATGATTTATAAAATAATTACATTAAAATATCTACTTTTGTTCATATATTTTTCATAAAGTTTATAAACAAGAACCATCATCGGATGTACTAGAATAATGACTACCTAAAAGAACATTTAAGTGGATAGAACAATATATACATGTTAGAGGTGCATGTTTTAGAGTGTCACCTCGAGCATATTCTGAGAAATAAAAGTCACATGGGGAAGAAAATGAGAAAATGAAATATATGCAAGAAAAAATAGATGATCTAAAATAAATTATTATCAATTTTGGTTTGATGGACTAACATATAGAAAGGGGTCAAATAGAACCAAAAATATAAAAATAACCACTTCATGAAGAGCCAAAACCCACTAGCTTTAAGGATAGAAATTCCTATCAACTACCTACCTTAATAGAGGTAATAAATTTTTTCATAACATTTTTTTTCTAAATGTGAATAAAAAAACTATCAATAAATTTCTTATACTAAAATTATGCAGGGTGAAAGTTACTGTGATTTTTATCTATCAGTAGCCACCCATCACGTTGTCGCAAGGGGTACATGTCAGATATGAACAAATATATATATATATATATAATATGATATTATATATATATATATAGTATATTTAAATAGTTTCAATAATAATTACATATATTTGATATATATTTATTTTCCCCTGAATGGTTTTATTATTAGTTATAATCCATTATGAATGGATTAATTGGCTTGAACTCTCATTGAATAGGATTCAATGAATTATAGGAATAAATGTACATGGATACATTAATATGGATGATGTGTTTTAATTTAATGAAACACGTCATAGATGGATATATAAAAGGATTAAATCACTCTAGTTGGAATAACCCAATTATGAGAAATCCATCTCAATTATCTCTTCCTCTCATATTATTGTTCATTGTCTAAGACAAAGGCACTGACACCCCTTCAACATTCGATTAAACTCATGATATGATCATGAATCTATTGGTTAATGTACCCCTTCAAAGGTAGAGTATTTTTTCACTACTTCATGATATTCATCAAGCATTCTCCTTTGTCGAGAAAGAAGAAGACTGCCGTTATTTGTGATTTCTAGGTACACTATTTACATTTTATTCAGTCGTTGATTCTTGAAGATAGATCTACCTATGTTTGGGTTATATTATACTACATATGATTATATGATAGTCATAAAAACCCATCAGTGGTATCATAGGAGAGGATAAAGGGTTATCTGATTCTTGGGAAGTCTCACACATGAACGGTGGTGAAGTATGGATCTCCACCTAGGAGCTCTATTGTAATGAAAAGAGTTGCATACATAAAGAGTTGGGGGAAATAGAGAGATTTTATAGGTTATTATGGATGTCACATTGGAAGTGTTCATATGAGGATTTGACATTCAACCACCCATCAGTGGTATTAGAGCATAGGATTATTTGATGAATCAAAACGTTTATTGATTTATGAAAAATACATTTTAATAGAAAAATGAGATTTTCAATCTTGGAAATAAAATTTGAAAAGTTAATATATATTACTATTATTTATGAAAATAAATAAAGTATTTATTTTAATCGTTATAATTAAATTTTGAATTGAATTATGGTATTTATAAATTGGTTATAAATAATAATCAAAAAGGTATTTTGAAATATTTTTTTAAATTTATAAAAGTGTTTTATAAATTAATTAACTATAAAAAGTTTATGGTTAATTGATATATATTTTCAAAAAATATATTTTGACAAATTAAATGGCATGAATTATGATATAGAAATAAATGGTTTATTTCGAAACCATAAAATATGATTTATAAAGTGTTTATAAATTCAAATATATATGATATTTAGATTATATAAAAATGTTTATATAATAGATATTGAATTATAAAATGTTTATAATTCATGAAATATCATATTAATTCCATTTAATATAAAACATGAAATGGTTCATATTAATAAGAATATACATTTTTTATATTGTTGATAATTTATAAAACGCTTTTAATTAGCATTTATTTATGAATAGTTTATAAAAGTCTCATATTTTGGAAAATAAATAAATTGTTTATTTATTAAATTTACTTAATATTCATGTTTAATTAATAAGTAATTAATTTGAAAATTTTCAAATTAAAGAAGATTTATTTGGATTTTATTTAATCCACATCAAAAGGTGTTTTGATAATTAATATGATCAAGGTTTAAATAATAATTAATTATATGATATTGAGATTTTGTAAAAGGTTTACTTAATAGAAATGAAATTATTAATAGTTTATAATTTATATAATATTATATATTAAAAAGTAAAATTACATATTATGATAAATATGAAAGACTTAATATTGGAAGGAATATAAAGATTTTATATTAAAAATTATGGAATGTCCATAATGTTAAAGGTGAAATTATAAGAGTTTATAATTATATTTTATTTTTTATTTTTTCATAAATTCTTATCTCATGTTTAAGTATTTTAATTTTTCATTTATTTAAAGGTTATTCCCTATTTTATTCATAGTTATAATTTTTTTATAATATAAATAACTATATGATAAAACTTATATGATAAATTTATTCTATTATAGAGCCTTTTATATCATGCTAGGTTTGATATCATAAAATTTAGTTTTCATCTACCTTAAACTTGGTTTGTAATTTAGTTATAATCTTGAGAGTAGTTTTTGTGCATAGTTTATGCATATTATGTGTTAGAGTTTTCATGAATTTAATTCTCTATTGAGTAAGGTATCCCAAGTTAGAGTGACTTGGGGTTAGTCCACCTACTTTCCTAGAGGCTTTCCTTGACTAGGAAAGTGAATGGGGTTGGATATCAGTCACTCGAGGCTTACTCAGGTGGAGTTTTTCAATTTCATATAACTCTATGACTTTACATGAAGTGTTCATGTGCCTAATACATATGATTCATTTTGATATTTATGAATATACTTGAATTATATTTTCAGGAAATTAACAAAAACTTGTGGGTTGTGTAAATAGTGACACATTAATGTGGTGCAAACATATTAATTTGGTGGTTGGAATAGGGATTCCAAAAACTAATTCATTAGAAGAATGCATACACAAAAAAGGAATAAAACATGAGAATATAATTATTAAATAGGTTGTAATAATTGTTAATTTAATATTAATATGATTTGTATTAAACTAATGAGACCTTAAATTAAAACCCCTCAAATACTAAGTGTGATATTACTTCCAAATAAACACTTTTCAAGACCTCGATCATTTAACCAGGTAGGTTCTTCCTTTGTAGGGTGCCCTTTAATTATCTTGTGCAAGGTAAGAAAGTATTGTTTGGAACTGGATCATCCTTGGGAAGGATATTCCTTCATAGTATTCCCCCTTGATTTTCTTTTGTTTATCTATTTTTTATGTTTTCATTAGGCTACACTTAGATGGTAAACCCATGGGAAGGATGCCAGAAGAATAAAGTTGAGTGAATCCATAGTGATGGATTTAGGTAAAGGGTTATATGATCAATTATTCAAGAGCCAAAACTATTATTATTGGGATGATTCCCTACCTAAATAATTAACTAATGAGATTAAATCCCAAGTTTACTCATTTCTTAGTGAAATATAGATCTTGGATCACTAAATAGATATGATATATGAGGTTATCATCATTTTTAGTGGGAGAAATTTCATTAAAAGTACTTTATGGAAAGATATAAGACATTATATTCATTTGATAAAAAGATATGTTGTAGATAAATGCATAAACATCATTAAAATAAAGTTTATATTAATCCTTGAAATGAGAAGCTTAAAGTAAGAAACTCCTAAGACTGGTACCCTAAGAAAATTTCTTGAGCATGTGAAATATTCTACATGTTAGAATAGTTTCTTATTGTGCAACTTATAGTTGAAATTGTTCAAAAAGTAAATCTAGATTCTTATGGAAGCATGAAATGATTCATTCAAGGTTTAAAAGGCATTTAATGCATAATTGACTTAAGGATTTCTAGTCTCATATACATAATATGGTTGGGTATGTCCATGTAATATCCATAACTTTCTAGTGAAGCATCAAAATTATTTTAAAGTATTATTTTACCCTTATTTTAGTATTAATTTTACTGATTATTTTATTGGGTGTGTTTGGGTTAGTTTTGGTGATTTTGGAGGGGTTTTGGGTAGTGCATGGTTGGCACACAGTTTTCCCAAACCGTGCACCTACCCCCAGTAAACCATGTACTCTTGGATAGAGGGTGTTATCATGGTTGGGGCACAATTTTTCAAACTGTGCACCAACTTAAGAGAAACTGTGAACCCCATATAGTAGGGTAACATGATTAGGGCACACATTTTGACAAACTATATGACCCTGCACAAGAAACCGTGCACATGGAAAATTAAAGCCCCAAAATATTATTTTAAAATTCATGAACCCCTGGTTTTTATCCCAAATCACCCCAAATCAACCTAACTCAAAATAATTCACTTTTGGAGGATCCCTAAAGGATTCCAAGGCTCCTCAAACCCCTTTACTAGAGAATAAAATATCTGGTTGAAGGATCAAATCCTCTTTGGTAAGTGATTTCTTCCTCATTTGGTTTCCCCCCACTCTCTTCTTTCTCTTCCATTGGAGAGGAATGATTTTTCCTATGTTATAGATTCTTTAGATCTAGGTTTTGAAAGATCTAGTTTATTTGGATCCCAATCCTATTTTTTTATCATAGATCTCTTCCTTCGTTGTGATTTGGACCATTCCACATAAAATTGAGGGTTGCGGTTTGGTGATCGTTCATCAATGATCTTGAGGTAGGTGGTCTAATTGATATTTCCCACAATCTTGATTATTATCCTGTGCATGAAATTTCTTTGTTTAATTTCCATGTTGTGAAATTAAAATCTAAATTAAAATAGTGAATTTAATTATGTGAAATTTGGAAATCCTTTATGGATCCCATTGGACCCGTTAGATATTATGAAACCTGATTTAATGGAATCCCATGGGGGTGTGCCAATATATTTTAAATGATGATTATGGAATGTGAAAAGGGGAATGATGGGTTGTTAGAATTGAATTAAATCCTTGTTCCACTTTTATAATGGGAATTAAATGGGTTGGTTGATATAACCTTAATGCTTTAATGAAATATGAGGATTAATTGATGATAAATGGATAAATGGCGAATTGTCCATATTATTCCATGTGATTAAAGTAAAGAAAAATTGTTGTTCTTGATAAATGAAATGATGCTCCAGGATAAGAATGATTGAATAAACGTTAATGATATTTAACCTTGATATTAATGTGTTATATGTGATATTTTTGATTGATTGATAAATAGGGTGTGAGTTAGGGACTGATTCTCCAAATACCCATAGGGTTCCAGACTAATGATCCAGGCCCCTAATGCATCATGTGAACAATAATGTATGAGATAGGGACTCATTATCCAAATACCCATGAGTTGTGGGATAAGGCTTGATGCTCCAAATACCAATGGGGTTCAAAACTTATTCTATTAGACCATAATATATTGGTACTTTGATTGATGTTCCAAGATACCATAACTGAAATTGGAATTAAATGAATAATGAAATCCCATGAAATAATTATTTGTGAAATTCCTATGGTGTATGGTTCAGGCTCTGACATGGTTCAAAGTAGATATGATTGGTTTGGGTTTCCCAATGAACCCAAAGGCCTATGTGGTTAATTAAATACTATTAAATGTCAAAACTATTTACCTTATCATATTTATTTTATTCTTTATACAACTATATACACATTTATAGACTAGATATTTCTTTATAAACCATTGGTGGTGGACTATTGAGTTATACTCACACCCTAATCAAGCTACCTAATTGGTACTTGAATAGACATCATGTTTACTGAAAAAGATAAGGGAAAGATCCCTATGTTAGATGACTGAGTTAGGATTTTGGATGGAGAATGGATGAGGGAACCAGAAATGATGTCGGGACCACATTATATTGTTTAGTGTCTTTATTTTAGGTTTTTGTTAGATGATTGGCACATATACTATATGACATATCTACTATTTTGGTTTATGGTAATTTTTCCTTATTTTGGATTTATTCATGTGGTGTTAGTCTTTATTGATTATGGTATCATCTTGGTTATTGTTTATTATTTTTTGGATATTGTTTATTTATTTCCTCTATTGTTCCACTCTAATAAATGGGGTATAGTGTCCAAACATTACCTATTATAGCTTCACTACTAGTCAACAACCTCTAAAATATGGGGAGGCACACCCGAGGTCATGTGGAGAACTGGATTGGGGCACCAGGGAGTGGTATCCGGGTTAGGAAATTAAAAATTTGTATCAAAGGAGTTTTCTTTATTTATTTATTTTGTCTTAGTATTTTGGAAAGTTAGACTAGAGACCAGGATAATTCAGGCCTTGGTCATGATCTCATGCATGGGAGTAGCTAACCCATGTGCAGGGGAAAAATCCAAGTACCCAGGGTGGTATTGTTGTTTTTGATGTTTGTTGTTATACTGGGATGTTATTTCACCTTGAGTGATGAACTTGTTGTGTGATGTTATTATTTTTATGAGATTTTTTCTACATGGAATAGTACAACATGAGGGTTTTGTATTCATGAATAATTCCAGGCACTTAGGATTTTCCGTGACTTGTATCATTTTAGGAACACATAGAAAATTAGTTTTGGGTGAATTTATGTAATGAAAATGTTTTTATTTATTTATATAATTTAAAATAAAATGGAACCTAATACGAAATTGATAAATGTAAATGATTCTAAATGAGTTATTTTGAAAATTTATAAAATAGTTTCCAGTGAGAAACTTTGAGTTATAAAAAGTGTTTTACCCTATGTTATCCATGACCCATGCGAGGGATGGTTGAGGGTAGTGATAATGCTTTGATTTTGACTTTGTGGTAGAGTATGTGGGGATGAATTGTTATAGCCTTATTTGAATAACTTTTATGTAAATGTTATAATTTTGTGTTATGTGTCCTAATATGTGCATTTGGAATTGTAGAGACATACCTCTATGATGACATTTGTTGATAGGATGACATGAGGTCATGTTAGAAATATGCCTCCAGTAGTGGAACTAAAGTCCCTTATAGTTATTGGTTAAGGGTTGGGAGAGAAGTTACATGAGAAATTTACTCACTTTATGTAGTTTATGGAAAGATAACCAAGACTGGATATGAGGAATATGTCTGACTTTACAGGAGAGTTCCAGTTTCAGTACCCATTGAACTTTATTGGAGAGGGTGTATTTGAGACAAATAAGTTATGGATTAATTATATATAGCAAATTATTGACCATTTAGAGACTCTAGTGAAGAAAAGATTCATTTTGGATGTTTATATGTTGCAAGGATCAGTGAATCATTTCTTGGATATCAAGGCTTAGGATGAACAGTTGGAGAACATGGTATGGAAATAATTTTAGGAAAATTTCCAGGAACACTTTTATGCTATGATGCTGAGGTAGGATAGGGAGGTAGAGTCTATGTGGTTCACCTAGGGGAGTATGTCCATGATAGACTATGCCTAAAAATTTAATGAATTGTGGTTATTTTCTCTAGTATCAGCAGGAGATGAGGAAATTATGGTGTAGCATTTTTTGGATGAGATTAAATGTGAGAAAAAGTCCCAGGTTAAAATCTTTCATCTAATTAAGTTTTCTAAAGTGGTGAATCAAGCTATCATTTATAAGGTAAATATAAAAGAGACTTTTGTTGGAATGTTGGATGTTTCTACTGGATGACCAGGAGGTTCATCTTTAGATATTAGGAAGCATTTCTATGAAAATATCAACCAGGGAGATGAAAAAAAGAGTAGACAGGGAAAAGGATTAGTTACTCAGAGTAGAAACCGATTATACTACCACCAATGTGGTAGGTCGGGTTATATTAATAGCTAGTGTCCAAGACCACTAGGGGAGTGCCTAGATTGTGATATAATGGGTCACTTATAGAGGTATTGCAAAAACCCTTGACTGATGGGTAATGATGGAGGATCTAGGCCAAATAAAAGTACCGAAAGGGGGTATTCTACCACATATCAGTCAGGAAGTTGATGTTCTTCATGGTATAGAGGTCGAGGCAAAGAATGTGGTCCTTAAGGGAAAGAGTTACCATATTAGTAGAGTGGTGCACCTTAGGGGACTTAGAGTACAACACATAGAAGAGGGCCCAGACAATCACATGTAGTTCAGCCTGCACTTGTTGATATTGAAGCTGGTCCATCGACAGTCATAGGTACCATTATTGTATCTTCTACTCTTACTAGTTCCTTATTTGATATAGGATCCTCTCATTATTTTATATCTACACATATTGTGAATGGTTTTAAGCCAAACGGTGGAGTTTGTAAGTGGTGTAATGGAAATTGACACACCATTGGAAGTATGATCGAGGGACATCTGTTTATGTAATGGGTGTTCTTTTGATGATGGAGAGTATAGTTTTTGTTGGGATATTTACATACATGAAATTTTAGGTTTTGACTTTATATTGGGTATGGAATCGCTAGTATCATATGGATTTCACAATGATATTTACCATAGGATAGTGACCTTTACATCACTAGAGGGTAACCATTTTTCTCATCATGGAGAGTGGGATATATAGGAAGGTCATTTAGGGATAGTTCATCAAAAATTGGGGGAGTTTACCACCTCGGTTTCAAGTCTTTTGTTGGAAAATGGGGGTGTAAATCATGATATATTTCCACCCATAGGGGACCTGTTTTAGGATGTTTTTTTTGAGGACTTCTCAGGGATTCCACCTGAGAGATATTATAAGTTCACAATTGATGTCAGGAGATAAACCAGTTTATATTTCACCTTATTGAATGGATCCAATATATTTTCTTGAGTTTATGTATTAGCTTGAAGAGTTTATTGATAAGGGATTATCCATCTAAGTAAGTCACCTTGGGCTTATCCAGTCTTGTTTGTTAAGAAGGATGAAGGGACCTTATGTTTATGTATTGATTACTGAAAGTTGAACCAGATTACTATGAAGAACTAGTATCCTCTTCCGCATATCAATGATATCTTTGACTAGTTTAGAGGATCTTATGTTTTCTCCAAGATTGATATGATATCTAGGTATAATCAGTTAATATTTATACCTTATAACATACCAAATATTTATTTTAAATACATGTATAGTCTATATGATTTTGTTGTGATATCGTTCAATACAAAAAACACACATGCTGTGTTTATTAACCTGATGAACAGAATATTCCACCTGTACCTAGATCAGTTTTTGTTTTTTTGGATGACATCTTGGTTTACTCTAAGACTCATTATGATCATGACCAACATATTGACATCATATTGAATACAATGAGAGAGAATTTACTTTATACCAATCTATCTAAGTGTCAATTATGGATTGACTGGGTACATTTCTTGGGTCACATGATCTTAGAGGAAGGTGTGTTAGTGGACCTAGAGAAGGTGTAGGAAATGATTTCTTGGGTGAAGACCAAGAATATTTTTGATTTCCAAATTTTTCTGGGGTTAACAGGTTATTATTAGAGGTTTATCTAGGACTTCTCAAGATCGGAAGAACCAGTTTTGGGTTTGACCAAGAAGGTAATAAAGTTTGAATGGTCTAAAGAAGGTGAAAATGCATTCCAATATTTGAAAAAGTATTTGAATACCGCACCAATTTTGATCTTACTCAAGCCGAGTGAGGAGTATACCATGTTTTGTGATGCATATGGGATCGAACTTGGGGATTGTTGATGCAGTGAGATCGAGTCATGGAATATGGATCATGACCATTGAGGATAGATGGACACAATCATCCAATGCATAATATTGAGTTGGCCATGGTGGTTTATGCCTTAAAGAGTTGGTAGAATTACCTGTTAGGTGAAAATTTTACTTTTTATACTTATCACAAGAGCTTAAAGTACATCTTCTCACCTGGAGATTTGAACCTCTAACATAGAAGATGGGATAAGTATATGTAGTCATTTTACTTTGAGCTAGCCTATAAAATGGGGAATGGAAATAGTATTACTCATTCTTTGAGAAAGAATACATAGACTTAGGCAATTCAAGAGTCCGTTTCTAAGTGGAAAATGATGAAATTTTTGGCTGAGATTCATATTGATGTTCGGGAGGCCCAGGAGAAGACGACCCTTGTATCCTTATCAGTTGAGTCCACACTTATGATCTGGATTAGGGAGAGGTATTATGAGGATATAGAGTGTTTGTTATTGAGTTAAATCCTTGAAGGTGGGTATTCAACTTACAATTAGACTATAGATGAGGATGAGATCATCTATTTACAGAACTATGTTTTTGTGCCTATGAGTATGCATGAGGAGCTGATGCATGAGTTTTATTCCTTGAAGTGGGTGGTGCATCCTGGTTTAACCAAAATGTACTATGACCTATGTCGATAGTATTGGTGGTCAGGCATGAAAAGAGATATTATAGGTTTCGTGACATGATGTTTCACCTGTCAACAGGTGAAGGTTGAGTGTCAATGACATGGTGGTTTACTATAACCATTTTTCATTCCAAAATGGATGTGGGATTATGTTTCCATGGACTTCATGGTGGGTATTCCAGGTATTCCTCAGAAGAATAATGCAATTTGGGTAATTGTGGACCTATTGACAAAGGTATCCCATTTCTTACCTATCCTAGAGGCTTTTACTATGGGCTATTTGGGTGAGATGTATGTGTGGGAGTTAGTCCATTTGCATGGGGTTCCATGGATCATAGTTTTAGACCATGATTCACACTTTAAATCAATATTATAGCAAGTATTATATAAGGTTTTGGGTACTCAGGTGTTTATGAGTATCAATTTCCACCCATAGACCAACATGAAATCAAAGAACACTATTCAGGTGCTATAAGACATCCTGTGAGCTTGCTTTCTAGATTTTGGAAGGTCTTGGGAGAAGCACTTCATGCTCATTGAGTTCACCTATAACAATGGTTACCAGGAGACTATTCATATGTATCCATACTAGGAACTTTATAGGAGGCCTTATAGATCACCACTATGCTAGATGAAGGTAGGTGAGTTAGAATTTTTGGGACTGAGTGTCATGTAGGAGATGTCAGAGAAGGTTTATTAGTTGATTCAGAAAAATATGGATATGGATCAGAGTTGGAAGAATTAATATACTGATCGATGTAACTGACCCCTTGAGTTTGTAGTGGGTGATCATGTATTGCTTTGGGTGTCACTAATATTGGTCCACCATAGGATTTGAAGGTAGGGAAGGTTGGTGCCTAGGTTTGTCAGACCATTTGAGATTTTGGAGAGGATCAGATTGGTGAAATATTGATTATATATTCAATAGAGGTATAGTTCTATTCATGATGTTTTTTCATGTATCATATATTTATTAGTATCACCCCAAAACTTCTCATGTGATTGATATTGATGATGTTGAGATTGAGGTTGATGCGTCCATTAAGGAGCATCCGATTCATATTGTGGATCACAGTGAGAAGTTAATGTGGGGAAAGACCGTTCCATTGGGTTGAGTTCCATGGTTGTATGGACATGTTTATGAGGAAACATGGGAGAGTGTAATAGAGATTTGGGCTTAGTGGACCAATATTTTTAACTCTAAATCTTAGATATGTTTTGGAGTGTAGCTCAAGGATGAACTGTTATAAGGTGGGGAGATT
This sequence comes from Viscum album, assembly GCA_963277665.1. Lineage (NCBI taxonomy): Eukaryota > Viridiplantae > Streptophyta > Magnoliopsida > Santalales > Viscaceae > Viscum > Viscum album. The sequence continues at coordinate 1,068,918,262 of OY728127.1, read as the reverse complement.
GTAAGATCCTGACCTTTCTAGAGATGCCTCATACTTGTATCTAAGTATTTTTTTACCATTATTTTATTCTTACATTGGATGAGGCTTATCTTGGGTGATTTAAGGTAAGTTTTTATGATTTTATAGGGGTTTTGTGTAGTTCACAATTAGCGTTTGATTTTCCAAAACCGTGCACCAACCCCTAGAAAACTGTGTTCCCTCAGACAGAGGGGGTTTTCACAGTTAGTACACTGTTTTACAAACAGTTCACCCGCATAGGATAAATTATGCATGCCATATAGTAGGGTTACATGGTTTGGAAAACCATTAGTACCTATTTAAGAAACCATGTATGTGGATAATTAAAGCCCTATAATTTTATTTTAAAATTCCCATACCCCCGGTTTCTATCCCAAATCACCCCGGCTCGACATAACCTGAAATAATTCATTTTTGGAGGATCCCATAAGGATTATAAGTGTTTTAAAACACATTTATTGTTGAATATAATATCCATTTGAAGTATCGAATCATCTTTGGTAAGTGATTTTTTCCTCATTTAGTTTCCTCTCTCTCTCTCTCTATCATCTTTCTCTTCCATTATAGTGGAATGAATTTTACTACATTATGGATTTTTTAGATCTAGGTTTTTATGGATCTAGTTTCTTTGGATCTCGGTCCTAGTTTTTTTATCCTAGATATCTTCCTTCATTATGATTTAGACCATTCCACATTAAATTGAGGGTTTTGGTTTTGTGAAAGTTTTTCAATGATGTTGAGGTTGGTGGTTTAATTTTTTTTGAAGAAAGGTTTGTGGTTTAATTGTTAATTTCCATAGTGTTGATTATTATCATGTTTATTAAATTATTCCACTACATTAGCATGTTGTGAAATTTTAATCTAAATTAAAATGATGAATTTAATTATGTGAAATTGGGAAACCCTTCATGGATCCCATTGGAGCAGTTAGAGATTATGAAACTGGATTTAATGGAAACCCAAGGGGTGTGACAATATATTTGAAATAATGATTATGGAATGTGAAAAGGGGAAGGATGTGTTATTGGAATTGAATTAAATCATTGTTGCACTTTTATAATGGGAATTAAAGGGGTTTGTTGAATAAACCTTAATAAAATATGTGATTAATTGGTGATAAATGGATTAATGGTGAATTGTTCATATGATTCCATGTGGTTAAAGTTAAGAACAATTTTTGTGATTGATAAATAAAATAGCGTTCTGTGATGAGAATGATTGAATAACGGTAAATAATTTTGAACCTTTATATAAATGTATTATACGTGAAATCTGTGATTGATTGATAAATGGGGTGTGGGCCAGGGACTCATTCACCAAATATCCATGGGGTTCTAGACTGATTCTCTAGGCCCCCAATGCATGTATGTTAACAATAAAGTATATGAAAAGGAGTGATGCTTCAAATACCCAAGCGGGTGGGGATAATGAATGATGCTCCAAATACCCATGGGGTTCTAGGATAATGCTTTAGGCCCCCAATATATTGGAACTTGTATTGATGTTCGAAGATATCATAAATGAAATTGGAATTAATTAAATAAAGAAATCCCATGAAAGAATGATTTTTTAAATTTCTATGGTGTATGGTTTAGACTCCGGCATGGTCCAAATCTAATATGATTGGTTCAGGAAACAATATGAACTTGGGGGCCTATGTGGTTAATTAATGAATATTAAATGTCCAAACTATTTAACTTATCTTCTGTATTTTATTCTTTATACAACTTCATACATTGTCATAGACTGGATATTGATTTAAACACCGCTGGTGGTGGCCTAATAAGTTTTACTCACACCCTACTTGGGATGCCTGATCGGTACCCAAATAGAATTTATGTTTGTAGGACACTATAAGAGAAATATCCCTATGATATATGGTTGAGTTAGGATTTGGGATAGAGCATTGATGAGGGAACTAAACATGATGTTGCGACCCACCTAAGTGTTGTCAATGTGTCTTTATTATAGGTTTTCATTAGACACTTGAAACATATAAAACATGACATATCTACTATTTTGGTTTATAGTAATTTTCCCTATTTTGGATTTATTCATGTGGTGTTGGACTTTATTGATTATGGTATCATCTTGGTCATTTTTTATTATCATTTGGATATTGTTTATTGATTTTCACAGTTTTTCCACTCTAATAAAGGGGGTATAGTCTCCCCACATTACCTATTAGACCCTCTCTACTAGTTGGAAGCCTCTAGAATATGGGGAGGCATGCCTAAGGCCATATGGAGAATCAACTTAGGGCACTGGTGTGTGGAACTCGGGTTGGGATGTTACAATCTATGATATTCAATATGATTTAGTATGTTTGGAAAGACTAAATAATTCCTATAAGTCTTGTTCTAGATAGGAAATTTTTTCCTATTTCTATTAATGGAAATGTTTTGTAAATATGAATGAATTCAAGTGAATTTTAACTGATACTCTCCAAGTGTTGAGAATAGATCAATTAGGAATAATATGTCTAGATTATGGTACTGTAAAGATAGAATAAGTGGGTAAAAAAATTCAAACTGGAAGAAGAAAATTTTGTTGAAAAAGTTCAAAAATATTTATTTAAAATTCCTATCAAGGTCATTGAAACCTAGGGTTATAAAGAAGGAAAATTTATAATTTAATACAATTGAATTATCTAAGAAATACATGAAGGGTTTTGGTAAATCCATGGAATTTCCATGTCAGGTATTAATTTTATAAGAATTAATTCTTTTATTTTGAAGGGTATGTGATACTGAGTGTATTTTTTACAAGTTTTTTAAATATAAAGGAGTTCAAAATCATAGGAATAATTGATTAATATTTTAGTTTATATTCATGAGATGATGTAAATATTTACTTCATTGAATATTTGAATGTAAAGTAATGTGTCCAGATTGGATGAATCCAAGTAAAATATGTGTATCTTCATCTAACTTTTCTTATATGATAAGAGAGGATTTTTGATAACAAAGAGTTGTTATAAAATGATTAAAAGTATACATATGGTTTATGATTCTATAAAATGTTTTTGAGAATAATATTTGGATAAAAGTGTTTATCCAAGATAAAAATGTCTATCTAATTTTTTTTAAAATATGTGGAAAAGTATTCTTACCACCCACCGATTGTATATTTTAATAAAGTACTATTTTCAAATAGGAAAGATTTTAAACACAAAGAATACCATATATGATATGGAAAAAATATATTATTTATTAAATATTCCTAATAAAAATAAATATAGGTTATTTCCTAAAAAAGGTAGTTTTTGTTGAGTCATTGAAATATATTCTGAAGAGAATATAATGTCTAAAAGGATATAGGGAGTATGTTTGGACTTAGAGAAGTTCAAAGTTAACAAATTAAATATTTTACCAGATTTAGTTTGAGTGACTATTTACTTTATATCTTAAAGAGTTAGGATATGAAATAGTAAAGAAAAATATAAACAGTTTCATTTAATTACTATGAAATAATGAACATCACTGTTAACTAAAGTATTACACAAATATAATATTACAATGAATATTTACTGAATATCGTTAAATTTTTAGGTTATGTGATGATAAATAAATGTAAAAAGTTATATTTATTTGTCATAAGAAAGTGAATTACACTTGATATACTAAAAGAAGTTTTTGTATATTAAAGTAATGAATAATGTAAAGAGTTAAATTTAGTTATCACAAAAAGTGAACATCACTATTCCATAAAGGATTATACCATTTAATACTCAAAGTATTAAACTTTATATTCTAAAATTGTTTAGTACATTCTAGTAAAGTGATAATATAAATAGTTACATTATTTATAAAATATTTCAAGAAAAAAGTTTGATGGAAAGGTTTCCTAGGATGATGATGATGTACCTAGAAAGAGTTCCAAGTAGACAATAGGAAAATGTTATAACATTTTTTGTTATAAAGTTAAGGAGTTTTAATATAAGTTTGAAGAGTTAAACTTAAGGAATATTTTTTATAATTCTCACCATTATTTAAAGATTTATTTCTTCATAAATATTACTCACTAAGAGGTTAGTAGGATTATTTTATCATATGGTCACATAGAGGAGTGACATGAATTACATATGGATGTAATGTTCACAAAATGAATCAATCACTACAGAAACAACATGAGGGTCATGCTATATCTCTATAAGAGATTGGTTGTAACAATTATAAATGTATCACATTAATATAATAAATACAATCTTCATTTATCATTCATTCATATGTGATGAAATTTATTTTACATGAATAGTCAAATGATAAATATCCCCTCAAAGCAAAAAATTTGAGTTCTTCCAAATGGATGATCATTATAGAGATTAATTGGTTGTGATGACATGTAAAGGTTAATTTTAATATATTCTTATATATATTATATAGGTTTATATATGAGATATTTAAGAATAGATTCTTGAGGTAATAAGTAGAGACTTATTACTTGGACTGACATGCTAAAATATATCTCATAGAATGTCATACGATCATAGATATACTTAGGGGTTAATTATTATTATCAATACTTCTTAAAAGAGGTTGGAAAGATAACTAACATGATAAAATTCATACTTTGATACCCTACTTACAAAAGTAAACATATTAACTTAACTAATATGGGGGTGGTTGGGTATGTTTCTGATCATATCGTTGGTTAGAGTGAAACCAAATGGGATTTATCCACTTGTGTGAAAAGAAAAGACTTCTAGACCTTAATTAAATTCAAATGAAAAAATGTATGGCCAGGATTATTTGTTTCACATATGATGTTTTTAACTATTTATATAAGTGACATGTGATGTAATTATCATATAAATAAATGACATATGATATATTCATCCACTTGGTTAATATTTTTCAATGAATCAAGAAAATAATGAGAGGCCTATACTAGATTGACATGTTCCATGTCTAGTGGTCACTCGATATCATGGAAAAAGGGATTATATAAGATAAATATGATGTATATGATATATCTTTTGGTGGAGATGTTCATATAGAGATATGGGTATATTTGATATAGATCACACCAGACCCCTTTGTCGCTTGAGTAGCATTGATGTTTGGCTAGAGGCCGCTCTTTGCTTACATATATGAAATTGAGATATCATTGTTTTTTTTAAATACTATTAAGGCACAAAGGATCACAAAATTAGGCCATTTTATAAGGATAAAATCTTGGACAAAGTTTTTTTTTTCAAAACGAAGAGAGTTTGATGAAAAACCGTATCCAAAAAGTGTTTGTATGGATTCACAAAGAGTTGCGAAGTTATGCATAAAGTACTTATGGGATTTTAATGCAAGTGGGAGATTGTTAGATATGAACTAATATATATATATATATATATAATATAATATTATATATATAAATTGTATATTTAAATAATTGAAATAATATATATATATATATTTGATATATATTTATTTTCCCCAAATAGTTTTATTATCTGTTAAAATCTAATATTAATGGACTAATTGTCTTGACCACACATTGAATAAGATTCAATGAATTATGGGAATAAATTTATGTGGATAAATTAATATGGATGATGTATTTTAATTTAATGAAACACATCATGGATTCATATATAAAGGTACACAATCCCTCCTATTGGGATAAACCAATTTTGAGAAAGCCTTATCAATTCCCTCTTCTTCCCATATTATTTTTCATCATTTGAGACAAAGGTACTGACACCCATTTAACATTTGGGTGTCCTTGTGATGAAATCATAGAAATTGTTAAGTGTAACCCCCTTGGAGGTAGAGTTCCTTTATTCACTTATTTTTTATCTTCATCAAGAATTCTCCTTCACTGAGAAAGAAGAAGACTGCTACCGTTGGTGATTTCAAGGTACACCGTTTATATAGTTTATTTATGAATCTATTCTCGAAGATATATCTTCTTGTGTTTGGGTTATCATTCACTGAATATAATTTTATCATGTTCATAAAAAAACCCATTAGTGGTATCATAGGGTAGTCTTATTTGATGAATCAGTACATTTATTGATTTATGAAAAATATGATTTAATAGTAAAATGATATTTTTCAATCTTCGAAATAAAATATGAAAAGTTCATATATATTACTCTTGTTTATGAAAATAATTAAAGTATTTATTTTAATGAAGAAAATTCAATTTTGAATTTAATTATGTTATTTATAAATTGTTTATAAATAATAATAATAATAAAAAAGGCATTTTTAAATATTTATATAAAGTTATAATTTTTTTTATAAATTAATTAAATATAAAATGTTTATGGTTAATTGATATATATATATATATATATATATTTTAAAATATATTTTTACAAATTAAATGGAATGATTTATGATATTGAAATAAATTGTTTATTTAGAAATTATAAAAGGGAATTTATAAAGAGTTTACAAATTTCAACATATATTATATTTAGATTATTTAAAAATCATTATATAATAGATATTGAATTATAAAATGTTTATAATTAATTAAATATCATATAAATGACATTTTATATAAAATGTGAAAGGGTTCATATCAATAAGAATATAAAATGTTTATATTCTTTCTAATTTATAAAATTTTTATAATTATTATCTAAAAAATGAATAGTTCATAAATGTCTCATATTTTTGAAAATAAATAAATTTTTATTTATTAGTTTTCCTTAATATTTATGTTTAGTTCATTATTAATTAATTTGAAAATTTTCAAATTAAAGGGGATTTATTTTGATATTATTTAAGCCACATCAAAAGGTGTTTTGACAATTGATATTATCAAGGTTTAAATAATAATTAATTATATGATATTTAGATTATGTAAATGGTTTACATAAAATAAATTTAATAATAAATATTTATAATTCATATAATATTATATATTTAAAATGTAAATTCCATATTATGATAAATATGAAAGAATTCATATTGGAAATAATATAAAGAGTTTATATTAAAAATTATGGAATGTTCATAATGTTAAAGGTGAAATAATAAAAGGGTTTATAATTACATTTATTTATGAAATTGTTCATAAATCTTTCTCTAATGTTTAAATATTTTAATTGTTCATTTATTTAAAGGTTATTTCCTATTTTATTTATAGTTATAAATTGTTTATATTATGAATAACCATATTCAAAATATTACATGATAAATTACTTCTAGGATAGATCCTTGCATATCTTGCTAGGTTTGATAATATAAAATTTAGTTTTCCTTTACCTTGACATCGATGTGTAATTTTAGTTATGATCTTGAGAGTAGTTATTGGGAATAATTTGTGAATATTTTGTGTTTGAGTTTTCAATAATTGGATTATCTTTTGAGTAAAGTATCCTCAGGTAGAGGCACTTAGAGTCGGACCACATAATTTCCTAGAGTCTTTCCTCGATTGGGAAAATAAATGGTATTGGCTATCCATTGCTCCAGGATTACTCATGTGGAGTTAATCAATATCATAAAACTCTACACCTTTATAAGATGTATTCACACAACTTATGCATATTATTCATTTGGATATGTATGAATATACTTGAATTATATTTTTTAGGTGATTAAAAAGACTTGTGGGTTATCTAAAGAGTTACACATTAATTTGATGTGAACACATTAATGTGATGGTTGGAATAGGGATTCCACAACTAAATCATTAGGAAGATTAATACACAAAAAGGGAATAAAAAAATGAGAAGATAATTATTACATAGGATGTAATAATTGTTAATTTAATATTAATATGATGTATATTAAACTAATTATAATTTAGTATATCCGTTAATAAAACTATTACTAGAGCACCAAATTATGGGTCATGTATAATCTCTGGGTATTAATTAACCACATCAGAGATTGGTTGTAAATGTTTCATGTTATTATAATAAAGTAACTATCCATTTATCATTCCTTCATGTGTATTGAGATTTATTTTACATGAATGGTCAAATGATAAATATCCCCTCAATGTACAAACATTGAGTTATCCCTAGCTGATGGTCATCATAGAGTATAACAGGTTGTGATGATATATAAAGGTTAACATGAATATATTATTATTTCTAATAAAAAGGGTTGTATATAAGATATTAAAAAAATAGTTTATTGAGGTAATAATTATATACTTATTACTTGGACTGTTCTGCTAAAGTATATCTCATAGAATATAATATGGTCATAGATATACTTATGTGTGTATGCTTATTATCAATCCTTCTTACATGAGTTTATAAAGATACCTAGAATAAGAACCTTTATACTTTGATACCCTAATTATGCGGTTCAACATATGAACTTTGATAATATAGGGGTGTTTGGGTATATTGATGACCATGTCTTTAGTTGGAGTGCAACCAAGGTGAGATTTATCCACTTTTATGACAAAAAAAGACATATGGCCCTTGATTGAATTTGACTGGGAAAATGCACGGACATGGTTATTTGTTTCACATATTATGTATTCATATACTTAGATAAGTGTAATGTGATGTGATTTTCATAAATATGAATGACATGTGATTTATTCATCCACTTTGCTAGTCTTTTTCAAATAATCAAGAAAAAGATGAGAGGCCTATACTAGATTGACATGTTCTATGTCTAGTGGTCATTCAATGTCATGGATAAAGGGATTATATAAGATTCATATGATTTATATGATATATATTGTGGTGTACATGTTCATATAGAGATATAATTCTATTTTATAGAGATCACACCAAATCCCTTAGTAGCTTGAGTAGCACTGATGTTTTTCTAGAGGCTGCTCTTTGCTTACATCTATGAAATAGATATTTCATAGTTTTTATCAACACTAATAAGGCCTGTAGAGTCACAAAATTAGGACCTTGGATAAGGATAAAATTCTGGATAAAGTGTTTTTTTAAAATGAAGATATCTTTTTGAAAAACCATATATAAAAGAGTTTGTATGGATTCACAAAGAGTTGTGAAGTTATCCATAAAGTCCTTATAACATTTTAGTAAAAGTGGGAGATTGTTAGATATGAACTAATATATATATATATATATATAATATTATATTATATATATAAAGTGTATATTTAAATAATTTCAATAATATATATATATATATATATATATATTTGATATATATTTATTTTCCCCGAACATTTTTATTATCAGTTACAATCTTTTATGAATGGATTAATTGGATTGACCACTCATTGAATATGATTCAATGAATTATTGGAATAAATGTATATGGATACATTAATATGGTAGACAAATTTTTTGTTAGTGAAACATGTCATGGATAGATATAAAAAGGGATGCGATCCCTCTTGTTGAAATAAACCAATTGTGAGTAAGCCTTCTAAATTCTATCTTCCTCCCATACTGTTGTTCATCATCTAAGACTAAGGTGATAACAACACTTTAGCATTAGATTATCCTCATGATAAAATATTTTATCCTTTTTTTGGTGTATCCCCTCGAAGGTAGAGTGATTTTGTTTACTACTTCATGATCTTAATCAAGCATTCTCCTTTACTGAGAATGAAGAAGACTGTAGTTGTTAGCAATTTCCAAGTACACTGTTTATATAATTTACTTAAAAATTGATTCTCAAAGATAGATCTAGAGGTTATCATGGTATAATAAAGTTTTGTAAAATTTTTAGCATGGAAAATTAATATTATAAATACACATGATGATAATATAATATGCACTTTCTAATTTTTGGTTCAAATGATTTTTTTAAGTTTGCTAAAAAATATTTGAAATGAGGCATGCTATTACAGATCGAAAAAAATATGGGAAAATAGAAGGTTAGTTTAAAAAATATAGTGGATCAACCAAGAATTAAAAAGGAAATTTTTATAGTACATTTACCCTACTAATACCACTACCGCATTTATTAACACACTAGTGAAAATCATATTTTTGATGATATGGTTTTTACATAACTTTTATAAAACCAACATGAAAAAAGTTTTCAATGTTGGTTATTTTATAACCAATGTATAAAATGATGATTTTTTTTCAAAATTGGTTATAAAATAAATGACATTAAAAAAATTTAAATATTTTATTATAATATCTCGATCCCTAATTTTTTTCATTGTTTCACGTGTTAGGATTTTAGTTTTCCCTCCTAGAGTGATCTGAACCTTCAGTCTTCCATCCTATGACCATCACCCAACCTCATCCATTATTTTCCACCATCATTTTACATCTTCTACCACTATTAAACCCCATATTCATTCCTCATCCACCATCAGGAAAAAATTTATCCCTCTATCGTCTTTCTTCATCACTCTTTTTTTCATCCTCATCCACCAAAGGTATTTTTATTCATGGATAAATTATTAATGTTTTTCGAATGGTGATTAGTGGTACTCTAAGTGTTTGAATGAATCTTAAATTTCTTTATTTATGTTTTTATTTTGTATGGATTACTTATAAATTACATTGTGATTTATGTAGTGCATCTATATAATTTTCTATAATTAAACGAAGAAATATGTTGGAATAAGGGTCTAGGAAACTAATCCCCAATAAAAAGAACTATCCTTCAGACAATATATAGTTAATTTTTTGTGTTTATGATTTGAATAATCATAGGAATTATTTTTTTTGTTGAAAACATTATTTAATATAATGTCTATATGAGTTTGAATGGAGCTTTAATGAAACATCACGGCCTTAAAACTAGTTTTGGGGGTTATGAATAAGGAAAGGGGTTATATAATATGATTCATGGTGTTTAAATTATAAATAAATAATAATAAGTGATCGATTTTGGTTTCATATATGAATATTTAATCACATTTTTTAGGAGAAATGCTTATTTTATCCAAAATAAATAGGTATAAGTTTGGTTTCAGAATTAGTTTACAAGGAAAATAAATAATTTTTTGATTTTAAAGGAAAAATTTGTTGAATTTCATATTTATTTGGTTATTTTTATGAATTAGTTTTATTCATGCAGTTTACAATCTAATATAATAATAATTTTTAAGAAAATTTTTATGTGTTTGTTGGTTCTTCAATGTTTCTATATGGTTTTATAGTTTTATGTTTGCATTTGTCATGACTACACCCAAATTTTATATTTTTGATGTAGTTTATTTTGATAGTCAACTAGAATTGGATTATTTAATAGATTCTATTGTTTATAATTCTTTTAATAATTTATATGTGATTTAATATGTGTGTGTTTATTATTTCTATGTGTATGCATAAGTTGTATGTTCTAATTGCATCTTTTATGTATAAAAAACTATTATAATTTACTTTCTAGGTTATATTTTTTTTAAACTATCATTTAATTTCAATAATTTATTTATTTTATATTAAGTGTGTTTTATTTAACTTTTTTTAATAAAACAAATTGGTTTTAGTAATATTTCATTACATAATAAACGATGACGATAAAAGTAAAAAAAATTAAATTTTTTATTTCTATAGTTATTTATAAAAGTAAATTTTAATTTTAATTTATAAATACAATAAATTATATTTAATACTTAATTTTTTTTATAGATGATAATGTATCATAATTTAATTATTGTACCTCAAACAAGTGATTAAAATGAGTTAGGGGTTGATTTTTTTTGGAATTTTCCAAATTAAATATTCCAAATAGTGGCCTATTTTTTTATCTATGCTTTTATTTAAATATGAGATATCTATAATTTAGGTATATCAATGTCCATTTAATTTTCCATAGTTTTAATCAAAATTACAGTCCTTGGATTTGGAATGGTGAAATTGGGTAGGATTCAAGGCCTAATGATGATGATGGTTTTCAAAAAATTAAAATTTTAATAAAATTAAAGAAATGATTCATGATAAAAATGTAGAGACAATTGAGAAAACTCATTTTATTGAGAACTTATATGGTTATGCTAAAAAACCATTCTATCCATGTTCTATGAAATTCAATGTTTTGTCAACGATGTAAAGATTGATGAACTTGAAAGCTAGAAATAAATGGAATGATAAGAGTTTTATATAATTTTTATAATTGTTGAAGTATATAATTTCTAAATATAAATATATTATATATTCAAATTATAATTCGAAAAAAATTCTATGGATGATGAGATTGGGGTTCAAAAAATATATGCCTTACCTATAATGACCTTAACTCCAATAGACCAGAGTTGGTGCCTTTATTTATTACATTAGAATAAATACATGATTAAAATCCTAAAGGACTGATTAGTTTAGTAGTTTTGGAAACTAAATTACATACATGTTACACATTTTTCATTAGGAATAAAAAATAAAACATAATACATAACAAAAGCTAATAAATTTTATCCTTGAAAACTCATTCAAAGATCTATTCTTCATAACATGAGGAAATGAAACAAAATATGGGTGCACTCAAATGAAAACTAATGGTTAAGTATAAAAAAAGATATTAGGAATTAATAACAAATAATCAATATGTTAAGGTAAATAACTAAAAAAATATTCCATTTAAATAACTGGATAAGGTATAATCAATATGGAAAGGTAAAAAACCAAACACACATGCCATTTAATCTATAAGAAGATAATGAAATGCATCCATATATTTTTTCATAGGTAAAATATAAAGGATAATAATAAAAAAAATATGAATATAGTCAATGAATAATTATTGTATTCCATGTTTCTTAGGTACATGGAACCTTTACTATCAAGATCTATTCTAAAGATAGTTTAAAACTACTGGGTAAAAACCCATCTGATTTGGCCAACTGATTCATGTCATGAGACTACTCATGCATCAAGAGTATATCATTAACCAACTCCCACCCATTTATTTTTGTCAAACAATTCCTCAAATATCTAATAATCAATTTAATAATGTGCCTTATCATCAAATATCCATATTGAATAAAGAATACAAATTTATCAACATTTCGATAGATATAAAAAATAACTTTCAAAATATAAAACATATGTAAAAATGATATATTGTTTAGGACATAATCATATCCATAATAAAATAATATGGATATTTAATAGAAATGAAATTTCTAATGACAAATTATTAAAAAAATTGATTGTTTCAAAAGAAAGTTAACAATACCAAAAGAAAATGAGATTGCAAAGATAACTTTTACCACTTGGAAAATTTCAAAACAAAACCCCTTAGTTGAGATAATTCAAAATGAAACTTAAATTACCATAAAGTATGAGTTAATCATGATATTAAATGAAAAATGGTCAGTATATGCACCACAGTAAAGTGAATTAGTGCAAATAAGTTTCAATGGAATGTAAATTTCCTGAATGGCCCGAAGGCCTTCATTTTTATTGATTTTTGATAAACCCCCTTTCAAGGGATGAGGGGGAACCCTTAAAAGGCCCATAGGCTTAGAGATTACATGGCCCATAGGCTTAAGAGATTACATGACCTGAAGGTATTAGGGAATTCAACCATACTATCTACAAGGAACTGGCCCTCCCCAACATCTGCATCTTGATAGTAGCTCTCCACCTTTGGATGACCATCTGGCTAGGCTTTCCGTGCAAGCACAAGATGGTACCTATGCATAGCCATTCCCTATCATTCTGAAAATCCATTTGGCTCTGCTCTGGTGAGTGCACCTGCTCTAAATCCTCTTCTGGGGATGCACCATTTTTGTAGTGTGTCTGGGGCCTGTATTCATGTGGCCCGAAGGCCTTGGGCTGGCCCTAAGGCCTTAAGGTGGCCCGAAGGCCTTGAGAATCAACTGGCCCAAAGGCCTTGGGTGGCCCGAAAGCCTTGCAGGACCTGAGGAACAAACCGGTGACCCGGAGGCCCAGATGGATGAATAGTTCTGGCTGCTATAGTACTGAACATTTCTACTACAGTGCCTGCTACAGTACTGCTACAGTACCCTCGAAAATATGCCTCCACCCATATTTGACCTCGAGTCTCTTGGATGACCTTTAACCTCATGTATAATGGTTTTAAGAATGTTATTAAATTATTATAGAACCATATTAATATTTATTACTATATTTATTATTCTTTTATAATATCTTATTAGCCATTAATTAATAATCTTTCATTATTTTCATTGTTCGGGTGTTAATTGTCTTGTTTTTCAAGTATGTTTTGACTTGATATTTTACTTCATTTTACTTTGATCATTATTTAATAATATCAATAATTTAAACCATGATGAAAATATCATATATATATATATTAATTATATATCTATTTATATTAATCCACAAAATTTAGTGAGAGGAAATGCAATTCACTGTTCATGGAGATGGTAGGTTTTACGGACGCATGAACACTGCTTCAATTTTATTATTATATTAGAGAAATAAAATTGAATGATATATATTTATATTATAATTATTTTATCATATTTATTTCATATATATCACATATTTTTATTAAAACCATTCTTAATGTATTCTATGTAAAGTGTGAACGAATCACATCACTCCGTGAGGCGGTAGTCCGCCGTACACACAAATGATGTTATCGTATTCCCACAAAATGGAAATTATGAAGGTTTTTGTTAAATAATAATTAAATAATAATTAATACATAATAAATATCATATATAAATATTATTTACATCTTTATGTCCATCATTTAAAGTTGGTAATGAAAAAACGAACAATATTGGTTTGTGAGGTGGTAGTCTGCTGTACACACGAACGCTGATTTCACAACTCATTTGACGGAATTGGGTGAAGTTGTAGGTAATAAAATTTTAATAAAAAATATAATAAAATCTAATATAATTATTTTATTATATAATCATTATATAAAAATAATTTAAGGATGTGGAGAAGGAAATAAAATTAAAACACTTTTAGAAAAACATTACCTCTTCTTTGGGTATTCTCCATAGGTTTGCACTAATGAATTCCTAAAATGGATTTATGAAAAATATAAGTCTAATAGGATGAGATAAGTAAATTTATGGATTTATTTTTTCAGGTATTTTCTGATCCAAATTGGTTTGAGAGGTGTGAATAAGTGGGAGAGTGGGAGGCCTTTTATAAGTGGGGTGAGTGACAAACTTGTAAATTGTTGAAATAGGAAATTCCACCCACATTTTTTATATTTCAGGTGAATAAAATAATGAAAAATTTATAATTTAAGTTATAAGGTCTAAATAAGTCCATAAAATTGGATTTATACAAGTTTATAGGTCATCTGGACCCTTAAGATAAAAGTATAGTCCCTTGGTAAACTTGTTTTTCTCTTAATTGATGTAATTAATTTTCATTGCTTCACTAATAAATTTGGTAAAAAATTAAGTTGGGATTATTATAAATTATAAATTATTATTATTACCAATATGGAATCCATTTTTTCAAATTCAAATAACATAATTTCCATAAATTAATTTAAAATTAACCCCACAGATAGGATGAGAAAGTAAGTTTTTAAAGTGTAAATGTTCAAAAGTTTACTATGTTTTTATATATAAATTCAATATAAAAATGATTAAAATAAACTAAATTGGATTAATATATCTATAATTGAAAAAGTTTTACTTTAAAACCAATTAAAAATATAATTTAACATTATAATTTATTTAAATGAAACGGTAGCTTCCAATTAAAATTCAGTATTTTTCACTATTCATAAAAAATGAAACTTATCAAAAAAATAAATAAAATTCACCCTAAACTATTTTTAAAATTAATATTTTAAAAATGAAGTTTATTTTTTCAAATAAAATTTATATAAGTGTCAAAATTTAGTTTTTAAAAAAGTGCTCCATTAAAAGGTGAAAAAACTGCTTTAAAAAAAATTCAACTTTTTGTGTATAAAATTGGATTTGTTCTTATCTTATGCCTATAAAATATATTCAATGAATGTAAAAATATTTTATTAGATATATATAAATTTCATTAATATCATTAAATAATATTAACTAATTTAATTTATTAGTATAAAACACCTTTGGTGTATAATAATAGTTTTTTATAAAAACATTTTTTTAATATTCAATTGGTTTTTATGTTCATTTCTAATTAATTGGAATCCAATGAATTAAACCATATATTTCATAAGTCATTTAATCCTATTTATATCCTCAAATTTAATTTCTAGGAGGTAATTCTCATTTTAAATAATAATCTTAATAGTATTCAGTAAAACTCAGTCTTGCATGTAATGGAAGCCATCAAAGAAAGTCATTATTGCATGTAATGAAAGCTAACTGAGTATTGCATGAAGAGTAAGATAAAATCATTGTTGTGTATAATATAAACTATTGGAGAGATTAAATTTATCTAAATATAAATATATAATAATGTCTTAGGATGTTATATTCCCTTATATGCTTGGTGTTGTGTGTCACATATGCAATTGAATATGATGTTCATATTTTAAAATTTCCAGGCATTACATTCTCCGAACCTTAAATAAATTATGTCCTCAAAATTTAAAAATGATCTTAGTAATAAATGGTTTTACATTTGGAAATAAAATTACTGAAAAACCACATTATAAAAGAGTTAATATAATATCCTCTTAATAAGAGAGAAAAGGAAGTAGAAAAGTCATATGGAAGAATCACATAACTAGGTTTATAGATAGGAGGAAATAGGTTGGAAATGAAAACATGGACATGGAAGAGAAAAGTAACACTAAAATACTTAGGGAGAGTGAGAGAGAACATGTTCAAGAGAAAGTTAATGATCACAAATCCATAACCATATGGGTGAAAAGGGCTATTGATATCATAAAATATGATGATAATAGGACAAATTTTTTGTTTCAGGACCATTTTTCCTAGATTTGAGGAATTGTTTCACTATATAATAATATAAGGAAATATAATTAATTGAAACATTTCTATTTCATAAACAAAATCTTATCCCTTAGTTGTGCCTTGAACTATTTCTACTTCAAATCTCATAACAAGTTGCATTATATGGTGAAGTAATAAATTAATCTCTAAAACTAGTCCAAAGATCAACTTAAACCATTTAATAAATGGATAACCTTATATATCTTCTAAAATATCAAGATCCAAAACATTTTAAGGTCACTAAATTTGAAAAAAATGAACTTATTATTAATCTAAAAAACATGATGTAGCTTTAAATCGTTACCTACCAAACATGTGAATACTTTCAACATGGATTATATTGAAACATGGTAATAACATTAGTTACCATAAAAAATTATTTAAAACATGAATGATTACTTATTAATTAAGTAAAAAAAATATTATTGGATATATTACTTAAATCCAAAAATGTTGTAAACTCCATCAATGATGGTATAAAATACTTTGTCAAAAAATCATTAATCAGTTCCAAGGTAGTCAATACTACCCAATTTACTTTATCCATATCAATAATATCTTTATCCTAACTTCATTATCTCAAAATCAGGAACTTATTAAGGGTTATCTTTCCCTCAATCATGTGATTTTTCAATAATTTCAACTTACCACTGAATCATGTTTCTTATTCAATGGAACAATTAAATATACACTTTCAAATCCTTAATAAAATTGTACAGTAGTAAAATCCATATACATTTCATAATTCTTATAACCAAAATATTATAATTAAAATAGTTTTACAACATATTCTAAGGATCCAAACATATTAATCATTCCAATTAAATTGTATCAATAGCATAAGATTGACCTTGATCCCTTATCTTATTCTAAAGTATATTCCCTCTATATTTGGGGAATTAATTTTCATAGTACCCCATATACTTATATTTGAAACACTTAATAGTAGTGTTTTGTTTCTCCCCTTTACATTATTTTCCCTAGTGAACATTTTACACACACTTATAAAAAACTCCCAATGCCTTCAATCAATTATATGGGTGATTATTTCCATAGTTATCACATGTGGGAAAATCCTTCTTTCCCTTATTCCCTTTATACACTATTTTATCTACCATCATCTTCTTATCTTGATTCCCATTGAATCCATAAGACTTAGAGAATTATTTCTCTATATTGATAGAATATAAAACTATTTTATCATAGGAATAAATAGTTTTACACACCATATCCCTTCGAAGACATGGCTTAATCCCTTCAGAGATGTGATCAATATTTCACTCTTGTTTTGTATATAATACAAAGAATACCTAGATAAACTTGTAAAGGTAGCTTCATACTCGGTAACACCCTCTACATCCTTTTTATTTAAGATAAAAAATTTATCTTCATCTCAGTTTTTTGATCACAAGGGAAATATTTTTCAAAGAATGTCTCCTTCAAATATTTCCATTCCATGATTTTTATTTCCTCTTCCTCCCTAGTATTCTGGATCAACAACCACCATTGATCAATATTTACATTGATAAAATACACTACAAGTGTAACATTTTCCTTTTTAACACATCCCAATGCCATAAATATCCTCTCCAAAGAATTAATCCATTAATTAGACACCATTGGATCAGTATTAACACTAAATTATAGGGCCTATATCACATAGAGCGATCCAATAATGAAGAATATCACTATGGAATAGGTTTCTCCATCCGAGCAAGGTTATTTTTCATATATTGAGCAAGATTCCATAATATATCTATAACTTGCCCTGTTCTAATACCATCTATATCAACTTCCTCAGTAGGGAAATCTTTTTACATTGTCCATGAATATGGATACCTTTATTTCTTCTAAGTGCCATCTCTAAACAATGTAATGTACTAGATCAGCTTATAGAATTATGAACTTTGTATAATTCTAAATATGGTGTAACATGTAACATAAATTGAAAAATTTATGCATAAATAATATCATAATCATAATAATGGTTTCCTTGGGGGTATCATTATTTTCAAATCATTCATAATGGGTTGTATTAAAATTTTGAATTATTCAAATCATATCCCTTGGGAGTGTCAAACCAGGTGCGTAGTAAGGCCCATTTTCATATACCAAGTTACACTCAAGTCAAGACCAACGTTCCCTTTTAGAGGTTATTACCCCTAGGTACATCTATGCCAGAACCATGTCCACTTTTAGTATCCTGATAGGGATGTATTTCAAGGAAAAACCACATAATCTCTATCTTACCAAAAATTTAATATATTCTTCTATACTTATCCTCAAATTATATCTTAGGGTTATGTTACCTAATCTATGTTTTCCTAATTTTTTAACAAGTTTTATACTAAAATTACCCTAATACCAATTACAACAACCACAACCCTAGTATACCAGTGATAGTGCCTTTCTTTATTACATTAGTATAGATACAAGATTCAAATCCCAAAGGACCAAAAAACTTAGCAGATTTAGAAACTAGATTACATAAATGATACCCATTTCAAATTTGGAATAGAAAATAAAACATAAAACATAAAAAAATCTAATAAAATTCATCCTTGAAAACTCATTCAAAGATCTATTCTTCATAACCTGGGGAAAGAAAACAAAAAAAGTGTGATCTCAAATGCTCAGTAAGGGTAAAGTGCAACAAAATCTATCATGAATCAAAAAAAAATAATTAATATGGATAGGTAAATAACTAAACACACATTCCATTTAAATAACTGGATATTGAATAATTAATATGCAAAGGTAAATAACTGAACACACATTCTATTTAATCAATAAAATGATAATTAAATGTATCTATAGATTTTTTAATATTGAAAATACCATGGATAATAATAATTGAAATTATAATGAAGGAAATTCATAATTATTAGATTCCATGTTTCCTAGGTACACAGAAACATTACTGTTAAGATCCATTCTCAAGACAGTTTAAAACTATTGGGTAAAAACCCATCTCATTTGGCCAACTTATTTATCTCCTGATACTACCAATACATCAAGGGGATATCATTAACTAGGCCCCACATGTGCCTTCAGGTCCAAATCATTTGTCTGTGTGAGGCACATTTGTAGGTTTTACTGGAATCTCTATTTAAGAGGCTGCAAGTCTCTATTTCCTCTCCTATTGGTTCCAAGGTGATAATAATGGCGTCGAGAGGAAGGAGAGAGTCTTGATTCTTCTTGAAGGGTGTTGGAGCATTTGGTGAACCCATAACCAAGCATGTTTTGAGGGCATTTATTGTTATAATATGGTGCTTATATTTTGAACCAAAGGTCTTCTCATTGATCTCTCTCAAATTTTGAAAAACCAGGATGATGATCCCTCACTAAGAGAATTCAAAATGGCCAGAAGTTCTCAAGATACTCATATAAGGGATTTCTAGATCCAATGGTTCCCCCATTGCTGTTCTGAAATTGAAAACAGATGGTGATTGTGGGTTGGGTGTGATGCGTGGTGGTGGTATCGTTCAAGATCACTATGGTTATATTGAATTGGAATTCTCTATATTTTTTTGTTAATGATAACTCCCTATATTTAGAAGCTAACACCATGCTCACATACCTTCTTATTTGAAGATAGAACATTAACCTTTCGGATGTGGAGAAATATTACACTATTATCTACCAATAGTTACATGTCTTTGGCAGTACCCCATGGTTCATTTATTATCTCATCCGTAAGTTTCATGGTCTCCTTGATATCCACACAGAGGTTCTTCACACTTGGTTCAAGGGAATTGCAGTTGCAGACTTCCTCACTTTAGTGGATGATAATACAACTGCAGTTACATGTTTCTCTACTGTGGGGTCCTTTCCACTTGAAGGTATGTCCTTGGTCATTAGAGACGCTATTGGTATTCATTATTTCAGACCTCCTTAGCACATGTTTCATTTCTTATCTCTCTTGGTTTTTTCCAAATTTTCTTTATTTGTGTCTATAAACTCCTATTCGTCTCCTTTTGTTGAATAAAATATATAATTTGGTGGTGGTGGTAAATAATACATATTTATCAACATTTACTCAGATATAAAAAATAACTATAAAAATATACACCATATATAAAAATGGTGAATGGTTTAGGACATAATAATATCCATAATACAATAATAAATATATTTATTATAAATTAAATATCTAATGGTAAGTTATTATAAGGAAGTGATTGTTTCAATAGAAAGTGAACAATCAAAAAATAAAGTGAGATTGCAAAGATAACATTTACCACTTCGAAATTTCCAGGCCAAACCCCCTTGGATGAGATAATTCAAAGTGAAACTTAAAATACCATGAATTATGAGTGAAGCATGATATTAAATGACAAAGTTATAGTATATAAACCACATTAAAGTTCATTGGTGAAAATAATTCACAATAAAATGTAAATTGAGACGAAATCCCTTACCTTATGCCCCTATTTGGTTGGAAAACATTTAACCTCATGTATAGTGGTTTTAAGAAAGTTATTAACTTATTTTATAACCATATTAATATTTATCACATCATTTATGATTCTTTTATAACATCTTATTTCCCATTCAATAATAATATTTCATTATTTTCATCATTCAGGTGTTAATTGTCTTGTTTTTCAAGTATGTTTTAACTTCTTATTTTCATTAATCTTACTTAAATCATTATTTCATAATATATATAATGTTAAAAATGATGAAAATATAATATATATTCAGTATATATGTATTTATAATAATCCAAATTTTTTTTATAGGAAATGAAATGCACTGTTCATGGAGATGGTAGGCCGTACGTATGCATGAACACTACTTCCATTTTCTTATCGTATTAAATAAATAAAAGTGAATTATATATATTTATATTATCATTAAAGTATATTATTTATTTTATATATATTATATATTTTATTAAAACCATCCTTAATAAATTCCATGTAAAGTGTGAATGAATCACATCATTTCGTGATGCAGCACTTCGCCGTACACCCGAATGACATTATGATATTCCCAAAAAATGGATAGTTTGAAGGTATGTGTTATATAATAATTAAAGAAGAACTAATACATAATAAATATCATAAATATCATATATAAATCGTATTTCTATCCTTGATAGGTGGTAATGGGAAAATGAATGAAATCGGTTCGCGAGCCGGTAGTCAATCGTACACATGAACGATGATTTAATAACCCATTTTATGGAAGTGTGTGAAATTTTAAGTCATAAAATTAATATAAAAAAATATAATTATATTGAATATATTTATTTTAGTATATAATAATGATATAATAATAATTCAATGAAGTGGATAAATAAATAAATTGAAAACACTTTTAGAAAAGTATTACCTCTTCTTTGGGTATTCTCCTTAGGTTTTCCCTAATTAGTTCATAAGTTTTATTTATTCCCAATATAAGTATTCTATTATGAGGGGATGTAATTTTGGGAGTTATTTTGTTATTTATTTTCTAAACTAAAATGGTTTTAGAGGTTTGTATAAGGGATATATTCAGAGGCCATTTATAGGTGGGGTGAGTGGAAAACTTGTAAACTTTTGAAAGAGGGAATTCCACCCACATTTGTTTCTAGGTCATTTTCCCCCTTAAATTTAAAGTTTAGTCCCTTGGTAAACTAGTTTTTCTCTTAATCATTGTAATTAATTTTTACTACTTTCACTAATAACTTTGGAAAAAAAATATTTTTTACATATTAGAAATTAGAAATTACTTTTACTAAAAATATGAAATCCATTTTTAAAAATTCAAATAATATATTTTTTCTAAATTAATTTAAAATTAATCCCACAGATGGGATGAGAAAGCGGGTTTTTAAAATGAAAATGTTCAAAAGTTTACTAATTTTTTATATATTAATTAAATATAAAAATTATTAAAATGACCTAAATTGGATTAATATATGTATAATTAATCTATTTTTTACTTTAAAACAATTAAAAATATAATTTAACATATTAAATTATTTAGATGAAAAGGTATTTTTCAATTAAATTCAGTATTTTTCACTATTCATAAAAAAATGAAACTTTTTAGAAAAAAACCAAAAATTAACTCTAAATTAATTTTGAAATTAATATTTTAAAAATTAAGTTTATTTTTTCAAATAAAATTTATAAGTGTCAAAATTTAGTTTCAAAACAAGTGCGCCATTAAAAGGTGGAAACACTGACATTAGAAAAATACAGTGTTTTATGCATAAAATTAGATTTGTTCTTATCTTATGCCTATAAAATATATTGTATGGATGTAAAAATATTTTATTTAATATATATAAATTTCATTAATATCATTAAATAATATTAATTAATTTAAGTTATAGGATAAAACACCTTTGGCCCATAATAATAGTTTTTAAAAAAAATGATTCCTTTTATTCAATTTGTTTTTATATTCATTTATTATTAATTGGTATCCAATGAATTAAAGCATATTTTTCATAAGTTATTTAATCCTTATTATGACCTCCAATTTAATGTCTAGGAGGTAATTTCCATTTTAAATAATAATATTAATAGTATTTAGTAAAACTTAGTCTTGCGTGTAACACAATCCATCAAAGAAATTCATTATTGCATGTAATGCAAGATAACTCGGTATTGTGTGCAGAGTAAGATAGAATCTATGCTGCATGTATTATATTCTATAGGATAGATTTAATTTATCTAAATATAAATATATCATAAAGTCTCAAGATGTTATATTCCCTTCTAAGTTTGGTGTTGTGTGTCATATATACAATTGAATATGATGTTCATATTTTAAAAATTCAGAGTGTTACATTCCCCAATGATTGTGAGTTATATTAAAAGGAATAATAAGTTATTTCAGAGTTTTCTAAATTTTGTACATCATGATATAAGTTTAAATAAATATACAAACTTGATTTATCTATTATTCTAAGTTCCAAAACCCATGCTAAGGAAATTTGGTATCTTCTTATAATTCTCAATTTAAAACATTTTTATTCAAATTAAAAAGATGAAAATTGTTAATTTGAAATACAGATGAGTGAATATTTGATGGAAAATTACATCATCCAGCTGATTTTCCACAATACAAGAAAATTGGTATACAATTACTTAAATGTGGAAATATTGTTAGAAATCAAAAAATTGGGTTATGAATAGATGAAATGAATTCATATTGGATCCTTAGTAGAAAGAATAGTTCATAGATAATTTTTTTTCTAATTTACAACTTATCTCTAAAATTTTATATTAATATGAAATATATGTTGTTGAGTTAAATGAGTTCTGTACCAAAAAAACCTAAGAACAATATTGATGTTTAATTATCACAATTAATTGATGATTTGAAATACTTATGGGAGGAAGGTATCAAAGTTTATAATTCCTATAAAATGTAATATTTTAATTAAAGAAAATGCTTATGTTACTATAAAAAACTACCCAGAATATGAGAATTTTTCTGGATACAGTGTTAAGGGATATAAAGAATATTCAATTTTTGAATAATATAATTCATTTTTTCAACTAAAAAATGGGAGGAAAACAGTGTACATAGTTCATAAAATGCTCTTATCTATGAATTACTCTTATTAAAGACTAAAAAAGAATTAAATAGCTTGCAAGAATTTGATATCACTCCAAATCCTTTGTCAACTGATTAATTTTTTGAGAGAGTAAAAAAATTAATGTAATATTTGGAAAGATAAAAAGAACTAGTACTTAAAAAAAATATAGGTAAGAAATGATCGATACTTTTTGAGAATCCATATTAGAGATATCTTAAGATAAAACATAACATTTATTTGATTCATTTTGAGAAGAATATCCATAATATTTTGATTGTAACATTGTTTGATATTAAAGGCAAGATGAAGGATGATTTGAACGTAATATTTGATTTAATTTCAATAGGAATTCATTTGGAGTTATATCTCACTATCAGAGTAAAACGAACATAATTTCCTGCCACTTATCATACATAATAAAAAAGTTATAAAACTAGTTCCTTTTAGTGCCGACATGGTGTCAAACATTCTCAGGGTTATTCTTCAAATGTAAGTTTTTTGGTCAATGAAAGATTTGAAGTCAATTGTCATGAAATCTCATGACTGTCATTCTATGATGAAAAAAATCTTACCAGTTGCATCGCTTAGAATATTAATCATCTATTTTGGAATGATTATCATTAAGGTGTGTCATTTTTTCAATTCTATATGTAACAAAGTGAAGAATCTGAATTCATTGAATAGGTTGGAGAATGATGTTATATATATTCTTTGAAAACTTGAAATATAAATTCCTCTATATTTTTCTGATATAGTAGTGAATTCAATGGTTAATTTAGTGTGATAAATTATGTTTTTTGGTCCTCTATATATACGTTTTATATATCCTTATGAAAGGTATATGGAGATATTGAAAGGGTATGTTAAGAATCCATATCGACCAAAAGCACATATTTTTGAGAAGTATATTTCTAATGAGGTTGTAGAGTATTATATAAACTAATTGTCTATAGTGGAGCACATTGGTTTTCCTATCTATCACCATAATGAATTCAATTTTGGGGGAAAGGGGATCCATGGATTTAAAATAAAATCATTAACAAGTAGAAAAACGAATAAAGCACACTTATACATATTGAATAACATACATGATTATCAGACAGATATAAAATTACATATTAATGTTTTAAAATAGTGTTTTTTGAAGAATAAATATTTTTGGGTATTGAGAAAGCCTAAAAAAGCTTTTTTACCATAGCCTAAATATACCATGTTTAGTAGACCAAATGAATTGAATACATTAAAATGGTTAGAATACATGCCAAGTTTAAATGTGATAACGTGGTTAGGGTATGAAATTAATGGCTATGTATTTTATATGAAATAATAGGATAATAGAAGTGTATTTTCAAATTGTAGTGTATTATTGTTCAATGAAGAAAAACACTTTTTTAGTACGAAATAGAAAAAAAATACAATCTCTGTGTCAAGTTCATATTATGGAGTTATTTAAGAAATATCAGAGACTGATTAAATTAAATTTAAGTTTCTCATGTTTTACTATAAATGGGTTATTGGTAATAATAATGTAGAACACAATGAATTTTTTATGACATTGGTAAATCTAAAGAGGTTGGAATACACATATAGGCCTTTTATAATGAAAACACATGAAATTTTTTTATATGTTCATGATCCATCACATGTCCATTGGTCTACCATTTTTAAAGGAATAAACACCACTTTAGTGATGAAAACCTTGATAATGATGATGAATTATGTGATATCCCTACTTCCATGGATAGATTATCAGAGGATATTAAAGATGACACCAAAGAAATGGTTTGTGATATATGGAATGATCACAAGGGAGGAATATGGGAAAACAATCCTTTTGTAATATCCTGATATTATAGTTAACATATATTTATATATTGTTTTACTTTTCAATTTTTTTGAAAGGTTATATATAATATTTCTAATTTTTTACATAATTATTATATTATTTATATATAATTTTAGTTTCCCATCAATTAAAAATACATAATAACTTCATAAATATTATATTTGATAAAAATTATATTTAAATAATTAATATTATTTTTTAAATGTATTATAAGTGTGAAGTGATAAAAAATATGTTCATGTAGTAATTTTTTCTAAGAAATAAAGGGAAATTATGTAAGAGTTGGGAGATTCTTTGTCTAATTTTTAAGTTTTATATTTTATTTTTTTCATATTAAAAATTCCTCTCAATATTTTTATTTAATTATATTTCATTATATTTGACTAATGTTATTAATTTTATTTCTCATTTATTTTATCTATTCTTTATTTTTTTAATAAAACATATATCATGTTTTAATATTATTTATAATTATGTTAATTATCCTTACACATGTCCTTAATATTAGTTTTAACCTTACTTAACTTTGTTTTACCCTTGATTAACCTTCTTTTACCTTTACTTGACTTTGTTTTAGCTTTACCTAACTTTTGTTTTACCCTTACTATTTTTTACCCTTACTTAACTTTGTTTTACCTTTAATTACCTTTATTTTAACCTAAATTAACTCTGATTTACCTTTACTTAACTATTTTTTACCCTTAATTAACCTAATTTTTTGTTTACTCTTACTTAACATGTACAAATTTCTATTTACCCTTACTTAACCTGTATAAATTTCTATTTACCCTTATTTAACATGTATAAGTTTCTATTTACCCATACTTTACACATACATAATTCAGCTTACCTTTACATAGATTATATAAAATTCATATTACCTTTCAACATCCAAATCTTGTTACCTTTACTTAGATAAAACAATTAAAATTATATTATTCTTCATTTCATGCATAAATATACAATATGAATTTGAATTTTCTAACCAATGGATTATCTATATTGAGTTTATATCTTATTTATGGAAGTTTGAGTAGTTCCTAGAGGATACACACACACACACGCACACACAAATTTACAGCTTTTATACTATGTGAAATTTCATTTTTTTAAGTTCTATGGAAGTTTTCTGATCCTGTATGAACAGTTATTCATCTACTGGATGATCTCTTAAGGGTTGTACCTAAACTATTTATATTTCAACTAACTTGACATGATGAGATTATACAATACTCAAGAAAAAATACCTATGATTCACTTAAAATACTGTTATTAATGGAATTATAATTAGTGATATAAAAATTAATGACGTAATAACCACCTAAATCCTTGTATTGATGTTGATTATTGAGCTAACATGACTTATAAACTATTGATATTTTTTCAATTTTCATTTATCTTATAAAATATTTACATCAATTTCATTTTTATTGGATATTTTTTCAATTTATATTTATCTTTATATGTAACTATTGGATTCTTTTATCGACTGTTTGTCAATTTTATTTTTAGGATAATGTCAGATCATACTCCTGATTCACCTAATTTTTCTAGGGAGGACCCTACACATACCACTGATGAGGTTCCTCATCCTACTACATAGGTTCTTACTCTTACCACAAGTATATAGTAGACATCAAGGGTAGGTAAATGTGGTTGCGCATGTTTTCCTAAATTATTAGTTAATTATAGTTAGAAACAATTTACATCTGTTCAGTTTGATGATAATGGTAATCCCAGGGGTCCAAATTTGACCCAATTGAGGAGTTTTGTGTAAATTTAGACTCAATAAAAATTCAACATTTTGGTTTTTGATTAGATAAATTCCCCCAAGAAAATATTATTTCAGCTGTGATAGACAATTTTTCTAAGGATATTTATTATTATTTTACTTATCATTACACATTTTTTACTAATATATGTCATTTTTTTATTTTCATCGGTTGGAATAGGATATAACTGACACTAAAGAAGTAATAAAGAGATTTTTATCTATTTTTACTAGGAGATGGAGGGATAATAGATCAACCCTAACCATTGATTTAATTTTTCTGCATGACACAATGAAAATACATTCCATATATACCCCTTTATAGATGAAGATACATGGAATTAATTTATTGAAAGTATATGAAATGTTTAATTTTTGGTAAGTGAAATTTCATTTTTTAATGTTTTTTTGTATCACTATAATGATCATAATAATGTTTTTTTGTTTAATTATCATGAAATGAGATGATATCATTAGGAGATCCAAACCAAAAACATATACCTTCATGATTTATCTCATAGAGGGTATTTTTTATTGGAAGAGAACATAATGACTGAAAAACTCAGAAATTGAAAGCTAAGTCTTTAGGATCAGCAGAGATTAACCCTCCTTCCCCATCACCTAGACTTGAAAAATGGAAGATTTCCCGAATAACCAAAAATGGGACATATCTTACTAAAGAATCAAGGGATTTTTCTGAGTAGATTGTAAGAATTTATTTATGATATATAAGTTATTAAAGTTATTTTTAAACACAATATTTTGTAATTAACTAATATATTATTTAAATATTATGTATAGAAATACATTGAGGATCATACCACACAGGGGTCCTTCCTACCTGAGGGTACAAGGAAAATTTTAACTACTGCATTGGGAATGTCTGAACACCCAGTCTGCATATGAGGATATGATGTAGGAATTTTAATTTAAAAAGTGTTTAGTCATTCTAGAATATCCTCAAGGGAGGATTTATATAACGGAAAAACATAGGATTTAGAAGTTAAGGTTCAAGAGGTGGGTCAGATGATGGAGGATAGAATCAGAGCTGTAGTTTAGGAGAGGACCAATGCTTTAGTATAGTTGATGTTTACTGACATGAAGATACAATTTTAGGCTGCATATCCCACTCCTCCACTGCCAAATATAGATCCCAATTCTCTAACCCTTCCTAAATATCCCAATACTCCACCCTTGTATGCAAATCCCACCCCTCAACCTCTATATATAGATCCACTTCTACACCTCATCATCATATTCCCATCTACTGTGATTTCTATGATAAGGATCCACGGTATCATATTGAATCATATGTGATGATATTATATATTGGGGATATTATACATCATAAAAAGATATATATGGATATGCTTAGGGTAAAAATACTGAATATTATAGAAGCATCAGCTAGAGTACCATTCCCTATAGGTGAGTCTTTCATAGTTAAACATTGTTTTGGAAATTTTTTATCATGGCCATCTCAACTTGTTTGACAATTACCATTATGGTATGAATATATAATAAAATTTATTTCAGATTGGTGTTATTTTTTTTAATATTTTAATATATATATAGGAATATATTAGAGGTAAATAAATCCTGTATGGAAAGTGAAAACAAGCTAAGGATACTTCAACTTTGGATAAAACTACACTTTATAAATTATCAAGAAATGAATCTTAGTTATTGTATACTTATGAGATTCTAAAATATGATAAAATATTTTGACACAATATCATTATTATGGTTTATAGGAGATATATCATTGATATTTTTTACTTCAGATATGCTGGGCCACATAGTTCTACAAGTCGTTTTCATGTAGGTCGATTATACTATTTCTTATAACTAGTTCAATATGATTTATTTAACATAATACTTTTTTATTAGGTATATTTATACAATTTGTGTTTAAAATGATATAAATTTGGTTTATGGTTTATTGGACACCCAATTCATTACTCTATAAGTGAGTATAATGAATCATAATGAAATAAAAACATATATTTTTAAACGATTAAAGAATGATGAAATTAAGTGTTCAATGTTTCCTTATCTTCATAGTTATTAAGAATATATTTAATTTTATCTCTCTATTAATTTGAAATTCATGAACAATATTTTTTTTATATTATTGGACAATTGTTGTTGGTTATTTTTTCCAAAAGAGAATACCATTTATTAGTTATGTTTCTTACAAAATTATTTGTGAGAAAACTTGAAATAATTTTTAAAGATGAAAGTTTTTTTATCTGAGTAATTATTTTTTATAATGATTTTAACTTTTATTTCATACATATTATTTTCAGATAGGGAATGGGATTAATATAGAGTGTCAATATTAAATAAGAAAAAAAATATCAGATATGTTCAAGAAAAAGTAAATTCATTTATAATTATTATAATTGTATATATACCTCTAACATTATTTTCAATTGATAAATTATTTTCAAACAGAATTGACATCATAAGGAAGGAGTAACAAAATGTGGATATCACATTTTGATATATATATTTGAAATAATTTAACCAATATAGTTACAAAATTCCACAAGGTTGTTTTTTATTATAATTTTTTATTTATCTTATAATTTCATTAAAAATATATTTTAAATATACATTCATTTATATTTTTATATTTTTGATGACCCTCAAGCTTACAATAAATAAGAGTTGAATCATGTTCAATAAATAAGGGTGGAATATTTTGAAAGTTAGATTTAATTTTATTTTGTAATATAGATTTTTAAGTTTAAGTTCAAATTGTAAAAGAACATTTTAAAGTATTTACTTTGTGTTGGTCCTGCTGTAGTTATTTTATTTCTATTATTTTTTGTTGTTTCTACTACTTCTGGATCTTACTAGTTTTATAAAATATTTTTTTAAAATAAACTTATTTTCAATGTCATTTATTATAAAGACATTGAAAATTCATCATCCATTAATAAAATTAATGTGTTCTTAACACTATTTTTAAAACAACTGATGTTAAAAACCATTTTCAACTTTGGTTAAAATAACCGACATGTGAAAATTATCTATGATGTCTCTTTTTAAGAAGTTGTTTTTTAGCTAATGTTAAACCTTAAAAACTGACATGAAAAACCCCTTTCTGCATAATTGATATTATAAGTTCTTGTGGATACAACCTCTAAATATAAAAATATGTTCTATATTTAATTTGAAAAACCAATGTATTGAGTGTTCATTACAAACATGATTTGTCTTGAGAGTATAAAAGAAATTCTTAAGCATGAATGAATGGGAATCTCAATTATGAATGTATACATGAAGTATATTTTCATAATCTGTTTATTCAATAATTGATCTATTATGTTAATTAAAGTTAATAACTATTCATATTTTCTATAAGCGTATACATCACTACGATATAATGGGAAAACTATATGAAGAAAATTTTGGACTCATTAATCCTGCTATATTTTCTATAGAAAAAATTTCATTGGATAAAGAAGAAATTTCTAAAAAATAAATGAACTAGATTCAATATTTGAAAAGAAAAAAACAAACTATGTGAGATTCTTGATGCCTATAATGTAGGGGTAAAACTCTAAAATATAATCATATAAATTTTTTTTTTTATTTTTTCATTACTTATTCCTTTTTTATGGAGAATTGGATGATCATTACAATCAATTTAGATACTCTAAAAGTTTATCTTTTGGATCTAAAGCATGGAGTTATAAAAAGTTTACCACACATGATACACATTGTGAATTTTTAATGCACTATAGTCTAAATTTTACTGATAAAATTAAAATTATACCTTTTATATTATGTTTTAAAAATAATTTTTTTATGATGGGGAGATCTTTAAATATCAAAAAAATCATGGTATTAAGATAGTGATTGACCACATTAATCATATATATTTCTACACATAGATATAGATTATAGTATATATAATAAGAGTTGACTATCAAAACAAATATAAAAAAATTAATTATTTTTTTAATGTTTTTATAGTGTATAAAATAAAATAATGAAAACTATTATGGAAATTAAATTTATAAATTTATAAAATATATCATATTCCATCAATATACTATCATCCCCAAATAGTTATTTATGATGGTAATTATAGTTTTATTTTATATATTTTTAATCATTTATTTCTATATTTTTCTAGTACTTCCAAAATTGATGATAGTCTACATATTCAAAAGGATTATATTTGTTTATAAATGAGTGGGAAAAGTACATAGTATTGGATTGTTTGCAGAAATCATGAATATGTGATATCCTATTACATTTGTAATTATGTTTTTATTTTCTACAGATTAGGATGAGTTGATCAACATGATGAAATTTTTTGTTTCACCATTATAATGTTATTAAAGTAAAAAATCACTTAAAAGGGGTTAAAATTGAGAAAATGAGTTTGTATTTCCATGGAAAATTATGATAATGATCCTTTAGATACTTTTTTTTAGTAATTGATCATGGATCAATCCAATGTTTGGATTGCTTGGTATGATCTAAAGTAACATTTCACCATTTTATTTTTATTAAAATAACATACCACACATTAAGGGGTCACAACTAAGAAAACAGTGTCATATTAACATTAAAACATAAGAAAATGAACTTTGGATCATTTTTTATCTATATAAATTAATTAAGGGGTCAAACCAATTCCCATAATGCTCAGTATGATCCAAAGTAAAATATTAACTTTTTATTTTTATTAAAATGACATATCATCTATCTAGGGTTTAGAACCAATAAAGTGAGTTTTAATTGGTGTATAAACTTAGTAAAATTATCTTGAATCATTTTTGATTTATATAAATCAACCCCACATAAATATGATTCCATAATTTCATATTATCATAGAAAATATGATTTCAAATAGTTAACACTTATTAATAAGTGAAAAATCACCAAGGTTGGGGTCAAAAATAAGAAGTTGGGTTTGTATTGGTGAAAAAATTTAGGGAAAAGATATTAAAGTAATTTTAGATATGTAGTAATCAAACACTTGTCAATCCATTGTCAAAATTGTTTAATATGATCAAAGGTTTCATGTGAACTTTATATTATTATTAAAGTGTCAAGTCACATAGAAGGGATTAAATCTATGAAAAAAAGTTTGTATTACCATAAAAATATAACACGATGATCCTAAAATAATTTTTTATCTATAATAATTAAACGCACATCAATTAGATGCTCAAATTGGTCAATATGATTCAATGTACCATTTCACCTTTCTATTTTTATTAAAATGATATATCACCTATAAAGGGGTCAAAATCAAGTAGATTAGTTTAAATTGATGTGAAAACTTAGTCCAATGATCCTATAACCATTTTTGGTCCATAAGAATAAATCATTCATAAATATATTTCCTAGATTTCCCACTATGATGAAAGGTATGCTTTGATATTGTTAAAACTTATTAATAAATGAAAAACCAACTATATAGGGGCCATAATTGGGGAAAAAATATCATATTACCATGAAAACTCAGGAAAATAATCTTAGAGTCATTTAGGATATTTTTGAATAAATCACACATCAATATGATAGAAAAATTGATTGACATGATCGAATGTTCCATTTCACCATCACATTGTTATTAGTGTAAAAAATCACTAAAAAGGGTCAAAATGAGAAAATGGGTTCATATTATCATAGAAACTTAAGAGAAAGATCCTTGGGAAATTATTGATTTATAGGAGTCAATGGTGAATTAATATGATGCTCAAATATATCAATATGATCTAAAGAACCATTTCACATTTATATATTTTTTAAAATGACACATCACCCATCAAGGGTTCAAAACCAAGAAAACAACTTCAGATTGAAAGGAAAACTTATAAAAATAATCCTCGGGTCATTTTTGATCAATAAGAATCAATATTATGTTCATATTTCTCTATATGATCCAAAGTACCATTTTTACATTTTAATTTTTATTAAAATGACATATCACACATCAAGGGGTCAAAACCAAGAAAACATCCTCAAATTAACATGAAAAATTATTAAAACAATCCTTGAATCATTTATAGTCTAGAAGAGCCAACTTTACATCAATATAATGTGAAAATTACTCAATAATATGGAAAATATGATTTTAAATTTTCAACACTTATAAGTAAATAATAAATCACTAGCATAAGGGTCAAAAATAAGAAAACAAGTTTGGATTGACATAAAATATTAATAAGAAACTATTAATATAATTTTATATCTTTAGTAATCAAACTCATTTAAATTAATTCTTAAATTTCTTTTTATGATCAAAAGTTTCATTTGACCTTCATATTTTTATTAAAATGTTAGGTTATTTAAAATAGTTCAAAACCAAGAAAACGAGTTTAGATTAACATTAATAAATAACAATAAGATCCTCAAATAATTTGTGATATGTAATAATTAAACACATATTAATTATATGTCCTAATTTCTTGATATAATCCAATGTTCCATTTCACCTTTCTATTTTTATTAAAATGACATATCAGCCATTTGGGGGTCAAAATTGAGAAAACAAGTTTAGATTGATGTTTAAACCTAAGAAGTAAACCCCCAAATAATTTCTGATCTATAAGAATCAACCACACATCAATCCAATTCCTAGATTTCCTAGTATGATGGAAATTATTATTTCATACTATTAACAGTTATTAATAAATGAAAAATTATCTCTATAGGGGTCATAATTGAGTAAACTAGCTCGAATTGGTGTGAAAACTTAGGAAAATAATCTTTGAAACATTTTTGTTATATTGGAATTAACCATACATCAATATGATACTTGAATTTCCTGGTATGGTCAAAATTTTCATTTGATGAAAAGTTTCATTTTAAATTTATTGTGGATTATATAACATTACAATTACATTTTTTTATATACTGTTACTAAAAAATGATTGTTTTTAATGTAGGGACACACTTTTGTATAAGGTTCGGTTAATCATTGGAAAATTCCTATTACATGTTTTTTTTGTATTGGTTATAATTATTTTCAATTATTATTTACTTTTAAATCAATGTAATTGTGTTTTACTAAAAATATTGAATATAATATTTGAATTGAAATGATAATATAATGTAAATTTAATGATGGTGCAATATAATTGTTTTTTGTTTTTTTTGTTTTTTATATTTCATTTGGTGAAATGTAATATTTGTAAGGTATTAGTTGTTTTTATTTATAAATTTTAAATTGTTTTTTTTATTTTTAAGATTTATTATTTGTTTATTATAATATTTTTATTGCCATTTTTTCTATAATATTTTATTATTTAAATTTTATTAATGTTTTAGGGATTCTGTAGAGTTACTACATATGTATTATCTTTGTACCAGTTGTAAGGATTTTATTAGTGTAGGTTTTAGAATCAATAAATTCACCCTTTATCAGTGCTAAAAAATCATAGATAAAGGGCCCATATATTTGTGCTAAAAACACGCTGATAAAATTTACCCTATATCAGTTTTTTAGCAATGATAGATAGATTTTATCAATGTTTTTTTATCAATGATATATGGGGTCCTTATTTATAATTTTTTTAGCGCTGATAAAAGATATCAAATTTTCTAGTGCTTATCACATCAATTATTTTTAGCACTAATAATTTTGATTTTAAGCACAGATAATGCCCATTTTTATAGTAGTGGTACCAATGAGAATAATGGGATCAATACCATGGAATAAAATGTATTTTGAGGTCTTAGTTTTGAATTTTTTCTCTTAAGTGATTCAACTTATAACAAGAAGGTATTTCTTAGAGTTGAAGAAAAAAATAAGAGGACTTAACTAATTTTTATGAAGAAAATTTTATAATATTGGATAGGTATGCACTAAATTTTATTTTTGTCCAAGAAAATAAAATTAATAAACTTTACACAGGTTTGAAACTATGTTTACGAAGGGATCTATTTACTCATGAATTTTGGAGCTACGAGAAATTTTTTCAATGTATTGATAAGGTTGAAATGATTATTTTTAACTCTTATTTATCTCATCAAATAAAGGATGAGAACTGATCAAGGTGAAAATTAGTGGGGGGAATTATCAATAGTAAATTCGAAAGGTAATATAATTCAATTTATATCTACCCTAAATATGGTAAAAAGAATTTTGGGGTGTCTTATAAGACCAGGGAAGCATTTTTAGTGTTGTAAATTTGGGACTATGTCTCATGAATGAAAATAAATAAGTAGTTATCTGATAAATAATGGAAAAAATGGTGTGAAAAGATAAAAATATACACATGAAGTTAAATATAGAGGGTAGAAATCCTCAAGATCATAAAAAAGGTGTGGTGAAGTTATTTATTACTATTAACACAAATATTTTTCCATAAAGTGAAGTAGTGAAAAGCTCATTATTTGTTTACTAAAATTATGTTAATGCCTTGTTTGATTTTATATTTACACATTCTTTCATTTTTGGAGTTTTTTAATAATATGGAAATATTATCTGAAGTAATGGTGTGTGAAATTTTTGTTAAAAATCTTGGTGGATGTATTAAAACAAAAATTATTTATAGGAATCTACCTATAATCGTATGTGGTGTTATTTTAACATAAAATCATGTTATTATACCTATGTTATAATTTGATGTTATTTGGGTATAGATTAGGTTTCAAGATATCAAGTAAAGATATATTTTAGAACAAAGTAAGTTATATTTAATTTTAAGAATTAACTTAATATTGTATTTAAGAATTAATTCATACTAGTGATAATATATCAATAAGTATAGAGATTGATAAAATATTAAAGTGAATGTTATATTTATCGTATCATTGTAAAGAAGTAAATGGTCCAACTCAATGATGTTCCTGTGTTAAATGAATATTTAGACGTATTTTCTAATAATTTTCTAGGTATTTTTTCTAATTAGGAGGTATAATTCTATACTAACTTAGTTCCTGATGCCAAGAAAATTTCGAATACCCCTTATCAAATGGACCCATTAGAGCTACTAGAATTGAAAAATATATTACAAGATTATTTTGATAAGGTTTTCATTCGTCCTAGCACTTCAACTTGGGGTGATCCAGTTTTATTTATTAAGAATAAATATGGTTCTATGAGGCTTTTAATTTATTATAAATCACTCAATAACATTATTATTAAGAATAAGTATCCTTTTCCTTATAATGATGAGTTTTTTGATCAAATACAAATAATTCAACACTTTTTAAAGATTGAACCTAGGTCCATATTTAATCAGTTAAAGGTAAAGGAAAAAAGATATTCTTATGAATATGTTTTAAATGAGTTATACCACTATTAGTTTTCAATTATTCAATTTGGGTGAAAAAATGAACCTATTTAATTTATGGATTTTATGAATAAATTATTCATATAATATTTGGACAAATTTATAGTTATATTTATTGATGATAATATATAATTTTCTAAAACTTATGAGGATTATGAATTTTTTTGATAATATTTCTCCAAATATGAATATAAAATAAGTCAGATGAAAAATTTAGTAAATGTTACTTTTAGTAGGAAAAAATTTCATTCATTGGGAATATTTATATTAAATATGGTACATCAATGGATCTTTTTAAGTAATAAAGTAGTGTAATAATGGAAAAGACCAAAAATTTCATTGATATTTATAGTTTTCTTGGATTAATATGTTATTCTCAATGGTTTTTTGAAATTTTTTCTCAATTAGCTAAGTCATTATACAAGTTAACTTGAAAGGGTGTTAAATTTATTTGGAAAAAGGAATTTGGATAATGTTTTTAGGAATTAAAAATAAGGTTGATTAATTCTCAAGTAATAGTCATTAATTTAAGAAATAATGAATTTTTTATTTATCCTTTGAGTGTATTTGTCTTTTTCAATGATGTATTCTTAGGTTTTCACCCCCTTGATCCATTAAAAGGGGGATTTATTATATAATAATAAAGATTTGAAGGCCTTCGGACTGTTAGAGGATGAATTTTTTATTTATAGAGATTCTTTGATGAAGGTTATTAGTTGTGTTTTGATATAAAATAATCAGGTGATGGAATATACTTCCCAATATTTGAAACCACATAAGAAAAATTATCCAACACATGACCCTATGAATGTAATGATAGTTTTTTCTTTAAAAATTTATAGGTATTATTTATATGGGAAAAAATGTGATCTATATACTAATTATAAAAGATTAAACTATATATTCACTCAAAAATAATTTAATATGAGGAAAAATAGTTAGTTTTAATTGATAAACGATTATAATTGTACACTTCATTATCATCCAAGAAAATAAAACAAGGTAGTATATGCTTTGGATCAAAAAGATAATGGAACATTAACCATTTTATATTTGGAGAAAAATATATTAGATAATGATTTAATAAAAATTGGATAGGAAATTATGAAGGTGGAAACCTATTCTAATATTTCATAAGTAACAATACAATTATTCTTTTTGGAAAGAATATTTTATGCTCCAAAATAAAATCATGTATTTAAAGAGAAGATGAAATTCATAAGAGAAGTAAAGTTATATACATTTGATAGAAAATATTGTATAAGGTTTGGAAAGAAGATATGTGTATCGAATTAGCTAAAAAGATTCTTATGGAGTGAGGCTTATAGATCTCCATATTCCATTCATCAAGAAAGTACAAAGATATATAAATATATTTAGGGATATTTTTTATGTGAAGGAATGGAAAAAAGAAATTACTAATTTTACTATGAAATTTTTTATTTTATAATAGGCTAAATCTAAATGACAATGACTGAAAGGAATAATTCAATAATTATCAATTCTATAATGGAGGTGGGAACATATATTTATGGATTTCATCATGGTGTTACCAAATAAATCTAAATATAATATTTAAATAAGAGTTATTATTGATAAATTGACCAAATATGCTCATTTTATTCTTATTCAAGATAATATGTCTTTAGTTCATATTTCTCAACTTTATCTTAAAGTTATAGTAAAGTTACATAGAGTTCCTCTTTTAATTATCTCTGATCATAATCCAAGGTTCACATCTAGTTTCTAGAAGGGAATTCAAAATTCCTTAACTATTAAATTCAATTTTAGAATAACTTTTAATTCTTAGACTAATGGACAATAAGAGTGGAAAATTAAAAATTTAGAAGATTTATTTAGGGATTGTTCATTGGACTATCAAGGAGGTTGGGAACAACATTAACCATTGGTTAAATGTTCATATAATTTTTTTTATTCCTTTATACAGATTACATCTTATGAATCATTATATGAAAATTATGTCAAAATCCATCTTGTTGGGATGAAGTTAGGGAGAGGAATTTTTTAGGACCCTAATTAGTGAATAAGATGGATGATAAAATGAAATTGATTCAAAATAATATGATAATAGCTCAAAATAGTTAATATATATATATATATATATATATATATATATTATCAATGCAAGGAACTTTTATTTGAGGTAGTAGATCTTGATTTTCTTAAAATATATCCATGGAAATGTGTGTCACAATTTGCTAAGAAATAAAAATTAATCCCATTATTTATTATTCCACATGACATTTTAAAGAAAGTGTGATCAATTTATTATCAAGTAGCCTTTCCTCCAAGTTTATCTCATATAAATAATGTGTTTCATGTTTCTTTATTAATGAAATATATACCTGATGCATCTCATATATTGAGCCCTGATGTAGAGTAGTTGGAAGAGAATCTTTCCTATAAGGAAAATCAAGTTCAGATTCTTGATCATATAGATCAAGTGTTTTGAAATATGGTAACTTGTCTAGTTAATGTTTTTTTTTGTAAAAAACATATGGTTGAAGAAGAAACATGTCAATATGAAGAATCTATGAAGTAAAAATACCCTTACCTATTTAATAGAGTAAAAAATACAAGGACCCAAATTATTTAAGGGGAAAATGTAGTATCTAAAATTTCTGAATAATTTTTTTTAACTTTTTTTAATATATATTATATAAACTTACATTTTTTAGAACTATCCGTTAAAAATATCTATTTAAAAAAATATGTGTGGGTGTGTGTTTATTTCATGGAATAAAAGTTGATTTAATCAAAGGTTAAATAATATTCTTTATTTTATCTAATTTATTTAGTTATAATATTTTTTTATAGATGGTTATTTATATTAATTTTATAAATTTATAATTACATTTATTAATATTATAATCTTACAAAATTATTATGTAATGGTATGGAATAAGAATGTGATTTTTAGTTAAAAAATATGTTGTTCTAAAAAAAATATTTAATATATTTTGAGTTATTATTTAAAAATTTATTCTTTTATAATTTTATATTTATTTTAATAAAATTAATAAAATATTTTGAATATTAATTTTGAAATTAGGTTGAATTATTTTTTTTGAAAAAT
This sequence comes from Viscum album, assembly GCA_963277665.1. Classification (NCBI taxonomy): domain Eukaryota; kingdom Viridiplantae; phylum Streptophyta; class Magnoliopsida; order Santalales; family Viscaceae; genus Viscum; species Viscum album. The sequence continues at coordinate 1,068,877,993 of OY728127.1, read as the reverse complement.
TATAAATAATAAGGTATGATAGTAAATAGTAAATGTGATGTATAATCACAATTCTATTATTTTTTTATAAAATCTTATAAATAATATTTTTATTTCAATTTATGTTATCTAAATATTTAAAGGATTAATTTTGAAAGTCAATATTCAAATTACATGTGGTTAAGTTAAGTGATATATTTGAATTCAAAATAATTTTAAAAATAAGAGTTTGAATTAAAAATTTAAATCTATTACTTATTAATTTAAAAATATGTAGAATATATTATAATAATTTATTAATATGTATAATATTTTATATTATTATAGATATAAAACACCATTTCTAAAAATTTCATTATTAAAATTTCATTTGATTGAAGGTTCTGTAATAAAGATAAATTCTTTAAAAAAAATAAGAGTTCATGTTCGAATTGAACTTTACATACCATTATTAAATGTGTGTATCAAAAGTTATGGAACACTTAAGAATGGTATAGAAAATGTTTAAAGACTTAAGGTATAAAAAAATAATTTTCAAATTAAATATGTGAATTTTAGTTTGTTATAAATCAAGTAAAATATTTGAATTCTTTTTTAAAATAAGTGTTTGTGTTAAAATGGAATTTTACTACCTATTACTATATTTTTACCTTAAATGATATAGAAAAATTATAAGAACCTATGAAAAATGTATTATGTGATAAAAAATTTAAAATACAATATAAATATTGTCTAATTAATATAGATTAAATTCTATTTCAAGTTAAACATGAAAATGATTACACAATGTTGACGTTGTGCTTACACAATAGTGGAAAAGTAAAAAATGGAGACGTAGTGATAATATTGAGAAAGTATAAGGATATTCCTGAATGCAATGGATAAATAATATTATAAATAATTGATATAAATATTATAACTTTAATTCTTAAATTATCTTGATATTTTTAAACTCAAATTATAAGATTAACCCTAAAAATATCTTTAAATGGAATATAATGTTAAAAATTAATAAAAATCATAAAACTTATAATAAGACATATTTGGATGAAAAATGCTTAACCATATCTTTCCTTATCCATTTATGATCCACTTTCAACTTAAATATTACATTTATAACCCTTAAGAAATGAATATTTATGAAAATACCATCAGATCATATATATAAATAGGGGTTTTACTATTTCTTCTCAAACTATTTATAATAAAATAGGTGACATGAATTGGTCACCCAATTAATTCCTCAAATGAATTTATTAAAAGAAACATAATATACAAAGAAATCATGAGGTGTAAAGAGATTACACCATCATGGGATTGTTGGACATATACAAGTTGAGACTTCAAAGAGAAACAAACCAAAAGATGGAGTTGTAAAAAACATGTCCAAGTCCTGTCATCAAACTATCAAAAATCATCCTCTATAAGGGTGCATTAGACTTCCCATTGAGACTGAAACCACAAAGATTTTCCATTTTACCTTGCTGGAATAGAAATAGTCTTTAGAATATTTGAACAGAATTCTCCATTGACATTATCGTTCCCTTATAAAATGGTTGAGCTTCGTTTTCCAACATCACAACATTCAAATTAGTTTATGTTTCTATTTTCTACTACATCATATGTCCATTGCCTCTATCACTTTCACCCCTAGTACATCATGTATTTATCAATGGCTCTTCGACTGTAAACCCTTATCACTTATTCTACAGTGGTTCAATCGACCATGCAAATTCAAGGAAAAAACTAATTGAAATATAGAATGAAAAATGTGCATAAAGAGATCAAGGTTCAATCAACAAAAATAAACATATCAACTCATTTATCTTTAAATAAAATTATTTTCAAATTGGATAAGTCTTGAACAGCTTTGATAGCTTTGACATGCACACTTTCACCAGATTGAGCAGCACCTAAAATGATGAAGTCTATGCTTGACCAATAAGGATCAACTCCTTTATAAAGGGAGGAAGCCTAAAAAACACTAACAATCATGGGAAACAAGGCACTACACAGAATAATATATCCTAAAAAATAAAAGGTTAAAGAAAAATCATCCCTAGGGTATGGTTTTGATGTCAAAATCGAGATTTATTTTATGTTCATCCAACATCCTAATGAACATATGTTTTCTTATTTCAAGGTATTTCTCAGCAGTAATGATACCATGTTGATATTTTTTTAATGTGATCAAATCTTGTTTATCCATCTAGGCATATGATGCTTCCCCCACCTCCTCCTCATTGCAATAGGCATCTCTATACATAAGATTATTTTTTCCCTCATCATTTTCCTCATCTGAACTAGAGGTTGCAATCAGTTGATCAACCACAGATGAGAGTGTTAGAGGTTGAATCTCTTTTTTAGTGGTTGAAGGTTCAATCTCCTTCCTAGTGGATTCACGAGATCTTGTGAAATTTTTTATTTCAATGTGAGAGTAGTCTCTATGCTTTCTTATTATTCTAGAATTTGGGTTAATGTATCCATCAACATCCACCATTGGTTTTTTCAATTGTAAACTTTTTTTTTTATATTTCAATAATAAAAAAATATCTTTAGAACATATAAAATTTTCAAAAATATAGTTTAATATATAATATTTCATTCTTAATAGATAAAATATTCATAAAATAACATTACTATACTTAAATTGTTTTCCTATTTCAATTTCTCTTCTATTTTCCTTTCCATTTATTCTATTTTCTTCTTTTTATTTTTAAGTTACTTCCTAGAATTATATGTCACTCATGGATGAGGTATTGATATTATTTTAATTCTATGTTAAATCCATGGGGTATAAAAAGTATTCCCCAAGGTAGATATATACTTATATAACCATATATGATAGTGGGTCGATTATGTTTCCACTTAGTAATTATAAGAATTAATTTCATTTATATTCTTTTTATTTTTTTAACTCAATTTTAATGGGTGTTAAATCACTCACCATGGATGATTATTTCATGTATATAAGTATATTTTCATCCCGACATGGTATCATCACCATAAATGATAAATTTACTTAAATATGGGTTTAATATTGGAAACATAAAATTTCCCAAATTCCTCATTTGTTATTAAATAATATATTGGTGAGGAAATTTCAAAAATAGGTAAAATAATCATGAATGTGGATATCATAACATCATAATAATTATTTCAATTGTGTTTTTTAACTCTTAAGTAGTGATGACATTTAATTTCATAAGGATGTAATTCCAAACTACCATGATTATCAACTTAAATAATCTTAAATAACGTGGATATGGAACTTAAAATTTACATTACGATATGATATTAAATTAATTTAAATAATTATATGGAATTAAATAATATAATTATTTAAAATTTATAATAATTTACATAACATTATAATTTATTTTTATACTATAAAAGTTATATGGAGGCATCTCGGAAATAAGAAATCCATTTCTCTTAAATCTATTCCTTTATTATATAATTTTTTTCTCTTAACTCCCTCTTTAATGTTATCCGAGAATTATTTTCATCATGTTCTTTTTGATATTTATTCATCCTCGTTGTAATGACCCTAACCTAGATACCTAAATAGTAACCGAGTCAAAATTTCCACTGACCACAAGGGTGATCCCCGATCCTTAGGGGATGGAGACTAGCATCTTAAATCTCAATACATAATTTGAGAGTGATTTATGTAAATTTTTTATTAAATAAAATCATAGTCATATTTACCAAAAAATTGCTATGATCTATTCACAGATCAAACTTTCCAAAGATAAAACATGAAACCAAACATACTATTAGAGAAGAGGTAAAGACATAGTCAACCCATAAAATCAATACATAAATGAATAACAAGCTAACAACCTAAAATTTATAAAATAAATTTAAACTAAAGTAAAAGTCAAGTCCAAATGGGACCTATGTCAAGTTTTACCAAGTAAAGGGTAGGTGATGTTCCAAAAATGATCTTCAATCATCACACTGTTGACACTAACCTGATCATGGGATCTAACCTACCCGGTGACATACATGACTAACCAATAAGTGACCTCATATGCTCCTCATATGCTTGTATGTACCTTGAATACAATAGTTGAAGCTGCATGTACACTAAGGTGACCATGAAAGGTGTAATAATAAATACTTAGTAGTGAACCACCAATGGCGTCTCAACACAAAAATTATATTCCAGGTGTATACATGAACATGTATACAAATATACATTAAAACAGTTTTGGAATTCAAAAAAAAGAATAACAATATATCAATAGCGAAGGAATACATAGATAAATATCAACTACAATTGATAACTCACAATAATAGAAGAGTCTATACCTGTACTACTTGCTTCTCAAATCAGGATCTAAGATGTAAATTAGTTCCATCCCATACAAGATGCAATATAATTACCTATAAATAGCTCACATATATACATATATATGCCTATAAATATGAGTATATGTGTGAAAAAGAAGTTGGGGGTTCCAACGACCCATACTAGGGGAAATGGAATCAATTATAATGAGTCAAGAAAATATTGAGCACATACTAGGTAAAGGGGGAATGTGTATAATGATTTGATTCATTTTGAACCCTTTACAAACCATCCAATTGTATACCTATTTAGGGTATAACAACAAATCCCTTGAATTTAAGCCACACGTCATTGGATGGGGGACCTTCTCAACTCATTTATGACTATAATATACTATATCGAATAAATATATATTCCATATATAATGGCAGAATACACACTCCATGCAACATCCCAAGTAAATAAAGAATAATACATTTTCATAATTATTAATATTTTTGAATTAAATATTAATTTTACTTTAAATTGGTTTCTATGTTCGATGGCTTACCCGATACACAACAACGAGTTTCTTTGAAAATCTTACATTGCACACTAATAATATATTATTATTATTTTAAATGGTAGTTAAATCCTAGCCGTTGTATTGGCGAGAATGAATAGAACTAACTACAATATGATTATACATATTTGTTAAATGTTTTTAAATTTAACTAATAAAATATAGAGGCTTAAAATGTGAATGAATCTAATTTTAAGCATAAATACTCAAATATACTTTAAATGGTCGATTTACCACATTTTGATAATGAACCCTCTTTAAATCTAGTTTTTTTCACTTTTATATGTTATATTTAACAAAATAAAATTATTCTTTAGAATCTAGACATCAAAATTTACTTTGGGTAAATTTTTGGTATTTTTCTGTTTAAATTCATTTTTTTATGAATAGTGAAAAATACTGTATTTTAATTCAAATATACCTTTTAATATAATTTATTTATATGGTTAGATTATATTTTTAATTGGTTTTAAAGTGTAATTAGAATATATTTTTACCATTTAATCCAATTTTGGTCATTGTAAGTAATTTCACTTTGAAATCAGACATAAACAAGTGTCAATCTTTTGATAGTTAATATTTCTTAAAAACACGATTTTTTTTTACAACGAGAATTAATTTTAAATTAATTAATCCAACTTCTATGTTTTGAATTTGGTAAAATATAAATCATTTTTGAATTCAGAATATAAAATATAGCTTAGGATGAAGTTTTGGTATTTTTCTGAAAAACTTAAATTTTTGATGGATAGTGAAACCACTAAGTAGTCGTTAAAAAAACTTACTTTTTCATTTAAATGAAATTTAACCACTTTTGTGAATTTAATTTTGAAACTACAACATAAATGGTTGTTATTAATAAGTAAAATGTGATTCAATAAGATGAAAATAATTTTTGGTGAATAGTAACTTTTTACTTTTATTAACCGCAGTTAAAGGTAAATAGGGTAATTCAAGGTAAGAATAACATTAAATTAATATAAAATTACCTTAACACTAATCCTAACATTATTTTATGAGTAATGGACGACAAATAAAATCCTTGGGTGAGACTTTTGGCCTTTTAAATCACTTGGGTAAGATAATGTTATTAATAACCTTTTTTTAAGTAAAAATAAAAATATCTTAAACATGTATTGTTTTGATAAAAAAAAATTAATGTGGGGTTATATAATTTATTTATTTGACTATAAATATTAATTATAAATCTAAATATATTTCCTACATCATGATAATTTTTTTATAATTTTTAGACATCAAATAAATTAAATTATATATGACACAATAATGATGCAGTGTTTACCTCATTAATAAATGATTTAAATAAATGAGATTATAAAGATTAAAAAAATATAAAAAATCTGTCCAATTATTATTGGATTATTTTATTTAGACCATTATTCATATTATCTTCAATTTTAATTATTTTTATACCTTTAGAAACCTAAAAACATTATATAATAAAACAATATTTTCACACTTTCTTAAAGAGCCCCTCCCACCCTTATAAAAATCCCTCACTTCTAACCAATTCCTCACACATCTCAATCCCCTTATATCATCCAACCCCTTAAGAAATAATCTCTCAATATCCCTCTCCTCCTCCTAGAAGCCTTACCTTTGGAATAAGGCACTTCAAGAAACCCTTTTGGTTCATATCGAAGGGAGTTACCCGAATTAAGGGTAACAATTTCTCTTAAATTCTTTTCTTTAATTTTACTTCTCCAACCACTAAACTCTTTTTATTCCTTCATTTTGTAAACAAAAAATTATCCTAAATATACTAGGATTTAGTTTTGAGAATTATTTTAACTACACTTACACACACCTCCATCTAATGGGTAAAGAATATACTGTTTCTGTGGATGGAAAACTAACGCCTCACGAAACGATGATTGTTAAATTATCTCCTACCGTCTCTTATGGTGGCCATAATGATGGAACTTTATTTATATATTATATATATTATGTTTATGTTTTATTTATTTTTCTGTATTTTTCCTTTTATAGAATACATTTATGGTTTCCATTATGGGTAAATGTGAGAATTTCATTTGAGGAAGTGCGGACTACCGCCCCCACAAAGTGATATGACTCATTCATACCATATGTGGTGCATACAAAGGATGGATTTAATGATATTATATATTATATTATACTGTAATTATAATATAACTATGTATCATTATGTTTTAATTCTATTAAAATACAAAATAGAAATGAAAGTAGCGTTCATGTGTACGTACGACTTACCGTCTCCATGAACGGTTCATTTCATTTCTTACCTAAAAATGTTATGTAATATTATGAGTACTTGTAAATACTCTATATATATGATATATATAATATCTAAATCATGAATATCATACTGGATATGATGAACTTTTGACCACATGAACAACTTATAATTATAAGAAGTTCATTTTTGACTCAAGTACCAAATATCGACAAAACGACCATTATTAACTTAAATGATTACATAATGTTTATAACATGGAAATAAGTGATATAAAAGGAATAATGAAATTGGAAAAGGTTCTTAAGAAAGTATAAATTAACTTTAGTTTATTATTCAGGAAATTAAAGAATGAACGGGTCAATTCAGGCACGAGATAAGAGTCTTCCCCTCAATCTCCTTTCATTGAGGCATATTTTGTTTTATACACAACTTTTTTTTATGTGGTGTATAAACCCCTTTGACTTTTAATTTCATTCAAAGGGAATATTTTTTTACATGAAGAATTTTACTAAATGACAAAAGGAGTGTTTTTAATGTTTGTGGCGACAAAGACCTCTCAGTTGCCGTAAACGTTAGTTGGATTCCTCTATAAGCCTTAATGTTTTTTAAAAGGAAAAGAAATCCCTTATTCTGTTTTTGGGTGTTTTGGTATTGAAAATGGTTTTTGAAATGGATTTATTATTTCAATATCTTGAAATTATTTCTTGTGATTTCAAATGAAATGTTATTAGTGAAATGTTTATATTTTCAATACTTTATGTGTCATGATTTTATTATGGTAATTGAACATTTGATGGGTGGTTACGTGATAAACCAAATGACGGGTAGTGTCGTGATAAATAAGAACGGGTGGTTATGTTATAACCTCCAATTCATTGGGTATGGAAGTCGGCCGTATGGATATTCCATTTAGTGATATGTGTGGAAGTTAACCATATGGTTATTCCATTTAAGTATGTTTATGTCACAAGTTAAATTTATATGTTATGTGTTCTTTATATGGGTTTTATGGTAATATTTTGGTTACAAAAGGGTAAGTAATGATCTTTTATTCAGTGAAGAGTATTTAATACTTCATAAAGGTGAAAAGTATTACTAATGATAAAGTATTCATGGTTTACTTATTGTTTTGAAAAAATAACAGTTTTCCTTTTTTGTGTATCCATTACTAAGTTTTTTATGCTTATCCCAAGTTTTTGAAATGTTTTTCACAGGACATAAAGTGGAATAGGGTCAAAGATGGGATCAAGGAAAATTCATGGTGTCTAAAACATGGAACTATACATGACTATTCTTTTCAAAGAGTTTTTATTTTATAAGAAAAATATACTGAGTAGATGTGTCTACATTTAATATTCAAGTTGTTATGTATATGTTATGACCTAATTCTCTAAAGCTCTAAACCTGAAAAGATCCTCAATGTGAATTATTAACTTAATTCAAGATTATGCAATTTTTAATGTTGGGTCCTTATAGTTGGTATCATAGGCCGGTTTAGATAACTTTAGGAGTTAGAATATTGTTAAATTCATGTCCATAAATTAATTTTTGGTATGATTGAAATGATATAGAATTTATAGATTACCATGTTTATTCGCATAAGATATTTCTATGTTCAGAATGGTTTTTTGTATAGGAAATAGGGAAGAAATGTTGGGATGACATCAGGAGGAAGACAACCTTCCAAATCAGCATCCTGAGATGGTCAGAATTAGAATTGAGCAGTTTTTTGTAGTGATGGCTTAGTTGAATTAGGTGATAAATAGTGGTTGTGTTTATAGATGATATTTTGGTTTATTCTAAAAGTAAAGAGGAACATTAAAGTCATTTAAGGGTTATCTTTCAAACCTTAAAAGAAAAGAAACTATTTGGGAAATTCAGAAATTGTGAGTTTTGGTTATAGCAAATTTCATTCCTTAGTCATATTTTTTAAAAAAATGGCATAACTATTGATCCTGCTAAAACAAAAGTTGTTGAAGAATGTCCAAGACCCAAAAATATAACTGAGATCCGTAGTTTTCTTGGTTTGGAAGGTTATTACTGGAGGTTTGTTGAGAATGTTTCCCGGTTATCTAGTCCAATGACTAAATTAACTCGAAAAGGTGTTAAGTTAATTTGGATAAAACAATGTGATGATTTTTTTCAACAATTGAAAAGAATATTGGTGAATGATCTAGTTTTATAATTACCTTCCAATGATGGTGAATTTGTTATCTATAGTGATGCTTCGTTGAAAGGAATTGGTTGTGTCCTAATGCATAATGATCAGGTAATTTCTTATGCTTCACGTTACTTGAAACCTCATGAGTTAAATTACCCTACACATGATTTGGAATTAGATGTTGTTGTTTTTGATTTAAAAATTTGGAGGCATTATTTGTATGGAGTAAAGTGTGAAATATATACTGATCATAAAAGTTTGAAGTATATATTCACTCATAAATAATTGAACATGAGATAGAGGAGATGGCTAGAATTAATCAAGGATTATGATTGCATGATCCTTTACCATCTGGGAAAATAAAATAAAGTGGCTGATGCTTTGAGTCAAAAAAGTAATGCTTCATTAACCATGCTATGTTTGGAACGAGATCCTTTGGTTTTTGATTTGATGAAATTTGGCATAGAAGTTTTTGGTGCAGGAAGTTATTATGTTTTGTTTCAGGTGTCAGTGAGATAATCTCTATCAGATAGAATTAAGCAAGCGTAGAAGGTAGATAGTGAGTTGTAGAAAAAGGTAGAGTTGGTTCAGAAGGATAAGTTTCCTGAATTTAACTTCGATAATGGTTGTGTTTTTGAGGTTCAGAAAGATATTATGTGTTCCTTGTGATTCACAGTTGAAGAATGACTTGTTATGTGAAGCTCATAGTTCTCAATTTTCAGGTCATCCTGGTAGTACTAAGATGTACAGAGATCTTTGGGAGTATTACTGGTGGGATGGAATTAAAAGAGATATTGCTGATTTTATTGTGAAGTTTTTGACTTATGAGTAGGTTAAAGTAGAGATAAAATTACCAAAAGGGATGTTTCAGTCTTTACCGGTGACATAATGGAAATGGGAAAATATATCCACAGACTCTGTTGTGAGATTACTGAAGACAACTCGAGGTAATAATGCAATCTGGGTTATTGTTGATCGATTGAATAAATCTGCTCATTTCCTTCCTATTCGAGATACATTGTCTCTAGATCAACTTTATCAGTTGTATGTTAAAGAGATAGTGAGGTTACATGGTGTTCCCCTCTCCATTGTATCTGATCGTGATCCCAGGTTTACTTCTAAATTTTGGAAATTCCTTCAGAAGTCATTGGGTACTGAATTAAATTTTAGTACAGCTTTTCATCCTCAATTAGATGGGCAGTCAGAACGAAAAATTCATATATTGGAGGATATTCACCGTGATTTCTCGATGGATGATTAAGGAAGTTGGGACCAATATCTTTCTTTGGTTGAATTTTCATATAATAATAGTTTTTATTCCAGTATACCGATGGCTCAGTTTGAGGAATTATATGGAAAGCGTTGTCAAACACCAGATTTTTGGGATGATGTAGGTGAAAAGAAGTTTATGTGACCAGAATTGGTAGAAGAGATGGTAGAAAAAGTTCAGTTGATTCGGAAGAACATGAGAACATCTCAGAGTCAGTAGAAAAGTTATGCAGATAATCGAAGGAAGGATCTTTCTTTCGAGGTATTTTATCATGTTTTTCTCAAAGTTTCTCCATGGAAAATTGTGATGCATTTTGGAAAGAAGGGAAAGTTGAGTCTGAGATTCATTGGACCTTATAAAATCCCAGAGAAAGTTGGATTAGTTGCGTACAGAGTGGCTTTACCTCAAGTTTATCCCAGGTACACAATGCTTTTCATGTTTCAATGTTGATAAAGTATATGCCGAATCGATCACATGTTTTGATCCCAGAGGTAGTTCAATTAGAAGAGAAACTCTCTTATGAGGAACAACCTGTCCAGATTCTTGACCAAAGAGAGAAAGTGTTGCAGAATTAGGTAATTCATCAGGTAAAGGTTTTGTGGAAAAACCATATGGTTGAAGTGGCAACGTGGGAATCTAAAAAATGCTATGAGAGATAAATACCCCCACTTATTTGATAAGTGAATAAATATTATGAGGAAACAATTTCCAAAAGGGGGGAAGGATGTAACATCCCAAGAAAATAAAGAATAATACATTTTTATAATTATTAATATTTATTAATTAAATATTAATTTTACTTTAAATGGGTTTCTATGTTTGATGGCTTACCTGATACGCAACAACGAGTTTCTTTGAAAATCTTACGTTGCACACTAATAATATATTATTATTATTTTAAATGGTAGTTAACGCCTAGCCATTGTGTTGACATGAATGAATATGACTAACTAAAATATGATTATAAATGTTTGTTAAGTGTTTTTACATTTACCCAATAAAATTTGGAGACATAAGATGTGAATGAATCTAATTTTAAGCAAAAATGCTCTAATATTATTTAAAAGGTTGATTTACCACCTTTTGACGGAGAATCCTCTTTAAATATATTTTTGGTCACTTTAATATGTTCTATTTGAAACAAATAAAATTCTTCTTTATAATCGGGATATCAAAATTTACTTTGGGTAAATATTTGGTAATTTTCTGATAAAATTCATTTTTTATGAATAGTGAAAAATACTATATTTTAATTCAAATATGCCTTTTAATCTAATTTATTTATGTGTTTAGATTATATTTTTAATTGGTTTGAAATTTTAATTAGAATATATTTTTACCATTTAATCCAATGTTGGTGATTGTAATTAATTTCACTTTGAAATCGGACATAAACAAGTGTCAATCTTTTGATAGTTAATATTTCTTAAAAACATGCTTTTTGGTTTGGCAACAGGAATTAATTTTAAATTAACTAATCAAACTTATATGTTTTGAATTTGGTAAAATAGACATCATTTTTTAATTCAGAATATCAAATATAGCTTAGGCTTAATTTTTGGTATTTTTCTGAAAAACATCAATTTTTGATGAATAGTGAAACCACTAAGTAGTAGTTAAAAAAACTGACTTTTTCATTTAAATGAAATTTTACCGCTTCTGTGAATTGAATTTTGAAAATACAACATACATAGTTGTTATTAATAATTAAAATGTGGTTCAATAAGATGAAAATAATTTTTTTTTGAATAATAACGTTTTACTTTTATTAACTACGGTTAAAGGTAAATAGTGTAATTCAAGGTAAGAATAATATTAAATTAATATAAAATTACCCTAAAACTCATCCTAAACTTATTGGATGAGTAATGGACGACCAAAAAAATCCTTGGGTGAGACTTTTGGCCTTTTAAAGCCACTTGGGTAAGATAATGGTATTAATAACGTTTTTAAAGTAAAAATAAAAATATCATAAACATGTATTGTTTTGATAAAACAATTTTAATGTGGGGTTATATAATTGATATATTTGACTGTAAATATTCATTATAAATATAAAAATATTTCTTACATCATGGTAATTTTTTTATAATTTTTAGACATCAAATTAATTAAATTATATATTACACAATAATGATGCAGTGTTTACCTCATTAATAAATGATTTAAATAAATGAGATTATAAAGATTAAAAAATATCAAAAACCTATCCAATTCTTATTGTATGATTTTATTTATACCATGAGTCATATTATCTTATAATTTAATGATTTTTGGACCTTTATAAATATAAAAACATTATATCATAAAATAATATTTTCAGACTTTCTTAAAGAGCCCCTCCTATCCCTTATAAAAGGCTTTCACTTATAACCAATTCCTCACACCTCTGAATCCCATTGGCTAATCCAGCACCTGCCTAAATAATCTATCAATATCCCTATACTCCTCATAGAATCCTTACCTTAGTCACAAGGCACTTCAATAAACCATTTTTGTTCATATCAAAGAGAGTTACCCGAATTAAAGGTAACGATTTCTATTAAATTCTTTTCTTTTTTTTACATCTCCAACCCCTAAACTCTTTTTATTCCTTTATTTTGTAAAAAAACCAGTATCCTAAATATACTAGGTTTTTTTATGAGAAGGATTCAAACTACACTTACACACACCTCCATCTAATGAGAAAATAACATACTGTTTCTGTGGATGGCAAACTAACGCCTCACAAAACGATGATTGTTCAATTATCTCCTACCCACTCTTATGGTGGCCATTATGATGGAACTTTATTTATATATGATATATATATTATCTTTATTTTTTTTATGATTATGTATTTTTCCTTTTATATCACACCTTTATGGTTTCGATTATGCTTAAACATGATAATTTCATTTGAGGAAGTGCGGACTACCACCCCCTCAAAGTGATATTACTCATTCATACCATACATGGTACATATAAAGGATGGAGTTAATGATATTATATATGATATTATACTGGAATTATAATATACATATGTATCATTATGTTTTAATTCCATTAAAATATGAAATAGAAATGAAAGTAGCGTTCATGCGTATGTACGACTTACCGTCTCCATGAACGGTGCATTTCATTTCTTACCTACAAATGTTATGTACTGTTATAAATACTTTTATATATTAGATATATATGATATATATGATATCTACATCATGAATATCATTCTGGATATATTGAAATTTTTACCACATGAACAACTTGTAATTATAAGAAGTTCATTTTTGACTCAAGTACCAAATATCGGCAAAATGACGTTATTAATTTAAATGATTACATAATGTTTATAACATGGTAATAAGTGATATAAAAGGAATAATGAACTTCAAAAAGGTTCTTAAGAAAGTATAAATTAAATTTAGTTTATTATTTAGGAAATTAAAGAACGAACGGGTCAAGTCGGTCACGAGGTAAGGGACTTCGTCTCAATCTCCTTTTATTGAGACATATTTTGTTTTATACACGACTTTCTTTTATATTGTGTATGAACCCCTTTGAATTTTAATTTCATTCAAAGGGAATATTGTTTTTCTATGAAGCGTTTTACTAAAGGACAAAAGGAGTGTTTTTAACATTTGTGGTGAAAATGACCTCTCCGCTGTCGTAATCGTTAGTTAGCATCCTCTATAAGCCTAATGTTTTTTAAAAGGAAAAGAAATCCATTATTTTTTTTGGGTGTTTTGGTATTGAAAATGGTTTTTGAAATGGATTGATTATTTCAATATCTTGAAATGATTTCTTCAGATTTAAAATAAAAAGTTATTAGTGAAATGTTTATATTTTCAATACTTCATGTGTTACGATTTTATTATGGTACTTAGACATTTGACGGGTGGTTATATAATAAACCAAATGATGGGTGGTGCCGTGATAAACCAGGATAGGTGGTTAAATTATAACCTCCAATGCATTGGGTATGGAAGTTGGCCATATGGATATTCCATTTAGTGATATGTGTGGAAGTCGACCGTATTGTTATTCCATTTAAGTATGTTTATGTCTCAAGTTACCTTTATATGTTATGTGTTCTTTATATGGGTTTTATGGTAATATTTTGGTTACAAAATGGAAAGTAATGATCTTTTATTCAGTGAAAAGTATTTAATACTTTATAAAGTTGAAAAGTATTACTTATGATAAAGTATTCATGGTTTACTTTTTGTTTTGAAAAAATAACAGTTTTCCTTTTTTGTGTATCCCTTACTGAGCTTTTTATGATCCTCCCAAGTTTTCGAAATGTTTTTTATAGGACATAAAGTGGAATAGGGTCAAATAAGGGATTAAGGAAAATTCATGTTGTCTAAAACACGGAACTAGATATGACTCTTTTTTTCAAAGAGTTCTTATTTTATGAAAAAATATATATTGATTAGATGTGTCTACATTTAATGTTCAAGTTGTTATGTATATGTTATGACCTAATTCTCTAAATCTATAAACCTAAAAAGATCCTCAATGTGAATTATTAACTTAATTAAAGATTATGCAATGTTTAAGGTCGGGTCCTTATACTACAGATCAAAATAAAATACATATTATTATATCAAGAGGATAATAATGATCTATATCAAATAAGAATCAAACTATTTAAGGAAACATTAATCATGTTCTATAATAAGAAATAAATCAATATCAACAAAGAATAAATAAACAAGATTTGAAAAAAATGAAAGACACATATTATGTCAAGGAAACCATGTACTATAAATATTTATATGAAACTATAATTCCACAAAGCATGTTATTAGTCTTCACATAACATAAAAAAAAGTAAAAACTCACCGAAAAAATAAATTTTAATTAGAATACAATAAATCATTTCAAGTCCCATGTTATTAAATACAATTAGAAACTCGATGGTTCTAGTAATGGTTTATTAGTGATAGGGTGTAGCACTAGTAGGTCAAAACTTATTCACAATTAAGAGGGGTGTATTATTAAAAAAAAAGTCACCTTAAACAATTATTATTTAAAAAATATTAATCATAAAGGAGTCTAAAGTTTGTATTAGTTTCAATAAAAATATGATCCAAAGTTTAAAGATAATAATTTTTGGGGGGATTTTAAAGAAATACGTTTTGGTAATAAAGAAGATTTCATGAGAACACTTTAAGAAGAAGGGTGATACCTAAAGAGATGTTTTTAAAGGTATTTTAAAGTTATAAAATGGAGTTTCCATATAAATTCATTTAAAAAATTTCACTAGAAAAAAAAAGATTATAATAGTGGTTTTTTCAAGAAAGTTTCTAATATATTCAACTAATTCCTAAATAGAAAATATGTATCAAATAGTTAGTAGTGATTTTTTTAAATCCTTCATTTGTAAATTATTAGTGGTAGTTTTTTAATGAACCATAGGTAAATCAACATTTAGAGATAGGTATTTAAAACCACCACCAATAAAACCCCAAATCAACCATGTGTAGCCTCTTTCATCCACTCCTTAAACAGACCTCAACCATGAACTTCTTTCCCATTATCATCCCCTATCTCTCTCACTGATTCACATTGTTTTATTCAAAATCTATTCCTAGATATTCGAGGTATGATCTACTTTTCCCTCTATTTCATCCTCTTCCTCCTCTTATTCTCGGTTTCTCCTCTCCCCTTGTCTTGTGCATTTTTAGAAGAACCCTAAATCGATGGGGTTTCTTATAACTCCTAGATTTTGATACCTAGGTTCATGAGGTCTAAGTTAAAACCCTTTCCAACAATTTTCCATGAAGGTGGATAGTTGTCCTTTTTATTTGTGGTATCTTTTTTTATTATTTATTCATTTATTTTTGATATTTTGTTTTATTGACTTTTACTTTTAAGTTTTTGGAATCGATTGATAATATAATTAATTTTTATTTAATTTTAAAATCTATAATTGGATTGAAACTCAGTTTTCATAGATATCAATTAATTTCATCTATTTAATCATGATGTTTAAGTATGTTTTCATTTACTAGAATATTAAATGTTTGATAAATTGTTTAGATAATTTCTAAATATGGATTTTAAATTATTTAAGAATATTTATTTCTTGAATTAATTCCTAAAGGATTTGGTTGGGATTTTATGATATGATTGATTTGAAAAAAGTTTAATTTCAAACTATTAAGTGTTTAAACATATTTTTAAATTTGAAATTTAATTTATTGTAAAATCTTGACATAAATATTCTAACCCATTTTTTAATTATTATTTATTTATATTTATTATATTTATTTATTTTACAATGATACAATTAAATCTAAAAATTATAATGTTATTTTTTTCCTAATATTTTATGTTGTGAATTGTCTTTATGAAAGAGAATATATACCGTGGCCAAATTTTATTATTATTTAAAATATATTATAAATTTATATTTTTATTATTAGTTTCATTAGGGTGTTATATTAATCATATGTTATATTTTAAATATGATTTCATTTCACAAAATTATTTTTTTATAGTTATTTAGAATAGTACAAGAATAGATAAAACTTGGATTACTTTAACTCAAAATACATCTGAATATCTTAAAGGGTTGGTGAAATTTTTAGATTTTTCAATTGAAAATGGATCTGTTGATAGAAGAATTAAATTTCTATGTACTACTTGTAGTTTAAAATGATGATTGAAAAGATATAAAATTTAAAAACACTTGATATTGAAACAATTTCCTATTGGATACATGCGATGGATTTGGAATGATGAATCAAACAATGTATAAAGTTTTATCTTTGTCTAACATCATAATAATCAATCTACTACCCTAATAATAGAGTATGAAATTTAGAACATAATTATTGATAATTTGGGCACAAAAATAGAGCAAGATTAAGATCATAACATGTAAATAAATTCTTAGGTTGATTTTGTAGATATTAATATAGGGGATAACCTGACTGAGAAATTAAATGAATTCTATAAACTTATAAAAGATAGAAATCCATAGTTATATGAGGGGTGTGAAAAAATATTAAATGCTTTCTATTGTCCCCCAATAAATCCAAAAGTATGTTTTTTGAAAATATGAGTTTAGTCTAGTGGAATTATAGAAATATTTATACTATATGATATTATAGAGGAAAACTATTTTTAGAAAACTAATAAGAAGAGGACTTGGAAAAAATTATGCCAACCAAAGCTGCCTATCCAAGCGAGCTTAACACTACATATATAGGATAAATCTTAACTATATAGGGAAACATAAAGCTAAACTGGCCATGGAGACACCAGGGTAGAAATAATAGTTTAGGTAGATAATGCATGGGTGTACACACGTGAGCGCACACGTAGGTCAACATGCACATGAGAGTAGTGGTCTGCGCCATAGGGTGACAACGTGAAGGAGGCCAGGGTCAGACCCCATTACTCGCTTCTAGAGTGTAAAGGAAGTAGAAATGTTTAAGTGGAGTGTGGATTAGGTGAACTATAATGTGGGACTCAGGATAAGTGGGTACTATTCACCCATTTTCAAACATATGCTTATAATGATAGCCATATGAATAGTCATGCTCCACCATTGGATATAGACTATGGATCATCTTCAACCTCTTTATCAGGGGTCCTTAACTCAACAAAATCATATAATATTTCATTGGGATGATTTCAACTCTATAGTCCGATGGATATTGATATGGCCATGTCAAAACTTCACCCTATGACATATAGGTTCTGAATTTAAAAGAAGTAGAGAATTCATGATCTATAAATCCAACATTGGGACACATATTAGCATAGAATATTACATCACAAAAAGAAAAATAGATTAAGGATATGGTGTATAATAATATTACCTGATGTAGTCTGTTTGTAATTGATATTTTGAGAGTTTTCACATGCCATAGAGACATGGATTGCACCGTAGAAGATGTTTGGAAATGTGTTTATAGAAGGAATTACACAATGGAACTTATTTTTACACCACAATGGTGATTGAGGTTTTTATCTAGTATTTTCCATTTAATAAGTATCTAAATCATAGAGAATAATAAATTTCATAGTAGTGGGTGGTCATAGATATTTGGAGGTTGCTGCACTATAGATGATAAACCGTTCTAAAATCATATTCTCTCTTACATCATGGAATTATTTGCTGCACCATGGAGGTATTAACTATGCCGTAATATCCAAGCATGAATAAAATAGTAGATTTTATGAGACTCTTAACAATCCAAAAATGCAGTGAACATGTGAAGTTATACTTAAATAGAGGGTCTACCACATTTGATGAAGGCTTTATGATCATGGGACATAAAGAGTTACAAGATGAAGACCACGATCAACATGGATGCACATTTGGTTTTCCATATTTACAGATATGGAAATATATGATTTACATATGGACATTTTCTTGAATAGTTATATATTTTAGATATATCCTTGTAGTTACAACTCAAGACACATGGATAATGTTAGAGTCATTTATAACCCTTAAAATTTCAGTTACAACACATGTGATAATGGATGAATAAGAAAAGAAGATCCTTATAATATGAAATATCTCTCATCTGAAGAGAAATAGAGGATATATTTCTTTAAGATATCTAAAAAATATAATGTAATCTCTACACCAGTAGAAGAAGGATAGAGAGATAGAGTATTCCATTGAAATATCTGAATTCCAGAAGAAGAAGAGTTGTTTCACTACAACAAAGTAAAGTTCATGGAAAGAGTTTTTATATCCAACAAAGTAAATACATTCCATTTTTATTCTATAAGGGAGTTCCATAATTATTCTAGAAATAATAATACTTAAATCTCCTAAAGATATTATCAAAGGAGAAGGAATTTCCATAACCTCTCATGGAAATAATATACTCAAGTTGATAATCATAGAAAACTTTTGAAGGAGTAAGTAGAGATTCAAAGTCACCCATATTACATTCAGTGCATCTTCAACAACAAAGTTATATTGTTCTTGGCATGTGAGCCAATCTTGCTTACCCTTTAAAGCATTGAGTAAAAAGGGGAGTTGTGAGGGAGGTGATCCTAGGGAGATAGTGTATCTACCCCAAACCATTGTAAGGTAGCGAATCTTGGTAGGAGTGACATATCCTAAAACAATATGTAGTGAGACGTGGTATGAGTGACTAATCTTAATGTTACAAGCAGTGAGCTTAGTGAATTTGGTGCACCAACACAATGTTGGTAGCATGATCCTTGGACTATCCCGATGTGGAAAACCAAGTAAAAACTCATGTGTCCTTGTGATTATTTGATTTACTTCCCATGTATCATCATCATATAAAATTGATAGAGACAATCAAAAGGAAAATTAATATATAAAGTCTAGTTAACTAAAAGGTAGTTAGAATAACAAGAGAAAATCACGATGAACCTTATAATTAAGAGTTCAAGATCCACTAGGTTAGGGAGATATTAATAAGTATCCATACCCTAATTTACCCCCTCTTAGGGTACATAATCCCCTCTTAGACCTAACATTTTCATTTCCACTAAAATTTTACCATATAAAGTTTTTATATGGAATTAAAAATAAATTATTTTATATGGTATTTGAGTTGTTGCATGATGATTTTAGTAATACTAAGATCCATAAATCATTTTATGAGATGGAAAAATTTATTAACAATTTAGGTCTAAATAATATTAAGATACATGAATGTCCTAGTGATTGAATGTTATATTGGGGAGAATATTTAGACAAAGAGGAGTGTAAAATATGTCATATTTGTCAATGTAAATCTATGAATAATGATGAAACAATGAATAACCACACTACTTTAAAAAATAAGATAAATAAAAGTCTTATAATTTTTTATGTTACTTTCATCTGAAACCTCAATTAAAATTATTATTAACATTTTTTAAAACCATAGATCAGATGATGTGGAATTTTATAAAAAACAATATTGATGGGTTTTTTCATCATCCAAGAGATTTGAAAACATGAAAATTGATTATTTATATCCAAATTTCTCTATAGATCTTAGTAATGTGCATTAGAGATTGGATATTTATGGATTTAATCTATTTGATACTTTAAGTACCAATTATATAATATGGACAATTATTTTTATCCCTTATAATTTTCCTCCATGAATGTATATGTGAAAAAAATATTTTATTATTTTGATTATTATTCTAGGAAAATAGATTCTTAGAAATGATATTGATGTATATCTTTATCCTATTATATAGGAATTTAAATAGTTATGGGATAATGGTGTGGATACATATGTTGGATCAACTAAGAAAATATTTAAAATGCATGCTGCTCTCATATTGACAATCAACCACTTTCCAAGACCTGAAACTTTTTCTAGTTGGAATACTCATACTAGTATGGAATGTCCAATTTGTAACTTTTATTTTAATTATAAAAGGAAAAATTATAGTAAAAAATGTTGTTTTATAAGTCACCATCAATTCCTAGATGCATCTCATAGATTTAAAGTTAATAAGTCATGATTTGATGAATAAACTGATTTGATGCCCCATCTAAAATTGTTATCTGCATTAGAAATTTTACATAATTATCAATAGTTATCATAAAATTTGGGAAAGGCCATCATTTTATTGATGGTGGGAAAAGATTTTGTACAACATTAGATGGAATTAGAACACAACAATAGAAGAAAAATTTAATATTTTTTAAGATTTTTTATTTGGAACTATAGATGTTACGTCATAATCTTGATGTTATCCACATTAAGAAGAATGTGTGTAATAATTTGATTTTCAAAACACTTAATGTGTATGAAAAAAGGATAATCTTAATGCACATAGATACTTAGAAGAAATGAATATAAAATGTGATCTATGGGATAATGAGAATTGGAAGTATCCTATAAATTTTTTTTATTAAAAAACTATGAAAAATGTATTTTTTAAAGACTAAAAAAATGTGAAATTACATGATGGATATTATAGTAACATTTCATGATGTGTTTTCTTAAAACATTATAAGGTGAATGTTTGCCCATAAAATGTTTTAAAGATGCCTCTATACTCTCCAGGTGTGGTGACTCCCTCTTATAGGGTTTCTTAAGTTCCCCCATCAAGTCAACCACCCCTGATTGGTCTCACTGAAGGAGGGTACTTGGAATCCTCATTCTTCAGTTCCATAACTGATCTAGCGACAACCATGACTACAAATTTTCTCTGAAAAGTTTCTAATTCATCTTATTCTCTAATTTGATCTATGGAATTGTAAGGTTATTCCGTTATATGTGTCCTTCCCAACTACCTTCATCCCTAGATATGGTTTAGATTTGGTCTCCCCCAACTTGGATTGATATTCGTGCAATAGTCCATGGATCTATCATGTTGCTGTGGTTAAGAGATCGAGTAGTGGATGCTCGTTAGACTATGATTTTCCAACACTTTCCCAGGTGGTGAGGTTCAATAATTAGGTGGTGGATTGGCTTCCTTCATGTAGCGATGTTTAGTGTTCTGGTGTCATATGGTTTGGGAGATAGATGGGTCCTGTGCGAGGCTTGTTTTGGAAAGATCGATGGATGATGGTGGGGTTCGAGTGCAAGATTGATGTGGGAAAGGAATGCCGGTGACATTTGGATGGAGATGGATTCTGGGAACAATGAAATCGATGTATTTCTATTTTTTTGAAGATCTAATTTTGTGATTTTCGGATCTATTGATTTGAGGTTGTAGTCATCAATTGCGATGTTCTGGGACATTGGGTGTTTCCGGTTTCAAGATCTGTTCAGGGGAACCAGATTTTCCATTGTTTTGATCAGGGTTTTGATTTATAGCTAGGTTCTGTTGTTTTCTACACTATTTTTTTGGGATTGTTTTTTTATTGGGGTACATATATCATTTCAATAATTGGTCTCTTCTTCATTGCATTTAGCAGGCGATGCAGTATTTTTTAGGTGCTGCTGGATGTGAAGCCTTGAAAGAGGGATGGGTGTGAGGACACCCATCATTTATCCATCTATCATCATTTTTTGATGGATAGATGAGAACATTAACATTGAATTTTTTACAATGTATTCAGTCTGGTATTACAATGTATCAGGTTGACATTGCAGTGATTTCCTCACATGCTTTATCGGGTGGGCGACTTGAAAGAGAGAAAGGTGTGCTGGCACCTTTCATCCGGCTATCCTCCACATGTTAGTGTTTGTTGGAGGGGTGCTATGCCACATTATGCTAGTATATAATGGTGAAAATTCTTAGTGGGGGGGGGAGACACATCATCATTGATTGTTTTCACTATTTCATTGTCTGGAAAGGGGGTTATGTGGTTTTTTCTGGTGATTTCCTTGATTTTTTCTTCCCTTTGGAATTTAAGACCATTTATACCTTTAGGTCATGTTTCTATTAGGCACTTTTCCTCTACTTGTAATGGGTTACCTCTTTTCTCAGTCTTCAAAATAGGAATTCTTTTTTATATTCAATAAAGGGGGTCTTGACCCTCAAACTAAAAAAAACATTATAAGGTTCATGTACTAAAAATTCAAGAATCACATATTTGGATAGATCATATGCTACCATTGGAATTTCATAACATTTTACCTAATAAAATAACAATAGTCATAATCAAGTTTTTCATAAACCTTAATAAGCTTAAAAAAATATATGAATGAATTGTATGGACACTTTTTCTCCTAGAGATAATACATCCCCAAAAAATTTTCACTATGATGATTCATTTGATAGTGAATTTCTTCGAGGAATTAAAATTTAGAGGACGCATACAGTATCTATGGATATATCCCAAAGATTGTTATTTCATTTTAAAATTATCATCATTATTGAGTTATGTGTTTCTAAATTTTAACATATAGTTTTATTATGTCTTGACTCATTAGATACCATGGTCATTCAAAGTATTATGTGAAGAAAAAATATCGACCAGAAGGCTCTATTGATAAATTTTACTGTCTGAAGAGTGTCTCACATTCAGTTAGAGGTATTTGGTTAGGATTGAGATAAGATTAAATCGATTTGTACATGGTGATGATAACTCAATTTTCATTTAGTGCTATATTAAATCTATAATCTTTTCAATGTTATTTCATCCAGTTGGAAAGATATCCTAATTTTTACTAACTCATATGGGGTTTATACATGAAAAAATATTTGTGATACTAAATAGTGGAATCATAGAACCTTTAATTGAATAACTGAATACATAAAAAAATAGATGACTTCAGAGTCAAACTCCAAATGATAATGAAATAAAAAAATCTATGAACAAATATATTATACATTGGTTTGAACACATTGTAAGTTCATAATGAATTTTATATTTATAATATGTTGATAATTATCTTTTATATACTTATGTTTTGTATCTATTTGTATAAATTATGAACATTGATTATTGATATGAACTTTATAATAATTTGAAATATTTATCTCAAGGTCCTTTAAATAAATCTAGGAGATTATATTCCTACAATATTAATGGTTTCAAGTTTCATACAAATTATCATGAAGAAGGTTTAAAAAAACAAAATAGTTTCATCTTTAAAAAATTTATAGAGTTGAGATATTATGGAAATTTGAGTGACATTATAGAATTAAGATATCAAGGAAACTTTTCTATTGTGTTATTTAAATGCAAGTGGGTTGATATTCATAGAGGTATAAATAAATATTTGTTACAGTTTACTTATGTAAAATTAAATAGTTTGGTTATAATGGTGAGTGTAAAAAGAATAATCCATATATTTATTCTTCACAAGAAACAAATGGTATGTTTTATTAATGATAGAATCGATGAATGGTGGAGTATTGTAGTCTATGTGAAACCAAGATACTTTTATGATACGGGTGATGGAATTTAAAAATGGTTTACTAATAGAGAAAATTTTTAACAGCAAATGATTGATATATTTTTCCATGATGGCATTGAAACTATAAGTCTTGAAAGAGAGGTTGAAGATGAAGAGATCATGTTAATAGTGGGAGATGATAATCAATTATTAATAAAACTGATGTATATTAAATCACCTTTAACTTATTAAATTTTATTTTGTTTACTATTATAAAAGGGTGATTCATTCATTAATAGAATTTCTATTAATGTTATTTTTAATTTAATTTCAAAAATATTGATATTTATGCACAATAGTTATGGTTCAAAAATCATGAATTCAATATTGAATGTTAATGGTATGCGAGTAAATTAAATATCATAAATTGTTTTATTTATAATAATATTTAAATTTTGATAAGATAAATAATTAGTTTTAATCGTGAAATAAACTATATAAATGCCCAAAAATTATTCAATTTTTATATAGGTACTTTTAAATTTTAAATTTTATCATTTCCTTGAATCATTTTATAATGTTGTAACTTCATTCACTATTTATTTATTAGAAAAATTTCCTATGAAAAAAGGTATGTAGATCATAGTTGGTCTACACACTTAGATGAAACTACACCACCAGTGATGGTATTGACACCATCAGGTATACTTCTCGCTAATATAGGTATAGTTCCTATAGATAAAAGGTTGATGGAAGCAACTGTTGAGACATCTGGTTATCCAGTAGATGAGCATTACTCGACTATACATATTTTATCACCCATATCATCACATGGGTATTTTTGGGTGACCGTTGTTGGTATATATGTCATTGATGAACATATTATTTATTTTATAGTTATACTAACTACTGAATAAGTAATTTTTAACAAATATAAATAACCAAAGAAAAAAAAATAAAAAAAAATATGTTTTTAGAATACATAATTTAAGGATTTTTGTGATTTTTGATTATTTTAGAGTGACTATGAGTGACGTCAGAGGCATGAATAAGAAGTATTTAGGTCAATTTGTATATGATCTGATGACCCTCCCTATTACATATCATGATTAGAGGCATGTTCCAATAATATAGATGAATGAGGTCTTTGATAATCAAGTAAAGGTAAATGAAAATAAATATTGATAAACTATTTATTAATTTGATATTACGATAATGATTATTGGTATAATAATTTTTAAATTTATTATTTATAGGTTACCTTTCATTTTAACGTGGATGATGCTATTGTGAATCAGTTGATTTTGAAAAGCCTGGGGAAAAAATAGAAAGATTTCAAGTAAAGATTATGGTGTGATTTTAGTGACAATTCATTGAGAATTTGATATATGTATGACAAGGGACCATAAGGGATACTTAGAGAGTAGTGTAAGTATTTTATAGATAGTTTTCCTACTAATTTATATAAGGTTTTTTTAATGTAATATTAGCTATATTAATTCCTTAATAATATTAATTTTTTTAATAATATTAAATTTCATACTAATATTTCCTAAATTTTTCAAGAAATTTTAAAGGAAAACACCGTGAGTGGATAAAATCAGGTAATCCAAAACACAATAGGGTCTTGTCACAACCTAACCCACCAAGGCCTGCCCAGTTGGTGGAAGGCGTGGCCACAACTACCCCATGAAAACCTCCACATGATAGGGGATGGCAACAAGTGCCGAAAGGAATAACTAATATGGGAGGAATTTTCCTAATGTACCTATACACACACTCTCAACCATCTCCATGTTGATGTGCAAAGGAATAAAAAAAATACAATAATATATAGAGTAATAACCATGCATGTAAAAACCTCCAGGGAATACAAAAGTGTACAAGAACATAATCTCAAAAGAAAAGAGGAAAAATACATTCCCAACTAGAAAAGATGTCCCAACATAAAAATAACTAGAAAAGTAAATTCTAAGTGATCCCAACTCCAGGTTTCCAATCCCCAACCACTATACATGGTCAAATAAAACCGAGAATCCCTATGCTCTTCTGAAATCATTGCCGACCTATTTTTCATCTTCATAAGACACAAAACATGTGGGTGAATCCCATACAAGGGTGAGTATATACATACCTAGTAGGAAACCCCAAAACCTAGAGGGGGAGTAATAAGATACATGATATAAATATAAATATCAACCCATAAAGAGGGGATTAAAATATAATACACAGATATACATATATATGCTCATAAAAGAAGCCAGATGAGAGAGAAAAGGGATCTCCATATCACAGCCCATCCCATGATGATGTGTCTACATGCAACTCTAAAGGTCCATCATCGATGCCCAATATCTCGTGTATCTGTCCAAAAAGGTTTTATGGAGGACCTTCATCTTGGTGTGATAAGGGATTAATGTCTCTATGGATAGAGGAACCATGAACATTGTGATAAGGGAGTACCGTCTCTATCTGCACAATGACCATGGAGGACCCACACCCTAGTGCGATAGGGGAGTACTGTCTCTATGGATAGAGGACTCATGCCCTGGTGAGACAGGGGAGTACCTTCTATATCTATAGAATGAGTGTGGAGGAACCATGACCTAGTGAGAAAGGGGAGTACTATATCCATGGATAGAGGAACCATGCCCTAGTGAGATTGGTGAGTACCACCTTTATTTGCATAATGAGTCTAGAGTACCCACACCCTAGTGCTATAGGGGAGTACCGTCTCTATGGATAGAGTACCCACTCCCTGGTACAATAGTGGAGTTCCATATCTATATGTACAAAAAGTATGGAAAAAGAGTATGGGGTACCCACACCCTAGTATGAAAGGGGAGTACTATCTCATTGGATAGAGGATATGCACCTTGATGTGATAGGGGAGTTCTGCCTCCATTTGGACTCTCTGATGATATTTCCTAAACACAGTGAGTGATATTCTACTCCATTATGAAATGCTAGCCTTTGTAAAAACTAGACTACATGGTGTGTGTTCTTTGGAATGCACAATGTGTAGTCCTATTTTTCATAGAAAGTTATATATACTCTATTGATCCCATATCCACTACCCCTCAACTGAATCAACAATTTGAACACTCGAAAATGGTGGTAATCACCTCCAGCCATCGATTATGGCCCTATAGTGGCTGGAAATTGGGTTTATGATCCTTTTCTCAAAGATACGACACATATCGTGTGCTTCCCATCAATGAAATTCGGTCCCCATAATGACCCAAAATTTTTTTAATAAAAATTCCTCTTGATCTAATTAAATGTCTTATTATGTAAAATGGTTATATAAAACATATGAACTTCCATGGTTTTATGTTTTTGGATTTCAAAATACCGTTATGAATTGTTACTGTTGCTAGTATAGCTGTTGAACAGTGATCACATGATTAGTATAAACATATGGCTTTAACAAACCCAATTTATTCAGACAAAGGAAGTAATGACCTCATCCAGTAGAATTTCTCTATATGAATCCCATTTTTCGAAGCTCATAAAGGAGGTAGCGTCACTGGGATTTTCTCTGGACCAAGTACAAGACGAGATTCAACACATTAATCTTGAATGGAATCACCTATGGGGGAAGCGTAAGTTAATATAGATTACCACCTAAGGGATGTCATATGAGCCACCCCAATAGTCTTTCACCATCGCACACCTTCCCCTTAGGTATTATGTGGGTGTTTTAAGGGGCAATGTAACAAGACCCTAGAACTATGATTATGTTCATTATTTTTTTTGTATATAATAAATAATATACATTCATTTTATTATTGTTACTTTGTAAATTGTTTTTAAAGCACATATAGTATTTTTAGTTGGTATTTAAACTCAATTAAGAAATATATTTTGATGAATTAATGTATTTTTAATTAAATAATATTTTAATAAAATATTATTATTAAATTAAATTTTATTAAATATAAATTATCTTATAATTTTTAGGAATACAATTGTAATTTTTATTAAGGTTTGAAAACTGTTTTTTTCAAAACCCATGAATTTTCAATAAAGGTAAGTTTTTTTTAAAAGTGAAAATTAAAATATTTAAAAAAATATTTAGAAAAAATGAATATTATTTCTGGAATTAGGATGTTGAAATTATCCAACGGTGAATTTTTCATAATTTTCTAATATAGTCAAAATTTTGGGTAAAAATTAAATACCATTTAAATATATAATTTGTTTTATGACTTCATAATGACCCAATAGTGATTTAATAAAATAATATAAAAGTTGTATTTGGATAATATATGTTTTACCTTTATAATAATGTGATATTATATTTTTTATTATTAATTTTACAATGCCTTAGTGGACCCTCCAAGACTTATAAATCATTTTAACATTTCAAAATGATTTCCTTAAGAGTGTGACTCACCTCCACATAAGCTAGCATAATATTTTAATAAGTTCGTCCATTTGCCTTATAAAATAATTTTTTCCACTCCCTTTTTAAAAAAACCATGGGAAAAGACCATGGGTTTGTTTGTGGTTTTGATTAGTTTAATGTGTAGTGTCCAAAACCTAAATAATAAATAATTCCCTCTCCTTTCTTATATAAACCCACTCAATATCCCATTCATATTCGCTAAAAACCTTTGGATCTTATAACGACCCATACTTTACATACATTGTTAATACTTCAAAATTGAAGCACACTTATTACAACATATGAAAAAACCACAAAGGACCGTATAGGTATAGTGTCTTTAGAAACTGGGAAACATAAACAACTGGTTCATAAATCTTCTACAGTGTATCCCATTTATTTCATCATATCTAGGGTCCCTTTTAGCATATTCTACTTAATATCCATATTCCTGACCTGGGGAAAAGAAAACATAAAAGGGTGAGCTCAAATGCTCAGCAAGGGCAAATAAAGGAAATAAAAATCATATCATATCTTTTTGAAAATCAAAACCTGCAAAAGAGATCATAATATCTTAACATGGAATAAATCATAGAAGTGAAAATGAGATCCCCATAATCATAACATAAAACTTGAAACTTTGTGGCATGCACACATAATCATGGAAAATCATTTCTTGTTAGTCATGACTCATTGCCAAGACTATCTTAGTGGACAAAGTCCCTTTCTGAACCGAGTCACCCTCGTTCCAGTCCTGTTTCACTGAACCGGTATAACCTACCGTTCCAGCCATGTCTATCTCATGAGATATAAAATCTTTACCCAATGCATTGGAGGGAGATATAGGTCTCACCCATCTTATAATGAATCCTTTCTTATGTGTGCCACATAATCATACATCATCGCATAACACATGTAACAAAAATAGGATTCTTGAAACATCATGACATCATAAATCAATTCATATAAGATAAAGGAATTCATAAAAATAATTCCATCACAACATGATCAAATCAATGTAATAATAGGGATAAAAACAGAACCCTTTATTATCTTAGATGGAAAATAATTTTGATAAAACACTTGAACTCCATTCTTAAGCAAAATATCCTTTCTTCTTCAAAAACATTTTTCCTTTCATAAAATGTCATACAACTTTAAAATAAAGGAAGTTGATTAAAAATAAACTTGAAAACTTGTAAAGGAAGCTTCTTGGAAATAATGTTTTAAAAATCCATTCATGCCGTATAAGTTAAAAAAAACATTCTTCGTACTTTTGTCGGAAAAGTCAAAAAGTACCTCGTATTGCAAAAGATTCCTTTCATAGATATTACTAAAAACTCACCGAAGGGTAAAAATGGATTTAAACAATTGTAGGTGGATGGAAATAATATTACATATTGATGAAACATGGATGTGGATGATAAAATACACCCCAGTAAATACTTACGAATAAACAATCTCGGATAAAAATGAGATTGTGATATTTCCCTTAGCTTAGGTCCAATTTGCTTTGTACGTGTCCGAAGCTCCTGTATAATGGTTTAAATAATGTTATTTAATTATTCCAGAATCATACATATTGATATGATATCATATATGGTCATATTCTTAGCTTATTGATAGTAATATTTCATTGTTACTTGTTACTCGGGTCTTTATTGCCTTTTGTTCTTATGCGTGTTTTGCCGAATACATTCTTATTATTCTTTTAAGGTTATAGATACCTTATATCCAGAATGTTATTAGTGTAACATATATCATATTTATTCATTCAATTTATATAATTACTATGTAATGATGATCATGTAGAACGAGTCGCATCACATCGTGGAGACGGTATTCCGTACGTACGCACGAGTGATGATATCGTTCCTATGATCGTGGAACTGTATTGGAGTATATATATATTATTTCAGTATCAATATTACTTTATAATAATCATAAATAGTTACTCGTTACACCATTATACCCATCCTTGTAAAGTGATGGTGGAAAATAGATTACACCACGGCGTGGAGACGGTATTCCGTACGTACGCACGCGCGGTGATTTCATTTTTCTGTAGGATGGATAGAAGGTGAATTAGGGTTGTTTCATATTTATAATAACATATCAGTATGTAATTAATACTGATGTTATTACTTTATCATGAAACAACTAAAGAAGAAGATGTTGAAGAAGAAAGAAATTGAAAAGATCGGTAATGGATATTACCTCTTCTTTGGAACGCCTCTTTGAATCCTCCACTTAGGGAACAAAGATTGGTCTTTGAAGAAGACCAGGACCTCTAGGATTATTCTAGGGAAGTGGAGAGGAGAAAATGGAATGGTTTTGCCGAGCTTGAGTGCTCAAATTGGTGTGAGGAGGAGGGGGAGGAGGTTCCCTTTTATAAGGGAGGAGAGGGGCACCTTAGGAATATCTCAAAATATTATTTTATATTAAAGTCAAAATCGGTTTATAATGGTTCCAAAGGTTCTTATTTCGAAGCTAAATTGGGGATGGGTCGAAATCCTATCAACCAATAGGATTTAGACAAGTTTAGGGTATTATTTTAACCTTATCAATTAGATTTAACTCTAAGTTAAATAATTTAACTTTTACCATGTCTTTTTGTTTTCTTTTACTATATGGTTAATACACTTACTATAACATGCCAAACGAACCCCAAATTGTTTATTATTAATATATATATCCTTATATAAGTCATTTGGCCGAACCTTAGATTTTTAGGAATAAAATAACAATTAATAATATAATATTTGATTTAAAAACTATTTTGTGTCAATTTTGACACTATTTGATATATGATTTTTGTGAAAGTCATAACAGAATTATATGTTAGAACCAAGTTGATTAAATCAACACTAATATATCATAGTAACCTAGAAAATTTGTTTAATTCATAAAAAGTCTCAAATTACATTTATTTTGGTGTTTATAACATCAATTATGTCAATATTTCATTAATAAGATAATTACTGCATCATCATTGTGTCATCAATAAATTAAATTATTTAATGTCTAAAAATTACAAATAAAATATCATTATGTAGGAAATATTTTTATCTTTCTAATTAATATTTATAGTCTAATTTATCTTATGTATAACCCCATATTAAAAATTATTTACTTATTAAACTTTGATTTTAACTATTTTAACCCTTCTTTAAATAAATTAATAATAAATGTCCTAATCTAATCCAAGTGGGCCTAAATGGTCATATTTTATTCCTAAGTTTGTTTTTGGTCGAATTAAACTTTTCCAATAGAATTAGGACATGTGTTAGGGTAATATTAATATCATATTTACCCTTAGTTACCCTATTTACTATTAACCGCGGTAAAAAAAGTAAAAAGTTACTATTCACCAAAAAATTATTTTTATCTCATTGAACCACATTTTACTTACTGATATCAACCGTTTCTGTCGGATTTTTGAAATTCCATTCACAAAAGCGGTAAAATTAAGTTTTATGCAAAATTCAGTTTTTAACCTACCACTTAGTGGTTTCACTATTCATCAAAAATTGAAAGTTTTCAGAAAAATACCAAAATTTCACCCTAAGCTAATTTCGATATTCTGAGTCCAAAAATGAAGTCCATTTTGAAAAATAAAATTTATAAAATTTCAAAAAGTGGTTATTACTATTCATAACAGCTAGTTTTAATAGTATTTTAATAGCATATCGTTGTTTAGTGAAACTCGGTATTGCGTACGACGCAAGCTATCGAGGAAGGTCGCGATTGCGTGTAAAGTAAGCCAAGCTAGTATGTAGTGAAAGATTCCTCTGATGATATATAAAAACAAAATATTACCCATAAAAATCTCGGGTGTTACATTCTACCCCCCTTAAAAAGAATTTCGCCCTCGAAATTCGTCACTTTATAACAAACAGATGAGGATACTTCTCCCTCATCATATCCTCAAGCTCCCATGTAGCTTCTTCAAGTTGGTGGTTTCTCCATAAAACTTTCACCAATTGAGTGGTCTTATTTCGTAGGACTTTTTCTCTATGATCCAGAATCTCTATCGACTGTTCTTCATAAGAAAGATCTTGCTCCAGTGGTACAACTTCTGAGCTGAGTACATGTGAAGGATATGGTATGTACTTTCTCAGGAGAGATACATGGAACACATCGTGAACTTGAGAGATATTCGGTGGAAGCGCCAATCGGTAAGCTACCTTCCCAACACGATCCAGTATTTCGAAAGGACCGATATATCTAGGGCTCAACTTCCCCTTCTTTCCAAATCTCATAACCCTCTTCCAGGGAGATATTCGTAAGAACACTTTATCACCCACTTCAAACTCTAGGTCTTTTCTTCGATTGTCGGCATAACTTTTCTATCGACTCTGAGCTGCTCTTATGTGTTGTTGAATAGATCTAACCTTTTCTGCCATTTCATCAACGAGATCAGGTCCTAACAGCTTTCTTTCCCCAACTTCATCCCAGCAAGTTGGAGTCCTGCATTTCTTTCCATAGAGAGCTTCATAAGGAGCCATCTGAATACTGGAGTGAAAGCTATTATTATAAGAAAATTCCACTAAATGTAGGTGTTGATCCCAACCTCCTTTGAAATCCATAGAGCAAGCTCTCAACATATCTTCTAGGGTTTGAATTGTTCTCTCAGACTGACCATCTGTCTGGGGATGATAAGCAGTACTGAAACTCAACTCTGTATCCAGAGTATGCTGAAGACTTTGCCAGAACTTCGAGGTAAATCTCGGATCCCGATCAGATATAATAGAAAGTGGTACTCCATGCAATCTTACCACTTCCTTTACATATATCCTGGCAAGCTGATCTAGAGAGAAATCCTCTCTAATAGGAATGAAGTGTGCAGACTTTGTAAGACGATCAACTATGACCCAGATAGCATTATTGCCTTTGGATGTTTTAGGAAGTCCTGTAACAAAGTCCATAGTGATGTTTTCCCATTTCCATTCGGGTATGGGTAATGGTTGTAACATCCCCTTAGACTTCTGTCTCTCAGCTTTAACTTGTTGACAAACCAAGCATCGAGAGACATATTCAGCAACATCTCTTTTCATGCCATCCCACCAGAAGTACTCTTTCAGGTCCCTATACATCTTCGTGCTTCCAGGATGAATAGAGAATGAAGAACTATGAGCCTCATCCAGCAGCTCCTTCTTTAATTCGGGGATGGGAGGAACACAAACCCGATTCCTGAACTTTATTATCCCATCACAATCAAGGTTGAATTCAGGAACATTTCTCACCTTCTTTTGTAACTCGACATCTTCTTTCTCTGCCTCCTTAATCTTCGCATGTATAGATGGTTGAACATTCATTTGAGAAAGATAAGATTTTTCCCCTTCCATTATAATTCCAAGATCCATCCTTTGTAAATCCATAAATATTGGATCCTTTGTGATCCTCATCATGGATAAACTAGCATGGTCTTTTCAACTTAATGCATCTGCCACCTTGTTTGCTTTCCCAGGGTGGTAATGGATTGAGCAGTCGTAATCCTTAATCAGCTCCAACCATCTTCTTTGACGCATATTCAACTCCTTTTGTGTGAAAATATACTTTAAACTTTTATGATCAGTATAAATATCACACCTTTCACCATAAAGGTAATGCCTCCAAATCTTTAATGCAAAGATTACCGTAGCCAACTCCAAATCATGAGTTGGGTAATTTTGCTCATGGATTTTCAACTGTCGTGAGGCATAAGATATCACCATATCATTTTTCATAAGAACACACCCCAATCCCTTCTTGGATGCATCACTGTAGATCACAAACCTTTCTCCACTACAAGGCAGTGTGAGCAAAGGTGCACTGGATAACCTTCTTTTCAACTCCTTGAAATTCTCTTCACATTCCTCTGTCCAGACAAACTTAAC
This sequence comes from Viscum album, assembly GCA_963277665.1. Taxonomy (NCBI): domain Eukaryota; kingdom Viridiplantae; phylum Streptophyta; class Magnoliopsida; order Santalales; family Viscaceae; genus Viscum; species Viscum album. The sequence goes on along the minus strand of OY728127.1, from coordinate 1,068,843,486 downwards.
TCCTTTCCGAGTCAACTTGGTGAGTGGATTAGATAATCGTGAAAAATCTTTTACAAAACGTTGATAATATCCAGCCAAACCAAGAAAACTTCGAATCTCAGTTACTGTTGTTGGTCTCGACCATCTTTCGATAACCTCTGTTTTTGCTGGATCCACAGATATCCCCTCTTTTGAGATTATGTGACCCAAAAATGCATCTTTTTGAAGCCAAAATTCACACTTGGTAAATTTGGCATAAAGCTTCTCCTTTCTCTGGGTCTTCAATATAATTCTCAAGTGATCTTCATGCTCTTCCTTGCTCTTTGAATAGACAAGAATATCGTCTATAAAGACTACCACAAATTGATCAAGATAGTCTCTAAAGACTCTATTCATTAGATCCATGAAGATAACAGGGGAATTAGTAAGACCAAATGGCATCACTATAAATTCATAGTGTCCATACCTTGTACGGAATGCCGTCTTTGGTATATCCTCCCTTTTGACCCTTAATTGATGATACCCTGAACGAAGATCAATCTTGGAAAAGTATTGAGCTCCGCGTAGTTGGTCAAATAAGTCATCAATGCGTGGGAGAGGATATTTGTTCTTGATAGTGATCTTGTTAAGTTCTCGATAATCAATGCAGAGTCTCATTGATCCATCTTTCTTCTTAACAAATAGAACAGGTGCTCCCCAAGGTGACGCACTAGGGCGTATGAATCCCTTATCAAGATTCTCTTGGAGTTGCTTCTTCAATTCCTGCAACTCAATTGGGGCCATTCTATAAGGTGTCTTTGAAATAGGCAAAGCACCCGGTACGAGTTCTATTGAAAACTCAACTTCACGATTTGGTGGAAGACCCGGTAATTCCTCCGGAAAGACATCATCAAACTCCCGTACAATGGGCATATTCTTAATCGTGAGTTTCTCACCAACCATTTGAGATAAATAACCTTCATTTAGTGGAATCAATACCCATAAGATGGAAGAAATTTCCACTGGAAGGTTATGTTCATCCTTGTATTGGTATACGATCGTAGATTGATCTGGAATATGAAATGTGACTTCCTTTCTTTGGCAATTGATATGAGCTCCATGCAGAGAAAGCCAATCCATGCCAAGAATCACATCAAATTACACTAAAGGAAGGATCACAAGATTTGCAGGAAGCACTTTCCAACAAACTTCGATCGGAGAATAATTATAAACTTTTGATGTGACTGTTGTGCCATTAGGTGTTGTCAAAGCTAACTCAACATCTAATTGTTGAGGTAATACGGTGATACCCTTAGAAAATTATTTAGAAATAAAAGAGTGGGCGGATCCAGAATCAAATAAAACATTTTCTACTTTAGAGTGGACAGTAAGTGTACCTTTCACCACTTCGTTATCGTACTCCACATCGCTGATAGAAATTGCATGTGACTTTCCTTTGTCTTTAGCCTTAAGATTTTGTTGACGTCGACCATCATCATCAACCCTTGGATTTGGGCATTGATTGGCATAATGCCCCATCTCCTTGCACTTGAAACATTGAAGTGTAGTAGGTTCATTCTGTGTATCCCTTCCTTTATTTGCGTCATTGGACATCTTCTTCCCATTATCACGGCATTCAAATGCCCGATGACCTTCCTTTCCACATTTAAAACATTTACTTGTCCCTTTAATACAACTCCCTCCATGTTTCTTTCCACACTTTGAGCATAAGGAAAAGATCATCTTCTTTTCCGTGTGCTCTTTAGATTTTTCTTTGAATTCCATCTTCCTCTTCTTATCAAACCCATGTGACTGATGGGTTACTCCAATATCCATCTCGACTTTGAGAGCACATCGAACGATTTCCTCGTAGCTATTGAAGTCCCTTATGGCTAACGCCCTTCGAAGACTTGGTTTTAAGCTACTAAAGAATCGATCGATCTTACTCTCAGGTTGGATAATAATACCAGAAGTGTACCTTGCAAGTCTTGTAAAATTTGCTTCATAGGTACCAACAGATTCATCATCCCTTTGCTTCAGTTCAAGGAACTCTTTCTCCATCTTTGTTCGGAGAATACGAGGGAAGTACTTATTGAAAAATAAGTTCTTGAACTCGTCCCATTCCATAGACTCAATTTCATCCCTTTGCCTCGTATTCTTAATAAGATTCCACCATTGATAAGCATCTCCTTCCAAACGATACACTGCTAGGATGACTTTATCATGTTCAGAACATTGAAGAACTGAAAATATCTTTTCAGTAGTACTAATCCATTGTTCAGCAACTAATGGATTAGTAGACCCGCTGAAAGAAGGTGGACGCTGCCTCATGAAGGATTCAACAGAATGTTGCTCCTTCCTTTGCTCGTTTGGAAGTCCTGCATGATTCATAGCTTTAGAAAGTTGTGTGAGCATGGCTACAAGATTTTTCATTCCAGCTCCCATATCGTTTGGTTGCTCAGGGGGACAATCATTGCATTGCCCATCGCATTCCGCATTAACACGGTTCCTTCGGGTTCCAGCCATTGACTAAAACCAAGAAGAATAGTGTGAGAAACACTAATTATAATAGGAAAACCACATAATTCAAGAATAAAATTTTCATGCTTAAGGTCTTATCCTAGGTTATTCATGGCCATTTCTAAAACACTAAGATTGTGTTCTATTCTTAGACTTATCCTTAGGGTTCTTACTAAGGCTTTCACATCCTAGTTTCAAAAGGTTGACTATACCTTTCCTCTGATACCAACTATAACGACCCATACTTTACATACATTGTTAATACTTCAAAATTGAAGCACACTTATTACAACATATGACAAAACCACAAAGGACCGTATAGGTATAGTGTCTTTAGAAACTGGGAAACATAAACAACTAGTTCATAAATCTTCTACAGTGTCTCCCATTTATTTCATCATATCTAGGGTCCCTTTTAGCATATTCTACTTAATATCCATCTTCCTGACCTGGGGAAAAGAAAACATAAAAGGGTGAGCTCAAATGCTCAGCAAGGGCAAATAAAGGAAATAAAAATCATATCATATATTTTTGAAAATCAAAACCTTCAAAAGAGATCATAATATCTTAACATGGAATAAATCATAGAAGTGAAAATGAGATCCCCATAATCATAACATAAAACTTGAAACTTTGTGGCATGCACACATAATCATGGAAAATCATTTCTTGTCAGTCATGACTCATTGCCAAGACTATCTTAGTGGACAAAGTTCCTTTCTGAACCGAGTCACCCTCGTTCCAGTCCTGTTTCACTGAACCGGTATAACCTACCGTTCCAGCCATGTCTATCTCATGAGATATAAAATCTTTACCCAATGCATTGGAGGGAGATATAGGTCCCACCCATCTTATAATGAATCCTTTCTTATGTGTTCCACATAATCATACATCATCACATAACACATGTAACAAAAATGGGATTCTTGAAACATCATGACATCATAAATCAATTCATATAAGATAAAGGAATTCATAAAAATAATTCCATCACAACATGATCAAATCAATGTAATAATAGGGATAAAAACAGAACCCTTTATTATCTTAGATGGAAAATAATTTTGATAAAACACTTGAACTCCATTCTTGAGGAAAATATCCTTTCTTCTTCAGAAACATTTTTCCTTTCATAAAATGTCATACAACTTTAAAATAAAAGAAGTTGATTAAAAATAAACTTGAAAACTTGTAAAGGAAGCTTCTTGGAAATAATGTTTTAAAAATCCATTCATGCCGTATAAGTTAAAAAAAACATTCTTCGTACTTTTGTCGGAAAAGTCAAAAAGTACCTCGTATGACAAAAGATTCCTTTCATAGATATTACTAAAAACTCACCGAAGGGTAAAAATGTATTTAAACAATTGTAGGTGGATGGAAATAATATTACATATTGATGAAACATGGATGTGGATGATAAAATACACCCCAGTAAATACTTACGAATAAACAATCTCGGATAAAAATGAGATTGTGATATTTCCCTTACCTTAGGTCCAATTTGCTTTGTACGTGTCCGAAGCTCCTGTATAATGGTTTAAATAATGTTATTGAATTATTCCAGAATCATACATATTGATATGATATCATATATGGTCATATTCTTAGCTTCTTGATAGTAATATTTCATTGTTACTTGTTACTCCGGTCTTTATTGCCTTTTGTTCTTATGCGTGTTTTGCCGAATACATTCTTATTCTTCTTTTAAGGTTATAGATACCTTATATCCAGAATGGTATTAGTGTAACATATATCATATTTATTCATTCAATTTATATAATTACTATGTAATTATGATCATGTAGAACGAGTCACATCACATCGTGGAGATGATATTCCGTACGTACGCACGAGTGATGATATCGTTCCTATGATCGTGGAACTATATTGGAGTATATATATATTATTTCAGCATCAATATTACTTTATAATAATCATAAATAGTTACTCATTACACCATTATACCCATCCTTGTAAAGTGATGGTGGAAAATAGATTACACCACGGCGTGGAGACGGTATTCCGTACGTACGCACGCGCGGTGATTTCATTTTTCCGTAGGATGGATAGAAGGTGAATTAGGGTTGTTTCATATTTATAATAACATATCCGTATGTAAGTAATACTGATGTTATTACTTTATCATGAAACAACTAAAGAAGAAGATGTTTAAGAAGAAAGAAATTGAAAAGATCGATAATGGATATTACCTCTTCTTTGGAACGCCTCTTTGAATCCTCCACTTAGGGAACTAAGATTGGTCTTTGAAGAAGACCAGGACCTCTAGGATTATTCTAGGGAAGTGTAGAGGAGAAAATGGCAGGGTTTGGCCGAGCTTGAGTGCTCAAATTGGTGTGAGGAGGAGGGGGAGGAGGTGCCCTTTTATAAGGGAGGAGAGGGGCACCTTAGGAATATCTCAAAATATTATTTTATATTAAAGTCAAAATCGGTTTATAATGGTTCCAAAGGGTCTTATTTCGAAGCTGAAGTGGGGATGGGTCGAAATCCTATCAACAAATATGATTTAGACAAGTTTAGGGTATTATTTTAACCTTATCAATTAGATTTAACTCTAAGTTAAATAATTTAACTTTTACCATGTCTTTTTGTTTTCTTTCACTATATGGTTAATACACTTACTATAACATGTAAAACGAACCCCAAATTGTTTATTATTAATATATATATACTTATCTAAGTCATTTGGCCGAACCTTAGATTTTTAGGAATAAAATAACAATTAATAATATAATATTTGATTTAAAAACTATTTTGTGTCAATTTTGAAACTATTTGATATATGATTTTTGTGAAAGTCATAACAGAATTATATGTTCGAACCAAGTTGATTAAATCAACACTAATATATCATAGTAACCTAGAAAATTTGTGTAATTCATAAAAAGTCTCAAATTACATTTATTTTGGTGTTTAAAACTTCAATTATGTCAATATTTCATTAATAAGATAATTACTGCATCATCATTGTGTCATAAATTAATTAAATTATTTAATGTCTAAAAATTACAAATAAAATATAATTATGTAGTAAATCTTTGTATCTTTCTAATGAATATTTATAGTAGAATTTATCTTATGTATAACCCCATATTAAAAATGATTTACTTATTAAACTTTGATTTTAACTATTTTAACCCTTCTTTAAATAAATTAATAATAAATGTCCTAATCTAATCCAAGTGGGCCTAAATGGTCATATTTTATTCCTAAGTTTGTTTTTGGTCGAATTACACTTGTCCAATAGAATTAGTACATGTGTTAGGGTAATATTAATATCATATTTACCCTTAGTTACCCTATTTACTATTAACCGTGGTAAATAAAGTAAAAAGTTACTATTCACCAAAAAATTAGTTTTATCTCATTGAACCACATTTTACTTACTGATATCAACCGTGTCTGTCGGATTTTTTAAATTCCATTCATAGAAGTGGTAAAATTAAGTTTTATGCAAAATTCAGTTTTTAACCTACCACTTAGTGGTTTCAGTATTCATCAAAAATTGAAAGTTTTCAGAAAAATACCAAAATTTCACCCTAGGCTAATTTCGATATTCTGAGTCCAAAAATGAAGTCCATTTTGAAAAATAAAATTTATAAAATTTCAAAAAGTGGTTATTACTATTCATAACGGCTAGTTTTAATAGTATTTTAATAGCATATCGTTGTTTAGTGAAACTCGATATTGCGTACGACGCAAGCTATCGAGGAAGGTCGCGATTGCGTGTAAAGTAAGCCAAGATAGTATGTAGTGAAAGATTCCATTGATGATATATAAAAACAAAATATTACCCATAAAAATCTCAGGTGTTACAGATCTCGACCAACCTTTGACCTCCTTCCTCTAGAATCCTCCCAAGGTGCCCCAAGCTCTCTATAAGCCTCTCCCAAGCCTTTGGGATCACACTTCCATGTAAGGGATGTCTTCCTTTCTCATTTTTATCCAAATTTAATTATATTGTTATACCCATTTACTTTCAATTAAAAATGTTGGGGTATGATTTATCACCCACCCATACTTCTATAATTATGTTTTAATTATGAGATACCTATTTCTCTCTTATTAATTCCTCCCATGTACACCCATTACCATACTGAAATTCCTTTAGGAATTTCTTTCTTCTCATTTACATTCAAGAAATTATTTTATATTATGCATCTAAATTCTATTACATATGTTGGGATATAATGTTCGATGAACCCATTAATGTAAATTTCATTTATAAATGATCATATACCACTTTCGCTCTCCTCAACCAATTTTACAATTTCTATATGATGTCGTTATGTTGCCGAAGTCACACAAAAATTTCTATGCCAAAATCATCATGTAAGTGAATACCATACCCATTTTTCTATATTGGGTATTCACCTTTATAAACTTGTACTTATTGATTGAGGTCTTAAATTTATGTATTACACATCTCTTATTCATGGAATAAATTACGATGTTTAATGAATCCATGTTTTGTGATCTATGTGGCACACTTATGCATGAAATGAAATGATTAAGAAGGGTGAACCCTAATAGTGCTCCAATGCATTGGGTAAATATTAGTATCATGATACGTCAAGTGAAATGAGGGTTTAATCATGCTAATAAAATTGAAGTGAGGGTTTAATCATTCTCCATGGGCATTGAGCCTTGTCTCATGCTAATATCTTGTTAAATGTTGTTTCCACATTTCATGTTTTGATAATCATACTATATCATGCCTTTATGTTCATGTTTCTCTTATGGTCCATTTATATAACTATTGCCTATCATGTATTATATTCTTCATGTTATTCCTTGTTTACTCCCTTATTGGGCTTTATAGATCACCCTTTTCTTATGCATGTCCTCATGTTATCCCATGCAATGATAAGCATGAAGGAATTTTATGGTCATGTAAAAGAAGTTTTCCATAAAGATGTTGTATTTTATTTTCTAAGTTGTTATGAAATGTTCCTATTTTCCTAAGACACTATACCTATCAATCCTCAGAGTTTTCATAAGTGAAATTTTATGTAATAAATCATGTTTATATGTGTAATAAAGATTAGGGTTGTTATAGTTGGTATCAGAGGGAGGTTTAGTTATTTTTGGGATTAGGATTAGAAAACCGTAGTGAAATCCTTAGGGATAAGACTGAGTATAATAAAAACATCCCTAAATTTTGGCGTGTATAGAGTAAGTGGTTTATCAATCAAATAAATCCCTATCTGGATACAAACAAGTAGAGGTGGATCTAGAAAAAATGTATCTATGGGTAAAACCCGAAAACACTACATTGAGCTGGACTCAAATGAGAAATGGTGCACGACAATGGGCCTTGATGCACTCTTGGTTATGAAACTCCTAGGGGATATTCTTTGGTAAATTCATAAGATTAGTATGAACCATTGTTAAGGGAATAAAAAATGCCCTTAATAATATATATTGTGAAGTAGATGATGGTTAACATAGATTGAATCCTAAAGATTCATAAGTTAAGGAAATATATGTAATCTATAAGTTATCACTTTTTTTCCTAGGATTCCTATTTATGTGTTACCCCTAAATTTCCTTTTAGGACTCAGGCTAACAAATGATGTGAAGATCAATGTGATGACTGCTCTAATGAGATTCCCAATCCGATTGGAGTGGGAATCACAAACTTTGTCACGATACTCTCTCAGTTCACTCATGTTTTGAATAGAAATATGGGTCAAGAGGAACATCCAACCCCCCCCCCCCCCCCTAATAAAGAACAAGCTGTAATCGAGAGCTTCATGAGACAAAGGCCTCCTAATTTTAATGGATCATCTGATCCCTCAATCTCCAAACAATGGATCAAATCCATTGAGAAGATCTTCTCCATCCTTGAATGTTTTGAACAAGAGAAGGTTCTTCTGGATTCTTATCGTATGGAGGGTAAAGCTGATCAATGGTGGACATTGATAAAAAATACGAAGCCTAAGGAAGAGATCAAGGCATTGTAATGGAAGGATTTTTGGAAAATGTTTTTCGATAAATATTTTCCATGCACCCTCCAACATAAGATGGAAAGGTACTTCTTTGACCTAATGTAGAATGATGAAGAATCCATTAGAGCATATGAGTAAAAATTCACAAGGCTTGCATGATACACCTTTGGCTTTGTTGTTACCCCCTAATACAAGGTTGATCACCTCTTTAGTGGGCTAAAACCTAGCCTATGGAAATCCCTAGCGATCTGTGACTTATATAACTATGAGAAAATTATCCGATGTTCCCTTAAAGTCGAAATAGAGATCAGATAATCTCAGGGGTATCACGGGGATAATAATTGTAAGTTGGAATTTAATTCCAGTTGTTCGATGGATAAATCCAACGATGCTAAAAAATTTCAGCACCCCACTTGTCAAAGGTACATAAAGAAGCACCCTGGAAATTACTTGAAGGGGATGAGGAAATGCTTTAGGTGTGGAAGAGAAGGGAACCTGGCCATTAATATCCGATTAAAAAAACCCACGGCCGTGACAGAGGAGAGGAACACTCAGTTTGACCCTCAATGCATTGTTAATTGCTTCAACTACAAATAACCAGGGCACTTTACAAACCAATTCCCTATTCTAAGGCTTTTCGGAGGCAACCAACAACCTGCAAGGTAGAAAGGGTTAGCTTTTTCCATCAATACAACCGAAGTGAACCCCGATAATGAAGTGGTGACAAGTACGCTAGCTATTCATTCAAGAATAGAAAACATACATTTTGATTCTAGTTCTACGCATTCTTTTATATCCCAAAAGTTTAGTAGAACAATCCCAACACCACCACAAATCATGGAAGTAAAGATGTTGGTGAGAACGAAAATTGGGGAAATCATTGCATCCCATGAATATAACTCTTCCCATATCATAATTTGTGAATTCATCTTCCCATCAAACCTCATAATACTCCCTCTCATGTAATTTGATGTAATTCTTGGCATGGATTGGATTTCCCTATATAGATCCAACATAAATTGTCGTGAGAGGGAAATCAATCTCCATATAGAGAATAAACCCCCGATTCTGTACAAGTGAAAGGAGGAGGATGAATCTTCTTTAGAACCATAATCTCAAGCATGGATATTATTGCCCTATGAGCATGCGTATCTTTCTCAGATGATGGAGTCTAAGGAAGCAACCATCCTTGAATACATTCCTATTGTGAGAGAATTCACTAAAGTGTTTCTTGAGGAATTTCCTGGTCTTCCTCCTAGAAGAGATGTTGAATTCTTTATTGATCTTATACCTGTGGATTTTACAATATCCAAGACTTCGTATAGAATAGTTTTTTTAGATCTTGAGGAGTTAAAGAAACAACTACAGGAGAATCTGGATAAAGGGTTTATACGCCCTAGTGCTTCACCATGGGGTGCACTAGTCCTCTTCTTCAAGAAGAAGGATGGGTCAATGCACCTTTGTATTGATTATCGTGAGCTCAACAAAATCATGATAAAGAACTAGTATCCTCTACCATGAATTGATGACTTATTTGATCAGCTATGTGGAGTAAAATACTTCTCCAAGGTGGAATTATGGTCGGGATATTACCAAGTAAGGGTGAATAAGGAGGATATCCCCAAGACTGCTTTTCGTACAAGGTACAGGCACTATGAATTCATAGTAATGCCTTTCATACTCCCTAATGCTATAGAAATATTCATGGATGTGATGAATAGAGTCTTTAGAGATTACCTAGAAAATTTTTGGTAGTCATTATATATGATATTATAATATACTCCAAAACCAAGGAGGAATATGAGGAGAATCTAAGAACTGTACTAGAGACCTTTAAAAAGGAGAAGATCTATGAAAAGTACAACAAGTGTGAGTTCTGTTTGAAGGAGGTGTCATTCTTGGGTCATATCATCATAAGCAATGGGATATATGTGTATCCTTCCAAGAAAAATGAAATTGAGGGATGGCCAAGGCCAACATCTATAAAGGATATCTACAACTTCCTTGGGTTAGCTGGATATTATCACCGTTTTTTGAGAAATTTATCATGATTTTCAAACCCTCTTACCAAGATAACTTGTAAGGGAGTCATGTTTTATTGGAATAATGAATGTAAAGATAGATTCAAGGAGTTTAAAGGGAGAATTGTCACCAAAACCATCCTCACACTACCCACAAGTGGAGAACATTTTGTGGTATTTAGTGATGCTTCGAAGAAGGGCTTAGGCTGTGTGTTGATGAAAAATGAAAAATTCATTGCCTATGTTTCAAGGCAATTGAAAGTTCATGGGAAAAAATATCCAACACATGATCTAGAGTTGGCTTCAGTAATCTTTTCTTTAAAAATTTGGTGACATTACCTCTTTGGGGAGAAGTGTTAAATATACACGGATCAAAAAATCCTCAAGTATATATTCACACAAAAAGAGCTAAATATGTTCCAACGAAGATGGTTAGAGCGGATCGAAGACTATTAATTCTCAATTAACTACCATCTAGGGCAGTCAAAAAAGGTGGAAAATTATCTAAGTAGAAAGGACCTAGCAATTATATCATTGATGAGAATTGAAAATCATCCAATATTCTTAGATTTGATGAATATAGATATGGGAATCATAAATAAGGGAAAATCACCAATCGTTTCACCAATGATTTCTCAACCATCTCTTTTGTAAAGGTTAAAGGATGATTAAAAGGATGATGTGGGAATTTAAAAGAAAGTGGAAACTTTTAGAAAAGGAAATCCTTAGAGTTCAATGTTAATGAAAAAGGAATTGTGTGATTTGGGTCAAGACTATGTGTTCCATCAAATCTGGAGTTAAAGAAAGAACTTTTGGATGATGCACATCGTTCAAATTTCTCCCTTCACCCAGGAAACACAAATATGTATTGAGATCTCTGAGATCATTATTGGTGGGACAACATGAAGAAGGTGATCGTTGAGTATACATCAAAGTTCCTGGTATATCAGCAAGTGAAGGCTAAGAGGCAGAAGTCTAAGGGGATAATGAAACCATTACCCATACCAACATGGAAATGGGAGAACATCACCATGGAATTTATCACTGGAAATCTGAAGAAATCCTAAGGAAATAATTCTATCTAGGTTGTTGTGGATCATCTTACAATGACTTCACACTTCGTTGCAATTTGAGAGGATTTCTCATTGGATAAACTGGCACAAATATACATCAAATAAGTAGTAAAGATTCATGGAGTACCACTATCAATTATATCCGATCGAGATCCAAGATTCACCTCTAAGTTCTGTAAGGTCTCCAACATGCTCTGAATATTGATATTAACTTTAGCACGACTTATCATCCTCAAAAAGATGTCCAATCTGAGTGGATAATTCAAGAACTTGAGGACTTTTTGAGAGCATGCTCAATGGACATCAAATGGGGATGAGATCAACATATTCCTCTGGTTTAGTTCTCTTACAATAATAGTTTCCACAAAAGAATCCAAATGTCTCCATATGAAGCCTTTTATGGGAAGAGGTGTAGAACACCAGTATGTTGGGATGAAATTGGGGAGTGAAAACTCCTAGGTCCGGAAATGGTCGAAGAAATGGTGGAGAAGCTTAAGACCATCTAGAAACAGATTAAAGTTTCTCAGAGTCAACAAAAGAGATATGCTAATAATTGTCGACGAGACCTAGACTTTGATGTTGGAGACATGGTATTCCTCTACATATCACCATGGAAGAGGGTTATGAGATTTAGGAAGAATGGAAATCTTAGTCCAAGGTACATTATCCCTTTTGAGATCCTTGATCGCATTGGAGTAGTGGCCTATCGACTAGCACACCCACCGAACCTATCTCAAGTACATGATATAATCCTTGTATCACTCTTGAAGAAGTACATACCTGACCCATCACATGTACTCAATCCAAAGGTGGTACTATTGGAGAATGACCTATCCTATGAAGAGAAGCCTTTTAAGATCTTAGATCTTAGGGAAAAAGTTATACGAAATAAGACAATGCCCCTCATCAAGGTGTTGTGGCGAAACCAAAAGTTTAAAGAAGCAAAATGGGAATCAGAGGAAGCGATGATGTAGAGTTACCCTCATCTGTTTTAGTGTAGGAAAAGAAAATTTTGAGGGTGAAATTTCTTAAGGGGGTAATATTGTAATGACCCAAACTTTTATTAATTAAAATTCCTCTTGATCTAATCAAATGTATTATTATGTAAAATTATTATATAAAACATATGAACTTCCATGGTTTTTTGTTTTTGGATTTAAAAATACCATTAAAAATTGTTACTATTGATAATATAGTCATTTCAAAGTGATCACATGATTAGTATAAATATAGAGCTTTAACAAACCCAATTTACTCAGACAAAGGAATCGATGACCTCATTTAGTAGAATTGCTCCATACGAAGCCCATTTTTTGGAGCTTGGAAAGGAGGCAGAATCATTGGGATTCACTATGGACCAAGTCCAATATGAGATTCAACACATTAAACTTTAACATAACCACCTATGGGAGAAGTTGAAGTTAATAGAGATTACCACCCGAGCGATGTTATTTGAGCCGCCCCAAGAGTCTGTCACCATCGTACACCTTACCCTTAGGTCTTATGTAGGTGTTTTAAGGGGATATGCAACAAGACTCTAGAACTATGATTATGTGAATTATTTTTTTGTATATAACAAATAATATACATTCATTTTGTTATTTTTACACTGTAAATGGTTTTTAAACCACAAATAGTATTTTGGTTAATATTTAAACTCAATTAAGAAATATATTTTGATGAATTAATGGGTTTTTGAATTAAATAACATTTTAATAAAATATTATTACCAAATTAAATTTTATTAAATATAAATGATCATATAATTTTTAGGAATAAAATTGAAATTTTTAATAAGGTTTGAAAACTATTTTTGTCAAAACCCATGAATTTTCATTAAAGGCCGGTTTTTATTTTAAAAGTAAAAATTCACATATTTAAAAAATTATTTAGATAAAATGAATATTATTTTTTGAATCAGGATGTTGAAATTATCCAATGGTAATTTTTTCATAATTTTCTGAGATAGTTGAATTTTTGGGTAAAAATTAAATACCGTTTAAATATATAATGTGTTTTATGATATCATAATGAACCAATAGTGTTGTAATAAAATACTATAAAAGGTATATTTGGCCAATATATTTATTAAATTTAAAATACTATGATTTTGTATTTTTTTATTATTAATTTTACAATGCCTTAGTAGACCCTTCAAGACTTATAAAACATTTTAATATTTTAAAATAGTTTCCTTGAGAGTGGGACTCACCTCCAAAAAATAAAGCCTAATATTTTAATAAGTTCAGCCATTGGACTTATAAAATAATTTTTTCACTCTCCTTTTTCAAAAATCATGGGCAAAAACCATGGTTTGGTTTGTGTTTTTGATTAGTTTAATGTGTAGTGTCCAAAACCTAAATAATAAATAATTCCCTATCCTTTCCTATATAAACCCAATCAATCTCCCATTCATATTCACTCAAAACCTTTGGAGATTGACAAAAATATGAATTATTCTCTCTATAATCCTCAAAATTCACCCCAATCTCCCTAGAAGCCTCTCTCAAGGCTCTCCCAAGCCTTTGGGATCACACTTCCAAGTAAGGGATTTCTTCCTTTCTCATTTTTTCCAAATTTATTTATGTTGTTATACCCATTTATTTTCAATTAAAAATGTTGGGGTATGATTTATCACCTCCCCCATAATTCCATCCTTATGTTTTAATGATGATATAAATCTTTCTCTCTCATTAATGCCTCCTATTTACACCCGTTACCATGCCAAAATTTCATAAGGAATTTCTCTCTTCTCATTTACATTCAAGAAATTATTTTATATTATGCATCTAAATCACATTAAATATGTTGGGATATTATGTTAAATGATTCCATTACTATAAATTTCATGTATAAATGACAATATACCCCTTTCTATCTCATCAACCCATTTTACTATTTCTATTTGACGTCATTATGCTGGAGAAGTTACACCAAAATTTCCATGCCAAAATCATCGTGAAAGTGAATACCATACCCATTTCTTTATCATGGGTATTCAAATTTATGCACATTTACTTGTTTATTAAGGACTTAAATTTATTTATTCCACATCTCTTATTTGTGGAATTAATTATTGTGTTTAATGAATCTATGTTTTATGATCTATGCGGTACACTAATGCATGAAATAAAATGATTAAGAAGGGTGCACCCTGATAGCACTCCAATGCATTGGGTAAATATTAATATCATGATATTTCAAGTGAAATGAGGGTTTAATAAATATAATAAAAGTGCAGTGAGGGTTTATTCATGCTCCATGTGCAATGAGACTTGGCTCATGCTAATATCATGTTAAATGTTGTTGCCACATTTCCATGTTATAATAATCATGCTATATCATGCCTTTATGTTCATGTTTCACTTGTTCTCCATTGATATGCCTATTTCATAACATGTAGTATATTCTTCATGTTATTAATTTTTTACTCACTTACTGGGATTTATATATCACCCTTTTCTCATGCATGTCCTCAGGTTATCCCATGCAATGCTAAGTACGAAGGAATGTGGTGTTCATGTAAAAGAAGTTTTCAATAAAGATGTTATGTTTTATGTTCTAAGTTGTTATGTAATGTTACTATTTTTTCAAGACACTAGACCTGTAGATCCTCATAGTTGTCTTAAGTTCATGTTTATATAATAAATTATGTTTATGTGTGTGATAATGAGAAGAGTTATTATAGTCCTAAATACCAAATCCATGGTAATAATAACTATTATCTCATAAATAATACTGAACTATCCTAAAATCCTTAATCTGTTCATCACAAATGAATATGCCAGGAATTCTTGTGTCTGATCATGCTCGAACCCTACTGGAAAATTCAAACCGTGGTATTGTAGGAAAAAAATAAAGAAATTGAAGAATGATGAGGGAAAATAACCAAAAAAGGTGAATAATAACTAGAAAAGAATTATTGTGAAATGAATATAGATTTGGGATATATAAGTTGAGAAACATGGAATAACAAGAACTGTAAATTGAATAAACAATTTAAATTTGATATGTGGGATCATACAAAAGATTTATCTTAACACAGATCAAATAATATAGTTTTGATCATGCTCAGTCATTTAATCATAATGGAGGAAACCAAAAATGAAGAGTCCTAACTCGATTTATATTGATAGTTGGTGAAGAACGTAGTTGAAAATAATGGAGCAGACCCATTGCATTCACTATGCCTTGATTCACCTTGATCTAGTTGTTAGTCATCATTCGATCTTGATTTTCCAATGAAGAATGGTGGATTCCTCTCAAAAGCCTCTAAGGGTTATGTGACCAATCTTGGAGAAATTTCATAATGAAATATTTATAGAGTTTTCTGTTTTAGGACATTTAAATTAAAATAAATAAATAAATAAATAAATTATTTTAATTTAAATTCACTCACCAATGACTAACTCCATCAGATGTCTGGAGCTGACCAACTTTAGGTCATACCTAGGGTAAATCCTACACTCCAAACTCAATAGTGATCTCAGATTTCTATTTTGGGACTCATTAAAGAGTTATTCCATTATTTATGAAAATCTATGCATCTATTATATAAAATATATTTAATATTTTTATAAAATTAATTCGAGGCTCATTGGGCCTCAAAATTGAGTTGTGTCTCAGTGCTTGGCTCTAAAAATATTCCATGATTTATTTCAAAGTTTTACAAGGCAAAAAAGGGTCTCTACATTATTCCCCCTTCAATATTTTCATCATAAAAAAGAAAAAACTGAGTAAATAGGTGGGGATACTGAGCCTGCATTTGGATCTCCCACTCTCAGGAGCTCTCTTACATGCTCCCATGCTATAACATCACTCAAACTAAAGAAATAGTTCATCCATGTAGGATCTTCTTCTGCTGATACTTTATCAACACCAGGTTCTTCATGAAGGTGGATCTATCCTTGATGTCCAGCTCTCCCTAGTAAATAATGTGTGTGGGATCATGAACGTAAATCCTTATATATGAAACTTGGAAGAGGTTATTCACCTTCTCCATTTGTGAAGGTAAGGAGAGGTAGTAATCAACCTCACCAACCCTCTACAAGATCTCAAATGGCCTGATGAACCTCGAGTATAGCTTGCCTCCCTGACCGAATCTCCACAATATTCTCCATGGGTAGAATCTTAGGAATATGTGTTCTCCCTACTCAAAATTCAAGGGCCTATGAAATTGATCAACATAAGACTTCTGTCATCTTTGAGCTGTCCTCATTGAATCACAGATCACCTAGACCTTCTCCATCGTCGCTTGTACCATCTCTATCCCAAAAAGAGATGCCTCACTGATCTTAGTATAGCATAAGAGTGACCTAAATGGTCTCCCATACAAGGCCTCGAAAGGTTCCATACCAATAGTAGAGTGATAATTATTATTATATGAAAACTCTACCAAAGTTAAGTGATTCTCCTAGATTTGGCCAAAGTCTAGTACGCAAGCCCTCAACATATCCTCCAACACTTAGATTCCCTACTTGGTCTAGCCATCTATTTGGGGGGTGAAAAGCTGTAGTCATAATAAAATTGTCCTTGAATTCCTCCTACAGGCCTCTTCACAACCTTGAAATAAACTTCACTTGATGGGTGGAGAAAATAATCGAAGGAACCCCATGAAGGCAGACAATCTCCCACACATACAACTTCCCCAAACTCTCCCCTGAAATCTACTCCCTGATAACAAGGAAGTGGATCGACTTAGTAAGTCAGTGAACTATCATATAGATTTAATAATGGCCACTTGATTTCCAAATAATCCCCATCCCCAATTCTATGTATATTCCATCCCATTTCCACTCTAGGATATCAATAGTCTGTAATAAACCTATTGGAAAATGGTTCTCATATTTAACTTACTAACATGTGCGGAACTGAGAGATGAACTCATCCATGATCTACCTCATGTTAGCCCACCAAAGCTACCACTAAAGGTCTTATTAAATCTTCTACACACTTGGATTTAAAACCAAAGGAGATGTGTGAAAATCCCTCATCACCTCCTCCCACATCATGACCAGGAAAACTGTCTATCCCTATAATAGAATGACAAGATTCCATATTCCAGAAAATCCATCTGGTGAATCTACTAAGGATGTATAGTCACATAGGACTTCATAGTCTATGTATCCTAATTGATAATACCTCACATTATAGAGAATCAAGTAATTCAACACCATCGATCATAGAAAAGCTGAACCCTCCCCCTCTACTAGGGTCAGCTGAAATGAAGCTAACTGCTCAGACGTCTCCTCCACCAAGAGAGCCTAGGACTTCCTTATGAGGGAATCTACCACCATGTTTCCCTTAACATGAGTATAGAATATCTCAAAGTCATAGTATTCTTGTAACTCCAACCAGTACCTCTATCTTAGGTTCACATCCCTTTGTGTGAATATATACTCGAGACTCTAATGGTATGAGTAAAAAACAAAGCGTTCTCCTAGAATATAGTGCCTCCACATCCTCATAGAAAAGACTACCGGTGCCAACTCCATATCATGAGTCGCATATTTCTTCTCATTGGGTATCAAATTCCTTGAACCATATGTTATTACTATATTTCTTTTCATAAACATGAATCAAAACCCAGCTCCAAAGGCATCCCAATATACTATGTACTCCACACCATCCTTCGATAGTCTCAAAATATGAAAAATAATCAACCTTAGTCTCAAATACTCAAAGGTTATTTGGTATTTCTTAGTCTAGGTAAATAATTTCCCTTTCCACATCAGGGTGGTCAAAGGGGATATAATATTAGAGAAGTTTTCCATGAACCTCCTGTAATACCTCATTAATCCAAGAAAACTCTCCACCTTTGACACACTCTTGGGTGGTTCCCAAGAAAGCACTGCATTGATATTCACTATGTCCAAAACTAATCCATGCTTAGAGATTACATTCCCCAAAAGTGAACCTAGTGGATCTATAACTGGAAATTATAAAGCTTACCATAAAGTTAGTTCTCCCGAATCAAGTCTAGGACCATCCTCAAGCGCACTACATGCTCCGCCTCTAATGTAGAGTATATAAGAGTTTTTTCATTGAATGAAACAAAAAATCATTCTAAGTATGGATGGATGATTTTTTTCATTAGATCTATAAAAATAGAGGGGGAATTCATGACATCAAAAGACATCACTAGGAACTCATAGTGTCCATAGAAACATCAGAATGCAAGATTTAGAATATCATCCATGTGAACTCTCAACTGGTGGTAGCTAGACCTAAAATAGATCTTAGAGAACTATTTATAACCTTGAAACTGATTAAATATGTCTTAAATCCTCACACATGGGTAATTTTTCTTTATCATGACTTGGTTTAGGCGTCGATAATCAATTTAAATCCGCAAACTCCCATCCACCTTTTCACAAAAAAACTAGAGCAGCCTAGGGGGACACAATGAGTCTGATAAAACCCGTATCTCAAGGTCCTATAACCACACCCTCAGATCCCAGAGCTCAGTAGGGTCAATATAGTATACTATAGAAAATATTAGAGTGGTACTGGAGTGCAAGTAGATGAAAAACCCCATCTCCCGCCTCAGAGGGAGTCTGTAAATTCCATTGTGGAATAAATCCATATAATCCTCCATGAATGAAGGAATCCAAGTGACAGAATATCCCACTACACTTAAGGATAAAATTTCTAAATGAAGGGTGATTATTTTCTACTTATTTCTTAAAAATCCTACTTTCTCCACCATGATATATCTCTCTCTCCCACAAAGTAGAATCTCATCCCATCTATCTAAAGGAATATGACTCGTCTATGGTGACAGTTAATCTGGTCTTGGAATATGGATAACTAGTTCAAACCCAAGATCATTTCATAAGGTATCATTATGTTGAAAAAGTGGATGCACAAGAAAATATCTCCACTAAGTGATAGCTCAAACTATTGGAAGATAAATTATATCAAATAAGAGTTCCCTGTAGGAACCTCAATCTGATGTTTCCAGGATAAAGTATTAATTGGGATCTATAACTCTCACACTAGAAGTAAATAAATGAAGGAATAACTCACAATTGTGTATACTAGTAATGAATAAAGAGTTTAATAAACATATTTTGTAAATAAAATCATCTTGTGAGATACCGAATCATATGACTCGATATCCCATAGCTACACACGACTTCGACTTCCAGATCCCTGAGCCTAACATGGGCCGCTTGGTGGTGGTGGTGGAAGTATCTCATAACATCATCCACCACCTAAAACTCCTACTTCGAGAGCCCCAACTACTCTTCTACTAGTCACACCTCTCTGGGGGATATCCCATCCACACGAGAGATAACCATGATCATTAATATGTCATTGCCATGGCTTTCCATCTGTAATCTTCCCACCTTCATTAGCACATTAAGTCAGGAAATCATGTGTTATGTGACCTAACCCTTGAATTTCATATCATAACCCCTCTTTGAGATTCTTTCTTCCTCTATATTGTCCCTAATCCACATGACCACATGATGATGTCTGAGCATGGGCCCGCCTCCTATGCCCTAACTCCTGTGACCTTCCATCCATTGCAGATGACTCTACCCTGGGATGCCTACTGATGGATCCCGCTATATGGATCCCCTCAAATTAGAATCTATCTATCACAAGTGACCACTCTAATACTTAAATATATGTGGGAAGTCATAAGGGTACCACACTGGCATGGATATCTCTACAGAGACACTGGCCAAACTTTTGTGCCTAGAAGTAGCCATCTTGAATCATGTCGAGGGAGTACCATGTGAGGTCAGTGAACCTCACAGCATACTCTAAAACTATTATCCATCCCTAATTTATCTCTAGTAACTCCTGAATATAAAATTAATATATTAATGAGGGGTATTAGTCCTTAAAAAATATCTTATAGAAGTCATACCATGAGAGTGTCGACTCATTTTTCATCTGCATGACTAGAATAAACTAGCGCCCAATTGCTCCATGGAAAAGACTGGCCGCCAACATAACCACCATATCAGTCGGGGTCTGGATAATTTTGGAAACTCATATCATCAACTCAATCCAATCCTCCACTACTTGGGGATCTATCTCACTACACAATATCAGCAGCCACTAGTGCCGGAGCTCACGAAGTGTGCTAAGTCCGTGCACATCCTCGTCTTACTCTACTAGTATAATCTACTACTCGATAGGAATGGGTAAAACTACCTTATCAACTAGAGGAAAGATCCTACATGATGGACCCTAAAATAATTCCTCATCACTAATTGGATCATCATCATGATCTAGAATTGGTAACCTAGATGGCTGTCTTCTTGGAGGTATCCTGAAAGTAATGAAGATTCACCATGATTAGATGAGAATATATATATATATATATGGGGAGTTGACTCAATAAGGACTGTCAAAATACTTAATCATATATTATGCATGAACCAATGTTCCCTACAAATACTTTCTTGGTATGATGAGTCAACAAGAAAGTGGTTAGAGTCCTGATGTATGGACATGTTAGCCGCCACACCAATACTGGGTTCCCTGGCCTAAAAACCATACTCAAGAAACTTTGACACCATTTACCTAAGTCCCAACCAAATACTCATAAGGGGAAAATTCCAAACACCATCCCAAGTAATTAAACACATATGATACTAATCTATCATGAACCAACCCACCAAGACCCATGTAAGTCCTATGTATTTGGATATAGTCAAAATCCTCACCCTTTTTTGAATTTTTGAGGTTTGGTGGGAATGCCAACTTATTTATTTTTTATCAGAACTTAATTATGAGTTTCCCATTAACCCAATACCATGTCTTTAGTCATTTTTAAAGTCTTCTAAAGTGTCATGAGTTTTCAGAAGGGTTTTGAGTGTGTCAGAGGTCCAAATACCCCATTTTGGTAAATGTAGGCTAAGGTGCACAATTCGGGTAAACCGTGTGACCTCTTAGTGAAAACCGCATAGCCTAATTTTGAAATGCCGCACAGTTTGTCATACCCTATATGTTGGGGTGTATGAACGTGTGTGAACCTCTACATTTTTTATAGAGGGATTCCGCACAGTTTGGTAAACCATGTGCAAGGGGCATAGGTAGTGCCACTTATGAAGTACCCTCATACTGTAGAATGTAGAGTTTGTGCATAGTTAGGTCTAACCGTGAGGGATAACCATGTGGGGCATGGCTCCTTAGCAATAGGAGCCACATGGTTGCTGCATGGTTTAGAAAACCGTGTGATTTAACTGTGCGTCTCATTAAAGAGATGAATTTATGAATTTTCCCCTTCATTCTATTTCTTCCTCTCCTCTTCTTTTCTCCTCATTCAGCTACATACAGTATAAGGAGACTCGTTTTTCTACTCCTCCTCTAAAGAGTGGTCTATTCTATTCACCCAGGCTTCTTTTTTCAATCTATTTGTGGTGTTTGATCCATATTGGTAAGGATATCCTTCCTCTTGCCTCTTTTCTTCCTTTCTCACACCATAGAGTGCACTACATCTGTGTGAGTGGTTTTACCCTATTTCAGGGATTTAATCAAAAACACTGATTTCTTCTAGAATTTTTGGAGTTAGAGGAAAAGATCATACATGCCTACATATATGACTCCAACATAGGTGGTGCATGATTTTATTTGTGCTTTCATGAGCGTTTGGGAAAGTGGATTTTAGCACGCCATTGTGTTGAATAAGAAAAATCTAATTAAATTAATGGTTATAATCTAATTAATTAATTTGATCATTTCTGTTGCCTTCAAGAATTCCATAACCTCATTCTAACATGTGAGACTAGGTTAGTTACTATTGACCACATGGGTAGTTATGTTGGGTGGGTTGTTTAAAATTGAATTGTTTATTTAATTTGAGAGGTTCAATTCAATTACATTGAATTGTTCAATCCAATAAGATTGAATTTTTCTTTTAAAGTGAATTTATTTATATATATATGAATTGATTATAGGATTCATGGGATCATTATGAGTATTCCCTAAGGATCAAGATATCGGTGGATATATGTTGAGGTGATGTGATCGTCAGGACATGCCTAACCTAAATAATTTGGGTGGTGTTGACCATTAGTTGGGTGAATTGGTCATCAGATGAGGTAGATAAGTCATCAAGTTATTGGAAAAGATCATGGGATATTGGATGGCATGCCCATCAGATTGAGCGACGTGGTTACAGGGGCACGAGGTGTTGAGATTGGCATGGATTAGGTTCTAAATTGATGATGTTTCTCACCCATGATTGGTCAAAGTGTCATTTGAAGTCATGTTCACATAGGTTGACTCAGTGATGAGGAATTTTTGACCACTCATATGGTTAGAGTCTCATGATAGTGTGTCTTGGGTGAAATGGATGGGGGTAATTTCTATATAAAACCATAGGTTGGTGAGGATCCATCAAATGATAGAATTGACGCTATCAGTTGGGGATAAGGCCTTCCATGCCTGAGGCCATTGGGATAGGATTATTTAGAGGATGGGAATCACCATTCCTCGAGAGATTGTGATTTGAAAAAATAATGATTTTATTTTGAAGAAATGTATCATTGTGCCTCCATAAATCGAGCTTCAAGATGATGATTGATTTTAAGATGGGGTCCAAGGGACAAGGTTTCTATTTTTTGGGGCATGCCTTGGGAACGTCAGTTACATGGTTGATGGAACAAGGTGCTGAGTGATGTTAGAGGTGGAACCTGAGGGTTCAACTGGGTATATTAGACATCTAAGGATTCCTTGAGCTACGAGATAAGGATCTTCTCATCCTCAGTTATTCTAACATTGACTAAAGAAGGTGACAACTTCCTAGTGGATTCTGAGCACTAGGGAATCTTGTGTTTTTTAATAACTATTATTTATTTACTTATTTTTAGTACACAA
Organism: Viscum album; assembly: GCA_963277665.1. Taxonomy (NCBI): domain Eukaryota; kingdom Viridiplantae; phylum Streptophyta; class Magnoliopsida; order Santalales; family Viscaceae; genus Viscum; species Viscum album. The sequence goes on along the minus strand of OY728127.1, from coordinate 1,068,820,104 downwards.
ATGATTAATAAAAATTTAAGGTATTTTAATGTGGGTGGTAACCTACTGAGAATCATTCTCACACCCTACATAGGCCCTTCAGGACTCATCTAGACTTTATGATTTTTTTTCAGGTAACAGTTTAGGATATGGAGCTGAATCCTAGTGATTGCTAATGTGGGATGGAAGGAAATGGACCATTGGTTCTTACCTCAGCTAGTGTTTACCTTTTGAGTTTTACTTTTTATTTCAGAATGTTATATATATGTACACACCGTGGTCATCCATAGGTGTAACTTTTTTCTTATTGTATGGTATGACATTTTATGAAATAATTCTTTATCAGGTAGTTAAAAATGGTTTGTTTGGATTTTTTATTTTATTCTGTTGTTGTTGTTTATTGATTCCAATATTTTATATTGTTGATTATACTTCTACCAAGGGTAGGTTACTAGTCTAGTGTCAGTTGTTATTTCTTTCTAGTACATATTATATACCTACTTGGACCATTATTACATCATCACGAGAGTGTATAGTCTTCCCACTATAACCCCATTTAAACCCTTAATACTAGTAGTAACATTTGGAATATGGGGAGGTGTGCCTAAGGTCAGTGTTACTCATCCCTAAAGCACTGTTCGGGTGGCTAATCAAATTGGGTCACTACAAATGGTATCAGATCAACTCTTGATTGGGAATTAGTTGAAGCATTTGGATGACTACTAACGATATTAACTTATTTTCTTTTCTTCTAGTCTAACTATTTAGGATATGGTAGACTTGAGGTTAGGATGTTGTTAGAATTGATTTTATAGCATGTTCATGGGAACCTTTATCCCCATGCATGGGAGACAAACCAAGTTTCCAAGGGTTGTAATTTCTATTATTCTATTTCTCATTTTTCAGTTTATATGATTTATACCTCGATTGGTAAACATGGAGTGTTATTATTGTTTGTTATGGTATGTGAATTGTGATCCTCATCCTAATATGAAAAACAAGGAGATGTGATCCCTTGGACCAGTATGGAAAGGGGTGTCTGTATTTCTTGTTATGCTTATTTTTGATAGGAACATAGTAAGATTGATATATATATATATATGTGTGTGTGTGTTTCTGTAATAATTTTTTCATGATATGTGATATGGGTTTGGCTCTTATAGGAGTTGGAAAGCATGATGAAATGGAGTGATGTGATCACCAGGTGGGGTGAAGTGGTCATTGGTTTGAGGAGATGTGGTTTTTCAGGACGGGTGAGGCCTAAGGAATAAGTGATATTTGGATATGATATAGGTGGGTAATGAGGTCATGAGGCCAAGCTGATGAGTGGAATGGTTGCGATGGGGGAGAGTAAGGGTAGTGAGTTGACACTTCCTGTTACTTCTTTCCCTATCTATGATATATATATATATATATATATGTTATATGTGCGGTTTGACCATGTAATGGTATTCAATGGGTTTACACCTAGATAGATTCAGATGGACCATTAGGTGGCTGATGATAGGGTGCTTCTAGAGCACGTGAAGGTTGAGGCCCCTGAGGGCCAGGCAGATCTTGAGCTATAGGTATAGGTGATGGTAAATGCTCTAGTGCAGGTGACCCAACCACCATATTTTATAGCATTTGGTCCATGTCTTGATGAGAATCTCAGCGCGATACTGGTACATGTCATATAGTGCATCTATAGGGGAGATTAGGGTGTAGATCTATCCATGATGTACCTGAATCAGGAGTTCCAGTCATATCCCCCATTTCAGTTTCATGGTGAGGGAGGTCCAAAAGTAGGTGAGAACTGTATTGAGTCCATTAAAATGATTTTTGAGTAGCTTGAGACACCCCTAGGGTAGATGGAGAAGCTAGAAACCTATATTTTCATTGGATCAAAAAGTGTTGGTGGGATGTGTTGATTTAGGTAGGTAGACATGAGGGACTGGCCTGGAAGGACTTTGAGGATAGTTTATTTGAGCACCTCTTCTCGAAGACACTGAAGGTAGAAAGTGCTTGGGAGTTCTTGAGCCTTCAGTAGGGTGACATGTTTGTCATGGACTATGCAATTATGCTCACCGAGTTATCTCATTTTTCACCTAGAACGGTGAGTGATGACACCTCAAGGGTGAGACATTTTGAGGATGGTTTATAGAACACCATTCAATTGCAGGTAAACATCTTTTAGTAGGCCTCATTCTTAGAGGTAGTGAATCAGGCACTCATAGCCATGTAAAATTTGATAGACCAGTCTTACTCAGGTCAGGTAATGATGTTAGGTGACTTCACTAGTGACACTTCAGATGGTAGGAAGTGAGGCCGAGATGAGTTACAATAGGGTAGTCAAGCCAAGGACTCGAGCATACCACCCCAGAGTTGATCGTCTATGGTGTGATTTTAGTTTGGACATCTAGGACATGTCTGAAATCAGTGTGAGTGAAATCTAAAGGAGTTTTGGGCATGTTGATAGGTTGGGAATCTTGAGAGGTTCTACAGGAAGCCTTCATATACTTCCAATAGTCAAGGACTGAGGAAAAGTTAGGGTTATGTGATCAGAACGAGAGCAGTACTAGGTGAAAGTAGCCAATTTTCAGCTATACGTGGAGGCCATGCAAGATATAGTGATACCTATCAGTGGGGTCAGTGTCTGGTGACTAGTGAAGCATCATAGGAAGGTCAGGATTTTGGTAGTTGGGATTCTAGCCCGGTGCATTCCATGGAGCTTCTTGGGTTAGAGTATACTGGTGAGCTGACGATGGCCAGAGGTTTTTAATGGGTTTAGCCATGACTTTTTGTTTTGTTTTGGAATTGAATTTTGAGGCATGTACTTTTTGGTTTCATGAGGTGAAAAGGTTATATCCATGGAATAACCAGACACTATTTAGTAGTTTGGAATCAATTTTTGTGCAAAATATATATGAGGTGCATGGAATCAAGATTTATATATGAGCATAATTGGATGTGTGACTTCTGAGGTGTGTTAGCATCATGGAATCAAGTATATACAGGTTACTTGAGGTGTGTAGGAATATGGAAATTGTTATTATGAAGTATCTGATGGATGTATGAGGAACCATAACTTTTTTGAGCATTTTTTGAGATATGGGACATCGTTGGTATCATGTGATCCATGGGAACAAGGTGGGCATCGACTCAATACGGGATATTGATGGGTGTCAAGCATGACATGGGAGCACTTTATGAGGTGTTGGAGTGGTGATTCATCACAGGAGGACATTGAGTCTAGGAAATGGTAAAAAAATATTCTATTTGATTTGATTTTTAGGTCAGGATGTGACTTGGGTTTGGTTGATCCTATGGTGGGGAGCCCCCTTGAGGTAGTTGACCTGTTCCCTTGAGAATGGGGTAGATCAGGTTAGTTTTAAATAAGATGTTTATGTTTAGTACCATATTAAATTAATATTTTATAGCTTGGATATGATCTATGTTAAGGTGGGGAAATTTCAACATCTTGAGTATTTGGAGCGGGTTGAAATCCTTCCCCTTTTTGAATTTTTGAGGTTTAGTGGGTATGGAAACTTATTTCTCAATCATTGAAAATTAATTCAGAGTTTTTTGTTAACCCAATACCTTGTTTTTAGTCATGTTTTAAGGCTTGGAAAGTTTCATGGGTGTTCGAAAGAGTTTTAGTTGCATCGAAGGCCCAAAGGCCATGTTTTGGTAAGTTTTAAGCTAAGGTGCAAAGTTTGGGTAAAACCGTGCGACCTTTCCATGAAAACAATGAAAAACAATTTTGAACTGCCACATGGTTTTTCATACCATGAGGGTTGAGGAACATAGACATGCATGAACATCTGCATTTTTTATAGAGGTATTTCACACGGTTGGTGCGTGGTTTGGTAAACCATGCACATGTTGCATGGGAAGTGCCACTTAGGTAGTACCCTCACACTGTAGCACACATGGTTTGTACATGGTTAGGTATAACTGTTCAAGGCATGTTTCCTTAGAAGAAGGAGGCACAAAGTTTGGAAAACCATGTGATATAACTATGTGGCACATTAAAGAGGTGAATTTGAGAATTTTCCCTTTCCTTATATTTCTTCCTCTCCTATTATTTCCTCCTCCTTCAGTCGCATACAACATCAGGGGGATTTTTTTTCTCCTCCTCCTCTAGGGTGTGGTATGATCTCTTCATAAGAGCTTTGTTTTTCAATCTATCTGTAGATTTGGATATATATCAGTAAGTATCTCCCTCATCTTGCCTCTTTTGTTCCTTACAATCTCCATACTATGTGCTAAATCTATGCGAGTGGTTTTACCCTATTTTCAGGGTGTTCATCGGCAATGTTGATTTCTTCTAAACCAGTCAGAGTTAGAGGATAATATTAGATGGTCCCATATCAATATCTCTAAGGTAGATAGTGTAAGATTCTATTTGTGATTTTCTGAGTATTTGGGGTGTTCATCTTTTAACATGTTATTGTGTTGACCAAGTGAGACCTAATTAAATTAATAATTTCCCTCTAATTAATTAATTTCATTATTTGGGATGCCTTTGGGAATTCCCCAACATAGTTTTTATGTGTGAGAATTGGTTAGTGTCCATTGACCACTTGGGTAGTTAATCCTGGTGGGGTTTTTAGTTTAAATTTAATTGTTTATTTAACTTAAGAGTTTCAATTCAATTACATTGAATTGTTTTAAATTGAATTGTTCAATCCAATTAGATTGAATTGTTCAATTAAAGTTAATATATATATATATATACATGAATTTCTTCTGGGATCCATGGGATCATGACAGGCATGGCCAGAGGATTGAGATTAGTGATGACTATCTTTTGAGGCGATGTGACTGTTAGGACGTTCCAAGGATGAGGAATTTGGGTTGTGTTAACCACCAAATTGGAGACTTGGTCATCAGATGAGGTGGCTAAGTCATTTTTTATAGGAAAGTCTCGTGGGATATTATATAGAAGGACCAACATATTGAGTGACACAGTTGTAGGGGAATGAGGTGTCATGCTTGGTGTGGCCTAGGTTTTAAATTGTCGATGCCTCTTACCTGTGATTAGACAAAGCGCCGTTTGGAGTCATGTGCACAAGGTTGACTCAGTGATGAGGTGGTTTTGACCACTCATGTGGGTAGAGTCCCCTAATAGTGTGTCTTAGGTGAAATATATGGGGGTTCTTTTCATATAATTCCACAGGGAAGGTGGGGATCCATCAATTGACTACGTTGAGGGTATCAGTTGGGGGATGAGGCTTGTCGTGCTGAAGGCTATTGGGCCATGATCATTTGGAGGATGGGAATTGTTGTTCCTTAGTATGTTGTGCTTTAATGCAATGGAGATTTTACTTTGAGGACATGTATTTATGTGCCTCCAGAAATTTGGGTTCAATTTGATGGGTGATTTCAAACAGGGGTCCATGGGACCAAGTTTCTATTTGTTGGGGTATGCCTTCAGAATGTTGGTTACATGGTTAATGGAACAAGTTAGTGGGTGATGTTGGAGGTGGAACGTGAGGGTTCACATGGGGATATTAGACATCAGAGTATGACTTGAGATATGAGCTAATGATCTTATCCTCTTCAGTTATTCCAACGTTGGACGAAGCAGGTGACAGCTTTCTAGAGGCTTTTAAGCATTAGGGAAGCTTATGTTTATTTAATTCATGTTCTTCCTTTAATTTGTTTAGTAAAAACTTTCTTAATAAAAAAATTTAAGGGATAAACACGTGGGTGGTACTTGAATAAGACTCATTCTCACACCCTACATGGGCCCTTCAGGACACGTGTAGAATTTATGATTTTACATTCCGGTAAGGGTTTAGGATATGGATTTAGATTCTAGTGATTACAATAATGAGATGGAAGGAAAGGGACCATTGGTTCTTTCCTCATATGGAGTTTACCTTTCCAGTTTTCCTTTCTTGTTTCATCATTTCACATATATGTATATATTGAGGCCATCCACGGGCACCCATTTTTACTTATTGTATGGTATGACCTATTATGAAAGCATGCATTGTTGGGTAGCTACAAATGTTATGTTTGGATTGTTTATTTTATTCCATTGCTTCTATTGTTTATTGGTTCCTCTATTTTATACTATTGATTCTGCTTCTGCCATGGGTGGGTTACTGGTCTAGTTTCAATCATTCTTTCTTTCCAATGAATATTATATACCTACTTATACCATTATTACATCATAACCAAAGAGTATAATCTCTCCACTATGACCCCATTTACACCCTTGCTGCTAGTCTGTAGACTTTGGAATATAGGTAGGTGCACCTAAGTTTAATGGAACTTAGCCTGAAAGCACTGTTCGAGTGGATAATTTGGTTAGGGTGCTATAGCCCATGTGGCCATCAGAAGGCCAAGTCACAACTACCAAAAGCCCAACTCCATAGGTCAGGGGTTAAATAAAAGTGCTTAAAGATATAATTAATATGGGAGGAATTTTCCTAATGTACCTATACACATGAAACCAACCATAACGATGTAGAATTATAGAGGAATAAAAAGAAAAGACTGTAACATATAGAGAAATAACCATGCATATAACAACTTCTATGTAATACAAAAGAGTATGGAAACATAATATGAAAAGAAAAGGGAAAAAATAAACCCCTAACTAGAAAATGTGTCCCAACTTGAACATAACTAGAAAAGTCAATATTGAGAGAGACCATCTCCAGGTCTCCAAATCCCGACCAATGTACACAGTCAATTTCACCTAGGTATCTCCATTCTACTCTAAAATTACTACCAACCTATCTATCATCTATATAGGACATGAAATGTGAGGGAGAATCCCATGTATATATAAGTATATTCATACATAGTAGGAAACCCTAAAAACTAGAGGTGGGGAAATAAGAGACACAATATAAATAGATATCTCAACCCATAATAATAGAGGAATTAAATCCAATGTGTGCACGCACACACACACAAACAGACAAACACACACACACACTGATATATATATATATGCCCATAAAAGAAACTCAAATGAGAGATAAAGGGGATATCTATCTCATAGTCAAGCCCAAGATTATGATTCTACCTACAAATCCAAAAGTCCATCACTGATTTCCAACATATCTCATGTCTTTTCGAAGAAGTCATATGAAGAACCTACACCTTTGTGCAATAGGGGAGTACTATCTCCATGGATAAAAGAATCACTACCTGGTGTAATAGGGGAGTATTGTCTATATCTTCACAATGAGTATAAAGGAACCACACCCTAGTGCAATATGAGAGTACCATCTCAGTGGATAGGGGACCCACACCCCTTTACAATAGGGGAGAACCATTTCTATCATCTCAATGAGAATGGAGAGCCTTTGTTCTGGAGTGAAATGGGAGCATCATCTCCATGGATAGAGGACCCACGCCCTAGTGTGATAGGGGAGTACTATCTCTATCTAAACAATACATATGGAGGATCCACACCCTAGTGTGTTAGGGGAGTACTATCTCCTTGGAAAGAGGACCCGTGCCTTGGTGTGATAGGGGAGTATTGTCTCCCTGGATAGAGGACCTATGCCCTGGTGTGATAGGGGAGTACTATCTCTATCTACACAATGAGTATGAATAAAGAGTATAAATGAACTTCACCCTAGTATGATAAGGGAGTACTATCTACATGGATATAGGACCCATTCCCTGATGTGTTAGGGGATTTATGCCTCTATTTAGACTCTCTGATGATCCTTACTTATCACTACCATCGCTGAGTGTATCCTAAAGAAGAATTATACTCATAAAATATTACTTCATATCTCAAAATCCACTATGAAGGACACCATCATATTCTATGTGAAAAAACTTAGGATAAGATACTTTTGATCCTAAATTTGAGTCCAAACAAAGTAGGTACGAGAGGTAGAAGATTCGTAAAGAGATACACGGTGTGTAGTGGCACCAAATGGCGTGCAGAACTGATCCTCAGCCTGGCTGTGTCCTTACTCAAACACGGATTTCTGACCATGTATTACCACATGGAATGTAAGGGTACTACACGATGTGTCTTAGACACTCTAGGTTGGGTCATGTTCTCCTAGTCATTCCCATGTCCTTTGGACCATTTTTGTGTACACTGGCCATGTTCCAGCACATGGCGTGTGCCCTACCCTACATAGTGTGTAGGGAAACATGGGATACTAGGATTTTACTCCTTGTACACCCTGAGAAAGATAACTAGGTGTCATTCAATGTGTGGTCTCTCCACATAGAGTGTGATATTTAACTCCATCATGAAACCCTATCCGTCGCAAAAATGAGACTACACGACGTGTGATCTTCAGACTACACAATGTATAGTGTACTTTTTCCTAGAAAGAGAGATCTACCACCTGACCCTAGATTCAATAATCCCAATAATTAATCCACCATTTCACCAACCAAAAATGGTGTTAATTTCTTTCAGTCATTGATTCTTGCCCTCCAATGGCCAAAACTCAGGTTTTCAATCCTTCACTTAGAGCCGCCATGCATCTCGTTCACTTCCTGTTACTACCATTCAATCCTAAATCCCAAATCCATAGGAACCATCACTAGTATCTTGTAAATAATCTCAATAATTAATAAAATTTTCAATTAATTTATTGTGTGTGAATATTCCATGAATTCAGGGGTTTGATCTCGCTCGAATTCACTTGAAAAAGTCAAACTGTGGCCCTATAGGCCAACGATGAAGAAAATGAAGTAATATTGGTGAAAATAATATAAAATAAGGTGAAAAAATCATTAGATACACATTCTTGGCCAAATAATATAGATTGTAGATATTCAGGGTGATAAACATCGTATAATGAGAATAATAAACTGAAAAAACAATTTAAATTTGATAAGATGGATCATGTAATTATTTATTTAAAAATAGATTAGGGAATAAAGATTTGATCATGATCAATATTTTAATCATAATTGAAGAAAGAAAAAATGATGAGTCCTACCTCAATTCAGATCAATAATTGATGAAGAACACAGTTTCTAATAATGAAGAGGACCCATTGCATTCACTACGCCTCAATTCACCTTGATCCATTTGTCAATCGTCGTCCGATCTTGATTCACCAAAAAAGAACCCTGGATTCCACTCAAAAGCCTACTAGGATTATGTTACTAAACTTTTAGAAATTTCATAATGACATATTTATAGAGTATTAATTTTAGTTCATTTAAATTAAAATAAATAAATAATTTATTTATTTTAATTTAAATGCGCTCACTAACAACTGGCTCTACCAGACATCCAATGTCGACCAACTTTAGGTCACTCCTAGGGTAAATCCCATGCTCTAGACTCAACTGTGGTCTCAAATTTCCATTTTAGGAATCCATTAAAGAGATATTCCATTATTTCTAAAAAACTATCTACTCTTGATATAAAATATATTTTATATTTTTATAAAATTAATTCCAATCTCACCAGACATCATAATCATGCGTCGTCTCATCTCTTGGATCCAAAAATATTCCTTGATATATTTCAAACTCTTACAAGTAAAAAAGGGTCTCTACAGGGTTTTTGGATTTGGTTCCCTAGAAATAAATTATAATTACTTTATGGTTACTTGTATTCATGTATTTGGATATTAATAAAATATATTATCACATCATGATTTTTATTCTTTGTGATATAGTATGTGATAATGTCTTAAGTGTAATTGTCACACTGAAAGGTCATAGCAGCTTCCCGCTATGATGAGGACATAGAAAATGTGTCCTTAGAGACAAGAGGGGATTGGATCTACTATCACATGGTAGAAATCTCTCCAATAAAACATATCCTCAAACATAATAGGAGAGAGAGAGAGAGAGAATGAGTAGAATCCCATATGAATCTACGATAGGATCTATAATGTATTCCATCTTATGTACTTGTATTGATGTTACATATTCTTTATGAATGGTAGGTAGATATCAAGATGATCAAGGAGGACAACATTGGTCTTATATTAAGTCTATCCTTAAGTGTTTGATGAATACTAAGGATATGTTCCTAGTATATGGAGGAGAGGAGGAACTATTCATCAAATGATTTAATGATGCTAGTTTCCAAATAGATAAGAATGATTTGAAGTCATAGTCAAGATATGTATTTAGTCTCAATGGAGGAACTAAGTGTTAGAAGATTTTAAAGAATCTGGTTACTGCTGATTCTATAGAAGATTCTGAGTATATAGTGGATTCTAATGCAACCAAATAAGTTGTTTGGATTCAAAAAAAATTCAAAAATCTTGATGGGGTACCTAGTAGTTGATTTCTTATCGCATTGTATTGTGATAATACTAAATCAGTGGACCTCGCAAAGGAGATATGGTTACATAATTTGCTGAATCACATGCTCCACAAATATCACCTTTGAAGATATTTTGTTCAAAGGGATGAAGTTTCTCTAAGAAAAGTTTCAATGGTGGCCCTTTGAATAAATCCTTATCCGAGTAGAAGCATGAACTTCATGTGAGAACAAGATGATTGAAGGTTGTTAGTAGTTGTCTCTAGTGAAGTTGGGATCCTATTAGAGTTGGTTCCCAAGAACCAACTTCTTAGTAATTTAATGTTATTTTCATTTATGTATTTGAATATTTATAAAATATATTATCACATCATGATTTTTCTTTTATGTGATATAGTATGTGATAATGTCCCAAGTGTACATATTACATTGAAAGGTCATAGAAATTACCCTCTATGATGAGAACCCAGAAGTTCCATGATAGTATTATTAAATATAAAATCTATAGCTAGATGATATAATTTGATGGAACAAAAATTATATAGGCTATCAGGGGTGGAGACTCATAGAACTTTGGGGCACTTTCTCATGGTGTACACCCTTGGTAATCTCCAATGCAATAGATTATGAGAACGTGATCCACCAATAAGAAATCTATATTTGAATGTTTCATTCGAAATTTATATCCATGGATATGTGTAATGATCCTTATACTTTAATATTATTATTAATAAATGTCATATGTCACATAATTTTATGTATTAATGAAAATCGTGATGAAATATACTCATGGTGAAGTAGGACACGTTGAGTGTTTCATGGGTAATTTTATATTAATGAATAACATGAGAAAGTATTTATACCTTTAAATATTTAATAAAAGTATACATATTAAGATATTTAATGGGAATTGAATTTTCTAATCAATTTAATTTCCATGGCAGTATTATCGGTAAGGTTTTTTCCCCTGGAAATTCAAAGAAAGATACATTGAGAATATTTGTTGATGACACTAGAATACAACCTACTTGATTAGAGATATCAAGGTAAAAGGATTATATTAAAATTTTTACATTCATAGTAGGTTACATGTCATTGAGATGAGCCTTGTCATGTTTTTAGATGCTATCCTTGAAATTTAGGCAGTGTAGCCTAATTCCATTGAGAAATGATCCTAGAGGGTCACATAGTAAGTGTATTCAGAATATCAATTAAATTATATATAAATTTAACATTTTGGATAAATATTATTCCCATATCTGGTTTAATAATTATTCATATAACTTTGATCATAATTATTCAATCACCAATTATTCGAGAGAATATATATGTGAGTTGAATAGTTAATAAATATTTAATCCCCAGATAATTATTTATTTAATTACATTAATATAAAATATTTATTTATTTTGGTTTATTCATAAGGTAACAAAATATTTATTTATTTAATTATGAAAATATTTAATAAAAATGTATTCATTAGTTTCGATGAATAATATATATATATATATATATATTGATGAATAATGAAGTGATATTTATTTAATTAAATGAATAATAATTATTCAAGGACAAATAAATATTGAGGAGGATTGGAGAACCAAGCTTAATGGTTTGGTGATAAATATCATATTAAATATTATTTGAATAAATATTAATTTATTTATTCAAGAAAAATAATATTTAATTTATCTATGATTTTAGTACATGTCAAGTAAATAATAATAATAATAATATTATTTAGACATTAGATTCTTCTAGAATTATGAAAATAATAAGGTCCCTTGAGAAATTATTTATTTTCTAACCCCTACACTATATAAACCTAGTTATGACATTTCATGAAAGTGCTAGAGCCACATTCTTTCATTATGCATAATGAGTTCTAGAGAGAATCATCTCAAGACCTAGAGAGTTCCCTCTATATAACACTTTTAAAAACATAGATAAATTATCATCATGTACCAAAGATAGTTCCTTCTCCCTTTAAGGATTTAGATGTGATCAAAATCAATCATCACAAGAAATATATTCATCCATGCTAGCACTCAGAGAATTCTACGAAGATGATCAGAGGTTCACATAGAATGCATGAATCATCACCAGAGGGAATATATACTTGACTCTTCTGACATAATGTAATTACGACAAGATTTGTCTACTAATTCATCAATGAAGAACAAATTTATAAAATAGTAATTCTTTAATTAAATAAGTTAATTATAAATTATATATGAAGAGATACAATCTTTTTTATATTTTGGGAAAACATTTTTGTCTAGTTATGAGGAGAAATCTAAAGTGCTTAATTGAAAAATTTTGTTAGACACAAGCCTGAATGCTTCCACTATGCCTCAAAACCTTCAGGTTTAAAGATATTTATAAGGATAAGATCTAGTAAGGTAATATTTGAATTATTATAACCTATATATGTGTTAAATTTCAAGTTATTATGATTTTATAACTATGGATTTTTTTCTTTGTTGATATAATATTTAGAGGTTGGTTATCAGGTTGTCTAGGCTGAGATGTGGTTTGATGTAAACAAAAATTCAAGTGAGATTTATGTGAATAAATTATTTTAGAGAATAATGGTAAACAAGATTAATTAATATTTTAATTTACTATATCATTATAATTTTATACTCTTCAACATATTGGTTAAAATTAAGGAGTCATGGGAAGAAAATACCTTATATTCATCATTCATCTGATAGATCAACACTATTTTCAGGGTTCTAGGAAATGTGCATCCAGGTCATGCATGGATGATGGGTTCTGATCCTTCCCCATTAAAAGTATTTGGAAGGTCCCCGACATCATTAACCACAATTCCTTCTCCTACCTCGAGTCATAGTAGTGTGCATGATCTAATATAAAAACAAAAAATTATGATATTATAGAAAAAAATTATAGGAGTAGGATTCACGCATGATAGTTTAGAATAAGTAGTTTGTTACAGTAGGGGATTATTTGAATACTTTATTTAAAAAAATGATAGGGATCATTCCTGAGGTGACTTTATCAATGATACTATAGTATTAATAGGTACAAACATTTCTTATTTATATATTTATTATTATTATTTTACATAATCTAATTTATGTTTAAATTTTATAATTATATGTACCTAAGGCAGGAAGCCATCCAGATGAGATGTATGTATCATCTCAAAGAAGACATTGTGATGTAGATGCTTGATAATATTTTCTATGGTGTTATGTTTATACATACTTTGGATCTATGAAAATTAAATGAGGTGATGAGTTTTTTTAATTCCTATATGTCTAATTTAATATGTTGTATGTTCATGAAATGTTGTAATACAGTTTATGTTGTTTTTTACATGATAATTTTATTTATTTGTTTCATATTTTTTTGTAATTATTTGTTTTGAATTTATAGTAGAAAATATTGGAATTGTATGTGATTTTTTTTATTATTAGTAATATTTTAAATAGCCACTCCTATTGGTAAAACACTACAACTAATTTGGTGGTGGTTAAAATGGATGTTAATTACTGTAAAAACACCTCAGAAATAGTTGAAATATTTATAACCACTTCTAATGATATGGGTGGCACTTAACACCACTACCATAAATGCTAAAATTTTAAACTCCACAAAAATCATTGGTGGTGGTTATAACCACCATCCATATAAAAAACAATTTGATTTTAAATTATTTGTTTATATTTAAAACCAATGCCAAAAACACACAAAAGACTTTATTTAATATGAACTTATTAGATGTGTTTATAACCGCCATGAAATACGGGTTCTTTAGCGATTATGATGAACCTCCTTGAGTTTAAAAAAAACCATTATGGTTATCTTCTTAACAATGCTAAATATGAAATTTATATGAACCAACATACAAAAATAAATGATGGTTTTAACAACCTCATATAGCCCAGAAAACCACCACCATATTAGAATTTTTTATAATGTAAACCCCTTAGAGAAATAAATAAGCTATCTAGTTAGAATACCAAGCTTCAAGTTTTAAGGTTGAAAATATTCCTTCCCAGTTTTCTAACATAGTTGTATCCTTTCCATGAATACAAGATCTTAACCAGTGGTTAAGTTTGAATTGTTTACTTATAAATCATTCATGTTCACATGGATTGAGATAGTTTCCCCTATAGGATATAACAAATACCCAAGAGAGTCTATTATAACACAAAACATAACCTTATAAATGTTTAACACATGAACCAAGTCTATAAATAATAATTAATTTAATGATTAAACACTATAGGATCATGTGACATAGATCAGGTTAAGATAAACCCTAAATTTTATATATCATGGAAGCTATACACCCCATGAAAAAAACCATAATGGGAAAAATGATTTTTTGATTAATTTCTATTACAAAAGGTTAATTGCGACCAGAATCTAGTGAAACTTAGACATTGTGGAAAATCAAATCATAATTAAGTGTAATTTCAACAACCCATCATAGCTATCATTGTAGGTGATGTTATTTGTGATGATGTTACATCCCGTCATGAAAATTATTTTCTATGTAAATTTTAACCGTAATTTTTTTTACAACCATGTTATTTGAGATGGATTTTGAATATCAATCATTAATAAATTTATTGAAGGAAGTTTTTTATCCATTTAAAATGTGTATTTGAAATGAAACAATAGTCCAATCACAAATAATTGTAAAAAAATTAAAAAATAAAATAATAGAATGGTGATAATTAATAACTGTAAACAAAGATTTATTATAAAATTAAAACATATAAAATAAATACAAAGTTCATAAAAAAGACATAATAATAATTTTATAGAGGGCAGTAAGGGATTAAATCCATCAGGTGGAGGGAACTCTATCCCCAAAACACATGTCATTCACTGTACATACTCTATCATCTGGTCATACTATTGATGTGGCTACTCCAGATAATGTCGCTATTATTCATAATACCATCACTACTCTTCTTATTCTCTAATCAGTCTTTGTATAATAGTCTCATATTGAGATCATAGCCTCACACCATACTTTTTTTCAGTGGAAGAAAATGATCCCACATTTACTTTATTAAATCTCACATTAATCACCTATAATTTTTGAATACCACTCATTGTTACTACATCCTATCCACCTTATCAAAATGTGTCTCACATGAGGCATCATCTCCAAAATTTGTCTCAACTTGGCTCTCATGATTTTGGGAAATATTTATCTCATATTACTCCTACAATTTTATAAATATAAATTAAAAAGATAAATAAATATATCATGTTAATTTAAAAAGCCTAAAAAAAACACTGACCTCAATAAGCTGTTGTCCATCACGAACAATCTCCCTAGTATTATCAGAGTAAATCCTATTGTACACATCAAAATTTGTAACAGATGGATCTATCACATACTACATAAATTTATTATATACATTTAGAAATATATATACACACATATATAAAAATTATTAAATAGAGTTACTTACCAACTATGGATAATTTATAATGAAAGTACGACTCTCAGCTCTATGAGTGACATCCTGTCACCCTGATTCAATCAACCAGAAGATGATCTCCACTTGAAATTATCTCCTATCCATTAAGTGCACAATTCCGCCCAATCTTGGGAGGGTATATAATTAGGTTGATGATGCAAACACAAATCATCAATGATAGCCTCAAATTATGTCTCCATATATCACCTATAAAGGTTATATAAAAATCGACACAAAAATTCACACATGCATGCCTCTCATACCTCCAAAATAGAGGGTCTCAGGACCTTGTCAATAGGAGATCATAAAACATGAAAATATTGAATAATATAGTAAGTTAGAAATTATATATGTTAAAAATAAAATACATTTTTTATTTATACCTACCATTTAGTGCTCGAACATGAAATGACACACATTGTTAGAAACTTGATCCCATGATGTCCGTGAACCAAAAAAATTGTTCATAAGACTAAAAATTTACTAAAAAAAATTTAGATATGAAAAAATATAAAAATATATATTTTTCATATAATTAATAAATAAAATAGAAAAATAAAACTAAATAAAATTTATATTTAAACTAACCTATTTTAATGAGGATCAAAGTCAAGGGATGGATACCACTCAAGAATAGGATTTTAAATCATCAATCATGTAAGTCCTTGACCCTTCCTAGTAGCCAGTGTTGTGTCAACACCCTTAGCTAGTAATAAAAAAGGCTAATCATCATGAATCTCATCCTTATACAAGGCACGCATCATCACATAAAAATTCCCTAGATCCATCTGAGAGTGATAGAGAGAAAATAATTTTACCTACAAATAATTATTAATACTATCAAATAGAAAAAAACTAATTAATATTTATCAAAAACAAAAACAAATAATATATATTGATTATAACTATAAGTTTAATTTAATACACCATCCTTCAACTTCATATTCATTGATGTCAATACGTTCATCTTTATCCCCAACATCATCAATTTTTGTATGAACTTCAATTTCATAATTTCTCATTATTTCAAACTCATTGGTTATATCATCCACATTATCAACATTATTGATCCTTAATTATGGGTCTAATCATAAATATCAATATATCTTTGAGTAAGATATGCATTTGGATTTGTTTCTTGAAATATTTTACTATTTTTTACTTCTATAGAACAAGTTTCATTTTCGATAAACTAATTTTCATGATATATCTTTTTTATCACAATCCAACAGTCATTTTACTATCTTAAATCTATATAATAATTTACATAATAAAAGTGATGTAATAATATAAATGGTACATTTTATATAATAATATTTTTATATTTAATATTAATGACTCTATTTTGTGTATGAATGTTCTACCCTCGATCAGTGTCCAACCAATGACATTTAAACATTATTATATGACTCTATCCAAGATAAAATAACTCAATTATTTCATCTATTATGCTATGAAATTCAACTTCGCATTATTTATAATGATATCCTTTTAAGAAAACAACATTGTTAATTTATTTTTTTGATTCACCATATGTGGGTTTATGAAATCAAGATCCATTAACCACACACACAATATATGATTTGATAAATTTGGTTGGTGGTATACTTAGTGAACATAATCGATTATTAATGTTATTTCAATGTCGTGATATTTTTAAAAATAAAAAAACAATTAATAATACATAAAATAAAAAATTGATTTAATATGTTCAACCATAAAAAATTTAATTTACCAGTCTTTAAAATGAGAAGGAAAAATTACACTATCAACATTATTCAAGAGAAAATGGGGTAATTTTTATGATTTTTTTTAATTTTATATTCATCTAATCTATAAAAAAATTAATATAGACAAAAATTTAATAAATATTTGAATAAATATAAGTAAAAGTATTACTTACTATAAAAATCCGGTCCTTTCTTCCCAATTGAGTAGAATATATATTTGAGATCTGTATTGTTCATCATTAGAAGTTCATCACTCATGATCAACAAAAAAACTATGCTTAGGATGATTAAATAATGATAATTTATGGTATATGAAATCATCAACATTTCCATCATTTTGAACCATTAAATTATGGTTTTAAGAATCTTCAGATTGAAAATAGCAGTGGTAGGGTTTTTAAATTTCCTACTCCAAGTATGCTTCTACTATTGACCATTCAACTAATTATTTGTTATATACCTTATTCTTCAATTTTTTTAAATTCATATCTCGTATTGGAATATCAATCAAAACTGTATTGTCCCTTCACATTTTTCATCACCATAAAAATGTAACATTAAATGTTTCATTGAATCAAAGAAGTCCAACTAAAATATTTTTTCAAATTTACATAGATTTAGAACAATATTTTTTTCCAGTATACTTAGGGAATTGTTTTATATTGCTTACACATAAATGTATCAAAAAAATATGATATTTTGAGAAACACATCCCAAATTTATGAATTCAATAACCCTATGAGTCCAATTGGCAATGATCTTTCCCTTAATACATGACAATCCTAAAATTTTAATTTGGTTATACGAACAATTATAGCACAATAATATATTTTATAGGAATAACCATTTGGTAACCTCAAATAAACAATCCAATGATATAATAATAGAATATTTTATAAATTCATATGAAGCTTTAGATTTATTAAATTTTGTGATATGTAATTCTCAAATAACTCAAGTGCGGGACACTTGTAAATTTTTGTAAGATCTAGATATTCATTTATAATATTTTTAATATTTACAGGTGTGTCCAACACAGTATAAAATATTTTATCAAAATAGTTCTTCCCAATATACATGACATATAATATACGATGGACCAAAAAATCAGAACAATATGGAAAGTCCAAAAAAATACACCACTTTATCCAATTGTGATATCTTTTAAAACCATATATTTTTTGTTAATTTATAGTTTATAGAAAGGTAATATAAGGTAAATAAGAGATGATATATTTTATCTAATTACCTCAGAGCACCGATGAAGGTTAAAATATTTAAATTCTTCCTTTTTTAAAATTATTTCCATTCCTTCGAAAAGGATGATATATAAGAATAAATTTTTGATGATAGTAAAAAAACACAGTTTTCTTCAATGGACAAGAATAAATGATTTTCTTTTACCAATGTAGGAAAAAAATTATTTTTTACCATGTGTACTCTATCAAGATAACACACCATATACTAGAATTTCACTAAATGTCCACATTAATACAACTTTGAATATAAAATTACGTCTTGAAATTGCAGCATATGTAGTTACACCATCACTCCATAATAAAATTAGCTTATAAATCCATGGATTCAAATGAACATCATTATTATTAATTGAATATTTTGGAATTAGTAACACTAAATATATAATTCGATTATATTGATAGACATATATTGATGCTTCAATCTTGGTGTAATCATAAAATTATTCCACTGTTTGACATGGATAAATATAGAATTTCCTTTTTATACCTCGATTTTAAAAATGTTAGATAATTAAATAATAACTCATATTAATTACAATATAACATGAAATCATTTGAACATACACGTATCTTATGATAACTAAGAGAAAAATTATGGACAAACATTTTTATTTTGTAAAAAACTAAAGCATATTTCACTCAGGAAAAAATGATTTAACAAAAGAAAATATATGATGTAAATTACTATTTAACATTTCAAAATATTATTTAATGATAATAAATTTTTGTAAAAACTTTAAATTTACTTTTATTTCTTGACGTATATAAGGTCTCCTCAGTAGATTTCAAAAAATCATAAAATTTAAATGGTTTTAATTCAAGATTTGAAATATCATTGTGATTTTATGTTTCTTGAAAAGGTAGGCTAGCAACCTCATGAACTAAATTTTGAAACTTTGATAGGCCAGGAACCAATTTTTTTATATATTCTTCTCAATTATGTTCACCATGTTGATAACAATAGTTATAATCATTTGAAAAATAAAAATGAAAAAGATGGACCCCAATATTATCAAACATTTCAAATCTATTGAGTTCAAATTTCTTACATGAAAACTTAATTGTCCCTTCTGATACAAAATATGAATGTGATTATAAAAATTATATAAATGTTTCAACATCCTCAATGTAGAGAAGATTTATACTAGAACTATTCAGAATTCTAAAATGATTATCCAATCATGATCCTATGAAAAAACAGGTCCCTACTTCCTAGGTTCAATGTTTATTAAAAAATATGAATAATTCATAAGAAATATGAGTTATTATTAATCCAATATAGGGGATTATTTTTTCCTAATTGTTACTAAAATATGAAAAATTCATAAGAAAAATAAGTTATGATTAACTTGATAGAAGGGAATAATTATTTTTAATTGTTACTAAAAAATAAATAATTCATATGAAATATGGGTTATGATTAATCTAATAGAAGGTAATAATTATCGATAATTATTACCAAATTAAAAAAAAATTATAAGAAATAAGGGTTACGATTAATTTCATCAGGGGAAAAAATATTTCAAATTGTTATTAAAATATGAATAATTCATAATAAATATTGGTTACGAGTAATTTGATATAAGGAAAAATTATTGATAATTTTTACTAAAATATGAACAATTCATAATAAACATGGGTTATCAATAATTCGATAGAAGGGAATAATTTTTTATAATTATTACTAAAATATGAACATTTCATAATAAGTACAGTTTATGATTAATCCAAAAGAAGGGAATAAATTTTCCAATTATTATTAAAATATGAATAATTTATAATAAATACGAGTTATGATCAATCCTATAGAAGGTAATAATTATTTCTAATTGTTGATAAAATATGAACAATTCATAGGAAATATCAGTTATGATTAATCTGATATAAATGAAAAAATATTTCTAATTGTTATTAAAATATGAACAATTAATAAGAAATTTTTGTTATGATTAATCTGATAGAAGGGAATAATTATTTATAATTTTTATTTTCTGAATAATTCATAAGAAATATCGGTTATGATTAATCCAATATAAGGGATGAATTATTTCTAATTGTAACTAAAATATGACCAATTCATAAGAAACCTCGATTATGATTAATATAATAGAAGAAGAGAATTGTTGCTAATTGTTAATAAAATATAAACAATTCATAAGAAATATGAATTATGATTTACAATTTATTATTAAAATTGTTTCCAATTATTACTAATTATTGCTTATTATTGTTAATAGTTGCTAATTATTTTTAATTGTTACTAATTACTACTAATTATTACTAATTATTACTAATTATTACTAATTATTACTAATTATTACTAATTATTACTAATTATTACTAATTATTAATATTTAATAATAAATATTTCAAATTATTTTTAATTATTTGTAATTATTACTAATTATTTAGAGTTATTTAAAATTATTCCTAAGTATTCCTAATTATTACTAATTATTGCTAATTTTTTATAATTATTCTAAATTGTTCCTAATTTTTACTGATTATTGCTAATTAATATTAATTATTTATAATTATTAATAATTTTCAAATTTTTTTACTAATTATTTCTAATTACGAATAATTACTACTAATTATTATAAATTATTTCTCATTAATAATAATTATCCCTAATTATCAGGAAATATTACTAATTCGTAAGAATTATTTATAATTAGTAATAAATATCTCTGATTATTACTAATATTTACTAATTATTATTAGTTATTAATAATTTTTACTATTTTTTGGAAAATTATTTCCTTTTTTTACTTGTTTTCTAATTATTGCTACTTTTCAAATTTTTTTGATAATTATTTTTATTTTTAACTAATTATCACTAATTATTCTTAATTATTAATATCTTTGTACTCTCATTTTATTATTTTCTACTAATTATGAAAAATTAAGATTATTTATTATTATTATTTTACAAATTTTTACTAATTATTATTAATTTTTACTAATTATTAAAATTTATTCTATATTTTAATCATGTTATTTTTTGATTATAATTTATAAATTATATTATTATTAATTAACTAAAATACTAATTTAAAAATTTACAATAATAAATTAGAAAAACATTAATATTACAATATTCCAATTCAATTAAATTAACTAGAAAATTATAGAAAAATATAAAAAAAATTAATGAAACTAATTACTGTTAAAGAGAAGGTGTAAAAAATACCTTTAAACGGACGTTTGAAAAAAATCAAGCATTACAAGAAAAATCTAATGAAAAATAAAATTGAAATGAGAGAATGGGAGAGAAAGAGTTGCATGTGACCTTTTATTGATTTGATTTTTTGTAATGAACTATTTGCGACAAAAAATCTATTGCTAATAGTTATATTAGCGACAGATGCCATCACAAATAATATCCACCATAAAAACATTTCACACTAATCAAAAAAATATTTACGATGGATGTGGATTTCCATTGCAAATACTACCTACCATATTTAGGTTTTTATTACCCTATCCTAATAGATTAATTGCGAAGGTCCATCTTTTCATCACAATTAGTTGTCTATTTGCAATAGATATTTAGTATTCATTGAAAATAGTTTCTTTGACAAAGAATATTTGTGACTAAATTACACCATTCATTATAAATTTTGGTTACCCATCATTTGATTTGTGTTTCCCCCAAGCTATTCTGTGATGGAATCCTATTCTATCATGAAAACACATCATGAAAAAACCTTTTTGCAACAGATAACAACATCATTCACAAAAGGCCTGTTTATGGAATTAGTTGTGATGAAAATTATTTATGTCACAAAAGATCCATTACAAAATCCCTGATTTCTTATAAAGGAAATAAAATTTGAATTTAATATTTTAAAGTTAGTTCCCCCATTTGGAAGAGAATTACCATTCCTCAATTTTATGAAAACTATAACTGAGGCAGTGAAATAAATTTTTTATTAGCACACAAGGAAATGGTTATGAACAATCACTTGATAAGATTATGAATGATCCATCATTCACAAACCATACATCAAGGTTCTCAATGAAATCATGGATGAATAAACTTCTAACTCAACGTGCACATGAAAATAAATTGGAAACAATTACCTTTTTATGCCAAAATATGATTGAAATATTTGTTCATAATTCGGAAGATAAATCTTATACTTTATTAATAAATTAGGAAAACAAGTGGAAATAATGTTCTAACCATATCCAGAAAATCACCTGAAGGGCTGAGACCACCTACCCTAATCATCAGTGAGATTTATCAACCCCATCAACCACCAATAATAGTATAAAGACCATCAAACAACCCCTTGGTTTTAGTGAAAGAAATCTCCTTGAATCTTTCTTGAACATTATGGAAAGAGGGGAAGAAGATAACTAAGGAGGGACCTGGGAGAGGCTCCTGATTGGGTATTAAGAATGAGGGTCTAAAGAGGAGGCTCGATGATTAAAGGGGTTGGATGGGAGATGAAAAATATGCCCCTTTAAAAACAATTCTTAGGCATACTAGGTACTTGGAAAAGTTTCACTCGGTACCCGACAACACCACTTATGAACTCTCACATCTCCTAGGATCATCACGTACCCAGTACAACCCCACCTGGCACTCGATGCCACCTATAATGGTAAATTGAAGGTGGTATCACCCCAACCCATCTCAGACTCCTACCTAAACCCACGGACCACCACCCAAACCTCAAACCACACCCTAAAACTATTATGACCTAGACTTTTATGAATGAAATTTACCTTCTTAAGTTATAAATGTGTCACACTCAGTAATATAGTAATATAAAACACATGCACCACATAATAAAAATCAACAAAACTTTATTATGTTAATTTTAACATTACATTTATAGGATTAATATATCCTAAAAAATTACAATTTTTATAATGGAAAAATAAAATAAAATAAATTAAAATAACCAGAATAGTAAAATCTGGATCGTCTTTGTAACAGCACCATCCTGGTGCTCCCTCATGTGACCAATCTAGGTGGATATGTGACCTTAGGTGCACCTCCCCATATACCAGACGAGACCGAATTTCAGTGAGGGTGTAAGGAATATAGTGGGGAGACTATACCCTCTGAAAAATAGTAGTAATACAATAGAAAATGATAGAGTAATAGAAATAGTGAAAAAAATAATCAACAAAATGCATACATAATAGAAATAGGAATAACTCTAACAAATCAATAATAATAGAATCATGAAATGACAGGATGAATGTAACTAAATGACATGATGACAGACAGACAAATAGAAGACAAAATAGACTCAAATAAAGACTCTAAGAACCAAATACTGAACCCCATGTTGATCCCATATCCAAGATCCAACCCATCAATAAATCAACAATCAACAACAAGGTTCATTACACTTGTCCAATCTTGAATCCTTGAAATCTGTTTGGGTACCAAAAAATGACTCATCCATGGTGTGAGTACAACTCTATAGGTCGAAACCAATGCATCTAATAAAATATAGTCTGAGATTTATGGTGCATTCAATAATGCGATGTATAGGGTATTAATTTAATTAATTAATACTACACATGAAATAAATATACTGATCCTCAAGATCTGATTTGAACCTGGGGTTATCCCCAACTCGCTTCAGCACCATCTCAGATATCTCAGAGCATGTCGCAAAATCATTCCAACTATTTCTACAACCCTCCTAGGTCATATCCGATAAATCATCATATGAGAACTGGGAAGATCCCTATAAGAATTACAAAATAACTGGGGCGAGAAATATAGCATTATATCATAACTGGGCCAAACCCTAATAGCATTACAACATAACTGGGCCAAGCCTCATAACCACAACAGTATAACCAAGCCAAGCCCTATAAACATTACAACATAACAAAGCACAAATCATAACACATGTCATCACATTCCATTATGTTTAATTTATCAAATTACTATTTATCTATCCATTTACACTTCATAAGGATGTGATCCCAATTATCATCATAATTACAAAAAAATCACGCCCCCTTTATAATTCAATCCCCTAAGTTCATTAGCACACAAATTAACCAATTTTTAGTCCATGTGATCCCATATCAATTAATCACAAAAATTTCACAAGTTATTCCAATTCATAATAATAATCCAATAATTATCCAAGCTTCAAAACATAATAGGGTATAAATTTCAATCTAACCAAGTCTCAAGAAAGTTCAAAGGATGGCATGCCTATCATGTGGCCTCATGTATCAACATCAACACCAAAGGAATCGATGAGATCTAATGGGAGTTATATACATGTGAAACTCATCATATAGAGGATAATTCAATTTTTAGGTCATTCACATGGTGTTCCATTGTGATCACACATATTTCACATATTAGGATAACTTAATAGACAATTATGGATAAGTTCTAGACCATCCACCTGAAAAACAAAGAAGAAACAGACAAACTCCCAACATTCAAGATTTTATTGGGTTTATTCTACCTCCCTTCATTGATGAAAAATAATTATATCAACAAGGGTTATCCAAGAGGAAACCAATGACTCATAATAAGAAGAACTGAAAGGCTTACCTTTAAACTCTAGGCTTGGAACACCAAGATTGGATGACTCAGGTCTCCATGGATTAATCCCTAAAAGTAGGGGGTTGAATCTAATGAAAATAAGGTCCAAAAGCCTTTAAAAAATATCCCAGAGGTTCCTAGAGTTGAGAGTAAAAGATTGGATCAAAATGAGTTTCGATGGGCTAGGGGGTATTTATATATAGAATATTAAAATTAAGACCATGGAACAACCCATAGACCACTCCATAGAAATTGATGACATAGGGGACATCATGGAACGATGCAAATGGAAATTACAAAAAATCCCTAGCCAAATTACTTCTAAGATCCACAATGGAATCCATACTACATATCCTGTAAACCTATAGGAGAAGCTACAACATAGCCTAAAATACCATGTTTCATTACCCAAAATCCCTAATTGATGGATACTATAGCATCCCACCTTTTTATCACATAAACTTTCATTACATTTTACAAAACTGAGGATCATTAAGGTTTAGTGTCTTGGAAACCAGGAACTTAAAACATGAAAACATACATAAAAAATTATTCTTAAACCCTTGAAAGGCTTCTCCTTAAGTTCATCCTATGTTCATTACTGCATCTCATAACCTGGGGACATACAAAAAAAGAAAGGGTGAGTAGAAGGCCCAGTAAGGGAAACAAGAGAAACATTTTACATGTGAACTTCAGATACTTCAATAAGGACATGAAAAAAACTTTAAGGAATGAAAATGAAACCATGAAGCATATCATAATAAAAATAACATTTTTCATAACATAAAGATGTGGATACAAAATTTAATATTGACAATTGTTTCGTTTCACCAAGGTCCATCCCCAAGGTGCCGTTAAAAATTACCAAGGTTATTCACCAAGGTGTCGTTAAAAATGGTCATCTCTAGAGATTAAGTCTTTACCCAATGCATTAGAGTGCTATCAGGGCGCACACTTAAATTTGACTTTATTATCATGTGAGCCACATATATCATCATAAAACATTTCATAAATAACCCATATAGCATAAAATAAATGACTTTCATTTCATAATCATAACGTTTTAAAAACTACTTTAAAGACATGATCTTTACGTTACTTTAAACCCACGGAAAGGGAAAGCGGATATCATGTATGTAAATCCCAGAATTTAAAATAGAACATTTTTGTATATATGTGAATAAACCTGTATAAATAAGAGCTTTGAGTATTCACTTAATAACATGAAGTAATTTTGAGAAAAAGAGAGAGGCATTTTGAGACGAAAATTCTGCAGCACAACGGCTACGTTAAAAGGTTTTAGAAAACGTTGAAAAGATAGGGGACATGGGTCAAACAATGATAAATGACCCATAAAACAGTAGAGGGACAGAATATAAGGGATTTAAGAACATGGTAATGAAATTTGAAAATATACCATATGAAATGAAGAACATGAAAGGAAGACAAAAATAAGATTTCTCTTATGAAAATTCGGCAGCCTAACAGTGTTACATAAACTTCAACCAAAAATGAATTGATGATGTCAAATAGGGTATCTCATCATATGAACATAAAATATCAGTATTATAGATATAGAGATCATACCACAACATAATAAAAAGGAACTTGCAAGACTTGACATGGAATTAGAACTTTGAAAAGGAGAAGGGTGAAAGAATCCCTTAAAAATTCGGCAGCCTAACGGCGCCACTTAAACTTAAACAAAAATGAATTGATGAGCTAAAATAGGGTCTCTCATCATATGAACATAAGAGTCCATTATGATAGATATAGATATCATACCCCAACAAAACAAAAAGGAATTTGAAATAATTGACATGAAAGTAGAACTTCAAAACGAGAAGGGTGAAGAACCACTTAAAAATTCGGTAGCCTAACGACGCCACTTAAAACTTCAAAAAACTGAATTAAAGAGATAAAATGGGGTCTCTCATCATATGATCATAAACGATCAGTATGATTGATATAGAGATAATACCCCAACATAATAAAAAGGAACTTTCAAGACTTGACATGGAATTAGAACTTTGAAAAGGAGAAGGGTGAAAGAATCCCTTAAAAATTCGGCAGCCTAACGACGTCACTTAAACTTCAACAAAAATGAATTGATGAGATCAAATAGGGTCTCTCATCATATGAACATAAGAGTATAGTATGATAGATATAGAGATCATACCCCAACATAACAAAAAGGAACTTGAAAGAATTGACATGAAAGTAGAACTTCAAAACGAGAAGGGTGAAGAACCACTTAAAAATTCGGCAGCCTAACAGCGCCACTTAAAACTTCAAAAAACTAAATTGAAGAGATCAAATGGGGTCTCTCATAATATTATCATAAAAGATCAGTATGATAGATATAGAGATCATACCCCAACATAATAAAAAGGAACTTTCCAGACTTGACATGGAATTAGAACTTTGAAAAGGAGAAGGGTGAAAGAATCCGTTACAAAAATTTCGGCAGCCTAACGGGACCACTTAAAACTTCATAAAACGAAATAATGAGAGTAAGAGGGGATCTCTCATTATGTGAACATGAAAAGGGAAGTAAGAGGAGTATAAAAGAACACCCTTTAACATAAGAACATGGAGCATAAAAGAAATTACATAAAAGAGATTTCTTGTAAAGAAAGAGAGAGATCGGATCCCTTACCTTAAAACGTAACTCTTAAAACTCAAAGGTTTGGACCTTGAGGGCTTGGGGGAACCTTGGGAGGACTCCTTGGGAGGTAAGGAGACCAGAACTTCTTTGGGGGAGAGTTGGGAGTGAAAACTAAAGGAGGAAATGGTGGGTATTTATAGGGAAAGTGAGGGGACAAGGCATTAATGGCCAAGGGACACCTCACAAGTGCTTTTCTCAAAACCATGTGCTCTCCCTTGGCATTTACCATGGAGTTAGGCCAAATGGGGCCCCCAAAACAATAATTCATCACCCTTGGCCGGCAAACCCTTATAATATCTCATGACATCATCATGACACAGTTATGATGTCATTAAACATACCGAAACCCTAAAACTGTATTTTTACTATTCATTGAAAATTCAACTTTCTCAGAAAAATCCCAAAATTTCACATTAACCAAATATTAAGGATCTGATTTCAAAAATTAACTCCATTTTATAAAAATAATTTTCTAAATATTTTTAATTTTATTTTTAAATAAATACACTATTCACCGAAAATTCATTTTTCTAGAAAAATCCCCAAAAATTACCATAACATAATATCGATGCTCTGAGTTTAAAAATAAAGTCAATTTTATAAAAATAATTTGTAATTAAATTTTTAATTAAAAAACATTATTCACCCAAAAAAACTAATACTTGACTAATAATTTATGAAACCATTATTTAACCATTTTATTGAATTAGATTACTTAATCAAGGTGCCTAGATTATACTAATACTTTATTTAAGTGAGATTACTAATCCATTTGGACTCATTACTAATCCTAATCATAAAATCACTATTCATATTTTACTATTCATCAAAAATCATGTTGATCTTATTAGACTCTAAATTTCGTACTGAACATAATTGTAGAAGACCATTTTTTTCAAATCATTACACATTTTTAATTATTTAAGGTTTAGAAAAACATTTTTAAAATATACTTTTTCTAAAATTCATCAAAAATATGCATACTATATTTATCCGGTCATTTGAAAATTCATAAGCTTCATCATAAGAAGAAATCCTAATTTTTATTTAAAAAAAAGGATTACACAAGGCAGTTACTGTCTCCTTAGATAGCCCCTTATCACACCAGCATAGGACCTAAGTGTAAGGTGTGCTAAGGTGAGAGAATCCGAGGGAGGCTCGGCCAACATCGCACGAGTAGTAATTTCTATCAGTTTGATCTTCTCGTAAAGGCGATCCCGTTCTAGCTTCACACGATGAAGTTCAGCTTGGGTTTGGTCCAGAGCAAAGCCCAGTGGTGCTACCTCCTTCCCAAGTTCTGTTAGATGGGATTTGATCGGTCCAAGACTACTGGGTGAGGCCATCTAATCTTCTTTCTATATTAATTAACCAAGATTACTTGTATTTAGAGACAATAATCAAAACGTTTAGTTTCCAGCGGTCATATTGACCAATGGTCATATAACAATCAAAAACCAACGATATCATTTTAATTATACTAATGTTATCAAACGAAACATTTTTGTTGAGTATAAAAATAAAATAAAATAACACATAAAATTAGGAAACAAGATTTATTCAAAATTTCGGGTCGTTACAATCGTCCCCCCTTACGAAATTGCATCCTCGCAATTTTTTTAAAATTAGGTTTTGAAATTTCATTGAATGTCCCACATCGGAAAAGGAGTCAGTAAAAATATTACTTTAAAAGAAATAAAGGGAAGTACGAAGGTCACCCGAGTTAGCCCACACTAGGATTCCATGTAGGAAAACATGGACATAGAAGAAAAACAAAGGGTCATGTTCTGAGGGAGAGTGATAGAGAACGTGATTAGGAGAAAGTTAACCATAAGAAAATCCCAAACTTATGATGTGTGTAAACGGTCATTGATTACCTAGTAGGAAACGTAAACCAACAACGTTTTTGTTTTACGTTTCTTTTCATAATTTTGAGGAATTCATTTACTACATAGAACAAAAACATAAGAAAATATACCTACCTTCATGTAGAGTTTCATCCTTTAATAAGTTTCTACCAAAACTAATCCTTTATCCAAAATATGAGCATTCAAAACTACTAGGTCTCATCAAAACACAAGAATCATCTTCTAGAGAATCACATAATCCACAAAAGATTAACTATCTATTTCTTCTATCTTTAAACATTATCCCAAAAACAGAAAGGGTAAGGTAAAAAAACTCTTCAAAAAGAAAGAATCCTATAGGAAGGGAAACTATTTTTAAATCTTCAAAGTTCCATGGTACTACCCAAAGTTCATCATAGACCATCCCATAAATAACGGTCCTTAAAATTCCTCAAAATAAACCAAACTAATATTTAAACCCAAATACAAGAGGGATTTGATAACATAGTCTTCCAAAATAAACTTCATTGTTCATCTCCAAACAACATCAACCACACCTAACATCTTATAACAAAAGTAGCTAAACTAAACATATTTTACCCAAGATAGGTTAATCATTTCCATTAGTAACCTAAATTACTATAATTCCACCTTAAATTCATTGATTCTTCAAAATATAAGTCAACCTTACTCCTCAATGAAAATACCATAGTAATCTATTTACCTTGATCATATAGGGTCCTCAAAATAGTGAACGTCTTCCAAAATAATAATCAACTTTTAATCCCCTAATCATCTATGTCGTATTAATATGGCAATCGTAGCATTTCCTATCACATTGGTTGTTGGGACATGTTCTTCCATTTCCCGCCATTAACTAAGAAAAGAATCTATAATTAGGGGATTAAATACTTAGCCAATAATCATAAAAATAAACTTAAAGCATATAAGGATAACTTGTAGAAGAAAAGTATAACCTAACTTGTGATCCCCTAGGTTCCCATATAGGTTATCCATGATCATATATTCTTTTGTGAACCTTTATTTTATTTTATCTTTGTTCCTTTAACAATGGTTCATACTAAGCTTATGAATTTACCAAAGCATATCCCCCGGGAGTGTCGTAACCAAGAGTGCAGCACGGCCCATTTTCGTGTACCAGTTCCCGTTCGAGTCTAGCTCAAAGTGGTGTTTTCGGGTTTTACCCCTATGTACATCTTTGCCAGAGCCACCTCTACCTGCTCGTATCCAGACAGGGATGTATTTGCTTGGAAACCTCTCACTCAATACTCACCAAAAATACCAGGAATATTTCCTATATTTAAACTTTTATATAGGGTTCTTCCTAGAGTTTTCATATCCTAATTTACAGAAATAACTAAACCATCCTTTGATACCAACTATATCATCCCACCTTTTTATCACATAAACTTTCATTACATTTTACAAAAATGAGGATCTTTATGGTTTAGTGTCTTGGAAACCAGGAACATAAAACATGAAAACATACATAAAAAATTCTTCTTAAACCCTTGAAAGTCTTCTCCTTAAGTTCATCCTAGGTTCATTACTGCATCTCATAACCTGGGGACATACAACAAAAGAAAGGGTGAGTAGAAGGCCCAGTAATGGAAACAAGAGAAACATTTTACATGTGAACTTGAAATACTTCAATAAGGACATGAAAAAAACTTTAAGGCATGAAAATGAAACCATGAAGCATATCATAATAAAAATAACATTTTTCATAACTTGAAGATGTCGCTACAACATTTAATATTGACAATAGTTTCGTTTCACCAAGGTCCATCCACAAGGTGTCGTTAAAAATTACCAAGGTTTTTCACCAAGGCATCGTTAAAAATGGTCATCTCTAGAGATTAAGTCTTTACCCAATGCATTGGAGCGCTATCAGGGCGCACCCTTAAATTTGAATTTATTATCATGTGAGCCACATATATCATCATCAAACATTTCATAAATAACACATATAGCATAAAATAAATGGGTTTCATTTCATAATCATAACGTTTTAAAAACTGCTTTAAAGACATGATCTTTACGTTACTTTAAACCCATGGAAAGGGAAAGAGGGTATCATGTATGTAAATCCCAGAATTTAAAATAGAACATTTTTGTTTATATGTGAATAACCCTGTAGAAATATGAGCTTTTAGTATTCACTTAATAACATGAAGTAATTTTGAGAAAAAGAGAGAGGCATTTTGAGACGAAAATTCTGCAGCACAACGGCTACGTTACAAGGTTTTAGAAAACGTTGAAAAGAGAGGGGACATGGGTAAAACAGTGATAAATGACCCATAAAATAGTATAGTGACAGAATATAAGGGATTTGAGAAAATGGTAATGAAATTTGAAAATATACCATATGAAATGAAGAACATGAAAGGAAGACAAAAATAAGATTTCTCTTATGAAAATTCGGCAGCCTAACAGTGTTACATAAACTTCAACCAAAAATGAATTGATGATGTCAAATAGGGTATCTCATCATATGAACATAAAATATCAGTATTATAGATATAGATATAATACCCCAACATAATAAAAAGGAACTTGCAAGACTTGACATGGAATTAGAACTTTGAAAAGGAGAAGGGTGAAAGAATCCCTTAAAAATTCGGCAGCCTAACGACGTCACTTAAACTTAAACAAAAATGAATTGATGAGATCAAATAGGGTCTCTCATCATATGAACATAGAAGTCCAGTATGATAGATATAGAGATCATACCCCAACATAACAAAAAATAACTTGAAAGAATTGACATGAAAGTAGAACTTCAAAACGAGAAGGGTGAAGAACCACTTAAAATTTCGGCTGCCTAACGACGCCACTTAAAACTTCAAAAAACTGAATTGAAGAGATAAAATGGGGTCTCTCATCATATTATAATAAATGATCAGTATGATAGATATATAGATCATAACCCAACATAATAAAAAGGAACTTGCAAGACTTGACATGGAATTAGAACTTTGAAAAGGAGAAGGGTGAAAGAATCCCTTAAAAATTCGGCAGCCTAACGGCGTCACTTAAACTTCAAAAAAAATGAATTGATGAGATCAAATAGGGTCTCTCATCATATGAACATAAGAGTCCAGTATGATAGATATAGAGATCATACCCCAACATAACAAAAAGGAACTTTAAAGAATTGACATGAAAGTAGAACTTCAAAACGAGAATGGTGAAGAACCACTTAAAAATTCGGCAGCCTAACAGTGCCACTTAAAACTTCAAAAAACTGAATTGAAGAGGTCAAATGGGGTCTCTCATCATATGATCATAAAAGATCAGTATTATAGATATAGAGATCATACCCCAACATAATAAAAAGGAACTTCCAAGACTTGACATGGAATTAGAACTTTGAAAAGGAGAAGGGTGAAAGAATCCGTTACAAAAATTTCGGCAGCCTAACGACGCCAATAAAAACATCATAAAACGAAATAATGAGAGTAAGAGGGGATATCTCATTATGTGAAAATGAAAAGGGAAGTAAGAGGAGTATAAAAGAACACCCTTTAACATAATAACATGGAGCCTAAAATAAATTACATAAAAGAGATTTCTTGAAAAGAAAGAGAGAGATCGGATCCCTTACCTTAAAACGCAACTCTTAAAACTCAAAGGTTTGGACCTTGAGGGCTTGGGGGCACCTTGGGAGGACTAATTTGGAGGTAAGGAGACCAGAAATTCGTTGGGGGAGAGTTGGGAGTGAAAACTAAAGGAGGAAATGGTGGGTATTTATAGGGAAAGTGAGGGGACAAGGCATTAATGGCCAATGGACACCTCACAAGTGCTTTTCTCAAAACCATGTGCTCTCCCTTGGACTTTACCATTGAGTTAGGCCACATGGGGCCCCCAAAACAATAATCCATCACCCTTGTCCGGCCAACCCTTAAAATATCTCATGACATCATCATGACACAGTTATGATGTCATTAAACATACTGAAACCCTAAAACTGTATTTTTACTATTCACTGAAAATTCAACTTTCTCAGAAAAATCCCAAAATTTCACATTAACCAAATATAAAGGCTATGATTTCAAAAATGAACTCCATTTTATAAAAAAAATTCTAAATATTTTTATTTTTATTTTTAAATAAATACACTTCACCGAAAATTCATTTTTTTAGAAAAATCCCCAAAAATTACCATAACATAATATCGATGCTCTGAGTTCAAAAATAAAGTCCCTTTTATAAAAATAATTTTTAATTAAATTTTTAATTAAAAACACTATTCACCCGAAAAAACTAATACTTGACTAATATTTTATGAAACCATTATTTAACCATTTTATTGAATCACATTACTTAATCAAGGTGTCTAGATTATACTAATACTTTATTTATGTGAGATTACTAATCCATTTGGACTCATTACTAATCCTAATCATAAAATCACTATTCATATTTTACTATTCATCAAAAATCAAGTTGATCTTTTTAGACTCTAAATTTCGTACTGAACATAATTGTAGAAGACCATTTTTTGCAAATCATTACACATTTTTAATTATTTAAGGTTTACAAAAACATTTTTAAAATATACTTTTTCTAAAATTCATCAATAATATGCATACTATATTTATCTAGTCATTTGAAAATTCATAAACTTCATCATAAGAAGAAATCCCAATTTTTATTTAAAACAAAGGATTACACAAGGCAATTACGGTCTCCTTACATAGCCCCTTATCACACCAGCATAGGACCTAAGTGTAAGGTGTGCTAAGGTGAGAGAATCCGAGGGAGGCTCGGCCAACATCGCACGAGTAGTAATTTCTATCAGTTTGAACTTCTCGCGAAGGCGATCCCGTTCTAGCTTCACACAATGAAGTTCAGCTTGGGTTTGGTCCAGAGAAAAGCCCAATGGTGCTACCTCCTTCCCAAGTTCTGTTAGATGGGCTTCGATCGGTCCAAGACTACTGGGTGAGGCCATCAAATCTTCTTTCTATATTAATTAACGAAGATTACTTGTATTTAGAGACAATAATCAAAATGTTTAGTTTCCAGCAGTCATATTGACCAATGGTCATATAATAGTCAAAAACCAACGGTATCATTTTAATTATACTAATGTTATCAAATGAAACATTTTTGTTGAGTATAAAAATAAAATAAAATAACACATAAAATTAGGAAACAAGATTTATTCAAAATTTTGGGTGGTTACAGTTACACTACATCCAGGCTCAATGTCACAGGGATAAAAATTTTTGTAGAACTATCCAATTTACTCCCTAAGGCCCTTACACCCCAACCAATCTTCCACACCATAGTTCCCATTCATCCTACAACATAGTATTCTTCCACACCATAGTTATTCCAAAATTGTTAGTATCTTGGATTTTCCTCCTCTAGGACCCTAAACCACAACTAGGAGCTCCATGCCGCAATCAAAATTATTATGAAACAACTCTAAGATCTTTAATGCAGATTCTTCTATAGATAAGTGATTCAGAATAACTCTCTCATTACTACCTCCAAGGGAAACCAAGGTTCTACCAAACAAGGAAAAAACTTTTTTAAAAAGGTTATACAAAATGTTAAAGTGGAACATAACTGAAAAAAGACAAGATCTTATAACCTCCCCACCATAGAACTTCACATCCATGATCTATTCCTAGAATCACTATAGGTTATTAAAGGAAAAGTATGGAAATTGTTTCCACATAATAGACACCCTTTCCCAGGTCCACTATTTCACACACGCATGCTTCTACTACACTCACTCAAGAGGTACAATCTCACCCCAGAGAATCTTCTCACTATTTTCTACAATACGATTGGATGATACTCAAAGGATTCATTGAAATCCAGCTAGATGTCATCAAATTCTATCATGTGATATGTGCCATGATTATATTTATGAAGCTGTGGCATATGAAACCTTCCACATATAGTGTTGTAGCACTATTGAAGCACTAAATGAGTTTCCATTGGAGAAACCCTTTCCAAAATCTCAAAAGGCCTGACTAACTTGGGCACTAGCTTCCCATGATTCTTGATATAACATTTCACTATCCTATACAACACCAAGAGTAAAACATGATGACCAACCTAAAAATCTATAGGTTAAATCCAGTTGTCACTATATGATTTATGCTAGCTTTGTGTGGTCACCAACTACATTTTGATCAACTGAACCTGCTCAGACATCTCATGCATGATATTAGGTCCAATGAGCACTAACTCACTAGACTCTAACCAAAAAAGAGGCTATCAATACATATTTACCTACAAGGGCCTAAAAAGGATCCATTTGGATCTATTCCTAGAAACTATTACTATAAGTGAATTCCAAGAGTGTCAGATGCTACTTCCAAGAACCACCAAAATTCATGATACATTCTCACAACATATCCTCAAGAATCTGAATCATACACTTATATTAAACATTAGTCTAATAATGATAGGTTATACTCAAAATAACATGTTATCCTTGATCCTTTTGAACATAATGTTAAAACCAAGATGTGAGGTGAGGATCTCAATCATAAATGATACTCATTGGTACACCGTGTATTCAAAATATTTCATGTACTTAAGGGCTAATAGTGCATTGATTATGAAGGTTTACCTACTAGGAAAGAAGTGGGACACATTTTAAAATCGATCCATGATCACCAATAAAACATCATTTTTAAAATATGTTCTAGTTAATTCCATCACAAAATCTATAGTGTTATCATCCCATTTCCATTCCAGAATGGGTAGAGTCTGCGACAACCCTGCATGCCTTTGATGATTGACCTTAACCCGATAATAGGGGAAATATATCACCACAAAGCTTGCTATATCATTTTTCATCCCTTTCCAATAGTATTTCCTATAGAGATCACAATATATATTTTTTATACCAGGATTCACTGTCTATTTTGAAGCATGAAACTATCTCATCATCTCCTTGTACAAACCCGTAGGAACCCATACCTGACCTTAGAAAATAAAAACAACACCACTAATAAGAGATCATCCTGATGGTGGATCCCTTTAATATAAGCTATCCCTCATATTTATGCCCTCAAAATCTGATAACTAATCTATATTGATTCAGTAAAATCATGGGTATAATTGATGTTGAATTTAGATATACCCATCACTGGGAAAACTGATCATTGAGATGCATGTATGTAAATAGTACCATCACCCACCACTCATACGAAGGATACTACATGGACTCTTTCTACAAATTCTATCTCAAAGAATGAAGAACGTTTTTTTTCTTTCATGGCATGTATTCCAGCTCAAAATTGAAATACTGCAGATACTTGACCATCCCCCTCTACTGAGGTTTCTAGTCTCACTAATAAAAGATGTACTTGAGGATCTTGTAGTCCATGTACACCACAAAACTATCACAAAAAATACATTGTATCTAACATATTAGGGAATGTATTACCACAATTAAATCTATATAGTGAGTAAGGAAATTCTACTCATGTAGTCATAGATTTCAGGATCCAGAAGCTACAACTCAATATTCTTACATCAAAACTAGTCCAAGTCCAACTACAGATGCATCATAGTACATGGTATAATATTTTTATAGAATGGGAAAAGTGAGGATCAGTGTTGAGTAAATCCTTCTATCCAGCTCTGAAAAATATCTCTCAAAATCGTTTGACCAAAGAAACTTCACTCTTTTCTTGGTCAGCTCGAGCATCAGTACTGCCAAATGAGAGAATTACTAGATGAAAAATTGATAATATTCTATTAGAACTATAAAAATATGAATATAGAATACATTCTTGGGTCACTCCAAAGATTCCAAAACTTCTACCTTCTATGGGTCCATTGATACACCAAAATATATGATAACATTTTATAAGAAGTATATATTATCAATCTAAAAGTTTCATTTTGATAGCTTGGCATAAAACTGATTCTCTCTCAGTGTACTAAGGAGGATGTCAAGATATTAGGAACGATCATCTGGTAACTATGAGTACACTAAGATTTCATCAACCAAAAACTACCAAAAATTGATTCTAAAAAGGATGGAAGAATCAATTTATTAGTTACATGAATAAAGCCAGTGTGTTCTTAAGACCAAACAACCTCACCAAGAACTCATACAAGTCATAAATTCTCCTAAAAGAAATCCTAGTTATGTATAATGGTTTTACACTCAAATAATGGAACCCTAATCCCATGTCAATATTAGAGAATACCTTGGAACCTCTCAATTGATTAAATAGATCATCAATGTAGAAAAGGGGATATTGGTTTTTGACCATCATCTAGTTTAATCTATGATAATCCACACTTAAGTGAAAGGTCCTATTAGACTTCTTAGTGAAAAGCATGAGAGAAACCCATGGGGAAGTACTAGAACATTTTAATCCTTTGGATTCTAGGTCTTCCAACTAAACTACCAACTCATGAAACTCTATTGGTTCCATTCTATAAGGTGGGATAGAAGTTTTCTCACCTCCCTGCACCAAATTGATCTTAAAATCTATCACCCGCATGGGTGGTAAGTTAGAGAAATCATTAAAAATGATATCTTGAATATGGTATAATACTAGAGGAAAATTAGCTTGTTACATTACACCTTAATCTAGAACAAGGATTTCCAAACCAGTTGTGAGAGAATCAAATATGCACTGAATTGAACCTACATGAATAGCATGAAGATCCCACTCACCTTGGTGAGTAAAGTTTCCCCTTATATAGATAGAAATGTAACTCTCCTATGATAAGAGTTGATATGATCCAGATATAGAACTATAAAATCTATATCAAGAATCAAATTAAGGCCTTATATTTCTAATAAAAATATGTCCCAAAGAAAATGGAATCAACTAATTTCAAGAGAACACTCCTTAAAATGCTTGATATTTTCTAAACACACTCCCAATGGCGTGTTGATGGATATAATTCCATATAATCACTCCACAAACATGTCTAAACCATTTTCAAGATAAGATGATCGAAATGAATACAATGATCCTATATAAAAAAAATGAAAGAAAGGGCAGATGATATATGAATCATACCTCTGGAAGTATAAGGTACTGAATCCAAACTATATATAATAGAATGTATATCATGCATCTAACTCACCCCTCCACCCTAGGCTCCAGTCAGACTCCCCTATTCTATTCCATCTAAATGGTACCGTCTCTCCAGTAATGGAGTACCACATCTGTTTCCTAAACTTGAATATTTATTGGAACTCCATTTACTGGTCTATGAGAAGTAGTCAAGTTCCTCCCTAACTCAAGTTCCTAAGTTGATCCCCTTCCACTAATTTTCTTCTAGGGCCTCTAAAAAACCTCTAAAGATGACCTAACCTACTGAAAATATGACACTCCATAGTAGGTTAAGGAAACTAAGGGATCTTTTTTCCATCCTTTCTATATTTAAAGAACTATAATGGGGCACAATTTTAAGATGACTACCCACTTATCTGGATTATATTCCCACTACTGTTATGATGGTAACTATCATATTAGTGATTTCTACTTCCAGACAAAACGATACCATATTTCCTTATAGAAACTTCCTAGATACCACTAGAGAACAATATTATATCCCCTTCCATGATTATATACTAATTTATTATGTCCACAAAACTACTCAGGTGAAATATGTTCACCTATGAACCAATATCATAGAGAATCCCATCCTGGAAATGCCTCAACCTGGAGACCTCGTCAGCTACCAAGGATGGAGAAAAGTGATAAAGGTTTATGATTCATCCATAATATTCCATCACTTATAGTCCCTTATATGTTAATTTTCTAAACTCACAATCCTTCTCATCCCTCAAGGTCTCTGGATAGAAGTGGATAAAAAATTTCACCTCAAAATCCTTCTAGGATAACTCCTACTACTACAAAACTTGGTCTAGGATGTCCTAATAATTCTTGGTTGATCCTCAAAGCATATAATCAATAATATTTAACCACATATTAGTGGGTTTTTCAAGGTGTTTGAAGATCATATGGACTAAATCAATCTATAAATCAGCTACCTAGGGGCCTCCCACTCTATTGAACATAGGTGGATACTATAGCTAGAACTCTCTCGTCATCTTAGAAATCATAGGTACAGTATAGATAGTATCCCTCTCCATGTATCACATGAAACTTAGGAAACTATCACAAAGTTGATATTCCATCAGATTATCTAGATCATCAGGAAGTTCTGGCTTAGCTGCATTAGGACTATTCTGATTACCACTCTTCTAATGCTCAACTCGATTTTTTCTAAAAGGAATTTTCTCTACTAAGACCAATAAACTCCTTAGAACTCAAGAACATAATAATACCAACCTCAATAGGTGATAAAAATAGAGATCCACTGACTCAAGGTTCCCATGAACTTGGATCAACAATTTAATTGGAATAACATAGAAAATTTATCTCATTTCACTTATCATATATAACAAGGGAT
The DNA here is from genome assembly GCA_963277665.1 of Viscum album. Classification (NCBI taxonomy): domain Eukaryota; kingdom Viridiplantae; phylum Streptophyta; class Magnoliopsida; order Santalales; family Viscaceae; genus Viscum; species Viscum album. The sequence continues at coordinate 1,068,779,959 of OY728127.1, read as the reverse complement.
TTTGTTTCATAGTTCATATGGTAAATTATGTCACATGCGGTAAATATATTCCTATCATGAACAATAAATGTCAACATATATCCCTATGTTCCATGATTCATGTGTACTAATATCATTCCATACCAGGAAATGAGAAAAAATATAAATAAATAATAACATCATACAACAAGTGAATCACCCAATGTAAAATAAAATCTAACTGTAACAAGTGAAAAACATGAACATCAATCCTATACCCAAAACATGGATTTTATAATGAACATGGGTTAACTAATTCCTTCACAATCTCATTAACAAGTCCCAAAACATCTTACTCTACTTTATAACTTTATTAAATAATAAAGTGATATAAAATAAACCTAAGGGATTTGATACCAATTTGTAATGTCCTCGGTTCGATGCTCCCTCACATGACCAATCTGGGTGGAAACATGACCTCAGACGCACCTCCCTGTATTCCAAAGGCTTTAGAATAGCAGTGAGGGTGTGGGGAATATAGTTGGGAGACTATACCCTCGGTAATCGAGGAACAATATATTATAAAATAATAATACAGTATTAAAAATAGTCGAAAAAACAATCTACAATATGCATCCATAACCAAAATAGGAATAACTCTAACAACTCAATAATAATGGAGTCATGAAATGACATGCTGAATATTACTAAATGACATATTGAATGTCAAAAAAATAAAAGACTAAGAAGACTCAAATAAATACTCTAAGAACTTGGTCCTAAACCCCATTTCAGTCCCATCTCCAAGCTCTAACCTGTCAAGCAAGAAAAAATAAAAAATTAGTCCCTTACCCTTGTCTAAACCTACATCCTTGAAATCTATCTTGGTACCAAATAGAGACCCATCTAGGGTGTGAGTAAAAATCAATAGGTTGACACCACCATGTCTAAAAAAATCATTTTTAGATATATAGTGAAAGTAATAAATCAATGAATAGGGTATTAATTTATCAATTAATACGAAACATGTAATAAATCTACCAACCCTTGAGATTTGGGTTAAAACCTGGGGTCTTCCCCAACCTATTTTGGCACTAAGGTAGATATATCTGAGCATGTCTCGCAACCATGACCACCATTTCCATAACCCTCCCATGGTATAGACGATAAATCATCACAAAAGAATCTAGTAGATCCCTATAGGCATTACAACATAACTGATCCAAACACTATAAGCACTACAGTATAACTAGGAAAATCCCTATAAGTATGAAAACATAATCAGGACAAGACCTATAAGAATTACAATATAATCAGACAAAGACCTATAATAATTACAACATAAATAAGAACAAAGAATAAAAAATTCCTTCACAAGACATTGTGGTTAATTTATCGAATTACCATTTATATATACATTTACATGTAATAAGAACATGATCTTAATTATCATCATAACTAAATAAAATCCTGTTCCATTTATCATTTAAACCCCAAGGCCATTAACATACCAATTTTCCAATTTCTTGTCAGTGTGATCCTATATCAAGTAATCACACCAGTTTCACAAGTTATACTAATTAATAATATTAAGTCAATGATAATCCATGTTCCAAAACATCATAGTGTTTAAAGTTCAATATAACCAAGTATGAAGAAAGGTCAAAGGTTGTAACAAATATTGGGTGGATGTATGTCTCGATCTCAACACCAAAGGACCCAGCAAGATCCAATGTGAGATCTATACATGTGTAACTCATCAAACATAGGATAATTTAATTATTTAGTTCATGCACATGAAATTATGACATGATCAAAAATATTTCAAAAACTAGGATAATTGAATTTAAAATTAGGGATAAGTTCTAGACCAACCACCTCTAAGAAAAAGAAGATGCAGAAAAACCCTTGATGTACAAGATAGCATTTGGTACCTTCTACCTTCCCTTCATTGATTATAAGGGATTTTGTCAAAAAGGGATATCCAAGAGGAAAAAAATGAATGAGAAGAAGAATAAGATGAACTGAAAGTATTAACATCAAAATCTAGGCCCAAAACACCAAGATTGGAAGGATCAAGTCTCCACGGGTTGATACCTAGAAGGTGGGGGTTGAAACCAATGAAGACGAGGTCCAAAAGCCTTTGAATAGTTCTCTAGGGTGCCTAGGGTTCAAGAGGAAAATATTGGAAAAAATGAGTTTTGATTGTCCAGTGGGTATTTATAGAATTTTTTTTAAAATAAGACCATAGAGAAACCCATATACCATGACATATAAATAGGTGACATAATGTAAACTACGACATAATAAAGAGGTAAAAACCACAACCTCCCGGGTCAAACCAATTCTGATATCCATATTGGCCTCCACACCACATATCCTATAAAACCAATGAAGAATCTACAATACATCATAAACCACCATGCCACATCACCCAAAATTCATTATTGATGTCCATACCATAACAAAGCTCTATGTTTTAGGGGTGTCAAAATTGGAAGAACCTACCAATTTCCTCCTTGAGGACCTATTTCTATAGCCACCCTTCCACACTATAGTGCCCAAACAACCTACACCACCATCTTCTTCCATGTTGTAGCTATGCCAAAATTGATAGCATCTCAGATCTTCCTCCTCCCAGTACCCTAAACTTTAATCGGTAGCTCCATGCTACAACCACTAGTCTTATGGTAAAACCTTTCGCTCTACGACGTAGAAACCTCTACAGCTGAGTGATTCAACATTACTCCCCTCTTACTCCCTACCAGAACAACTAGGGATAAACCAAACAAGAAAAAATACCGGTTCAAAAAGGGTATAAAAAAACTTTAAAGATGAAAATACCTAAAAAATATGGGATATTATAGTCTTTATCTCTAAGAATTATTACACATGTGAACAAAACTGTAAAAATGATAAAAAAATTAGTAATATAATTATTCTTTTTTTGTGAATGGGGAATACATAAGCTTGAGTGAAATTAGAGTGAATAATGAATGATGTAAATTAGTGGTATTTATAAAGAGTATAAAACCTCTATGATGATTGGAATAGTAAATTTAGCTATTAGGAATAGTAACATGACTATTTTAATAGTAACTAGATCATTGGAATGGTAAAATAATAGTATGCTATTTTATGAAATAAAAATATAAGAAATTTATATAACAAGATAGTTAAATAAAAGTGCTAACATGATAAAATAAATGTTCACATAAATAAATTATAGTTTTAAATTTTTAGTAATATTTATATGTTTTATATAAATGATAATATTATTTTATGATGTTTCGTGTAATTTTTCAATGGATCAAAAGATTGGCTTTTTCATAAAACTAGTATTTTTTAATAAATAAAGTGCTTGTTTAAAAGTTAAATTTATTCTATTTAGAAAATTATTTTTAAAAAATTGATTTCATTTTTACAATCAACACATCAAAATTACCTTAAAGTAATTTTTTGGTGTTTTTTAAAAATAGTTGATTTTTTTTGTAAATAGTGAGATTTGATAAAATACAAGATTTTACATTATAAGTTAAATATATGATTAATTACATATAGGGTTATGTAAGCAAAAATTATTTCAAAATCATATGTACAAATTACTATATATAGTTTCAATAATCATTACTATTTGTAGTCTTGAGAAAAAATAATAAACTAATGAGTATTATATTATAAAATACCCCTCTCCTCCCCTTATAAATAAAACCCTTCACCACCCCGCTTCTCCTAACACTATAAATTCCTTAACTTTAAAAATATCTATCAAAATATCTCACTATACATCGTTCCCACATCCAAGGAGTTCTGGTCGGACCAAAAACCATTCTAATGATCCTTAAAGGGTAGTCTAAGAGTTAACATCCACAAAAGGGGAAATACTCTCAACCAAAGTCTATTAAATTATTTGTTTCTTATAAATCCTAAAATATATTCTATCCATATTTTTATGATAACATCAGTATTATAAATAAACTTAATTTTTATTATATTAGTTTAATATCTATAATCTATCCTCCTTTCATCTTTTCTAAATGGAAAACGTCATTGATGTTTTGGTTGGTTCACCACATCCATGGACGAAATGTTTCATTTTTCACCACTTCCATAATAGATGGTTATATAAATAATATTATGGTTAAATATGATGAAAATAAATATATTAAAACTTATTTCATTTTGTAGAATGTATGAATAATCATTGAATTAAAAAAATGAATCTAGTCCTAGATGGTCAATAAAACAGCCTAAATGAACTAACCATATTAAAATAACACTTATACTAAATGAATAATACCTATATCAGAAAAAATATGGATATTTTTGACCATTTAAATTTATAAAATTAAACTAATATCATTTCTATAGTTATAGTCCCATCCAAAAAGAACTTCCGTAATTAAAACTGAAGCATCTTTGGAACCGTGAAAAAAACACCCTTGGGATAGTAAGAATTTACATGACGCCTTAATAAAATGACTTTAAATGAAAATAAAATAATATTAATAAAAAAAATATAGATGAAAATGTTTTTGAATCAAGTGTTTAATAAATTTAATTTTCTTATTTAGGAAGTTAGCTGATTGTATCGAGTGATTAAAGGACACGAGGTAAGGGATCTTTCTAACCACCCTCATTACTTTTGGGTTTTAAATTATACTTATATTTATCCCTATAAATTTATCTTATTTTCTTATATTTATTATATATTATGTATATCTGTTCTTTACATATATACATGTCCCACTTTACCTCTCATTACTAGGGATAATACATGTTCTTTAAGTTCACTTCTTAATTCTTTCTTTTAAGTAAACTAAAAAAAGGATTTAGTATAATTATTATCTCTGCTCATGTACCACTCCATAAAGTGTTTTAACCATTTATTGTTTCTAAAAAAGTTCATTATCTCATTAAAAAACCATTTCAGTTTATTTCTATTTTTAAGGAAATATTATTCTCTTACCTTCTTTAAAGGATCTTTACCTATTTTCTTAAAACCCCACTTAAGAGATTCATTTCAAAATTCACTTATCCATTTTTTAATGACATAAATTAAATTTAACTATATAAAATATGATTACCTATTAATTTATGAATTCCCAAGAATTATTTAATCCCTTATTTAATGGAAATATTTATATTCTATTTGGTTATGCTCTAAGTGAAGATTATGTAGCCCATTTCCTTTTCATGTGTTTTACTTATACTTATGAATTATGATCGATTTACTTATGTGAAACACATATGAATGTACAAGTTATTAATATGATGGGTGGGTTTGAAATTATAGAAACCCCAATTATTTGGGTAATATTTTCATCTCATGAGATACCATGTATTGTGCATGGGTGGTTAGCCAAGAAAAAAAATGTAATGTTGTCTTGGCAATGAGCCTTGAATTAGGCCTATGATGTCATGTTTTATGTTTCTTCCAAGTTCCTATGATTCCATGAAATTTTGATATCATCATCTCATGAAAATGTTCTATGATATTATAGTTATTCTCACCTTTTATAGTATTAAGATATGCCTCTTTCCCCATATGTATTACTTATAATCATGTTTTACTCTCATTATTCCCTTACAGAGATTTATATCTCTCCCTTTTATTTATGTATCTCCCCAGGGTATCCTATATAGTATTATAAGTTTAAAGGGATCTAAGATAACTTTATGAAGATTAAAATATTGATTATATATCTTATTTTTATGTTTATGTATTTTATAACTAGTCTACTAAAGACACTAGACCTCTAGAACTTCTATATGGTGTTTTCATATTTTTTTATGTTAAAAACCATTTAATAGCATGTTTAAGAGACTTTGGTCACTATATTTGGTATAAAAGAAATTTATAGGTATTTTTGGGATTAATTTTATAAATAATGAGTGAATAAACTAAGGAAAAGTATAATTATAGGAAATCATACTAAATTTTGTTAAATTGAGGAGAATGTGGTTTCTAAGCAATGAAATCCCTGTCTGGATACTACATGTGGATGTAGTTTTATCATAGATACAACTAGGGGTAATAAACCTGAAATGTATGGTTCTGTATACACCCAATATTCACACTAGGAATGAATAGTGGGCCTTAATTCACACCTGGTTTGACACTTATGGGAGATATGGTTTGGTATATTAACATGATATTTACAAAACATTATGAAGGATTTATGTAATTCAATGAAGTAGTTTATAACTTCATGGGTTATAGAACTTAAGAGTAAAATGAAAATGGATGACTTAGTTCGAAACCTATAGATTCATAAGTTAGGGTATACATGTTATTTATGAGTTATTTATTCTAAGTTCATAGTTTAAATTTTATATATTTATTAATTTTAGAATTATCATCTCAAACTTTATTTTATAAAATGGATGAAAATAAAATGAATAGTGTCAAAAACATATGTTATGGTAAATGTGATGATTTACCTAATTAAACTCTGAATATAATGGGAGAATGATTCAATAACTTCATAGTAGCATTAACACAACTGACTCATGTTATGAGTAATAACATGAATCACATAAAATTCCATCCTTCTCCTAAGAGATAACAAGTTACTGTCGAGTCCTTTATGCGATAAAGGATTCTTAATTTTAGTGAATCTTATGATCACTCAATTGCATAGAAATGGATTAAATACCTTGGAAAAACATTATCTATCTTCTAATGCCCTGCATAAGAGAAAGAAATTTTGTCTGTCTATCTACTAAAGGGAGAATTTGATTAGTGGTGGACATTGATCAATGATACCAAGCCTACAAATGACATTGAATCCATTGAATGAGATCGGTTCAAGAATATATTTTTCAATTAATATTTTACCTGAAATCTTTGTCTTAAAATGTGGAGGGAATTCCTTAGACTCATATAAAATAAGGATGAATCTATTCAGGATTATAAATAAAACTTCACAAGGCTTGCATGACATGCCTCTGCCTTTTTCATGGATGCTAAAAGTAAGGTTGAGAATTTCTTTATTAGGATAAATCAAAGTCATTAAAAAGACATAGAAAGTTAATATTTTGATAGATATGAGGAAATTTTTTATTGTTAACTTAAAGTAGAGATGGATATTGGTGATTCATAGTGGTATTAAGGTATTAGATATTAGAACTATATAAATAAGTTTAACTCTGGAGGATCATCAGATAATCCTCATGATAAAAATAGTATCCAACTACCCATGTGCCATAAGTGTGGGAAGAAGCATTTTTGAAACTACCTCAAGGGGAGAAGGTAGTATCTCAAGTGTGGAAGGGAAGGAAATATAGATAATGAATTCCAAAGGGAGATAATTAATCCTACAAATGTGATGAAAGAAAAGAAGGTTCCAATTATTCCTCATCCTATAGTCAAATGTTTCAACTATGAGGAACAAAGACATAATGAAAACCATTACCCGATTCCAAGGTTTTCCAAATATAACCAAAGATAATAACCTTGAAGGACAAGAGGGTAAGAATGGGTTTATGCTATCACTACTACTGAAATGGATTCTAAAAATAACGTAGTAAAAGGTATGCTAATTATTCATTCAAGTATAGTGAATGTACTATTTGATTCTAGTTAGATGTATTCTTTCACATCATGTAAGTTTATTAGAACTATTAAAACACCACCTTAAATAATCATGGTTGATATATTGATGAAAAAAATTGGAAAATTATTTCATCTCAAGAATATAACTCATCATCTCTCAATATTTGTGGCTTGAATCACCCAAAAAACCATGTAATACTCCATTTAGTGGAATTCAATGATATACTAGGCATGTATTGACTATAATAATATTAATACAACATCAGCTATTTAGATAAGGAAATCAATTTCCATGTTCTGAATCATCCTCTAATTCTATAAAAGTTTGAGGATGATTCATCTTCTTTGGAAACTTCTTTTAAAGAATGGATATTATTTCCTTATAAGAAAGTATATCTATATCAAATGATTTTGAAAAAGGAGAGGATCAATCTAGAACACATTCCCATTATAATATTATACTATGATATATTCCCTGAGGAGTTCCCTAGTCTTTATCATAATTGTGAGGTTGAGTTCTTAATTGAACTTATACATGACACTCTTTCGATATCCAAGACTCCATATGGAATGAACCTCATTGAATTGGAAGAAATAAATAAGGATATTAAAGATATTATAGAAAAGAGAACTATATTCCCAAGCGCTTCACCTTGGGGTGCATCAGTCTATTTTTTCAATAATAAGCATAGGTCAATGCATTTATGCATTGATTACTGAGGGCTAAACAAGATCATGATAAATAAAAAATATCCATTTTTATGGATTGATGAATTTTTTGATCAGATATATGGGGACTAATACTTCTCTAAAGTGGAAATTAAATCATGATATCATCAATTAAAGGAAAATAAGGAGGATATTTGAAAGGCTACCTTTTTTACAAGGTAAAATCACTATGATTTTATAGTGATTCCATTCAGACTCACCAATGCTCCAACCATCTTCAAGGAATTAATGAATAGAGTATTTAGAGATTACATTGAATAATTTATGGTAGTATTTATTGATGATATTCTCATTTAATCCAAAATTATGTAGGATAATGAGGAGTATTTGAATATTTTTTTAAAGAATTTTACAAAGGAGAAATTATATGAAAAGTATAGTAAATGTGAGTTTTGTATCATGCAAGTATCATTCTCAGGTCATGTTATCACAAGAAAGGGGATATTTATGGATCCTTAAATGAAAAAAGTGGTTAAATAATTGATAAAACAAACATTTTTAAAATATATCTATAGTTTCCTCAGATTAGCAGGGTACTGTTGATGGTTTGTGAGAAAATTTTCATGATTTTCAAACTCGCTAACCAAGCTAACTCATAAGGGTGTAAAGTTTTTCTAGAATAATAAATTTGAAGAGAAATTTAAGGAGTTAAAAAAGAGGATAATAACTTCAATTATAGTCACAATAACCACCTGTGGGGAAGGATTGGTGAAATATAGTGATGCTTCAAAGAAGGGATCATGCCATCTCCTCATGCAAAAAGAGATAGACAATTCCTTTCCTCAGTCAAAGGCGTATGAGAAGAATTATCCAACACATGATATGGAGTTAGACATAGTAATATTCACATTTAATATTTATAGGAATTATATCTATGGAGAGAAGTGTGAAATATATAATGATTATAATAGACTCAAGTATATATTCACACAGAAGGATCTCAACGTGCACTGATAAAGATGGTTGGAGTTGATCAAGGATTATGACTGCTCAATACACTACTATCTGAGGAAGGTCAATAAAGTGGTGAATAATATAAGGAGAAAATATCATGAAAATGTATCCATGATAGGGATTTATAAGGATCTAGTCTTCTTATATATGCAATGTATAGACTTGGAAATTATAAAGGAAGGAATGTTAAATTACCTTGCTCAAATGATTGCTCAAATATCAATTCAAGAGAATATTAAGGAAGAAAAAAAGGGTTAATATAGTGATAAAAAAGGTGGATGAAATAAGGAAGTAGAAAACCTCAAAATTCAATATTTATAAATAATTATTGGTTATAATTGTTTCATAACTAGGCATAAAATCATATCATGAGATAAAGAAGGATTTATTGAATGATGTATATAGATTGAAATTCACCATCCACCCAGGGATCGAAAATATGCATAGATATATCTGTGAGAATTATTGGTGGTAAAATATAAAAAAGGAGATTACAAAATATACATCAAAGTGCCTTATATTTAAACAAGTGAAGGAATACTGAAAAAAATTTCTAAAGGGATGTTGTAACCATTACCCATACCCATGTAGAAATAGGAGAAAATTACCACATATTTTTTAATAGGTTCTCCAAATAAATATAAAGGAAATAATTACATATGAGTTATGGTGTAATTACTGAAAAAAATCTCAATTTATCACCATTTGAGTGGAATTATTTCTCTAAACATGCAAAGTTATACATGAGATAAGTAGTGAGGCTTCATATAAAACCACTATCTATTGTATCTGATAGAGATCTGAGGTTCACCTCAAAGTTAAATAAAATTATTAAACATGATTTAAATACATAGTTTAACTTTAGTATGTCTTATCATCCCCAAAATGATGTCCAATCTAAAATAACCATCCAGATATTTGAGGATATTCTAGGAGCTTGCTCCATATAATTTAAAGGATGTTGGATCAACATATTCATTTGGTCGAGTTCTATAACACCCTGAGATTTTGTGATTTTTTTAGAATAAATTAATTTTCATTGATGTATTTATTTTCACTAAGTCAAACATACCTTTCACATGGCATCGACTTAGCTGTGCTACCCGTAATACCAAATTAGAGTATGTTACACACAACATTGAGTTTCTACGAGAAATCATTTTATTATTATAATTATTAAAATGAGATAGTTATAAACTAGCCATTAAAACTAGTATTATGAATAATAATAAATAATTTCAAAATATTTATATAATGGTTTTATATAATTAAAACATATTAATAATGAAAAATATGTATTTTTTTGTAAATTTTTTATATGTTTAAAACTGTTATTTTCTCAAATGAGATGCTTTTCATGTCCTTTTCTAAAAAAAGTAAAATTAATTTTTGAACCTTTTAGTAATATAATTTTATATAATAAACTTAATTTTTGAATTTATATTTTGGAAACTATATCAGGGTTAATTTTTGGGATTTTTCTCAGAAACTTCAGTTTTGGATGAATATTGAAAAATATTGAATTTTAATTCAAAATTGATTTTTCATATAATTTATTTATATAGTTAAATTATATTTTAAGTTGGTTTTAAAGTAATATTAGATCAATTATACATATATCAATCCAATTCAGGTATTTTTAATATTTTAATATTTAATTTATATATAAAATCTTAATGAACTTTTGAACATTCTCACTTTAAAATCCTGCTTCCTCACCACATATGTGAGATTTTTATTAAACATAATTTTTCCACTTATATGAATTAAAATAAAAAAAATACATAAAATGTTTTAATCAGTATTATATTTTTAGTCTGATAATATCAAATTAATTTTTGACTAAAAATATTAGTGAAAGTGATTAAAATTAATTGTGGTGATTAAGGTAAAATTAAGCTTACCAAAGGAATAAACCTTAAACTTAAGGGCCCAAATGACCTATCCAATTTTACAAAACACATTGTAAATAAATATTTAGTCCATAAACCATCCATTATTTAGTTTTTTTTGGTTTTATGGCTTTTTTAGGTAAAAACGTTGGTACACCTAACTTATTTTTAAAAACGCTAAGTGTGTCCTTCCCCTCCCCTATAAAAGGCCACCACCACTCCCTATTATTAAAAACTCTAAAAACACTTATGTTCATCCAATATATTCCTAATAAACTTATTAAAACCTCTACCTTCCTACTTTAATCATCCATTTGAGAATAAATCCTTTAACGTAATCCCCTTGGTGCAACAAAAAATGAGTCACCCAGATAAGAGGCAACATTTTCCTTCAAACTCTTTAGTTTTATTTCTTTGTCCACACGTTCAATTATTCTTATTCCATAATTATATGAATAAAACTTTATCCTAAATATAATTATATATTGTAATAAAAAGGGTTCTACCTACACTTACATACACTTCCATCTACTGGGTAATGAACTTACCATTTATGTGTATGACGAACTACTACCTCATGAAACGATGATTGTTCATTATTAATTTACAGCATCTCATGGTGGGAATTATGATAAACACACTGTTTATATACAATAAATGTGGTATTTATAATTTATGCATGATTATTTAATTATTTTATAAATCCTACTTTCAAGCCTTCTATTTTGTGTAAATATGATAATTTTGTTTGAGTAAGTGTGGACTACCACCTCCTCAAAGAAATGTGATTCTTTCACACACTTCATGTAATGTACTAAGGATGTGTTTAGTGAAATTATATTATATATATAATATTAATTATAATTTATTGATATTATATATAAATTCATGTACATCATTTAATTTATTTCTTTCAATATTATAAAGAAAAACGAAAACAACGTTTTTTCACACGTACGAACTACCGTCTCCATGAACGGTGTATTCCATTTCATATTTATATATTATATAGATTATTATAAATAAATATATACTGAATATGAATGACATTTATATCTTGGTTTACATTATGGAAATCATTATATAAGTATGAGGAACAAAAATATAACAAATTATAACACATGAGAAAAACAAAGTGTATATTAACCAAAGAAAAAACTTATCTTAGAATTGTTAATAAATGGGTCGTATAAAGTCATAATAAAAAAATATGTGGTATTATATGTAAGAATATGTTTCCATAAAATATTTATAATAAACTTATATTTATTATAAAGTAGGTTCTTATGAGTACGAAGAGATTCAAGACATAAGGTAGGAGACTTCATCTCACTTTTTTATTTCTTTAAGATACATGTGTTATTCACCGCTAATTTTTTTTCATGGTGTATATATTTAACATGAATGTATTATATTAATATTATAATTAAATTTATGGGTATTTAAATATCAATTTTATGATATTTCATTCATGGGGTTTATGTTTCAAAATATACCAAATCAGTAAATTAATTTTTGTCTCAATTTTCCTTTTTTGAGACACATGACATGTCATGCACATATATTTTTATATGAGTTTTATATGATTACTTTGACATGTTATATCAAGAATATACATATTTTAATGATATTTAATCTTCATTTAATGTAAGTATTTCCATTATATTATAATTCAAAGTTACCAAAGTGGTAACAGTTTATTGCTATAATCTCATAGTTTATTGAGATTGTTTACGATTATGCTTCCACTGATGAAATATTATGATCCATCTCTTAAGAAATATCAATAATTTTATTATCCTCTTGTTATTAATGATATAATAATGTATTTACACCAATTTTATACTCTTTGAAATATAATATGATTAAGAAAGTGTTTTTAAGAAAGTATGACTTTACCCCTCTCTTCAGCCAGAAATCTGCGTTCTTTCAAACCGTGTTTTGTAAAAATGTTTTCAAAAATGATTTATTATTATCCTATGATATTTAAAGGCTATTTTTACCCATATTTTTTCCTTTTTTACAGAACATTTTTAAAAGGAATTATCTTTTCATTTACTGACCATGGAACTTTTCTAAACTTTTAAGGTGCAATTAGACTTACCCATCATCATGAACATCACTTCCTTGAAGCTTCTATTGTAAATTTAAAACGTTATTTTTTTAAAAAATGTTTTTCTAATATTATATATTTTTTTAAATGGGTTTCAAATAAAATGGGGTTTCAAAGACTATTTTATGCTTAAAAAGTATTTTAAATGACTTTCAAAGTTTATTTTATATGATTTTGAAAAGGTTGTTTTCAAAGAAATATATTTCAACGATTTCAATTATTATTTTATAAGTTTTAAAATAATTTTCAAAGAAAAAGGGTTTTAAAATGTTTTCACACTTCTTTTATAGGATTTCAATGGAAAAAAATTTCAAAATGATTTCAATAATTCTTTCTATGTTTTCAATGAATTTTCAATGAAAATGATTTTCTGAAGGTTTTTTTTAAAAAATCTATTCAATGAAGAAAGGATATTTTTATTAATAAAAATTTTCAAAATATCTTTACAATTTATTTTTCATATAAGATGAAATACATTAATGTTACTCATTACCTTCTAAGAAATTATCCAAAGGTTCTATTCCTATTATTTCTTGAATGGTTTATTTTTTGATGGAATTATTATTATGAAACCCGTTTCTCTTCCATGGGTTATATGATTTTGAAACCCGCTTCTTTTCATGTGTTATGTATTGATGAAATTATTATGAAACCTATCTATCTTCCATAGGTTATGATGTGATGAAATGTTAATGATACCCATTTCATTTCATGGGTTATGATTTGTTGTTTATCGTACCCATCTCTTTTCATGGGTCATGATATGGTGAATGGTTTATGGAACATGCATGTACGATTTCATTATATAGTGGGTGGGACCAATATCTACCACTAATTCATTAGGTAATTATGGGTGACTAATGAGTATAAATGTTATGTGTAAACATGATTCCATGTTCAAAATGTTATTCTTCGACCTGGTTGCATATCCATAAGTGTATGCATGAATGTAATTACATGTTTACTATGTTATGAGTAACCCTTATTATGTGTTAATGTTATTAATGAACTTGATTACATGTTCAGAATGTTATTCATGGACCTGGTTTAATGGGAATAAGTTTATTTGTGAACATGATTACATCTTAACAATATTATGAGTGAACTTGGTTACATGTTCACAAAATTATGTGAGGACCTGATTGCATGTCCAGAAATCTATGTGGGGGCCTGATTTTATATCATTAACTCAATGTGTGAACCTATTTCAACTTATACATGTTCAGGATGTTATAAATTGATGTGTATGCCACAATTCTATGTATTATTCCTATATTATGATTTCATGGCTTATGCTCTTGATTTCCTTATGATTCATATATTATGAACAATAAATGGGTGTGACATGATTTATGTTCATTATCTCTAATATGCATGGAATTATCTTCTAATGATCATGATCATGTTCTCATACCCTTATTTTCAAGACAAGTTTAAGAATTTACTTTATTTACCCTCACTAAGCATTTGAGCTAACCCCTTTCTTATGTTTCCCTCCCCTAGGTTATGAAGTAAGGATTTTAATTATAATTACCAAGGGGAAGATCTTTTTAGTAAACATTGAAGATATTTCACTGAGTTATAAGATTTTGTTCCATATTTCTAAAGGCACTAAACTAATACGGTCTTTGGGCGTCCTTTTTTATAAATTTTCAAGTATTGCAAAAAAGTGATTTAATGTCTATGCATTTTAAGATTGTTTCATTATAGTTGGTATTAGACAAAAGGTTTAGTAAAACTTTGGAAACTTGGATTAGAAAACTTTAGTTATGTCCCTATAAATAGTTTTAAGTATATTTCTAGGGATGTCTCTAAGGATAGGTATAAGGATGAGTTAACGTTTAAGAAAATGTCCTGAAATTTTGGTAAAGGATAGAGTGATTGGTTTTCTAGAAATACATAAATTTATGGATATTTAAATTGGACATGGTTCTAGAATAGATGTACTAAGGAGTAAAAATTATGACAAGGTGTTTCGGGCCTAACTCTGCATAACCTGGTACACAAAACTGGGCCTTACTGCGCACCTGGTTGACACTCCCATGGGATATGATTTTGGAATTCACAAACTATTAAAAAACCATCATGAAGGATTTAAAAATAAGTTGGCTATGAATAAATTAGGATAAACCTATGGCATCATGGTTTAAAGAAGGTTTCATAATTTAGACATCCTATAACTAGGTTTTCATGATTACGTGGAACCTATATATGATAATTATTTCTCACTATATGATTTCTAGTTTTAGTCAATGATGGGAACCAAAAGGAAATGGGTTAATACTAAATGTGATGGGAATTTTTATAACAAGAAGTCAAATGGGATGATAACTGGAGCGAAGGATGTTTTGATCATGCCTAACTAGTTTTCACAGAACATGATTAACAACATGTACCTTAACCAAATATCGATGTCACCAAGGAAGATAAGGAATGAGTTCACTGAGAGATTAGGTAATAGATTCCATGGAGGAAAGAAGATTCAGTTTCCTTAGTTTCAATAATGTGGAAAGAATCACCCAAGTAAATGTCTTTGAGGAATAAAAATATGTTTTGACTGTGGAAAAGAAGGTCAAAAAGCATGTAACTAAAAAGGGAAAATGAAAATTTCCATTAATGAAATGGATGGGAATGTTGGACTCCCTAAGGTATTATCAATTTATGACTAATTAAATGTGGAGATTATGGGCATTATGAAAATCAATGTCCTATGTTAAAGGCTCATGAAGAGAATCAACAAGGTGGTCCATGTAATTCTTTTGCTGCTAATGATGAAGAGACCACAAAAAACATATGAAAGGTATGTGCTATTATAATAGTATTTTTGAAAATCATGATTAAATTGGGTTTGATAAATGTTAATACATGATTCATATTTCATATTCTAAGAAAGAGGTATTAAGGAATAATTTGATAAAGAATGAGTAATATTTTAAGAATAATGTTATATGATTGAAGTGTATATTTTATGGAATTCAAAGATTATGTTATGTGAATCATGAAATATATAAGTATTTTGTGTATATGTTTTCTTTAAGTATTGAAAAGGACATGTTGAAAGGTGATGAAGACATAGAAATTTTATTTAATGGAAATGTGATATTTTGATTAAGGGAAGGTAACAATTAGTGTGTTCAAGATATAGAAAGAATTGTATTTATGTTGGATAAAGAGATTATTTATTTATATTGGATAGTTTTTTGATCTCAGAACTCATAATGGATTTTCTTGACAAATTGGTCTATGTTATCATGGATTAAGTATACATATTATTGTATTTATGTAATATATCTAGTAATCTTTTTATTAATGAAGCATGCATGTGTTCTAAAAAGTTTTATGTTAATTCAGTTTATTACCATGTTTCAAGAGAATATACTATGAGGGTATTCACATGTTTGGAATGTGACAACCAAGAGCTAAATTGTATTATATGTGGGATCAATGTTAAAATGATTTAGTAATATACTTATTTTTTTTTGGAATTTCATCTTTTTGTAAGGGTTATAAGGTTAACCAATTATGGAAATATTAAGTTAAACTTTGAATGATTTTTTAGAGGTTAAAGTGTTATCTCACCACATGAGGATTTATGCATATTAGATAACCTGTTCTAACAACTTTATATTGATGATAACTGATGACATATGGGATAGAATATCAAAGATTTCATGATATTTTAGTGCTTTAGGAATAAAAATTCACCTTCCTTTTTGGAGAAAGGGGTTAAGTGGATAAAGTATCAATAAAGGGTGAGGTTTTCCTAAAATTATGAAAGTATATCAGTTCATGAAAATTCTTCAACTTTAGGAAAATGATCTATAATTTTTTTCCTAATACATTAATTTTTGTTGAACCAATGGACTTTTAAATCATCAATGATTTATGACTTTTATACCATTGACTTTCTATTGATCATTCACTTCTTTGTTATTGATGACCTCAATCACTCCCTATAAATATTTATGCTTTTCCTCCATGTCCAATATTTACTCTCAACATGTGTTCTCCTATATAGAAACCTAGTTGAGAGTTACTTTGGGTAACCATTATGTTTCCAAAATTTTTAAAGGAATTTTTAATATTATTTTTTATAATGTGGGTTTCTATGACAATAACATTCAAGAATTAAACCCCTAATAACCCATATACATTTTGAGGACGAAATTCATTTTAAGGAGGGTAGAATGTAACACCATGAGATTTTGTGATTTTTTTCCGAATAAATTAATTTTCATTGATGTATTAATTTTCAATAAGTCAAAAATTAATTTCACATGGCATATACTTGGATTTCTCTACATGAAACAGTGACTTTTCATACATTACATGCAACACCGAGTTTCTATGAAACATCATTTTATTTTTATAATTATTATAACAATATAGTTATAACCTATCCATTAAAAAAAGTAGTATAAATAGTAATAAATAATTTTAAAATTTTTTCAAATGGTTTTATATAATTAAAACATATTGATAAGGAAAAATATAATTTTTGGTAAAGTATTTATATGTTTTAAAATGCTATTTTCTCAAATGAGTTGTTTTTCACGTCCTTCTATGAAAAAAATAAAATTAATTTTAGGAAATTTTATAAATTTAATTAGATAAAATAAGAATAATTTTTGAACTTAATATGTATAAAATAGACTAGGGTTATTTTTTGGGATTTTTATGAGAAACTTCATTTTTGGATGAATAGTGAAAATACTGAATTTTAATTTAGAACTTCTTTTTCATCTAATTTATTTATATGTTTAGATTATATTTTAATTTTTTTTAAAGAATTATTAGATCAATTATACATCTATTAATACAATTTAGATAATTTTAATATTTTAATATTGAATTTATATTTAAAATCATAATGGACTTTTGAACATTCTCCCTTTTAAAACCTCCATCCTCACCACATCTGCCAGATTAGCATTAAAATTAATTTTTATGATTATGTGAATTTAATTTCAAAAAAATGACATGCACAAATATAATAAGTATTATATTTATTTTCTAATAATATTAAATTAATTTTTGAGAAAAAATATTAGTAAAATTGATTAAAATTAATTGCAACGATTAAGGTAAAATTCAGCTTAACAAAGAAATAAACCTTAAAATTAAAGACCCAAATGATCTATCCACTTGAAAAAACCACTTTTATGGAAATATTTCGGCCATAAACAATACATTCTAGAGTTATTTTTGTTTTGGATGGCTTTTTTTAGGTAAAACGTTGGTACACCTAACTTGTTTAAAAAAATGCAAAGTGTGTCCTTTCCTTGCCTTATAAAAGGCCCCCACCTCTCCCAATTCTTCACACATATAAAACCACTTATGTTAAGAAATTATCTACCTAATAAAATTCCCAAAATCTATCCCTTAATCCTTTAATCCTCTCTTTGGGATGAAATCCTTCCCAGGAATCCCTTTGGTGCAAACCAAAAGGAGTTACCTGAATAGGAGGTGACATTTTTCCTCAAACTCTTTTGTTTTATTTCTTTCTCCACTCTTTTAATTATTCTTATTCCATTATAAAATGATAAAAAATGTATCATAAATATACCGATATGTTTTTATACAAATGGTTTGACCTACACTTACACACACTTCCATCTAATGGGTAACAAAATTATTGTTTATGTGTACGATGATCTACCGCCTCACGTAACGATGATTGTTCATTCTTCCTTTACCACATATCATGGTGGGAATTAGGATAGATACCATATTTATATATAATATATGTGATATTTATATTGTATTTATACTTATTTAATACTTTTATAAATCATATCTTCAGACTTTCCATTTTATGTAAATATGATAATTTCATTTGAGGAAGTCTGGACCATCGCCCTCTCAAAGTGATGTGATTCGTTCACACACTACATGGAATGTATTAAAGATGATTTTAGTTAAAATATATGATATATAGGAAAAATTAAATATACTGTAATGATATATATATATATATATATATATATATATATCATTTATGTCCAAACCGTCTCCCAAGGTCTGTGCCATGACTACCCCAAGCCCGCCTCCCAAAGGCCAGGGGCTGGCAACTAGTGCCGAAGGCATTATTACACATGCGGGAGGAATTTTCCTAAGTACCTGTACACATGTACATAACTACCAGCCAAAGGTACTGGAAAGTAAAATTCAAGGAAACCATGCATGCAATCCACCAAGTAAAACACCACTAGAGTACAATGGAAAGTAAAGTATAGGGTGGAAACCTGAGCCAGTATTCAAGCTCACCAAAAGGAAGATAGAAAAAAATTAAAACTCCATGTCCCTAAAGCTCGTCCGTCGGGAAGCCAACCAAAAGGGTAGGTTAAGGGTAGTTGGATGAAGCTATAGAAGTGAACCTCGTCTAACTGATCTCACTGAACACTACCAGGACCCAGTCCTCCTTAGAATCCATCAAGGAGTTGGTCATATGCACAAGACATGACATGTATAGGTAAATCCTGTACAAGGGTGAGTAAAAAAATACTCAATAGGGGAACCCGAAACCACAAAGGTAAAGAATAAGAAAAAACCCACAAAGGAATGCACATTTATCTCTACTCAGGTATATGCCCATACATATACCATGAACATCTAGATATACTCATCTCAGCCACTAAGAAAACATTTCATCCCAACCACACAAATTGTTTTAGGATTCTCCTCGAAGGATCAAGTCATAACACACAAACCAGAAGACCACACTCCATGAGCTCAGCCATCCCTGATGGAACCCGTCTGAGATATGCACTCCACCAGGTACAATCCTACCATTTTGAATGGTATATATGAGAGAATGTGATCTATTAGGAAAATTCTACTAGGTCTGAATCTAGTGCCCGACACTAGAGGTTTAGTTGTCACAGTCATGCGCCCCATGAAGGACTAAGGATACCCAAGTGAAGAGGCCTACTTATTTTCAAAACACTCAGTTGTGGGAGCACTACTCCAGACTAACCTACAATACCTCAATCACTCCTGAAAGGAGTATCCCATGCCTCAGTCCATTGAGGGATCACTAACTCCTATCTAGGTATCACTTTCATCAAGTGGATGGGCCCGATACTCACTACTGTGTCCGACAGCCAAGGGAGATCTATTTCCAATTGAGGACCCACACCATACCTAGTAGGGGATTACTACTCAGTGGATAGAGAAACCATACCCTAGTATGATAGGGGAGTACTAATCATGAAGGACCCACACCCTGTATTGGTAGGGGAGTAAAACTTTGTATATCGAGGACCCGCACCCTACCTAGTACGGGAGTGCCACTCAATGAATAGAGGACTCACACCCAAGTAATATAGGGGAGTACCGACTCTGACAATATATTCTCTATGGGGGACCCACACCCTAATACGTTAGGGGAGTACCGACCCCAGGCTAGAGGACCCACTCCCTAGCATGGTAGGGGAGTACCGACTCTACTGTAGCCCTGCACAAGGAGGACCTGCACCCAGTAACAGTAGGAGAGTACCATATCTTAGAATAGAGGACATTATCTATACCTGATATGGGAGTACTAACTCTATATGTGTTAGATATGGAGGACCCACTCCCTAGTCCAATAGGGGAGTACCGACTCCAAGGATAGAGGACCCACTCCCTGGCATGGTAGGGGAGTACTGACTCTTTCTTTATGAACTTTTCTGAGTACCCATGCCCTCAAACATGGGGAGTCCCATCTATACCAAAGCATAGGGATAAGGAGTACCCGCACCTTGATTCATAATGTGAGTAACCATCCTACAATATCATCATAAGAATCACCCCGATTCTACCCAAAGTCTGGCCGTAGTAAAAGATCCTACTATTCAAACCAAATAGGTTATCCTCTAAAATTCTAAAAAACTCACTTAAAGTATCTCAAAAGGACCGTCTTGTCCCAAGGTTCCAAATGTTGTAGACAACTCATCAAACAGATGCTTTGTTTAGATGTTACGTGCATTTTTGTAAAATAGGGTCCAGTTGGGTCCGGGTCCAACTCGGACCGGCTGGGCCCGCACCACCTTTGAGTATGACGGATCCTATGGATCAGATGCGGCTATTCCACTATGCATTGTTTACTAGGTGGCACTAGCTGGAACTGCCAGTTTTGTCAACCGGTCCACTCACACGGACCGGTTCATCTGGCAAGACCCGTGGTAGTGCCATGGGTCCAGATCACACTGCGGATTCCTCCACGTGACTATCGAGTGGCTACCACCTCTAGCTCTACAGTGGAATGCCACTGCCTCTATCTCCGGATAGATATAAATTTCCGCGGACCATCGAACATGCTCTGTTGGTCCGTTCTTCGATCTGGAGGGTGTTTTAGAGCCCCCAGGCAACATTCTTCATTGTCTGGGGTTAAAAATAACATTTTCATTTCTACCACCAGGAAGAACTCGTCCGACAGTATTTCCCACACCTCCTTGATCCAATGGTCACTGTCATAGTTGTACTTCCATCTTTGTTGCACCAAGAACAATTATTCAATGACTAACCATTCATCGACCTGTGAAGAATGCGAAGAACATGTATCAATGGGGTGAGGAAAGCCAAACAACAAAGTGAGGAATGGACCTCCACCTTCATTCGTCACAACGTTCATCCGCTCTCGTTATAAGGATCAATGAGGAAATTCAAATACAATTAATTTATGAAATGATTTTCTCCCAAAATATAATCCCAATAGAAAAACATCTCCCGCAAGAAAGATCAAACCACATGTCAACCTGTTAGTGGGTTGATCTGCATTTGTCGTTTAAAACCAAGAATGGGTAAAAGAATAGAATTTGAATAACAACCCCACCTCAATCCAGTTCTTTCACTGACGAAGAACGTCCCCACATTGTCTTCACTTGTCTTAGTTTTATCAAAATCATGTTGGTCGATTCATTGATCCATCATCATTGGCGATAATCATTGGTGACGATTCGTTCAAAGGGGGGTTGGCATTCGCCGTCGTCACCCACCAGAGATTCGGAGCAGAACTAGGATTATGACAACAATCCTGCATTGTCTTCTTGGTTATTAAAGGAAGAAATGTGAATCAGCATTTTGATTATGTTTCTATTACTAAGTCTTCATGTTGTTTCATTTTATAAAGCAACACATTAAGTTTCATTATGTTACACACAATTTTGATGCAATGATTTCAAAAGTTCAAAAATAAAATAAAACATCCACTTTATTTTATTTTAACCTTTTTCTTAAAATGTCTGAAAACTATATTTTTCAGCTGACCCACATCGGTCGATGTTAATTCCATAATTAAGTAATGTCTCCATTCTAGAAGAAACAATGCCCTCAGATTTTCAATCGGGGAACTCATTTATAAGTTTCCAAAACTGTGCATGCGCGCCATTTTAATTCACATAAAAAACTCAAAAACTAACTTTCACCCTCGAACCGTCCCGATCAAGGTTAAGCTCCGCCTAAGGGAAAAAAACCCTCATGAGCTCAATGTTACTCTTGGATTTCTAATCTGAGCTACCATTTAATAGTTATAAGGATTTGAAAATAAAATATGTGTTACTTAATTATTTTATTTACAGTCAAAAACTAACGTCCACTATTTTCCCATGCCAGCCAACATTAGGCCATTTCTAGGAAAATATAAACATTTTGAGTTCCACAGGGCCCTCATATTTTTGATCTGAGCACCAGTTAAAAAGATAGAAAAACCCACTCACACGTTTAATTAATAAACTTTATAAAAGTTCTAAAATCCATTCCGGGCACTCCGGGTCTCTGAATTACGTTCCATCTTAGAGTCTGTTCTTGTAAAAATCCCATTTAATTAAAACAATTCCATGTAATTTCGGGCCATTACATTCTCCTCACTTAAGTCTTTTCATCCCTGAAAGCAAAAAGCCTAAACTCAAGGGAAGAAAACTGTTTTCATTAAGGGTCTCTGTACTGCTTACAAGAACGCACCTTGAGGAACCTAAGATCGACCACTTTTCATGTCCATCTGTTGCTAGTTCAACATCGCGGAATGATAGGAACATGTTTCTTTAGGTGTGACAAGTGGGAAAAAAACACCAAGCACTATGATCCATCTGCAATCATGGGGTCTAGAGGCTCACCTCCATGCTAACCTAACGTAGATATAGACAGAAACCCATAGTCCACATCCACCCTTGGATGAACTGTGCTAAATCCTCCACAAGAATTATACATTCAAGGTTGACACTAAATGCATACGGGTATTTATGAACGAAATAGGGCTGCCCACGAGCGAACGTTGGGTCTTACTAGGCATTATGTCTACAACCTCCAGCTACCACAAAACTTCCCAAAAATGGAACAGTGCCACACTCACTAGTGGTGTTATAGTTGAGTATAGATGGTAAGTAACCATATCATATTTTAGAAACATCAAGGGGTCTAACTCTGCCACCACAGAACAATCCAAAACAGGACTCTTTGCGAGAGTCCACTATATGCTGCCTTGGTTTCCCTTTAATTGCAAGGGAAAAACCTTCTTTACCATTTCAAACACATTGCATCCTTTTCCTAATATAGTCAATCTGGGTATTAGGGGTAGTAGTCTATACCAAGAATTATGTTGTAAGTCCTAGAAACCATGACTAAGAGATCCACACCACAACTCTTGCCTCCAAGAGTCAGGTCACACTATCAGAACCAGTGTGTGATCAATGGGTCTCCTCCAGCATGAGTCTCTAAGCGTGAGGGTCAAGTCCAAAGTCCAACCAAAACCTCAAAGTCTCAAATAGAACTCACAGAAAAAGGAGAATGTCCAACACCTGTGTCTATTTAAAAATGTATCCAACAGAAAAGACACAGATCATACCTCGAGTTTCTCCTAGAGCTTCTTGGTCATTAGCCAAGATCTCATGCAGCTGTTCTCACCCACATCCTCTAGCTCCCTGAGACTGGCGTGGACCACCTGGGAGTGGTGGTGGAGAAGTTGAAAAATTCTTGCCACCTCCTGTTTCTTTTCCATATCCTCTTCCTTTCCCACCATCTTGAATAACTCCTTGCTCCAAGCGATGTATCAACTAAGGAGACTCATCTTCTGAATCCCTCTCAGTGATAGAGCATATCGGACAATCTCTATTGAGATTCCCTCTACATTTGGAAGCATACCACTACCTCTCCAACGGCTGATCTGCTCCTTGGAACTACTCCTTCACCACTGACCCACGTGTTTGTGTTCGGGTATGGTTTTTCCTTCTACGACACAATCCTATCACCCGTCGTCTTCTAGCTCCAGCATATGCCTAAACATCATGACCTCTGTTGTAGGTCTCATCCATCTTCTCCTCCTCTAGGTAGCTTTCAACCACCAGGGCTCGCTCCTGCACCCCAGCATACATCAGATGATAAGGGGTATCACTAACAACCTGATCTCCCAACGTAGTCCCTACTCAAAGGTGCGAGCCCTGAAGTAAGGGTCCCACACCATATCTATAGAGTATCAAGAAAGATCTGTGAATCTCACCGATCACTCTGCTACCATCATGCTGCCCTGCCATATGTATAGCAGCTCCCATATACACACAAAGCATAAAGTCATCGGAAGGAACTCATCCCTGAAGAGGAACTCAAGTTCAATCAAAGTGAGGGTCACCTCATCGTGAATCTAGATCACTAAACTCCACCGTCATCCTATTGATCCCTATAGAAGTCTCCCGACTAGTAATACCTTCTGGAAGAGAGGCATCCTTACTAGGTGGAAGAATCTCATAAACACCTCAATACAATCCTCAGCTACCTGAGGATTTTCTCACCATGGAACCTGGGAGGTCTCTGCCTCTGGAACACGTGTAGTGTACTCAGCCTACGTGCATCCTCCACTAGAAGCACTGGTAGAAACTACTGATTGACGGGTGATTGCATCACTTGTGAACCACTCAGAGGTAACACCACAGATTCAGTTCCCTACACTGAAGCCTCCACTCAGGGTGTATCATCATCACAATCACATTTTAGGATCTTATCTGGTGGTCGTCATGGTAGAATCCATAAATATATCAAGATGAACAACAGTTAAAGAGTATATCTAGAGAGCAAACTCAAGAAGGAAATTGAAATCACAAACATTCCTACATGATGACTATACCCATTATTTCCATACAACCAATGTTCCTATATATCGAGTCGGAAAACAGGTACCCAGAATCATGGTGTATAGATACGTTGGCCACCGCACCAACACTAGAGTCCCTAGCCAGAA
The DNA here is from genome assembly GCA_963277665.1 of Viscum album. Classification (NCBI taxonomy): domain Eukaryota; kingdom Viridiplantae; phylum Streptophyta; class Magnoliopsida; order Santalales; family Viscaceae; genus Viscum; species Viscum album. The sequence continues at coordinate 1,068,754,547 of OY728127.1, read as the reverse complement.
ATCCGAACTCGAAACACTTAACACTGTTTCCCAAAGAAAAAAACAATAGACCCCCGATCTTTGAAGTATAAATTACCACCTCGGATACCAATATGTCACAACCCGTCCCCCTGGTCCCATGCCATGACTACCCTAAGCCCACCTCCAAAAGGACAGGGGTTGAAGACTAGCACTGAAGGCATTATTCCACAAGTGGGAGGCATTTTCCTGAGTACCTGTACACATGCACACAACTCCTAGCCAAAGGTAATAGAAAGTAAAATACAATGAAACCATGCATGAAATCCACTAAGTAAAACACAACCAGAGTACAATGGAAATTAAAGTATAGGGTGGTAACCCATGCCAGTATAGAAGCCCACTAAAAGGAAAACATAACAAAAGTAAAACTCCAAGTCCCCGAATCTCGTCAGCCGGGAATCCTAACTGAATGGTAGGTGAAGGGTATCTACCTGAAGCTGTATAAGTGAATCTCATTTGACTGATCTCATTGAACACCACTAGGCCCTGGTCCTCCCTAAAATCCATCAAAGCATCAGTCATCTGCACAAGACACAGCATGTACAGGAAAATCCTGTGATGGGGTGAGTAATACAATACTCAGTAGGGGACCCCGAAACCAAAAAGGTAAAGAAAAATATAAAACCCACAAATGAATGCACAATCATATCTACTCAGGTATATTCCCATACATATACCATGAAAATCTAGATATACTCGTCTTAGATCTAAGAAAATATGTGGTCCCAACCACATAGCTTGCTTCAAGATTCTCAACGAAGGCTCAAGTCATAACACAGAAACCAACAAATCACACTCCACAAGATTTTCCATCTGAGATGGCACCCGTCTGAGAGATTCACTCCATTGGGTACAATCCTACCATTCTTAATGGTAAATCTAAGAGAATGTGCTCCATCAGAAACATTCTACTAGGTCCGACTCTAGTGCCCAACACTAGAGGTTTAGTCATCACAGTCATGCACCCCATGCAAGACTAAGGAAACCCAAGTGAAGAGGCCCTCTCCTCATCACTGCACTCATTTTAGGGAGCACTAATCCAAAATAACATGTGATACCTCAATCGATCCTATATGAAGTATCTCGCACCTTAGTCCATCGTGGAATCACTAACTCCAATTTAGGTACAGTTTTCATCAAGTGGATGGGACCACTCTTCACTACTGTGTCCGAAAGCTGAGGGAGCTCCATATCTAATCAAGGAACCGCACCATACCCGATAGGGGAGTACTACCCAGTGACTAGAGGACCTATGCCCTAGTATGATAGGGGAGTAATACTCATGAAGGACCTGCAGCCTGCATCAGTAAGGGAGTACAACTTCATATATCAAGGACCCGCACCCTACTCAGTAGGGGAGTACCACTCAGTGACTAGAGGACCCACACACAAGTAATATAAGGGAGTACCGACTCTGTCAGTCTATTCACTATGGGGGACCCACACCCTAGTACATTAGGGGAGTACCGATCCCAGGTAAGAGGACCTGCTCCCTGGCATGGCAGGGGAGTACCGACTCTACCGTAGCATTGTGTAAGGAGGACCCACACCCTGGAATGGTAGGGGAGTACCGAATCCTAAAATAGAGGACCCGCTCCTTACCTGGTAGGGAAGTATTGATGTTACATGAATTAGATATAGAGGACTTGTGCCCTAGTCCAATTGGAGTGTACCAACTCCAAGGATAGAGGGCTCGCTCCCTAGCACAACAGGGGAGTACCGAATCTTCCTTTATGAACTTCTCTGAGACCCCATGCCCTAAAACATGGGGAGTCCCATTTATACCAAAGTAGAGGGATAAGGAGTAACCATGCCTTGAGTAATCAATGGATTAATCATCATAACATCTCATCATAAGAATCACCCTGATTCTACCCAAAGACTGGCCGTACTGGGAGAGCCTACTCTTTAAACCAAAGAGGTTGTCCTCTAACTTTCTAAAAAACTCACTTAGAGTATCTCAAAAGGACCATCTCATCCCAATGGTCCCAACACCTAAGACGACTCATAAAAAAAATGCTCCATTTAGAAGTTACGAGTATTTCTGTGAAATGGGGGCCAGTTGGGTTAGGGTTCGGTCTGCCCGGTCGGTCTGACTCGACCCAACCCGGTCTGACTGACCCGACCCGGTCTGACTGACCCTACCCGGACCAGTTGGGCCATGGGTCTGGGCTAGCCCGCCTAGCTTGGTGCGGCCAGCCAACAGCACCCCAACCCACCTTTGAGTGTGTTGGATCCTCTGGATCAAACATGGTTGTACCGTATCCATTGTGAACCAGGTTCGGATAACTGGTACTGTCACTTTTGTCAACCAGTTCACTCATGCTGATTGGTTCATTCAGAAAGACCCACGACAGAGCTGCGGGTCCAGATCATGCCATGATATGGGGTTGTGGAATCCTCCACGTGGTAGTCGAGCAGTTACCGCCTCGAACTCCACCCCGGTGTGTCACCCCTCCATTCGGCACACAGCCGACATCGCCCTAATCTGCAGCTGCCAGTGGCCCGACCGAATTTTCAGCGGACCACCAGAAAGCATTTTAGTGGTCCATTCTTCGATCCGAAGGGTGTTCCAGAGCCCTCGGGCATCATTATTCATCTACTGGGGTTCAAAATTCCATTTTCATTTCTTCCAAAAGGATGTTCTCATTCAGAAGTATTTCCCACGCCTCCTCGATCCGATTGTCACTGTCGTCATCGCACCTTTATCGTCGTTGCACCAGGAATGGTTTCCCAAAACTCAACCATTCATCGACCCATGAAGAATGTGAAAAACATGCATCAATGGGGAGAGGAAAACCAAACAAAAAAGTGAGGAATGTACCTCTTCCATCATTCGTCACGACGTTGATCCAATCCTATTAGAAGGATCAATGGGGTAAATCAAATATAATTAATTTATGAAATTATTTACTCCCCACAGATAATCATGATAGAAAAATCCATCCCGCGAGAACGATCGAACCTCATGAGACCTGTTCGTGGGTTAATCTGTGTTCATCATTTAAAACCAAGAATGGGGAAAAGAATAGAATTTGAATAACAACACATAACTCAATTCAGTTCTTTAAAGGATGAAGAATGTCTCCATGTTGTCATTGCTCATCCTCTTTTGATCCAAATCTCATTTTTCGATTCATTGATCTGTCATTGTTGGTGATTGTCATTGGTGATGATATGTTTGAAGGGGGGTTGGTGTTCCTCCTCATCACCCACCAGAGCTTCAGAGTAGAACTAGGATTGTTCCATCAATCCTGAGTCATTTTCTTGGCCATTAAAGGATGAAATGTGAATCAAAGTTTTAGTTACGTTTATATTAAGAAGTCATTACACAATTTCATTTAATGAAACATCATATTTAGTTTCATTACATTACACACCGTTTCACTGCAACGATTTCAAAAGTTCAAAAATAAAATAAAACATACACATTATTTTATTTTAACTTTTTCTTAAAAAGTCCAAAAACAATCTTTTCCGGTCGACCTATGCTAATCTATATTAAGTCTATTGTTTAGAAATGTCTATGTTTTAGATGCAACAATGCCCTCAAATTTTCAATTCAGGTACCCGTTTAGAAGTTTCAAAAACCACGCATGCGTGCCATTTTAATTCGCTTAAAAATATCTCAAAAAATAACTTTCACCCTAGACCTATTCCAGTCAAGTTTAAGCTCTTCCTAAAGGAAAAATTCCCTCACAAGGTCAATGGTATTATCAAATTTCCAATCTGAGTTAGGAGTTATAAGGATTTGAAAATAAAATAATTTTTACTTAATTATTTTATTTACGATCAAAAAATAACTTTCACTCTTGGCCCTCAGAGGACAACATTAGTCCCTTTCTAGGATAATCTCGACATTATGAGTTCAACGATGCCCTAATATTTTCTATTCGATCATAGATTCAAAATATAGAAAATCCTTCTTGCATGTTTAACTAATAAAATTTAAAAGAATTCAAAAATCCATCCCTACCACTCCGAGACTCATAATTATGTGTAGTGTCAAATTCTGGTCTTGTAAAAATCCCATTTATTTTTTTAAAAAATTCCATGGAATTCTAGGCCATTAAAATTTACTTTCTTTCTTGCAATATTATAAAGAAAAATAGAAAAAATGTCCATGCGTACGTACAACCTACCATTTCCATGAATAGTGTATTGTATTTCATATTTAAATATTCTATAGATTATTATCAATACATATATAATAAATATACATGATATTTATATCATGGTTTACATTCTAGACATCACGATGTAATTATGAAGACCAAAAGTATAACAAATTAAGACACATGTGAAAAACAAAGCAGGTATTACCCGAAAGAAAAATCTTAACTTGGAATTGTTAATAAGAGAGTAGTATAAAATCGTAATAAAAACTTATATGGTATTATATATAAAATTATGGTTCTATAAATTATGTATAATAAACTTATATTGACCATACAGGATTTTCTTACGAGTATGAACTGAATCAGGACATAAGGTAAGGGATTCTATCCCACTTTTTAGTTCTGCGAGATACATGCCTTATTCATCACTCACTTATATTGTGTGCTATATATACTGAAAATGAATTTATTATATGAATATTATAATTAAATTTATGGGTATTTACATATCCAGTTTATGATCTTTCCTTATTGGTATTTAAGTTTCAAAATTTACCAAATCGGTATAGTAATTTTTTGTCTCAATTTTCCTTCTTTGCGACACATGCCATGTTATGCACCTATATTTTTATATGAGGTGTATATATTGAATTTTACAGGATATATCATAAATATAATTATTTTTATGATATTTTATATTCATTTAATGTTATTATTTTCATTATACTATGATTCAATGTTACTAAAGTGGTAACAATTTATTACAACATTCTCATCATTTATCGAGGTTGTTTATGATTATGCTTCCATTGATGAAATATTATGACACATCCCTCAATAAATCTCATTAATTTTCTTCTCCTCTGGTTATTCATGATATCGTCATGAATTTTTACCAATTTTCCACTCTTTGGTACATAATATTATAAATAATGTATTTTTAGGAAAGTCTGTCTTTACCCCTCTCTTCAGTCAGAAATATGTGTTCTTTCAAAACCATGTTTTCTAAAAAATGTTTTAAAAATGTTTTATTATTTTCCTACAATGTTTAATTTAAATTTTTACCCATGTTTTACCCATGTTTTACAAAATAGTTTTAAAAGGAATCATCTTTTCATTTAACGACTAAGGCACTTTTCTAAACTTTTAAGTTGTAAAAGGAATGTTCGGTATGTATAGACTTACCCACCTCCATGAACATAATTTCATTAAAGAATACTTTAAAAATTTACAAGTTTATTTTTAAATAAAATGTTTTCCTAATATTATATAAATTTGTTTATATTAAAATGGTTTAAAAAAAGGGAGTTTCAAAAACTTTTTTATTATTAAAAAGGGGTTTAAATTATTTTAAAATATTCTTTTATATGATTTTAAAAAGGATTTTTTGAAAGAAAAGAATTTAAGTGATTTCGCAGCTTATTTTATAATATTTCAAATTATTTTCAAAGATTTTTTTTTAAATTTTTTTCAATATTCTTTTATAATTTTTCAAGGAAAGAAGGTTTCAAAATGATTTCAAGCCTTCTGTTTAATTTTTCATTTCATTTTCAATGAAAATGGTTTTCTAATGGTTTTATGTTTTAAAAACAATTTTAAAATAAGAAAGGATATTTTAGTCAATAATTTTTTTTCAAAATATATTTCTAAGTTATTTTCCATCTAAGATGACATCTGTTGATTTTACTCATTCCTATCTAGAAAATGATCAAAATCTTCCATTCATATTCTTTCTTGAATAATTTATGTTTTTATAGAATAATTTTTATGACACCCATTTATCTTCCACATGTTAAATTATTTTGAAAAATTATTTTTTTAAATGGTTATGATTTGATTAAATGATTTTTAAACCCATATTATTTTCCATAGGTTATGATCTAAGGAAATTTTAATGACACCCATTTCATTTCATGGGATATGATTTGATGTTTGTATAACCCATCTATTTTCATGGGTTATGATATGATGAATTTTTTTGTGGCACATGCATGTATGATTTCATTATGCAACAAGTGGGACCTATATCTCCCCCAATTCATTGGTTAATGATAGATGGATCATGAGTATAAATGTTCTACGTGAACCTGAATACATGTTCACAATGTTATGCATGAACCTAGTTGAATGTCTATAAGTTTATGCATGAACCTAATTACATGTTCACAATATTATTATTGAACCTTATTATGTGTTAATAATTTTATTCATGAACTTGAATACATGTTCAAAATTTTATGAATGTACCTGGTTTCATGTCCATAAGTTTATGTGTGAACCTGATTAAATGTTCAAAATTTAATGCATGAACCTGATTTCATGTTCAAAACATTATGCATGGACCTGGTTACATGTCTATAAGTCTATGAGAGTGCCATATTTCATTTCCTTAACTCAATGTGTAAACCTATTTCAGCATATACATGTTCAAGATGTTATATATTAATGTGTATGACACAATTACAGGTCTTATCCTAATATTCTAATTTCATGGATTATGATCTTGATTTCATTATGATTCATATATTATAATCTGAAAATATTTATTCCATGATTCATGTTTATGTTCTATTATATATAGGGAATTATCTTCTAGTGATCAGGATTACATTCATATACCCATATGTTCAGGATATGCTTACACATTTCCTTTATTTACCCTTATAGATCATTTGAGATCACCCCTTTCTTATGTTCCTCTTCGATAGGCTATGAAGGAAGGTTTTTAAGTAGAATTACTAATGGGGAATATCTTTGTGGGAAACATTGAAGATATTTCAATGAGTTAGAATATTTTGTTCCAATTTTCTAAAGGAACTGTAATGACTCAAAGTTTCATTAATGGAAAATCCCTCTTGATCTTATTAAATGTCTCTTTATATAAAATGTTTTTATAAAATGTCAACTCCATTGGTTTTATGATAAGAATTGTGACCATTACTTTTATATACGTCGAACAGTGATCACATGATTAGTATAAATATAGGGCTTTAACACATCTAATTTTACTTAGACAAAGGAACCGATGACCTCATCCAGTAGAATTTCCCCATACGAAGCCCGTTTATCGGAGCTCGGAAAAGAGGTGGTGTCCTTGGGCTTCGCTCTTGACGAAGCCCAATCTGAGCTTCATCAGGTCAAGCTCGAAAAAGAATGTCTACGGGAGAAGTGGAAGTTGATAGAAATTACCACTCGAGCGATGTTATCCGAGCCACCCCAAGAGTCTGTCACCATCACAAAACTTACCCTTAGGTCTTATGCGGCTGTTTTAAGGGGTTATATAACTAATAGATAGTACTATGTTCATGTACATTATTTTTTTGTATATAATAATGAATATAATTTCTTGTCATTATTGATACATTGTAAATAGTTTTAAAAGTACAAATGGTGTTTTTAGTTATTATTTAATTAAGAAATCTATTTTATTAAATTAAGAGATTTTCAAATTAAATAATATTTTAATAAATTATTATTATTATTATTAGATTAATTTTATTATATATAAATTATCATGTAATTGTATGAATGCAATTATAATTTTTATTAAGGTTTGAAAGCCATTTTTATCAAAACCCGTGAATTTTTGATAAATGTCGGTTTTTATTTTAAAAGTGAAAATTAACATATTTAGAAAATTTTTTAGATAAAATAAATGTTATTTTTTGAATCAGGACATTGAAATTATCCAACGGTGAATTTTTAATAATTTTCTGAGCCAATCAAATTTTTGAGTAAAAATTAAATACCGTTTAAATATATAATGTGTTTTATGACATCATAATGACCCAATAGTGATGTAATAAAATAATATAATCTTTATATTCAGCCAATATATGTTTTAAAATTAAAATAATGTGATTTTGGGTTTGTTTGGATTACTTCTCAAAGTATTAATGGACCCCTCAAGACTTATTAAACACCTTGTCTTTTTAAATTTATTTCCATGGGAGTGTGACTCACCCCCACATAAGCAACCCTAATATTTTAAGAAGTTAGGACCTTGGCCTTATAAAATATTATTTTCCTCTTCCCTTTTCTAAAAACCATGGGAAAAAACATGGGATGGTTTGTGTTTTGGATTAATTTAATATAAGGGGTCCCAAACCTAAATAATAAAGAATTCCCTCACCTTTCATATATAAACCCACCCAATATCCCACTTCATCCTCACTAAAAGACTTTGGAGTTTGTCCATCCTCTGACCTAATCTCTCTAGAATCCACCCAAGTTTCCCCAAGCTCCCAAGAAGCCTCTCACAAGCCTCTCTCTAGCCTTTGGAAGCACACTTCCAAGTAAGGGTTTTTTCTTCGTTTCTCATTTTTGTCCAATTTTCTTTAAGTTGTTTTGCCCTTTTAATTTCAATTATGAATGTTGAGGTATGGTTTCGCACCTCCCTCATAATTACCTCTTTATGTTTGAATGATGGGAGTCCCTTTATCTGTCATTAAATGCCTCCCATGTACACCCGTTACTATGCTGAAATTCCGAAAGGAACTTCTCTCTCCTCTTTTACATTCAAGCAATAATTTTGTATCATGAATCTAAATTCCATTACAATTGGTGGTACATGTATCTATATAACCCCCTTACTGTACATTACATGTAAATATGATGAGTAAACCCTTTATCTCTCATCAACTAGTTTTAGGAATTCTTATGTCACGCCGTTACGCTGCTGAAATCGCACCGATTTTCTAAGCCAATGTCATTGTGTAGTGAATACCATGACCATTTCTCCATCAAGGGTATTCACCATTATGCACATTTACTTATTGATTGTAAAGTTTCATGTATTAATTCCACATTCCTTTATTGTGGAATAAATGGTTATGTTTTATGAATCCATGTTTTATGATCCATGTGGCACACTTATGCATGAAATGAAATGTTTAAGAAGGGTGCGCCCTTATAGCGCTCCAATGCATTGGGTAAAGTATAGTATCATGATAAGTCATGTGAAATGAGTGTTGACTCATTCTAATTCATGTGCAATGAGGGTTTACTCATGCTTTATGTGCAATGAGGATTTACTGATGCTCTATGTACAATGAGCCTTGACTCATGCTAGTTCCATGTTAAGTGTTGTTACCACATTTCCATGTTATGATTATCATGCTTTATCATGCCTTTATCTTCATGTTTTTCTTATGATCTATTGATATGCCTATTATCTAACATGTATTTTACTCCTCATATTATTCCATGTGTACTCCCTTACTGGGCTTTATAGCTCACCCTCTTCTTATGCATGTCCTCAGGTTATCCCATAAAATGCTAAGTACGAAGGAATGTAGTGGTCATGTAAAGGAAGTTTTCAATAAAGTTGTTGTATTTCATGTTTTAAGTTTTTATGTAATGATCCTAAGCCCCAAATAAACTAAACCTCTCAATATTCTTTGTTGTATCAAGTTATGTTTTATGTAATAAATCATGTTTAAGTTGTAATAAAAAACAGGGTTGTCATAGTTGGTATCAAAGGATAGGTTTGGTAATTTTTGGGATTAGGATTAGAAAACCCTAGTAAAGCCTTAGATACAAGACTAAGTACATTAAAAATGTCCCTAAGTTTTGGTGAGTATTGAGTAAGTGGGTTATCAAGAAAATACATCCCTGTCTGTATACGAGCAGGTAGAGGGAGCTCTGGCACAGATGTATCCTAGGGGTAAAACCCGAAAACACCACTTTGAGCTAGACTTGAATGGGAACTGGTGCACGACAATGGGCCTTGCTGCACTCTTGGTTACAACACTTTTGGGGGATATGCTTTGGTAAATTCACAATCTTAGTATGAACCCTTATTAACGGAATTAAAAAAATGACCCTAAGAATATATGTTAGAAAGTAGATCATGAAAAGCCTAGATTGAAGTCTATAGACTCATGAGTTAAGGAAATGAAAGTTCATTTATAAGTCATCAACTTTTGTCTTTGGATTACCCTTTATGTGTTACCCCTAACATTCCTTTTATTCCAGCCAATGGCCGGTAATAGGAGGACTCAGGCTAACAACCGATGTGAAGATCAGTGTGATGACTGTACTAATGAGATGCCCAATCCAATGGGAGTGGGAATCACGAACTTTGTCATGCTTCTCTCTCAGCTAACACAAGAATTGAATAGAAACATGGGTCAAGAGGAATTTCCAAAACCCCCTAAGAAAGAACAAGTGTCTATCGAGATCTTCATGAGACAAAGACCTTTTACTTTTAGTGGATCATCTGATCCCAAGATTGTTGAACAATGGATCAACTCCATTGAAAAGATCTGCTCCATCCTTAAATGTTCTGAACAAGAGAAGCTTATCCTGGAAGCTTATCGTATCGAGGGTGAAGCTGATCAATGGTGGACGTTGATCAAAAATACGAAGCATGAGGAGGAGATCGATGCATTGTAATGGAAGGATTTTCAGAAGATGTTTTTCGATAAATATTTTCCGCGCACCCTCCGGCTTAAGATGGAAAGGGAAATCCTTTCCCTCAAGAAAAAAGACGAAGAATCTATTGTAGCGCATGAGGAAAACTTCAAAAGTCTTTCACGATACGCTTCCGGCTTTTTCGTTACCCCTGAATGCAAGGTTGACCGCTTCTTTGGTGGGCTAAAGCCTAGCCTACAGAAAGCATTAGTGATCCGTGACTTTGACAGCTATGAGGAAATTGTCCGATGTTCCCTCAAGGTTGAAATGGAGATCAGAGAATCACAGGGGCATCATGGGGATAAGAAGCGTAACGTAGAATTCAATGCTGGTGGTCCAATGGATAAATCCAACGGTGCTAAGAAGATCTAGCACCCCACTTTCCAAAAGTGCGGAATGAATAACCCTATAAATTGCCGTAAGGGGATGAGGAAATGCTTTAGGTGTGGAAGAGAAGGGCACCTAGCTGTTAACTGTCGGCAAGAAAGACCCGCGGCTGCGACAAAGGAGTGGAATGCTCCATTCGAACCTCAACACGTTGTTAAAATATTCAAATGTAAAGAACCGGGTCATTTTGCAAATCAGTGCCCTAATCCAAGGGTTTTTGGAGGCAACCAACAACCTCCAAGGCAGCAAGGAAGAGCTTTTGCCATCACTTCTGCCGAAGTGAACCCCGACAATCAAGTGGTGATAGATATGCTAGTTATTCATTCAAGAATAGCGAACATACTTTTTGATTCAGGTTCTACACATTGTTTTATATCTCGAAAGTTTAGTAGAACAATCCCATCACCACCACAAATCATGGAAGTGAAGATGTCGTTGGGTATGGAAAATGGGGCAATCATTGCATTCCATGAATATAAGTCCTCCCCTGTTATAATCTATGGATTGAATTTCCCAGCGAACCTCATCATACTCCCTCTGGTGGAATTTGACACAATTCTTGGCATGGATTGGATTTCCTTATATAGAGCCAACATAAATTGTCGGGAGAGGGAAATCACACTCCATATGGAGAATCGACCCCTGATTCTTTACAAGTGTAAGGAGGAAGATGAATCTCCTTTATCTCCATCATCTCAAGCGTGGATATTACTGCCTTATGAGAACGCGTATCTGGCTCAGATGATTGAGTCCAAGGAAGAAAACATCCTTGAAGAAATGCCTATTGTGAGGGAATTCGCTGAAGTGTTTCCCGAGGAACTGTCTGGTCTTCCTCCAAGAAGGGATGTTGAATTCTCAATTGAAATTATACATGGGGCTTTACCAATATACAAGACTCCATATAGAATGGCTGTTGTAGAGCTTGAAGAGCCGAAGAAACAACTACAGGAGAATCTGGATAAAGGGTTTATATGCCCAAGTGCTTCACCATGGGGTGCACCAGTCCTCTTCTTCAAGAAGAAGGATGGTTCAATGTGGCTTTGCATCAATTATCGTGAAATTAACAAAATCATGATAAAGAACAAGTATCCTCGCCCAAAAATTGATGACTTGTTCGATCAACTGCGTGGAGAACAATTATTCTCCAAGGTAGATTTGCGGTCGGGATATTATCAAGTAAGGGTGAAGAAGGAAGATGTCTCCAAGACTGCTTTTCGTACAAGATACGGGCACTATGAATTCATAGTAATTCCTTTTGGACTCACCAATGCTCCATACATCTTTATGTACTTGATGAATAGAGTCTTTAGAGATTACCTAGACAAATTTATGGTAGTCTTTATAGATGATATTCTAATATACTCTAAAACCAAGGAGGATCATGAGGAGAATTTAAGAACTATACTAGAGACTTTGCGCAAGGAGAAGCTCTATGCAAAGTATATAAAGTGTGAGTTCTGGTTGAAGGAGGTCTCATTTTTGGGCCATATCATCACAAGCAATGGGATATCTGTGGATCCCTCCAAAACAGATGCAATTGAGGGATGGCCGAGGCCAACATCGGTAACAGATATCCATAGATTCTTGGGTTTTTCTGGATATTATCAACGATTTGTGAAAAATTTCTCACGATTTTTCAACCCTCTTACCAAGCTAACTTGAAAGGGAGTAAAGTTTTCTTGGAGTGATGATTGTGAAGAAAGATTCAAGGAGTTGAAAAGGAGGCTTATCACTGCGCCCGTGATCACTTTACCCACAAGTGGGGAGCTTTTTGTGGTATTCAGTGATGCTTCGAAGAAGGTATTAGGATGTTTGCTGATGAAAAATGATAAAGTGATATCCTATGCCTCAAGGAAGTTGAAAATACATGAGAGAAACTATCCAACGCATGATCTGGAGTTGGCAGTGGTGATCTTTTCCTTGAAGATCTGGTGGCATTATCTCTATGAGGAGAAATGTGAGATATATACTGACCACAAGAGTCTCAAATATATATTCACGCAGAAAGAAATTAATATACGCCCGAGAAGATAGATAGAGATCATTAAGGATTATGACAGTTCAATCCTTTACCACCCTAGAAAAGAGAACAAGGTGGCATATGCCCTAAGTATAAAGGATCCAGCGATTCTATCAATGATGAGAATTGAGAAGGATCCAATATTCTTAGACTTGATGAAGATGAACATGGGAATCATAGAGAAGGGAACATCATTAATCCTTTCTCAGATGATTTCTCAACCGTCTCTTTTGGAAAGGTTAAAGGATGCTCAAAAGGATGATGTGGGAATTTAAGAAAGAGTGGGAGCTATCGAAAAAGGGAAATCCTTGGAGTTTAATATTAATGAAGAAGGAATTGTGCGGTTTGGGAAAAGACTATGTGTTCCATCAAGTCCGGAGCTGAAGAAGGAACTTTTGGATTATACACATAGTTCAAATTTCTCTATTCACCCAGGGAGAACAAAGATGTATCGAGATCTCCGAGAAAACTTTTGGTGGAATAATATAAAGAAGGAGATTGCTGAATATACATCAAAGTGCCTGGTGTGTCAGCAAGTGAAGGCAGAGAAGTAGAAGTCTAAGGGGATGATGCAACCATTTCCCATACTAGAATGTAAATGGGGAAACATCACCATAGACTTTGTCACCAGACTTCCGAGGACATCCAAAGGCAACAATACAATATGGGTTGTTGTGGATCATCTTACAAAGACTGCACACTTCATTGCTATTCCCGATGATTTCTCATTGGATCAATTGGCACAGATATATATCAGGGAAGTGGTAAGGCTTCATGGAGTACCACTATCTATTGTGTCTGACCGAGATCCAAGATTCACCTCTATGTTTGGGAAGAGTCTTCAACATGCTCTGAATACTGAAATGAACTTCAGTACGGCCTATCATCCTCAAACTGATGGCCAATCCGAGCGGACTATCCTAACACTTGAGGATATGTTGAGAGCGTGCTCAATGGACATTAAAGGAGGATGGGATCAACATATTCCTCTATTTGAGTTCTCTTATAATAACAATTTCCACTCAAGCATCCAAATTGCACCATATGAAGCCCTGTATAGGAAAAGGTTTAGAACACCGGCATGTTGGGATGAGTTCGACGAACGTAAGCTGCTTGGACTAGAAATGGTTGAGGAAATGGTAGAGAAGGTGAAAACCATTCAGCAGCATATCAAGGCAGCCCAGAGTCAAAGGAAGAGTTATGAAGATAATCGTCGATGAGACCTTGAGTTTAAAGTTGGAGACATGGTTTTTCTATGCATATCTCCGTGGAAGAATTTCATGAGGTTTGGAAAGAAAGGGAAGTTAAGTCCAAGGAACATCAGCCCCTTCGAGATTCTTGATCATGTCGGGGTTGTGGCCTATCAACTAGCACTTCTTCCTATGATGGCCAAAGTACATGATGTCTTTCATGTATCCCTATTAATTAATTACATACCAGACCCTTCACATGTACTCTCTTCTGATGTGGTACAATTGGAAGACGATATTTCTTATGAGGAGCAACCAATGAAGATCTTAGATCGTAGAGAAAAATTTCTACGAAATAAGACAATGCCCCTCGTCAAGGTGTTATGGAGAAACCACAAGTTTGAAGAAGCAACTTGGGAATCGAAGGAAGTGATGAAGTTGAGTTACCCACATCTGTTTTAGTGTGGGAAAAGGAAAATTTTGAGGGTGAAATTTCTTAATGGGGGAATATTTTAACAACCCAAAGTTTCATTAATGGAAAATCCCTCTTGATCTTATTAAATGTCTCTTTATATAAAATGTTTTTATAAAAGTTCAACTCCATTGGTTTTATGATAAGAATTGTGACCATTACTTTTATAGCCGTTGAACAGTGATCACATGATTAGTATAAATATAGGGCTTTAACACATCCAATTTTACTTAGACAAAGGAGCAGATGGCCTCCTCCAGTAGAATTTCCCCATACGAAGCCCATTTATCAGATATTAGAAAAGAGGTGGAATCCTTGGGCTTCGATCTTGACCAAGCCCAAGCTGAGCTTCACCATGTCAAGCTCGAATGAGACCGTCTATGAGATAAGTAGAAGTTGATAGAAATTACCACTCGAGCGATGTTATCTGAGCCACCCCAAGAGTTTCACCATCGCACACCTTACCCTTAGGTCTTATGTGACTGTTTTAAGGGGTTATGTAACTAATAAATAATACTATGTTCATGTAAATTATTTTTTTGTATATAATAATGAATATAATATCTTGTCATTATTGATACATTGTACATAGTTTTTAAAGTACAAATGGTGTTTTTAGTTATTATTTAGTTAAGAAATCTATTTTATTAAATTAAGGGATTTTTGAATTAAATAATATTTTAATAAAATATTATTATTATTATTAGATTAATTTTATTATATATAAATTATCATATATTGTATGAATGCAATTATAATTTTTATTAAGGTTTGAAAGTCATTTTTTTCAAAACCCGTGAATTTTTTATAAATGTCTGTTTTTATTTTAAAAGTGAAAATTAAAATAATTAGAAAATTATTTAGACAAAATAAATGTTATTTTTGGAATTAGGACATTGAAATTATCCAATGGTGAATTTTTCATAATTTTCTGAGACAATCAAATTTTTGAGTAAAAATTAAATACCGTTTAAATATATAATGTGTTTTATGACATCATAATGACCCAATAGTGATGTAATAAAATACTATAATCTTTATGTTCGGTCAATATATGTTTTACCATTAAAATAATGTGATTTTGGGTTTTTTTGGCTTACTTTTGAAAGCATTAATGGACCCATCAAGACTTATTAAACACCTTGTCTTTTTAAATTAATTTCCATGGGAGTGTGACTCACCCCCACATAAGAAACCCTAATATTTTAAGAAGTTCCGACCTTGGCCTTATAAAATTTTATTTTCCTCTTCCCTTTTCCAGAAAAACATGGGAAAAAACCATGGGATGGTTTGTGGTTTGGATTAATTTAATATAAGGCATCCCAAACCTAAATAATAAAGAATTCCCTCACCTTTCCTATATAAACCAACCCAAGCTCCCACTTCCTCCTCACTAAAAGCCTTTGGAGTTCGTCCAAACTCTGCCATACTCTCTATAGAATCCACCCAATGTGCCACAAGCTCCCAATAATCCTCTCACAAGCCTCTCTCTAGCCTTTGGAAGCACAATTCCAAGTAAGGGTTTTTTCTTCCTTTCTCATTTTTGTCCAATTTTCTTTAAGTTGTTTTTCCCTTTTAATTTCAATTATGAATGTTGGGGTATGGTTTCAAACCTCCCTCATACTGCCCTATTTATGTTTGAATGATGGGAGAACCTTTATATCTCATTAAATTCCTCCCATGTACACCCGTTACTATGCCGAAATTCTGAAAGGAACTTCTCTCTCCTCTTTTACATTCAAGCAATACTTTTGTATCATGAATCTAAATTACATTAAAATTGTTGGGACATGTATCTATATTACCCCCTTACTGTAAATTACATGTAAATATGATGAGGAACCCCTTTCTCTCTCATCAACCATTTTTTGGAATTCTTATGTCACGCCGTTACGCTGCCGAAATCGCACCGATTTTCTAAGCCAATGTCATTGTGTAGTGAATACCATGCTCATTTCTCCATCAAGGGTATTCACCTTTATGAACATTTACTTATTTATTGTAAAGTTTCATTTATGAATTCCACATTCCTTTATCGTGGAATAAATTTTTATGTTTTATGAATCCATGTTTTATGATCCATGTGGCACACTTATGCATGAAATGAAATGTTTAAGAAGGGTGCGCCCTTATAGCGCTCCAATGCATTGGGTAAAGTATAGTATCATGATACCTCATGTGAAATGAGTGTTGAATCATGATAATTCAATTGTAACAAGGGTTTACTCATGCTTTATGTGCAATGAGGATTTACTCATGCTCCATGTGCAATGAGCCTTGGCTCATGCTAATTCCATGTTAAGTGTTGTTTCCACATTTCTGTGTTATTATTATCATGATTTATCATGCATTTATGTTCATGTTTTTCTTATTATCTATTGATATGCCTATTGTCTAAAATGTATTGTACTCCTCATGTTAATCCATGTGTACTCCCTTACTAGGCTTTGTAGCTCACCCTTTTCTTATGCATGTCCTCAGGTTATCCCATGCAATGTTAAGTACGAAGGAATGTAGTGGTCATGTAAAGGAAGTTTTCAATAAAGATGTTGTATTTCATGTTTTAATATTTTATGTAATGATCCTAATCCCCAAATACACTAAACCTCTCGATCTTCTTTGTTGTATCAAGTGATGTTTTATATAATTAATCATGTTTAAGTTGTAATAAAAATCAGGGTTGTCATAGGAACTAAACTAATATGATCTTTGGGCGTCTGTTTTTAAAATGTTTTATGTATTATGAAAAAAGTGATGTAATATATATATAAGTTAATACTAGTTCATTATAAGTTATCATACAATAATTTCTTCCACTCTGGAATTTAAATGGACCATAATGAATCTTTCTATCGAAATAAATACAAAACATCAAATTATTAGGGTGAAGTTGGAGAATGTAAGCCATTTGGACATGAACTAGTTAAAGAAGAAATAAAAAAGGTCAAATACATTCAATAACACATTAGAGAATCTTAGAGTCGAAAAAATAGATTTAATTATAATCATCAATGAGATCTATATTTTTAGGTTGGAGATAAATTTTCCCTTCATATGTCACTTTGGAAGAGAGTTATGTGGTTTGGGAAGAAGGGAAAGCCAAGTCCAAGATACATATACCCCTTTGAGATTCTTAGTCACATTAGAGTTGTGACCCACTGAATTTCACTCCAAAAAACTATCTTAAGTACATGAAATGTTCCATGTATCCCTCTTAAGGAAATAAATTCCAAACCCCTCACATATAAAAAATCTTGAGGTGGTATATTTAGAGAATGAAGACACTTATGCGGATCATCTGGAGAAGATATTGGACTGTTGAAGAAAAGTACTACACAATAATACCACCCAACTTATCAAAGTAATTTGGTAGAATCATAAATAAAAATAATTAATATTTTCGAACCAGAATAAGTAATGAAACAAAATCATTGTAATCTATTTCATCTTAGAATGAAAAATAAAATTTCAAGGGAAAAATTTCTTAAAGGAGGAATAATGCAATGACACCGAATTTTATAAATTAATTTTCCCTTATTAATTTATGAGTGGGTCACACTTGTTAATATAGTATAATATAAAAAAATTCACCGCATAATGAAAATAAACAACACTTTATTATATTAATTTTAATATTACATTTATTTATTAAATATATCCATAAAAATTTAACATTTTTAGTGGTAAAATAAAGAAAGAAAAACTAGAATAAAAAAATTTCGATCACCTTTGTCTCAAATAATTATAACACTTGTAAACAATATTGTAAATAAAGTACAAAAAATTATAAATACAATCTACATTTATGAGAATGGATAATATAATACCTTGAGTGAAATTGTAGTGAATAAAGAATGATGTAAATTGGAAGTATTTATAGGTTGTATAAAACTTATATTACCGTTGGGATAGTAAAACTAACCATTTTGGAATTATAACCTAATCATTATAATAATAACAAGATCATAGGAATGGTAAAATTATAGTAGAGTATTTTATAAAATAAAAATATAATAAATTTATATCATAAGAAAATTAAATAAAAGTGTCAACATGTTAAAATAAATTTTGACACAAAGAAAGTATAATTTTAAATTTTTAGTAAAATATATATGTTTTAATTTCATTAAAATAAATTTTTATAGTAAATTTATATTTTTTAAGAAAACTTTATTTCTATAATATGTTCTCAAAAAACACTATCCATTTTTATATAAATTATAATATAATTTTATAAAGTCCCATGTAATTTTTCAATGGGTCAAAATATTGGTTTTTTTATAAAAACGTGATTTTATCGATAAATAAATATTTTATTTTAAATCTCAAAATATTAAAATTAATAAAATTATTTTGAAAAAATGGATTTCATTTTTGGAATCATCATGTTGAAACTATATTATAGTGAATTTTCTCTTGTTTTTCTAAAGTAGCTGAATTTTTAGTGAATATTAAAATGGGATAAAATTTGGGATTTTTCATTATAAGTTAAATACATGATTGATTATATGTTAGATGATGTAAGAAATCATTATCTAAAAAATTACATGAAAAAATTACAATAGATTGTTACAATAATCATCACTATTGTTAGTCTTGAGAAAAAATAGTAAACTACTGAGTATTATATTCAAAAACACCCCTCTCATCCCCTTATAAATACCACCCTTCACTACCCCTTTTTTACTCACACTCTAAATTACTTAACTTGAAAAATATATACCAAAATATCTCCCTAAACATCCTTTACATGTCTGAGGAGTTCTGTTCTTACCAAAATACCATTCTAAGGAGCCTTAATGGGTAACCTAAGAGTAATATCTAAAGGAAGAGGTAATACTCTCAGCCAAAGTATCATAAATTATTTAATTATTATGTCTCAACAAATATATTATAACCATGTTTTTATAATGAAATTATATCATTAATATAATGAATTGTTAGTATATTAGTGAAATTTCCCCAATCTAACATCCTTTCATATTTTCTAAAATGAAAACATCGCTCATGTTTTTTTTTCACTACCTCCATGGATGATGTGTTTTTTACCACCTACTTCATGGATTGATATATAAAAAATATTATTGTTAAATATGATGATAATAATTATATTATAACTTATTTTCTATTCTCTAATGTATGAATAATCATTGAATTATTTAAAATTAATCTAGTTCATGATGGTCGGTAAAACTTCCTAAATGAACTAACCATATAATGATAAAATTTATACTAAATGAATCATCCCTATGTCAAAAAATAGATGTATATTTAGGAACAATTAAAATTCTATAATTAATTTAATATAATTTATAGAGTTATATTCCCATTTAACAATAACATCCATAATTATCTATAAACTAAAGTGGCTTCAGAATTGTGAAACAAACACATTTGAGAGAGTTAGAATAAAAATTATTCCTTAATAAATGATTTTAAATGAACCTAAAATAATAGTAATAAATAAAATATAGATGAAAAATGTTCTAAAGAAATTTTTTAATGGATTTAATTTGATTATTTAGGAAATTAGGTGATCGTACTAAGTGAGTCAAGGACCTAAGACAAGGGATCTTACGAACCACCATCATTACTTCTAGTTTACATGTTTTATTTATTTTTCATCTACCAATTTATCTTATTATATTTTAATTTTAAATATTATATATATATTTTAATTATATATATACCCATACCAATTTACTTTTCATTTTTGGGGATAATACATGTTCTTCAAGTTCCCTTTTTTAATATCTTCTTTTAAGTAGTCTCAATAAAGGTAAATTAGCCGAATTATTATCTCTTTTAATGAACCACTCCATATAATGTTTTTAAAATTATATGGTTTTTAAAAACATTAATTATTTCATGTAAAAACCATTTTTATTCATTTTGAGTTTTATAGAAATATCATGCTCTTAACTTCTTAAAAGGCTCTACACCCTTTTTCTTAGAATCTCATATAAGTGGTTCATTTCTAAACATACTTCTCCATTTTTGAATTCCTTAACATCAATTAACCTCCATTAAGTATTATTCCTTATTCATTTATAAAAATTTAAGAATGATTTAAGCCATTATATTATGGGAACCTTTATGATATGCCATTTGGTTATGCTCTAAGAAAATATTATGCAACCCATTTCCTTTTCATGGGTATTACTTTTGATTATGCTTCAAAATTGAGTTCCTTATATATCACACATATAAATGTACATTTTATAAATAGTATTTATGGGTATATAATTATACAACCCTCAAATTCATTGGTAAATGTTTTCATCCTATGAGATACCATGTATGGTGCATGGGCAGTTAGCCTAGCATGCTGTGTTATGTTGTCTTGGTAGGGAGCCTTGAATTATGCTTATAATTTCATGTTTTATGTTATTATCAAATTTATATGATTCCATTATCTTTTTATATAAACTCTTAATTCCATGTTTTGGTGTTTTTAGATATGATTATCACCTTTTATGTTATCATGACATGCCTCTTACCTCATATATGTTACTTGTCATCATGGTTTACTCTGATAATTCCATTAAAAAGATTTATAGATCTCCCTTTTATTTATATATTTCCTAGGGTATCATATATAGTATTATATGTTCAGAGGGATAGAGGATCATTTTATAGTGATTAAAATAAAAATGATGCAACTTATCTTTATGTTGATGTATTCCATAAATAGTCTCCTAGAGACACTGGATCTCTATATATTTTGGGTTGTTTTTTTAGATTTTTATGTCATGAAATTATGTAATAGTATGTTTAATATAATTGGGTTACTATAAAACACTTAATATTCCATTATAAATCTATAGAGATTAGGAATATATCCTTAAGAAAAATGTGCCCCCTATCCAAAACTAAAAATTTAAACATTCCCTTACTGATGTTATCTAAATTACATAATTATATTGGGTTTTGTTGGATAATCATTTGACCCTTGGTAGCGGAAACAAACCCAAAAATATAAGAATTTATCTCTAAGAATCAAATGTTCAAGAGTATTCAGAAAACAAATAATTTAAATGGAATACCTAAAATTTCATAATTTCAGCTATATATATCCTCGATCTTCGATGGAGTTATCTTGATGATGATCACTAGGAGTAGTATAAAAATTAATATTACCTATGAGGGGAATACATTGTCCGATTGGTCAAAAAATGCTTCATGAATACTCCCAAACACTTGAAGGTGTTCTAGATCCTTTTCCAAGTGATGAACAAGTTTCAGGAATGGAAAATAACTTCAGTTGTCTTGTTAAAAAATCATAACTATCATGAACATGCACCACTACACCAACAGGATAGGATCAAATCCTCTTATAGGAATCTATAATTCATATCATGCATCGTCTATATGAGGTGACCTAGGTTCCATCACCCAATATCTCTCCGTTTCAATCTTTTGGTGTTAATTCACCAAAAAATTCAATGAATGGAGTATGTTGGCCATAAATAAATCAAATCACTGATTATTAAATGATGAAACATGTGACATAAGGACATGGAACTAAAATGTGAATCACATTCATGTTAATACAAGTGTGGTTATAGACCATGAATTCATATACATCACTACGACGTGGTTGTTCCTATGTTAGACCATGACATCAAATGCACAACCATACATGTTGTGGTGTTTCTTTTAATGCATATCAAAAAATATCTTACTTGAACTAAAATATGATAAGGAAGTTATGCATAAATTCAAAAATATTTGTCAATCCATCCAAAAATTTCTTGTTATAAAGTGTCATCAAACACTCTTCATTTTAGAAATAACACTTTATCAAAAACTTATTATTTATCCAAGGGTCTAACTATGTGAGCTTGTGGGCCTTATTAGTGTTGAAAACAAATATGAATTCTCAATTTCATAGATGGATGAAAATAATGACATCTATAAAAGCGTCAGTGTACTAAATCTACTAAGGGGTTTAGTGTGTTCTCCATAAAACATACACATATCTCTATACGAACATATCCAACACATGATATATCATATATATCATCTGAATACCTATATAATTCTTTTTTAATGAAATCAAGTGACTTCTAGAAATGGAAAATTTAAATCTATTATAGGCCTCTCATAATTTCATGATTCTATAAAAAAGTCTGACCAAGTCAATGAATGCATCACATGTCATTCATCTATCTGATAAGTTTATCACATGTCACTTATCTAATTAGTTTATCACATAATATATGAATAAACTAATCATGACCATGCAATTCATAATTTTAATTCAATCAAGGTAAATATGTCTATTCTTGTCATACATGTTGAAAAATTGCATTGTAGTTGTGCTCCAATCGATGACATGTTCAGAAAAATAACAATCTAATCCTAGATTAGATAAGAAAATATGTAGAATTTCATATGTAGGATATCAAATTATGAAGGTTCCCATGTTAGGTATCTTCCCAATCTCAGGTAATAAGGATTGATAATAAGAGTACCCCTATGTATATGATTATATATTACATTCCATGAGATATACTTTAGAGGATCAATACAAGTAATAAGTATCTACTTATTACCTCTTGATTTTATTATTCATAACTAAAATATAATTCTTTTTAATGAGTATAAGAATATATTCAAGATTAAATTTACATATCATCACAACCCATAATACTCCATATCAATCAATAGTTATGGACAAATAAAAGGCATACTTTAGGGGGATATTATAATTTTAACATTCATGTTAAATAAATTTTATCCCACTTGAATGAATAATAAATGAATATTTCCTTTATTATAATAACATTATTAATTTAAAACCATTACATTAATCTCTCATGTATCATATACCTAGAGATTAAACATGCCCCTCATGCTTCTTTTTAGATAACAATTTCATCAATGAATTTGTTAAATTCTCCTCAGTAGCCACATGACTGATCTTTATATCACCCACCTCAATGATATCTCATATAAGATGGTATTTTTGGAGTATTTTTTTGGGTCCTTTGTGGACAATTGGGTTCCTTATCCAGAGAAAAATCCCCATTATTTCCACAATATAACTCAATTTCTCCCTCAAATCTAGGAACCACCCCAAGTTTGGTAATGAACTTATTAATCCAAATGTCTTCCTTTATAGAATCTGATATTGTATCATACTTAGCCTTTTTCTCCAATATTCTATAGTGGCTTGTTTAGAAATATTCCAACAGATCACTTCATTATTTTGAAAAAACATGAACTGATATTGAGATTTCATATCATCTTTTTCAAATTAGAAACTAGACTCTATGTAACCCTTTATACAGAGATCACCCAATTCTTTAAATACCCAGAACATATCCTTAGTAATTTTTAAGTACTTTAGGATGTTCTTTACAAAAATCCAATGAATATCACCATAATTGGATTGGTATCTACTTATTATTCCAAAATTATAAGATAGATTGGGTAGATTACACATCATGGAATAAATGACAGATCCTATGGATGATGAATAAGCATTCCTATCCATAATTTACAACTTTTTAGAAGGATCCTAAATATTCATAATATGAATGCCATAAAACCCTAGTAAAGACTACTTCATTGAGTTCTCTTTGCTAAAACATACAAGCACTTTATTGATATATGTGTTTTGACTTAGTCTATGAAACCTCTTAGATTGGTCTCTATAGATATTATATAACAACCTAACCTAAATCACTATGAACAGTAACTAGGTGGTGGTACCAAGTGACCATAGGTGAACCTCCCCATAGACTTGAGGTTGTTGATTAGTAGTAGGGGTCTAAGGTGGTATTGTGAGGAGACTATACCACCAGTATCAAAGTGAATAATAATAATAAAATAACCAAAAAATGAACACAAAAAGAAAATGACTAGAGTACCCACAATATATAAAGTATCCAAACAATAATAATATGAGATGTAGAAGCATGCATATAGTCATAGAGACTCGATTTCCCACTAGGCCGATCATATATATATAATAAATGAAATAAATAAAATATGAATGCTCCACTATAACTATAATCGACAACTAATCCCATGATCTATGTACATGCTCAAGCTATCCTAATTAATCAAACCTCACACCTCATCCAAACCTGAACCTAAAATAAGTGACGGCTTCTTGGGTACCCAAGTGCAATAGAAACCTGAGTAGGGTGTGAGTACACAACTCGTTAGGGAACCACCAACATGGTCCTAAACATATTTTAAATTCAATTATATGTGCATGTAACATTCTCAAGATAAAATAAATAACTAATAAAAATAAATATATAAAAAATAAACCTCCTTTGATCTTCAGGTCTGTGACCCTGATCAACCATACTTACTTCATCCAGTGCCAAAGTGTCTCTGATCATGTTGTGATGACCATTCCAACCATAATAATTACCCAAGGGTCTTTTACCCTGGTATACATTTATAATTACTTGGGGTATATACTCACCTCGATATAAATCACAATAGCATGGGGAATGATCCATCTTAGTATCGTAAGTTGGGGTATGCTCCGTTCCAATATATAATGGTTCCTGGAAGATGAGATTCAGTAGTATGTAAGGATTAACCACATCAATAAAAGTTTCCAAAAACCTATAATAGCTAGAAAATGGTATGAAATTCCATCCTCTAACTAGAACCAATAATCTCAACTCTGAATCCATAAACTCTAGTCCAGTAGGGTAAACAACCTCTCTGTAGGGAGTTTCCAAGACCTCCTCAAAGGGAGTTTTCACAACCTCCCCATAGGGAGTATTAATAACTTCCCCTTAGGGAGTTTTGATGACCACCCATAAGGGAATTTTACATTTATATTAAAATACCACCTCAAGGGTGTATCTAATATCATATATTAACATGAACATAAAAAACATGGGTTGTGGTCTACCTAATCCAACCTAAAAACCACAATAAAAATCTTAATAGCATAACCCAACTCTTCATAGAAAAAACATGATCAAACCTTTATTTGGATTATAAGGTGACACTCACAATCACCTTCACTATCGAAAAAAACACCCTCTTAGGGTCGGTCCATCATTAGGGCACCTCTTATGAGTCACCTAGGCTATATCACAATACATAAACCTTATATGGAGTCCTTAGTGTCGATCTTGTCCCTTGGTTCATCACCCGATGCTTGAAGGAAACCATGTTCCTTAAAAGTATCACAAAAAATCCTATGGATAAATTTACATCAAGTGTAATACTTATAGGATATTATCTAGAAAGATGGATCGCAGATCCTCTCGATCCCCAGGGTCACTATAGGTCGGTCTGCTCACCCAACTTGAACCATCCAATTCAAGGTATAACTACATATGAATGTTTTATCCATGGTGGTGAAAATTTAGTTCCCTAAACTCAATTAATCTATCCCAATGACCTCAAGGATTGAAAAGGGTCACTCTATGTCCAACTAGGGTCAATTGAAAATAAAATACCCATCACCCACAAGTACAAGGAAATCTACAGCAAGTTCTACTATGGACTAGGGATAATATCCTCTAAGTCAGCTCACCTATCCTAAGAGGTGTCAAAGGATCCTAATACAAGGACACTATTCCAATTCTATTCTATTTTAGTGAATAACACCCATTAAAGGGTCCACATGTTAAGGGTATACCAACTCAAATCATGACCTCGACCATCAAAAGTCAAGACAGTCATGGAAGTTCACAAAGCCAAAGCAGCATTGGATCTTTATTCTTTCCATTTTACAACATTCCATTTTAAAGTATAAATTTTAATTTTAAATAGAAAATTCAATATTTATAAACATAAATACCTCAGTGGTGAGACCACATGTCACATGCACTATAATAAAAATTATAAATACGATAAGGAAATTGTTCAAACCACCTACCTAATTTTCAAATATTTCCCCCTTTTAAACCATATCCCAAAAGATTCATTTAGGCTCTCCACGTCCATCTAAGATTTACCTTATATCAACTATCCATCACTATCCAAAAGAGTCTCTAAACCACACCAATCATCACCAAATGTTAAATTATAACAACTATAATTAATTTAATCAATTTAATCAAAATATTCATAATGCCTGAATTCTCACTGGGCAATGGATTCTCACCAGATTCTGGAATAACCACCAACAGGGGGTCCATAGTATACTCATGATCTCATTTTAGAAAAAATCCTTAACAAAAAAAATCACCACTCTTTTTTTTAATTTAATCCAAAAAACCTTAAAAAATCACTATGGTGAAATACCTCATAAAAATGATGTGTGATGATGTGAAGGAATAGTCTTGTTATGTACCATATTAGGGATAATCATAATACCCATCAAATCATGAAAATTATACCATTATATGATGAAATACTCTATTAATCATAACCTAGAGACACAAATAATTATAGGTAAAGTGATAGGAGAAGAAAATATTCCATCAGAGGTCAAAACATACTTTTAATCAATAAAAAAAACTAATAAGAACACCAAAAAATGAGGGGAAACAAGTAGGTTAAGGGGACTTGGACCCCTAGTTTTCATGACCAAATACAAGAGGGGAAAGGTTTTCCCCCATCTAAAAAACAAGGGGAAATAATTGTAATTATGCCCCCTAAAAACCCCACTACTTAGCCGATTCCTTTAGGTAGTGCCACATACTAAAACGAGACACCACTGGCTAGCTACTACAGGGACACTAGTTATCCCGTGGTCAACTATAGAAAGTAGGCACCACTGGAAAACTAGTGGGTAGTTGATGGTTGTAGGATATAACTAAATATCTTGGACACCCCTACCATCCTTTGATGTTATCTTGAACCTCTAGGATACTCCATAAGCCCCTAACCATGACCAAAATACACCCATTAATATGTTTTAACTCTTATAATTCCATTCCAAACACAATTTTAAAATCCATCCCACCGAATATCTCAAAAATTAAAATTCATCTTGAATTTAAAACACATGTATTAGTAAATGACCCTAAAACCTCCCCACCGTTATACTTATCATCCCCAAGAAGTCTTTATGGTCATACAACTGAATATCTTGACCCACCTTGGTCACTATTTCTTGCTTAATAGACTATGTTCTACCTACAAATACCAAAATCTATTCCTCAGTACAACTCTAAATACACAGTACACCAAGAACTAAAACCCGAGCTGCTGCTTGTCATCCCCACTAGAGCATCAAGATAATGATCTCCCACACCCATCCATCCCAATACACGAGAGGTGTTAAAATTAAATTAATCATCAATTACATTATTCTCCCCACTATCAGGCTTACCATAAATGGTCCATTCCTAAATCACGATGCATTCTCACCATCAGAATTTCCCACTAAAAGATATTATTAAAAATACACTAACCTGATTGATATGATTTCCAACTCATCACACCCAAATAAATTCAAGATCACTTGTCATAAATAAATACCCTAGACTGTTTCCAATTTTAAACTAAATTGGATGGTTCTCCACTGCCTATACAATGAATCAGAACATGCTGAATTTTCCTCAAAACTTGATCCAACCATGAAATGAACCCATCATACCATGAACAACATAATCAATGTGGTTCATAGATCACTACACACAATTATATGTTAGAACACAATTTGATCCTCCTATGGCCATATTTCCTTGAAAACATTCAACTTTCCCCACTGACGCATTATCAGAATTACCCGATCATGATGCCTTTTCACCCAAATGAATCATGTTACTATCCAAGCATGCTCACTGAAGCCCATGGCACACTCTCGATGAATTCCCATGGTTGAACCATTAACCAGCCACAACCGCTATCACGCTCCCACCCATGTGCTGATGCATCACTTACCCAATCACACTCAAACCATCTCTACTTCATTCAATGTTTGAAGATAATGCTCAGACTCTATCCATAATCTCCTTCAAATTCAAACATGGTGTTTACCGTGGATTCTAGATGAAATTTAATTCTTAGGCACACCGACATTTGGTTACTTAAAAACCATACTCTAGTTGTTCTCTCATCTCTAAGAAACTTTCACTTCAAAAATGATTTGTTTCTCCCCAATATTGGAGTTTCATTTTCATCACATCACTAGATAAAATTTTTGATCATTTTGTGACACACCCAATCCATCACTAAACATAATATCTAGAATGTCCATTCTCACTCATAATTTAGCACCACTCAAATGTTGAATGTAGACTATTTTCATCTCACAAATATCACTCATGATATCTGCTTAAACCTTATTCACAATAGGGGTCACACACTCTAATGACTGATGGTGCACTCCCCACTATCTGAATTCCTCTACCTTACCTTTATATAACCTCATTAGGTTTATCATTTCACATAAATTTATCTCCTTTTGAGCCATTATCATCTAATTCCTAGGCTACTAGGCCCATAAGAAACTTAAAAAATTGTATTGGTCCTTGGACTACCTATATTCAGAAATTATTTAAAAATTTACTAGGCCCCACATGTGAATACTGTGCATCACCTTGATCTTGTCAAAACTTGGGGGTCACACACTCTCCTATAACTGATCAAAAAACAAAAATCATGAATCCATGGGTCACACATTATCAAAGCTAGGATGACCATACTCCACAAAATTCCAAACTCTTCAATATCATGGAATCCTTAATGCTTCGACCAGGAAGGCCTAACATAACACATATATCTAGGATCACCACTAGAAGCCTCTAAAAAAGCTCTCATCGAGTGTCAGTACAGACCAACTAGGAGAACCCTTGACGCTCCTCTTCTAAACCAGAAACTTTATAAGTGACAAGGTTAATCACATGAACGCCCACTAATCTAGGCATCATTATATAAGTAAAAGCATCCACCTGCTCTCTAACACTAAAAGCATATTCAAAACTAATAAGTCAAGGTACAAAAATTTTAATTCCCTAAAAATCTATCCTCGTCATTAACCCACTAGAAATCATAATGCTCATCACCCATGAAAATTCCTAGGCATCTCCATGGCTATACAATATACCTGGTTATACTACATGTACATTGGTCTCGTGCCCTGAAGCACCTATCCATGCTTCATGACTATAAAGAAATATCATGCTTTGGACAACCCCTTACATGGGATAAACAAGTGTAACAAAACCCAGTGAATCTGCAATATCCAAAGGCATGTCTCAAGGGTCAATAAGTATCTCATCTATCTCTAAGTTAGATATCACACAAAGGTCATAGTTCATATAAAATCATTCATGCACTTGTCCCAAAATACCATGAAATCCAACATTCCTAACTACCAACTATAGGGTTCTATACAAACATATCATCATCACATTCCAAAAAACGACCACTCCTAGGGTGCCCACGCTCTTCGAGAATCATATCATCAGACTGCTCCCTGGAGGATCAGGTTATATCACAAAGGAATAGACATATAACTAGAATTTCCCTATGATGATCTATATACAGTGAATCATAGTCACATAGTTCAGTTAAGTAGAATTTCATTCTAATATATATTGTAAATAACCATATAAGATGTTATTAACTCTTTAAATAACCGAACATATAGACGAAACACACCCAAGGGGTCTATCACCAGGGCATATAATGCCCAAGGTAACCTAATATGGTCACTATAACTCATGTGTGCATAGGATAATGTCGTCATCCTCATTATTGATCACCTCACTATAGATCCACATAACCTAACATCATGGGAAGATAGACACACACACACACACACACACACATGTTATTCTAGTAAGTATAATTCCACCAAGAACATATACCGTAAAAATCCATATTAACTATTGTTGACACTTTAAATAGTTGAACCTCTATCTTTAGTGATAAAAATAACACTAGTAGTGTCACATATTATGTGAATCCTATGTACCTAACCATGATGCATGAGATACCTCTTTCTTATATGGGAAAATATCCAAAAATCCATAATAATTCATATATCCAAACATCGTGTGTGTCAAATGAGGTGAAATCAATCAACCATAAGACTGAAAATACAAAACATCAATCCCATCAATTGGTAACCTAGATTTCCCATCATAAATTATGTTCATGATTCACTAATTCAAGGTACATAAAAATCTATGATACAATCCTATATCTCCCTTATACCATATCCCAAATAGAAATACATTAAAAACATGATCTAATACCACTTTATAAATTCTAGAACCATCTCATAATGAATAAAAACTATGTGTGTGGCACCATGTGACCTTAGGGATACCTCCTCATATTCTAGAGGCATCCAACTAGTAAAAGGGTTGTAAGGTGGTACTGTGAGAAGACTATACCGCAAATATTAGAGAGAAAAAATAAAAGGTAAATAACCATGAAAAACCCAAATATAAAAATGAAATGAGTATTCATAAGAGGTAAAACATCAAAATAATAATAATATTAAATATAGAATCATACATACAATTATAAAAAATTGATCACCCACTTGGACAATAATATATACTGAATAAAAAGAATAAATAAAATAAAAAGGATCCACTATAACTCCAAGCCATACCTCATGCCAATATCCATGTACACTCCTGATATATCTTGCATGATTAAACCCCATACCTCATCCTAACATGAATCTGTAATACTTGAGGGATACTTAGGTACCCAAATGTAATGGTGTCCTAGGTACGGTGTGAGTACAAAAACTAGCAGGGAACTGCTAACGTGGTCTCATATATACCGATAATGAAATCATATGTTCATGTGATATTCTCTAGTTAAAATAAATAACTTCTAAAAATAAATAAAATAATAATAATTTAATGGGTAGAGTAGATAGAAGGGGAGTGAATTTCCCTTTGAAAATATAAATTAAACATAAATGGTAAATTTAATTATGTTTTTTGAATTGAAAAAGTAAATGAAGAGATAATTGATAAATCCAATAAGTATTAATAAAGAATTTAAGCACAACATAAATGATCATATTGAGTTTATAAAGTTATGCATATAAAGGATTAATGATTCCATGTGATAAAGTAATAATATAGAAAACACAATTGATAAGGAGTTCAAAAATAACTTTATGTGGGCCCATACCTCTCCACCCCTCCACTTAAGAGGACAATATTGTTAACCAATTGACCTTGGTGGGTATCAAGAGACTTTTACATCACAGTTAGGGTCTGTGAATAGCCTTTTGAGCTTCACCAATAGCTAAGGAACCCATTACCCACTTCTATAGAGTGAGATCCCATTGAAGAAGGTGATGAGAAGATATGGGGTTACTTTTGTAAAACCCATTAAAAATATAATGAAAAATATTTTTATGGAGAATTATAGTTTTGGATGAGATATTTGAGAGAAAGGGTGAGAGATTTTTAGAGTTTTAGAAATAAGAGTAGGTCTTTGAGAGGATTTTTAGATTTATAGTAATTAAACATTGATTAAATAATAGATAATTATAGGTAACAAGTGTCCCCTCTATGATTATAAAGACCACCTTTTATAGGATCCAAAAGTATTAGGAACCTTCTGAAAATCACGAGGGGGAATTGATGCTAAAGAAGAACAAAATTATGGCATTTTTACCATAATAAATTCTCCCCCATACTAGCAGTCCTAATGACACTAGGTACCTAGTATCCTCCACCTAGAAGCTAAGGAACTACCTGAAGGTATGTTCACTTGTGGAACTAGAATAAACTATCCATTAGAATTTTGTAGGAGGAGAGACTTCCAATTTCACCACTGGCTAGCTAGTGGGACTCCATCGACTAGCCAGTGGGTCTTTGTCTCTCTAGGTGTTCTATCCACATGGAACCAACTGACTAGTTCCCTATATTGATGATCTGGTGTAGCCTGCTACTACCGATCTTCTAAAGGAGCTTCCTCCACTTTGTTATAAAGCATTTTAAGGATATTAAAACATGATTCTAAGGTATTGAGATAAAAAAAGACATTTATAATTCTTCAACCAGATCATCATGAAACATTTGAAATTACATTAATATCTATTTTTAATCTAAAAAAATAATTACTTCAAGTTAAATTAAAGAGATTAAAAATCACTCAAATGAGAACTTTGGATACATATGTGTGTGTTTGAAATCATTAAACACCATCATAGAGAGAGTTACAATATAAACCATCACCGATACTTAGGTTTGAGACCCTAATTGACCATAGCTTCTTCCATTAGTTCTAGATTGTCTCTGAGCACATCATGATGGGCATGTCAACTATAATAATGAATCAAGGTTATTTCAACTCAGTATAAAATGATAATTAACTAAGAGATAAACTAACCCTAGAAGGTAGTATAATAACATGGGTACTTCTCCATCCTAATATCACAACCCAGGGTATGCTTTTCCCTAGTATAAAATGGTTCCTAGTAGTTGAGACATAGTAGTTCAGAAGTCTCAACCACACACACCGAAGGCCACAAAATCCCTCAAAAACTAGAATGTGGTAGGAAACAAAATCCTACTTCTGAAACCAATAATCCCATATCCAGATCCATGACATACCCACTAATAGTGTTATCGACCCCTTTGTAGGGAGTTTTCATGACCTCCCAATAGGAAGTTTTCACATCCTCTCTATAAGTAGTATTGAAAACATCAATATAGTGATTTTTCATGACCACCTATAAGGTAGTTTTCCATATATAATAAAAATAACACCCTAATTGAATATTACATATCAAGTATCAATAAAAAAACATGGGTTTCCATTTACCCAATATGGATAGTAATCTACAGTTGAATCCCAAGAGAATAAACCAACTCTTTACTACTGTAATAGGCTCAAACCTCTATCTAGGTTCTATGGTGACACTAAATTTCATATCAAATATCGAAAACACACACACCATTTTAGGTATAGTCAATCATCAGGGAACCTACCACATGTACCCTGGGTCATGTCACAATATAGGCACCCAACATGGGGTTCTCAGTCTTAATTTGGTCACTTGGATCATAACACGATGCTTAGATGACCCCATGATCCTAAAAAATACCAATAAACATCATGTGGCCTAATTGGAGTTAAGGGTAAGCCTAATCGGATATGGTCTAGAGAGATTGATCATATATCCTCTCAATATCTTGGGTCACTCTAGGTTAGTCTGCTCACTTAACCCATACCATCATGCTCAAGGTCTAACCAATTTAGTAAGTCATATACAATAGGAGGGGAGGACCACTTACCCCAAATTCAATTCACCCAGCCCTATGATCGCAAGGTTTTAAAAGGGTCACTTCATAGCCTACTAAGGATAACTAGAAACAAAAATCCCCTTCCCCCACAAGGAAGGTCCATGTACTCCTATAGAATGGTCCACTATAGCCCACTAGGGCCAATCTATTCTAAGTCAGCTCACCTATTATAAGAGGTGTTAAAGGATACTAATCCATGAAAACTCAATCAAGAATATTCCTTTTTTTTGAAGAACAAACCTCAAGGGATACACATGTCATATTAATACCAACTCAACACATTACCTTGACCATCGATGGACAAGGGAGTTCATAAGGCCAATGTGGCATTAGCTCTTTGTTATTTCCTTTTGAAATAATTCCATTTTCCATTAAACATTTTAATTTTAACTATAAATTTAAATATTTATTAATGTTTTTGCCTTATTGGTAGGACCGCATGTCACATGAAATATAAGAAAAATTCGAAATACCACAGGGAAAGTATATATACCACCTACCTCATTTTTGAAGACATTCCCTCTTTTAAACCATAGTCTGATAGTTTCACCTTGGTTCACAATGCCCATCGAGGACTCATCTTGGAAAAACTGGACATCACCATCTAGATAAGTATCTAAACCAAAAAAATCACTAACAAATGATCAATTATAATTGATAAAATTAATTTTAAAAATTTAATCAAAATAAGTATAATGTTTAAATTCTCATCAAATGATGCTCGCTCACATGATCCATAACCAAAAACCCATGAGGGGGGATTCTATATCACCCCAACCCCATTTTGAAAAAAAATAACTAATTAAAAACAATAATTATATCACCAAATTAATTCAATTTAATCCAAAAATCTTGGAAAAAACACCATTATGACACACCTCATCAAAAAAATGCATGATGATGTGTGGATATGGTCTCAAGACATCCTCTATGAGGGATGATTAGAATCCCCATAAAAGTTGGTTGAATCCACCATTATTAAATGTAATATTCTATGAAACCTAAAATGGTTACAATAAAAAGTTATAGGGAAGGAGGGAGGATAATAATGGTGGCCCCTAAAAGTTGAAATGCACCTCAAATCACTAGAAAAATCTAATAAAAATGACCCAAAGTGGAGGGGGGAGAAAGGAGGGGCAGGGGTATCAGACACCTGGTTCACATGACCAAATATAATATGGGAATGGGAATCCTCATTCTAAAAAAATTGGGTAAGAATTATAATTCTTCCCCTAAAACCCCCATCAACATTCTGGTTTCTTCAGGTAGCGTCGAGTGCCACTGCCAGACCCCCCAGCTAGCCAACACAAGGCCATAGAATAATTGGTGGTCAAATATAGAATGTGTTGGAGTTGTTGTCCTATAACCAACTATTTATATTATAAATTGAATTTATATTCAAGTAATTTAAAATAAATTAAACTATCTTATTATATATTACTCGTAGTTCTATATGGATTTAATGTAATAAATTACTGAGAGTATCTGTCACATTGAAAAAGGGAATAATATTTTCCCACTATGATGAGAAACTTTAAATTCCATAATTATAATCTTAAAACATATTATATGGTTATGTAACATTCTATGATAGGACACGTAGTGTGTTTATTATTTGGTGTGAGTACTCATAGGCATATGAGACTTCATCTCACGAAGTTCATACATGGTAACATCCAAGATGAAAGATTGTGATAATAGAACCTCTAGTAAGAGTTACATATGTTTATTTGTAATTGGATATTCATGTCTATGAGAATTGTTAATGATCCCGAGACTTTAATAATATTATTAATGCATGTGATGATTCACACACTTTAATGTATTGCTTTAAACTATAAAAATATATAACCACGAAGAAGTTGGGTATGTTAGGTGCATCACAATTGATATGTAATTAATGAATATGTCTAGGAAGTATTTTCCCTTCCACCTTTATATTAATTGATATCTCATAACTTTAATTGAAATGAAACATTTTTATTAAATTCAATATCCATGGGGTATTAACAAGTTTTTTTCAGATAGCCAAAGAAAGATGTATCAAGCATATAGGTTGATGGTACGGGTTTGAAACCTTCTTGATGAGATATTTAGATAAAGATATTATATTACATAGTGATAATTCCTATATGGTTTTATCATTGTGAAATATCTTCTTCCTCAATGGGTTCCTAGCCCCATTGTTAGACAGTAATCTTAGACTTTAGGAAATCCTACCTAATACCACTTAGGGGGAGTCTTAGAGGGTCATACACAAAGTTTTTCGATCGATATCAGTTAAAAATTATTCATATTTATCAATTGGAATACATATTATTCTCTATAATGAAAATTAATATTTAGTCAATATTTATTAAATGATCATAAAATATTAAATAAAAATTTATTTTCAAGGTAATTATTTAATTATGTAAATTTATAATATTTATTTGTATCTTATTATTCACTCCATAGTAAATAATTTATTTCTTTATGCGAATATTAATTAATTTTTTATTCTCTATTCTGTGAATCGAATATTTATTTATTTATTGAATGAATAAATATTTTATAACAATATTTATTTAGGAATTCGATAAATGATGAGGAGGATGATAATATTGAGATTAGTTGTGATGAAAAATATTAATTAACAAGATGGAAAAATAATATTTATCACTATGCTAGTTTCTGTATACAATGGAAAAATAATAACATTATTATTTAATTGCATGGAATGGGGTCACATATGGTTTTAATAAATTTCTAAGGTCCCTTGAGAAATTAATTAAATTTTACACCCTAACCCTAGGTCTATAAATAGACTACTATCACATTATATAGTATGTTAATCATTGCACAAAATATTTCTTAGTAGAATTATCCTCATCCTCTAATCATATCAAGAATGAGAATAAAAAGTGAGATTCCTTCATGGCCAAAGGAACATGAGGTTATCAAAGGATAATAACATGAGATGATCAATCAACCATTCTAGAACCTGTCGATTCATTGATGTTGTTAAAAGATTGAAGGGGCGTGTGTGTATCACTATTATAAGGGTTCTAATTTGGATCCTAGAAATGCTACAAAACTGTACCAATTAGGTTAGAATGATCCACAAACTCAATGAATAATGATCTCAAAATTAAGGTAACCTTTTATCTTATGCTTAAAAATAAGTATAAAATTGATGTGAAAATATATTCTCTTGGTTCTAGAATTTATTTATCAATATTCCTTGGAAAAAATTTCA
Source organism: Viscum album (assembly GCA_963277665.1). Classification (NCBI taxonomy): domain Eukaryota; kingdom Viridiplantae; phylum Streptophyta; class Magnoliopsida; order Santalales; family Viscaceae; genus Viscum; species Viscum album. Next base: position 1,068,717,518 of record OY728127.1, on the reverse strand, counting down.
TTGGTAATGACATTTACATCAAGTACATTGAGAATGATCAGTCCAATTTGAAAAATGACAAGTTTTTTAAAAGACCTATAGGGACATCTGCAGCATTTAGAACCATCTTGCAGTATCAAGGGGGTCACATTCAAATTTATAATTATTTATTTGATTGTTGATCATTACAAATTTAAAATTTAAATTTAATTTAAAATTTTATTAATTCTTTTTTTGATCATCGAGATCTATTATTCATCCTATTCATTCCCCTCTTACATAATCATGATTGGTTAATAATTAATGAAGTTTTCATATAAATAACCCATATTGAGGTTCCAAGAACTCTAGTTGGATAACACAAGGATAAACAACATGTACTCCCTTTTCACACACCATGTATCCCATTTCATTGTACTTGGATACTTGTGTAGACTCCATGTAATCGTATAATGAATATATTCCACATGAATTAATGCACCACATGTTAAACAGCCAGGGTGGCCCAAAGTTTTTTTATACTACACATAGTGTATATTTTCTACATGCCATGTATTCCACATGTTTTTTTGTAGTTGAAAACACAGGGTCAAGACTTATAGTGTAATTAATATACCACATGTATTTAATACATGATGCATATAGGATGGAAGTAATTAAACTTTATATACACACTATGTATCCTTTATACACACCATGTACCTCATAAAGGTCCATGATAAGTACACAATGAGTCCCTTGGAATGTAATGTAGACCTTCAGCGAAGCAAAGTACACACCATGTGGCCAGCTTTCACATGTTGTGTACTTTGCATATTTGTAGAGAACTATTGAATTTAATTAATTACTCACTTAAACCACATTAACTCATGTTTTATAAGTCATTAAATTTATTATACACATCAGTCATTAGGTTTTATATTTTATTACATTCTTAATTAAGTATGTGTAATATTCAAAAAAACATTTCATGTATGATCATTTCATATTAAAGAATCAACATGAATTAAATCATATAGACTACATAATTTTTATGTATTCCAAGTGTCATTAAATTTTAACTAAACATCATGAAAGTATAAAGCATGAAATGTATGAAATATTCCATATGATTAAATTTTATACAAAAAGGATCATATTAATTTGTTCAAACAGGTACTTGATGAGTTTCTTCCAAGTAAAATGCTGCGTTCTATTTTATTAAATTTTAAATAAAGTAAAATAATTTATTTTATTAAAAATAACAGTGGGTGGTAATCTTTAAGATAATTGGATGAAATAAGATAAAATGAATCTATTATTTAATAATATAATTAATCAGGTTAATTCGTGTGTGCTTTATCTTATCGAAGAAAGAATTGAAAATAATTCTAGATAGTTGTTTTAAATGTGGAGTCATTGTATGTTTATGTCTGATCATGATATTTGACCATACATATATATGTGTTGGTTTAATTTAATTTAATTTAATTACATGAGTTTTTAATTATTTATTATTAAATTAAAAATGATGGCATGTGTGTCATTCTACCCTCCTTTATTATGCATGACCTATCTTTATGGAGTTTATTTATGTAAGTCCCCTTAACAAATCCTTTGGTTCACCACACCTACATGTGGGTTACAAAACATTTGTAATAAAAGGAGTATACATAGGTGTATGGAGTCAATTCATGGTTGAGATGAGGTAGAGGTGGTTTAAGGAAGAACTGAGACAAAACCAACCCAAGAGATACATAGGTGGGAAAGTGGAATGCTGGAACTCATGCCAATATTGATATAAGAAGTTTTCCCCTAGGGTAATTGGTTAATTTATTGTCTAATAAATAAATCAGCCATTAAATAATATCATTATCATATTATTTATTTATTAATTTTATTTCATATTTATGTATGACTTATTTTATTGACTCACGACTATGATCACATAAATAAATGATTTAATATGAAAAGATGGAATTAAAATAAAAGGATTATGCATAAATTTTTTATTGGTACATTGTTAATCACTTAAGTAAAATCCAACTAATATTAAAAAGATACATAGAAGAAAAAATAAATTTTTTACACATAATAAACAGAATCCCTGAAGTTAACATTAAGTCATTATGTCTTCCATTATTGAAATTAAGACAAACCATAGTTTGAGTTTCAGTTAAAATAATTGTCATGGGAACATTTAATTATTGAGGAGTCTTAACTAAGATGATGGTTCATATTTACCAAACATGTATTGAGATTAATTAACATAGTTCATTTAATAAAAATTTGGTGGAAAGAGTTTAGGAAATCCAAGTATGGATTCTCGATTGGGGAGTCCACTCAACATAATAAGGAAATACATACCCATAGTTGGCAATACCACCTACCCAAACTCCTTTTTATGGTTTTCATAACCATAGTATGGATAATAAGGGGATAAATATGGATCCTTGACCCTATAATGTCTAAAGGGATGAGACATTATCAGTCCAATGGTGAGGCCTGTTGAGACTTAATAAAATAGTGAGAGAATTAATAAAATTGAAATTATTATTTTGTCACACATAAATTATAATCAATATACGTACTATTAATCATATTAGTTATGATATAATAATGAAAATTACATCAATCAACTTACCCATATAATCAATTCTAGAGAAATACCATATCCTAATTAGAAGTACCTCCCAAGAATGGTTTAGACACCTACAGGTTGTGTTGTTCCATGAAAAGAAATCTTACATACTAGAATCCTCAATAGATGATCTACCTACTAAGTAGGTGAGTAATGAGGAGTTCACTATCTATGCAAAAAAACTGAACAATGAGACATATGTTCAGTGTTTAATGCTATCATCCATGTGTATAAAACACATAAAGTCACATTAGAACTTGAATGCCATAACATGCTCTAATAACCCAATGTATTTATCAAGAGAGATCTAGACAAGAATTGTTTGAGATATAAAAGGTATTATTCATGAGAAAATTTGTAGAATGTGTTCCATATGGTCCCCACATAGTTAAAATAATTGGCTATATTAAACATCTATAGGTTCTGGGGTTTATGATTCCCAACTAACTATACACTGATCTCGTTATCTCTTCACCATGTTAGAGATTATTCATATTTATTAAGAATTTCAATATGAATAGCATAGATAAGTCTATCCTAGATCTTCTTACTCTAATTCACCAAGCTGACAAGGATATGAATAAAAAAATCCTTCCATCCTTATGGTGACTAAAAGGAAAGTCCAGGTGAAGAGATCTAAGAACAACTCCAACTCAAAATCTTTTTTAGAACGCCCTTCTAAGAAGAGGAGGATAAAAAGGAAATAAAGGGGATAAGACACTATTTATTTTTCATTTTTAAGTAAGGGAAACATGAATAAAAATTGAACCCATACAAAGAATCATGGGGGGGGGGAGGGCTTCAGGTGCATTTATCATCAAGTGTAATTTATCTATTTATATAAATTGGGTATTAGGAGTAACATGTGGTGATCACACATATATTCAAGTAACTGAACCAAGTAGATTTTAGAATATTTCCTAAGGTGAGGTAGATCTATGAGAAGCCAATGTAGCTAGACTTACTATTGTGGTTATTGGAGACTACTACCTCACTTTACCGAATATGACAATGTTAGTTGTGTAAGATTATTATTACATGTCATCAATTAACAAAAACATTATTTATATTTCTAGAATTGATACAAATATATTTATTTCCAAATTTGGAAATAATTGATTCTTATTTTATAAATGTAGCTTTTTATATCAAGGAATACCGAAATAAAAACCTTTATATTATAAATTACAAAATTCATTTCATTGCAATCGATAACAAAGATAGTTCACATGACTCATACTGATCCCAACTATGGAATTACTTGATAGGCCATGTAAACAAAAAGTATTTGACTAGATTACACCAACATATATATTTGGATTCATTTTAACTAAAATCACATGGTGTATTTCATGTATGTTTTCAAAGAAAATGACCAAATCCACATTTAGTGGAAAATGTGAAATGGACACTAAGATTCTTGAGTTTATTCATACCGATGTGTGTGGAACATTTCCAGTTATATTCAGGGTTAGGTAATCATACTTCATAACTTTTATTGATGACTTTAGTAGATATGGATATGTAAACTTAATGAGGTATAATTCACATTACATTGACATATTCAAAGGAATACAAGAATAAATTTGAGAGCACGCTTGGTAAGAATATTAAGAAAACCCACTCAGATTATGATGGAGAATATCTTAATCAAGACTTCATTGATTATTTGTGGGATTTTTGGATCTTATATAAGTTCACTCATCCTTACACACCCCAATGTAATGGTGTTAGTGAAAGGAGTAACTACACCACATTGGAAATGGTTAGATCAATCATGAGTCATATGAGTCTTCCATTTTATTTTTGGGAATTCAAATGGCATATAATAGCATATATACTAAACCAAGTGCCAACTATATCAGAAATTGATATGAAATATCATCTTTAGTATGGAAATAAACCCAATTTGTCACATATATGAGTGTGATGTTATGAAGCATTTCTTAACGCTATTTTTGAAAAAAACTTACACCCTGTGGCACTAAGTGTAACTTTATAGGGAATCCAAAGGAAACTAAAGGATATTACCTGTATGATCATTTAGATAAGAATATTTTTGTTAAAATAAGTCCCATATTTCTTAAAATGGATCATATATATAAAATAGATATTGGGAGTGAGATAGACTTTGAATAATTCTAGGATCAAGATACACAAGAGTTGGAATAGAAAAAAATTTCCCAGCACCCAATAGAAGAGGACGTTCTAGAGATAAAAGTACTACATAGGAGTATGAGAGAGGTTAGAGAACCCAACTGATATGTTCTACTAGTCAATAAGGGTAATGAATCATTATTAATTGATAATAATGATCATGTAACCTATAAGGAATTAGTAAGTGGCACAAAATCTTCCCAATGGAAAGAATCTATGAATTATGAAATACATTACATATACAAAAACCATATCTAGGTTTTATTAGATCATCCAGTGGTTGTAAATACTATTGGTTGTAAATGGATATTTAATAAGAAACTAGACATGGATGAAAAAGTCAATACATATAAGGAATGAATGGTTAAAAAAGGGATCAAATAACATCAAGGCGTAGACTATAATGAAACTTTTCACCAGTTACCATAATAAAATGAATTAGAATTCTACTTACCATACCATATTTCCATGACTATGAGATTTGGTAGATGGATATCAAAATAAATTTCCATAATGTTAACCTTAAATAAGATGTCTATATGACACAAACTAAAGGGTTTGTGAATCCAAAGTATTCCAACAAATTATGGAAGTTACAAAGATCCATTTATGGATTAAAGTGAGCACCTAAGTTACGAAACATTTAGTTTGATGAAGCTATAATGGAATTTAGTTTCATAAATAATGATGTGAGATTTATTTCTATTGACACTGAAATACACATGTCATGGGATAGGTTGAGGAATGCACAACTGGTTTGAAGTGAATTCATGCCAAAAATCATAAAAATACACTTAAGGGGATGAATTCATGAAGGTCTAAACATTCACAAAAGACCTTAGCTCATAGAATTCCAAAAACAAGTGAAAATTGATGAGCCAACCTCCATGAAACATAACTTCAGTGAATAGAAGTCCCCAACCACACGAGTCTTGAGGAGGTAACATTCATTCAACATAACTCTAGTTCAAAAAAACCCATCATTTATCAATGATCATAATATTCCAAGAAATCCTACATGTTGTTTTGGAACTGATTCCCTTGACTCTATTGGGATTATAAATACCCCTACTATGTTTGAATTTTTGATGATTCAACCTTTAAAATTTTGCTAAAATCTTTAAACTCACAATACTTAGAAGCTTAATGAGAAATAGAGGAGATGTATTTCCAAAGGTATCCATCTTTCATGAAAACATCTCACATGGGTTTTTAGACCCTCAAACCATGGTGGAGTTGCCTTTAGTGAAGGTCTATTAACTTTTTATAAAAAGAAATCATTTTTTATGTCTTGGGAATTATCATGATAATTATCCTGTATGAAGCCAACCCCATGGGAACCAAGACTTCACTCTGAGGTAGGGTCAAATTATTTCATGAAACATGCTCCTTCGATAGACCCTTGTTATTTAAGAATCACCTAACCTTTACAAGGCCCCAAAATTTAGCGAAGACCAAAAATTAATGAAACCCATTCTTATGGCCTCTACATGGTTCCTTCTTTCATCCAATACCCTTTTGAAAAATTTAACTACCCAGGGCCCCTATACCCATCCAAAACTGGTTCAACCACACCCCCAATCTCTATGTGACTAGTACCAGTAACAATAACTTTTCTCCTAAGAATAACTACCATATTTCATTTTTCTATTAATCATAGGCACCCAAACATCATTACTCCTGATTTTCACTCATCCACAATAGTGTTTGTGCCATGACCCATCTATTGGAACATGATAAATAGAAACATAATACCTAATGGTGGAATCACCAAGGGAAATAAATTAACTATATTACTAGAGATCCTGTTTTTGGATCTTCCTCTCACCTTGTCACACCCCCATCAGGTTTTAAGCCCCATCTGTGCCCAATGCTTCATCATAAAAAAACTTCCTGTTCCATGTCCTAGTTGTGTGATGTTAAAATGCATGACAACATACTCAGTTCATGATGTTATACAATATCGTTACCCTATGTGATGATCTCGAGATGAACCATGTATGATCATCATGGGATTCCACATTCTCCCTCACCATGAGATGAACCTACTACTTTAACCAGCTACTGCGGATAAGCACCACACCTTCCGTCATTGACACTCCTTTCATGACCCGATCATCCTTACCACATGATGTTAAACAACATGGACTAGTCCTATCACATGACTTTAAACCAAGAAATCAAACTACATGGGATGTGATCCCTATCTATTCAACAGGGTATATAAAACACCTCTCTAAGGTTCAATCCTGACACCCAACATTACCACCAAAATATCAAGTATTAAATATTCCCACTGGGGATACACTCCACCAAATACCAAGTGTGAAAATCTCCCTTGGGGATGCACTTAACTACCATCTATTTCAAAAAGATGTTAAAACTTTCACCAACCTATCCCCACTAGATGTTAAACATGTGACCCATCGATCCCCATAATATTTTAAATATATGACAAACCTATCCCCACAAGAAATTAAACCTCCAACTAACTTATCCACATAAGATATTAAATATGTGACAAAACTTTCACTGCAAGATGTTAAACCTGTGTCCCATCTATCCCCAAAAGATATTAAAATTGCAATCAACTTATCCCTGAAAGATGTTAAACCAATGACCCAACCCTAATTATTTATCTCATACAATAAACATGGGAAACCTATGATAAAAGGCATCAAAATACAAACACTCCTAGAATAAAATACCTCGTGACTGACACAGGATGAATTACATTCCATGACTAAGATTCCTCATATAACATGCCTATGAATTTAAATGGATAAGTCTCTATAGGTTCCCAATAAACCAAAATTATATAAATTCCCAGACATGACCAAAATTACTATCTACTCTGACCAAAGGTTTCTTCCTTATTGATATAGAAGTGATGTAATTAACTAGTATCCACCACGAGATGGAACTGGGAATGAGTTTCATGAACATGTCCTAAATCTATGAGGGATACCTAGACTAGGAGGCAAGATCCAATGAGTAATCCATGGAAGGATGAACTAATATCCCATCATCCCCATTTTGATTAAGGAGCCAACATATCCAATTAATGTGATGGAATCCACCCACCTTTAGAAAGTAGGAAAGAAGGGAAAAAGAAACATGACATGTGGAATCAAGGGAAAGAATCGTAAAAAATGGTGAACCCGATGTGAAAATATTATCCTACAACTATGGGGACTAGTAACTTTGGAGAACCATTATATTTTCATGTCACCAGATTTATAATTTTTTCCCCAGGTCCCACTAGGAAAGTAGGGGGATCAACATGAAACTATCCTAGGACATGGGGTAGATACCATTAGGTATCCTCAGTTCCTGACATCATCATCATGAATCCCTACTATATTCCACAAAGAATGGATAATTTTGGGGAATTGGAAATTTATTTCATTGTATCTATATAGATGGATGAATCCCCTTGATTTTTTGGACTCAATATATAGGAAAATTATGACTTCACGTCAATTTCCATAGGGTCATGGGAAATATTGGTGTGGAAATCCTGCATGACTATATTCCTACCATGACAACCACTACACCTTCAACTACTGGGTACCCATTCCTCATCTCACCCTTCAATCTCATCCATAAGAGGGTGATAAATGCCAGTGTTCATCAATATGATCTATAAGGGGTTATTACCACTAGGTATATATCCAACCAAGATCTCAAGGGAAAAAAACTTTTCTAACACTACCTACCCCTAGGTCCACATAGGGGGAAACCACCCACCGTTCTAATGGAGAACCGCTTCAAAATCCTCTCCCCAAAGAACTATGACTTATGACTCCCCTATTCTATTGAGGTAGAGGATGTTTGAGCCATACCTATAGAGACCACTACTAGGGAGATTCCTAGGAGGGTTCCCACTAGTATGTGCCAACACCAATACTAACCGGTCCCATATGTCAATGAGGGGGTTGAATTCATCTCCTCTCCACCAACCCCAGTCTAGAACACCCAAAACAAATTCCAAGAGAAGACCAAGAACATTGCCAAACACGGGGCATATTCTATAGATCCAGTGGCCATTTCCAACACCGGTGTTTCCCATCACATCCCCAAAATAGTTGAATATGGATCTTTATTTCCCTACTTGAGATCGAGATCCCATCTATCTCTTTGGAAGGCCAGGTTGACTCTCTTAGCCGATGGCACAACCATTAGTCATTACAAGTCATCTTTTTGAAGAGTAATATGAGTGAAAAGGTCCTCCTTGCACAACTACAAACTAGATCATAGGTTGTCCCCACACCACTAGCAACACGTGCAAAGGTCCTACCCACACCACCACTAACTAGTGCATAGGTCCTCCCCGCACCACCAAAAATTAGGGTGGAGATCCTCCCCACACAACTACCAACCAACATAGAGGTCCCCCCCAATTACAAAAACATGTCCTACCCTGAAGACACATTATGGAGGTAGGATGGATAATACCCATTGTGGTGGTCAAACCCATGACATAAGTCACGATACACATGGGATAATTAAAGATACTCAACAACTCATACTTGGAGAAGTCCCACACTTCCAGATGTGGGAACCTAGGAAGAATCATTTCAACATTGACCTCTCAGAATCAAAGGAAATGGATGAATTGAAGAGGGAACATTTACCCCTATCAATGATGGGGGCATAATCCCATCAATTGAGGCTTACATTCCAAAAATCTGAAGTCTAATAGGTCCCTAAATCCTTATGATGATACCTGTAAGTGGAGGATGTTCTGGAATCCTTCTAAGGACTAAATATGCAACACTCTCCATCACCATTATATTACCTCCCCTTTTCCTCCACACAAGAAGTTGGAGAAATGTTAGGGTTTGTATTAATATCATCAAATGATGATGATCACTCCATTGAGCCTCAAATTAATAATTCTGACCTCATGTATGAGGATGTCATAAACACCCCATCCTACATGGAAGTGATCTTGAAGGGGTCTTCTACTTCAAGATACATTACAACATGTAGTGTATATTTGACTCGTGTAGTGTCCCATATCCTAGTGAATCAACAATAAAGAAGGATTTTTTTAGTTCTAACACCCTTATCTTGGCCTATGCCAATCAGGGCTCAGGCTAACCAGGAGTAGGACCATCCCCCTGGTAGTGAACAAGATGACTTGTAGGAACTCCTAAGCACTGACAAGCTATCAGTTGTATTTTTCCACCTGTAGCTCTAAATTTTTTCATCCTAGAATCCATCACTAGGAAAAAATAGTTTTTTTAACTAGAATAGTTGGGTGAAACTTCACCACCTATGGGATCATCAGTTGATCTACCTAAGAAGAAATGAGTACCTTGATGCCATTCACAAAATGGCCAGAGGGTTGAGATCATAGTGATATCAGCATATCCATATCCTAAATCATACGAATATAGAAATACTCTCTAGAAAACCTATATTAGGAGCCTCACCATGCTCCAGTGTATCATGAAAGAGTCATCCCATTATACATAAATCAGAGGCTAGGGACAGTATACTACCATCTATTTTAGCCGTATCCTATTACAGGGATAAGACCTTAAATCCTTCCCATCCACCAACAATGAAGGTTCCTCTATGAACAATACCATTTTAAATTTTTTCACTACCATCCTACCAAAGGACCAGATAAACATGGCCACTAACATAGGGAATGTTTGGAAAAACCTACCTTAAGGTGGGACACAATACCAAGAAGACCCCCATTAGAAACCCGTACTCATCATAAGAGACTAGATATTGGTATTAGGAGTCCCCTGAATGAGACATTAATGAATTACCTTTGGTTCATTGATAATGTGAAGGGATATGATAATCCCTCTGACCCAACCAATGCTGCAAAAAAAGATAATATAGATCTCAAGATAGCAGCATCACTCTATGATATTAATGAATATTAAAGGCTCAATATAAATATTATTATGGAGTAGTTATCGAATTATGATAATGTCATAAGGGACTCCATATCTCCTACAGTGAAGAACCTATTCCTACTCGGCTAGGTGACCTGATTTGAACTTGGTGGCCCCATGCACCTGATTAGGGAAGAAGATGGGGTTATGGAAAATGACTGAGATATGAGTCACCCAACCTTCTTGATTAGTGTGATTATCCACCTCTATACCTAGGCCATTCTACTATTTGAGTTTATGAGCCTTTAAATGCATTGGTGGCTACAAATCCTCACCAAAATGACATGATAGTTTCTCTCATTGCCCATCTCAAGGCTCTATAAATGTGACAAGTTGATATTTTTTTAAAGGAAAGTCATGCCTATTATGGGTGAATCATGTTCAAGTTCCCCTAGAATTTGGTAATCCTAGATTCACCTAGTTTAATGGGATGGGATACCTACTTCATCATTTGGAACATTTCTCTATAAGTTTTTGTCTAAGGTTGGGGACTCCAAAACAATCGGAAGCCACCAATCTCTAAATCTTTGTCCAGACACTAGATGGAACTTGGTTTTTATAGTATAGCTAGCTTCCCACATGGACTGTTTCTAGTTGGGAGGACCCCTATAGATAGTTCCTCTACCATTTCATCTCCACCACACACAAGACAAGCATTGTCGGCCTCTTCATATGCAAACAGAGGTCCAATGAGAGATTTTATGACTTCATCACCCAATGGAAGGGAATCACATATTCTCTTTACATACTGATTTCCTAGGAACAACTACTTATGATGTACATAAAGAAATATAGAAATGAGTGGGTCCTTACCCTCATCTCCCCGAACAACCCAAGAATATTTCTGATGTTCTTTGAATTAGATTAGTTTCAAGAAGAAGACTTGTAGTGGACTAAAAAATGATCTCACCCATTTCCCATTTTAACTACTAAAAGAAGGATCATAAAATAATAGACATATTCTAGTGTGAATGCAGAGGTTCCTAAGTCGGTACACCTATTGACCTCTTTTCTGGATGAGCCTCACCGAGAAAAACCTCACATAGTGTAGTCATGCTAAGTACAATAGCCTCGATAGGAGAATATGGATCCTTCCCCCCATCAAGGCTAAGATTCTAGGGTTAATTTCATAGAAAAGAGGAACAAGACTAATTCATTCAAGGATACATTGGTCCTAGGATATTTCATCTATTCCCTAGAAATGGGAATCCTGATGTTATTGGAATGTAGGAGACCCCAAGAATCCAAACTCATTGTTTGCGCTGATCACTGTCTATATCATAGGATCCTTGAAAAAAAAATATTGAATTATTTTTCTTTAAGTATTAGATTTAGGATCAAGTAGACCATGACCTAGTTAAATTGGGGGACATCCCAGTGTAGGTGGAACATGTCTTCGCTAACCCCAACTGTGACAATGAAGGCTCTGATGAATGGAAGTAGGTTCCCAACTACAGGATGCAGAAGTTCAATGATTGAGTGGTTTGTAAAGAAATTTATCATGCGCATTATATTATCCACATACTCTTAAGAAAGAGAGAACCTACTATGGTCACCATGCCTCCTCTGACTGCTATCTAAAAATCTTCATCATAGACTCCCAAGGCTTAGAAGAAAAGATGTCTATGATACAAGGGAAATCAGATTCCTCTACCAGTGCCGAAGCCTGATTACACCCTTCGTGACTTCATGCCTCCTGAGTTGGGATATTATCCTAGTGTGTGCCATGTTCTAGATTATTCCACTAATGAGGAGTGAGAATAAACCTCTGTGAATGATATTGAACTAGTATACCACTTCACAACACCCAAAAATGAAGAATGATATGTGAACCCCTCAGTCATCTTATACCAACATCGAAAAAGTAGAGGTAAAGGACATGAAAGTCAATAGAGTGTTTAGGGTAGGGATTTGAAATAGCTTGTTCAAGCTACTAAAACTAGGAAAAAATCCTTGAAAAGACCTCAACAATACCATTCCTCCCATCCTACTTTGTCTAGTACACCCCAAACCCGACTGTATTGATTGACCACGTGACTCATCCATGAGCACCCCTTTATTAGCAGCATCCAGCCAGGGCCTGACCTTAGCCATCCAATATCCAGATATCTATTTTTTAGAGAATACTAGTAATCCAATAGAGGAATATATCTAGTGCCAGACAAGACCCAACTATTCATGAAACAAATTCCGTTGTGTCCCTTCTAAGGAATGACCATCTAAAGGAAAAAATATTCCCCTAGAATGGAAGTATGATGTGATTAAGAACGTCACTAGAATACCTATGATACTTTCAACTATTGTTTCACTCCAACTATCAAAGGAATTGTGTGAGGCCCTTGTTGAGGCCTTTAAAATCCCACATTAAGTTTTAGGTGGAGGTAACTACTGCTTGGGCCTACTATATTCTAGAGGCCGAGCCAGAAGAATATCGATCCATTATCTCATTTTTTTGGAGAAAAAAATGTGTAACCATTTATAGGAACATATTCCCACTATATATTATAGGTTAGATCAATGGTGTATAAATCCACCAATTATTATTGGACACTGGCTCCAGGATTAACCTCATCCTAACCTAGATGCTCCATAAATCAGGATATACAAAATTAGATCTAACTCTCTCAAACCTCACAATTTAGGGGTATAATAATAGTGATCAAAATCCATACGGAAAAATTTGGATAAATACTCAATTTAGTGGTTTGATATAAAGAACTGAATTTATGGTAGTCTCATAGGATACTCCCTAAAATGAAATAATAGGAATTCCCTGACTTCATTTTCATGATGTGGTCCCCTCTTCGTACCACTAATTCCTCAAATACTCTCTGAATAGTCTATTAGGGGTACTCTAAGGTGATGCATCCCCATTTTCTCTTGAAATTACCACTATATAGATGTCGGTTACTACAAAAGGGAAGGAAATTAGGTCCAGATTGATGGGGTTGAGTGCATAAATATGACTAACATTTTAATGGCCACTGTATCCGATCAATGGGTAGAATTGAATGACAACTTTTATTTCCCTATTCATCAGTTGGAGTCCATGATTCCATACTTGGGGGGTTATTTTATCATACCCAAGAAAAACGAGTGCTCAAAGATTACCTTGTACTCCTACAACGGGCATGCCTGAATGATATCGGAGGATCCTAATCCTATGAAGTACTAAGAAGCTCACCCCATGGTTAATGATCCAAAACATTCCTGCATGTTCCACAAATAAGGGATGACTCAATAGGGGTCAAATCTTCCCCATGTTTTCGATATCAAGGGTGGAACTCACATATGAAAACTAAACATAATTAGCTCAATATATTCTATTTATATAGTCTTAGCAGAGTGAGAACCCCTCATCAAAGAATATGTATCCTCTAGAGTAGTCAATAGAGCTTCCCCTGGTTTAACTATCCTAGAAGAGTCATTTTCTACCTTTGATCCACTTGTTGTAAATGAAGAAGAGGATTCGAAAGATGCCCCTCCTGCATTTGAAGAGTGCGTCACCACCACTATTGATGAGTTAACTCAAGAGAACCTTGGTATTGAGTGATATCTGAGGTTGATCAGTGTAGCCATGTCCCCATAGGAGAAGAAACAATATATGGACTTCCATAAACATCACCAAAACATATTATCCTGGAGATATGATGAGTTCTAGGGAAAGAACCTTAGGTTTTTGCTCATCTCCTTAGGATTTTAGTGATTCATCATGGGTTCAAATAGTGTCCCAAAATTAAAAACCCCTCTCATGGTTCTATGGTTTATGGAAATGTTGAAAATATTATTTAATACAACTTTGTTAGGGAATTCCAGTACTATAGGTGGCTAGTGAAAATTATCCTAGTCAGGAAAAAGGTGGGTAGATCAAAGTCTACATCAACTTCCAGGACCTCAAACATCATTGTCTGAAGGCTTATTTTCCCCTTCCAATGACATAGCTACTGATTGATTAAATGGATGGGATCTAGACCCTCTCTTCAAGGAAAAATACTTTGCGTATAAGAAAATCTGGATTTCCCACAAGGATGAGGATTATATCACCTTTAGGGAACCCCAAGGAATTTTTTTCTATCAGGTGATACCTTTTATCTTGAATAATTCTAGAGCCACTTACCTATGGGCCATTCACTACATATTTAATACAATTCTTAGAAAATTAGTGTAGTGTTACATTAATGATCTCGTGGCCAAATCCCACCAACTTTAGGACCATATCAAGGATATTGAGAAAGTGTCTCACAACCTATTCTCTCAAAAATTGAAGATGAACCCCCTAAAGTGCACATTTGGGTTTACCTCTGGAAAAGTAGGTATATTTTTTATAATATAGAGAGGAATCAAGGTTAAACCAGATAAAATGAAGGCTATCAATCAGATTCATCCCCGGATAAATATTCATTTGTTAAGAAACCTCCACGGCCACTTAGCATACATATGATGATTTAATTAAAATATGGCTGGAAAGTGTAAGTCCCTTTCAAGGATCATTGAAGAAAGACACCATTTACCAGTGGGATGAGGATTTCTAGACATTATTTGAGGATATTAAGTGTCACCTACTACAACTTCTGGTTTTGATGACATCCATATCAGGAAAGACCTTTATATTTTATGTGACTTCCCTATAATAGTCCCTTAATTATCTTTTAGATTATAAAAAATGAGGTTAGGGATAAAAACTAAAACTATCTCAACCATGTAGGTCAGATACTTTCCCATCGAGAAGAGATGCCTCACACAGGTCTTTGTAGTGATGAAATTGCAACATTATTTATAGTAACATAGGATATAGCTGGTGTTCTGAGTAGACCTGCTAAAGTACATCCTAAATCTCCCTATTCTAATGAGATGATTGGAATGATAGTTGGTAATACTATAGAAGTTTGACATTGGTTTTTTACCATAGAAGGCCATTAAATTCTTGACACTGGTAGACATTCTGGACACACACCTAACCCCTGAAGAACTGCCCATGGATGTTGACATTTTGGATGAAGATATTATCTCATTGGATAAGGCTATACAATGTTGTAATATTTAATTTGATAGTTCCTCCCATAGTATAATCTATATAAGGCTTAATGACTCCAATATCAAGAGGGTAGGCCTGCAGATTATTTTCATCACTCTGGAATAGGTTGTGTTTCCTTACTCTTTCCTATTTCCAGAAGGATTCACTAACATTGAGGAAGAGTACCAGGCCCATATTACTGGTATCTATTTGGACCTTGACATTGATTTACCCTATTTATATAGGAATTGAGACTTTGAGTTAGTCATCAAATAGGTCAAGGGTGACTATATCATTAGAAAGAAAGAAATTTTTCCTTTTTGAGAACGTACCCATAAACTGATGGCCTAATTCCATTACCAAAAGATGGAAAAAAATGTTACTCAATCATAGAATGGATGAGATAATGTTTTGGTAAGATTGGACATGTCTCTTGTAGAACTCATCCAAGATGACCAGGTTATTCATGTGGCACGTCATATAGTCATCATCCCTACTACCACAGATGATGAAAACCGACTGGTAAATCAACTAGATGTGAGTACTTCTGCACCTAGGCCCTCAATCCCCCCATAGTTGAGGAATATAACAATTGGAAAATCCCTTTTTTAATTATCTCTAGCTTTGAATTATCCCATATAACCAAGCCATGCATTAGTTAATTCTCCACCATGCAGCACAATTTACCGTCTAGAGTGGGCCTAACCTTGAGAAAAAACTCTATAGGTGTGGGTTTGATGGAATAATCTTCCTTTTAATATAAGGAGATGAGATACCTTAGGTTATATAGGAGGTTCATGTGAGTTCCTATGGGGATCATCAAATACGATTAAATATCTCCTTCCAAATTCAGAGTTTGGGATAATTCTAGACCACCATGGTTCATAACTATATTTTGTTCTCCAAGAGATTTAATGTGTGTTATATACATGATAAAATTATGAATCGACCTCCAGATCTTCTACACACTACCAATTATTCGTCATTACACACCATGTAGTCTAGTTTCCATGCACTGGGACTGGTTTTCCAAACCAAGTCATGTGTTGGAGTCTAACTAAGTCTTAAATGACTCAGTGTGTTGACGTGGAATAGTTGGCACATGGTTTTTGGATTACATACTGTGTGGCCCAATGGACACAATGTGTAGTCCCTTAGGGTTAGGTTTGGACTATGTACCTTGTACATGGATTTCCCGGATAGAGACTGTGTAACACAGATACTACATGGCATGTGGCCCACTGGACACACCGCATACTCTGACGATTTTTGAAGTACACTCACACACTGTATCCATGGGCGTGTACTTCAGATAGACAGTGAACTATAATACACACCATATAGTCGGAACTATACGTCATGCAGTAATCCAAATTATGCAGATTTATTATAATTTATTATTATATTATACAAACCCTTGATATGTGTACCATAGTGCGGGCATAAAGATGATTCACACCAAGTGATAGGTGTTTTTTATATATGTGTTTAATTTAACATCTGTGTAATGTTCATTTCTACTCTTTGGGTAGTTATGAACGAGAATTCACTAGGTTTCCTCCAAGGTACAAGTTACGTACAAATATAATTTTTAATGAATTTATTTGTTTAAAATTATGATGGATGAGAATCTCAAGGAAATTCAAAAAATTGGTTAAGATAAAATGATTGATTAATTAATGATAATTAATTTATTCTAGCACGATTTATCTTTAAAAACCTATTAAATAATTGAATGAAAGTTTTATTTATGTATAAACATTGTTTCATGCATGGATGATCATGAGTTAGACCAAAACATTTTTATGTGTATGGTTTCTTTTAATTTATTTATTTAAATTAAATTTGTTGGGCTACGAGCCTTCTCCTCATTAATATGTAGGGTCCTTATGCCCAAGATTTATTTTATGTTAAACCCAATTTTACCCCTCACCTATGAGTGAGATAAAAGAATATGTAATGGATGGAGCTCCGAAGCTAGTAGAGGGGACTCAAGTTAGGAGCCAAGGTGAAAACAATCCAAGGAGATACAAAGGTGGATGGGTGTAAAGATGTAAACACAAACCCAAAAGGTTCAAGGTGTTTCTCCCCTAGTTCTTGGGTTATTTAATCAACTGCGAGATAAACTAACCAATAGAACAAGCTCATGATCATACCATTTATTTTATTTTTTTCATTTTCATGGTTTATTTATTGTGGGTGTGTTGTCATGGTCACACAATTAACGAATTAAACAATCATGCAAGATGGAACTAAAATAAAACCGGATTATGTGTAAATATTATCTTAGACATGGTTAATCACTTAAGTATATCCCAATTAATATTAAAAATAATGTAATCAAAGATAATAAAATGGAAATTTATATATAAGGATAATATCCCTCAAAGAAATATTAAGTCAGTATAGCCTTCCTTAATCTTGGTTAGAATCGAATCACAGTTCAAAGTGCTTAACCAACCCTAATTGGGGTGTTTTCAATTATCGGGGAATTCTAATTCAAGGTTTTGGGTTGACTTGAATTGGTTCACATCAAGGGTTTACTGCCACAGTAGGACTTGGTGTGACCTAGAGGCAAAGGTTGAGGAAATCCAAAATAAGAGGATTTCAGGATTGGGTAGTCCACTCAGCGGATCAAGGAGTTGTGAGTTAATGCAGTTGGAATTTGGAATTCCTACATAAAACCATTAAAGTTACTTGATGAACCCTAGTTGGGGTAATGCAAAGGGATATATGGATCCTTTCCACTAGAGTATTTGGGCAATATAATATTCTGAAGTCAATGGTGAGGGCTATTGGATTTTGATAAAATAGTGGGAGACCATTAAGTATTAATTTATTTATTTGTATAAGTTTTATCATGATAAAGTACTAAATCATTTCTAATATTAATTTGTAGAAATGGTAAGAAAAATTAATTCAAACATATCATTAAAAACTGTACTCGAGAATGAAAACCTTCTCACTGACACCAATTTCTAGGAATGGCTGAGGGGTTTACGCATTATCCTTCACCACGAGAGGAAATTGTATGTGCTAGAAGAGCCTATTCAAGTTGTGCCTGGAAAATTGGCCAGTGATGAGGAACTATATATCTATATGAAAAAATTGGATGATGCCACATATGTCCAATGTTTTATTCCATCATCCATGTCTAATGAGCTCTTGAAGCAACATGAAAGAATGGACACATATAGCATGATGTCCCACCTTAAGGATCTCTATCAAGAGAAGGCGAGACATGGGAGATATGAGATCTAAAATTCTTTTCTCACAACTAATCTTGGAGAGTTTGTGCCAGTTAGGCCTCATGTAGTGATGCTTATTGGATACATTGAATTCTTTTACATATTATGGATTATGTTCCTAGATGATTTGTGTACAGATCTTATCCTATCATCAATTCCCAAGTCCTTCTCTAGCTTTATTGTCAACTACAACATGAGAAACAATGAGAAGAGTCTATCAGAGCTTCTGACCTTAATTTTCTAGGTAGATAAGGATACGAGGAATGACAAACCCACAGTCCTTATGGTTAATAAGAAAAGGAAGGAAAAGGTAAAGGGTCCAAGGATTCATAAATGGTCTGAAGCCGCTGAGAACCATCCATCCAAGAAGGGGAAGATCCAAAAGTATGGAAAGGAATGGGAGACAGTGTGTTTTTCATGTGGAAATCCATACCACTGGAAGAGGAACTGCACCCAAAATCATGGGGACACTAAAGGTGTGTTCATTATCGAGTGTAATATATCCATTTCTACACATTGGGTATTGAATATAGCTTGTTTAGATCACATCTATATTCAAATGAAGGAACCAAGTAGATTTAAAAAAATTTCTAGAGGAGAGGTGGGTCTTCGAGCTGCCAATGGCGCGAGGTGAGATGCATTGGCCATTGTCTATTACCATCTCTCATTTCCAACTGGGATTCTTTTGGTTTTACATAACTATTATTATGTTCCAAGTGTTACCAAGAACATTATTTCTTTATCATGTTTAGATATGGATGGATTTATTTTCATTTTTTGAAATAAGGTTTGTTTCTTTTATAATGAAAACCTATGTTATGGTATGGAAGATTTAAATAATGGTTTGTATGTATTAAATTATGAAAATCATGTATTGGAAATCGATAACAAAAAAACTCACATGACTCATACAACACGTAGTTTTGGCATCACCTTCTTGGTCATGTAAACGAGAAGTTCTTGAAAAAGCTCTTCCAATATGGTCATTTAGACTCTAATAAGCTAAAACCACTTTATAGATGTTACGCTTGTTTATAATGTAAAATGACTAAGCCACCTTTCAGTGTATAGGGTGAAAGGGCCACAGAGCTTCTAGAATTGGTACACACGGATGTATGTGGACCATTTATAGTTGAAGCTAGAGGTGGATATTCTTACATCACTACTTTTACTAATGATTTGAGTAGATATGGATATATCTACATAATGAGGTATAAGTTAGAGACCATGGAGAAATTTAAGGAATTCAAGAATGAAGTAGAGAATCATATTGGTAAGAAGATAAAGAATCTTCGATCAGATCGAGGTGGAGAATATTTGAACCAAGAGTTCATCGACCTTTTATGGGAGTCTAGGATTCTATCTTAACTCACTCCTCTTTATACACCACAGTGGACTGATGTTAGTGAAAGGAGGAACCACACCTTGTTGGACATAGTGAGGTTGATGATGAGTCATGAAGATCTCCCATTATCCTTTCGGGGATATGTATTAAGAACTCTAGAATACACATTAAACTGAGTACCAACTAAGGTTACAAATAGAATTCCATCATAGTTATGGAATGGAAAGAAACCCATTTTTTCACACACACGTGTATGGGGATGCAAGGCATTTGTTAAGGCCTTGTAGGAAAACAAACTAGTACCTTGTCGCACAAGCAGTATATTTATAGGATATCCCAATGAAACAAAAGGATATTACCTATATAAACTTTCAGATAAGAAGGTGATTGTTTCTAGACAAGCTGTCTATATTGAGAGGGAGAACATCCCCAAAAAGGATAGTGGGAGAAATATTGACTTCGATGAAGTTGATGCTCAAGATACACATGAGTTGGTATAGGAACAAGTTCTATAGGTCTCCATGGAAGTGGTTCTAGAAACAAATGTACTGCATAGAATCTCAAGAGAGGTAAGGGAACTAGAGAGATTTGGTTTCCTAATCACCGAGGATGGTGAATCATTATTGTTGGACAATAACGAACTTCTCTCCTACAAGGAAGACGTAGAGAGATCAGAAGCTGCAAGATGGCTAGAAGCTATGAATTATGAGATGGAATCCATATATCAGAACCAGGTTTGGGATATAGTCGATGAGCCAGTTGATGTAAATCCTATTGGATAAAAATGGGTATTTAAGAGAAAGATGGACAAGGAAGGTCAATTTAGCACCTATAAAGAAAGGTTAGTGGATAAAGGATTTAGAAAATGTCAAGGAATTGACTATGATGAAACCTTCTCGCCAGTTTCCATGTTTAAATCCAAAAGAATAGAACTTTCCATAGCAGCTTACCATGACTACGAGATTTGGAAAATGGATGTCAAAACAACATTCCTTAATAGGAACCTTTAAGAAGATATCTATATGACAGAACCAGAAGGGTTTGTGACACCAAGTGAAGCCAAATGGGTTTTCATGATGTAGAAATACATTTATGGATTAAATCAAGAATCTAGGTCATAGAAAATTCAATTTCATAAATCCATAAAAGAATTTGGTTTCATTAAGAATGAATGTCAGCCATGTGTTTATAAGCAGTTTAATGGGAATGTAGTTATGACAACCCTGCTTTTTATTACAACTTAAACATGCTTTATTACATAAAACTTCACTTGATCCAACAAAGAAGATCGAGAGGTTTAGTGTCTTTGGGGCTTAGGATCATTACATAAAAACTTTAAACTTGAAATACAACATCTTTATTGAAAACTTCCTTTACATGACCACTACATTCCTTCGTACTTAGCATTGCAAGGGATAACCTGAGGACATGCATAAGAAAAGGGTGAGCTATAAAGCCCAGTAAGGGAGTACATAATGAATAAAATGAGGAGTACAATACATGTTATGCAATAGGAATATCAATATAGCATAAGAGAGACATGAACATAAAGTCATGATAAAGCATGATAATCATAGCATGGAAATGTGGCAACAACACTTAACATTGAATTAGCATGAGCCAAGGCTCATTGCACATGGAGCATGAGTAAACCCTCATTGCACTTGAAGCACGAGTAAACCCTCGTTGCACATGAATTAGCATGAGTCAACACTCATTGCACATGACGTATCATGATACTATACTTTACCCAATGCATTGGAGCGCTATCAGGGCGCACCCTTCTTAAACATTTCATTTCATGCATAAGTGTGCCACATGGATCATAAAACATGGATTCATAAAACATAATCATTTATTCCACGATAAAGGAATGTGGAATTCATACATGAAACTTTACAATCAATAAGTAAACGTGCATAAAGGTGAATACCCTTGATGGAGAAATGGGCATGGTATTCACTACACAATGATATTGGCTTAGAAAATCGGTGTGATTTCGGCAGCGTAACGGCGTGACATAAGAATTCATAAAAAAGGCTGATGAGAGAGAAAGGGGTTCATCATCATATTTACATGTAATGGACATTAATAAGGTCATATAGATACATGTCCCAACAATTGAAAAGGAATTTAGATTCATGATACAAAAGTATTGCTTGAATATAGAAGAGGAGAAAAAGGTTCCTTTCGGAATTTCGGCATAGTAACGGGTGTACATGGGAGGCATTTAATGAGAGAGAAAGGGGTCTCCCATCATTCAAACAATAAGAGGGCAGTATGGGAGAGGTGCGAAACCATACCCCAACATTCATAAATGAAATTAAAAGGGCAATACAACTTAAAGAAAATTGACAAAAATGAGAAAGGAAGAAAAACCCTTACTTGGAAGTGTGCTTCCAAAGGCTAGAGAGAGGCTTGTGAGAGGCTTCTTGGGAGCTTGGGGCACCTTGAGAGGATTCTAGAGAGAGTAGGGCAGAGGTTGGACGAACTTCAAGGGCTTTGGGTGAGGAGGAAGTGGGAGCTTGGGTGGGTTTATATAGGAAAGGTGAGAGAATTCTTTATTATTTAGGTTTGGGACCCCTTATATTAAAATAATCCAAACCACAAACCATCCCATGGTATTTGCCCATGGTTTCTGGAAAAGGAGAGAGGAAAATAATATTTTATAAGGCCAAGGTCCGAACTTATTAAAAAATTAGAGTTGCTTATGTGGAGGTGAGTCACACTCCCATGGAAATTAATTTAAAAAGGCAAAGTGTTGAATAAGTCTTGAGGGCTCCATTAATGCTTTGAAAAGTGAGTCAAACAAACCCAAAAACTCATTATTTTAATGATAAAACACATATTGGCCGAACATAAGGATTATGGTATTTTATTACATCACCATTGGGTCATTATGATGTCATAAAACACATTATATATTTAAATGGTATTTAATTTTTACCCAAAAATTTGACTGTCTCAGAAAATTATGAAAAATTCACCGTTGGATAATTTCGACGTCCTGATTCCAAAAATAATATTTATTTTATCTAAATAATTTTCTAAATATGTGAATTTTTACTTTTAAAATAAAAACCGACATTTATAAAAAAATTCACGGGTTTTGACAGAAATGGCTTTCAAACCTTAATAAAAATTTTAATTGCATTCATAAAATTATAAGATCATTTATATTTAATAAAAATTAATTTAATATTTATAATAATATTTTATTAAAATATTATTTAATTCAAAAATCCTTTAATTTAATAAAATATAATTCTTAATTAAATAATAACTAAAAACATCATTTGTACTTTAAAAACTAATTACAATGCATCAAAAATGACTAGAAATTATATTTATTATTATATACAAAAAAATAATGTACATGAACATGGTACTACTTATTTGTTACATAACCCCTTAAAATAGCTGCATAAGACCTAAGGGTAAGGTGTGCGATGGTGACAGACTCTTGGGGTTGCTCGGATAACATCGCTCGAGTGGTAATCTCTATCAACTTCCATTTTTCCCGTAGACGATCACGTTCGAGCTTGACTTGATGAAGCTCAGCTTGGGCTTGGTCAAGGGCAAAGCCCAAAGACGCCACCTCCTTTCCGAGCTCCGACAAATGGGCTTCGTAAGGGGCAATTCTACTGGATGAGGCCATCGCTTCCTTTGTCTGAGTAAAAATGGTTTCGTTAAAGCCTTATATTTAAACTACCCAGATGATCACTGTTCAACGGCTATAAAAGTAACGGTCACAAATCTTAAAGTAAAACTAAAAAAGTTGATATCTTATAAAAACATTTTTCATAAAGAAACATTTAACTGGATCAAGAGGGATTTTCCATTAATGAAACTTCGGGTCGTTACAACATTCCCCCCTTAAGAAATTTCGCCCTCGAAATTTTCCTTTTCCCACACTAAAACAAATGTGGGTAACTTAGCTTCATCATATCCTCTGACTCCCAAGTTGCTTCTTCAAACTTGTGGTTTCTCCACAACACCTTGACGAGGGGCATTGTCTTATTTCGTAGAACTTTTTCTCTACGATCCAAGATCTTCACTGGTTGCTCCTCATAAGAAAGATCGTCTTCTAATTGTACCACCTCAGAAGAGAGTACATGTGAAGGGTCTGGTATGTACTTCCTTAAGAGGGATACATGGAAGACATCATGCACCTTGGCCATAGTAGGTGGAAGTGCTAGTCGATAGGCCACAGCCCCAACACGATCAAGAATCTCGAAGGGGCCGATGTACCTTGGACTTAACTTCCCTTTCTTTCCAAACCTCATGACCTTCTTCCACGGAGATATGCGTAAAAACACCATGTCTCCGACTTTAAACTCGAGGTCTCGTTGACGATTATCTGCATAACTCTTCTGTCGACTTTGGGCTGCCTTGATGTGCTGTTGAATTGTTTTCACCTTCTCCACCATTTCTTCGACCATTTCTGGTCCAAGCAGCTTACGTTCACCGACCTCATCCCAACATGCCGGTGTTCTACACCTTTTCCCATACAGGGCTTCATATGGTGCCATTTGGATGCTCGAGTGGAAACTATTATTATAAGAGAACTCAACCAGAGGAAGATGCTGATCCCATCCTCCTTTAAAGTCCATTGGGCACGCTCTCAACATATCCTCAAGTGTTTGGATAGTCCGCTCGGATTGGCCATCAGTTTGAGGATGATAGGCCGTACTGAAGTTCAGTTCAGTATTCAGAGCATGTTGAAGACTCTTCCAAAAATTAGAGGTAAATCTTGGATCTCGGTCAGACACAATAGATAGTGGTACTCCATGCAACCGTACCACTTCCCTAATATATATCCGTGCCAGTTGATCCAAAGAGAAATCCTCTTGAATAGCAATGAAGTGTGCAGTCTTTGTAAGACGATCCACAATAACCCAGATTGCATTGTTGCTTTTGGATGTCCTTGGAAGTCCAGTGACGAAGTCCATGGTGATGTTCTCCCATTTCCATTCTGGTATGGGCAATGGTTGCATCATCCCCTTAGACTTCTGCCTCTCTGCCTTCACTTGCTGACACACCAGGCACTTTGATGTATATTCGGCAATCTCCTTCTTCATATTATCCCAACAAAAGTTTTCTCGGAGATCTCGATACATCTTTGTGCTCCCTGGGTGAATAGAGAAATTTGAACTATGTGCATCATCCAAAAGTTCCTTCTTCAGCTCCGAACTTTGTGGGACACATAGTCTTTTCCCAAACCGCACAATTCCTTCTTCATTAACATTAAACTCTGAGGATTTTCCCTTTTTGATAGCTTCCACTTTTTCTTGGATTCTCGCATCATCCTTTTGAGCATCCTTTACCCTTTCTAAAAGAGATGGTTGAGCAATCATTTGTGAAAGGATTGATGATGTTCCCTTCTTTATGATTCCCACGTCCATCTTCATCAAGTCTAAGAAGATTGGATCCTTCTCAATTCTCATCATTGATAGAATTGTTGGATCCTTTCTACTTAGGGCATCCGCCACCTTGTTCGCCTTCCCAGGGTGGTAATGTATTGAACAGTCATAATCCTTTATGAGCTCTATCCATCTTCTCTGGCGCATATTAAGCTCTTTCTGTGTGAATATATATTTAAGACTCTTGTGGTCAGTATATATCTCACATTTCTCTCCATAGAGATAATGCCGCCAGATTTTCAAGGCAAAGATCACCGCCGCCAACTCCAGATCATGCGTTGGATAGTTTCGCTCATGGATTTTCAACTGCCTTGAGGCATAGGATATCACTTTATCATTCTGCATCAGCACACATCCTAAGCCCTTCTTCGAAGCATCACTGAATACCACAAAAAGCTCCCCACTTGTGGGTAAAGTGAGCACAGGTGCAGTGATAAGCCTCCTTTTCAACTCCTTGAAGCTTTCTTCGCATTCATCACTCCAAGCAAACTTTACTCCCTTTCTAGTTAGCTTGGTAAGAGGGTTGGACAATCGTGAGAAGTTTCTCACAAATCGTCGATAATATCCAGCTAACCCCAAGAAGCTACGGATATCAGTTACCGATGTTGGCCGCGACCATACCTCAATTGCATCTGTTTTGGAGGGGTCCACAGATATCCCATCGCTTGTGATGATATGACCCAAGAATGAGACTTCCTTCAACCAAAACTCACACTTGCTGTACTTTGCATAGAGCTTCTCCTTGCGCAAAGTCTCTAGTACAGTTTTTAAATGCTCCTCATGGTCCTCCTTGGTTTTGGAGTATATTAGAATATCATCTATAAAGACTACCACAAATTTGTCTAGGTAATCTCTAAAGACTCTATTCATCAAGTCCATGAATATTGCTGGAGCATTGGTGAGTCCGAAAGGCATTACTATGAATTCATAGTGCCCGTACCTTGTACGAAAAAGCAGTCTTGGGAATATCTTCCTTCTTCACCCTTACTTGATAATATCCCGACCGCAAGTCGACCTTGGAGAAGTATTGTGCTCCACGCAGCTGATCAAACAAGTCATCGATTCTTGGGAGAGGATACTTGTTCTTTATCGTGATTTTGTTAAGTTCACGATAATCGATGCAAAGCCACATTGACCCATCTTTCTTCTTGACGAAGAGGACTGGTGCACCCCATGGTGATGCACTTGGGCGTATAAACCTTTTATCCAGATTCTCCTGTAGTTGTTTCTTCAGCTCTTCAAGCTCAACCACAGCCATTCTATATGGAGTCTTGGATATTGGTAGCGCCCCAGGTATAAGTTCAATTGAGAACTCAACATCTCTTCTTGGAGGAAGACCAGGAAGTTCCTCGGGAAATACTTCAGCGAATTCCCTCACAATAGGCATTTCTTCAAGGGTGTTTTCTTCCTTGGACTCAATCATCTGAGCCAGATATGCGTGCTCATAAGGTAGTAATATCCATGCTTGAGATGATGGAGCTAAAGGAGATTCATCTTCCTCCTGACACTTGTAAAGAATCGGGGGTCGATTCTCCATATGGAGTGTGATTTCCCTCTCCCGACAATTTATGTTGGCTCTATATAAGGAAAGCCAATCCATGCCAAGAATTGCATCAAATTCCACCAAAGGGAGTATGACGAGGTTCGCCGGGAAATTCAATCCACAGATTATAACAGGGGAGGACTTATACTCATGGGATGCAATGATTGCCCCATTTGCCGTACTCACCGACATCTTTACTTCCATGATTTGTGGTGGTGCAGGGATTGTTCTACTAAACGTTTGAGATATAAAAGAATGCGTAGAACCTGAATCAAAAAGTACGTTCGCTATTCTTGAATGAATAACTAGCGTACCTGTCACCACTTCGTTGTCGGGGTTCACTTCGGCAGAAGTGATGGCAAAAGCTCTTCCTTGCTGTCTTGGAGGTTGTTGATTGCCTCCGATAACCCTTGGATTAGGGAACTGATTCGCAAAATGACCCGGTTCTTTGCATTTGAAGCATTGAACAACGCGTTGAGGTTCGAACGGAGCGTTCCTCCCCTCCGTCGCAGCCGCGGGTCCTTCTTGCTGAGAGTTAATAGCTAGGTGCCCTTCTCTTCCACACTTGAAACATTTTCTTGTCCCCCTAAGGCAATTCCCAGGGTGCTTCTTTCCACACTTTTGGCAAGTGGGGTGCTGGAATTTCTTAGCGCCGTTGGATTTATCCATCGGACCACCAGCATTGAAGTCCACCTTCCGCTTCTTGTCCCCATGATACCCCTGTGATTCTCCGATCTCCATTTCATCCTTAAGGGCACATCGGACAATCTCCTCATAGCTGTCAAAGTCACGGATTGCTAATGCTTTCCGCAAGCTAGGCTTCAGCCCACCAAAGAAGCGGTCAACTTTGCATTCGGGGGTAACGACAAAGCCGGAAGCGTATCGTGCAAGCCTTGTGAAGTTTTCCTCGTACGCTCCCACAGATTCTTCATCTTTCTGCTTGAGGGAAAGGAAGTCCCTTTCCATCTTAAGACGGAGGGTGCGTGGAAAATATTTATCGAAAAACATCTTCCGAAATACCTTCCATTCCAAAGCCTCGATCTCCTCCTCAGGCTTCGTATTTTTGATCAATGTCCACCATTGATCAGCTTCACCCTCCATACGATAAGCCGCCAGGAGAACCTTCTCTTTTTCAGAGCATTGGAGGATAGAGAATATCTTCTCAATGGAGTTGATCCATTGTTCAGCGATCGTGGGATCAGATGATCCACTAAAAGTAGGAGGCCTTTGTCTCATGAAGCTTTCAATAGCGACTTGTTCTTTCTTAGGGGGGGTTGAACGTTCCTCTTGACCAGTGTTTCTATTCAAAACTTGAGTTAGCTGAGAGAGAAGCGTGACAAAGTTCGCGATTCCCGCTCCCATTGGATTGGGCATCTCATAAGTACAATCATCACACTGATCTTCACAACGGTTGTTAGCCCGAGTTCTCCTATTACCGGCCATTGGCTGGAATAAAAGGAAAGTTAGGGGTAACACATAAAGGGTAATCCAAAGACAAAAGTTGATGACTTATAAATAAACTTTAATCTCTTTAACTCATGAGTCTATAGGATTCAATCCAGGATTTTCATGATCTTCCTTCTAACATATATTCCTAGGGGCATTTTTCCCTTAATAAGAGTTCATACTAAGATTGTGAACTTATCAAAACATATCCCCCGGGAGTGTCGTAACCAAGAGTGCAGCAAGGCCCGTTGTCGTGCACCAGTTCCCGTTCGAGTCTAGCTCAAAGCGGTGTTTTCGGGTTTTACCCCTAGGATACATCTGTGCCAGAGCCGCCTCTACCTGCTCGTATCCAGACAGGGATTTATTTGTTTGATAAACCACTTACTTAGTATTTACCAAAACTTAGGGATATTTTTATTATGCTTAGTCTTGTATCTAAGGCTTTACTAGGGTTTCCTAATCCCAAAAATAACTAAACCTATCCTCTGATACCAACTATGACAAC
Organism: Viscum album; assembly: GCA_963277665.1. NCBI lineage: Eukaryota > Viridiplantae > Streptophyta > Magnoliopsida > Santalales > Viscaceae > Viscum > Viscum album. The sequence goes on along the minus strand of OY728127.1, from coordinate 1,068,688,317 downwards.
CCTGCTTTTTATTACAACTTAAACATGCTTTATTACATAAAACTTCACTTGATCCAACAAAGAAGATCGAGAGGTTTAGTGTCTTTGGGGCTTAGGATCATTACATAAAAACTTTAAACTTGAAATACAACATCTTTATTGAAAACTTCCTTTACATGACCACTACATTCCTTCGTACTTAGCATTGCAAGGGATAACCTGAGGACATGCATAAGAAAAGGGTGAGCTATAAAGCCCAGTAAGGGAGTACATAATGAATAACATGAGGAGTACAATACATGTTATGCAATAGGAATATCAATATAGCATAAGAGAGACATGAACATAAAGTCATGATAAAGCATGATAATCATAGCATGGAAATGTGGCAACAACACTTAACATTGAATTAGCATGAGCCAAGGCTCATTGCACATGGAGCATGAGTAAACCCTCATTGCACTTGAAGCACGAGTAAACCCTCGTTGCACATGAATTAGCATGAGTCAACACTCATTGCACATGACGTATCATGATACTATACTTTACCCAATGCATTGGAGCGCTATCAGGGCGCACCCTTCTTAAACATTTCATTTCATGCATAAGTGTGCCACATGGATCATAAAACATGGATTCATAAAACATAATCATTTATTCCACGATAAAGGAATGTGGAATTCATACATGAAACTTTACAATCAATAAGTAAACGTGCATAAAGGTGAATACCCTTGATGGAGAAATGGGCATGGTATTCACTACACAATGATATTGGCTTAGAAAATCGGTGTGATTTCGGCAGCGTAACGGCGTGACATAAGAATTCATAAAAAAGGCTGATGAGAGAGAAAGGGGTTCATCATCATATTTACATGTAATGGACATTAAGAAGGTCATATAGATACATGTCCCAACAATTGAAAAGGAATTTAGATTCATGATACAAAAGTATTTCTTGAATATAGAAGAGGAGAAAAAGGTTCCTTTCGGAATTTCGGCATAGTAACGGGTGTACATGGGAGGCATTTAATGAGAGAGAAAGGGGTCTCCCATCATTCAAACAATAAGAGGGCAGTATGGGAGAGGTGTGAAACCATACCCCAACATTCATAAATGAAATTAAAAGGGCAATACAACTTAAAGAAAATTGACAAAAATGAGAAAGGAAGAAAAACCCTTACTTGGAAGTGTGCTTCCAAAGGCTAGAGAGAGGCTTGTGAGAGGCTTCTTGGGAGCTTGGGGCACCTTGAGAGGATTCTAGAGAGAGTAGGTCAGAGGTTGGACGAACTTCAAGGGCTTTGGGTGAGGAGGAAGTGGGAGCTTGGGTGGGTTTATATAGGAAAGGTGAGAGAATTCTTTATTATTTAGGTTTGGGACCCCTTATATTAAAATAATCCAAACCACAAACCATCCCATGGTATTTGCCCATGGTTTCTGGAAAAGGAGAGAGGAAAATAATATTTTATAAGGCCAAGGTCCGAACTTATTAAAAAATTAGAGTTGCTTATGTGGAGGTGAGTCACACTCCCATGGAAATTAATTTAAAAAGGCAAAGTGTTGAATAAGTCTTGAGGGCTCCATTAATGCTTTGAAAAGTGAGTCAAACAAACCCAAAAACTCATTATTTTAATGATAAAACACATATTGGCCGAACATAAGGATTATGGTATTTTATTACATCACCATTGGGTCATTATGATGTCATAAAACACATTATATATTTAAATGGTATTTAATTTTTACCCAAAAATTTGACTGTCTCAGAAAATTATGAAAAATTCACCGTTGGATAATTTCGACGTCCTGATTCCAAAAATAATATTTATTTTATCTAAATAATTTTCTAAATATGTGAATTTTTACTTTTAAAATAAAAACCGACATTTATAAAAAAATTCACGGGTTTTGACAGAAATGACTTTCAAACCTTAATAAAAATTTTAATTGCATTCATAAAATTATAAGATCATTTATATTTAATAAAAATTAATTTAATATTTATAATAATATTTTATTAAAATATTATTTAATTCAAAAATCCTTTAATTTAATAAAATATAATTCTTAATTAAATAATAACTAAAAACATCATTTGTACTTTAAAAACTAATTACAATGCATCAAAAATGACTTGAAATTATATTTATTATTATATACAAAAAAATAATGTACATGAACATGGTACTACTTATTTGTTACATAACCCCTTAAAATAGCTGCATAAGACCTAAGGGTAAGGTGTGCGATGGTGACAGACTCTTGGGGTTGCTCGGATAACATCGCTCGAGTGGTAATCTCTATCAACTTCCATTTTTCCCGTAGACGATCACGTTCGAGCTTGACTTGATGAAGCTCAGCTTGGGCTTGGTCAAGGGCAAAGCCCAAAGACACCACCTCCTTTCCGAGCTCCGACAAATGGGCTTCGTAAGGGGCAATTCTACTGGATGAGGCCATCGCTTCCTTTGTCTGAGTAAAAATGGTTTCGTTAAAGCCTTATATTTAAACTACCCAGATGATCACTGTTCAACGGCTATAAAAGTAACTGTCACAAATCTTAAAGTAAAACTAAAAAAGTTGATATCTTATAAAAACATTTTTCATAAAGAAACATTTAACTGGATCAAGAGGGATTTTCCATTAATGAAACTTCGGGTCGTTACAGTAGTCGTTATCCTAGTAGTATATATTGAATACATATTACATATTGGAAATGATGTACCAGTCTTATAGTCAATTAAGGATTGGTTGAACAAGTGTTTCTCTATGAAAGACTTAGGTGATGTAGCCTACATTATAGGGATCCCGATCATTCATGATAGATCCAAGATGATTCTTGGACTAAGTCAGGGTACATACATTGACCAAATACTAAAGAGATTTAGTATGGAATAATCCAAGAAGGGGTTAGTTCCATTGTCACATGGCCTACATAGTTCTAATAAAATGGGTCCTCAGACACAACATGAGGAAGATAGTATGAGTAAGATCACATACACTTTAGCTATAGGATCCATCAGGTAAGCCATGTTATATACCAGGATTGATGTTGTTTATGAACTGAGAATTGTAGGTAGATATAAAGCATATCTAGGAGAAAAACATTGGAACACTGTTAAGACTATCCTTAAGTATCTGAGAAGAACTAAGGATATGTTCTTGGGGTATAGAGGAGATGAGGAGCCTATCATTAGAGGGTATGCTGATGGTGGTTTTCAGAATGATCAGAACAATATGATGTCATAATAAGGATATGTTTTATTTCTCAATAGAGGAGCTATGAGCTGGAAGAGTTCAATGATACTAGTTGTTGCCGATTCTATAGAGGATTCCGAATATATAGTGGCTTCTGATGCAACCAAGGAAGCTGTCTAGATTTGGAACTTTTTCTAGAATCTTGATGTGGTTCCTAACAGTAGAGACTCTATCAATTTTATTGTTATAATACTATAGTAGGGGCTCTTGAAAAAGAACCAAGGTCACATCAACGGACAAAGAAAATTATCTAGAAGTATCACATATTATGTAATTTATATCGAAGGGGAGAATTTGTAGTGAGTAGAGTGTCCATGGAAGAAAACCTGGAAGACCCCATGACTAAAGGCCTATCTCAACAGAAGTATGAATATCATATGAGAGCTAGTGAGTTAAAGTTTTTTAGTAGTTGTCTCTAGTCCAAGTGGGAGTCTGTTGGAGTTGGTGGCCTAGAACCAACTAATTTATACTTTATGATAAACATGTATTAATAAATACCTTATCACATATTGATTATTCTTCCGGATAACAATGAATGTGACAATTTCCTAAGGATAATTGTTTCACTAAAGGGTCATAGCGGATCCCTTCTATGATGAGAACTCAAATGTTCCATAACACTATTCTTGAATATATGTTATATGAACGAATGATGTTATTTGAAGGACATAAATAATATAGGCCTTTATAGGTGAGGACTTATAAAAAATTGTGGCACCTTATCATGGTGTGCGACCTTGGTAATATCTAGGAGGATATTATGAGAATAAGACCCGTCAGTAGGAAATCCACATTTCATAGTGTCATTGGATGTTTCTATCTAGATACTTGTGTATTGTTCATCATACTTTAAGAATATTATTAATGGGTATTAAAACTCTCACACTTAGATGTATTGAAAAAAACTATGACGACGCACTATTCGTAGTGAGGTAAGATATGTTGGATCCGTCACGAGTAATACTACATTAATAGATAATACGAGAAAGGAATTGTCCATTCTATTCCATAACAGAAGTAGGATATGTTGGGTGCATAATGAGTAATACTGCATTGATCAAGTACGTGGTTTTATGTCACTATCATGCAAACCGTTTGATTGGAGATATCATGATAAAGGGATTACATTACATAGTAATCATTCATAGGAGGTGATACGTCATTACGACATTAAATTCTTTCTCTATGGGTACCTTGGCGTGTTTCTAGATTCTAGCCTTGAATTTAGGTAGGCTATGCCTAATTACACTAAGAAAGAGTCCTAGAGGGTCAAACACCAAGTGTTTCCAAGTATCTTAGTTAAATATTCATCTAACAAGTTGAATAAAGATTATTCCCAGTTGTGGTTTAATAATTATTCAAGGATGCCTGGTCGCATTTATTTCAACACTAGTTATTCAAGATAATATATTGTGGGTGAAATAATATATTTATTAGTGAGTAATGCAGTGATATTTATTTAAGAAATAAATAGTCATTATTCATGTTCTAATGAATGTGGTGGAGGAAATAAAGAAAATAGAAAAAACAATTACACACCATATATATTAATATACACTCCATGTAGTTTTTCTAGGGATTTAAGAGAAATAATATTATTTATTTAATAAAATAATATTAGGTATAATTCACTGGGCACATTTCATGTGATAATAATAGTCAGCTGTTATTATAAAACATGGGGTCTTAATAAGAATTAAATTAAATGAATAAATGCCTTCAGGTAATTAATTCATTTTTTTATTATAAGTAATTAAAATCCCATTTATATTATTCTCATTAGCCTAGCCATTTTTGGGGTTGTGTACAACAGATCTGTAGAAAGATCTCAAGACAAGAGAAAATTCATTTCCTCCAAGAATGCTCTCAAGTTACGAGAGAGACCCTCCTCCACTAGATCAAGGAGAGCACTTTGAAAGCAGCTCTCAATCCGATCGAAGGCGAACATCGCAAGAAAAGACACTTCCGAGCTAACACCGAGAGATAACTTCAGCGATGTCCAGAGATACATGGAGCACATGTGGATCACCTCTAGAGGAAGGCTACAATTTTCTTCTATTATGAAATGATAGATCACACCGTATCTTGGCCAGAAACATCAATGAAGAGAGAATTACATCAAGGTAATTCTTGTATTTTAACTAAATTAATTATAAAAAACATATGATGATCCTCTATATGGTTCTGGGACTCCCCTATTTTCTTTAATTCTTCATTATATTATGAAGATATGGTGTTTTATCATCATGATGGATCTCAGATTGATCGTTGTTAATAGTAAAATAAAAGTTGGGTACACCGATCCACACGCTTCCGTTGTGCCTGAAACCTTCACCTTGGTACTAACATCATGCATTTATATTGTTTTCCAAATTTATCTTGGTCTTAGATTCATGACCATAAACTGAAAAGGCAGTGTCCCTCTGTTTGACATTTAAACTATAGAGCATATTTCCCATCCCCATCATAGAGGATAGCCCTGTCTATTTTTAGTTTTGGTCTTCTACTATACCGTATATCTAGAAATACATGTGGCTTGATTCCCATTCCCATGGGACACATAGTGACACCTAGACATCCTATATTAAATCCTAGTTAAACATTAATGAAAAAAACCCATTGCATGTGACACTACCACCCCCAAATTCCCTTTGGCCTCCTCCTTAGGTGTAAGCCCCAATCATATTCTTTAACCCATTAGCGGGATGATATTCCTTCATGGACCAACATATGAAAGAGAGTCTGGGAAAGTTGATGCCTAAGAACCAAATAAAATTCATCATTACATGATTTTAAACTATATCCTTTTATCATATAAATATAGGATGCCTCATATCACAAATATAATATAATTCAATGTCCTTTCCAGAGAGGACACCATTGTACCAGCTTTGGTCCCTTGCCATGCCGCACTCTAGATTTAACAACCTAAGAATTTAAAAGTGGAACATCATGTTTGATAGCTTTTATGATATGAAACAATAAGATTATAATAGAATATAAAACCACAATACTTTATGATATATTTATTTTTAAATCAATTCAATCTCTTTGAAAGCTTGCAATGCACACAATATCATGTTTGAATGAAACACCATACTCTGTTAAAATATTATTATTTAAACAAGACGATTATAAACATGCTGTTAAATTGTAGGGTATTAATAAAAATAAAAAAATTATAAAAATTATGGTTATCTATTAATTACAAATAAAATAAGAATCATTTATTAGAAACATATTTTTTTTATGAAAAACTTTATTTTTTCTAAAAGAGGGTTTAATCATGCATCATAAACATAATATAAAATTAATTTTTTACCAATATTATGAAATTAAATTCATTTTAAAATTAGAATATAAATATTATATTAGGGTGAATTTTTTTTATTTTTCTAAAATTTTTCATTTATCGATTAATAGTGAAAATTAATGAATTTTAATTGAAAACTGCCTTTTTGTTTAAATTGTTTATAAAAATAAATTATTTTTTAAATTGTTTTTAAAGTAAAATTAGTTAAATTATATATCTATGAATTCAATTTATTTAATTTTAATCATTTTCATATTGAATTTTGATATAAAAACATTGTAAACCTTTTAAAATGTTCTCTTTAAAAACCCATTTTCTCACCGCCTTTACGTGATTAATTTTAAATTTAATTTTACCCTTATGTGAATGTAATTTGAAAAAATGTGATCAATGTTTTTAATAATAGTAAATTATATTATATAATAAGGTTAATGTAATTTTTTACCATAATGAATATTAAAAATAGTAAAATTTATTTATAGTGGTTAACGTAAAAATGGATTTACTGGGGGTTAAACTAAAATAATAAGGATTAAAATGAATTAAAGTTCTTCTAAAATGTTTTTTATGACCATATTAAGACCCTGTACTGTCTAAGTATTATGAATAGTCTATTTTAGACACTTTTCTCATGTGAAAAAAGTGTGTAAACCTTTTTATTTCCAAAAAATTCAAGTTTACCACTCACCTCACTTATAAAAGACACCCCTCTCATCTCTTATTTAAACATTCAAACCATTTTGGTTAATCAAATACCTGACCAACTTACTTCCAAATTTCAATTTCCTCATAATATAATACTTATTTTTTTACATAAATCCAACCTAATAAGGCTTTTGGTGCAAACCTATGGACGTTACCTGAAGAATATGTAATGTTCTTAAGCGAGTGTTTTTATTTATTCCTCCACCTCCTTAAATTATTATTAAATCATGATGATATAATAATATATATATATCATAAATATACTAATATATTTTTATGTTATGTTCGTGACCTACAAACACCCCCACTTCTTTGAAATTGGTTATGAAATCATCATTTGTGTGTACAACGGACTACCGCCTCACGAACCAATGTTATTCATTTTCCCATTACCACTTCTCACGGTTGGGTATGATGATGTATATAAAGTATACATATGATAATTATAACATAATTAAACCTCTATAGTATTTATATATTATATAATTTTTTTTACTTCCATTCCATAGGGGATACGATAACGTCACTTGTGTGTACAACAGAGTACCGCCTCGTGAAGCGATGTGATTCGTCTTTATCTAACACTTTACATGGAAGGTAATAAGGAAATATTTAATAAATATATGTGTAATAAATGAAATAAGTATTATATATATGACATATTTATCCTTCTAAAAATATAATATATCATTTTATTTCTTTCATTGAAAAATAATAACGGCCTTCATGTATGAGTAGACCACCGCCTTCATAAAGCGATGCGAATCTATTTTCAAAACCACACTACATGGATGATATATAAGTATATTTAAAGAAATAATATGGTATATATGATATTATTATAATTTTTTGGAGATAAAATATTACTTTACTTCATTCCATGATAATCATGGAAAAATGGAAATGTTACTCATGCATATGTATGACCCACCATCTCCATGATTGTACCATAGTTTTTTTTCATAACTATATTTCATGATTGGGTTTCAAAGAATAATTTATATATAAATATAATAATTGTTTCATTATTATTATTCTAGATATGTTTAAATAATGACCACTTTGACCATAGCCAACCCACCAAAGTCATTTTTGACAAAATCAAAATATCATCGAAACATTCGACGTAAAATTAATTGATGGATTAATCATTTGTAACCTGGAAATAAGTGAAATAAAATGAATAGTAAATTTGAAAAAGGTTATTAGGAATGTAAATAATTAAAATTAATTTATTATTCAGGAAGATAAATAATGCACAAGATTAGTCAGACTTAAGGTAAGGGTTTCTCATCCTACTTTTACTTCTATGAGACATACATCATATTCACCATTGTCACATTCCTATTTTTAAATTAATTTTTATTTTATTATATCCTGGCTTTGGGTCCTTGCACCAATGTCTGGGTTAGGCCCCAACTTTAATTTTTTGTCATTTTATATTTTTACTGGGCTTCAGACCCGTGCACAGTCACTGTGCGGTTGACAGTAGTCATGCGGTCGACCCATGAGTCAGGAAATCACTAATTATTATTATTATTATTATTATTATTATTATTGTTTGCATTATTATTATTCTAATTATTATGATTTTTATAATTATGATTTTTAATGGTTAATAAATTTTATTAATATTATCTTTATTTTTGTTAATTTTATAATTATTAATATTCTGGTATTATTATTATTATTATTGTATTGCTATTTGTATTATTTTTATTTTAGATTTTTCATTAGTATTATTTTTTTATGATAAAAAAATATAACCCAAAACACTAATACCCGGCCCCCCCTTCTGCCTAATTTGCGCCGTGGGCCGCAACCCCCCCCCCCTCCCCGATTTTCCCTATGCGACCCAGCCCCCTCCTTCCCCTTCCCCTCTCCGCGTGCACCATCCCCCCTACCTGATCCTCTCTTCCGTGTCGCATCCCCCGTCTGGCCACCTCCTCCTCCCGGTGGCGCCCTATCCAGCCTTCCACCCTACATCGCTGGTACCTCCCCTCTGCCGTCTTTAGTCGATTGCTGCCCTGACCTCCCCTCTTCCCTCTCCCACCGACCGCACTGTCCCGACCTCCCTCTACCCGGCTGCACTGCCTCGCCGCGCTTCGGCCTCCACCCACAGCACCCGGCTCCCCGGCCCTGCCGCCTTGCCTCATCCATAGTAGCTGTGACCCCTCTGGTTCGCTGATCCCCAATGTTCCACACCCGAGCCCCTTTTTTCCCTCATCGGTCTCCTGTAATAGCTAGCCGGCCTCGCCGGCGACTCCCCCGGTCCGACCAGCCTACTCCGACCTCACCCAGGATATATTTGTTTCGTTCATCTTTGATTTTTTATCTATTTTGGATAAAACCTAACTTTTTTGGGTCATGTTCATGTGTTTTTATCATGTTTTAGGTTGTGAGTTTGGTTCGCGGGGCGTCGTTCCTCCTTCCATTGTGGTTCTGTCGCGTCTGCTCTTGGTTTGAGGTAGGTAATTCCATGGTTTTCCTTTCTACAGTCTAATTGATGCTTGTGTGTTTCTATAATTTTATTTTATGTGATTCATAGCTTTGATATACACATAATCTTCCTACTCTAGTGTTTTTAAATTTTTATAATTAGTCAAAATAATGTTTTGAGTCAATTCCAGGTTCGAGTCTGCAGTTATTTGACTATGTGCCAAATCCTATTTTGATATTTTTTATGGCTATTTTGTTGGGGAATTTCTTTATATGTTAATAAAGTTTGATAAAATAAAATAATACTTTTAAGGTGAATATTTGATTATGATAATTTTTATGTGCACTTGGAACATTGATAAAATACTATAGTTTTCATAGTGGAATTGAGGGTTTTTATGAAATGTTTAGCCTTGATTATGTTGTGTGTCGGCATTTGTTATTTGTAAACTTGGTTTCATTTATAATTTTGGTATTGGTATAACATGATAATTGTCCTATAGTGTTAAAATAAAAAGGTGGATCTTTGGTTTTTAATGTGGTGGTGTGAGTTCTTTTCAAATAAAGTGAGCGGTTGGTTTTAGTTTCAAAGTGGTAGTTTTGTGGGAATAGTGTTGGTTGTTTTCTTGAAATGCAGAAGTGACATTGGATGTTGGCACATCCATGGGTGCACTCGGTGCACCCATGGACGTGCCTTCAAGTGACAATGACACCTTTAAACCTGTGTTTCTTTAAAACCTTGGATTTCCAATTGGTTTTTGTTTCCTAAGTAAGATTCAGTCCTTTGTGTGGCTTTTGTGAAAGGTTTGAAGTGTGATCTCAAGGGTGTGCTAGTTTGGATTTGAAAATATAAAAGTTGTATTTGTGTAATGTTTTCGGTAATGTTGTTGGACATGTCAACTTAAAGGCCCGTTTGGCTCTTCCAATTCATGGGTGGAGTTGTGTTAACATTTAGAATGTTTTTTGTTTGGAAATTGTGTGTGCCTTGTTGGAACTTTAAATGTTTTTAGAATAATGATTTCAAAGTGGGTGTGTCGTGACACCCCATTTGGCACTTTTATCTTTAATGTAATGTTTTCATTGACTCTTTTGAAATGACGATGTTTTGATTACTATGTGCCCATATAACAACTTTAGTGTCTGAAAAAGGTATCAAATGGTTTTAGTGATTCCATGGCATGAAGTCCCGATTGGCACCTTTGATGATATGTTATATATATATATATATATGTATATATATACTAGGGCACATCTGTAGGGGGGATATCCCTTATAGGTTATCATATGGAGTGTCCGTGTTTGGGGTAGGAAAGTGTGGTGAGATGAGTCACACATGCAAGGGCCTCCTACTTACACAGTATTATTATAATCACCAAGGGTTCCTAAGATAATTTTAGAGATCGAGTAATAGTTGCTGACCAACCCTAGATTAGACGGGTTAGTACCCCTAGGATTTATTGTTAGGACAAGTGGACATTTCCACTGGATTGGTTAGTTAGGGCAGCCAGTTGGTTATAGACATATGAGCTTCACCATATGCTGATAGGTGGTTCCGAAACCGAGTACATCCTGGGGTCTTCTAGGGATATTTAGGATCACCCATGGTTACCAGATTATTTTCATTGCTTGTTTACTTTTTGTGTACTAAATTATTTTCAGTTTTCACTCTTACTTGTTTTACTCTAGCACAACATTGGTATATTCTGTTTTGGATTTTTTTTATAAAATGAAAAATTATTTTTGAAAATGGTATGCAGCGTGCGTTGGTTTTTTTAAATTGGAAAAACATGTTTCTTTTTTTCAAATGTGAAAACCCTACTTTTATAATTTAATTTCAAACTTGTGTTGGTGGATTCCTTCATGAAGGGAGACGTTGGATTCTGTGGTTTATTTTGGCGTCCCTACTAAGCATTTTTAATGTGCATGCCTATTTTATCATTTTAGTTACAGGTTTCCTTGATCGAGTTTTATTGGCTGAGTTTCTCCTTATTGGAGAAAAGCCAGCCTTTGGTTGGGAGGTGACCTAAAAGGTCACGTGGAGGTATGTTTAGTTTTATTCTATTTCCGCTACTTTCGTTATGTTTATCAGCTGTTTGTATTTATCTGTTCACTTGTTTATTTGTTTTTGTTCATGTGCCAAATCATTCCCAATAATTAAAATTTTGATGCCCAAAACTGGTTTCCAGCCCATGGGGATCGGGAACGCCCTTCGGGCCATGTCGCGGACTGGCTCAGGTGACCGGTTCTGGGTTGACCTGGCTCGGTTTATAACAAAATGGTATCAGTGGTGCCCTTGTTATTTGGGGTGTCCGGTAGATAGAGATTAAGATTTTTGGGACTCTAGAGGTAGGTATGGGAAGGACTTCATGAACCCTCGCCCATTCCGAACCTTGAGTCACTAGGGGTAGTTCGGGAATTGAGTTCTTGTCTCGTTCTTATTTGTTTTGGATTGAGAGATTACACCGGAGGCAAGCTGATGTTACATTGTGATTTTACATGGAGTAGTGACCCATGTGGAGTCATCGTACATGGTTTAAGTTTCTCCTAGTCATTGAAACTTTCTTGGGGCATGGCCCACTACCATGTCTCTAGGTTAAGCATGACTCCTAGTCCCTCCCTTCCGTGATTTGATGCAAGTTAAGTGTCATCTTGGTTCTGGTTGGTTTAAGTGAATTCTTGAAAATGAAAGAGGGTTTTTGAAATGAGAATGATTTCTTTTAAATTGATTTAAAATTGTGAAATGGATTTTTTTTAAACTGAAATCTCTTGGTCTAAAAATCAGAAGTTTTCTTGGAACTGGTAGAGATATGGTTTGGGTGAAACCTTAGATACTCTTTATTAACATTTTCACATGTGAGAGAATGAATGTGAAGTGCGTGTTGGTGCGTATGGATGGAAGAAGATGAAGAAATGTGCAATGTTTCATGGGATTACTGGGTTGTGCACTTAGAATTAAAGGCTTGACCTTGGGTTTTTTCTAAAGTGATTTTTTTTAAAAAAGGGAAATGATTTTGGGAAATTAAATTTGGTTTGAAAAGTGGGTTTCGTATTTGGAAAGTGTCCTTAAAAGAAGGAAATTTTGAAATATAAAATGAAAAAAGGAATTTTGGTTGTGTTTATATTTGTTTGTTCTTCTTTGAGCTTGTTTTTTTCAGTTTGTGGTGCTTTCAATGATGTTGATTCGGATTGGTATTGGTTTTGGCTCTATGTTTTATATGTTGTTTAGAAAATTCCACCTAGAAAGGTCACTAAGGTTTCCGATAATTCATGCCCTTTTTTTGGTCCTTCTTGGACATTGCCTATCCTTCACGGTGATCAGGTTCCGTTAGAGGCAATATAGTGGCTTGAAGAGGTCGAACGCATCTTCAGGGTATTTGGAACTCCTGAAGCTATCAGAGTGTGTGCTGTTTTCGGTTCGTTTTAAGGTCCATCTCTGGATGAATGGGAGTTGGTCCCCCCGCCCTCACTACAAGTTGAGATGACATGGGATATCTTCAAATTTCTCTTCATCCGATGGTTTTTACCTGAAGAGGAGAAAATGAAGAAAAGGGAAGAGCTCATACATATTCAACAAGGCCAATGGACGGTGAAGGAATATGTTGACCATTTTAAGGAGATTGTGTCCTTTTCTACGGAGGTAGCATCACCGGATTTGATGAAGACTTCTCTCTTAATTGGGGGTCTTCTCCCAGAGATCAAGGAGTGAGTCCTCCTTTATAAAGACCATCATTTCGAGAAGTTGGTGGATGGAGAATTCTTAGATGAACTGGCCTCCGGAGTGCAGGTGCATGGAAATCCAGCATATCCAGTTACTCAGAAAGGTTTCCCATTTGGAAAGCAGGATGTGCCTGAGGAAATTGTTTCAAAAGAGGCCTCTACAGTGATTTTGGCTTCTAGTTCGTCATACCGTTCAGTGGTATGCCACCAGTGTGGCCAGTTCGGGAACGTGAAGCCGTCATGTCGCATCCCTCCAAAGACGTGTCATCGTTGCAGGTGTCTGGGTCATCTAATGAAGTTTTGTAGGAAGCAGCGCCTGAAGAAGATACTGTGACCGGAGGAATTTCAGTGCCTTACTGTGTGGTAGGAGATGCTTCAGCCATCAAAGCCCTAGCCACATGCCTTGGGGTGAAGCTCACGCTTAGTCAGGAGTTTCCAGGGGTGTGAAGCCTTGGTCTGGGTCTTGTGTTCTATGTTGGGAGTAGAAAATTTAATGTCTTTTCATTTTTTGTTTTTTTACTATTAAAGTTTTGACATTGTTGTAAGTTCATTATTTCATCATGGAGTTATAGTAGACATTTATTGATGTAATCAAACAGTTTTTTTGTATGATTATGGTTTTCTGAATCATTTATTTTAATTAAAAGTTGTTTAGAACTTGTTTGGGTTGATCTTGGTTTAGCAGTGTTTGTTTGGAGATATAAGTTCCTGTGAAGGAGTTAAGGCTTGTAGTTATACTCGGGTTCACTGTTGGTATCATGTCCTTCTCGGAGGGTTTTCTCTAGTGTTTGGGGTTATTGGTATGGGTCGAGAGTTCCAAGTTTCAACAGAGGTGTTGTTTCGCTCATGCTATAGAAAATAGTTTGGATCAGTTGGGAGTTCCCACGTCACCCCACCTCCTAGGGTGGTATGTTTAGGTGTTAAATTTATGCGCTAGTTGAATTCTTGTGGTGGGTATAATCTTCTCATGTTCTCCCATTCTCTTGTGATGTGGTTACTTTCAGTTTCAGTCGGGAATTGATTATTTCTTTTTCCATTGTTTGGATGGGTGACTTTCTGGGGGGTAGAAAGTGTCTGTGGTGGGGAGAATTGTCACATTCGTCTTTTTAAATTAATTTTTATTTTATTATTTCTTGGTTTTGGGTCCTCACGTTAATGTCTGGGTTGGTCCCTGACTTTAAATTTTTGTCATTTAATATTTTTACTGGGCTCCAGACCCATGTGCGGTCACTGTATGGTTGATAGTAGCCGTGCGGCTGACCCATGAGTCAGGAAATCACTAATTATTATAATAATAATTATTATTATTTTCATTATTTTTATTCTAATTATTATTATTTTTATAATTTTTATTTTTAATGGTTAATAAATTTTATTAATATTATCTTTATTATTGTTAATATTCTTATTATTATTATTTTGGTATTATTATTATTATTATTATTTTATTACTATTTTTATTATTTTTATTTCAGATTTTATTATTATTATTATTATTATTATTATGATAAAAAAATATAACCCAAAACCCTAATACCCGGCCCCTCTTCTTCCTATTCTACGCTGCGGGCCGTAACCCCCCTTCCCCGATTTTACCTGTGCGACCCAACCCCCACCTCCCCTTCCCTGTCCGCACGCACCAGGCCCCCTACCCGGTCCTCTCCCTTGCACCACCTCCCCCATCCGACTGCCTCCTCCTCCCGGCGACACCACTTCCGGCCACCAACCCTACATCACCAGCACATCCCCTCTGCCATCTTTGGCCGAATGTAGCCACGACCTCCCCTCTTCCCTCTCCCGCTGACCACACCGTTCCAACCTCCCTCTACCTGGACGTGTCACCTCACTGCGCTCCAGCCTCCACCCGCAGCACCTGGAACCCAGTCCATACTACCTCGCCTCATCCGCGATAGCCACGACCCCTCTGGTTCGCTGCTACCCGTTGTTCTACACCCGTTCCCTTTTCTTCCCTCTCTGGTCTCCTGCAACAGCCAACTGACCTCACCAGTGACTCCCCCAGTCTATCCATCCTACTCCGACCTCACCCGGGGTAAATTTTTTCTTTCATCTTTGGTGTTTTTATCTATTTTTGATAAACCCTAACTCATTGGGGTGATGTTCATGAATTTTGATTGTGGTTTTAGTTGTGCATTTGGTTCGTGGGGCATCGTTCCTCCTTCCGTTGAGGTTCCGTCACGTCTAATCTTGGTTTGAGGTGGTAATTCCAGGGTTTTCCTTTCTGTAGTCTAATTGATGCTTGGGTGTTTCAATAATTTTATTTTATGTGATTCTCAACTTTGATATACCCATAATTTTCCTGCTCTAGTGTTTTTAAATTTTTAGAATTAGTCAAAAGCATGTTTTGAGTGAATTCCTGGTATGAGTCTGCAGTTATTTGATTATGTGCGAAATCCTATTTTGATATTGTTTATAGCTATTTTTTTGGGGCATTTCTTTATAAATTAATACATATTGATAAAATAAAATAATACTTTTAAGGTGAATATTTGATTATGATAATGTTTATGTGGACATGGTGGATTGACAAAATACTATATTTTTCAAAGTGGAATTGAGGGGTTTTATGAAATGTTTAGCCTTGATTATGTTGTGTGTAGGCATTGGTTATTTTAAACTTGGTTTGGTTTATAATTTTGGTATTGGTATAACATGCTAATTGTGTTAGTGTGTTAAAATAAAAAGGGGGATCTTCGGTTTTTAATGTGGCAGTGTGAGTTCTTTTCAAATAAAGTGAGAAGTTGGTTTTAGTTTCAAAGTGGTAGTTTTGTGGGAATAGTGTTTGTTGTTTTCTTGAAACACAGGTGTGCCATTGGATGTTGAAACATCCATGGGTGCACTCGGTGCACCTATAGACGTGCCTTCAAGTGACAATGACACCTTTAAACTAGTGTTTCTTTAAAACCTTGGTTTTCTAATTGGTTTTTGTTTCCTAAGTAAGATTCGGTCCTTTGTGTGGATTTTTTGAATGGTTTGATGTGTGATCTCAAGGATGTGCTCGTTTGGATTTGAAAATATAAAAGTTGTATCTGCGTAATGTTTTGGGTAATGCTTTTGGACATGAATACTTAAAGGCCCGTTTGTAAATTCCAATTCATGGGTGGAGTTGTGTTAACTTTTAGAATGGTTTTTGTTGGGAAACTATGTGTGCCTTGTTGGAACTTTAAATGTTTTTAGAATAATGATTTCGATGTGTGTGTGTTGTGTTGACCCATTTGGCACTTTCAGCTTTAATGCAATGTTTGCATTGACTCTTTGAAATGACGATGATTTGATTACTGTGTTCCCATATAACAACTTTAGTATTTTGAAAAAGGTATCAAATGGTTTTAAGGATTTCATGGCATGAAGGCCCGGTTGGCACCTTTGATGATATTATATATATATATATATATGTATATATATACTGGGGAAACTCTATAGGGGGGATATCTCTTATGAGTTATCGTATGGAGTGTCCGTTTTTGGGGTAGGCAAGTGTGGTTAGATGAGTCACGCGTGCGAGGGACTCTTACATAAATAGTATTATTATAACCACCATAGGTTCCTGGGCATCTTTTAGAGATATAGTGATGGTTGCTGACCAACCCCTGATTAGATGGGTTGGTACCCCCTATATTTGTTGTTAGTCCAGGTGGGATTTTCCACTGGATTGGTGAATTGGGGCGGCCAGTTGGTTATAGACTTAGGTGCTTCACTATACGCCGACAAGTGGTTCCAAAACCGAGTACATCTGGGGGTCTTCTAGGGATGTTTAGGATCACCCATGGTTAGCAGATTATTTTTATTGCATGTTTACTTTCTATGTACTAATTCATTTTCTGTTATCACTCTTACTTGTTTTACTCTAGCACAAAATTGTTATATATTGGGTTGGATTTTGTTTATAAAATGAAAAATGATTTTGGAAAATGGCATGCAATGTGTGTTGAGTTTTTTAAATTGGAAAAACATGTTGCTTATTTTCAAATGTGAAAACCCTAATTTTATAATTTTATTTCAAACTTGTGTTGGTGGATTTCTTCGAGAAGGGAGACGTTGGATTATGTGGTTTATTTTGGAATACCTACTGATCATTTTTAATGCTCATGCCTATTTTATCATTTCAGTTGTGGGTTTCCTTGCTCAGGTTTTCTTGGATGAGTTGCTCGTTATTGGAGAAAATTTGTCCTTTCGTCGGGAGGTGACCTAAAAGGTCACGTGGAGGTATGTTTACTTTTATTCTCTTTCCACTGCTTGTGTTATGTTTATCGGATGTTTTTATTCATCTATTTTCTTATTTATTTGTTTTTGTTCATGGGAAAAATTGTTCCCAATGATTAAAATTTTGATGCCTGACACTGGTTGCCAGCCCATGGGGATCAGGAATTCCCTTTGAGCCATGTCGCAGACCGACTCAGGTGACCGGTTCAGGGTCAACCCGGGTTGGTTTGTGAAAACCACTCATTTCATTTTCATGGTGTATATAATGAAATTTTTGTATGTTATGTAATTAATTAATTTATATTCATGGTATTTAATGTTTTATTTATGTTATTTCTTTCATGGGGATTATGATACAACAGCTATCAAAGTGGTAGGGGTTTATTTAACAATCTCATCATTTTTCAAGATTATTTTTGTTTAAGTCTCATTTGGGGGAATATTTAATATTTATATCCTAAAACCAACCTATTTTCTTATACTCTTATAATTCATAAACCTTTTCAATTAATAGTACCATTTTCCCCCTCTTTGTTACTAAAAAATATTAATAAATTGTTTAAATAAAATCATAATTTATTTCTCTTTTCAATCAGAAATTCTTTTTCATCAAGACCCATGTTTTCTAAAAATATTTTCAAAAATATTTTAACCTTTTCAAAATTATTTATTAAAGAAAATTTTACCCATTTTTACATTTTAAAAAATCTTTTGAAAGGAATATTCATGTCATATTCAAAACAATTCTTGTTTGTATTTTTCTAAAAATGGAAAGGAATATTTGATTTAATGTGTATGATATGAACATAATTTTCCACATTCAAGACTAATCAATGTTTTATTGCATATTTTATAAGTTTCAAAAGGTTATTTTCAATGAAAAGTATTTTTCAAAATGTTTGGTTGAAGTTTTTTGTTTTAAAATTTTGATTTTCAAAGAAAGGTTATTTTCCTCAATAAATGTTCGAAGTGATCTTTCAAAATCATTTTCCATATAAGAAGATGAAATTTTACATATATTATGATTTAATGGGGATATAATCCAATGATACCATCCTTATTATTTATACAGATGGTTTATGATCAGTTTGACTAAGGATATACTATATTGATACCATTCATTTTACTCTGGATGGTTTATGATTATGTTTATTAATTAGAGAAAGTATTGAATTTTTGTATACTAGTTTAAATACAAATGTTTATGTGAATTATGTTTCACCCCATTAATATGAAAAATGCATTGGAATTTTTATGTGAAGGGTGGGGACTTCTATAGCCCCTCGATGCATCGGTAGGTCTCATGAGACAAAGTTGATTGTGTTTTGGTTGAGGCCTTTCCCATATATATATATCATGGCATAAGGACTTGACGATATTAAATGTCTTGGTACATGGGCTTGATTATATGTTTTATATTTCCAGTATTAAGAATTCCATCATTATGAATTCAGTTATTCATATTACTTGTGATTTTTTGAATAGTTAAAATATCCACGGTTAAGTTTTCAAGCTTATGTGACTTTTTGTATGTCATTATTTGATCATCATTTTTTACTTACATATTATGATCAATTTATAGATTAAATGACATGTGTTTCAGTTATTTACCTTTAAATATTGATTATGACTTATTTATTCATAGATTCAATTGTATGCTTACCCTTACTAAGCATCTGAGCTCACCCCTTTTTTCTTCACGATACAAGGAATTGTTTTGTAATTAATATGAAGAGATACACTAAGAGGACTAATGGTATTCACAAAGAAAATTCTATGTTTGTTTCATTTTTTTTATTATATTAATAATTTCATGTATGAATCTAGTTTATCATGACTATTAAACTATTCAGTTATTTGAAATTTGATTCCATGTATCTTATGATAATGTAATAAAGTAGACACTGGATCCGGGCTACTGGGTTTGGGGTCACAACAGTTGGTATTATAGAAAACTTAATAGAAACCTTGGAAACTAGATTTAGGAAAACATAGATTGGATAACATAAAAAATGATAAAATTTGAGAATAATTATGGAAGAACATCATAAATATTTGGTAAGGAAGATATTATGTGGTTTTCCTAGAAAATACATCCTTATTTGGATACACTATAGGAAAAGTGGTTTTTACGATGGGAAATTTTTGATGTGCCTATCACCCTCCATAAATAGTACTTACCAAGGGAATATTTGGGATGAGAAACCATTCCCATCGCAAATACCTTTAGCATGCATGCATGTCAAACCATTGGAAAAGTTATTTATGACAAGTATTTACTCATGTAAATAAGTTTTATCATTACTATTATTTGCAATTGGAATTTATAACCCATCGAAAATAATGTGTCGGCAGTAGCGTATTTTCTACTGGACTTGTTTCAAATAAATTTTTTATTATCAACATGCTTATTTATGGTGGATACTATTTAAGATGGTCCCCATTGAAAATAGTCCCGTCACTACTAATGTAACCTATATATATGTCCCTAACTATTTTTTTCCATTCATTCCTCATCTGAGCTTTTATCTTCTTATATTCTCTCATATCCTCTTCATTTATTCACTAAAAATTTTAAATTTTTATAGGAAAGAAAATTTTCATATTTTCATCCAATAAAAGGTTCAATTTTGAGATATTTATTTAATGTTTTTAATTTTTAATTCATTTATTTTATTTTATATTAGAAATTAGTATTATTAATTCTAAATAATTAGTTTTAATTTGAAGTAAATAATTTTAACTAGCATTAACTAGTTTAATTTTTAGTAATTTTTTTTAATTATAAATATTTAGTTTTAATTAACAACAATTTTTTTTAATTATAAGTAATTAGTTTTAATTTGAAAAAATTAGTTTTATTTATCAGTAACTAGTTGTTATTAATAATAATTACTTATAATTGATAAATAAATATTACTAATTAATAGAACTTTGAAATAATTTATTGATCAAAGTATTAAGTAATAATAATTTATAGTAATTTCTAATAATTAATAGTAATTAGTAATTAGAACTAATTAACAATAATTTTCAATAAGTAGTAATAAATATTAATAATTTAAAAAAAATTAGTAAACATTAGCAAAAATTAGTAAAAATTAGTAGTAATCAGTAAAATTAGTGGTAATTATTAGAAATTATTAGTAATTAGTAGAAAAGAGCGTTAATTAATAAAAATTAGAAAAAATGAGCCGGAATTATTAAAAATTAGCAGATATGAGCAGAAATGATTAAAGATTAGAAGAAATGAGTGGAAACTATTAAAAATTCGCATAAATGAGCATTAATTATTAAAAATTAGTGAAAATGAGCATTAATTAGTTAAAATTAGTGGAAATGAGCATTAATTAGTAAAAATTAGTGAAAATGAGAATTAATTAGTAAAGAATACAATTAATGATTTGTAATTTCTAAAAATTATCGGTAATGAGGGGGAATTAGCTAAATTATTAAACATTAGTAGTAATGAGTTGGAATTTTTAATTTTTTTGGGAAATGAGGAGGAATTACTAAAAATTAGTTGAAATGAGCGTTTATTAGTGAAAATTAGTGGAAATGAGTGTTAATTAGTTACAATTAGTAGAAATAAGCAATAATTAGTAAGGAATATCATTAATGAGTGGTAATTATTAAAAAATAGTGTAATGAGTGGTAATTATTTAAAATTAGAGGAAATGGGATTTAATTAGTTAAAATTAGTGGAAATGAGTGTTAATTAGTAAAAAACTAATAGAAATCAGAGGTAATTAATAAAAATAATGGTAATGAGTGGTAATGAGTAAAAAACTTCGATAATGAGCGCTAATTATTAAAAATTAGAGGCAATGAGTGGAAATTATTACAAATAATAAAATGAGCGTTAATAAGTTAAAATTAACCAAAATGAGCATTAATTAGTTAAATTTGGCATACATGAGAATAATTAGGGAAAATTAATAGTAATGAGGGATAATTATTAAAAATTAGTGGTAATTAATGGGAATTATAAAAAATAAGCAGAAATTAGCATTAATTTGTTACAATTGGCTGAAATAACCGTTAATTAGTTAAAATTAGCTGAAATGAGCATTAATTAGTAAATAAATATAGAAAATGGTTGGTAATTAGTAAAAAATACTGGTAATGGGCATTAATGAGTAAACAATAATGATAATGTGTGATAATTAATAAAAAATTAGTGATAAAGAGAGAGAATTACTAAAAATTCATAAAAATGAGCATTAATTAGTTAAAATTAGTAGAAATGAGTTTTAATTAATTAAAATTAGCTAAAATGAGCATTGATTAGTAAAAAGTATAAAAAATGAGTGGTAATTAGTAAAATATATCGATAATGAGGAGTAATTCATTAAAAATACCAGAAATGAGCGGTAATTAGTAGAAAATACTGGCAATGATCAGTATTTAGTAAAAAATACCCTTAATGATTGATATTTAATAAAAAATACCATTATTGATCAGTATTTAGAAAAAAATATCGAAAATGAGTGGTAATTAGCACAAAATACCAATAATGAGAGGTAACTAGTAAAAAATACCAGTAGTGAGCGGTAATTAGTAAAAATTACTGGCACGGAGCGTTAATTAGTAAAAAATAATAGTAATGGGGGGTAATTAGTAACAAATACTGTCAATGAGTGGTATTTAGTAAAACATACCATTAATGAGGGGTAATTAGTAAAAACTAATGTTAATGAGTGGTAAATAGTAAACAATACCGATAATGACATGTAATTAGTAAAAAATTATGATAATGAGCATTAATTAGTAAAAAATACTGATAATGAGTGGTAGTTAGTAAAAATTACTAATAATGAGTAGTAATTAATAAAAAAATACTTGTAATGGGTGATAATTAATATAAAATTCTGGTAATGAGCGGTATATAGTAAAAAATATCAGTAATGGGTGGTATTTAGTAAAAAAAACATCATAATATACCATAATTAACCGAAATTAACCACAATTGGTAATAGAAGGTCAACTAAGGGGCATGAGGGAAGCCTATAGCAGAGGGGATGAAGGGGATAGTAGAGTGAAAGAATTCTGGTGCTTAAATTATTTCTCTCTATGGTCACCACTATCCCCTTTACTCGCTATTTCCCTTGAGGGAAGGATAGAGTGAAGGGGATGATGGTGACACTGAAATAAAATAATTCTAGTTCCACTTCATGTTGACCATTTGGAGGAGATGCAGTCATGGGTAAACTCGCAGGTTTACCCATGACTGGATCTCCTCCAAACAGTCTGAATGGAAGGGTGATGGAATTATTTCACTCATATGTCACATTTACCCCCTCCAATATATGCTTCCCTCATTATCCCAGGTTGAAATTATATTTACCTTAAAGATAATTAACTATAATTAGAAAAATTTAGCAGTAATTAGAAAAAATCAACAATAATTTGTAAAACTAAAAAAATTTAGCAGTAATTAGATATAATTGATAATATTTAAAAGTGATTTGATTTTTTTTCTTCTGGATTTCTATTTTTAGGATAGTATCTTCCTTATATTAGATTAATAATCAACAACAATTTTATTTGATTTTTTTAGAAAATTATGGAATAATGAAGTAGACATCAATCTTTATTACAAGATTATGAATGGATAAATCATCACAGAAATCCAAATGGTTCGATTATAAATCCTGTATATATTGACGGTGTTTACCATTTTTTATCATTTGTATCATTTAAAATGGATTTTTTTCAGAGGGGGATAATTAAGTGTCTATGTAAGAAATGTTATCTGAGCTAATTTGAAACATTTGGAAATGTCGGGGGTAATTTATTGCATTTTGGTTTTCATAAATATTATGTTTTTTGGTATCAACATGGTGAATACAGTTTCAGAGATGATATTAATAATTTGGTTCCAGATACATAACGGTTTGAATCTTTAGAACATGTGGTTTCTAGACCATATTTTCAAAAAATAGAAACTCAAAAAATATATTGATTTAACTCATGAGTTAGAACCATCTTGGTTTTATGAGTTACTATATTTTGTTGAATATACCTTATATCCTTGATGTAAGATAAGAAAATTTGAAGTGGTCACACCAATTATGTCTATTAAATCTTATAATGGAATGTTAAATATCTTTTTTGACTAGATATTTTCTTTGGTTAAATTAATTTTACTTATAGAAAATGTGTTACCTACCAATTTTTGTGAGAGAAATAGGATGATTCATAATTCGATCCTTCGTTATCAGAAGACTCATGCTTGTTAAAATGATTTCATATTATATTATTGTGAAAATAAGTCATTAGTTAGTTGTCCTACATGTGAAAAATCGATGTACAAGGAGGATTAATATGGGATGCATAGATTAGTTCCAGTTAAATAGTTTAGGTATTTCACTCTTACACCCAGATTGTAGAATTTATTTATGTCTCAGAATATAACATCATTGATTTCATGGAAAAAATCAAATATTTCAACTGGTAAAGTATTAAATCATTATTTTTATGGTGATTTATGGAAACATTTTGACTAAGTACATCCTTATTTTTCTTCAAACGCTTGTGACTTGTGATTGATTCCTTATATTGATGGGTTCTATCCATTTGGTTCATACGATAGTAAATATTCAAATTATCCCGTCTTTATAACTCTGTACAACTTACCTCATTGATATTAATGAATGAAACATATATCTTCTTAACATTATTAATTATACGACATAAAACAAATAATATTTATGTTTATTTTAAGAAATTGACTGATGAGTTAAATTTATTGTGGATTAATGGTGTCAGTAAATATGTTTTTATTGAAAAACCAAATTTCTTAATTAAATTTTCATTATTGTGGACATTTAGTGACTTTATAGCATATGACATGTTATCTGGATGGAGTAAATATGAACCAAAATCATTTCTGTACTATTCGAGAAACAAAAATTGTTTACTCTCATTAATGGAAGTAATACATGTTTTTTTGGCAATCATTACATATTTATTCCAATTGATAATCCTTTTTGAAGAAATAAAATTAATTTCATAAAATGTACAATTTAAAGATATGGACATTCAACAATGATCTCAGGTATTGATTTAAAATCTATTGTCTCTTAATTACCTCTTATTACCTTTAGACTGAATATAAAACAACAAAAAATAATTGGATTTTGGAAAGATCACAATTTGATTAAATAAAATATTTTTATGATCTCCCATATTGGTATGATTTTTTGGTCTTTAACATGTTGTATGTATTGCATATAGAGAAGAAATGTTTTGATAATATATTTTATACAGTTTTGGACACACTTTGTAAGACCAACGATAATGTAAAGGCATGATTAGTACCTGCCCAATTTTTAGGAGACCATAAGTTAAGTTATTTGAAAATGAATGATCATAGAAGTTAATGAATCCAAAACTGGGTTATACAATTTCCAAAGAAAACCATTTATTTTTTTTAGTGGATTGCAGATTTGAGGCCACAGATATTAGTCATAAAAAATCATAATACCGAATTAAAAAGTCATGATTGTCATGTTATATTGGAAATAATAATACTGATTGGATTTATATGTTTTTTGAATTCTTTGATTTGGGATTTTTTAACAGAAATATTATATATTTTTCTAAGAAATTTCTGTGAAAAAATAGACTATGTTTCACTTAGTATACTTCTAGAAGATGTTGTTTTAATTTTATAGAAATTGTAATTTTTTTCTACTAGATTTATTTGATTAAATGGAAAATTTGATATTACATTTTCTACATGAAGAAAAATATAGAGGGATGATAAAGTTACAATGGATGAACCCATATGAGATATGCATGAAAAAATTAAATAAAAAGGTACGTAACAAATAATTAGTTGAAGGGTAAATTTCATAATCTTATTTAAAGGAGGAATTTTTTTTGCACCTATTGTTTGTAACCTAAATATACTTCAAAATAAAACTGAATGGTCCATAAAGAGGGAAACATTGGTGATGGACTAAACATTCTATTATCAGTTTTTAATCATCATAAACTTGGATTTTGTGGAGTTCATGAAGGATAAATTTTTGATGATGAACATCACAAGGCTCATACATATTTTTGTGCAACTATAAAGAAATGAAATGATTCGTACAGTGAGTGCTACAATCATCTATTCTTTAATTTTTTTAAAATAAAATTAATTTTATTTAATTTTAGATTATATGATGATCATATCAAGAAATAGTTTCCACAAATTGCACCAACTTCCACTGAAAAATGTCGACAGCATAATTTTTCCTACTCATTTCAAGGAATGGTAAAGTAATTTTTTTATTGTTTAACATATGAAATCAATTTATTATTTTTTATATTGATAATTTTTTTAAAATTTTTAGGTACCAGAACATGCCGATAAAATTGATAATAGATTATGTGTACTGAGTAACCCACCATTCAAAATGGTTGTATCTTATAATTCATATGAGTCCAATGGTTTTTGATTTCATAGAAATGTATGTGGTTAATAAAAAAACAATGAACATGATGTTTTTTTGAGAGTATCTCATCATAGAGAAATTGAAGATTACTTTTATAGAATGATGGATGAAATAATTGAACTATGTTATCTAAGAAAAACTTATTTAATGATGTTTAAATGTTATTGGTTTGATACAGATAGATGATTTCATGTTCATACATTCCATGGAATCATTAAAATTAAATATAAAATCTTTTTTTCTGTAAATAAACCATTTTTATTAGCTCATCAAGAACATGAGATTTATTATTCAAATTATTGTTCTACTTTAATAGAGTTAATTGATTGGTATATAATTATAAAAATAAATATAATGAAAAATTAGTTTATGCAATGTTAATGTTGTTATATTGAAGTGAAAGTAATTTATTTTTTTCAAGGGACAACTCAAAATATAACATTTCAATGAAGAGATACAAATATCGATGATGACACCCTATAGTTATGTGTCGATGGTGACGATGATATAATAAATTTATTTGAATTAATATGAGATTATGATACTAAAACTCTTATAAAAATTGATGATATTGAGGAGGAATATGAAGATATTAAAACTGTTTTATATGAAGATGAGGATGAAAATGAATAATGACACAATTTTATATTGGTTATATTCATAATAAATATATGTATAATCCTCATATTCAATTATTTTTTGACAACATTTTTTTCATGTTTTAGATGGCTGATGAGACTTATGATGAGATGTTCCATAGACACAAGGATGTTATACCTCCTATTGATGATCCTAATGCTATGTAATCCAAACCTAAGGTTTTTGGTGGTTCCTCGACTTAAAGGTTTCACGGTCTTGAAAGATTGATGATTCATGACCCTATTCCTGAGCGACGCCCACATCTTGATTTTGATCCATGCATGCAGAGGTATGTTAATTTGTGTAATTTACTTGATTTTCATTATTATTGATTTTCATCAATTTATTTATGTATTAATTGTTTTATTAATTGTTCCTTTCCCACAGTTTTCTGTATATAGCTATTGGACAGGGGAGTTCTATTCTACAAAATTATTTTTTTTGGAGCATGGGTGATGTGTGATTATATTCTCATTGATATTCAGCAACTCATGTGTGATGATCAGATGCTATGTAAATATCTAATAGTTATTTTGAAATTTATTTAATTATTTACTTTCTATTATTAATTATTTTTAGGGTTTATGGTATCCATTCAATGATAGCATGAGAAAATCTATCTGGGAGGCCTACATGCGTGAGAATTGACATTAGTTATTGCATAATCTAAGGAAGGGTGCCATGGAGAAAGTTTAAGTCATAGTTTTTTATTAGTATTATGAAATCCTTCAACCAGATTAAATCACCTCTCAGGTTTGGGATGGATTTTGATCATACTGGATGTAAGATAATTTTCAAGGTAATCATCATTAGGTTAGAGTAACTAGGGGAGATAGGGGTCACACATAGAGTTGTTTTTCGTACGTTTAGTACTCATCGACGACATCTAGTAAGTAATTTTATTTAAAAATTTATATAATTATAAATGTATAATTATTTATTTTATTATTCATATAGGCAGTTGAGCAGACTAATATTATAGATTTCAATTTTTATAAGAGGATGTAAACTAACCCTATCACTGAAGATATTACTGGTAGTAAAAAGTATCAGATTGTGTTCAGTACATATTTTGAGTTTTAAAAATAACTGAAAATAATATTTGAACTATTTTAATTTCAATTTTCATTTTAAGGAGTCATATGAGTCAGAAAATTCATACACACATGATGAGAGTCAGGAAAATACTAAGGTTCAATCCACCAATGTAGCAGGATTTGATGACGTAGCATAGATGCAGGTGACTCAGTATGCCTTCGAGAAAGGTTGAGTTTTTTGTTATCAATTCTTGGTTGATTCCTTATTGTTATTACAGTAGTACTACATTGTTGTCTTCCAGCTCAAGGGGAGATCATGGAGAGTCATCATCATCCGTTTTGGAGTATGCAGAGAAGCTGTGATCTCAGGATGAGGTTATAGAGCTCCTATATAGAGATAAAAAATATTTTCATTGATATCATGAACTAAAGAAGGAGGAGTAGAGTTAATCACATGAAAAGTAATAGTAGAAGATGATGGAGTTAATGAGACATTGGGCACAAGATATATGGATGGAGTTCCCTCCACCACCTCATCCAGATGACTCTCCCCTTCCTCAGTGATTTATATATATTTTAGATACATTTATTATAATAAACATATCAATGAACATTTTTTTTGTAAATATTGTTATTAATTCAGAAATTTACTATTTTATATATTTCATTTTTTATATTGTTGTGGTGTTTTATTTATTTATTTATTATTATCATTTTTTTATATTATTGTGATGTTTTTTTATTTTTATTTTATTTTATTTTTTACTATTTGAGATGGGATTGATATCCTACCACAAAGAATCATTTTTTATTTTTATTATTTATGACATGATTGATCTCCCATCAAAAATAAGTATTTGATATGGTAGACCATTCCCATATATTTTTTGTTGTGATGGACTTCCACAAAAAATAGTTCTTCCAAATAATTTTTAAGAAACATACCATTTTTGATGGGACCCCATCACACATGACTATTTAGGATGTGATCCCATTGGAAATAGCTGGATGTACATATTTCATAATTCAGTAGTGATATTACAAGTGGATTTGGTTCCAGCAGATTTGTACTTAGGGAAATAACTCTAAAAAGGGTGCATTGGGCTTACCCCGATCATACCCTGGTGAATAACAATGGGCCTTATTGTGAAAATAGTTTGAAACTACAAAGGAATATTCTTAAGATAAATCACATTTCCTTTACAAACATTATGAAGGTTTTGAAAACAAATATATCCCCAAATAAACCATGTTTATGATTTTGAGATTATCTATGCATAAGTTTTTAAATTTATGTTGCGTGTTTCCATAGTTTTGGGACTATAAATTATGTTTGATAATGTTATGATCTTATATAGTGTATATTATTGTTTAAAAATGGAACCTAATAGATGGAATGAGAACCGTATCAATGCACATAATCCAAAGAGTAAGAATGACCATTTATTTGATGGTATTAAGAAATTATTTTTAAAGGAACTTTTATCCCAAAAATTCTCATCATATGAGTACATAGTATCATTTTCTATGAAAATAGATTACTAATTCTATATGTATTATGTCTTTGAAAGAAAGGAAGAGAATAATAGAATGATAGAGAAAAATATGGATAAAGGGAAGAAGAGAAGAAGGGAAAGAAGGATTTCTTCACATGTGATAATTGTTGAAATAAACCACATGGTTCTTTCTTAAATGAAATGTAAGTTTACTACAAGTATGGAGATAAAGTCCACTATGATCATGATTTCAATGGAAATAAAAAGTTTTCTAATTTTAAATTCTTCAACTGTATGGATATGGGTCACTACACAAATAAATTCTACAAGCATCAAAGGAATATACCTCAAAATTAGTTAATGGATCATGGTCAAGATTATAGTACTACCACATATGAAGTAGAATGATTATTGTGCTTTCATTTGTATTCATGAATTATTTTATTTGAGTATTTTATAAATTATATCCCAGTTATTAGAATTATGAAATGTATAAGGATTTTACTTCATTAATTTTTCATTACAGATTAAAAAGAATATGTTTAATGGTATTAATGAACAAGAAAAATGATTTAGTGAAAAGTTTAACTTTTTTGAAAACAAATGATTGAAATGAAGAAACCCCTTAAAATATTCCTGATATTGAGGTAATGTTGTTGGGATAAAGAGATGATTACTACTGATAAAGTAAATTGGATAATACTGAATACTTTGGAAATTATTAATGGTTGGTTGAAAAAGTGACTTATTCTAGCATTTATGGAGTTAACAACATTTTTAGATTCAAGTAATATATCAAATACTATATGTTTTATTTAAGTAATAAGGAATTATGCATGTCTTCAATATGGTTTTATGGTAATTTAGGTTATTACCATGTTTCAAGAGATTACATGATGATGGTATTCACATGTTTGGTATGTGATGATTAAGAGCTACTTCATGTTTTTGGGGGGATTAATGATAAGTTTATTTTAGAATTTTAGTAACCTTATTTCTACAGTTTTGGATTTTAATCTTTTGGTAGGTTCATAAGGTTAACCATTTATGAAATTTTTTAAGTTGAAATTTATATGGGTTTTAGATATTAATGTATTATATTTAATAACATGTGATAACTATATTTGAAAATAGTTAGAGATAGATAAAAAGACTTGTCACAATTTTATGGAACTTATGATCCATAAAAAGTTAATTTTAGTGATTTAGGCATAAAAAATTCGTCTTCGATATTCATTTCTTATATTAAGAAATTTAGTGGAAAATGATCAAAGGAAAATGAAAATCTGAAATTGTGCCAATGAAATAGATATATACCAAGTTAGTATATTTTCATATATTCTTGGTCCAGATGGTAAAGGAATTCATCATTTATTGGAAGAGGATATTAAAAAAATTCTATCATAATACCTTCATTTATATTTAATTGATGGTTTTTTAAATCATCACATATTTATGGGTTTTAGCTCTATAACTTTCCACTGATCTAACACTTTATTGTGATCAATGACGTCTATCACTCTCAATAATTATTTATGTTTTTCTTCCATATCTATATCTTCACCTTACACCAACATTATTTTAATTATAAATGTAGGTATGTGTTATTCCATATGAACTTTATACCTCCATTTATCCCTTAATAAGAGGATTTTTATTATCCCTTTTGATGATACGAGATTTCAAAAAAGAAAATTTCAAATTTCAAACCGTTTATTATCAGGATCAAGATTAAATCATGGGGACATAATTTATTTTAGGAGGGTATAATGTAACACCCTGTGATTTGAAAATATCAATATCATGTTCAATATATGACACATAAAAAAACCATTAAAATTAAATATAACACTCTGATACTTTACTATATGTTTCTTTTTAAATAAATTCAATCTCTTTGATATCTTACAATTCACCCAACACCGGGTTTGAACAAAACACCATACTATATTAAAATATTACTGTTTAAACATGACCATTAAAAAATAGAAGTTAAATATGTAGTAATGAATAGTACTAACTAAATTATGAAAATAATGGTTATATATTTAGAATAAATAAAATAATATTCATTTAAAAGAAAAAGAAATATTTTTTGAGAAATTGTATTTTTTCTAAAAGAGGGTTTCGTCACGCTTCACAGACATAATATAAAATTAATTTACATAAATTTTAGAAAAATTAATTGATAAAATGAATTTAATTTTTGAAATTATAAAATCAAAATTATCTTAGGGAGAATTTTTGAGGTTTTTCTAAAATTGTTTATTTTTCGATGAATAGTGAAAATTACCGAATTTTAATTAAAAGATGCCTTTTCATTTTAATTATTTATAAAGGAAAATATATATTTTAAATTGGGTTTAAATTAAAATTATTAAAATTATGTATTTATTTATCCAATTTAATTCATTGTAATTATTTCCATATTAAATTTTGTTATAAAAACATTGTAAACTTTTGAACATTTTATTTTTGAAAACCCCTTTTCTCATCACATCTATAGGATTAATTTTAAATTTAAAATTATCTCCTTTTGTGAATGTAATTTTTAAAAATATATTAAATATTTTTAATCAACACAATTTATACTTAATTTTTTACCATAATGAATAGTAAAATGGTAAAACGTATTTATGACGGTTAAGGTAAAAATAGATTTATCAATGGGTTAAACTAAAAACATAAGGGCTAAAATGACCTATTTTTTTTATAAAATATATTTTATGACCAAATTTAGATCCTATAAGGTAAAATTATCTATAATAATCCATTTTGGACCATTGTGACATGTGAAAAACATGGGTAAACCTTTTTCATTCCAAAACATACAACTGTTCCACTCACCTCACTTATAAAAGTCTTCCCCATCTCCTCCATTCTTAAAAACTTCAAACCATTTTTATTAATCCAATAACTACCAAAATAAATTCCTAAACACTGTCCCCTCATCCTAGAATATTTATTTTAGGTATAAATATAACCTAGGAAGGATTATGGTGAAAACATAAGGATGTTACCTAAAAAAGAGGTAACGTTATTCAATGAGCGTATTTATTTTATTTCTTCCTCCAACTCATTATATTATTATTAAAGACCTATGATATAATAATATAAATATATTACATATATTGAGACGTTTTATGATAATTTTATGACCTAAAACCATCTCCACTTCCATCAATTGGGTTATGAAATCATCATTCATGTACACGAAGGACTACCACCTCCCAAACCAATGTCATTAATTTTTTCCATTACCACCTATATTAGTTGGGTATAGAGATTTATATAAATTATATATATGATATTTATAAGATAATTATACCTATGGAGTAATTATATCATATATAACATTTTTAATTTCCTTTTTGTAGGGGATACGATAATTTCTCTCGTGTGTACGGCAGACTTCCGTCTCGTGATGCAATGTGATTCATCTTTCAAAAACACATTAATTGGAAGGTAATAATGATAAAGGTAATAAATATATGTGATATAAATAAAATAATTATGATAATAATGACATATTTATCATTCTAAAAAGATAATATTTCATTTTCGTTCTTATACTGAAAAACAATAATGTCGTTCACATATGAGTGGACTACCACATTCACAAAGTGATGTGAATATATTTTAATTAACACACCACATGGATGATATATAAGTAATTTTAAATAAATAATATTCTATATGTGATATTATTATCATTCTTAAAAGATAAAATATTAATTAACTTCTTCCAACAATGATCATTTAAAAAAGGAAACATTACTCATGCGTACGTATGACCTATTTTCTCTAGGATTGCAACATAGTTCATTTTTCAGAACAACATTTCATGATTGGTTTTAAAAGTATAATTTATATATAAATATAATAACTATTTCATTATTATTATTATGTGTATGTTTAAATAATGACTTCTTTAACCATAGAAAACTTACCAAAATCTTTCTTCAAACACAAGCCATATATCATTGAATGATCTGACATAAATTTAAGTGATTAAGAAATCATATATAACAATGTAATAAGTGAAATAAAAGGAATAATAAAATTTAAAATGGTTCCTAAGAAATTAAATAATTAACAAAATTTTATTATTTAGGAAGATAAAGAATATATGTGACGAGTTAGACTGAAGGTAAGGGTTTTTAATCTCACTTTTACTTCAATGATACATATGCCATATTCACCACTAATTTAGTTTTTTATCGTGTATATACTTCCCTTTTTGTTTGTTATATAATTAATTTATTTATATTCATGGTATTTAATGTTATTTAATTCATGGGGCTTATGACACAAATGTTACCAACATGGGAATGGTTTATTTCACAATCACATCATTATTTAAGATTGTTTTTATTAGGTCACCCTTGGAAAAAATATTTGATATTTATATCTATAAATAAGTCCATTTTCTTATCCTATAGTTATTTATGAACATTTTCAAGTAATATTACCATTTTTCCTATCTTTTTTACTTAAAATGTTAATGAAAATGTTTTTTTAGAAAATCCAACTTTATTTATCCCTTTGGACGGAAATACATTTTAAGAAAAACCCATTTTTTATAAAAGTGTTTTCAAAAACGTTTTTAACCTTTTAAAAAAGAGTGATTAAATAATTTTTTTACCCATTTTTTACTTTTAAATTTTTTAAAGGAATATTACTATCATTTTAAAAACAATACCTTTTTGGATTTTACTGAAAATTTAAAAGGAATACATATTTTAACGTGTATGACATGAATAAAATTTTCAACCATCATGATAAGTCCATGTTGTAATGATTATTTTACAAGTTTTACATGTTTATTTTCAATGAAAAATATTTTTAAAATGTTTTGTGAAGTTTTTGTTTTAAAATGTGACTTTCAAAAAAGGTTCTTTTCCTTAAGAAATGTGTCATGCGATCTTTCAAAATAATTATCCATATATTAAGACATCCTTTTATGCTAATTATGATTAAATGGGGATATAATCTAATGATAACATCCTTATTATTTCTATGAATGGTTTAGGATCAATTTTATTGGGGATGTACTATGTTGATAGTATTCATTTTACTGTGGATGGTTTATGATTATGTTTATTGATTGGAGAAAGTATTTACATTTCATATACTAGTTTAAATATGATTTTTTATGTACATTATGTTTCTCCCCATTCATAGGAGGAATTAATTATAATTTTTAAGTGATGGGTGGGGCTCAATATATCCCTTCTATGCATCAGTAGGTCTTATGAGACAAACTAGATTGGGTTTTGGCTGAGGCCTTACCCATTTATATAGATGCCTTTCCACAAGTCCTCGATGATATTAGATTTATTGGAATAAGGCCTCAATAGTATTAGATTTATTATCCTAAGGCATCAATGATAAGTTTTAGATATTTAACATTATAAATTTCATCATTATAAATTAAGTTATTGATATTCCATGTGATTACTTAATTAGTTAGAATATCCATGGCTAAGTTTTCAAGATCATTTTATATTTATATGGTATTACTTGATCATCATTTATTCCTAACATTATATGATAAAGTTAATGATTAAATGGAATGTGTTTTTGTTATTTACCATTACATATTTATTATTCCTTATTTATTTATAGCTTTTATTGTACACTTACCCTTACTGAGCATGTTTTCTCACCCATTTATTATATTTTATTTTCCCCAAGATATACAGATGTTTTTTGTGATTAGTATGTAGAAAAATGTAAGGGGAATAATGAAATTATCAA
Source organism: Viscum album (assembly GCA_963277665.1). NCBI lineage: Eukaryota > Viridiplantae > Streptophyta > Magnoliopsida > Santalales > Viscaceae > Viscum > Viscum album. The sequence goes on along the minus strand of OY728127.1, from coordinate 1,068,653,306 downwards.
AGAATATTATTTTTTTCAATTTATATTTTCAATTTTAATAAGAATTTGAATTATGTATCTAGTTTGATAATAATACTAAACTTTTTGGTCCTTCAGGACACGATTCATTGTATCTTATGATAGTGTAATAAAGTAGACATCTACTTTAGGATACTGGGGTTGGGGTCGCTACACCATAACTATGTATGTCTTGATCCCCATGCCTGATGGGATACGTAGGGATGCATGGACTTAATATCCCATGCCTAGACTCAGCACTAACCTATTTTGGGTCCACCCTATGGTCTAAACCATACAAACATAAACTACATAAAAATATGTTTAGGATTTATTTGTGTAGTGGAGAGCCTCCTTAACTCCTTCATGTCACATTTTAACAATTATAAAAAACCCAATAATCCTTGAAATATAAATACCCCTCAAGGTCCAAGTTTTGCAGCCTTAAACTATGTGCATATGACATCCTTGTATTCCAATATCTACATAGTTTTCTTCACCCCCATTTTTTCATAAAACCAATGTCCCATTATCATTTTATTTCATCCTCACTTGAGAGGATCACCCCTTTCTAGTATTGGTCTCCTAAAATTATACATTTCAAAACTATGTATGGATTGGTTCCCATTCCCATGGGATACAAATCAATGCTTGAATCTATTATCTTGGGTCTAGAATCCACTTTCAACTTGTCATGGGTTATCTTTCCCTCTCAGTATCATGAATTTTAATTGGGCATGGGTTTTTATGTTTTTTGTTGAAAGGGGTAAATTTTTCTCTCCTTCATGTTGGGTTATCACACTTTAATTCCACACAATCCTCCTTAGGAAACCCAAACCCTTTGGTCCAAGATCTATGACCTTGAACAAGTAGTTTCCCCTTCGTTTTGAGCTCTATGTCCATAACCTATTAGCAACCATAGTATGAGATATACAACTCTAAATTACAAATTCCATCATCCTCAGCACATGGAATTAAACTTCAGCCTTACCCTATATAAAACCAAGATGCATCATATGACAAGTATGTGATAACCAAATAAATTTCCTCAACACATGTTGTTAAACTACGGACATACCCCATATAAAAATAGGATTCCTCATATGACAAGTATGACATGACCAAAAAAACATCCTCAACACATGATGTTAAACTGTAGTCTTACCCTATATAAAACCGAGATACCTTATATGATAAGTATGGGATGATCATCAAATAACATCTATAGAACATGAAATTAAACTATAGAATTACCCTATATAAAATTGGGATGGATCATATAATAAATATGATATGATCCAAAAAATAAATTTCCTTACCACATGATGTTAAGTTGTAGTGTTACCCCATATAAACATAGGATGCCTCACATGCTAAATGTGAGATGAATCAAAATTAACATCCTCAACACATGAGGTTAAACCACATACTTACCCTATGTAGTGAGCATATGATGCTTCATATGAAGAACATGATATGATTCATTTCCCTCAACTAAGAGGAAACCACCCCTCTACCATTAGTCTCCTAGCTTGGAACACTCCAGCACTAGGTACGGATTGATTCTCATTCCCATGGGATATTTAGTGACACTTGGATCTCATATCCTGGGTCCAACCCTACCATAAACTCATTTCATGGTTCCCCACCTTTCAAGCTAGGCTTAACCTTTGCCTACCGTCATGTTCATCCAACACATTTGAGTATGTGGTAGAATATCTCCTAGGAAAATCAACATTCCCTCTAAGACATTCCCAACATCCACTTCTGCATTCCATTCTTCCCAATTTATTATATTTAGATAATCATCATCATATAGATATGAACTGGCTCCCTAAAATCAATGGTGTCTAGACACACTATCTCACCTACCATATTAGTCTCACACATTGAAGGATCCCTAGTAACAAATAGTTGATCTTGTGTTTCAAGCTCTGTCAATAGTCGATCCCACATTTGTTCACCCCATACTTGGATAGTATGGGTGTAGAACCTATGTTTCAAACACGATTAACAGTTGTTCCCCACTCATCGAGAATTCCCCTTTTACTATCTAGGTCTCGATATTCATGATCTACCCTCACAGGAATTTCTTATGTCAGTTTCTTTTTCACCTTTTTGTGTTCTACCCTATAATAAATGGGAACTCTATACCACTCTTTGTTCCTCACATCGAGCATGTATCACATAGGTTTAGGATATGGGAGGGTATTTCATCAAGAAATTTTGAGATAATGGGTGCCCCTTGTTTTGAAATATGTGACTTTAAATAGGATCTTAAGTCCGATCATAATGAATTTAAACTATGTGAAAGTCACCCTAGGAATTTTCCACGTGGTTTCAGGCCTCCTAGGACCTCAATTCACAATGGGTAATCACTCTATATTTCCATGTGTGTTCTTTTGGGTCGTTCACCCCTTATTTTGTCCAACCTCTATGACATTAAATTATGATCCCACTTCTAAGAATGAAGACCTTAAACAATGCACAAGATATCTTTGAGATGTTCTGTGTGGAATCAAGCAGACACCTTAGCCCTCAATTAATATTGAGAAACCATTTTTAAATTCTACACAAATTAATTTAAGACAAAAAAACATTGGTCCATACATTATGACCTTAAACTATTTTCATTTGGTCCAACCTCTAAAACCTTAAACGAGGATCCTAGGTCCAAGAATCATGACCTTAATATGTGTGAAAGTTGTCTCAAAGATGTTCTTTGTAGAAGGTACTCCAAGAAACCTCATTCCCATCAAGTTAACTCTTCCATATACCACAATCTTTCCTTTTAGATGTGAAAACCATGGTTAAATCACCAAAACCTTAAAATTTGTGTGACCTGACCCAAATTATTTGGATTAGTGTAAGGACTCATAGGAACACCATTCCTTTAAGTTGTGAACCATTCAAAATCCTAAGAACCTTTCTAGAACAAGCCCCCTCAAGTCCAAGAATTATGACCTTAAACTATTTTTAACACCATGGTCCAAGATTTATGACCTTAAACTAGGAGTCTTGGTTCGATCATTATGACCATAAACTATTTTAAACCCTATGGTCCATGAATTATGACCTTAGAATATTTGTGACTTATTTGTCCAAATAGCATGACTTTGAAATAACATGAACAAGAAGAAAAAATTTCAATTAAGTTGAAAAATCATAGGGGAAACCTAATAAAGAGACATAATCCCCCCTCCAGGTCACTCTTGTGACATAGGAAAAAAGGTTATTAAAAGAAGGAGGTAAAAAGCCATTAAGGACCCACTATAGACCCCAAAAAATCTAGAAATTCTTAGTAAATCAATAAGTTTAGGGAATTGTTAGAGACAAATCATAAGCTCCCTTTACCTCATGATCTCCCCTATGGGCCACCCCTAGTGTGTTACCCACTTAAAACCCTATCACCTGGGATGGGTGGGTGTTATTCACATCGGTTCACACATCCTAGCCATAAGAAACTAAAATGTGCTATAAATTTCCAAATAATATGATATTAAACTATATGAAATATTTTCCTCATAGTATGACATTAAAATACATATTTTTCATCTTCATTTCATGATGTAAAATCCTGTATAATCTTAATATTTTTCCTAGGAAGGCACTTTCCCCCTTCTGTGTTGATCACCTATCGCATCATTCATATTCCTCGAATGTCACTCAGTAACTGATATTATGCTCCCCTTAGAAGATGAGTATAAACATTAGTCATACTAATACACCCACCCAATGTTCTCAAAGACACAATGGTGTAATTTTGATATTATAGAACTCCCATCGAACATTCCACTAAATCATCCTTATGCTTCGCATCTCCCTTGATTTGGATCCCCATAATCTTCTATGTCTAAATGATCCCCCTTAGTAGAAATGATTCTGATCCACACTACATCACTCACCGTCCTGGTCATAGGCCCCAAAATACTTCTTATGAAATTTTGAGATAAGTCCCATTTTTTGAACATGGTAAATGGTTTAACCACATTTTTCCCCATCCTTGGAAAAAATAATGGATTCTATGTTTCAGACATGGCTAGAAGTTATCCCTCATCATCATACCAGCCCATTGTGTTCCAAATCCTAGTTGTCTTGATTCATTATCTTCATCTCTTCCCCTTTTTTTATGTATAATTCTAAACCCTTGAAATTGTCCCATTTTTTCACAAGTGGATGTTAACAAATAAGTTTGGCTATGAAGAGAGTCTCACAATCCAAACAAAACTTTCTTGGTCAGGAAACTCCCAATGCTCAATAAATGTGTCCAAACCCAGAGTATTGAACCCTTGTCTCGTACTCTCATATAAATAATAAATATTTAGTTTATACCTTATTTCCCACACTGAGTATAACTCATGTGGGATTAAGGATTAATTTTTGGTTTCCTTTTTAATATGATTAGAGATACAGAAAAAAAACATTTTAAAGTACATAAGGAATTTAAAACAAACCATCTAATGTTTTGTAGGGTCATCCACATGTCATATCCTATCATTTATTCTAGGATATGATAAATTTCCCTAGGAATCAACCCCAGTGTCCAAGTGCTTGAGATTAACCAGCCTCAATTGAGTAGCCTCTAGAGTCCACTTCCACTCTACTATATTAGCCTCCTCCGCTACAATAGGATAAAATTCTTCATCCTTAATTCTCACATGATCATACTTATCTTGGAACTTTTCCACCAATGTTGTCGCATATGCTTCCTTATACTTATCCATCACAAATTAAATCCTTATTTGGATGATGATATATTCTTAAGAAGTAACGATGAACACGTTGTCCCATTCATTATATTTTAGGAGAGAAATCTCTAATTCATATGTTTGGAGAGACTATTCTCCCACATCCTTCTTCTTTCACCAGGAAAGATCAAACTCATGCAACTAATCACAAGACCAATTGATGAGAAAGTGTCAATATAGAGCATGTAGGTCACTAGAATCCTCCCCACCAGTCCCTAAGATGACTAACCAATGGTGAAGTGATCCCACCCAGTTTGGAATATCATCTAGTGGAGTGCGAGTGATGAAATTATGCCCACTCCTCCATGCCTTTCATTAGACGACTTGATTCTCCTCAAAAAATTCCATGTCTGAGTCATAAAATTCCTAAGTGACACAAACTCAAACTTTTGGAAGAACACCAATACATCTGTGTATGGGTCATTTTCAGGTAATTCTTTGGGTGGGTTAAGCCCCAAGTCTATGGAAAACACATCCTTTACTGACCCCTCACCTATAGTTGGAGCCCCAGCTACCTCCTGTGGAACCTCTAGGTCTCAGCCACCAAATCCTCCTCAACAACCTCTTTCAGTTGAACTATATCAAAAAGAATTATTTAAGGTATTAGCTTCAGCACCTGTCACTAGTATTACTTCCTATCTGGGAGTGGTCATCATAGCCTCCCCAATCATCTCATATTCCAGCATGATTTTCACCTCCTCCATGGAGGTTTCGACCCTAGTATCCACATCCTATTGAACTTCTATGGTTGCCTCAGCCACCAAAACCTCTTGAAACACCTTATTCAAATTCATAGCCTCATCCACCATCACTTCCTCAGGATCGAGCATTTCCACAGCTGGTTGAGATCTAAACCTGGGTTGAACTTCCATTTAAATCACATGATTAGATGAGAATTACTAATGAGAATAAAAAAATTAAGGAAAAGGTGAAAATAAGAAAGGGATTACAATAATGGTGTAGCCTGAAGAGAAAATCAGAAAGATCAACGAGAAATCCCCCTGACGATGTTGTTCCCCTAATATTGGTCACCTTGGTTACATGCACCACTTCAACTAATGGTTGGCCTCATATGGCTACAAAATTAGGTAGAATCCCCACACTCACTCAATCAATGGTTTGTTATCCCCCTTCCTACACCAATGGTTCATCACAAACCTCCCCCTCCTCTATGATAGCGGATTCCTATATATATGAAACAAGAGTTAGGTAGCAACATTATAGGATGGATAATATCCAAGGCATACAAGATCATATGATTTACCAAATAAATGGTATTACACCCATCCTTGGGAGATTCCTAATATGAATCACTTCCCTAGGACTCCTATAAACCTTCTCCCTTAGCTGCACTATAATCTATGCGTCCCACAGGAAGGACTAGAGAAGAAGTCATTCAAAGAAGATCCTTTACATTATTGTTCATGGGATTTATGGTTTCATGAGAATAAATTAATTCCTCTATCTATTCCATGTATTACAATACCTCAGCATGGGAAACATGGAATCCTACCCTCACAGGGAATAGATTGATGAAGAATATTACCATGGAGTGGAGAATCTAACATATCCCATAAATATATGTGATCTGTTTTTGGATTCCCCAACTCTCCTTATCCTTGAGAAAAACAACATCACTGGGAACATCTATCTAGCACTATGTCTTCACCATAACTTGGATGTGTTCTATCAATAATTTCCTAGAAGGTCCACCTTCCTCTAAAATATATTTACCCAGGAGTATCGAGACTGTTTCCACTCCTCTCCTAATAGTTTCCACCTATGAAAGACCAGGAATTTATAGCTCTATAGTTTCCACTCCACCCATCCAACCGAATATGCCTTCGTGGTGTGCCCTCCCCCCCCCCCCACACCCTCGACCCCTAGCTATGGAGCCCCTTATTACTCATTTTCTCAATTGAATCACTACCATAGTATGATACTGGGATATACACCCTTCTAGCTTATAATATATTCTTGGATGATCCCATAAGAAATGATGAGTGGAAACAACTCATTCCGTCCATTTCCATCTTTATGGGTAAATGTGATCCATTTATTTTGAGTACCGAGAGTAGTGTTCACACAGTACTCCAATGTAAACCCTCAAGGTAATCTTTTAGAGGAATCTATACTGACTCACAAAGAGGTGTGTGGTGTAAATCTCACATATTACCTTGAAATCCACCCTCACCACCAGTGCCCTACCTCAGAATACAAAGAGGTATGACCCATGTTTGATGGTCCCCCTACTTTCATTAGTTACCATCCTTATGGGAGGACAAAACAAGTGAAAAATGAATTGGTTTTCAAGATTGATCATCTCAAACATGTCCACTGAGACCATGTTAAGAGGGTGGCTCTTGGTGATGTTTAGGATCAATGTTTGGAAGTCTATAATGGGAGGGGAGATTGTGTTTGGATATTCATATTACCCCATGTGTGAGGAGACCCAACCATATTAGAAGTGTAAGAGACTACACACATGAAAGGGGGTCTTCCCTAAGATGATATGAAACAACACTGAATATAGATTCAAAAATAATGGGACTTATAGGTTGACACATTTCCCCATTACTAACATCACCCCCATGATGAGGGTGATCAACCTCACCCCTATGTGCGCATCCCATACTAGGAGCATCCATCCACAGATCAAAATGATTATAATCCCTGCTATAATGAAAAAATGAGACTCATTATTAACATTGTAACCCCAAAAATTGTACTTAATTTCCTCAAGGATCTTCCAATAAAAATTATCCTCACCTCATTTGTTTGCATTTGGAAACTGAATCAACCTCTCAGGTAGCTTGTACATTGGTTAATTAATGAAATACATGAATCATTGATTAAAAGGGATGTCTTTAATCTATGGTTTGTGGTAATTAATCCCCTACACCAAGAAAAGAAAAACCCTTTATAGGGATGGAATCCACTCATGGTCTTCCCAAACATTCTATGTCGGGAGGAATTCATTGTACATGGCCCCTTGTATTGGGATTCCATCCATTCGATTGAGATCCAAAAAGATGATGTTGACCACCACATGGTGTAGATGGAATGTGTTAATCCTTGGAATCAAATTTCTCAATAACTCTGGTATGATATCAATGTGATGGTAGACATAGAACTATGAGGACAATTCCACCTTATAAATTCAGACCTGCTTTAGCTCCACTTCAAATTCACGATAGGACTAGAATACCTAGTATACCCAGGCCCATTCATCCCTGAAGTTTCCACCCTATAACATGTCCCATTCCTTGTTCCAGCCTTTAAGAAGTTCTATCATATCCACCATGATAATATTATCATACCAAGGGGATACTCCTCCTCCTCCAATGCATCCCAATATACGTTATACATGTGGTTCCATTGGGTGTGCACAGAAAGAGTTTCATGGTCCTTCATAATGTTGCCTCCAATAGCCTTGTGCCACTGATGCTATGCAAGCGTACTCCTAAACCACTTGAAATTCTCATCCTAATTGACACTAGGCATGAAAACATAATCCCTTTTCATGAAACCATATATCGATAGCCTCTTGTATAATGGGTATTCCTGTTGAGCCTCGGTTAGCAATTTGGTTAGTGTGTCATGATTTGACTATGTTCGGATGCTCACCCTAATCTTGAGGGTTCCAACCATATCTCTTCATCAGTTAGTGAAATATTAATCTCCTCCAAAAACCATTTTATCAAAGATTTAGATTTTTTTGGAACTGGTATGCAACGGTCGGTTTGCGGTGGTCATTTCAAGAAGGTCGAGTTTGTGGAAGTTGAGACTCATAAAGGTCTGTTCGTAGAATAATAGTTTAAAAAAAGAGGTTAGTATATGAAAAGTGAGGATAAAAATCAAAAAATTATAATGAAGATCTTAATATTCATAAAAGAGATCACTGACATATCTTTTGTGAAAATATATTTATCCTCTTAGTTATCCCCACCCTTATTTATAAGCATGGGGTTAGACCGAATTTTGTGAATAGGGCTTGTGAATCACTAATTTTTTGTAGTTTTTCCTTAAAATACAACACTCTTATACCTTATCATATATAATTCTGAGGGGGGGATTTTGGATTCCAAAATAAACATTTCAAGGGATAGGTTGAGGAAGGAATAACCAGTTCAAAGTGAATTTGAGCTAAAACGGATTAAAAGTCCATTTAAGGGGATAGATTCATGTAGGGATAAACCTTCACGAACTACCGTAGATAATGGAATTCCTCGACCATGTAAAGATTTAGGAAATAAAATTTTCATACAATAACTTTGTTTAATGAAATTCCATGAACACATGATGCTTGATGCGATAACCTTCACGCATCATAACTATAATTCGCGGAACCCCATCATTTTGTGAGGATCGTAATCTTATATGAAAGCATAAAATTTATCAAAAAAAATTCCATTTCCACCATTGGTCCTATAAATACACATCATATGCCTATATTTTGTATGAAAAAACCTTTATGATTTCTATAAAAGATCTAAATTCACAAAACTCATCAGATTCACAAGAAAGAGAGGATATGTATTTACAATGGTATCTATCCTTTGTGAAACCACATCCCATGGGTTTTTAAGAACCTCAAACCATTGTGGAGATTCCATTCTTGAAGGTCCATAAAATTTTTATAAAAATAAATCCATCTAAACCTCTTGGGTTTTCATGAGATAATCATCCTTTATGAAACCAACCCCATTGGAAACAAGACAACACTCGGAGGAAGGGTCACTTTGTTTAGAGAAACATGATGCTTCATGAGACCCCTTTTCTTTGTGAAGCCCCTAACCTTTGAAAATACCCTATATTTTACAAATACCCAACTTTTAGGAAACACATCTTTAGGGAATCTCCATAGTGCCTCCTTTCATCCAATACCCTTTCAAAAAATTCATGTTCGAGGGGCCCTTATACCCATCCAAAACCAGTTCAGCTGCACCCCAAATATCTATGCGACTGATACCACTGACATAACCATTTTCTCCTAAGTATAGGCACCACAATACATGTTTCTCCTAATAATAGGAACCATAACATTGGGTATACTAATTTCAGCTCCTCCATGGAATGTTTTTACACCATTCCCTATCCAGAGGCACATGAGCAGTAAACACATAATCCCTAAAGGTGGTATCACTTAGGGAAATGACTTACCTATCTCAATAGAGATACATTTTTATATATCTTCCTATCACATTAGCATAATATAACTTGAGGTTTAAGCCCCATACATATTTGATATTCATGATTAAAAACTACCTAGCTCCATGTCCTAGTCACATGATGTTAAAATACAAGACAACGTCCTCGATACATGATGTTAAACTATAGACTTACCCTGTGTGATGGGACTGGGATGCCCAATGTATAATAATCATGGGATTCCAAATTATACCTCACCATGTGATGAACCAACTCCTTTAGGAAACTTATACATATAATCCCCACCCCATCCCTTATTGACACTCCTTCCGCAATATGAGCGTCCTTATCACATGAAGTCAAAATTCATGGATAGGTCCTATCACATGACCTAAAATTGCGGCATCAAACTACATGATATTTGATCCATATAAATTAAACATGGTACATATGAAAACACCATAAGGTTGAATCTAGATACCCCAAAATTACCACTAAAATTGTGAGTGTGAAATCATCCCCCTAAGGGTCACACTCAACCAATTCCAAAGTTTGAAATTTCCTCCCATGGGAACACACATAACTAACCATCTGACCATGGAAGATGTTAAAACTGTAAATAACCTTTCCTAGAAAGACATTAAACTTTTGACCCATACTTATCTACAAGATTTTAAACATGGGACCAACCTATCCCCATAAGTTGTTAAACCTGCGACCAACCTGTCCTCATAATACATTAAACCTGTGACCAACCTATCCCCATAAGATGTTAAACCTGCGACCCATATGTCATCGTAATATGTTAAAATTGTTACCAAACTATCCCCAAAATATGTTAATCATTCTAACAACCCCTAATTATCTACCCCATACAATGGACATAGGATTCATTGAGGTAGAAATCCTCCGAAGACTTATACACCTGGTGTTAACTACCTCATTACCAACATGGGAGGACTTAGGTTTTGAACCTAAGATGCCTAATATGAGATTCCACTAAATTTAAATGGAGAAGACTATTTAGGTTCCCAATAAACCCAATTTCTAGAAATTTTTATTCATGGTCAACATTACTATTTACTCTAACTGAAGGTTGCTACACGGTCAAGACATAAGCAACATAATTAACCACTATCCACCTCGAGATGGAATTAGCAATGAGTTTCATGAACTTGACTTAAATCTAAAAGGGAGAACTAAACTATGTGACAAGATACAGGATAAATCTATGGAATGAGGAACTCAAATCCCATCACCCCATTTTTATTAAGGAGACAACATCACCAATTAAAGTGATGGACATTGTTTACCTTTGGAAAGTGGGAATGTGGTGAAAAAGCAGTGCAACGTGCATCCTTGAAGGAAAGTTTCATAAACAATATCTATAAGTGGTTTAGTGAAAGTGTGTTCATTTTCTTAATAGTTTATGTTGATGAAATATTACTCATTAGAAAAATAATTCCATTATTATAGTCTATTAATGCTTTATTGAATATATTATTCTACCTAAGTACAAAGACAGATTAACATATATTCTTGGGATAAATATCTATCAATATATATTCAAGAGGATACTTATAAAATATCAAATTTCATACACTAATAAGATAAGGATGTGATTTAGTATGAAATAATCGAATAATGGATTACCTCTAGTGTTACATGATATTCATATTTCTAAGATAATGTGTCATCAAACACATGAGGAAATATATATGATGGAAATTATTCCCTAAAACTTAGTTATTGGGTAATTCATGTATAATATTCTATGTAAAATGATAGATTCCACATATTAATTAAACACGGTTGGATGATAGCAAGCTAAACTAGGTCACTGATATTGGATGGTAGTCAATACTATCCTTAATTATTTGTGGTGTACTAAGGATATGTTCATGGTGTATGGAGGATATGAGGAACTAGTCATCATGGGATATACAAATTCTATTTTCCCAATAGATCAAGGTGATCTGAAATTTCAATTAGGATACATCTTCACTCTTAATAGCGGTGTTGTGAGCTAGAAGAGTTGAAAGAAACCTATAGTTTCTAACTATAATGTTAATTCTAATTACATTGTAGCTTATGAGGTAGATAAATAAGTAGTTTGGATTCATAAAATAATCTAAGAGCTTGATGTGGTGTCTAATATTAAAGATCCTATCACACTATATTTTCATAATTTTACAGTTGTGGATCTTGAAAAGGAGCCAAGGTTACATCAGTAGGTGAAGAAAATAATTCATAAATATAATCTCTTGGGATATTTTTCTTATATAGGTGACATAACTATGAGTATATTTTCTATGGAAGATACTATGGTGAATCCATTAACCAAATCCTTAAATTATTTAAAAAATGCTCATCATGTGAGAGACAACAGACTAAAATTCATTGGTAGTTGGTTGTAGTACAAGATGGAGTTTTTTATAGTTGGTTTCCTAGAACCAACTATTTGTACTCAAGATTTTATGTATATTCAAATAATTTAATATTAATTAAAATATTTTTTTTCATAGTTACGTTTGAATTTAATATAATAATTTCCTAGAGTATCTTTCAATTTGAAAAAGGGAATAATATTTACTTGCTATGATGAGAACCTTGAAATTCCATGAGGATATTCTTAAAAATTATTCTATGATCATATAATAATATATGTTAGGAAACATAGTATGTTGATTGTCATGTGTGAGTACTTTGAAGTAGATGAATCCTCATCTCATGAAGTCTACACTCAGTAATCTCAAATATGAGAGATTATGAGTACATACCTACATATTGTAATTATACAATTTTGTGTTTTATTTGATATTCCTATATATGGGCTTGTGTAATGATCCTTATACTTTAATATTATTATTAATGCATGTAATTACTCAGTCACTTTTATGTATTTTCATAAATCATGATGACAGATTATCATGAAAACGATGCATGCATCATGAATGATATATTATTAATGAATAAGTATAGGAAGTTTTTGAACCTTCCATCTCCATGGAAGTTGATATATCAAACCTTTTATTGAAATAAAATTTTCACATTAAATTACATGGCCATTGTGTATTGACAATTTTATTTCATATATTCAAAGAAATACATATCAAGCATATAAATTGATGATACATGTATACAACCTTCTTGATGAGATATCAAGATCATTAGATTATATTACATAGGGAGTATTCGTGTGTGGATTTATCATTATGGCATATCTTCTTCCTTTATGGGTTCCTTGACCCGTTTCTAGATAGTAATCTAGGAATTTAGGCAAGCCTTCCAAATTCCATTGAGGAAGAGGCCTAAAGGGTCACACACAAAGTATTTCCATCAATCTCTATAAAAATATTATTTATATTTAAAAATTAAGTTAAATATTATTCTCTAAAGAAAGAACTAATATTTATTCAAGATTTATTATATGATCGCAAAATATTAAAAAAAAATTATTCACAAGGTAATTTTTTAATTATGGGAATATATAATATATATTTATCTTTTATTATTCATGACATAATGAATAATTATTTATTTTTTAAATAAATAAATAATTTATTTATTTGAATATTAAATAAATATTTATTCACCAAATTGGGAATAGAATAATTATTTATTTATAAAATTAATAAATTTTTACGACAGTGTTCATTCAGGTATTCGATACATGTTTCGGAGGATAAGTGGACTGAGATTAGGTCCAATGATAAATAATAATTTACAAGATGGTAAAATAATATTTATCATAGTGAAATTTATCACACAATAGGATAAAATAATAATAATATATTATTATTATATGGGATGGGCTATCATATGGGTTTAATTTATTATTTATGGCTTTAATGCAATAAATAAAGTACTATACCATATCCCTGGGTCTATAAATAGACTATTATCACATTCTAGAATAGGTTAATCATTGTGCACAATGTTACTCTCTAGAATTATCCTATTTATTTCATCCTCTCAACATTGATAAGAATAAGAGATATTTATTCAAGCTTGAAGTAATGTGAAGTGATCAAAGAATAATAACACAAGATGATCAAACGACCATGCTAACCTTGAATGACTCACCAATGTTTTTTTTGAGATCAAAGGAGCACATGTGGATCATTGTCATAGGGGATAAAATTTGGGTCCTATAAATGAAATGATGCAATACTAATCATATTAGAATGATCAAAATCCTCAACGAAGAAAGATTTCAAGACCAAGGCATCCTTTCATAATATTCTAAAATTAATTATAAAATTGATGGTAAAAGATATTTTCTTGCTTCTGGAATTTATTTTTCAATATTAATTCAAAAGTTTTTTGCTGCTCAGGACATTTATATCTTGTAAATTGTGAATGTTTTATCTAATAGAACAAAATATGAGTGGCTATTGGACGAATTGGCACTTATCCTGCATCTAGAACCATTACAATATAGGTGCCACTAGACACAAACTAGTTATTCGATGGTTGTAAACTACAATTGGGAAGCTTGGACACCCATAACCTTCTCTGACATTCCCCTAAACCTCTAGGATACCCCTTGAGCACCTAAACATGACTAAATAAAACCTCTTAAGAGGTCATAACTCTTGGAATTCCATTTCGAACACTGGGTTAAAATCAGGCCTACCTAGTAACTAACAAATATAAATTCCTCATAAATTAGAAACACCTAAATTAACATGATATCTTAAATATTTATATAAATTATGTAGGAATATTCAACCATATACTTTATTGAGTAAATTTTACCCAACCACAACTTCATAGAATTATGTTTCAAGACATCATTTTTTATAACTAGTCGGTCATCTAAATATAATATCAAAAATATTATGAAACTCCCACTAGCCAACTTATACACATTGGAATAATCTTTTTTTATGAAACAAAACTCTTTTATTTCATCATAAAATTGAATATTGAAACTCTGAGAAGCTTTCTATAGTCTATAAATAGATTACTAGAACTTGAAAACCTTATCAAACTCATTTGGATCTTTCTAACCTTCAGGATGTATCATATACACTTACTCAACAAAATTACCATTAATGAATGTGGTTGATATCCCCCTAATATACATCTTAATTATAATGATCTTCTACTACTAGAAAAATCTGAATGGTCTTTATCATCATAATAAGTGAAAATGACTATTCACAATCAATTACATGAATCTATTTGTAATATTTTTCCAAAAATAATTCTTTATAAGTTGAAAATCTACCATAAAAATCAGTATTTTTTGTAGAAAACATGCATAAACCCTATAGTTCTTACACCTTTAGGTGCATCCACTAAGTTCCAAACCAAGTTAGTGAGTATGGTGTCCATCTCATATTCCGTAGGGTTTTACCATTTATTATAATCAGTACTATCAATGGATTTCTAGTAGGTATAAGGTTCATATCTTATGAAAGTTAACTCATCATAGTTTTCTATGTGAAATCCATATCTCACTAGATCACGATGAATCCTACCAGACCTTAGAGTTTTGTGCGTAAATTGAGTTAACTTTTTCCCCACAAATCCTTGTGGAATAGACACAAACTCATCTCAGGAACACTTATTATTTTTTGAAATTGAAATTGTTTATATTGAAATTTCCTCCCATATACTCCTATAATTATGTGTTCCTTATCAAGGAAAAATCCTCACCATGCCACAATAAAAGTGTATATAGTAGGATTATAAATGTAATATCCAGCAGTTTCTTCATGATAACTAACAAATAAGAACTTGTTATAAATGTGGTCAAGTTTTTATGAATCCAATTTTCATATTAATACTTAACAAACGCAAATAATAATAAAATACATTATGGTTTTTTTCCAACATCATTTCTCATATAGCATATTTATAAATTCTTTAGACGGAATGTTGTTTAGTAATAATAAAATAATCTCCAAAGAATAACCCCAAAATGAATTAGGAAGGTCACATAGACTCAAAACTGATCTAACCATATATAAAAGGATATGATTTCTTCTTTTAGACACACCTTTCCATTATAGTGTTCCAAGAGGCATGAGTTATGAAACAATTCCATAGGCTCTTAGATGAGTTAAGAGTTACTTACTTAAGTATTCACCGCCCCAATCTGATCAAAGAATCTCGATACTCATACCAAATTGATTCTCTATTTTTTTTGAAAATATTTGAACTTTTCAAAAGTTTCATACTTGTGTTTCATAAGAAACACACATCCATACTGAATAAAGTCACTAGTAAAAGTAAAAAATTTCATAAAATCACTATTATCTCGTGTTCTCATTGGTCCGTATACATCACTATGTATGCGATCCAATATCCCACTAGACCTATCACCTTTAATAAAAAAATATGATTTTAATTTTCTCTAATAAAAAATATTCATAATTCTCAAATCGTTCAAAACCTAAAAAGTCTAGCAATCCAACTCTATAGAGTCTTTGAATGTGTTTTCCATTTACATGTCCAAGGTGGAAGTGGAAAAGGTAGGTGTGATTAGAGTTAACACTGAACTTATTATTATTAATTTTATAAATATGCTATAAATATGATTTTCCAAACCCAATATAAAAAAATTTCATTTTTATACTTAAAAAACAACAAAAAAAATTTCAACTCCAAGACTAATAAAGTTGGTAAAATTAGATCATATGTTCTGATCTCTAATTTTACATCTCCTACTCCAATATCGATATGATTATATAAATCACCCTTAATCAATTACTTCCTATCTCTAAATCTATTTTTTTCAACATAAATATGTGATGTAAACCCAATATCTAATACCCATGAGTCATTTTTTTGAATTAATCTCAATAACATTCACATTCAGTTTCTTTGAATGATTCTCTTTAAGAACACTTCTCAATCCAAGATATAAATCTTTAACTATATTATATGTCATACCTATTATTGATCTAAAAATGATTACTATTATTAATTACATTATCTACTAAAAATGAATATAAGTTAAGGAGTATCATGTATTATATATTTTCATTAAATACTTTAAATGATAGTGCTCCCACTAAAAATGATGACCCTAAACATCATATACATTTAGTGAGACAAGATCCATATTTCATCATGACTTACAATGGTTATCATGTAATAAATCCATTATTATTTAGGTAGGGTTTATCGTCCCACCCTAGTTTCCACTCAATAATCCCCCATGATAGTTGTCCAAAAGACCTCAAGCACACTTCCTCAAACACCATAGACAACCTACTAGTAGTGAGGGCCTTGGGTCTATCCGTGGGGATACTATGACCTCATAGATCAAAGTGCTATCAGTAGTAGACAATAGATAATAATATTGAAATTGGAAATAAGAAAAAAAGTAAAAATAATGAAATAATCCAAGTAATAGAAATAGAAAACTGGTGAAAGTAGAATAAAAACAACAGATACAAATTGATTGTGACTGTATGACATATGTCTATACTAAATGTGAGTATAGGGATATGGGAATTCAAGCATATACTACATGATGAAAAATATAAAAAATGGAAGAAACCTCTACTACAAGAATCAATAAAAAAAGTTTGGTCCTCCACCCCATGCTCCATCCAAAATAAGTAAATCAATCAAGCATCAAAATCCATATGCTTTTCTTTATCCATACCTTTGATCATAAAATCTATTTGGGTGCCAAGGGTTGCCAATGTAGGGTCTGAGATAAAATCTCAGTAAGTTGGTAACCACAATGTCTATACCTCACCATTTCATGCAATAAACAAGTTACTATGTTCCATAATAATAAATGAAGGAAATTAAATAAATAATCAATAAATAATTTGGTTCTGATTCCAAATTGGACACTAGATAGACATGACCTACTTAGGCCAACGAAGGATGTTTGAAATGAGGTACCTATACAAGTGATATGATATTTATATATGCCATCATAAACAAGGTAACTAAGGTAGGATGACCCCGAGATTTTTATTTAGCTTGGTGGTCACATTTTCATGTCATCATATAAACATGATCAACATATACGAGAGAGATATCACATAACAAACAACCACGTCAATTCATAAAATCTAGTGGTGGAGTCCTGAACCCATCCAAGTTGATCTATAAATGATCCTAAGGGTTGCTATTGGAATATCCAATATAATCAAAACCATCGAGTCAGTCCAATGAAACCCATACGACATTCCTTATATCACTCAAGGCATAGTGACTCTGAGTCCATACCAAGTATCTCACATAGGGGAAAAGGTATCACCCGAGGCATAGCATAACCATCTTAACAATGGGATCATCCCTGGTTTCTCCCCTATGGAACCAATTACACTCATGATTATGTATAAACCCCCCAATGAGTGCGTACCTTTAAAGCCAAAGTATTAGTCCTATTGAATCAAATCAATCCAAATCGAACATGTGAGTCTATCCATGATGTCTTTAAAATGGAACCCATGTTCTGTCCCAACCCATAGCAGGTGAACCATAGAAACCAAGGACCATCAAAAGGAAATGAATCTATATATAAGTACATTCTATCAAGTAAATATCTCAATCCCACATTCTAAAAAATCCAACCAAAATATAAAATTCAATTAAACATCCATGGCATAAGGCAATAGTTCAAGACACTAAGAAAATTATCCAAAATGTAAGGAACAATGTAAATCATATGTATAGATAATATGAAAAATGATATAATAATTCAAAAATGAAATGAGTAAAAATAAGTCATGAATCACAAAATACTATGCACAAGGAACATGACCCATGACAAGAGAAAAAAATTCCGAGTCTATGCATTACACCCAACAAACTAACTCAAATGCCAACAATCCACTTCAATTAAACTTATATATTTCAAACACATGAACAAGGATCAACTCACATGGAAGAAGAAAACATAAGCCATAGGAAAAAGGCTATTCAAGGTGGTTACACCCAAAGGGGTGGCCAATGACAACGCGAACACCCCACGAGTGGGTTTCGCCAAACGGTAGGGTAAAAAATTGAATGAATAACCATTTTAATTAATTTATTAAGAAAATTTGAATCATAGATGGAAGTGTTCAATGAAGGGAACAATGGAACACCATTTAGAAAGAAAAAAAAATGAGAAAGAAAGACCTAGAGCACCTATTTTAATGTAGTATCTTTCCACTCATCTGTTATTAAGGATTGAATCAACCAAGAATAGAAGAAAGCATATGATTCATCCAACACCTTGAAAATAGTGTAAAATGAGCTGCGCCTTGACAACACAACAGATAGAGGAGGAACCTTGAAATAGAAGATAGTTGATCAAAGAACGTACATTTAGCATCCAGTTTCCTTCAATGGCGAGTGAATCATAGTTTGTATAGAGGAAGGACCATAAAACCAATGAGGAGGAAGAATATGGCTTCATATGTGGGAGGAGGTAGCTCAACCAATGGAGAAAACAAGGGAGAAGGAGGAAAAAGGTTTAAAATCATTAAAGGATGATAAAAAGGTAATTTCACCCTCTATTACCCCTACACACAGTTGTCCAAACTGTGCACTAAATATGCACCATTATCTACTACTAATGGGAACCACACATGGTTAAGCACATAGTTTCTATATCAGGGCAAAATTGATCTCTCGCAAACCACTAAAATCTTTCATGACCACATGCCTAGGGTCACATGGCTGCAGAAAAATTATGTAGCCCTTGTTACTCTACTGTCTGCAACTAGAAAATTTAGGGAAACCATATGGGCTCGGCCACATGGTTTTCAATTACCATGCCACTTAGTCTATTCCTCACTTTTTTTTGGATATAATCTTTGAACAAGCCCCACACGCCTCTGAAACCTCCCTGTCCTCATTGTGATTCATTTTTAGGGACACTTTAAGGGGTTTAAAAACAAAATTAATGATATGTACCTTTTAGAAAACCTATGATGTTACAACCTCCACTCCTTATGACAATTCATACCTAAGTTTCCATTTTGAGTGTAGTAGAACATCATCTGAGAAGAGTTCTAGCCATTGTGCATATACATTAGCTTTCCATTCCCAAGTCTCATCCTATACATGCATGTGATACTATAGAACTCATACCAAATGAAATGACCTTACATAGAGAGACTTTTTGATCCAATCAATGATACCTATCAGATATTCCTCGAAGGATGCATCTATATATAGCTGGATATCTTCAGGGTCAAAAAATTAGATGGGTCAAAAAGATACTTTCTAAGTTGATATACATGGAAGAAATCATGTATGGAATTCTACCTATGTGGTAGTAGAAACTTATAGGCTACCATACCAACTATCTATACTATATCGAAAGGCCTAACATACCTAGAAAATAATTTCCCTATCTCATGATTCGTATGTGACTCAATCTAGCTAAAACACATAGAAAGACCATATGTCCCACCTCAAAATCTAGAGGTCTAAACTGATGATCAGTATAAGACTTCTACCTAGACTGAACTATATACATATTCTTATGAATCAGCTAGACATTATATGAGGTCTCCTGAATGAGATGAGGACCTAGTAGAGATTCCTCACCCGCCTTAAGCCAGCAAAGAGGTGAACAACATACTCTACAATAAATGGCCTCATTCAAAGCCATATAAATCATTTTATAAATACTATTGTTATAGGAAAACTCAACTAAAGGAATATGATTTTCCCTAGAACCTCCAACATCAATGATACATTACAGTAGCATATCCTCTAACACCCATATCATCTGTTTGGACTAGCCATCATTCTAAGGGTGATATTCTATACTCAAGAGAATCTATGAACCCAATAAATTTTTTAACCCTTTATAGAACCATTATGTGAACAGAGAATCCCAATCATAGATGATATAATGGGGAACACCCTTAAGGTGCACTATCTCTTAGATGTATAACCTTCCTAATTCATAAATAGAGAAGTTTGCTTGGATAGTTATGAAGTGTGAAACTTTTATCAAATTGTAAACGATCACCCATACTGCACTATTGCCTAAAGGGTATCTAAGAAAGACCATAATGAAATTCATGGTGATGTTGTTCCATTTCCACTTTAGAATGAGGGGAGGTTGTAGAAGTCCAATAGGTCACTAGTGATCTTCCTTTACCTACATAAAGGTGGAACACAGAGTAATGAAACCTTCAATTTTCTTCTTTATACCTGGATACCAATACTGATGATGTATATATATATAATTCTTTGTAATATCGAGATGAACTTCCCATATAGAGGCATGAGATTCTCTCATCATCTCTTTTGGCATGTTAGAAGGCACCGAAACAGTCCCATAGAAGAGTAAGGTCTCATTAGAATTGACAACCCAACCTAGAGGTAGGTTCCCACTTATGGCCCTCTACCTCTAAATTAGGGCCACATAATGAGACAATTGCCTCATCTAGATCCACTACAAAAGGGAGAATTTCACTACAAGAGCTAATAATACTATATATCTATTATTTTATTGAACTTCTAGGTGCAACTCAGAAAAAAATCCATCATCTTCCACTCACTGCAAGACACCATGACAGATTGGGTATGAATCTTCTAGTTCAAGGGCTCAGCTACGACATTACCTTTACTAGGTGTGTAATAAAGCTCAAAGTTGAAGGACTATTGGTATTCCATCCACCTGTGCTGCCTAGGTTTCAGGTCTCTCTGCATGGAGATGTATTTGAGACTCTTGCGATCCATTTAAAAAACAAATATCTCACCCAATAAATAGTTTTACAATAAACCAGAGCATGAACCACAACTGCTAGCTCAATATCATGTGTTGTCACTACTGGAAATGTGACCCCTCCCAACACTTATATACCCCCTTTCCCAACGGTTTGGCCAAACCATTGGAAAAGCCCAATTTGTGGCCACTTTTCCCAACGGTTTGCCAAAACCGTTGGGAAAGGGTAGGATTTCCCAATGGTTTGGCCAAACCGTTGGGAAAAGTCCACTTTGTGGCCACTTTTCCCAATGGTTTTGCCAAACCATTGGGAAAGGTCCAATTTTTGGCCACTTTTCCTAACGGTTTTGGCCAAACCGTTGGGAAAGGTCCAATTTGTGGCCACTTTTCCCAATGGTTTGGACAAACCATTGGGAAAGCCTACCCTTTCCCAATATTTTGGCCCAAACCGTTGGGAAAAGTGGCCAATATTTCAACATCCCTTCCATGATTCCAGGGACCTATACCAATGGTTTTGACAACCGTTGGTATAGGTCCTTTGATTTTTTATCGGATCCTTTTAACCAGAACATTCTATAAATCAAAAATTAAAATAATTATGATAATAAATATATATATTTATGAAAATTATGTTCACAAAAGTCATGTTAGGTTAGTGGTTAGGTCGTTCAATGATAAACCAGAGGTCCTGGGATCAAATCCTAGCGAATGTTTTTTTTGGAAATACATATACCAACGGTTTTAAGGAACCGTTGGTATAGATTTTCATATTACTTATACCAACGGTTTTCAAAACCGTTGGTATAGACCTATCCCAATTGATTAGTTGCCTACAGTTCTCCGAACTGTTGGTATAGCCTATACCAACAGTTTATAGTCCTATACCAACGGTTCCAAACCGTTGGTATAAGTTAGTTTTCCAGTTGTGCGGGTAATTAAGCTCATGAGGCCTTACCTGGAAGGACCCATATTCCATGACTCGATCACCTTGCATCCGCACTGCACCTAGCCTAATACCCAGAGCATCACAATAGACTATATAACTTCTTCTTGGATCTGGAATAACCAGGATTGACACTGAAGTGAGTCTACCCATTAACTCCAAAGAAGCTACCTTGCAAGCTTCGGACCAGATGAATATCACCCATTTATTGGTTAGGACCATAAGAGGAGTTGTTAAATGTGAAAATTCCTGGATAAATCACCTATATTTGAAATATGGACCTAAGAATCTAGATATATTGAATAAATTCTTGGGATACTCCTTGGAAACCAAAACTCTCACCTTCTCTTGGTCAACAGACGTGCCTACCTTAGATATGATATGACCTACGAAGTGAACCTTGCTGATCCAAAATTGAAATTTCAATGATTTTCATATAGTTGGTTCTCTATCAGTGTATTCAACATGTTCTCAAGATGATTTTTATGGTCATGTCCAGTGTGAGAATACACTAATATGTTGTCTATGAAGAGTACCACATAGGAATCAAGATACTGGTGGAAAACCCGATTCATCAAATCCATGAAGACTGCCAGTGTGTTATTCAGGCTGAATCACATAAATAAATACTCATAAAAACTGTACCTACTTCAGAATTTTGTATGTGGTATGTCCAATGGTACCACATACACCTGATGGTAGACTAAACTCAAATTGATCTTATAGAAAATGGTTTATCCTTGGAGCTGGTTGAAGAGGTTGTCTATACGAGGTAGTGGATACCTATTATTTACCATAATCTCGTTTAGTTGGTAGTAATCCATGCACAATCTAAGGGTAACACACACCTTCTTAGAGAAAAGTACTCTTTAACCCATTAGAGAAGTGTTGGGTTGTATAAAACCTCTATCCTATGAGTCTTCAAGATAATTATTGAGTTCCTGGAGATCATTGGGTGTCATCCTATAAGGATTAATGGAAACTGGTGCCACACCTAACACTAGCTCACTGGTGAAATCAACCCCTCCATTAGGAGGTAATCTAAAGAAATCATCAGGTAATATGTCCTTGAAACGATCCAAAACTGGAGGTAACTCCACTAACTACATTCCCTAGTCGCCCATAGGGAGACACACCAACTATGTTATCACTCTACCTATCCCAGTACACTTGGTTCTAGATCAACTTGCGTGAACATCAAATTCTCCCTTATGAATATAAAAATTTCCCTTGGGTGATAAAAAGGTTACCTGGTAGTGATATCAATCCACTAAGGCTCGATAATGAGAAAGACAATCCATATTGGGAATGATGTCAAAACTAGTCATATAAAGGATGAAGAAACTCCACAACAAATGATACTCACCTATTAAAAGGGGATATCTTGGCACTAGCATATGTCCTCTAATGTGACCCCTAATGACGTTTCAAGAGACATGACGATGTAGAAGCACTCAATTGAAAAATCGAGAATTTCCATAACCATAGTAGATATAAAAGTGTGAGATGCACCTATATCTAAAAGGCCATAAACTAAAGTAGAGGCTACCAGAATAGTACCTCTAACTATAGTTGGCCATAAACTATAATCCTCATGCACAGGATACACTATATAAATATGGCCTAAACTGTAGCCCTGAGATATTTAATGACTAGCCTGAGTAGGTCCACTCCACTGATGCTGAATTTATGGGACCTAACTACTGTGACCACAACCACAACCACCTCAACCTAATCACCTGATATAAGACCAACTCCCACACTAACATTGATTCTAAGATCTTGTAATTGATAGAGGAGTCATAATGGATCCCCTCTCACTAGATGATAGAGGAAAAGAACAACAAAAGCGTTGAAGTTGTCCCATTATACCACAAGCTCAGTACTCAATTGGACTCCTCGTGAACTAAGTCTTCTTATGGCCTAGCCTTATAAAATGGGGAAATACTATCTATCTATCAGTGCATGTCACTTGTCTGGAACATCCCCCTCATCTACCTTCAAAATGACACTTCCTTCTTCTAGAATAACCACAGCCCTGCCTCAGATTTACACCACCCTATTTCACACTAATAGCTTCTATGAGATTCTATTTTGTAATTAGGGAATGTTTCACTACCATTGTAATGGTATTCAACCAAAATACATTAAACTATGAGTATACAATGTATCAAATCCCGTCCTCAAAATGATTCATAGTCCTAAACTCATCATCAGTCTGGGATGGAGTGAAACGTTAGATTTTGGTGAAGTAATTAGAATACTCTGGCACATTCATAGTTCCCTTCTGAAGATGCATGAGTTCCTTGGAATGGTCTACCCTCATATTCCATGAAAATAAGTGATTATAGAATGTCATCTGGAATTCCACCCTTACCATACCTTGATAATGCTCTAACAATGATATGAATTCCCACAAGTTCTTGGTGGAATCACGAAACATATAGGTAGTGAACATAACCTTCCACAATGAAGGCATGTCTATGTGGTCAAAGATTGATAACCTAGACTCTAACCATGAATCTGTAGCATGAGGTCCACCATCCTTGAGAATATGGGAGGATGTTGTTACTAAAAGTCTCCGGTCAGCTTTTCCAAAGTAGGGGAAGATCAGGGAGAAACCTAAATAGACTGCATGAACCATAGAAAACTATCATGGAACTTGTAAATACCCATAAATTTCAAGGAATTTTTTTTTCTTAATTTTATTTGAAATTTTACAAGAACGCAGTTTCTGACGGCGCCTGATTCCGAGGCGCGGTGTGTCCGGAATTAATTTCTGAAGTTAGGCTCGGGTACGTTCAGCGAACGAACAAGCTGGTTTTTCTAAATTTTGAACCGGTGCTCGGAATCGAATTCTGAAGGCACCGATGGAATCGCAGCGCCGATAATTGCTTAAAAACACATTTTTCGAAGTTTCGTTTGCTCGGGTGTGGTATTTTTTAAATTTTCAGGTTAAGTAAATGAATAAAATAAAATGGTGCGACCAATTTATTTTATTTAAGTCTCTTAACCTATGTTAAGTGGATGATGTGGGACCCACAATATCCTACCCACTTGGTAGGATATTTTGTGAGGTGGGATCCACACGAGCCACCATTTCATATCTTCTTAAGTAACGCACCCACACCCACTATTAATGAAGTCAAATCTTGCATTTATTTTGGTTAAGAAACGCCTCATTAATGTGGCGGTTTAAGCGTTGCAATTAAATTCACTTAACCATTTCTTTCGAATTTGAATTTTAAAATGAAAGGCTTGTGGAATAAAAATAAGACAACTCTTATTTTTATTGGGGGTGGTGTTGAGAGGCTTGGAGATTTCACTCAGGCTCTTGAAGATCTTCTCTTCCTCACGAAGAATGCGAAGAACGCGAAGAATGCGAAGAACACCGGATCCTCGGAAATCAGCGACACTTATTCCGCAACGCTTCTTCCACGATGCTTCTTCTGTGATGATCCTTCCACGACGCCTTCTTCCACGACGTGCTTTTCCGCGACGAATCCTCGCTCAACAATTTTGACGAGGTAGGGGGATTATTTTGAGAATGGTTTTTTCCCTTGGTTGTTCCTTCTAAAACAAAGAACCCGGATCAACTCATCATTAAGTTGATCCGCGAATGTTTTCCTTGCGGGTTGGGAATAAATTGTTGCGGGAAGTTGTAGGGGTTTTCATGCATTTCTATTACGTGATTACTTCTGTCATTTTCCTCCTTCCAATTTTTTGAACTCCCTGTTATCGCAATAACGGGAGGAGGTCGGACAGCACGAACACGGCCGTCTCTCCTCCTCTTTTTGGTTGTTTGATATTGATGCAGCACGAGCAAAGCAACGCGGTGCCGAAGCACCGCGCGAGAATTATTAAGGAAAGGGGGAGAGACGTGGCACCGTCGCGCCGCGCCGTTGAAGATGAACCAAAGGCACGGTGCCGTCGTGCTGCGCCGAAGAACCACAAAAGCACCGCGGCCGGAGCGGGGCCGCAGCGCCGTCGTGCCGCGCCGGACGAACCAGGGCCGCGGTCGGTTCCGGGCTGCCGGCGCCGGAGCAGGGGGACCGGCCTTGCCGGTCCCGTGGCGGCAACAGCCGGCCGGATAGGGGAAAAGTCGGGGTTTACAACCCCCGGCTGGCCATCATGAGCGGCCCCATAATGGGGCCGCGGTTACAAAATGGGGGGCAGGTGCCCCCCCCCCTCATCCGCTCGGCCAAATGGCTGAGCCGCTTGGCTAGCGCCAGTGCGCCGGGTCGGCTGCCCTGGCCGGTCCGCCAGACCGGGCCACGCCCAGGCTGGGCCAGGCCACGCCCAAGCGTGCCAGACCCGGACCCGGGATGGGTCGACTCGGTTCGGGCCGACCTAGAGGGTATTGGGCCGGGTCGTACCGGGCCCGAACCCCCTTATACCGAACCTCCATCGGTCTCCTGCCCATATCTAGGGCTGCGGACCTCCGATCAATGCACCATTAGCTGCGATGCGATCCTTGGATCGATACGGTCGTTTTGGTATATTACACTCAAGGTTTCGGAGAACTTGGGGTTTGGCCTGGTTGGTTCGGATACGAAACCAACTGGGCCCGTGGAGCGGAAACACTTATATCTTGAGCTCCAGACGTCCGATTGAATTGACGTTGACTTTGTTGGATTCCTCTTGATGAGACAGAACTTTGGGCTTACTCCTCTTGAGGTTTGGACACCGTCGGAGTGCGGTCCGGTTGGTTCGCTCACGAAACCAACCGGACCCCGGGAACGAAAAAACCAATAACTCACAGATCGGGCATGCGATTGATGCGCCGTCTATCTCGTTGAATTCCTCTTGATGAGACGGAACTTTTGGATTACTCTACTTGAGGTTTGGACGCCGTCGGAGTGCAGTCGAGTTGGTTCGCTCATGAAACCAATAGGGCCCCTAAAATGAAAAAGCCAATAACTCACAGACCGGGCGTCCGATTGATCCGCCGTCTGTCTTGTTTAATTCCTCTTGATGAGACGGAACTTTTGGAATACTTATCCTGAGGTTTGGATGAAGTTGGATAGTGGCCGCATTGGATTTCACACGAATCCAACTGGGCCCGTGGAATGGATAAGCAGATAACTTTCAGACCGGACGTCTCTTTGACGAACCGTCAGCGGCGTTGGTGATCACGTTGAGAAACGGTCCCTATGAGCATACTCTATGAGAGTTTAGGGTATAATAGAGATACGGCCTGGTTGGTTCGCACACGAAACCAACCGGGCTCCTGGGACGAAAAGGCTAGTAACTCACAGGCCGGACGTCCGATTGACGCGTCGTCTATTGCGTTGAGACCCCTATTACGAGGCGGTCCTTTGAGATACTTCTTATTGGGACTTTGAGATACTTGGAGTATCGACCTGTAGCTCATGGAGCATACCCTCCCGGAGACGAGCGTTCAGAGTATGGAGACTGTGTAGCCGGCTGAGACCTGACGATTGCTTGACCGACTCAACTTGGAGTGAGTCGACTAGCCCAGTGGACAGAGCACTACTTTGTTTGGGTGCAGACCCATGGTGGATGGAGCACTACCTATGTGACAGTGTAGACCCGTGGTACTCATCCGGAGAGTACCTTTACAGGCTATTAGGGGGTGTGCACTACTATGTTTGGGTGGCATACCCCGGCGGGAAGCACTACTGTGTTTGGGTGGCTGGCTCGCGGTACTCGACAGGAGGATTACCTCAGAATTATTAGGTTAGTGAGTAGTACCTCAGAGTCGTGACAGGACCACTTTACACTCCAGAGACGGGGCTCTTCAGCAGTTACAGTTTCAATAATGAAAATCCTGGTTTGAGTTGAATCTTTGACCTTTGTGTTAACCTCATGATTGAGATGGGTCAATTGATAACTTAGGTATATGTATGGGCATATACCTGGGTAGTGGTTATCCGTTGATTTCAAAATCTTTGTGTTTCCTTATGATTGAGATGGGTTACTTGATAACTTAGGTATATGTATGGGAATATAACTAAGTAGAGGTTATCTGTGGAGATCTTCTTTGTGGTTATCCATGTTGGTTTTAGTGAGACCTTGAGGGTATCGGGGTCCCTACTGAGTATCGTTATACTCAACCCTGCACGGGCTATGCCCGCACCTCGTTGTGTTGGTTGCAAATGACGGGCAGTGGTGACGGAGGCCGAGTGTTCAAGAACTGGTCAGTACCCGGAGGTGTACCACACGACGAGTCAGTATCCGGAGGTGGACTTCACGATGAGACGACACACAAAGGAGGTTTGCGGGCGAGAGCGTTGTGAAGGCTATCTGTACCTACCCTTCAGGTAGGATCCGTGGTGGACGATCCAGGAGCTGCACCATCTGTACCTACCCTTTAGGTAGGATCCGAGGAGGAAGACCCAGGAGATGCTTCCGTTCTTCCATATATTGTCTTTTTCTGTTGTACTTTTGTTCAGTTGTAGCTGTACTTTCAGTTGGGTTTGCATTCTGGACCATTTACTTTTCAGCACTTTCTTTTATACTTAGTGTTTTACTTCCGCTTGTACTCTGTGGTGTTTGTTTGCTTTTATAAAGGCAATGCCTTCCCAGTTATCGGGATTTACGCCTTTGGTTCTAGTCTCCAGCCCCTGGCCTATGGAAGGCGGGCTTGGGGTAGTCACGACACGGGCCCCAAGGAAGGGTTGTGACAAATTTGTATCAGAGGAGTCAGTTCTACCGCAGAACTTATAACTCTGATATTTTTATTTCTGTGAACCAATAGTGTTAAGGGTACTGAGTGTGGTCTTCAGTTCAGGGAGTCCAGTGTTGGTGCGGGCGGCCGACGTATCTATACACCCGAACCCTGACAACTGATTTCGGACTTTGTGCATGAAAACACTGATTGCGTGTGTGTTTCCGTAAGTTGTTTAAGGTCATCTCAAACTAGGTCATCTCACTAGGTATAATCATTTGACCGTGTCACATTGTTTCTTTCAGGATGCCTTTTCACGGACGACCAGCTTGAGCCCAGAGGGATGTGCATACTGAAAGCCTGCTGAGCGAAGAGGCTTCGGTACAGGGCCCTCTTGCAGTTGAGGCACCAGCGGTACTACCATACGTTGGGCCACCGATTCCACCAGCTCCAGCAGTAGGCGATGCATGCCACTTGAGCGCGCTGCACGAGTTCCAGCGCCAGGGGCCACCTATGTTCTGGGGAGAGATGGACCCGCAGGT
This sequence comes from Viscum album, assembly GCA_963277665.1. Classification (NCBI taxonomy): domain Eukaryota; kingdom Viridiplantae; phylum Streptophyta; class Magnoliopsida; order Santalales; family Viscaceae; genus Viscum; species Viscum album. The sequence continues at coordinate 1,068,623,641 of OY728127.1, read as the reverse complement.
GGGTGAGGATTGGCTGGAGGCTGTGGTGAGAGTCTTCAGGCTAGTGGGGACGCTAGTAGAGTTCATGGTGATCTTTGCTGCCAGCCTTCTTCAGGAAGCAGCAGGCAGGTGGTGGAGCCACTTGTTCCAGTTTTGTGACGGGATGACCTTCACATGGGAAGACTTCGAGACCTTCATTAGGGTGGAGTTTGTGCCAGTATCTCTACACCCCGAGCGTGTACAGGAGTTGTTTCCTTTGCCGAAGGATTTTCGATCATTAGCCGAGTCATCTGTGGACAGTAGACAGATGATGCAGAGGTCCAAGAGGACCAGAGCCAGCCGTACGAGGAGCAGGAAGTGTTATTAATGCGGCTTGAAGGGTCACCTGGCACGTGACTTTCCGAACCCCCACACAGTAAATCCGCAGGCGTTGGAGGATCCACCGAGGCAGATGTAGTGGTGGGTGCTTGAGAAACAGCCAGACAGTAGACAAGGCAGTAGAGCTTCGGGAGCAGGTGGACAGGAGCGGAACTAGTGGATACATCCCTTGTACTTCTAGTTCCATATTGTTGTTATATTCGTGTCTTTGTACTATGAGCTGCAATAATAAAAAGACACTTATCTTTGTGATGTTTGCTTTCCTGTCCTTTTGTTTGGTTGATACTGAGTGGTCCCGGTTAAAACTGTTGACTTGACCCTCACTTTCGAGATTTCTACTGGAGGAGACCCAGTGACCTCACACTGATGCCGACAGTGTGACTCAACCCTTGGAGGTGATAGTGACAGTTGGATCTCTTGGTAGTAACGTCGAGGCCTTACGACATCATCCATGGCATGAATACATCATTCATGTTAGGATTGAATATATTAGGCAATGGGCATGGTTCATCCAGGGGATGAGACCAAGTTTATCTTTTTGGCAAAGGAGAAATTTTAGCAGCTCTTTCAGATCATAGGAAAAGAAGGTGAAGATCATCCAAGAGCAGATGAAGACTGCACAATGTAGTAGGAAACAGGAAACCGGCGCCAGTCTTAGAGACTCGGGCGTGTTAAATGTTTCCATATGAGGAAGATTTAAGGAGAGATGAGTCTGCAAAGCAGCAGACATGGAGGTAGATCTAGGAGAGCAGCATGAGGTGGTGTGCATTTTAACATGCTACAACCACCCTCCTTAGTTGTCCCCGCCAGGCTCAGGGAGCTGGAGGGCGGTGAAGAGTGCGGCTACATGCGGTCAAGGAGTGTGACCCAATGGATCTATGAATGATTCAAGGGACAGTCTGTGTACACTACTAGCTGTCATAGTAACAGACGTTGACACGAATCATTCCTTCCTTCCACGAATCATGTCCCAGACCTAGAGTTTCCGGAAAGTCGTGGACTTGACCCTCACGTCTGGAGACACCTTGGGAGGAGACTCGATAATCACACTTACGCCTACAGTGTGGTCAGACCCTCGAGGCGAGAGTTTCGGTTGGAATCTCTTGGTGGCAGCATCGAGGCCTTTTAACGTTGGTTTGAGTATAGACTGGGCAATCACAGTTCATACAAAAATTGATGGTATTATACAAAAAGGTTGTGGTTTAACTATGACGTCGGGATGGGTTTCACTTGGTCGGAGAAAAGGAAACCCCAGGCAGCACATGATAAACTCATGCATAGGAGGGTGCGACCGATCACTCTTGAGTCGGTCAACCTTACCCTCGTGGAAGCAGTCGTTTTGAGTTTCAGTTCTAACAGGAATTGGAGGCCTCTAGAGTTCGAGTATGACGATCACATATTTATACGGGTCTCACCTTGAAGAGGTTTACGTAGAAGTGGACGAGGCAACAAGTTATCTCTGAGGTTCAACGGACCTTTCTAGGTCCTTAGCTGGGTAGGCGAGGTGGTTTACCGCTTGAACAATCCACCTCAGTTGCACCAGGTGCACGTCGACTTCCACGTATCTCAACTGAGGAGATACGTGCATGATCCTTCACACATCATCGACCTCAGGGAGTTGGACGTTGATGACAGGGTGACATATGAAGAGATTCCAGTGGGGATCGAGGATCGACATGGGCGGATCCTACGAGGAAGACCGATTCCTCGGGTGCGCTTTCACTGGTAGTACGGGGACCTCCAGGTAAGCACATGGGAGCAAAAGGTTCAGATGCATGCTCAATACTACTTTTGTGACCCTAGTTTGTGTTAAAGCTTTACGAGGACGTAAATCCCTGAGGTGGGAGTAATGTAAATACGCAGAAATTTCATGGAAATTTTCTTTCTTAATTTTATTTGGAATTTTACAAGAACGTAGTTTCTGACGGTGCCTGATTCCGAGGCCCGGTGTGCCCGGAATTAATTTCCGAAGTTAGGCTCGGGTACGTTCAGTGAACGAACGAGTGGGTTTTTCTAACTTTTGAACCGGTGCTCGGAATTGAATTCTGAGGGCACCGATGGAATCACAGCGCCGATAATTGCTTAAAAACACCTTTTCCAGAGTTGTGTTTGCTCGGGTGTGGTTTTTCTTAAATTTTCAGGTTAAGTAAAAGAATAAAATAAAATGGTGCGACCAATTTATTTTATTTAAGTCGCTTAACCTATGTTAAGTGGATGATGTGGGACCCACAATATCCAACCCACTTGGTAGGATATTTTGTGAGGTGGGATCCACACGAGCCACCGTTTCTTATCTTCTTAAGTAACGCACCCGCACCCCCTATTAATGAATTCAAACAGTGCGTTTATTTTGGTTAAGAAACACCTCATTAATGTGGCGATTTAAGCGTTGCAATTAAATTCACTTAACTGTTTCTTTCATTTTTGAATTTTAAAATGCAAGGCTTGTGGAATAGAAATATGAAAACTCTTATTTTTATTGGGGGTGGTGTTGAGAGGCTAAGAGATTTCACTCAGGCTCTTGAAGATCTTCTCTTCCTAGCTAAGAACACGAAGAACGCGAAGAACGTGAAGAAGGCTGGATCCTCAGAAATCAGCGACGCTTCTTCTGTGACGCTCCTTCCACGACGCCTTCTTCCGTGAGATGATTTTCCACGACGAATCCTCGCTCAACGATTTCAACAAGGTAGGGGGATTATTTTGAGAATGGTTTTTCCCTTGGTTGTTCCTTCTAAAACAAATAACCCAGATCAACTCATCATTACGTTGATCCGCGAATGTTTTCCTTGTGGGTTGGGAATAAATTGTTGCGGGAAGTTGTAGGGGTTTTCATGTGTTTCTATTTCGTGATTACTTTCGTCGTTTTCCTCCTTCCAATTTTTTGAACCACCTGGAATCGCAATAATGGGAGGAGGTCGGACCGCATGAACACGGCCGACTCTCCTCCCCTTTTTGGTTGTTTGATATTGATGCGGCGCGAGCAAAGCAACGCGGTGCCGAAGCACCGTGTGAGAATTATTAAGGAAAGGGGGAGAGACGCGGCGCCGTCGCGCCGCGCCGGAGAACCACAAAAGCACCGCGGCGGAGGGGCGCGGTGCCTTCACGCCGCGCCAGATGGACCAAGGCCACGGCCGGTTCCGGGCCGTGGCGGAGCAGGGGAACTGGCGGCCGATTCCGGGCCGACGGCGTCGGAGCAGGGGGACCGGCCTTGCCGGTCCCGTGGCGGCAATAGCCGGCCGGCTGGATAGGGGAAAAGCCGGGGGTTACAACCCCTGGCTGGCCATCATGAGCGGCCCCATAATGGGTCCGCGGTTACAAAATGGGGGGAAGGCGCCCCCCCCCCCCTCATCTGCTCGGCCAAACAGCCGAGCCGCTTGGCGGGTGCCAGTGCACCGGGCCGGCTGCCCTGGTCGGTTCGCCAGACCGGGCCGCACCCAGGCCGCGCCCTAGCGGGCTGGACCCAGACCCGGTACGGGTCGACCCGGTTTGGGCCAACCCAGAGGGTATCGGGTCGGGTCAGACCAGGCCCGAACCCCCTTATACCGAACCTCCATCGGTCTCCTACCCATATCCAGGGCTACAGACCTCCAATCGACGCACTGTTAGCTGTGATGAAATCCTTGGATGGAGACAGTCGTTTTGGTATATTACACTCAAGCTTTCGGAGAACTTGGGGTTCGGCCGGGTTGGTTCGGATACAAAACCAACCGGGCCCTCAGAGCAGAAACTCTTATATCTTGAGCTCCAGACGTCCGATTGACGTGCCGTCGACATTGTTGGATTCCTCTAGATGAGAAGGAAATTTTGAATTACTCTGCTCGAGGTTTGGATGTCGTCGGAGTGTGGTCGGGTTGGTTCGCTCATGAAATCAACCGGTCCCCTGAAACGAAAAAGCCAATAACTCACAGACCTGGTGTCCGATTGACGCGTCGTCTGTCTTGTTGAATTACTCTTGATGAGACGGAACTTTTTGCTTACTTCGCTTGAGGTTTGGACGCTGTCGGAGTGTATTTGGGTTGGTTCGCTCACGAAACCAACCGGGCCCCTGCAACGAAAAGGCCAATAACTCACAGACTGGGCGTCCGATTGACGCGCCGTCTGTCTTGTTGAATTCCTATTGATGAGATGGAACTTTTGGAATACTTCTCCTGAGGTTTGGATGTAGTTGGATAGTGGCCAGGTTGGATTGCACACGAATCCAACCTGGCCCCTGGAACGGAAAAGATGATAACTTTCAGACCGGACGTCCGTTTCACGAACCGTCAGCGGCATTGGTGATCACGTTGAGAAACAGTCTCTATGAGCATACCCTATGAGAGTTCAACGTACAGTTAAGATACGTCCGGGTTGGTTCGCACACGAAACCAACCGGGCCCCTAGGACAAAAATGCTAGTAACTCACATACCGGGCGTCTGATTGACGCGTCGTATGTTGCGTTGAGACCCCTATGACGAAGAGGTACTTTGAGATTATTCTTCGTGGGACTTTGAGATACTTGGAGTATCAACCTGTACCCCATGGAGCAGACCCTCCCGGAGACGGGCGTTCGGAGTATGGAGACCGTGTAGCCAGCTAAGACCTGACGACTGCTTGACCGACTCGACTTGGAGTGAGTCGACTAGCCCAGTGGATGGAGCACTACTTTGTTTGGGTACCGACCCATGGCGGACGGAGCACTACCTGTGTGACAGTGCAGACCCGTGGTACTCGTCCGGAGAGTACCTCTGCAGGCTATTAGGGGGTGTGCACTACTGTGTTTGGGTGACATACCCCGGCGGGAAGCACTACTATGTTTGGGTGGCTGGCCCGCGGTACTCGACAGGAGGAGTACCTCAGTAGTCTTAGGTTAGTGAGCAGTACCTCAGAGTCATGACAGGACCACTGTAGACTCCAGAGATGGGGCTCTTCACCAATTAGAGTTTCGATAATGAAAATCCTGGTTTGAGCTGAATCTTTGACCTTTGTGTTTACCTCATGATTGAGATGGGTCACTTGATAACTTAGGTATATGTATGGGCATATACCTGGGTAGTGGTTATCCATTAATTTCATAATATTTGTGTTTTCTCATGATTGAGATGGGTTACTTGATAACTTAGGTATATTTATGGGCATATACCTAAGTAGAGGTTATCTATTGAGATCATATTTGTGGTTATCCATGTTGGTTTTAGCGATACCTTGAGGGTCTCGGGGTCCCTATTGAGTATTGTTATACTCACCCCTGCACGGGATATTCCCGCACCTCATTGTGTTGGTTGCAGACGACGAGTAGCGCTGATGGAGGCCGAGCGTTCAAGGACTGGTCAGTACTCGGAGGTGGACCACACGACGAGTCAGTATCTTGAGGTGGACTTCACGACGAGACGACACATGGAGGAGGTTGGCAGGCGAGAGCGTTGTGGAGGCTATCTGTACCTACCCTTCAGGTAGGATCTGTGGTGGACGATCCAGGAGTTGCACCATCTGTACCTACCCTTCATGTAGGATCCGAGGAGCATGACTCAGGAGCCACTTCCATTCTTCCAGCTGTTGTCTTTTTCTGTTGTACTTTTGTTTAGTTGTAGCTGTACTTTCAGTTGGGTTTGTATTCTGGCCCATTTACTTTTCAGCACTTTCTTTTGTACTTAGTGTTTTACTTCCGCTTGTACTCTGTGGAGTTTGTTTACTTCTATAAAGGCAATGCCTTCCCAGTTATCGGGATTTACGGCTTTGGTGCTAGTTGTCGACCCCTGGCCTATAGAAGGCGGGCTTGGGGTAGTCATGGCACGGGCCCCGAGGACGGGTCGTGACAGAACTGATCATTTGTTCCCTCTGGGAAATCAGTAATAGATTCCTTATGTGTCACTATATAAGGTACTACGGGTGGCTCATGGACCACCACCTTCATAGTGTGCTCATCATCACCCTCTTAATTTAAAACATGACGATGTCATGGTGGAAAATCTCTATAATTTCAAAGTGAAATCCTCAAACATGATTTATAACAGATATGGAAAATAAATAGGGAAAGTGTTAAAGAAGGGGAAGGTACAAAGTCTCTCGACCAATGAAACACAACCCATTTCCTACTCCTAGATTCAGGTCGAAGTGAAGAGAAAATTTCACCAAATAACTCAAGATACATGGCCTACTACCCATTACTAAAGTTAGTTCAAGGTGAAGTTCTCATATTTATCATATAAAGTGGCCATTTATTTTTAAAGGAGGTATTAATTTTAACTTGTTTATTCAGTTAAATTCCCTTTAAAAGGTTGAATTAAGTAGTTCACCATTTCAATTTATGTGGGCCCATACACCTTAAAAATTGAAATTGGAAATCCACTTAATCCAAATTATAATATGTTCAAGCAAGAATAATAGGAACACACTCACACAAAGATATATATATATATATATATATATATATATATATCAATCGATCACTACAAGTAACAACCACAACCACAACCACATGAAAAATAGACAATGCATACTAAAAAAGTAAATACAACATGGTATAATTCCTGACATTTTAATCTTATGGTGCCTAATATGATGAATTCTTAATACTCCCTCATATCAATGAGATATGGTAGGAGTCCCAAATAGTAATAGTTTCATCAGTAATATTAATGGCACAAAACACGTGAATCACCCAATGGTGAAATCAATAAAACTATAATAGTGAAAGCAATAATAACTTATACCCATGCTAGGAAATTTGGGTTTCTACTATACATGGGGTAGCTACTCCCAGGCTTAGGATCATTACAAAATTCCAATTTCATTGTCTCCTATATAAACCCCAGACAGTAAGACAAAAAGGGAAATTTGGATATGATACCACTTTATAACATCCCACCCTAGTTTCGACGCAATAATTCCCTAAGAGGGTGGGCCATATGACCTCAACTGACCCTCCCCAAACACTACAGGCAGTCGAATAGTAGCAAGAGCCTTGAGTGTATCTGTAGAGAGACTATGCCCTCATAGATTAGAGTGAACTCAGTAGAAAAAAATAGATAATCATAGTGAAATTAGAAATAAGAACATGCAACAAAAAAATAATGAAATAACCCAATCAAGAGAAATAGATAACTAAAGGAATTAGAATAAGAATAGTAGATACAAATTGATAGTGATAGTATGACATATTTCTATAATAAATGTGATTATGGGGATCTGGGGACACAATCATATACTATATGCTGGAAAAATATAAAAAAAGAAAAAATTTATAATATAAGTATCTTAATAATATTCTCAATCCTCCACCCCAAGATGAATCCTAAATATGTGAATCAATAAAGCATTAGAAGCCACACACTTCCCCCTATACATACTCGTGATCATAAAATCTACTTGGGTGACAAGGGTGACCTAAGAAGGGTGTGAGATAAAATCTCAGTAGGTCATCACCCACAACAAATAGACCTCTCCATTTCATGCAATAAATAAATGAATGTGTTCCATAATCATAAATTCATGTAATTAAATAAATAAACAATAAATAATTTGGTCAATGTTCCAATTTGGACACTTGACCAATACCACCTGCTTCAGCCTAAGCTGGATGTATGAAATTAAGTGCTTGTACTAGTGATATGATATTTAAATAGGCCATAATAAACAATGTAACTAAGGTAGGATAGACCCAATCTTGTGCTTTGGCTTGGCAGTTACATTTTCATGCTGTCATACAAACATGATCAAAATACAAGAGAGAGACATCACATAACAAACAACCATGTGAATCCGTTAAATCCAGTGGTGGAGTTCTGAACCCTTCTCCGGTGATCTATATAGCATCCCAAGTCTCGCTATAGAAATATCCAATATAATAAAAACCATCAAGTACATCCATGGAAACCCACATGGCACTCCTGGTATCATTCAAGGCATGGAGACTCTTATTCCATACCAAGTATCTCACAAAGCGGACTAGCTATCACCCAAGGCATGGTGTAACCATCTTTCCAAAAGGACCATCCTCAATTTACCTCCCTAGGGAACCAGTGTCACTCACAGGTATGTATAAACCACCCAGAGAGTATGTACCTTTAAAGACAAAGTATCACTCCCGATGAATCAAATCGATCCAAACCATACATGGTGAGTCCATCCATAACATCCTTAAAATGGAACCATTTTTCTCTCCTGACCCATATTAGGTGAACCACAACAACCAAGGCACATCAAAAGGAAAGGAAGCTATGTATAAGTAGATTACATCAATTAAACATATCAATTACACATGCTAAACAAGGCAACAAAAATATACAATTCAAGACAACATCCATAGAATAATGAAATATACTCAAGAAACTATGAATCATGTCAAAAATGTAAGGAACATGGTAAATCACATGTATAAAGCATAAGAAAAGGGCTACATGAATTCAAAAATGAAATGAGTATAAATAAGGAATGAAGAAAAAATAGTAATCACAAGGCACAAGGTCTAAGTAAATAGAAATAAAGGGTGATTATATGCATTACATCAATGGTCCTAACTCAAAGGCTTACAATTCACTTCAATTCAATGTATAGATTTAAAACACTTGAACAAGGAGTAACTCACAATGAATAAGAAAACTCAAGGAATAGAGAAAAGTCCATTTTAGGTGGGAACACCCAAAGGGGTGGCCAACAATAAGGTTAACAACCCATTTGTGGGATTCACCACACGGTAACATCACAAATTTCATGGAAAACTATTTTAATTAATTTATTAATCAAATTCAAAAATCTTCGAAAGGTTACAATGAGCGGCACAATGACACACCATTTAGAAATTGACTAAATGAGTAGGAAAGACGCAGAACACCTACCTTGATGTGTAGCTACACTCATCCCATTTATAGGATTGAATCAACCTACAATGGAAGAAATAGAAGGATTCTTCCAATACCTTGAAAATCAGGAAAAATGAGTCACACATCGATAGTGCAATATTTGTAGGAGGATCCTTGAAATAGAAGATAGGGGATCAAATAACATACCTGTAGATTCTGGTTTCATCCAACGGTGAGAGAATCATAGTTCATAGGGAGGAGGGAGGTTGAAACCTAGGAGAAGGAGGAAGACGGCTTCGTACATAGGAGGAGGGAGCTCAGTCACTTGGGAAAACAAGGGAGAATTAGGAAAAATGATTAAAATAAACAAAGTAGGGTAAAAGGATAATTTCACCATCAATTACCTTCATTCTTGTTTTGGTCACATGGTTGGCCAAACGGTGTGCCAACTATTCACCATTAGTTCTATTATAGGGAACATCACTTGGTTAGGCACACAATTTCTCTAACCGTGAACAAACCATGCAAAACCATTCCATACCAAACCTCTGAAATCTCACATGGACCTACGCTTAGGGTTGTATGGTTTTAGGAAAACTGTTTGGCCCCTACTTCTCCACTATCTATAATAGCACAGTTTAGGGAAACTGTGTAGGCTGGGTTTCACGGTTTCCACTAACCATGTAGCCCAGTATTTTCCTCTCTTTTTGAGGATCTAGGATTTAAATGAGCCTTAAACACCTCTTAAACCTCCTCAACCTCATTAGGCTTAATTATTAGGGCCTCATTAATGGATTTAAACTAAAAATTAATGGTCTTTACCTTTGAGACGTTACATAGTGATTCCCCCTAATCAGAATATTTATGATTCATGGATAGTTGTGTGGATAAGAACTTATCCAAATCCATAATGTAGATTCACTCAAATCTATTCCTCTGGTATCCAAACCATTCGACATTCCAAGATAATGTTACCCAAAGTAAATAAAAATAATAATCTAACAATGGAAAATCATGGGATACTCGTGATGATCTTGACTTACCCACATAACAATCTAGAGCAACTTATAACTTATTTACTTACACAGGATAATTCAGGCGTTCTCGTACTGAGGTTGAGATTACTATGTTTAATGATCAAGGTCTTGAAAAGTGTTTCTTTGAAAGGAATATCACACTTAGTATTTCAAGGGTTTTTCTATTTTAAGGTCTCATCGAATTTAGTACACATCATAGATATACTAAATCCATAACAATTAAATCTTATTAAATCATCATCTTCTCATTTTAATTCCCTTTTGTGCATGGATTCTTCTAATGATTTAGTTTTGGAATCACTATTCCAACCACCAAATTAATGTGTTCACACCCCATTAATGTGAAACCCTTTACTCAACCCACATTTTTTTGTTAATCACCCAAAAATAGAATCCAATTATATTCATATATATACAAATATGTTGCATGAACTATTTATGTAATGATATAGAGTTATATGAGATTGAAAATCTCTATATAAGTAAGTGTTGAGGATATACAACCAACCCTATTCACCTTTATAGACAAGGAAAAACCACTAGACCAGTAGGTGGTTCTACCCAAAGTCCCTTTACCTGAGGATACATCACTCAAGAGATAATTCAATTCACGATAAATATAACACGTAATTTTCCCTATCTATATTCGACAATTATTCTCAAGCTCATAATATTAGTTAAAAACTGAGGTCAAAGTATATGGAAACTAAATTTTATGATATCGATCCTAGTATTACATATAGGGCTCTATCCTTGAAGTTTTTAATAGTTAAACTATATAATAAACAATATTAACATTTAATAAAAAATTTACTTACCATTAATGTCAATGAAATTTATTAGATAAATAAAATTTCCACTTATTATAAAAAACATGAGACATTTATAAAATATTTATAAAAACAATCGTATTATAAAATTTTTATATATTAGTTAAAACATTAATATAAACATTTTACATTCAAATAAAATATTAAATATTTCATATTATTTGTAATTTAAAATATTATTTAAATCATTAATCCTATTAATCATCAAAACCATTTTTATGTGGATTAAATAATATCTATAAATAAGGATTAACATCTAATTTGAAAAATTTCAAATTATTTAATTATGAACAATTCATAACTATAAATATACGCCCTTTTATATTTTAACATTATAAATTAGAATATTTATATAATATTTATCTTGATTTATAAGTAATGATTTTATTTATAGATTATAATATATTCCATATAATTTTCCAAAGGTATTTTCAATATTAACATTTAATATTTTAGAAATATTCTAAATGTTATAAAAAATTTAATTAATTTTAATAAATTTATAATTAAATAATTTATAATCAACTTGAAAATTAAAATATCCAAAAATACCTTTGATAAATATTTATAGACATTTTATAAGCCATTTAAATCAAAATGTTGCAAAACAATTTTTTTAAACATTTAATATTCATGACTCTCAAAACACCATGTTATAATTCTAATTTTTTTTGGACAGAACTACCATGAGAATAAAAACACGGTACACCATGGGGAAGATAATTCATGGTGCTGCCCATGGTTACGAAGAACCACAATGGTCACCACGACAAAATGGTCACCTGAAACATGTCATGGTTCCTAGATATATCTAGAAAAGAACCTTTACAGTCATCACCATACCATGGTGTTAGAGATATATCCATTTTTAATCCACTATGGAATCCCCATGAGCACTCCTATGACATAGTGAAGGTGATACTTTTTTAAATTTCAAATCAAACACATTTGAATCTTTAAGAAACTCACTCTGATAACATTTATGGGAATTTTTTAGATGATTATGTGACCCTTGGTAGTTTAACCAAACAAAAAACACATAGGAATATATCTCTAGGAATCAAATGTGAAAGAGTATTTGAAAATAGAGCATATAAATGACGTAACCAAAACACACAAATTCCCTCTTCAACCACCCTCGATCTTCAGTGAAGTTATCTTGATAATGATGAATAAGGTAATTAGACAAATTCAACCTACCTCTATGTGGAATACACCAATAAATGGATCCATGAACACTTCATGAGGACTCAAGAGTTCTAGAAGGAGTGATAGAGCCTTCAAAAAATGTTGGCTGAGCTTCAGGAATGAAGGAGGGCTGCATATACATTGCAAGTGATTCATAACTATCATGAACACACACACACAAACACCACTACACCAACATGAGAGGATGAAATTATCTTATAGGAATCTACGATGCATAAAGTGTGTTGAACATATTAAGAGAACCAAGTTGTATCATAATGAATCCATCCATTTAAATCCATTGATGTTCATTCATTGAATGCTTCAATGAATGAAGTATTCAAACCATAAATGAATTAAGTCCTTGATTTTTAAATGATTAAACATATGGGAGAAGGTTGTGGATCCAAAATTTGCATCACATGAATGTCAATACAAACTTTTTTTTAGACTATCGATTCTTATTTACCATCACGATGTGACGATGCCTGTTTTTGTCCATGACTTCACATGAACCACCATAGTCATGGCGGTGCCCGTTTTAGTGAACATCCAACAAATTCAACTAAAATTTCACCAATAGGCAGATTTACTAGGACACATTCCTTTAAAACTTCTCTACCATAGAATTTTTTGTCCCCCAAAAGATGATATGACTGTAAACACCAAGGACTCACTACAAAGATGAATTCCATCCCCTAAAAACTAACAAACACCACAAAGTACCCAATTCACCTATCTTACTTCCAATACACCACCCTCAAAATTAAACAACCATTAATACCATAATAATCCAATAACTAGGAGAATAATTGATCATAATTTATCGATATACTTCCCAATCATTCATAGATTTTTTGATACCCACTCTAAAATCAATATCACCATAGACTACCACCCATTTCTAATGTAAAAACCATAATAAAACAGCAAAAATATTAAAAAAACATCAAATAAACCACACTAAATCATAAAATTTTCCTCCATATAAGAGATCTCTAAGAATTAATCAGGGATATTTTCCATTGAATTCTAGTCTTCAAAAAATATTCACTTGCTAAAACATTTTTTTTACAAAAGATAAACTCTCATTTTAGAATCATAAGTAAAAAATCATTTTTAAAACCTTTATAACTTTATAGATATAATAAAAATTACATGATCTAATTAAAAAATTATTTTTATATTATCAAAAATGTAAATTTTAAATATATTTTCTAAATCTATAATTTTGAATTTCAAAACCGCATGTCAAATTATTTCAAAAAAATCAATGTTTTCTAAAATAAATTCATTTCACAATACAAAAAGGAATCATTTTTATAATTTTTATTTATTAAAAATTAAAATTTTTTAAATATGCAACAATTTTCAATATCACTTCGCAATTAAAACATGAGTGATGGGGAAAACATCTCACTTTAAAACACACACAATTTTCACCTAACTCATGTAGAATGATACATGAAAGATATCAGTATATCATGAAAGCTGAGTATATAATGTTTGAAGGTTATATTTAAAAATGTTCAATAGTAATTTAACAAGAATTAAATAATATATAGTATGATTTAAGAATAGATTAGGTAGTTTGTACAATACACTATAAAACAAACAATGAATAACATGCTCAACTGTAAAATGAAAATTATAAATAATAACTTACTCAATAAAGAATAAGAATAAGAACACCAAGAAAAGTAACATGATCATAATATAAAAATAACATTATCAAAAAAAAATATGCTTGATAAGGGAATATAATTAGCGAACAATAACATATTTAGTAATGAAATGATAAATATAAGTTTATTATGACCAAAGGAACCAATTACTAATTCATGTTAACCTATTAATAACCAAAATATACATGAAAAATCACCACTTATTTATTTTTTATGTTTCAGGGAATAAAAACATCAAATTTATTCCAACTATAACATAAGTACGCATAGGAAGGAATGAAATGTGTCATGACATCCTATGAGTGTCTATCTATTAAGGCATAGGATGATGCATGGATCCAAGTAGACAATAGATCCTATTGAGATATATATCTCTCCATAAATATTAATTAGTTATACCTCAAAATAGAAAAAGTTAATATAATATCTAAACCAAACCCCTAGACATCCTTGGTAACTTAGGTTTCTATACTATCCATGTTGGTCGAATATGCATATAGTGTACCCCTGAAGTCAAAACTTCCTATCACCTCTCTAAAACTTTAAATATTAGATCCTTGATTACCATAAAACACCAGTCTATTAAAAATTGAGCTAAACATGACCTGGATACTAGAATAGTATCCATGTTAGAACCTCAATTAACCCCAAAAGCACTCTCTGATCCCTAGGTGTTGGATGAAGTTCCCCAGACCCACATCATGGATCCATTACTTAAAACCCATACTTTTATAAATTAACATTAATACCCAGTGATATTATACAAGTTAAAATTTAAAATATCTCATATTATTATTAAATATCAAAATAATATCACATAACTCAGAGAACCTTTTGGTTCAGTGTCCTTGAGCACCAGTTACATAGGATAATTATTTTAAAAAACTTATGAACATTTATTTATAATCGATCTATACTAGAATTTCATATATAATTCTCAATAGTAAGAATCATATTCATAACCTTGGTAAGGTAATCATAAGAAATAGGTGATCTAAAATGCTTAGTAAGGGTAAAATTAAGAGATAAATCAAAGATCATAAGTGAGAATAATATGATCATTTATGTATAATTAGGATACACAAGAAAGTTATACAAAAAAATCATAGATCATAAATCCTGGAATATAGCATGGAATAATATACACATGTGGTATATATTATAAAATATTAATAAGCATTGAATATAATATAGATAAAAAATACAACATACTTATAAATGTGGAATAACATGAAAAATAAATTGGATATATGGATATGCATTGGAAAACTTTGTAATAAAAATCATTAGGCATGTGCCTATGTGAGAAAACTCATTATTTATAGGCCTGACTATGTATCCAAACTCCTTATGCTCACAAATATGTAAATAAACTGATCATTTCCACACTTGACTATCTTCTGATATATAAACATAAACTAATACATTATAGGGTGATATAGGACCTCACCTGTCATCATTCTTACATATGTATTCCATAATAAATCAATCATAATCATACTAAACCCATGAAAAGAAATTTGATTTCAAATCCATTTCACATGGAATAATATATGAAAAAACTCCTAATTACATCAATAATCATAACACAACATACCCATGTAAAATAAATAGTTATCTAAAGATATTTGGTAACTTTCTAGGTAAATACCCACTAATCAAGATAATAGAGTATATGATATTTACACCATATAGATAAAGGTTATATAGTAACATTAATAATTACCTAAATTAGTCGATGTATTAAATCTAGGTTAATACCATTTAATTAAAGATATCAAAAATAGGGTATTCAAAAATGAAATCATTGGAAGAAAAATTATGTTTATAAACCTTCAATGATTAGGAAAGACAAATGCAGTGATGGATCATTTCTATGATAGAAAATAACATTTCATAATCCATCCATAGAAAGAAAGTGTATGGTATGATTTGAATAATATCCTTGTTCAATCATAAGATATATCATATAATAATGATATAGATGAAAACCCTTTGAGTTTTTTAGAAAAATCAATTTGGAAATAAAAAATATCCTTGATCTTTTGAAATAATTTTAAATTAAATATTTTATAAAACTAGTAGAAAAATAATTTGTTTTAGAAACCATGAAAATTATAGATAAAGTTCAATATAAAATGAAAAATTTGGTACAAATATGTTTTTAAAAGGAAAGCATTGCAAATATTTTTTACAATACATTTTTTACATATTCATAAAAATATGATGTTACAGGTCAAATTGAAAAGTTATTTCCAAAAAATTGATGTGTAAAATTTGGAACAAAATTTAATTTTGAAAAATAAATTTCAATAATAAATCATTGAAAATACAAAAAGGTTATCAAAATAAATGTTTCATGCAAGATAAAACATTTTTGTTTGAAAGTATGGAAAAACTTTTAATATTTTGTGACATCTTTATTAAAATCCCACATCATAAAAAGATTAAAAAAAACATTTTTATAATATATGAATTAAAATATAGAGGTCACGTGAGATAAAAAATAATTTGGATTACAATTATAAATTATAAAATTGGTGGGAAGGGGAAATATAAACATGAAGGAGAAACCATTGTTAAAGAGGATGAAAATTATTCTTAACAATGATATAATTTTTGAGAAAGAAATTCATCAAAGTAAAAGATTTTTATTTAAAGGTCATTTTAACCTAGATTGGAATAGAAATTAAAATGAAATATAAAATTTGGGTGGGTGAAATAAATCCTGGAAGAAATATGTTCAAGAAAAATCATTTTAACTCAATGAAGGGAGTTGAGTTAACAAAAATCATCACGGTAATGGTAAAGTAAGAATCAAAGAACATAAGGGGATACCGTGAAACAGAAATTAAAATATCATGAAATAAAATATATTAATAATTATTGAATTAAATTGGGTAAATAATACACCATATAAGATAAATGATGGTTCATAATAACAAACATGTCTCATGGATTTAAAAATTAGACAAAGAAATCCTTATCTGGATTCCTCACTTAGTCGAACACACTCTAAAATCCTGTATAAAAGAATAGATTTATTAATATTTTATTTTAATACATTTTTAATATATATTTCCTTTTGTAAATGTTATTTATAATTATTCTATATATTTATATTATTGAGTTATTTTATAATTTTGATATTGGGAGTGAGTAATCTCAATTGTTTTGAAGTACTTTCATTATAATGGTTTTGTTCTTCATCCGTATCCCAAATGTCATCATTACCAAATAATAAAAGGTAAAAAAATTGATGATTTATAATGATTTATAATTATAGAATTTAATTATGTGAGTGTTTTTGCTACTATCCTTAAATATGAAATTGAAGATGACAACGTTTTAGTGATTTTTAATGAAGGGATGTTGGTATCTTAATTAATGAGTCAAATATTAAATTTTCCACTATATAACCAAAATAAAATCATTAATTAATTATTTATATTATATATTATTAGTAATTAAGTTAAAAAATTTATCAATGATATCATTTTATAACATTGTTCAAGTATATGCTTAGACAGACCTAAACATGAACATACCATAATTAATGGATGATTATGATTATGAAAGTGGTTTATTTTGGAATTATATAATTATTATAAAGAATAATGGTATTATTTATATATTTTTAAGGTGGTTAATAATATTTTATGAGTTTAATAAATAATAAATAAACTATATGAAAAATAAGATATGATACTTCATGGAAGTGGTAGTCTGCAAAACACACAATTAACGTTTTCATTTCTCAAAGAATGAGGGGGAAATAAGGTGGATTATAATTTTACTTATCATGAAACCCTACCCAGAATGTGTAAATCTCCTAGTATGGGAATAGTATAATAGAGATATTGACACCTGAGTCTCGCCTCCAGTTGGCCCTGCGTTGGAGACTAGCACCGAGGGTATAATAAACACCCAGATTGGAGGAAAACATATGAAAAAAAGATAGATAAGATAGAAACCAAACCAAACCTATTCAGAATATAGTATAAAGAAACCCAAGTACATGTATTTAATTTAATTCATGAAATAATAAAAATGTAAGGGAAACTGTAAGTACCAAAATAATATAAAGATGACAGTGACCACGAAACCCAAACAGCTCCAGCAAAACCCCAAGCTAGTAGTAACCAATCTGATCTCCAACCTGCTCGAAATGACCTGAATTTTTTTTATATAAACATAGGGTTAGTATAACAGTATAATCAGTAGGATCCTCCCTAGAGCCTCTCATGAAAAAAGTAATAAAAGCATGCTAAATCACAGTGAACAACAAGTGAAACTAAATTTCCACCTAAACAGGTATACTATGTTTTTAGCCTCACTATGGATACTCTCAACAAGTATCACATACAAGAGAATATTATATAATAAATAATATCAAGGGTACCCCTCTATATCTTCCTCACAAATTTTTCACTTTTCCCCAATGTCACACATCATGATAATCTCTCTCTAAAAAGGATAGCTGAAAGACACCTGGGCGAAGCACCACAACATGAACCTCATGCAACACAACCACCATGTCCACATAGCCAAAAGTAATTAGGTAGTTTTCAAGATCCACCACAGCTTGCATAGTGGGTATCATATATCAGGTTTTACACCACAAGTCATTACATTCCATACACCAAGTAAGGATCCTCAATCCATCACAACCTATACATGTTACACCTATAATAGTCCATAAGAAACTATATATAGAATATATGTGTGTGAAATAAAAACAATTCATTACATACCTCTACGCACATATATGGGGAAAACTAACCACCATTCATACCATCACAAGTAACTACCAAGATAATAGTGAAGGTCTAGAGGGGGTAGTTAGCCATCCATCGTCCCACCAAGATGTTGGGGAAAACACCCCCAATGATCAGAATCCTTAGGGTATCAGTTTTCCTAACCGATAGGGTAGATTAGCATATAGAAACCCAAAAATTAAAGATATAATATATCTCACAACCATACTATGAGAATCACCTAGTACTAGACTCAACTGCATCTCACGTCTCTCGAACTCCTGGCTGCCACAACTAATAATAGATATCCGATAAGTACAAAACCATTTTAAAGAGCTACATTAAGTTAATTTATCCATTTTCATCAATTTTACTTTACATTAATTAATTATTTAACCATTAATTAACCATAATCATTTTCCACATTCCATTACATTATCATTTCAGCAAAGATCCATGCCCTCTAGGCATAACCAAATCGAGTCCATGCCTTCCCAGAATCACAACCTAAACATTTCATCCCAACAAGCTACAAATCCATGGGTTAAAAAATTGTTCATTTATTAAAAACATTAAAAATTTACATATTTATATATTTACATATTTCTATGTATTTTAGGAAAATATTCTAATCTAAAAAACACAAGGGGATCAACACGGTGAGTGGATGAGCTACCAATTGAGTCTTTTCCACCTATAACAGATTCATAGACCCATCCATCATCAAGAATATAAAAATATAAAGCACATGGAATACCCCACACATCTTCACCAATTTTGGAATGAGAGTAAGAAAAACCATCTACCTCAAGAAATAGGGAAAGTAAAGTAGATAAAGAAACAAAATATTCAACAAGAATCCTACTTTCGTATCAATGGGTAAACCCAGCTTCAACCTGTTCAATCATCTCCAGTGTCCTCCCCGACACCTGCATGCATAAACTGATGCATCTCTCCTCTCAACATGTCAACTGCAATAAAAAAATTGGGCCTCCCTATCCCATACCACAACATCTATCTAAGATCAGCCATTCTAGGCTCACATCACATCATAAGCAACAGGAAACAAACATAGCAACCAGGATCTTGGCCCTAAACAAGGCATTTAGCCTTCACACACAATGATCTCTCATGAATCCAAAGCACAAGTAACTTTTCCATTATAAAAAGTGGGAGACTCAATCCCTATAAGGGAATTATATTTTATTCACACAACTGGTTCTTATTCCATTCTAAATTAATCGATTCATTATCATATGTTCAAACTATGGGAAACCTAAGAAACAAGATTCTAAAGCTATCACAAATTAATTAAATTGTTAATTTGACATGCCTTTAATAATTTTAATCAACAAGAATAAACATGCTTTATGTTTATAAAACAATCCATTTAAATATATATATTTTCATCAATTTTATTATCATAAAATTACAACAACAACTAGATTCATTAACATGACTCTCTGAATAGTTATCAAACTAATTATGAATTAATTCCATCTTTACAATCATTAAATATTTAAATCATGATAAACATAATAAAGTAATAAAGGAATAGATATCATAATATCAAGTGAAACAAGAGTTAAATCATTATCATATTATAAAGTAACAACATCATTATGTGATCGATATCAATTCTTTCATCCAGTTCAAATAATTATTATTTCAATTTCATTGTGATCCAAAGGGAAAATCATGATATCTTTATGGTTTCACATAAATAAATATATAATAAATGAATCCCATAACTCAAAAGGTCTTCAACATTATTTGATTGAGAATGAACCATGCAATAGATCACAAGCACTACCCCGGCAACGACTGCATCCGCCTAAGGATGTGCCACACCACCACACCAACCAAAAAACAAATAAATCTCCATTAGAAGCATGGAGATCACATTCTATCACATGGAAAGTAGAAATGAGAGGAAACAGATTGAGGAACCCAGAATAATGGTGGTAGAACAAACCTTATATTGAATAGGGATTGAAATTTCTTGGTTACAATAAAAAAGGGGGTGCAAATGCTGTAGGAAAAACTCCTAGGGGAACATGATCCAAGGATATAGCCCAATGCACGATTCCTATAAGAGGAATACCTCTAGTAATCCCATACCAAGGAAAAAAAGAAGGATGTAAAAGGGTGACGGTATCTCAACATTTTGAAAAATCTAAATGGAGTAGTGGTTTAAATACAATTTAAATTTTCCATTAAAAGTGGATCTGGTCAAGATTACATATTTTGACTGAGTAAAGGGACCTGAACCCTTAGGAAAATGTAGATAGGAGTTATGGGCTTTTAGTTGTCCTTAAATCCCTTAAACAAGGATTTTAATGTATTTTAAATTAAAGATAATGTCAAAGGGGTGAAACAGTAGGAAACTAAAAAAATTGTTCATGACTCACCATTGGATGACTCACCATTAGATGAACCACTATTAGATGAGTCACTATTGGATGGATCACCATTGGATGAGTCAGAATTGGATGAATCACCATTGGATTACTCTCCTTTGGATGACTCACTGTTAGACGAGTCACCCTTGGATGACTCACCATTGGAAGATTCACTATTGGATGAATCACTATTGGAGGAGTCACAGTTGAATGACTCACCGTTGGATGAGTCAGCGTTGGATGAATCACCATTGGAAGAGTCATTGTTGGATGACTCACCATTGGATGAGTCACCATTGGATGAGTGACCATTCTGTGAGATACCATTGGGTGAGTCACCATTTGGTGAGATATCATTTAGCGAGCCACCATTCGTGAGTCACCGTTGTGAGTCACCATTTCCGACTCATAGTTCCGACTCACCTATCTTGAATCACCACTCCTAGCTCACTATTCCTGACTCACTAGTGAGATGAGGTACCATTGGAAAACTAAAAATTTGGTAAAATCTTTAAAGGAGTCACCTTAACCTCCCAGAACACCTCAAAAAATGGATTTCAACAAAGGAATGGACCAGAGAGGTTTGAGCCATTACATTAGATACCTGTCACACTATTCCTTCCCTCAAGAATCCAAAAACAACCCAAAGTGTAAACAGGAAAAGGGTTCTGAATAATTACCCTTCAAGATACCTATCAAAGCACTTTCCACTACAACAGCTCAACTACTTCGTTATGGAACAAATTGAAACCACATGACAACCACTACCAGCTCTTAAACACTCTCCTAAAGGAGATACCTCTCAAAAAATTGTAATCCACAAGAATAAACAAGAGAAAGTCTTCTCATAAATAGAAAGGGGTCTACAACATCTAAAAAAACAATGTTATAAGAGAAGATCTAAAATTAAAATAGATTAGGGTACTAAGCACATATCCGTGTCTCACATTCCCAAGTACCCTCCTACACACCATCATTATGCCAAAATACATGAACTAAGGGGATAACATGTCTGCACAACACCTTCTCCTTATAGTCCTAGATCTCTATAGGCTGCTTGTTGAAGGGAACATCATCATCAACATCAATCTATACCAAATCAATGATGTGAGAGTCATCATGAAGATAATGATGGATCTATGACACATTGAAAACATCATGTATCCAGATCATCTATGGGGGAAGTTCTACCCGATACTCCATGGCTCTAACAAGATCCAACACTTCGAATGGCCTAACATACTGGGGAGAAAGTTTACTCTCATGACCAAAACATCACTTCCTACGATAGGGAGTCACCTTTCAAAACATTTTATCCCTAATTTCAAACTCCAAAGGTATCCTCCTATGATTGGAATAGGACTTATGATGATTTGGAACTACATTCATCCGCTCACGAATCATGTAAATCATATCATTCAGATTTTTTACCAATTCCATCATGAGAATTGGTGACTCTATGACCCTAGTCCAGTACAACAGATAATAGAAAGGCTAGGCATACAAGGATTCAAATGGAACCATATCAATGGTGGAGTGGAAAGTATTTTTGTAAGAGAACTCTAGCAAGGGTGGGTGACTCATCCACAAATCTCCAAAATCTAGGACACAAGAGCACAACATGGCTTCAAGAGTCTTGATGGTCCGCTCTTTCTGATTATCTACCTGCAGATGAAAATTAGTGATAATGCATAACTGAGAACATAAAAAATGCTGGAGACCTCTCCACACTATAGAGGTAAAATGAAGATCTCTATTGGGAATGATCATCCTAAGAACTCTGTGGAGTCTCACCACCTCATCCAGATACTGCCTTAATAGATCCTCCACTGAGCATAACTCCTTGATTACTACAAAGTGGTATTATATCATCCAACGATCCAATACTACTGATATAACATCACAAACTCCCTAAGATCTAGGTAATATGATAAAAAGTCCATCGAGATGTCCTCCCACTTCTACTGAGGAACATATAACTGTTGGAGAAAACCGTTGGGAATGCAGTGCTCGACCTTCACCTTATGGCAGACCAAGCATCAAGACACAAACTCTACAACAACATACTTTAACTCAGGCCACAAAAACCGACCACTTAAAGCTTGGTACATCTTTATCACACTGGAATGTACCAATAAATGAGAACTATGGAACTCTCTAGGAACCATCTCATGTATCAACAATGGAACAAAAACCATTCCCTGAAACAATATTTAGTGCTGTTCATCCTCAAACCAACCATTAGGGGCCTCACCATAAACAAGTCAGTCTCTATAGAACTCCACCTCAAGATCACACAACTAGGATTCCTCCACCTACTACACCAGATATGAATGTACCATCATCTGAAAAAGAAAACTTCTACCCCCAACTTCTCCTATATCCTGATGTAATGATGAAGGTTCTAACATCACTCTCCAGGAATCACCTGATTCACACACTGCATCACTACATGACTTCCTTCTCAGCGCATCAGCTATGAAATTCCCCTTTCTAGGTGTGTATGAAATTTTGAAGTAATAATAATGTAAGAACTCCATATACTTATGTTGTCATAATTTCAACTCATGCTGGATGAAAAAATTCCTCAGGTTATTATGATTAATGAATGCCACAACACACTCTTCATTGAGGTAATGTCTTCATAACTTTATGGAAAACACCATTTCAACCAACTCGAGATCATGGGTGGAATAGTTACATTTGTGGGGACACAACTACCAAGGCCCATAAGAAATAAAAAATATATGCTGCATCAGAACAAATCCTAACCATAGATGTAAAGCATCACAAAAAATCCTAAAACATTAAATCCTTCTACTAGAAGTAAATGAACTAGAAAATTGAAAAAATTATCTTTCATATACTCAATAACTGCCTAAAAATGGTCAATCTAAATGAATTCCTAATAATCTATGGTTAATACTATTAGAGGAGTTGCAACCCGACAGAAATCGGCTACGAACCTCCTATAATAGCATGAAAGACAAAGGAGACTTCTCACTTCTACCACTATCTTAGGGGATTACCATGACAAAACTACTTCTATCAATTATAGATCCACTAATAATCCCTATTGGGATACAATATTACCTACAAAATAGACTTCCCAATCCAAAAACTCATACTTCATAAACTTCCCAAATAGCTTCACACAATAAAGAACTACCAAAATAGCATGAAGATGTCCTTAATGATCCTCCTTGGATGCAGAGTACACAAGAATGTCATTGATGAAAAACACAATGAACTTATTAAGGATCTCACAAAACACATCGTCCATCAACCCCATGAACATAGTTGAATAATTCGTCACAATGAATGACATCACAAAAAATTTTTAATGACCATGAAGACAACATAAAGAAGTATTTAGGATATCCTCATCCTTCACATGAATATGATTATATCTTGACCACAAATCAATTTTTGAGAACCACTTTCACACTTCAGTTGTTTAAATAAATCCTAATCCGTAGATAAGGATAGAGGTTCTTTGTTGTCACTCAATTTAACCAATCATAATCAATACACAACCACAAACTTCCATCAACCTTCTTCATGAACAAAACTAGTTCACCCCATGGTGACACACTCGAATGAAAAAAAAACATAGTGAAATAGATCATCGAGCTATATATGTAGCTCTCAAAGCTCATTAGGTGACATCCTATATAGAGACATCGATATGCGATACATTCCTGGATATAGAACGGTCTCGAAATCAATCTATCATCAAGGGGGTAATACTAAAACCTCCTATGGAAAGACATCCGAGTACTCTTCCACAACCCGAGGAAACACTGACTACTGAGCCTCTGATGAACTCAACATTAGCTCAGCCATTAAGAATGATAAAGATGAAACATGCCTCTAACCCATCTGAGGGTATCGATCACCATAAAAAACTGCTGGCTCTCCATCAGCATCAAAGAGCACCAACCACCTTTGTAAGTAATGCATGATAGAAAACACCAAATACAATGAATCCATTCCATTAATGTCATCATAGGGTTGTATTTGTAAACATAGGAAATCTTCCCAAGAGTTGTGTTTCCCCAACACTAGCTCACAGTCTCTACATACTCCAAACAAGTCACAGCTCGACCTCCAACTCGCATAGTCAACACCAAGAGAACTAGAAGCCTCTCTACCTCATGTACAAAGTCATGGATACAGGCATGTGATATTAAGGAGTTCCTTACTCCTAAAGAAAAAAAGGAATGCAGCCATGTAGAAATTAATCAAAGGATACCTCCAATGATTTCTGGATCACATGGTGTTGGAAACCCTGACACATGGAGCTGACCACGAATGACTTCGTAGCCTCTCTGACTCTGCTGACGACCAACACCATAGCCTCCCTATACTCTCTAAGGACGGGGAGTGTCCCATGGATATCCTATGCCAACCCCATAGGATATCTGCTGATCCAAAGCTGGTGAAACCTGTTGAAACTGCCTCATCTGAAATTACCTCAATGGAGGAACGTAGAGGAGAACACGTGGTACATTCTGACTAATCAAAAAGGTAAAGTACTCTTTCTAATGAAGACCACCTAATACACAATAAAAACAAGCTTAATGTCCCTTGGTATAGGCCTAAGACTTGATTCCCCTTGAGAAATGAGATAATGATAGCTGGGACGTACCCCAGATGATCAAAAAATTTTCTTCCCTAGAAATAAGGAACCCCATACCACAACTATGATTTTTAAGGAATCCTGATGACTCCCCTATCATGATGATCTAGTTCTTGATAACCTCCTCTCGAGGACCTCCTCCATCTCCATCACCTTGAGATATGTCATCCTCATAAATTGGATGACCTGGCACTGGATCTCTAGATGGAAATCCTCCTCGAAATGCCTTTCCCTAGCCTCTTCATTAGGAAATAGTTCTAAGCATATTATAGAAGGTTTCTAAAATGGATATCGAACTCTCTCACACTGGATATTCCCTACTGAAGGGTAGTAAGCTCCTAGTGATTGGCTACCATTGTGGTTGAAGAAATAAACTAAACCTTGAACCGGTCTCAAAACTTATCCCACAAGACTACCGACTACTCACGATCCCCAAGGAACAAGAACCAACACTACCTCACTGCCATACACAACATCTTTACAACCAACGATACCTAGTTCTCCTTCCAAGCATTTATTGAACTGGAAGATATCTCAAACTCTTTCAATTAGTCTTTTGTGATTGCATTTGAACTGGAGCCCTATACTTATGTAGACTATGGTGATGAAATTATTTGAGTGTCCTCCTCCAAGTTTCTTTGTCATCAACCTCTACTCTATGGTGATATGCTTGTGTAACCTGCTAGAAATCTTCTGCATGAACATGATGAGGGAGTCAACCTGTAGCCATACTTGCAAAAGGAAAGACAATCAGAGATCCTAAAACTGGAATATGTAAGACATCAAAATTAGTTATATGTTTTCTTTTATTCATTTTAGGTTAACCTATCCCAAGGTTTACCCATTCAAACAAAAGTTAAATGAGGAATTATGCATGAACTTTCCTAGGTCTCTACCCTTCAAAATGTACCACCTCGTTTAATAGTCACTATAGGCTTGAAGTTCCATGAATCAGATCACATGGTGTGTCTTAGCTAGTCTCCCGTATTTACAATGCTTGCTAAACTTATCTGAAACCATTTCCCTACCAACCCATGCAACCACACCTGTGCCAAACTCTAAAATCCATCCTATATCTCAACCTGAATTCAAATACCACTCTATCACAACCCCCTCCCCACAAATTGTACCTCTCCTAGGTTGGAAATGGGAGAAGAGAGATAGTGACACCCGAGTCCCGCCTCCAGTAGGCCCCAGGTTGGTGACTAGAACCAAGGGTATAATAAACACCCAGACGAGAGACATTACCCTATAAGAGAACACATGTGAAAGAGAGAGATAAGAAAAAAACCAACCAACTCATGTTTAAACTACATTATAAAAGAAACACAAGTATATGTATGTAATGTCATGCAAGAACTACTACAATTGAAAGGGAAAATTGTAACTACCAAAATAAAGTAAATATGACAGCGACCACAAAACCCAAATAGCTCCTACAAATCCCCAAGATAGTAGTAACCAGCCTAATATCCAACCTACTTCTAATGACCTCAAAAACTATTTCTATAAATGTGAGGTGAGTGTAACAGTATACTCAGAAAGATCCTCCATCGAGCCTCTCATGAAAAAGTAACGAAAGCATGCCAAAGAACAATAAACAACAAGTGAAACTTACTCATCACCTAAACAAGAATACTATGTTCACAATCTCAACATGGATACTCTCACAAAGTATCACATAGAAGAGAATATTATATAATAAAAAATATAAAGGGTACCCCACTACAACTTTGCCACTGGTTTTCTGCTTTCCCCCAATGTCACGCGTCCTTAGAATCTCTCTCAACAAAGGATACCACGAAGAAACCTGGGAGAAACACAACAACATGAACCTCGTGCAACACATCCATCATTTCCACATATCAAATAACTAACCAGTTAGTTCCTGGGAGCCACCACAGCTCACATAGCATGTATCATACATTAGGTATTATACCTCAAGCTAGTACAACCCATACACAGAGTAGGGATCCTCAATCCATCACAGCCTATACATGTTACACCTATAGTAGTCCATAGTAAACTTTATCTAGAACACATGTGTGTGAAATAACCACAAGACATTAAAGCCCTCTACACACATATATGGGTAAAAATAGTCATCGTTCATACCAGCACAAGTAACTACTAAGAGAAGAGTGCAGGGTCAAAGGGGGTAGTCAGCTATCTATCCTCCCATCGAGATGTTGCGGAAAACACCCCTAGGGAATAGAATCCCTAGGGTGTCAGTTTCCCTAACCGACAGGGTGGATTATCATATAGATGCATAAAAAGTACAAGATATACTACAACTCATAGCCCCACTATGGGAATCACATAGTTTTAAACTCAATTGTATCCTTCATCTCTCGGACCCCCAACTTCCACTGCTAAGACTAGATATCCTCTAAGCACACAACCATTTTAAAGAGATTCATTAAGTTACATTATCCATTTTCATCAATTTTACTTTATTTTAATTAATTATTTAACCATTAAATAACCATCAACATTTTCCACATTCCATTACATTAGAATTTCAATAAAGATCCATGCCCTCAAGGCATAACCAAACCGAGTCCATGACTTCTCAGAATCACAACCTCAACATTGCATCCCAGCAAGCTCATATGCCATGGGTTAAAAAATTATTCATATATTAACAACATTATCACTTTCCATATTTACATTTTTCTTGGTATTATAATAAAACATTATAAGATACCAATCACAAGGGGATCAACATAGTGAGTAAATGAGCAACCCGTCGAACCTTTTCTACTGATAGTAGGAGCATAGACCCATCCATCCTCGAGAAGCTAAAAATGGAAAGAACATGGAATACCACATGTATATTTTCCTCTTTTTGAAGTATAGTGAGAAAACTAGCTGCCTCAAGCAGTGGGGAAAGTAAAGAAGATAAAAAAATAGATTCAACAAGACTCCAACTTTATATCAATAGGTAAGCCCAGATTCAACCCCTTCCATCATCTTTGGTGTCCTTCCGAACACCCACATGCATAAACTAATGTTTCTCACCACTCTAGGTGTCAAATTCTACCACAATGAAATGGAATCCCCACCCCACATACTAGAACAGCCCTCTAGGATCATCCATCCCATGATTACATCACATCACAAGTAGTATGAAACAAACATAGCAACCTGGCTCTTAGACCTAAACAAGGCATTCATCCTTCACACACAATGAGATCTCTTGGATCCAAAGCCTAAGGCACTTGGAAATTACAAAAAGACGGAAACTCAGGCCCTACAAATGCATTATATTTTATTCATACAACACATTCTTATTCCATCATGAATTAACTAATTCATTATCAGAGGTTCCAACAATGGGAAACCAAAGAAACAAGCTTCCCAAGATATAAAAAATTAACTAAAAAAATAATTTAACATGACCATAATACTTTTAATCAAAAAGAAATAACATTATTACGGTTCATAAACCAATTCAGTTAAACATTCATATCTACATCAATTTGATTATCATCAAATTACAACAACAACCAGATTTATTAACATGCCTCTTTAAACAGTTATCCAATTAATTATCAAAAAATTCCTAATTTACGTTATTTTTTAATTTACAACAAGAGAAACGTGGTAAAGAAAGAAATTAATAGATATCAAACTATCTTGAAAAAAAATATTAGAACCCTTATCATGGTATAAAGCAACATTATTTTTATATGATTGATGCCAATTCCTTAATCCGATTCAAATAATTATTATGTCAATTTCATTATGATATAAAGGGATAAACCATGTTATCTATATTATTTCACTTAAAAAAAGAGAATAAATGAATCCCCTACCTAAAAAGGTCTTCAATATTCTTTTCTAAACAACAAACAATGCAACAGATCATGATCACCTCTCCCTAAACGACTGCATCCACCTAAGGATGTCATGACACCACCACACCAACCAACAACTGAGAAAGCTCCATTAGAAATATGGAGATCACATTCCATCACATGGAATGGGGAAATGGGAGGAAAGAGATTGAGGAACCCATAAGAGAATAGGTAGAACATACCTTAAATCAAAGATGGATTGACATTTCCTGGTTGCACCAAAATAGGGGGTGTGCATGCAGCAGGAAAAACTCCAAGGGGAACATGATCCAAGGCTACAACACAATGCATGATTCCTATGGGAGGAAGAACACTAGGAATAACATACCAAGGAAAAACAAGAAGGAAGAACAAGGGAATAATATATCTCAACCTTTTGAAAAATCCAAATGGAGAAACATTTTAGATATAGTTTAGATTTTCCATTAAAAGCAGATCTAGTCAAGATTACACATTTTGACTGAGTAAAGGAAACCAGACCCTTAGAAAAATATAGATAGGAGTTATGGAATTTGAATAGGTATTAAATCCCTTTAAAAAAGGCTTTAAATAAATTTTAAATCAAAGATAACATAAAATGGTTGAAACTATAGGAAACTAGAAACAGTGTTCATGACTCACCATTGGAAGAGTCATAGTTGGATGACTCACCATTTAAATATTAACCATTATATGACTCACTGTTTGATGACTCTCCATTAGACGAGTCACCATTGGATGACTCACTATTGGATGAGTGACAGTTCGGTGAGCTGTCGTTCGACGTCACAATTCGATGAGATACCATTCAGAGAGACACTATTCGAGAGTCGCTGTTGTGAGTCAACGTTAATTACTCACCGTTCTAACCCACCACTCCTAACTCATAGTTTCTAACTCACCGATGGGATGCACTACCATTAGAAAACTGGAAATTTGGAAAACTCTTGAAATGAGTCACCTTGACCTCTAAGAACACCTCAAACACTAGATTTGGACAAAGGAATGGACCGGAGAGGTCCAAGACATTATAAGACTCTTAATAATCATAATTGAATTATATTTTTCAAATTTATTCTTTAATTTCAACCTTATAATTAGTGAATAGAGGTGGTGGTGAAAAAAATGCATGTCATCGCTTCTTGGAGGCAGTAGTCCGCACACCACACAAATGAGAATTTCATTTTTCTTAATAGGAATAGGGAATGTGGTCAATCGTTATTCCCTTAGAATAATAAAATTATGTATAAAAACAATACTTATTTTATTATATTGAAATTATAATTTTTGGGGAAAATAATAAATAAAAGAAAAGAAGTTAGGTGAAAAAGTACTCACAATGAGGACTTCAGCTCTCCCATAGAAGAATACTTAGAAATAGAGGTATTAAGGCAATATATTGTGACTAGAGTATTAATAAAACGTAATTAGAACATAAATTAATGAAAACTAGAATTGTTTTATGTGGAAACCAAATAATTCAAGTGGTATTGATTGGGTGGTGAGAGGCCCCTCTTAAAAGTTTTTAGAATAATTTTTTTGAAATTATAAACTCTCAATATACAGAATATATATTTTGAACATGTCAAGGGCCTCAAAAAATTTAAAATAATGTAATTTGGGATGATATAAGGTCTATAGACCCTTCAAAAAATAATTTTAACTCATGTTTTAAACATTTTTTAACCCCTTTAGTATTAGAATTTTCACTTTTACCATGGTAGCTAATTTTTACATAATTTACTTTTAATTACTAAAAGTAAAATATCCCTTATTAAATAATTTTTATCTATAGATTCCAAAAATGAGCTCTATTTTATCAGATAAAATTTCTTTTTCCAATAAAAATCAATTTTAACATTAGCGCATGTAACGCGTGAAAATCCCTTTTTAGAAAAAGTGTATTTATTAGATTAAGATATATGTGTAGGGTAAAATTATCAATGACTTTGATTTTCATGAACTAAATGGGGTTATTATTAAAATGAAATAAAATTTATGTCTTTTAAAGAAATTAAAAACCAAATTTTACCAAATATAATTTTTTAATAAAAAAAATACAAAAAAAAATTTCTTTTATTTGAAAATTTTACTTATGTTAATAAAATTATAAATTTTTTTATAAATTAATAATATTATTTTTAAAGGTATATTTTTTTCTAAAAAAATACATATTTTATCTAGTAATTTTTTGTTGTTTTTCAAGTTATAATTTTTTATAGTCACAAACACTACCATTTTAGAAAAAAATGCATGTTTAAATATTCAACTAAAAATAAATTATTTTAGAAAAATATTTAAAAATAATCTCTGGATAATTTTAATATTCTGAATAAAAAAATTAAATTCATTTGAAAAAATTAAAATTCTAAAAATTATAATTTTATCTTTTATATGAAAATACAATATATAAAGAAAAACTAGTTTTGTTGAAAAATTCTCCTTTAAAATTTTACTTTTTCTTAATCCTAATTTTTTTTATGAATTTATAATTGATAACAATATTTTTTTTCTATATGTTTTATTATTATTATATTTTATTAATAATATTCATCTAATATTTCATGGATAATTTTAGTTCACTCTTGTGTGTGGAGTAAGCTATCAAATATAGTATAAATTTATAAAAATATATTCCAAAATCTTGTGGTGTTTCATTATCTCCCATAAATAAATTTCATCCTTGAAATTTTAATTATCACTTACCAATCGAAATTGATAAGGGTATCTAAAATATAAACAAGAATTATGGTATAATTTCTATAGAGATATTAACCATACAAACTCAGAAACATACCTTTCTTCTCAGAACAGGATTAAATCTAATTT
The DNA here is from genome assembly GCA_963277665.1 of Viscum album. Classification (NCBI taxonomy): domain Eukaryota; kingdom Viridiplantae; phylum Streptophyta; class Magnoliopsida; order Santalales; family Viscaceae; genus Viscum; species Viscum album. Next base: position 1,068,591,297 of record OY728127.1, on the reverse strand, counting down.
TTAGTTTTTCTCTTACCATTTGAGCCAAGAGTCTATCTTTATTAGGTATCAAGACCCATGTTATATAATTTCTTTCAAAAGGGTGTTCATAATTATCTTTGAACTTATAGACAATCATTGGTTGATATAAAATGTGATATCCTTATTCCAAATAATTTTCTAATAAGTGGAGAGAACCAATATATTGAATATTAATAAATCAATAACTATTCATTTAACTACATATTTAATGTGCTTAAAAAAATTCTACATACAAAGGAGTGGGTTGAACTAGATATAAATAAAACATTGACATTTCTTGAGTGGATGGTAGGGGTTTCTCACTCCACATCATTTTTAGAAATACCTTTAATAGTTTTATTTTTGTATAATTTATCTTGTTCCCTTTTCCTTGAAAATTTATGAATACTATTATCCTTTTTAACCCTTGTATTAGTGTATTCACATGGATAAAGCCCATGTTTTCCATATTTTATACATTTAACTATCCATGGTACCTTAGGATGAACATTATTCCCCTATATTATATTGACAAAAATGTTAATTTTTCCTTTATATTTTGTTTCTTGATATCCTCATTTACCAAAAATAAAACATCATATATTTCATTTGAGACATTACCTTTGGTGTTTCTCCCTACATTTTTGACATGTTGGAAATTGAATCTTATTTACTTCTTCATATTTATCACCCGAACATCCAGGAGAGTCTATCCTTCTCTTATTTGGTGTGTTTGAAAAGTTAACTAAGTTTACATCATTAATAACAATTCTTGATAGGTGGTTTGACAAAATCATAAGGTTTCAAACTCTATTTCCTATCTTATTAGGTTTCTTGTTTTAAGAATATCTACATTATCTATGAAAACCATCATCAACTTGATTCCTTCAATTATAACTAAACCAAAAGGGGTTAACAAGAGTGATGAAAAATTAACAACATAATAGAATTTTCATAAATGATATTATAAAAATTTAACCTTAAAATGTATTACTATTGAAAACCGTCAAATTAGATTCCAGTTAAACCTAAATCACTCTCAGTTAAATCTTGGTTTCTTTAGGTTGTGTTCTCTCATATATCTTATTTTAATTCATTAATATAATAGATACTTTATAATAGCCTATAAAGATAATGTGATTCACTAAATCGTACCCCCTAGGAGTTTCAAATTAGGTGTGAATTTAGGCCTCATTTTCATGCACCAGGTTACAATTGAATTAATACACTAAACTCCCTTTTTTAGAGTTATGACCCCAAGGTAATTTGTTTCTAGAGCCTCTAGCCACTTTTAGTATCTAGACATGTATGTTCTCTAAAAGATAACCAAAAAATCACTAATTTACCTAAGTTTTAATATGTTATCATATAAATTGACACATACCTTATATTTATCCATAGGGGTTTCACTAATGTTCTATTTTCCTAATAAAAAATATCCAAACTAATCCCCCCAAATAACTAAACTATTCCTAAAAATAATTAAATTAATCCTCAAAATAACTAAACTAATCATAAAAAATAACTAATCACTCCTTTGATATAAACTAAAGAAACCAAAACCTTCCCTCCTAGGGCCAATACTAAAAATATACATTTAAAAATTAACTATGATACCAAGTGTAATTAGCCAAAATATACATTCACAAACTTTTCAATATTATTTCATCACATAATAATCAAACACAACTCGGATAACCTTTTGGATTACTATCTTTAAAGACCATTTATATTAGAATCATATTTTATAAAACATATGAACATTTGCCTATAACCAAACCATACTAGATACCATTCTAGACTTATCAAAGGTTAGACTCATATTTATAACCTAGGGAAGGGAATCAGAAGAAAGGGGTGGTCTCGAACACTTAGTAGGGCTAAAAATAAATGTTAAAAATATAAGATCTTAAGTGAAAGTAAGATGAGAATACATATATAATCAAGATACATAATAAATTTATATCTAATAAAGCATAGATAATAAATCATAGAATATGAAATGTCATAAAATAAAAGCTTTTAATATCTTATAAATGACGTATAAATGTGGAATTCAATATATTATGAAAATACATGTAACTTAGAATGGTGGCATAACATTAAAAACAAAAATGAGATATGGTACAATCTTAATCATTGGAAAAACTTGTGAGAAAACTCATTTTAATATTCCTATATAAAAAAACTAATTATATCCACTCCAACTATGTGAAAAAAATTCATTATACCCATTCATATGTAAATAAAATCATTATTTCCACACTTGATTATCTCATTAGATATAAAATTAAACCAATACATTGGAGGGAGATATAAGACCCCACCAATAATCATTCTTACATATAAATGTTATAATAAATCAATAATCATCATATCAAACCCATTGAAGGAAAATGGGTTATATATCCCTTTTAAATGAATCCATATAATCAAAACATTCATAATTCTATTAATAATCCTAATATGATAGACCTATGAAAAATAAATAGGCATATAAAGTTATTTAGAAAATTTCAAGTCAAATACCCTTTAATTAACATAATATAGTGCATCGTATTTACCTAGTATAGATAAAGGGTATATGGTAAAGTAAATAATTCCCCCAATCAATATATGTATAGAATATAGATGAAAACCCTTTAATCAAATATATAGAAAACATGGTGTTAAAAAAAGAAGGCATTAGTAAAAATATTAGGTTTATAAAGCGTAAATTACTTTTTTAAGACAATGGAAGTGATAGATTATATCTATGATAGAAAAAAATATTTTATAATCCATCTTGTGAAATAAATTATATGGTATAATTTGAAGAATATCCTTGATAAATCATAAGATATATCAAATAACATTTACTTATATAAAAACACTTTATATGTTTTAGAAAAATCACTTTGGAAATAAGAAATATCCTTGATCTTTTTGAATAATTTTAAAATAAATGTTTTATAAATCAAGGATAAAAATAATTTATTTTAGAAAATATAAAAAAAATTAAAATAATTTTTCATAAAAATTGATAAAGGTGGAAGAATTTGTTTATACATTTAAGGAATTAAAAATATATTTTAGAAGATATTTTTAACATATTCATAAAATGAAGAAGGTACAGGTCAATTTAAAAAGTTATTTTCAAAAAAGTGAAGTAAAAAATTTTTGGAAAAATTTATAATAAAAAAGGTAATATATCCTTAATAATACTTAAATCTTTTCAAAAGAAATGTGTAGTAGAAGACAAAAAATTTTATTTTGAAGGGTTGGAAAAACTTTTTAATATTTTGAGATATATTTGTTGAAAATCCACGTTGTAACAAGAGTAATAATGATTATTTTTTAAAAATAGGGAAATAAAAATATTTATTTCACATGAGATAACACATAATTAGGTTTCTAATTATAAATGATAACATTGGCGTGAAGTGAACATATGGACATGAAAGAGAAACCATCATTAAATATGATGCTAATTATTCGTAATAATGATGTACTTTTTGAGAAATAAATTCATTAAGGTAAAACCTTTGTATTTAATTGTCATTTTACTCTTAATAAGAAGCAAAATCACAATTAAATATAATCTTAGCGTGGAAGAAATAAATCTTAGAATAAATTAGTTTAAGAAGAAGTTTTTAAACAATAAAGGAGTCTTTGTTAACAAAAACCATCAGGGTAATGGTAACATAAAAATAAATAAAATAAGAGGCATAACATGGAATTGATATTAAAATATCATAAAATGAAATATATTAATTATAATATAAGGTAATGGGGTATTGAATACACTATATGAGATAAATGATGGTGTGCAATAACAAACATGTCTCATGGTTTTGAAAATGAGACAAAGAAACCCTTATCTTGTTTCCCCACTTAGTTGAATGAGCTATAAGATCCTGTACAGAAAAACATATTTACTAATATTCTATTACAAAACCTTTTTCATATATATTACCTTTTATAAACATTATTAATAATTATTCTCAACATGTATATTAGTTATTATTATTTATTTTCGATATCGAGTGTGATTAATCTTAATTATCTTGAACTACGTTCATAATAAATGGTTTTTTATTCATCATTATACCAAAGTTCATAATTAAAAGATAATAAAAGGTACTGAATTTGATTATTTATAATTATTTATGATTTTATAATTTCATTCTATGGGAATTTTGGTTACAATCCTTAACTATTAAATCAATATTGTGCATGTTTCAATGATTTTCAACGAAGGGACGTTGGCATCGTAATTATTGAGTTCAATATTAATTTTACCAATATAGGAAAAAAATATTTAATTATTTATTTCATTTATTATTACTAATTAATTTCTCATATTCATCCATGATATTATTTTATATTATTGTTCATGTAGGTTGTTATATGGATCCTAACATGAAAATAGCATAATTAACGGATGATTATGATTATGAAAGTGGGGTTTTTTTCTGTAAGATCATTATTAAAAAAAATAATCATATTATATATATAATGTTCAGGTGGTGAATAATATTTTAAGTTATTTTAATAAATAATAATGAAACTGGATGAAAAATGATAAATGTTACTTTTTGAAGGTCGTAGTATGAACAACACATGATTAACATTTTCTTTCTCTAATCAATGAGAAGAAATAAAGATGGATTATAATTTTATATTAATACTAATAATTATAGTATATATTCAAAATTTGTTATCTAATTTTACCCTTAAAATTAGTGAATAAGGGTACAGATGAATAAAAAAATGGAAGTTGTCTCTTCACGGAGGTGGTAGTCTACAAAATACATGAATGAAATTTAGTTTTTCATGATAGAAAAGGGAAAAGGTGGATAATAGTTATTCCATTGGAATAATGAAATTAAATGTACAAACAATCATGATTTAATTATATAATAATTATAAAATTAATCATGGTAAATTAATAATGAAAATAAAGTAAGGGAAACAAAGTACTCCTGTTGAGGACTTGGGCTTTCACATAGAAGACTCATTAGAAACGGTGGTCATAAGCCCATATATTGTGACCATAGGGTCATGAAAAATGGAATAATTTTATAATTTAACTAAAATAGTCAAATGTTTAGGTAGAAATTGAATTCTTTGAGCAAACTAGAAGGGGAAGTGGTAGGCCCCTTTTGTAAGTGGTGAGAATAACATTTTTATACTTACAACCATTCAATATAATGTGAGAACATTTTAAACTTGTAAATTTGAACCAATAGTGGAAAATAATAGAGTTGGGATGAGAAAAGGTCTATAATAACACAAAAATACATTTTCATTCTCATTTTAAACAAGATTTTATGTATTTGACTCTTTTAATCTCCACTTTTACCATTTGTAGTTTTACCAGGATAAATTAATTTTACCTAAGTAAATTAATTTTGTTTAATAAAAATAAAATGGATATTATTAAATATTTTTCACCTATATATTAAAAATATTATATCCATTTTATTAGATAAAATTTTTATTCATAAAAAAATTAATTTTAACATTAGCACATGTAACATGTAAAAACCCATTTTTTAAAAAGTGTTTTATTAAAATTAATTTTTTTTGTATGTTATAATTATAAACTAATATTATTTTAATGATATAAAATAGTTTTTTATAAAAAATAAAAATCATGCGGTATTCAAATTAAGAAAAAATTGAATTTTACAAAAAATGATATTTAATTAAAATAAAACTCTAAAATATATTCTACCCATAAACTTAAAATATCTTGGGAATAGGTCAAGAAATTATAATGGTTCATGCTCTAGATATATGAAATTAAATAATTAATAATTTCCTTCATTTCAGTTATAATTTTACAGAGGATATTCAATATGAAAAAAATCTATAGATGAATTTAATTATCAATTTATTGATTAAATGGGATGTGTGTTTTGTTATTTTTACCTTTACATATTGATTATGATCATTGATTCATTATTATTTCCATTTTACTTTACCCTTACTAAGAATTTGATCTCACCCTTATTTTTTTACTTTCCCTGGGGTATGAAGATAAATTATTAGAATGAGTTTCAAGTATGATAAACATTTTTTTGTTATGTATTATGTTTTATTATTCCCAATGTAAAATGTGTTCTGTGTATGTAAGTTGGGTTCTCAGAAATGCTAAAATGATCAATCCTTCTCAATTATATTGCTTATAACCATGAAAATGTAATAAAGTGAGGCACCAGCTATAGGATTTTTGCATTGGGTCATTATAGTTGGTTCAAAAGTAGTTTAGTATAAGCATTGAGAACTAGATTTTGGAAAATATAGACTAGTGAACACAAACATATGATGGAATTTGAGGATTAGTATATATGGAAATATCAAAGAAACCTTGTCTATGATTATGATATTAGATATGAATAAAATTTTCAATTTATTTTATGTATTTAACTTGTTTTGGGATTGTACATTATGTTTCATAATGTTATGATATAATCTAGTGTGTTTTATAAATTTGAAATGGATCATATTGTAATTAATGGGAACCTCGCTAATGCACATATGCATGATCATATCTATGATGGGATTAATCCAATATTTCAATTGAAACTAGGATCCCAAACATTCTCATCATATGAGGATATAATATCATGTGATAAAAAGATAGAGAAAGAGTTATCTAGGTATTATGGATTCATAGGGTAGCACAAGAAGAAGAGGACAACTGGGAAATAATTGAATAAAGGGAATAAGGAAAACACTACTATTTGGTGTTACAACTGTTAGGAGATAGGGAATTATAGAAATTAATTCTCCAAGAATTAAGATAATACAACTAAAAAGAAACTAATGGATCTTGGTCAAACATATTCTATTACTATAGATTAAGAGGAATGATTAATGTTCTTGTGTTTGGATTCAAGAGTTATGTCATTTTAGTATCTTATCAACGATGTACGGGTTATTATAATTTTAGATCATATTAGGACTATACTGGAGAACATTTTCATTAAGTATTTGAAAGTGTAAATTTAATGGTACCTATGGCCATTAAAAATAATTCCATGACAAGTTTAAATTCGTGGAAAACATATGGATGAGGGAAATATAACCCTTAATATATTCTTGAAACTAAGATAATGATGTTGTAGTAAAGTTATGATAGATTTGGTTAAAGGAAATTGAATAGTACTGACTATGTTGGAACTGATTAATGGGTTTTTGAAAAATTGGTTTATGCCATCATTGATGGAGTTTACAACATTTTTGGATTTAAGGAATATATCACACAATACATTATTTACTTAAGTAATTAATAATAATTCCTTTTTCTAATAAGGTTTTATGGTAATTAAAGTTATTACAAAATTTTAAGAGAATACACGATGAAGGTATTGAAATGTTTGGTATTTGATGATTAATAGCCACTTCATGTTTTTTGATAAGTTCATTTTGGAAATTCAGTGACCTTCTTTCTAATGTATTGGATCAAACTATTTTGGAAATTTAACCATTTATTAAATGGTTTAAGTTGATATTTGTATGTGGTTTAATATGTTAATGTATTACATCACCATGTGATGTAACAACCTATGCTAAGAGATGAATTATAAATAGTTCAAGGAAAAAAGAAAAAAAAAGATTGTTCTTAGAATTTAGAAACATATCAATTATTTATATGTAGAAATATTCTTAAATAATGAAATAATTATTCAACTCTAGAGAAAGGATCTTGAAATAAAAATTTTATCCCATTATGTTCATATCTAATGAATCAAATGACCCTTTTTATCATCACAAACTTATGTCTTTGGGTCCCTTATCTTTCCATTGATCACTTAATTTGTTATAAACAATGAATATAGTTATTTATTCTTTTCTTCCATGTGTATGTTTTCATTTAAAAACTATGCTATCCTACTTGGGATCCTAGTTACATGACCTTGTTGCTTCCCCATCACTATTATTGAGAGGTTGTTTTGTTAACCCTTTTACGATGTGGAGTTTTTATCAATAGAATTTTAAAATATCAAACCCTAGATTTCTGAGATCATGTTTTAGTTGTGAGGAAAAAATTTATCTAAGGTGGGGAGAATGTAACACCCCATGACTTTACAATATTTTAATTTTTTAATAAATTTATTTTTTATTTCTAACTTTCTTTACACACAACACTAAGTTGGCTAGTGTTACACACAATAGAAAGTTCCATCAATTGAGTATAAGTCCTGTAAAGACCAAGATTAAAAATGTATATAAAATCCTGACACTTTATGATATATTAATTTTTATATTATATATTCAATCAATTTTTTGAAATTTATCCCTTATATTTGATAGAAATATGATATGAACAAATCTAGTTTTATGCATAAAAAGATATATTGTTCTAAAGGGAGTTTTTCCACCTTTTAATGTTGCACCAATTTTAAAAATAAATTTGACCCTTTTATGAATTTTATTGTCAAAATAAACATTATTTTTTAATGTGAAATTTAAAAATTATCTTTGGGTGAATTATTGGTATTTTTCTACGAAGTTTCATTTTTTGACGAGTTGTGAAAATATTTGATTTTAATAGAAAACTTATTTTTCCTTTAAATAATTTAAAAGGTTAAATTATGATTTGAATTTTTTTAATATAGAAATTAGTTCAATTTTACTTATATAAATCCAATTTTTGACATTGGAATAATTTTTACATTGAATTTTTATATAAAAACATAGTGAACTTTTGGACATTTTTACTATAAAAACCCGCTTTCCTATAACGTTTGTAGTATTAAATTAAATTTAATTTTATCCACTTTTGTGAATTTAATTTTTAAAAATGGGTATAATTATTTGTAATAAGTATAATACTTATATTCTAATAATGTCAACATAAATTTGGATCATAATTATTAGTAAATGCAATTAAAATTAATTACAGTGATTAAGGTAAGAACAAGCTTACTTAATGATTAAACATGGAATACAAGGTATTTAAATGATCCAAAACTTGTCAGAAACCCATTGGAAGGAAAAATTTAGACCCTAACCACATTTGGAACTATTTTTATGAATTAGTGGGATATTATTCCATGAAAGTGACCTATATAATTATTTAAGTAAGGAAAAAAAGAGACTTCCTTTCCATTAACACTTATAAAGCTTTGAGGTTGGGGAAAATCATATTTTTAGCTATAAATATTATATATAAAGGTAGCTAATTTTTTTATCATTATAACTTATTTTAATTTTTTATATATGATATAATTACATTAAACTATTAACAAACAACAATGTGTGGGTTAATTATTTAATAATAAAATAAAATAAATGATCTTAAAAATGTTACAAATAAAGTAAATTTAATGAATTACTGTGTTACATTATTTTTATTAATATATAATGCTACAAATATATGAAATTAATCTATTTAAATGAAAATATTTTTTTTTGTTTTTTTTTAAAATAAAATTAAATAAAAAATGTCAAAATTGACATTGATGTTATTTTACAATAAATGATAATTTATTAAATGATTTAAAATTACTAAAAAAATATCATCTACCAAGTTATTTGTAAATGTTAATAAATATTATATATGATCCATTCATGAAACAATTTATCTTTTATAATTATCATATTGACCCCTAAATAGTAACAACTTTGCTAGCATGGTTATGGTTAAAGTAGTGTGTTTGCGCATTACGTATGCTTCTATTGAATTAATTTCAAACACATATTATTTTTTATCTTATAAATTATATTTCATATTTTATAATCTGTGGGTATAAATTTTATAATAATTATCACTTTAATTTAGTCTTATTGGATGAATTACCTAGGTCATAAAATTAATTTCCCCTGTGAAAACCCAAAAAAGGTAAAAATAGGGAAACAAAGATGTTAAGGAACAAAATAATAAAAATGAATTTATTTTTGTGTGGTGGAGGTGTGGATCAACCATTAATTCATTTTAATCCTTTATGTTTAAATTTTGGAGGCACATGATGTAAGTAAGACCTGTCAATATTTCATAGCTTTTTATATTTACAAGAATTCCACTCCTCTCCTGTATAAAAAGGAACTCAAACCCATCACTCCTTCACACCAGTAAATCCATTTGGATCAACCAGAACCTGAAACAATAATCCCTAAAAATCCCTCCCCTAATCCAGAAGCCTCACTTTTGGATGAAATCCAACCAAAGAAGTTACTTTGTAGAAACCAAAGGATCTACCCAAGAAAGAGGTAAGATTTTTCAATAAGAACATTTGTATTATTTCTTTATCCACCCCTTAAATTATTTTTATATCTTTATTATATGATAAAATACACACAATTACATCAAATTTGATAGAAAATCATCATTTGTGTGTATGGTGGACTATCACCACGCGAACCGCTGTCATTCGTTCTTCCATTACCACCTTTCCAGGTTGGAAATAAAGATTAATTTTTATTTTATATTTGATATATATATTATATTTAATTTTTTATTATTATTATTTGATTATTATATAACACATACCTCAATAAATTCCATTTTGTGGGAATAAAATAACATCGTTTATGGACATGTGGTCTACTGCCACCTTAAAGCGATGTGATGCATTCACGCTTTACATGGAATATATTATGGTTGTTTTAAATAAAAATATGTTATTTACATGACAAAAATATGATAATGTAATTATAATATACATGTACATAATTTAATTTTCATTATTTTAATATGATAAGAAAATGGAAACAATGTTTATGAATATGTATAACCTACTGTCTTAATGAATAGTGTATTTCATTTCCTATTTCAATATTTATGGATTACCATAAATGAATATATACTAGATATATATAATTTTTATATCATGGTTTACAATTTTGATATGACTAGATCATGATCTATGTAATAGGAACAATAATAACAAGTTAAAACGTACTTGGAAAACTAAGCAATTAACACCCGAAACAGGGAGAATAATTAAATATTATTAACAAATGCATAATAATACATTATAAAAGGATAATATATGATTTTATAAATATGATTATTTTAATTTTATAAATTAATTTCACACTTACACAATTATAAAATAGGTTAAATAGAGTTACACCAAAAGGAAATGTAAGGTAATGGATTTTCATCTCACTTTTTACATATATGAGATAAATGACATATTTAACACTTCTTTATTTTGTGTGGTGTATATAATGAAAATATTTAATTTAATATCATGAATCACTCCTAACTCATGGTATTTTAAGTTTCACTTTTAATTATCTCATCTAAATGTTTTTGAATTAAAAATTACCAAGTAGTAAATATTATCTTTGCATTTTGACTTTCTTTTGTGATTTTTAACTTTCTATTGAAACTATCACATTATTGTATTTATTTTTCATTGGAAATTACATTCCTATTAAATATAAATATTCTTTAATAATGGATATTATTATTTTGGAAACTGTATTCCATTTTACCAACAGTGTTTACTTTGAAAGTTATTTAATTAATTAAGGAAATGTTAATAAATCCATATCTTTTACTCAATATGGATATTTTATAGGGAACATTGGTTATGAATTAAATCAACTATTTAATAAATGATTAATTCTTTATAAATGAATTAAATGGACTGGTGACTCATTAAGTAAAACCCCTTGATGCATCAATAGTATTATGAGATTAAATAAATTGGAAAAAATCTCTTTGAGTTTATTTCCAAGAAGAATCAAATAGGTTTCTACCAACAGACTTAAACTATCACGAGAACATGTATTTATGGTATAATGATTATTGTGATAGATAAGTTACATCTAATAATTAAGAATTTCCTTCATTTTGTTTATTATTATCAAGAGGATTTTCATTATGATAAAAAAATATGGATGAATTTAATTCTCATATTACTGATTAAATGGCATGTGTGTTCAGTTTTTTTACATTTCTATAATGATTATGATCATTGATTCATTATTAATTCCTCTTTACTTTACCCTTACCCATCATTTTAGCTCACCCTTATTTTTTTTCCTTTCCCTAGGGTCCGAATATAAATACTTGGAATGAGTTTAAAGGATTCAAATCATTTCATTTTTTTATGAATTATATTTTTTTATTCCCAATGTAAAATGGGTTCCATGTATGTAATTTGGTTCTCCAAAATTTCTAAACTGATCACTCCTTTGGGATTTGATTCCTTGTAATAATAATAATATAATAAATTAAAGCATTGTCACAAGACTTCTTATGTTGGGGCATTATAATCACATTATATAATATAGGGATTTCGTGTGGCATGACATCCATGTAACCAAGGAATATCATATTCCTTGGTAAGATATATCATTTGGTGCGATATAGTGATATCACACCATATCCTTTAGCATATTAGAGTGTACAATATGGACACATCACAGACAATATGTCAATCAAATACTATGATTGATAAGATATATAGAGATTAAAATTTAATATTTGATTATTATTCTATTTATACTATCATGGATCATTGATTTTTTATATAATGAAACACTGAGGAGAATAAAATGAATAAATTTAAGTGTTAAATACATGAATGAATAACTTGATAGAAATAGTTTTTAAACTCATGTAATTATGAAAATGTTATAAACATTTATGTAAATGAATGATGTATTTGGGAGAATCCTAAAGGCCTATATAAAGTTGTTTAAACATTGAAAATTAAATGTACATTCTCTATTTATTCTCTATAGATGAAGCTATCTTATCCTTATCTCTTCCCATCTAAGATACTTGTATACCGTAGTCATAAGTAGAATCATAAAAAACATTTTGTGATTCATAAAATCATAGATACACAATGAGGAAGAATCATTTAATCTTCTTCTTAGTGATATTCATCAAGCGTGTGATTGATAATAGGAGGTTTGACCGTCTTTAATGTATGGTATGTACTTAATTTTATATTATGTATTGTTTAAGTTTAAAAGAATGAATGTTTCTGGTTTATGGTTTCTTATATCTCCAACTACTTGAATAAGTGTTATTTTATCCTAAGAAACCCATCCACACGTACTGATGATATTTCAAAAAAAAATCACTAGAGAGGATGGTAGAAATTGTAATTTAAAGAAGATATCTAGAATGGCCATATAAAGTGGATTCTTAAATATTAATATAAAGAGAGGATTCCTGGAATGAATTTTCTAAAAATCATGACCAATAATAGATTCTAAAATTCATAGAGGTTTTATACGTAGTTCCTGAATAGTGAAAAAATGATTGATAGAGATTCTGTAGTGAAAAACATGGTGAAAAAAGATCCAATCAGTAACACATAGGCCATATGAAGACCTATGAAACAACATAGAGGCTTTATAATGGTCTGAGTAATAATAAATAGGTCTAATAAATATGTAGTAAACCCAAAGGTTGTTTGAGCTATAATAAAGAGTTTTGATATAAGTTGGAAAATAGTTGGAAGTCTCGATAGATGTGGGATAGTTTTATAGAGTATCCAAATAGATGGTTAGTGTGATGAGAGAAGAATACATAGAATTAATTTTATATTGAGACATGCCTTGGTCTGTGTGTAGGTGTTGGTTTATAGGAGAGACTTTGTTCTGGGTGACTAGGTTATCTATAATTTGTGAAAAGAATGTAAAGGAACACACCCAACAATTTAATTATACCATATATAGACGCATGCATCAGAATTGTGATTTAATAAAAGGGGGACTAACCTAGGTGAACATGTGTGGAGGAATAGGTAGTTTCCTCGGGACATAGTACCTAGATGAGGATAAATAGAATGAGTAGGTATACATGACCTTGATATATGAATGAACACTCACTGATGAATTGTGTGAAAGGTATGTGAAAAGGTAAGGGGCATGATTTCATTATGAAATATTTGGGACGCATAATAGGATAACAAGTAGGTGTGAAACACAAGAGTATGGGGGTATTGTAATTTCAAATCTATATAGATCTATAATTATATAAGTTTTCCCTTTTAAAAAAACTATCCATTATTATCTCCCTAACGTAAAAATATTTTTCAATGTGAAAAGAATATGAGGATAAGTTCATGGAGGGGTATATTATTGAGGTGAAACACTACATAATAGTTAGTAATCATGAGTAGATATAGAACATATCAAGTGAAGTGAGGCATAATGTACTTGAAATATGGTTGGGATAAAAACATGCATGAAATCACTAAAAAAATAATATTTAGAGTTAGGATCGCATTCATGGGGATACTCAGACATCAGTAAATATATAATGAGAGAAAATAAACCATGCTATTTACTAGGCTCTGATATCATATATAACGAGAAGATCCAAAATTCATACCACCAAAATGAGGTTGGGTGGTCCTATTTATAGATGAATATAAAAGATACAAATTTATGATGATATGATTTTTGAAATTTGAAATTGAATGAGATTTGGAAAAATGATTGACCTGAATGCGCCTATTTTAGATAACTAAATAGAATAATATTATTGATAATAAATTATATTTTATCAAGTTAAATTTAAATATAATAAACAACTGGACAACTCATAAAGGAAAGTTTTTTGAATTGTATGGACGATAATTATAAATTTTTTATTTTTTATTTTTGTTTTAAATTAAGATGATGACCTTTATTCTACACATCATTAAGTTTTATCTTATATGTTTCATGAAAAAAAAATTTCTTCAAATTTCTATGATATATTTTTTGGATGTTTAAACCCCTTTTCATAGTCTCAAATGTTTGAAATCAGCACATGTCAAAATTTTAGAGTATTTTTTGGTAAAGTAATATATAGTAAGAGAATATTATGACATAGCCATAGAGTGGTGAAAACCAAGAAACATGTACGGGAATAACATTATAGTGATGGGGGACCTAACTATGTTTTAATAACCTAAGGAGTGGAAAAAAAGAAAAAAAAATATTTTTAGATTTATCAGAGTTATTTTTTGAGGGATACATGCATATTTATGGAGTTGATGGGTATAATTTTAGAAGAGATTACCTCACTATGGTTTTCTTTATATATGGAAAAAGTAGAATTATTTTCACCACAACTTTATTATAACTAGTTATTTGAAAAAATTATTTTATAAAGATAATTGTAATATCAATTTTATTTGAGGAATAAAATATTGTACTACTTATACGCATTTTGTTTTAGTGTAATATGTTAGATCACTTAAAGTGTACATAATTATAAAGAAATAAAATAACTTGCATTTCAATGTTAGTGTCACAAAACTAGGAATGTGATATTGGATTAAATATAATACATTATCATGTAATACTTACATGAATATCCAATTTTTCATTCATTAATATTTTATACATTTAAACACGTGATATGATATTAAAATATACCCATTTTATTATAATAATATTAGTATACTAAAAAATAATTATCAATAAATATAATGGATTTTGTTAATGTGTTAATATTAATATGACAATGAACTTATATATAAATATGAAATTAACTCTGGGTAAAAAGTTAGAGAGCTTGTCAGCTGAATTGATCCAATTTGAGTACAACACGTGGAGATTTATATGTATATGTGTCATTTCACTAAATGTAATCAAGGATAATTATATGTTAATATCATATTTTGATGTTTATTTTATATCATTATTATGAATAGTTTAAGATAATATTATAAGACATGTATTAGTCATTAAGAGATGTTTTTAGAATCAATATTAGATTTTTCCACCATGTTGATTGGTTAATAAATATTTCCCCTTAATTGAGTGAGAGTGAATAAATTCATGTTTTAGAAATATATGTCATATATAAAATAATATGATGATGTATTTAGGATATAATATTCATGTATCATATGATATTAATATATTCAAGAAATATCAAATTATAATTTATAAATTGTTATTTTTTATATTTTAAATTAATGTTAGCATCATGGTCCTACTAAAGTGTAATCACCTTGAGAGTGGGATAAACCAGGGTGATGTCCATGTTTATTTTTTAACATTAAATATACTTTTATCAGATATTATTTCCTTTTTAGAAGGAAAAAATTTAATATTTAATATAATATTATAAATTTCAATATTAAAATAAACAAAAAATCATTGAGAGATAACCAATTAACGTAGTTCACCTCAAATGTGGAGTCTAATATAAGATGCACATATTATTAACTATAACTATATAAAAATAACTAATGCATTATTCTGATTACATGGATTTTGGATTAGTCCACTACAGAGTCTAAGAGGTAACCCTCTTCATAGTAGCCACCCACATCTTTGACTAAGGATAGTATATTTATAGACATATATGTATTTATAATGATATAAATCAATGTAAAAACAAAACCCAAATCAGAATAATGTCACTCTTCAAATCTAAATCATCAAACATTTTTTTTATATGAACATGGTTTTTATATTTTCTAATATGTGGTATATTCAATGTTTTTTTTCATATTATCTATTAAAACACTCTTTTCTCACACACTGTCAATCTTTATAGATTCCCTCCCTTTTTCATTTGTCCAAATATGTGTATTTCATTATAGAATTGTGCCTCTAAATCTCCCTACACTCTCTCTATTCTTTATTGTAATCCAGATTTGTATATTATGACTACACTTCTTCTTCATTTCATAAAATTCATATTTATGTAATCTATAAAACTCTATTTCCCAAATATCAAGTTTACAACCCAATTGTTTTTAATAAGATATCACTTTTAGGGATTATTAATATTCATGATTATAAATTTATAAATATTATCAAATAAATATGTTTTTATAATTTATCAAATTATATTATATTACAAATTAGATACCAATTATAAATTTAAAATTATTATGTTTAATTTCTAATAGAAAATATGTTTTATTTAAGGGTTAAATATATTTTCTTATAATGAATTATTATTATGATTAATTTAAATAATTGTTGTATTTTTATAAATGGATATTTATTTTAATTATATAAATTCATATTGATATTTATTGTTATGATAATATTATAAATATTTTTATCAAGATATGAGTCAAGAATATGATTTTTTATTTGAAAATGAAATATTTTTTATTCTAAATAATTTTTTTACATGTACTATATGGTTTTATTTAAAAGATAAATTTCTAAATTTTAGAAATTAAGTTTGATAAAATAAAAATAAATTTTGGTTTCATAATATCTAGATTATCTTAGGTTGATTTTTTTGTATTTTTTCGAGCAAGATGTGTTTTTTTTAATAGTTAAAAATACAATTTTAATAAATATCACAACACTGATGAAGTTATCACGCTAAAAATATGAATTAAAAGTTTATAAGTTTTTATCAATATCAAGAGATAAATATAATTATATTATACTCATACAACCCATTTAATATAAACTTTATTTTATGTAATTTTGTATCTAAAAATCATTTCTCCATATGATTTAGAATCAATCCAAAGGAAGTGATTTAAAGAACAAGTAAGTGTTTGAAAACCAATTTCTCAGTTATTATTTTAATTATTTTTCTTAAAAATATTTTTAAAAGTATTATTATTTGATTAAATTATTTTATTTCAATGTAATTTAATTTCTTAATCAATAAATTATGAAATATTATCCATTATCACTCACCAATCTCGTTTCATAATCCTTTAATATGTCAAAATACAGATATTTATAAAACTGAGTCTTATCATATCAACTCTTACCTTAATATTCTAAAAAAAATTAATATTTATAAATAATCCTAAAATTATAGTTTAATTATAATCTAATGTTTTAAAAAACATTAATATTTATTAAGTTTTATTTCCTTGAAAATCATTGAAAAACACCGCTCAGTGTGGTGGTTTTGTGTTACCTAAGAAAACAATGATGTTTCAATAAACTTATTTCAATCAAGTATATTATTAAAAGATTATTTTATAAATAAATTTAATTCTAATATTAAAGTATTTTGACTATTATTATTATAGAAGTGTGAAATAGCCATCATTTCAATATAATTAAAAGTGAAAAATCATGGTTATTTTTAACTAGTAAAACATTATTATCAAATAAGATTCTAAAAATGTAACTATTTCATGAAATATTGAAATCCTTTGATTTAGGAATGATATGGAAAAAATAACTTGAAACTTATAGAGAATATGTTACCATTTAGAAAGGACATTTTATCATTAAAAAATACAAAATATATTTTGAATATTATGAAATGAATGATCACAGAATGGCCGATGTGAACAATAAAAATTAATAAAGGGATAAAATATAATAATAAATGAATCGAGTGGAATGATAATAAATAAAATAAAATTAATAAGGTTATGAATAATTTATAAAATTTTATTATTTCTTTGGTTAGAGGATGTATTAGTTGAGTCAAGACCCAAGGTAATGTATTTTCTTTACATGTTTTGAAGTCTTTCAATAAACACATTTTTTTCTATATTCATACTCTTTATGTTGTTTCAATAATATTATTATTTATAGTTCAATGATATCATTAGGTAATTTTTATTATTAATTATACATTTTTATAAAATTTAAAAATGAAACTTTTTTATGTTTTTCTCATGGTCCATTTTATTATTTTCATTAAAAAAGTGTAAAAGAAATAATATTTTTAACATTTTCCACATGATATCTTTTTTACACCTTCATTGAAAATTTTCTTTATTAAGATCCCCCATAAAATTTTAATTTTTTTCACTGTAATTTCTTTTCCCATTGTTTTTTTAATTTTTCATTTTTATAGTCATAAAAATGGTTATTATTATGGTTTAAAAAAAATTCTTAATGCTCATATGATATACCAGGTAGAATTTTTAATTTTCCTCTCAATATAGAATTATTTAAATAGTTTTTTAAATAATAATTCTTTATGGGTTGAATTAAATGTTTTTTATCGGTTGAAAATTAAGTTTTTATGAGTTTTATGGTGAAATAAAATATCCTATATGTTTTTTATTCATGTTATTATTATTTTTACCTTATATTTAGTGATGGTTGACTTTTATATATCCCTCCAATGAATTGGGTAATGATTTATTAGCTGGAAAAATTATACTGAAGACAACCAAATGGTTTATACCATTTTAACTGTTATTGTATGTGTGATTATAAGTGTAATTATTAATATAATGTCCCAAGTAAACTTCATGATAATTCTATTATTTTATGATCACTTAACATATTGTTTTACGAAACATTCTGATCAAAGAAGTTTATTTTTAATTATAAGGAACGGTTTATATGATCTCAAATTTATTTTTTAAATGAAGTACTTTTTCTAATGTTTTTCATTATTTCAATGGATTCATGGGTTTTTTGTAAACCCATTACTAAGTTTTATTCATTTCAAATTTTTTGAAATTTTTTTCATAGTGCTTATGAATCAGTAGGACTGATTATGAAGTCCAGTACTGAATATGAAATGTGGGTCTAGAATGAGGAAATTTCACAATTTAAAGTGTTTGTTTTAGTGGAAAAAATGTTCATATATAGAAAAATTATGGGATTTTATCTAAGGAATTTATTAATTATTTCAAACTCTAAACCTAGAAGGTTGTGAGACTATAAGTGATAAAATATTTTCTATATAATGAGTAATTATGGGATCACTATGTTCAAGAATTTGTAGTTAATTTTTGGAATTAAAACCAATGAATAACTACTTTATATGGTTCATACTTGTGTAATATTAAATATTCAAAATATCCACGTATCTAATATTTTATAATATCTTATACTATATTTGAGTTAGCTCCATATTGGTAGATGATCCCATGATCAACACCACAAACCCATGACCCCCTTGTTCTAAGTTTTTTCACACTCTATTTTTTAATATCAAATAATGATCAATCAATTATCATAAAAAGTAACATTATCTTATATAATTATTACAAAACATAAAATAATTTTATTCAAATTTAAATATAACTTCACTACTAAAATGTTTTAATTTTTCTTACATCATCCCAGAATCCCTAACAAATTGTACAATAAAATCAAATCCATGAAACAATGTGGTGTTATCCTTTATTTGATTTCTTATAGTCATTTTATATTAAGATTCATAAAAACTTATTTATCCCATGGAATAGTATCCAATTTAAATGAATTTCATAGTTCTATCAAGTGAAAAAATTTTAAATATATATCAAGTAATCTTATATAAAATGGACACAAAAAATAGATATAAATATTTTATTATTGAAACATTGTTTACGCCAAATATACTCTATAAAAAATCATAATGCATGCATTCTATAAGGAACTATTATTGGATCATCCTTCAGATACCACAATTATCATCATTTATAATTAAGTGTTTTAATTAGTACAAGAAACTTATATTTTTATGTGATATATTTTTTGAAGAAATTTTAAGGATATATAAATGAGAAAATGATAGATACCTAGAAAAATTAATAAAGGATACAGACAACAGGAAATTACTGAACATGGATCTACTGATGTTATATAAAAGAAACAAATTATTATTTTAATGAATAAAGTAAAAGAAGAGTGAATTATTATTTAAAGTAAAATTCATCTTCTAGTCATTACTTACTATAATAAAATATCAATGTTAAAGAAGAATTAAATCTCAATAAATATAATAAATTCATTAGAGACTTCTATCTAAAGATCCACTCCTATCATATTTTAAAAAAGTTGACATCCAAAATGAGATGACTATTTTTTGTTCATATCAACATTGATTTTATTTTTTATATATAATACACTGATAATTTAATGAATAGAATATACATCTGCCTCAACAAATTAAAGGGATGATAGAGAAATATCCATGAAAGAATATAAACCAACTCCAATAGTTAGATTGGTGACAATCATAAGAGAATTTTTGATGGCTCCAATGACTGCAATTTTTAATGCTTAGATTCTAACTCTATATCAAGTCTTAGGTATAGATCATTAGAAAAGTAAGAAATGAGTTAGCTAAAAAATAGAAAATATAGTATCTTATTTTTATGAAGAACTCATGTATCTTGACACTTATTTTATTTTTTATTTCAATCATTATTCAAGGAGAAAACTATTTTATTCTTACCTTTATTGTTTTTATCTTAAATCTATTATAACATATCTATACTTGTTTTATATTCATCTTTAAATGACAAAAGGGTCTTATCTTAGTAATTCTAAAATTCTAGCCTCTATTCCGTTTGAATAAAGAAGTCTTGTTTTTTGATATATATTCTGACTAAAGGAGCCTCACGGATAATGAATCTTTATCTTCTAGTCATCTGATCAAAGAAGTACTAAGGATAATGAATTATATATCCATTTATCAGAAATTGGAAATTACTTTCACTCATTACATTCTAGATTTGGGTATATGATTTCTCATATTCTTTGGATTTAAAGTGAATAATTTATATATATAGGAACCTATTATATATTTTTAATAGGATACTAAACATTTATTATCCTAAAAACCTTAAAAAATTCCCATGTCCTACACATTAAAACATTATGATAATTTCCTTTTCAATTTTATTTTAGAATATCTATTTTCTTTATTTTAGTTCAACATTATTTATAGAGAATGATCAAGTCTGTAGGGTGATCATGAAGTAATTAATCCTCGTCCTCTTGTGTTTCTCTCAATATTCATACTCTCTAGTTATTTATATTATTTGGGTATTCAACTTCAATGGTATCTATATAATGAAAATGAACTAATTTATCTATATCCATAAAGTATGAATGTCCCAAAGGCCTTTAGTTTTTTATTTATTTTTGGATAATACCTTCTTTTAATTGGGATAAGAGGGAACCCTTACATGACTCGTAGGCCTAGTGGAACAAGGCCCAATACATGACCTAAAGGCCCAACAACCCAACTAAAATTGAATTACTTCTCCCTAATGTCTACTTTATTGATGGTTCCTACCTCCCACCTCTCATGGATAGTTGACTAGAATTTCCCTGTGAAAAGATGTACGGTGCCCGGTACTGAAGGATGTTTTCATACCCTCTCTTTTTTATAATTCGGCTAGCTCTACAAGTTGATGCTACTGGCTCTAATTCCTCCTCGGGGGCCAACTATTATGTGGTCTTACCTAAATGGTTCATAGTCGAAAGGCCATGTGGCCCGTAATCCCACTCTTCTTATCCCGGAGCCCATGTGGCCGAAAGGACATTGGTGGCTTGTAGACCCATTTTTGTGGCTTGGAAACTCATTCAGAATGAATAGTTCTGCTGCTACAGTACCCACTACATTATCTATTATTGTACCCTGCACTACTACAGTGCAATTGTCCTTCTACAGTATCTGCTATAGTACCTACATAAATTATCTCCCACCTAGTTTTGAACCCGAGTCTAATATAGGATTATGGGGAGTGTTTACCACTCAAGTAATCCCCCAATCACCTATATTGATACAGTAATTTCTTAAACACTCTTTAAACTAAAAATTCTAGTTCTTAAATTTATATTTTAATTATATGTTTTATGATGTATATTTCCACTAAGTATTTAAAATTAATTAAATTGATTTGCTGATTTATGAAAGAAGTTTAATAAATATGTTTATTTTTTCCTTTTAAATTCACCCCTCTAAATTTTTTCTTAAAAATGAAATCACATGGTCCCATAATGAGTCTTTGAGATTTTACAGAATCTAATAATCTAATAATAATGATACAACCAATAAACTTTTATTTCTTTTTAAATGGATTATTACCCTATTGATGTTCCTTTATTTTTCATGGGACTTATTTTTGTAATGAGAAAGATAAAATTAAATAAGTCCTTATTTCTATAAGTCCACCCAGTTAAACTATCTTTCTTAAACCATATTTCATTCCCATGAAAGAGATAAAATCCTTAATATATAAGGAAACATTAATTTTTTATTTAGATATATTTTATAATACTTTAATATCTAACATGAGCCAATGAACAAAAACATGTTCCATTATTTTACATAGCTCATGAAATTTGGAATTTTCATTAGAAATATTTTTATAAGGATATAATAGAGAAAAATTCTACTTTTATGCTGAACACCCATCCAACTGAAAGTTAAATTGATTAGAATCTATCCAAAATTTATGTTATATTAGGTTATTCAGAAATAGAAAAAGATAAATATCATATGAACTTAATAAAGGATATATTATTAACCTATCAATTAAAGGAATATGAAAATTTGAATTTTCAACTTTAAAATTTCTCATCTACACATCCTTCTAAAGATTCATGAAAAATAATAGTAAAGGAGATGATCTAACGATCGGTTCACTTTACTTAGTGAAAAAATAATCATTCAAAAATATATCTAATAAAGATGACAATATTTTGGAATATCTTCCTTCAAATGATTCAGATTTGGATAAGGATAATGATTGTCATGAATTAAACTGGTATACTCTTGATTTGGGTACCCGATCCAACCCATAACATTACCCGAGGAACTTTCTTTTTTATCTCGATCTGGTAAAAATTTACAAGGAATCAAATAAAAAACATTAGAAATTATTTTTCCTGAAGAATGAATGATATGAAAAGCAATTAAACTTATAAATCTAGAATAAACATTATTTACAGTAGTGTTCCATGCCAAATAAATAATTAGTTACCAAGAAAAATAAAAAAAATATAATAAGAGAAGAAAAATATTAAATAATAATAATAAAATGGAATGAAAGACATACAAAAATATCTAATAGAAAAAAATATTTTATTTAAACTAATAAATAATTTATACTAAAAATGAATAATAAAAAACAAAACCACATCCAAAAACCTCCACGCCCAGGAAGAACATCTCCACTTACCACCACCATCAAACACAATCTTAGAAAATGATAATGTATTATCATGTCACTCAAAACTGGATAAATAGATAATGATAGGTGTAAGCATAATTTCACAATTGAAAACCTCCCCACACCCCATACATAACCATTAAAAGTAAATTCATTACATGGATATTTGAAATACATTTAGAAAATGCGATTTACATTTCATTTTTAAAGAAAAACCAACATAATCTCATTAGAAACCCCTTTAATCATATTAAAATCCAAAAAATATATTTAAAAATAAAAATAATATTTTTAAAAAATATATTTAAAGATGAAAAA
The DNA here is from genome assembly GCA_963277665.1 of Viscum album. Classification (NCBI taxonomy): domain Eukaryota; kingdom Viridiplantae; phylum Streptophyta; class Magnoliopsida; order Santalales; family Viscaceae; genus Viscum; species Viscum album. The sequence continues at coordinate 1,068,567,220 of OY728127.1, read as the reverse complement.
TCATTTATAGAAAAAGTAAAATTGTTTCATAAACATGTTTTAATGTAATCATCTATATGAGAATGGATTGGATAATATCTTTTCAAAATTTAATAAAATAAAACATAAGTAAGGTATAGTAATAAAAAGTAACATACCATTCAATAATATTAAGAATTATGGGAACCTAGGATACATATTTATGAACTTGAAAAATGTTAAAAAAATAAATATATAAAAATCTCGACAACATATATCAACATCCTTCCTTAACTCTTGGTATGACCCAACCTAGTTTAACCAATGAGAAACTACCCAAGTGAAGATAATCAAACCTATGGGACACTATTAAAATAATGATCACAAAATAGTGCAACAATTCTTCTTAAGTCTCCCCTAGCTATTATGAATTCCCATGATAAGAAAATAATGGCAATGTAACACCCTGAGATTTTGTGAAATTATTTTTTTCAAATAAATTTGGTCTTTTATAAATTCTGTTTGACACAAAACACTAATTTTTTCTCGTGTTACAAGTAAAATTTATTTTTTCATGATTTACATATATAAATATGTTTTTATGTTGTTACATACAATATCAATTTTATATTGTGTTACATTCGACACTCAGTTTAAATGAAACGTTCCATATAATTAAAATATTATTATGATAGTTATGACCCAGATATTGGAATTGATGGTATGAATAAGATTAACTAAATTATTAAAATATATTTTACACATGTTTATTATATGAATTCTTGTTCACCTAATCAATTCTAAATCAAACTAAGAACCATTTTAAAATAAAGAAATTTTTTTTCAGGAAAACTATTTTTTGTACACAAATGAATTTTACCTCAATAAATAAAAAAACCACTTTTGGTGAATGATTTTCATGAAATGAATATATTATATATTAAATAAAATTTTTAACAATCAACTTATGTCTTTTCTAGAAAATAATTAAAAATAAATCCAATTTTACACTCAAAACATTATTTTTCTAAAATGAAATTTTGTCACCTTTTTATGGTATAGTTATTTTGAATATTTTATAAAATATATTTTAAAAAATAAAATCCATTTTTTAAATTGATATATCAAAATTATATTAGGGTTATTTTTTGGTAATTTTATAAAAAGTTTCTTTTTTTTGGATGAAGAGATAAATATAATGAATTTTAATGATAACCCCCATTTTCATTTAATTTATTTATAAAGATAAATTATATTCTAAATTGGTTTTAAATTATAGTTAGTTCAATTATATATCTATTAATCCAATTTAGTTAATTATATTAAATTTCATATTTTAATTGGATATAAATACTTTTAAATATTTTAATTGTTTTTGTTATAAAACCCCCTTTCTCGTCACATCCGCGAGATTAATATTAAATTAAAATTTAACACTAATGTGGGTTGAATTTAGAAAAATAGATTCAATATTTGGAATGAGAATAATTTATAATTTCTTGTAAGTCAAACATATTTTTTGACTAAAATGAATTGTGAAAACAGTAAAAATTATTTACCGTGGTTAAGTTAAAAATTGATTTACTGGGGTTTTAAAGTAGAATGAAAAGAGTGAAAAATGACATAAAATGTTATCTTAATTTTATTTAATGATTTTATTTAGATCATGGTTATAAAATTATATAAAATATTCCAATTACTTTCCTCTATTCTTTGAATATGAACTATATAATAAGTTAAATAAATAAAAATGAAAAAAAGATAATTTTATTAGTTTTAATATATTTAATGCTTTGGGATAGGGATAAAAAAATTATATGTTTGGTTATAAGTATTATTTAAAAAAATATTTTTTTATCACAATAATTTATCTTTAATTTTTAGAGATGAAATAGTCACTTAAAATGCTTATTAAATTCCAATGCAGTAATTATTTAGTTAATAAAAAACTGAAATAATTGATAATAAAAATAATACATGTAAAGTAATTTGAATATATTATTGTGTTACATTAATTTTGTAGATAAATATATCATATTATATAGGTTTTTACATAATATATTCAAATTCTATCATTTCATGATATTTCTTTTAAATTCCAATTAAATGAATAATGTAAAAATTGACATTAATTTTATTTTATAATAAAATATATTTTATTAAATGATTTAAAATTAAAAAAAATCCAATATTCTTAAAATTTATTTATAAATTTAAATAAATACTAAATATAGTCCATTAAGGGACTAATTTTTATTTTATAAATAAAATATTCACCCCAAAATAATAAAAACTCTATTAGCTTATTAAGATTAAAGCTGCGTTTTTACATGATACATGCTTTTATGTTAAATAATTTAAAAAACATAATTTTTTTATTTTATAAATTAAATATCATATTTAGAATAATTTATTCAAAATTCAATAATAATTATCACTATAGTTTACTCTTAATGGATGAATTACCTTTGTTAGAAAACTAGTTACCATAGTGAAAACCCAAAATGGTTAAAGTGGTGAAACATTGAAGTTTAAGAATTTTTTTAAAAAAAATGTGTTTCAAAATGTGTAGGAGGTATGGATAGACCATATAATCCCTAAAACCGTTTAATTATCAAATTTGGAGCCACTTTATGTAAGATTGACCTCCCAATGGTGAATAATTTTTGAGAATTTACAAGAATACCATTCCTCCTCATCTATAAAAGGGCACTCAATCTCCTCCATTCTTCATACCATCACTCCTATTTAGATTGGAAAATAACTCACAAAATAGCTTCCCAAATTCCCTCCCTTAATCTCATAATGTATAGTTTACATATAAATACTACCTAGGAATTGATTTTGTCTAAATCTAAAGAGGATACCCGAAGAAGAGGCAATGTTCATCGACAAGCATTTTTATTTTATTTCTTCTCCCACCCATTTAATTATTTTTATATAATGATTATATAATAAACAAATTATATTAAATATGTTGATATGTTTTTATATCAAGTTCATGATCTAAAACCATATCCACTTCCATAAAATGGGTTTAAAATCAATATTTGTGTGTACGGTGGATGGTCGCCTCACAAACTGATGTTGGTCATTTTTCCATTACCACATATTAAGGATCTTCATAAAGACGGATTTATTATTTATATATAATATATATTATATTTATGATTTTAAGGGTATTATTTAATTTTTATATCACACATATTTTCAAATTTTCTATTTTTTGGGAACACAATAACATCATTCCTTTGTACGACAAACTATCACCTCGTGAAGCAATGTGCGATTCATTAAAACTTTACATGGAATGTTTTAAGGATGTGTTTAATAAAAATTTGGGTTACATATGGAATAAAATTATTCTATAATTATAATATATATAATTTAATTTTCTTTATTTCAACTCAATAAGAAAATGACAAAAACAACGTTCTTGTATATGTATGGCCAACCGTCTCTATGAACGTTGTATTTAATTTCCTATCACTAAATTTTATGGATTAATATAAATAAATATATAATAAATATATATTATATTTAAATTATGGTTACAATTCTGAATATTATGGAACCATGATCAAATTAAGAGGACAAATAAATATAATAAATCAAAACATATATAAAAAAGTGGTTATTACCCAAAACATAACCTTAACATGAAATTGTTAATAAAAGGGTAAAAAAAATTCATAAGAAAATAATATATGGTTTTATATGTATAATAATGAGGTTCTTCAAAATATTTTTCATAAAATTATATTTATTATATGGGAGGTTTTAAGAATTACAATGGAAGTCAAGACTTAAGTTAAGATATTTTCATCTCACTTTTTACTTTTGTGAGACACATTCTACAATCACCACATATTTATTTCTATACAGTGTATATAATTACCATGAATTTATTTTGTGATTATTATCCAGAAAATTATGGGTATTTATCTATCCATTTTATGATCTCTCATTCACATGGGTTACGGTTCAATAGTTAACAAATCAGTAAGGTAATTTTGTTTCATTTTTCCTTCTTTGAGATGTACGTTATTTTATGCACCTATATTCTTTCATAAGATGTATATACATACCCTTTGACAATTAATATCAAGAATTTATTTATCCTCATGATATTTTAAGTTCAAATTTATGTTATTCCTTCACGGGGATTATAATTCCATGTTACTAAAGTGGTAATGATTTTATGTTACAATCACATAATATATTAGGATTGTTTATGATTTAGTATCGAATGTTGAAATATCATGATCAAACTATAAAAAATTCTCATTACTTCTATTATACAATTTTCATTCATGATATATTTAAGTAATAGTACTATTATTCCAGTCTTTGGTACCTAAAATTAATTAGAAAATGTTTTCATAAAAAGCTGACTTTATTTTTCTCTTAGGTCGGAAATCTATTTGCATCGAAATCCATGTTTTCAAAAAATATTATCAGAAAATTTTTATTAATCTCTAATGATTTCCAAAAAACCTTTTTATCCATGAATTACTTTTTATAAATGTTCTCATAGGAATCTTCATGAAATTTTCTAAATTGTTCTAATTTAACTTTTTCTGAAAATGTGAAAGGATTTTTCATTTTAACATGTACGACATGAACATAATAATCTAATGTCTTGAACAATCATTGCTTCGAATCATCCTTTATAAAATTTCATATTTATATTCAAAGAAAAAGTTTTTCAAAAAGTTTTTCATTTTAAAAATCCTTGTTCATATTTGAAATAATACTTTACTTAAGAAATGTTTTAAATGATTTTAATAACTTAATTTATATGTTTTCAAGGTTATTTACAAATGAATTTATTTTCATAATGTTTTAGGCTTTAAAAATTTACTTTCAATTAAAATTTATTTTCCTAAATAAATTTCCCAATCAGTCTTTCAGAATTATTTTCTATGTAATATGATATTCTTTGAGGTTACTTATGATTTACATGGTATATTAACCAAACAAACCATTCATATTCTTTTTAAAATTTTTATATTTATGATGACAAGGTGTTTATGAATCCTGTTTCTCTTGAATGGGTTATACCATGATAAAATGATTATGAAACCCACTTCTTTTTCCATGGGTTAATATTTTTATACAATAATGAAATTATTATGAAACCTACCTCTTTCAAAAAGATATTCTATGATGAAATGTTTATGAAAACCATATCATTTCATGGGTTCTAATATAATGAATTTTGTTTGATCTTGTTGCACACATACATATGATTTTAATTACGTGATGAGAGAGACTTATATATCTATCCAATTAATTGGGTAATGATTAATGTTATATAAGCTCAAAGGGTACATGAGAGGTTATTTTAACACCTAAATAGGGTAAAAAAGAGGTCAACCCAATATTTTAAAGACCCGGAAAATTTAAGGAAATTTTTTTCTTAATTTATTTGAAATTTTATGAGTGCGCAGTTTCTGACGGCACCTGATTACAAGGCCCGGTGTGCCCGGAATCAATTTATGAAATTTAGCTAGGGTCCGTTCAGTGAACCTATGAGAGAGTTTTTCTATCTTTTAAACCAGTGATCATAATTGAAATCCAAGGGCACCGATGAACTCGGAGCACCGGTAATTACTTAGGGGGACCTTTACCACAATTGCGTTCTAAGCGGGCTGTGAATTGTTATTTGGGGAATTAGTTTTAAATAAATAAAATTGTTGAACAATTTTATTTTGTAACCTTGGAAGTTTAACCCTTCCATGGGAAGCTGTTGGTGGATCCCACAACCACCCAACTTACCATGTGTGGTTAAATGATAGGTGGGTCCCACACGAGCCCCAACCTTTCATTTTTCCCCAAACCTCCTTAAACCCCCAATAAATTCCCTTGCTTAATGTTTGAAAACATCCCTTCTTAAAGGGGAGACTCTCCACCTCCCAAGATTAATGAGCCATCTAAGGTGATTAATAACCTTATTAATTATTTTTGTCACACCTCTTGAATTATTTTTAATTGATTGGTGATATTTTAAAAGAAGGAGACTTAATGAAATATTTGTTTGGAAAATATTTTGGGAGAATTTGAGGAGAGATTTCTTCATCCACGAAGAACGACTTCCTCTCTCAACGAAGAACGATCGACATGCTTCTTTTCTTTTATCCACGATAAGAGGGAAGACACCACATCTTCAGATACACTCCAGCGTCGCCAACAAATATTTTCCCCGTGACACCGTCTTCCGCGACGCCTGACCTACGACGTTGATTATTCTAGGTAGGGGTTATTTCTTTTGTTAAAGTCTAATCATCGTCCTTCATTACTTAAGGATTGTATGAATGTTATCCTTGTAACGGGAGGAGGTCGAACCGCATGAACATGACCAATTATCCTCCCCTATTATTTGTTAATATTCGTTGATGTTGGAGGCGGAGGAGTATGGTGCCGTTCCACCGTGCGATGATCGGCAGGGAACCGCGGCCACGCAAGGCTGCGACAAAGGCGGCGCAGTGCCGTTGCACCGCGTGGGGATGAAGGGGACCATGGCCGGAGCGGGACGCAGTGGTGGTGGTGCGCAGTGCCATCACGCCACGCCGGAGAGGCCGACGAAGGCCGCAGAGTAAAGTTGGACCGCAGCGGAGGGGCACGGCGCCGTCGCGCCGCGCCAGAGTAACAGGAGCTGCGACCGGGGTGGGCCGCAACAGAGGGGCGCATCACCGTCGTGCCATGTCGGAGCTTCAGGGGCCGCGGTCGGAGCAGGGCACGACACCGTCGGGCGATGCCGGTCGAAGAAATTTGTGGCCTAAGGCCACAGCGGACATGGAAGGGCGGCCGGCCATGCCAGGCACCGGCGCCATCAAGAGGCGGGACCTAAGGGGGGTCCCGCTGTCACCCAACGGGCCGGCCATTAAGGCCAGCCGTTTCTTTGAAACTGGGCGGTGTAACACCAAACCCCAATCCGCGGCTAGGGTGGGCCCCACTGGGTGCCACCACTCCACCTGGTCGGCCAGCCATGTGGCCAACCTCGCAGGTTGGGCAGGGCCGGGCCGCTCGCACCGGGCCGGGCCGACAACATAGGGTCGGGCGGACTGCGCCGGGCCGGGCCGCCAGAGCCGGGCCGGGCCCCCGGCGCTGGGCCGGGCCCCCGACGTCGGGCCGGGCCCCCAACGCCGGGTCGGGTCGGGCCGTGCCCAACCGAGCTAGACCTAGACTTGGGTCGGGTCGAACCGGTTCGGGCCGACCCAGGGGGTGTTGGGCCGGGTCGGACCGGGCCCAGACCACCTATTTTCGGACTCTCTTCAGTTAAATGCTCATATCTTGGGCTAAAGACCTCTGATCGACTCGCCGTATGTTGAGTAGGAATCCTTGAATCAAAACGGTCGTTTTGGTATATTATAATCAAGCTTTCGGAAAAGTTTGGGTATGAACGGATTGGTTCGAACACGAAACCAACCTGGCCCTCAGAGCGAAAATAGTCATAACTTAAGGATCGGACGTCTGATTGACATGCTGTCGACTATGTTGGATTTCTTTTGATGAGATAGATCTTTTGGAATACTTCACCTGAGTTTTGGACATAGTTGGAGTATGGTTGGGTTGGTTTAAGCTTAGAAACCAACCAGGCCCCTAGAACGGAAAAGTCGATAACTTTTAGACTGAACGTCCATTTGACGAACCATCAGCGGAATTGGTAATCTCGTTGAGAAACAGTCTCTTTGAGTTTAACCTATGAGAGTTCGGGGTACAGTGGAGATACAGGCGGGTTTGTTCATACACAAAACCAACCAGGCCCCCGGGATGAAAATGCTAATAACTCACAGACCGAGCATCCGATTGACGCGCCGTCTATTGCGTTGAGACCCCTATGACGAGACGGTCCATTGAGATACTTCCACATGAGTTTACATAACACTTGAAAGTATCAACCTGTATCTCATGGATCAGACCCTCCCAGATACGAGCGTACGGAGTGCGGAGACCTATTAGCTGTAGACATGATGACTGCTTGACCGATTCGAGTCTGAGTGATTCGATTAACCCAATGGACGTAGCGCTCGGTATTTGACGGCAGACCCACGACGGACGGAGCACCTGGTAGTTGGTATTAAACCCGCGGTACTCGACAGGAGGAGTACCTCTGACGGTTTTTAGGGGGAGCACCCGGTATTTGGCGGCAAACCCACAGTGGACGGAGCACCCGATAATTGGTAGCAGACCCACGGTACTCAATAGGAGGAGTACTTCAGCAGTCTAAGGTTAGTGAGTAGTGACTCAGAGTCGTGATAGGGCTACTGTACTCGATAGATAAGGAGTTCTCCAGCAGTTTTGGTTTCGATAATGAAAATCCTTGGTTGAGCTGAGTTAATGACCTTTGTGTTTACCTCTTGATTGAGATGGGTCACTTTATAACATAGGTATATGTATGGGCATATACATAAGTAGTGGTTATCCGTTGATTTCATGACCTTTTTGTTTACCTCATGATTGAGATGAGTTACTTGATAACTTAGCTACATGTATGGGCTTATACCTAAGTAAGGGTTATCTATTGTGATCCTTCTTTGTGGATATACTTTTTGGATTTAGTGATACCTTGAGGGTCTTGGGGTCCCTACTGAGTATCGTTATACTCACCCCTACACGGGATATGCCCGCACCTCATTGTGTTGGATGCAGATGACGGACATCGCTGACAGAGATCGAGTGTACTAGGACTGGACGGTACCCGGAGGTGGACCTCACAACGAGTTAGTACCCAGTGGTGGACTTCACGACGAGTCAGTACCCAGAGGTGGACTTCACGATGAGACAGTACTCAGAGGAGGTTGGCAGGAGAGAGCATTGAGGAGGCTATATGTACCTACCCTTTAGATAGGATCTGAGGTGGATGACCCAGGATCTGCTTCTTTCTTCCAGCTGCTTTTCTTTTCTATTGTACTTTTGTTCAGTTGTAGCTGTACTTCTCAGTCGGGTTTGTATTCTGGCCCATTTACTTTTCAGCACTTTCTTTTGTACTTAGTGTATTAATTCCTCTTGCAATCTGGTTGGATGTTTTTATGGTTTATAAAGGCAATACCTTCCCAGATATCAGGATTTATGCCTTTGGTGCTAGTTTCCAGCCCCTGGCCTATGGATGTCAGGATTGGGGTAGTCATGCCACGGGCCCTGAGGATGGGTTGTGACAAATTGGTATCAGAGGAGTCGGTTCTACCGTAGAACTTAGGACTATGATATTTTCTTTTTGTGAAGAAATAATGTTAAGGGTACTAAGTGTGGTCTTCAGTTCAGGGAGTCCAGTGTTGGTGCGAGTGGCCGACATATCCATACACCAGGACTCTGGCTTTTGATTTCGGACTCAGTGCACGAAAACACTGATTGCGTGTGGGTTTTGAATTTTTTTTAAAAAAACAACTCAAACAAGGTCATCTCATGAGGTATAATCATTTGACCGTGTCACATCTATTTCTTTAAGATGCCTCGCCACGGACGACCAGCTAGATCCCTGAGAGATGTACGTACTGATAGTCCGCCAAGAGATGAGGCCTCAGTACATGGCCCTCTTTTAGTTGAGGCACCAGCGGAGGCACCAGTGGTATTACCATTTGTTGGGCCACCGATGCAACTATCCCCAACAGCAGGTGATGCATGCTACTTGAGTGCGCTGCACGAGTTCCAGTGCCAGAGGCCACCCAGGTTCCAGGGAGAGATGAACCCACATGTGTCTGAGTATTGGCTGGAGGATGTGGTGATAGTTTTCAGGCTAGTAGGTACACCAGCGTACTTCATGGCGATCCTTGCTGCTAGCCTCCTTCAGGCAGCAACAGGAAGATGGTGGTGCATGATGCTCCATTTTTGTGATGAGATGAACTTCACCAGGGGAGACTTCGAGACTTTCTTCAGGGTAGAGTTTATACCAGTGACTCTACACTCTGAGCATGCTCAGGAGCTGCTGCCTTTGCCGCAGGGTTTACCATCAGAAGCTGAGTCATCTGTAGGTAGTAGACAGATGATGCAGAGGTCCAAGAGGACTAGGCCAACAGGTGGCTGACCTCGGGTTATAGGTTCGGTTGGGTGAGGAAAACAAAACAGAGCTAGCCATATGAGGAGCAGGAAGTGCTATGCATGTGGCAAGAAGGGTCACTTGGCTCGAGAATTCCCGACCTGTCTAGCAGATGAGCAGCAGACAGTAGATGAAGGACCTCCTAGGTAGAGGTAGAGGGCCACCCTGACCATAGGGAATGTGTGGATATGGGAGAGCTCAGCATTAGGCAGCTGAAGCATATGAAAATGGAGCTTTCGAAGCAGGTGGACAAGAGCGAGGCTAGTTTCAGGCATGTAGGCCTTTGTTATTGGTGCTTCTATCTTCGTTTTTGTTATTGTTGTGGTTGTACGTGTCTTTTTACTTTGAGATGTAGTAATAAAAGACACATTTCTTTGTGACATTTACTTTCATGTCTTCTCTGTATGGTTGATACTAAGAGGTCCCGATTTAAAACCATTGACTTGATCCTCACTTTCTAGATACCTACTGGAGGAGACTTAGTGACCACACACTGTTGCCGATAGTGTGACTCGACCTTGGAGGTGAGAGTAACAGTTGGATCTCTTGGTAGTAAGTGTTGAGGACTTACGATGTCGTCCATGGAATGAAATTATACCATTCATGTCAGGATTGAGTGTATTAGGAAAAGAAAGTGGTTCATCTAGGGGATGAGACCCGATTTCTCTTTTTGGTAGAGGATAAATCCCAGAAGCTCTTTGGTGGAACGTAGACAAAGAAGGGTGGAGATGAGTTCTTGCAATTGGATAGTCTCACCCATCGTTCATTGAGCGAACGGTTTACGGTTCTCTCCATCTCAATAATCTTAGGTGTATCTTCTCTCAGAAGGACATGAACCTGGGACAACAGAGATGGATTGAGTTCCCCTAGGACTATGACTTCAAGACAGTTTATACTCCTGGGAAGGGGAACGTTGTAGCAGATGCTCTTAGTAAGAGATCAGGCATTCAACTATTAGGAGTGGTGAGACAGCAGCTGATTGTGTTTTAGATATCCTTTGTGGATAGTGATGGAGTCAACACATGTAGAACCAGCGATGGTTCAGGTTATGACGAAAAAGGTGTAGATCATCTAAGAGCGGATGAAGACTGCACAGAGTAGAAATAAGTACTATGCTGATAGGAGACAATACCACTGGAGTTTGAGGGTGATGACCACATATTCAGATGGGTCTCACCTCGACAGGGTCTACAGAGATGTGGCTGAGGTGAAAAGTAATCTCTGAGGTTCCACAGACCTTCCAGGTCCCCAGTAGAGTAGGCAGGGTGGCTTACCACCTATCCTTTCCACCTCAGATGCACCGGGTGCACAACGTCATCCACGTATCTCAGTTGAGGAGATGTATGAATGACCTATCCATCATCATCAACCACAGAGAGCTGGACATTGATGACGGGGTGACTTTCTCAGGGTTCCAGTAGAGGTTGAGGATTAATAGGAGAAGATCCTATGTGGACAGTCGATTCCTCTTGTGCGCTTTCGTTGGCATCACTGGATCCTCCAGAAGAGAACATGGGAGCGTGAGGCTCAGATGCGTGCTTGGTACCTCCTTTAGTTTACCCATTTTGTGTTGTAGCTTTATGGGGATGTAAATCCCTGAGGTGGGAGTAATGTAAAGATCCAAAAATTTCAAGGAATTTTTTTTTCTTAATTTCATTGGAATTTAAAGAGCGCATAGTTTCTGACAGCACCTGATTCTGAGGCCTGATGTGCCCCGAATCAATTTCCGAAGTTTAGCTCAGGTACGTTCAGTGAACAAACGAGCGGGTTTTTCTATCTTTTGAACCGGTGCTCGGAATTGAAATCTGAGGGAACCGATGAACTCGCAGCACTGGTAATTGCTTAGGGGGACCTTTACCGTAGTTTCATTCTAAGAGGGTTGTGAATTTTTATTTGGGGAATTAGTTTTAAATAAATAAAATTGTTGATAAATTTTATTTTGTAACCTTAGATGTTAAACCCTTCCATGGGAAGTTTTTGTTGGAGCCCACAACCACCCAACTTCCCATGTGTGGTTAAATGAGAGGTGGGGCCCACATGAGCCCCAACCTTTCATTTTTCCCCAAACCTCCTTAAACCCCCAATAAATTCCCTTTCTTAATGTTTGAAAACTTCCCTTATTAATGGGGAGCCTCTCAAACTCCCAATATTAATGAGCCAACTAAGGTGATTAACAACCATATTAATAATTTTTTTCACACCTCTTGACTTATTTTGAATTGCTTGGTGATATTTTAAAATAAGGATACATAATGAAATATATGTCTGGAAAATATTTTGGGAGAATTTGAGGAGAGCTTTCTTCATCCATGAAGTACGACTTCCTCCCTCGATGAAGAACGGTCGATGTGCTTTTTTTCTTTTCTCTGTGACAAGAGGGAAGAAACCACATCTTCGGATACACTCCAGCGTCACAAACAAATCTTTTCCCCGTGACGCTGTCTTCCGCGACGCCCGACGTGCGACGTTGATTATTCGAGATAGGGGTTATTTCTTTTGTTCAAGTCTTATCATCGTCCTTCGTTGATTAAGATTTGGATGAATGTTATCGTTGTAACGGGAGGAGGTCGGACCGCATGAACACGGACGATTCTCCTCCCCTCTTCTCTGTTAATCTTTGTTGATGTTCGAGGGAGAGGCGTATGGTGTCGTTGCACCATGCGATGATCGGTAGGGAACCACGTCCATGCAAGGCTGCGACAAAGGCGGCATGGTGCCGTTGCACCATGTGGGGACCACTCCTGGAGCGGGCCACATCGGTGGTGGGGTGTGGCGCCGTCACGCCGCGCCGGAGCTTCAGGGGCCGTAGCAGCGGGGCGCGGCGCCGTCGCGCCGCTCTATTGGAAGAAAGTCATGGCCAAAGGCCATGGCCGACTTGGAAGGGCGGCTGGCCATGCCATCCACCACTGCCATCAAGAGGCCGGACCCAAGGGGGGTCCCACGGTCACCCAAGGGGCCGACCATTAAGGCCGAACATTTCTTTGAAACTGGGGGGGGGGGGGTGTAACACTCCCCCCCAATCCGCGGCTAGTGAGGGACCCACTAGGTGTTGCCACTCCACCTGGTCGGCTAGCCACGCGACCATCTGTGGGGGCCAGCCGGGCCGCTAGCGCTGGGCCGAGCTACCAGAGCCGGGCCGGGACGCCAGTGCCGGGCCGGGCCCCCAGCGCCGTACCGGGCCGCCAACGCCTGACCGGGCTGCACCAGCCTGGCCAGGCCGCGCCCAACAGGGCCGGACCCGGACCTGGGTCGGGTTGAACCAGTTCGGGCTGACCCAGGGGGTGTTGGGCCGAGTCGGATCGGGCCCAGACCCCCTATTTTCAGACCCTCTTCAGTTAAACGCTCATATCTTGGGATACAGACCTCTGATCGACGCACCGTCAGTTGCGTAGGAATCATTGGATCGAGACGGTCGTTTTGTTATATTACACTCAAGATTTAGGTGATGTTTGTGTTTGGACGGGATTGTTCGAACACAAAACCAACCGGGCCCTTGGAGCGTAAACACTCATAACTTAAGGATTAGACATTCGATTGATGTGACGTCGACCATGTTGGATTCCTTTTGATGAGAAAAATCTTTGGGAATACTTCACCTGAGTTTTGGATGCAGTTGGAGTATGGTCAAGTTGGTTTAAGCTTAAAAACCAACCGGGCCCCTGGAACGGAAAATCCCATAACTTTCAGACCGGACGTCCGTTTGATGAACCGTCAGCAGTGTTGGTAATCTCATTGAGAAATGGTCCCTTTGAGTTTACCCTATGAGAGTTCGGGGTACAGTTGAGATATAGTTGGGTTGGTTCATACGCGAAACCAACCGGGCCCCTGAGACGAAAATGCTAATAACTCACAGACCGGGCGTCCGATTGACGTGTCGTCTCTTGCGTTGAGACCCCTATGACGAGACAGTACTTTTAGATACTTCCATGTGAGTTTACATAACACTTAGAAGTATCAACCAGTAGCTCGTGGAGTGGACCCTCCTGGAGACGAGCGTACGGATTGTAGAGACCTAGTAGCTGTAGACCTGACTACTGCTTGACCGATTCGAGTCGGAGTGATTCGATTATCCCAGTGGATGGAGTGCCCAGTATTTGTAGGTAGACCCATGGAGGAAGCATCACCTAGTAGTTGGTAGAAGACCCGCTGCAATCGACAGGAGGAGTACCTCAGACGGCTATTAGGGGCACCGCCCAGTATTTGGCGGCATACCCACAACAGACAGAGCGCCCGATATTTGGTAGCAGACCCATAGTAATCGACAGGAGGAGTACTTCAATAGTTTAAGGTTCGTGAGTAGTGCCTCAGAGTCGTGACAGGGCTACTGTACTTGATTGAGGAGGAGTTCCCCAGCAGTTGTGGTTTCGATAATGAAAATCCTAGTTTTACCTGAGTCAATGACCTTTGTGTTTACCTCTTTATTGAGATGGGTCACTTGATAACTTCGGTATATGTATGGTCATATACCTAAATAGTGGTTATCTATTTATTTCATGACCTTTGCGTTTATCTCGTGATTGATATGGTTTACTTGATAACTTAGGTTTAAGTATGGGCTTATACCTAAGTAAGGGTTATCTGTTGATATCCTTCTTTGAGGATATCTTTGTTGGATTTTGTGATACCTCGAGGGTCTTGGGGTCCCCATTGAGTATCATTATACACACCCCTGCATGGGCTATTCCCGCACCTCATTGTGTTGGATGTAGATAAAGGACAACGCTGACAGAGATCGAGTGTACTAGGACTGGACGGTACCCGAAGGTGGACCTCACGATGAGTCAGTACCCAGAGGTGGACCTCACAACGAGTCAGTACCCGTAGATGGACTTCACGATGAGATGGTAGTCGGAGGAGGTTGGCGGGTGAGAGCGTTGATGAGGCTATCTGTACCTACGCTTCAGGTAGGATCCGAGGTGGATGACCCAGGAGGTTCTTCTATCTTCCAGCTGTTTGTCTTTTCTTTTGAACTTTCGTTCAGTTGTAGCTATACTTCTCAGTTGAGTTTGTATTCTGGCCCATTTACTTTTACAAACTTTCTTTTGTACTTAGTATATTAATTCCGCTTGTACTCTGGTTGGATGTGTTTATGTTTTATAAAGGCAATGACTTCCCAGATATCGGGATTTATGCCTTTGGTGCTAGTCGCCAGCCCCTGGCCTATGGAAGGCATGTTTGGGGTAGTCACGACACGGGCCCTGAGGATGGGTTGTGAAAAATATCCCACTAGGTACACTGGTGGTTACCCCAAATCTACCATGTTATGAATGTCTGGGTGGGTAGCCTGGAAAAAGGATATTCTATGCTTATGTGTATTATAAAATTCTTTGTTTTATGCGAATCTCAAGATCTCACAGCTCAGGTTATTTGATTTCTTCATGATTCATGTCTTAGGAAATTCTAATATTTATTCCATTAACCAATATTATTATCTTTTATATGAAGGGTATGGTTTTAAAATTCCATGTTAATGTTCTCATACCCTTATACAGATTTTATGCTTTTGTATCTCCCTTTTTTACCCTTACTAAGCATCTAACCTCACCCTTTCTTTTTTTCCTTTCCCTAGGTCATGAAAAGAGATTTAAGTAGGGTATGTTTGTGGAGGGTACTAAAGGCAGAAGACCTTTGTGGGAAACATTTAAGATCATTCACATGATTTGAAGATTATTTTCTAATTTTAAAAGGCACTAAACTATTATAGTCATAAAGCATGTGTTTGTAAAATTTATTGAATATTCATCTAAAATGATGTAATATCTATTTATGAGATTCCTAGGTCACTATAGGTGATATAAAAATCTCCATAAACTATATAACCAAAATAATGAATGATAAATCTCAATCTCACCTATGAACACACTTTATAGAAAAAACCCCATTTTCATGTGTAATAAAACAATAAAAACCTCCCCCAATAGGGAAACCATCATAATTTCACAAATTCAATATCCTATTTATAAAAAAACTAGGATAATATTACAAGGGTCAAAATTTTAAGATAATCCATTTAAAGCTTCCAAATGGGTCTTGAGACATACTTTAAGAAAACAAGATAATCAAAACACCTTTGAATCCAAAACATATCAGTGTCACATCTTCTCAAACATTTTCAAAAAAGTTCAACACCCCTTTATAAGATCAAACACACACTTTTTCTTAGAAAAACCTTTTTGAAAACTTATTTAAGAACTATGACATCCTTTCATATATATAAATTCATTTAAAAGATCAAAAAAAAAACATTTAAACCACACATGTTGTGATTGATTTTCGAAATATATTTACACTTTGAAACCAAAGGGAGAAACATATTTCTATTCATGAAATTTATAATTAAATTATTGTTCTCTAGAAAGTATCATTAAATATAATTAATAAATTTTGTAAAATACATAAAACACACATTAAAACAAATTGAGTAATCATGATTTTTATATTAAAGGAATAGATATAGAGTAACCTACATTAAAACTCACCTCTTTTACAAAAATAAGTTTCATCCACCTCAACGTCATCCAAGAATACCTAAATGGATAGAAATAACCCATGATAACCCTAAAAAATCAAGTACAAAAATTAAAAATCACGAAAAAGGAAACCCTAATTCTCCATGACCTCATTATGCATAAAAAATAAGAAGTATGGATAGAATGAGGAAAGGATATAAGGACCTTACCTTGAATATTATACACTTATCCTTGAATAAATGTAAGAAATATCCCATAGAAGAGGATAATATGAGGGTGGAAAGGTGCACAGGTCGTGGGGTATGAATGCTGGAGGAGATGAGTGAATTAATGGTTAAAATCATAGATAGATATAAAAGTAATTTCAAAATTTTATTATCATGGATAGGTTGCATGGTTTGGATACAAAATTTACCACACCATGCACTAACCATACGAGATTTTCTTGATTGACATAGGTATATTGAAATTTTACCACATGGTTTTGAAATCCATGTGCTGACTATAGAAGAAAATTATGTTAAAATTATAGACCCACATGAATTGTTTCAACATAGTTTCTAATAACCATGCAAAAACCATGTAATATAAAAAACCCGAAGTTTTCCAATAACAATTCTAGGGAAATAAAAAAAATAAGTTAAAAATTAAAAATAAATAAATAAATAATATAGTACGTAAAATCAAGGGTAGTGTGTGACAATGAAATTCCTACTGAATATATTCATTCTAAATATTCAAATACATAGGATGAAGAAATAAATCTATTAAATCCGTGAACATAATATTTTTCCGATAAATCTAAAAATACATGCTTTAATATAGTAAAGATTAATAGAAATATAGATTATCTAGTGATTAAGCTTGAATTGTTAAAATATATAAATATTTATCATTAATTTAAATTGGAATAAGCATATAAAAAATGAATCCTATATTCATTATGTACTTACCACTTGACTTAGAATAAATCATATTGATTAACCATAAACTCCCAGACAATTGAGTTTCATCAAAGAGATTCATATGATGTCTATTCACATAGTATCCTCCCAATTACCACTATATGAATATCAAACTGAAGTAAACCTCCAAGAGTTTGAAATTAATAATTTTAATAATACTTCGAACAAACTTATAGATGAAAGATATAATTTTGGAAAAAAAATTCTATAATTTGTTTTTGAAATTTAGATATATAATTTGATATTAAATGGAAAAAACACAGAAAATATCTATCAGAAATACTTTTTTCAAGTAATAATAAAAAGATTATTTAGAAACACAATTACATTTCTAGACAAACCAGTCATAATTTCTCAGTGATGAAGACTAAAATTCTTATTATTACTTTAGTCATTTTCTATAAATAAATAAATGAATTTGAGAACAATGTAAAATGGAATTAATCAATGAAAATTTTAATTCTAAAGAAAATTTTTGTTCCATAATATATTATGTATATAAATCACCATGAAATACCTTTTGATAAAAGAGGATCCATCAACCAATAAAATCAATGGAAAATAAAAAGCGAAAAATCACCACAAAATTAATAATCATTTTTAATTTTTTTAAAATTTTAATTGATGAGGTAATGTTGATATTCTTTCATTTATTATATTTTTTTGGGAAGAAATTGATTTATATTTTCAAAAACCATATCTCAAGGAAACTATACATATTCACTATTTGATTATTAGTTTATTAATTCAATTGTTTGTATCTCTTGTAATGTTTATTTTTTATATAATAAATTCATTTATTGCATTATGTTAGTCCTGTTTCCATTTTGAGCCAATAAATAGATCAAAACTTTTCATTTCAACTCAAACATTAGGGTTTTGTCTCAACTTTGTGCTAAAATAGTTCCTAGAAATACCTAAATTCAAAGTTTCTCTATTTAAAAATGATTTTTTGGTTTATTTTCTCTTTCTAATTCCTTAACCTCTTTATATTTTAATAATTTTTTGTCCAAAACACTTTTAGAATGGATGAAATCATTATTTTCACTTCTGAACCCTGTAAGAAATTTCATCTATTAATCAATTATGATATCATGAAAAAAATTAAGAGCAAGTATTTTCTTCATCCCTATATCTCTCTAGAGGAAGTTGCTTACCATAAAAATAGTAAAATTTTCTTACTATATATTCCGTAGAGGATAAGACCTTGAATATTAGGATAGGATGAGAGGGAGGTAAGTGGGTGACAAGATAGGTAAAAGGATGTAAATACCAACATGGTTTGATTTTCAAATTATAACTTTCTATATATTTTATGATATAATTAGTATATTTATGCTTTAAAATCATCTGATTTATATTTAATATAAATATATCTTGATGGAATGATATTTATTTTGATTAAATTTTATTTTTTATAATAATACCAAACCTATATGACCAGGGATTATATAATTTAAATTCTATATGAACAAAGAAATTATCGGTCCATGAAAAATAATACCCTAGATTTTCAAAACATTTTCAAGATTTATAGATATTATAGATAAAATCACCAAAATAAAAACTATTAAAATTTAAATTATTAAAATTATATGCTTATTAAAATGATCAAATGGATAGTGTATACTAAATTTATTTAATACCTTTTTTTACCGTACTTATGTTTTGAAAATTAGAAAAAATTGTAAAATTTATCCAAAAATTACACTTTCTTAAGATTTATTTTCCCTAAGAATTATTTTAAAAGAATTACTCCTCATAATATGGGAGAGTTCCTTATTTTTTTCATTTTATAAAACTATCGTATATCATATTTTAATAATTCTACCCTAAAGAATTACCATCTATTTTATTAAATTTTTATTTTTTAAACTTTCAATGAAAGATGGAACATCTAGACCTTAGAGAAAATTTTTCCCTACTATTTAGACCTCAAAATATTTTATAAAGTGTGAGTTGAATATATTTAAACCATTTTTATTATTTATTATATTTTCCCTAGGAGGAGAAATCCTTATTTCTTTTCCTGTATATGAGAGTTATTTTTCTTTATTTTCTTTACTTTCCCAATAATTTTAATAATCAAAAAAGGGGAGAGTGTGAGTTTTAATCATCTTCCATTAAAAATGGATAATTTTAAGTCGTAACATACCATTATCACTAGAGGTATAATTTCATAAAGTGAGAGATATAAAATGAATTTAAACCTCTATTTTAAAATATATTAAATAGAAGGTCCAACCTTATTTATAGTTATGGTCTCAATCAATACATAAATTATTTAATCAATCTTAATGAAACTTTTGTGTGTTTTTATTGAAACCCATGAGGATGGTCATTGTATTTTTTTTATTCAGGTTTAGTGTGACAATTTTATATGATGATATTCATGGAGTTATGAATTGTACTGATGGAGCTTAGAGTACTGTCTTTAATAGGTGTGGATAATTGAAAGTGTGGAGAACTACTACATGTCATGGATAGAATGCATGAGATATTATTGAGTAAATTTAAAGAAAAATCCACTGAATAAATTTTGAATCCATCCTTGGTACATTGATATTGATGTACGATTGAATAAGTATTGAATTATAGAGATAAAACTAAGAAAATTGATAATTATCTGATCGTATGGATTTTCCTACCGATCGTAAGAATTTTCTCTGAGGTAGGAAAAAGGAAAAGGCATGAACATATTTATTATATAGATGAGCATAACTCATTGGATCATTATATATATAATTTTATGAATTTTATTTTTGATCATAATCCTTAAACGTATGTGTTTGAGTATTCAACTGATGTTAGTATTTTTTCCAATTTAAGTATTTATCATAATAAATTACTAGCATAGTACTTTATAAGTTCATAGCATAATCCTTTAACACTTAGAAAAATATGATGTTCTGTTGGATGAAAATCAAAGTCTCTATATTTAAAATTTAGATAAAATAAAATGGGAATTTTAATCAGATTGTGTAAGTGTGATGTTATTCATGGATCAAACGTCATGATAAAATTCAGGATAAAGATCCTTGATAATATTGAAATTGATGAACCAAATGAGGAAAAATCTAATACTAAGTGAGTACCAAATACATAGAATTATATTCCAATTTATAATGCTAACATGGAAACATCTAGAAAACCCAATGTATATTTTTAGTGATTTTTGAATAAATAGGATGAACCTGATAATTTAAAAATCACACAAAGGAAAAAAGTTGAGTCATATACTAGTTTTATAGGATGAGTTGAATGAATCAAAGACCAATTTTTATGGAGTTAAATAAGTGATGTTTATCCATTGAAAATTAATGTAGGTTTCCATATCTAAATATGGGAATAATATTCAAATGATGTTAGGTGAATATAAATATAAAAAAAAAGAATAAATAGATGTACGTAAGAATTATATGTAAGAAAATATGATACACTGGTGCATTAAATAATAAGTAATAAGAACATCCTATAGAGATTGTCGTGGAAGGAGGAGGAAAAATATCATTATACATAGTCCTTATATAGGCTGATATACTCATATGTGATCATTATTTAATTGGTTTTACTAGTTCTGTTGCTGTGATATTAAAAATGGTTGGTGTTATTAGCTGTAAGAGTTTAAATTCATACCCTTGATTGGGTTCCTTTTGGTAACATGAAAGGGACTATGTGTGTGTGATAGTAACCATGTGTTATTGGGGACATAGTCACCCCCTAGGAGGTGATACTCATTAACTAACTTATTGTGTCTATAATGATCCCAAGTTTAGTACCTAAAGACAATGTCTACATTATTAAATTAGTACAATATACAAGGGATCACACCATGAAATATCAAAGAATTTAGTAGTATTGAAAAATTGAATGCATACATGACACCCATATTACATTGTAAATATAGAACAATTGCATAATAAAAATTCTTCTATCCATGAAATCATTCAAAATATCATTCTTTTTATCATGGGGAAAAGAAAACAAATAAAGGGTGACCTCATCAGCCTAGTAATTCTTATATATAGTGTAATTTATCATTAACAAATAAGGTATAATCGATATAATAGAGTGCATAATAAAAAAACATGACATTCAATCCACAACTTGAGTTCAAAGTATATATATGAATAATATCAATATAGTAATCACATGGATAATAGAAACTTAATTTTTTGTAAAGTAAAGTCATAAATATAGTGAGTTATGATATTACCATTGAGTCCTCATCAAGATATCATGAATCTTACAATTAAGGAATTAACCAATACATTATTAATAAATTGGATGTTGCAAAATAGATACCCATCGAATATGGAATGATTTCTATTTTGTCTCATGAGACCTACTGATGCATCAAGGGGATATCTTTAACCAATCCCCACTTATCACTTAAAAATCCAAGAATTCAACATATATTGAATTATCAATACAATTTATCTCAGTATTCTTTATAAATGAACATTTATATGTATTTAATAAATAATATAGAATATTTCCCTAGTTAATGAATTAAATTTCATAATAAACATCTCTAAAATAATTTTATATATAGAAATGGTATAGATTTGTGATAACATCAAAGTGGTGTAAGGATTCTATATAAATTCATGATAATTAAAATATGGACTTGGAAGAGAAAAAATTTTCTAGTGAAATTATTGAGATTAAAAGGGATATGATCATGAGAAAGATAATGAAATGAAAATCATAAATCAGTAAAGGATGATTTATGTCCATCAATTCATAAAAAAATAATGGGTTTATAGTCAAATAAATCCTTTCAAAAAAAGAATAAAAAATAAAATAAAATCATTAAAAATAAATTCCTTGTGACATTGTGTAATAATGCAGTTATAAATCAGTTTCAAAATTATTTTCATTCCTTTAGGAAAATAATACCCTTTTATTTTGATAAAATTATAAATAAAAATTACTATAATATTGAGAAAAAGATTTTATTTTAAATAATTGTGGAATATAATAAAGTTATCTTCAATGTAAACAACGGTTATGATGGTGGGAAATTCTGTTCACACGGTAAACATTAAAACATAGATTCATTTCACACTTATGGTAAAAAGTCCAAAAGTAACTTGTTTGAAAAATAAAAGGAGTATCCCTTTTAAAAATTTGTAACGAAATTAAAATATGGATGAAAATTAATTCAGATAATATTAGGATTTTAAAGAAGAATATTCTTGAAGGAATTTAAAAGATCCTTGATATATAATAAAAAGATTAAGAAGAAAAAAATGAAATAATATTTATAAAAGAAAGTCCCTTACATGTAACTCACATGTTTATTCTTCATCCAATAAGTGAATAAATTTAAAATAAAATCATAAAAAAAATATTACCATAGGGGAATAAAATAGATAGGTTTTAGTATATTAGTATAATATAATTTTCCCAAATAAATATGACCATAAATAATCATGAAATAAAATGATATTGTAACTGAAATCCCTTAACTAGAGTCTCTACTTAGTCATATGTGTTTAATCCTCTAGAATAATGAATTTAAATTTATTAAATACTTATTTAATAAAACTTTTCATATATATATTCCATTTAAGGACATTTTATACTAATTTATAATCCATTAATTTAATATTTCTTTCCTACATTGACCACTTAAGTTTGTTCGTTAAATTTATCCAAAATTACTTTGGTATATTGTTCCTGGTTAAAGGAATTATGAAATGGTTCCATAATAAAAATAATTTTAATAATATCATGAATATAATTTTTACTAATTATATATAAATTTTTAGTCATTTATTCTTGGTGGTAATATATAAATGAATCACATCACTTCATGGAGGTGGTAGTCCACACGCAAGCAGGAGCGAAACTATCATTTCAAATGGATGGAAGGTTAAGAAGGTAAATGATATATTATATTTTCATAATCATAATTATGTCTTAAATTTAATATATATTCATTATTTTCATCATTATAACCATCCGAGTAAATAGTTGATGAAAAATGAATTACACCTCTATATGCATGCAGTATGACGTATGTACGCACAAATGATGTTTTAATTTTCTATAGGATGGGAATGAGATATAAAATGTATGAAAAATTAATATAAAGACATATCAATATTGTTAATATACTTATTTAACTATCAAAATATGGTTATTTAATATTTTGATGATTTTTATGAAGAAAGGAACATGAAAAATATCATTAATAAAATATACCTTTTCTTTTGGTAACCTTCTTTGTATAACACATTAAGACTTATTAATGTGGTATTTTGGTGAAACTAAGAACTCAAGAACATGTGGAGGGATGTATTAAGGTATTTAAGTAGGTTTTTTAAACTAAGTTACTCATGTAGTGTTAGAAAAAGAGGATATAGGGTTCCCTTTTATAAGTGAGGTGGGTGGAAAACATGGAAATACATATGGAGTTATTATATAATATATTTCATACTCAAATAAAGTGGATTAAAATTTTAATGTAATAGAATATGATAAGTTTAAGGTATAAATAAGAATATAAAATTAGGTATAATTTAGTTTCTAGTGTTATATTGAAGCCTTGTCCCTTTATTTTAGCCCTTTTAACCCATTTTACCCTTATCCAAAGTGATAAATCTTTACCATGGTTACTATTCATTATGAAAAAAATTATGTTGAAATTATCAACAATTATAAAATATTATAATTAAAAATATTGAATCCATTTTACAATAATCAATTTCTAATTTTTTAAAAAATAATTTTAATGCATTCTTTTAAATGCCAATGAAAACTATTTTTAGAAAAACGTTTTTCTTAACCATAAAAATGATTTTAAAGAAATATAAAGTATAATATTTATTGTAATGGAATTAATTGTTTTATATTAAATAATATGAAACATATTTTTTTTAAAATTATACTAAAACAAAAATGAACCTTATATATATATGATTAAGAGAGAAGAACTAAAACAATTTTTATTTGGAAAAATATTAGATTTCCAAAATGTTAACAATATAATTCTATGTTAAAAATTGTTTTTATATGAAATATATTACTTATTAATACTTGTTGTTTCTAGAAAAAATATTTTACAGACAATTAAGTAATTATTTTATCATTATAATTTCATAAAATTGATAGTTTTTTTGTAAAATCCCTATTTTCCACTATTCAACCAAAAATCAACTATTTTAGAAAAATCTAAAAAATTTGACAAAAGATAATTTTGAAATGATAAACTTAAAAATGAAATCCATTTCTTCAAATTTAATTTATGAAATTTTAGAATTTAGGTTGTAATCAAAATCTTGAATAATTTTTTTTATATTATGTAATTATTTATTTTGAAAGAAAATATTACTTATGATAATGAAATATCTGGTGTAAAAATTTCTATTATTTACAAATTATTGAGTAACTTGAGAGAGTAGTTATTAATAAGAATAGGAGTTAATGGATTTTAAATTTCTACACACACTAGTTCACCCCCCCTCTTAGTGTGTATCACCCTTCATGTGATCAAAAAAACTGGAATCAAAGTGTAACGCCCTAGATCTAGGTTCCACACAAAGGTGCCCTAAAACCGGTTGGTCACATAATCTCAAGGGAATTTCCCCAAACACCAGAGGATTCCAACTAGAAGTGAGGGACAATGTGTGATAATGGGGAAACTTTTCCTTCATTAGAATAGTATATACAATATAAAACAAATTGTAAACAATAGCATAAGTAGTAACACCCAAAAACAGAAGTAAATAGTGGAAGAGTGATAGTGGTAAAATAACTAGAGCATATATATAAATGATGCATCTAACATGTGTCTTGGAAATCATCCAAACAATTCATAATTCTAGAAATACAATACAGAAACCAAAATATAGAAAATAAAGTAAACTCTAATAGCATCGCAAGCCTCAACTTAGTCCCATTCTCTCTAGCTCCAACAATAATCAAGTACCTGATGAAGAATGGTGCTTTACCTTATCTATACCTACAACCATATAATATGTTTGGGTCTAAAACATGACCCAAATAGGTTGTGAGATGAATCCTAGTAGGTAACCACCAAAAGATATGTGCCTAACTCTCAGTGAATATATATATAGAAGGTAATATGAAAAAATGAAGCAAGAAACTAGGAAGTACTAAAAAGTAAACAATCCTATAGTTTTCAATTACATTCATTCACATTTATTATTCAATCCATTGAATCATGTAAACCATGGGATCTAGCCTAAGATCAGTATCCCCTATGTACGTAACAAAAAGGATGTATCAAAAGACCATCTAGGCTTTCAAGTAAGACTGAGTCCAAGCTTGTGCTTTAGCTTGGTAGACTTGTCACAATCATTCAATTATTCAACCATGACCCCTTGGGAAAGTTCCCATAGTTTAATCCCCTAGGTCTAACATAAAAATAATCATTTAATAATGTCCCTCTAAGAATCTCTCACGTTCTGACCCCTTTGGTCTAACTTAGAACTAATCATTTACAAACGACCACCTGGGAAGCTCTCACAGTCAATAACCCTTGGTTAACATAACATCAATCATTTATAAATGAAAACCTGGGTAGCTCTGATGGTCAATACCCCCAATTAGATGACCACCTAGCAGCTCTCACAGTCAATACCCATGGGTTAATATAACAGTATAACATACATAAATGACCCTACCTCGGGAATCCCTCACGGTTCAATTCCCAATGGTAAAAATTTCACAATATATATCACATGCATCTCATGTAATCAGTAAATCCATCCTAACAAAAAAAGGAATGGAAAACAAGTCAAGACTATTAGGAATTCTAAACCAAACAACCTTAATAAATTAACCAAAGAAAATGCACCCTTGTGGTGTTCCGTAAAAAGGTACTTAACCTTACGCATAAGAAACGACCCTTTATCAACAAATCAAACCATAATAGGTAATAAATATAGTTTAATTCCAAAACATGCAATACCTCAAATATGGGAATGCATCAATTTTATCACATATATTCCAAATACGAACAACAAAAGGCACAAACCAACTACCTTGATGTCCCACGATTGATATCCTCTAACGTTATCCCTTGAATCAGCAAAGATTGGCATAGATCTTAAAAAAGGTGAAAGACACTCAAATCAGAATAACTCATTATAGAGTAAGAATAAGGAATAAATTCTGAAGAGGAATTGAGAACTAATGGGTGGGATTCCAACTCACCTGATGGCGTCTCAATCAGAGGTTCAATGGAGAATTGGGGGTTTGATCTTCGTTCATTGTTCCCAAGCACTCCTATAAGAAACAAAAGAACAAGAAGTCAGTTATGGACATGAGACTCGACCCCTCTACAATATATAAAATAAAAATAAAACTACACTATTTCATCATTAAATGTAAATGCTGTGTATTAGCCTTAACCGGCCCCCAATTTAAGCGGTCTTATATGTCATCACACAGCCATGTACTCAGCTGTTACATGGCCAGTACGCAGTTGTACATGCTAACAGGGTACATGGAATGTACTCATAAGTACACAGTGTGTACATAAAAAATTATCATTTCTTCCTTTTTCCTCAAAAACAACCCAAAATCAAGATCCATACCTGAAAAGAATATTTGGGTTCTTGCAAACATCTCTCCTTAACGAAATTCATTCCTGAATTTCCCTTCCAAGGGTGGTGAATAAGAAACTTAAACAACTCTAGATACCATGATCGTACCTCGGCCTCCCTCTCCCAAGTCTCAAATTATAGTTTCCAATGTTTCCATATCACCTATACCATAATAACAGAGCATCCATATATAACCTTCATTCAATGATCCAAAATTCGAATAGGGTTCTCCTCTAAGGATGTATCCACCTCCAACTCAACCTCCTCAGGTTTAAAAATATAAGACAGGTCTGAAGAGTAACACCGTAGCTAAGAAACATGAAAGACATCATGTATATCCTGGTACCTCTGAGATAACTAAAACCAATAGGCAACCATCCTGACTCTATCCAAAACCTCAAATGGCCCGACGTATCTTGGTGAAAGCTTCCCACGTCTCCTAATCCTCCTGTGTCCCAAACTTGGTGTGACATGTAGGAAAACCTGATCTCTGACCTCAAACTATAGAGGTAATCTCCATCGATCAACATAATATTTATTCCAAGAATGTGCAGTATCAATCCTCTTCTGATTTAACTCCACCTACTCAGTGGTCTCCTGGACAAGACAAGGGCCCAGCATAACGGCATCTCCTACCTCCAACGAACATAGTAGTGATCGACATGGCCTACCATACAAATCCACATAAAGTTCCATCTACATCGTTTCATGAAAACTATTATTATATGAAAACTACACTAGGGGTATATGTATCTCCCAAGATCCCCCAAAATTCAGGATGCATGCTCGAAGCATGTCCTCCAAAACCCTAATTGTGCACTCAGACTTACCATATTTCTGGGGATGATAAGCTATACTCAGAAGTACCTATGTACCCAAATCCCTCTATAGTCCCTGTCAGACGTTATAGGTAAACCAAACATCCCTATTTAAAATGATAGAGTGCATAACCCCATGAAAACATTCAATCTCCCAGATGTACAACTTTACAAGCTCATGAACACTAAAGGAATCCTTAATCGATAGGAAATGTGCATCCTTCAATAGCCTATCGATAAGAACCCAAACCACATCATTTCCTCAAGGAAACCATGGTAAACCTCTCAAAAAATCCATCATGACATCATTCCACTTCCACTAAAGAATGGGTAACTGCTGTAAAAGCCATGCCAGTTGTTGATGCTCCGCCTTCACCTACTAATAGGTGGAAAATATCATAACAAAACCAACTACATTCCTTTTCATACTTGGCCACCTATAATAGTGATGTAAATCTCAATACATCCTGGTGAAACCAGGATGAAATACCCATACCAAGTCATGAAAATCTCACATCAACTCCTCACATATGTCTTCTGACATCCATATGTGTCCATGAAAATGCAAAAACCTCATCCTTGCCTATGGTCCACCTAGGAGTAGGGTCCTCACCCAACACACTCTCCTGTAGGACTAGGCCTTTGGAATCTGATAGCTACCTCATTCACACTTGATCTAGTAGAGTAGAGGTAACAACTATAGAAGAAAGAAATGTATTCCCCTATCTATCAAGAACATCCCAATGCATATCAAAGAATATATCTAGAAGATTCCACTCACTACTGGCCTTCTAAACTGCATGTATCTGAGTCCTCCTACTCAATGCATTAGCCAATACATTTCCATTCCCAGGCTTGTAGGTAAGCTAAATGTCAAAGGAATGAAGGTACTCAACCCACATTCCTTGTCTCAAATTCAAATATGGTTGAGTAATGATATACATGAGGCTTTTGTGGTCAGTTTATTCCAAAAAATGCTCTCCCAAAATATAATGTCTCCAATAGCACAAAGCATGTACAACTACATCCAACTCAAGATCGTGCGTCGGGTAATTCCTCTCATGTGGCCTCAATGGCCAAGACCCATATGTATTGACTCCTTCCCCCTATATAATCACTACTCCTAACCCGATACCTGATGCATCACATTAAATGGTGTAACTCTTTCCCATCTCTGGAAAAATCAGTATTGGTTTTAAAGCTAGTGTCCCTTTTATCTCCTAAAATACTGAATCATAGGAATCTTTCCAAAAGTACATCATACCCTTCTTAGTTAGGCTCGTTAGTGGTGCTAATAAGCGTGAAATGTCCTGAATAAAGTGCCTTTAGTAACCACCCAGCCCCTGAAAACTCCGTACCTCAAAGACGTTCTTCGGATACTCCCACGAAACTACCAATCTCACATTCTTTGGGTCTACTGATACTCCTGTATCTGAGAATACATGATCCAAGAGGTGAATTTGATCCATCCAAAAGTGACATTTTTTTGAGCTTAGTATATAACTGATTCTTTCTCAATGTACTCAATATGATATGAAGATGGATGGAATGGTCATGTCTGGTGTGAGAGTACACCAAGATATCGTCCATGAAGACTACCACAAAATAATACAAGGATAGAACACTTGGTTCATCAGTTCCTTGAAAACTATTGGTATGTTCATGAGACTTAACTGAATAACAAAGTACTCGTATAGACCGTACCTACTCTGAAAGGATTTAAGTGGTATATCTGATGGTATAACACTCAACTGATGATAACTGGATCTCTATTAAATCTTCGATGATGCCCAGGCTCCTCGAAGATGATCAAATAGGTCATCAATCCTTTGTAAGGGATATCAATTTTTGACCATCAACTGATTAAGCTTCCTATAATCCACACAATGTCTGAGGGTACCATTCGCCTACTTCGCAAAAAGGTCAGAAGAACCCCAAGGAGAAGTACTAGATCAGGTGAAACCCTTTTCCTGTAACTCCTCCAACATCTTCTTGAGCTCTTGTAACTCTGGTCTAGCAATCCTATATAGAGGAATGAACACTGGTGCCACTCCTGGCACAAGCTCAATAGATAAATCTACCTCTCTCTATGTAGGTACACCTGAAAAGTTGTTTTGAAAGACATCTATGAAATGATCCACCACTAGAGGAATGTCCATATGTGAAGTCCCCAGGTCATCAAAATATAGAGTAGAAATCTAGGATATAATTCTTCCCAACCCTTGATTCTTGGGTCCAGCTCTGCTCGTATGGACATCCCATTCTCCCTTGAATAGAAAATACCCGCCCTCTGGTTATGTGAAGCTCACCCTATGATGAAAATAGTCAACAAAGTCCAGAAAATAGACAAAACAATCAATCTCAAGAATGAAATCGAAGCCAGTTATATCTAAGATGTATAGGTCCCATAATAAGTGACACACACCAACCTCGAGATAGAACTCCTTGAACTAACGTACACTAGCCATCCTAATTCCCAACGAAGTGTCTTCCATTATGAAATCATCAGACATAATGATATAGATCCCAAGGATCTCTAAAACAGAAAAGAAATATTAAACTATGGGAAGCCCCAGTGTCAAAAGGAGTAGAAGCTAAAACTGAGGCAACAATAATCGTACCTATAATTGTAGAGGATCCGAGATCCGGATCCTACTAGGTCTGCTCCATAACAAAAGTCTAACCTGTACTGTGGCCCTATGACCCTACCTGGATACCCTGAGTTGATCTGCCATATTGTCACTAAAAAAATTCCATCTGGATAGCATGACCATGACCACCTCCTCGTCCTAAAAGGCCTAATGAACTCCAGTTCCCTAACTAATGAGAAACTAGTGGTCCTTCTCCAGAACGTAGAGTAATAACAGATCTCTTCTCACTCACTGCAGGTGAGAACATCCTGCAAAAATGATGAAAATGACCCATCTTGACACAATATCGGAACTCAAATGGGTCTCTCGGGCACAACGTTCTCGTGTTCCCACTCCTTTCGCACTGGTAGCACACCACTCAGCTACCTGAAGAAACATCACATGAGAGATCCCTATGGCACTTCCTGCTATCGGTTGAAAGAGTACCAACCCTAGATGCTGAACTACCCTGTCTCACCTCTCCAAACTCCCTCATATTGTGCTCAATAACCACTGCTTGATTTACTAAAGTAATCACCAAAGTCATCTTGAAAACATTCACCTGTGATTTGATGTCATACCTGAGTCCATCCTCAAATCAGCTAGCCAGTGATAACTCATCACCTCCAAAAACAGGTGTGAAGCACTATAGATCTATAAAATGAGTTGAGTAATCCATAACTGAAAGAGTTCCATGCTCCAAATTCATGAACTCATAGGCTTGGTCGTCTCTCAACATCTTGGGGTAGAAGTGATCATAGAAGGTCCTCTAAAACTCATCCCAAGCCATATCCCTATGACATCCCCCTTGTGAGATAACATCACACCATCTCAGGGAAGAATCACATACCATATAATTCACAAGTGTCACACTCCTCTCAAGAGGAATCTCCAGATGCTATATGATAGAAATAATGGCCTCCAACCGTGACTCTGTAGCCTCTGGTTCTCCATCCCCTAAAAAATTGGGATGATGCAGCTGCAGGAACACCCGCGTCAACTCTTCCATTGGCGGGGTAGGATGTTGTGCTCCTTGAAAAGACTGAATCATCCTCACAAAGCCTTCACGGAACTATGTATCAACACCTTCATCTAGTATAAATGTTGGTTGCATGATAGGAATGACGGGAGGATCTGATATTAGTCCTTAATCTACCATTTCTGGTGTCTGGTCATCGCCCTACACCTGGTGTACAACAGGAGGACGTCTTAGTGGGATGACTCTACAAGTTCAAGAACACAACTTTCTTCAATATTATCGAGAACTATATCATAGATGTTAAATAAAGGAACAGAAGAAGGAAAACAAAGATGTTTCACAAAATATGGTTACATGGAGTATAGAACCACTACACCGCGTGTTCCCTTAAGTTTTAACATGGGTATATACCTCTTCCAACCTGGTTGTGTAACACCCCATACACAAGACATATTTATCCTGAGACACGACGTGTACTTGAATATTCCCTCCTACCCAAGTACTTCTATATGTCTCAAACCACATGGTTCTCCAGGTTTAACATTACACGGCGTGTTCACCCTAGACACGACATGTACCACATAAGTTACATCCACCCATATCATTAGTCAAATTTCCAGATACACAGTTTATTACAACACAGTGTTTTTATACTAGAAAAAGCATATAAAAACAATCTTTCATCCACCTGTGTCATTAGTCACATGGCTAGATTCATGGTCTTTTACAGTACGATGTGTACTACCAATACACGACGTCTTCTACTAAATGTTTATCAACCCCGTGTCTCTGATCACATAGTCACATGGTCAACTAGTATATGGAATGTACATATAGTACATGGTGTGTACATATAGTACACAAAGTGTACTTATGAAAAGTTATTTCTTCTAGAATATAATAACGCATGGTGTGTTTTCATAACATCACACGCCGTGTTGTCTGGGTTTCTGGACAGTAAGCCTCTTAAACTTCTCTAGAACCCCCAAAATCATAAAATGTAAGCCAATCCATGCCATGTTCAAATCCATGATAGCCCATAATACCTAAGAATCAATGTTTATAATCCTTATTCATGCCATAACATATCATAATTCAATTAAAGTTCAAACATGATCCACCAAATTCTGATCCAAGAGGGCCCATAACACCTCCAGGACCAAAGATTGGAATTCTTCCGAATAAAACTTTACTTATAACAATACCCTATCAAAATAGCAGGTATTTATATCACAACATCTATCAAAATAGCATGCATATCTAGAAAAGCATCCATCACAACTACATTCAGTCAGTAACACACCCTAAATGGCATGACAAGAATGCTTGACAAGTGATATCTAGCAAGTGCCTATATGATGAATGAGATGGAATACCGTAATCTCATATGCTTTAAATATAAATAGAACCAAAATTATATCAATCATAACTACACAAATCAAGTGAATAAACCAACTGTGAAATCAAATCAACTGTAACAATTGCAAAACCAGGAAAAACTACAATATTCAAGGTAACATGGCTTTTCCCTATACATGGGTTAGCTACTCCCATGAATAACTTATTAACAACTACATATTCATTCCTATCCCAATATATTGGATCCACATAGGAATGCATTATAGATAATAAAACTCCGATGATACCACTTTGTAACTTCCTACATATAGGTGTCGCCCAAAGGTTCTCCAAACCTGATTGGTTACATAACCTCAAGCGCATTTCCCCAAATGCCAGAGGCTACCGACTAGAAGCAAGGTACAGGGCATGATAATGGGGAATCTATGCCCTAATTTCTAGAGTATACACAATGGAAAACAAGTATTAAAAAATAGCAAAAGTTTTAATACCATACAACAGAAGTAAACAACATAAGACTGAAAGTAATAAAAAAACTGGAGGATATATATAAATGATGCATGTCACATGTGCATAGGAAAGCATCCAAAGAAGTAACAATTCATGAAATACAATACATAAACCAAAATATATAAAATCAAGTAAACTCCAACAGCATTGAAAGCCTCATCTTGGTCACATGATCTCCATCTCCAACATGAATCAAGTACCTAATGAAGAAGGGTGCTTTCCCTTATCTGTACATGCAACCATATAATTTGTTTAGGTCTAAAACATGAAAAAAATGGTGTGAGATGAATCCCAGTAGAAAACCACCAAAAGATATGTACCTAACTATCAGTGAATATAAATATATTAGGTAATATGAAGAAATGAAGCAATAATCTAATAAGTACTCGAAAGTAAATAATCATAGAGTTTTTAATTATATTCATTCACATTTATTATTCAGTATGTTGAATCATGTAAACCTTAAGATCTCACCTAAGCTTTATATACCCAATGTATGTAATAAAATAGATGTCTCAGAATACCATCTAATAATTCAAGTAACACTGAGTCCAAGGTTGTGATTAAACTTGGAAGACTTTCCACAATCACTCAAATATTCAATCATGACCCCTTGGGAAAGTTCTCACAGTCTTATCCCCCTAGTATAACATAAAAAAAATCATTTAATAATGACCCTATAGAAATCTATCTTTGAATAAATAATTTGGTATAACTTAGCACTAATCATTTATAAATTACCACCTGGGCAACTCTCATAGTCAATACCCCTTGGTCAACATACCATCAATCATTTATAAACGACTGCCTGAACAACTCTCAAAGTCAATACCCCCAGTTCGATGACCACCAGGAATCCCTTATAGTCAATACCCCTGGGTCAATATAATAGTATAACATACATAAATGAACCTACCTCAGGAAGATTACATTTTCCAATTACCCTTGGTCAAGATCCCACAATTCATATCACACACATTTCATATAATCAGTAACTCTATCCTAACAAAAAAAGGCATGGAAAACAAGGAAAGCCTAACAGGAATTATAGACCAATATTCCATCAATAATCAACCAAATGAAATGCACACATGTGGTGTTCCATAAAAATTTACCTAACCTTACACACAATTAACAATCCTTTATCAATGAATTAAACCATAACAAGTAATAAACATGGTTTAATTCCAAAACACGCAATACCCCAAACGTGGGTATGAAGAACTTTTAGCACATATAATCCAAAGACAAACAACAAAAGGAAAAAAAACCTACCTCAATGTATCATGATCAATATCCTTGAACAAAATCCCTTGAATCGACCGAAATCAGCATAGATCTAAAAAAAGGTGAAAAACACTCAGCCTTGAATAACTTACGAGAGGGAGAATAAGGAAAAAGGCTCTAGAGGAATTGAGAACTCACCGGTGGGATTCGAACTCACCCAATGGTGTCTCAATCAAAGGTTGGATGGAGATTTAGGTGTTTGATCTTCATTCATTATTCCTGAGTGCTCCTGTATGACACACGGGAAGAAGAAGTTGGTTCTGGACATGAGACATTACCCCACTCTAATATATCAATTAAAAAGAAATCTACATGATGTGTCCATTAAGTGTACATGATGTGAAGTATCCTTAATCGCCCCCCCTAACTTAAGTGGTCTGCCAGGTCATCACACTTCCATGTACTCAGCCATTACACAACCAGTACACGGCTGTATACAGCAACCAGGTACACAATTTGCACTTAGAAGTAAACAGAGTGTACTTATAAAATCTTATTTCATCCTTTTTCCTCAAAAATAACCCAAAATAAAGATCCATACCTGAAAAATGATCTAGTTTCTTACATAAATTAATGTTTACTCTTTGTCATATCTCTCAAGAGCACAAGATGGATCAACATGATTTTGTTAATAGAAAAGTCATCCTAATATTTTAGGGAAACGGATTTCACTCACAGAAATAAAGAATGCTTCCTTACATTCTATCTATAGGGATTGATGTTAATGACTCTCTGCAATATGGATTCACTATTAATTATGAAGGCACAACATGGCCCCTAACTAAAAATAAGAGCATTGAAAATGATAGTAAATCTAGGAATGATATTTTATCATATTTATCTGAAATTTATATTACAAAGGTCAGGGAATGAAAAACCTCGTATTATATATTGAAGTATCTTTACAAAATTCATGAGTGAAATAAAAATATAAAATTATTTTATCTACAAATCATTCTACAATATATTGATGAAAACAGGATGCATGAGGATGCGACTATTGATGTGTTTTTCACCTAATTAAATATGGTTTTCAACACAATTAGAGGGTTTTTATAAACTCTATAAGACTCTACTATGGTAAATAAATTGATTAAGAACATTCCTAATAAATTTGATACAACGATCCTATCTCTATAATATATATATCTTGATGACATCAACATTGATGAACTCTATAGTACTCTCTTAAACTATGTGATAAGAAGATGAACTTTACATAATAGAAAAGGAAAGCATGGATAATAATTTTCTATTAAATCCCTCAAAGTTATGAATTTTTAGGAGAAGTATGGATACTATAATGAAGGAGATGACATAGGATATTATTCACCAAATATTTCTCTCATGTCAAAAAATTTCATAGGAGGTGGAAGAGGTAAGTACAAGGGTGAACTGCCCTTTAAATGCTTTAATTTTGTAAAGTTTGTTCATTTTTATACTATCTATCATATGATACATAGCATAGAAAAGTATAATGAGGATGTTTCTAGGAATACCAACACTAAATATCTCTCATATTGTTAATTATAAGGAAAGAATAAGTTTTCACCTAATTCCTTTACAAGGAATTTTATTTCAATTTAAGAAGGTGTGTCTAATAGTTAAAGAATAATGATGAGGAAGATCCTAGAGATGTGTCTCAATGATTTATCATGGATGTAACGTCCCGGTTTCACGATCCGCCCAGAGGTGCCTCAAACTCAACACTAGAGGCTGCTGACAATAAGAGAGGGCCTTGGGTGTGATAGTGTAGAGACTATGACCTCATTAGTAGAGTAACACAACATAAGTAAAACAGATAGCAATAGCGGAAGCAGTAATAATACCAAAGGTAAAGTAAACTGTAGGAGACTAGAAATAAATAAACAAAAGAAGCACATATATACAATGATGCATGAGAAATATGTCTATGAAAACATCTAAACAAGTCACAATGCAGGAATACAGTACTAAACCAAAGTAAAAAAATACATATAAACAAATCTTCAGCATCGCAAGCCTCATTTTGGCCCCATGCTCTCCAGATCCTCAGTAATCAAGTACCTGAAGTAGAAGGGCACATTCCCTTATCTATACCTATAGCAATGTAATCTGTTTGGGCCCAAAAGCATGACCCAAACAGGGTTTGAGACTAAACCTAGTAGGAAAGCACCCAAATATTTGTGCCTAAAAGTCAGTGAATATATATAGCAGGCAATAAGGAAAAAGAATCTGTAAATAAGGAAGTACTCAAAATTAAACAATCCTACAGTTCCAATTTCATTCAATTTCATATATCAAATAAGAAGATAAACAAAAATAGGTAACCCTCTGGGAAGTTCTCACAGCCTCACCCCTCTGGTTCAACAAAACAAACACAAGTAACATTTTGGGAATTAATCAAAGTCTAACCCCTCTAGTTCATATTTAACAAATACTCTCTGAGGAATCACTCACTATCAATTCCCCCTGTGGTCTCATATAGGTAACTAATAGGAACTATGAGGAAGCACTCTACGTCCAATTCCCCTTGTGGCTCATATTGAGGAAACTACAGACACTCTGAGGGAGCACAATGTCCATCCCCCCTATGGTCTCACAATTTAATAGTAAAACATACACTTTGGGGAAGCCCTCAGCATCCATTCACCCTACGGTCTACTACACCAGTTTCTCATGGCCTTGTGTAAGTCAATTGTGCACAGTGATGTACGACAGGCAATGTAATCCTCAAGAACTACTTGGATATATAGTCTACAAAATATCACATCATTTTAGATAATAATCACTCCATCCTATCAATACTAGGAATTGAATGAAAAGCAGACTAATAGGAAAGCTAGACCAAATGGCCAAAATAAGAAAACATGGGAAAAACATCCATAACATGGAAAATTTAACCCTATTCACAAACAATTAACCTCTATCCAAACAAACAAGGCATAACATGAAATATCAGGGCTAAAAATCATAAACACGCAATACCCTGAACAAGTGTATTGGACACTTTTGCACATATAACTCAAAGAATGACTACAGAATGGAACAAAACACCTACCTCGATGTTGTATGGATGATATATGTGAACCTTAGGCCTTGAATTTCCCTATAAATCAATAGATCTATAAAAACATTAAAAAGTTTCAACTGATGATATCTCGTGTTTGAGGAGAAATCAGGAGATGAAGTTCAAGAAGAAAAGATAACTCACCGATGAGATTCCAATGCAACCGACGAAGTTCGAATCGGAGAACGGATGGCGAGTCGGGAGATCAGATAAGATATGCGGTCGTATGGACTCTATTGGATGATATAGGTTGAGAATAAGTGAGTTATGTCCATTAGACATGACCCCAGTACATTTAATGAAATAAAAAGAAATCACACAAAATTTATTTTAAAAGTACACTACGTGTACATGCCTTTACCAGGACCCCCTTTATGTGGCCTCCAGGTCACCCCACACGTCCTTGTACTCGGCTGTTACACGGCTAGTAAACGATCACCCATGGTAACCTAGTACGTGGAATATACTGAATAAATTTATATAAACTCATCTTTTACTCAAAAACACTAGAAAACAAGATTCATACCTAAAAAGAAGATATGAGTTCTTAAAAACTTGCCTCCTTAAAGAAATTCGTCCTCGAATTTCCCTGGTAAGGCGGCGTAGAAGAAGAATCCATCAACATCTCCAGCCACTGAGATCGTACATCAGTCTCTCTCTCCCATGTCTCATCCTATACTCACCCATGCTTCCATATAACTCGTACTATAGGAACAAACCGACCACAAAGAACCTTATCACTTTGATCAAAAATCTGGATAGAATTCTCCTCAAATGAGGTTTCCACCTCTAACTCAACCTCCTCTGGTTTAGAAACATGAGATGTGTTTGAGAAGTAACATCAAATATGAGAAATGTGAAAGACTTCGTGCATAGCTCGATACCTCTAAGGTAACTACAACCGATAGGAAACCGACCCAACTCTCTCCAACACCTCAAATGGCCCGACGTATCTCGGTGAAAGATTACCCTCTCTCCTAATCATCCTGTGTCCCAACCTCGATGTGACATGAAGGAAAACATGATCTCTGACCTCGAACTGCAGAGGTCATCTCAATTTATTATCATAAGACTTTGGTCAAGACTGTACAGTAGCCATACTCTTCCAAATCAACTCTATCTGCTTTGTGGTCTCCTGGACAAGACAAGGTCCCACCATAGCCACCTCTCCTACCTCCATAAAACATAAGGGCGATCAGTACGGACTACCATACAAAGCCTCAAAAGGTTCCATATGAATAGTTTCTTGAAAACTATTATTGTAAGAAAACTCCACAAGAGGTATGTGCTTCTCCCACAAAACTATAAAATCCAGGATGCATGCTCGAAGCATGTCCTCAAGCACCTGAATCATACGCTTGGAATGGCCATCTATCTAAGGATGGAAAGCTATACTCAGAAGTACTTGTGTACCCAATTCCCTCTCCAGTCCCTACAAGACCTAAGAAGTAAAACATGTATCCCTGTCTGAAAAAATGGAGTGTAAAACCCCATGTAAAAGTACAATCTCTTGGATGTACAACCTTCCCAGGTCATCAAAATTGAAGGTATCCTTGATCGTCAAGAAGTTAGAAACCTTCGCGAGTCTATCAATGTCAACCCATACTGCATCATTCCCTCGAGGTGAACTCGGAAAACCTATCACGGAATCCATTGCGACATCATTCATTTTCAACTCAGAAACCGGCAACTGTTGCAAAAGTCATGCTGCTCGCTAATGCTCCGCCTTCACCTACTGATAGGTGGAACACCGCATGACAAACCCAGAAACATATATCTTCAAACCTAGCCACCAATACTGATGGTGTATATGGTGACACCAGGATGAACTACGCAAACTGCAGAATGGAAGTCCCACATCAGCTCCTCGCGTATGTGTGCTGAAACCCAAACACGCCCATGAAAACGAAAGATTTAGTCCTCGCCTATGGTCCATCTAGGAATAGGGTCCACTTCAAACACAATCTACTATAGGACTAGGCCTTCAGAATATAATAGCTTCCTCATTTTCACTCGATCAAGTTGAGTATAGGTAATAGCTACAGAAGAAAGAAATGTCTACCCTTATGTGTCGTGCACCTCCAAATGCATCTCAAAGAATAGATCCATAAGTTTCCACTCACTACTGGCCTCTTGAATTTCCTATATATAAGTCCTCCTTCTAAACGCATCAGCCACTGTGTTTCCCTTCCCAGGCGTGTAGGAAAGCTCAAAGTTAAAAGACTGAAGGTACTCAACCCATCTTCGCTGTCTCAAATTCAGGTCGCGCTGTGTAAAGATATACATGAGACTTTTGTGGTTGGTGAAAACTAAAAAATTTTATCCTAGAAGGTAATGTCTCCAAAAACGTAAGGAATGAAAAACTAAAGCCAACTCAAGATCATGCATAGGGTAGTTCCTCTCATGTGACCTCAACTGCCGAGACCCATACACAACAACTCCTTCTCCCTGCATAAGCACAGCTCCCAGTCCGATACCTGAAGCATCATAGTAAATAGTATAACTCTTTCCCAACTTTGGAAATACTAGTATCATTGCTTAAGTCAACATCCCTTTCATATCCTGAAAGGATGACTCACAAGAATCTGACCACATGTACATCACACCCTTGTTAGTCAGGCCCATTAGTGGCCCTGCTATGCATGAAAAGTCCTGTATGAAACGTCTGTAGTAACCAGATAGACCTATAAAACTCCGTACCTCAAAGATGTTCTTCGGATGTTCCCAAGAAACTACTGCTCTCACTATCTCTAGGTATAATAATACACTTGTCTCTGAGATAACATGACCCAAGAAGTGAACCTGGTCCATCCAAAAGTGGCATTTTGAGATCGTAACATATAATTGATGCTCTCTTAGTGTACTCAGAATGATATCAAGATGTGTGTAATGGTTGTGTCATGTGCGAAAGTACACCAATTTATCATCCACGTGTACTGCCATGAAAGAATCTAAGTATGGATGGAACACTCGGTTCATTAGTGCCATGAAGACTGTAGGTGCGTTCATGAGTACGAACGGCATAACCACATACTCATATAGACCATACCTTCTCTAAAAGGCTGTAAGAGATATATCTAATGGTCTAACACGCAATTGGTGGTAACCATAGCTCAAGTAAATCTTTGAGAGTGCTCGGGATCCTCAAAGCTTATCAAAGATATAATAAATCCTCGATAGGAGATATCAGTTCTTGATAGTCACCTGGTTCAAATTCTGATAATCCACACAAATCTAGAGGGTAACATCCACCTTCTTCGCAAACAAGACAGGTGAACCCTGAGGAGAAGTATTGGGTTAGATGAAACCCTTATCTTGAAACTCCTCCAACTACCTCTTGAGCTCTGGTAACTCTGGTGTAGCCATCCTATAAGGAGGAATGGACATCGATTCCACTCCTGGCACAAGCTTAATAAAAAATTCTACATCTTGCTCCAGAGGAAAACCAGAAATTTCCTCTAAAAAGACATACTTGAAACGATCCACCATTGGAGGAAATTCCATAAATGAAGTCCCTTAGTCATCTAGATATATACTAGAAATCTGGGTTGTAACTCCTACTAACCCATGATAGTCGGGTCCCTCTCTACTCACCTGGATATCACATTTGACCTTCTGTTAAAACGAACTGCCTTATGGTGATGTGAAACTCACCCTATAGTGATAGAAATAGACAACTACCTAGAAGGGAACTAACTAGTACATCCTGAGAATGACATCATAATATTTTATCTCTAGGACATAGAGGTCCCATAAGAAGTGACACCCATCAACCACAAGAGGGAACTCCTTGCACTGATGTATACGAGCTGTTCTTGTACCCAATAGAGTGTCTATCCTCAAGAAATATGCAGAAGAAAATATACAGAGCCCAAGGCTCTCCACAACAGCAACATATATAAAGCTATGGGAAGACCCTATATCGAAAAGAGCAGAAGCTAAAACTGAGACAACTAGGATCGTACCTCGAAATGTAGAAGTTATGGGATCTTGCTCGAGCTGGGTGTGCTCTACCACAAAATTCTAACTTGTCCCGCGACCCTGTGAACCTGCCTTACCACGCAGAGCTGATCCAACCTACTATCACTGAAAGCCTGGAAAGTGGATACCATGGCCACGACCTCCACCTAGGCCTGAACAGCCGGAAGAACTCCAGTTCCTTAACTGTTAAGAAACTGATGGTTCCACTCCAGAACGAGGAGTCATAGAAGAACCCCTATCACCGACTACTAGTGATAATACCTGAAAGATGCACTGAATATGACCCATCTTTCCTTAACATCGGCTCTCCATTGGGTCTCTCGGGCAATGTGGCCTAATATTCCCACTCTTCCCGCACTGCTAGCACACCACCTAGATACCAGAAGATGTCTCCCACCTCCTTGTATATCCGCACATGGACTCCCTACAGCGCTTCATATTATCATTAGGAGGGATACCAACTCCGGATGTGGAACCGCCCTGGCTCACCACTCTATAATACCTCATATTGCGCTCTGTGATCAGCTCCTGGTTGACTATAGAAGTGATGGAATTCAACCTGAAGATGTTCACCTGAGATCGGATGTCATTCCTAAGACCATCCTCAAACTTCCTTGCCTAGAACAACTCATCTCCTCTTATAATAGGTGTGAAGTGCTGCAGCTCTGTAAAGCAAGAAGAATAATTTATAACAGAAAGAGTACACTAATCTAGACTCATGATCTCTCAGGCTTGATCACCCCTCAAATTATCCAGGTAGAAGTAGTCGTAGAAGGCAGGCTGGAACTCATCCCAAGCGATAAACTACTGGAATCCATCTTGTGAGATCACATCCACCATCTCTTGGTGGAATATCGTAGCATGTACACATCAAGATTCACCCTCCCCTCTAGAGATGTCTCCATATGATCGAAGATAGAAAGCATGGATTCTAACCATGAATCTGTAGCCTGATGTCCTCCATCTCCTATGAAAGTGGGAGGATTATTCTGCTAGAAAACCTGTGTTAGCTCTGCCATAGAAGGGGAAGAATTCGGTACTCCAAGGAAGGTATGCATGAACCTCATAAAGCCATCTTGTAACTGTGAATTCTCACCTGTGTTCGGAATGACGACTGGGGATAAAACTGGCACAACTAGAGGATCTATTGGTAGTCCCTAACCATCCATGTTCGGTGTCTGATCACTACCCTAAATCTGGCGTACAACCAGAGGACGTCTAGGTGGAATGAATCTGTAAGTTCAAGCACACACCTTAGTTCAAGATTTTCAAGGATTGAAACTTAGAAGATTAAGAACGGAATATTAGAAGTAAAGCATTCATGTTTTTCAAAACATAGATACACGACATGTATGTCACCTACACGGTGTGTTCCCTTAAGCCTATGCATGGGTGTGTACTTCTTCCAAAATTGGTCGTGTAATATCCAATACACATGATGTGTTCACTATAGACACGACGTGTACTTGAATTATGTTCCCTTTCTTGAGTTCTTCTACATGACTAACCCACACAGTTCCCCTATGACAGGACTACATGGCGTGTTTGTGCCATACACAAAATGAACTAGAAGAACTTCATCGATCCATGTAGTTATTCACACATCCGGTTACACGGTTGAAACTACACGGCATGTTCCAGATGGGCATGATGGGTACAACTTAAGTTTTCATCCATCTGTGTCATTAGTCACAAGGGTGGACACATGGTCTACACAAAACGACGTGTACGTCCAGCACACAGCATTTTCCACCAGGATTTCCCAACCCTGTGTCTCTGACCACCCAGCCTGTGACACGGTTAGAGACTACATGGTGTGTACATATGGTACACGACATGTACTTAAGAAAAATAGTTTCTTCCCGAACAGAAGGATACATGGAGTGTATTCAGAAATACACACCATGTATTCTGTGTTTTTCTGAATAGTAATCCTTAGAAATTACTCAGGAACCTATAAAAACACTAAAACGAACATTGAAGTGGAAAATTTTGATCACTGCGGACCCATAATCCATGCGAATCAAAGCTTGACATCTTATACATGTCATATAAAATCATAATAGTGCAATGATCCACCATATTCTGATTCATGAGGGAAAATAACACCTCAAGAACTATAGTTTAGAATTCATTCAAAACAAACATTACACAATCCAATACCCTATCATATAATAGGTAGTCTATCAAGGAATCTATCACAACAACATGCATATTTAGCACACCATCTATCACAACAACATGCAATCAGTAATGTACCCTAAATGGAATGGTAAGAATGCTTGACATGTGATCTCTAGAAAGTTCCTATATGATAAATGAGATCAAATATACTCATCTCATCAGGTTGAAATAGAAATATAACCTCAATAACATCAACAATAAAAACACAAATCATGTAAATCACCCAACAGTGAAATCAAATCAACTGTAAAATTTCAAAAACAAGAAATAACAATAAACAAGGTAAATTGGCTTTTCCCTATACACGATTTAGCTACTCCCTAGCACAACTTATTACCAATTACCTATTCCATCCTATCCTAGGATATAGGATCCAAACAGTAAGTTAAGAAGAAAATAATTCCTTTGATACCACATTGTAACGTATTCGTTCCGGGAGTTAGCCAGAGGTGCCCTGAAATCAGTTGGTCACATGGCCTCAAGCACATTTCCCCAAATGCCAGAGGTTGCTGGAAAGCAGCGGGGGACTTGGGTGTGATATTGGGGAAACTATGCCCTCATTGGCAGAGTAACACAGTATAAGTAAAACAGATAGCAATAACAAAATAAGTATTAATACCAGAGGGAAAGTAAACAGCAGGAGACTGGAAATAAATAAACAACAAAAGCACATATATATATAATGATTCATGATACATATGTCTATGAAAACAACCAAACAAGTCACAATGCTGGAATAAAGTACTAAACCCAAG
Source organism: Viscum album (assembly GCA_963277665.1). NCBI lineage: Eukaryota > Viridiplantae > Streptophyta > Magnoliopsida > Santalales > Viscaceae > Viscum > Viscum album. The sequence goes on along the minus strand of OY728127.1, from coordinate 1,068,522,655 downwards.
TGAAAAGAAAACAAATAAACAAATCCTCATCATTGCATGCCTCACCTTGGTCCCATGCACTCCAGCTCCTTAGAAATCAAGTACCTGAAGTAGAAAGGTGCTTGACCTTATCTATACCTGCAACAATTTAATCAATTTGGGCCCAAAATCATGACCCAAACAGGTTGTGAGACTAATCTCAGTTGGAAACCACCCAAAGATCTATGCCTAACTGTTAGTGAATATATATGGCAGGAAATAAGAAAAAACAAGGAGTAAACAAGGAAGTACTCAAAAGAAAACAATCTTACAGTTTCAATTGCATTCAATTTCATATATCAAATAAGCAGATAAACACAAACAGGTAACCCTATGGGACGTACTCATAGCCTCACCCCTCTAGTTTAAACAAACAATCACAAGCAACCCTATGGGAGGTACTCACATTCTAACCCCTCTGGTTCATCTTTATCAAAGACTCTATAAGGAAGCACTCACCATCAATTCCCCTCGTGGTCTCATATCGATAACTAATAGGAACTCTGAGGAAGCACTCAACGTCCAATTACCCCTATTACCCGCATCAAGGAAACTATAGACACTCTGAGGTATCACAAAGTCCATACCCCCTATGGTCTCGCAATGTAATAGTAAAATAGGCACTCTGGGGAATCCCTCAGCGTCCATTCCCCCTATGGTCTACTATACCAGGTTCTCACGACCCTTTGTAAGTCAATCGTGCATAGCGATATACATCAGCCAAAGTAAACCTCATGAACTACTTGGATAAATAGTCTATATCATATCATAGAATGTCATATAATAATCAATCCATCCTAACAATACTAGGCATAGAAAGCAAAGCAGCCTAATAGGCAAGCTAGACCAAACGATCAAAACAAGAAAACATGGGAAAAACATCCATGCCATGTAAAAGTTATCCCTATTCACAAACAGTTACCCTATATCAAAAAAACCAAGTCATAATAGGTAATAGTAGGGCTAAAAACCATAAACATGGAATACACCTAACAATGGTATTGGGAACTTTTTCACATATAACTCAAAGAATGACTATAGAAAGGTACAAACCACCTACCTCGGCATTGTACGGATGATATACGTGAACCTCTGTCCTTGAATCGCCCTAGAACTTCGTATATCGACAAAAATGTTAAAAACGTTCAACCAAGGATATATCATCTTAGAGGAGAAATCTTGAGATGAAGTTAAATAAGAAGATAGAACTCACCGATGTGATTCCAACACAACCGACGAAGTTCAAATCGTAGAACGGACGACGAGTCAGGGGCTCAGAGAATATCTGTATCCGTACAGATGCTACTAGATGAGATAGGTCAAGAAGAAGTGTGTTCTGTCTATTAGACAGGACCCTGGTGCATTTAATTAAATAAAAAGAAAGTACACGACAGGTATTTTAAAAGTACACGGTGTGTACTTGCCTTTATCAGGCCCTGCTTTAGGCAGCCACCAGGTTACCCCACACGGCCATGTACTCGGTTTTTACATGGCCAGTACAAGATCATATGTGGTAACCTAGTACATGACATGTACTTATTATTACATGGAGTGTACTCAAGAAATTTCGAGAAACTCATATTTTCCTTAAAACACCTGAAAACAAGATTCATACCTGAAAAGAAGATCCAAGTTCTTACAATGGAACATGATTAATAATTGGTAAACCTATAAAAATTTTAATTTCAATATAATGGTGAGTTTCATTATAAGAAGGAGATAATCCTAATTAATATTCCATGAGAATGGAAATATAGACATGTTTCAATGAAATTGGAAGGCTAGGAGAAAAAAACACTCATAAAAAAGATTATCAGATATGAAAATTCAACTTATGGATGAGAAAAAAAATTCAAATAAATTGAGGCATTTATGTTTTATATTCAAAAAATAGAGAAAAATAATTGAATAAATTACCTCAACCATTATCTTAAGAGACAAAGAAAATGACAAAAATCAAAAAGAAGAATGTTAAAACTGAGAAGTAGGATAAGAAATTATATATATTAAAAACAAGAATGTTAGAGAACAAGGATAATGTTTTAAGAAAACTAAAATAACTATCTTGTATATTTAAGATGAAATATATGAAAAAGGAAATTCTATAATATATCTAGTGGAAAGGGACGATGATTCCAACAAAGAAACATATGATATATTGCAATATAGTACAACTAAATATTCAGAAAAAGGACTCAAATATTCTCAAATATTTAAATATATAATTATATAAAAAGGTCCTAAATATATTATAAATATTAAATAAATCAATCAATAATAAGAACAGGTGAGATCCACTAATTCAATGGATGAAAATAAGGAAAGAAAAAAACCTTTTCAACAACATAGTTTTTATCAGGAAAAAAGATTTCAGGGGTACTGATGATGTTGTGGCATGCTTATCCATAAGGATTATAACTTATGGAAAAATATGTATCTTCTAGGACTAATAAGGTATAAAAAATAAAGTGTTATATATAAAGGATATGTGAGAAATTTCCAATGGTATCAATAGTTCGCAAAAAAGGTTTAAGTGAGAAATAATTTTTGAATGCTTAATAGAGGTGTGTGGAAGGTGTAATCAAGAAATACATAGATAAAATTCATTTTTTTAAATCATTAGTTCATATTTAGGTATATTTTAGAGGTTTGGGAATTATTATAATCAAATCCAAATTATTAAACATGAAAATGTAGTGATATTATTCTTTTAAGCTCACAAAACTAAAAACCCATGGATCATGGATAATGGGTGTTAGTCTCAAATGATAGGTGACATAAAAAATATGAATTTTTTTATCAATATGATAAAGGAGTTATTAAAATTATCAATTTTATATCTCTAAATGTTAATTTTATTAGAACAACCGATATTGGTATGAATCAAATCATCCCTAAAAATGTTCTGTTTGTTGATGGATTAAAGAACAATCTATTGAGTGTATCAAAACCATATAATGCTTCAAAGGAGGCTATTTTCTGGAGAAATATTCTGAATTTTAAAAGAATTAAAATATTTATCTATTGTTGAAAAGGGGCTATGAACCCCAGGTAACCTATTTCAAGTTAGAGAGGCAAGTACTTTCTATTACCATATTCAACAAGCATAAAGTAATTTATGGCATAGAATAATTGGACACATTGTCCATAAGATATGAATAAACTCATTGATGAATAAACTATAAAAATATGACCATATTAAAGTATTATACTACTTTATTTTAAAAAAATACAATAGAGTAATGATGGAAGAAAATATCACTAAAGAGGAGAAATTCAAACATCTTAACCTCAAGACCTGATCCGTTTTAATTTTTATGGAGCCATAACTAAAAGATCAACCAGTGGATAAAGTTATTTTATTATATTAATTGATGAATTCAAAAGGATTACATATATAATTTTTATTTTATATAAATCATAGTAATTATATATGTTTAAGTGTTTTTAAGGGTTTTAGAAAATCAAACATGACTATCTTTGAAGTTGTTGAGATTAGAAAATGGCATTGATTATGACAATAGACAATTTACTTAATATGTTGGAAAATATGTTATCTGACCTGAATTTAGTGGTACTTACACACTATAATAAAATATATTATCTTAATGAAAGAATAAGAGTTTTGTATACATGGATAAACCAATGTTGATAGAACATGAAACATCAATATTTTAATGCCTGTAATATATCACAACTATTGGATTCATTAAAAATAGATGTCTATTAAGACCAAACTACGAAATGGAATATTATGAGATGTTATTTAAAAAGAAATATAATCTCATACACTTTATGTTATTTTTAATTCCTTTTAATATCATGAAAATAGAAATAAAAGGAGGAAAATTTGATGAAAAAGTTGGAGATAGAATTTTTCTAGGTTGTACACCAAATAAAGTTCCTACATGTGATACAATAAGAAGTCATAAATAATTATAGTGAGTGCTGATGTAAAACTACTTGATTATGTTTAAGTATTAAAAAATCTATATTTTTATATGGTGGTGATGATGCTACAAATTCATATCTATAGATGAATTAGTTTGAAGAATATATTCTCAATTAGAATGAGATGATTCTGATGTCTCCACAGAATATGATGAGATTAGAAGTCAAAATAAGTTTGTGATTGAAATAAAAAGGAGGATAAATTGTAAATATGTGATGTTACAATAACAAGAAGGTATGTAGATACTAAGATCATAATTGGTAACCAAAATCAAGTTGTGTAAACCAAGAAGTAATTTATAGTAGTAATCCACACTATCATTCTTTCAATAACTAAACCAAAAATCCATGGAAAAAGATTGGATCACATGGAGTGGGTATTGGCCATGAATGAGTAATTTGATAAAAAAAGAATTATGAGACTTGGAAACATATTCCCAGACCCACTAAAAATAATATTATTGTATAAAATCATATCTTTGGAAAAAAGCTAGATGGAAAAGGTAGAGTGGATAAAAAATCCAGATTGGTATACAAGGGATATTCATAAGTTTATAGTGCCTAATTTAATGAAATTTTTTCTCAAATGTCTATAATGGAGTCCATTAGAATATTATTATCCATTATAGCTTATAAAATAATTTAAAAAAATTTAAATGGATGTGAAATCATCTTTTTTTAATGGTGATATTGAGGAAGAAGTCTATATGAAATAACTTGAAGGCTTTTGGATTGATTCAGATGGTAGTAGGGTATATAAGCTGAATAAATCTATATATGGTTTGAATTATTCTCCAATACCTTGGTATTTAAATCATTATGAGTATCTTAAAGACATGAGTTTTCCAAAAAAAATGTAGGTGGAAAATAACTTATATTGAAAGAAAAATAAAAAAATATCACTATTTGTGATTATTGTATATTGATGATATAATTTTTTTATAGTAATGTGGAAATATTTTTTGAGTAATTATTAAGACACATGATAGAAATTTTTGAAATTTAAATGTTTTTAGAAATGATATTTTTATTTTATTTATAAATATTCCAAAAATAATATTTCATTTTGTTTTTCAAAAAAATTACTAAAGGGATGTTGAAGACTTTTGACAATCATGAAGCTTAAGGGGTTTCCACATCTATTTATGTGGGAATAAAATGAGAAAGGATATTTAAGGGAATATTGTTAATTATAAGAAGTTTAAAATATTTATATGAAGTATTATTTATTTGAAATCCAATAGAACCTAAATTATGTATATCGTCACTCTTTATTCCAAGTTCCAATCCAATCCTAAGGAATCACATATTTTAGCTACAAAGAGTATCTTGTGATACATTTAAAATAAATTAAATAATTGAATAATATATAATAAGATAAGTGATATAGATCTAATATTATTTACTTATTCCAACTGGGCATGAGATGTGTATGATAGGAAATCCACATCTGATGGAGTGTTTTTTATTCGAAGAAGCTATGTTTTATGGATTTCAAGGAACAAAGCCTCAATTATACTTATCTATAATGAATCTCAGTATGTGGATGAAACAATGATAGTGAAAAAATTATATGGATGAATAAAAAGTTACATTGATTGAATGTTGAATCTTATTATCCTCTAATTACGGGTTGTTACAATCAGAGTACCATAAACCTATCCAAAAATCTAGTGCATCACTCTAGGCCAAAATATATTTAGATAAAGTACCATTTTCTAAATGTGAAGGCAGAAAAGAATATTTTGAATCTTAAATATATTCTATATAAACATAATATTTCTTATATTATTACCAAAACTCTCACAACTGAATAGTTTGAGAAGCTAAGTGTAACACCTGAACTTCAATTATAGAAAATAAGATTTTGTTTATCAATAAATGATAAATAATGCATGTATATTTATTCAAAAAATTTATTAAAAAATATATTTAAAATTTTTACAAAATTAATATTATTAAATGAACATAATATTTTAATTAATGAGGAAAAAATTAGATTAGGTTTAATTTTTTAGATTTTTTAGAAATAGTTGTTTTTAGGTGAATAATGAAAATACTGATTTTATAAAAGTGCCACTTTAATGAAATTTTAATGATATAAGAATAACCTGAAATATTATGTAACATTTTTTAAAGAAAAATATATTAAATAATTAATATCATATAGAAATATAAATTTGATCTTGGAAATCTATGTTTAACAATTTGGAAATCTAAGTCTTCTTTTTTTTTTCAAATCAATGCCATTTTTAGTTCTTCTCTATTAATCAAGTATTTATATGATTACATTCAGTTTTGGTATAGTTTGAAATAAAAATAAGTATGATTTGAATTAAAATTAACCAATGAATTCTATTTTATTGAAAATTATACGTTATCTTTATGTAAAAACATTTTAATGCTTAAAACAACGATTAAAAAAATGATTTTATTTATGTTTTAAGAAAATATATTAAAAGTAATTTTTACCCCTTATGGAAATTGAATATTGTAAAATATATTCCATATTTTAAATGAACATAACTAAATTAGGTAATAATTTTATATTTTTTATTCATAATGAATAGTAACCATGGTAAATATTTATCACTTCAGTTATGGGTAAAATGTGTGAAAAAGGTTAAAATAAAGGGATAAGGCTTAAATATAACAAAAAAATATTTCTTAAATCTAATTGGTTGATTTTATTTATAAATTAATCTTATCTTATTCAAATATATGAAAATTATTACCCACTTGACTTGAGTAAGATATATATTATATAATAAAGTTTCAAGTATTTACAAGTTTTCCACCCATGACACCTATAAAAGGGAACCCCCTATCCTCTATTATTTACACTGATTTGGCCTCATATACTGACAAATACCTACCCAAATACCATATTAAAATCCATCCCCATGATCTATATGTATTTTTATCATCAAAATACCACTTCAAGAAGGATTCGTGTAATCTGAAGGAGGTTACCAAAATAAAAGGTATATTCTCTTACCTATCTTTTTCATGTTCCTTTTTTCTTAATCCTCCTATAAATCATAAATAACCATATTATAATAAATAAATTAGTATATTCACAATATATAGATGTTATTATGTTAATTATGCATTCATTTTAAATAACCTTGTCGTCTTATTGAAAATGAAAACATCACTCGTGTGTACATGTGACCCATCGTCTCCACAAAGTGGTGAAATTAATTTTTCATCACCATTTTACATTGATAGTTATAAAGATGAGATTAATGAATATATATGATATTTATAAAATAAATTATTATTCTTTTAATATAATATATCATATAACTATATACCTTTCCATCAATTGGAAAATTATCACGTTGCCCATGCGTATGCGTGGACTACCACTTCCACAAGTAATGTGACTCATTTTGAAATTACCATCATGTATGGATGATTATAAAATTGTATATAATGAATAAAAATTATATTCATGATATTATTAAAATTATATATATGATGGTACCATTTAAAATCTCCTTTAACCAAAAAAAATATATTAAAATAATTTTAGAGAAATTGATTGAATAACCATAAGTGGTGACATAAAAAAGAACTATTCAATGAATGGATTTAAAATTAATATAAAAGGACCATAAAAATTGGAATATATATGAAACAATTTCATAATAAATTATTTAATAAATTTAAATTCATTTTATAGGAGGATCAAATGTGTTTGATTAAGAGGAGACCAAAGGTAATAGATTTCGGTTACAATCTCATTTTATTTTGGGATTTTTTATATTCAGATTTCCATTATAAAAATTACACAATTATAATATCTTAAATCCTATATATAATATTATCCATTATTTATTTTTTGGGTTTAAATGTTAATTTTATGTTTATTCTCTTGTTGGATCAAGAATCATCAAGTAAGCTACACGGAAGTGATACTGACATTATTACATTTTTTAGTCGAGAATCATTGTCTTCTATATCCATGTTCTTTATTTTTTTATATATGTCTTTAAATTTATATGAAATGTTTTTAAAAGTTCATTTCATTAATTTTTACAATGTTTTTGAAGGAATATTTTTAAAAAATTTAAAAAAATATAATTTTCTTTACTTACTACAAAAGCATGAAAAGAATGTCCCCTTTTAATGTATATGAAATGATTGACTTTTACTTCTAGCATAAGAATTATTTTCATTGAATATTGATTTAATAGTTTCCATGATTATTTTAAAATAAAATATTCTTCTAAATATTATAGTAACTTTTATTTTAAATTATATCAAAAGAAAAGTGTATTAGTTTATTAAAGGAATGAACAACATTTTTAAGGTGATTTATAACTTCTTTAGTGCACAAAGATACAAATAAATTATTTTTAATGTTTTGATTCTATTTTTCTTCTATATTTGAAAGCACTGGTTTTTCTAAAAAACCTTTATTTTTGATTAATTTATTTTCTTGTTTAAAAATTTATAGATTTATGGTCTTCTGGTCGCTAACTTTTTCATGATCACATCCCATATCACTCTACATCATTTCATTGGACATTATTTTCTCCTCCATGTCCACATTTTAAGTATCATGGATTTATACGGTATCATTTATTATAATCTAACATTTTTAAAACCGTATAACATTTATATATATGATATTAATTTAAGTAAGTTTAATATTAAATATATTTCATTGACTAGGTAAAAATTTTGTATTCCTGATTCAATATGGATAAATATTGATTTATAAGGAATTTTTTAGAATGAATTTTATTGATCATTAAATATATGAGGAATGTATAGGACATGCAAGTGATGGACAAGGCCTGGTTTTAGATACACACTTGATGCATCAATATGTTTCATGGGAAAAAGTATAATTTTTTCCATATTATATGGGTATATAGTTCACAACTACCCATTTATTAGGAATGTCTTTGTCGAGGCCTTGATGGTAGGATTCATTATATCATGGATGAGGCCTTAATGGTAAGATGATGACTGTCAAGATTTATAGATTTCCATTATTAAGAATTCATTTTCTTTTATCAATGTGATTTATATGTTGATATTATCTGTGGATATACATTGAACTCAAGTTGTTGATTAAATGAAATTAATTTTTATAATTCACTATACTATTTTTATTATTCTTTATTTAATCATTATAGTTTCCAATATACGTAAATCTTATTGAGTGTCATAGATCACACTTTGTATGTTTTTATTTACCCAGGATATGACGAAGGATATTTTTAATGATTTTGTAGAATCAAGAATGTTTCATAAGCTTTGTTTTTATATTTATAATATAATATGGGAATAATGTATTTATCTAATTTTACTAGAGTGATAAATAAATTGATGCCATGTGGTGTTATCCCTTATATGTTTTAACAATTTAATAAAGTAAACAATTGATCTATCTTACCAGATTATAGGTCGTTACAATTGGTACCAAACGAAGTTAATAAGAAACATGGAAAATAGAATTTAAATGAACATATCTATCATGAAAATTATGATAATCCCTTAGGATATTTGATAACTTTTACCGTCATAGGGATTTTTAATTTATGGATCAATATTCATGATGATTGTGAATTAACTCAGAAAGATCCATTTTTTAGATCTTATTCATTGTGAAAGGAAGGGAATAAATACCCATAGTAAATGTAGGGATTTCCCTACTAATAAATCCAATACAGATGGTGTTAGAGCTAAGTAGATCATGACCATATTTTGGTAGCTAACTCAGGTTATGATGAATAACCTTTATCCTATGAAGTAACTTATTGTCCCATAATATGATTAATCTATTTCAGTCTTTTATTGTGATAGAAACCTCCATATTTTAATGGCAATACTAATCCATTGTTGGATGAAAATGTATTAAGTCCCTAAAAAGATAGTTTTAGCCTTGGGAAGTAAGGAAATGAAAAATGTTATTCTGCAAGATTATTATTTGAAGGGAGATGCTGATTAATAATGGTTATTAATTTATAACACTAAAGTGGATGATAAAATAGAAAAAATAAAATGAATAAATTAGAAATTAATATTATTCTAGAAATATATTCTACAAGATAAGTGAGTTTAAGTGGAGGGTAAGTTCCCTATTTTAAAAAATAAGGATGAATAAAGCATTTTAGATCATAAAACTATTGTTATATGATTTTCTATAAATGTTGTTGAATATATAAATAATCTAAAAATGAATATCTACCTTTTATATAATGGATTTAATTTGAGTCTCTGAAGGGAATCGATTTCTCAAAATTTTCATTATATGGTGATATAGTATCAAGTTTCATAAAAATAGATAAATAATTTTATTATTTTTATTTATTCATGGGAAATCATGAAAAAATAGTTTGCATGTGATGACCCAGACCCCCCTTGGTCCCTTCCTTTGCCAAAATCCGGATCCTTAAGGGGTGCCGATCTGTGAGACCGATCGGCGAGACGGATCGGCGAGACCGATCGGTGAGAACGATGGGTGCAACCGATTGGTGAGACCGATCGGTGCGACCGATCGGTGAGACCGACCGGTGAGACCGACCGGTGAGACCGACCGCTGAGACCGATCGGTGAGACCGATCGGTGAGACCGATCGGTGTGACCGATCGGCGGAACCGGCCGACGTCACCCGGCCTTGCCAAGTTGTTCCAGTAACGCTCCTTTTTCGCAAATAGGGTTTTAAACCCTATTCTGCCTCGTTTAAAAAAAAGAAAATGTCTTAAAGACCCGAAATGCGCACAAAAGTTTTAATTAGATACTGAATCGACTCATGAGTCGGTTTAAACCACCCAGCACCTTTAATGATGAGTCAAGCCGCGTGGTCAACCCACGACTTCCACGCCTTACGCGGTTTCGCGTTTTCACCTCAACCGTCCCCGACTCTTATAAATTAAGGGTTAGGCCGTGGTTTCCCCCTTCTTCGATCGTGGCTCTTCTGGTGCATCGAGACCGCCGAATCGTTATCTGTAAAGTTCCGCGCCCCCGGCCTTAACGTCGATCATCTATCAACAAGTAGGGAATTTCTCTCGTCTCTCACTTTTGTGTGTCATGCGGGGTGGGCGTTATTTTGTTCCTATGGAATTGGTTGAACCAAACCTTAATGAAGATAATAAACGAAGTTCTAAAGAAAGAAGGGGAAGGGGTTGTGATCGTTGTTTATGCTTTATCTTGTGATCATCCTTTTTAGTTGTGCTGGTTTATGTTTTCTGAAAATTGAGGCCGTTGGTGGTCGTTGTATGTGCACTGATGAATCCCCTCGTGATGTTTTAAATGGGTTGCTGAAATTGTGAACTCCTGCTGTGAAATTGGTTAATCACGTATGCCCGGCTGAATAAGTTGAAAGCACCAGGATCAACCCTTCTGTGATAACTCCCGGTTAGAACACACGGAATTTGAAATCATGGAGTGTGTTAAGTCATTTAAATCTGAAAATCCTTGACTTGTGTTGGTAGTGGTAGTTGGTTGTTTTCCTTTCGGGCCGATTGCTGGAAATGTGGGAGGGGATGTGATCCCATGTTCTTTTATACTCTCAGTGGTTGTGTGAATTTGGGGGATGGGATCTCCTGTTGGTATGTATTCGGTGGTTGTGAGTTTTAAATCCGAGTGGTTACTCGTTCATATCACAAATTGGGGAGAGATCCTCTGCTGACAGAACCGGGAGTGAGTGTTTTGGTTGATCCATGCTTTTGACGCTTTCATTGGTTATGCTTTTGGTAGTTGCCCAGCAGTGCTTAAAATTAATTGAACATTTTAACTGAACGTGAAACAAGAATGGGAAAAATGGTTTTTTTTGTGGGCAAGGGTCGTGAACTGTGACTCGGACGCAGTGGTGTTGTGTTCTGTAGGTTGGCTAAGAAAACCTAAGCTTTGGGTGAGTGTTTGTTACCTATATCTATACTTGTAGCTTTGTGTTTCTTATTCGCGCCCCACCCAAGTTGAGCACTCAGTGCCAAACACCACCATTTATGGGGGAAGGGTGTTTTTCCCAACACTATCCTTAGTGGCTGGTTATTAGCTCCTTTTCTGCTCCCTTTCCCGGATAGCCCAAGTACCTTCAGGCAGGCTGTGATGGCCTGAAGTCCATTATTAGCCCAAGAACCATCGGGCGGGGCGTTGTGGTGGTTGGCCAGGTGTGTGCGGCAGGTGGTTTCCCAAGTGTCTTTGGGATGAGGCCCAGGTGTCTTCAGGCGTGGCAGTGGATCCTTTAGCCCAGGTGTCTTCGGGCGTGGTGGTGGTTGTTTTGGCCTAGGTGTTTGCCGGCATGGTTACATGTGACAGTTGTGGCCCAGGTGTGTGCGGGCGGGATTCAGCAGTGGGACTGCGTGCGGTTGAGGCCCAGGTGTGTGCGGGTGGGATTTCGGCAGTGGGACTGCGTGTGGTTATGGCCCAGGTGTGTGCGGGCAGGTGTGGCAGTGGGACTGCGGTGAGAATGGCGGTATTGGTCCGATGCGTAGGATGTCTCAATAACCAGTGGGAAAGTGGCGTGGGGTACCCAAACATCGATGTTCTCTTATTATATATATTACTTGACTTGCGTTATTTGGGGAGTGAGCCTTGGTGAGTCCAGGGATGGATAGTTTTCCTTGTTAGGTGTTTGGTTTACTCTTTTTCTCACAGGACTTTAGTACGTTCCCCCTCTTGTGCACGAGAGTCTTGGTTTTCCCTACTGAGTGTACTTGTATACTCACCCTACATATATAAAACTGCTTTCCAGGAGGACTTCAGGGATCACGCAGGACCTTACTAGCTCGGACTTTTGGAGCATTTGCAGTTGTTTTTTTTTCTTTTTGGTACTTACCTTGTAGTCACCTTTTTGCACTTTGTGGCTTTCACTTTTGAAACATGCATGTGGGAATGGTTTACTTTTGGATTTACTTTTCTTTCTACCTTGGTGTTGTTGGGTTTTCTTCTCCTTATCTTTCGATCCTATAAAATAAAAAGGGTAATGACTTCCATTTGCGAGAATTTTCTATACCCTTGGTGCTAGTCGCCACTCCGGGACCTATTGAAGGCGGGTTTCGGGGTTCATTATCTCTCCTTCAACTTAAAGAAGGAAGGGCCTGGCAATCTGCTGACCCTTCCCTCCTTTTGGTGAAGGCGGGTCATGACAGAATGGTATCAGAGGCAGGTTGAGAGATAGGATGGAGTCTAGAGTTAGGCACAGTGAGGATTGCATGGGATGGTAAGGCAACGGTGTTGGGTGACCTTGGAGCATGAATTAGGCCAGGGAAGACCGGCTAGGACACAAGATTTTAGGGCCCCCCGTGATCCGATGCAAGGACTCTGGACCTACCGAACGACCAAGTGAGGCCACACTGATTGCAGGGTAGAGACCCTAGGAAAGGTACATGCATCATAATGACTTGTGTTCTTATGTTTCTAGGATGTCTTGGGAATTAAGAATAAATTAAATCTTAAGAAGTTTTAAGAACGATATTCTGCACTACTTGGGCTTAGGCATTCCTTGTTTACCTTACAGCTATGGCACCTGGAAGGCGACCACATGTGGTACAGGCGATCGAGGCCCCTGAGACTACTTTGGCCAATCGGCAGAGAGCTGATCCAGAGGAAGAGGACGACCAGTGGCAGAAGACTCTTCGAGCCGTCCAACGACATGCCCTCGAGAAGTATGAGGGAAGCACCTCCGATATGAAGATGGAAGGCTGGCTAGAGGAGCTAGCTATAGCCTTCGGCCTGATTCGGGCCCCGACCGAGTACTGGGTTCCTCTAGCTGTTAGCCAGATGCGAGGAGAGGCACGTCAGTGGTGGATGATTCACCTGGGGAATAGGAAAGAGTCTGAGGTTGCTTGGGAGGATTTCAAGAAGGAGTTCCGGGCGGAGTTCCTCTCCTCGACAATGAAGGCGGAGAAGAGGCAGGAGCTACTCTCCCTCCAGCAGGGGAGCATGTCCGTGAGGGAACATGGAATCAAGTTCAAGGACCTCCTACGTTTTGCTCCGGACCTCTTTCCTGATGAGGAGTCTCGGGCAAGACGTTTGGAGGAGGCGCTCCGACCCTCCCTCCAGTATGCTGTTACCCCCTTTACCCTTCCGACATACTTAGAGGTCCAGAAGAAGGCCGAAGTGGTGGAAAGGATGCATGCTCTGGGCGGAGTGTCACGAAAAGGGATCCAGCTGGGACCATCGAAGGGGAAGGCCGTCAGCACCAGGCCTCCAGCATCGGGACCCTCCAGGTTCCGACCCACAGGGAGCAGACCGCAGCAGTTTCAGTTTCGATCCCCTGGCCCACGTTCTTTCCCTTCAGGCTCGGGACCACGATGCTTCATCTTCGGGAGCCCTGGACATCTCCGGAGTCAGTGCCCCGATCGGGTGCAGTACAGCAGTGGCAGTCATCCCCAACATCTACCGCAGCAGCAGTTTCCAGCCAAACCCTTCCGGCAGCAGCAGCAGGGACAGCGAGCTCCCGCTCCTCCGCAGGCAGACATAGGAGGAGGAGGCCGACCTCAGGGCGCTCCCCAGGGACCTCGACCAGGGCGTGGTCGGGGAGGTGGCCGACAGCCGAGGGGCAGGGGAGCTGGGTGTGGACAGCTACACGCCGCAGAGGCAACAGTTCCAACAGGGCCAGAGGTTGTTCGAGGTACGATCAATGTGTTTAACACTCTTGCTTATGCTTTGTTCGATACCGGAGCTTCGAACTCCTTTGTTGCACCCAGTCTAGCCCGTGCCTTGGGTCTAGATGCCGAGAGACTTCCAGTGCCCCTGGTGTTGAGCACACCAGTTGGAGGTCAGACCGACTTGCTGTTCGTTTTTCGGGGATGTAGACTGACGTTAGGGCCACATCAGTCGGTTAGGGATCTCCTTCTGCTATAGATTCAGCCGTACGATGTCATCCTAGGCATCGACTGGCTATTTTCTGTGTGCGCCGTCATCGACTGTTTCCAAAGAAGGGTGGTGTTCTCAGGTTTGGACGACCAGCGTGTTACCTTCACCGGTGAGCGGAGCTGTCCGAATGGAAACAGGAGGGAGGAACCTCTCCTCTCCTTGTTGACCGAACTGACGGTAGAATCAGTAGATGCGGAAATGGTGGAAGTGCCAGAGATCGTCCTTGAGTTTATGGACATCTTTCCTGAGGAGGTGACGACTCTACCCCCTCGACGTGATATCGAGTTCGGGATAGACCTGCAGCCCGACTCTCGTCCAATCTCGATGGCTCCTTACCGGATGGCACCTTCGGAGCTATGGGAGTTGCGGATACAGATGGACGATCTGATGAAGAGGGGTTATGTTCGTCCAAGTGCGTCACCGTGGGGCGCTCCAGTCTTGTTCGCAAGGAAGGCGGATGGTGGCCTCAGGTTGTGCATCGACTAAAGGAGGCTGAATCAGGTAACGATCAAGAATCACTACCCTCTTCCGAGGATAGATGATCTTTTTGACCAGCTGAAAGGGGCAGGATGGTTCTCGAAGATCGACCTGTGGTCTGGGTACCACCAACTGAGGGTGAAAGAGAGCGACATCCCAAAGACAGCGTTCAGGTGCAGGTATGGGTACTTCGAGTTCGTGGTCATGCCCTTTGGTGTTACGAACGCCCCGGCCGTGTTCATGGGGCTTATGAACTCCATATTTTGGGAGTACCTGGATCAGTTTGTGGTGGTATTCATCGACGATATCCTGATCTATTCAAGGTCAGAAAAGGACCATGCAGAGCACCTGAGGACAGTTTTGGAAGTCCTCCGACAGCACCAGCTCTACGGGAAGTTGTCAAAGTGCATGTTCTGGGCACGAGAAGTGCACTTCCTCGGGCACGTAGTGTCTGAGCAGGGGGTAGCAGTCAACCCATCAAAGGTTGAGGCAGTTGATTCTTGGGCAGCACCCAAGAATGTGGCGGAAGCCCGGAGTTTCCTCGGACTGGAAGGTTACTACTGGAGATTCGTACCCAACTTCTCCCGAGTAGAAGCCCCTTTGACGACTTTGACCAAGAAGGACCAGGTTTTCGTGTGGAGCGAGCAATGCGAGTCTTCCTTCAGCTATCTAAACGAAAAGCTGGTTAGTGACCCAGTATTGAGATTACCAGAAGAAGGGATGGCCTATGAGGTATTTTGTGATGCTTCAGGACAGGGCCTGGGATGCGTGTTGATGCAGCAACAAGGGGTGATCTCTTACGGGTCTAGGCAGCTACGCCCCCATGAGCGTAACTACGCCACCCATGACCTGGAGCTTGCAGCGGTCGTTTTTGCGCTAAAGTTATGGCGGCACTACCTCATCGGGGAATGCTTTGTGGTCTTCACATATCACAAAAGCTTAAAGTATATCTTCTCCCAGCGGGGCTTGAACTTTCGACAACGGAGATGGGTGGAGTTCCTCCAGGACTACGACTTTGAAATCTCTTATACTGAGGGCAATGGCAATGTGGTGGCCGATGCCTTGAGCAGGAGTACGCAGAAGGATGCGGTCCGAGAGTCGGCAAATGTCTGGAAGGCAATGGAGGAGTTGGATGCCTTACACCTGGATGCGAAGATGAATAGTGGTAGAGGCTGCCTATATTAGATGATAGTGCAGTCATCTCTGTTTCGACAAGTGGAGGAGTCTCAGTGGGGAGACCCCGAGTGCGAAGTGATGCGTGATCGGGTTGACCAGGGCGATGCTCCAAGAGAATGGACAGAGGACGGTCAGCACCGGATGCTTTTCCAGAAAAGGTTGTTTGTTCCAAGAGTGATGCGTGGAAAAGTTCTCAGTGAGTTCCACAACTCACCCCTAGCGGTGCACCCAGGAGTTACCAAGATGTACCAGGGGCTGAAAAGGCAGTTCTGGTGGCCCGGAGTTAAGAGAGCGGTGGAAGAATTTGTGGCTAAATGCTTAGTATGTCAGCAAGTGAAGGCTGAACACCGGGTTCCAGGCGGCCTACTGCAGCCTTTAGCAGTTCCCGAGTGGAAGTGGGATGACATCTCAATGGATTTCATCACGGGACTACCCAAGGTCCAAGGAGGGTGCGATGCCATCTGGGTGGTGGTGGACAGGTTGACGAAATCGGCTCACTTTCTGGCAATCAGGGAGTCAAGTACTGTGGATGCTTTGGCACGAAAGTACGTGAATGAGGTGGTGCGGTTGCATGGAGTTCCGAGGTCTATAGTCTCGGATAGGGATGCACGGTTTACCTCGCTAATCTGGAGAGGATTGCAGCATGGGTTTGGTACCCAGTTACACCTTAGCACTGCTTTCCATCCCCAGACAGATGGACAAACGGAGCGAACCATCCAGACCTTGGAGGATATGCTACGGGCATGTGTTCTGGACTCAGGAGAGTCATGGGTGCGATACTTGCCTCTAGTAGAGTTTTCCTACAATAATAGCTACCACTCTACCATCGGTATGGCCCCGTTTGAGGCTTTGTACGGGAGGCCATGCCGTTCACCTGTGTGTTGGACCGAAGTAGGAGAGGCAGGCATCCTTGGACCGGAGGTAGTTCAGAACACGACAGAGAATATTCAGCTCATACGGGAAAGGATGAAGGCGGCCCAGGACCGACAGAAGTCGTATGCTGATACCAGGAGAAGGCCCTTGGAGTTTGAGGTTGGAGACCACGTGTTCTTGAAGGTCTCCCCGTGGCGTGGGCAACGGAGGTTCGGAAAGGGGGGTAAGCTTTCCCCCAGATTCGTCGGACCCTTCGAAGTGTTACAGCGGGTCGGCGAAGTGGCTTATCAGATAGGGTTACCTCCGCCGTTGCTAAGGATACATGATGTCTTTCATGTATCCCAGCTCCATCATTATCTGCACGATGATTCACACGTCCTTGATTGGGGTGAACTGGACGTCGAGGACGACGTAACCTTTGTGCAAAAACCAATGATGATTGAGGATCGCAAGGAGAAGGTGCTTCGTGGGCGAGCCATTCCCTTGGTTCGTGTGTTGTGGAGACATGGCGGGCTCGAAGAGAGTACGTGGGAGAGGGAAGCACAGAGGCGTGCCCAATACCCCGGGTTGTTTTGAGCTTTGTTCCTTTTTGTACCTGTTGTGATGGAACGTTTGACTTTTGGCTATGAAATGTACTGGTTTATTTCCTCTGTTGTGTGTGAAAAGCCCCGGCTAAAGGGAAGAGGGAACCCGACCCCTAATCAAGACGCATTAAGGTGGATGCGATTAAACCCGTGCGGGCGATTCAGTGCCGCCCAAAGCGGATAACATCTTGACATGGGGGAGGGAAACTCCCCAAACCCACATGACCGGGCGGTTTGGCATGGTATGTTTCTTGGTTCTTGACATGGGAGTGTTTTTAGTTAGCAGAGGTTCACTCCTAAGAGGTATCTTCCGAAGATGGTTGTTCGGACCCTCTCTTTCCTTCTGGTTTGTTGTGATTCTCGAGGACGAGAATCGTTTAAGAGGTATCTGATGTGATGACCCAGACCCCCCTTGGTCCCTTCCTTTGCCAAAATCCGGATCCTTAAGGGGTGCCGATCGGTCCGACCGATCGGTGAGACGGATCGGTGCGACCGATCGGTGAGACCGATCGGCGAGACCGATCGGTGAGACCGATCGGCGAGACCGATCGGTGAGACCGATCGGCGAGACCGATCGGTGAGACCGATCGGTGCGACCGATCGGTGAGACCGATCAGTGAGACCGACCGGTGAGACCGATCGGTGCGACCGATCGGTGAGACCGATCGTTGTGACCGATCGGCGGAACCGGCCGACGTCACCCGGCCCTGCCAAGTTGTTCCAGTAACGCTCCTTTTTCGCAAATACGGTTTTAAACCCTATTCTGCCTCGTTTAAAAAAATAAAATGTCTTAAAGACCCGAAACGCGCACAAAAGTTTTAATTAGATACTGAATCCACTCATGAGTCGGTTTAAACCACCCAGCACCTTTAATGATAAGTCAAGCCGCGTGGTCAACCCACGACTTCCACGTCTTACGCGGTTTCGCGTTTTCACCTCAACCGTCCCCGGCTCTTATAAATTAAGGGTTAGGTCGTGGTTTCCCCCTTCTTCGATCGTGGCTCTTCTGGTGCATCGGGACCGCCGCATCGTTATCCGTAATGTTCCACGCCCCTGGCCTAAACGTCGATCATCTATCAACAAGTAGGGAATTTCTCTCGTCTCTCAGTTTTGTGTATCATGCGGGGTGGGCGTTATTTTGTTCCTATGGAATTGGTTGAACCTAACCTTAATGAAGATAATAAACGAAGTTCTAAAGAAAGAAGGGGAAGGGGTTGTGATCGTTGTTTTTGCTTTATCTTGTGATCATCCTTTTTAGTTGTGCTGGTTTATGTTTTCTGAAAATTGAGGCCGTTGGTGGTCGTTGTATGTGCACTGATGAATCCCCTCGTGATGTTTTAAATGGGTTGCTGAAATTGTGAACTCCTGCTGTGAAATTGGTTAATCACGTATGCCCGGCTGAATAAGTTGAAAGCACCAGGATCAACCCTTCTGTGATAACTCTCGGTTAGAACACACGAAATTTGAAATCATGGAGTGTGTTAAGTCGTTTAAATCTGAAAATCCCTGACTTGTGTTGGTAGTGGTAGTTGGTTGTTTTCCTTTCGGGCCGATTGCTGGAAATGTGGGAGGGGATGGGATCCCCTGTTCTTTTATACCCTCGGTGGTTGTTTGAATTTGGGGGATGGGATCTCCTGTTGGTATGGATTCGGTGGCTGTGAGTTTTAAATCCGAGTGGTTACTCGTTCATATCACAAATTGGGGAGAGATCCTCTGTTGACAGAACCGGGTGTGAGTGTTTTGGTTGATCCATGCTTTTGACGCTTTCCTTGGTTATGCTTTTGGTAGTTGCCCAGCAGTGCGTAATATTAATTGAACATTTTAACTGAACGTGAAACAAGAATGGGAAAAATGGTTTTTTTGTGGGCAAGGGTCGTGAACTGTGACTCGGACGCAGTGGTGTTGTGTTCTGTAGGTTGGATAGGAAAACCTAAGCTTTGGGTGAGTGTTTGTTACCTATATCTATACTTGTAGCTTTGTGTTTCTTATTAGCGCCCCACCCATGTTGAGCACTCAGTGCTGAACACCCCCATTTATTGGGGAAGGGTGTTTTTACCAACACTATCCTTAGTGGCTGGTTATTAGCTCCTTTTCTACTCCCTTTCCCGGATAGCCCAAGTACCTTCGGGCAGGCTGTGATGGACTGACGTCCATTATTAGCCCAAGAACCATCGGGCGGGGCGTTGTGGTGGTTGGCCAGGTGTGTGCGGCAGGTGGTTTCCCAAGTGTCTTCGGGATGAGTCCCAGGTGTCTTCGGGCGTGGCAGTGGATCCTTTAGCCCAGGTGTCTTCGGGCGTGGCGGTGGTTGTTCTGGCCTAGGTGTTTGCAGGCATGGTTACATGTGACAGTTGTGGCCCAGGTGTGTGCGGGCGGGATTCAGTAGTGGGATTGCGTGCGGTTGAGGCCCAGGTGTGTGCGGGCGGGATTTCGGTAGTGGGACTGCGTGTGGTTGTGGCCCAGGTGTGTGCGGGCGGGTGTGGCAGTGGGACTGCAGTGAGAATGGCGGGATTGGTCCGATGCGTAGGATGTCTCAATAACCAGTGGGAAAGTGGTGCGGGGTACCCAAACATCGATGTGCTCTTATTATATATATTACTTGACTTTCATTATTTGGGGAGTGAGCCTTGGTGAGGCCTGGGATGGATAGTTTGCCTTGTTAGGTGTTTGGTTTACACTTTTTCTCACGGTACTTTAGTACGTTCCGCCACTTGTGCACGAGAGTCTTGGTTTTCCCTACTGAGTGTACTTGTATACTCACCCTACGTATAAAAAACTGCTTTCAGGTTTCCAGGAGGACTTCAGGGATCACGCAGGACCTTACTAGCTCGGACTTTTGGAGCAGTTGCAGTTGTTTTTTTTTCTTTTTGGTACTTACCTTGTAGTCACCTTTTTGCACTTTGTGGCTTTCAGTTTTGAAACATGCATGTGGGAATGGTTTACTTTTGGCTTTAATTTTCTTTCTACCTTGGTGTTGTTGGGTTTTCTTCTCCTTGTCCTTCGATCCTATAAAATAAAAAGGGTAATGCCTTCCATTTGCGAGAATTTTCTATACACTTTGTGCTAGTCGCCACTCCGGGACCTATTGAAGGCGGGTTTCGGGGGTCATTATCTCTCCTTCAACTTAATGAAGGAAGGGCATGGCAATCTGCTGACCCTTCCCTCCTTTTGGTGAAGGCGGGTCGTGACATTGCATGAGAAAAAATAAAGAAAAGAAATGTTTCAATGAAGAATAAAGAAAATATATTATTTCCAACATATGATAATTGTGGAAGGAATCACCTATGTTTTTACCTATATCTCTCTCTCTTGTTGTTTTCATGATAATAAAAACTCACCTATATTTATAATAAATTCATTTAATATAGTTTAATTATTTGTTTTGAATACTAAGTGATTGAAATCAATGATATACTAAATATATTTTGAAGTATTATTGAAGGATTGGTGAAATATTTTATAATCTATTATGATCATGAAATCTTGTTATAATACCTTTCAAAGTCATCTTAAGGAGGTCAAGGATACTTCAATTGAATATGGGTAGTAGCAAGATGAACCATCAACTTGGTGCAGGTCAATGATTACCCATTTCCACTGTGGAAATCCTCATAATTTATAGAATACCTATAAACCTACCGATGGTTAAGAATGTAGATAAATAATTCATCAAAAGATCATCGATACCTAATAGAGGTGCATTGTCTAGTTGGTCAGAGTTTTCCTGCAGTAGTTAGTCTAAATTAGTTCAACGACTACCTATTAGTAGCTAATTGGTATCTAGTAGCATTGGGACTTCTAATTTGAGGGTAATTTCTTGTAGTAAAAATTTCCATAATTTTGGTCTTCTTCAACTTAAATTCCCATGATAAATTATTGAAGGATCCTGGTCCACTCAGGTGCCATAAAATGGAATCCTTGGCATCTTGGAGTGTACACTTGATTCCTAATTACAATCTCTAATCAAATCAACACTAAATCACTAGAAATCTTAAAATACTCTCAAAGAGGTAATTTACATTTCTCAATCTCTCAAAGTCTCTCACCCTTTATCTTATCTTTTTATTCATAAATTGTATCTAACCATATAAATATTCTAGGGTTTATTTGTAGTGGTTTTTACAAAATTAAACCTCTCTCTTTTTATCACATTATTCAATAGGTTCTCAGTACCTCAAAATTGAGGGACACATTCCATTAATACCAACGAATCTTAATAGGGTTCTCAAAAACCAAAATTATGAGAAAAAAGTTTCCTAATCACTTCTAAGACCACAATTCTAATAAAATTAACCACTTAATTAGAGGGGTGGATATTTAGGGTCTCACATAGATACATATAATTTCATTAATTGGATACAATTATTTCTGCAATTCCAACTCACTTTGTTTACATATATCATAATTATCAATTATCATGTTATCAAATTTATCATGTTGTCTCTATATTGGTTCAAAATAATTTGGATTTGAATTTACATTTTTCATTTTATTTAATTATTTAAAGTGAAATTTACACTAAATATTTCCATCTACTTAGACTAATAATTTTTATCATAAGATTACTTTGTGTTCTTATCAAAATTAATCTTATTTTCAAAATTGTGGTTATTTTCAATATTTTTTTAAATCATAATAGATTTTAAAATACATTATTTTTACAATGGAATCTAATTATTATTCTCATGATCCTTTTTTTCATGGAGTTGATTATTCTTATTGTAACAATTACATGTAAATATTTTTTGGTAGCATTAGCTACCCTATTTAGAAAATGGTAATGCATGAATTTGACTTATGTAAAGAATCCAATGAAAAGTGGAATCATGATTATTTTAAGAACATTAAACTCAATAACAAGCTATGAATTCCATTCATTGTGGTCTTGATGAAAAATAATTTAATAATGCTTCCACATTCAAAATATATTTTAAAATATGGAAATTATGAGAAGATTCTCATGAAGTAATGAAAAAAGGGATGTAATTTATATTTAATTACTACATATCAATTTCAAAACATTTTTATAGTCAATTTAAAAAAATTTCAGAAGACAAAACATCAAATGATTGAGGGAACAAGTTAGTCAGTTGTGTATTTGGAATAAATTCCCTTTAAATTATAGCACACACTCAATTGTCTACCTCAACCATTATCAATTAGTGTGAAATTTACCCAAAAATAATTTCAAATAAAACATGGTTTGTGAATCATGAAAACATGGTAAGAAAATAAAAATATTGTTATAAATTTAAATGGGAATTTATTCTTAAACATATCATTAATTAATTCACCTTGATTTATTTGAAAATTATAAAATTTAATTTCTAGGAGGAAAATCATATACATTTTTAATTATTGAAAACATTACAAGGTTCACTTCTGCTTACTTTTTATCTTATCATACTTTATAATTAAAAGCCTTCTTCATATTTTCTAAAAAGGTTTAAAATGTTAATGGTTTTAGATTTTTTTTCTTTTTTTTGATAATGGTGTATAATTAGATAGTATGTAATTTAATGATTTATATTTTTTTGAATGATAAATTATTCTTTTTCTTCTCATCGAAACCCTCAACAAAAAAGGAGTAGCATATAGGTGAAATCTAACTATTCAAGAAATCACTTAAATTATTTTGAATGGATTTATTTTAAAAAAATATATTTTGGATGTGGCCATAAATATTGTATGATTTATTATTAATTCCATTTTGGTAAGTCCTTTTCTCAAAAAATAACCCTTATCATCATTAAAAATATAAAAAACCCAAAGTCATCATTTTTACATTTTTCATTTTCAAATGATTTATTCTCAACACAAAATACAATCTAGGAAAATTTGATTCAAAATTGATGAACGTATATTTCATGGGTTATCAAACTCAAGTAAGTAATTTTAATTCATTAACCAAAGGACTATAATATTTGAAGAATTAATCCATTTTATTTTTATGGATATTTTATAAAATCTATATCTGAAAATGTTTTTAGAAATGATGTTTTAAATGAACCTTTAAAATCTAAAGAAGATGATGTTAAATAAGAATATAAATCATATTATTTAGCTAAATCTTTCAAAAAATTACAGATCATTCAAAAGAAAATTTCATTGGATATTTATAAGTTAGAACATATACTATAAGATCATTCCAAAATTAGGTTGAACCCCAAACCACTTTCTCTCACATAGAACCCCAAAATCTAAACGATGCCATTAGTGATGAAAATTTGGATCTTTCCTTGTAAGATGAACTAAATAAATTAACATGAAATGACTAATCAACCCATGTGAAAGGACATAATTATCACCCTATTATAGGATCTAAATGTTTTTTTAGAAATAAGTCTGATGTTCTTGGTAATATAAATTGAAATAAATAAAGTTATATAGATAAATGTTATAGCAAAGAAGAAGGAATCAAATATGGTTAATCCTTTACAGCCTTCACTTAGTTACAGTCTATCAAAATATTTTACGCATTTTCCTCTCATTTTAATTTTAAAATATTTCAATTAGATTTTAAAAAAAATATTTTTTAAATGGTTTTGTTAATGAAAATGTTTTTTTGAACAAAAACAAGTTTTTGAAAATATCTTTTTTCCAAATTCCATTTTCAAATTAAATAAATATATTTATGGTTTAAAATGGACCTTTAGGCATGGTATGCACAATTATAATATCTTATTTTATCAAATTGTTTTAAAATTGGAAAATCCAGTTTAACACTGTTTCTAAAACACATATCAAATGATTTTTTACTCATTAAAATATAAATTCATGAAGTTATTTTGGGGTCTACCAATAAATATCTCTATTTTTATTTTTTTTATTTAAATAAAAATGAATGCAAGATACTATTTATGGGTGAACAAAAATTCTATATCAATTTTCAAATTCCTCAATTAAAAGGTGGTATTTGTATAAACTAAGAAAATATATTAATGAAATCTTAAAACGATTGAACATGGATAATTCCAAGAAAATTAGTACTCCCATGAGTACAACATGTATGATTATGTTGAATGAAGATGATAAGGTGGTCGATAAACAGATTTATAGAAGTATGATTTGAAGTCTAATTTAGCTTATTGTGACCCAACATGATATTATTAGGAGTTTTTATTTGTACTTGTTTTCAATGAAATCCAAAAGAATCTCATTCCAAATCTATTAAAATATTATTTCTTATTTAAAAGTAAATATATTTTTTATTTTATTTAAAAGGAACTTATTTTTAATTAACTAGATTTTACAATTATAATTTTGGAGGATGCCAACCAGATCTGAAAATAAAAAGTGGAACATTCCTACTACTTGGAAAATACCCCATCTCATGAAGTAGTAAGAAGAAGAACTCCATTTCTCTTTCTACACCTAAAGTGGAATACATATTATCTGGAAGTAGTTGTGACCAAATAATATAGATGAAACATAATATCTTAGACTTCATGATTATATATGATCGTATCCCTATTAAGTGAGATAACACCAATGCCATTAATATCTCCAAAAATCTTATCTAACTCTCTAACAACAAACACATTTACCTCCGGTACAATTTCTTGAGATATTACCTTAAAAAGGGTGATATCTTATTGGAATTTGTTTTGAAATAATATAATCTCACTTATATTTTCACTAAACCTCTAACACTTTATTGTTTTAAATTTATTTTAGGTGAATTAAGAATGGTTTACTTATGACACTCTCCATTTTACATATAGATAAATTGAGCTATATATTTAAAAATTCTTGTAATTTTTTTGTAAAATATTTTTTTTTACATCTATTATTTTATTTCTATTATATTTATTAGGTTTATGATCCCCATATCTCACCTGAGTATTCAGTTTAGGGAGATCCTTACTTTTAATTCTGAAATTTTCATTAAGAGAGACTTCTATTTTTAAATTATTTTTTAAATCGATTTTTTTTCTTTTATTTTATACTTAAAAGTAATAAATCCTAAAATAAGTACTTTTTATACTATTAATATCAATTTTAAATTTTTTTTAAAAAAATTATTGAGAAATTATATATATATATATATTGTATCAATTTTTTAAAAAATGATTTTCTATCTATCTTAAAGGAAGATTAATAATGAGTAAATTTTTTATATATACTAGTATCTCTAGAAATATTATTGAGTCATATTTAAAAAAATGGAAATAAAAGGATGCTTCCTAAGTTTTTTCCACCTCAATAGAATTTTTTTAAATGAATAAGTCAAATGACGAAGGTAAATACATTACTTGAGAAATGTAGTGTCTTGGAAAAGCTATATACATTTTTTTCTTTTTGTATATCCATTTCTCTTTCTAATCATATTTTATTTCTCTTTTTATATTTCTTTATTATTTTGTATTCTCTCTCTCTCTCAAATACTCTTTTTAAAAATTGTACTAGGAAGTTAAGAGGTTTTTTGAAAATAACTTCTATTTTCTTCCTTTCATAACATCCCTTGAGTTATTTCAGTAAATGTCTATTAAGATTATATTTTATATCCTTGATTTTATTTTTGATAGTCACAATGGGTGGAAAATTCATAGAAAATTTATTTTATCACAGATGGGGAGAATTATTTTCTTTTAATTTGTGAATTTTTTGAACATTATGTTATAGGTCAATTATCTATAAAATGTGGAGTTATTGAAAATATTTATTCCTATTCTTGATAACTTACTTGAAATATTTACTCATTAATCTCATTAAATACCTTCTCAGAATATTTAATTTTATTTCTATCTCTTTCACTCATGGATTAAACTTATTTTATCATTTTAGGTCAAGTGTTTGTGATCATCAAAATGTGGGATATTATTGCACCTAACTCTCTCTCATGATGTTTTCATGATTCGAAACACTAACCTATGTTTCTAACGATTTCATTTAAGATAGTTTTCATGTTTATTTTGAATAATAAGGGATAGAAATAAATGAGATCATGAATATATTTTGAGGTATTTATGAAGTATTGAACCTATCATCTATCATATATGAAGATTATGAAATCATGCTATAAGATATTTTGAAGTGCTATTATGGAAGTGAAGGAGTATCCATTTTAATATGGATAGTATCATGATATATTGGATACACGGTGATGAGTACTGATAACCTAGTGCAATGGTGGCAGGCCTCCTAAGGTGTAGAAGTGGGTTCAGCCAGCCGATGGAGTCCCATTATCAAATCGTTGGTAGATATAGTTTCAAGAAGAATATACATAAGTCCAACTGATACCCAATGGATGTGCACCAATTTGTCGATGAGAGTTTTCTAGTAGTATTCAGCCTCAGGTAGTCCACTAGAAGCCTTATGGAGGCTACCAGGTATCCACTGGTGTCAAATTTAGTAGTATGAGAGAGCTTTTATTATGTTCAAAAACATAATAATTTTTTTCCTTTTCATATTCAATTCCCCTGAAAAATTCTATAAGTTTCTTGGTCTTTTTAGAGCCTATAAATGGAGGTCCTTGGAATTTTGGAGTGTACACTTGATTCGCCAAATATATCTTTAATAAAATCAATTACTAATCTCCAAAATTATAAAAATCCTCTCAAATATATAATTTACACTTACCATTCTCTCAAAGTCTCTCACCCTTCCTCAAAAATCTATCATCCCAAATTGTATCCATCTATACAATAGATTTATGAGCGTATTGGTAAAGGGGTTTTTAAAAATAAAACCTATATCTTATAATCACCTTCTTCAATGGGTTATCCATATAGAAAAAGTTTGGGATGAGTTCCATGGATACTGGTGAAGCTCAAGAGGGTTTTCACAAACCATTATTATGAAGGATGAGTTTACTGATCACTTCAAAGTTTAATTTCCTAATAGAATAGACCTCCCAATTAGAGAGGTGGTGATGTAATGGCTCACATCAATCTATTAATTAACTCCTTATAAATTGTCTTTTACCTCTCTTTAGTTTATCTTTTTTTATCATTAATCATCTATACACATAATTTCATAAACATGATACAATAATTTCCACTTTTCTTACTCACTTTGTCAATACATATCATATTTATTAATTACCACATTTTTGACTTTATCATGTTATCTATTTGTTGGTTCAAAATTATTAATATTTGAATTTACAAATTATATTTTATTGAATTTTTGAAAGTTAATTTCAACCATCATTAAATATACTCTAACCACTACTAGGTACTTTCATTGTAACATCCCAGACCCAGGTGCCACAAAACCGGTGCCCCGATCTGGGTCGTCACATGACCTCATGCACACCTCCCTATATGCCAAAGGTTTATGACTACTAGAAAGG
Source organism: Viscum album (assembly GCA_963277665.1). Lineage (NCBI taxonomy): Eukaryota > Viridiplantae > Streptophyta > Magnoliopsida > Santalales > Viscaceae > Viscum > Viscum album. Next base: position 1,068,494,440 of record OY728127.1, on the reverse strand, counting down.
GTCTATATTAGTCATGTGGGGAGACTATACCTTCTTTACCAGAGTGAGACATATAGAAACACAATATAAATAACATAAAAAATTAGAAACAACTAATAGAATGCATAGCCAAACATCTCTCAAACAAGGTACAAACCACAAGAAATAGTAAATATGTCATGTCATGCTACAATGCCAAGTGAACAAAACCCAAAATAAAGAAAACTGTAGAATCCTCAAAATTATCCTGACTCTATGTCGGGAACCTCAACCATGTATTTCTCATGTCCAACTCAACTCCCAAGCATAGGGGCCTTTCCCTTGTCCTAGCCTGCATGTATAAAATCTGATCAGGTGCCCAATGGAAGCCTGAGTAGGGTGTGAGTAAAAATCAGTTGGCCACCTCCAATAATGTGTACAAAATATCCAATCTAACAGATAGTTCAAGAAAGTATAAATAAATGAAAATTAAAGGGATACAGTTTAGGGGCCACTCATTAACCTTTTTCCACGTTTCTATTACTATTAGGACTATTTTATCAAGTTCATTATGCAATAATCTCATCATGTAGTTCATCATTATCATATAATCCATGGGTTAGACCTTTACCTTATTCACACAATATTCATAGAATTTATAATTCCACAAAAGCAAACAAGTTAATTCCCTATCTCACAATGGATGATCATATCAAGTTATCAACACACTTACCTTGGATCCTCAGTCCAGGTATTTTCATTGAAAACAACCATTTGGGGCATAGAGCATCTGTCTGACTCCCCAACCTGTGCATTCCTCGGTAGGTTAGAGAATCATTACTACCCTACCTATGGGAGGAGAATCAATCCTTAATCCAACAACCAAGCCATGTGAACATGATTATTTATCAATTCACCACACACAAACCATATAACAACTAATACAACCAATAAATATAACAATCATGATTCAAAAAAATCAACTTGAGAATCAATGTCATTCCATAACTTGTTCACAATTCCATTTTACACTACACAACCCATTAGCTCATATCTGTTTCCCATGTTTCACCCCATTAACCATATTAATCAATTCTTAATCCATTACCAATACCATGTGTAAACATTTGTCATAAATCCACCCTCTTTGGGTTTTCAAAATAATTCATTAGCCCAAGGCGCTATCCCCATTAACTAATTTAACCCATTTTTATTACCATGCCAAAAAATCCCTTATGTCATTATTAAGAATAGAAACATGCCCATAATTCATTTTCACTCCCATTAAACATTTAAACATTCTTATCAAGGAATCTATAGTGACAAAAGGCAAACTTGTTTATACATAGCTGACTTCTACGTCTGAAAAGTATCAGCACACCCCATTGGTGTCCCTACAAAAGTCAATTCATCCTCCATGTGTCCCATTGAAGTAATGAGGGTTTACATTCATCATATAGACATCCATTACACCAAAACTCATCAATGGATGAAAATAACAATAAGGCAAAACCAATAAACAAAACCAATAATGAAAAAATCTAAATCGAAACTATGGGATATAATTTGTAGACCACCTACCTTGGATCTGTTGAGAACTACACACCTAATTGATACCTTGTATCCTGATTCAAATCCCATTTGATTCCTAATCCTATATATCCCTAGAAAAAATGGTTTAGAGATTTGGGAGGAGATAATAAAAGAATGTAAACTGTAAACTATAAAGAGAAGAAAGAGGGAGATTAGCCTTACTTGGATATTTTATTCGCAACTGATGACACTCCAATCCACATAAAGATAAGGGATAATCACCCTTCTAAGATCTTGGGAGATTTGGTTCGTCACTAGGGTTTTAGGAGGAAGAAGGAGGATAAATCCTGAGATGGTATAAGAATTGATGTAATGGATTTTTTGTAAAATTTTCAAAGTTAATGGGATGAACAGTTTACCTGCACGATTTTCCAAACTGTGCACAAACCGTGCGGGAGATACTGCCCCAAAACCCCAATTTCACATGGTTTCCTAGTAATTATGCATGTATTTCTAAACTGTGTGGAAACAATGTGAGATACTCTGTCCAAGGATGCATGTTTGCCTAGGATTATCTGCATTGTTTTCACTAACCGTGTGCAATCTGTGAAACATTCCTAGAAACTCCTTTTCCTCCAATTTAATGTCTCAAAACCCTGGAACACTCCATATACTTCACATGAACTTTAGGAAACTATTATTTGGCCAAAATAAAATAATCAAATGGAAATATAAACAAAAACATACCTTAAGAAATATCCCGGATCTTAAAACCTCCCCAGCTTAGGACGACTCATCCCCTAGACGCTCTTCTCGAGAATCATTGTGTTTCCAAAGCAAAGAGATCATGCCACTAGGAAAGAATATATGAATCTCACTCCCATGTTTCTTCCTAGATGTTTCTATTCCACCATAAAATACAAACCAGAGTTACAACCTTTCCCCATAAAACCTTCTCACTGTGATCCAAAATATGAACCAGATGCTCCTCAAAGGACGCATCAGGCTCAAGCTCAACATCATTAATTTTTATCACATGAGATGGATCAGGATGATACTTCAAAACTTGTAAAACAAGAAAAACATCATGCATCCCACTATGCTTCTATAGAATATCAAATCGGTAAGCCACCAGTCCAATACACTCCACAATATCGAATGGCCTCACATACCTAGATTCCAACTTGCCCTGTTTCTCAATTCAACGGTGACCCAAACTTAGAGACTCCCGAAGAAACACACTATCACCCACCTAAAACTAAAGAGATATAAAATGATGATCGTCATATGACTTATACCTACTTTGGGCTATCATCATGAACTTATGAATCAAATAAAATTTCTCTGACGTCTCCTACACAAGACTCAATCCTAACAGCTCAGATTCCCCAGCCTCTAACCAACATAATTGAGATCTACACGGTCTCCCATAGAGTTCCTCAAAAGTCTCCATCTGAATCATAGCCTGGAAACTATTATTGTAATAAAAATCAACGATTGATAAGTGTTTTTCCCATGAACCACTGAAATATAGGACAAAGTCTCTCAACATGTCCTCCAATACCTGAATCGTACATTCAGAATACCCATCTGTCTGCGGGTGAAAAGTTGTACTAAAATAAACTTGGGTACCTAATGCCCTCTATAATCACTGCCAGAATCACAATGTGAAATAAAAATCATGATCCAAAACTAAGGCTCTGTGCATACCATGCAATAAAACTATCTCTCAAACATATAGTTCACCCAACTGATCAACTACATAAGTTTCCTTGATCGGAAAGAAATAAGCCACCTCAGTCATCCAATCCATAACGACCCAGATGTAATCATTATTCTGAGGCATCCTCAGAATTCCTACTAAAAATTCCATCATTAAATCATTCAACTACTATTCTAGAATAGACAAGGACTATAACAAACTATCTAGACACTGATGCGTAGCCTTCACCTATTGATAGGTAAGGCATCATGCCACGAAACCTAAAACATCTTTCTTCATACACAACCTCCAATACCACCTATAAAGATCAAAACACATCTTAGCCAATCCTGGATGCACTAACAACTTCGATGCGTGGAACTCACACATGAACCCTACACAAGAACACACATATACTACTACATAGACACTAATTGAGATGATTACATCACCATCCAAGGCCCAACTATAAGGTGACTCCCCACCTTTAAGAATTTCCTTCATAGCAAAACACTATGGATCATCTAGCGGGCTCTCTTTGACCTAGATCTAAAGCACAGACTCAATCGGTAATTATGTAAGGATCATATTCCCATGACCATCCTACACCTCTAGGTTCATCTCCATAAAAAAATCCATCATTTTCCACTCAAATTTGGATTCCTGAACCACTCAATTCCAAGTCTTCCGACTCAGATCATCTACAAACTATTCCCTTTCCCTAGTATATAAACCAACTCAAAATTGAAGGACTGTAGGTACTCAACCCACCTACATTGCTGAGGATTTAAATACCTCTAAGATAAGATATACTTTAAACTTTTATGAACAAAAAACACTTATAATCGTTCTCCCAACAAGCAGTTCCTCCAATACTTTAAGGAAAAAACTATAGTAACTAGCTCATTATCATGAGTAGGGCAGTTTCCTTTTTTTGTCTCATCTATCTCAACCTATAAGATAAAAATCAATCATCCTACATCAAAACTGCCCAAATTCCAACATTGGATGCATCGCAGAACAAGGTGTACTTTTTACTAGGTTCCGGTAATATTATAATAAGTACGGTAGTCAACTACTTCTTAAATTCTTGAAAAGAAATTTCACATGCCTCTGACCAATCAAACTTAACATCCTTCTTGGTTAAGATTGAGAGTGGTTCTTCCAAATGGGGGAAATAACTAATGAACCTCTGGTAATAACTTACCAAAACCATAAAACTCTAGATATCAAAAACATTATTGGACTACACCCACAACACCATATCCCGCACCGTCTCAAGATCCACTGAATCTCTTGAATAAAAAATGATGTGTCCCAAGAAATGAACTTTCATAATGCAGAATAGTCACTTTGATATCTTGGCATAATTTCTATGCTCTCTTAGTGTAATAAAGACAATGTTAAGATATTGGGCATGCTCATCAAGAGTTATTGAGTACGCCAATATTTCATCAACAAGTACAACCATGAACTGATCTAGATTGGGCTGAAATATCCATTTCATTAGCACCATAAACACATCCGACACATTGGTCACCCCGAATGACATCACCATGAATTCATACAACCAGTAACTACTCCATAAATCTATCTATGGTATGTTAGAAGGTCTCACCCTCAAATGATGGTATCCAAATCTCAAATCGATCTTGGAGAACACTGTGGAACCCCTTAGTTGGTTAAATAGTTCATAAGTCTTGGGAAGAGGGTATCAATTATTAACCTTCATCTGATTCAACTTCCTATATTTGACACATAACCTCAATGACCCATCATAATTCTTAGAAAACAACATAGGTGATCCCCATGGAGACGTACTAGGTCGAATGAATCCCTTCCGCTCCAACTCTTCCAACTAAGCCTTATGCTCCTAGAGTTCTCCCGAAACCATTCAATATGGTGGAAAAGAAACCAATTCTACCCCAAGCACCAACAATAATATAAAATAAAAATCTCTTTGAGGTGGTAGCCTAGATTAGTCCTCAAGAAACACATCCTGGAGTTAATCCACCACTGGAGGAAAAACATGTTTCTCTAATTGTCCATCATCAAGAACTATTCATGCCACTTGGGCTGTGAGCTCTCCCAATTGCTGAAAAAAGGCCCTATATGACATGCTCGAACATCCCACTCACCATGAAGGAAATACGTGTCTCCATCAGAAGATATAAAAATTACCTGATGTTGATAAAAATTGATATGGGCTCGATACTCCACAGACTAGTCCATACCGAAGATCAGGTCAAAACTTAAAAATTCAAGAACAAAGAGATCCCATAGGAAAGGAAATCCACCAAAATCTAAGGAAAAACCTTTACACTATTTTATATTCTTAACTCACACACCCAATAGAGTATCAAGTGACAAAACTCCACACGCACTTTCTATAGTTATGCCCAGTACAACTACTAACTGTGCCAAAATAAAAGAATGTGTGGCACCTATGTCAAATAGAGAATTTGAAATTGTGATATATACAATAATCATACCTCAAACAGTAGAAGGTTCATCCTCACCTCCTCTAGGTGTATACTGAACTACATGTAGAGGAAATTCCCCTCTACCATGGGATCTAGCCTGAGTACCCTACGCTGGATTGCCCTGCTGGTAAGAATGGTCTTTTTCTAGGGTTCCACATCTACCACCCCTACTGGTATGGCCTGTAAAGATCCAAATTTTTTCCTGATATGGGATAATAGATCCACTACCTTCACTCTACACTGATATATTTCCTCAAACACCTTCTGTCTTCCATGTATTCCTATAGAACCTCTACACATGGTCTATCTTTCCACATGCTCTGCACTCAATAGGTGGTTGGGAACACTGATGTCGCACATGTACCAGCCTTCCGCACTGGTAGAAGAAAAGTCGATCACTAACTTGAGATACTGGATCATTTTTCTGTCTGTGTTTTCCAATTTTACCCTAGTGTAAATTCTTGAAATGATTCTTCCTACTATCAGAAGTCACACCACTAGTTCTCCCCACCAGAACAGCATGTCTGCTTCTCGAGGCCTCTTTGAGGTTTCCTTCTGAGATGAGGGTCTGATCATCACCTCATCAAACCTCTTCAGTCAAAATATATGTACCTATGATATGATCTCATTTTTAAGTCCATCATAAAAGTGACTTTCCATAGCTACCTCATCTCCCATTAAAGTCGGAACAAAACATTACAAGTCTATGAACTGGCCTTCATACTAATTTACTTACATCGTCCCCTAAGGCAGACTCATAAACTCCACAGCCTTTTCCTACCTGAAGGTTTATGGGTAGTAATTCATTAGACTATTTTCCTAAAAACTCTTCCAAACCATTCCATCTACTTTGTCGGACTGAGATGAGATATCCCACCAACACATTTCCTAGCCCCACCACACGTAGGATTCTAATTTAACTCACTTCTTAAAAGGAGTCTGCAAATGTTCAAGAATTGTATGGATATACTCTAACTACAACTCAGCTACCACTATACCACCCTCCCAAATAAATTTTGGAGGGTGTTACAGCTGGAAATCCCTATTCAATTCAAACATACTTGGTACAACCCACCCTGGGTCCTATTCCATCATCTGTATAAAACCAGGAAAGTTCTCATGGAACTGATCTTCCCTATCATCATGAACCATGGGGTCTTCTTGCTCCACTTCTGGGGGATCATTCTCCACAAATTCCTCTTGTCACCCAAATGACACATGCCTTCGTGGTGAAATTTCTCAAAAATACCCATCCATGAACTTTTTAGAACACAACCTTGAATCTTTCACGATGCATTAGGAAAGGCTCATCATTGGCCATAAAAAACCATTTTTTATACACTTCCCATTAGAATTTATTACATCTAAAAAATCACCCTCAACCATCTTTCCCAAGGGAATGCCTATCATGGGGTAACTAAATCACATGGTTACGATCCCTACCTTTTAATCCTTTTTAAAATTATTTCCACATCCCAATTTACTACCACAACATTTTAATTCAATTACATTTCATTATCATGTATAGTCCATTAATTAATACTTGGAATTATCATTTAATTTTTTTACCTATTTATATCATCCCATTAGACAGAATTTCACTATTTTCAAGAATATCAAATGCATTCTACTCATTATGTCCCAAACACCCATCCAGTGTGTGTGTGTGCCTATTATGATGCATGATACTTATATATATAGGTTCCTAGAGTTATGCATGAATGAAAAACCTCATTCCATTTTGGCCACGGGAAAAATATCATAAATCGTTCACATCACACAACATTTGCATATCCCAATGGTGAAATATAATCAAATGTAACAACACACAATAAGAGAAACAATTCTCGCCCTGGGTGAATTGGGTTTTCCCCCATACCTGGGTTAGCTACTCCTTGGCACAAGCTCATTACCAAGTCCCAAATCTATCCTAATCTCCAATATAACATCCCCAAATAGTAATAAAGATAAAAAACTCCTCTGATACAACTTTGTAACATCACTGACCCAGATTCCACTAAATTGATTCCCCAAGATGGGTCATCACGTGACCTCAAGAGTGCCTCCCCATACTCCAGAGGTTTCCGACTAGTAGAGAGGTTCAAGATTAGTCATGTGGAGAGACTATAACCTCTTTACCAGAGTGAGACAAAGTAGTACACAACATAAATATAAGAAATAATAAGACAAAACCAATATGATTCATAGCCAAACATCTCCCAAAGTAGGTAAAAACCATAAGAAATAGTAAATATATCATGCCATGCTATAATGCCAACTGAAAAAAATCCAAAATGTAGACAACTTTAGAATCCACAAAACATTATTGACTCCATGATGGGAACCTCATCCATGTATGTACCATGTCCAACTCAACTAACTAGAATAGGGCCCTTGCCCTTGTCCTGACCTATAAGTATGAAATCTGCTCGGGTTCCCAACGGAGGCCCAAGAAGGGTGTGGTATGACTCAATAGGCCACCACCAACAGTGTCTAAAAAATATTCAGTCTAACTGATAGTGCATGAAAGTATAAACAAATGGAATGTAAATTGGGACAGTTCATGGGCCACTCATTAAAATTTATCTACTTTTCTACTAATATTAGGATTATTGTACCATGTTCATTATGTACATAATCTCATCTTTTTGTTCATCATTATCATATAATCCATGAGTCAGACCATTACCTTATTCACACAATATTCATGGAATTTATCATTCCGCAAAAGTGAACAAGTTAAGTCCCTATATCACTAGGGACGAGTTTATCAAGTAACCATCACACTTAACTTGGAGCCTCAATCCTGTTATTTTTATTGAATACAACCATTGGGGGCATAGAGCATCAGTCTGACTCCCCAACACATGCATTCCTGGGAAGGTTAGATCATCAGTCCAACCCTACCTGTGAGAGAAGCATCAGTCCTTAATCCCACCACCCATCCATGTGCACATGATTATTTATCTAATCACTACAGACATACCATATAAAAACTAATAAAACTAATAAATATAACAATCATGATTTTCAAAAATCAACATGAGATTCAATGTCATGACATAGCTCATTCACAATTCCATTTTATGCTACACAACCCATTATCCAAATTCTCTTTCCCAAGTCTCACCCCATTAACCATATTCGGCAATTCACAATCCATTACCAATCCCATGTGTCAACATTTCTCATACACCCACCCTATTAGGGTTTTCAAGATAATTCATTATCCAAAGGCACAATCCTTATTAACTAATTTAATACATTTTTATTACCATGAAAAACAATCCCTTAATCCATTACTAATCATAGACACATGCCCACAATTCATTTTAACTCTCACTAAACATTTCAACATTCTTATCAAGGTCTCTATATTGACACAAGGAAAACTTTCTCATACTTAGCTAGCTTCTAAGTCCAGAAAGTATCAGCGCACCCCATGGATTGACCTACAAAGGTCAAGTGATCCTGCATGTGTACCATGGAAGTAATGAGGGTTTCCATTAGTGATATAGACTTACATTACACTAAAACACATCAAAGTATAAAAATAACAATATGGGTAAATGAATGAATAAACCTAATCATAAACAAATCACGAACAAAACTATGAGATATAACTTGTAGACCACCTACCTTGGATCCATTGACAACCACACACCTAATCCAGAAATTGAATCCCAATTCAACTATCCGCTGAATACTCAACCTATATCTCACTGAAAAATAAGGGTTTTAGGTCTTTGGAAGGAGATAAGAAAGTAATGTTAACCCTAAACCAAAAAATAGATGTAAGAGGGGGGTTAGCCATACCCAGATCTTCAATTTGCAACCGATGACACTCCAAATGAGTTAGAGATGAGGGAGAATCACCCTTGGAAGATCTTTTGAGCATTGGTTCGTCCCTAGGGTTTAAGAGAAATAATGAGGATAAATACTGAGTTGGTATAAGAATTCATATAATGGGATTTTTTTAAAAAAATTTCAAGTTTACTCGGTTGTATGGTTTTCAAGAAAAGTTTTCCAAACCATCTTCAAACTATGTGAGAGATACTATCCCAAAATCCCCCCTTCACACGTTTTCCTAGGAATTATTCATGTTTAGATTAACCATGCGATAACTATGCAGTAACCATGAAAAATCTTCTATGCAAGGATTCATGGTTACGCAGGATGATCCACATGGTTTCCAATAACTGTGCACAAACCATGAAACATTCCCAAAAACTCATTTTCCCTCCATTTTCCTATCATGAACCCCATAAAACTCCCAAGCCTTCACATAAACATTGGGAAACAATTATTTGACCAAAATAAAGGACTTAAATATAAAAAAACACAAAAATACATTATGAATGATCCCATATCTGACATTTATAATGGGAATACGAGTCTATTTAAAGTGAAGAGAAAGGGGTCATAGGTCTCATGAATTCAAGGGAAAGAAAGAAACCACTCATATACAATGATTTAGCTATAAAATGATGGTTCATTATTCTAACCAATATCCCAAGTGTCAAGGGATCCTCCTTTATAAAAGGCTAAGGGGATAAGTCTAGATTTATGCAATTATTACATTTGAAGTTGATGTTCATAAAGATGTGGTGGATGATACTTTGATTTTTACCTCTGATTTAGCTAATGTGTTAATTGATTTTGGATCTTCATACTCTTTTATATCTACCACTTTGTCCAAGAAAATTATATGTTTCCCTAGTAACTTATGAAGAGTGTTATCAATCAAACTCATGGGGGAAATCTTATTGTAACAAGGATATATTATTTATTCACCATTATGACACATAAAAATACCCTATTTGAAAACTTGATTATTATACCTATGGTTTAATTTTACATCATCATTAGTATGTATTGAAATTCATATTATAATGGTAATATTTATTTCCAATAGAAGTGGATTATGATTCATGATGGTGATGTGGAATGCCTTATATTAAAAGGGGATACTACATCATTTGAATCACGTTTGGATCCACCTCTAGTAGCTCTCCTTTATGAAATTCTTGGAGAAGAAGAGTAGATGAAATCTATGAATGGGGAAGGTATCCTTATAGTAGAGGTTTCACCTATTGTGTGGGAATAAATTAATGAATATATTAATGAAATAAATATATATCCACTTAAGTTCAAGGTTTATTTATATATATATATCATTCCTAATAGAAAAAAAAATATTTATAACACTCTCTATAGGATGGTCACACTGGAAATATTTTAACTAAGGAAACAAATTTAGGAGTTTTGTGATGAGGGATTTATGCACCCTTGTGTTTCACTATAGAGATACCATATTATTTTTTTTAAGAATAAATATGGTTCTATGAGGATTAACATCAATTATAGGGAAATAAACAACATTAGGACAAAGAAAAAGTATCATATCCCCCACATTAATGATTTTATTGATCAACACAAAGGATATTTATATTTTTTTAAGATTTATTTTAATTATAGATATCATCAACTATGAGAAAATATGGAATATATTCCAAAGATAAAATTTCATTCGAGGTATGGAAACAAAAAATATACAATTATGCCTTTGTATTGACTAATACACCCTCTATTTTTATGGATTTTCTAAATAGAGTAATCGAGGAATATATAAATAATTTCACTTTTTCATTTATTGATTATATATGGACATAATCTGAAATCTATAATGAGTGTAAGAGTTAATTTTTAATCATTTTTAAGAATCTTTTAGAAAATGATTTATATGAAAAAAATTAGCAAATGAAATTTCTAGATTCCGAATGTTTCTTTTATTGTTCATGTTGCCTCTAAGGATAGAATATCAGTTGATAATTAAAAGAAAAATATAGTTATGGAATGGAAAATTCCAATGAATATTACTAAGGTATATTGTTTCTTTGGATTAATAGGTTACTATTGATGATTTTATCAAAATTTTACTCAATTAGCTAACCCGTTATCCATGTTCACATATAAATGGGTTAATATCATATGTAAATAATAGTGTAAATAGATATTTGAAAAATTTATGATGATATTAGTCCATTAATTGATATTGACTACACCATTACGAAAGGAAGGATTTGTGATATTTAGTGATGCATCAAAGAAGGGAAATGGATGTTCCCTTATTCATAATGATAGATTTGTTACCTATGATTCAAGGTAGTCAATGATTCTTAATAATAAATATCCAACCAATGATTTTTAGTTTGAAATGGTAATCTTTTCATTGAAAATACAGATAAATTACCATTATAGAGAAAAATTTGATATATATACAAATCAAAAAATATTTAAAAAACATCTTCTCACAGAAAGAGATCAACATGACAAACTTGTGATGGCTAGAACTACTCAAGGATTATAATTTCTCAATACTGTACTACCTAGAAAAGGAAAATAAGGTGGATAATGCATTGAGTATGAACGATTAGAGTATTTTACCAAAATTAGAATATAAAAAGATCATATATTCATGGATTTCGTAAAGTTGGATATGATAATCATTAAGGAAGGGGAAACATCACATTTATTCCAAATTATTACCAATTAATACTTATTAAATAAAATAAAAAGTTCCCATCTTGATGATAAGAATATTTAAAAGAAAAGAAATTATTTGAATGATGGGATGTTTGTATACTTCATCTATGAAGATAACATATTGAAATTTACAAATTGGATACGCGTTCCATTCGTACTTGAGATAAAAGGAGAATTCTTAGATGAATATCTTATCTCAAATTTCCCTATATACCAGAGAATCACAACAATGTATTTATATTGGAAGAAACATTTTTGGAAAGATGATATGAAATGAGAAATTTCACACTATGTATTAAGATACTTGGTTTTTCAATAAAGGATGAGAGACAATTTCCTCAAGTTATCATGGAACCACTACCTATTCCTAATGTGTAAATGGGTTGATATTACTATAGAAATTATCACTAGATTGTCAAAGACTCCTAGAAATAATGATTCCATATGTGTTATTATTGACCACCTTACTAAATCTACACATTTTCTCACTAAAATGAAATATCTACCTCTTAATAACCTCACATGACTCTATATTAATAATAGTGTGATACTTCATAGGGCACCTATTTAGAGTATATATGATAATGGCCCACAATTTATATTGAATATCTATAAATTTATTTATAAGGAAACTAAAATTAAGCTATATGTGAGAACATCTTATCATTGGTAGATATATGGATTATTTTAAAGGACTATTCAGACATTAGAATGTATGAGAGATCATTTGACTTCAAGGAAAATTTGATTAGTAATTACCTTTGGCAGAATGATCATATTAAAGTAGCTTACATTCAAGAATTAAAATGGAACCATATAAAGAATTATAATGGAAATTATTTTGTAAACCAACTTACTAAGATGATGTTGGGGAAATGAATCTTTTATTCCAAGAACTTGTTGATGAGAAAATGATAAAAATGAAGATTCTTCAGAATCATATCAAGGAAGCTTAAAGTAGGAAAAAGATATTTTCTAACAACTAAATGACAGATATATAATTTCAAGTAGAGGATAATTTTTATTAAAGGTAACTCAATGTAAGGGTGTTATAAGTTTGAACATGAAATAGAAACTAAGTACTATATACATTGGATATTTTGAAATTCTAGAACGAATTGGAGTTATGGATTACCATTTGGAAATGTCGGCTAACCTCTCTAAAGTTCATGATGTGTTCTATATATCTTTATTAAGCAAGTACATATAAGTACCAATTAATTTGATTGCCTTTAAATAAATATAATTGATACATGAATTATCTTACTTAATATCCTATTAAGATTATTGACTCTAGAGAATAAGTATTTTGGAATTAGATGACTCAGTTGGTGAATGTAATTTAGAGAAATCATAGAATATAGGAGGAAACATGGGAACCTCTAGAAATTATGAGGAATAACTACCCACATATATTCATGAGGTGACATTCTGAAAATTTTTAGGATGAAATTTTTAAATGAGTTAAGAATGTAACATCCAAGCTTCAATTATAGAAAGTAAGATTTTTTTTCTAAAGAAACAATAACATAATAACATAAATTTATTAAATAATGTGATTAAAACCTAAATTAAAAAAAATTATAATATTAATTTTATGAAATTAATTTCATTTTTTAATTCATATTGTAAAAATTATCTTTGGGTGAATTTTTTATTTTTTTTGAAATAGTTTATTTTTTGTGAATAGTAAAAAATTCTAATTTTACAAAAACAATCAATTTTGTGACATTATAATGATATAGGAATAACTTTAAAGTTTATGAAACAATTTTTCCAAAAATAATATATATTAAATAATAAATATAATTCATATAAATTTTTTTTAATGTAGAAATATATTCTTAACATTTTGGAAATCTAAGTAATGTTTTTGTTCAAATAAAAAAATGTTTTTACTTCTTCTATCATAATCAGTTATTGAAAAGGATAATTTTTGTTTTGGTTTGATTTTAAATAAAGATATTGGAATTTTTATTATAAATAGTCCAATAAATTTCATTATAATAATCATCATTCATGATTTTACTAGTAAAACATTTTTAGGCATAAAAGAAACAATTTTCTAAAAATGGTTTTCTTTGTATTATACAAACATATATTTAAATAATTTTTACCAATTATGTATATTTAATATTGTAAATTTTATTCAATATTTTTAATCATCAAAATATATATTATGTAATATCATTAACTTACTTATTTTCATAATCAATAGTGACCATTGTAAATATTTATTATTTAGATTAAGGGTGAAATGAGCTAAAAGGGTTAAAAAAATGAATAAGACTTGAAGATAACCTAAAAACATTCTTAAATAAAACTTTTTGAATGGATTTATACCTTTAAATTATAAAATTCAAAGATATGAAAATTTTTAGCCACTTTACTTGAGATATATATATATTATATAATAAAGTTTCAGGTATTAACCAGTTTTCCACCCACCTCAATTATAAAAGGGAACCCCCTCTCCTCAATTATCTACTCTACCTGATCCACTTATCTGAAAAAAGTACCACATAAATACCTTTCCAACATCCTTTTTGATTACCTATAGGTTCTTTTATCACTAAAATATCACTTCAATAATGCTTAAGGTGTAATCTAATATAGGTTACCAATAGAAGAGGTATATGGTCTTACCGAGATTTTTGATGCTCCTTTCTTAATAATCCTCATAAAAATATTAAATATAAATAATATCATAATTATGTAATTATATTTAACATAAGTATAATTATTTTACGTTAATTTTACATTCATTTTATTTCTCCTTTCTATTTTAAGGAATGATAAAATATCACTCATGTGTATGAATGGCTTATCATCTCCACATAATAGTGTAATTTTTTTTCACCACCCTTTTACTTAGATGGTTATAAATATAAAATTAACGTAAATATATGATATTTATTATATAATTTATTATTCCTTAAATATAATATATCATCTACATTCCTACACTTCCATCCTACGGAAAATGATAACGCCACTCATGTGTATGTGTGAAGTACTACATCCCTGAAGTGATGTGATTCATATTTCTATTACCAACATGAATGGATGATTTTAAAATTGTATATAATGAATATAAATTATATTCATAAAATTATTAAAAAAAATTATATGATAGAACCATTTCATAATTTCTTTAGTAGTGGACAATATACCGAAGTAATTTTCGATAAATTGACGAAGTAACCTTAAGTGGTTGACATAAGAAACAACAATTCAGTGAATAGATTTATAATTATTATAAAAAGACCATTAAAATTAAATATATCTGAAAAAGGTTTTAATTAAATTATATATTAAATTTAAATTCATTTTATAGTAGGGTAATTCATATATGAATATGAAAAGATCTTAGGTAAGGGATTTTATATATAATCTCATTTTATTTTTATATTTTTAATGTTTAGATTTCCTTTGGGGAAATTATATGATTTTAAAATCTTAAAATAATATATTTTGTTATATTATGGATATTTTTTGGGGTTTATATGTTTATTTTATATTTTTTCTCTTATTGCATCAGGAATCATCATGTATGTAACAAGTATGGAATACATATCTTATTTTTTCTTTTCAATTAGGAATATTTTTCTTCCGTATTCGTGTTTTTCAAATTATTTTATAGATGTTTTTAACTACACTTTAATTTTTTAAAAGGTATTTTCACTACCTTTTTAATGATTCAAAAGAAATATTTTCAAAAAAAATTCAAACAATTCATTTTTAATGTCTTTTTTTGAAAAAGTATGAAAATAATGTTCTCTTTTAACGTATATGACATGAATGAATTTTCCAACCACCATGAAAATTATTTTATATGAAGTCTACTTTAATAGTTTCCATTGTTATTTAAAAAAAATATTTTTCTCAATATTCTAAGATTTTTTGAAATGATATTAAAAGAAAAGGGTTTTATTTTCTTAAATAAATGAAACAAATTTTGAAAGTTATTTATAAGTTCATTCTTACAAAAAGATACAATTAAGTTATTTTTAATGTTTCTACTTTTTTTTATTTTTTATTTCTAAAATTCATGGTTTTTCTAAAAAACTATATTTCTTATGAAATTATTGTCTTCTTTCACAATTTTCTAATTTATGATTTTTTGGTTAGTAACTTTCTCTTGATCACAACCCCTATCACTCTCTATCATTTTATTGGACATTATTTACTCTTCCATGTACATATTTTAAGTATCATGCATTTATAAAATATTATCTATGATACATTGATGTTGTCTTGACCATATACCATTTCTATATATAGTATCAATTTAAGGATGGTTATTAAGAAAAATATTTCGATGACTGGGGAAATATTATATATTCTTGATTAAATATAGATAAATGTTGAATTATAAGGAAATTTTAGAATGAATTTTATTGAACATTCAATATATTAGTAATGCATAGGAAATTCATGTGATGGGTGGGGCCTAATTATAGATATACTCCCAATGCATCAATAGGTCTCATGAGACAAAAAAACTGGCATTGCATATTAAATGGGCATCTGGTTTTCACCTACCCATTTATTAAGAATGCCTTGACTGAGGGATTAATGGTAAGATTAATGATATCATGGATGAGTCCTTGAAGATAATATTATAAATTTCTATATTTATTCATTTCCACTACTAATAATTTAGTTTCCAAAATCCTTGTTATTTCTATATTGATATTAGCCATGGATGGTCATTGAACTTAGGTTTTTGATTAAATGAAATGTGTTTTGATTATCCACACTCCCATATTGATTATACCTTATTTAATCGTGATAGCTACCTCTGTACACAATACTTATAGAGAATCTGAGATCACCCTTTATATGTTTTACTTTCCCCATGATATTTTGAATGATTTAAATGTCGAAAAATGTTTCTTAAGAAAAATATATATAATTCTAATGTAATATGGGGATCATGTATGTATCTATATTCCAGGAATTCTATATTGATCATTCTAATGTGGCTAAATCCCTTTTATCTTCTAATAATGTAATATTTTAATCACCATATAAGGGTTACAGGACTGAGGGTTGTTTCAATAAGGCTAAAAATAGGAGTGCTTCACATCCCCTCTCATTGAAGTTATGTCACCATATGAGTTTCCTCCTATATCCCTTCCTATTCAAATTTGTGAAGAGATATTGTTTTTAGAGGGATAAATATGTTTCCCCTATTTATGAATTATTATAATGTGTGTGATGAGTTTTGAAGGAATAAAATATACTTGATCAGTTTCATGTTTATTTTCCTTTAGGATGTTTTTTACGGTTGAGTTGAGGTTTTCTTTGGAAAAAATAATGATTGATTTAATCAAACTTGTTTTCCACAAAAATATTTCTCATGTTGGCTTAGATATAATTAATATATGTTTATTTTATTTATTAATTAAAATTTATTTGATCCCTCATTGATATTCAAATTATTTTTATGGTCAATAAGGGAGAGAGAAGGCTGAAGTATTTCAAAAAAATCCAAAGGGATATATTGTTGAAATATATTGAGGATAGGTTTTGTATTCATTATCAGTACATGTTTACTGTGATATTTTTATGTGATGATTTTTACGGATAACTATTAAATTTCATAAAAAATATTTATTATATATTGTTGTATATTTTTAAAGAAATATCAGCTAAATCATTGGTGAATCCATACTTTGTGTTTTTATCTCAATGTATGCTTGAATAAGTATGGAATCATAGAGATTGAATTGAAAAAAGGAAAATTCTTTGATTTTAATACTTTTCCATGTAATTGTAAGTCTTTTCACTAAGGTAGAAAAATGGAAATGGTGTGAACATATGTCTTTGAGAGCTGAATGAAAGTCATTGACTCACTATATTTTTGATCATAAGACTTTTCTTTTTAATCATAAGGCTTCAACGTATGTCATAGAGATCAAGGAATTATTATATAACTTATCCATAAGCCTTATTATTGTAATTTAATCCTTTGGTGGAATGTAATAATTTTAGAAAATAATAAACATATGTCATTGTTTTTAATTTAAGTATTTATCATATTACTTTGTGATAATAATCCTTTGAAAGTTCTAAGTGTATGTATTTTACACTTAGAAAAATTTGAATTTTTGTTGGATAAAAATATGATTCTACAGATTTAATATTTTGATAAAATTAAAGTATAATTTTAATCAGATGAAGCAAGTGTGATGTTCTTAATGGATCAACCATCATGATCAAACACATGTTCATGATGCTTTATAATATTCAAGGGATGAACCAGATGAGGAAGAATCTTATTTTTAGAGGGTTACATGAGAACATAACGGGACACCTTGTTATCATGACTACATGAAAATATTTAGAGAAGAGAATTTATGGGGTTTTTGGGGGGTTTTTAATAAATATGCTGACTATGATAATTCAAACAATGCATATTGGAAATAATATGAGTCTTTATCTTGTTTTACAAGACGAGTTGAATGAATCGAAGACTAAGGTTTATGAGGTTGAAAGTGTCACACCAAGCCATCAAAAATCAAGATAGGTTTCCATAAATGAATACAATAATAATGTTTACATGATATAAAATGAGTATAACTATCAAAAAAATGATGAAAGATACATGTGTGGTATTTTTTATGAAGAATAAAGGATACATTTTTGTATCAAAGAAGATGTACTGAGAACAACCACTAGATATTTGTGGGGATTATAGAGGAATAAGATCATTATATAGAGTCCATTTAGAGACATATATACTCATATGTGATAATTATTTTAAAGTATTTTCTAGTTATATAGATGTGATAATAAAACTGGGTTGTGGTAGTAGCTGTATGAGTTCACGGTCATACCCTTTCTCAAGTTCCTTTTTGATAATAATAAGGGGACAATGAATGTGGGATAATAAACACATATCAAAAGTGTGGTATTCATCCACAAGGAGGTGAATCACATTAACAAACTTGTTGTGTCTTTCATATTTATACTTTAATGAGTAAATTGAGAGAGAGTTGATGAAGAAACATGAGGGTATAGGGATTTTAAATTTATGTACACACTGATTCCCCCACTTTCAGTGCATATCACCCATAATGTGATCCAATTTTTTTTATTTATTTCAGAAAATATCATGTATTGTTATCATTAATACGGGGTGTGGTTATGGGGTCATCCCGTGGATATGATGATTCTCATCCTTCATGTGGATGTGTTTTAATGATCAAAATAGACTCTTCTTATTAAATATATTGGTCAAATTATTTTTAGTGATATATAAATGACAAAATTATATATTCATGGTATAATGGATAAATTATAAAAACTATCAAAATATAAAAATTCATATATCAATCCATGGAATATTTTAGAAATATATAAACCCTATAATGGGTGAAGTGGAAGTGGAGTGAATAATTTAATAGAATCAACTTCATTATCTCGACATTACTTACTAGAATATAATACCATTTCCAAAAAAGAAATGATGAATCTTGGACAATTTAAGTAATTCATCCTATAATTTAATCTAAATTTAAAATCCTACTAGACATTGATGAATTAAAATTCAAATCTATTTGAAAATATTATTTCTATATCCACATTGAAATAAATGGGAATATTTTCTCATATTGATAAGTTAAAAAAGAATCTACACATGAGCCTTAATTGATCAAAAATATAAAATATCAATGATCATAAAGAATCTATATTCCCTCTAATGGTTAGACTAGAAATAGGCATAAGAGAAAATATATGATCTGTAATGATTATATTTTTCAATGTTTGGATTCTATAGTCTTTATAGAATCATGAGGAGAGCTTATTTGAAAGGAAAGGGAGCAGTGGAATCAATCAAGATAAAAGTGAGCATCTTAGAACTAAGAAGATCCCATGCACCTTGACACTTCCCTTTGTTCTTCTTTCAGTTCTTATTCTAAGGGAACTCTCTTTTATTTTTTATTTATTGTATTTCTCTTCAATACATTATACCTTATATATGATAAATTGACCCAATTTTTTTATTTATATCATTAAATACTCTTTTATTCATAAATGAATATGTTCTAGGGATACATAATTATTTTCTATTTATCTTCATATCAAAGAAATTCCAAAAATAGGGACCTTAAATTTTGTATCATGTGATTGAAAAAATCAAGGGTTAAGTTTTTTCCAACCATTTAATAGGAAGTGGGATCTACTTGTACTCAGTGTCATATTGATCTAGGTATAAGATCCTACCACCTCTTTAGGTTAAAAGTAAATAAGTTTTAAAGATAGATAATTGATTAATATATATAAAATATTATAATGATATTTATTATCCCAAATTTATATAACATTTATTTTGATATTTCTATCAATAATATATATTAATTTATTTATATATATTTTCCTTATAATCTCTGTTTATTTATTTAGTTCAATATTATTTTTAGATAATGATCAAGACCATAGAGTGGGATATAATTGTTCACTCCTCATTCTCTAGAGTTTATTTCAAAACATATAATCATTAATAATTTATCTTATTCTACCTAATCTACATCAATGGTATTTAAAAAACCAGAAGAAGAAAGTACATATATATCTAAAAATTCATTTCTTAGATACTCTTTTCCATGTAATTCCTAATACTTAAATTTATCTATTCATTTTATGTTTTATGATTTAATTTTCTTTTATGTATTTAATTTTCATTACTCTGATTTATTGAAATAAGAATCAAGTATAATAAATGAGTTTTAAATTTTTTTTTCATTATATACCTTCTTGAATGTTACATACCTAGGAAAACAAAAACACTATTCTTCTTTGAATCAGTGAAATGTAGTGTTTTTACTTGATATAACACAATTTGAGTCTTCTGCCTAACACAATACTGAATAAAAAACTACTCTGTGCAACATAAAAAAAATATTCTACAATATACAATCTAGTGTAATATTATTTCAATGAAACCCAATTCAATATCATAATCTAAATAACCTAGAGCATTCTTATTCTCCACACAACCTAACTACTATACAAACTACAGACAGTATTCCAGATCCATAACTATCTTATTTTTATCATATTTAACACATTATTTTTTTATCATATGAAAAAAATCTTATTCTATTATACCTATAAAAATATATACTCTACACAATGAAACTAAAATAATCGATATTTTTGTTAAATAAATATAAGGCATTCCCCACTTGAGTGAGATTGAAAAATAAAGAATTTATCATTCCCAAATAAAATAGTATAAAATTTGAGATATATATTCATTATTACAAATAAAATTAGAAGTTAATAATAATAATAATTGAATAAAATGGATATAAGTTATAATTTTCTCCGCTTTTAGTCCTTAGTAATGAACAACACTATAAGATATGCAATTTCAAATAATGATGGACCAATGAGAAACAAAAGTGATGAGGTGGGGTTCACATTTATATTTTTTTCGATCTAAATTCAATGAAATATAATTGAATACATTAAAAGGATCCTCACAAATAATTTATAATTAGTTATTTAAATTAAATAATGTTTGGATTTTTTTTGATTTTATTTTCACTCATCATTGATGTAACTGACTCAGTCATCGATCCAGATCTCATGGTCATTGATTTAGGTATCAAAAAAAGAATTCCTTTTTGATATCCACATTTTTTCCATGAATGTCCAACCACTATTCATTATATCAAAGGTTCTAGAATGATGGAATCAAGTGCTTCACATCATTCACCATTGATTATGACAAGAATCCCTACACCTTTCTTTCTCACTTTTTTATTTAGAAAATAAATGAGATAATTCTCTCTAATTTTACCTCTAGGTCTAGAGAGATTAATTATATAGAATTGTGTTTTTATGTCAAACAAATTAAATATTTTAGTTTTCATATTTAGGATAAAATTTAAATAAATTAACCTAAGTCCATTTATTTTAATTTAAGACTATTGAAAAATCTTTTCCACCTCCCTTAAAATAATAATTAAACTATTATTATTTTATGTGAAATGTTTTATTCTAATATAATTTCATAAATAAATAAATAAATATCCATTTAAATATTATTAAAATTTATTTATTAGATCATTTAATTGATCTGAATCCTCCTAGATATAATATAAAACCCTAAAAAAATAAATTATTATTTTTTGGTAAAATAAATATTATATTAATTTAAATTCTGAATAAATATTTATTTTATTCTCTCAAAATAAAAATAAATAAATATAGTAATTATTTATGTCTTTAATAAATAATAGATAAATTTCAAAGATATTATTATGGACTTGAAAAATCATGTGTTTAAATTTATAATCAATATAACTTGAATAAATATTATCGCATAAACAAAGAATACATTTATTCTTAAACTTATATTTTAATTAATAAAATGACTTTCTAGGTACACTTAGTGTGTGGAACTCTAGGTTCTTCTATTAATAACTATAGGTCTAACCCATATAGCAATAATGGTATCTAGAAACAAATTATGACCCCCATAAAGAAAATGTGGGACATCACAATGATAACCTCCTCTATATTCTATTATGTAATATAATCTATTTTTTAATCATTATCACATTAAATAAGATGTACACATGTACACATGTTCCATCATCCTATATTTTTTACATATATATATTTATATTACAAAAATTGGTTCTTTAAGATCAATATTTTGATGGAATTTATTTAGAACCTTTTATTTCATAAAAGGGAAAAGGATATATTCTTCCATTAACATGGAATGGAAATATCCTCTCATGAATACTTAATTAATGTGTTATAACTTATTATATACATAACATATGATTCTTCACCATAAGTATATATAGTCATAGTTTTTTTCTATACATCATAGTATGTGATTCATGATACATATTAATAATGATCACAATTCTGAGTACTAATAAACATATTCACATATAGGAATTCTAATAACACATAAAACATTTGAAAATAATATTTATAGGTTTATCCTTGTGAACTACCTTATTGGAGTTTTATAGGTGATAATTTAATTTCCTAGAATTTTCTTTCCTGATAATTTAAATATATTTTTTGTGGTAGAGGTTTCAGGTGTATCTTTAGGAAGTGAATGAGGAGCTAGAGATGAATACTTTTTGGGAGGAGTAGATTGTGGCGTGGATATTTGGGCTGCAATATGGTGGAGGTTCATGTAGTGTGGATCAACATTGCAGTATGGAGTTCTAAAGGACCATTTGGGGAGTTTTGGTTGTTCTTTTGATCCTAAGGTAGTTGTATCACAATCCATAAGTTGGGAAGTGGAGGTTTAATTAGAGGTTGGTATGGTGACGTATAGAGATCAGTTTTGGCATGAAACCATGTAGAGGCCGATTGTCATGTTCTTTGGTTCTATTGTATTTAAAATAGTTTTACTATGGATTATTTTCTAATAAATGGAGTCTAAAAGGAGGTATTTTTGTGGTTCTATCGATTATAGGTTAGTTCTGACATAGAGCTAGGCTATGATGTCACAATAAGAGTTTTTGGATTTTGTGATGGAATCCCATTTTTAAAAGTCATTAGCAAATGGATTTCATCACAAAAAATGCTTATAGTAAATAGTGTTACAAATATACATATTTTATATGGATTGTGACAATTTTTTATGGGTTCTTCTTTTTATAAAAAATAATCAATGGTAAAATAAATAAAAAAAGTAATTATGATGGACTATCACAAAAAATGTTATTTAAAATGGACCATGCACTCCATCACAAATTATCCTAAGAAAATTATTAAAATGTAATTATAAAATATTTCATAATTCTTCATAATTAGTTAAATTTAAAAAATAAATAATAATTATAATTAATTAAATAAAAAATTATAAAAAATAGAACAATAATTAATGATAATAAAAATATGTGTAATATTATTACACCATTTCACACCTTATATGTTTATCAAACCAAAATACATAACAGTAATAAAAAATGGGTATTAACTAGTATCAGGGGGTATAGAATCACTTGAAGGTTTAAGGGGATGAAACCATACACCAATACCATGCACAAGCCATTTCATGTACTCCAACATCTGCTCATCTCACCGATGATGGTGCTTAAGTTCCTCCTACCTCTCTCTCTGTATCTGCTGTACTATCTCATCTGGTGTTCTCAAAATTTATTCATACCATGTAGTCGATGGTTCCAATGACTCTACATGAGGTAACTTTGAGTTGAATGATGACATTACAAATTTACTACAATAACCAGTAGGTTTTAGTTATGAACCAATACCTGTCACCCAACCTTTCTGAACTCCATGCATAATCTCCTATATCAAAGCCCCCTCATAGAAACATGGAGCACAAGTGGAATATTCTTCACTCTTGACTTGAGTTTCCCATTAATGAAATGTCAAATCCTACTATGTTTCCTTAAAATATAATTAGAAATTTTAATACCAATAAAAATAATATTAGTAAAATTTTAAAATATACTTACTACAATCTGTCATTGTTTATTACCAACATATTATACTATAAAGGGATCAGTTTAGATATTCTTGTAAACTTCAAAATATGATATAGAGGGGTCTGTAGCATCCTATATAATATAACACACATTTTATGTTGAAATTATATATAAATTAATTATTAATATTATTTACCATATCTCTTCAATTTATGTCAAATTTATGACTCTAGACCTATTGTGTAACCTCCTTCCTTCCTCGATTATAATTCCTAGATGATGAATTACTCCCAAGTTTTTTTTCTATTCAGTATGAGAAAAATAAATTCCATACCTCAACTGAAATTTATTCAGGTTAATAGGACAAAAATACCATTCTAAAGTAGCAGAAAAAGCTTTATCCAGGTATATCCTTCTTAGGTTATGAAAAAACAGAAAAAAAATCATGTATACAAATATACCATGCCTCCTGGATAGAAGTTATCATAATATAATCAATAAAAGACCATAAATTCTATAAGATAATTAAAAAAACATGTTACTATTTAAATGAATTTAAAATAAAATATATTATTTTTTAATGTAAAATCTAGTGGTTGAACATATGATGTTGAACACCAATGGGATCCTTATCCCATGACACCCATGGCATAAATAATAATTTCTCAGAAACTCACCACCTAATCAAATATCTGAATTTTAAAAATATACAAATTAAAACAAATAATTCGTTTATTTTTACCAAAATAAATACCAAAACATAATATAAAATAATAAAATTAAATAATTGAATATAACACCATAAAATAGGATCAAAATACAGATATATATCTCTCTAGAATGGGGTATGAAATCATCAATCTAGAATTGTTGTGCCCACTCCTATTAGGTGGTACTATATTTTCATACTGCAGATCAGATGAACTAGTCTCATCATCAAGAAGTTCAAAATTAGTGAGAGAATGAAATAGATCTTTAGGTGTATATCCAGCCATCTGAAACAAATACTCTTACCTGTAAATAATTATTTATTGAAATATAAAATATAAAATACTAATAAATACCAGAATATAATAATTACCTGTAAATAAATACCAGATTGTAATAATCTAACATGTAAATATTTTTTATTACAAACATCAAATATAAAAAATAAAAAATACCATGAAGAATATAACATTATTACTTATCACTAATTGTAAATACCGATATAAAATATAAAAAATTAATAATTACTGGAATCAGTGAAGGAACAAAATATATCATCAGGTCCAACCATATGAAACAAAAAATCTTACCTATAAATAATTTTTAATATAGATATTAAATATGAAAAACTAATATATACCTGAATATAATACATTATTCTTCATCTTTTTCCTCATCTTCATCGATGATTCTTTCTTCATCTCAATCTTAAACATCATCAACTTCCATATATCTTTTAGTTTGATCATACCTTATTACTTATTCAAAATTATAAATATCATTAACCCTTAATTTGGGGGGGGGGGTTCCTCATTGATATTTATATCTTATTGAGTAAGAGATATAATTGGGGATTTTTCTTGAAAAACTTCAATATGCTGCACTTCCACAAAACTATTTTAATTTTCAAGAATTTGATTATTACAAGATTTCATTTCTATAACCCTACACTTGTTTTTAAAATACTTCAAAATAACATAATAATTTTTATAATAAAATTGGTGTGCTTCATGTTACAACATTAATGGTTTAGTTGAGGTAGGAAAAATATTATATTTAAGGCTAATGACTCCATGTCATGGATGAAATCTAAACCCTTGATTAGTATCAAACTAATGAAATTTAAAAATTGTTACATAAATTGGTTGCAAATAATATAACTCAATAATTTCATCCAATATACCATAAAATCAAAATTTACATTATTTATCATGAGATCCATTCAAAAAACAACCCTATTCATTTATTTATTTGATTCACTATATATGCCATTATGGAATCAAAATCCATTAACCACTTACCCATTTGGTGATTTGATCTATTTTGATGGAGGGGTTTTGATCATGCATAATCAACTACCATATTTACTTTGATGCAATGATTAATTCAAAAAAATTATTAATAATAAATATCATTACAAAATTGTTTTAATGTTCAATCGTTAACAACATAACATACTAGTCCTTGAAATAAATACGAAAAGGTCTATTGATGACGTTCTTCAAGTGTAGTAGGAGTAATTTGTATAATTTTTTTATGTTTATCATATAGTCTACAAAAAAATAATGTAATAGATTTAAATTCTATATTTTTTAAGAAAATAAAAAAAGTAGTACTACTATATAAATAGTGTCAATTATTCACAATTTAGTAGAACATATATATGAGCTATATGCAGTTCTTTAGATAAAATCCATCATTTCTGAGAACCACAAAAATCAAGATCAATCTGATTAAAAACTAACAATTGGTGGCCTATTACATAATCAAAATTTACTTAATGTGACCCATTAGAATATGTTTTGAAGGATATTCATATTGAAAATAATAGGAGCATCAATTTAAAATTTCACCTAGCTTGTATGATTCTGCAATTAACCCTTCAACAAATTCTTTGATACATACTTTATTCTTTAACATTTTCATAAAAATCTCAAACTGGTAAATCCATTGTAATTGTACCATCCCTCCACATTTATCTTCATAAAATAAATGAAATATTATATTATCCATTAAGTCAATGAAGGATGGTGAGAATATTTTATCTAATTTACATTAAATAATTTTTTTAAAGAATATTTAATGAATCATAGCCTGATGTTACCAGATAAATATCTTAGAATAAATATGATATTTTAGTCAAAAAATCCAATACTGAAGAGTTCAACAGCACCCTATGACCAACAACCAATAGACTTTACATTATTACATTAAAGTAATTATATTTTTACCTGGTAATAAGTCCATTTTGGACACAACAAGACAAATTAGAATCATAACCATATGGTAACCTAAAATCTCTAATCCATTGATAGAATAATAAAAAAAATTAAAAGGTAAATAAGCTGTTTTTGGATTCATTAAATTGCATGATCTTTTTTCTTTAATTAATTTACTTTCAGGACACTTATAGATTTGGGAAAGATCTAACTATACCTTTAAATTATCTTTGTTCTTACTTGTTGTGTCCCACATGGTATAAAATATTTTATCAAAAAAAATCTTCTCAATATGCATTAAATCTAACATGGGGTGATATATCAAATTAGAACAATATGTAAGATCCCAAAAAACACTCCTCTTTATCAAATTATTGTCCCTATTAAAACCATTTATTTTTTTCAACTCATAGTTAGTCCAAAAGTAAAAGGAGGAAATGACGTGATGAAATATTTTAGATGAATACCTGAGATCACCACTAGAGGTTAGTCTCTTTCAATTATACCATTGGTAAAATTGTTTCTATTACTTCGAAAAGGGTGATCCATAGAATGGAATATTTGATGATAGTTAAAAAAACTACTCTTCATTCCATTGACAAGAATGAACAATTTTTTTTCATCCATAGAGTATGGACATGATTTTATACCACGTGTATGTTATCTAGATAACACCCCATCCTTTAGAAATTCATTAATTGTCCTCACTAATGCGAACCTCAGTGTAAAATTCTAATCTGCAACTATATCATTTGAAGTTACACCATCTTTCCATAATGAAATTAACTCTTCAATTATTGGATTGAAATATAAATAAATATTATTCTTTAGATTTACTGGAACTAGTTGTGTGAAATATATATATGGTTCCTTCATCAAAATCAAAGGAGGTACATTATATGGAGTTGTGAAAATAGGATAACAAGAATATTGAATTTTATAAGTAGTAAATAGACAAAAAACATTAGTAAAAGACTCAACTTTATGTTATGATGTTATGAAGGAAAATAAGGATGCCTCTGATCAAAGTGTTTCCATGAATCATCAACACATAGATGATTTAAGCCTATACTGATGGAAATATTGGATTTATGCCATGTTATGAATGCAGTTGTGTTGATAGACATAAATATATGCTGTAAATGAGGTGTAATTGGAAAATATCTCAACTGATCCAAAGGAAATATTGACTTAACTTTTTTTACTCTTTATACCAAAATTCTAATCTTGTTGGAAAATTAAATAATGATTCATAACCACCATAATATAATATGTACTCATTTTAAAATGCATGGATCTACTGAAAATTATGAAACAAATTATGGGCCAACCTCCTAGTTTTATAGTAACTTGTAGGTAGTGTATTTAAATCTAGAAACAATGATTTAACCAATGAAATTTTTTGATCGAAGAATCAATTTGATATTCCAAAATATAAATTAATGGCCACAAAATTTTGTAACAACATCAATATTTATTTTCTAGAATCCTGTAGAGAATACCTCCTCAGTAGATTTCAAATAAAAATTAAAATTAAGATGGTTCTGTTTCCTGATTTGAAATATCATTCATAGATTTTGTTTCCGAAAAATATGGGCCAACAACCTCATGTACTAAATTTTGAAATGATGGATATTGAACCCAAATTTTTTTAATATTGACTGAATTCCGTTTACCATGCTGATACCAAAAATATAATCTTTTCTAAAACTAAAACGTAGTAGATGAAGTTTATCATTTTCAAAAGTATCAAATCTCAAAATATCATATTTCTTACATGGAAATTTAATTATTCCTTAATAAAAAATTCAATATTTGATGATGAAATTGATATAAATGTTTCAAACCCCCAATATAGACATGATTTAAACCAGATTCATTGGGATTTTTTTGATGATTTATTCAATCACGACCACATAATGAAGTCTAATGTCATATTTTTGAGTTCGTAATTATCTATAAAAAAATATAAATAAGAATAATTATTACTCATTGTTACTAATTAAAAACTATTAATATATTTTAATAATTTCTAATTATCATTTCACATATATATATTTTTCAAATTTGTTTCAAATTGTCGTAATTTACTGATATTTAAAAATTATTAATATTATTTACTAATTAATAAAAACATATACTAATTATTATTAATATTGACTAATTATTTATTAAACCTTACAAGATATTTTAATTAATACTACATTTATACTTTTTATTCTGAATTTTTAATAGTTGATATTATATTTTATATTTTTTACAAGGTATTATTAATTGTTTTGTAATTATTTCAAATATATTTAATTTTTACTAATTGATACAGTCATATGTAAAGTAATACTAATTATTTATTAATTATAACAACATTTTTAACAAATATTTTTTTTATAATTACTAGTATTTCAGATATTTTCTTTTATAATTTATTTTAAATTACCACATTTTCCCCATATTTAAAAATTATTAATAATATTTTTTAATTAACAATAAAATTTACTAATTATTACTAATATTGGATAATTAATTATATATTATTTCAAATTATTTAATGATTATTAATAATTATTTAAATTATTACTACATTTTTTTCTAATTATTAATTATTTGGAATTTTCAGTTATTGTTAGTATTTTTTATTTTTTTACAAGGTATTAATTTATTTTTACTAATTATTTATCAATATATTTTTAATAAAAATTAGTTATTTTTAATTATTATTATTTTTTCTTTAAAATAATTTTTATTATGATTTTTTTATAAAATGTATTTTTCTTATAAAAAACATTTTTTCATATGATTTTCTTTAAATTGATTTTCTCATCAATTTTATAATACACTTATTTTCTAATTATTTCATTCATTATATATATAACATAATTTCTTAATCAAATATATATATACCTCAAATATATTGTTACAAGATTTTTATAGAAATATATGTATCAAATCAATGCATACATACATACATACATACATACATACATACATACATACATACATACATACATACATACATACATACATACATACATACATACATACATACATACATACATACATACATACATACATACATACATACATACATACATACATACATACATACATACATACATACATACATACATACATACATACATACATACATACATACATACATACATACATACATACATACATACATACATACATACATACATACATACATACATACATACATACATACATACATACATACATACATACATACATACATACATACATACATACATACATACATACATACATACATACATACATACATACATACATACATACATACATACATACATACATACATACATACATACATACATACATACATACATACATACATACATACATACATACATACATACATACATACATACATACATACATACATACATACATACATACATACATACATACATACATACATACATACATACATACATACATACATACATACATACATACATACATACATACATACATACATACATACATACATACATACATACATACATACATACATACATACATACCTACATACATACATACATACATACATACATACATACATACATACATACATACATACATACATACATACATACATACCTACATACATACATACCTACATACATACATACATACATAACAAAAACCGTACAATTTTTTTTGAAATATTTATATATGCATATTCACATGTTAATATAAATATAATATATATATATATATATGATACAATTTCTTAATTAAATACATATACATCAAATATATTTTTATTGGTTCTTTAAACCAATATACATATCAAATTTATAGATACATATATGCATATCTATTTATATATATCCAAATATATATATAAACCTAAAATGTCTTCTAAAACCTCTATATATGTATATTCAAAAGTTAATATATATATATATATATATCAAAAACCGTATATGTTTTTTTTAAACGTTTATATATGTATATCCACTTGTTAATATATATATATATATATATATTACATGATTTTGTAATCAAATATATATAAATAAAATATATTTTTACATGTTTTTAAAAAAGACATATCAAATCTATAAAAATATACGTACACAAACACACACAGAGATATATATATCAAAACCATACACATTTTTTAAAACATTTATATATGTATATTAACATGTTAATATATCTATACATAACATGATTTCGTAACCAAATATACATACATCAAAAATATTTTTAAATGTTTTTTAAATAAATATACATATCAAATCTATATATACATTCATATATGTATACGTATATATATATCAAAAACCTTACATGTTTTTTAAAATGATTATATATACATATTCCCATGTTAATATATATATATATATATATTACATGATTTCCTAATCAAATATGTATACATCAAATATATTTTTTATTTTAAAAAAAATATACATATCCAATCAACACAGAGACACACACATATAAAAACCCTTACACGTTTTATTAAACCATTTATATTTGTATATTCATATGTATATATATATATATATCCAAGAATTTAGAAAACTATATTCACATGTTTTAAATAAATGAAAACCAATCATAATATAACAATCAAACAGGGATCAATATCCGGACAACAATACAAGCTCTATCATAATTCATCAAAAATTATATCATAATAAGCATGCAATACAAATGATCAATTAAATAGATTTATATAAAATATTCAAATATATAACATATCTATAAATAATTCCCATAATAATCATATTTCTGACAAAAATATATAATAATAAACTTATGGTAACCCTAAATACAAAATAGAAAATCTGTTAAATATAATGCTTAAAAATGAGGAAAATACCTGAAATAAATTGGATTCAAATCATGTGGAACTAGTAGACACCAAAATAGGGAATAATAAACTTATAGTAGCCCTAAATACCAAATAAACCATAAATATTGGGTAAATATTTTTAGCTGGGGTTTTACCAAACTAATTTCTATAATATTTTATGGGAAATCAAAAAAAAATGAAATAGGAGATAAAAGGAGTGTGTACAAGTGGGATTGATTCCCAAATCTCTAAGAAAGTGGGTATTAAAATGATTTTTGGGTGGGGGGGCTATTGGAGGGTTATGAGATGGGAGTTGTGTGTGAAGGGGAGAATTGGGGAGGAGGAATAATATCACATTGTTTTAATTAATTATTAATTGTGATGGGTTAATTGAGATATATTTTGTTTCCATTGAAAAAGTTAATTTTCAAGGAACATTTCTAATTGATTCCATTGTACATAAAAAATATGTTTCTAGGATGACAATTAGTAAAAAATATAACAATCCATCATTATTATCCATCACAAATAATTCTTTCCATGGAATATAATGCATGCACATGAATTGTATTTGAAACATGTTAAATTTCCCCTCATGAATAACACATATTAGTGATGCGAATAGTTTTTTTCAAAAATAGTTGATTCAACAGGACTATTTCAGATAGGTTAAATACCCATTGTAAATAATCCATTTCAATTGAAATAACCCTAACCCCAATATCCTGGAACCTGTGCCTTACTTTATTACATTAGTATTAAATACAAGGAATCATATCTTGAAGGACAGAATAGTTTAATAGTCTTGGTAAATTAGATACATACTTTAAATTAACATTATAAAAAACCATAAAATGCACAAAAAATATTATTTTATTATTTATATGAGTCCCATTATTGTATCCCTATATATTAACTCAAAATAATTATCTATATCCTGGGGAAAATAAAGCATAATACAGGGGTGATCTCAGTTGGTCATTATGAGTTACCTATGGAGGAATCTATCTTGAAATCAATAATGCATAATCAATATGGAAGTGTAAACTAATTGAACACACATTCCATTTAATTCAATATCTTTTTTAAAATTTGAATCCATGGATACTATTATAGTGAAAATAGAAGGGATAAAAATTAATGATTGAAGTTCTCCTTGGTGTGATCTTATGCCATAGGTCTTGAGTTTGAGTTATGGGGGAGGCAGAATAAAACCTTGGATGGTAGGGGACATTTCTTGACATGTGGTTTAACAATGGAGAGGGATTTGGCCACTATCTATATGCTTGATGAGGTGGCTGATTTAGGTGTGGCGTTGGGATCATTGATGATCATTACATATTCTTACCAAGAACATAATACCTTTGACATCAAGACATTTCAAAATAATATTTAATCATTATGTGTAAAATCACATTTAATTTCTCCAGGTTTTCCATCTCATGACACTACTAATGTATCTATGGATATTTCTATATATAGACCCCACCCGTTCTTGCACGTCCAAACCATTCCTCATATATCAAAATGATCAATTTAATTCATTAATCATCAATCCATATCAACAAGTATCTGTATTGAGTAGAAGTTACATACTTTTCTTTATTTCTCCAAAAATTCAGATAAATTTCAATGTATACACCTTATGTAAAAATGGTATACATTTTAGGCAATAATCAAATGAATCAATTTAAAAAGTTATTTTTTAAATCAAGTGTCCCATACCAATTTGAAACATTTGAATTATAATCCCCAAGAAAGTAAATAATTATCAAATGAAAAATTGAATACCATCAAGATAAAGTGATTCATGATATAAAATATCAAATGTGAAGTCCACCACACAAAATAAATAATTAGTGAATAAGGCATATCTCATAGAAATAATAGTGATATGAGAAAAAAACCCTTACCTCAGACTTCCTTTTGGTTGTACGTGATTTAAATTTATGTATAATGGTTTAAAGAATTTTATTAACTTATAAGAGAATCATATTCATATTTAGGATATCTTATATGACCCTATTATATCATTTTATCACCTACTTATTAATAATATTTCATTGTTACCCATGTTTCGGGTGTAAACTGCTCCATTTTCCAATGCATATTTTTCCATGTAATTCCTAGTTCTTATGCATATGATGTAGTTACGCCATATCTAGAATGATATTAATGTCATAAATATAATATTTATTGATTATAAACATTTTCATAATTAAACTTGAATGCTGAACATGGAAAATTAATCACATCACACAGTGGAGACAATAGGCCGTAAATATGCACGAGTGATGATATCATTCCTTTATTAGTGAAAGAGAAATGAAGTGGATGTTATATTAATTTCTCTAGTATCAATAAATTTTCATAATTTTCATATTTATCCATTATTTCCATATTTATACCCATCCATTTAAAGTGGTGATGGAAAATAAATTACACCTCAGTGTGGAGACGGTAAGCCGTACGTACACACGTGCAATGTTTTCGTTTTTCATAGGATGGATTAAAGGTGGAATATGGTTGTCCTATAAACATAATAAAATATAAGAATATATATGATATTGGAGTTATTAATTTATCATGGAAAAAACACATGAATAGTAAGTAGAAGAAGAAATTAACTAGAATGAGTTGGTAAAAATGATTACCTCTTCTTCAGCGGACATCCTTTAGATATTTTCTTAAGGGATATATGGTTGGTACTTTTGGAAGATGAGGATCCCAAAAACATGGATAAAGATGTTGGGAGGATAAATGGGTAGATTTTGGATGATCTATAAGGCCTATGGTGTTGTGAAGAATTGAAGGATGAGGCACCCTTTTAAAATTGAGTTGAGGGGTATTTTTGGAAACTCTCAAAATATTAAATTAATATAAATTAATTTTCATTTATAAATAGGTAAAAAGTGATTCGTTAATAAAATGATATGAGGATGGGCCTAAATACTCATATAAAATATTTTTTAGAAATTTTTAGGTCTCATTAGTTCCCTTATTAGTTTTTAACCCTTATTTAAACCCTTTAACTCTTACTGTGACAACTTGGCTTTTTTACTATTTAATGGTTAATATAGTTACTATAAAATGCCAAACAAACCATAAATTAATCACGGGTGAAATTTTAAACCTAATACCAATTTTATGGTTGAATTTTATTTTATTTTATAAATTTTATATCATTTAATAAAATATTATTTATTTTAAAATATCATTAATGTCAATTTTGACACTATTCAGTAAATGAATTTCTAAAAATATCATAACAACACGATATATGTGAACCAAATCTTTTAAATAATCACTAAAATGTAAAATTCATCTATAATTTTTTTATTTAATTAATTATATAAAATTTTATTTTTCTTCAATATTTTTAATAGCAATTATTTAATGTGTCCATTAATTAAACAATTACTGCATCATCATTATACATAACTTTAATTTAATTATTTACTCCCTAAAAATTAAAAATAAATTATCATTTTGAATATAATAATTTTTCATTTCAAATTACTATTTATATTCAACTATATCTTCTGAATAACCACATATTAAAAATGTAATACTTATTAAAATAATTAGTATGGTATATTTGAATTTCCTTAGAATAAAATACTATAAAAGGATTAAAGTCATCCCAGTGGGTACAAGTTCTTATAATATTTTCAAAGGTATTATTTGGGTCTAAAATAACTCATTTAATAAAATTAGAAAAAGATATAATGTAATTTTATAATATTTATAATATTATTTTTACACTTAATTACCCGATTTACCCATAACTGTGGTAATAAAAACTTTGGAAGTTACTTTTCATATTGCCCTAAAATAAAAGATAAAATTTATTATATTTATGCCATATAATTCCAAAATAGAGAATCCATTCTTAAAAATTAATAAAACAATATTAGTGAAAATTAATTTAGAATCAATCTCATAGACTGAATGAGAAGAAGAGGGTTTAAAGTGAAAACCCTCAAAAAATTGTAATGTTTTTATATCAAAATTCAATATGAATATGATTTCAGTGAGATAAATTGGATTAAATGATATAAAATTTATCTAATTATACATTAAACAATAAAAAATATAATTTTACACTATAAATTATTTAGAAAAAAATATTTTTTCAATTCAAATTCAGAATCGTTCACTATTCATCATAAGATAAAACTTATCAGAAATAAATCAAATATTAAACAAAAGTAAAATTTATTTTCATATTTAAAATAAGAATTTTATTTTTATAAATATAATTTATAATAGTGTGAAAAACTATATTTAAAACAAGCGCACCATCAAAAGGTGTTAAAACTGCCTTTAGAAGCTATAACATTTTAATGCATAAAATTGGATTTTTTTCTACCATGTATAAAAAACATAGGATGAATGATAAAAATTATATTTAATATATAATATATATAAATATCATATATATTATTCAATTATAGTAGTTAATTTAATTTATTAGTATAAAACACCTTTGGTGCATAATAATAATTTTTTTTATAAAAACATTTCTTTTGTATTAAATTGTTTTTTATTTTTATTTATAAATAATTGCTTAACAATTAATTAAATTATATATTTTCATAATTTATTTAATCCTATTCATAACCACAAAGTTAATGGCTAGGATATAATTTTCATTTTAAATAATAACATTAATAGTATATAATGGTTCGTTTAAACTCGGTGTTGCGTGCAACATAAGTTATCAAAGAAGTTATATTTAAAAAGAGACATGCCATAAAATCACGGGGTATTAAATTCTCCCATAATTAAATAAATTACATTCTCACAATTTATGTAACATTCTGACCTATAATACACTAAACTCGTTCCTCGAGCTCTGTCACCACATGACCTCACGTGTGCCACCCCATATGCCAGAGGTTTCCGACTAGTAGTGAGGGTCTAATAAGCCACATGGGTAGACTATACCATATTTACTAGAGTAAGAAACATCAGAAAATAAATATAATAGTTTAAAAACATTTAATTCCCATTTAAAAATAATAAACAACCATACCCAAAAATGGGTACAAACCATGGACAATAGGATATATTTCATGTTATGCTAAGTAGTTCCAGGTGAACAAAACCCTATATAATGATAAAAAATGGAATAAAAAATAGTCCAGAATACATGTTTGAAACCTCATCCATGAATGTAAAATTCTTAACTCAACTCTCTTGCATAGGTCCCTTACCCTTCTCTTGACCTACAACCATGAAATCTGTTCGGGTACCTAATGGCAGCCTGAGCGGGGTGTGAGTATATCTCAGTAGGCCACAACCAATGATGTTTAGAAAATATCCTTTCAATAGGAAGTTCATTCAATATATTAGTAAAGATAAGTTAAATAATTAATATGATATTCCATTAGTTAACATAGATCACTTAAGTTATTCCAAGCATTATTACCAATTCCAATACGTATACCATCTTTATTAGTTAGTTCACTTTCATCATGTTATCAATGGGTTAAGAACATTATTCAATTTCAATACATATGGGGAATAAATAAATTTCCCTATCTCAATAGTGATAATCACATCATCATCACATATACTACACACTCACCTTGATTCCTCGATCTAGGTGGTCTCATCGAATGCAACCATTAGTGGAATAGAACTCTCTCCCCTTCCCTAATCCGTGCATTTTTTAGTGGAGTTTATACCGTTAGTCCAAATCAACCCATGGGCATAGAGCTTCATGTCAATACCCCACTCTACCAAGGCACATGAACATGATTATTTATCCATTCACCATATACATATCATATCAAAACAAAATGTAACCAACACCAATAGAAAACACAATCCATAACAATCAGCATTGGAATTGACATTATATCGTAACGCATTAACACCTTTTACATTTACATTACATATCCATGATTCCAATTTCCCATTTATTCTACCTAACTCACTAATTTCCCTACATTAAACCATTTAACATATCTAAGCCTTTCCATTTTCTAATTCAATTCACTCATTTAACATTTCTAATGTGTTA
Organism: Viscum album; assembly: GCA_963277665.1. Classification (NCBI taxonomy): domain Eukaryota; kingdom Viridiplantae; phylum Streptophyta; class Magnoliopsida; order Santalales; family Viscaceae; genus Viscum; species Viscum album. Next base: position 1,068,455,965 of record OY728127.1, on the reverse strand, counting down.
GTAAACTTGTGCATTTAAAGTACAATTAACAATTCATTTAGCATATTACCACAAATCCGATTTAACCCAATAGCATATCCAGACAAACCATACCTTATCCATTATCCACATATAAGAAAAACTACCCATATTCCTTTATTAATCATTACATTAATCAATTAACATGCTCATATTAGGTTCTAATAAATCACAAGTCAATTGTAAAATTAACAATTCCGTTAACCATGTTCGGGAAGGTCAGTGCACCCCCAGGGTGGCCATAAATTTGTCAAGTCAAACTCCACGCATCCCAAATGAATCATGAGGGGAAAAATTTTTCATTTAGAAGTCCATTATATCAAATATCTCAAATGTAACCTAGAACAAAACAATGTGGAACAAGAATATAATATCACATGCAGAAATTCTTATAAAAACAATGAGATATAACTTGTAGACCACCTACGTCGAATACATTGATTAAAACACTATTAATTTATGACTTATATCTATATTTAAAAACTCCTTGATGTATCAACCTAGATTCAACTAGATAATATAGTTTTATTGATTTATAAGAAGATCAACCAAGATACATGTCCTAAACTAGAAGAAGAAGAAAGGAGAGGATTATACTCACCCAGATCTTGGATTTGTAAACAACGGAGCTCCAAATGAAATATAATTGAGAGATAAACACCCTTAGGAAGATTTTTGGATTAGAGTTATTCATTTGGGTTAGAGGGAGGAATAAAGGGAAGAAAATTGCGTGAGGTTTTAAAATCCCAAAGCGAAAAAACTGTAATTTTTCCAACTTTGAAGGAGGTTCACGGTTTGGCTGTACAATTTTCCAAACATTGTGAAAACCATGTGCATGAAACTTTCTATGATAATTTGAGACATTTAGTTTCATGGGATGACCAGAACGGTTTAAAAACCATGTGCCAACCATGCGACGTGCCACTATCCAAATTGGATCAGCTTTGCCTCCCACCTCACACAATTTACCTAACTGTGCGCCATCCATGTGAAAACCATGTGACTTACATAAGATGGCCTGATTTTACTTTATTTATTTTAGAAAACCCCTAGAAGACCCTTGAGGCCCCTCAATATCCCAATAAACACTTAATTATCTAAAAACAAGATATTTAAACCAACACATAAACAAAGATTCACCTTCACAAAATCCGGGATCATACTACCTACCCACCTTATAATAGTTCATCCTCAAGCCACATTCCTATGAATCAAAATGCTTCCAATGTAAAGAGATCATGACACTGGAACCAAACACCTAACTCTCTTTCCCATGTTTCTTCCTAAACATTCCCATGCTTCCACAACACACAAAATAAAGGAAAAACCTTTCCCTGCAAGAATTTCTCACAATGATCCACAATAACAACTAGGTGCTTCTTAGAAGATGCTTCAGCCTAAATCTCAACATCCTCAACATTAACCACGTGAGATGTATTAGGGTGATACTAATGATGTTGCGAAAGATGAAAAAAATCATACATACCACTATAATTCTATGGAAGAACCAATCGTTACGCCATCATCCTGATCCTTTCCACTATCTCAAATGGTGCCATGTACCTAGGGACCAACATACCCTACTCTCAAATTTGATAGTGAACCAACCTTGGTGACACCCTAAAAAACCCATTATCACCCACCATAAACTCAATAGGTCTACAAAATCTAACTTTATATTAATTTTACCTACTCTAACCCGTTTCTATGAATTTCTAAATCAATCTAACATTTTCTGATGTATCTTGTACATGAATCAGCCCCAATAACTCAGAACCCCAAGCTTATAGTAAACAAAACATAGAATCTCAGGATCTCATAAAGAGTTCGTCAAAATTTTCTATCAGAATTGTATCCGGGAAACTATTTTTTTAGGAAAACAAAACAAGAAAGAAGTGATTTTCCCAAGATCCGCTAAAATCTAGGAAATAAGCCTGCAACATTTCGTCCAACACATGAATTGTTTTCTCTGATTTCCCATCTGTTTGTAGGTGAAAATTCATTCTAAGAAACTATTTGGTACCAAGAAAATTCGTTAATCCCTCCCAAAATCATTTAGTGAAATGAGAATCATGATCTGATATAATAGTTCTCTATACTCTATGAAACCGCACTATCTCCAAAACATACAACTCTCCCAACTGATCCATTGTAAAGGTATCTTGGATCATCAAGAAATGAGACACCTTTTTCAACAAATACACAATTACCCAAGTCACATAATTTTTTTGAGGCATACTCAGAATAAAAACCATAAAATTCATCATTATGTCATCCCACATCCACTTTGGAATAGGAAATGGATGTAAGAAACCACCTAGGTGATTATGCTCAGCCTTTACCTGCTGATAGGTAAGGCATCAAACCAAAAATCCACAACCTATTTATTCATTACGATCCTCCAATACTACCTAAAAATGACATGATACATCTTAGTCAAACCAAGAAACATTTCCCAATTTGATGCATGTGAATCACACATAAACTCTTCTCACAATCCCACTGGAACCATAACATGGACATGAATATGAACAACCCCATCTTCACCAACAATATAAATCGAAGGTGACTCCCCACCTTTAATATTTTACTTCAAATCCAATAATTCTAGATCCTCAAGATGACTCTCCTTGACCTATTTCAAAAGAATGGACTCAACCATTATGGATGCAAGGGTTATCTATCCATTAGAATTCTACACCTCTAAATGCATCTCATCAAACATGGCCATCATTCTATACTAAGATCTATATTCTAGAACCACTTGATTCTGAGTCTTCCAACTCAGAGTACCCACAACACTATTCCCTTTTCTTGGTGCGTAAGAAAACTTTAATCAAAAGGATACATTTATTAAACCCGTATTCATGTCCAAATATTAAAATAATACTAGGAGAAGATGCACTTAAGAATTTTTAGATCTATAAACATCATGAACCTCTCTCACCACAAGTAATTCCTCCAACACTTTAAGGATTAAACCAAAACAATAAACTCAAGATGATGTTTAGGGTAATTTCTTTCATGAGACCCGAACTGTCTTGAAACACATGCTAAAATATGATCATCTTGTTACCAAACTACCTCAAGTACCACTCTAGATGCATACAAAAAAAGGTGTTCCCCTTACCTTGATCAGGTAAGATTAGGATCAGGGAGGTTGTTAACTGATTATTCTATTCATGAAAAGAATTATTTCATATCTTAGACCACTCAAGATTAACTACCTTATTGGTCAACCTGTAAAGTGGTGCTGTGAAATTAGAGAAATATTTAATTAACCTCATATAATAACCATCCAATCCGATAAAACTCTAGACATCAGAAAAACTCTTGGGATAATCCTAAGACAACACATCCTGCAATTCCTCTCGATCCACCGACACACCTGCCTTAGAGATAATGTGACCTAATAATTGTACTTTATCAATCTAGAAATGAAATTTGGATATCATAGTATATATCATATGCTCTATTAGTGTACTTAGGATGATGTCAAGATGTTATTCAGGATCTTCACAAGTTATAGAGTACACAATGATTTCATAAATGAAAACTACTACAAATTGGTCAAGATATGGGTGGAATATTAGGTTTATTAAGGACATGAACATAGACAACACACTGTTCAACCCAAACCGAATCACCACAAACTCATAAAACACGTACCTTCTCCTAAAAGATGTCTATGGTGTGTCAGAAGGTCTCACCCTCAACTGAGGATATTCCATTCTAAAATTGATCTTGGATAACACAAAATAACCCCTTTTCTAATAAAACATTTCATAGATTATAGGAAGTGGGTATCAGTTTTTAAGTGTCATTTGGTTCAACTTTCTATCATCGGCACATAACCTCAACGACCCGTCATCATCATTGGAAAAAAAACATGGAAGATCCCCAAGGGGATGTACTAGGACAGATAAAACCATTACACTAAAAATACTCTCGTTGAACATTAAGTTCCAGGAGTTATTCCAGTGCCATTCGATATGGAAAAATAAAAACTAGATCCTCCCCGAATAGAAACTAAATCATAAACTCAATGTATATCTCATGTGGAATCCTCAATAAATCCTTAGGAAACACATCCTAAAACTGATCCACCCTCTGATAAAGGATAGTATACTATACTCCCCCATCATCAAGAATAAGAAGATCCACTTTAGCTGTGAGTTCACCCAACTATTGAATTACTAGACCCACAAGGCTTGCTCGAACATCCCATTCATGAACAAGGATATAAGTTCCCCCATTAAGAGATGTGAATGGTACTCTACAATGGTAACAATTGATATGGTCTTGATACAACACTAACCAATCCAAACCTAGTATTAAATCAAAACATAAAATATTGAAAAAAAAAATTCCCAAATAAAATAGTACCCACTAACCTCTAGATAACAACTTTTACATTTCCTAATATCCTTGGCTCAGACACCCAAATCTAGTATCAATTGACACAAATCGACACACATGTTCCACTGGTAGGCCAAACCGAACCAAGAAATGAATAAAGATAAAATAGTGTGCGGAGATTGTGTTGAATAACACACTAGTAAGCGTGGAAACAAAAAAAATTGTACCTCAAACTATAGATGGTCATTCCCCACCACCTCCAGGTGTAGAATAACCAATGTGAAGTTGACCTTCCCCTCTACCTTGGGATCCAATTTGAGTACATGGCACCACACTGCCCTGTGGGTATGGATGATCTCACCCTAGAGTTCCAAGTCCACCACCCATACTGGTAAGACCCCTGAAACTCTAACTGCCTACCTTATACGGGGTAATCTAGCACCTTTCTACAATTGGAATCTACCTCTGACCTTCATTCATGCCTAACTGTCAATGGTTCCTCTAGAACCTATGTAAATTCCCTATCTTCTCACACGAATGACACTCCACTAGTGGTTTAGGACACTAACTGTGCATGTTCCTTAACCCACCAAACTAATTGAAAAACACCTTCTCTCTAACCTAAGAGGTTTTCCATTTCCTCTTAATCCCCTGTGCACTGACACCCTAATGGAAACTACCAAAATGACACTTCTGATACTTAGAAGACACACCACTCTCCCACCCAACTGTAAACACATGTACTCTACCTGAATCACCCATTTGGTTTCCCTTATAAGATAAGGTTCTAATCCACTACCTCTAAAAAACATTTCAAATAGAAAATTTTCACCTAGGATCTGATCTCATGCTTAAGACCATCCTAGAAATGTTTCTCTATAACTGCCTCATTCCCTGCCAACACTGGAATGAAGCGATGAAAATCAGTGAAACTACTAGCATAATCCACCACTGAAATTCCCCTTAGGTAAAACTCATAAAATATTTAGACTTACTACCTCAATGTTTTTTGATAGAAAAACGCTGGAAACATTTCATGGAAATCATTCCATAATATTCCTTCAGCCTGTTCGATTAGCACCATGATGTCCCACTTACTCTTTTCTTAACCTCTCAACATATAGGTCACAAACTTGACTCACTTCTCAGATAGAGTCTCTAAATGGTCAAAAATAATCTATATGAAATATATATAAATCACAACTGTATTTGGTCCACCCTCTCTATAAAAGATTTGAGGGTATTGTAGTTGAAATTCCCTGGTTAGTACAAAAATACTCTGAAAAACCCGTCTTGGGTCCCATTCCATAATTTTCATAAAGTGAGCATGGTTATAATGGAACTATTCTTCTTTATTATCATAGATCACCATGTTCTCTTACTCCACTACTGGAGGAGAATTTTTGAGAACATCCTCTTGTCTCCCATCCAACACGCATCTTTATGGTGGAATTTCCCTACAATGCCAAACAGAAGATTTTTAGAACACTTAGCATGAACCATTAACAATTACAATAAAATATGGCTTGGCACTAACCATAAAAAACCCATTCACATACACTATTAAAGAGGTCATCATATCATTCCAATCACTACACATGACCATCCTTATAATGTACCATGGCTAAGATGGGATAAAAAACCTCAAATGACCAAAAGTATTACATTAGATACTATTTCAAAAACTCTTCCCATACTTGAAACATGAAATGTTCCTCCTAGGAACATTTCCCATTTTACAATTCATTAAAATTAACATCTTAAATCATTTACAACCCTTTGGTAGACATAATTATTTAATCACTATTCAATATTTTAATTCCCTTTTTCCCAATTTCATCATTTTATTAGACACTAATTTCTTCAAGTTGTTAAATAAGTTCAAATGAATTCTACCCCTTTATATCCCACACACCCATTTCATGTGTGTACTTATCTTGATGCAAGACACCTATATCCCTAGGTGCCTAAAATAAGGCATGAATGAACAATCTTGCACCATTCTGACCATCATCTAAATATCAAAAAAATGTAACATCACACAATAAGTGAATCAAAAAATGGTGAAAAATCATCAAATTTAACAATGCATAATAAGAACAACAATTCCCACCCAGGGTGACTTGGGTTTTACCTCATACATGGGTCAACTACTTCTACGAACAAGTTCATTAAAAATGACTGACACATCATTTTATCCTTTCTACCATCCACAAATAGTAATTCACATAAAATACCTTCTCTAATACCACTTTGTAACATCCTAGACTTGGAATCCATTAAATCTATGCCTTGAGACGGGTCACCACATGACCTCAAGTGTGCCTCCCAAAATGCTAGAGTTTTCCAACTAGAGGTCAGGGTCTAATAAGCCATGTAGGGATAAAATACCATCTTTACTAGAGTAAGATACAAAAATAAATAAATAGAATAACAGAAAAAACATGTAATAACCAAAGAAAAAGAATAAACAACCATTTAGAAAAACTGGGTACAAACCGTGGCCAATAGTAAATATTTCATGTTATACTAAATTGTGCCAATTGAAAAAAACCCAAAATAAATATAAACAGATGAATCCCCAAATGGTCATAAGACCAAGTTTGTAATCACACCCATGCATATCCCATTCCCAACTCAACTCCCTATAATATGTACATTTCACTTATATTGACTTGTAACCATGAAATATACTTGGGTACCCAATGTCAGCCTCAGTAGGGTGTGATTATAACTCAGTAGGCCACCACCAATGATGTCTAAAAAATATCTAGTCAATAGGAAGTGAATGTAAGATCTAAGTAAAGACAAGGTAAATAAAGACAAGTAAGATTTCATTACTTAACAATTTTCACTTATGTTATTCCTATCATTATTCCCAATACTAATACTTTTATCATCTTCATTACATAGTTTACTTTCAAAACATTATCAATGGGTTAGGCACATTATTCAATTTCAATTAATAGGGTAAATAATTCAAGTTCCCTCTATCACTTAGGATAATCACATCATCATCACATATACAACACACTCACCTTGAAGCCTCGGTCTGGGTGGTCTCATCGAATGAAACTATTCGGGGAATAAAACTCCACCCCTTCCCTAATACATGCATTTTTGGGTGGAGTATAGAGCCTTAGTCTAACTCAACCCATTGGTGTAGAACCTCATGAAAATACCAAACTCTACCAACCCATGTTCACAATCTTTTTTATCTATTCACCACACACACACCATACAACAACCAAACAAAACCAACACAAATAGAAAACACACTATAATAATCAAAACATGAATTAATATTATTCTATAACCCATTAACACCTTTTCCATTTACATTAAATAGCCATTTAACCAAATTACCATTTCTTATGTGTAACTCACTAATATTATTTAATTATTCCCCTATGTTAAACCATTTAACATATTCAAACCTTTAGATATGTTAATTCAAATCACCAATTTGACATTTCCAATGTATTAGTCTACCTATGAATTTAAAGTAAAATTCACAATTCATTTAGTACATTACCACTAATCCAATTTATCACATTATCATGTTATCCAAACCAACCCTTAGAAATTATCCACATATTGGCACAAATACCCAAATTCACTTCTTAATCATCACATTAATTAATTAACATGTCTATCTCAGGCTCTAGTCAATCACATGTCAATTACACACTTAACAATTCTATTAACAATGATCAGGAAGGTCAGATCACCTCATGGGTGGTCCTAAATTGGTCAAGTCATCCTCCATAAATCCCAAGAGGATCATGAGGGGTTCAATTTTTTATATAGACACCCATTATTTCAAATCCCACTAACAATACCAAGAATACAAAAATGGGGTGACAAGAATACAATCTCACATGCACAAACTCATATAAAAACTATGGGATATAAATTATAGACCACCTACCACAAATCCATTAAAGAAAATACTCTTAATCAAAGCCTTAGATCTAGATTTAAACTCCCCATGAAACCACAACCATGATTTAAATAGAGAAGAGGGTTTTATAGCTGCAGAATAAGATCACCCAAGATACATGACCTAAATTGAAAAAGAGAAGAAATGAGAGGATCAGACTCACCCAAATCCTTGATTCACAACTAATGGTGTGCCAAGTAGCCTAAAATTAATAGATAATGACAATTGGAAATATTTGGGGATTTCAGTTCATCACATGGGTTAGTGGGAGGAATTATGGTAGGAAAATCATGTGAGGATTAAAAATCTAAAAGTGAAAAAACTCAAAATTTTCCAACTTTTAATGAGGCACATGGTTTGGAAGCATTGTTTTCCAAACCATGAACAAAAAATGTGTAATAAACTATCTAAGGGAATTTGGGATACACAGTTACCTGGTAAGACCCGTAATGTTTACAAACCATGCGCCAACTATGCAATATTCCACTATTCAAAATGACACATCTTGGCCTCCAAACTCGCACAGTTTACCTAACCGTGTTCCAGCCATGATCTAACTATTCATCATTTATAGGTTGGCTTGATTTTCTGTTTTTTCATGTCCCAAACCCTTGGAACACCCCTAAGGCCCTTTAAAATTCTGAGAAACACTTCATTAACCAAAAAATAGACTTAAACCAAAATTTAAACAAGGAGGTACCTTTACAAAATTTGGGATCTTACAATTTCAAATTTCACTTCTAAAATAAATAGTTGATAACTGAAAATTCATTTATGGGAAACCCACATTGAAAATAGGGTAAATAAAACATCCTCTTAATAAGAGGGAAATGTAAATCCGAATTTCACCATAATACTTGGATTTGGAATAGGAGACTATTATCAGGATGTGAAAACATGAACTTAGAAGAGGAATATAATTATCATTTTCTGATTTAGTGTGATAGAGAACATGGTCATTAGAATTTTAACCATCACAAAACCATAAATATGTGATCGGTTAAAATACCATTTATTTAATAGAAATAAAAGTAAATGAATAATGTTTTTTCTCCAAAATTATTTTCCTAGAGTTGAGGGATTCCATTACTAACTAGATAAGAACTTCATAAAATATGATTTATTACTTTCATTATCATTAGAATAATATCATCCTTTAGTTGTTATGCGATTAATTTTTTACTTCATCTTTTATTCCATAAAATGGATGTTCAAGATTAATTTTTTTAATTCCTGTAGCACTTTAATGAATCATAAGATCCAAAATTCATTCCTTTGGACTTTAAATTATCATTGAAACCAAAATGGTAAGCATATTATATCCAATATAATAAATCACACTATAACATCAAACAAAAATATACAATTTTGAACTTAATCTATTACATAAATAGTTAATATTAAGATTCATCCAAAATAATTATGTTCAAATTCAAAGAAAACAATTAGCTGGAAGGTCACTAAACTTCCAAAATCAAATTGACATCAGATTTTTCCCAAAAATAATAATGCATCTCTAATTTTCACATACCAAATATATGAATACATTGATCACAATTAAACCTTAATTAAAACCTTTATGCTTCCAAATCCTTGAAGAAGAAGTAAAGTAGTACAATCCTTATATATATCATGATAGTTATAGCCAGAATATCCTTAAAAAATTACTTTTACAACGTAATTATTTACATCAAATAGATGAATATTAATCATTCCTTCTATTATGTGGTAGTAAAATAATATTGATCCAGATACATTAGTCTTTTCTAAGGTATATTCCTTTGTTACATGATATATTTATTTGTATAATGTCTCATATCCATACAATTGATTCATTTTACATTGGAAACCTTTTTCCTACCATTAATATCACAAGCACAATGGCCATTCTATCTACACCTGTAGTGAACTCCCATTCATTTTAATAAATTACCAAGTTGTTTCTTTCCACAATTATCACATATGAAAAAATATTTCTTTATCTTCTTTACTTTATCCATATTTTTGCCTGCTATACTCTTGCAATCGTGCTTTAAGCCAATGCATTAAATCGTAGAGAAATATTTCACCTTCTCAATAGAACATGATACTAATTCCTCATATGATGATAATTTATTGGAGATTAGTTCCCATCAAAATATTGGATTAAAGTCATCAAATAAGAAATCATTCTTACACTTTAGACTATTTTCATTATTGTGGTTCCCATTCCTTCTTCTAGTAACCATTTCTATAGGATGGCATATATTAGGATAGATTATATCATTATAAGATATAATTCATAATATTATAACTAGTGAACCACATAACCAAAATTGGAAATTTATATATAAAAAATCTATAAATCATAAGCTTGATTTTATTGGGAATATTTAAAAATTTTGTCTTAGGTTTTCATTATAGAATATATGTTTTTCTAAATCTAGTATGCAAGGTTTCTACAAAATGTAGTATGATACCAACTATAAGGTCCCTCACCACAATATCCCACAGCTAGTTCCATACCTTATTACATTGGAATTAAATATAAGGAATCACATCTTGAAGGAACTAATGGTTTAATAGTCTTGGAAAAATATATATATACTTGAAATTAAAATTATAATCTAAAACATAAAATAAAAAAATAATTTTATTTCAATATGCATTAGTTCCCTTAATGTATCCCTACATATAAAACTCAAAAACACTTCATTGAATCATAGGGAAAAAAACATAAGAAAGAGTTGAGCTGAGATGATTAGTAAGAGTTACATATAGAAGAAGCTATCTTGAAATAAATAAATAAAAATCAATATGGAAAGGTAAAATAACTAAACACACATTCCATTTAATTCAATAAAATTTTCAAAATCTGAATCCATGTTTAATATCATAGTGAAAATATCATAGATATAAATAACAGAAATCTTAATGAAGGAAATGCTTAATTATTGGACATCTTGTTTCCTAGGGACATAATACCTATACATCAAAGACCTTTTACAAGATGATTTAATTATTATGTATAAAAAAACATTTAATTTGGCCAGTTTTTTCATCTCAATAGACTACCTATACATCTAGGGGCCTTTATATATATGGACCCCACCCATTCTTGCATGTCCAAATCATTCCTTATATAACAAAATGATTGATTTAATTCATTAATAAATAATCATTCTCAGTAAATATATATATTTAATAGAAGATACAGACATAACTTTATTTCCCTAGTAATTCAAATAACATTAAATATAGTCATTTTATATAAAAATGGTATATGGTTAAGGTAATAATCAAACAAATCAATTTTAAACGATTTTTCTAGAATCATGTCCTCCATATCACTTAGAAAAATTTGATTCATAAGCACTATAAAAGTACATAATTATAAAATGAATCAATAAATATAATGAAGATAAACATATTCATGATATGATATATCATAGGGGTTTTACACTACACAAAATAAATAAGTGGTGAATAAGGCATATCTCATAGAAATAAAAGTGAGATGAGAAAAAACTCTTACCTCACACTTACTTTTTGTTGGACATGATTTCAGCTCCTATATAATGGTTTAAAGCATGTTATTAATTTTTACCATAATAATTTTCATATTTATGTTATCTTATAGGATCCAATTATGTCATTTTATCACCCTCTTTTTAATAATATTTCATTATTACCCTTGATTTGGGTGATGAATGCTTCATTTTCTTATGCATGTTTTGTCATGTAAGTCGTGGTTTTTACCCATAGGATATAGTTACATAATTTATAGAATGATATTAAGGTTATAGATCATATACATTTTTATAATCATTCTTGAATGATGAACATGTAAAATGAATCACATCGTGTCATGGAGGTGGTATATCCCACATACAGACAAGCGATGATATCATTCCATTATTGGTGAAAGGGTAAAGAATTGGTTGATATATTATTTTTTAAAGAATCAATATCATGTCATAATTTTCATATAAATCCATTATTTCCATATTTATACCATTCCATGTAAGGTGTTGATGAAAAACATATTACACCACGACGCAGAGACAACATGCCGTATGTACGCACATGTTGATTTTTTGTTTTTTATAGGATGGATAAAAGATATAATATAGTTTTAAAATAATAATAATAACATATTAGTTTATAAATTATACTATAGATATTTAATAATCCGGGAAATAACACATGAATTGGAATTGTAAGAAGAAATGACCTTGGGTGAGTTAGTAAAAATGATTACCTCTCATTCAGCGGATTTCCTTTAGATCTTCTCTTAAGGGATCTAGGGATGGTATTTTTGAAATACCAGGATCCCCATAACATTGAAAAGGATTTCAGGAGGATTAATTTTTTGGGTTTGGTCAAGCTATAAGGGTAAATGTTTTGTGAATAAGTGAGGGAGTATGTAACCTTTTATAATTGAGGTGAGATCCATTTTTGGAAACTCTCAAAATATTAAATTAATATTAAATTAATTTTACTTTAGAAATGGATTAAAAGAGTTTATTTTTTAATATAATATGAGTATGGGTCTAAATAATCTCATACAATAATTTTTTAACAAGTTTATGTCACATTATTACCAATATATTTTGATTTTAACCCTTATTTTAACCTTTTAACTCTTACTATGACAACTTGAATTTTTTACTCTTTAAGGGTTAATATAGTAACTATAAAATGTCAAATAGGCCATAAATGAATCATAGGTGAAATTATAAACCTTATCCTAATATTTTGGAAGATTTTTATATTTCAATTAATTTTATATCATTTAATAAAATATTATTTATTTTAAAATTTAATTAATGTCAATTTTAAAACTATTAATTACTTGACTTTTAAAAAATATCATAATAAAAAGATGTATTTATACCAACTATTCTAACTCATTACTAACATGTCAAATTCATCTTTAAAATTTTTGGATGACATTAATTATATCAAATTATATTAACTTTAATATATTTAATAACATTTTTTTAGTATATCAATTAATTAAGCAATTATTGTATCATCATTGTAAAAGACATTAATTTAATTAATTATTCCACAAAATTTAAAAAATTATAATGATTAATTTCAAAATTTTATATTTATAATTTCTATTTATAGTCAAAGATATATTCTAAATAAACACATATTACAAATGTAATACTTATTGAAAACATGAGTTTGACATATTTGAATTTACTTAAAATAAAATATTATAAAAGTATTAAGGTCATTGAAGATTCTCCAAGAGCTCATAAAATCATCCCAAGGATTATTTGTTTATAAAATATCATATCCAATAAAATTAAGACAAATGTTAAGGTAATTTTATAATATTTATAATATCATTTTTACCCTTATTTACCGATTTACTTTAAACCATGGTAATAAAAATTTCTATAGTTAATATTCATATTGTCCAAAAAATGGGTCCATTTTTTAAATTTGGACCTTATGATTCCAACTATGGAATAAGATTTTATAAATTCAAATCACAGAAGTGGATATAATTAATTTAAAATTAATCTCATAGATAGATTGAGAAAATGAATTTCTAAAGTTAAAAGGTTCAAAAATTTAAATGTTTTTCTATAAATATTAATTGATAAATTGATTCCAATGAGATAAATTGGATTAAATGATATAAAATTGATCTAATTATAGTTTACAACCAATCATAAATTTAATTTCACACAATTATTTATTTATAAAAAAATCTATTTTAAATTAAAAATTTGTTTTTTTAACTATTAATCAAAACATAAAAATTATAAAAAAATACCAAAAATTCAATCAAATAAATTTTTTATATTATTGCAGAATAAAATAAGTTTATTTATCAAATAGAATTTATAAATGTCTCAAAAACTATTATTAAAACAAGTGTGCCATCAAAAGGCGGTAAAACAACCTTTAGAAATAAATATCCTTTTAATGCATAAAACTGGATTTATTTTTCAATCATGTATATAAAACACATAATAAGAATGTTAAAAAATATATTGAATATATTATATATATATAAATATATTTAATATCATTGACTTATAATAATTAATTTAATTTATTACGATAAAACACCATTGGCCCATAATAATAGTTTTTTTATAAAAATATTTTCTTTATATTAAATTGGTTTTTGTATTTATTTCTAATTAATCGATAAACAATTAATTCAATCATATATTTTCATAATTTATTTAATCTTATTCATAACCACCAATTTATCTGCTAGGATATAATTTCATTTTAATTAATAATATTAATATTATGTAATGGTTCGTTTTTTATCGGTGTTTCGTGCAACATAAGTTGTCGAAGAAGTTAAATTTGAAAAGAGACATACCATAAAATTTCGGGGTTTAAAAGAATTACCCATTTTTCTAGTAGTTAGTGGCATTATTCATGGTGATTTAGTACTATGGAATGGTGGATTCACATGAACCATGATCCTTCTCTAGGTTTATTAGATCTACTGTGTGGACCTCGCTATATTTATCTAATATAGATTTGACAAGCCCATTCACAACATGGTACCTTTATTTATAGTTTAGTTATATCCTGTGTTATTACAATTGTGTCATGGTGTTGGGTGATATATTGTGGTCTTATTATTTCCAGTTTTCCTATAAATTCACAAACCACTATGAAGCCTATCTTCTCCTATTATTTCTCTTGATTCTTGGTAATTCCCAAATTGCTTCTTGGGGGTGTATTTTAGGCCTAGTTCTTTATATTTAATTCGCGGTCATGGGATATAGGTCCTTGGTGATTATAATCAAGTTACCTCCTTTATCCCCTTGTTTCCCACCCCTATTATTCATTCTGGGAAGGAATTAGATTAGAAGAAAATTGGTTTATGTGATATTAGGGTATGATATTGATGGGTCTTGTTGTGTTCTAAGTTATCTATCCATCCTTGGAGTCATATTATTAGTTAGTACATAATTATTAATTTCATCTTTGTGTAGTGAATTGGAGATCTTTGTTTAAGGTATGTGATCCTTGTTCTCCCCTATTTATGTAAATATGTGGGTATTTCATGTTTTTTTATTCCTTTGGATGTATAGTATGAGTTATTGTAAGATGATAATTAATTGTATAAATCTTGAACGAATGGGAATAGAGAGTATGTTTTTTTCTTCTAATTTTGTGATATTTCTTATGGGATTATACATGCTTGTTTCCATTGATGAAAATCATGGTTGTAGGGAGGCTTACATTGTTGTGGTTATTATAACTATGAAACCCATTTTGTGATTATTTTTTGGACTTATAATAAATGAAAAGGATTATCACATAAATATTTTAAATTAATTGGTTTCCCATTGAAAGATGTATTTTTATGATAACACCCATGATAAGTATTAAGGTAATGTAATGAAATCAATTTTTTATTGAATATGAATTGAGATGTTATGAAAAGTGGTTTTACTACCATGTGCTGACGTGCTTGATAAAAATATTTGGTGGTTATGTGGACACTTTTAGGGATTTTGTAGTGATAGTGATGACCAACATGGGTTTGGAATGTTTTGGGAAACAACCTAATGTTCAGTTGGAATGAGATGTGGCGTGGGTTGGTGTATGGTGGTTGTAATATATGGTTTTTGTAGTGATATGTCTTGGTTGTGGTGACGGTTTGACACATTTTGTATTGTAATGATATTTGATGTGGGAAGGATGAGCTATTTCATAGTGTGCGTGTTTTAGTTTCCCAGTTATCCATGAATGTAATTTGAAATAAGGAAAATAAAATAACATGTGTTGGTAAATGAACAAGCATGTGATGATATTTAATATATGAAATGGTTTAAATTGATGTTTTATAATTGGATTAAATGAATTGAATGATAAATTTATGGGTTGTGTTATATGTGAATTGAATGAATTAATGAAAGAATGTTGTTTGATAACCTGAAGAAATCATGAAATGGAAAAACTTGTAAATGAAATATGGATTATGTGGGGATCAATTTTATGGTATGATGAATTAGTGGTGGAAGAAGATTGTGGTGGAGGTTGTGAGATGTTGTGGTGATATTATAAGGAATATAGGTTCTATTGTAATGAACTCATAGATTGATTATCTTGATCTATTTTTCTATCATGTATTTTATGTTATTTCATTACATGCCCCACCCAAGTTGGATAATCTTAACAAAACCAATATATTTTGGGTATTGAGTGTTTTCCACAACATCTAGGATGATAGTGAATTAGATGGATATATATCCCATCCTCCCCTCTCCTTCTTTACCAGTAGTTATGATGATGGTTAGGTGTTAGAGATCAACTAGTGATGATGGACATCTGATTATTTTTTCATGGAAGGGATGGGAGCACAAGATGTTTGATTTTGGGGAATGAGAGTAGAAAATCGGTATGGAAGTGACTACGGGGTTCCTTGGATTATATTATTTTAATGATATGTTACTATATTGGATGTGTTATTTGGAGAGTGAGCCTCGGTGAGATAGGAGTGATTAGTTAACCTTTTTAGGCACATGTTGGTTTTACTTTTTATTCACTAGTGTATTAGTATGCTCTTTTCATATATGCATGAGAGACCTTGGATATGATCCTACCGATTATACATGTTATTCTCACCCTACATATATAAAATATTTTTTAGGATTTCAAGAGGAAATAAAGGATTGATCTACACATCACTAAATTGGACTTTAGAGTTTCTATTGAGTTTATTTTGTAGTAATTTTCTTCAAGGTTTTAAAATAGGGAATTTGATTATGTTTTTTGATATTATTTGAGCATTGTGGGATGTTTCTGTTCATTAATTTTATATTACATGATGTGGTTTCTTGGAATTTATTAATTATATCTCTCAATCCTTTGTTTATTATTGAAGGTAATTCCTACTCTATGAGAGATTTTCATACCCTAAACCTTAGTCACCATCCTAGGTCATATAGAAGGTTGTACTTGAGGTTCATTATCTCTATTGCTTCATTACCGATAAAAGAGGAGTACCTTTGGAGGAATGGGTCATAAAAAAGTGGTATCAAAGTTATTAGTTAATAGAAACAGTGAATATTGGAGTTAGGAACTGGTGATGATTTCATGGACTATTTGGAAAATTGTGCCAGTTGATCTTGGTGCCTGGCACATGCCAGGGAGACTAGGTTAGACACAAAATTTTAGGGCCCCTAGTGATATGAAGTAAGAACTATGATCTTAGTGGATGACCAAGTGGCATGCTGTCTCTTTCAATGTGTAGACCTAGGTGAGGTACATGTATTATGTTTTGTCATTCTTTTTATTGAATGATGTGGTTTTAAGAATTTAAAAATTATATGAATTTAATTAAATAAATATTGAAATTATATGTGTGTTTCTTTAACTATTCCCATGCTGTAGTTTCTAATGAATTATTTTTGTTAGTTGTTTTTATTCATGTAACCTGAAATGATAGAGTAAAATTATGATCAACTAGCATGAATTTTATTAAACCCTATTGAGGATTGAATATTTTATTTCCTTTCCTGTTTTAATATGGTGCTTTATGAATTTATTTGTGTCTATTGTTAAAATGAATAACATGTTAAAATTTTTCCTAATGATTCGAATTTGTACGATGATGTGATTAGTGTACTTTTTTGTGACTAGCTGCTGCCTTTGGAAAACCCTTAAGAAATGCATTACCTTGAGTTGATTTCATACGGTCATGTAAAAACATTTATTTCAAAACCATGATGAGGAGTATTATATTTCTCCTGAAATCCTATATGCCTTGATTTATTTTACATTAACGCTGTATCATAATCACATGTAATTGACTTATTATAAAACTTAATTTTGGATATCTAGGCTATGATATTTCTATAAAATGATCATCATGATTATTAATTATTCATTTAAATTATAAAATCCTTAACATGAATTGATTTATCTTTCATTTTTGGCATGAATATAGTTTTTTAGTATTATCCCATTTAGATATTTCATTATAGTTCTATAATTTAATATCTAGGATGAAATCATAGTGTATTTTATGTCTAAATTTTATAAAATAATAAGAATGATCAGTGATAATAATTATCAATATCAATTTTTTCCAATGAAAAAATCTATCTCATTTTCCAAGCATAGTTAAAATAATTTTTATGTGAGATTATTCATGTTATTGAACATAAAAACTTGTATTTCGTCACTTGTTTTCAAGTCTACTCATCATGTGAAGATTTCATGTGGTAGAAACTGATTTTAAGGATATATTTTGTTTTTTTAAATTATGGAAAAGTGATGAGAATGAACTTTGGTAACCAATTGAGGCTTGATAATATTTTACATGACTGAAGTTATTCTTACAAGGTTTAAAAAGTATATGTTTCTCAATTAATGATTCATTACATATTAATTTATAAGTATCATTCCATGAGTAGGTGATTAAATTTAGATGATCATTTCATATTTGAGTATTGAAATAGAATAAGGTCATTAAATGTTTAATATTAGCATGTATATTGTTGAAAAATTTATATATCCTAATATGAAATTGTTAGAGTATTGATCGAGGGATTGTAACATGTTAATTATGTTTTAATTATAATATGAAAACTTTTAATATACTAATCAAATTATATTTAAATATGTAAAAAATAATTTTACCCATATTTTCGTATATAAGCATGTTTTCCTATGAAATGAAATGATTAATGAATTTTTAGTTCGAGCATGATAACTATGACACATAGTAATACAAATTGTGAAGTTTATTTTTTTTATTCAAGAGCATGTTTTATTTTTGGAATTTTGGTAGAATTTCGTATTTGTAATGGGGTAGTTAAATTCATTAAAAGTACCTAGATTGTATAAATTACCATACAAAATTATAATTGTGTTTCCTTAATAACAATATGATTTTTTAATGTTTTTAAGCATGTTAATAATGATACATGTGATAAAACATAAGTAGTTTCTATTTTTTTGAAAGAATTTTTACCTCAGTCAAAGTAATGATGGAATAATGGTCTATGATTCGTTAGCGGTTGAGGATTATAAAAGTTATGCATGACGTGATGTTGTTGATCTGACGATGTCAATGCATTGGTGTGGGCATGCATGGACATTGAAGGTGCTATTTCGATTGGTTGGCTGCAAAATCGCACGATGGTAGGGGTAAAGAACTTTTATTAAATCATATCACTACAATATCAAAGGGGAATATTTATTGAAAAAATATAGTGGGTGGAAATTGCATATGGTTTTGATATAGCAGGCATTGAACCGGTGAGACTGTATTGAGAAGGTACTATAAATTTCAATGGGCAAGATAAAATTGGGCCTATGGGCTGGTTCTCAGTGGGCCTCTAGCCATGTATTTTGGGTCCTTTAAGGATCATGGTATAAATAGGGTATGTAGGGCCTTTATATAATACAAATAAGGGCTTAATGGGTGAATTATACCTTAGGTAGGCTGTGAACTACCATTTCAGCCTATGGGTGTGTGGTGTGGGAGTGTTTCATTGTAATTGTAGCCCAAATAGATAATATATATATATATATATATACACACATTACCATAACATGTTTATTTTTTTCATTAATTCATATCCATGTTGGTGTTTTTTAAAAGTAAGGAATGATGTTTCCCCAGAAAATGTCAAAGAAATATTGGGTTTTTTTTAGTTTCATTTTTTATTGATTGTTACATTGAAGTGATGATATGATTTACTGAAAACATATTTTGGAAACATAAGATTATGTTATAATTCTATTAAATAAGGAGATTTTCCACAATGTAGCCCAATCAATGATCCCTATATATCTCTTAACATGGAAGATATTTGATCTTTGAAATGATGATTTATATTAACATGAACATGTATACCTATTGTAATTATGATTTTTTCTATAATTTTATTGATATAATCCCATACCTCACCTAAAAGGGTAACCATATAAAGTCTGTATTTAAGTGGGGGTTGGTTGATTGGAAAATCATAAAATTGATGAAGATGAAATAGATTTCCACAATAAAATTTTTATGAAGAATTAATTGGTTACTATATCCTACTGTTTGGGTTTGTTTGTGATCAATCTTACATGGATGGAATGATTAATGGATTCATGTATATGAAGGGATGGAAACACATTCCCCATTAAGACATTTTATGTTTATGATATGTCTTAAAGTCATGTGGCTGAGTGAGTTCCACACAAAGTGAACAATATTTTGACATGGAGGGTTGGTTCACTTGGTTTGTGTGTTTGAATAAATGATAGGTTTTCCATTAATATGGGATGATGATATTTGTTTTTGGTTTTTTGGTTGTTTATAGGATAGGATGAGATAGTTGTGTGAATAATTAAGTGGAAGGGAGATGGATTGTGGCTAATTTGGGATGGTGTGGTGTTGTTATTAATGGAGGATGGTGATGTGTTCATGTGGGGAATTTTACGAGAGAGTCGATTGGTGATAATTTCCATATATCAGTGTGATCCTTGTGATGTGATGATATTCAATGTGTGTTGATTGAAGTTATTGTGTGGTTTATTCTACACATGTTGTCTTCTAGTTTAACTCATTATAATGGAAACACCATCGAGGATTGGGGTATTGAACGTGGGTTGAGGATAATTTTTAGTTATTTAAAGCCTCTAATGAATTCCATATTACCTTGTCCAATGGAATATTTTGTACGATGGCTCAAAAGTGGTTGGAGATGAAGTGAAGTGATCTGGTAGAGATGTCTTGGAGGAAATTTCATGAATTATTCATGAAATGTTTCATTTCCCAAGTTTAGATGTGTGATCATTTAAAGAAGGGTTCTTGTAAAGGTCCCTCCTATGTGGTTAAGAATATGGAGATGATTACTTTGGGTTGTGTGTATCAGGTTTCATGAAGGATGAAAATGAGGTTGTCTATTAAGGACAAGTTATGACTTGGTAGTTTGGTTTTGAGGGGTTTTAGGTATCTTATATATGTAGAGTTGATATATTTGTGGTGTTATGATGTTGGGAACTATTAGTATATTATCCACTAATTTATCAGGATTCCCAGTATTCAGTGGAGAGATAGTAGAGGAGCAATTTTTTGGTTGATTTTTAATCCTTTCACTAAAACCTTATAGTGGATTTTATTTATTTGAAACTATGATAGACAATTTGGAAATATACATTTAAATGTTTTCATGAATATTCCCTGAATTTCCATTTCAATGAAAATGAATCATTTTAATCAAGCTAAAGATATTTTTTCCACAGTCTTTATATCTAGGAACCTAAGTAATGTGAGATGAGTAGTTGGTAAATGTTATTCATTAGTGTGTATTATAGTTATCCTTTGGCTTCATCAAGTGGAGGAACCCCATTTGAGAGGTATCTCTAGTAGCTATGAGGATTTTCTGGGGGATGTTCTATATAAGGGACAATTTTCAACTCTTTCAAGGGTTATTGGTAATAGGTTGGTTCTATTAGAGAGAGTGTACTATATGGTAGAGTTACTCATTTTGGTTAACATCCTGTGGAGGCTTGGTGCCTTGGAGGATAGTACCTGGAAATGTGAGAGACCTATGAGTGCTTAATATCCCATTTTATTTTGTGTTTTAGTTCATTTTTATTTACTTTGGGTGATGAAATTCTTAGATGGCTCTTCTTTTTGAGGTGTTATTTTTGTCTTTTTTTTGGTGCTTAGCTTGAGGTAGTGTTTCAGTTGTAATGAGATCCCCGAGAGGTTTCACATGGAGTGTTTTTTCAAAACACTTCCTTTTTATTAATTTTGTCTTTGGTTTTGATTCTCATGGATAATAATTATTTGAGAGGTATATAATGTAACATTAAATACCTTATGGCTTGTTACCTTGTATGTTTCTTAATGGAATATGCATAAATAGTAGTTTTACGGAAGGAAAGGAGGAGGTAAATTTGGAATTTTAGATGGAGGAGTAGATTATGGTGTGGATATGTGGTCTGCAACATAGTGGAGGTCTATATGGTTTGTAGATATGCTTCAGCATGGAGTCCTGGAGGACCCTTTAGGGAGTTATGAATGTTTTTATGTTTCTATTGTGTGACCATTAAAATGAACAATACATGTATGATTATAGGTAGATATGGAAGCGTAGAGAGATATGGTATGGCATGGAACTATATAAAACATAGAGACTATGTTTTGTTGTTTTTTTGGCATAGTTGTGCCTTGGATTCTTGGCGATGGAATAGAGTTCCAGTGGAGGTATTTTTGTGGTTGTTTTGATTTTGGGGTAGTTGTGTCATAGATATAGGCTCTGAAATCACCTTATTCTTATCAATTAAATTATGCGGCATGGTGGTTTCACATGTGCTATGGTCCATCTCCTAGTTTATTAGATCTTTGGTATGAACCTCACCATATTTCAGGGATATAATATTGACCATCCCCATTGTAGATTAGTCTCCTTCTTGAAGTCATAGTTATATCCCATGTTAGCACATTTATATCATGGTGTAGGGTACTCTGTTGTGGTTATTTAGTTTTATGTTTTCCTATAAATTATAAACCCCTTTAAGACCTATCTTCTTATTTAAAATCCACTCAGTTCTAAGGAACTCTTATTGTTCCCCTAGGGGAGTATTTTAGCCTTATTTCATTTTCTTTCAACCCTGACATTGGGTGATCAATCCTTGGTGATTCTAAGTATGTTACCTATTTTCACCACATGTTTCCATTGATTATTCTTCATTCTAGAAAGCCTTTAGCTAGGGAGATTGTTGGTTTAGGTAGTTTTACGGAGGGATATTTATGGGGGGGCATTGTGTTCTTGGTTTTTAATCCATCCATGGTGTGATCTTGGCATTGAGGATATTACATATTTGTTTTATCCTTTGGAATTTAATTTTTAAATATTTTTTTGAGGTAACCGTACTTATATGTATGTGTGAGGATTATATAGTTTTTTATACCTTTGTGTGGATAATACAGGTTATCATAAGAATATTATAAACTAGATAAATCTAAAATAAATGGGAATGGGGAAAAATCACATGTTTTTACTAATTTTATGATTTTTCCATTGTGAGTATTCTTTATTGTTTCTATTATTATAAATCATGGATATTTGGAGACATTGTTTTTATACGGTTGTGATAACTGGGATACCCTTATTGTGATGGTTATTTAGACTCATCCTGAATGAAATTTATAATCAATTATACATGGATAAAGAATTTTTTTCACATGGAAATATGGATTTGTATGATATTTACCACGATAAGTAACAATATAAAGTAATGAAATACCTTTTTTATAATGAAAAGTGGTATTTTTAAATATGTTTTTACTTATATGTGTTAATATTATTGTTTCAAATATATAGTTGTTAGGTGAACCCTTTTGTGGATAATGTGGTAATGATAATGACTGGCTTGGGTGAAGAATGTGTTGGGAAGAAAAGTGATGTTTTGTTGGCATGGTATATAGTGTGGATTGTTGTGAGGTTGTTCTGATGTGTGGATATTGTGATGAGCTGGTTGGGTTGTAGTGATGGCTTGGAATATGTTGTGTTTTGGTGATAGTTGGCATTAGATAGATGTGATATTTCATTTTTGGGAGTGTGTAGGTTTTCTGGTTATCCTAGGAATAAATTTAAAATGGTTAAACTAGAATAACATGTGATGGTAAATGAATAATAATGGGATGAAATTCAATACAATAAAGCACTAAAATTGATGTGAGTTAATCTGTTTAAATTCATTGAATGATAAATATATGTTCTATCTTAAATATGAATCGAATAACATAGTAAATGGATGTTAGTTGATAACCTGATGAACTCTAAAAATTGAAGAACTTTTAGATGAAATGTTTCTTATGTGTGGCTTGGGTGTGTGGTGTCTTATATTAGTGGTGGTTGTAGAAAATGGGGGAGGTTGTGATATATTGTGATGATATTGTGAGGTAAGTTGGTGATCATGTTATAAAACCATATGTTTGGTATTGTATACCATCTATCCATCATGTATTTTATGTTATTTCATTATGCAACCCACCTGAGTTATATAACCTTACAAATGCCCAAATGTTTTCAGTTTCAGGTGTTTTTTACAACATCCAAGGTAGTGGATAATTAGATGGATAGCTAACCCCTCTTCCCCACTCTTCCTTCATCAGTAGTGACAATGATGGTTTGGTGTTAGAGATCAACCAATGATAATGATGAGTTGGTACTGGAGATTACCTAGTCATGACACGGGTTGGTGTTCGAAATCACCCAGTGATGATGCTGGGTTGTTTGTGATTTTTCACTATGATGATGAGGATATGTTATTTAATGGAGGTTATTTGTAGTTATAAGAGATAATATGATTGATTTTATTCTTTTTTCAATACCCGACTACCATGGTTATGAGATCTGGTTATTTGGATGAAGTTGTGATGTGACGAGGATATGAAGTATGATGATGAAAAATTATAGTACCAGAAGTTTGACCATGTGAGAGGTTGGGATAGGTAGGAATGTATCCTAAACCACATCAAATATGTATAGATATGTGATGAGACATTCATGGAAGGGATGAGAAAATATAGTGTCTGACGTTGGTGAATGAGAGAGACAAATCAATGGGGGATGTGGTTGTTGTGTACTTTGAATTATATCCATTCAATGATATGTTATTATATTTGATGCATTATTTAGAGGGAAAGCCTTGGTTGGATTGGGGTGGCTATTTGAACTATTTAGGTGAGAATTGGTTATACTGTTTATTCACTGGTACAATAGAATTCTCTTTTATCCTGTTCACGAGAAACATTGGGTATGATCCTAATGAGTATAAATGTTATTCTCACCATACATATATATAATATTTTTACTGTTTCAAAGAGTACTTCAAAGACGGAGATAGATTTCACTAGATTGGATGTTCTAGTTTCTTTTGAGTCATTGCTGATAGAGTTGTCTTGTTGGTTTTCACATAGAGTCTTTCACTATGTTTTTTGACATCAGGTGTGCATTATGAGATAGGTTGGTTTCATTTATTCTATACTAAATTATTGAGTTTCTTGTTAGTTATTCATTCTATCTCCCGATACTATGTTTATTATTGAGGTAAATACCTTTAATGTGTGATATTTTTATACCCTTAGTGCTCATTGCTATCTAAGGGACTTCTAAAAGCGGTACATGTGGTTTATTATATCTGTTATTTCATTTCCATCCCATGATGGGTACTTTTTGAGGGAGAGAGTCATTAAAGAGGTCTTCATGAGAAGAATTATCATTGTTTTTGATCCCTCGTCAGAATATTGTTAAATGTCATATCTTTCATATAAATATTATATATCAAGAATATATGACATGGTTTTAATAATATTCTAATTAAATATTAGGTCTCATTATACAGAGGGAATACTATAAATAATTATTGTTAAAAATAGTCTATGGCTGCAAAGAATGAATAAATAAAGTTATTATATAATATCAATAGGGTTTGTTAATGGAAAGTTTATGATAAAGTTGGAGCTAAGATACTAACTCCAACAAACAACCACTTTCACTATAGAGAATTACCAACATTTATCAATTTTTTAGCTCTCAAATGATATTAATTGTTTTTCTAATGCATGTATTTAGTCACTAGTACCATCATATTTAACTACTTGAAGATTATACTAATTATGAATTAATATCCTTGAGATAAAATTCTCCAGATATGTTTTTTTAAGAATATATTCCCATTTATTCTTTAACTGATTCTAAAGATCTGATATATATATATATTTATTTAATGGAATTATTAACCATGGTATACTCTAATATTTTATTTCTCATTTAATTTTCGTTATCCTAACTATGATATCAGATCAAACTAATATATATAATAATCAAATATGTGTACACCTTCACAAATAGTTTATGATCTTCTTCATATATCCTTTACATATCACAAATATCATTTGATAGATTTATAATCTTTTAAATATAGTAATCCCAAACTTACTAGTATGTAACATGACCCAAATGATAGATCTAATCATAAAAGTTGTTGTAAACCCACTCATTTCTTATGTCAAATGACTTTGAAAGTAATCCTCTCTTTATTTATCCATCTTGTATATGTCAATACAATTTCAAGGTATATATAATGACTTATTTTAAATATCCTATTGAATATATATATATATATCTTGATACTTATAATATAGGAGAATTTATCAAACTCATTCATAGAGAATAATTCCATTGATGAAATATTAAAAGGATATAAGACTAGAATCTTGTTTCACTTAATAATATGTCCTTCAAATATATTATTACCAAAACCATGGCACCCCCACTAACCTTTTGTAGGCGGACATAGATACTTACATATTATATAATAAGTTTTTTTATCCTTAAGGAATAACATATCACTTTACTCAGCTATATAAATACCATATCTATATGGTTATTTGAATTACCTTGTTAACCCACACAGTATATTTAGTCTCTAGAAAAATGTCTCCCACCGATTATTATGGAGTTTTTATTCCTATACCAAGTTTTCATCATGAGACTCTACTTTACATAATTATATTTTCTTAATGATATATATTTTAAAGATAATATCCTTTATATATATATATAATCTTTTATCTTTAGGATCATTTAATGAAACCCTTTGTTCCATGTGATGCAAATTTATTTTAATTAATAGTCTTAACAAACACATTTTTCCCTATAAAAGTATATGTAATAGAGTGGTTTTTTCTCCCAGACTCCAACACATATAATATATTCTTGTAACACTTGGTTAAGTGTGTATACCACTATTCATAATTCATAACCATAAAAGGATAATTGAATAATTTCTTAACTCAAGATTAATAACATTTTGGTTATGATATTCTACACATCACATTATTCGAATGTTATTTATATTTTTAGTAATTTTATTATCTACTCCACTTTTATATTCCTTAATAACATAAATTAATTAGATTTATACCACATTAAATAGATATATCTATATTTATTTATTTCATTGGTAAATGCAATAAAGTATAGGAATCCATTCTATCAAGTCTCATGAATTTAATTAATCATCTGTTTCCAACATAGGATTTACCAAATAGTGTATATTTCCAAACCGCTATTTAAATTTCTTTCACTATAACATATAATGACAAATAATTTAATAAAATGAAATAAATTCTCTTGTGTATAAAGTTGACACATAAATATTTTTTTTTATTATTATAAACACATAATTTCAACATAAAAATATGATAATTATTCCACTTGATAATATGAAATAAAAGTCTTAAAAAATTAATATAGAAAATCCCACACCATTAATATCTTGAATACCCATATCACTTCTCTTAATATTTTATAGTATACTTTTTTTCATTCTATAGATACTAATTTATGAGTTACAAACTATATATAATACCAAGTTTTAAGAAATATAATTTTCATTTAATGATGAATATACCTAACAATTCCCCTTCTTATTCACTAAATTTAATTTCTTCTTCCAATAGCCTTTCTTTATATATGAAAAATAAATAACTTCTTTCTGATTTAATTCCCTTTGGATCATTTGTTTCTTAAAATATTGTGTTTATAACACTTTAACATTGACTCAATCATTAATATCATATCATTTACCTTATAATAACTAACATAATATATTTCTTCATTCATTTATTGTCATTGAGAATCATTTTAAAAATATTTTGAAGAAATTTATCCAAGTTATTAATGATAAAATTAAAAATAAAACATGAGAAAATTTTAGGTAGAGATGAGACAATGGAATCTATAAATATGTCCCTATCTAGTTAGAATCCAAAATTCTCTAAAAAACAAATGTACCTTATAAAATTATGTACACACGGTCCAAAAAAGAATCCCTCTATAAATATTCATGCGAAAATGATTTGTATATTTTTCATTTTTCTTGTTTAGTTCTATTCTGAAAAACATTAGGTGATGAGACATCATGGAGAATGCATCTTTTTATTTATGTTTATTTTGTTTCTTACTTCACATATATGATAGTATAATAAATTTTACATAAAATTAATCATCAATGTGTCTTAGGTAGATATATTTCTCATCTTCATTTGGTTTGTGAGGAGGTTCAATAGGTAGTGTGGATTTTAGTACATAATGATTTTTTCCTTGTTATTGTGAAATACAGAAGCTCAAGTACCGCACATAGAAATTTTTACCATCTTGGATATATAAAATTTTCTGAAAATAGATTATAATGATAGTTAGTTCATGGTATTTATTTATATTTTCAATAGAGGCTTAGACTTTGCTTAACTATTCCCTGAGGTATTTCTTCAGCTATAATTTCTCTATTGTTGATTATTTTGACTAGTTTATCTCTGCTTCATGGAATTTATAGGAACACATGGTTTTTTCTCTTATGGATCCTTGAAATATCCTCATTTATTTTTGGAAGGAATAATTCCATGTATCTATCTGTTCCTTTAACCTACGATTCATCAACTAATTCTAATTATTTCTCTTTCGATGGTACAATGATTTTTACTTGTAATGGTATCCTACGACCATGCCCATCCAGGTAAGTATCCTTTTGTTACCACTGCAATTACAGAATCCCTCAGTTTTAGTGATATTAGTAAACAAGAATGGATGGTTTTTTCTCCTATAGTTAGCCACAATATATTTTCCATCACATTTATTATAGAATATGTTTTTAAATTGATTTCTCAAAACCCCTTGTGCATTTTGTTTGGATTGATATTGGGGATGACCCTCGACATAAGAAAGTTGTGAACTTGAATATTGAGTGGATTTTAATTCTTGTTTCAACCAACATGGTCACATTCAATAGGATTATAGTAATGGATCTATGTTTGATTTAGTTTATGAGGAAAAAAACATGATGAATTAAGTGGAATTTATCCTACTACTATATCCATAAGATTATTGGTGGATTTAAAGAGTAAATTCCATCCTATAGTGAATTCTATGATCCCCTCTTCAATATAGGCTAGGTATTATGTATCTTTATTGACACCCCTTATGTTACATGGTCGGGTCCTACTAAAATTATTTTTGTATCTATTTTAAGGAAAAAATGAAGCTTTATTCTAGTTGAATGTCCTACCAAGGTATTTATTCCCCTTGGATTCCAAATGTTCTGGGGATTCATCACTCTTAATTACTGAGGCACACCCAGAATTCACTCACTTGAGGAAGGAAGATGAAATGAAATCTTCCTAAATCACTAGTCTCAAAAACAATCTCCACTTTGTGAGGATTTGGCATTTCCCTAGGTTCTTCCGGAAGAATTGTTAGGGCACTAGGACATGCAATTTGTAGGTAGGTAAGAAATAGTTGAATCTTCTATTCTAGTTCAATTATGGTTGGATTATAGAGAAGGGTTTATAGATCAAGCGTAGGTTCTCACCTCTCACTAATAGGTATAGGAAAAAGGAATTCATGTAGAAAACCTCCCCATAATTTATGTTAAAAAAATAATTAATCATTTTATAGGAAGATAATGTCATAGGTAGTAAAATAGAGGTTTGGAAAAAAATTTAGCATAATAAAAAGAAGGATCAACCTAGAGGAATGGACCTTGAGGCTAGGCTTAGGGAGTGTTCAATGGATTTGAGTGAATCTAAAGAGGAGTATTTTTTATGAAGGATAAATGTATCATGTTCTTAATAATAATAAAAGGAAGAATAAATAATATTTATATAGTAATTTCACAGTTTCTAAGGTAGAGAAATATAAGGGGGTTCCTTCTCCCAATAAAGGGAATAAGACCATGTTTGATAAAGACAACTCATCTCTTCTAAAATCCATGTTGGAAAAGTTATCTATAATTCCCCATTGCTATATTGAGATCAGGATTTCAACATCTTAGGAATTAGAGGAAGATAAATCCTCTACGATGTTATGGACCTTTTGAAGGCCAACTAAAACGGGAGATTATTCCATCCTATATCTTGAAGAAAATATATGTTATTTAGGGTAGTTTTTATACGTATTTGATAAATAAATGAAAGAGGTAAATCCTATATAAGTCGAGATTTCCCTAGAAGAGTATGAAAAGTTGATGGAGATGGTGGTCTCCAAGGTCCTAGATGAAACTAATAAAAAATTATTTCTCCCTAATCTTGACTAGAAGTTTCTAGAGGTGGAAAATAACACATTTATTTTAGAAATGTTTATTGTATTTTAATTATAATTCTGGTCTATAGAAGTATTTTAACAAATACATCCTACTATCAGCATTAATTATATTTTGTGGAAGTATTAGTCTATACCAGGAATGGTCATTAGTGATGAATAAAATCCTTAAATAGGTTAGGATAATGGGACCCTTTCCAAGGTTTCTGATTTTTTAATTCAGTTATTGTTTTGGATTTTATTGTAAAATAGTATTATTTGTCCCATATGAATTGATAGATGTGATGGTTACCACTAAACCCTTAAAATTGGTTTATTTTATAATAAAACTTTTTAATTATAAGGTTAAAAGGTTTCCATTTTCTACAATAAATAAACTTAACAAATTACTATTTTATATTGATTACTAATTATGAAATTATTTATTAATGAATCATTTATATCACTTAGTATTTTATTGAATCTCAAAAACCCTCATAAGGGATTCTAAATATCTAGTCACATGAATATTCTAGTTGCAAGGATTCATATTTTCCTTCTCATAATCTAGAAGAGGGACTGCCAAATTACATAATGGTTCTTAGGTAGACTTTAGTTATTCCAACTGCATTAAATCATTATTTTATGATCCTTTGAGTGGACTCCCCATTCCAAAAATATTATACTAATTTTTTTGTAAAACTTTTCTCCAAATTACACTTAGCTTGATAGTGAAAATTCTATTGATATAATATGGTTATGTCAACCCAACAAAATTATTAGAACTCCATGATAAGTGAATTTACACTAACAAGGGTTAGACGAGTACTTTGACCTATATTTCTTTTCTTACATAGGTAATGGAAGGAATATAGAGGCTTAGTATTTTCATTGAGAGGATTTTTTGTTTCATACTTTCAAAAGGCATGTAATTTTATCTGTGTATTCTTTTCAATTATCTTATGTGATAACTTCAAAAAATAATTAACCCTACTCAATAAAATAAATCTTATGCACTTTTATTTTCATTTTATGTAAGAATGATCACAAATTAATATATATGATCATGATTAATTATTAATAAATCCTTTAATCACATAAATAAAAAATTAAACATGGATTAATAAAAAAAATAAATAAATATGATATGATTATGAGATTTAAATATTGGTTGGTTTATCAAGTGGTGATAAACTTTATTTTTTAGGGGGAGCATCTAACGACTAAAATAAATTAAAATAACCCATGATATTGGCTGATCTATCTTCAATGAATCAACATGCAAGAAAAAACTAATATAAGTGTTCCTACAATGCTGATTAATCCATTTATTACTCTTCATTGGACACTTGATTGAGGTCACTAAAGCAAAAAATCTATGCTTCCTATCTCTTAGGGAATTACACTAGAATTTGGATCCTCAATATTTTAGTGAGTACTCCAAGTCACTAAAGGGGTGTTATCATCCTCATTGGTGATTAACAATGATCTGGGGATAAGAGAGATATGATGGTGTTTACATGAAATGTGTATTGTCCAATGAAAGGCACCCTTTCCCTTATATAGTCCATTCATAACGATATTTATTTAATATAGAGTGTTGGAAGAAATCTAACATATTGGGTTCCATCTCATTCCACTCATACATTACATCCTATTGAAGGGTAACTCATTGAACATTTTAATAAAGGTGAAAAATCCATAAATGAATCGATCAAACCATGAGGGGAGTGGCCTCCAGAAGCATTTACACACATCCCATGAACCCTGTACAATTTTCATATCAGACAATATGATATAATAAAATGTGGAAACTTTTTTTGTTATATGATATATGAATATAATATTATATGATTTTTATATCATGAAAATCATTGCATATGATATTGGATATATCATTAAATAGGCTAAACCATTTTAGGGAATTACCAAAAATATCTCACCTGCACAAAACCCCAAAATGAATTTATAAAAAATTTAAAAACTCATTGTGAATACATCAAAAACTCATTTGACATTGTTTATAAAACTCTCATCATTTTAGAACAAACAAATTTTATAAAAAATATTCCTTATCCAAATAACTATCAATGTGATGCTGCAGAACACTGTACTGTTGACAAAAATATAAAACCGTATTTCATAAATATATGTGAAGAGTATCCTTTGGAAAAGAATCAGTTCTACTCAAGATACTAATGGGTTTGGTGTTATCTCCATAAATAATAGTCATATCTAATATGATCTTGTACACAATAATATGTGTCATATAAATCATATCAGTGCATGTATAATCCTTCTTCCCATGACATTGAGTGAAAACTAGGCATGGAAAAATGTCAATATTATATTAGCCATAACATAGTTTATTGATTATCTAGAAATACAAACTTGGATGATGAATGGATGAAATTTCATTCATCTAGAGGATGACCACATCACATATCCCTCATCCATGTTTCTCGACACATGATATGTGACTTAAATAATCATGTCCTCGAATTTTCTCATTTTAATTCAATAAAGTTCTAAGTGAATTTTCCTATTATATGAATATAAAAATACCATCTTGGTTGATATCCAACTGATGAAATAATCATCCACATACCAGAACACACCTATGTATCTAAACCAAAAAGGATTTCATAGGAAATGTATCAAAGTATGAAGGTTCTCATAATATGTATCTCAACAATCTCTAATTAAAAGGATTAAAAATAATCATGCACCTCTATGTATATTGAAGATTGTATAACATTATATGGGATATATTTGGTAGGTTATTGCAAATAATAATTCACCACTTATTGTATCATGAGTATAATGTACTCATGCTAATAACAACGTATCATCACAAACCATAAAATTCCATGATGATCATCAATTAGGGACATCTCAAATTCATAACTTTAGGGATATTATCATTCCCCTATTTATGTAAAAGAAATTTATTCACACATGAATAAATGATAAATGAGGATTACCTTATATTATAAAATAATAATAAATTATGAAACCAATACATCAATATCTTATGTATTTAAAACTAAAACATTACACATGACCCTTATACTTCCATTGTGATAATGGATTCATCAACAAATTGACTATATTGTCATCTTTAGTCATCCAATAGATTCTGAAATTTCCCCTCTCAATGATCTCTCATATAATTTGGTATTCATAATGAATGTGTTAAGTCATTTGGTGAGACCAAACTTCCTTTTCCTAAGAAATGGCTCTATTATATTCATATTAAATCGTGAAATCTCCCTATATTCTAAGAACCACCTCTTTTTAAAAAATGATTATCCTGATCCAAACACCTTCCTTCATTGAATCTGATCCAATGATGTACTCAACCCATTATTTTGAGTCTACCATAGTGGCTTGTTTGGAACTCTTCCAACTGATAGATCCACTATTGAGGTAAAACAATAAACCATATCATGGTTACATATCATCCCTATAATATTAGAAACACGAATCTATACAACCCTTTACACAATACTCATCCTCTCCTCTAAAGACTGATAACATGCCCTTAGTTTTTCTCAAGTACTTAAGGCTGTTCTTCAAATCAATATTGTGACTATCACCAAGAATAAATTGGTATATACATGTAATTTTAAGAAAATAAGTGTCATCCATTTGAGCACACAAAATAGAATAAATGATAGATCTTATAACAGACACATAGGGAATTATATCAATCATTTCTAACTCTTTAAATTGTTTCATAATTATCTAATTATTTTTGAAAAGTAGAATCACTAAAGACCCCATTCTATAGTTCTCCATGGTAAAACTATTTAACTCTTTATCAATGTATGTGTCTTTACCATTTCCAAGAAAACTCTTATATATATCTCTATATATCTTGATAAAAAATATACATGCTGCTAAACCCCTGTATTTCATAGAGAATCATATATCCAATCACATATTAGAATAATGAAGAGTTGGGATATCATTTTTCATAATAAGTATGACATATACATACAGTATCATAAACAACACTACACTCTCACTAATCAATATATATACCAAGAATCATAAATTATTTTGATGAAATTAAACTCTTTTATTACATCATAAAACCAAATATTCCAAATCCCTGAATCTTACTTCAATCCGTAAATGGACTATTGCAACTAAAATACCTTAATAGACTCATCAGGAACATCAAAACATTTAGAACGTATCAAATAAATTCCTTCTACTAAATTCCCATTATGGAAATCAGTTTTGGAATCCATTAAATATATCTACAATCAATGTGATTTGTTTTGGATAACAATATACAAATGTAATTT
Source organism: Viscum album (assembly GCA_963277665.1). Taxonomy (NCBI): domain Eukaryota; kingdom Viridiplantae; phylum Streptophyta; class Magnoliopsida; order Santalales; family Viscaceae; genus Viscum; species Viscum album. The sequence continues at coordinate 1,068,421,256 of OY728127.1, read as the reverse complement.
ATTATCATTATAGGTGAAAAGGATTCTTCATAGTCAATACAATGGATTTTCTTGTAACCATTTACCACCAAACATAATTTATATTTAGAAACTATACGAATCATGTTGATTTTCATTCATAAAACCAACTTTCACCCTATGGGTAATAGCACTTTAGGTGCATCCATTAAGTTCCCAACTTGGTTAGTGTACATGGATTCCATTTAAAATTTCTTTAATTTTAACCATTTATCACAATCAAAACCCTCAATTTCCCCTTGATAGTTAGTAGGTTCATCATTTATGAGTATTGATTCATCATCCATAAGTATGAGAAATACATATCTCCAGATATCTGATAAAGACTACTAAAAATTTAAGGTTCTTGTGTAACTTGAGTTGGCTCTTCTTCAAGAAATATTTGAGGAATAAGCTCAACTCCCACCTTAGGAATAATTATTTTTTATTGGTATTGAATTTTAAATGTTTTAGATTTCTCTCATTTACTCCTTGAATTATGTTCTCCTTCTCAATAAAAACACCACATTGGGCCAAAAACAATTTGTGTTTAGTAATATTATAAAATTAATATCTTATAGTCTCTTTGGGAAAAAAATACATGAATTTCTATAATTTATGGTTGAGTTCATCGGAATTCAAATTTCATAAAAATGAATTGAAACCCAAAATTCTCAAAAAATAAATATTGGGATGTTTCCCATTCCATATCTCATATGTTGTATTTATAACCATTTCATATAGAACATAGTTAAGCAGGAATGCATCAATCACAAAAGTATAACACCAAAATGAGATTGGAAGGTCACACTGACTCATTATCGAGAAAATGATTTCCAAAAATGTACGATTCCGACTCTCAAACACACCATTATACTATAGTGTTCTAGGAGGAGTGAGTTTTGGAATATTTCCATTATCTCTAAAATTCTCAGTGAATTATTGGATTAAGTATTCACCACCCCGATCTGGTCATAGAATCTTAATACTTTTTCCCAGTTTATTCTATACTATTGGTTAGAGTGGGAAACTCAAGAGGGGGTTGAATTGAGTTTCAAATTAAAATTTATGTTAAAAATAATTTATAAAATTAAATAACCAATTTTGAAAAACAGCTAGTTAACTGTTAATAACAGTAAATCTAATTAAATTATTTGGAATAAAATCTCAAAATTTTGATAAAAAATAAGCTAGGAAAATATATGTATGATTCCATGATATTAAGAAAACTTTACTTGCACTAAATAGTAGATGTGTCACAATTAAGAGCTAAATATGAAAGTAAATATTCATTAAAAATAACATTAAAAATCATTCAAAAACAGAGTAAATGAAACTTTAAAATATATTGGGATAAAAATAAAAGAGTTCCAGTCTCATACTGAGTGCTAATCCTATCCATTTGAAAATCACATACATCTAAGATATTTATTGATAATTAAATAGATCCAAAACCATGATCAATTTTTACACATTACGGAATGCTGACATCCCATGCTATCTATCCATATCCATAGTTCTTCATTGGAGTACAGATAATAAGAAATATTTTTAGAGAGTATATCATACTGTCCAATATAGTGTTATAGGAAGTTCTTAAAATATTTTCAGTGTAAAGAAAACATATCTCAAAATTAAAAAAAGAACTAATCATGAGAAGTGAAAGGATTTTGATGCAGAGGAAGAGTTCTATTGGTTTTCATATGATTAATCTCTTATTGAAGTTACTCTATTGATTTTGAAATTAGATTCTAGATAAAATATGTTCTGTAATTTAGTAGTGAAGTTCGAATGAAAATGAAGTTATAGGCATAAAAAATAGATCACTAGTTTTTATTTTACACTCATGAAATATCCTGATGTGTGTGTGTCAAATATTCCCATTTTATTTCTTTCTCTATCTTAATTTTTCTTCAAAATAAAAAATATTTTTTTTCTGAAAATATCCATTCAAATCACATAATTAAATATAATTATACTCGGTGGGAAATCCAATCACATTAAATTAATTTGACTAGTATTTAATTATATGTTGAAAAGTGGTTGGTATATAATTTTTAATAATATAATACTCTCTTTAGATATGGTCTCTTTATTGTGTTCCATGTCAGTAACCATGGTGTATCAACACTTTGAGTGAATTTTGATCAAATTTAGTTCAAAATCCATATGGCCGATTTCATCGATCTTATGGTCTATCATAGACCTTTTCAAATTCCAAAATTCTCTCATGGTAGCATCAACAATCCACATAGTCACTTCATTAATTTTATTGAATTCTAGCTTTTTTACTTTTAAATTTATTTCAACTTGTAGTCAATTGGGATCTTACAGAAGCATTAATTTTTTTATGATGTCAACAAAATAATTTGTGACATTTTTAGAGACACACGGTCACATCCATTTAGATTTTTGGTTGCAAGGTTTCTTATCTGGTCAATAGAACTTGTTTTGTCTTTGATCCAAGTTCATTATAGTTGATCCATTCCATTACAAAAATCTTATTCATTGCGAACAATCGATTTTTCTTACCTTCACATGAGTGATTTGAGATGTCTCTCATGGTTGATATACCTATCATTCAATAAATCTGATACTTTACTAATTTTTATACTCTTTGGACTCATGGTCTATATTCTACCTTACTAATAATTATGATTGATTAAAGACATTTGAAAATTTTGGTATTTTCTAGAAAAAAATTTATATTTTAGAAAAAATAGAATTTATCTAAAAAAACATACAAATGATTTGTGATTATTAAAATAAGTAATTTGTAGACTACAAAAACATAAAGTTTTTTATGAATTCTTTGAAATTTTTATGCATTTTATACACATGAATCTTAAAAAACACATATATATACCAACTAAAGAAATCGAAAGAAGTAATTAAGTACCAAAAAACCCAACTTTATTGAGTACATATTGGTATAAATACATCCCTATGTATAAGATCCAATAATCCACTATCCTTTTAACCTTTTCCTCTAATTTTTTTTTTATTCATTAATAATAATAATAAATATTCAAAAATTTCAAATTACTCAAAATCAAATTTTCCTAAAAAACTATGTATATAGAGTGTTTTGATGCATTTATTGTATATATGTCCAAACAAAAAAACCAAAGTAAGGTGGGATTAGAATCAATTCTGAACTTCTTATTCTAAATTCAATAGATAGGATAATAAATATCTATAATATATAAACTATTTACTATATTACAAATGTTTTAAAACATTTCCTTCATTTATATAGAGTAACGCTTCTTCTTAATAGTGAATGAAAATCTCATCCTGTCGAAATAGGGTACAAAAATAAAAAATTTTGTTTATGGTGAGAATATAATTATATTTATCTAGTGATGATATTAATCCCCTCATTAAATTCAGATCATAAGTTCTAATTTTTGATATAGAAAATATTTCTATACTTTCTACATGAAGATCTACATCACACATTTTCAATTATCTCTTATATTCAAGTATGTGTTTATCAGAACAAATCTGTGATACACACCCGTTATCAAATTCCCATGAGTCAGAGTTAGTGAAATTGACATCTATAAAATTCACATTCATATTCTCAAAATACATCTCATTGATAATACTTCTCAACCTTAAATACTAATCTAGTATTATATTATAGGTCATACCTATAAGGGATATTAAAATGATTATCATGAAGTAAGTCATAATCTACAACAAAGACATATATATGGGTTAGTATCATTTTTTATATTTTTTTATATAGGTCGTTTATGAAAATTAAACCCACTAAATATGATAACCCCATACATTGTAACAATTTAGTGAGCTAAGAACCATACATCATCATGACTTACACTGGGTATCACGTAAATAATACATGACTATATTTGGTAGAAAACTACACATCAATAATATTAAATATCATTCTTTGATAGCTGAGTGGAAAACTCTTTATCCAAATCCATTATGGATTCGCTCAACACTATTACTCTATTATTATAATTTATTGGGTTTCCCATCTATTTAAAACCTATAGAAAATGTCAAGAATAAGACACTTAATGGTTATGGTCGCCTTATAACATGCATTCCATATAAATTATAATCCATGGGAACCTAACGGTTAGGGTCACCCATAATAAATAATCTAGGTTTTAACATGTTCTTTTTTTAAAGGAATATTACACTAATAATTTCAGGGTTTTATTTTTAATGTCTCACTAATTTGATACACATCACATGCATATTAAAACCATTTCATATCATATAATCCATATTATCTCATATTTCATTCCATTATTTACACATAATTATATTGATTTAGTTTTGGAAACCCTATTATATACATTAATATAATTTTTTCAAACCGTACTAATTTGTAACCATTTATATGACCAACAAGTTTTTGTTACTCACCCATAAGTAGAAATTGTATATATTCATACATATCTGAACGCACCTCAGGAATAATGTACATAAACTGTTCATGTGAAGGCCTAAAGCTATAGGAGATTAAAAATCTACACTTGAGTTATCACATAGTGACATATTGGTAACCCCTCACCTTTCTAGAGCTTGGAATAAGCCTCCATATGCATGGGTAGTTCGACGCCAATTCCCCCTCCCTAGGGAGACTTTACTCAGGAGAGAAATCAATTAATAATAAAATTAAAACCAAATATAACCAAAATATATTCAATAACTATTTTAATGCTAATAAATCTAATAAAAATGATGTTAAAGTAGATGAAGAATAAATATTATGTTACCATACCAAACATGTTATGTAGGGAACAATCTCTTAGAAGTAATTTATTATATAAATAAAGTAGAAAGAATATTCAAATTCTATAAATACTTTATAAACATGGATATTATTAAAGGAATAACCATATAAATAAATACTATATTTATTTTCAAAATTGTGATATATATATATATATAAACCTTTTAAATTTTAATTTAGGTATTAAAAATATAATTTGAAAATTCCTAACACTTATAATTTATAAATGATTTATAGATCAGAAGTAAAAAATATTACGAATAAAATTTTAATATTTTTTTGGAAGTTCGTATTTTATAATTGAAAATATTATAGTTAATCATAAAATATGATTAATATTTTTGAGAAAACATGTATAAACCAATAATATTATGTGACTTTTAATCTTACACTATGATTCACATTAATTATTATGATATGTGCCATTGTTTAAAAACTATAATATTTAATGATATAACAGATATCATAAATATATTATGGTACTCTTTTTATTCAAAAATACAAGAATTAAATATATTTTATGATATATTATATCATAATATATTCCATAGTTCATATAAGTGAATATTCTATATATTTTTCCTTTTGAAAAAAATCTAGTAGTACACTACGATTGAACAGAAAAAAATAGAACATATCATTTTTTATGATACAACAGGTAGGAATATTTTTTTAAAATCTTAAAAAATAGGATAATAAAACAATGATTTATTAAATAAAGAGGGTCCAATATCATTGAAGGGTTTAGGGGGATTATATAATGATCAATGGTATTATAAATCACCCATGATATTTCCAGATCTATATTCAATGAATCGTATTTATGATAAATAAAGAATATGATCATGCCTACAGTGATGAGTAATCAATATTTTAATCTTTATTGTAAAATCTATCATGACATTACCCATTATTTTTTGCCTCCCATGTGGTATGTTTAGTGTGACAATGCCATGCCTTCCTCTAATAGGCTAGGGGCTAGAGACTTTTTACAAGTAGCCATAAAAAAATGGTAGGTCTTATCCTAATGTACCTTTATGAACACACACAACCATCTCCACAAAAAAGTATAAAGGAATAAAAAAATACTCTAATATATATAGTATAATGACACATGTAATAACCCCAAGGGAATATATAAATCAGAGTACAGTAGTATAATACAATGGATAAAAGGGGTAAAATACTTTACTAATAAGAAATACAAAGGGGAAAAAATGTTGTCAACTGTAAAGAGTAGAGAAAGGGAGAGCCAAGCTCCAAGTCCTGGTGTTCAACCACTGAATGTAGTCAGTGCCACCATGTACTACCAATATCCACTAATATTAGGTTTCCCATAGTCACTATGAACTACCTTTCATTTGCCTAAGATATGAAATATGTGGGAAGATCCCATGAATAGGTGAGTATAAACATACATAGTAGGAAACCCCAAACACACCAAACATAATGCATTAAGAGAGAGTTATTAGATCATCACCATGAGGGAACATCAATCGGAATATGAGACAACAACAACAATAATAAACCATATTTGATCAATAAGAAACCCAAATTAGGGAGAAAGTGAATCTTCATCCCTATATCCCATCTAAGAATGATGAATCTTCATGTTGCTACAAAGGTCTATCTTTGATTCCCAACATCATGAGAACCGTACAATATTCTATGTGGAGGGGGCTGCAACTCACAACTAAACTCCATAGTGGATGGATCCCCCATTCCAATCCAGGCATCCCATGTAACCTCTCAAGAATCAAAGTATAGGGGACCACTCCTTGTTACTCTTCTCCACATCCAAGGGATCAGTTAATCATGTGGTGGAACCAATCCTCACCATATCAAAATAACGGGGGAGTACTACTCTATATATAGAGGAACTTCAATATCATTAATATGGGGGAGTAATGACTCTACATGTATAAAGAGACTGAGGTACCCACACCCTCATGCAAAATGGGCGTACTGATCCTCGATTCTATCCGATCACACTTGTTTACCACCATCAGTTAAGCATCTCCAAAATAATTTCAACACTTACAATACCCCATAGTATACCGCTAATTCCAAAAGTCCACTATCGTGTTCTATATGGAAAACTACTCATAATATGATGCTCTTAGGCTAAAATTCAAGTCTGGAAAATGGCTAAAGAACAAAAAAGGATTATCCTAGATCTATTAGGTTAAATCATAAATCCATCTATATTTAACTAAAAATGGATATGAATGTCCAAACTGATCACACTGTTGTGAGACACATGAAAAGAAAACCAAAGATTGGATATTTATTTTCCCAAAACAGACACCCGGTGAAAATAAAAACACATTTCATCATAACATGTATATATATTGCATCATGGACCTAAGCCACGAGTTAAAATATTGTATCCAAAATAGTTATTGAATTTTCTCTATCAATGTCATATTGATGATGTTGTATCTCGTTCATCAATCCAAAACTGTGTGAAGGTGTTACATTTGAAACCAGATTCCATAACAAACAACAACAATACATATTTTATTACTATTAAAATATCATTCATTTGAATAAGGGAAGTAAAACCATGCATACCACCACTCCTCATGCATGTATAGGGAACACATTCCCTCTTTAAATGAATTTCTTTTTCAGTTTAATATTTTATTTATTAAATCATTCCATGTTCTCTTACTTCCATTAACACTGAATCCCTATCCATATAGCTACTCCATGCTCACGACATCACAACACACTATCACCTATTCCCACATTCAATAGAAACCCAGGGATGGACACCCTTGGATTATTGTGATTGGAAACTATGCTCTATCAGCCAATGACCTCTCCTCCATCGACCGATGAACACTACTCAAGCATCCCCACTCCTCTCCATCTCCACCTCCACCATGGTTGACACCTTTGAAAGCTAGAACCATCCATAGACTGGAGATTTCACTATGAAATATACCATAGAACTGAAATCTAGGATTGGCCATACCAGATTCGTCACTGATGGATAGATTCTAGTCATCCAAAATATTGGGGAAAACACCTCTTTTGTACGCACCATCACTTCACACGAAAATGTGAAATGGGGAATCACAAATCCGATCCCTATCTATCTTTGATCATCCACCATCACATTCATACCTCGATCACCAAATTGGTCACAAACTCATACCCTAAGTATTGATCCATTGTGTCGAATAAAATTTGAGCAATGATTGAATGCTGGATAATATTGAACGACTGGGAAACGGAATTGCCGACGACGATCATGTAAATAATGGGGAAAACAATAAACAAGTGGGGAACCATACTCAATCATTATTTTGGTTAGCCACAATTATTTTCTTTTAAAACAATGAAATTAGAGAATAAATAATTAAAAATATAAAATAATATCACTGCATAATATTTATAGGAAGATAAAACATTCCCATAATCATCCATCGACTTGTGAGTCAAATTGTTTTAGATTTTAATTGCATTCAACATGTGATAAGGAAATGGGGATAAAATCCAAAAAATAGAATTCAACCTTGAATTTGGATCAATCATTGGTGAAGAATGCTCCAACTATAAATGGATAAGGATATACAATACATTGATTATTCATCTAATGGTTCATCTGAATCCATTCATCATTGATCCACAATCCAGATCCACCAGTATCACCACTCTCCTCCTTCTCTCTACTATCCCAGGGTTATGTAGATAACCATGGGGATTTGCCAATGTGAAACTTAAATAGAGGGATGTAATTAGGTTTAACCATTAAATGAAATAATTAAATTAAATGATTAATTCAATTAACAAACCCACCCATGGTCTCCCTCAATTGAACCTCCAACATCGACCAACATTATATTACTCCTAAGGCAAACCCCACATTCTAGAATCAACCACGATCTCAGATTTTCAAAATGAGGATTTATTCAAGAGTTATTCCATTATTTTATAAAAACAACATGTGTGTGACATAATATATATATATATATATATATATATATATATATATATTATTTTTTATATATCAATATCGAGACTCTCCAAGCCCTAAAATCTCATATATACTGAACACCTGGCTCTAAAAATATTTCTATAAATATATCAATGTCTTACATGAAAGAAACAGAGTCATTACACTGTCCACACCTTCAAGTATTTTCATCTTGAAAAGTGAAAATCTACACATGAGTGAGGATATTGAGTTCTCATATGTTCCTCCCACACCAATGATCACTTTCGAAGGTTCCCCTTTTCCTAACAAACATTAAACCAAGTGAAATACTTCCCCATGGAGGGTCTAATATACCGATACTCAAAGAGACTAGGCACCAAAAAGTTGTAACTCCCTTCTTGATGTACACCTCTTCCTGTTCGACATCATGTAATGAGTTTTACACACATATCCTTATCTATAACACATAGAAAATGCCAACACCCAATGTAACTATGAAAATATAATTAAGTAGTACACCACATTGCTAACCCAATATATTAACTAGAAAAAGTTCCTATGAATCTTGGAGATAACCTTCTAACCCATCCAAAACAGTATAAACCAAATCAAGGTGAGACTAACAAGAACACGTAGTCTCATCATCAAAATCCAAATTCCTTCATCATCAATCCTCATGGGGATTTTAAATTTTTTTATTAGTCCTCATCTACCCCTAGATGAACTACACCATTCATAACCCTCGCTAGAACCAAATTTAGGCCCAAAAGCACTATCTTCAACTGGATCCTAATAGTGAAATGGGGACCTATATGATCTCTCATACACTAGCCCAAATGGTTCTACATCAATAGTGGATTAGTAACTTTATTTATACAAAAACTCCACCAATGATAGATGATCCTCCCAAATGTGGCCCAAAAATAACATGCAAACCTGAATCATGTGAACCATAACCTGAATGATCCATTTTAACTTTTCATCTTTCTGGGTTAGAAACACTACTATCAACCACAACCAATTAACAATTTCCTCCTTCATTCTCTCCATAATAATGATGTGAGGTGATAATCACAACCCAAACTGATCATTGAGGGAATTCCATGAATCCATACTACCTCTAGAGGCACAATCATTCCAACTCTCTACTAATATATTCCCTTTAGTTGTTAAGAAGTTGGAAAATATTGAGAGTTAATCTATGATCACTCACGTAGTGTCATGAATGCTCAATGATCATGGAATATCCAATCAAAAAATCCACAAGAAACCTTATCATCAACACTTTCACCCAAGAACCTCAGACATTACCTATAGAGAGATGATACAATAAGAGTTTATCTTAGAAACATGCTACAACATCCTTGTATGCCAATCTCGATGCCAACGAATCTTGGTAAATCCTCACCAAACCTAAACATACTATTTTGCTAAAGAATCCTCCTCATCTCCACCTTTCATAGCATGATCAGTGAAATTTTCCAATCTCAAACAAGGCTAACATACTCCCCACCCTTATAAAATCCATTAGGAATACATCCAAGGAATATCTAGTCATAAAATATGTCACAATTGATATTCCCATGTTGTGCCTCCCGAAACCAGTAAAGAACTAAATGGGTATCAACCATTTACCGGAGGTATGGATCACCATAATTATCCTCAAGGGTAAATTGAAATAGGTGAACTACTCTATCACCTCAATCAAAAAAAGGAGATGAAAAACTTTTTTATGAGAATCTAATGCCACAACCACACCCTTGGGTGGAAATCAAGCTGGAAATTACTCAACCTCTATGGGTCCATTATCACCAACATGTATGAGGAGAGATATCTCATGAAGTGGATCTCCAAAAACTATAAATGACTCTACAAGATATCCACATAATGTTGGTACTCTCAAAGTATGTTATGAACCATACTCAATTGTATCACATGCTCCACCATTGATGTTGAGTACAGAAGTATGCCATTGAAGGATTCTACCAAGAACTGATCCAAGGAGAGAAAAGGTTCTAGTCAATAATTCTCATAAGATCTGATGGGATGTTCAAAATTATAAAGTATATCCCTAAAAACTGAAGGAAACCATAACATATTTATAAATCCACTTTTAGTATAACCTCCTCACAAACCTAGATCTGTTGATAACCAATTCTGAGGTCAAACTCTGAGATCCACATTGACCATAAACACTGGTCTAATAAATCATCAATTATTAGGTGTGGATGGCACTACATAAAATCCACATATTTCTGGTGATTTTGATCCACACCAAACTTCTAGCTCTTATCCACCTCCTACGTGAACAACATGAGGTTGACCAGAAAAACCCACTACATCATATGAATCCTCACCTCAAGAGATCCTCCAATTGAACCTTTAAATCTAATAGATCTACATGTCAATTATATATGATGGATCCAATATGTATCCATTCTAGGTACATGTCTATATAGAAAAACAAACATTCAGTGGGGTGGTTAGAATGAATCACTCTTAGGAAAGGAATCCACATACTTCTCTAACACCATAGGGAACTAAAATATCATAGTTTCCACTACTCCAAGTGTCATACTATCCAAATAATAAGAAATAAGGTTTATCATTACACAAATGATCTTATCTCACTCTTTCAAGGATAAATTCTCACAAAATAAGAAGGATTCTATCCCACTAAATCATGTAAACAGAACCCCCACTGGTAATAGTAAATCTAGGGATAGACAATAAAAAACTAGTCCACACTAGGGAAAACATTCTGGGTCCTCACCACTACTATGGAAAGATTCCACATAAGTTTCTATCTTTTCAATGTTAGGTCTCACAATTAGTAGAATTTTGTAATAATTTATTGTTCTATATAAGTACCTCCAAGAAAAAGGGTTGAGAAAAAAGTGTTCCAATGGTATTAATAGGTATCTAACAAGGGATACATTTAGGGAAATGTGGTTTATGTCTCTATGATAAAACTAAAACCATAGTAGTGAAGACACATGTCACACCATAACACCAAACTCGAAGCCTCTAGGTCATATGACTCTACTTCTTGAAGGTATCATTCCCACTTTTTACCTATCCTCCTTAACCCTGGACCGCTTTGACACCTTATCACATAAAAAACATCCTAAAAACATAAAAGTCAAAGGTAATTTCCTACCCCACCTCGACACTATTATCATTGTGTATAATTCACTTTGCATGAATGGTTTTAAGTCATGTCGTAAGGACATGTATCAGTTGAGGAAGTGTCCCTCTTCCTTGTATTCATGATTTTAGGTAAAAAATCACCAACACAGGGATATACTGATGCCCAATGATTCATTGGATAGTTGTCATCATGTGGAACACCATCGAGAGGGTTCCTAACCAAAATTAACCCTTACAACATAGGCTCAAACCAGTCCTCTACCACATAAAAAGGGGGTCTGTTCCCCCATGAAACCTGGGTGATCCCTGTCATTGAAACTTGTGATAAACATTCAACACTGGTGTTCCATCCATTTGTACCACGAGAGCCAACAACTTAACCAAAAATAATTTTGGTTTCTATCACAACCATCTGATTGGTTTGGCTTTTCACAAGTCCAAAGAACATGTGCCACCACCTTAATCCAATCCTATAGACCTCGACGTATGGGCTTGGTGAAAAATCTTAGTGGTCTTTATCACTAGAACTAACACAAAGCAGTAATCCTACGCAAACCATTTTATTTTCAAAATGGATCCATAACTGCTCAACATGTGGATGTTCATATACATAGACCACTAGAGGTGGGACCATATGCTTCAAGATAGTAGTAGCACTACTTTGTGTGTAGTTAGAGAAAACACCTCATGGATAGTTCCTAGAATTAAGGCCTCATCACTCAGTTTTTCATCATCATGAAACTGTCTTGAAATCCTAGTTAACTATCATCATAGAGGTATATTGAATGTTATCAAGATGTACCATAGTCATAGATAATATATAGGAAGCTGGATGATGAAGAAAAATCAAAGGAATAAATCGTATATGATGCATATACCATTGGTTCTATGCAACCAATGTCTCTACTATATCGAGATGAAAAAGGTAGTCAATGTACTAGTGAATGGATACATTGAACAAAACACCCACATTGGGTTCCTTGGCCTAAAATAAGCGCTCAAGACACTATAAAAATATTTACATTAGTTCCCTACCAATCCTCTATATGGGTCCCACTCCAATGCTGACCTAACCCACCAAGGCCTTCTTTCTTGGTGGTAAAACGAGTGAGAAAAACCCATGCCCATATCTAATAGGCCAGAGACTAGTAACTATCACTAAGTATGTGTAAACTGAAATGGGAGTTCTAAGCCTAATATACCTATATGGACACACACAACTATCTACATGAAACATTGTAGGGGAATAATGAGATATAACAATATATAGAATATAAAAATGCATGAAATAACCCCAAATAGAATACATATATCAGATTATAATAATATCATACAATTGATAAAAAGAAAAAAAATACACACCCAATAAGAAATACAAGGGGGAATATAAACTAGAATCAACTATAAAGGGTAAAACGAGGGAGAGATTGACTCTAGATCCCAAAATTCGATCAATGTACCTGGTTAGTGCCACCATGCATTACTAATATTAACTAATACTATGTCCACCATAGTCATTAATAATTACATATTATTTTCATAAGACATGATACATGCTGGAAAAGGCTATTCAAAGGTGAGTATAACCATACCCGGTGGGACAACCCAAAATAACAAAAAATAATGTATCAAGAGAGAGTAGTTATCTCATCGCCACAAGGGTATGAAAATCTAAATATGATATAATAACCATATTAATAACCCAAATATTCTCATCAATAAACCTACATTTCTGTGAAATGGGATATTCATCTCCATATATCATCTAAGAATGATGATTCATCATGCTACTTCAATGGTCCATATATGATTCCCAACACCATGTAAACTATACTAGAATATGTGGGGAGGGGATGGCACCTTTCTGCTTCTCTACACAACCGAGGGAACCAAAAATCTAAACCATGCATCCCATGTAACCTATCATGAATCAGATTTGAGGGTCCCACTCCTCACTACTTCACTCCACAACTGAGGGAGAACCAAATTCCATGGGGGACCTACTCCCCACATGAGCTTGAGGATGGGGGAATACCACTCTATAGAAAGAGGACCTACACCATCTTAAGTATGAGGGAGTACTGACTCTACCTTTATAATGAGTGTCGGGGGCCTTCACCCTGGTGAAGCAAGGGAGTAACGACCCTTACATATCTGCAATCACACCCATCACTTCCATAAGTAAATCATTTCTACAAGAAGTTCCACACTCATAAAACCTCACAATGTACCTCTAATTTTAAAATAAATCCCACCATCATGTTCTATGTGGAAAAACCATCAGGATAGGATATTCACAGGCCAAAATCAAATTTTGGAAAATCCTAATGAACACATGAGGCTCATTATCGGTCCATTAGGCTTAATTATAAATCCCCTAATATGGCTCCAAAAAATATCAATACACGGCCAAACCAATCACACAATTGTTATCCTCATGGAATAAACACTTAGGATAGGAAATTTATTTTCATAAAATAGAACCCCAAAGAAACAAAATTCATCATAACATGTATACATGTCCCTTCATGGGTGAAATCCATGAGTCATAATAAAACCTCCAACATTAGTCTTGAATCGACCACCTAAATTTTTGGTTTATGCTGTCATAGATAGTTCATCAATCTGATATTGTACGAAGGAGTTACATTAGAATCTATATTCAATAAATAATAATAATAATTTATATTACTATTATTAAAATTTTATTTATTTGAATAAGGGGTGGAAATCTAGTCATACCCCCTATTCATATGTGTATAGGGAACCCACACCCTCTTCAAATAAATTATCTTTTTAATTTAATATTTTATTTATTAAATCATTCAATATTCTCATCCCTAAATTCATGTTGCAACACTATCCAAGAAAAACAACCTATTAATTACAAAAAAACATGTCTCCACCTAAGGCCCATGCACCGCGAAGACCCAAGGATGACCACCCTTGGCTCTTCATGATTGGCCACTACACTCATCTAACCAATTCCCTCTCCCTTGTCGACTGATGATAGACCACTCAAGCCGCTCCACTTCTCAGCGTCCCCAACTCCACATAGAATGAAACTATCGCAAGATATTTATATCCACATGCCATTTATTCCACTATAAATTGTACTGCATAATATGAATATAGGGTTGAATGATCCTAATATCTCACCAGTGGAAAGATTCTGGCCATTTAAACCATTCAATAAAAAAACTCTGTCGCACAAACTATCTTTGATTTCCAAATATAGAAATGGGGAAACACTAATCTGATCTTAATCCATCTATGAACATCAAACATCATCATCACACCTTGATCACTCAATTTTTTCACAATATCAGACCCTCAATATCAATTTGTTTAACTGAATAATGGTCACACAATGATCTAATATAGAGTATTTTTTAACCCCCAATATATAGAATTAGTGACAATGATCATGTGAAGAACATGGAATAAAATCATAATAATCAATTGAGGAATGAACCTCATATTTTTTTCAGGTTCTCCTTGATTAATTTAACTTAGAATAATTAATTAAGAGTAGTGATACTAAACAATATCAAATAATATCAATTCCTAATATTTCTTTGAAGATAAAAAATTCCCAAAATCAACCATAGATCCACAAATCAAATTGTTTGAGATTTAAATATTGTTTGACAAGGGATAAGAAAACAATATTTAAATCCAAAAATATCCTTCCTTGATTATGGATCAATAATTGATGAAGAACACATCCTATAGTGATGAAGAAGGAGATCTGATGTGTTCGATGTTCATCTCACAATTCACATTGATTCCTTCGTCATCGATCCTCGATTGAAATTTTTGAACTTCAACCATCTCCTCCTCCTATCAAATCTCCCATAGTTATGAAGCTAACCCTAGGGATTTTACAAATAGTTACATAAATAGAGGTATGGAATTAGGTTTATCCACAAAATTAATTTAATTAATCAATTAATTAATTCACTTAACGTACTCACCAATGGTCTCCCTCAACCAAACGTCCAACACCAACCGTATTTATGTCACTCCTAGGGTTAAAACCATTTTTTAGAATCAAATGTGGTCTTGGATTTATAATCGATGAATATTTTGAGAGTTATTCCATTATATCAGAAACAATATATGTGAGTGATATAATATATGTAATATTTTTAATATATGAACACAGAGACTCTAAAGGCCCTAAAATCTAACAAAAACACAACTTACAATTCCAAAAATATTTCTAGAAATATTTTAATGTATTACATGAAAAAATAGAGTTGTTACACTAAATAAAGCTCACTAAATTAACAAAAAAATGTTTCCTACAACCTAGGGGATTTCACCAAAAATTGGATCCCCAGTCATATCATGAGGACTCCCGATCACTGAAGGGGTGTTAACACCATCAATTGGTGAAAACAATGATACAAGAAAAAGAGGGATAAAATGGTATTCACATGAAATGTTTAATCTCTAATAATGGGAACCCTTTCCCTTATATATTATATCCTCAACATTTTTCATTTAATAAAGAGAATAATCCCATATTGAATGTATCATGTTCCATATCCTGGAACCTATACTTTACATCACGTTGGAGTGTAACCCATTGAACACTTTAATGATGGCGTATAATCCATAAACTAATAGGTGATACCATGTGGGAGGTGGTATCCAGATTCATGCATGTGCATCCCATGAAACCTATACCATGTTCATATTGTGCAATACGATATAAGAAAATTTGGCATCTTATGTCGTTCTATGATAGTTGCATATCATATTACATAATTTTCATCTCTTTAATATAATTGAATTCAATATAAGGTATATAATTAAATATGATATACACTTTCTGTACATTTGTAAGAAACCAAGCCACTAGATAAGGGAAAATAACTCTTTGATACTTGATCATCTTGAGTTACAATATCCACCATTATCCTATGTGTCCCCTTTGTTTAATTTCACATTGGATTTTAATTCTATTCATCTCATTGGGTTACTACATCTTTATAGTTTTATACTCATGTGTAGATGATGGGAACAAAGATAATGAGAATAACATTAAATAATTAAATTTTCATATACTGACC
Source organism: Viscum album (assembly GCA_963277665.1). Taxonomy (NCBI): domain Eukaryota; kingdom Viridiplantae; phylum Streptophyta; class Magnoliopsida; order Santalales; family Viscaceae; genus Viscum; species Viscum album. Next base: position 1,068,404,306 of record OY728127.1, on the reverse strand, counting down.
CTTATACAATTTAAATGGTGGAAGTTCTTTATAAATAATTATAATTAATTTAATAATAATAATTACAAATTTAAACCCTGAAATAATAAAATTAATTTAATTAAATAAATCCAAACATACATAAGATATTCTAGTTCTTGAGCATTCACAAGGCATTTTTTTTGTTGAAAAAAAATTGAAAATGAATCTCTATGTCCATTAAATAAATATAAATTTTAAAAAATATTTTTATTTATTTTTAGTTCCACTTCTGTCTCTTGAGTCCCTATAAAAACACTTAAAATTTATTTTCTAATTTTACGATTTTTTGTTTATTTTAAAATATATATATTTGAAATAAAGGGGAAATGGGTGAAAATAATCCCCTAATATGTATCCTTTTTCAATGATTTAATTTAAATTTTAAGTAAAATTCCCCCCATAATTGGGGGGACATCTACCTAGGCCTAGAAGTAGGAGGTAGGGTCACCTTCCCCTCAAAATTATTTTTATTTTTAAATATATATAACATTAATGTATGTATGTATGTATGTATATTAACAATGTACATAATAAATATATATTTATAAAAACAATTACCAATAAATGTAAAAAATTAAAGTCTCGTTATGTCCCGATACAATATCATCTCATATATTACATTATTTATTTTATTTATTCTATTTTATCTTAGTAAAATAATTAGATAAATAATATATATACATTTCTTTGAATTGAATATTGTTTTCTTTGGTTCTTTCCCAACCATAAGAACTTTTATACACATGTAGTCTCAACCATTAGAACTGATAGTAGATCCTTGAGATGAATTTTGATAAATTAGATCAAAATAATGATTATAAATTTATGTAACTTAGGTTTGATTCCAATTCAAGGAACTAGACATAGTGGATGTGACAGGTTGATATATTCATTTAAAAAATTTTAGTCTAAACTTTCTGAAATAAACCCAAATCCTTCAATATAATAATTTAAAAAATGTTTTAATTCATTATTAAAATAAAATAAATATATAGATTGTTTTATTTTTTGATTTTATTTTCACTCTGTGTTGAAATAACTTACTCTATCCTTGATCATGTGGATGTTTTAATTGATTGAAGAATCCAAATGATAATTCCTCCATTGATTCCCAAACATGTTCCACAAAATTTTGAATATAATTCTTGATATCTTAGGTCCTAATACAAGGGAATTAATTTCTTCTCATCATTCTCAATTAATCACAAAAAGAATCTATTTGTTTATCCCTCTAGGATCTTGAGAGATAAAATATGAGAATTATCGATAATTCTATCTTTAGATATTGAGAGAAGAATTATATTGGGTAAGATTCACATTCCACTCAAATGATATACTCTATATTTTATAAATAGTTTAAATTTTAAAATAATTACTCTTAATCCCATTTATTTTTATTTAACTGTAATAAGAACCCCTTCTCTCCACCCTTAAAATAATTATAAGACTATCATAATTTTATGTTAAATATATTATTACAAAATAAATCCACAAATAAATAAATATGTACATATTTATTTAACTGATATTAAAATATATTTGTTAGATAGTTAAATTGATTTGAATCGTTTTGAAAATATTATCAAACATTGAATATTAAAATTATGTTAGTTTGATAATATATATATAATATTAACTTAACTTGAGAATAAATATTTTTTCACTTAACTTATAAATAAATAAATAAATATTATATTCACACACCTTGTGAATAAATAAATAATATATTTATTTATATTATGAATAAATTAGTGAGAAAATTAAATTCAATTATTCTCTAGATGAATAATATTATGATAAAATTTATGATCAATATAACATGAATAAAAATTATTATAAAAAAAACAGAATAAATTTATTCTTAAACCTAGATTCTGTTGAGTCTAATGAGATTACAGTTATTCCTAGTTTGTATCAAATTTGGATCTCTGGTTAATGGAAGTATATCCTTACCCAAGAAAAATAAAGATATTTTACAATACATCATGGCCCCCATATAGTTAATACAAATCATCATAATAATAAACTACTATAAATACTACTATGTACAATAGTACCCTTTTATGTTTATATCTCATCAAATATGGTTCATACACATGATATCATCATATTTTTTGGCTTATATTTCCTGGATTTTTTGAAATGAGTAGTCTGAGAACACCTTCACTATGGAATTTTTCTATAACCTTTTATTTCATCAAGGAGTCTGAGATATCTTATTCCATTAACCCAGAACAAAAAAAATCCTCTATTGACCATTTAATTAGTTTAATACCACTTATATAGTAAAACAATTATTCTAATTATCCATGCACATATGTCATCATGTTTTTTCACTATACATAAAATTACATGATTTAGGATATATATTTATAATAATATCAAGTCTAAGGACCAACACACGCACACAAATAGAAATTAAAATAAAATATATAATATGTGAAATTCATATTGGTGGGTCTATCATAATTACCTATATTTTAGGATATTAGATTGTGAGAACTTCATGAGAAGAAGTCATAATTATATGAGCCTCCAAGACTAGATATAAAGGTTGTAGGAAAAAATAGGAGCATTGGGAAGAGGCCTAATTTTCGATTTTCATCATAATCAACAGGTAAATTTGAAGAAGTAAATGAATCCACCCCAATGTTTCAAGAATTAGATAATACACATTTAATTTATAATTAATCTAAAAATATAATTTCCTTGATTGTGCTATTTTCCTTGATCAATTTTCATTCACCACTCTTGCCACATTTCTGTTGTAATGGATAATCCGGATGAGGATCCCTTATAATGCTCTATAACATAAATGACCCATAATTACATGATTTATAACCAATGTTTCACATTAATACATTTTGAGGATCTCTTAGTTTTATAGTTTTATATATTTAGGGAAAACTATTAAATATTAAACACTTAGAAAACAAAGTCGATACTCCCACTAAATATCAATTTTTTCCAAAAAATAGGATTCTTAAATTTAAAATCATATTTTATTTAAAACATTTTCACTTTTTTTAAGAATAAACATAGATGAAATATAATTATTTCTATAGTTACTACTCATCCATGGGTCCTATAAAAACATTTTAAAATATGGGATGAGTACAAAAATCTCAGTAAGGGATATAAAAAACAATGGAACCAACTATTCTATTTGAAAATAATAAATTCTATAAGAACATTTTCTCTTTTTCATAATAAACATTATTATAAAATATTAATTTACTTACTCATAAAATATTATTTATTTCAAATTTTATTTTATTAAACCTTTTATTAGAAATAATTTAGTGAAAATAATAATCATGAGGGTTTCTTAGAAAACATGATAACCCAAGAAAAACATTTTCTTAAAAAACACATATTTTTTCCTAAAAGTATTCATAAACATTATTAAAACAAAATCTTGTTTACATAACTTATAAAATTAAAAATTTCAATAAAATATATTTTCTATGCATAAAAAATTCATGTAGGTGTGTCAAGAAATCATCTTCACAGATCCGTTATAATTACCCATATAAATGGAATAATTGACATAGTTAATTAAAAGAAAATTTCTCCAAGAAGAAAATCAATACCCAAGGAATTTTAGAGCTATATTAGGCTCACCTGTAATCATAAATAATTTCCAAGACCCTATTATACATATAAAACGTTTAATCTTTTATTTACATCATAAAAGGTTATAAAATATTCTATTTAACAAATATGAAAAAGAACTGTCAGGCTTCATGTAAAAATAAGGATAAAATAATTTTTTTCATTTAAAAACTATTAAAATGAATTTTTTAATGACTGAATAATTTATAAATTAAATTCCCTTTTGTATTAATAAATACCTTATCAAGTAATTTATCTATATAAAATACACATGCTATTTTTTATTTGTTATTTTTGATATTTAAAAAATATATCCATAATTTATGTAAATTTTAAATGACCATTAAGAATAATAACCATTTTAAATATAGTATTTTTATAGTGTTCATTCAGATTCGTTTATTTAAAAGTATTATAATAAAAACTAATTAGCACATAAAGAAGAAGTGATGACCTCAAACTATAAGATTATACTCTAAAAAGACCATTTATCAGAGCTTCCATGGGCGATGTAATCACTGTAATTTTCCCTTGACCAATCCCAAACCAAGATTCAACAAATGAAACTTAATAAAATCTGTTTATAGCATAATTTAAATCTTATAGAGATAACCTCCCAAACATGTTCAACAAAACACCATAGGAATGTACTATTATCGAACACTTTACCCTTAGGATGAACACATGTGTAATAAGGGGTTATGTATTTAGACCCCTGTAGTATGAATTTTGATATTATATTTTAAATTAAATAATGATTATATTGATCCCTTTTCATTATTAATTTATATATTAACATGATTATTATATATTGATAAAAAGAAACAAACATTTTATTTTGGGGAAACATATAGTTTCAATTAAAACAATCATTTTTATAAATCCATGAGTTTAAAAAAAATTATTTTCCCGAAATATTATTATTATATAATATTTATATAAATATAAATGATAATATAATTTAATAAATTACCTTTTAATTTTTATAAGGTTCATAATTTTTTTTGTTTTATAAAAACTATAATTTTTCAACAAATAATAACTTGTATCTTAATGTGGGAAAACATATATTTTGAATATTATTTGGTTAAAATAAACATTATTTTTGAAATCAACATATTTAAAATATCCAATGGTAAATTTTCTATAATTTTATAGAGGCAGTAGAAAATATGTGTAAACATTAAATATAGTATAAATATCTAGTATGTATTATGACATCATAATAGCCCTAAACTGATTTAATAAATAATATAAAAGGTATAAACAAAAAAAAAATTTCCCTTTAAAATGATGGGTTTAAAAGTTATTTGATTAATTTTAAAAACCTATAACGGATCATCCAAAACCTATTTTATATTTCACGATTTCTGAAAAAAATATTTATAAACAAGACTAACTTCCACATCATGAATGTTATTATTTTCATGAGTTTTTTATTAATGTAATTTAATATTTTAAACCACTGTACTTTAGAATAAATCATTGGGAAAACCAATGAGAATGTTTGTGGTTTTTATTATTATATTATTTCGTGTCCCAAACCTATGTTTAGAAATTAACAAGGAATTCCCATCACTTTTCTATAAACACCCATCAAACCTCAATTTTATAATCCCTAACAATATATTTATCATGAATTTACTCTCACACTCCCTCTTTATATCCCCCCAAATATGTTCCCAATATCTTAAGAAGATCCTCCCCAGATTTTAGAAGCAACCAATCAAGTAAGGGATTATATCCCCTTTTCTCTTCATTGAAGTAAATTATTCATATTTATCCTTTAGAATCTCAATTGATTATGCTTTAATTTTGATAAAATTTGAATTTAATTTCCAATTGATTTTCAAATAATTATATCCAATTCATACCCTCTTATTTTAATATTTACCTAATCTGGTACTATATCGAAGTAAGGGATCACTCTCCCCATTATTTTACATTCAAGAAGCTTCTTTTTATTTATCCTTTTGATCAGAAATTATTCATGTCATAATGTGTTTTTACATACCACTTTACAATAATTATTAATCTGAAGTAGTGAGACAACCACCATAAATCTCATTAATACCTTCTAAGAACCTTTATCACTACCCATTAAACTTATGAAATTATCCTGATATTTTATATGAAAAAATTTTGTTTTGTGAATTACTATACCCATTTCCACTCAAGGTTATTTAATAAGATTTAACTATCTATGATCTATTGGGGAAATCTATTCCAGAAACCCAAAATCCATAATCCAGAGATTAAAATTGATGAATGATTTTATTATGTTGTCTGATCTATGTGGCACAAAAATACATGCACATGATATGAATATGATAGATGTTCTAGGAATTATTTACCCATCTAATGCATTGAATAATGTTTTTATAAAATGAGATACAATGTATATTTAATGGTTGGTCATCCTAAGAACACTATGGTTTGATGTCTCAGTGATTATTCATGTCTTATGATTATTATTTCATGTTTTATATTGTTTCCATATTCCTATGATACCTTGATGTTAGCATCTAATTTATTGCTTCAATGTTCTTGATTATGATTCTCACCCTTTTTGGTCTCCATTTTATTCCCCTTGACGCACATGTATTGGTTTACATCATATTTTTATTTAATTATTTACTTACTATATAAATACCCAAAATTATCATACATAAATATTGGATATTTTTATATGGATATTCATTACATTACACAAACACATGCCTAAGGATTGTAAAGGTATGAAGACTTTGGAGACTGAACAAAAAACAATCATATTCTTTAAAATATCTTTAAAATATCCCATAAAAACCATTATACATAGTACACTTATTAAACATACCCTACATAAATTTTTTTCCATAACTTGTGGAATGGAAACATAATAAAAGGTGAGATTATATGCCGAGTAATCACAAAAATAGGAAATATCAATCTTACATGAGCATATGGGTTTGATAACCAGAGAATAACTTGTGAAAACCATAACCTACATATCATATATCATAATTAAATGTCATGAAATAAACATTGGTGGTTCATAAGACATGAATTATAATGGAATCAAAGAACCTACTCCATAAGAGTATAAAAATTTCATAAGACATTGATTTTCAGCATACACAAAATTATAGAAAGTATCTTATTAAGGATATTTACCAAGACATTAGTAACATGATATTTTTGGGTTAATCACTCACATAACTACTTCAGAATTGGGATAACCTACCATGTACCCTCTTGTTTCAGACTTGGGATAACCTCCAGTGTACCCAATTTTATCAAGATTGGGATAACTTCCCATGTACCCTCTTGTTTTGGTATTGGGACAACCTCTCATATACCCTTTTATCGCAAATAACATTAATCATTACCCAATTAATTAGAGGAATATATAGGTTCCATCAATTACAAATTGAAAATCATACATATGTATCCTATAAGATCATAAAACAATCATCATATCAAAACCATGAAAAGAAATGGGTTTCATAAGCATTTCATTATATCATACCCCCTGGAAAAGAGACAAGCTTTATAATAACATTGTCATTTCATCATATAAAATCCCATGAAGAGTAGTTGGATTTAAATAATTTCATGATGGTTTAACCCATGTAAGATAAAGTTATTTTATAAACATTATTCCATCATAAAATAAAAATTAGAAAACTAACATGAATGGTATCAGTAGATCATATCCCCTTTAAGGCCTACGTAACATAAACTGACATCGTATTATATGGAAAGTGATTTTAAAAGACGATTTAAAACTATTTTTGAGGAAAATAAAATTTCATTGAAAATCAATTTTTAAAACTAAAAATTCATAAAAAATTTATAAATCATTTTCTTTGAAAATAAACATTTAATATTAAATAGGATGCTTTAAAAATCATTTAAAAAATCTATTGGTGGAAAATATAATTTCCTATTAAAAAAATTAAAATATATTTTTTAAAACTTTTTCATTAAAAATAAACTAAAAAAAGGAATCATAAAATAAAATACTATTAATGATGCTGGAAAATTTCATTCATGTAATACACATTAAAACAATGATTCATATCCCATTTTTGGTAAAATCTAAACAGAAATTGTTTGGAAAATGTCAAGAAAATTCATTTAATTTTTCTAAAACTAAATCATGGATATTTTTTTTCATAAAATAATTTTCATAATGTTAAACTTTTTTTAAAACACTTTTAGAAGACATGGTTTTGGAAGAAAAAGGGTTTTTGGTCAAAGAGAGAAATTAAGATGATTTTTCTCAAAAAACATATTTGGAAATCTCAGTTACATAAAGAGAAGAAAATAAATGAAAAACAACTATTATCATTAAATAAATAGAATATAAGAAAATTAAAAAATTATTTATATATAGATCATAATATTTTATCATTGGAAGAATATTCATATTCAATCATGACATACTACGAGACTTTAAAATAAAACTATTACAACACCAGAAACATTGAATCGTAATCCACATGAAAGACTAACATTAAATGAAACTAAAACTATCATGGGAATAAATATATTCATGATACTAAATATAAATGGGGTTTTATATATACATCATAAAATAAGATAGGTTCATATCATAACATATCTCTCAAGGAAGGAAAATTGAGACAAAAAACACATACAGTTTGGGTATCTTTTGAACCATAAACTTGGTGAAAGAGTGATCCTAATATATATATATATATCCATAATTATCATGATAATTAACATAAAATAAATTAATTTATAGTATATACACCACATATGAGAATCAAGTGGTGAATTTGGAATGTATCTAAAAGATATATAAGTGAGATGAAAAATCCCTTATTTCTTTAGTAATCTTTTGAATCGTTAGCAAAAAAAGAATAACATGAAATGAAACATTATATATAATTATAAAAATGATATTCTTGATATAAAATGTAAAAGTGGAAGTATATAAACCATAAAAGTGAAATTAGTGATAAATTTTCATATGCCTCCTAGAAATATAAGAGAGACTAGAAATCGCTTACCTTTAGTCTCAACTTCCTTCATACACATTCAAAACTCTTGTATAATATGAATAATTTAATTATAAATATATTATAGAACCATATAAAAAATTCAAAGATAAATATATATATATATACATATCAAAATATATATTATTTTATTATGACATTTTATTATGTGTTTTTTTAATAATTTTTGTAAAAATCATATTGTAGGTAATAACTACTTTGTTTTTTTTGTGTTTGTTTTGATTTCTTATTTCGGGTCCTATTAATTTGAACATGGTTTAATCATATCTAAAATGTAAATATATATATATATAAATATATATATATATCATATATATTCAGTATACATGTATTTATAGTGATCTGTAAATGTTGTTTATAAAATTTAAAATACACCAATCATGGAGACAGTAGGCCATGCATACACAACAAAACAATTTCCATTTTCTCAACGGAATGAAATAAATAAGGGTAAATAATTTATTATAATTATAGAGTAATTATTTTTTCATATATATAAATTATATTGATTTAATTTATCCTTACTACCGTTCTTTTAAATGATATGTGAAAACTAATAACATCCCTTGGTGAGGTGGTAGTCCTCTATTCACACGAGGGGAATTATCGTATCCACCAAAGAATAAAAAGTTATAATCCATATTTGATGTCATAATTCTAGAAGAATATTAATATCATAAATATAAAATAAATATATTAAATTAATCATTATATCCATTCTTGAAATGTGTCTATGGAAAAAAACTATATCAGTTTGCAAGGTGGTATTCTTCCATACACACGATCGACTTTTTAATTATCTTTTTGATAGTAGTGGAGATTGATATAGGTTATTAAATTAACATAAAAATATCCCATTATAAATTATATAATTGTGTTATTATATTTTAAGTGTTAATAAATTATTTAATGTGGAAAAAGAAGAAAGAAAAAGAAGAACAAAAAATATTAAAGAAAAAGAAGAATCCTAGTGAAGACAATTACCTACGCTTTGAAGAACCTTATTTGGATCTCTAATTAAATACCCAAGTGTAGGTCTTTTTAGAGAACCCAAAACTATATAAAATAGATACTGTTGTTGGTGGGGGATTTTTTAGTGGTTGGATAAAATATATGTCTTTAGAAGTATGAATAAGTGAAGGGTGGGATGACCTTTTATAAGAGGGGGAAAAGAAGCCACGTGGAAACTACTTGGAAATTTCCCAGAAGAATACAAAAATATAGAGTCATTCACATAATAAAATATAAAAAATTACCTTTAATTATAACATGGGAAGTATTATATTAAAATATTTCTAGAAATTGGTATTTAGATCTGTTTTTGGAGATTTTTAAGCCTTATATTTGTTTAACCCCTAGAAAACCCATTTTTACCTTAACCAAGATATTGTTTTCCTGTTTTTACTATTTTTACGGTAAAGAATTAATTTTACCTTATAAGATAATATAAATTATGATTATCCCAAATATAAAATAAATTTTTCCAAATTAAACTCATAGAAGTTGAAAGATTTAATTTATAATTAATCCATCAAACACGACGAGAAAGCTGATTATCGAAGAGAAAATGTTCAAAAGTTTATAAATATTTAATTTCAAAATTCAATATGAAATTAATTAAAAATACCTAATTGGATTAAAATATATATAATTTAAATAATGTTACATTTAAAATCAATTTAAAACAAAATTAACCTTAAAACTTCTATAAATGAAATGAAAATTTTCTAATAAAAACCAGTATTTTTCACAATTCATTGTAAAATTAATCTTTTTAGAAAAATAAAAAATCATAATAATATAATTTTTCTAGTTTAGTTTAGAAAATACCGTTTTTTTTGAAATAAATTTTCAAAAAATGTTTTTTTTAAATAAGTGTTCAAAAGATGCCAAAACTACTTTTTAGAAAAAATACAGTTTTAAAGCGTAAAATTGGATTTATTTTTGTTTCTTGTATAAAAAACACATAAGATGAATTTAAAATTTTTGATTGAATATATAATATAAAAAATCTATTAAAATTATTCTTCAAAAGTTATTTTTTTAATTTATTGTTGTAACACTTATTTTTTACAAAAATATATTTTCTTCAAAAAATGATTTCTATTATTTTCAAAATGTTTTTAATTTCATTTATAATTAATTGGAAACCAAATAATGAATTTTTTATTCAAATATAACCCATATTTTTATAATTTATTTAATCCTAGTCACACCCTCCATTCCAAAAACTAGGTGATACCTATTTTATTTAATAATAATTTTTCAAAAGTATGTTACGTTTCCTTTGAACTCGATGTTGCGTGTAACAAAGGATACACCCAAAATTATGTGAAATGAAAGATAAAATCAGTTATGTGTGTAATGAATCCTAATAGTAGTATTTAATATAACACAAAATTTTAAAGTGATTAAGTTTATTTGACAAAAAAAATTCACAAATTCTCAAGGTGTTACATTCTATCCCCCATAAAATGAATTTCAACCATGAAATTTGTAACTTTTGTACCAACCACTATGGATAATTATACATCATTAAATCCTAATGTTCCTATAAAATTTCCACATGATGGTGGTTTTCTAATAAATCATTAACCAGATTGGTTATCTTATTTCAAAGAAATTTCTCTTATCAATCCAGAATCCCATGAAATTGTTCCATTTAAGAAAGATCAAGATCTAGCGGTATGACATATGAGTTTAGTACGTATGATGAATCTGGTATATACATTGTCCATATTGATACAAATAACACATCATGAACCCTATAAATGATCAGTGTAAGCTTAAAGTGAAAATATATGGTCTAAATAAGAAAACAAAATCAAAGAGATCGATAAACCTAGTGCTTAGTTTTACCTTTATTCCAAAGAGAAATTCATATGAACACATTCTAGAAAACTGTAAATTATATATCACATTTACCTTTATTAGTGAAACATTTATTCGAAATTTTTTATTCCCTTATGTGATACTGAAATGATCTAAACTTCTCTTCCATCTCATTAGTTATCTCAGGTCCTAATAGCTTTCTTTCTATAACTTTATTCTAGTACGTGTGAGATTTACACTTATTTCAATAAATGGAATCATAAAGAGTCATATAAATTATTTATTGAAATCTATTATAACAATAAAATTCAACTAAAGGAATTTTTTGATCCTAAACACTTTTAAATCCATTTAATGAAATATTAGAATATCCTCCCGGGTTTAAAATGTTCTCTCAAACTCGCCGTCTATTTGAGGATGATACATAATGATGAAACAGAAATCCATATCAAGAGAATTATACAGAAATTTACTACACATTGAGTTAAGCTTTAGATTCTCATTAGATACAATTGAATGTGGTACTCCCTGAAACCATACCACTTCATTGATGTATATTATGAAAAGTGGATCTAGAGAGAAATTTTATCAAATAGAAACAAAGTGTGATGATTTCACAATGTGATCAAATACAACCCATACTTACCTCAACATTAAAATAAGATAAACCCTAAAGGTCACCCATACCTTTAGTTACATGTTGTCAAAGTGTAAAGGAATTCCAATTTTAATAACTTTTTAGCTAAAACATATACAAAAATGAAGGGTTTTATTTCCATAAATTCCCTTTAAAATGTCCTAAATCTTGATAAAATCCCATTATAAAAACCCATAAATGGTGGTTCAATGAAAATGAACTTAAGATCAACCTTATAGTCATAAAACCATGCTGGTATCCATAACTCTTATATTAATATAACATGTATACATATACACATCCAAATGTTAATTCACCATCTTATTCCCCATATAAGATTTTATCTTTTATAAGAACATTTTCATTGGAATATTGGGTTCATGCTTGTATCGATAGAATATCAAATGTAATCTCATTATTCCATAATCCTTATAGAGGGATATAATCACATGAAATTTCACTAAATGATGAATAAAAAGGTTTTCATATAGATCATTCATTCAAAATAAAACATGAAATTCCCAACTCATAAGGGAAGGATATGAATTCCCTAATTATCCTAATTCACTTCATATATTGTGATTGCATAATATTTCCCTTTTTTATTCATATTAATAGGTTTTTATGGATTATCATCCTCATTATCCCTTGAATTGGGACCTTGATTCAAATAACTCCCAAACTCTTTTCACTTGAAACACTGGATCGTGGTTGTTGAATTCTATTGAGCTGTCTCTCCATTTATTTCCAAAACATTCCTATTCACATCAATTCTAAAATATTTTCTCGATGGATAGGATTTACCAAATTATAACACCATCTTGTTCCTTTTAGGAATTCACATGAGTCATTCTTACAACATTTATGACATATAAGTGACTGAAATTTCCTTTTACCATGTAATTTATTTGAGTTCTCACATGACTCAATCTTCCTTTTATTATCAAAACCATGATAATGGTTTTAATATCCAATTTATATTTCTACCATATTTTAAAATAAAATGACTTATTAGTAGACACTAAATTCTCTTATAGACAACATATTTTGAAGACATGGTCTTAAGCCACCAAATAATTGAATAATTTTTCTTTCTGGACTGATGGATAAACTAGAAGCATACAATGAAAGTCCTGTAAAATTATTTTCATATGTACCAAAAAATTAACCATACTTCTATTTGAGCTCAAGAAATTCCATCTATATCCTTGTTCATATAATATGTGGTAATTAATTATAATAAAATATCCTCTTAAAATAATCTCATTACATGTAGTCAATTACCTCCACTTGAATTTTATTCTTAATTAAGTTACACTATTGATCTGATTCTCCTTCTAAGTGATAAATAAAGAAAATGACATTTTCATGCTATGAACACTAGAGAAAGAAAAATTATATTTTAGTCGTATTGATCAATTACTTAGTGACTAGTGGATTAGTAATCCTAGTAAAAGGTGGTGTAAATTTCCTCATTAAGGGCTCAAAAAATGTTGTTTCCTACTTTTCTCATTTGCGAGTTCAACATGATTCATAGATTGGTAAAGTTGTGTGAGCATAGTAATGAGGCTTCTCATTCAATCTCGCATAAAATTTGGTTTCTCAGGAGGAAAATCATTTCACTATCCATTGAATTTTGCATTAACACAATTCCTTCAGGTTCCACCCATTGACTAAAACTAGAAATAATAGTTTGATAAACTCTAATTATAGTGTAAAACCATATAATCATGAAAAATATTTTATATTATTTCTAAATCATGAATCCTTATTTTCAATCTATGACACATTATGCTTAACCTTGGTATTTCATGGTCATTATTCAAATAATTAATTATGATTCATAATGAGTTTGTGGATTTACAGAGAATATTCTCTGGGAGTGTCAATCCAAGTGTGAAGTAAGGCCTGTTATTGTGCTCCAGGTGATGAGCTAGTCAATATCAATGTACACTTTTTAGTGTTGTTACAACTAACTACCTATATGTCAGATCCACATCCACTTGTATTGTCTATATATAGATGTAATTTCATGGAAACCACTCACTATAACCTTTAACAAAATTCTAGGATATCATTATATAATTTTAATTATCCTTATAATAATCCTTATACATAGAACTAGAATTATCCTTAGATATATCTATATATATCTCACTAATTGTTTTTTCTCATCATAGTTTCCAATGTTTAACTAAACCATTCTAATGATTCTAACTGCAATGACCAAAACATAACATACATAGATAATACATTCTTTTTGATGAATATTCATTACATTAACCACACACACACATGATTATCGTAAAGTTATAGTGCCATTGGTGAATAGAAAAAAAAATTCTTTTATTTCTTGAAAGATCTTCAACATCGCCCATATAGTTATTTCCACATAGTAATATTCATAGACATACCCTGCCTATAACCTATATTCATAATCTGTTGAAAGGAATCACATGAAAGGGTAAACATAGATCCTCAGTAAGGGTAAGCATAGGAATTATAAATCTAACATGAGAATATGTGTATGAGAACATGAGAACAACATTTGAAAAATATATCTTTTATATCATAGATCCTAAAAATAAGTCATGGAATAAATATTTGAAGTTAATAAGACATGAATAATAATGGGATCAAAGAACATGATCTGTGAGAGTATAACAATGTCATAAGACCTAGATTTTTGGTATACACATAAGTATAAAAGAAATTATGTCATGTATATCTTAAAATATATTCATAACATGTTTGTATTTGGATAATAACTCATGTACCTACTTCAATATTAGGATAACCTCCAATATACCCTCTATTTTTGGGCTTTGGATAACCTCACATGTACCCTCTTGTTTCGGGCTTGGGATAACCTTTTGTGAACCCTATTATTTTAGGTTTGGGATAACCTCTTGTGTACCCTTTGAGCTCATATAACATTAATCATTACCAAATGTATTTGAGGGAGATATAGGTCACACCCATCACATTATTTATATAATATGTATGTATGACACAAGATCATAAATAATTCATGATATCATAAAACATGAAATGAAATGAGCTTCATAAACATTTCATCATATCATGGCCTAAGGAAAAGAGACTGATTTAACAATCATTTCATAATTTCATCATAGAATAAAACCTAAAAAGAAGAGAGTTTCATAATAATTCCCCCATGGAATAACCCATGGAAGAGAGATGGGTTTCGTAAACATCATACCATCTTAAACAAAAACCATTAAGAGAAATAATACCAATAGTATCATTGGATTATATCCACATTAAGGCATTTGTAATACAAAAAATGTCATCTTAGATGGAAAATTATTTTGAAAGATAATAAAAACATTTTTTGAGGAAAATAATTTTTTGGAAAATAATTTTTAAAAAATAAAAAATCATAAACCATTTTGGAAATCCTTATATTTGAAAATAAAATTTTATGCTTAAAAAAGATTATTTAAAAAAACATTTAAAACATTTATTGAGGAAAATAAAGTTTCCAATAAGAAAAATACTTTTTAAAATATAAAAAATATCAAAAATAATTTTCATTTAAATTAAATTGAAAAATTATAATGTTAGACTCAATGAAAATAATAATTATTATTATGTACAATTCAGTTCATTTCATACATGTTAAAAAAAGGATTCTTTTACATTTTTGGTAAAATTAAAAATGGAAATTGTTTGGAAAAAGGCAAGATGATTCCTTTCATTTTTTTTGTAAAAGGACACAAATGGGTTGAAAGTATTTTAATAAATAATTTGGATAATTTCAATATTATTTTTGAAATCCCTATTATAAAACATGGTTTGGGAAGAGAAAGGGGTTTTGACTGAAGAGAGAAATAAAGATTATTTTTCATAAAAAATTATTTTGAACTCATGAGTACATAAGGAGATAAAATTGAAACAAAGACATGTATTATCATGAAATAAAAATAGGATAAGATAATTCATGATTTTTATGATATATATATTATAATATTTCATCCATGGAAGCATAATCATAAACAATCCTAATAAAAAATGAGACTATAACATAAAACTCTTACAACTTTGTAATGTTTGAACCCTAATCAATATAAAAGAATAAAATTAAATAAAACATATAGTATAAAGGTAATAAATAAATTATTTATATTACATATAAAATGTTATTTTTATAAACCTCATAAAATAAGACAGGTTCATAACATAACATATGTCTCAAAGAAGGAAAAATGAGATAAAAATCACTCACTTCTGGGGTATATTTTTCACTATATACCATATGAAAGAGAGATTCTAAAAAGAAAATTTAAATAAATATAATTTTCATGATAATAAATATAAAATAAATTCATGGATTTTATATGAATAAAATATAATAAAAAAGTGTTTAATATGGTGTTTATCTCATAGATATACAAGTGAGATGAAAATTCACTTACCACCTTAGTAATCTTTTGAATGGTAAGGCCCAAAAAATAATAAAAACAAATTGAACATTAAATATCAATAAAATTAGGATATTAATGATATAAAATGTCAAATAGGTAGTATGTAAACCCAAAAAAAATTAACAAGTGTGTAATATTCATATGTATCCTAGAAATAAAAGTAGGACCAGAAATCCCTTACCTTAAGTCTCGACATCCTTTGTACCTGTTCAAACATCCAATATAATAAATATATGTTTATTATAAATTTATTATAAAAACACACACACATAGATATATATATATATATCATATATGATTTATTTATGACCATTTATTACCCGTCTATTAACAATTCCTTGTTAAAATCATGTTTTGGGTAATAATTACATTGTTTTTCATGTTTGTTTTTATTTTATATTTATAGAAATATTAATATGTTAATTATTTCATAATATAAATAATTTTAAACCTTTATTAAATATTATATATATTCAGTATACATGTATTTATAGTGATCCATAAAATTTATAATTATAAAATGAAATCCACTATTCATGGAGACGATAGATCGTATGTACACATGAATATTGTTTCAATTTTCTCAAAAAAATGAATAGAGGAAAGATAAATAATATATTACCATTAATTAACCACTATTATTTCATATATATAATTTATATTCATTAAATTTACCATTTCAATCTTCCATGTAAAGTGTAATTGAAAATGAATCACATCGCTTCGTGAGGCTGTAGTCCACCATACACACAATAGATGTTATCATATCCCCAAAAGAATGAAAATTAAGAAGGTATATTTGATATCATAATAAAATAATAATATTAATTTCATAAATATAGTATAATATATGTTAAATATATCATTATATCTATCCTTGAATGGTGGTGATGGAAAAAAACTACATTGGTTTGCAAGGCAGTAGTTCTCTATACAGACGATCAACATTTAAATTTTTCATTTATTTCAAGGGGAGACGGATATAAGTTATTACATAAACACAATAAAATCCCAATATATATTAGATATTAGTGTTATTATGTTTTATGTTTTATAAAATAATTTAAGGTGAAAATCAGAAATAAAAAGATGGATCTTGGTGAAGACAATTACATTTTCTTAGAAGCACCACATTTGGATAAATTATTATGGACCATAGTGTTGGTTAGTTAAGAGGACCATAAGATCTAAAAAATGGATAAATTTTCATGGGATGAATTTTTGAAGGCTTTTATTGAAATATATTTCTTGATAAGTGTGATGAAGTTAAGGGTGGTTGTGTCCTTTTATTAATGTGGGAAAGGATCCCACTTGGAAACTACATGGGAACTTCCCAAAAGAATAAAAATAAAGTAATTATGAACAAAAAATCTTTCAAATGAACATAGATACAGAATTTGGAAGTATAATTTGGAAATATGTCTAGAGAAAGGTATTTATAAATGTTTTTTTTCTATTTTTCAACATTTAAAATCATTTGTACCTTAATCACGGTAAATAATTTTTACAATTTTCATTATTAATTATGGTAAATAAATGAGTTTCCCTAATAAGAAAATATAAATTATGAAGAAAATAAATATGGAATCTATTCTTCAAAATTAAATTCACATATTTTTCAAAATTTAAATTATAATTAATCCCATAGACGTAATGAGAAAGCAGGTTTTCGAAGAGAAAATGTTCAAAATGTTTCAAAGTTATTAAGTCAAAATTCAAAATGAAATGGATTCCAATGACCAAAATTTTATTAATAGATGTATATTTTTTCTATTTTTTCTTTCAAAATAATTTTAAAAAATTGTAACCATATAAATTCTTAAAACAAAATTTCCTAAAAAACCCAGTATTTCTCAGTATTCATCGAAAAATTAATCTTTTCAGAAAATTTACAAAACATTATCCTAAAATAAATATGAAATTACTATTTCAAAAAAGAACAGTATTTTTTTAATTATTTTTTCCAAAATTATCAAAAATTATTTTTCAAAAAAATGTGAAAAATATTCTAAAACTATATACAGAAATAATGTTTTGAACATAAAATTGGATTTATTCTTATCGCTTTCTTAGAAAACACCTATGATGAATATTTTTTTTGAATTTATAATGTATAAATTTAATTTAAACAATCAACCAAACTTTATTTTATTTACTTATTAATGATAAATGCGTTTTTTATTAAATATATTTTTTTAAAAAAATATTTGCTTTATTTCCAAGTAGTTTTAATTTTTATTTCTAATTAATTGGTCAGAAAATAATTCATTTTATATACTTGTGTAATATATATTTTCATAATTTAGTTAGTCTTATTCATACCCTCTAATCGAATATCTAAGTGATAACTATTTTATTAAATACTAATATTTCGTTAACATGTTATGTTTCATGTAAACTCAGTGCTGCATGTAACACAATCTACACACAGTATTGTGTGTTACATAAGATAAACATAGTGTTGAGTGTAACAAAATCTAGAATCAGTGCTATATATATTAAAAAATATCAAAGATATTACATTTATTTTAAAATATGCATTTCATAGAATATCAGGGTGTTACATGCTGTGATTTATATCTCTCCTATTTCATAGGTACCTCCCCTTATTGTCCCATAAAATATTAGAAGATCAGTGGAATTTCAAGAAATTTTATTGAGTTTTTAAATAATCTCATTATATTCCTATTACATTCTATTATTCTATTAATCTAATTTCCCAAATACATTGTGCCTCTCAATCCTTTAGGATCCTATTATATGTATCTTAATGTAATATATCATTAAATAATGTGTATAAAGGATTTGATTTTTCATAGTAGTAAACAGTGATATTCCTTGTTATTTTTTTGGGATTAGTGTTATAAAACCTTATTGAAAACTTTAGGGATTATACAAAACATTGAAAAAAATCCCTAAATTTTGATAAAATATAGTGTTATTGGTTTTATGAGAAAATAGATCCCTGTATGGATACTGGAAAGTGGATACAATTTTAGAATATATGTTCAAAGGGGAAGTAACTCCAAAAGGGATTATTGGGTATTAAGTCAAACTATACGTGGTGCATGAAAAAGAGTCCTAATAATACACACATGAAAATAAACTGTAATTGGATATTCTTTGGTTAATCACATGATTTTAATAAACCATTATGAAGAGAGAAAAATGCCTATGAAATTTAATGTTAAGAAATAGATCGTGGTTAACATAGATTGAATCCTAGAAGTTCATTGGTTTTGAAACAAATGACACTAATGTATTATCCATTTTATGTTCACTTTCCATTTCTATTCTTAATTGTTTTAAAATCCTCATCCATAAGTCTATTTTCTATGAAGTAAATCATAAGAACTAGAATAATATATTAAAATTTAGGCTTATCATCCATTCTTGAACTTCAAATATCCTATGTTACTATAGTTCTAAACATTCACTCATATCATTCAATTTTAGTGGAGATATTAAAACACTACTATAAATAATGGATGTTTAGTTATTTGTAAAAATGAAAAATGGGTTAACTATTGAATCATATGTATATAACTTATCCCATGCAAATTTTTTTTCTTAATTTCCTAGAAAAAACTATGATAACCCCTATAGTATAATTTGATTCTATATTTTGTATGGATTAGATTTACTTATTTATAGAAAAAATACATAATAGAGAGAAGGAAATTAGCCTCCATATCATGAATCATCCTCTGATTCTAGTCAGGTGTAAATAGGAGGATGGATCATCTTTGGAATGATCATCTCAAGAATGGATATTATTTCCTTATAAGAAAGAGTCTCTAGAATAAATGACTAATAATAAGGAAAATATCATCATTGATAAAATTACCATTATAAGAGAATATGATTATGTTTTCCCTAATGAATTTATTAGCCTCCCCATTACCGAGATGTTGAGTTCTCAATCTAACATATACTTGGATATTTTTCAATATTCCAGGCTCCCTATATAATGGATACTACGAAACTTGATGTTATAAATACTAAACTATAATATAATCTTAAGAAAGGGTATATACACCCAAGATATTGAATATGGGGTGTAATTATCCTTTTTTTTCAAGATTAAGGATTGGTCAATAAACAAATGCATTTATTATCATGGGCTCAACAAGATCAAAATAAATAACAACTATCCTTTTCTATTGATTGATGACTTGTTAGAATAGATATGTGGAACCCAGTACATATCTAGGGTGGATATTTTATCTAGATATTATCACATAAAGAGTATTATGGAGTATATCCCCAAGTATATTTTTTTAAATGTTACAAGCACTATGACATCACAATTATCCCATTCAGACTCACTAATGGTAAAAATATCTTTAGGACTTAATAAACTGAGTCAATAGGGATTAACTCAACAAATTTCAAGTAGTTTTTATTGAAAATATTATTATATGATCCAAAAGAATGGAAGAACATTGATAAATGTTATAATTTTTTATATAAGACTGTGAAAAATAAAAATTATATGAAAAGTAAAATTAATGTTTGTTTTGGATAGTGTAAGAGATATTCTTGGGGAATAGCATCACAATAAAAAGGATATCTATGGATCCTTCAAAGATAAAGGATTTTTAAGGATAGCCAAACCCAAAATATGGGAAAAAGATATATAATTTCCTTTGATTTAATGGTTACTATCTTTGACTCATGAGAAAATTATCATTATTGTATAACCCACAAACTAAGATAACTCAAAAGGGAGTGAAGTTTATCATGACCTATGAATGTGAGGAGTTCTTTAATGAATTAATTAAGATCCTAATAACTACACCTATGCTGAAATTGCCCACAAGTGGGAATGTATTTGTGATATACAATGATGTGTACAAAAATTCTTGGGTTGTGTACTCATGTAAAGGGGAAAATTGATAGCATATTCTACCATTCAATTAAACATCCTTGAGAAAAACTACTCAATGCATGACCAAGTATTGGATGCATTTATCTTCACATTTGTGATTTGGAGAAATTATCAATATGGGGAGAATTATGAAATATATAAAAATAAAAATATCATCAAGTATATATTCAAACAAAATGAACTCAGTGTACAACAAAAAAGTTGATTCGAGCTGATGAAGGATTTTTATTGTTCCATCCATTACCATCATAGAAATGAAAATGAAGTGGTAAATTCTCTCAATAGAAAATATCATTCAACACTATCCCTAATATGGATTGAAAGGGATACAATATTCTTGGAAATGAAATGTATGTAAATTATAACCTTAAAAGTAATTTCATCCTACCTTTCTCAAAAAACATCTCAGCCATCCATTCTTGAGAGGATTAAAGAGGCCGAAAAATATGATAAGGAGATACAAAAAATGGTAAAAAATATTCAAGATTTAAAAATTTTAAAATATAGAGTTATAAGTGTTTAAACTGATATATCTTTCTCATAAATCCATAAATTAAGAGGAAACAGATAGATGATTCCCATAGATCATCATTTTCTATCAATCTTGGAAGTACTAAGATATATAGAGATGTGAATAATAAATTATAGTAGGATAACATGTATAGGGAGTTTTCTGAAGTTGTATATTGATTCATGGTTTACTAACAAGTAAATGATGAATGATAGAAGTATAAGTATATGATGAAACCATTGAATATAATAGTATGAAAAGAGAAAACATAACCAATTATTTTTTTGTATAAATCCCTAGGAAATATAAAGTCCATCACTTTTGTTGGGTGATATTCGATCACTTCATAAAGTTAGAACATTTCATTTCTATCAAGGATGTTTTCTCTATTATCCAAATCACTAAGATATACATAAGAGAAGTTTTAATATTGAATAATGTACCACTCTCCATTTTAATTTATCTAGATGCAATGTTTAAATTGAGGTTTTGGAGAAGCCTTTAACATGCATTGGATACAGAGTGATGTTTCGGTACTACTTTTCTCTCCCAGATGGATGGTCATTCTAAGAGAAACATTAAAAATATATCAGATATGTTGAGATCTTGATGAATAGATTTCAAATTATTTTTGTATCAACACCTTCTACTAGTGGAGTTATTATATAAAAATAGTTCCTATTCTAGAATTCAAATGGAACCTTATGAGGCTCTATATGGGAATAGGTGTCACACTAGAACATGTTGGGATGAAGATGGAGAGTTGATGTTTATGGGACTTAATCTTATCCAAAATATGACAGAGAAGGTTCAAACTATATATTTTCATTTGAAATTCATTTAATTACAATATAAAATCAATATATAAATTCATTTATGAGTCCTAGAGTTTGAGTTCAAAAATAAATTTTTCCTTCATATATCATCGTTGAAGAATGTCATGAGGTTTTGGGAGAAGGGAATGCTTAGTACTAGATACATTATCCCCTTAGAGATACTTGATTTCATTAGATCTATGGAATATCAACTATCATCCACAAATAATCTATATTATGTACATGATGAGTTTCATGTATCCATCTTATGAAACTATATACTATACCCCTCATATAAATTTAATCAAAAGGTTGTACATTTGGATAATTATATTTAATGTTTTAAGTAGATGTTAATGCTCTTAGATCATAGAGACAACATTCTATGAAACCAAACAACTCACATGGTTAATGTAATGTCTCAAAACCAAATGTTTTAGGAATAAAAATGGGAACCATAAGAGGCAATGAAACCAATGTATACCCATAATTTTAGTTCACAAAATGCAATTTATGAACTGGTAAATAATAAATCTACTCAAATGTTTATAAATTACATTCCATTATGAATAAATAAATACTTTATTAATTAATGTATTTGGGGAAAACTCATGCCCTATCATTCATTTTTTATTTTGTACCATTAGGAAATATGTCCACAATTTTTCTATCAATCATAAAAGAGCATTAATAATCGTAAACATTGTTGATATAACCATTCTATAGTGACCATTATGATTAGTATATATATAAAAGGGTTCTAATAAAATTGAATTGACATATAAGGGAAAAATAATTTTCATTTACTAGAAGGGTTTTCCCTTATAAATTCCATTTGTTGGATATTTTTAGGGAGATGGAATCATTGTGATTTTCCATTAACCAATCCCAAGCCTTGATTTAATAATAGAAACTAGATAAACCCCATTTATGGGAGACGTTAAAGCTTATTAATATCACCTCTCAAACCAATTTCTCCGAATCATCCCAAAAAAGTACAACCATCTCAAACCATACCCTTAGGGAGTACATGGGTGTAATGTGGGGTTATATATCTAGATAGTAGTAGTATGTTTTTTATATTTTCTTTTTAATAAAAAATGACAATATTGACTAATTTCGATTATTACTTTATATATATGTGTAGGAATAATAGATTTTTATGTGAAGGAACAAAAATAGTATTTTTGGGAAATTTAATATTTTAATAAAATAAATCTTTTTGATAAATCCAATTGTTTTGAAGTAAATTTAATTTTTAGGAAATGGACTTATTAAAGAATAATTATTTAAATATAAATGATTATAAAATTTAATGAAGTAACATGTAAATTTTATAGTGGTCTGGAAGTTTTTTTATGTTGAGCTAGTGTTTTTCAATAAATATAATGTTATGAACTGACCCAGCAGGGACATCCTAGACATTAGTATATTGAGTGTGATACCCCAATCTAGACACCAATAGGCTAGGGGATGGTGACTAGCACTTAGTAGTAATATAACTTACATGAGAATTATTATCCTAAGGTACTTTTATATACAAACACATATGCAATCAAACAACACCATAATAAAAGATAAAAATACACTTGATACCCAATGCATGAATATATCAATATCCCATAATCATAGTATTTAAAATGAAACATCTAGTATAAACCACAACCTATCTTTGAAATGTATTACCCGTTTAATCATAGTTCACCTAAAAAAACATTGAATGAACAATCATCTACATAACATATGACATGTATGAGTAGATGCCATTCCAGGGTGTATATAAAATTACCCAGAAGGACACATTGAAATCCCCATTCATTGAAAATCATGAGAGGAGTCAGCTAATCATTGAAAAGGAATTTCAATCACAATATGAGACATAAAAAAAATAACCTAGATAGTCCCAATATATACACTAAGTCTCAAGGTAGATCTACAACCATAATGCTAGCTAAGGATTCATGCCTGAGGATTAAAAGTGATGATCATCTCGGAGAACATCCTCCAGAAGTCTGATAACACTAATGGTTCTCATCTGAGAGGTCATGTAAATTGGGTATTTCCCTTAAGAAGTATGTGATGGAACTCATAAGAGATGGATAAATAGATAGGGGATCTCTGTCACAACCCGAACCTACCGGTCTCGAGCAGCAACTACCCTAGGCCCACCTCCATAGGCCAGGGGCTCGCGACAAGTGCCGAAGGCATAATTATCTCAGGGAGGCCTTCACCTATGTACCTTTACACACACACACACATCCCACTCGATGCAGAAGTGCAGAGTAAAAAGAAAACCAAAGGAAAAACTACTATATCCCAACCAAAGTCATGGATCAACTTATAAATAGAACAAGTAAAGTGATGAAAAGTACTAACAAGATAACTGAACAGAAAATGGGCAAAACACGCGCCCAACCCAAAAGGTTCCACAACCCAGCAACAGGTAAACAAAATTAAACATCTGGTGAGTCTCACACCTGAAAGTCCTACTATGACCACTGAATGCAGCCCAATATCTTGTGTCCTCTATGCTCCTCTTTAGTCTCGATAGAACTGTCTATCGTCTGTAAGGGCACGCCCAGTGCGGGAAAATCCCAAGCAGGGGTGAGTATAAAGATACTCAGTAGGATTCCACGAAAGATGGAGGGAGAAACAAAGGAGGTACGAAAAAAGTGAGAAGTATATAGAAAAAAGAATAGTGTAAGAGTACAATAGAGAGAGTGTATCTCAACACAACAAAAGAAAAGAAATATACTCATCCAACCCAAAAAGATCTAGACATGGAAAGCACGTGGCATACCCTACATGTCTTCGCCCCTCCTAAAAGGAGAGTAACTGAACCCAAGAAGTGGGAAAAAAAGTAGGGTGTATACATATATATATCCTCAATAAGAAACCTGAACAAGTGTGTAAGGGGATCTCTATATCCAAGCTCAGCTCAAGGGAAGTCGCCGAAAATTTTAAGTATATGCATCACTAATTCCCAACAGTCCCGCACGTAAAAGCTTCCTCATCACTAAATCGCGCAACCGAAGAACCTACTCTGGTAACCATAGAGAAAATTCACTGGCTAGCCTCATAGAAAGGGAAGAGTCTGAAAGCAGTAATCGGGTAACCTGCTGCCTGGCCCCTCTAGAGGGTAAACCATAAGGTCAATGGGTAACCTGCTGCCTAACCCACCTGGAGGGTAAACCCTGATACGCTGGAGGGTAACCCATTGACCAGCCCTGCTGGAGGGTAAACCCTAAGGTTGTCAGGTAACCCACTTCCCATCCCACTCAGAGGGTAACCTTGATACGCTGTTGGGTAACCCATTGCCCAGCCCTGCTGGAGGGTAAACCCGGAACTGGTCTGACAACTTTTCTCTACTTGTGCCACGCAGGGGAAGTCACTAACATCCCTACCGTGCGTTGGTTCAGAGTGTGTCAAAGAAACCTCTGACAAATTCCCTTTCATTTTTCAACATTTA
The DNA here is from genome assembly GCA_963277665.1 of Viscum album. Classification (NCBI taxonomy): domain Eukaryota; kingdom Viridiplantae; phylum Streptophyta; class Magnoliopsida; order Santalales; family Viscaceae; genus Viscum; species Viscum album. The sequence goes on along the minus strand of OY728127.1, from coordinate 1,068,378,037 downwards.
ATGGGATCTTTAAAGAGGCTCTGCATGACCAAAAAGATTACACCATTGTAATGATCATGGAGAAACACGCGAGATAGAATATTTACTCGCTGGAAACGGACTCCTGATGAAAAAGTTATTCAACACCACTTTATGCCCATACGACGTCTCATGGGGCCCACACCTCGGTCCCAAAAAAGGTCGAACGAACTGTGCCATCATGATTCTCTCGAAAAAACATGCCAAAATGGCTACTCATTCGCCCCGAACGGACGTCTAATGAAAAAGCCGCAAAATGCTGCTCACAACATAAAAGACGGCCCGTAGGGACCACTACTCAACTTCGAGTTCCATGCTTATAACCACTCTGAACTATTGAATCATGATTCCAGGGTTATGATTCCACTGACGTCACCTAAAACGGACTCCGAATGTGCATGCGCCATCCAAAAGTAGAATCCCAGTGAGGTACTTAACGAGTGGTCCGTGCCACCGAGCTCCCGTCCTGGGCATTAAAAATCCCTGGGACAATCTCAAAACCTCCGTCTCAATCCGAGTATCACATCGCCAAGGACGACATGAAAATACGACACTCGGTTTGCAATTTATGGCCTTTTTAATGACATCGGAAGGAGACGAGGTGGCCCTGGGCCGACCCACCCCTTTAGACCGGCGGTCCGCAGTTGGGCCGCCCAAACCGCCTGGTCCACCACGGCCCGCGGTTCACCACATGGGCCTCCCCGCGTCACTTGTACCAGCTCAGCCGGTCCGGAACATTTTCCATGAGACCCACGAATTGAGAGTCTTTGTCGGCTGGTTGGGGTCGCGCCGACCCCGGTTTATCACGCCTCCCGCTGAACCCCCCCCCCCCCCCCCCCCCCGAGTCACCCAACTTACGCCGTCGACGCCCACCGCGCCATGCCATTCTAGTCCGCCCGAAGCCTGCCACCCCTGAAACCATCCCAGACTGGCTGAATCCCGCCACGTGGTGCCGCCGCCACCACCTAGCCTCACCGGGCCGCCGCGGTGAGCCGTCGGAAAGCCCTAGAACCACCGAAAAATAGGGAAATTGGCCAGAAAACTTCTCAGGGCCACCCCTGGCACCCCGGGACTCGGATTTTCGATCTGAGATGAGTGTTAGAAAGCTAGGATTGAATCCTATGCAACTATGGGCCTCGCTCGACAGGAAAAATAGCATTTCGACACTACAAATTGAATTTGAAGAGGTTGCAGAAATTAAATACTAAAATACACGAGTCTACCTCGCAGGGCGTAGTCCGTCGCTTCACCGACGATCCACCGGAGTCGACGCGCCTTGGAGAGGTAGGGAGAGGGGCTTGATTCTTGTCGAGAGGTATTCCTCCAGGGAGAGGTAAGCGGGAAGAAGTAGGAGGGGTGGGTGTTTAAGTAGTATAGAAACTAATTAAAAATTTAATTAGTTTAAAACTCCCACCAGTAGGCTCATACCCAAACTCTCGATGGGGTCGAGGTTAAGCCGCTCCTAGGATAAAAACACCTTCTGAGCGCATGGTGGTTTCAAAATTTTAATTCGATCCTCCGTTCAGAAGTAATAAAGTTCATGCTAGAGGCCACTAAATTATAAAAACTCCCCTGGCGGCATTTTCCACAGAAGGGTCGCGCCCGTGAAAGTTAAACCCCTACTAGGGTAAAAACAGCATGCTTCAGACTCAACAGTGCCCTTAGTTTTTCTGTCTGATCAACCGTTTAGGGGTTATTCTATTTATTTGGCATGTTTAGTGTGAACGCACATAAAATTTAATTCCGGCCACACCGGGGCTCGGAATCACACTCCGTCTAAATGCCCTGCACTGGAATAACATCAAGAAAATTTCAAAGTCTTATAGGCACAAAACCCGAGTTCTTACATCATTCCCTCCTTCAAGTTTTTCATCCTTGAAAAATAAAACTACAAAAACAACTCAGGATACTGAGCCTGCATCTGTATCTCTCATTCCTAGGTGATCTCCTACACCCTCCCATGCTGCCACATCACACGAACCATAGGGATGGTCCGTCGATGTAGTGTCCGCTCCTACCGGTCCTCAATCGCCACCGGGTGCTCCGCAATGGTGGATCCATCTTCAATGTCCAGCTCTCCCCATTCGATATCATGCATGCGGTCATGCATGTATTTCCTCAGCTGCGACACGTGGAAGACGTCATGCACCTTCTCCAGTTGTGGGGGTAGAGCAAGACAGAAGGAAACCTCATCAGTCCTGCACACGATCTCAATAAACCCAATGAACCTTGGGGATAGCTTGCCTCCCCGGCAAAACCTCTGTGTTCCATGCCGTAGAGAGACTCTCAAAATGACTTGGCCCCCCTGCTCGAACTCCAAAGGCCTGCGACGATGGTCTGCGTAGGACTTGTGTCTACTCTAAGTCATCCCCATCCACTCATGAATGACCTGCACCTTATCTATTATCTCCCGCACCAACTCTGGGCCCACGATGGATGTCTCCCCAACTTCTGTCCAGCACAACGGTGACCTGCAGGTTCTCCCATAGAGGGCCTCAAAAGGTTCCATGCTGATAGTAGAGTGGTAACTATTGTTATATGCGAACACCACCAAGGGCAGGTGATCCTACCAACATAGGCCAAAGTCTAACACACACGCCCTGATCATATCCTCCAACACATGGATAGTGCGCTCGGTCTTCCAGTCCGTCTAGGGGTAAAAAGTTGTACTCATCCGCAGCTGAGTCCCGAGTGCCTCCTGCAGGCCTCGCCAAAATCGCAATGTAAACTGCATGTCACGGTCGGAGACAACCGTCAAGGGTACTCCATGAAGGAGGACGTTCTCCCGAACGTACAGCTGCCCTAAACTCTCCACCGAACTCTGCTCCCTGATGGAAAGGAAGTGCAATGACTTCGTGAGTCGGTTTACTATCACCCAAATTGAGTCATGGCCCTTCACTATGCGTGGAAGCCCTGTGATGAAGTCCATAGATATGCCATCCCACATCCACTTAGAGATATTAAGGGGCTGCAACAACCCTGCTGGAACCTAATGCTCTGCCTTCACCTGTTGATAGGTAAGACACCGAGAAACGAACTCAGCAACGCTCCTCTTCATGCCAGACCACCAAAACTACAACTGAAGGTCTATTTAAATTTTCCCTACACCGGGATGTACATACAAGGGAGAAATATAGAATTCCCACATCTCCTCCTCCCACATCTCCACTGGTACTACAGCTCCCCCCTGGAACAGGATCTCGTGATTCCCTCCATCAGAATACCCATCGGGTGCGTCGCCCGTGGATATATGATCACGCAGTACCACACTGTTGATGTCCCCCAGATGCGACGCTCTCACATGATCAAGGAGTGAAGGAGTCAAAACCATCGACTACAGATAAGCAGTACCCTCCATCTCCAAAAATGTCAACTGTAGGGAATCCAAATGATCTAAAGCTTCCCGCACTAGACGAGCCTGGAACTTCCTACTAAGGGCATCTGCTACTACATTTCCCTTCCCTGGAGTGTATACTATCTTGAAATCATAGTCCTGCAGAAACTCCAACCAGTGCCACTATCTTAGATTCAGATCCCTCTGAGTAAATATGTATTTGAGGTTCTGGTGGTATGAGTAGACCACAAAACGCTCACCCAGAAGGTAGTGTCTCCATAAACTCAAGGCATAGACCACCGTAGCTAGCTCCAAATCGTGAGTCGCATAATTCTTCTCGTGGGGCCTCAACTGCCTTAACCCATATTCAATCATTTCATGCTATTGCATCAGCACACACCTGAGCCCAGCTCCTGAAACGTCGCAGTATACCACGAACTCAATGCCCTCCTCTAGCAGCCTCAACACTGGAGCACTAGTTAGCCTTTTCCCCAACTCCTCGAAGGCATTCTAGAACCAATCATTCTAGGTGAACGATCATCCCTTCCACGTCAATTCAGTCAAAGGGGAATCAATCCTGTAGAAATATTCCACAAACCACTTGTATCACCCTGAAAACCAAGGAAGCTCCACACCTATGATGCATTCTTGGGTGGTTCCCAAGCAAGAACTGCCTCTATCTTTGCAGGATCTACAGATTATCCCTGCTCCGTAATGACATGCACCAGAATGTGAACCTCATGAATCTAGAACTGACACTTCGAGAGCTTCCCATATAGCTGGTTCTCCCAGAGTAAGTCTAGAACCATCCTCAAATGATCCGCGTGCTCCTCCTCCATCGCAGAGTAGATGAGTATGTCATCAATAAAGACAACCAAAAAATGGTCCAAGTATGGCTAGAAGATCTGGTTCATCAAGGCCGTGAAAATTCTGGGGGCATTCGTCATGCCAAAGGGCATCACCAGAAACTAGAAATTCCCATAAAGATAATGGAACTCCAACTTTGGGATGTTAGTCTCACGAAACCGCAACTGGTGGTAGCCGGATCAAAGATCATTCTTGGAGAACCACTTCGCACCTCTCATTTAGTCAAAGGGGTCATTGATGCTTGGAAATGGGTACACAAAGCTACAGACTCCCATCTGACTTTTTCAAAAACACAACCGGAGCTGCCCAGGGGGACACACTGGGACTGATGAAGCCCTTCTCACGAAAGTCTTCCAACTGAAGTCTTTGTACCCAAAGCTCTGTGGGTTCCATCCAATATGCTGCATATGATATCGGGGTAGTCCCCAGCTTCATGTCAATGCAGAACTCACTCTCTTGCCTCAGAGGTAGTCCCAGGACATCCTCGAGAAAGACGTCCATGTTGTCCTCTAAAATGGTAGGGATCCAAGTTCTTGTAGTGTCTGCTGCTCCGAGAGGCATTCTCTCCAACTGGTGAGAAAAAGGTCATGGTCTCCTACTGAGAGTACCTGTCTGCTCTGCCACGAGGTCTCATTCAACAAGGATGGTGAACCTCATCCCATCAGAATGGACACATCTGACTAGTCTTCACCGACAGTCCATCTAGGCGTGAACCATGGAAAGCCAATCCATGCCCAAGATGACATCATATGGTTCAATCATGATAACAAGTAGGTCCCACATGAAACTCTATCCTCTGAACGACAGTTCACACTGTCTTTAGATAAAGGTCACCAAGGCACTTCCCATAGGAACCTCGAGGCTAAGTGCAGCTGTCAACGCCTCTACTAGAATCTCCAATTATTGTACCAAAAGAAGCGATATAAAGGAGTGGCTACAGCATGTTTCTACTAGTACCAAAGAAAGCTTATAGTAAACAAAAAAGCATACCTCGAACCATCTCGTGTGCTGGGGGTCATGAACACTCATTGCCTAATGCTGGTCGCGACCCCTACCACCGGCTCCCTGAGCATGGCGTGGGCCGCCCGGTGGTGGTGGTGGAAGGACCTCAAAACGTCGTTACCCACCTCTAGGCCCTGACGCTCAGCCTACACCACCTCCTTGATGACCACCATGTCCTCGCCTAGGGGATCCCTAGTCACAGTGCTGCCTCTGTCGTTGCGGTGCGCCCACTACCTACCATGGCTACTCGGTACGCCTAGTCGGGCAGTACCATGCTAGGTGACCCTATCTGTCACATGCATAGAACCAGCTCTTTCCTGAATGCCCCTATCCTATAGGGCGCCAATACGGTGTACGACCCTTCCCCTGATTCTGCTCACAGAAGGGTCTCCTCAATTGAGGCTCTGCTCTCTGCAACCTGCCTGCTACTGAAGACTCTACTCTAAAGCAGCCACTGCTATGCCCTATCATCTGGTGTCCCCCATCCAAGAATATCTCTGTCACGAGAGCCCTCTCTATCACCATGGCATAAGTAGGGATGCACAGGGGAACTACACTAGCATGGATCTCCCTACGAAGCCCCTGCTCAAACTTCCGCGCTCGAAAGTAACTATTGTGGACCATATCCTGCGAGTAGCACGTCAGATCGGTAAACCGGGCCGAGTACTGCACCATGGTCATCCCCTCCAGCTTCACCTCCAGAATCTCCTGAATCCTTACAGAATGTAAAAAAGAGGGGGAGTACTCCTCTCGGAAGAGCTGCTGGAAGCTATCCCACATGAGAGATGACTCGTAGTGGGTCTATGTAACCAATCCCCACCAACGCCCGACCGTCCCGAGGAAAAGACTGGAAGCATGGGCTGCCATCTGGTCCACTGGTGTCCAATCCAGCCTAAAAAGCTGGTGCACAGACTCTAGCTAGCCTTTTGCTACATGGGAATCCGGGTCCATGCAGAACATCTACGGCCACTGACGCTGGAAGTCTCAGAGTGCACTCAGCCTGCGCTCGACCTCGGCCTGTGTTGCTAGTACTAACTGCTGCTCTCCAGGTGGAGGGGATACTACTGAAGCACTGGGCATAAGGGGATCACGTGAGGCTCCCTGAACTAACACCTCATCGCTCCCTAGGTGTTCATCACGAACTGGAGAGGGTAACCTATCTCGTAGCTGTTGTGGGGGCATCCTGAAAATTATCAAGGATTACTGCGATCAGATGAGCATATATATATATATATATATATATATATATATATATATCAGTAATAACAAAAGGGAGATGACTCAAAAATGATAGTCAAAGACTCAATCCTACCAGATGCATGTCCCAAATTCCCTACAACAGGTGTCTTAGTGTGCCGAGTCGACAAGCGGGTTATCAGGGTCCTAGTGAATGGATACGTTGGCTGCCCATACCATCACTGGACTCCCTAGGCTTAGAGCCGCTCTCGAGACACATCAACACTATTTCCCTAAATCCCAACCAATTATTTTTTAGGGACATCCGAACAATGCCCCAAGGAAAGAACCACCTCTGACACCACTTTGTCACCACCCGAACCTACCGGTCTCGAGTCATAACTACCCCAGGCCCGCCTCCATAGGCCAGGGGCCGGTGACAAGCGTCCTAGGCATAAAAATATTGGGGAGGCCTTTGACTAAGTACATGTACACACACACACAACCCACTCGATGCTGATGTGAAGAGTAAAAATAAAACCAAAGGACAAAAAATTATATCCCAACCACAATCATGCATCAACTTCTAAATACAATAAGTAAACTGCTGAAAAGTACTAACAAGAAAACTAAACAGGAAAAGGGAAAAACACGCAACCAACCCAAAAGGTTCCACAACCCGACAACAGGTAAACAAAAGCAAACAACTGGTGAGTCTCACACATGAAATTCCTTCTACGACCACTGAACGCAGCCCAAGCTCTGGTGTCCTCTACGCTCCTCCATAGTCTCGATCGACTAGTCTGTCGTCTGTTAGGGCACACCAAGTGTGGGAAAATCCCAAGTAGGGGTGAGTATAAATATACTTAGTAGGATTCCCCAAAAGCTCGAGGGAGCAACAAAGGAGGTTGTAAAATGGTGAGAATTAGACAGAACAAAGAACAGTGTAAGAGTACAACAGAGAGAGTGTAGCTCAACCCTACAAAAGAAATGAAGTAGACTCGTCCAACCCAAGAGGAGCTAGACATGGAAAGCACGTAGAATACCGCACACATATTCCCCCCTCCTAAAAGGAGAGTAACTTAACCTGTGGAGTGGAAAAAAGGAGGGTGTATACATATATATATATAGGCTCAACTAGAAACCAGAACTAGTGTGTAAGGGGATATATATCTCCAAGGTCTACCAAAGGGAAGTCACCAATAGTTCTAAGGATATCCATCACTGATGCCCAATAGTCTTGCTCGTCAAACATGCCACATCACTAAATTGCACAACCAAAGATCTCGCTCCGGTAACCATAGAGGAAAGTCACTGAATAGCCTCATAGAAAGGGCTGAGTCTGAAAGAAGCCATCGGGTAACCCACTGCCCGGCCCCGCTGATGGGTAAACCCTATGGTCAATGGGTAACCCATTTCTCAGCCCACCCAGAGGGTAAACCCTTATACGCTGGTGGGTAACCCACTTCCCAGCCCTATAAGAGGGTAAACCCTAAGGTTAATAGGTAACCCACTGCCCGGCCCACCCGGAGGGTAAACCCTGATATACTGGTGGATAACCCACTGCCCAACCCTATTGTAGGGTAAACTCGGAACTGGTCTAATAACTCTGCTCTACCCATGCCACGCTGGGGAAGTCACTAACATCACTACTGTGTGTTGGTTCAGAGTGCGTCAAAGGAACCTCTAACCAACACCATTTCATGTTTCCACATTTAATGATATCTCGAAATAGGCTCTACATACCCAAAAAGATTACACCATTGAAATCCTCACGAAAAAACACACGAGATAGACTATTTACACGCTAGAAACGGACTTCCAATGAAAAAGTTATTCAACACTGCTTTACGCCCATACGACGTCTCATGGGGCCCACACCTCGGTCCCAAAAAAGGTCAGACGAACTACACCATCAAGAGTCTCTCGAAAAAACATGAAAAAAAAACTACTAATTCGCCCCGAACGGATGTGTGACGAAATAGTCACAAAACGCTGCTCACAGCTTAAAGGAAGGCACGTGGGGCCCACACCTCAACTACGACTTCAACGCCCGAAATCACCCTGGAATATTTATTCATGATGCTAGGGTTATGACTCTGCTAATGGAGCCTAAAATTGACTCCGAATATGCTCGTTCCATCCGAAAGAAAAATCCTATTGAGGTACATAACAAGCATGTCGAGCCACTGAGCTCCGGTCCCAGGAATTAAAAATCCTTGGGACCATCTTAAAACCTCCGTCTCGATCTGAGGATCACATTTCCATAGACTAAACACGAATCCGACACTCGATTTGCGAGTTATGGCCTTTTTAACTTCATTGGACGGAGACGGGTTGGGCCTGGGCCGACTCACCCATTTAGACTGGCGGTCCGCAGCTGGGCTGCCCGGTCCACTGTGGCCCGTGGTTTACCCCGTGGGACGCCCTATATCACACGGACCGGCTCAGCCGGTCCGACTCATTTTCCACGAGACCCGCGAATTGCGGGACTCTGTCGGCTAGCAGGGGTCGCGACAACCCCGGTTTCTCGCACCTCCCACTGACCGGTGAAGCCGGCCAGCCCGGCCCCCCGCATCACCCCGCGTACGCCGCCAACGCCCACGATGCCACGCCGTCCTGGTCCGCCTGAAGCCCACCACGCTGGCCGCCATCCCGGATTTCCTGAAGCCCGCCGTGCAAAGCCGCCGCCGCGCTAAGCCACCGCCGCCGCCTGGACTCCCCAGACCACCGCGTCGAGCCGCCAGAAACCCTAGAAACACGGGAAAACAAGGTAATTGTCCAAAAAACATCCCAGGGCCACCCCGGGCGCCCCAAAACTATGATTATTGATCTGTGATGAGCGTTAGAAATATCGGATCAAATCCTACACAACTATGGGATTCGATATACAAGAACACAACATTTAGATGCGACAAATTGCATTTGAAGAGGATGTATAAATTAAAAACGAAAATACACGAGCCTTCCTCATAGGGCGTAGCACGTCGCTTCTTCGACGATCCACCGGAGCCACCACACCTTGGAGAGGTGGGTAGAGGGGCATGATGTTTTTTGAGAGGGATTCCTATATGGAGAGGCAATGGGGAAGGATGAGGAGGGGTGGGTGTTTAAGTAGGATATATAGTAATTATAAATTTAATTAGTTTTAAACTCCCACTAGTTGGCTCGTACCCAAACTCTCAATAGGGTCGAGGTTAAGCCCCTCCGAGGGTAAAAAACACATTCTAATCGTAACAGTGGTCTCAAAATTTTAATCTGAGCCTCCATTTAGAAGTTATAAAGTTTACGGCAGAGACCTCTAAATTATGAAAATGCCTCTGGTGGCGTTTTCCACAAAAGGGTCGTGCCTACAAAAGTTACACCCCTCATAGGGTAAACAACATGGTCCGGACTCAATGGTGCCCTTGGTTTTACCATCCGAGCAACCATTTCGGAGTTATTCGGTTTATTTGGCGTGTCTAGTGTGAATGAACTTAAAATTTAATTTCGGCCACACAGGGGCTCAAAATCACACACCGTCTGAACGCCCTACTCTGGAATAACATCAAGAAAATTTCAAAGTCTTACAGGCTCAAAACCTGGGTTCTTACAATCTCTCCCAAGGAACATGTGGGAATATCATACCCTATCATTAATAACCCGCTAATTAGGGGATCAACACCAATGTATCTTGGTTATTACAATTCCTAGAAAACCCCATCTAGGAAGGAATATGATTACAGATTATCCAACATTGATCCATAAGGAGGGATTCAAGAAACTCCATCCAAGACTAATCCTATAGAGGGGATCCAATCCTTTGCTCAGGACATGATGCCTCACTCTATACTCATGGGAATGGTGCAAGGGAATGAACCCTAAATAAAATGTCCCAAATTGAATAGAATAAGGGACTAAAACTAACCTATAGAAAGATATAGATTGTAAGGGGGTATGTGTTATGTTTTTCATGCCCTGGGTCTACCTGTTTGCTCCATCCCATGCCCGTGTACTTCATTACAAGATCTTGTACTCTAGTTGTGACTATACCTGGCCATGAATATGACCATATATCCAAGGGTCCCATGTAAAGTCATCAATAATGGATAACATGGTGTGGGGGGGGGGGATCCACATGGTGTGTGATGTTTTGTTTTCTTTTAATCCCTAGCTTCTGCAGCTAGTGTACTACACTATGTGTTTTATTCAGACTACATGTCGTGTAGTAAATAATTTTGGAGTACCTACAGGTTCTTCACACATCCTAATCCCATGAATTTAATGATTTTGATCTAGCTTTGTCCTCCTCTATAGAATACAAATATAATGTTTAATTATACATTCAATTTCTGGTGGCTATATTTTTCCCACCCAATCCACATAGAAATGTACCTCATCTAACCGTACCATTATCGCAACACCAAACCAAAAACCAATGATCATAATACATTCTTGATCCTCTATCATTGATAATGCACCTTGATCATTCTATATAATATAAACATGAAACCATGATTTCAATATCTTATTCCAAAGTGAAGTTGGTCAATGATCGACCATCGAGTGTTTTTCGAACCATTGACTAAAAACAATTCTAGCGATGAAAATAAAAAAATGTGGAATGAAATGAAAATAATAGAATGATGAGGAATAAACCTCAGCCGATGCTTAGGTTGGGCTTAATCTATTCCCATTAGAATGGTAAATGAATAATAATAGTAAAAAACATTAATTCTTATTTTTATAAAGATAAAATCCTATGTGTAAAATATAATTAACCAATAAATCAATCTATTAGTTTAATTGATTCATGTTTATCATAGGATAAAAAAATAAGTATTATACCAACATAAAAAAATTTATACCTCGAGTTTGGATTAATCGCTAAAAAATAACTACTCCACATCATTTTAATTTCCAAGATCCATGAAACCCATTGGAATATATGATGCTTGGAAAATCGATCTCCGATACTTGATCCCATTTTCATCCACCAAAATCTCATAAAAACACCTCCCTCAATCATTAGGGTTATGCGAATAGCTTTAGGTATTTTCCATAAGTGGTCTTAAATTGAGGATATTAGGTCATGGAGAACAAAAAATTAATAAATAAACTAATTTATTTTTTAAATTACTAATCCAACCATGAAAACACTTATGCCGGAAACCTAACACACACAAATATTATATCACACCTAGTATAAACCACAATTATAGTTTCAATGGTGGTCTCAGATTCCCCAAAAAATACTTCATTTAGTATTAATTCCATTATTTTAGAAAATTTTCATGAACATGATATAATATATTTATTATTTAGATTTTATCAATTATGAGCATCCCTAGGTCTCAAAATCTGATGCAGAATCAACTTCTAGATCCAAAAATATTCCCTAAAATTTTCCAAAACGTCACAAGGAAAAAATTATGTCATTACATTCTCTGCACCTTAATTCATTTCATCCCAAAAATAAAAATTATACTAAAAAGTTAAGGGTACTAGGCATGCGTCTAGTTCTCCCACCATAAGTTCTCTTATGAAGATTATTGTACTATCACCAGACCCACAAAAAAATTGATCGCCCAAAAAGTATATTATTCTATAGATCCTCAATATCTACCATGTACTCCATGAATGTAGCTCTATTCTTAATGTTCAGCTTCCCCAATCAATAACATGTGATGGTTAATGCACATATATCCTCATCTATATCACATGGAAGACATTATCTACCTGGTCTAACTACGATAGTAGGTCCAAGTGGCATGCCACTTCATTGACCCTATGGAGTATTTGGAAAGGGTTGGTAAGCCTTTAAGATAACATTCCTCCCCAAAAAATCTCCATAATCCTCACCAAGGTGAGAAACTTCAGAATACATGTTATCCATTTTTGAACTCAAAAGGCCTATGTAGTCGATTTGTATAAGACTTGTGATAGATCTGGGTAGTCCTCATTTTCTCATTCATGATCTTTATCTTCTCTGTTGTTTCTTACACTAATTCTGGGCCCATGAATGTAGAATCTCATAGGGTTTTCCAATATAGTGGTGACCAATATGTTCTTCCATAAAAGGCCTTGAATGGTGCTATACTAAAAGTGACATGGTAACTATTGTTATAAAAAAAATCCACCAAGGGTAGGTTATCCACTCAACTATGGCCAAAGAACAACATATAATCCCAAAGCATGTCCTCCAAAACATGAATGGTTTTCTCAATCTGGCCATCTGTTTGGGGGTAAAAAACATGCTCAAACACAAATATGTCAGAAATGGTTCCTTAAATCCTCTCAATAATAATTATGTGATATAGGAATCATGGTCTAAAATAATCATCAAGAGAACTCCATGAATCCAAACTATCACCTATATATAAAGGCATCCCAATATCTCCACTAAAATCCAGTCTTAGAAAAATAAGAAGTGGGATGATTTGGTAAGTCAATATACGAACACCCAGATGGAATTGTTTCCTATAGAATATCATTGGATTCATTTCATGATGTCCATAGCGATATCATCCCACTTCTACTATGGAACCCCAATGGATTGATCCAAATCCACAAGAATATGATTCTCATCCTTCACATAATGACCAGTGAAGTAACAAGAGACAATCTTTGTTACACAATTCTTTATTCTTGTCCACCAGAACATAATTTTATGGTCCCAGTACATCATTACGACATAGTGATATATTTCTAAGGGGGATGTATACAAATTTCTCAAAACCACATATCTCAATGTCACTTATACCATGGTCCATCCTCAAAAAATAATTACCTGATCCCCACCTTCATAGAATTCAACCAGAGAATGTGCAGTGGATATCTAAACATCCATGGTCTCATAGTCAACATCTCTTAGATGATCCTACCAAAAAAACTGTTGAGGCAGAGGGGTAAAAACTACCAAATAGACGTAAGCTTCACCATCCTCATTCAGTAAGGAAAACTATAATAAGGAAAACTACATAGATTCCTCTCTTAGAAACTATAAACCAGATATCCTTTAAGATAATCTACTACATATTCCCATTTCTTGGAGTATATATTATCTCAATGTAATAATCTATGATGAACTCTAGCAATCGACTCTATATGATGTTGATTTACTCATGTGAAAAGTTATACTGTAGACATTTTTGGTCAGAATAGATGATATACCACTCACCCATAAGGTAGAATCATCAAATTTTTAGGGTGAATACCACTACTCTCAGCTCAATATCAGGGGTTGTATAGTTTTTCACATGTGGTCTTAATGACCAGGACCTATAAGAAATCACAACTTGTATTTTAATTATAAGATAACCAATCCTAGATCTGGAGGCATTACAGAATACTACATACTCAACACCATCCTATTATATTCTCAAGATGGGGGTTCATATCAATCATTGATGCAACTCCTGAAATACTACTGGAAACCCTCCACCCACAAGAAAGGTTTCAACTTTTGGGTAAAATTTGTCAAGGGTAATGAAATCATAGATAAATAGGATATGAATATCTAAAATTATTCTTTTAACCCAAGGATTCTATATGCCACTGTAACAATCTTAGTTTTCTCCAAATCATTCACTACCTCAACCTTTAATGGGTCCATTACTACTCCCTCTTCTAAGATGACATGTCCTCGAAAGTGGATCTCTTGATTCCAGAACTGACACTTAGAGAGATTCACATAAATTTGTTCTCTCAAATTATTTCTAGGACTATCCTCGTGTTTCTCATGTTCTAATTCTCTAATACTAAATTCCAAAGGATGTTGTTGAGGATGATTACCATGAAACATTTTAATAAGGGTTGAAATATCTTGTTCATGAGTCCCATGAACACTATTGGATAGTTAATCGTACTGAAAGGAATCTACATGTACCCATAGTGACCATATCAATATAAAAATTTAATATTTTATATGAACTCATCCGAAACATGGAGATGGTGATAGCTTGATCCGATGTCAATCTTAGAGAAGCAACTTGCCCCTTGAGCTGGTCAAATAGGTCATCAATCCTCTATAGTGGATACTTATTCTTTATGGTTACCCAGTATAGGTGAAGATAATATATACATGAACTCGAGATCCTACACACCTTATTGTCGAATAAAATTGTGGATGCCCAGGGAGAAACATTGGGTCTTCCAAATCCCTTCCTCTAAAAATCCTCCGACTATACCTTCATCTCTTGAATCTCTATGGGAGCCATTAAATATACTTTAGTAGATATAAGGATAGTACCTAGGTTAAATTCAATGAAAAACTAAATCTCTCGATGGGGAGGTAATCCTGACACTTATTCAAGGATGATTTCCTCATACTCTCCCAACACTATAGGGTGATGAAAGTTCATAAGATCTTCTTCTCAAAGGGAAAATCAAGGAAAATAATGATTAAGATTCATTTTAATTCTATTGATGTTACCATTTTTATTTTCCTGGGTATCTTTGTCACCAAAAAAATGAAAATATCATCCTATATACAAGGACACACCACATCATCTACCTAGAATAGTCAACCTTTTTTTCAAATTTGAATAGACACTGCAAACCTAGTATAAAATCATAAGGATTCATCATTGATTTATGGAGTTCCAAATGAATGTTATCTCCTCCATGATTCATGTATCACTGTCAATAAAGTACGTGATCACTGAATCTATTATAGTAGGGATCACTAATAGTAATGGTTGAGATAAAGGTTCAAGTATAATATATTGGTCTCAAAATAGTGATTTGTAAAGAGAAGAGTGTCTTGAGACTATGTCTATTAGTACTGAAGATAAAGTAGAGAAGACACATATCACACCTCTAATCATCCATGGAGCCTCTGGTTCATATGTCTCCACTACCTGAAGTTATCCTCATCCCAAACTAGAATCTCTCTATGCCTCATGGGGATGAACTGGGGGTGTTAGAAATAAATTAAACTTTCTCTAACCTCTTGAAACTCTCTATGCTCCTCTTCAATGTATTAATCCCTTTGGATCTTCCTTCTCAAGTCATTGCCTCTTCCTGGGTGGTCCATTGACTATCTCTATACTACACACGTGATAGGTTGGAAAATTTCACGTAATATTTCCATGAACATTACAAGAGTAGCACCACATGTCCCTTGACTGAATAGAACTAACATGAGAGCCCTAAACTATATATCCTCTTTCCTGATACTATATCCTAAGGCATTTCATGTGCTCATATAATTGTGTCTATCATAGACCACCTTTTAGTGAAGTCTTAGCTCCTATGCTTCCATTACCAGCACCAATTATTATCATCTTCTCATCCATAAATCTCTCTACAACGAAAGAATGATCAATAACTTGAGTATATGTAGAAATTCAAAGAGATATCACCTCATATATGATATAATAAAAAAGTACACTCTCAAAGGAATATTATATGAAGAATTTATCACAATACATATATATAGAGCATCATGAGAGGCTAGTGAACCATGATGAATACTCAACCACAATCAGGCTTCCCTATTGAAGTTACAGAATCTTTTGGATATGAACTATTCATAATGTAGGTTGAGATAAATCCTATTTGAAAAGTCACTCAATCTCTATCCATGAAACAATTACCTCATCATAAGTTAGAGTCACCAGAATACACCATCTCCCTATACATCTATGAACAAGGATCATTTCTAGGACCACCATATGGTCTGGAAGTATCCTGACAATAAAAAAGTCTTACATAACTAACTCAAATCAATCCTTAGTTTCTTGATGGAATAACTCACCCCAGGACCTAAGGGGTCACTCTCTCTGAAACTCGTAAAGTGTACTCAGCCTACTAGACTCATCAATTGATACATACATTATAACATTCTTCTCAATAGGTGGTAGAAAGACTGGAAAACTACATGGTTGTACTACCTCTTAAAGAAGTCCATGTATCAATGACTCATCATTAGGTAGATCATCCTCAAGATCCTACTACCAAATACTAGATGACAATAATATTAGAGGAATCCTGAAATAGACAACATATACCCTAGTCAAGACTATATCTATGGGGATGACTCAAGAAGGATATGGAAACAAAAAATTATTGTTGTATGATTCATGTACAAATGCCTCCCCTATAACTAGTTCCTATATAAACTAATTCAAAAAGATGTTTATAAGAGTTTTGCTGAATGGATATGTTAGCCACTACACCAAAAATGGATTCTCTAGCCCATGTTCTGGACTCTAAATACTTAACACTATTTCACTAATTCCCAAACCAACCTCACAATTAGACAGTCTCCAAACTACGATCTTGGGATGAAACTCCTTTGATAACACCCTATCATGACCCAACCCAATGGAGCCCACCTAGATGGTGGAATGATGAGTGTGACACCCCAAGACTATATAAAATCCATCAGGGGCTGGAGACCAGCTTTGAGTAGGCATATCACTCTCATGGGATTCCTTAGCCTAAGGTACATGTATTCATGCACACATCTCAAATCCCCCAAAATTATACTAAAAAATAAAAATAAAAATGACACCCAATGAATTCAATATATATATCCCACAATCAATGTATGAAAAGGCACTTAAAGGAATAAAGGAAAAAATTTAAGCACACCAAAATTATAAAATATTTCAAACCTAATAGAAGCAAGGACTGCTATCAAATGAAACTCATGGTATGAACCGAGGTTTATCTATCTAAACTATGCTCTGTCTACTCCCAGTACACCTGGGGAATATTGAATGGATGATCATATTCATAAGACATGACATGTGTGGGAAGAGGCCATGCAATGGTAAGTGTAACAATACCTAGTAGGACACCTCAAAATCACCAAACATAAATCATAAATAGAGTATTCAACTCATTAACACAAAGTAATGACATTTAGAATACATGACATAATAATAATAACCCAGATATACTCAAGATTGATATTAAGTCTCAAGGTAAAGCCACAAACATACAACTAGCCTTGGATTCCTACTAGAGGTTTTAAGGTAACGCTCATCTAGGATAACTCACTCCATGATTCTGATAACATTTATAGAGCTCGTCCAATATGTCATGACAATCAATCCTCTATATGATAATGTATTAATTGGAATTTATACGAGATAAATACCAAAATAGGGGATCTCTCCTATTAAATGTAGGGTATACTGTACGTTATCTAGAATAACATACTAGATAGGGGATCAATGCCTAGGTATGATGGTAATTCAGATTCCTATAAAACCCAACCTGTGGGAAAATATGATGATAATGTATCCCACACCAGGCCACATAGAGGGATTCTGGAAACATTATCCAAGAATAATCTCAAATAGGGGACTAATCATTGATGAATAATAGTTCCAAATCATTTTCATTGTTGATATCCGTGAACTCTATTGGCATAGATGATCCTTGTTAAATTGATCTATGATCCTCTTTCCAGTTCTTGTCTGCAAAAATCTCCTCCAATGGACCCACTCTCAATCCCTAGTGTTATGCGGATAACCCTAAGGATTTTCCATAAGTTGTCATAAATATAGGAGATTAGTTCATGATTAATAATTATTTAGTTAACTAAATAATTTAATTTTTAAATTACTAATCCACCCACGACCGCACTTAAGCCAGACACTAGATGCACACAAAGGTTATTCCATAACTAGGGTAAACACGCATTATAGATTCAAAGGTAGTGTCAGATTCCCCATTTGAGACTCTATTCAGGATTTATTCATTTTTTAGAATAACTATTTACACATGGTATAATATATTTCATATGTAACACCCTGAAATTCTAAAGTAAAACATTTTATTCGATAGGGTTTATGAAACAAACCATCAAGGATGTAAGGGAATCTAATATCTTGAGGCATTATAATATAATTAATATTTTAAATAAATTCAATATATTAATTATATTTCTATGAATTAAACACCAATTTATCATTTGTCACACCTAAGAGCAACCTTCTTGGATGGCTTGCGTTACACCCAAGAATCAGTTTTACCGAATAATAATATTTTTTATTAAATTATAATTATTTAATATAAAAATATACAAACATTACATTATGAATAATATTAACTAAATTATTAATTAATATGGTTTAGATGACAAATTAATTGTTTATAAATTTATTGTAAATCAATATAAGGACCAATTGAATATAGAGGGATTATTTTTATAGAAAACAATTTTAATGCTCACAAATCAGTTTTACCCCAATAAATTAAATTAATTAAAATTAGTGATTGTTATTCATTTGATACATATAATATATATTAAATAATATATTTTTTATATTCATATAATAGATTTAATAGGATTAAGATAAAAATAAACCTAATTATAAGCATGAAATACTATATTTTTGTTAAGGCATTTTAACACCTTTTAATGAAGAACTTATTTTAAATACAAATTTTGGAACTTTTATAGATTATATATGGGAAAATAAACTTTCATGTTGAAATATAAATATAAAAATTTGTTTAGGGTGAATTTTTGGAATTTTTCTCTCAAGTTTGATTTTTTTAATGAATAGTAAAAAATACTGATTTTTTATGAAAATTGCTTCTTCACCTAATTTTTTTATAAGGTTAAATTAAATTTTATTTTTTTTAAAGATTAATTTGAAAATTTTTATTCAATTAATCAAATTTATGTCATTGGAATAAATTTTAATTTGAAAATTTAAATAAAAACTAACCATACTTTTGAACATGTTTGGTTTTAAAACCCGTATTGTCGTACAGTCTGTTGGATTAAATTTAAATTAATTTCTAACACTTATATGATTGGAATTTTTAAAAATTGATTTAATATTAGAAATTACCATAATTTATAACATCTAATAATGGAATCATATTTTTTTACCAAAAGGAATAGTTAAGGTAATTAAAATTAACTATAATTATTAACGTAAAATTAAGCTTAATAAAGGACTAAACCATTAACTTAAAGGGATAAATTTCCTTCAAAATGGTCCAAAACCAATTTTATAGAAATATTTTCCCATTGAAATTCCATTATTTACATTTTTTGTGTTTTTATGGATTTCTTATGTAAAAATGTGGGTACACTTTATATCTTTTCAAAAATACATTTCGAGTCCTTTTCATTCTTCATAAAGGCCACCATCACTCTCCTTATTCACACCTCTAAATCCACCTATGTTTAGAAAATATCATTCAAAATAAGTCTTAAACACCCATAAAATAATATTAAAATCCCTCTCTTGGGTAATAATAAATTCAAGGAATCCTTTTGGTACAAACCAAAAGGAGTTACCCGATTAAGAGGCACCATATTTCTTCAATCACTTTAGTTTTATTTTCATTCTCCACCACTTAATTATTCATATTCCATTTTTATATTAAAAAACCTGTATAGTAAATAAAATATGTTTTTTATGATATGTTTTTGACCTATATATATATAAACTTCCATCTAATGGGTAATGAATATACTATTAACATGAAGGCAAACTATCGCCTCATGAAACGATGATTGCTCATTTTTCCTTTACCGGCACTCATGGTGGGCATTATGATGGAATATTTATTTAAATATGATATAAATGATATTTATAATGTATTTATACTTATTTAATTATTTTATAAAACATACCTATATAAATTCATTTTTTTGTAAATACGATAACATCATTTACAGAAGTGACCACCTCAAAGCGATGTGATTCATTCATTCTAAACATAGAACATATTAAATATGATTTTAATAAACCGATGAAATATATATGAAACTTATATTAGAATGAAATTATAATATACATGTTTATTAATATCTTTTCATTCTTTTAATATGAAAAATAAATGAAATTAGAGTTCATCTGTATGTACGACATACTGTCTCCACGAACGGTGCATTTCATTTCTTATCTCTAAACATTATAGATTATTTTAAATACATACGTATTGAATATATATAATAATTAAATAATGGATTAAATTTTATTTATTATTAAATCATGATATAATTTATAATAATAGTAAATAAAAAGTCAAAACATACTTGAGAGAACAAGGAAATTAACACCCGAAATAGTTAAAATAATGAAAGAGTATAAAAAAACCGGTAATAAACTATTATAAGGAGTTAATATATGTAATTATAAACATCATTATAATTATGGTGTGAGTTAGTAATATATTTTGAACCACTATATAGGAGGATAAATACCACACAACAAAAATTTAGGTAAAGGTAATGGATTTTGATCTCACTTTTTTACCTCGGTGAGATAAACGTCATGATCAACACTTATATTTTTTTGTGATGTATATAAAAACCTCTTGAAAATATAATATCATTAATACTTTTATATTAATGGTATTTAAAACTTTAATTTATTGTCGTTATTTCATGAGTAATATGATTTAAAATGTTTCAATGTGGTATGGGACACTTTATAATATTTAAGGATTATTTTCCTCAATAATAATTAAAATGATATTTAAATTGTATTTCCATTTAATGAAATTATACAACCATATTTTAATAATACATTTAATTTTACTCTAATCTTTTTATTCGTGACCCATGTCATGAAATAGTACCATTTTCCCACTCTTTAGTACTAACTATTTTAGAATTTGTTTTAAGAAAACCGAACATTATTTCTCTTTGTAGACAGAGAACATGTTTTCATCCAAAAGGAAATTATTCTATAAAGGTTATAATTTTTTTTAACCTTTCAAAAATTATATATTAAATATGTTTTAACATTTTTGTCATTTACAAATTTTTTCAAAGGAACCTACTTTTCACTTTCCGAAGAACGAATTTTTCCAACATTTTTTCCGTAATAAAGAAATGTTATTTTTTACCTCGTACAAAAAGTGATAATTTATTAGACATAATTTATTTTTAGCATACATATAATGTGTAAAAGATTAAATTTAAATGAAAATGTTTTTGAAATTTATTTTCATAGAAAATGATTTTTAAAATGTTTTTCAAAGTAGATAGATATTTTATTCAAGAATATTCTTATTGATTAGCTTAGAAATCTGTCTTCCATTTGTGATTGTTAACATTTTCTTGAAAAAATAATTTTTTTCTAATCATATTTAATTTTAAATTTACTTGAATATCAAAATAAAATGGATATGATTATTTCATAAAATGTATATCTTTTCTTCAAACGGTGGTCAAATTGAATGTTATCCGATTAGTTGAGGAGATATTGATAAAATTATATTCCTTATTCAATATGCATATTTGATAAGGCATATTATTTATTTAGACTATATAATAGACCGGATTATTTGTATAGGAAATGATGTCTAGGGTCTAAAATTTATATATCCCCTCGATTCATCGATAGGTTATCATGAGACAAATAAGTTGTTTAAATTAGAACTGTTTAAACTGTCTTGGGAATGGTCTTGATGGTATATGTTTTCATGTGCCTCAAACATGAAATCCAATTATTAATCATTTCCATAATTTATATTCAGTTATTATTAATCCATAATATTTTTCATTGACATATCTATAGATACATTTCAATTTAAATTCACTAATTAAATTAAATGTCTTTTAGTTATTCACATTGTTATATTGAATTTTCCTTATCTAGTTATTCGAATGGAATGTGTTATTATCTCTTTACCATACCATGTTTTCTTATTTTCATTGATTAATTATTGATTCTTCTATACATACCTTTAAAGGATTATTTTAGATAATCCTTATTATGTTTCCTTTCCATGGGTTACAGAGGATAAATCTTTGAATAAAAATTCATGGATGTAGTTTATTTCTTTTTATTATGTATCATGTATGAATTTACTGTTTATCAAAGTATTAGGGGCATCATGTATGTAATATGGATTTCCAATACTTTTAAATAGATTGTGTTTTTGGGATTTATTTCCTTGTAATCATTACAATTTAATAAAATAATACACCACCTCTGAGCTTCTGGTGTCAGGGAATTACATAATATTTTTATTATATCAACACCAGGCCTCCCCAGTGAACAGAATCCTATGCCACCTTAATTTGTAGCTTTGAATATATTCCTTAAAAAATTTAAAATATTTACAAATAAAATCAGTGTCATTACATATATATTATTATTTTAAAGATGTAATTCCAATATTTATAAGTTTATATTTTCAAAATAAAATTAATTTTTGAAATTAGATTTTCAAAATTAGTGAAGGGATAATTTTTCATAATTTTATGAGATAGTTAAATTTTTGGGTAATAATTAATTACAATATAACTATATGGAATGAATTATGACATCATAATATCACAATATTTTTATAATAAATAATATAAAAAGAATAATATACCAAAAATAGGTTATACCTTTAAAATAATTTGTTTCAAAGTAATCTAGTTAAAACTAAAAACTGATAATTAATCCTCTAAAACCTATATTATATATTAATGTTTTAATGAAACACTTAATAAACATGACTAACATCCAAATCATTAATGATATTATTTTAATGAATTATGATGTTAGAAAAATAAAATATTTTATAAAATCCTCTTCGGAAGAAACCATAGGAAAAACTATGGGAGGATTTGTGGTTTTGAATATTTTATTATATAAATCCCAAAACATATGACAATAAATTAATAAAAATTACCCTCTTTTTCTATAAAAACCCACCCAAAAATCCTTTTCTAACCACTTAAAATCTATTTAAAATGAATATCATATCCCCAAACCACTCTAAATACCTCAAATGGTGTTCCCAATCTCTTAAGAGGCTCCGCTCATGCTTTTAGAAGAGTCTTATCATGTAAAGGATTATCTTTGTTTTCCACTTCATTCAAGTACTTACTTTTATTTAGCATTTGAATATAAATTTACGATGGTTTATTATGTTTATAAATATCCATTTATTTTTAAAATAAATGTTCTGATAATGAGATATGATTAAACCCCTATCATTTTTACCTTTACATAAGTTATTACCACACCGAAGTAAAGGTCCTCACTCTCCCTTCTTTTCTATTCAAGAACTTTATTTGTAATTAGAATTTTGATTTATAAATTTTCATGTTGTAATTCTGTCTTACACATCACTATACTATCATTATTATGTAAATGTATTGATATACTAACTTTCACTCAAATTAATCTCTTCAATGAAACTTTATGTACACCTGTTATGGTGCCGAAATTATCCCATGATTTTCCCAAAAAAAAATTTGTGTTATGAATAACCATTCCCATTTAATCTAAATGGTGATAACCTATATATAAATATCCTTAATTTTTTTGGGTACATACATGTATGAAACCCACACTGCTTAAAAATTGTATTATAAGTGATGAAAAACGTTTTTTGTTCTATGATCTATGTGGAACGCAAATTCATATACATGATATGAACATGAAGGGTGGGACCAAAATTATATATTCATCCATTGTATTGGGTTATGTTTTTATCTCATGATATATAATGTATTTTTCATGGTATGTTAGCCTAAGCATACTACATTATAATTTATTAGCAGTTATCAATTTCTTATTCTTAATATGTTAGGTTTTATGTTGTTTCCATATTCCTATGATGCATTGATGTTATCATATTTTGTCATGATTTGATTTTCATGATTATAATTATCCCATATTATAGTCACCATGATATTATCCTTGAGTCAGATGTACTACATTACATTATTCTATTGTTTTATTATTCCATTACTGGGTTTTATAGCTTACCCCTTTCTTATGTACATCCCCAGGCTATCCCGTATAATATTAGAAGATCAATAGAATTTAAGGGAAAGTTATGTATTTTTAAAATAATTTTATTTTATTCTTATTTCCTGATATTGTGCTATGTATCTATTTTCCAAAAGTCACTAGGTCTGAATATCATTCTTGATTGTATTATGTCTATCTTTATGTAATAAATCACGAAATAAAGTGTATACAAGATACAAGTTGTCAAAATTTCCCAAAAGAACAAATAGTAATATTTTAATTGAAAAAACCTAAATGATTTTAGAGGAATATTATTAAATAATATTGATCATGATGGTCTGAATATACATTCATGTTGTACAATTTAAAAAAAATCTTGTATACCTTAATAAAAACATTCAAAATCGACCCATATAGAAAAAATTAAAAATATTACCTTTTTAAAATGTTTTTAAAAATTCAAGGATAGTAGAGAATTATTCTAAATAATTATTTGATAATATATAATAACATAAATTTTTTTTATGAACATGGATATATAGGATATTGATTTTAAGACACTTCAAAAAATGTTTTAATGAAATTCCTCTTAAATTGATTTCAAATCGACCCATACATTATCTAACTCTTGTATAATAAAATTATAATAATCATTTCAAAAATTAATAAAAAATTTCAAGTTTATTAACTTATAATAATAAATTTTATTTTATTTCATACAATTTTTTATATAGTAACTGAACTAATTAAGTTTATATAGGACTTTTTGAGGATGTTTAGTTCAAAATCCAAAAACAAAACTGGTAGGTTCACCATGATCAAATGGGTCATGATTTAAAAATATATAGAATATTAATCATGAAATAATTATAATTTATGTTAATTAAATACAATTTTATAACCATCAATGAATTAAATAAGTGAAAAATCGCATCACTTCATGGTGGTAGTAATCCACACGTACGCACGAGTGACGTTATCATTTTCCAATAGATAGAAAGGTAAGAAGATAAGTAATATATTATCATTTTAGAATAAAACATATTTCCAACATATTATATTTATTCATTTAATAAATCATAATAATAATCCATGTGAAACAATGATTAAAAATGAAGAAAATCTATTCGTGGAGGAGGTTGTCCACAGATACGTATGAGCGAAGTGTTCATTTTCAATTAGGGGAAAAAGAAGATATAAAAAAGTTTTACAATTAACATAATAAAATTTTATTATATTTCAGTTACTTAGGTTATTATAATAGAATTTTTCTATTAGTTTAACGAAGGTAAATGAATATATATTCTTTTAATAAACTAGTTATGATTTTTACCTCCCCTTTTGTTATCCTTATTTCGATTGGGCTTAAAGCATTTAAATGGGAGATTTGTGGTCACTATATGGGTTGAAGAGTTTGGAATGGAATTTTATAGAGGTATTTTAATATATTATTTATAGAAAACCTATATTTATTTGTGTTTTGAAATGGTTTAAGCTTGACCCATTTTATGCACAAAAATCAGTTGCATTTTCAAAAAAATTCAATATTTAAGGGCCATGAAAGTAATTATAAAAATGTAAAAATTTACATAAACGGATCACGAATTATATTCTAAAAGTATTTCCCATAATTAGTAGTTATTATGAACTTTTTATTATTTTACAATGATTTTAAAATAATTCTTTATACATTAAATACCATTTAAAGTGCTTTTCATGACTATTCACATATTTTTACACTAAAGGCATTAATATGAAAATGGAAGTAGAATATAAATTATTTTAATATTAATAATACATTATAATTATCCAATTAATTTATTTAATTACATAATTGTTCCAAAACATATTACTTTTAATGTTTTTAAAACAATTTACTTGATTTTTCAATCGCTTGCACAAGCACTACATCAAAATTGCGTAAGCATTCAAAGTAATTATACCAGCAATAAAAATAAAAAATAAATTATTATTATTATTATAGTTTATTATTCATCATATTTATCATCTATATTTGATAATATATCATTTTTATCTATATCCATACCATTACAACATATTAAGTGAGAGAGAGTTACATTTTGTGATTACTCTTAATGTCAAATAATATTAAGGTTATAATTAAAGTAAAGTTGAACAAATATTACATATTCTAAAATATAGAATTATTTTCATCTAAATAAACTAAATAAATAAAATAATACTATGTTTTTTATTGATTTTTAGATATTATCCCATAGTTTAAACCTTGTTTAACCAATTTTACCCATTATTGTGGTGATGAACTTTTATAACTATTACTATTCATTATAACTAATAATGATATACAGATTAATAACAAAAATTAATATTATTAATCCAAATATTTAATATATTTTTTAATATTTAATTTCCATCAGTTTTGAAAATTAATTTTAATACAAGTTTGTAAAACACTAGGAAAAACAATTTTTAATAAAATACATGTTTTAAGAATAAAAATTATTTTATTCCGTAATCAAGTATATTTTTGATTCAAATAGAATTAATAAGATTATTTTTAATTAAATTAATCTTATGTGACATTAAAAAACCCAAAAAAATGTGACACTAAAACTACTATTATTAAAAATAAAGAAATGACTATTTTAGCAAAATTATTATTTTTCACTATTCATCCAAAATTCAACCATTTCAGAAAAATATCAAACAAGTATCTTAGGTTTATTTTTTACATAGTAATTTATTAAATTTTTTATATTTTATCAAATATTATTTCTATAATTGATAGGAATTAATTATAACATCCACACACAAAATTCAAAAAACCCATTTTTAAAGTATAAAATTAATTTATAACCATTTATTATCTAGTAACAACAATTATATGAATGTTAATTTATTTTATTAAATAAAAAATCTATACATTTAATTAAAATCATTTATATTTATTAATTAAACTAATTTATTTTTATGAAAATAATTTGTGCATATAAATCAATTATAGGGAAAATATCTCCATAAATCTTATATGATCTTATTTAAAATTGAGTACCTATTTACTAGTGCATTAGTTATTATATTTGTATTAAGAAAAAATTTATATCTTTATTTCGTAATATTGTTACTCCTATTCATACCCATCAATCCAACGTTTAGGTTATAACTATCATATTTAAATAATATTATTTTAATAGTTTATTATAGTTTATTTTAAGATCAGTATTTCCTATGGTACACACAATTAGACACACCATTATTTTTAAACTAAAATATTGAGGTGTACCATTATTCTCCCTTAAATAAGTCACATCCCAACAATTCTATCTTTTTTTCCAAAAAAAGGGATAAAAATATTTTTAGAATCATTTCTATAGAGTAGAAAATAAATAAATAAATAAATATATATAAGTGGAAATAATTACATTTTAATACAAATTAATAACAATTATTTTTGAAAAGAACTTTAATGTATAGGTTTAGATGAGGAAATTTATCATTTAAAATATATTTCATAAACAACTCATTGAACATAATAACACCCATTCTAGATAAAGTGTTTCATAAACCATGCCTTCATAGATGAGAGATGTTTTTCCTCTATGTCCTGAAAAATTTATCTCTCTCTTGGTTGCTTTGATTAATTATTTTACCATCAACATATAGATTATGTGAAAATATACTTACTTGATTTAATTACATAACATATGCATAATTTGGTTACTTGTTTGTGTTTCATGTAATTTTAAACCTCTACTTATATCATATTATAAATTATTAATATGGAATATGAATAATTATTATTAATAAGGAACAAAAATAATTTTTAAATAGATGTCAAGATCCAAAAAAGGATAAAAATTTATTTCTCCTATTTCAATATATTATCCAAAACAATAAATTGTTTGCAAAAGATAAGAAAATACACAATATGAATAATCTCTATATTAATCTCCAAAAACTCATAAAATTACACATAATGTTTAACTTAAATCATTCTATAAATGACAGTTATTAAAACTCCACAAAAAAATACCAGACCAAAATTGAAACAAAAAAATTAGAATAATTTTATAATAAATTATTCCAAGATCAAATTATTATTTATCTCAAAATAAAATAAATAATTTATAAAGTCACATACAAAAAATGTATATTCCCTATTTATATAATCTAAAAATGTGATTACCATTTCATTAAATAACCTAAATCACCAAAAATACACATCAGAATCCTATATGCTTTCAAAATATAAATTGAAATTTATTCGTCAAATAAAATCCCATATTGAAAAATCATTTTTCCATTTACCATAATCATATGTTGTTCCTAGTATAGTGAATTTCATTAAAAATAAATTTATTCACTTATTCACCAAATCACTTTTCAGTCCATGGGTAACTATATGACAATATATATTCCCATAAAATGTGTTAACACTTTATCCCACAAAACCATTATTACCTCAATATTAAATAATCTATTAACCCTAAAGGGTATCAATACCTTTCACCTTATTTTCATAAAAAAAGAAATTCTTTATCAAACAAGCTTTTCACTAAATGACATAATTATCCTAAGGGTTGTATGGCCATAAATGTATCCAAAAATATACTTAATAATCTTATACTCTCATCACATAAAAAACCAAAAGGGGGTATTTATGGATTTAAAATTATGATCAACCTTAATATTATTAACATAAGATGGTACCAGAATCCCTAAAAATACCCTTATATGAGTCATATTATCTCCTAATTTTATCTTACCCATTAATATGACACAAAATATAACTCCCTATAACTTAACCAACCCATAATTACGTTATTTATAATAAGGGATGCACATTATTATATTTCTAGGATATTTTTGTTTTAATTTTTTATATAGAATTATGAAAAATAATTATTCATCAAAAAATTACAAAAAATAGGGACACATCCCCAAAATAATATTTTTTCCATAAAAAATATTCTTAAATTTAAAATCGTGTTTTATTCATAACACATTCACTTCTTTTAGGACAATCCTCTTATTGTAAAGGTAGTACTTAATATAGTTCTTACTCATCCATAGACATTGTGAAAAACATTTTTAAAAAGGGGATAATGAAAACAACACAATAATGGATATAAGAATTAAAGGGGCCCATGGGTCCATTTGAAAAACTATAAAACTTATAAAGAATTTTTACTTTTTAGGTAATAAACTATGAGCACAAATATATTTTTTTACTTACTCATAAAATAATATTTATTTTCATAATGTTTTTTATAATTTTTTTTGAATAAATAGTTATAGAAAAAATAATAAACATGAGGGTTTCTTATAAAAAATGTGATCCTATGAAAAACCTTTTCTTAAAAAACACATTGCATGCTTAAATTGTTCGTAAATATTCTTAAAACAAAATCTTGTTTCATTACCTTAAGAAACAAAAATATTCGCATAATTTTTTTAAATACTAGAAAATTAATATAGGTTACTTATGAAATCATACTCATATAACCCTTTCAAGAACCCTTATTAATGGAATAACAAAATCGATTATTTTAAATATAATTCTATGGAGAACAAAATCATTTCACATTGCATTAGAGAGCTATGTCGAGCTTAAAATTCATCATAAAAATTTTATATGGACCATATCATACATAAAACACAAATAATATTTTATTTCTATTATAAAAATCATAAAATATTCTATTAAGAATATATTTAGAAGCACTTTTAGGCTTCAAGTAAAAAAAGGATAAAAATTTATTTTTTCATTAAAAATTAATGATTTTTTTATTTCCCAAAAGAAAGTGAAATAATATTTTCATTGAAAAAACATGAAAAAATTTATAGGAAAATTCATAAATAATAACAATCTTGGTGGTTGGAAATAACTGTTAGGCCATATATGTTAAAAAATTCATTTTCACTTTAGTAAAAAGTTTCAAAAGGTACCAGTATAGAAAAAATTAAAAAGATCCCCCTTTTAAAACCTTTATAAAAATTAAATTATAGTTGATAAATAATTTAAAAAATCATTTTATTATATATATTTACATTATTTAAACATTTTATGGAATATGTATATGGGGGGAAGGAGTTTGAAACATTTAAAATAATGTTTTATATAAAAATTACTTACCATGAGTCTAACTCGCCACATACATTAGTTTACTCATGTATAATAAAAATATATTAAATATTTAATATATTAAGAAACTTTTTTTGTTTTATTAATTTATCATAATACCTTTTATTTCAATAATTTCCGTGTCATATATAGTTACCAAGTTGATTAAGTCTCCATGAAACATTTTTAGGATGTTTGGTTCATAATCCCAAAACTACTTCAATAGGTTAACCATGTTTCGAGGGTTCATGATCCCAAAATTTCCAAAATATAAATCTTGAAATAATTATCATTTCACAAATAAATAAAATTTAAAACCATTTTTGAAAAATTAATCACATCACTTTATGGATGTGGTTGTTCGGACGTACCCACGTCCAACATTATCATTTTCTAAAATATAGAAGTGTGATGAGATAAGTAATATCTTATATTTCCAAAATAAAAATTATATCATAAATATAATATATTGGGAAGTAAATTCACCCATCTTGAGTTACTCTCTCTGTCTAACAATTAGTATCAATGGGTTATTTAAATTTACCTCTTTTTTACTGTGATTTTAGTTTTATTATTAAGATCTCAAATTTTGGTCATTTCTAAATTTTAGTTATTTATAGATAATAGTAAATAAGGACATGCTACCAAAAAACCATTTTTTAATGGAAACAACAATTCTAAATGGAAAATCAAAAATATAATACCTTTCAAAAGTATAGGCTTTGATATATGAACTATAATATAAGATCAATATGAAATACCCCAAAATCTTAGAGGTGAGTGGAGTAGTGATACAAAAAATGATAATAATAATAATTATAAAGATATGAATTATTTGTTATGTGATTTGAAAGATGATTAATTCAATAGAATATCTACATTAAAATCTTCTTTTGAAATATGGGATACCTTACCTGTCTCACATGAAGGAATATAAAATGTCAAGTAAATGAGACAGAATATATATACAATCAAGTATGATACTTTTAAAATGAAACTAGATGAACATATTTTTTATATGTATCTCAAGTTCAATGAAATAGTAAATACTATGTACTCACTTAGAAAGAAATTCAGAGAAAAAGATAAAGTGATGAGACTACTTAGATGCTTACCAGACAGATAGAGTGGAACATCTCTGTTAATCAAGGAGTCATGTGATGTAATTAAACTACTTATTAATGAACTTATAGTAATGTTTATGATGTATGAAAATGAAATTAAAGACAACAAAGATATTAATGAATATGAACAAAATAAAATCAATAGCCTTGAAATATACTATCTCCATACATAAATAAAAAGTACAAGTCAATGATTCTAGTGAAGAAGGATCTCCTGATGACAGTGATAAAAAATGGAACACATAGAAATATGATTCAAGGGATTCTATTGGAAATAGATTTTTTATGAAAAAAATTTCATAGGATATTATGATAAAAAAGGAATATGGAAAAAGTATTGGAAAAAGGATAGTACTCAAAATGAAGTTTACTATTATGAATGTAAGAGGAAAGGTGACATTAAAGCTGATTGTCCAAAATTAAAATATAAAAAGAAGTATAAGGATAAGGACCCAAGATACAAAAATTCCATGAAAGCCACATGAAGTTCCCCCAAAGATATTTCAAGTGAGTCAGAAACTAATCTAGAAGATAAGTATGATAGATCCAACATATACTTTACAACAAGCACATCAATGATATAAAATTCTCTTCTAGTGTCTCTTATTGATTTTTTATACATTTATGAAAATGATGAAATTAGTAACAATGAGGAAAAAATGAATAACAAAGATATTTATTATTATTTTAATAAGATGGAAGACACTTCTCATAAACTGAAAGAAAAATATATTTCTCTCAAAAAACATTCTTCATTATAAAATATTAAAAATAATCATACAATTGAAAAAGAGAAAAATGATAATATGTTGAAAGAAAACATATAATTAATATTTTAAATTCATAAATTAATGAAAGGCATAGATAAACTTACCAATGGTAAGAAATTATTCACTGAAATATATGGAAATTTTTTTCTCCCAAGTAAGAAACGTGAATATGTTACCAAGAAGGACAAAAAAAGAAACAAAAAAACTGGGTTTACATCATGTTCCGGTGCTGAATGTTCATATATTGCAACCACCTACTCAACCTTACCTAACAAAGTTTTCATCACATGATGTATTCAATCTATTTATTCGAAACATGTTAGAAAAATATGGATACCAAAATCTCTTTTTACTAACATATATAGAACCAAGTTAATTTTTCTACAAAAATCATTTTGGGCATAAACTTTGTGTTTTAAGAATCCTTATTGAAAACCTCCAACAAAAGAATATTTTATCTGGATAGTTTATGTTTTAGAAACATGACTGGTGAGATTTCAAACTTCTAGAATTCGATTAATGTTGATGGTGGGCATGTAACTTTTGGTGAAAACGAAAAATGGAAAATCCTCAGCCTTGGTGAAATTGGAAATTAAAATTCAGTATTATTTTCCAATGTTTTATATGCAGATAGTTTAAAATATAATCTATTTAGTGTATCCCAATTTTGTGATGATGGATTGTTTTGAAATTTGAAAAGAATTCCTGTTATGTTTTTAATAATAAAAATGATTTACTTTTACTACTTTCAGAAATGGTAATATTTATTCTATGAATTTAAATTATTTATATTCTAAAAATATATATTTCTTAAGTGAATTTTGTAAGGAATGTTTTATTTGGTATAAGAGACTAGGCCATTGAAATATTCACTCACATAGAAAGATAACTAGTAAAGGGTTAGTTAGAGACCTACCAGAGCTTGAACTCTCCAATGATAGATTCTGTAATCCCTACAAAAAAGGGAAACTTTATAAGATTTATTTTAATTATATGAATAAAGATTCAACCTGTCACCCACTAGAGTTAATTCATATGGACCTCTTTGGAAATTCCAGAGTCTCTACTCTAAATTGAAAACACTACGTCTGTTTCCTTATAGATGACTTCCCTAGACACACTTGGGTATTCTTTCTAACTCAAAAAAGTGAATATTGTTGTTACATTATTAAGTGTTACAAATCTGTAGAAAACCATAGTGGACTTATGATTAATACCATAAGGAGTGATCATGGTGAATAATTTGAAAATCAAGACATTGATTCATTTTGTTATCAAAATTTCTATAATCACAACTTTTCTTCTCCTAGGAAGCCACAAAAAAATCGTAAAGTAGAAAGAAGAAATAAGACTCTTCAAGAGATAGCCCGAACCATGTCAAATGAGTATGACCAATGTATTTACTTTTGGGATGAAGTTGTAACTGCAAACTATCATATTATTAATAGATTTTTCATTAGACATCTCTTAAAAACAGATTTTTAGTTCTAGAATAATATAAAACCACAGGTTAATTAGTTTATAGTTTTTCATTTCAAAGTGTTTATTCATAATACAATGAAAAATTTGGAAAAAATTTCTTCTAAGAGTGGTGAAGGAATTTTACTTGGGTATTCAACTTCTAGAAAATCCTATAGAGTGTTTAACAAGAAGACCAGAATAATGGAAGAATAAATTCATATCATGTTTGATGAAACTGATCCAAATTAAGATAATACTATCTTAGAAGACATTGAGGATGTTATTTCATCATTAAATCCCAATTCCATACCATATGAATGTTCTGTTAAAAAACTGACACTTTTTTTAGTGGTCCACAATAATTTGAACAGGAAGAAAACCCTAAGCTTATCATTCCCTTTTCTCAGAGGACCATTAGGACTCAAATACACCAACCTTTGGATGGATTAATACGAATCATAGATAGAGGTACACATACAAGAGATTACGTGAGAAATAAAATTGAACATCAAGACTAATGATGAAAAATTGAACCTAATAACATAAATGATACCATCAATGATGAATTCTGGATAATAGCTATGCAAGAATAATATAATAAATTTGAAAAAAACAATGTATGGGAACTTATTGACTGACCTAAGGATACCTTAACTACTGGAACTAATTGAGTGTTTTGAAACAAGGTTGATGAATCTTGAATGATAGTAAGAAATAAATATAAATTAGTTTCACAAGGTTATAATCAAGAAGAATATATTGATTATTAATAACCATTTAAACCTATAGCAAGACTTGAATCCGTTAGGATACTGGTTTTTTATGCATCACATTTGGACTTCAAACTTTATCAAATGGATGTTAAAAGTTAATTCTTTAAAGGATTTATAATTGAGGATATTTTTGTGGAACAAACCCCAAGATTTCAAATCCCTCATTTTTTAATTGTGTTTTGAAATTAACAAAAGGTTTGTATGGTTTAAAACAGGCTCTAAGAGCTTGGTATGATAGGTTTACCTCTTTCCTTATTTCAAAATGTTTTTCAAAAGGAATATTTAATCCAAATATATTTATAAAAAAATACAAATGATATTTTGATAGTTCAAATTTATGTGGATGATATTATTTTTGGATATACTAGTGATTAATTATGTTCTTATTTTTGAAAGTTAAGGCAATGATAATTTGAAATGAGTTTAATGGGGGAACACAAATTCTTTCTTGGAATTTATATTTTTCAAAATAAAGAAGGAATTATTTTAAATAAATGTAAATACACTAAATATATTTTAAAACGTTTTAGACTTGATAGTGCCAAAATATGTGATGCTCCCATGAGTACCACCTGTAAACTAGACCTTCATGAAACTAAGAAATCAGTCGATCAAACTAGTTATAGATGTATGGTTGGAAGTCTTCTCTACTTAACTATTAGTCAGACTAATTTTATATTTTGTGTATTTATCTATGTTCTCTTTCAAGAAAATCCAAAAGAGTCACATTTATTAGCCATCAATTTTTTAATTACCTCAAGTATACTACCAATTTAATATTTTTTCTACCCAAGAGGACATATAGTTGATATATTTAGTTATTCAGATGCTGATTTTTTGGTTTAATGTTATATGAAAGAAGCACATCCTGAACATGTCATATTTTAGGCAAATCTATAATATCATGGTGTAGTAAGATAAAAAATTCTATTGCACTATCTACTGATAAAGGTGAATACAAAGTTGTAGGCAGTTTTTGTGCATAAATCTTGTGGATGAAACATACTTTACTTGTCTTTGGATACAAATTTAGCTATGTATCTATTAATTGTGAATCAAAAGTGCAATAAAAATTTCCAATAATATAGTATCTCACTCTAGAATAAAACATATTTATGTAAGAA
Source organism: Viscum album (assembly GCA_963277665.1). Taxonomy (NCBI): domain Eukaryota; kingdom Viridiplantae; phylum Streptophyta; class Magnoliopsida; order Santalales; family Viscaceae; genus Viscum; species Viscum album. The sequence continues at coordinate 1,068,342,619 of OY728127.1, read as the reverse complement.
ATTTTTGATATATCATTATCAAAAGGGTGATATAACTTTTGAATTTATTGGAAGTGAATATCTTCTAGCTGATATAACCAGACAACCTCTGAATTATGAAAGATTATACTACATCAAAACTGAATTTGGAATGAAAAAATATCATTAATTAGGCACAATATATGGAGTCACCATTGATAAGTAACCATTTATGGAGTCACCGTTGATATGTCACCATTGATGGAGTCACCGTTGGTAAGTCACCATTGAGGATTCACTGTTGATAAGTCATCGTTAAAGTGTCATCATTGATAATTCCCCATTGATGGAGTCACCAATGATCATTCATCATTGATAAGTCACTGTTGACGAGTCACCATTCCTTTTTATATTACTGTTATTTTTGTTATAATTGTGATTTTCATGTAATGATAAACATTTTTATCTTAATTTTATTTTTCTACTTTTAAAATCTCTAAATGATAAAAACATTAGGATCACTAAAAATCGATTCACTTATACTAACCCTTTAAATCCTAACCCCTTTCCTTCCCCACAAACAAATATTCCCACTTACTTTATCCTCCTAAAGCTTTCAAATGATTTGAAAGGCTCATATTAATAGAGTTATTGAATCAAATATAGAAGAGATGAGGCCTTCCAATCAACGATGAGTATCCACAAGTAGTTTTCAAGATAGTTCAGAAACATGTATCTTAAGAACCGTGTAGTCGAAGAAGAAAAAGAGATTAATTCATAGTGGATCCCATCTACCAATACACTATTGTTAATGGTAATAAAAAAAAGTGGATGAAATGGTTTACCTAGAATCATATAGTGTATTATTCGAGGATTGTTTATGAATTTTATCATAATATGCGACTAATGTTTTTGAAAATGGCAGATAAGAATCATAGTAGCATAGATGGAGAAGATATTTATTTCCCTTCTGGAGAATGGGAAAAATGTCTATAGATTCATCACAAATGCATCTATATAGATTTACTATGGAGTATACCTAAAGATAAGTTTGAGGAAGCTCTCATAGAACTAACTGGAGAATGGTGTAAGAGGAGAACAACACATATAGAGATTGATCATAAGTGAAAGATTTTGTTTATGTTTGTACAACATGTTTTATGTCCCAAAAAAGGAATCTTCAACACAATGTGGTTTAAATATTTCTACTTATTTTATATAATGAATAAAGAGAAAAGAATAAATCTTTGTATATTTTTGATGGTCCACTTGCTTGATATGTGTAAGAAGATATCTAGATAAAACTCCCTCATTTATCTCAAAATGATATCTTCCATTCTAGATGACAAGTTTTATGTTAAACATGTAGAAGAAGATGTGGATAAAATTGGTTGTTTTTTCTTTTGATGTAAATATACCAAAGAGTACAATTAGGTTGGAATCCCTATAAGGAATATTGGGTTAGGGATAATTAAAAACTATATGATGATTTTAATTTTGTTGATCAACCAACATAAAAAAATCATTAGGTGGATCCTGATCTTGAACCTGATGAGGTTTCTGAGTATTCTATTACAGATGTTATTACTGAAAGAGATGAAGAAGAGGAAGAAGCTGAGTCATTTTAATAAGTAAGTGATTAGTAGATCATAAAATCCACACCAAGATTATCCCTTGAGAATGTGAGTTCTACAGGCTCTCTATATTTTAGATAAACAATCTTATCTGAGCATGATAATGATGATGATACTGCTGTTTCAGAATAATCTCAATATAAATCATCTACATATGAGACCTAAAGTGTGGAGAGTAATGATAGAGGAAATGATTTTGTTTTTGAAATAGTAGATAAATGGATTATAGATCTTGAGAAACTAGATGAATATACTAGTGGGGTTGATAAGGATAAATTATATGAATATCTTAAGGAGAATCCTCATGTTGGACATAATGGAAGTGGCTCTGATCATAGAGTTGATCAACATAAAAAGGGTGGTTCTGCTCAGGAGGGGAATTCACAGAATGGTAATGAACCTTTTCATCCTACCAAATATTTAGTTCAACTTAAACCATCTTCACCAAATTTATCTGTTATCATCAATGAAATTCATACAAGGGAAACAATTATACCTAATATTCTAAAATTTATTTCAATGGATATAGAATCATCAAGTGTAGGGGAGAAAACTGTAACACCCCAGGTAAATAAAGAATATGACATTTTTATATTTATCCATATTTGTGAATAAAATATTAATATTACTTTAGAGGGGATGCTATGCTCAATGGCATACCCAATACGCAACAACGAGTTTCTTGGGAATCTTACGTTGCACTCTAATAATAAAATAATATTATTTTAAATGGTAGTTAACGCCTAGCTGTTGTGATGGCGGGAATGAATAGAACTAACTACAAAATGATTATATATGTTTTTCAAATATTTTTACTTTTTATAATAAATTTTAGAGGATTAAAAATGAGAATGAATCCAATTTTAGGCGTAAACATTATAACATTCTTTAAAAGGTTGATTAACTACCTTTTGATGGAGAACCTCTTTTAAATCCACTTTTTGACAATTTTATGTGTTATATTTGAAAAAATAAAATTCTTCTTTAGAATCGGGACATCAAAATTTACTTTATGTAAATTTTTGGTATTTTTCCGAAAAAGTTCAATTTTTAATGAATAGTGAAAAATGTTGTATTTTAATTCAAAACCGCTTTTTAATCTGATTTATTTATATGATTATATTATATTTTGAATTGGTTTTAAAGTGAAATTAGAATATATGTTTACCATTTAATCCAATAGTGGTCGTTGGAATTAATTTCACTTTGAAATCGGACTTAAACTAGTGTCAATCTTTTGATACATTTTGTTTCATAAAAACACGCTATTTGTTTTGACAGCGGGAATTAATTATTAAATTAATTAATGAAGCTTATATGTTTTGAATTTTGTAAAATAATCATCATTTTTGAATTCGGGATATCAAATATAGCTTAGGGTGAATTTTTGGTAATTTTCTGAAAAACTTCAATTTTTAATGAATAGTGAAACCACTAAGTGGTACTTATAAAAATTGATTTTTCCGTTTAAATGAAATTTTTCCATATTTGTGTTTTGAATTTAAAAAATCTGACATACATGTTTTTCATTAAGAATTAAAATGTGGTTCAATGGGATTAAAATAATATTTTTTTGTGAATAGTAACTTATTAAGTTTTTAATCGCAATTAGAGGTGATTAGTGTATTTTAAGGTAAAAATAATGTTATAATAATATGAAATGACCTAGAAACATGTCCTACCATCATTGTATGAGTCATGGACGACCAAGATAATACATGGATCAACTTGGGGACCCCATGGAGCCACTTTGGTTTGAAAATGACATAAATACCTTTTTATTTAATGTTAAAATTAAAATGACACAAACATGAGTTGTTTTACTAATACAATTTTTAAATGGGGTTATACAAGTCAGATGTTTGACTATAAATAGTCATTGGAAAGGTAAAAATATTTCCTACATCATAGTATTTTTTTTATAATTTTTAGACCTTAAATAAATTAAATTATTTATTACATCATGATGATGAAGCGATGACCTCATTATTTAACGATTTAAATAAAATGGAAAGATAATGTAAACTCTAAAACCTACACATATCCAAAACCTATTGTATGTGTGTATTTAGAACCCTTATCACCTTATCCTCGAAACACATCAATGTGGGACCATTAAAATCCAAAACTCATTCTAAAATAAAGTAACATTTCCTTACTTTCCAAGAGTGCCCCTCCCCTCCTCTTATAAAAGGCCCCATCTCTACCTCCTTACCCACACTTCCAAAGCCTTTGGCTCGGCCAAAACCTTCCCATTTTGTCTCTCCACATCCCTCTCTAACTCCTTGAAGCCCCACTTTGGGAAGAAGTCTTCCCAAGGAAGCCTTTTAGCTCAAACCAAAGGGAGTTACCCGATTTTAAGGTAATGTCTTCACTTGAGTCCTTTTGTTTTATTTTTCTTCTCCAACCCCCTAAACTATTTTTATTCATTTATTTTGTAACAAATACAGTATATTTAATATACTAGGATGTTTTTATAAGAAGGATTTGAGATACACTTACATACAACTACATCTAATGGTTAAATAACATACTGTTTCTGTGGATGACGAATTTTTGCCTCACGAAACGATGATTGTTCAACACTCATATATCACCTTCAAAGGTGGCAATTAAGATGTCACTATATTTATATATTATATATAATATGTTTATGTTTTACTAAATCTTACGTATTTTTCATTTATGTCATATCCTTTATGGTTACCATTATGAGTAAACACGATATCTTCATTTTAGGAAGTGCGGACTACGGCCCCCTCAAAGTGATTTGATTTGTTAATGCCATATGTGGGACGTATAAAGGATGTAATTAATGGTATTATATATCATATTATACTGGAATTATAATATACCTTTATATAATTATGATTCTATTCTATAAAATACAAAATAGAAATGAAAGTAGCGTTCATGCGTACGTACGACTTACCGTCTCCATGAACGGTGCATTTCATTTATTACATATAAATGATTATGTAATATTATAAATTCATGTATATACTGGATATATATGACATATATGATATATAAATCATGATTATAGCCTTGGATATAATGGATACATGAAAAACTTGTAATTATAAAAAGCATATTTCGACTCAAGTACCAATGATCGTTTAAACGACCGTTATTAACTAAAATAATTACATAGTGTTCATGACATGGTAATAAGTGATATAAAAGGATTAATGAACATGAAAAAGGTTCTTAAGGAAGTAGAAATTAACTCATGTTTTTTATTCAGGAGATTAAAGAACGATCGAGTCAAGTCGGACCCGGGGTAAGGGATCCTACTCCTCTCTTTCTTTTTAAGTACACTCTTTTATGTCATGCCTTTTAATGTCACCTTTCTTGTGATTGAGATGTTCTTTTATATTAATCTTACTGTAATTTTTATGTTCATATGATGAGAGACCCTATTCTCTCTCATCAATCCATTTTGTATATTTTGAGTGGCGCCGTTAGGCTGCTGAATTTTCGTAAGAGATCTAACCTCTCTCTTTCTTTTTAAGTACTCTCCTTTATGTCACTTCTTTTAATCTCCTATTTGTTATGTTGGGGGGATGTTCTTTTATATTCCTATTTCTGTAAACTTTATCTTATTATGATGAGAGACCCTATTTGATCTCATCAATCCATTTTTGTAAGTTTTAAGTGGCGCTGTTAGGCTGCTTAGTTTTCGTAAGGGATTTTTCATCTCACTTTTATTCCCCTGAGATTTATGCTACATTTGCCACAATTTACTTTGATTGGTGTATGTACTGCCCATTATTTTACTCACTGTGAGTATTTAAATCAATTTGTGTATGTTTCAAAAGATACCCATGTCGGTAAGGGAACCTTTCACCATCCACTTTTTTAAGACTTCTTTTGTTATGTCTTTTAATTCACATAATATTATGTTGGGATATGTTCTTATATACCCTTATTGATTTAAATTTTATGTCCAAGTGATGAGATAACATTTTTATCTCTCATCAACTCATTTTATGAATTTTATAGTGACGCCGTTAGGCTGTCAAATTTTTGCAAGGGAACTTCTTAACCCAATTTTGATTCTTTGGGATAAGCTTGTACTCCTTGAATATGTCGTTCTATGAATATGTGTGAATAACCTCTGATTGTTTTACACTTAATATCCACTTATATTTGGTGTATTAGTTTTTCACACATAATTATGTAATTGATTTATCCTTAATCCAAGGATACCGTCTTTGTATGGGACTTCATCTCAATCTCCTTTCATTGAGGAATATTTTGTTTTATACACAACCTTCTTTTATACGGTGTATAAACCCCTTTGACTTTTAAGTTTATCCAAAAGGAATATTTTTATACGAAGCGTTTTACTAAACGAAAAAAGGGAATGTTTTTTTTGTACGTATGCGGCGACAACGACTTCTCCGCCGCCGTGACCATTATTTGAGTTTCAGCTTCCACTACAATCCATACCTTTTTTTAAAAGAAAAATAAATAACATGTTTTACTTTTCTTTTATTTTGGTCTTAAAAATGGTTTTCATAATGTTTTTATATCAATGTGTTGTATTGATATCTTGTGATTTAAAAGTGGAAATGTTATGTTTCCTTTATGCATGTTTAATGTGATACGATTATGTTATGGTTCTTGGGCATTATTATGAAGACGGGTGGTTCCGTGATAAACTAAGGGCGGGTGAGCCCGATATAGATCTCCAATGCATTGGGTAACACAGAGGAGTTAAACGTTAAGGTTTCTCCGAAGAGATTTAGGGAATATACTGTGATGGGTATTCCAATCGTAACCAAGAGGGTTAATCCCTACGTAAGAATGTTATGAATGCCTCATGTTACCTTTATGTCTTATGATTTATATGATTTATTCATGATTTTATGGGATATGTTAAAGTGCCTATGTTTTATGGGTAAAGTATGATTTCATTCTTATGTATATATGAACTCATGTTTCCTTTCCATAATTTTTATAACCCTTACTGAGCTTTTTATGCTCATCCCATGTTTTTTGAAATTTTTTTCACAGGTCAAGGGAAAGGTACATGATATGATGATAGTGTCAAGGAAGTGTCAAGAAATAATCCATACTTTATTTTTAAATATGTTTCCATTGATGGGAAAAAAATGAATACTATCTTTTATGTAACCACTTTGTTTAAATGTGGAATGTAATGCAAGTTTTATGATCTAATTCTCTAAAACTCTAAACCTGAAAAGACCCTCAATGTTTAATCTTGTAATAACTCCAGATTAAGTAATGTTTAAGGGCTGAGGCCTTATAGTTGGTATCAAAGGTCGGTTTAGATAACTTTAGAGATTAGGGTATTCTTTAAGCATAAGTGACATTACCATAATGGTTAGGAATTTAGAAAGAGTCCTAGTTTTAGATAAAATGAATGAGTTAGTATATCTTAGTGTTTATCTTCCTCATTAGTACATTATCGTTTTGTTGATATACTCACATTGAACTTTTTTGTTTTAGTAAATGGCTGGATCTAGAAGGAACCAAAGTAACAGTGGATGTGAAGGAAACTGTGACAGTTTTTTTGAGCAAGCAACTGAATGATATGAGAGATTCAATGAGAACTCTTGTGTTTATCCTCAACCAACTGTCTGGAGTCATGATTGACCACCTAAACCTTGGTGATTTCTATAAGGCATCATATATGCGAGAAACAAATCCCTACAGAACTACTGGTAATAATCATAAAGGTAAGTATGTTCAAAAACCTATGTGTCAAAGATGTGGAAAGAAACACCTAGGAAAATGTTTCAAAGGGACAGAAATATGCTATAGATGTGGAAATGAAGGTCATAAAGAAAGAACCTTCCATGGAAAAATGAAGCATCCAGTTGACTCGAGGAAAGGGAAAGAATTTCTTTCTGAGGGATCAATTGAATGTTTTAAATGTGGTTTACATGGTCATTATGAAAACACATGTCCTATGAAGAAGTTTCGTGAATGGTATCACCAAGATCGTACAAATATTCGTTTACCAATACCTAATGCCATTCTGATTGAGGATGAAGAAACTGACAATGACCAATCAAAGGTATGGATTATTTCATAACTTTTGTTTTCCAATTTTGGAATATTAGGATATGATTCATGATTTTGTTTGTAGGAAAGAATTATTTCAGAATAAGTTGGAAAGGAATGGTTAATGGATCATGAAGAATGTTGATTGAGTAAGAAGTCAACATATAAGGGATTCAAGAGTTATGGTGAAATTCTTAAGAGTATTAAGTCTCTTTTGATGATGGGGTTACATTAGAAGACTTTTTATAGTATGTGTAACCCTGATGTTTAATATATGAAAATTTTATTCAAGGAATAGTTATCTGTTCTTTTTTGGACATAGTTATAAAGAACAATTTGGGTTTATATGATCCTTACTTTTGAGGTAATTATGGGTTACTATATGTTATGATGGAAGTGAAAGGCATGAGATTAAATTGAGGTTAAATTATGTTATTGTTATTGTTGATGATTTTATCTCTTTTTGGGAAGGATTTGAGAATTATATAGTTTTGGAAAAAGGACAACACGTAGACCATGTGACAACCCATCGCGTCGGACAAAGCTGCGGGAATCGAACCCACAACCAAAGTGAAACTGGTATTTATCGCCTACCACTGGACTACGTGAAGTCCCTGGTTAGTTTGACTGATTATTTTTATTAATATGATTTTATGAATTAAGAGTATATTTATTTTGGGTTATTTATGGAAATTTATTAACCTATCATGGAGGATATGTGAATAGGTTAATTACTTTTCAATACGAGACATTAAGAGAAACTGATGTTGTTTGGAGATAAATGTTACGATTTTACTTGGAAGACTATGTGACTAAATACTTAAAATATTTGGGTTTCAATCTTAGTTTGGTTTACTTTGATGTATTTTATAGACAATTTGTTTATCGGATGGTCCTCATTGAACTTTGGATTTTGTTGGACAAATTTTGGAGATTAAGAATAGATTTTCTTTTTATAAAGGGTTATACTTTTCTAGATTATCCGATCTTGTACTAAACTTTTTGGTTTTGGTTTTGGATAAAGTCTAAATACATGGGAAGTAAATAGTTCTCTTTTGTGGGTTAGGTGACTCTCTAGAAGTTGATTATAGTACTCTTAAGGTGAACAAGTCTTCCTAAATACTCGTCTTTTGGAGAAAATATGAGTTTGTGTAAGGAATCTAATAAAAGTTGAAAGTCAACATGATATGTGATTATGTTTCCTTATGAATAAATTCCTCAATAAAAAGTAACTTAAAACAAAAATGTTGTCTATTAACTTTTTCTACTGGGGAATCGAATACTGTTTAACCCATCACAAGTTTGTGATTTTCTTGTAGTTAACTTTCTCCTAAACATGTTTTCTATCACTCTCCATCAGAACATGACCCTATGTCTCCTCCATGTCCATGTTTTCCTACACGGAATCCTAGTATGGGTTAACTCGGGTGACCTCTATACTTATATTTCTTTATTTTAATGTGGTTGTTTTACCGACTCTTGTTCCAATGTGGGACTTTCAAGGATGTTTCCAAGCTCAATTTTAAAATTGCGAGGACGCAATTCCCAAAAGGGGGGAATGATGTAATACCCCAGGTAAATAAAGAATATGATATTTTTATATTTATCCATATTTTTGAATAAAATACTAATATTACTTTAAAGGGGATGCTATGCTCGATGGCGTACCCAATACGCAACAACGAGTTTCTTGGGAATCTTATATTGCACTCTAATAATAAAATAATATTATTTTAAAATGGAAAGATAATGTAAAATATAAGACCTCAACATGTCCAAAACCTATTGGATGGGTGGATTTCGAACCCTTATAACCTTATCCTCTAAACACATAAATTTGGGACCATTAAAATCCGAAAATCATTCTAAAATAAAGTAACATTTCCTTACTTTCCAAGAGTGCCCCTCCCCTCCTCTTATAAAAGGCCCACACCTCTACCTCCTTACCCACACATCCAAAGCCTTTGGATCGGCCGAAACCTGCCCATTTTGACTCTCCAAATCCCTCTATAACTCCTTGAAGCCTCACTTTGGGCAGAAGTCTTTCCAAGGAAGCCTTTTAGCTCAAACCAAAGGGAGTTACCCGATTTTAAGGTAATGTCTTCACTTGAGTCCTTTTGTTCTATTTTGATTCTCCAACCCCCTAAACTCTTTTTATTCATTTATTTTGTAACAACTCCAATATCTTAAATATAATAGGATGTTTTTATAAGAAGTATTCGAGCTACACTTAAATACACCTACATCTAATGGTTAAAGAACATACTGTTTCCGTGGATGGCGAATTTCTACCTCACGAAACGATGATTGTTCAACACTCATATATCACCTTCAAAGGTGGCCATTAAGATGTCACTATATTTATATCTTATATATAATATGTTTATGCTTTACTTAAGCTTCTGTATTTTTCATTTATGACATATCCTTTATGGTTACCATTATGAGTAAACGCGATATCTTCATTTTAGGAAGTGCGGACTACTGCCCCCGCAAAGTGATTTGATTCGTTAATGCCAAATGTGAGACATATAAAGGATTTAATTAAGGGTATTATATATGATATTATACTGGAATTATAATATAACATTATATTTTTATGATTCCATTCTATAAAATACGAAATAGAAATGAAAGTAGCGTTCATTGTACGTACGGCTTACCGTCTCTGTGAACGGTGCATTTCATTTCTTACCTCTAAATGATTATGTAATATTATAAATGCATGTATATACTGGATATATATGATATATATGATATATAAATCATGATTATAACTCTGGATATAATGGATACATGAACAACTTGTAATTATAAAGAGCATATTTTGACTGAAGTACCAATGACCATTTAAACGACCGTTATTAACTAAAATAATTAAATAGTGTTCATGAAATGGTAATAAGTGATATAAAAGGAATAATGAACTTGAAAAAGGTTCTTAAGTTAGTAGAAATTAACTCAAGTTTATTATTCAGGATATTAAAGAATGATCGAGTCAAGTCGGACCCGAGGTAAGGGATCCTACTCCTCTCTTTCTTTTTAAGTACACTCTTTTATGTCATGCCTTTTAAGCTCACCTTTCTTGTGATTGGGATGTTCTTTTATATTACTCTTACAGTAATTTTTATGTTCATATGATGACAGACCCTATTCTCTCTCATCAATCCATTTTGGAAGTTTTGAGTGGCGCCGTTAGGCTGCCGAATTTTCGTAAGAGATCTAACCTCTCTCTTTCTTTTTAAGTACTCTCCTTTATGTCACTTCTTTTAAGCTCATCTTTGTTATGTTGGGGGATGTTATTTTATATTCCTCTTGATTTAAACTTTTTGTTATTATGATAAGAGACCCTATTTGATCTCATCAATCCATTTTTTTAAGTTTTAAGTGGCTCCGTTAGGCTGCCGAGTTTTCGTAAGGGATTTTTCATCTCACTTTTATTCCCGTGAGATTTATGCTACATTTGCCACAATTTACTTTTAGTGGTGTATGTACTGCCCATTATTTTAATCATTGTGAGTATTTACATCATTGTGTGTATGTTTCGAAAGATACCCATGTCGGTAAGGGAACCTTTCACCCTCCTTTTTTTAAAAGACTTCTTTTTTTATGTCTTTTAATTCACATAATATTATGTTGGGATATGTTCTTATATATCTTTATTGATTTAAATTTTATGTCCAAGTGATGAGATACCCTTTTTATCTCTCATCAAATCATTTTCTGAATTTTGTAGTGACGCCATTAGGCTGTCAAATTTTTTCAAGGGAACTTCTTAACCTAATTTTGATTCTTTAGGATAATCTTGTACTCCTTCAATATGTCGTTCTATGAATATGTGTGAATAACCTATGATTGTTTTAGACTTAATATCCACTTATATTTAGTGTATTAGTTTGTCATAAATAATTATGTAATTGATTTATCCTTAATCCGAGGATACCGTCTTTGTATTGGACTTCATCTCAATCTCCTTTCATTGAGGCATATTTTGTTTTATACACAACCTTATTTTATATGGTGTATAAACCCCTTTGACTTTTAAGTTTATGCAAAATGAATCTTTTTATACGAAGCGTTTTACTAAATGACAAAAGGGAATGTTTTTGTCGTACGTATGCAGCGACAATAACTTCTCTGCCACCGTGACCATTATTTGAGTTTCGGCTTCCTCTATAAGCCATACCTTTTTTTAAAAAGAAAAAATAAATACCATGTTTTACATTTCTTTTATTTTGGTATTGAAAATGGTTTTCATAGTGTTTTTATATTAATGTGTTCTATTGATATCTTGTGATTGAAAAGTGGAAATGTTATGTTTCCTTTATGCATGTTTTATGTGATATGATTATGTTATGGTTCTTGGGAATTATTATGAAGATGGGTAGTTCCATGATAAACTAAGGGCGGGTGAGCCCGAGATAGCTCTCCAATGAATTGGGTAACGTGAAGGGGTTAAACGTTAAGGTTTCTCCGAAGAGATTTAGGGAATATACTGTGATGGGTATTCCAATCGTAACCAAGAGGGTTACTCCCTACGTAAGAATGTTATGAATGCCTCAAGTTACCTTTATGTCTTATGGTTTCTATGATTTATTCATGATTTTATGGGGTATGTTAAAGTGCCTATGTTTTATGAGTAAAGTATGATTTCATTCTTATGTATATATGAACTCAAGTTTCCTTTCCATATTTTTTATAACCCTTACTGAGCTTTTTATGCTCATCCTAAGTTTTTTGAAATGTTTTTCACAGGTCAAGGGAAAGGTACAAGATATGATGATAGTGTCAAGGATGTGTCAAGAAAGAATCCATGCTTTATTTTTAAATATGTTTCCATTGATGGGAAAAAAATGAATACTATCTTTTATGTAACCACTTTGATTAAATGTGGAATGTAATGAAAGTTTTATGATCTAATTCTCTAAAAATATAAACCTGAAAAGATCCTCAATGTGTAATCTTGTAATAATTCAAGATTAAGTAAGGTTTAAGGCTGGGGCCTTATAAAAACTCCCAATCCTGATGAGTAGTTAGATGAACTGGCTCAATTGGACATAGTGGATACCTTGGAAACCAATAAAAAACAATTATACTACCTATAAATGAGGGGGGGTTGACTACATTTCAAATTACTCAGTCATCGGATTAGATTCCATACACACCCACTTTTCAACTGTAAGAGATAGCTCTTATTCCCTCAATAATTGAAGTTTTTTAAAGCTGTCACAAGCTCAAAGACCCTCCAATTCATCCCTATGTCAGATATTCTATTAAATCCTTTGATGAATAGGACAAATATATGAATTTTGTAAAACTTGGATAGTCATACAGTGATTTAGTTGATGACTCTGAATCCTGAAGAGAAGGATTCCTAGTGAAAAAGTATAAATGAAGCTAGTGAGTTACAAACTTTCACTCCCCTAGAATAAAAAAGACCAGTTGAGGATGCAATATCACATGAACTAGGAAATCTTCCCACTCCTTCAACAATATTTCCTCCTAATGTTGTAACCGAAGATGATTTAGATTCCTTACAGAGGGATGTCCATTCAAATATGGAATCCTTGAGAAATAATTTGGTCTTATACTTTTCACAAGTCTTGAACAATCAACCATCTCCAATTGCTCACCAAAATGAAGAAAATGTTTGACATTAAATTGATCTGGTCATATCCCATATTCAACCTAGAGTTTGTTTTCATATTAATTAAATGGAAGTTGAAAATAGAAGATTTAAATTTGAGGTATCATGTTTTTAATATTTAGTGGATGGTTTACAAGCTAATTTTTCAGATTTTATGAGTTCCACATATCATAAGTCGGATAGTTTGGATTCTATTTCCTCTACATCATCTATAACTCCTCCAACTCCATTACTGTTTGATAGGGAACTTTTGAAATAGTAGTTCATAGAAGAAATAAAAAATTCCATTTGTGATGTCATTACTGATGATGACCAAATTATCCAAATACATTATCATAGAGAACATATTCTTCAATTCTTAAAAGAGTATACTGGGGATCTTAGATAAGATAAGGAAGTAATCAAAAAGGCTATCCAATATTATTTTTCAAGGTTATAAACTATGAATTATATATCATATAATTTCATGTTTCTTTCTATGAAATTTAATATCACACCAGTGATAAGAACCTTCAAAGAATAGGTGAGTCCGCTAAATGTTCGTACACTAGCTCTTTAGAGATTTATGGATGAAAAGGCCGATTTCTTTAATGTAATGGAAATATGAGGCTCCATCATTATGGACTTTATTAATCTTCTAAAACCTCACCTACATGTCTATCAAATGACTGTTATTGATCAAGAGGCCATTATCTTTTCTCTATTTCTTTCAACAAAAACCACATGGACAGTTCAATATAGGCCTAATCTAATCTCACAATCAACTAGCCTTATGCCTACCCCACTATAGCCTCTAAGTATGTATCTAGTTGAAGTTATTAGACAACTTAGATCAATTATTTTCAAATAACCACTTCCTCCTGCTACTACTCTACCATCTGTTTCATCCATTTCCCCAACTTATACATTGACAGCCTCTTGTTAGAAAGATGACAGAGACTAGAAAAAGAAAAAGGAATGGATAAAGATGATCACACACCAACCTCTAAGTAGTGATTTTTTTTGTGATATATCTTTAATAGGGATCCTATAATTTGTTCCTTTCATCATTATCTTATATATTTTTAACAATAAGTTAATGAAACTCCTTTCTGTTCTTTTAATTTCTATAGTTTTATTACTATTTGGATAATCTCAAAGGGAGAGATAATTGTGAATTGTGAATTTTGATATAATCATATCTATATCTAGTCATTTTTAATTATATATTTAGTACATGTTTTATAAAATAAAATGTTTTTTATCCTCAAAAGGTGGGAGAATTCTGGAACCACATTAGATGGAGTGGGATTGTCATCTATTATTTTAGTGATCACAAACCATGATTCATTTATTACTAATGTTTCACATATTTTATGATAGAATTTTGTATGAACATATTGATTCTATGATATTTATATTAAGAGTTATAGCAAGACACCATTGGCTATGAGTCACTCTTACTTCCAATGGAGAGTCACTGTTATTTCTAGGATGAGCTTCCACCAGACTCAAGTCACTGTTACTACCAGGATGATCTACCACCAGTGGAAAATCAACATTACCAACAAGATTATATACCACTAGAAGAGAGTCACCACTACTGAAAAAGAAGTTACTATCAGTGGAGTCACCTCCAGTTTCTGAGTCATCACCAACACTCTTGTTACCTTTGTTGTCCAATATCTTCAGTGTGAATGGTTAAATTGAAAAATATATTCTTGGATTGTTTGAAAAAGTATTTAAGACTTATTAAAATATGATATGAGGAATATATATCTTCTTTAAAAAGAACTGATATATATTATTAAAGGATCTCTCTCTCTCTCTTGGTTTTAAAATTCCTTTACCTCTATAACAATTATTAATAACAAAGAAAAGTGAGCTGTCAAATCTATGAAAACTCTTGAACTTGATGACTCCCATTCTGTAAAGATCAATGATACAGAAGCACTAAACCCATTATCAAGAATTATTTAGACAATAGACAGAGACCAAATTAATCATTCCTATAGATTTTTATGATCTTATATTCTACCTCAATATTCTAGAACAAAGCATAGATTCCTCAACATTACTGATACGAGGATTACAAACATATAAAACACATCAGACTATGATCTTTCTATTTTTTCTGTCTGTTTTAATTTTTAGCGGTGTTTTGTTTTAATGTTATCCAACACACACTATCTTTTACATATTCTTGGAAAATAATTATTGTCCTCTCCTTCATGAATCTATTTCCCACTATGTTTATAGATGAGGTTCCTGTGTGACCTATGCTTTTCTATCATCCCATGTATAACTATGGAAGATTCTCTTTATCCCGGACAACTTTTTTCTACTTACAGAATAACTAATCCAGGTTTTGGATTTGTCTGATTATATTTATAATCTACATAGAAGAAGGTTATTAACAAGTGTATGGGATTATGTCTCACCTTGATACCAAACCTCTTGTTTATTTCACTATGTCAATGTGTTGTTTATTTTGTTTTTCTATTATATTCAAGATAACATTTCATTACAAAAAATTCTTTGATAATTATTCTTAACTAGTGTTTATATATGCTTTTATCTAAGTAAATTGATCTAAAAAGTTATTATTTTTCTAAAAAATATTTTGGCTTAGACCTAATAACTCTTTAAGAAATCTTTTAAAAGGATAGATCTTATATTGATCTTCTGTTTTGATTAATTGTCCATTTTATTTACTAAATATTATAGAAGTGATATGTTCATATAAAATGATATCATAAAACATGTGAAAATTTACTAATAAGTGAATCATGGTTCTTTATCATCAAAATAAGAGATGTAAAACACACTTCATATAAGGAGGTTCCAAAATAGTATATATTCGTTAAATCTTTCATAATTGCCATCCTTGTGAGGTGGTGATGAAAAATGAAACATATCAATTCAATGAACTTGAATATAAATATTTCCACTATCAATAATACCTCATAATTATCCATGTAATTCATGGAAACCATAATTTCTCCTAAACATATTACTTTTCTATTTTTTTAACTATCATATTTGATTTTAATATAACTTGAATGAGCACTGCATCAGTGTTCATGGTAATTATAACATAAAAAATTAAAAATAATTAAATAATAAAATATAGTTTATTATTCATAAAATTTATCATCTATATTCGTCTATATACATATCTTATCTATATTCACATCATGAGAACATAATATGAGAGAGTGAGTGATATTTTTTAATTACTGTTACATTAAATAATATAAAGATTGTAATCAAATGAAATTGGTAGGAAAATGAAATATTTTTTAACTTGGAAGATTATGGTAAGAATAAAATAATTAAATTTAATCAAATGATTTTTTTTATTTTTAGACCTTATTTCATAGTTTGAAACATGTTTAACCCATTTTACCCATTACTGTAGTGATAAAAAGTTTCCACAGTTATATTTTTTATGAAAAAAAAATAAAGCAGAACTTTCTACATAATTTTAATATACTGATTCAATAAATTGGATATATTTTATAACATTCATTTTCTAAAATTGGTAATAATTCAATTTAATATATGTTCACAAAACACAATGAAAACCCTTTTTCAGAAAAATAACCATTTTAAGCATAAAAATTATTTTATACAAAAATAAAGTATAATTTTGATTCACATAGAATTAATTGTGTTATTTTAAATAGAATAAAACTTATTCTACTTTACAAAAATTACAAAATAAAATGGAACATTGAAATTAATTTGATTAAATGTAAAAAATTATAGACTTTTCAAAAGTGGTATTTTCACTATTCATAAAAAAGCATCATTTTTAGAAAAATACTATAAATTTATCTTAAGATTAAATTGAAATAATGATTGAAAAAATTATTTCCATTTTATAAGATGCAATTTCTAATTTTTCCATTAATTAATCATAATATCCCAACTAAAAATTTAATAAATTTTTTTTTTGTAGAAAATGTATTTTCGATGTATAAAATGAATTTATACTCATTCCTTATCTAATAACCATAATTTGTTGATGGTGAATTTATTTTGTTAAATATATTATATATAAATTTCGTTAGAAACATACATCTATAGATATTATCTTCATTGATTTTAATTGAAATACTTTGCGCATATAAATTATTTTTAAAAAAATATCTCATTTAATCTTAAATGATCTTAATTGAAATCAAGTTCTTATTTATGATGAATTAATAAATAAATTTTTATTAATAAATACTATTATATATATATATATATATTTCATAATGTGGTCACTCCTATTCATACTCATAAATCCAACAACTATGTTACAACTATCATATTTAAATAATAATATTTAAATAGCATATAAGAGTTCATTTTACCCTCAGTATTTCCTATGGTATGCACAATCATACAAGGTATTATTTTTAAACTAAAATAATGGGGTTTTATATTATACCCCTTAAATAAATTTATTCCTTACAGTTTTATCTCATATCTGATAGAAATGGTTTAATTTTTTTAGAATCAATTCCAAGGAGTGGAAAATAAATATATTTAAGTGGAATGAATTTATTTTTAATTCACATTGAGTACATTTAAATTTTAAAATATATTTAACATATATTTTTAGCCTAAAAATTTATCATTCACTAAATATTTCTTAAAACATTCATTAACTATAATGACATTCATTATAGAGAAATATTTTTATAAAGTATACCTTCATAGTTGAATGATGTTTTCCATATAAGTCTCAATATATTTGTCTTCCTCATGCTTGAGTTGAGGAATTATATTACCAAAAAGATAGAGATTATGGTAAACTATACTAACATTTGTTTATTCCATACCATAATATTAATTTTTTCTATTAAGTTGATTTTGAGAAATTTTTTACCTCTATTTTATCTCATATTAAAAATGATTAATATGAAAGAGGGATATTTATTATGCTTGAAGCACTAAAATTTAACTTCAAAAAACCACAAGCCTAAAAAAACGATGACATGATATTTCACATATCTCTATCCATTAATCAAAGGAAAAAGTGGTTAGAATATGATAAGATAATATCAAATATATACCAATAATATATTAATCTCTAAAATATCATCAAATAACACACAATTTTCAACATAAATCATTATATAGTTGACAAAACATAAAACTCTTCAAAAAAAAATAACTGGATAAAATTGAAAAACAAATATCAGAATGGTTTTCCAATATATTCTTCTAATATTAACATAAATTTTTCTCCAAATAAAAAAATATTTCCTAATGTAATATACAAAAAATGTATAATCCCTAACCATATAATCTCTAAAACATTAAAACATTTTCAATAAAAAAATTTATCACAATCAAACCACAATAAATTCATCTATTCTTGAAAATTACAAATCATAATTTATTCCTCAAATAAAATATCTCATTGGCAAGTGCTATTTCCATTTTCATAAATCATATGTTATTCCAAATATATTGAAATTATTCAAAAAATAATATTAATTCATTAGTCACCAAATCAGTTTTCAATCCATGATTTTCTATATAATAAAACATATGTTCTCAAAACATATTAACCCTTTATCCCAAATAACCATAATTACCGCATCATTTAAGATTTTATTACCCACAATGGTTATCAATAACCTTCAAATTATGTCCAAAAAATATAAAATAATTCGTCCTAAAATAACATTTTCACTAAAATACATGCTAAACCCATGCATTATATTACCATATATGTCTCCCAAAATATCCATAATCTTATAAAACTCCCATCACAAAAAACATCAAAGGTGGTATTTATGCCTTTAAACTTATGATCAACCTTAGTCTTATTAACCCATAATGGTACCAAAATCTCTTTAAATATATTCATATGAGTCATATTAACATATAAATATATCTAAAACTTTTATTTGATACCCAATATATTTCATAATAACATAAAAAAAACAAAAATACATGGTTTATAAAAAGGGTTTCACTTAATTTCATTTTTTGGATGTTTTATGTTTAATATTTTAGAGAATTTGAAAAAACACTCACTCATAAATATCTAAAAAACAATGGCGAATCTTCTAAAAAATGTCCATTTCCCCACAAAAAAACATGACTCTTAAATTTAAACTCTTATTTTTTTTCAAAACACATTCTTTTCATTTAATACCACTCCCCTTAGAGTAAATATAGACCATGCTATAGTTCATACTAATCATTAGGCATGGTGGAAAACACTTTAAATCATGGGATGAGCACAAAAAACACATTAATGGATATAAATATGAATGGTATCCATTATTCTATTATAAAAACTATGAAATACATAATAAATTTTACCCATTTTCATAACAAACTTTGAGCTCAAATATTTGTTTACTTACTCAAGAAATAAACATTGTTATAAAAAAATTCAATAAATTTTGTTAATAAATAATGATGAAAAATTCATTATAATCTTTTTTTCCTAGAAATCGTGATAACCCAATAAAAACCTATTGGATAAAGGTATACGTTTCACTTATAAATTGTTCATAAACATTCTAAAAACTAAAAATTGTTTCCTTAACTTGTGAACTATAAATGTTTCCATAAAAAATATTTTTCAAGAATAATGTAGGTGAATTGGTACATCATATTCATATAAACCATACAATAACACTTAAAAATGGAAGACCCTTCTCAGTTAATTCCATCATAATTCTCCTGAGAAAAAAATCATTTCCCAATGTATTGGGGGGCTATAACAGGTTGAACTATCACAATAAAAATTGGAAAATGACTATATATTAATAAAAAATATATAATCTTTAATTTCCACTGAAAATTATCATAAAATATCCATTTTAATAGATACACAAATTAACTTTCAGGATTCACATATAAATAAGGATAAAAATAAACATTCCATTGATTATTCTTAAAATGAAAATTTTATCAAAGAAAATGAAATAATATTTGAATTTAAAAAACATGATAACTTATAGTGGAATATTCTTAAAAAATAATTTCTATGATGGAGGTAAAATATAATAAATAAACATTTTAAAAAAATACATTTTTTTCACTACAGTAAAAATAGCCATAAGTAACCCCCATGGAAAATGCTAAAATTATAACCTTTTTAAAAATGTTGTAAAAATTAAAGGATAATTTGTTTTTTTAATCATGGTAGTATATATAATAACATTATTTAAACGTTTTTAAGAATGTGTATATGGAGGAAAATGAGTTTTGAACATTTAAATTAATGTTTTAAAGAAAAATCATTAACCTTGAGTTTGAATATCCACATACATTCTTTAAATCATGTATAATAAAATTATATTAATTATTTTATTTCATAATAATTTATTTATGGATTATTTACTTATTATATTCCCATTTATTTCATTTATTACCTTGTGTTACATGGTTATGAAACCAATTATGTTTATGTTAGATGTTTGGGACGTTTCATTCATAATCCCGAAAAAACATCAGTAGGTTAAACTTAGTCAAATGGGCCATAGTACCATTATATATAGAATAATAATAATGAAATAATTATATTTTTATATTAAATATAATTTTAAAACCATAAATAAAAACAATACATGAAAAATAATCCTATCACTTCATGGTGGTGGTAATCCACACGTATGAATTAACGACATTATCACATTACAACAGATGGAAGACTAAGAAGATAAGTAAAAATATTATATTTAAATAATCATAATTATTTCAAAAAAAATAATATATATTAATTAAATATATCATAATAACCTTCCTTGTGAGGCTGTGATGATAAATTAAACATATCACTTTGTGGATGTAGTAGTCTACACCTACACACGAGCGAAGTGTCAATTAACCATGGGTTAGAAAAGGTGATATAAAAGTGTTTTACCTATAACCTAATAATATTTATGAATATTTCAAATAATAATGTTATTATATAATAATTTTTAGGATATATTTTAAGGAGGTATAAGAAGAAATAATCTTAAAAGAAATGATTTAAGACTTATATCTCCACTTTTCATATATCCTCCTTTCTATTGATCTCAAGGACTTTGATGGAAAGTTTTGTGGTAACACCTGAGGATTGAGGACATTTGGATAAATGCTTATAGTGGTATTTAGGAATATAGTTTTGGAAAAAATGACTATGAGTTGTGTTTTGAAATGGTTGAAGAGACACACTTTTGTTGGAGAAAATCAATTGCATTTTTTTTTAATTTTCCAATATTTAAGGGTATTGGATGTAATTTTGAAAATAAAAAATAGAACATAAATGGACCAAGAATGATTTGATATAAAATTTTCCATCCACTTGAGTTAAGATATAATAATTATGATCTAATAAAAATTTAACTGTAAATTTGAAACATTAAATATCATCTAAAGACATTTTCATAAGTATTCAAATATTTTGAATTTAAAGGAATAAAGATAACAATGGAATTTGAATTTAAATAATTTCACCATCACTAATATCTTATAATAATCCATTAAATTTTTGGAACAGAATAATTTATAAAAACATAGTAATTTGAATTTTTTTAAAATAATTTAATTGATTTTTTACTGCTTTCACCAGCAGTGCTTGAAGTTGCACTAGCATTCAAGGTAATTATACCATCAATAAATTTTAAAAATAAATTAATATCCATAATAAAAATAATTAATAAAAAATTTATCTTCTATATTCATTCATATATCATTTTTATATATATCCATAGAATAAAAACATAATAAGTAGGAGAGAGTGATATTTTTTAATTACTTTTAGCCAAAACTAATATAAAAATTATTATGAAAGGAAAGTGACCCTAAAATGAAAAATTTTCAAATATATGTAGTGTATGGTAGAAAAAAACTATTATAATTGAACTAAAATCAAGTTTTGGATTGATTTTTAGACCGTAACCCATAGTTTTATCCTTTTTTACCTCATTTTAACTATTATCATGCTGATACACTTTTACCATAGTTTCTATTCATTATGAAAAGAAATGAAATGGTAATTATTATCTAATTTAAATATTATGATTCAAAATATGGAATAAATTTTCTAATTTTTAACCACTATTGGAGTTAAAAATTAATTTTAAAATAAGTTTACAAAAGTCAACAAAAAAATGTTTTCAGAAAAAATATATATTTTATAAATAAATATGATTTAATACCAAAACCATGTATAATTTTGATTCCCAAGGAATTTTTTGTATTACTTTTAACCAAATGAATCTTATGTGACATAAAATAAATACAAAACGAAATGGAGCTTTTAAATTACTTATATTAACATTAAATAAATGATAGTTTTCGCATAATCTATATTTTTCACTATACACCCAAAATTCAACATTTTCTGATAGATCCAAAAAATATATGTTAATATTTTTTTACATGAAGATTTAAAAAAATATAAAACCTTTATAAATTAAAATTTCTAATAGTGGAAAACATTAATCATAATATCCATTCCAAAAAATGCAATAAAAACAAATTTTACTAATTTTTTTCGAAGTATAAAATGAATTTATACGCATGTCTTCTCTAGTAACCACCATCATATGAATATTAATTTACTTCATTAAATATATTATCTATATATTATATTTAAATAACTATTATATGAATATTATGTAATTTTATTTTGATGAAATCACTTTTCACATATCAACCATTTTTTAAAAAATATAATATTTTATATTATATGATCATATATAAAAATTAGTTATTATTTTCAAGGAATAAATCAATATGTTTGTGTTATGGAAAAATTTTACACATTAATTTCATAATTTTGTTACTCATTTTTATACTTTTCAATCTAACATCTAGGTTATAACGATCCTATTAAAATAATTATACTTTTATCGTATATTTTAGTTTTTTATGCTCAGTAATTCATGTGGAATACACAATTGGATATATTATTATTTTTAAAATAAAATTTTCTATTGTTACATCCATATAAGGGAATCTATATGGTCTCCATGATCATTTGAATGAAGTTATTTATTTTTTATGTGATAGCGTTGAATAATCAAGTTCTTCTAATCATTTTCCATTGCTCACAATGAGGATCTCTGGTTTTTTCTCTCAGTTTTTGAGAAAAAATGAGATAGTTATCTCTAAGGATTGAGAAAACATTTCATAAACATAGTGAATGTATAATTTTGAGAATAATAAACTATAGATAATATATGTAGGTTTAAATAAAGATAATTATAGAAAATCCCTTATCATTGAATTTCATCATATTCATATTTGATATCACATAAAATAAAATAATAATAATAACATATATTAAAATTTTTGTGATGTGAGTTTTATAAAAAATACTTTAATTAATAAACAAGTTAACATTTATTTTAATTATATTAAATAAAATAAATCATATTCATTAAAACATTAATATAAATATATTTTTCCCATAAGGTTTAACAGACCTTAAATAAAATATATTTATTAGATTAAATATAATAAATATTATATTTAATCTACCTATGAATAAATATTTATTTTAATATTCACATTACATGAAAAAATATTTACATTACTAAATTTAATAATTTTTTTAATAAATAAAACTATATTCAATATCTTTGGAATCATTAACCATGAGATATAATTCAAAAGGCATATTTAAAACTTGAATATCTCATGATTCAATTTTTATAATCAAATTTTACATTAATAAATACTATTATCTAGTTGGGAATAAATTTTTCCTTAAAATTTAAATATAATTTAATGACTTTCTTGATGTACATAGTGAATAAACCTTAAGGTCCCTTTTTAATGTATATATGAGAATCTTATCTAATGTGTAGGATCAGTGTTTATTAGTATGTCAAGAAATCATAAAAAAGAAGTTAGAATACAAAATACAACAAAATTCTTACAGACACTATTATATAATATAATATCATTACCAACTGATATCTCATCAAGCATGATGCATAAATAGGCCATCACCCTATATGATTGATTATTTTTTCTATGGATTTCTAAAATGAACTTGTCTTTAAACTACCATGGCCATGTATTTTTGTAGACAGTTCCATTTCAATCAAAGGGTTATAAATATCTTCTTCCATTAATATAATAGGAAAAATACTTTCTTGATTATTTAACTTATTATATATCAATTATGATGAACCAAACATACGATATCACACCAAAAGTATATATCATCAGGGTTTTTATCCATACACAAAAATTTGTGATTCATGAAACACGTTATTATTGATATAATGTCTAAGGAACAATAAAAAAAATTATAGATAATAAAATCCAATACCCCATGAAACATGTGGAATTCCAATAGGCTTATCAGTCCTCATGAAGTCCCATGTTGGAGATTAATAAGTGTAAACTTGATGAGAAGGAGTATCAGTGATTATGAGCCCCCAAAACCTAATAGTTAGGCATCGTCTATGTCCCATCAGATTGATTTATATAATAGTGTTAGTGTCCTAGAACCAACTATTTTTAATTTGGATTTCATATATATACATATATATATATATATATATATATATATTCGATGAAGTTAATATTAATTAAAATATTTTACTACATATCTTTCATAGTTCTATTGGAATTTATTGTAATAATTTCTCAAAGTATTTGTCATATTTAAATATAACTATCACATTAAATTCCATGGCCATGGTGTAAGGAAGAGGTTATTTCCAATAGTTAAAGAAAGTCCAATCAAGCATATAGGTTGATAACTTGGGTGTGTAACCTACATGATGAGATATCATGAAAAATTGATTATACTATAAAAAAATGTGGTTTTCAACATTTCTACATTAGCATCTTACTACTAGGTTCCTTAACCCCTTATGAGATAGTAATCTTCGACTTTAAGAAATCCCAACAAATTTTAATGAGAATGAATTATAAAGGGATACACACTATGTATTTCCATAAATCCCAATTAAATTATCTTTGAATAAATATTATTTTCAAGACCAAGGAATAATTTTATTTACAATTTTTTGATCGCATAAATTAAGTAAATGTTTATTCACTTGGTAATTAATTATTACATGAATATAAAATATATTTTTATAAATCCCAAGGTGGAATGGTAGACCAGTATTATGTCTAGTGATAAATATTAATTTTCAATTTGGAAAAAACTATATTTATCATTGTGCAAGTTATCAAACACCATGATAAATAATAATAATAATAATATTACATAGAATTTGGCATTATAAGGTTTATTATATTATTTATATGGTTTTGTGAAATTAAATAATTGTTTAACCCTAACCCTATCATTATAAATATATGACTATGTCTATTGTGTAGAGATTGATCAAAATTGAGAATTATTGTGCGCAATGAAATATAGATCTCTTTATATATACCAAATAATGCTATAGAGAATATCCTTCCTCCTCCACCATCTCAAGAATAATATTTCAATGAAGACTCTTAAAACCTAATGGAATATTTGTAGGGATCAATATAAACTCCAAAATAAGGTTGATCTGCCATGAAAGCACATAAAAATCCATCATCATTTTTTAAAGATCATATAAGTAAATTTGGTCCGCTGTTATATGGATTATACACATGGAACCTAAAAGTGAAATGAAAGTTGACTGAGAATGGTTTTATAAAATCAAAAATGTCATCAAAGAAAGATATTAGGACATAGGTATTCTTTATAGTGACCTATAAATTTCATAAATAAATATTACCTCAACTTGAGGAGAATATTCTACAAATAACATTATAATCCATTCAATAATCGTAAAGGTTAAGCGTCTATAGAGTATAGATACATAGTCCCCAATATTTCCCTAAAAGAAATTTTCTTAGGTATACCCTTCTTGAGACCATTACTCTTAACATGGGGAAGCAAAAACATAATAACGGGTGTGATATAATGCTTAGATTGGGTAAACATGGAAGATATCAATCAATGAACATACATGAGCATAACATAAGAATAAGGGTATGAGATCATGATTATAAATTGAAAAGGGAATACCAAATATACCATATATCCTAAAAAAGAATAATGTCATAAAAATTTATCATAATAATCAAAAATATTCATTACAGTGGGAAAACATCAATAATCTATCATGATCTATGACATCATAACATTGACATATACATTAGGAAAAAATAATATTATAAAATTGTGAACATGCATAAATAGAAGTAGGTTCACTAATTAAGTTTAGAAAAAGAAATTAATCCATTCCATAAACTTATGAATAAGAAACCAGGACCATGCCCAATCTTATGGACATGAGAACTATGTCCATTAAAAATCATATAGATATGAAGATTGATTCCACGCATAATCTAATATACATGAAAACTAGGTCCATGTATAAAATTGTGAACATAAGTTATGCTCACTCATAATATATTTATCTCATGAGTTTTCCATATTTAATTAATATATTGGAGTACTATATAATTATAGTCCCCCAAATCTCAAAATCATAATCCATTTGTATGTGTTCCATAAGATCATAAATCATTCACCATATATCATAACCTGTTGAAAGGAATCGAGTTTCATAAACATATCATAATAATAATTAAAAATCTTATAGATAAAAAAAATGATAATATAATTGGACCATATCCATAGTAAAAACTAATTAACATCTAAGGATATCATTACATATGAAACCCCATTCAAAATATCACTTGGAATGTTTATTGACGAAAATAACATTTTATTTCAAAAATCACTTTTCAAAAATCTAAAAAATTTCCAAAAAAATCATTGAAAAAATTATTTTGAAAATAACCTTGTAAACTTTTAATATAGTTTCAAATAATTGAGACGTCATAATGGTAGAAAAATCCATTCATTCTGTATACGTTAAAAAAAAAATTCCTTTCACATTTTTAGAAAAATGTCCATCATACCTCATTTGTAAAATGAATAAATATTACTTTTAAACAAGTATTTAAATATCCAAATATAGTGGAAAATTAATGTAAATAGTCATTGGAAAATATTAAGGAAATTATTTAAAAGTGATTTTTGAAAAAATTTAAATGGAAGAGAAAGGATTATTAACCGAAGAGAAAAATAAAGTTAATCAACCATAAAAAAATCCCTCCAGTGTCTTGACTAAATATTATGACTAAAATGAAAGGGGAATGTGTATTACAAATAAATAACCATTTTTTTATAAATATAATAGGTTTCTCTAGATATGAAATATAATATTATGTAATTGTAAACATAATCATAAAAAATCTTGACAACTAATGAGTATTTAACATAAATACCTTACCTCTTTGATAACTTTTGACTCACAAGTCCCTTGAAATAAATAAATTTATATGGATATGTATATCCAATAATTTTCATGAGAATAATAATAAAATAAATTCATGGTAATTATTTACACCACAAAAAAATATAAGTGGTGATTATGACATGTGTCTCAAATAAATAAAAGTGAGACAAAAATCCATTACATCAAGTTTAGATTTATTCAAAAGAACACTAATATCATGACTAATAAATTTAAATATATTATAATTCTATAAAAAAAATATTTAAATTCTTATAATATCCTAAATAATCCACTTATAACATTTCAACAACCATTTATTACACCACTATGTGGGGAAGGTAAGACATACGTAAGTACGAATGATGTTTTCGCTTTCCATAGGATGGAAATAAGGTGGATAATTGTTAACCCATCATAATGATAAAAAATATGTATGTATAATATGATAAATTAATTATTTTATAATTGATATCAAGGATTTAGAGTAGGTATAAGAATAAATAATATTCATAATGCATTGTTATGTGTTTTACCTCTTTATTGAGAGACCTCTTTTGGATGACACATTAATCCATGAAGGGATGGTATTTTGAAAAAAATAAAGGAACTAGGATTTGGTGAAGGAATATATAAAGGTATTATGTTAGGTAATTGATGATATAAAAGGCCAAAAAACTATGAGTAAGATAGGATAAGAGCTTCCATTTTATAAGTGAGGGGAGATACACTCTTGGAATTACATAATGTATTAAATTAATATAAATTAATCATTATAATAAAGTGACCGAAAATTAATAATATTTTCAGATAGGATGATTATTAGTCTATATAATATTATCAAATAAAATTTAGAAAATTTTAGGTGACATTTGACTCTAATATTTTAGTTTTTTTTCCATTTAATCATTTGAAAATTACCACAAAGTAAATGTTTTATATTATTTAACAGTCAATAATGATACAATAAAATGAAAAGTGACCCATAAATTTACCATGGTTGATATTTTAAACCATATAAAATTCCATTTTCTGAACATAGGAGTTTTATGAATTTTAAATCATTTTATAAAATATTTTTTATAATAACATGTCATTAATTTCATTTCTAGAAATACATGAAATATTATAATATAATATTCTTTTATCTCATTTAAAATGCTTCCAAAATGACCAGAATTCAAATATAAGGAATATATGGTTTTAATATAATCATCTAATAAATTTTTTATTTTTTTAGATATCATTTTTAACCCAATCATTTGGTTTCACCCCTTGGTTAAAACATGCCAACCTTAACCATAGTAATGACTTTTTCAATATTAATGGTTTATAATTTTACCTACATGGTGAAAATTTGTTCATTAATGGAAAATAGATTAAATTTTAGAAAATTTAACATCCTAATTTTCTTATTATTATTTTTTTATTTTTTTAAAAAATTTATTAATATATATTTAACATAAAATACAATTAATGTAATTTTAAGAACTATTCCCATAATTTTAATTTGAAAAAAACATGGAAACCATAGAATTAAAATATAAAACTTTTACACATCCATAATATGTCATATTTATCGAAAAAATTAATGGGGTACAATAATTCATCCAAATTGTATTAATTTTTAATATCTTTTAAATGAATTACATTATTTCTCAATTAATTGAATAAATTCTTTGTCGGTGTTTCATACAAATTTAATATAATTATCGAATCAGTAAAAAATAATAATTAATTAACTTGATAAAAAAATTAATTTATATGTCAAATAAAAATTAACATCCGAATTTAACCTCTTATTATCCTTATATAAACTTTTTAGGTATATTAAAGTCAAAATAATGGCATTTTTTATTTATTATTTTCCAAAAATAATATAAATGTTACAATAAAATAAATACGGCACGAAGTGATCATATATTCAATTAATTTATAATGATTTTAAAACTAAACTCATCCAATAGGATAAATTATATTACTAGATAAATTTTATATCCTTATTCCCATGTTTTAAACCATTTTTACCCTTTTTAGCATTACAGAGATGGAAAATATTTACCAGGGTTACTATTCATAATGAAAAAAATAAAAGGGGAATATTTGCAATATTTTATCCTCATTATTAAAAGTATGGAATCCATTTTCAATATTCAATTCACTTAAGTGATATAATTTAATTTAAAATTAAGCCTACAAGATGCAACAAAAAACAATTTTCCCTAGAAATTTTTTTTCTAAAGGTCCAACAGTTTTTATACCAAAATATAACATAAAATTAATTAAAATGTAACTAATTATATTATTAATAATATTAATAATATAATTTTATTATTTAAAAAAATATTTAAACAAAATGAATATTTGTAATTTTTTAAACTAAAATAGAGTTTTTTTTAAAAAATTTGTATTTTTCATTACTCATCGAAAAATCATTCTTTGAAAAAAATTATCAAATTTAAAATTAAGATAATTTTGAAATTATGATTCTAAAAGTTAATTTAATTTTTTAAAATATAATTTCTAAAATTGGGAGAAATTAATTATAATTTCCATGTTCATAATACAATTAAAATTAATTTTTTAAGAAATTATATTTTTGAAGTATAAAATTATTGGATAAAAATTATGTGGTCATTTACCAAGACTTAATGAATAAATTTGTAATGATTAGGATTCTTATATAAATATTTATTCATATGGTTAATCATATTAATACCCACTAATTCAATGGCATAATTACATTTAAATAATAATATTTTTATAATATATATCAAATTGCTTAAAGATCGATGTTGCATGTTAAGAAATCCATTGAACATATTAATTGTCCCCAATTATATAAATTTATACCTCACAATTTTATCTTTGTCATCAAATTTTAATATTTTCAATCACCTTTGTTGAAACCCACATCATACAAAGGGATAAAAAGATTTCTTTGATAAAGGAAAGTGGGAAACATAAAGGTTACCTAAAATAACACAAAATCTTGTTCCCATATATGTATAACATTTGTGGGAAGTTAAAATTTACACATGGAGGAGAAAAATAGCATACATGTACTAATAGATATTGACATAGAACAAGATCATGAGAAATTTAACGTCAAAAAAATCATAAACATGTCATGGGAAAAAAGACCATAGATTTATTAAAAATGAAGGTAAAAATATAACACTCTTATTTAAGGATCTTTTTTAAAGTTTTTTTTAATGAATATTATATTCCATTTATTATTTTTGGTTGTTATAATGATTATTTTTGAGACAAGGTGCCGGTAAGATGTGCGATTCACCAGCCTTGTGTTCCTAGAAAAAATGTTTAAAATATACTAAATATATTTAATAGCATGCCTCTGCAAGTTTCCTAAAAATGTGGCATAAATTTTAAAGGGAGGCTAAGATCAAAAAACCAAGAGAACCATTGAGTTCTTAATACGTGTTTTACCCTAAGCATGGCTTAACATTATTTGGTGTGGGTCATTTATGGAAAAGCCATTACAAGCATAAAATGAATAAAATAATTAATTAAATTATTTTATTTGTTTCATTTATGGAAAGACCAAATTCCATTCCTTTAACATCACACCTATGAAATTTTTTTAGGGTTATCTGCATAACATTGAAAATTGTTAGATAGCCTTTTGAGAGTTTGGAATAAGATTCCACTAATGGATGATGGTTAGATCGAGGACCGAAGACTAGAAGAGGAAGGAATCAAAGGATCTCACCAATGACTATGACACCATATCATTCTTCATCAGAAATTGATACAATAGAGGTATGATGTTAGTTTGATTTGTTTTCATTCCCTGTTATTTATTCCTATGAAAAACATGTATCAATCGACCAATGAATTGATATGTGAATTGTGCTCATTTGAGAGATAGGTTTATTGAGGGGTGATTTTTATAGAATTACTCTATGTTGTTGATTATTTGTTTTCATTCTCCTAAAAATGAATTGAGATAAAAACGAAAATCGATCAAGGACCATTCCTCTTATTTGTTCTTGTTCTTTTCTCCCCTTGTTCTCCATTCACTGTAGGAGTTCTTGTTTTGGACTTGGGTTAGAAATATCCTAATCAATCGATAATCGAACACCTGTTTTTTGGTGCAACAAACTATATTTTTAGATCTAGGATCAGAACCACATGATGGAGGTTTGACGATGGAAGTGGTAGTGAATCAGACTATAGGGGAACCTAATTTCGAGTACTTTGGAGAATAGTGGAGAAAAGTAGGTAGATCCATTTTAAAAATGGATTTTATGGTCGAAAGAATTTTTTATCAATAGAGAGGATCAGATGACGAATTACCTTTAGTTTTCTAGAATGGAATAGCTAGATCAGAGTTTGGAGCAGTGGAGATGACACACTAATGAAGAACCTAAAATTATGGAAAATCATTCCATACCATACATGTACATATGAGCTACACACTATGTGGGCCCCCTGTGTAGTGTCTAGGTTTTTAGGAGAAATATAAGTGTCACACAACTTGTGACCCCTGTCACATGACTTATGGTCCCTCCCTAGATACTCGGTGTGAACCTCATAGGGTACAGAGACATGGGTTGGAGTAAACGAGTTGGAGCACACTGTGTACTCCCCCACAAAGACATGACCTGGACTAAGTACATGGGATAAGCCGAGTAATGTTTGGAATACATGAGTACTTGGGATAAATCCTTATACTAACACATTGGAAGAGTTCACAAGCATCTGAAAATATATTTACTTCTACATGTACATGTTTTTATGACACTGACCATTTATATGAGCGACACTTGGGGTCAAGGGACCTAGCGTGTGACCCCTACTACACGCCATGTACTCTTTTATACATGGATTGAATCTCTTATCCTTAGTTACACGGATATGTTTTGTTAGAGTGTTTTACCATTATCCGTTCCCCGAGGGTTGGTATAGAATCATCTCCTACTCCTGGGACAACGATCCCTTCAACATGAATTCTTAAATATAGTAGTTAGAATCCCTCTGAGGGGCACAAAGTGAGATCCTCTATTCATATTCGTTCCCTAAATGATGTTCTTTTTATTGCTGTGAGTAACACCATGAAGGAAAAAATCCTTAACATAGATGTTTAATTCTGATTGAGTTATTAGTATTTCAACATGGCCTTGGGTGTGATCCTTATCAGCGAATTGTGTATCTTCAGACCATAGTGTGTAATTCATATCATGAAAACTGAGAAGTAGAACCTATTAGATAGATGTCATTAGTATGATCAGACTCAATATTGTGTTCTCCCAGATGATTACTATGTGTAACCTTCGATCAGGGATCCTAGGCTAGTATACTATGATTGTGACTTACCTATAGACTATGTGTCTTTGTTGAGTATATCTGGATATTCTTATTATATGAGCTATAGACATATACTCGTGTAGACGTGACTATATTTCGTTTGTTTTATGTTTTTTGGTTTCTAGGTTTCCTAATGATTATTGTTATACTCACCCCAACATGGGATTTTCTTTCTTGTGTCATATCTTATGCAGAAAATTGACCTTTTGTTAGAGTTTAAGATGGATCAGGATCAGATGGTTCATAGTGAGACCTGACGGACTAAGATGTGTTCCCATGGTATTTTGACAGTAGTCATAGTTTTAATTTTAGGATGGACTTGTGTTTCAGAATATTTATAGTGGGCCTATATTGGAACCACTTTAACTTCCTTTACATCCTATCGTACTCTGTTTGTGGAATTTAGATGTATGAATGCATGTTTGCATAGTTGTTCTTACATTTCAGGATTTTATATTCTTTGAGATGTGAGCATGTATAAATGTACATAGGCTGAGGCCTATCATATTAGGGATAGTACTTCTCGGTTATAGTCTCTAGCCCTTATCAAATTAGAGGTGGGATTGGGGAGTCAAAACACAAACCCCACTAGGACAGGTCATGATAGAGTGGTGTTAGAGCAATTAGTTCTACATTAGGACAAAGAATTTGTGAGATTGGTTTGGGAAAATAGTTTAATGTGTTTCGAGTTCATCTTTCAGGCCTGGGACACCAGTGTTGGTACACCAACCGATATATCTATACACCAGTACTCTGATAACCTACCATTCGACACGGTACATGAGAACATTGGTTGAATGGAATAAAATGGTACTTTCATCATATATGAATGAGTTTTATATCCCATGTCCTTTTTGAGCCAACTATCCAAATATACACATTGATCGTGGTACATTATTTTTATTTTAGGACGCCTCCATGAAATATGAAATCTTGGATCTGGCATCTAGATCCCAAGGATGATACCATCAATGATGAGGAATCTATATAGGGACCAGTTCGTGAATTGTTACCCCAAGGTGGTGCACTAGCTCTACCGCCACCTATAGAGCAGCACATGCTACACAATGTACCAGAAGATGAGGTACACAGGCTGAGAACACTTAATGAGTCTCAGTGACAGAGACCCCTTATATTTTGTGGTGAGCCTGACCCATAGGTGTCAAAGGATTTTCTTGAGGTGGTGACCACAGTTTTCCATCTGGTTAGGACACCAGCATATCAGACAGTAGTCCTTGCGGTGAGACTTATTCCAAGATTGGGAGGGCAATGATGGGGGTTTGTTACCCAGTCTTATGAAAAGGTATCTCTTTCATGGACATAGTATGAGAATTTTTTTGTAGAGGAGTTATCTCTAGTTATGATGATGGTTGTACATATCCATGAGCTTTTGCATCTTCCACAGGGATTCAAAATCATAGCTTAGTATTCATTGAGGTTTACCAAAATCTCTAGGTCATCAATAAATTTGGTTCACGACCAACTCTTTAGTGCTCATACCTTTTATCAAGGGCTTCATAGAGACATCCAATCCATATTTATCACTCTATGAATTCAGACTTATGATGGGGGTGCAAGAGAGACCTTCAGTGGTTGAAAGTTTCTACGAAAAGAATATACATCCATCTATTTCCAGTGGAAGGAATATAGGTGTAGAGACCTCAAATGTAGGGACCCAACACCAATCACATAGACATGGACGTGCTAGATGTTTTAAGAGGAGGTCGTATTATATAATTTATATGGTTCAGGAATCACATGGTTGGTCCAGTCATCCCAGGGAGAGGCAGTGAAACTCATGTCATGGTAGAGAACATATTCTTGGAGATTTTCTGACCCACTATAAAACAGGTGAAGAGACCATAGAGGTTTCATCAACGTAGAGGAAGTAGAAGGTTTATATAGGTCAAATGGGGTGGAAGACATGGAATAGGAGATGGAAGAGCAGGATGATGTGGTAGATGCTTTTACTTTTTTCCACCACCATGCCCATGTGGTCTATGCTATCCATTCCAAGCTCAAGGAACTATATGAAAATGGTGGGGACAAATACATGTGGTCAAAGTTTATAACCTAGAGGCTCTAGGAATGATTCAAGGTACAATCTCTATTTTTTCTACCTTAGCTGCAATTTTGATAGACACATTCACTATTCATTCATTCCTTTCCACATATCTTTTATGAGACTTAGATATTATGGGGAAGTCCTTGGATCAACCCTTAAACATGGAGACTCCCACTAGAGAAAACTCATGGATCACACACTTGGTCCGATAGGGTGACCTACCTCTTGATAGTGAGAGTTTTAGTTGTAATATCTTAGTATCAACCTCAAGGGATTAAAAATCAATATTGTTATGGACTAGTTATACACATCTCAATAACATATTGACTATTTTAGGTGAAGGATGGGGTGTGTCCATAGTAATGAAACAAGGTTCTCCTTTTTTGGTTAAAAGGAAACCCATGTAGCACATGATGGACTCACGCATAAGAGGCTATAGCTGATTACGAATTAGTTGGCTATCCTGACACTTGTTGTAGTGGATGTTATGTGTTTCTAGTTTCTTGAATTGGTTGTAGAGAACGATAGCATCTTCACTGAAGATGTTACAAGATTACCTTCACACCGAGAGATACACTTATGCATTTATCTACACCTCGAAAAGGCACCGATATCTGCGCCAACATATCAGATGGATCCCACATAGCTTCATTAGTTGAGGGTAAATTTTAGGAATTGAAGGGGAAGGATGTTTTTTGACCCATTCGTTCACCCTAGATAACCCTAATGTTGTTTTCCTAGAATACAGATGGGAACTTGTGGTTTTGTGTGGACTATCAGCACTTGAACCATGTGACCATGAAGAAAACATATCCACTATCAAGGATCGATGACTACTTTGATCATTTGAGAGGGGAACAATGGTTATAGGAGGTTATCCTCAGATCAGGAAACAACCAGATGCGAGTACATGATGAGGATATATCAAATAAAACATTCATATTTCACTACAGTCACTACGATTACATGGTTATGTCCTTTTACATAACGAATTCTGTAGAACTGTTCAGGGGACACACGAAATTTTATCCCTTCTGAGACTAGTTTCTTGTTGTCTTCATTGATGATATCCATGTGTACTCAGTGTCCAAGGATGATCACTTTAGACACTTGAGGATAGTTTTGGATGTGCTATGAGAGAACCATATTTATAAAAATCTCTCAAAGTTATAGTTCTGGATTTAGGTTGTCCACATTGTGGGACATGTTATCACAATTGATGTAGTGGACGTAGACCTGGAAAAGGTCAAATCAGTGTTATATTAGGATCCACTCAAGATCATGATAGATTTATGGAGCTTCATTGGTTTGGAATGCTTTTACCAGTGATTCATATCTAATTTATCCATGATATCATCACACATGAAAACATTGACTCAAAAGAAGAAACCTGTAATGTGGACAGAGAAGTGACAGAAGGATTATCTAATGTTTAGGTAGTGTTTGATGAGTGCTCCCATCATGTGATTTTTGGAGGTGGGTGTTGAGTATTTTGTTTTCTGGGATACATCTAGAATCGTGTTTTTTTGCATTCTAATGAAAAGGTAGGTAGTTATTTCCTATGGTTTATGTTAGTTGAGACCAGATGAGTAGAACTACACGTCCCATGATATTGAGTTTGTAGTGGTAGTATTGGAACTAAATCTTTGGTGACACTACATGATGGGTGAATGATTTATCATCTATTTTGATCACAAGAGTCTCATGTATATATTATTATAGAAGGATCTTAACTTAATATAGTGGTGATGGTAAATATTCCTCTAGCATTATGACTTCAAAATTATATATACTCCCAGGAAGGGGAATGTGGTAGATGATGCTCTTAGGTGGAGATCTTGTTCATAGTTACTAAATGAGGCATCAGAGAAGTTGGTGACACTGTTGTTATACATTGTTGATAGATATGGAGAATCTTACCTCCAATCGATGGTTATTACCCCTTTGCTATTATTGAAATTTAGGGAGTAACATCTTGTAAATTTTGACTGTGAAACACTACATACTGAAATATCCATTTTACATCCTCTTGATGGATATTTAAAAGGTGTAGAGAACTTCATTATTTTTAGAGGACACACGATGGTACCAGTGCCGTTTTGGGAGGAGGCTTTGAGAGAGTTTCATACATCTCCTTTGGAAGTAAATCAATGTGTGGAAAATATGTAAGAGTACTTCCAACATTAATTTTGGTGGCCGGGTATAAAGAAAAAAGGTACATAGTTTGTCTCTTTATGGATTACTTATTAGTGATTGAAGGATGAGCACCAATTTCCAATAGGTTTAACTAAACCACTTGAGGTTCTAGGGTATAAGTGGGATGGGATGTCCATGGAGTTTGTGATAGGATTAAATTATATGTTTAGGGGGGGGGGATTACATTTGGGTGGTCATATAACAACTCACCAACTTGCGACACTTCTTTTGAATTCCAGAGTAGAGTTCAGTAGAAATATTGGAACAACTATACATGAAGGAAATATTTCAACTCCATGGAGTTCCATTAATGATCATTTCTAACCATGATGCTCATTGCACATCTCGATTGTGGAAGGGATTACATAAGCCACTTGAGACATAATTTTACAAGATCACAACCTTTCACCCCCAAACTAACGTCCAAACTAATAAGTTGACCATTTAGGTTCTGGAGGACTTGATGCGAGATTTCATGTTAGACATTAGATGTTGTTTGGAAGATCATATACCACTAGTGGAGTTTTCATACAAAAAAATCTACCATTCCACCATCGATATGGAACTATTCAAGGATTTGAATGGGAGACCCCATCAGTCACCGTATTGATGGAATAATGTGGGTGTGTTGGAACTCATGATCCCAAAGTTGGTGCAAGAGGCTGCCAAGAAGTTGAAAATCATACAGGAGCAGATGAGGACTGTACAGATTCATTAATAATCTTATGATGATAGATGACATAGGCCTCTAGAGTTTGACGAAGGAGACCATGTGTTCCTAAGACATTCAACTCAACATGGATTACAGATATTTGGATGGGTTGAAAATTTATCTATGATATTCATTGGCCCTTTCTAGATACCACATAGAGTTGGTGAGGTGGAGTACCACTTAGCTCTACCTCCACACAAAAAATATTGTGTACATGACATCTTCCACGTGTGGTATCTGAGGAGGTATGTTCATGACCAATAACATATTATTGACTGGGGAGTTGGAAATTAATTATGGATATACCTTTGCTAAGTATATGGTAGAGATTTAGGATCAGTAAGAGAGGATCCTTTATGATAAATTTATTCCATTAGTGTGTTTCTGGTGGCATCATGAGAATTTTAAGGAGATAACTTGGGAGTGAGAGGCTAATATTCATTCTCAATACACACATTTCTTCAAGTAGTCCTTATTTTGGGTTTTTTGGGATGTAAATATCCATGGTGGGGAGAATGTATTGACTCATATTTCCATTTATTATTTTTAGATATTGTATAGATTATTTTCAAGACTAGACACAGAAACATGGAGATATTATTAGGCCCATTGTTCCCAGAATTTTCATTTGAAATATATTAAATAGCATACATGTGTATTTTTCTAGAAAAAGTGTAAAAAAATTTAACTGGAGTATAAGATTAGAATTCTAAGGTAAATGTTAAGATCAAAATTTAGGTTTTAACCTAGATGTGACTTAACTACAATTTTTTAGGTCATTTGAGGATAAGATTTCATGGGTGTAAAGTGTATAAAATAATCAATTTAATTATTTTACTAGTTTCATTGATGTAGTGATGCGGTGAATTATTTCCCTTTATTTAAATACACACTTATGAAAAAAATTCCTATTTAACTGCATAACCCTGAAAATCATTAGAGGGACTTTAGAGAGTATGGAATGAGATTACATTGATGGATGATGGTCTGATCAAGGATTGATGAATGGAATAGGATGATATCAAAGGATCTCCCCAACCACTATGAAACTACATCATTATTCATTTTCGATTGTTCTAAATCGATGTAGGATGATTGTTTGATTTGTTTTCATTCACTGTTATTTATTCCTACCTAGAAAACAGATCAATAGACCAACATATTGATCCATGGATCATTCTTATTTGTAGGATGGGTTTATTGTAGATTTATTTTTTGATAACTAATCTAATTTTTTGATTCTTTCTTGTTATTCTCTCAAAAACGAATTGAGATCAATATGAACATAGATCGCATTATATTCCTAATATTTGTTATGGTGAATTTCTCTCCTAGTTTTTGTTCACCTCAGGCGTTCTATTTTTGGTCTGTTATTCGATATATCCCAATCAATAAATTTCGGCCCACCCATTTTTTGGCACAAAAATAAAAAATTATAGATATGGGATCAACATGACATGATTGTGGTGCAATAATGGAAGTGGAGTAGAATTAGATGATAGTGGATACCTAAATATTCATTCTTCAATGTTATTGAATGTGTAATGATGTTTGATGTCAAGATCCATTTTTTTAATGGATTTCATTTCCCGAACAAATTGCCTATCAGGGTTGAGGCTCTGATGAGGCATTCCAATGATTTTTCTAATAAGTCCTTGCTAGATCGGAGGCTGGAGAAATGAAGAAGGTGCACATAGGAAGAACCTATGATTATGGAAAATGATATGATACATGGAATGTACTTTGTGGCTACATGTTGTGTGGGGAACTTTGTACAATGCATACGGATTCAGGAGAAACATAAGTATCACACTGTGTGTGACCCCTATCATACGACATGTGGTCCCTCCCCAAATTGTAATTGTATACCTAAAAGGGTAAATATACATGGGTTGGAGTACTTGGGTTAGATCACGCCATTTATTCCTCCACACAGACATGACCACAACCAAGTACATGGGCTAAGACATGTACTTGTACACGAGCACGAGTACAGAAGATAATGATTCGTACTCACACATGGGTAGATTACATGGGAAGCCAACACGTTGTGTACTTCTACATGGACATGACATGATGATGTGGTCCATTTACACATGTAGGACCTGGTATCAAGGGACACAACGTGTGACCCCTACTACACCCAGTGTACTATTGTATACGTGTCTTGAGGATATTTTCCTATGGGACATGGAACAATTTTGTTAGGGTTTATTCCCCTTATCCTTTCCTTGAGGGTTGGTATGGAATCATCTCCTACTCCTTGGACTATGATCCCTTTAGCAAGAATTATTGGATAGATTCATTGGAATCCTTTTGAGAGGCTCAAAGTGAGATCTTCTTTTCATCTTCAGGCCTAAGGTGGAGATCTTGGTATCTTTCTGACCAAAAATACACTGGAATCGATTCTCTAAATAGCGGGTCAATCTAGATTGAGTTGATGGTATCACTCCATGTCCTTTGGAGTGATCCTTCTATATTTATCATATCCCTTCAGACCCTTATCATGTACTTCTAATTATGAGACCCAATGAGATTCCCCTCTCAGAAAGACATCACTAGTGTGATCAGACTCAAGAGTGTGTTCTCCCAGATGGGTGCTATGTGGAACCTTCACGCTAGAATCTAAGGGTGGTATACTATAGTTGTGTCTTACCTCTAGACTATGTATAATTGTTGATTATGTATGGATATTCTTGTTATATGTGTTATTGACATATACATAGGTAGATTTGACTATATTTCCTTTTTTGTAAGCTTTATGATTTCAATGTGTCCTAATGAGTGTTGTTATACTCGCCCCTGCATGGGCTTTAGCTGCATGTGTTGTGTCTTGTGAAGATGATCAAACTTTTAGTAGAGTCCTTGATGGATCAGGACCAGATGGTTCTTAGTGAGACCGAATAGACTGAGGTGTGTTCCTATTGTATTCTGATAGTAGTCCTAGTTTTACATTTTGGTTAGACTTGTGTTTGAGACTCTTTATTGTGGGCTTGTATTTGGACCTATTTAATTTAATTTACATTATTTCATACCCAAGATGTGGGATTTAGATGTATACAAGAATTTTTTTAGTTGTTCTTATATTTCAGAATTGTATTGTATTTGATATGTGCATGAGTATAATTACTTAATCTAAGGCCTTCCATGTTATTTATATTCTTTCTTAGAACAAGTCTCCATCCCCTAACCTATTGAAGGTAGGATAGAGGAGTCATAGAACATTCCCCACTAGGAAAATTCATGAAAATTGAGGGATTATTTTACAATCACGATAGAAAATATAGGAAAATATATTTCATTAATTTATTTCAATTTCATAAACACAATTTAATCTTTTGGTTGTTCTTCAAATAATTTCCATATCATCTCTTACTCCACGAAATGAATATTCAAGTTGATTTTTTTCATGCCTAAAGCACAAAAATTAACTTTTAACGGCTAAAAAGATCTATAAAATAATGATAAGTCATTACT
Organism: Viscum album; assembly: GCA_963277665.1. Classification (NCBI taxonomy): domain Eukaryota; kingdom Viridiplantae; phylum Streptophyta; class Magnoliopsida; order Santalales; family Viscaceae; genus Viscum; species Viscum album. Next base: position 1,068,301,299 of record OY728127.1, on the reverse strand, counting down.
TTTATATGTAGTCATCATCAAATCTAAAATATCTAGAATAAGTTATCCAATATTGATAAATCTTTGTACGATGAAGTAATACATTAATATGTAAAACCTCAATCTAAATATCCAAAATTTAATGTAATCCATTCCATAAATAGCTAACCATAATAATACTCAAAAAAATATGTCTAACAAAATTAAAAATACAAAAATATAAAATAGTTTTCCACATATTTTTTTCAAGATACAATTTATCATTTATCCCTAGACATCGTGAAGTAGCTCATATTGTCACATATAAAAAACGTGAATACCATGACCATATATTCTCCTAAAACACTCTATTACTTAACCAAAATAATCTAAATCTCAATAAAACCTCAATAAAAACAAAAATAATTATTAAAATTAAATCTATAGGATATATTACATGAATAAAAAATTTAATAAACTTCATTACAAATGACCAAAATCAATTTTCTTCAAATCAAAGACCAATTCCAAGGTCACCAATACTATCCTATTTACACTATCAACATTAATAATCTTTTTATCTAAAATAAAAATTATTATGTCAAAATTAGGAACATATTAAGGATTATAATTCCCTTAATAATATGTTCTCCAAAAATAATACCTTTCCAGTAAATCAATTTTCTTATTTATCAGTACTATTAAACATATGTTTTCAAATCCTTAATGAAAATATATTGTGGAACAATCCATAGATGTTTCATGATTCTTATAATAACAATATCATTTATATAACACATCTATAACATAATGATTAAATCAAAATACATATACAGTTCAATCATTTCACTTAAATGACTAACATAACATAGGTCCTTCCTTAGACTAGGAGTCAACCCTAAGAGTAGGTAATTGACATGGATAATGACCAAGTTCCCCAAAAATAATAACATTTTATTCATCAAAAATTCATTTCTCTATGAAATTAATTTTCCCAAAAAAAAAACATCTTCCCCTTCCTTTGACTTGTTATCCTAGGTTCTCCTTCGGATATTATTGAAATAAATAAAATTGAACTTTATTTTCATTATGGTCATTAACACTTTAACTTTCATAAAATTCTATCTTCCACTTATTTGATGTGTTAGGAAACATATAGAAGTATACATTGTTAATCATATATTTTGATAGGTGATTATGTATGTGCATAAGTTTTCACCTTCTATATACTATTTCATTTAGTTTCTAATGTGGAAAATAACTCCATTACCTATCTAATTATCCATTAACATGAATCCTCCTGGTTCTATACATTTTCTAAAACCAAAAACAATAGTGTGAGAAATAATAATCACAATGAGAGATCCTAAAAACTCATTTATATTATTTCTAAATCATGGAAACTTATTTCAATTCTAAGAAACCTTAGGTTTTACCATATTCATACTTGTTTTCCATCTATTTAAATCCTTCATAATTTTTCATAAAAAAATTTGAATTAATATTAGATTATCCCCTGAGAGTGTCAAACATGGTGTTCAGTAAGGTAACATTCAACGTGTATTAGAATAATGTCCAAGATATACTTGACCAACTATTTTCAACGTTATTACCCCTAGATAAATCTGTTCCAAAACCACCCCACTTGTACTATCTAGGATAGGATATATTTCTAGGAAAACCACAGAATCTCTATCATTCAAAAACATTTGTATGTTATCAAATACTTAAGATTTTCCCCAAGTTTTTTACTAATTTTATGCAATAATAATCTCCAATGATTGACTAAACCCTAATCTGATACCAACTACAGTGACCAATATTTTTATATATAAATATTACATAATTTTATAAGAACATTTAATACATAATACTATAATATATTCATGAACCATAATGATTTTTCATGTAGAATTGATAAATAATCCTATTTTCTCATGAATGATCTTTAATGTTTCCCACATTTAATGTTTCTTAAGTGTACCCTACACAAAACATTTCTTTTTAACCTGTGGAAGGAAAATTATAAGAAAGGGTGAACTCGGATTCTATATAAGGTTAAACATATGAGATATCAATAAATGAACATACATTAGAATAATATAAGAATAAGGGTTTGATTTCGCAATTACAAATTATAAAGTTCATACCAAATCATTCATATATTATAAACATGTGTCATGGAATAAAACATTATACCAATAATAGAAAATATTCATAAGAGCTTGGAATCATCAATAATCAGTCATGAGTGATGAGATCATAACATATACATATGAATGTGGAAGAAACAACATATTTTAACATTTTAGACATGTATACATAGAGATAGGTTCACAAATTATGTCACAGACATGAAATTACGCCCTCAAATTAACTTATGTACATGAAACCAGATCTACACATAATCTTATAAACATGAGAAACAGGTCCACACATAATCTTATAGACATGAAAACCAGACCCACATATATTATTCTAAACATGAAACAAGGTCGATGCATAAAATTTTGAGCACGAAATAAGGTTCAATAATAACATAATTATATCATGATTTATCCATATTTACCCAATTTATTAGAGGGATATATAATTCTCAGCACACCTCTCATATAATCATAACCCATTCATATATGCTCACAAGATCATATTATTGATCATATATCACAACCCATGGAAAGTAAATAAGATTCATAAACATAACATAATCATAATCATAAACCATCCATATAATTAATAAATATTATATTATTAGATCATATCCCCAGTAAAGTATAAGTAACACTAAAACATTTCATCCTAAAAGAAAATTCCTTTAAATGATCACCTTTAAAATTTCTTGAGGAAAATACCCTTTTAAATTTGAAATCACTACTTTAAAATTTAAAAATATAAAAAAAACTTTGGAAAAAATATTCGTTGAAAATATCTAATTAACATTATAAAGGATGTTTCAAATCATTTAGTGGTTTGAATGGTGGGAAATTTTTCTCATGTCATATATGTTAAAACAAATATTCCTTTCATATATTTGGAAAAAAAGTCTACAGAACCTCATTTAGAAAAGGAAAAGAAGATAAAATTTAAACCATTATAAAAATATTAAAAAATGGGTGAAAATTAATTGAAACAATAATTGAATAACATTAAAAATATTTCTTAAGTTTTTAGAAAACACGGAGAAGGAAAGAAAAAGTAATTTCATCCAAAGAGAAAAATAAATCATGTTTTCCTTAAAAATGTTCTTCTAGTATCTTGAGTGCTTAAGGTGAGGAAAATGAAATGAAGACACATATTATAAATAAATAACTATATGAGAATAAATTTCATAAGTTTATTTAAATTTATATAATAATATTCGATCATCAGAAGCTTAATAATAAACAATACTAAAAACAAATGAGATTGTAACATAAATCCCTTTCCTCTTTGATAACTTTTGAATAATAATACCCATGAAAGAAATAAACTTATATGGATTTTTATATATTATAATTATCTTGAAAATTATCATAAAATAAATTCATTATAATTATATAAATCACATAAAAGATACATGTGGTGATTATGACATTTATCTCACTGAAGTAAAAGTGAGATGAAAATCCATTACCCAAAGCACAGATTTATTATAAACTACTCTAACATCCAATATAATAAATATAAATTTATTATAATTATATACCATAGTCATTTGAAAACTAATAATATCATATATTAACAACTTATAATATTTAAACACACATTTATTAATAATTTCTTATTAAAATCATCATTTTTAGGTGTTAAATGTTTCTTTTTTCAAAATAATTTTAGTTTTGTAGTTTAGGTCCTTGAACCTTGATCATGGTTATATAAACTCCTGAATTTTAATAATTATGTAAATATCAAATTTATTCATCACATATATATATATGTAAATTCATTCAAAAAATGTATAAATAGAATAATGGATTACACCGTTCATGGAGACAGTAGGCTATATGTACACATGAATGTTGTTTTCACTTTTCAATAGATAAAAATAATTCCATATAAATAATAATTAAACTTTATTGAACCATTATTAGATAATACATATCATATATATTCATTAAATCAATCCTCATTACAATTATTTTAAATAAAGAACAAAAAATTAATCATATCACTTTGTGGAGGTGGTAGAACACACATACCCACGAGTGACACTATCATTTACAAAGGATAGTAAGGTAAAAAGTTTTATATTATATTAGAGTTCTAAAAGCATAATTATTTCATAAATTTCATATATAAACATTATACCCAACATAGAGACTATCAAAGTAAAGTGGATATGAAAAATAAATTACACCATATGTGGAGATAATAAGCTGTATGAATTCATGAGCGATGTTTTCACATTCCATAGGATGGAAAAAATATGGATAATGGTTGTTAAATCATCATAATTATGATTAATTATATTATATATAATTAATTAATTGTTTTAAATTCAATACCACATATTTACAGGAGGTATAAGATGAAATAAAACTGAAAATAGTTGGTTATGAGTTATAAATCTTTTTTGATAAAAATATTTGGGATTAGACCATAAGTCATGAAGGGATGTTATTTTTAAAAGGAATAAATAAAAAAATATGTTGAGGAAATATAGGAAGGCATTAGGGTGGGTGTTTTCTAAAATACAAGGCTAAAAAGTTACGAGGAAGAGAGGAGAAGAAGTAACATTTTATAAGCAATGATAGGGGAACTCTTGGAAATACATAAAATATTAAAATAATATTAACTTAATTTTTATAATCGGGTGAATAAAAATTGTCAAATTTAAATTTCAGGACGATTATAAGTGGAAATAGTCTCACAAAATAAAATTTATACAAGTTTTTGTGATGTCCTACCTTTTATTTTTAGTTTCAACTATTGTCAATCCTTTTGATAGTGATTGAAAAGTAAATGTTTTTATACTATTTAATGGTTAAGAATGATTCCATAAAAGGAAAAGTGACTGATAAATGATCCATGGTTGATATTTTAAACCATATAAAACTAAATTGACTAAATATAGGTTTTTATGAATTTTGAATCATTTAGTAGAATATTCTTTATTACAAAATATCATTAATTTCATATTTGGAAACACATGAAATATTATAAAATAATATGTTCCTAAATCATATAAAAAAGTTCCAAAATGAAATTAATTCTAATATAAGGAATATATGGTCATAATATAGAGATAAAATAAAATTTTATTGGTTTACATGTCATTTTAAAAATTATATTTTGGTTTAACCCTTTAGTTAAAAAATGTTATCCTTAACCATGGCAATGAATGTTTCATTATTAATTGTATATAAGTTTAATTATAATCAGAATATAGGTTCATAAATGACTATTTAATGAAATTTCAGAGAATTTAGCATCCCAATTTTCATCTATTATGATTTTTAAATTTTTTAATAATTTAAAAAATTATATTTAGTATAAAATAATTTTAATGTCATTTTAGGAACGATTCCCAAATTTTTTACTTTGAATGAAACATGAAAATAATAGAATATTAATATAATTGTATAAAAAATCTGAAATATGTTATATTTATTTGAAATATTCTGGGAACAAAAAAAATCAACTAAATTGAAAAAATATTCATTTTTTAAAATCATTTAATTTTTTATTTGAATAAATATTATGTCAGTGTTGTGTAATAATTTAAGGACACTATTAAATTAATAAAAATTAAAATTAAATTACCATGATAAAAAATATTTTATATATTAAATTAATATTTATAAATGAAATTATCCTCCTCTCATACTTTTGGAAGACGTTTAGAGATATTAAAGTAAAATGATTAACATTTTGTATTTATAATTTTCATAAAATAATATAAAGGCCAAAATCATAAAAAAATGTATAGAAATTTTAATGCCTTATCCCAAAGTTTTAACCCGGCTTTAGCCATTTATACCAAGGTGAAAAAATTTTAACAGGGTTATTGTTCATATTGAATAAAAATAAAAGGGGTTTATTTACCAAATTTGATCCTCATTATTAAAAATATTGAATACATTTTTCTATATTTAATTCATAAAAATTGAAAAACTTAATATAAATTTATTCTTGTAAAACATGATAAAAATGATTTTTCTAGAAAAAAATTATTTCTGAAGTATAAAAAGTTTTTATGCCAAAATTCAACATAAAATTAATTTCAATAAAATTAAATGTATTATTTATAATATAAATGAACAAATTTTAATTTAAAAAAAATTAAAATAAAATTTAACATTGTAAATGGTTTATATATAAATATAGTTTTCAACAAAAAATCATTATTTTTCACTAATTATCAAAAAATCAATCACATCAAAAAATTATCAAAATTCACTATAAGATAATTATGAAATGATGATTCCAAAAATGATGTTTAGTTTGTAAAATTTTATTTTTAAAAGTGGAGGAAATTAATTATAATCCCCACAAACAAAATTCAATAAAAATCATGTTTGATGAAAATGCATTTTTGAAGTATAAAGTGACTTCACTAAAAAAATGAATTCTCATTTCTTAGTACATAATAAAGAAAAATTTGTTGATAATGAATTCTATATAGTTATTTAATAATTTGGTTAATCATATTAATACCCATCAATTCGATAGATATGTCACATTTAAATAATAATATTTTTATGATATATCTCAATTCGCTTAAAGCTCGATGTTGTGTGTTAATCAATATATAAAGCTTGTTATTATTTTAATTAAATTTTTGAGGTGTTAAATTATTTATTTCAATCTATTTAAATTAATTAAAATTTTACTTGAAATTTTTTCCCTTGGTTTCAGTGACCTCCTTTTTCAATATTTGTTGTAAAAATTTCCATAGACCTAATGTTTACATCTTGTATAGTATGTGAATGATCCACAGAATCCCAAAATTTCTTATCAGGATCATCCCTGATAAGTGAAAATGTTGTACCAAAAAACTGTCAAGATGAATAAGAGGGTTCATTTTCAAATTTATATTTATTTATTTGATTATTGATTGTTACATAATTAACAATTAAATTTCACTTCAAGTTTTAACTCATTCTAGATCTATCATAATGGAATATTCTTCCAGTTATTCTTTCTAACTCACTTAAACTACAGTAGTGAATAATTATTGAATAAATAATCTAAAGAACAAAACTAGAGGTGCCAAAAAAATCTGGTTGGATAATGCAATATTACACGGCATGTACTACACTGCCACACATTGTTTATTCATGTTCATTGCACCCAGACACCCATGTGGACTATGGGTCATTATTTAATGAATAGACACCCTTTTCATTAAAATCATTACATTTTTGAAAATATAGGGAGGAACACATATTTTCTAGACTACATGCCATGTATAGTTCCTACATGTTGGGTTGTCTACATGATTTTATGGTGGAAAACATGGGGTAAAGACGTGTCTTGTAATTACTGCACCACATGTAATTAATACACAACACATATAGGATGGAAAAAAAATTCACTTGATGTAAAAACAGATTATCCTTTCTAGACACTATGTACTTCATAAATGTCCATAAGAAATCCAAGATGAGTCCCTAGGCATGTACTGTGTATATTTGATGAATAAAGTACATACAGTGTGGATAATATTCACACACTATGTACTTTTCCAAGTTACATTGAAATATTAAATTTAATTAATTAATCCATTAAAAATTATCAATCTGAGTTCCTTGGGTCATTAATCAGTAGTATACACAGATCATTCAGTTTTATATTATATTATATTTTCAATTAATTCTGTATTATTTTCAAAACAATAAGTGATGTATGATCATTGAATACTAAATTGTTAACACATTAAATTTTATAGGCAACAAAATATTCATGTGATATATTTGGAATTAATTATATATTGTATTCCATAAAATTAAAAAACATTCCATGTGAAAAATATGGTGCATGATTTCATTGAATATTGATAAAACCATACCAGGTAGTTCGAATAGGTACTCACCGCATTACTTCTAAGTACCAAGCTATGTAGTATTTTTTTACGTTTCAAATGAAATTAAACAATTTATTTTTTTTATAATCATAGTGGATATAAATTGTATTATGATTGGATGAAATGAGATTAACTGACTCGAGAACATTTTATCTTATCAAGGAAAAATTGAAATAGATGCTAGAGAGTTGTTTTAAATGTATTATTATTGCATGTACAAGACCAATCATAATATTTGAACAGACCTATATAGGAGTTGGTTTTATTTATATTTAATTGATTACATGGGTTTTTAATTGTTTTTTAATAAATTAAATTTTATGGCATACATTTCATTTATCCCTCCTTTGTAATGTATAACATGCATGTCCACATTTGATTTATACCATCCCCCTTAACCAATCCTTTTGTTCCCCACACATGTATATGAGTTATAAGAAATATATAATATAAAGTAGTATCTAAATATGCATAGCATTGGTTCAATATTGATCTGAGGAATAGGTGGTTCAAGATGGAACTGAGACAAAAAACAAAATGAGTGATTCATAGATGGACATATGGAATACTGAAAAATTTTCCAAGACCTATATAAGGAGTTTTCATCTAGGGTCATAGGTTGATTTAATGTATTCTCAATAAATCAACAATTAGATAATCTCATTATTGGGTAATTTAATTAATTATTTTATTTCTATCTGAACATGATTTATTCTATAGATACAAGACCACTATCACATAATCAAATGGTCTAATATGCAAGGATAGAATTAAAATAAACGAGTTATGCATAAATATTTTATTGAAACATGGGGAATACCTAGATTAAAATCCAATATATTTTAACATAACATGTAAATGAGAAAATAATAAATATTTAAACATAATAAAAATATCCCTTCTGTTTATATTGAGCCATTATGCCTTCCATTAACCGAATTAAGACAAACCATAGTTAAAGTGTCATTTAAAGCCATAATCTAGGGAACATTTAATTATCAAAGAATCCTAACCAATATAATGGTTTGAAATAACTTAATTTGTATAGAATTTAATGTAAACAAGCATGTTAAATTAAAATTTTAAAGACACTTTTAGAGAAATCCGAGCCAGGATTTCAAGATTGGTGAGTCTACTAAGTAGAATATAGAGTTGCATGCCCCCAATTGGCAGGACCGCCCACCTTAAAACATTTTTTTTGGTTTTCATGGACATAGTCTCTATTATAATTTTGGAAATATGGATCCTTTCCACTATAATTTCTATATCTATGATACATTCTAAGTGTAATGGTGAGGTCCATTGATAATTGATAAATTAGTGATATACTTAGTAAAAAATTAAATTATTATGTCTAATATACTTTTTAATCATGAAAAGTACTAATAATATTCTATATTATTATTGTATAATAAGGATAAGTTCATAAAAAGCATTATCTATATGATCTATTGTAGATAAATACAATTTATAATTTCATATAAACTTCTAGGAAAGTTCCCAAATACTACGGGTAGTGTCACACCCTGAAAACAAAATTATAACATGGTAAAATCTATAATACCCAATCCACCCATAAATAAGGTGAGTGAAGAAGAGTTATTTTACTATGATAAAAACCTGAGTTCTATGGTTGAATTTTACTGTGTAATGTTTTCATCCATGTCTAATGAACTCATGAATTCACACAAATACATGGATTCATTTGGAATGTTTTAGTATCATTTTAGTCTTGATCCGGATAGAGAAATACCAAAAAAGGTTTAAGATATCAATGGTTCTTTTTTAGAGAAAACATAGGGTAGGTGAAACATAAGGGTCACATGTTTTAAAAATAACTATATATATTGACTGAATAGATGTTATAGGGTTTAAACATCCTCAAGAACCACACACCGATATCATTATATCACCACTCCATATGAGATTCTCAAATTTTGTTTTAAATTTCAATATAAAAAATATAGATAAGACTCTCCCTGATATTCTCACTCTAATTCTACATGATGAAAAGGATGTTGTTGGATTATAAAATGACCAATTTTTTTTAATGATCTTGAATCATATTTATAATGGTGTTAATAGATTTAATGTTTTTACTAGTAAATGGTTTTCTAGAAAAACCATAAAATAATGGATAAATATGGTAATTATTATGACACCCTACCGTATTTGTAATGTATATACAGTGTGAGGTCATGTGACAATGGGGAACCTACCACAAGTACAAATATTATGCCATGTGTTTGATGAGAATTTTTTTTAAGTCATGACCCGATTGTTTACTGAAGTGAAACCTACCACACCATGTACTAAAACTATTCCAATGAAAAAAAAACCTACTATACTTTACAAAAACCTATGGTTCATTGAAGATAAACTAACCACATAAATAATCAACAAACCATACTATAGATAATTTAAATTTCACTATGCCATGTACTGACCATGTGTATCTCTTTTCATAGTAAGCATAAGAGCACTACCTACCACATAAAGAGATTTATCTACTATGTGAAGTAATGATGAAACCATGTGAAAGAGTCATGTGACCGCATGAAAAAATGAACTTACCATGCCTAGTTGTTATGAAATGATTCGGTGTCAAAAGAATGTGCCAACTCACCATGAGCTCAACTAATGATGTCTTAAGTGAGGATATATTTCAACGTATAAATGAAAAGAAGAACTTTTTTAAATCACCAGTGGATACTATTTAAGCATTAATTGTAGTTTCATTGCATTGATCTCTTCATTTAGTGGTCTCCAACAACCAATTTTGGATGGTGGTATTTTTTATGAAGTAAAATCGACCATAAGAAATGATGATGGAAATATTCTCTTATAGAGTATAATAGAGTAACCTACATATAAAACTATGTTATATAGAGGAATATTTATGAACTCTTCCGGAAAATATGTTTCTTTGAGCCTATATTAGAGCTTATTTAAGCTCCTTTAAAATAAAAAATCAAGGAATCCTAGAAAACAGATGTTATTTGGATTAAGATTCACAACATTTTCATATTTCCCATCTCTTTCACATTCTTTTTAAAATTTATATTCAAGATGTGTTTTGTATTTATTTTTGTATCTACAAAACAATTGTCATAAATAAACTAGATAATACTTGATACTCACACCCAAATATTATAATATTTATTCCCATATATAACTATGGAGGAGGAAACTTGAAATATTTTCCCTCATTAACAACTATAAATGTTTTTCTATGCTTAGGCAGACTTGTTTGGTGTTTTATGTAAAACATGATATTTTTTGTGGATCAGTTTATTTTATAACAAAAATCATGAAATGTTTTTATTACCAAGTTGAGGGGATTATGTCTTATCTTGAGACCAAACCCCTAGTTTAAATTCCATTATGCCTTATTTGTTGTTTTTAATCCTAAACTAGTTTTTGTTTTGTAAATTATTAAACAAAAGATTAGTTAGATAGTTAACTTAAATTAGTGTTTCACATATATTTTTTGCTTCAAGTAAATTAGTTTCAAGAGTTAACGTATTTTAAAAAGTATTTTAATTGAAATATGATAGGGATTTTGAGAATCTTTTATAAATATAAAAATATAAAAATATAAAAATATATAATTTTTATTAAGTGGGAATTTTGATCAAATTGCGGATTTAATTTTTAAATTTATTACGGTATAATTTTTTTTGAAACTTTATTAACCCCTCCAATTGAGTTCTCTAATGGGACTAGGATTTAGAATCAGAGTATTTCAAAAATATATTTCAAATGCTCAAGTTGTTTTTAAATTTTTTAAATTTTTATTTGTTCTAAATTTTATTATTTATAGGTAATAATGTATAAGAAGGATCTACCACAAATCAACCTCCTTATTTTAGTGGAAAAAAATTAAGCTCAATGGAAAATCATGATGATAGTTCATTTAGAAAGTATATGGTTTTATATATGGACTTTCAGTGAAGATAAATATGAAAAAAAATGTTTCTAGATCTGAGTGTAATGATTCCTCTAACGAATCATATGATTGTAACCATAAATCTATTAGTACATTATATTATTCTTCTAATTAGGATTAATTCAATAGAATACTAGCCTGTTCTTGCAATTTTGATATTTGGGATACTCTTTCTGTATCTTTTGAATGAACTTCAAATGCTAATGAAATGCGCCCAAATACATATACTATTAAATATGATACTATTATGATTATTAATGAATTTTTAATTAGTATCTTAGGTTCAATTATACTGTTAACATGATTCACACACTTGAAAAAACAATTTATAATAATAATATAATAATGAGACTTCTCATTTTCTTTCTAGACAAATGGAGAGGACCTACTATTTCCATCAGAAAATCATGTGATATCTATAGACTACCAGTAAAATAACTCATTAGAAAACTCATTATGTATGGAGATTTACTTAATGTAAATAAATAAGAAAATGATGAAACTAAAAGTAATTCAAATTCCTTCAATACTTCTGACTCAGAACTAGAAGATAAATTTTATGCTTATTGTTCGAATGATGGTGAATCACCATCAGATAATGATTAATAAATGAATCATTTAACTAGAAGATTCATGAAATTAAACTAGAATAATATAATCATCATGAAAGAAGACTAAAATGGTAAGTATGATAACAAAGGAAATTAGGGATATGAATGAAAAAATGAAGACTCCAAAATTGAGATAATATTCTACAAGTCTCAAAGAAAAGGAAATATTAAAGTAGAATATCTTAAGATAAATTATATGAATAAGAATGAACATAAAATAAGAAAGTATGAATAGGAAATGAAATCCACTTGGAGTGCCTCAGAGGATATTTCATGTGATTCACACTTAGAGAAGATAAAAATTTATGGTTTAATATGTTTTTTTTGAAAAAAACATACGAGGTATCAAATATTTTTCCCAAATCTTCTAAACACATTTATAATCCTTAATATAATTTAAATAGTTACTACAATATGTCTAGTGGATACTTATTTTAATACTTTAATATGTTATAAGAAATATTTAATTAATTAGATGATAAATATAAAAGATTAAATAAGTAACATGCTTTGTCTTCTCACTTTAAAACTATTTTTTTGTAGAAAAGGATATCAATTTTCAACTAATAAAATTAAATAATGAGTTTATATTGTATAATGAGAAATTAAAGAAGTATTTAAGGAGATTATATAATGTGAAAAAACTCTCAATATAATTATTGGAAAGAAAAACAAACCTAAAAATAATACAATAATTAGTTATCAATATATATATATATATAAATTAATGAAATTAAATATGTACCATGTTCATGTTCTACAAAAATTTTAAACAGTTCTTAATTGTAGGAGTTAAATTGTTTTTTTATAAAATTTCATGAAATTTTTCATTAAGAAGATATGGAATCTGGATTGTTTATAATATATTCATATGAATGGAGACTACTCAATATTCCAGAACCTAATAAAATTTGATGGTGTACATGTCACTTTTTATGATAATTCAAAAGGGGAAATTATTAGACCTGGTCAAATTTGTAAACCTAATATAATTTTAATTTATATGTTTTTATTTATGGATAGATTAAATCATAATCTACATAGAATATGAAAATTGTATGATGATAATTGCAATTCTTAGTTTGAGAAAATTTCTTCCAATATTTTTTGACTAGAATCAATTTTTAATGTTTATTTCCCTTCATAATGATAATTTTTATTCTATAGATTTTAATAATTTTTTTCATAGAATATTTATTTTCTATGTTCCCGTCACAAATAATCATTGATTTGGCATAGGTGACTATGCCATTTTAATATATAGTTACATATAATGATAACTAGGAAATGCTTTTTCAAGGATCTGACTAAACTATAATTCCCATAAAAAAGTATGCAATCCCTATCAAAACGGGAAAAACACAAAATATATTTCAATCCAAATAAATAAGTTTCATCTTCTTAAGATTTCAAGTTGTCCCACGTGGATTTTTTAGGACCTTATAATGTTTTTATTTTATAATTAAGATGTTTTACAAATGTCATAGTGGATAATTATTCATGGTACACATGAGGCTTCTTCCTTACTCATAAGAGTGAAGATATTTAAAATTTTTATAAAAAAATAAATCTATATAAAATCATAATGGACTCATAATTGAGACCTTCATAAGTGATCACAACCGAGATTTAGAAAATCAAGAGTTTGAGTCATTATTCTCAGAACATGAATATAGTCAAAAATTCGTAGAACACCATAACATAATGTTGTAGTATAGAGGAGAAATAGAACACTGTAATTAATGTCCTAGACCATGATCAATGAGTATGATTTACCTATTTATTTTTGGGTAGAGTTTATTAATATATATTTTTATATTATTAATATAGTTTTAATTAGAACACTTTTAAAGATATCCCCATATAAATTATTTAATGGTATAAAAACAAAAGTTAATTACATTATGGTTTTTTGTTGTAATTTATTTATTCTCAATAAAAAATAGGATTTAGTCAAATTAATATCCAAAAGTGATTAATGAATTATCGTTGCATATTCTACATCTAGTAATTCAAATAAGGTATTTAATATAAGGACTATGATTTTGGATGAATCTATACATGTCATGTTTGATAAAATAATTCCACATGAACTTAACACCTATTTAGAAAATATAGAGTAGTATCTTTCAATTATTGATATAAATTCAAAACATTATGGCATTTCTGTCAAACTGACTGAAGAAAAATTGTCCAGTTCTAAGGAATAGTTTGAACCCAAACATATAAATGAAAATAAAGGGTCAAACAAATCTATTTGTATAACTATTAGGAGTCATAGATATTATCATTTATATGATGTTGTAGGAGTCCTAAATAAAGGATCACAAACAAAATATTCTCTTAGAAATCAATTTGAACATAAAGCTTTCATATCACATATTTAACATAAGAACATTATATAAGCAATTGCTGATGAATTCTAGGTTATATCCATGATAGATAAATTAAATCAGTTTAAACGAAATAGAGTATGGGAACTAGTTGAAATACACATGGACTACCAAACCATTGGTAGTAAATGGGTTTGTAGAAATAATCTTGATCGGTTAGGCAATATAATTATAAATAAAGCTATATTGGTTGCACAAGGATATATTCATGAAGAAGGTATTTACTATAAGGAAATATTTTCACTAACAGGTAGACTTGAAGCCATTAGAATTTTTATTTCTTACACTGCACATATAAATTTCAAATTATATCACATGGATGTTAAGAATGTGTTCATAAAATGTTATAAATTTTTGGAATTTTTTTATTGAATACCCCATGTTTTTAAAAGACATAATTTTCCAATTGATTTTTTAAACTAAAAAAGCATTATACAGTTTAAAAATGGTTCTATATCTTGGTATTATAGGTCATCTCATTTTTTATTTCAGATGATTTTACTAAGGATTATATTACCCTATTTAATTTATTTAAATAATTTCAGAAAATGTTTTAGTTGAAAAAATCATTATTGATGATTTTTTTTGGATCTAGAATAAATTTTATTATTTATTTATTTTTTAAAAATTATTCTAAATGAATTTGAAATTATATTTATGGGTGAAAATAAATTATTTATTGGTTTTTATATTTTTCAAAATAAATATGGAATTATTTTAAACCAATGTAAGTAAACGAGTGATATTACAAAATGTTTTTGTATCGATGTAACTAAAGGTTGTGATAATCTCATGAGTACAAGATGTATGTTGAATCTTTTTGAAATTGGGAAATCAATTGGTCAAATTCTTTATAGAGGTATGATTGGATGCTTACTATAATTCACTGCATGATGGCTTGATATTATGTTTAATGTTTTCAAGTGAGATCATTTTCAATAAATCCCAAAAGAGACACATTTTACTGCTCTCAGAATTATTATCAAATATATTAAAATTAAATCTAATTTAGGCTAGTTTTATTGTAGATGATAAGTGTGTCAATTAGTGATTTATTGAGAAATTGATTTTGTGGAAGTAAGTTAGAAAGAAAAAAACATTGGAACATGTCTCTTTTTGGGAAACTCTCTAGTTTATTTGTAATAATAAAGTGGAACTCTATTAAAATATCTAATGTTGAATTTGAATACACAGTTGCAGCCATTTTTTGTCCACATATTTTATAGATGAAGCATACATTAATAGATTATGGATATCAATTCAGACACATTCCTATAAATTGTGATAATAAAAGTGCAATAAATATTTCTAAGAGTCCTATATCTTATTCTAGAACAAATAATATTGATATAATACACCACTTATTTAGAGATCATTTTCAAAATGATGATATAAATATTTAATTTATTGTTATCAAACATCATTTTGATGATATATTTATAATTAATTTGAATGTTCAGAGGACTGGTTATATCAACAAGGAATTGGGTATGATAGATTATTTCTAGTTGTTTCATTTTAGTTCAATAAATTTTAATTTATTAATTATTGTTATAATTGGTTATGTTATGTTTACTATGTTTTTGTGAATATAATCATGAAGTATGGTTCATATGGTTAGTATGATGACCATGTTTTTTGTTTTTATGGTCAGTATACATACTATAACCAATTGGTCGTGTTGTTAGTATACATACCTCAAGTTCATAGTGAGTATAACCACTATATGTTCGCTATCTTGGATCCATGGTTAATATGTCTACCATGATTATTTTATACATAGTTTTTTTAATAATATTTTTGGTGGGATTTTTCATAAATTTAATATTTTTTAATCCTTAAATAATTTAAATGGAATTCTATTTCTAATCAAAATCAAGGCTTGTATTTTCCCTAAGATCTTATATATTTTTATGGAAATCTAAATCGACCTTCTCAATCTCTCTCTCTCTCTCTTCACCAAAAAACTTATTTACTCCCTTGTGAAATCAAGCCTTAAAAATCTGATTCAAATTGAAAATGATAGAGATGAAGCATGTTTTTGTATCCACATTTAATATTTTCACACCTACCTCAAGTAATTCAAGGAAAATAAAATCCCTCTCTAGTGTGAAAATGAAACCAAAGAATCCATATCAAATCGATCGTCCAATTTTTAAAGAAAAGGATGTCGATGAGAAGTGGTTCTAATCGAGAAAGTCGTTAGTAGGGAATAAGATTTAGAATCTGGAATGGGATGTTTGTTTTAAAGATTATGTTACTCTAATCTATATGATTTTTGTTAAGTAATTTTATGCACACCTAGAATTTATTCATTGAAACAAAAGAGAGAACATTAAGATGATAGTAAATGGTGAAGAAAATGAATCCTCTTATAAAATACGGGGAAATTGATTGGGTGTCTAGGATAAAAGAGGAGATGAGGATTAATAAAGTTAATATCCAATTAATAATAATTTCATTATGTTTAAAAGTTAATTAAAAGAATTAACTATGAATTGAAATCCTAGCGGACCAACCACTATTGAAGTAAGTAGATAATGTAGCTTCATAATCAAATTTATTCAATACCAAATTTGTCCATGAAAATTTGAATCTATCATCCTAAGGCACCATTATCATTTTTTCATTTTTTTTATGAAAAATGGGTTTCAAATAAATCTATGTATATATTTTTTATAAGGCATCTATTTGAGTTGAGTAACCCTACTTACTATTTCTGTTATTTACCCAACCAAAAGATTATTTTACCCTTATTAGAGTGCAAATTCTTAGTTCCTCAGTCGGAGGAAAATATTACTTCATCAGATATTCTTTTTATTACATATAATATTTTTAATAAAATTAATGTAAATTGGAATCCTTCAAAATGGGAATGGGTGGATAACCAGCAAAATCTATATGAGAATCTTGATCTAATAAGGTATCCTATTAGACCAAGGGATATTGTAGATCTAGTCCTTGAACTTGATGAGGTTGTTTTCTAATGTAATAATGAGGCGGATGTTGGAGTAGAAGAAGAAGTGGTAGCGTAAGAATAAGATAATGATATATTTGATCTGAGTGAGGAAGTTATAGTTACTCATAAGGATGAAATGCATGTCTATCCTTCCAAATATTTTGGAAATTATACTTCGCCTTTACATTTAACATCACATGGGGAGGAACTTAGGTATGAGTATATTTCAAACAAAGAAGTATCTATTAGAGGTTATAAGGAAGAACTGGAGTGGGATGAGTCTCAATACACTGATGAAGTTGAAAGTAGTTTAGAAGGATCACATGTGATAGGAATTACCCCAAGTCAGCCTAAAGTAGATGCATCTACTAAGGGAGAAAAGTCTCCTGGATATTCTATTTTGATCATAGAGCACCCAGAGTCTGATGAGGATGATGATAAAGGTTTTCCACTAGGACATGGTGGGAATTCCATCCCATCTTCTTATAGAAGGAGAGATGTATCTCTTTTTGCTACCATAGATTCTCAAGAGAGACTTGAGATATCTCTTATGAGAAACTCAGTTGACCATACTCTCCATGATATATGTGATCATACTCCCACCACAGTTGGTGGGGAAGCTGTGAAAGGTAACTCTCTTGGTGAAGATATTTAGTTTTTTTAACCTTCTGTTTATGAGGATGAAGTGGATACCCATTCTAGAGTTTTAGATCATCTAGAGAGAGATGAAATAGTGGTCATTTACCTGATTTTTATGATATATAATAGGATTAAGGTCCATATACCTATATCCATTTTACTTCACGTTTTAACAAAGATGATTTTAATGAATTCAAATATGATATTACATGTATATTAAAGGAATACTTTCTTGTTTTTGAAAATTATATGGAGCATATTATAGAAGAATATATCAGACGGATAGTATTGTTAGTGATTTATAATCTTCCAGAAAATTTTTATCTTTAAATGAATTTTTTGAAGAATGATATTGAAGATATAAAGTCTCCACTGGCATATTTGAAAACATATATATCTGATATGGTGTTTTAGTCAGATCAAAGGTTCAGGGATAATGTGTTTCAGCCTTCCCCTACTGCAATTCCTATACCACCTCTTTCCACTAATGTTTAGTCAGTTTTTGATTAAGATAAGATCATAAAATTCATAAGGGATGAGTTGAAGGTTCTACTTGATTATTTAAAATAGACTTGAATCTATATTGGATGTTTTTAAAACACATACTACTAAGACATTAGCCAAGGTTAAGGAAGATTCCAAGAAAACTAGGGGATATAGATAAAAAATAAAGAGGGAAATTGATTTCAATTAGATGAAAATAATTATCAATTCACATTTAAAAGGAATATTTAGAACCCTTGACCTGGATCTAAATATTCATCCCTTAACTCAGACTTTTAATTCCCATGTTGAGAGGCTCAGGGCGCTGACTACATTTTTTGGAAGCTTTTATGGAAAATATGGTTGATTTTATTTTCCCCTTAGAGAATCATTATCGGGATGTTAGTGAATTTTCATAGCGAATGGATCATTAACTTAAAATACTCATACTATTGTGTTATCCCATCTAGCTATGCCTTTTCCTCTAGCTCAGACAACTACATCATCTACCATATATGATTTTGGTTTAACTCTTTACGAATCCATCCATCATATTATTCCTATTTCCATGTGTGTTGTTATTACTAATCATACATCATCCACTACACATCATACCACCTATTCTCCTAACTATACTTCCAATGTAAAGGATACTATCCTTCCTTTATATGTTAGTGATGTGCGCAATTCATATTCTGACTAGAATTCCATATAGGGTTTTTTTGTAATATATTTTTCAATATTATTGGTACAATCCATTTTTACCATTTTTTTCTTTATTAATTATTTGTTTAGTTACACTTTAATTTCCTTTTTTATAATCCCATAAGTGGGTGTAATTGTGTTACATTAACTGAAGTATTTATGAAATTAAATTATCTACAAGTATATTTTTGTTACATGGAATTAATTTCATTTTAAATGTCATGATATAGGATCATAAAAATGGGTAGATTGTAGGATTAGACCATAAAATCCTTATTTTTATGACCACAAATATTATTTATAATGGAATTAATGGATTTCATGTGTTCTTTTAGTGAATATTTTTTTGGAAAAAAACATTCAAAAGTTTCTATGTTTGGAACTTACTTTGACACACTATTATATGTGTAATATGATTTCCCTATGATGTCAAGTGATTGTGTAGAACCTACCACATGTAAAGTGACCCCAACCTATATCAAATGTGATAATAATTTCAAATTCATGAACTGAATATGCATTAAAACGCAACCTACTACACAATACACTATAACTAATTTCATGAAAAAACACCTAACATGCATTTCAGAACCTACGATGAATTGATAATTAGTTGGTTGTATGAGAAATCATCCTACAATGTGAGAGGAAAGTCAATTTTATCTAATTAAAGTAGTTTTTGTGTGTATTTATTTTTGCAGTAACCACAAGAACAACTACCTACCTTATGAATATATATATTTATTGAGAAAATTAATGATGCTAACATGCGATAGAGTCACTTGAACACATGAAGTAATGAACTGATCATGCCCAATGTTCATGAGATGTTTTTTTCAACTATCCATTTCAACTAAACATGATCTCAACTAAACATGTCTTATTTGAAGAAAACATACCGGGTCTATCTTATAAAATTAGTTTTTTAAATATTAAATGGAATATTTTGAAAAATTAACTGAAGTGTCATCGGATTTAAGGCTTCATTTATTGGTCTCCATTAGCTAATTTTGTATGGAGGTATTTTTTAGAAGTAAAATAGAGAATGTTAATGGATGATGGACATATTCTATTAAGGTCAATAACAGAGGAATCTACATGTGAAACTATGACACACTGAGGACTCTTTCAGAAATCACCATGACACTCTGTTTTCCTGAACCTACTATACAACTAGTTCAATCTCCCTTCAAAGAAAGATTTAAGTAATCCTATACAATTGAATATATTCAAATTTAGTTTAACTAAATTTTCATATTTATCAAATATTTTTATTTTCATTTATGATTTACATTTGACCAGTGTTTTGTATTGATTTTTTATCTATAAACATAGTATCTAGTACTAAAATGGAAATTTATTGACACACACACTCAATTCATTTCATTTTTATTCCCACATATAACTGTGAAAGAGGTCATGTGTGACAAGGAATATTTTTCTCCAATGAAAAACTATAGAAGATGATTTATGCCTAAAAATACTTATGTGATTTTGTATGTAAAATATGATCCATGTTGTGGATTAATCTATTTTATAATAAACTTTTTTTAGTTAGTGATTCCCATGTTACAGGGATTAAGTCTCATAATGAGATTAACCCCTTGTTTAAATCCCACTATACCATATTTGTTTATTTTCATTGTTTTAAATCCAAACAAGATTCATTTTTCTAAATAATTAACAAAATTAGTCTAATAGTTAACTTAAGTTATTTTTTTATATACATTGTACGATTCAAAAAAAAGTATCAAAATTTAAATTATTTTCCAATTTATTTTAAAATAAGTATGCTAGTCCTTTAATAATATTTTCTAAAGATAATATTTTACAATTCAACAATTTTTGTTAAATTGGAATTTATTTCAATTTGGGTGTTTATGATTTAAAATATTTTATTACATTAAATTTTATCAGAATCTTAATTCACCACCCCACTTTAGTTTTCCATTGGGACCAATATATATAAAGAAAAAAACCTCCTGTCTTTATGGTTAATGAAATGAAAGGCCAAGTACAGAGTTCTATGTCTAAAGCTTCTTTTCGGTGCCCTTCCAAGAATATAAAGATCAAGGGAAAGACATGGAACATGATGATATATATTTATTATGTTCTAATAAGGTACATTGGAAGAAAAATTTCACCTATGAAAAGAAGAATGGGGAAAAATTAGGTGATTTTTTCTTCAAGTGTAATTTATCTGTTTCTACAAATTGGGTTTTAGATAAAACATGTCGATCTCACATGTATTCTAATATAGGAACAAATCAGGTTCCAAAATACTTATCAGGGTGAGGTTGATCTATTTGAAACCAATGAATCCATACTTTCTTTTATGGCTATTAGGGGCTACCACCTCATGTTGTCGATGAGAATGATATTGGTATTAAAATATTTATATTATATTCCTTCAGTCCATAAAAATATTACATCCATATCCATAATTTATAATAATGGGTTTATTTTAAAATTTGGGATTAAAGTTTTCTTATTTTATAAATAAATAATATTTTATGGTGTTTCATATTTAAATTATGGCCTTTATGTGTTCGATTACGTGAACCAATTACTGTTAATCAAGAAAAATATTAGGTGACATGACTCATACAACAACCAACTATGGAATCACTGACTGGGTCATGTAAATAAAAAGTGTTTTTCCAATTTACAGAAATATGGATATTTAGTTTCATTTGAAATAAAACCACTTAGTGTATGTAGTGCATTTTTATAAGGAAAAATTACTAAATCAATTTATAGTGGAAAGGGTGAAAGGTCCAAGGGGATTCTTGAATTAGTTCATACGGATGTGTGTGGACCATTCCCAATTGAAGGATGGGGTGGGTACTCATACACTATAACATTAAAGGATGATTTTAGTTGATACGGTCATGTTTACTCAATTAGTTATAATTCAGATACTTTTGATAAATTCAATGAATATAAGAATGAAATTGAGGAATTTATTGGTAACAATATTAAGAATCTCTATTCAGAACATGGTGGATTATATCATAATCAATAATTCATTGATTATTTACAGGAGTTTGGGATTCTATCCTAAATCACTCCTATTTATTCATTAAAATGGAATAGTTTTAGAGAAATAAGGAACCAAAATCTGTTATAAATGTTGAGATAAATAATGATTCATGAAAGTATTCCATTATCCTCTTGGGGGAATAAATTATAGAAAGAAGTATACATAAAACAACGAGTGATTACAAAATTTGTGACCAATATTAAATATCATATTTGGTATTAAAATAAACCCACGTTTTTGTATATTATAGTGTGGGGTTTGAAAACATTTTTTAATGCTATTTCTAGAAAGAAACATGAACCATGAGACACTATGTGTGTCTTTATTGATTATCCTAAGGAAACTAATGGATATTACATATATGATCTCATATAAAATAAATTTATGGTTAACAGATGTCCCAAATTTGTTTAAGGGGATTACATATCTAAAGGATATAATGGGATTAAGATAGAGTTCAATGAATTCCATGTAGATCACTAAATCCCTATAGAGGAAAACGTTGTGGAGACACTGGTAGATCACATGAGTACAAGAGTGGTTATAGAACCTAAAAGATATCATTTTCTAATGGATTTTAATGGTGAATCATTATTAGTTGATAATAATAATCTTGTAACAAGTAAGGAAGTAGTGAGTGGCGTAATAGTTTCCAAGTGATAAGAATCTATGAATTATGAAACAGATTCCATGTATCAAAAATAGTTCTAGATCCTGGTAGATCCTCCAAGGATGTAAATATTATTGGTTATAAATGGGTATTCAAGAAGAAACTATTCATGGATGCAATGTTTAGTCCCTATAAGGCATTAACGGTTTCAGAAGGTTTTAAAAAACACCATGGAAAATATTATAATTACATCTTTTCACCATTATCTATGTGAAATTAAAAAAAATTATAATTTTCATAATAGTGAACCATGACTATGATATTTTGAAGATAGATGTCTAAATTGCATTAAATAATGGTAATATTCATGAATTCTTCTATATTACCTAACCTGATGGGTTTGTGAATCCAAAGGATGCCAATATGAAATGTTAGTTATAGAGATCCATTTATGGATTATGGAAGGCATTAAGATCTTGAAACAATCATTTTGATGAATCCATAATGAAATTTGGTTTCACAAAAGGGAATTTAATCCTTGGGACTATATGTGGTTTTGTGGATGTGTGTTCATTTTTGTAATAGTTTATGTTAATGGAACACTACATATTGAAAAGGAAATACTAGTCTTATAGTATATAAAATCCTTTTTGAAAAATGAATTCTCCGTGAAGGGATTAGGTGAAGTATCACATGTTCTTGGGATTGGGATCTATCATGACATATCCATGAGGCTACTTAGTCTAACATAATGTACATACATTGACAGGATAATGAAAATATTTAGTATGGAAAAATCCATGGGGAGATTGTTCCCAGTGTCAAATTAAATTCATCTTTCCAATAAAATGTGTCTTGAAACATATGAGGAGAGATAGACGGGGAAAAGGATTCCACAAACATCTATTATTGGTCCAATCATGTATGTTTTATTATGAACAAGGGTATATATTTCTTTTAAATTTAGTGTGGTAGGAAGATATCAAGATGACCTTGGTGACCTCAATTGGATGACAGTATAGACTATCCATAAATATATGAGGTGAACTAAGGATTTTTCCAGTTGTATGGATGATGTGATTAACTATTCATCAATGGGAATGGGGAGGTTGGTTTCTAAATAGATCAAGATGATATAAAATCCCAATCAGGATACATATTGACTCTCAATGTAAGAAATGTGAGAGAGAGGAACTCATAGTAAGTCACGGTCACTAGTTCTAAAATAGAGCTTGAATATATAAAAACTTTAGAGGTAGATAAAGAATCAATTTGAATGTGTAACTTTGTCTAATTTCTTGATGTGATTCATAGTAGTAATGATATTATCACACTCAATTGTGATAATATTACAGTGGTGGCCCCCACAAAGGATCTATGATCACATCAATTAATGATGAACATACGTCATAAATATCATCTCTCGAAGGATATTTCTTTGAGAAGGGAAGTCATAGTGAACATAGTATCCATAGAATACAACACAAAAAATCTATTGAATAAAACCTTAACATTGAAGAAACATTATCATCCTGTGAGATCATATGAAATAGAAGTCATTTTTAGTTGGATGTAGTCTGAGTGTGAGCCTTTTAGAGATGGTTTCCTAGAACCAACTATGTATACATTGGATTGAACATATATATTCCATGAAGTGTATGTTAATTAAAATATCTTATTGCATATTATTCAGTGTTGTACATAAATTTAATGTAATAAAGCAACAATCATAGTGAAAAATGATATAAAATTTATCCAATATGATGATAACCGTAAAATTACATGATGATATTCTTAGAACATTGATATATGGTTGGATACCATTCTATGATGGGGAACATAGTATATTGAACATCAGGTGTATGTAATCATAAATAGATGAGACTTCATCTCATGAATTTATCACTTATTATTTTACAAGATGATAGATTATGAGAATTGACCCACCATAAAACATTCAACATGTTTCTGTGTCATTGGATATTCATTTTAAGGACTATATATTGTCAAGAAATGACACACATTGGTCCTACTAACTGGCAGTAAGCTGATTGTCACACCCCAAGCCGACCACCAATAGACCAAGGGATGATGACCAGTTCTGAGTAGGCATATGATGCACACAGGAGGATTTAGAAGAAGGCACCTATACAGAAGAGCACATCTCCAAATACCCCTACAATTATGAAAGTTATAACAAAAATGATAACATAATGGATTTATAACATCTATCCTACATCATATAATGAAAAATTACTAGAATTCAAAAGGGAAAAATACAATCCTATCAAAATTGATAAAAGAGTCTAACCTTATAAGTAGGATGTGATTCCTATCAAATGGATAACCTTGAATAACCATAGTATGTCTAGCTAACCCTGACCCACCTACTCATGGTCCTCCTTGGACTCCTTCATATAGATTTTCATCAGCATAAGACTTGACACTTGTGGATAGATCCCATGTAGGGCTGAGTATAATAATACTCATCAGGAAAAACCAAAATGACCAACCATAAAGCATCAAGAGACTAATCAGATCACCAAAAAGGCATGTTGACCAGGATATGAGATAGAGAAATAAGAATAATATCGAAGATATACTCTTAATAGAAATCCTTTCTGAAATAGGTCTCAACCATAATTTCATATACATGATTCTACTTGGTGTTCTTAGTAACACTCATCCGGGATAATTAAATCCATGAGATATGATATCACTGATAATTTTCATCCAAGAGGTATGGATCATAAGTAAATACCATAGTTTTACACACTAGAACTCTGAATATATCGATACATAAATAGGGTATCTCACCCAAGCCTCTGGGGTATGCCAGACCCTACATAGAATAAATCACAAAGTAGGGGATCATATTCCACTATATGTTGGTAATGATGATTCCTCAAACCCCACATAGATAAACATAAGTATTTATAGAGTATCACACCTCGGAATAGATTAAGGGATTCTCAAACTCTAGACAAGACTAACTTCATTGAGGATATAACAATCCTATTCATATAATTTAAAGACACACTATACCCTCCTGGGGATGAATCAAAGGAAGAAATACAACTAAAAATTGTCAATTATGAAGAGACAAAGGGCCTCAACCTACCCAGGAATAAGTGAATGGTGTGTACTAGGAGTAGATTATGTGTCTCTCCTACTCCAACAATTTCTTGTGTCTCATATTCTAACATGAAATATATTTCCCAATATACATGGTGTTTCCTTTTGGAAAACCTGAGGTGTAGAGGTCAGCCAAAACACTGTGTGTACATACCACCTCAGTTCATGTACATTATCATGTCCCAATATAGGGCCATTCACTTATAATATGGTCATAATTATGTTCCTATCCATGTTTGGGATCATGTACACCTAGGGAATACACTAATCCGCCCACACCAAGTTACACAATGCATGGGAGATGTCACATAGTTTATGAAAATTTTCTCTGCACATTAACCCTGGAGACAAAGGAGGGACCATTGTGTATTCTTAAAACTACAGACCATGTAGTTGTGACTTTCTTGGAAACCATATAATGAATCAACCATCTCTCCCATGACACATCCACCTATGATTACACTATTTATTCCACTATATATCCCATATCCCAGTAGATCATTCTTGTGTCATCACTGATGGATAGATTTCAACCATCAATATGATCGGGAATTGTCCTCTATCTCTCAACTTCATTAAAATTCCAAAATATATGATAAAGGATATTTGAATATAAACATGATAATAATTCATCATCAAAATCCACAATAATGTTTTGGATCTCAATCCAAAACTCTAGAGAAATGAACTAGTGTGATAAATAAGGATTGAGAAATGATCATTCACTGGGTATTTGTTGAACCACTTATAAAATAAAACACTGATGACGATCAAATGTAGAACAGAGTGATAAAAAACATAAGGAACAAACCTCATCCATTATTTGGTTTTTCTCAATTACTTTTTGTAGGGATATGAACTAAGGGGAAATAATCAATGCAATAACAAATCCCAAATCTATGAAGATAATCCCATCAACCATAAACCAATTATCAACCCATGATTCAATATTCTAAAAGATTTGATTCATGTTTGGAATAGAATAATAAATGATGTGTTAAAAGAAAAAAACATCATCCAACCTCATGTTGTATCGACATCTAATGAAGAACGTCGCATTTTTCAATCCTTAGTGATATCCACAAGATCCATTGAAAAATATGATCATATCGATACCAATCAGATACTCAGTCTCGTTATCATACACTGAGATCTCCTACACTCTTACTCCTAAATATCAAGGGTTATGTGGCTAACCCCAATACTTCCCCATATCTAGGTATAAATAGAGGGGGTTAGGTAAGACAAAATTTATAAAAAATTTCATTATTTTATTATTTTTGCACATGAAAACACCTCAATGAAACAACCAACACCAAAATGGTTATGTCACTCCTAGGGTGAAACCTATACTTTGGATTTAATGATGTTATAAGATCTCCAATATAAGACTCATTTCATGAGATGTTATATTTTTTCAAAAAAATTAAATGTGCGTGATATAATATTTTTAATATTTTTATTATATCAAAACAGAGGCTCACCAGTCCTTGGAATCTCATTCGTTCTTAGCACCTAGCTCTCAAAATATTCCTTAATATATCCCAAACTCTTATAGGGATATAAGGGTTGTAAAATTTCCCACACCTTATGTATTTTCATCCAAAAAGGAAAAATCCTACTAAAAAAGATGATGGTCTTGGGCTTGAATCTAGTTATCCAACTCTCGGGTCATCTCATAGAGATTCTAATTCTACCAAAAAACACACAACTTGGTAATTTATAATTATTATAGGATATTATTATATTTATATTTGATCTCTTCTAGCTACTCCACACATGAACCTCCATCCTCAATTTCCATCATTCCCCAGTCAATAACATGCAATGGTTTATGTACATACCTCCTCAGACATGACACATTGAAGACGTCACAAACCCCGTCATATAAAAATGTTAGTTCCAAAAGATATGCAACCTTTTAGACCCTAAATTGTATATGGTAATGGTCAATTAATCTTAGATATAACATTATTCAACATCCAGTTCTCTATAATCCCTATCAAGGCGTGACCATCAAGAACACTTGATCTCCCACCTCAAACTCGAATGGTCTCCATCGTTAGTAAACAAAAGGATTATAATTTAGCAGGGTATTCTTTATCCAATAATTGTTGATCCAAACCTTATCTATCATCACTAACACCATCCTTATGCCCATGACTGTTCAAACTCCTATATAATTTAAAATATAGGCGAACTATAGGGTCTCCTATACATATCCTCTAATAGTGCCATACTGATGGTGGAATGGAATATATTATTGTATTAAAAATACCCTAATGGTAGGTTATCCTCCAAAATATGAATAAAATATAACATGAAAGGTTTCAATATGTCCTTTGGAATTTAAATGGTCTGGTCAATCTAGACACTAGTCTGGGGGTGAAACACCATGCTCAAATGAAACTGAGTCCCAGAATCCTCTTTCAATCCTATCCGTAATTATGACATGAAATGATCATCATGGTTTGAAATTATCATCAAGGGAACTCCATGAATCTATATTGTATTATGCACATAGAGTCATCCCAATCTCTCTATTGGACTTCGGTCTTGAATAGATATGAAGTGGGATGACTAGGTGCTTTGATCTATGAACACCCATATGGTATCATGTCCTCTAGATTATTGTGGTATTCCTATCACTAAGTCTATAAAATACCATCCCACCTCCACTTTGACACCTCAAGGGGTTGGTCTGAACTAACTAGAACCTTGTTCTCATCCTTTACCTACTCACAAGTGAGGCCTTGATATAAAAAGTTGGCAACAAACTTTAGCTTCCCTAGCCACTACAACTAACACTTATGGTCCGATAACATATTCAACACACCTAGATGAACCAAAAAATTAGATGTATGAAACTCCCCCAGAACGTCATCATGCAATGTCACTAGTATTATCATTTATCCTCTGAAAAGGATGATATGAAAAACACCTTCATTAAATATATTATTAGCACTCCTAGTGGATATCTTCATATACAACCTCTCATAATCAGTATCTCCACGCTAAACATCTCAAAAATCTCTAGAAGTAGTGGGGAAACCATTGACTGTAGGTACATAACAACATCCTTTTCCACTATGGGCAATTAAAATGAGGATAACTACACTGAAGCATCAGTCATCAACTTTGAACAAGATCTCATACTGAGAGAATCTTCCAACATGTTCCCCTTCCTAGGTTGACAGACTACCTTGGGTCAATAATTCTAGAGAAAATCTATCATTATCCTTTATATCATTTTAATAACCTTCAAGAGTTATATATTCATGAGAGTCTTCTAGAAAGAATAGATAATAAACTTCTCACCCATAAGGTAGTGGCCCCACATCTTCAGGGTGAAGACCAAAAATACCAATTATAGATTATGGGTTTCATAGTTTTCCCCATCAGGTCTCATCTATCAGGACCCATAGGTAATCACCACATATCTCTATATAATAACATGTCCCATCCTAGTCTCAAATAAATTACATAACTCAACATACTTCTCACCATCCTAGGGTATTCATAAGATGGCGGTGATCATCAACCTTTGCCTCACCTCCAAAAAAATCCTAATGGCCCTCTCTATCCAAATGAAAGGATTTCCTTTTTAGGTAAAATAAGTAAAAGGAGATGATATCCTAGTTAAAATATACACAAATCTATAATATTATCCAGACAACCCAATAACACTCTTCTCCTCATCCAGACTATTGGGTGGCTCCCAAGCTAGAACTACCTCAACCTTGGCTGGGACCACTTCCACTCCTGCCTTTGAGATAGAATATCCTAGGATCTAGACCTCTAGAATCTATAATTAACACTTAGAGAGTTTCCCATAAAGATTATGATCTTGGAGTATGTCTATAACCATTTTCAATTGTATTGTATGCTTCTCCCAAGATGTCATGTAAACCAGAATGTCATTAATGAACACCACCACAAACCTATCAAAGGAAGGATGAATGATCCACTTCATGTGTCCCATTGAAACTAATAGGGACTTCATCACAGCAAAATGAATCACTAAGTTCTCATAATTACTACAATGACATCGAAATGTTGTCTATGGTATATCAAAATCTCATACATGGAGATGGTGATAGCTTGATCTATGGTCAATATTTGAGAACCATCTCTCCCCTCTCAAAGATTCAAATATTTCATAAATCCTCAGCAGTGGATAGATATTCTCTATGTATAGTTTATTTAGGAAATGTTCATGCACACACAACCTCAATCATACATCCATCTTCTTATTGAACAAATATACAGCTTCCCAGTAAGAAATATAAGGTCCTAAAAATCTATTCCTCTGCAAGTCCTCCAACTTATCCTTTAGATCACGAAGCTCGTTCACATACATCCAATATATTGCTGAAGATATAAATTAATTAATTAGTTTTATGTCTATTCATAATCCTATATCTTCGTGGAGAGGTAGTCCTAAAACATCCTCAGGAAAGACATCCTCATACTCCACCACCACTATGGGAAACTAATAGCCCATAACATATGATAATCCAAGATTAATACTATCCACCTAGTGATTAATCATTTTTATCCTCCTAAATATGATCACATCATGTTCTCCTAGGTTTCCATTTTTCCTTAAAGGAAAACCTCACCCCATCACTATAGAGACACTGCATCCCCACATAAAATAGTCAATTAGTGAATGAAATATCGATAGCCAGTCCATACCTAGGATGAAATCATAATTCCTCAATGTTACTATAAAGAGATCTAATGTTAATCTCTCTCCTCCTTCATTGAGATCACACTGTCAGCAGATGTCTATGATCATTGAATCCCCTCTGGTAGGAGTCTCTAATTGAATAGGTCATACCAAGGTCTCAATCAAAATCTCTATGACCCGAATAAGAGAAGTGGAAATGAATGAGTGGATCACACACATGTATATTAGTACTATATCAAAATTAGAGAATAAATAGATCATAAATATAATCATTTTAGGATTCCCCAGGTCATAGGACTCTATGGCCTACTACTATCCTCATCCCTGACCACTATCTCCATGATCCTAGTGTGGACAACCAGTGGTGGTGGCAGAAACAATTCATAATGCATGAAACATACAACAACTCTCTATTCACATTTTCTATTTCCACCAACCTACAGACCTCCATTATATTGGTGGTACATTGATAATATCTCTATCAGCTATATGGTGGGTTAGAAAATCCCACACAAGATTTCCCTGACTATTTCAAGATTAACATTGCCTCTCGCCCGACTAACTAGAACCATCCTAAGAGAGCTGAACCGTAGAACCTTTGTATAGAGATAATCTCTTGAAGTGTCTCACAAACAAGAATCCTAATGACTATCATAAACTTCCATAAGTTGTTTTCTTAGATCCCACATTCTCACTACCATCACAAGCTATTAATGTATACTCAGCCAAAAAATATCTCCATCAATAAACAAGCTCAAGAACCCCAATATTGGTAGTAGTGAAAATAGATATAACTCTATCCTTGATATCTTAGTGTAATCCCTTATAGAAGTTAATTATTGGAATAATGTATCTATAACCATATCCAGAGAGTATCATAAGAGGTTGGTGAACCTCGATGAATACTTTCCCATGGTCATGATTCCCCAGCAAAGCTACAAAATCTTCAAGATGTGTAATTATCAAACAATTTCTAGATATAACTCCTACATAAACATATGATCAACATATTCAATGGAGAGGGATATATTATACAATTTACCAGTTTACAATCCCCACAGTTTCCTATATAAGGATTAATGAACACTCACTGCTAAGACCACAATCTGGTTTGGAGGTGTCCTTATAAGGAAAAAAACTTGGCTCATTGCCTCTATATAGTGATCAATTACTTGAGGGTATAACCCACCCTAAATCCTAGGATATAATATCCTATAAAACTTATTATGTGTGATAAAAATATGAAAATACTTATCTGGTACTTTTGGCATTACCTAATACTCAATAGATGGTAGTAAGACTAAAAAACCATTTGGAGTTACCATCTCATGTACATGACCATGTGCTGAATCATCTTCACCAGGAAGAACATCCTCACAATCCTACTATGGAATCCTTACTTGAAATAATCAAATATTCATTAAAAATAATCATGACGTACCATAGTCGAGAGTATATCTTGGGAGATTACTCAAGAGGGACATGGAAACCATAACCCATTCATATATGATTCATATACAAATGTTTTCCCTGTAACTAGTGGCATCATGTACTATATCAATACATAGGATTTCATATTCCTAGTGAATTGATATGTCAGATACCGCTCTAACATTGGGGTCCATGGCCTAAGAGACAAGCTCAAAACATTTTAACATTGTTACCCTAGTTTCCAAACCAATCTCATAGCTTGGAAATATCCAAACTCTGGTCCTAATATGAACACAACTCTGATAAAACTCTATCATGGCCCAACAGACCAAGTCCCTCCTAGCCCATGGTAAACTGAGTGTGATACCCCAATCCAGCCTATAATAGGTTAGGGGATGGTGACTTGTGCTAAGTAGGTGTATTACATGCATGTGAGGCATTATCCAAAACTACCTATATAAACACACACTTCTCAAAATACCTATAAAATGATGAAAGGTAAAACAAAACTAATACCATAATGCATGAATAACATCTATCCCACATATAAACATGAAAAAGTACTAGAAAGCATATGTGGACTAATACATGCCCACCAAAACTAGTAAAACAGTCCAACTTGCAAAGTTAGAGGTCTGCTGTCAAATTCAACACCCAGTTTAACCACAGTCATTTTAGTTATTTATACTTGACCTACACCTAGTCCTATAAGGACCCCATAAAGTGGATGATTATCTTCAAAAGAGAAAACACATGCATCTATATTCCATGAAGGGGTGAGTACAACAATACCCAGTAGGACACCGTAAAATAACCAAGAAAAAAGTTTCAAGAGAGTAGTTACCACACCATAAAGGTATATCAATTATTATATAAGACATAATAAAAATAAAAATAACCTATATAAACTTATAATTGGAACCAATTATCAAAGAATTATCAACCATACTTCTATCCACATGATTATTCTAGAGACTTTAAGTTAATGATCATATGATAGAAATAATTCTATGATCCATGCTTTCAATGAGTGTTCCTATCCAGGAGGTCGTTATTGTCAGAACATGCCCAATTAATAGTCACTAGAACTCTGAAAATCATGATATACTAAGAGGGTACTACACCCTAGCCTATGGGGTATGTCGTACTATACCTAGAATAAACTGCTAAGTAGGAAATTGTATTCCTGTGTAATCTAGTGATGATGATTCCTCAACCCCCACATAAGAAAATAGATGAAATGATAGAGGATCACACCTAGGGTCACATGGTGGGATCCAAAAACTCTATCAAAGACTAATAACATGGTAGGGGATTAGATTCATATTATCAAAATGAAATGCCACATTGTACCCTTATGATAATGAACCATGGGAACACACCATAGGAAATTGGTCCATACTAAAGAGGTGAAGGGCCTCATCCTTCCCTGAAAAAAGTACATAGCAGGTATTGGGAGGACATGGTGTGTCTCACCTACCCCAGGGTCTACCTGTGTCTCTCTATCTCACATAAAATGTCTTTATCTACATGCATGGTGTGTTCCTTTAGGATAAAATATGTGTAGAGGTTGGCCAACACTCATCTTGTGCTACCTGCATGAACCCGTGTACATTATCCAATTTCCATGTACTTTGGACCATGTATGTGTACCCTATCCATGAATATATAATAATCCATTTCTGAGTACTGGGCCATTACTATGTACATTGGATGTTCCAGTGTTCCTATATGTGTCCATTCTTGTGTACCCCTAAGGTAAATGCTGAGCCACTAGCACTAGGTCCCAGGGAATGTTGTGTCACACAACATATGATATTTTTCTATACAATTTAACCACAACATCCCAAGAGGAGAGTATACAATGTTCATTCATTGGACTACGTTCCTGGTAGTCCATATTTTCATAGAAATCACGAAATGACCCATGTGTCTCACGCAAACCTCTTCCACCTCCACATCCATTATGGATTCAATCATTGATCTCAGATCATGGTTGACTATGTCTGCCTCATCAGTAGAGTCCATATTTCTTCCATCAATCCTTTTTGGAGTCATCCTCCACTACTTAGTCTCATCAAAATACTAAAAAATACACACAAAGATCTCTAATTCATGTCTTCTCATCCGTCATCATTGCATTCCATGATTATTCCATCAATCTCAATATCAAACCTTTTGGCATGATCTGTTGTTCAAAATAATGATTTTTCAATGATTAAAGTGTTGACCAAATAAAGAACTATCAATTATATCTCATATAACATAGAGATAAATACACAAACCATAAAAATAAGGAATAAACCGCAATCATTATTCAGGTTGGCCTCAATTCATTTTCATAGAGAGATGGAAGAATATGAAATAATCAAAGCAATATTAATTCCAAAAATTAGGAAATTTTTTTCATAAACTATAAATCAACCTTCAACCCAAGAATCGAACTATTAAAATAATTGATTTTCATTATAGATGAGATAATAAAAAATTGGATGTATATAATAAATAACATCTAACTTTGAGTTATATTGATCATTGAAAATGAACAGCACATGTCATGATTATGGGATAGATCCCCAACCATTGTTTGCAAAGACAATCCCAGTTGTACTGGTCTGATCCTCGATCTTGTTATCATCCACCAAGATCTCTCTCACGCTCTCCTATAAAATCTATAGGTTCAGGTGGGTAACACTAATATTTTCCCATAACTTATTCTAAATATAGGATAGTTAGGTTTCAACAATTTAATAAAATTAAAGGAATAATTTTTTTTATTTTTTTATTTTCTCCCTCAAGTGCACCTCAATGAAATGCATGATGGCAACAAAGGCTATGTCTCACCTAGGGTAATAAAACATTATAAATTTAATAATGGTATGAAATTTATGATATAATACACCATTATATAGTTATTCCATTATTTTAGAAAAGTGGTTCAAATGTGATATAATATATTTAATATTTTTGTTATATCAACATAGAGGATCTCTGGTCCTTATAATCCCACACCGTCTCAGCGCCTGGATCCAAAAATATTCTTTAACATATCCCAAATTATTATATGGGAAACTTTATGTTTCATATGTAATGTTACTTGGAAATTAATATTATTATTAATTGATTTCATGAATCAAAAAAATTATATGTGTTATAGTAAACCATGGTGAAAATAGTTCATGGTGAAGTTGGCCACAATGTATTCATCTTGACTGACATTTTATTAACGAATAAGCCAAGTAATTGTTTGACATTTCCATATTTATATAATTTTCTATCTCAACCCTTTGAAAAAATATCTATTTCATAAAATTCTATTTCCATGCTATAATGATGAGTTTATTTCTAATAGCCATAGAAAGGCTTATCATGTATATTGGTCAATGAAATGTGAGTACTAACTTCTTGGTGAGATATAATGATAAAAGGATTATATTACATATTGATTGCTTATGTGTGGGTTTCAATATTGTAATATTAATGTCTTTATCTAGGTTTACTTAACTCATTGATAGATAGTAATCTCGGACTTCAATTAGGCCCGCATACTGATAATTAGAAACAAGCCAAGAGTGTCACACACTATGTGTTTTCATTTACCATAATTAAATAATATTTGAATATAATTATTAGAACAAATATTATTCTCAAGACCGAATAATAATTTCATTTTGGATTTATTAATTTCATAAATTAAATAAATATTTATTTAAAAGGTAATTAATTTATATAATGATATATAATATTTATTTATAAATCATGAGGAGTAATAAAAGGGTAATATTATGTCTAAAAATATATATTAATTTACAAGATAGTAAAATAATATTTATCATTACACCAGTTACCATACACCAAGAGAAAACAATAATAATTTTTTTCATGGAATACACTCAAATAAGATTTATTATACTTTTAAGGGACATTGTGATATTAAATAATATTTTAACCCTGGACCTCTCTCTATAAATAGATGATTATGACTTTTGTGTAGAGATTGATCAATATTGAGAATTTCTGTGTATAATTAAATCTAGATATCTCTCACAAGACCGAAAATTGCTATAGAAATTCTCAATCCTCCTCCAACATCTTAGGAATGAGATTTAAATAATTAATCTTCAATCCTGAAGGATACATCATAACGATCAAGATGAAAACTACAAGACAATCAATCCACCGTGCTAACACCTAAAAATCCATCAGCATTATTAGGATATCATAGAAGAATGTGTGGATCATCACTAGATATATTCTACACTTGGATCCTACAAGTGAAACAATGGTTGGCCAAAATGGGTTTTGGATGATCTATAAATTAATCAACCAATGCTATCAAGTTTGTGTTATTTTTGATTTCAATATTTTAAATTAATAATAAATATTACATGAAAACATATTTTATTGGTTTTTGTGAACTTCTTTGTGAAAATTATTTATAAAAATTTCATTGTTTATGATGTTTATGTCTTATAAAATATGAAAATGATTCATATAACATAAAAACGTATTATCATGATTGGATTTATAAGTGTTTCTAATGCACCAAACACCATCAGTATCCAAACTGTATGACATATTAATTTAATAATTTTAATATAACATCACTAGGTTTCCATTATTGGAGGGGATTTCTTTAACTATTTTATGTGATAAATATTATAAGGACATGATAATAATAATTTTTATAGAAGAAAAATCACTATGTTATTATAATTTATATTTATTATAATAATATAATGTACAATGTCAATTGGTTTTAGGGTATTGAATTTACCATTATTGAAAGAAATCATTAGTGTCTTATCAGTACGATGTATCAAGGCAACATGACATAGTTTTAAGAAATTTTTCATGAAATATTTAGGTTTTAATTATAGTAGGTAATGAATATAACCTATTTATGTGAGAAATAATGTAATGATATACTCATAATGGAACCCCTATTAGACTGGAAGTAAAGATGGGAGTGACCCTGAAATATCTCCTCTAATAGGCCATGAGGTTGTGACTAGAATTGAGGGTAGGTAATTACACATATGAATGGAATTGCCATCATAAATCCTAGGTATAATAAATAACATTACCAAGAAACAACATATAAAATAAAATCATACCCAATCCATAATAAAATTCAATTTCATAGAAATGAAAGCTCTCTAAAAAATAATATCAAATGAAACATATATTACACTGACTCCAATAGTAAATCTATGATCTATTCATGTAATGTAAAGATTGATCACCAAATCCCTCATACAAGTTTGAAAAATGCACACACACACACACACACACACACACACACATATATATATATATATAAATGGTTGAGAATACGTATATACTTATTGGTATCACCCCCAAAACATCACTCGAAGATGTGGAAGAAGCATACTAATGTCTCAGTGAGTAAATTGTAGAACCCACTCACACCTATACCTTGTTAGTTACCACCAAAACTTTCTAAGGATTACTCATCTAGTAATTCATCCATGAATTGTAGCATAGTATTAATGAATATATCAAGAAGGTACCCCGTGAGTACTTCTCTACTAATATTCTCACTCTCATGCCCCACAGAAATACATCTTTTTCAATTATCCCTTACATATCTACATAACCATATAATAATGTATCATCTCGAACATAACCACATATCTACACAAACAAAACCACATCACAATCACACATCTCAACCTCATCATAGTATGTTAACATGATCATTATGGATGAAAACCTTGTAACCTTCTCCTTTTATGTATGCCCCACTGTGCAACTATAACAACATAACATTTTCATATAGTATATGCATACCATATAATAAATCCATTATAATCCATTTGTATATAACTACCTTGAGATATCATATCTCATACAATATCTTAAGGTAGTGTGGTGAAAAGAGATAAATCAACAATCCATCCCCTTTATAACCTGATTGTTGGGGAAAACACTCAAAACATATATCCTTATATGTGATCCAGTTATGTTACCTATATTAGGTTTGGGGAATATGAAAAAACAAGAAAATATGATCCATATATGATCACACATAAATCTCAACCTATCAGTCAACTCACAAGAAAACATTCTACACACTACATCCAATAAAATACACTCTATTCTTAGAATCACATGACAAAAAATATTTCAACAACTAGACAATCATATGTGACCATTATAAAGCTATAAAATAGCCACACAATATAAATAACTTATTATTTTATCATTTATTTTATAAATTAAAGATTTATCATTTTACCAGACACATTACATTCCATTATCCATATTTCATGAAAAAATATCTATTTATTCAATGAGCCATATTTTTTTGAACATTTTGATATCAATACCACCACTATATTTCATCAATCCACCCACCAATTATAAATTCTAGCACAATAACCTTTAGTAATTTCATTAATCTAAGCTATGTTCTATGATATTAAGAAACTATAACACAAATTCATAACCTCATCCGAAATCTATAACAACTACCACAGTACCATAAGCCAATAATTACTATAACAGTCCCCCCCATCAATTTTTCCTCATAATCATCCATTCCATCACTAAAAAATCATCATAAGAACAAAACCTCCTCCACCACAACCATACTAAAATATCACCCCCATTATTGACTACTACAATCCATAACTAATTCCATAATAAGAATAA
This sequence comes from Viscum album, assembly GCA_963277665.1. Classification (NCBI taxonomy): domain Eukaryota; kingdom Viridiplantae; phylum Streptophyta; class Magnoliopsida; order Santalales; family Viscaceae; genus Viscum; species Viscum album. The sequence goes on along the minus strand of OY728127.1, from coordinate 1,068,262,007 downwards.
AAATAAAAATATAGAAACATACAACAATGTTTTGACTACAAAAAAATGAATGAATTCCTCATTTTATGATACATTCATATTAATTCAAAATCTCAAGCATAATAAATAATCATGAAATTCTATATTTCCATCATACCAATTTATTACTAACATTATGTGATTATCCAAATATAAAATAATAATCAAACACATCAATGTAAGGAAAAAAGTCTACACAACTAAAATATAAATTAAGAATCATAAAAAATACAAAAAATAGAAATGTATTAAAACTCATAAGATTCATCTCATTTCCCTTAAATTCCATTTGATTGGTTAATTATCCTATTTTTGTCAATCTATAACCTCCACTTAGTGAAAAAAAAATCATGATAAACCCAAATTTTTACACAAATTAAGAAGGAGAAGTCTTAATTACACTACCTTAACTAGTGCTTCAATGATTTTCATGATAAGATATGAATGAGATAAATCCCCCACTAAGAATACATAAAAGAAGATAATTAACAGACTATAACACAATATGATTCATTAAATTCATGGACTAAGACCAATAAAAAACTCTACATTACTATCAAATCTTTTCCCAGATAATGGAAAAAATGGAATCAATAGGGAACCAGTAGATTGTATAAGAATATACCATTAGATCCTAAGTGTTTAATAAATTAAAAAGGAGTTCTAGAACATACTAATGGGTGTTCAACGATATAAAAATACACACCAATGGTCACTTAGGATACAAAGAAAGTTGAGATAACTGGTCAAAACATGAGGAGAGTCCTATATTTTAATTTAAATTGAAAAAACTATCCTTCATGATTTAAAGTGTATGAACATTCTGAAACACAGTTCTGATCCAAAAATCATGTCATGATATCCTAAATATCTCTTTTTTCATCCACCTTAAATCTGATTCATTTAATGAAGGTAATGAAAAAATATAAGCATTCTTTTTTTAAAACTAAATTACTAATGATCACAGTGAAATCATCGACCTTCACCCCACAAATCTAACATGCCCTAAACAAAAAAACAATGTATCAAAATAAATTTTGGTACAATAAGCATCATGAATAACTAATGAAAATGTTGGGTTTTAAAGTCTGTTTCATTTCACTTGAAATAGTATGTTGGAATATATAAGCTAGATGGTGGTTTAACATGATGTTTAGTATAAATATAGTGTTTTTTCATTAGTGATAGAATCAATTTGATCAGACGGTGCTCATGTCTAATGTTTTTTATACTAGTTAGTTTCCTAGATACATTGAATGGTATGTTCAATTGATTAAGTGTCCACGTGATGGTTTTTATAGTCTATCGACCATGATCGGGCTCAGAACATGGGTTGTATATGAATTGGAGATGATAATGTTATGATTTGACAAGTTGGGACCCACTATATATGTGGGGTAGGTCCACTTTTATAGAAATTGTAGTTCTGAATTTAATTTTGATGAAAAAAAGATATATTCTATCACAAAACATTGCTGATTGAGATTACAATCTTTATATCAACTAAAAAATCTAAATATAGCAGTAGGGAGCTCTTGTAGATGTATGCCATAATTTTCCAATCCACCAATAATGAAATTGTTCTTTGTTTGATATAATAATTTAATATAATTTTTAATGATTATGTTTACTTGTATAGAGTATGTGAATACTATGTGTAACTTAGTGCAGTGAGTAGAGTGTCTAATATTCCTAACTTCTAGAACATTAGGATCATTGGGGGTTGTATCATAATTGGAGTATCCATAACTTATTTGCCTGATTTTCATAATTTCTAAAATAAGTGGATTTTTAGAAAATTGGTGTAATAAAAACCCCAATAATAGAATGAGTTCATAGATTAGATCTCTTCAGTTCACACTCAAAAAAAATACAAGTAAATTTATCTTTCAATTTTTTTTGAGTTAAATGGGAAATATGATGGTATTAGATGGATGGTGTTAGATGAAAGAAAGGATTGGGTTGATAAATATGATGGAAAATAATATTGATTTTTGCAGAAGGCAGATAATGGATAATCTCATTCAAATGGTCTTTGATCTTCCATTGACAATAATCAAGCCCAAGACGATAGATAATGTGGATTGGGAGAGGCTTGATAGAAGGGAACATGAACGCAATCAAATGTAATTGGAACATAATTAAGCCTAAAGAATTCATGATCTTAAGAAATTAGTGGAGATAATGAAGTCATTTGAATATATGTATGAGAATAACTTAGTTTTGAATAAGGTGTTTATGATGAAAAACATATTTCGAAAGAGATTGATTGAATATAGGACTATGAAAACTCATAAAAATATTTTAACATGGTTCAAAGTCATGTACAATCAGTTAATATTATGTACATGGTATATTTATGGTCATTTTATTCATTTTTATCACTTTTAAAGAGTTTAGAAGAAATTGTAATAGCGATGAGAAATTATGGTGGGAATATTGACATAGTGTTGGATGATTTTTGGGGATTTATACTGAATAAATATCTCAGATGAAGAGATATTGAAGAACTATATGATAGTTATCTCAATGTTTATGTAATATGATAGTCAACTCATTTAATGATAATTCATATAAAGTTGAATGATAAGTCATGTAGATAGAGGCGAGGTAAATTTGTTATCCTTGGCCAGATCATTTAGAATTATAGACATGGAGGTCAACATAAGAAGTACTAGAAATAATTAATGAAAAAATATATATTAATAGAGTCTAGAAGTACTAGTTCTATAAATTATATATCACCATATAAAAGTAATAATTTAAAACATAGTGTGCATGTTCCATGTAGATACCCAAAGATTGACGTACATGGACATTACATTACTTTTGTGGAATTCTCAATACATAACAAACACATACACACAAGGACCATAATAGTTTAGTGTCTTTGGAAACTCAGAAAAATAATCTTCTAATCGTGGTGAAAGATCTTCAACATCTCTCATAAAGATCTTCCCCTTTTTGTTTTCTTACCTAAATCCTTTCTTTAAATCCTGGGGAAAACAAAACATATAAAGGGTGAGCTCAAATGCTCAGTTAGGGTAAGCACGGATAAAATAAAACAAATCATATACAATTGAACTTAAAAACATGAACATAATGTTTAAACATAAAAACCTTGAGCAATGACATAAAACATGGGAGTACATAAGGAATAGATCATAAAGAAACATTAATAATGATAAAATAACATGGGAATAAAACATTTGATTGTGGAAACCATTAAAAACATGATATGATTTCCATAGTAGCCAAGGAATTTTATCCAAGACCATATTAGTGGACAAAGTCCCTTTCTAAATCGAGTTCACTCCTCGTTTCATTCATGTAACACTGAACCAGATTATCTTACCATTCCAGCCATGTATATCTCATGAGATATAAATCTTTACCCAATGCATTGGAGGGAGATATAGTTCCCACCCATCTCATAATGAAATAATTATTACTTGTGCCACAAAATATACTTAAAACATTCATCATAACCTAAATAATAAAATGGGTTTCATAAACATCATCCCATCATCACATAATCCATATAAAACAAATGGATATTTCATCATAAGAAAAGTGAAACCATGTAAAACATAGATACATTATACTTGAAACGTACACATATGAAATAATGTCATCTTAGATGAAAAATGGTTTTGATAAAACACGTGAAATGAATTCTTGAGTAAAATATCCCTTCTTCTGCAAAATCATTTTCTTTTCATAAAATTCCATGCAATTTTAAAGGAAAAGTATTTTATTGAAAATAGTCATAAAATATTGTAGAGTAATCTTCATGAAAATGAGGCGTTATGAAACCGTAAAAATCCGTTCACGCCGTATATGTTAAAAATAACATTCTCATCATACTTTTGTCAGAAAAGTCAAAAACTTCCTTGTGTGGTAAACAAAAGTAAGATTCCTTTCATAACATAAGGTAAAATTAAAAAATGGGTAAAAGGCCATTAAACATACATGAAAACATTTTTAGAAAATAGGGACATTGATGATAACAAAAACCTCAGTAAATAATTACGAATAAACAATCTCGGATAAGAGCGAGATTGGAATAGTTATCCCTTACCTTATGTCTGATATGCTTCGTATGTATCTGAACCTCCTCTTCTTCGACGCACCTCCTTTAAACTTCCTCTTATAAAAGTATATTTGGTCTTTTGAGAAGACCAGAACCTCCATAATGTTTCTAGGTAAGTGTAGAAGAGAAATTGGTTGGGTCTAGCCGAGCTTCAAGGCTCAAAAGGGTTTGAAGAGAAGAGGGAAGGGGTTCCCTTTTTATAAGGGAGGAGAGGGGCACCTTTGAAAAAACATAAAATATTATTTTATAATAAAGTCATATTCAGTTTTTAATAGCTAAAAATAGATTTATTTCAAAGCTATGGTGGGAAGGGGTCTAAATCCTCTCATCCAATATAATTTAGACAAGTTTAGGTTTCTATTTTAACCTTATCATTTAGATTTAACTTTAAGTAAAATAATTTTACTTTTACCGTGTCTTCTTGTTTTATTACACTATAAGGTTAATAAACATACTATAACAAGCCAAAAGAACCGAAAGTTGTTTATTATTAATATATATAACCTTATCTAATTCATTTGGATGAAACTTATATTTTTTAGGAATAAAATAACAATTAATAATATAATATTTGTTTTAAAAACTGTTTTAGGTCAATTTTGACACTATTTGGTAATTGATTTTTGTGAAAATCATAACATAATGGTTAGTTCTAAAAAATTTAATTAAATAAATACTAACATGTCATATTAACCTATAAAATTAGTGGAATTCATATAAAGTTTCATATTACATTTATTTAGGTATTTATAACATCAATTATGTCAATATTTAATTAATAAGATAATTACTGCATCATCATTGTGTCATAAATAAATTAAATTATTTAATGTCTAAAAATCATAAAGAAAATAAAATTATGCAGGAAATATTTTTATCTTTCTAATGAATATTTATAGTCGAATTTATCTTATGTATAACCCTATACTAAAAACTTTTTAGTTATTAAACTTTGATTTTAACTATTTTAACCCTTCTTTAAATAAATTAATAATAAATGTCCTAATCTAATCCAAGTGGACCTAAATGGTCATTTTTTATTTATAAGGTTGTTTTTGGTCGAATTACACTATCCAGTAGAATTAGGACATGTGTTAGGGTAATAATAATATCATTTTTACCCTTAATTACCCTATTTACTTTTAACCGTGGTAAAAAAAAGTAAAAAGTTACTATTCACCAAAAATTATTTTCATCTCATTGAACCACATTTTAGTCCTTGATATTAACCGTGCCTCTCAGATTTTCGAAATTCCACTCACAGAAGTAGTAAAATTATGTTTAATGGGAATTTCCAAATTCTCATAGGAGGTGGGTAAAAGAGGGTGAAAAGTTCAATAAAATTTTTATATATCTAAAATTATTATAAAATGACTCCAATGAATTAAATTGAACTTATATAGGTATTATGTATCAATTTTGACCTAAAAAAATATAAATAAAATAAATAATTATTTAAATAAAAAGTCTTTTTTTTAATAGTAACCCTGTGTTTTCACTATTCATAAAAAATTGAATGTTTTCAGAAAAATACCAAAAATTCACCCTAGGATAATTTCGATATTCTGAATCCAAAAATGAAGTCCATTTTGAAAGATAAAACTTTTAAAATTTCAAAAAGTGGGTATTACTATTCATAACAGCTAGTTTATAATAATATTACAATAATATATTGTTTAGTGAAACTCGGTATAGCGTACTACACACGCTATCGAGGAAGGTAGCGATTGCGTGTAATGTAAGCCAATTTAGGGTTTCTTGTAGTGTAATACTCCTTTGTTGGTGCATATAACAGAATCCAACCAGATTTCATTTATACATTGAATCTATATATATATACACTTAATGTTGCGTATAACATAATCAAAACTTATTTCATTTATACGTTAAACAAAATCTATACATAATGTTGCGTAAAATAATTTCCACAAAACGAACTTGAAATTGTGTGTAACATGAGGCAAGAATAGTGTTGCATATATTGAAATCTAATACGGTGTTGCGTATAGCGCAAGATAATCTTGTTGTGGCGTACAAGAAAAGACATCAAAGAAATTAAAAAGAATAATTCTCATAAAATCTTAGATTGTTACATTCTTCCCCCCTTAAAATGAATTTCTCCCTTGAAATTCGTCGGGGTTATAAATAGTTTTCTACTTGAAAGTTTCTTTAATAGAAACCCAAATCGTAAAAAGGAGTACAAAAACTAATCTTTAAAAACTAATGTATGAAACGTAATGGTTACCTAAATTAACTAATCACTGGGTTTCCACGTAAGAGAACATAAGTGAAAATATGGATATGGAAGAGAAATCTAACCATCATGTTCTGATGGAGAGTGGTAGAGAACACAGCCATGAAAAATCCAACAATCACAAAACCATATATTTGTGATGATCTAAGGTACCATCTGATTCATTATATATAAGGGCACTAGGACAACATTTTTGGTTTTCAAGATCATTTCACTAAAGTTGATGAAATTGGAGTTAGAAGAAATACTTTCTTGATTTTGGTACAGTCTCATCATTGGTCGTTCGTTGGATAATTTACACTTCATCTCCTTAAGAAATGAAGTTGAATTTGTCTTTCGCGAAGTTTTAGCAGATCATGCTATAGAATGATAGGTCATTCCATCTATCTCAAACATAAGTTAGCAAAAGTTATATACATAATTCCATCTATGGTGAGATTAATCAGATAGGGTTCTAAAATGGACTTATAATTCATCTATCATCATGCATAATAAAATAAAACTAGTTTTTAATAACAAGGGACATCCTGTAGGCCAGTGGTAGGAAATAAAGGCTTGTCGCACTTCGGTTCTGGGTTCGATTCCCACAGGCTTGTCCGATGTGACAGGTTGTCTCCTGTCCTGCAGGTGGTCCTTTTTTCTAAAAATACTTTATTATAACTTTCCATCAATAATATGAAAAAATTTCTAGCCTTAATCAATACTAAATTATGTCCAACACAATCCATTCCAATCTTTAGGATTATCCATAATACTGTTGTCCAATCTCATATTATAGTGAAAACGATTACCAAAGAGTTCATATAACAAGCATGTTAATACCATCATTGATCCCCATATATCATAAGATATGTCTTGTTGGTCACATTCCAAACATTTGAAGGCCTTAATCATGTATTCTCTTGAAAAATTAATACCCATTGATCCTTAGTGAAAACATGAGTGCTGTCAAAAATTAACTCTTTCCACATACCAAAATCCCAAAATTCTGTATACTCAAACCATGATATCACTTAGTCCATATAATAATCATGAGGTCATGAATAATATCAAACATATTATTTCCTCCTTATCCATTCATTATGTTTATATCATCTTCTATCCAAAAATATCTGAATAACCTTTCATGGTTACCAGTACCATTCAACATATACTTTCAAACACTTTAGGAAAAACAATAGTGTAACAATACCTAGATGTTTTTTTATTCCATAGTACCATTAAATTACCTATACAACATAACTCTTGATAAACATACATTCATTCCACTACCTTCTTAAACCATTGACCAAGCTTCAACACTTCTTTCATCTCATATATCATTTGTATTCTCCTCATCGTCATCCACATAAATAATACCCATATGACCATGCTAATTCTCTTCATGATATTTTCCCTTCGGGCATTGGTTTTCATAATTCCCATACATTCCAAATTTAAAACATCTAATCATTGTTGATGTCGTAGCAATACCATTATCCTTATCCATGGTGTTAACTGAACCTCTTCCTTTGCACTTACTGGATTTGTTTCCTTCTTTTCCGCACCCAAAGCATCTCCTAGTTCCTTTGAAACATTCTCCTTGATTCCTCTTCCCACATGATTTACATGATAGAAATTGAACTTTCCTTACTCTATGATCATCATGAAACTCTATCTTTTTCTAATTAGCTGAGTCGGGAAACTTACCAAATTTGAGATTATTGATCATATTATGAGATTTCTGATTAGAAATAATAACGATATATGGACCTTTAGATCCAATTTCATTCGGTTTCTCATAAATAATATCATTCCATTGTCCATCATATCCTCCATCATCGTGAATCTTCTCATTCCCAGCCATTTTCTAAAACTAAAAAAATAGTGTGAGAGGCCAAAATCATAATCAAGGGGGATTACCTTCAATATTTAACATCTTAGGTTAAATTATAAGATTGTTAACATAATTCTAGGACTATAAACTATACTTATACTTAACCTTAGAGACATCCCTAGAAATACCTTAAAAATATCTCTAGGGATCTCACTAAAGTTCTCGCATCCTAGTTTCTAAAGGTTGAATAAACCTTTCCTCTAATACCAACTGTAGAGACCCAAAGCTTGACGTAAATGGACATTACATTACTTTTGTAGAATAATTAATACATAACAAACACAGACACACATGGACCGTAATATTTTAGTGTCTTTGGAAACTCAGAAAAATAATCTTCTAATCGTGGTGAATGATCTTCAACATCTCCCATAAAGATCTTCCCCTTTTTGTTTTCTTACATAAAACCTTTCTTTAAATCCTGGGGAAAAGAAAACATATAAAGGGTGAGCTCAAATGATCAGTAAGGGTAAGCATAGATAAAATAAAAAAAATCATATACAATTGAAATTAAAAAAATGAACATAATGTTTAAACATCAAAAACTTGAGCATTGACATAAAACATGGCCGTACATAAGGCATAGATCATAGAGAAACATTAATCATGATAAAATAGCATGGGAATAAAACATGTGATTATGGAAACCATTAAACACATGATATGATTTCCATAGTAGCCAAGGCATTTCTGCCAAGACCATCTTAGTGGAAAAACTCCCTTTCTGAATCGAGTTCACTCCTCGTTTCAGTCATGTAACACTGAACCAGATTAAGTTACTATTCCAGCCATGTCTATATGATGAGATATAAATCTTTAACCAATGAATTGGAGGGATATATAGGTCCCACCCATCTCATAATGAAATCATTATTACTTGTGCCACAAAATATACATAAAACATTCATCATAACCCAAAGAATAAAATGGGTTTCATAAAGATCATCCCATCATCACATAATCCATATAAAACAAATGGATATTTCATCGTAAGAAAAGTGAAACCATGTAAATCATAGAGACATTATACTTGAAACATACTCATATGAAATAATGTCATCTTATATGGAAAATGGTTTTGATAAAACACTTGAAATGAATTCTTGAGGAAAATATCATTTCTTCTTTAAAATCATTTTCTTTTCATAAAATTCCATACAATTTTAAAAGAAAAGTATTTTGGTGAAAATAGTCATAAAATCATGTAGAGTAATCTTCATGAAAATGAGGTGTTATGAAACCATAAAAAATTTTTCATGCCGCATAATTTAAAAATAACATTCTCCTCGTACTTTTTTCGGAAAATTCAAAAAGTTCCTCATGTGGTAAAAAAAAGTAAGATTCCTTTCATAACATATGGTAAAATTCAAAAATGGGTAAAAAGGCCATTAAACATACATGAAAACATTTTTATAAAACAGCGATATGGATGATAACAAAAACCCCAGTAAATACTTACAAATAAATAATCTCGGATAAGAGCAAGATTGGAATAGTTATCTCTTACCTTATGTCTGATATTCTCCGTATGTATCCGAACCTCCTCTTCTTCGATGAACCTCCTTTAAAATTCCTCTTATGGAAGTAGAGTTAGTCTTTTGAGAAGAACAGAACCTCCAGAATGTTACCAAGGAAGTGGAGAAGAGAAATGGGAAGGGGTTGGCCGAGCTTCAATGCTCAAAAGGGTGTGAAGAGAAGAGGGAAGGGGTTCCCTTTTTATAAGGGAGGAGAGGGGCACCTTTGGAAAAACATAAAATATTATTTTATAATAAAGTCATATTCGGTTTTTAATTGCTCCAAATTTATTTATTTAGAAGCTAAGGTGGGGTGGGTCTAAATCCTCTCATCCAATATAATTTACACAAGTTTAGGTTTCTATTTTAACCTTATCATTTAGATTTAACTTCAAGTTAAATAATTTTACTTTTACCATGTCTTCTTGTTTTCTTACAGTATAAGGTTAATAGACTTTTTATAACAAGAAAAACGAACCCCAAGATGTCTATTATTAATATATATAACCTTATCTATGTTATTTGGTCGAACCTTGGATTTTTAGGAATAAAATAACAATTAATAATATAATATTCGTTTTAAAAACTATTTTATGTCAATTTTGACACTATTTGGTAATTGATTTTTCTGAAAATCATAACAGAACGATTAGTTCGAAAAAAGTTAATTAAATCAATACGAACATTTCATGTTAACATAGAAAATTAGTATAATTCATTAAAAGTCTCAAATTACATTTATTTGGGTATTTATAACATCAATTAGGTCAATATTTCATTAATAAGATAATTACTACATCATCATTGTGTCATAAATAAATTAAATTATATACTGTCTAAAAATCCTAAATAAAATACCATTATGTATGAAATATGTTTATCCTTCTAAATAATATTTATAGTCGAATTTAGCTTTTGTATAACCCTATATTAAAAATGTTTTAGTTATTAAACCTTGATTTTAACTATTTTAACCCTTCTTTAAAAAAATTAATAATAAATGTCCTAATCTAATCCAAGTGGACCTAAATGGTCATATTTTATTCCTAAGGGTTTTTTGGGTCGAATTAAATTTATACAATAGAATTGGGACATGTGTTAGGGTAATAATAATATCATTTGTACCCTTAATTACCCTATTTACTCTTAATCGTGGTAAAAAAAGTAAAATGTTACTATTCAACAAAAATTATTTTCATCTCATTGACCCACATTTTAGTCCTTGTTATTAACCATGTCTCTCGGATTTTCAAAATTCCACTCACAGAAGCGGTAAAATTAAGTTTTATGTGAATTTCCAAATTCTCCTAGGAGGTGGGTAAAAGACGATGAAAAGTTCAATAAAATTTTTATATATCTAAAATTATTATAAAATGACTCTAATGAATTACATTGAACTTATATATGTATTATGTACTAATTTTAACCTAAAATAAATTTAAATAAAATAAATAATTATTTAAATAAAAAGTCGGTTTTTAAATAGTAACCTAGTGTTTTCAATATTCATCAAAAATTGAAAGTTTTCAGAAAAATACAAAAAATTCACCCTACGCTAATTTTGATATTCCAAATCCAAAAATGAAGTCCATTTTGAAAGATAAAATTTATAAAATTTCAAAAAGTGGGTGTTACAATTCATAACGGCTAGTTCATAATAATATTATAATAATATCTTGTTTAGTGAAACTCGCTATTGTGTACTACACACGCTATCGAGAAAGGTCGCGATTGCGTGTAATGTAAGCCAAGTTAGGGTTGCGTATAGTGCAAGACTCCTTTGTTGTTGCGTATAACAGAATCCAACCATATTTCATTTATACATTGAATATATATATATACACACTCAATTTTGCGTATAACATAATCAAAACTTATTTCATTTATTCATTAAAAAAAATCTATACTTAATGTTGTGTAAAATAATTTTGACAAAACAAACATGAAATTGTGTGTAACACGAGCCAAGAATAGTTTTGCGTATATTTCAAGTTAATACGGTTTTGCGTATAGCGCAAGATAATCTTGGTGTAGTGTACAACTAAAGACTTCAAAGAAATTAAAAAGAATAATTCTCATAAAATCTTGGGTTGTTACATTCCAGTGGAATCATGGATCATTGATTTTGGAGCATCTTTATACTCCATGTTAAAGATGGTATGAATGAAAAATTATGTGTATTAAAAGTTAAAAAAGTATACTAGGTGGGTTATGAAGCTATAGAAATTATGAGAAATAGATATATGATGATTTGGATAAATAACAAGTATTTCCATGATATCAAGACATTGTGACATATACCAGGTTTCAAGAAGAATTAAAATTCTATGGGATAAATGGATGAAGTTTGATTAATTATTATATTATCTAGATGATTGTGGAAGATAATTTTAGGTTCTAGGGTTGGATTCAAAGTAATAAAGGATGTAAAATTATTTCTGACCAAAAGATTAGACAGAGATACCCTATTGGAACTATAACATATGATAGTTTAGAGTTATTGACTTTTTGACTAATGAATCTCATTGAGAAGAACATAATGATTCTAGTGGATAAAGGCATGCTAAAACTATATTATATAGACATTGAAAATTGAAATAATTTAATAGTCATAATGAAATGGGATGTGTCATTCAATCGAAGTGGATGAACATTCAAGAGTCGAAAGATGGAGCTTGTTCACATTGACATATGGGGACCATCCCCTATCCGATCACAGGAAGGGTCAGAATTATAATGGATATTATTTGATTACTCAACAAGGAAGGTATTATCATAATTTAGTAAAAATAAACATATTGTATTTGAAGTTTTTTTTCTATGGAAGAAATGGTGTAGAATTATACCAGATGTAATATTACAGCCCATATCTTTAATACTCATTAAGGAATTATTTATTAAATAAAGGTACACATTATACAATCCCAGAATATTTTAAACCATAATTTATTTGAGAAATTAGGTATATAACATAATGGATTTAGTGGTAAATATAATTACATTATTTAAATCTTCCTTAATGTGCTCCTAAAATTCCATTGTTCTTCTAAAACATCATGGGATAACCATGATACATACATATGAAAGGGGTGAGATATATAGCCTAGTAAGGGAACAATAAAATCCTATTTTGAGGTAAAGTAGTATATGGGATCCAAGAGTCACATCAAGGTTACATAATAGTATGAGAATAATAATCTTGAAAAAATGTCTGATGATATGTCATGATAGCATAAAGAAAACCTAAGAATGTGGCAACAATATTAAACATGGCATCAGAAACATAAGTCAAGGCTAATCGCCAAGACAACAAAATATATTTTGCATCAAATAACCTTCCACGAACCATAAATGGAATCTTGTTAGATAAAAACAATACCCAATTCATTGGGGGGATATATAATTTTTTTCCAACCCATCACGTTCATATCATGTACATGCATAAGTGTCCCACATATATCATACAACATAAGGACGAATTTCATCAATTTTAACCCCATGATTTATGATTTTGGGTTATATACATGTAAATCCAAAATCAATGAAGGATAGATAAAACTATGTTATTACCCTTTAATGGAAATTAGGATGGTTATTTACTATACAATTGTTCGGAATGAAAAAAATCACAGGATAATTTTGGCATTATAATTAAAGTACATAAAGATTCATATAATAGATTAATGGGATTTAAATGGGACTATAATCAATTTTAAATCATAAGTATAGTATGGTTGATATGTAAGAACCTAAACCAACCAGAAAAATTTGAAATTAAAGTTCATACTAAAATTACGGTGCTTCAATAAAGAGGATAAGTAGAGGATCCCTTACCACGAGACGACACTTCTAGAAGATGCAGATGACATTATTAAGAGACTAGGGGAATATTGTGAGGCCTCTATAGATAAAAATTTGGAGTAATTCCATGATCCAAGGGTTTTTATTGAATATTAATGGGATATTGGGTGTGTTTATATCACAAAATAGAGGAGAATTATTTATTAATTTCCAATCATTGGTTTTGGAATCTATGAAAAAGTAATCAAAACTGAATACCTTAAAAAAATTTTGACCATTTTTTCAAAAATAGTGGGTTGGTTTTTATTAATTTAGAATTATATGAACCGAAATCATTAACATAATACCCTTGATGATGTGGTAGCTATTCATTTTTTTAAATAATTCATTTTAAAACCATAAAATATAATATAGTTTTTTCCGGATTCATTAAGGGTTTATAGATTTAATATAATAACCTAAAAACATTATTCTAAATTCAAAACATAATTTTCTACATGAATACTCTTTATATAATTTATTAAATAACATTGATGATTTTATGATGTCATTATACAAACCATATATTTATAGAGTGATTAATTTTTACCAAAAAAAACAACTGTCTCTACAAATTATGAAAAAATTACCACATAGGTTATTTTAAGGTTCTAATTTTTTAAAAAATATTTATTTTATTCAAATAATTCAATATGTACATGAATTTACACTTTTAAATCAAAAATCGATATTTGATGAAAAATATGGATTTTTTAAAATAAAATTTTTCATAGCCTTATAAAATTATTTTTGACATTATAAAATTATTTGATCCCTTATATTTAATAAATATTATATAATATAATATTTTTATTTAAATGTAGTTTATTTCAAAATTCATGAATTCAATAAAATATAATGTCTTAATTGAAACTATATATATCCCAAAAATACAAATTTTTTGTTATCATATAAAAATAAAATTTTTATCAAAATAATTATCCAGTCATTTTAAATGTAATATTAAAAATGGGTAAATTTAATTATTTTTTAATTGAATATAAAATATTAAAGTTCATATTATTAGTTTATACATTCATATCCCTTTATTACTATAATTATTTCCTTAAGGTTATGGTGTGTGGTGGTGAGAGTTTCATTGGGTGGTTCGGAGAACATGGTTTTCACCAGATCATGATGAGTTTAAAATTATCCTGTAAATGATTTTTCTCATTATTTAGTTACAGAATCTCAACTTTGGACTAGTCAAGAGAAAATCTTAGTGATGTTATCTCCCTTGGAAGCTCTAATAAATGTCCTTTATAGGGTATGATACTACTGTTCAAGGCTATTGATTCTTTTTGCAGTGTCAATTGGACTTTATCATAACCCTTATTATACTAATCTTAATTGTTAATTTAATGTCAATATTTTATCAACAATTATTATGTATAAAAATATTTTGAAACTAGAATGATAAAACCTATAACGATCCCAAATAACCAATATAGAGCATTTTTTTTCTATATCTACATTGCTTAATAATGAATTTGATGATTCAAAAAGGTAATTCCATTTATAAATTCCTAGATAATTAAAAGTAAGCCAAAATTCTTAAATTCCGATAGTGGTGGTGAGTATAGAGGAAGTAGTTTCCATAATTAATATAAAAATAGAGGGATATGAATTGAAAAGGCTATACCATGAGCTATAGAGAAAAATATTATGGGAAAATGAATGAACTAGACATTAATGTAGAAGTATTAGTGCATGAGGTTCCCCTTAATAATATACAAATATATTTGGGCAGAAGCTGTCAATTATGAAATGTAATTAGTTAATTGAATTTTGTCAGAACCAATGGGTTAATAGATACTAGAATCTCTATATTCTAGTAATTCAATGAATCTTTATCACCTAAATTTTTTTAGGAGTCTCACATACCTTCATGTGGATGTAAATTATTGGTATAAACTCAAGGTAAATTCCATATCATGATTCATTATTTGATACTGAGACAATAATACAGGATTTAGACATCGTTATTATGATAAGAAATAAGTATTCATAAGATATAATGTTCTTGTCCTTTAGAAGGTCTTGTAAAAAGACTAGAACATTAAAAATAATGGAGTTGAAGGAAAAGATTAAACTAATAAAATTTAAGTTAATTTGAAAGGGGATATGGACATACACATGTGTTATAAAATTAAGATGGTGGTACCACTAGAGAGTATGTGATTGGAAGATATCCTAGAGAGATCAAGGGATATTTGTGAATGTGTGAATTCACATGAAAATAGGGATACAAATATTAAAGTATCAGGAGAAGTAATTTTGTATAGAGTATAGTAGTATGATGATTTTTATGTCTTTCAATTTCATAAAACTGGTTGATAGTTATATCCATAAACAACATTATATTCTTGAAACAAATGGAGGGGAACTCAAGAGCCCAAAAGGAGTGTCTAATTTTAGGGATTTTTTATAGTATGAGTTAAGTATAATGGATTAGTTGGATTTAATATAATTGAATAAAACATGTGGGCTAATTCATTTACAATAATAGACAAATACACTAGAGAAAAAATGTATTTTTCATTTTAAATGATGTAGATGATATGAATAATAGTTATAAGGCATGTCTGTTGGTGAAGGGGTTTCAATAGAAATAGGTATTGGGTTCATTGAAATATTTTCATTGGTGTATAAACAAACCACTATCCAGAGTGTGTTTATCATAATTTTGTCCATTGTTATTCACTAATAGAAAATGTTTGTAAAAACATAATTTCTCTATTGATATTTGGAGGAGGAAATTTTCATGAGACACTAGTGGGTTTTCTATATAAAAGGAATGATGAATTTCTATGAATGTTTAATAGAAGTATCTATGGATTGAAACAATAATGAAGAAAATGGAATTATATATTCAATTAATTTATGGAGGAAAAATATTTCATGAGGAAAATGTGAACAAATATTTCTATGTGAATGTAATTGAATATTAGATTTACATATTATTTCTCTTATACATGTATGACATACTTCTAGTGGGTACTGACATTAGACGGATCCATGAGAAAAACATGAGTTTTTCAAAGCATAGAGATGAATGATCTTTATGACCTAAAGATAATTTTGGGGATGATAATTCAGTGATTTAGGAAAGTAAAATGTTTCATACTATCTTAGCGGTATTATTTTCTAAATATTATCAATACATTCAGTATGATTGGATGAAAGCCAATATAAAACCCCCATCATAAAGACTTCAAGATTTCTAATTATAAATATTAGGAGATGCAGTATATTGTGAAGATTATTGAAAAGGAATCATTGTCATCAGTGGTTGGAAGTCCAATTTACATCAATATGTATACTCACATAGATTTTTCATAGGTAGTGGGAGTCATAATACATTTCATGTCAAGTATAAAGATAGAATGTTGTGACTCAATGAAATAGAATATCTAGTGTCTCAAATTAATAAAAGATACAACCTTATGCTTCTGAAAAAATGATCCCTTGAAAGGGTATATTGATATAGACTTTGGGGAAGATTTATATACTTATAAAAGTACAAATTGTATTGTGTTTGAATTTAGAGTAACTATGTTGAACTAAATGTTAAGATTGAAATTTGGGGTATTTTTTTATGATAGAAGATGAATATGTTCTTGAAAAGAATGTGGGTAAGGAAATAATATGGTTCAGTTAACTTTTTATGGACCCATAAAGAAGTAAGAAACTAGATTATTCTAATTTTATCATCAAAGTGAAATTCACTTAGCTAGGAATCTTGATCTATATGCACAAATAAATAAAAACGATATGAAATATAATTTCATCTAGAATTCTCTAGAGGTCACAAAATTTGATTTATAAAGGAAAAATAGAATGAAAAATCTAGTGGTTTTGTTCACCAAGACTTCAGTTCAAGAATGTAAAAGGAAACATTTTGGCTTAGTGGTAATTAGGTGAAAGAATGGAGGAGAATAAATTACTATCAGAGGATTAGTGAATTATCCTAAGTGTTTAAGGTATCTCAAGGTTCCCAAAAGAAATATTCAAGTGGCATATTACTGGTATGAAAATTTGGTTTTAGTTCAATAGAGAAATAGTATTAGATAATATATATTGAATGAAGATTCACCGGATTCATAGTATAATAAAAATGATTTCTTTAACAGTAGTGGTAGGTTGATCCGAAAATGCTTATGTGTGATGAGTTTTGTACTTGTCAGTGTTCCAAATAGTGTAAATGGTATGTCTGCTGAATTCAATAGTAAAGTGTTGATTTCTATAGGTTATTAGCAGTCATTACGATCAAATGATTTGTCATACTATAATTTCAAATAGTGGTGTAACAGGTGATCGACTAGGCCTCACTGTCTATGTGGGGTGGGTCCACATGTGTAAAACATATAGTTGATAATTTACTTATGATGAAAAAAATATTTTTTATCAGGAATCATTACTGATTGAGATTTTCATATTTTTATCATTATAATGTTAAAAAGATGGACGTAGTTTTCTCTCATAGAAGCATGCCTTAATTCTCAAAACCACATAAAACTAATGTGTTCTTTCTTTTCATTATTAATTCTTTCTAATCCTCAATTTTTTAATTTATTTTAATAGAGTGTGTGAATAATTTTTGTGACTTGGTATAGTGAGTAGGGTTTGAGTTCTTCCATTTTTCTAGTATAGTATGATCGTTGAGTGGAATATGATCAGTGGAGTGTCTGGAGATTTTCTATTTTTTCACATATCATATAGAGGAAGTAAATCAGCTAGATCCTTGTTGAAACCATAACCTCAATAGAAACCAACCACCCATAACTCCATTTCAAAATGGGTAGATCTATGTCTTTAAATACCTTACAAAAAACTGACCATGAACACCTAAAGGCTCTCTATATTGAAAAATCCCTCTCAATGGTTCAATTTAACTTGAGTAAGATTAAGAAAAGGGAATTCATATAATATAAACCACTAACCCTTTTATATAAGAATGAACCACAAATATTTACTCCAAAACCAACACCCATCACACCATAACCGACCTTATAATCCATGACATAGAGACACTAATATCACATGGATTCTTCCCCATGATATAATATAGAAATAACATGACAACTTAATTCCTCATAATAGGGAACATTATAATATAAAAAATATCATATAAAAAATGATCTCAACATAGAAAATTATTCCATAACTTATCCCTCCAATTAAAATTTAATCCCTAACTTTATCTTCATTATTTAAGCTTCTCCCAATTCCACCGAGCCCCATAGGATTCAAAATAACAACCCATGAAATTATGAGATCCTATACTATATTCCACTCAAATTATTATCATCCTTGGGAAGACAACTAACCCCAAAATATGGAAAATTGTTATGTAACCCAAACAGCCGCAAGAAATACCTAGGAAACATGAATAACCCAATGCATAAAAAATGCAACATATGGAAAAATAATCTTAATAAAATAAAAAAATAGGTATCTCACTACATGGTGACAAATGGTTCAAAATATCATGGGATACCATGTGTGAATTTGGGAATCACATTCCTGTGTAAACTCCTCCAAGCCACAATCACTTCAAAAGGAATAAACCAAGGGAATTATACACCCATGTAACACCTTATCCTTATGATTTTGGATCATAATAGAAGGATCTATAAATGTTGGTCCATAATCAACATCCAAATCACCCCAATAAATTCTATGAGAGCCATCAGGAAGATATATTAAATTTTGTAGAAAATATAAGAAGTTTTGGATCTGATTTATCAACGTAGAAATAGATAATCTATATATAGGATCACCAACTCACTACATCACCTCAAAATTACCAATAAAATGAGTATAAATATCACTACCACATATAAAAATTCACTACCCATAAAGAAGATAAATCATTAATATCACATGATCACCGAACCCAATATATATAAGTCATGTTCTATAATATGTGTAAGACTTATTATGATCATGTTCTTCCTTTATCCACTCTTGGATCACTCAAACCTTCTCAGTCATGCTTTTAACCAAATCTTGCCTAAGGACCATCGACCGCTCGAGCTTGGTCAAAAAAAAAATGAATATCTACAAATCCATCTATATAATACCTAGAATAAATTATTATAAATGGATTAGTGATAATTATTATTACAGTAAAACTCAACCATGGTAAAATTCTCCACCCAAGATTCACCAAAATCTAGAACACAAGTACTCATAATGTCCCCTAGTTTCGGAATGGTATTCTTGGTCTGACTATTTTTATGATTATAAAACACAATTCTAAGGTAGAACTAAGATCCAAGAGCACAAAAAAATATTCTCTAGATTGGATAATCGAAGAAAGTATCACGATCATAAATGATCACCCTTGAAACCAAGTGTTTCCACACTATCTTATCCATATATCATCCCAAAGAATCCACAACCCCAAATTCTATGATTGATTTTAAACAATTAGACTTCATAAAATAGTCCATAATTACCCATATAACATCATATCCTCCTCAATATCGAGGTATAATTGTGGTGAAATCCATTAAAATATCCTCTAATTTTCACTTAGGGATATAATTTAAGAAACCTCCTCAAACAAGATACTCTTATTCCACCTAAATATATAAAAAACATCATGACATAGATCATATCACTAATTGTTTCATCCTAAGACACCATAAATAACTCCACAAGGAATAATACATATTAGGTATACTTCTATGGAAGAACATGGGTGTGATATGAATCTTAGGAAGAAACTATTAATTAATTGATGATGGAACATACAACATCTACTGAAAACACACACAATGTTGACCATCCTCCAAATTTACAACAATAGAATCATTTTATAAAACTAATATGGAAACACCTTTACTCCGAATCCCCCACTGAGATTCTTCCGTATGTTGCACAAAGATCATTGCATCTTCTTATTCTACAAGTAAGCTCTACCATAAACATCCTCCTCCTAACGATGTATGGATGAAGTCTCACATCATTATCAATGCATCTATGGAATGATGAACAATATCCCCCCATTAATTACCACTAGAAAAATCTATAACTATATTCCCTTTCCATAGGGTATAGAAGATCCCAAAGTAATTATCCATCAATAACACCATCAACCTCTATTGACACAAATTTATATGCAGTTGATAAAAAATATACCTAAATATTTGTTGATCATTGAAGACCATAAAGTATTCACCAAGGTGGTAATACCACCATATATTTAGAGTATATTACACCACTAATAACTTGAGATCATGAGTGGAATAGTTTAAATAATTAGTTGTAACTTCCAAGATGCATATGATATCACTTTACACTAATACCTTAAGAGACACCCTAAGACAATATAAAAAGAGAAATATGGTAACCTAATGTTGGATTGAAGGATGTAGTGCCTCCTAAAAACATAAATCCCTTGCTTCCTCATCAGAATGAAGGATGGAAGAATAATGAAGACTATCCTTGAATTGAATCCCATGATTGTGCATGCTCACATTCCTTTGTCGATGTGTGATAAATATCTACTTATTTTATACCATCATCATCAAAGAAATAAATTTGGAATCATAATTATTAAATAATAATTTTAATTAATCTTATGAGTTGTTGCATTCCTTAATTAATAGAAAACCACAATATTTCATTTCTCATATCAATTGATTGACAACTAAATAAATCTAATCATACTTACTATCATGGATCAAAATGAAGGTGATCTAAAACTCCTAAAACCAGTGCACTTTACATCACAAACCTAAACTAAGCATGAATGATGTCTACCATCCATCTCTACATAAGATAAAAAAATCATGAAATTAAAAACAAGGAATCGTAATTATAATAATTTAATAAATTCCATTTTATTTCTCTAGAATCAACCGATTAAAATTAAAGTGAAAATAGTATGATACGCATACCACTAATAGATTTTTGTCCCATAATAGACATCATCTTACCTATCATGTTTAGTAATCTAATGGACCTTGAGTTAGATAAAAGTGAGTTATAATCACCTGTTTATATGATGACCCCCCCTGAAGTGTCACATACTATGTTTTATTAACATTATTTCTCTACCAAATCTATGAAAGGATCATGGTTCCTAATTCTTATATCCATCCAAACTATCATCATTTCTTATTATACAACTAAATAATCACCTTCCCCCACTAGTACCCCTCTCGGGCTGATAGTGAAGATATGAGTAACACCTAAAGCTCTTCTCCAATAGTCAAGTAGTTGGATACTAGTGATAATGGTAATAAACTACGCCAATGGGAGGAATTACCCTCATAAATCCCACGAACATGAAATGAAACCACCATGAAACTCCATATAATAAAAAATAAAACCCAATACATAGTTAATGTAAATTTCATACATAACAAAGGTCTCCAAAAATGGAATACAGAATGTAACACCTATGATAAATACATTCAGAGTAACTTCATATCCCAAGAAAGTAATTTTAATCTGAATCACAAAATCCCTTCGACAAATATGAAAAATTGAAATATATAGAATTCAGTGAGAATACATATATACATAGTAATATCTTCCATAAAACCACTCATGTAAATATGGAAGAATAATACTAATGACTAAATAAATAAAAAACATAACCTACTCACACATATACATGTTCAATTACAACCCAACCTCATCAAGGCTCCCTCAACCAATAACACATCTAATAATAGTACCATAGTATCAAATAATATATCAAGAAGGTTCCCCAAAACAACTTTTCCAGGGATTCGGTCACTCATATTCCCTAAAAACAACTTCTTGTGATACAATACCTTTTTCATCCATATATCCATACAATAATGTTTCATTATAACCACAACCATCTATATATATATTCATAACCATATCACAACCAGACCATGGTAGGTTAATGTGGATGTGAATGACAGAAACCTTGTTCCCTCTTCCTACTTTTCACATCCCCCATGATGATTCCACAACCACATAACAATATTATCGAGTATAGATATACAATGTCCTCAATCCATTATATCCCATATGTATATATCTATCATGATGCAACACATACAATACTAAATTTGAAGGATGAGTGGGGAAGAGGGATTAGTCAGCCATGTATTTCATACACAACCTACATGATAGAGAAAACATTCCATACCCATGTCCAACTATGGGCATTAGGTAGGTTACTCAACTCGGGTGGTGGTTTATATGAAATAAAAAGATAATATAATACATATATAGAATCACAAAGCCCAACCTATAAGACTAACAACAACTACAACATCCCACTCACCACTACCTATAAAAACCACTCCATTTTAGCCATCACTAAATGAAAACCTATACCACAA
This sequence comes from Viscum album, assembly GCA_963277665.1. Taxonomy (NCBI): domain Eukaryota; kingdom Viridiplantae; phylum Streptophyta; class Magnoliopsida; order Santalales; family Viscaceae; genus Viscum; species Viscum album. Next base: position 1,068,239,074 of record OY728127.1, on the reverse strand, counting down.
ATAGTCAATCATATCCAACCACTATAAAGCCAAAAAACCACTCAAAAAATCTCATTTTTCATTTCATTTATCAATTCTATTATTTCCATTTTATAGGCCAAATTACATTTCTTTATTGATATTTATGTAGAAACCATCCATTTATTCAATGAGACATATTTATCTAAGCATTTGGTTGTCTATACCACCATCATATTTCATTAATCCACCTATTATTCATCAATTCTAGCCAATTTACCCAAACAAATATCATTAATTATAGGCATCCTTCAGGATATTGTGAAACTTTAACAAATTGGCACAACCAACAACCATTTATACAATAACCAGAACGCTACTAAAATCCACCAACCATAATAATAGCCACAACCACCATTCATTTTCTCATGAAAACATTCCATTCCATAACTACAACATCGTCACAGCAGCTGAACCTATAACACCATGACCATAGAATAATTCCACCCCCATTAACAACAACAAAAATAAATAAAAAACTATAGAAACAATAAAATTAAACTATAATATAATGCATAATAGTTTCTACTACAATAGACATCAATTAATTCCCCGTTTTACCATAATTTTATATTAATTCCGAATATCAAGCATAAGAATGAACTTTACAGTACCATATTTCCACACTACCTATTTATTACCAACATTAATTGATTATAAAATTATGAAATGTGAATAAAACGCGTTAAAAATGAAAAAAATGTATATACAATAAAAATATCAATAAAGAATCTTCGATATATGTTAATAATTTGAATTTACACAAGTCTCATGAGATTCACCTCTTTTATAATTAATTTCATTGGTTCAGCTAATTATCCAAATTAGGTTAATCCATACCATCAACTAAATGAAATAAAAATCATGATTATACAATTATTTGACAAAAATAAAGAAGGAAAGGAATTTAATACCCCCACATTAATATGATATTCAATGATTTTCATAATAAAATGAGAATAAGATGAATACCGCACTAAGAATACCCAAATAATATCCCCAAAAGCATGTAACAAATTTAAATCCATCCAAACCATGGCCTAAAGACAACAAAAGAAATGCTTAATCAATATAACAACATCTAATAGATGAATAAGAAAAAAGAAAATGAAGAGAGAATAAAGGGAAAGTAAGAGAATCTCATTTAGGACCACAAGAGGAAAATAGTTTGAAGTTGATAGAGAAAAAAAATCATAATTATATTCTAGGATCACCAACGACACATCACTAGTAGACTAAGGTTTGGTTAAATTTAGGGTAATAGGAAAAAATTCAAGAAGAAACCCAAATTTATAATAAAACTAAATAAACATTCCTTCATTTCATGAATAGTATGACCACACCACAATACAGGTTTGATCGATAAAACATAGCGTGATATCCCCCAATTATTTGGGGATAACTACCTTGAATATAAAACAGTTAATTATTTTCATGAAAAAAGTGGTCACAACACAACAATAAAAATCATAAGGATGATGGAGTAATCCTTAGCCTTATCTTTAGACCAAATAATCTACTATAGATTTTTCATTGCAGCACGTATAGTTTTATTTCATCATTATAGTATAACATAACAATAGAATTAAATTCACTAGAATGACTATGACTATTAAATTTACAAATGATGTATAAATACACTCCATAAAATTAAAAATAGTACTATATTATAATAAATACAAAAAAATAGTAAAACCAAAAGTGATATTCTATTACATCACATTCCCAAAAAAATCATTAATGCAAACAAAAATGTAAAAAAGGATACAAAATACTAATAATATAATCAAAATTATGAAAATAGAAAATATAAATCATTGAAATAAATTATATTTAATGATGAATTTATGAAATAATATTTATTTATAGGAAGTATATGTCCCTTATGAACATTGAAAATAGGAGAGATAGTAGTTGGAAAGATATACTTTGGAATAGTAACATGATTGTTAGAATAATAATCTGCATGTTGGAATATTAAATGGAAATTAGGTAAATGATGCATTAACATTATAAATATTTTTTATAATCAATTAAAATTTTAATAAAAGTATCAAAATACTGTAAAATAATTACCCAATAAATGTATAAAAATATATGTATATGTGTACATTTTTAGAAAAAATCAATTTGTATTATTTAAGAAAAAATAATTTTAATACAGTGTTTAAATAATTAATTCCCTAATTTAATTATTTATCTTATAATAATAAATTTTAATTTTTGAACCATCACATCAATATTATCTTAATGTGATTCTTTTTATTTTTTTGAGAATGTCAAATTTTTAGTGAATAGTGAAATTCAATAAAATACAATATTTTACAATATAAGTAAAATACATGATTAATTTCATATTATATTATTTAATAAACCATTTTATTATCCCTGAATGAATAAAATATTATATTCAATCCCAATAAAATCAAGTATTGGTAGTCTGGAATAAAAATAATAGACTAGTGAATATTTTATTCTAAAACACCCCTCCCCTAATCTTATAAATACCACCACTCACCACCCAATATATCCCCACACCGTAAGCTTCTTATATTGTAAAAATTCATTAAAAATCAATCCAAAAACATACTATAAATATTATATATTATCTAGTCAAACAAAAATACCGATCTAAGAGGGCTTTTGGTGAATTCTATTGAAGCCACATCAAAGAGAGAAAGTCTTTCATTTCTAACATTTATCAATTTCATACCCTTATTCCTTCCACATCCTATTTATAATTTTCATTAAAATAATTTAATAATATAATTAATAATATAATTCTTTTGTATTATTAAATATTTCATCATATAATATATAAATACTATTTTTTATAGTCATCTATTACACTCGTCCTATCATGGATAGTTTTATCAGCCTATATAGATGGCATTATACAAAATCTACAACATCATAACATGGATTGATCTAAAAATATACTTAATGACTAAATATAATATTTAATAAATTAATAATATTATTATAGGATAAATTTGTAATTGTATCCTTAATATTAACAACAAATGATAGTGACCATTTTAGAAGCCTAAACCATGTGTGTGGAGACACCTTTCATGATTTGAATCTATTTTGGGCCATTTATTAAACTATAAAACTTTGTTATTCTACAATTATAAATAAAAAATACATATAATCTTTTTTATATCAAGGAACTATATTTAAATACCTCTTACCATTAACAACACACTGAAGTAGTATTGGATTAGTCGACTAAATAACCCCATGTGGTTGAAATGAGAAACAATAATGTAATAAATGAAACAATAATTCTTATTAATGGAATATAATATATAAAATTAACATTAACAATGTTATTTATCATTAAATTAATATATCTAATTCAAAAAATTACAATCTTAAATGAGTATCCAAGTGATTCAGGACTCAAGGTAAGGGTACTTTTCCAATTTTCATTATCATACAGTTTATACTCTCTCTATCTGTTTACCTTTTCACCATTTATTATATATAATGAATAAATCTCTTCATGGTGGTAAATAATTCATTTATTACATTATTTAATGGTTATATTCATTTCTTATTCGATTTATATGTTATCATTTCTTTAAATTAAATCTAAAAAGGGAACAATTCTACATCTTCATCATTTATAAGCTTTATTATTATAAAGACCAGTAACATACTGTAACATCAAAAAATAATTATTTTGGAATTAAATAATACAGTTATTTTTTAGTTTTGGTAAAATAATATATACTCCTTCATTCCCATAAAAATATGTTTTACCCAACTTGTATAATTTATGAAAAGTATTTTCTCATCGAAATTCTCTCTCTATCTCTCTCTTTATCGAATACCCAATCAAATGTTTATATCCATTTTTGAAGAAAAATAAAATATTTATTTATTATTTAACTTTTTTTGGGATTTGGAAACCATAACTGAAAAATTAATATCTATTTCACACTTTACAAAAGTCAAAAATTACAAAAGTCACAGTGGGATTCCTATCTCAATATTTTCCTTGTAAATTTGTTCCCTCTTCATTTCTTATTATATTTATTTAGAAACATCTCCCAAAATTCCTATAAATTTTTTAAAAATAAATTTAATATATAAAATTTACTATATGTGTTGTGAATATAATTTATTTATTAATAATTATAGATGGGTGTTTACAAGAGAGTTATTCTACTTTTTTGACCTGGTAAATTTGGAAAATCTACAGACCAATTATTTAAATATGGATAATTATTGTTTTCATGTAATTTTTGATGTATGTGGTTCCTTTGAGAACATTTTGTAATGTATCCTTTGTTCAATAATTATTTTCATGTTATGAATGTATTGGATATATTAAATTATGTGTGGGGAAAATAATTATATATCCCCTCACTATAATGGTAGTTCTAATAAGACAAACTAGAATATGGCAATGGCGGCCCCCTTACCCGTTATTTATGATGACTTGGATGCAGCCTTGATTTTATGGTTATGATGTTTGTAGTATTCATTCCATCACTATGAGATTATTTATTTTCATATACTTGATTCTTTGAAAACATTTTTATATCATCCATGAATATATTATACTAATGATTTCAGTTATATGTAATTATTAAATTATTTATTCCTGCCAAATTATATACGACTTCTTGATGTCATGATAGATTCTATTGTACGATACCCCTTACCATGTGTTATATATCACACCTTTATATTGTTTCCCCTTTCCCCAGGAAACCAATAAGACTATTATGAATTTTTCAAGGATATTAAAAGAAGGAATAATAATAGTTTTTATGTTGAAATGATTTCAACCTTGTGTTGTAGTAATATTGTATGTGTCCAGTCTCCTTAGGCTACTAAACTTTAGATTATGGATATTGAGATCTATATATATAATACTAGTGTTATAAATGATCTATAGATCTATATATTCAGATTCAGGGTTATTACACCTCTCCCTTCAAACCCAACGCACCCCGAACAAAACTAGTATAAAATGAAAGGAACCAAAATGCAACATGACCTTGGATGAATCATGGAAACCAATCACCCCAGAATCTATGTCACCGTGAGTAATTTCACACCACAATATCCATTGTGTTTTATTTTCCAATTTACTCCTCGAGACTCACCACATTTTATTAATTCTCTACATGGTACAAAAAACCTAAAATAAGAGTAACCCATTGGATTTTATGTAATATTAACACATATAATCCTTTTATATAAAAATAAACCACAGAAAATAATATTGTAGTCAATTACCATCACACAAAAACTACCCACCCTCTATAATGTAGATTTAAATTTAAATATCATAGATTCTACCCCCAAAACAAAATACAAAACTATACCACAACATAACTCCCCATAGGGTGGAATACTGATCTATTGTGAAACCATTCTTCTCTAACCAACTTGTCATGGTCTATAACATTTGGCCATGAAATAATACATTCCTCCTAGTTAAATTTCATCCCCAACTCCGTTTTCATTACACTATACTTTCTATAACACCTTCAATACCAAAATGATGAAAAATAATGGTCTATCAATGTTTGGGCAAGAAAAAATACTATAAGGAAAATATCATATAAGTCTTATAGTAGTAAAGTTAATATATGATAATAATATAGTATGTTAATATAAATTATGTAAAAAACATATCTCAAGGGAACCAAATCCAATAAATAAAAACAAAATAATCAATGAAATATAATATTTTAGAGGAAAATTAGAAAAAAAAGAAATATGATTTTTTGAAAGGAATAAATAGAATTTATAGGATGAAAGATAAGGAAAATATAATTTACATGACAGTTTGAAGGGGTAACCATTAATATTACCATTATTGAACTATTATATATCTATTGTATATAACCATCATGTAGCCTTTAGAAATAATTGATAAAAATTTGACATTATATATATATATATTGTAATTTTTAATTTTTTATCTGAAAATAATAATATAATTTTATGTTTAGTTTTTTAAAAAATAATGATTTATTTCACCAATAATATGTATTTTTAATATATTTATAGTTTATAAATAATAATAAAAATTTTCATGAGTAATAATTTAATTTCATAAAATAAATTATAAATTTTTGGTCAATACATATAAATTTTTTAAGAGTGGCCTTTTAATTTTTTTGTAAAGAGTTAAATATGGAGGTGAATACTAAAGTACCCTAAAATATGGAATAATGTAATAGTAATGTTTGATACAAAATTATGGATCTTTTATTTGATAAATTAATATTATAAACCCTTAAATACCATTTAGTAGAAATATCCTTAAAAAATTGCAATAATTATTATTATTAAGAGTCTTGAACATAATTTTTTTTTTCTTTGGTTAAAAAACATAACTCTCTTTCACATATAAATACTCAACTACCCACCCCATAAAACTCACAAGAATCTTGGATTTATACCTGTTTTTTTTCATTATTACTCTTCCTAAGCCCCCTCTCTGATTTAGAGAATTTGAAAATTATTGAAGGGATGATTTTGAAGTTAGAACACTACATGAGGAAATGGATCTCTCTATCATTTTTTTGGGAAGAAAACTCTTTAAATTTAAATTATTTATCTAACTGTGTTTATATATCCTTTATGTTAATATTAATTCAAGGAAATTTCCATACGAGTAACTCATTTTCAATATTTAGACTCCTTGAATGAGTTATTCAAATTTTAGAAAAAATAATCCTTTTATTATTGGGAAACCCTTTCTATTTATCATAATCTAAATTTATCTATAGATGATCATATTTATATGGTATTTTGGATTTTAAATTTTTTTCCTAGTATGGAATCATCATGATGTGATTGAATTAATATATTAAAAATTTGAGACTAAAATACCATCATAAATAAAAAATGTATAATAAAATTTTCAAATTAATTAATTGTTTGAAAATATCCAATGATTGGATTTTCAATAGGAAATAATTAATTTAGTTTGAAAACTAATTAAAAAGTAAAAAACAATGAGTAAGAAATGATATTAAAAAAATAAAAAGTATAAAATTAATTATTAAAATGTAGTAAGTAGATGAAATTAGAATTGATAAACTTAAGAATATGTTAAAGAGTTTCAACATAAGAGACCAATAATATTCTATTTATAAAATTTTTTTATACATGACTTCCCTAAATACTCTATCACTATGTATAAAATTAATTAGGTTTTAGATAATTACATGTAGTCTACAGAATAACCCCATGTTGTATATGCTCTCTAAATTTTTTTTCAAGGGGTGTTGTTTTAGACCACAACATTTTATAACCTTATTTGTATCATGATATAGGACGAGACACTATGCTATGGTAGAAATATGTGGGGATTATCATGTTGTACGATAATCATTTTTTTCCTCTATCTTCTTCCCTAGATATCATTATTTGTTATAACCACCATTAGATAATGATTGTGTGTAGTTTAGTTGCATAAGAATAATGGTTAAATGTTAAAAATTTATCATGAGGATTCAATCCAAACATTACAATAGATTAAATGTTAAATCGTTTCTTGAAATTACTATTCAATATAGGTTAAACATTTTGAGTTTCTTAATTCATATATAAGAAATTTCAATCCCTATAACTTTTGATCAATTCTATATTATTGAAATATTATATGAACTCATCAAAATGAGATCATTCTTAGATCTCAATTTTTTCTGACCCTTGAACTCAATGTTTTATAAAATTATGGCTTAAGAGAGGTCCTACCCAAGAATCAGGTGATTCCTAGGATTCAAGGATACTTATGGAGTACAGTTACTTTCATCCAATTCTTAGTGATCTCAATTGAACCCTTATAAAATCATTAGACATAATGGATTGACTGGATTAAGGTATATCATACTTATCATTCATTGTTTGTATTTCTTCCCTGTGTAATAAAAAATTATGAGATTTATGATGTTTTCATGTTGAACATGCACTATGTTTTGGATTTATGAAATACCTTGTAGACCATCAATTATAATCATATAATTTTGATCCATTTTTAATAATTTTAATGAATGGGAAAATTAGAAAATGGTTATTTCATATTCAACAACATTTTCAAAGTAGAAATTCCCATTTTGGTTCTTGAGAACACAAATCTATAATATTTTTAGTCTAAAAACATTATATTTTGTTTTGGATTCTAATAGACCATGACATAGTTATAGATAAATTATAACACCATAAGATTCTGAAATATATTTTCTTTTAAATAATAGAAAATGATCTGCATATGAGAGTTCAAAATTTCATATTTTTTCTCTATGAATCATTTAATTTAACACCCATTATTAATCCAAAACCCTGGAAATTGATACCATTTTATAAAATATTGAGAATTTGGACATCATTTAAAATTGGGTTTAATATTTATTTTAAGAGGAAAATGTAATTTTTAAATATTTAATGTGGATTCCATGAATTGATTTTTGATATTTTAAATTTCATCATTTAAAATTCTTATAAAATGATATTTAATAATTTTAATTTTTTTAAACAATCCTGCATTAAAATTTTGTGTTTCATAAAGTGTTTCATAAATATGAATTGAAATTGTTTATTGAAATTTTGATTTTTATAGGATGAAATATCATTTAAAAATTTAAGTGGTATTTTAAAAGAAGGAATGGAATGTAATTGTTTTTAAACAAATATAAATGTAAATTTTGAATTTTAAAATGTGTTTGAAGAAGAAAATGTACATAATTTTTTTTTTTAAATATTTATTAAAATAAAAAATTAAATCAAATCAAAATCCTACACTTAAATAAAATTTTTATTATTTGTATTTGGAGTCAAAAAATGGAAAGAAGAATTAATGTTCTTTTACTATGAGATAGAAGTTTCATTCTAGGGCCCTTTTACCATTCCATGGATGGAAATCATGAAAAAATATATAACCATTCTCATTTAGGTAACCATAAAATTGGAATATGACCCTGACACCCAACTATTTTTAAAATACCTATCTACTGTTGAAACTATTCTAACATCGTTCCCTTTCTCCTATTCCTATAAATCATAACTACGACTATTACCCCTTGTCCCATTTTGTGCTAGTGAGACTGAGACTAAGTGTCTAATCACACCCCTACTGTCATGTGACACACCCTTCAATCGAGACAAACTATAACCATGCACAGTTCCTCCATTAATGGATATTCAATTCCCCTTGAACTCACCCTTTTGTGAATCATTGAGCTTCAAAGTTTGAGCCTACATTGGAATACTGTTCCATATTAAGAAATTTTTTTTGACTATAATGGAAACTAATATTTTTTGGGATGATATTGATGATTTATGAATAGGATATGAAAAATGGATACTGATAAGGAGTCTAGTTTGACCAAAATCCGAAACTAACTATTAGAATAAATGAATTTGGTGGAGTATAAACTGGAACTTTGGCCATGAAATTTCTAAGAATGGTCAACTCTCTATGCACACCTGAATTAGAAGAGATCTAACTACATTCACCTAGTACCATGGAATAATGAACTCAATCCTTATGTTATCAAACCAGATGATTCTGGTTATGAAAAATACATTAACTAAAATTGTTAAGAAGGATAACCAAATAAAATCTGAGATATGTTTTATGTAATTTTTTTCTATATTTCATCATGTGTTCTATGTGTAGGATAAAGAATGAATATTCCTAACCTCACCCCCAACTCATTGGTTACGAGTTAATTGAATTTCTCATGAAAGGTTCTTGATAAATTCCCAAATTATGTTAACACTTATTGAACTATTCATCCCTTTATGATAGAGTCTCCCTTTCTCATGAAGATGACATATACCAAATAGACTTAGGATGGTGGATTTTTATTCAAATAAGTATTTTTTTTTTACAAAAATGATTTGATGATGAAGTGACCTCTCCATGCCTAAATTCTTTTCCAAGGATAGATTACCATTTCAGATGAACTAGTGTCATGGTGAATGTTCATGAAAAATTCAACATATATGGGTCTTTTTCGGGAGTTAGTAATGAATAATATGTGGCCAAACTTCATTAATACTAATACCATGCTATAAATGATAAACTGATGATCACTATATTATCATGAACATAGAACATGGTTAAATAGTAGGTTGATGATGAATTAATGAAATCAAATCTACCCCCTCAGTACATAGAGGATACTACTACTGCTACTCATGTATTCATGTTGAAGACTCAAGTACCGGTGTAGACTAAAATACAATGACAATCCAATCCATGTTCCACAATCATACCCAAATCTTCCAAAATGACTCATCTAATTTATACACCTTTAAATACAAATGTAGGGACATCTATAATATATTCCATATAATCCCTTTTCAAGTATCAACCCCATCACGTGCCTCTCCACACACATCATCATTGGATCATCACTTGATTTACACATTTCTTGAGACACACCCAAGAATTTCATCCTCTGATTCTTCTTAGAAATTGAATGTGGGAAGTGATGTTTTAGTTGGAAGAATAATGTGATACTAATCTCATACATAATCTTGTACATTGTGAATTAATTTTAAGAGGAGACACTGGTCTCATAATTTGAGGAAGAATTTGGAACTACTGGCTTTATTAGAGTAGAATCTAGGGAAAATCACATGGTTTGAAATAGAAGATGGAATAACATTGTGAATTTCAATATAAATCATGAAAAATTCTTATAAAATTGTTTTTTCAAAAAGTCCTATTGTTGTTTCATTTTTATCTCTATATTTCTATTAACTCTAATTCTCAAGTGATGGTACCCTATGCCATTAGTGGCCTAAATGAGTCGATTCTCCTAAACCTATCAATTAATTATGATTATCAATGAATTTTATCTTCAGATAATATCTCTATATTCATTCAAATCAAATATATATTAGGATATTCAATTAACTCTATAAATTTGAAATTGATCTTACTTCTCTTTTGGATTTCACACCCATGCCACTTAGATTCTATCCAATGCATGTGATCATAAACATTGGGTTAATCTAAAGATGATTTGAGATATCCAATAATATTTCTATGAGTGGTTAGATTATTTAATTACCATTTCAACACTTTTATTTATTTGAAACAACAAATATATGGTGAATAGTGAGGTTTCAACTTATCAGAGATAGAACAAGGGTATTTAATAATAAATATTATTCTATTGGGAAGGTAAGAGGATATCCAAGGATATATCATTTTCATAAATATATTCAAAACCATTTTAATTAAAATGAGTCAAATACAACCTATAACTTCATAAATTTAACCCATTTAAAAAAATTGAAACACATGCATAACAATTTCTTATTTGAGAGACTACCCAATTCCATCATTTCTATATTTTTCGTGGGTTTAAAATTCATTTGTTGGTGGCCCCATGATAGGTTTCACATCATCTACAACGTACTAGTTTAATATTGTTAATAAATTTTAAAAATAAAAAAAATATATAAAAGAATAATATTGGAATAAATTTAAAATTAATAGATAATTTTATTAAGAACAATTCATGTTTTAAAATGGATATTTTAAATAAAAATTTTTTATATGATATTTAAATCTAAAATAGAAAATTTAAATTTTAGAATTTGGATTAGATAAAATTACTATAAATTTTTTAATTTATAATGTAAAATTTAGCTTAGTATTATTTTTTGTATTTTTTCTAAAATAATTGATTTTTAGTGAACATTAAAGATATTGTTTTTACTAAAACCACTACATTTATAACTCTATCAAGAAGTAGGTATAGATGAAAAAATTATAAATTAATTTTCATGATAAAATATGTATCTATGGATTATGAATATAAATGTTTAAATACCATTTTGAATTTACAAGAACTATTTTTAGCATTTTATGAAATTAATTATTATTTTTAAATAAAAGAAATACTTTTTAGTCTTTTATTTTAATTAAATAATATTTTACTGAAAATCTAGTTTGGATTGACTTGAAAGACAAATAACATTTATTTTTTTGTAATTTAAATTTATATCACAAAAATAAAATACATATATAATTTTATCCTGTGAATAATTTTTTTTAAAAAAATATACTTTTTCTAAAATGGGTTTTTATAAGTTATATGTGAAAATTTTGAAATTTATTTATATTACAAAAACAATTAAATATTAAAATTGATTTCATAATTGGAATCATTAGGTCCAAATTATTGAATAAGATCCATTTTATATTTAGTCAATAAAATTAAATTAATTATGTCAAAATTATTTACCACATTAAAACCCAAAAAAATGTAAAAGTGAAAATTCTAAGAGTAAAGTACTTAAAAATGTATAAAACATGTGTGAAAATTAATGGTTGAGGGACACCCAATCTTATAAAATCCCAAACTCCATTACTTCCATTTTTAGTCTCATTGGCATGTGAATCATATGATCTCTTTATATTAAGATGAAATATTTACAAAAATTCCATTCTCACTGCATATAAAAGGGGACTCTCTCCACCCCGTCAAGAACATTCCAGAATTTTTTTCCTCTTAAAAATATTACCTATTTATGTCACCAAGAATATTATTTCACTTTATTTATATTTTGGTCACAAGAATTTAGTCTGAGACCTCTATTTCTATGGATTCTTCCAAGGGAATGACCAATTCCTCAACGTGAGTACACTTTTTTTACCCGATATCTTTTCTTTTATTTCTTAATTTCAAAAATATATTTTTTTCATTCATATATTATGAAATTATTATTGATTAATAACGAATGTTATTATTATAAGGGAATATATATTATCCACCTTTCTCTATTTCTATTAATAAAAACAAAATCGTTAATCTTGCGTTTGTGCAGACTACCACCTCAATGAAGAGACCTATTTAGTTTTTCACCACCACCAATTTTCATTGGTTATAAGAACATAATTTAATAAAAAAAATTAAATATATAATATTATATTAATTATGAAGATAAAAACTATAATCCACCTTCTTTAGATTTCATTCACTAGGAAATGAAAATGTTAATAATGTTTTGGGAGGACTATCTCCTCGATAAATTAATGTATATTGTTTTTCATCTAGTTAGATTATTATTTATTAAAATATAATAAAATCTAATTCCAAACATAAAATATATCTAAATAATATCATTATGATTCTTTAATGATGAAAATATAACCAAATAAAATACTTTCCTAACAATACTCATCTATTAAATATGGTATTCTTATTTTTTGGGTTGGTCTAACCACATACTTGAGAAATGTGCTGCACCTCCCTCCCTTACATTGTTTTCATGATCACAACGACTCATTTATGTTTCATATAATTTAATTGATTTATTTTTAGTCATATATTTTTTACTCCAAGTTATGTATTTGTTGACTAAAATAGATATCTTCAAGTTAATATAATGTCATTGTGATGATCATGTTGATGACATAAACATATCTGTTTTTATCTCTTAGGACCTTAGAATCATGTTTGATGATTCATATACGAATTTAGAGGGATGTAGAGGAAACTCATTTTGAATATGGGCAGTTATAGGAGGCAGAAGTTCATCATTGTATGATACTAGCAAGCCAGTGGCATGTGTCTAGAAACCTAGGTGTGCAGAAGACCCACCAACTACTCAATGGACACCCACTAGATAGCTGGTGGTGCAGGAAAAAATTGATACTTTTATAGAATAAATTCACAGTCTAGGAGGTATAGGAGTACTCACTTGCTGGTTCTAGTTCCAGAAGTACAGATACCTCCATGTAGTGAACCTCCTACCCGATGAGGCTACCAGGAATCTCGTGGCATTGGTTTTAGTAGTCCAAGGGATAATTTATTGTTGTAAAAAATTCTATTGTTCAGGTATTCTTTAGATTCAATGAACCTACCAAATATCAGAAGTTTATTGATCCACTTGAATCCTATAAAACGTTATCCTTGGAATCATATACTAGACAATTTAATTCTAACAACGCCCTCTAATCAAATCAATACTGAATCAATTCCATTCTCAAAATCCTTTCAAAGATCCTTTGTCATTTCTCAATATCGGAAAGGCTCTATAACATACTCTAAAATCTATGGTCCTAATTAATAATCATTTATATAAGATATTTGTGAGTGGATTTATAATAGGTTTTTAAAAAGAAACCCTCTCTCTTCTCGTCATTATATTGAATGTGTTTGTACTCTGTAAAAGTGATGGACGAGTTCTTTGGATAAAATAAATTCTCACGAGGGTCATAAAAAATCACACTTGTGTGGTATGGGTTTCTTGACCACCACCAATTTAATGGGATTATTAATATAGACCTCTCATGTTGACAGGTGGAGACATAGGGTATCAAAATAAGATATTTTTGAACTACATATAAATATTATTTTCTATCCCTCTTTTCTTTATCATATATCAACATTTATAATTGATATTCAAATTATTTAAAACTCCATATGATTGTTTCTGATATGATTACTCTTTTTATTTATTAATATAAAAGTTAGAAATAATCACGTTATCGACATTATCATGTTATCTCTTTATCAATATAATATATTTTTGGATTTTAATTTACCTTTTATGTTTTATTTATTTTTTTAATGGGGAATTCATGCCCTATCTATATATACTCTGACCGACACTTGGTATCATAGGCTTCACTGTTTATTTTTGTCAAAAAAATTCATGGTTTCACAGTTTTCATTATTTTTAAAATTTTGTTTTAAATATTAATCAATTTCAAAGTATTTTATTTTTGTGATAACATATAATTCTTATTCTCATGCTCGAATTTTTGATGGAAGCAGTTATTCCTTTTGAAAAAAATTGTTTTTAACCCTTTCTTAGTAGTATTAGTTACCATTATTGAAAAATTCAAATGCATGAATATGTTCCAACTAAAGAATATGAATAAAAGTGGACTCTAATGATGTTATGAATTTGAAATTTATATAAATTCTATGAATTACTTACATTATGGTCTCTATATAAATGAATTTAATTATGTATTTACATGGAAAAAGTCATATGAAATATATTAATTATTATAAGTTACTCATGAGGGAATAACAAATTTAAAGATACTAGATTAAATATGTATAATCCATATTTTTAAAGTTTCTATTTGAATCCTAATGAATCTATTTATAGAATATTTATGTGATTAACGATAATTTCTAATGGAATACATACTCTTAGTAAATAATTGTGTAAAAATTATTTAGTGAAAAATATTTTCAAGGTCCTACCTAGAAATTTTGAACCCAATGTCACAACCATGCAGGTAGTAAAGGATGAAATTAAAATATAAATCAAATAACTCAACAGATCCTTAATGAAGTATAAAATAAAAAATAATTGGCATGATAGGAATGTAAGAAAAAAATTCACATCAAGAAAGAGGTAAGTTTCTATAAAAATAAGATTATGAAAAGAAATAATGAAAAAAGGCTTTCAAAATCACAACATGGTGTGCAAGGGATGGATCCATAGAATCAACGCCCTTAATGTATTCAAGTGATTAAATACATAAGTTCCATAATGAACATGCTGATGAACATGGAGAGTTTATTACCCCTCTTCCAATCTCATCCTCATCCTCTTATTCTATTAATTATTCTTATTCCTCTTTATTTTATATCTCCTCTAGTGGCCATAATTATGAAGACCTAAAATATTCTCTTGATCAATTAATGAATGGTGTTCATCAACATGATTATTTATATAATGTACTTGAAAATAAATAAAATCAAGTGCTTGATGAAAACTATATACATCCAAAAGAAAATGATATTTTATTCAAATAAGAAAATATTAATCCATCAAAATTAATAATTAACCGAATGTCAATAAACATGAATCAACCATTAATGTACTACAAATTTATTTTTTAAATTCACTCATGGTGAAGATACTATAATTTTTTTTGGTCTCCCAATGACATGGAAATGAATGGGTTAGTCATGGTTTCTCTATTCACAAATGTACCTTGTAAAATCCATCAAAACCCTCTTTAATTAAAGATATATCACAATAAACATTTTCTATTTATTGTTAAAGAAATAGATATTTGATTTATGAATGTTATTTCATGAATGAGCGATATGGGAGGGAATAATAAATCAATAATTCTTCGAATATATCCAATGTAAAATATCATGAAAAATATAAATATATTCATGAATACTTATTGGATAATATTAGAGAACCCAAGTTCGTTTAGGTATCAGAATATTTAGTCATTTATTTATTTAGGAAAAGTATCTTGAGAGAAAATAGAAAGAATAATCATAATACCTAGATAGTATATTCTTAGGACACAAGTGTGTTTACCACTTATAAATCAATAAAAATGAAATACTATAAGTATATCACATCACCTTCTGTGATAACTCTTTGGTTAAGATAATCATTGAAGGTACCATCTGTTTCTCTAACTGAACTATTATTAAAATTATTTTATTTATAAAAGGATTTAATCAAAATTTTCTAATTATTAGTCGATTTTGTGGTAAAGTTTTTAAAATTTATTTTGAAAATGATTTTCTCATGGTTTTTGATTCAAAAGAAAACATTTATATACCCCGTGTCAATTTCAAAATGTTTATACATAAATTTAAAATCTCTTTCCAGCCAAAATATCAATTTCTTGATTAAAAAAGTTAGTGAGTTATGGATTCATCATAGGCATATAAATCACTATAGATGTAACATACCAGGTAAATGAAGAAATACGATATTTTATTATTTATTAATATTTGTGAATTAAATATTAAATTTACTTTAAATGGGTTTCTATGTTTGATAGCATACCCGATACACAACAACGGGTTTCTTTGAAATCTTATGTTGCACACTAATAATATAATATTATTATTTTAAATGGTAGTTAATGACTAGTCGTTGTATAAGAGGGAATAGACATAACTAACAAAAATATGATTATACATTTTTTATAAATGTATTTACATTTATCCAACAAAATTTAGAGGTTTAAAATGTGAATGAATCTAATTTTACGCATAATTTACTTTAAAATGCCAATTTATTGCCTTTGATGGAAAACCCTTTTAAATATAGTTTTTGTAAATTTTATATGATATTTTTGACAAAATAATATCCTTATTTATAATCTGGACATCAAAATTCACATTGGGTAAAATTTTGGTATTTTTCTGATAGAGTTCATTTTTTTATTGAATAGTGAAAATGCTATATTTGAATTCAAAACTACCTTTTAATCTATTTATTTATATGGTTAGATTATCCTTTTAATTGGTTTTAAAGTGTAATTAGAATATATTTTTACCATTTAATCCAGTTTTGGTCATTGTGAATAATTTGACTTTTAAATTAAACATAAACAAGTTTCCATCATTTGATAGTTATTATTTCTTAAAAAACATGTTTTTTGTTTTAACAACAAGAATTAAATTTAAGTTAATTTCTGCCACTTTTGTGTATTGAATTTGGAAAATGGATTCCATATTTGGAATTAGATGGTCTAGATTGTGTAGATAAATATGTTTTATTTTTAGTCATTTTAAATATTTACTTCAGTAAATATTTTATTTACCATGGTTAAAGGGTACATCAAGTAAATAAGTGTAACAAAATAATATTTTAATAATATAAATTTAGCCTTAAACGTGTCATAATCCAATTTTTTGAAACATATCCGACCTTGGGAATCCTTGGGAATCCTTGGGTTGATTTTCGGACCCCATGGAGCCACTTATGAGTGATAATGACACTTTAAATTAATTAACTTAAAGTAATGAAAAAAATGACATAAACAAATATCATATAGTAAATCAATTTTTACCTAGGGTTATATAAGTTATCATTTCGACTAAAAATATTCATTGGAAAGATAAAACTATTTACTACATCATGATAATTGTTTTATAATTTTTAGACAACAAATAAATTAAATTATTTATGACACAATAACGATGCAGTTTTTACCTCATTAATAAATGATTTAAATAAATAAGATTATAAAGACTAAAATAATATCCAAAAACTGTCCAACTTCTATTGGATGATTTTATTTTGATTATGAGTCATCTTATCTTCTATTTTAATGTGTTTTGGACCTTTTGAAACTGACGAATGTTTTATTATAGAATAATTTTTTTTACACTTTCCTAAAGAGCCCCTCCTCTCCCTTATAAAAGGAGACCACTTCTAACCAATTACTCGCACCTCTCATGCCTTTTGGCTCATCTAACTTATGCCCAATTAAGCTCCCTAAGTCCCTATAATCCTTATAGAATCCTTACTATAGGAAGAGGGAACTTCAAGAAATCCTTTTGGTTCAAACCAATGGAAGTTACACAAATTAAAGGTAACATTTTCTCTTAACTTCTTTTCTTTTATTTTACTTCTACAACCCCTAAAATCTTTTTATTACTTTATTTTGTAATAAAAAAATTATACTAAATATACAAGGATGTTTTTATGAGATGGATTCTAAATAAAATTATGCACACCTCCATCTAATGGTTGAAGAACATAATGTTTCTGTGGATGGAAACCAAACGCCTCACAAAACAATGATTGTTCAATTATCTCCTACCCCTATCATGGTGGCCATTATGATGGCACTATATTTATATATGATATATATTATGTTTATTTTTTTATTTATGCTTCTGTATTTTCCATTTATATAATTTTTTATGGTTTCCATAGTGGGTAAATACGATAATCGCATTAGAGGAAGAGCGGACTACTGCGCCCTCAAAGTGATATGAATCGTTAATGCCTTATGTGGGAAATATAAAGGATGGTGTTAATAATATTATATATGATATTATACTGGAATTATAATATAACTATGTATCATTAAGTTTTAATTCCATTAAAATAATAAATAGAAATGGAAGTAGCGTTCATGCGTACGTACGACTTACCGTCTCCATGAATGGTGCATTTCATTTCTTACATCTAATTATTATCTACTATTATAAATACATGTATATACTGGATATATATTATATATATTATATCTAACTCATTAATATAATTCTGAAGATAATGGATATCTTACGACATGAACAACTTGTAATTATAAGGTGTTCATTTTTGACTCAAGTACCAAATATCGTCAAAACGATAGTTATTAACATAAATGAATATGTAATGTTTATAACACGGAAATAAGTGATATGAGAGGAATGATAAAGTTGAATAATGTTTTGAAACAAGTAGAAATTAACCTTAGTTTATTACTTAGGTCGTTAAATAATGAACGGGTCATGTCGGACACAAGGTAAGGTATTTCGTCTCAATCTCCTTTCATTGAGGCATATTTTATTTTATACATGATTTTATTTTATAAGGTGTATAATCCACTTTGACTTTGACTTTTATTCAAAAGGAATATTTTCTCCACGAAGTGTTTTACTAAACAAAAAAATGAATGTTTTTTTAACGTAAGCGGTGACAATGACCTTTTCCGCTGCCGTGAGTATTATTTGATCAATGGCTTGCACAACAAGACGTAATGTTTTTTTAAAGGAAACAATACCATATAATTTTTTATGTATTATGGTATTGAAAATGGTTTTGATAATGTATTTTTTATATCAATATATTTAAATGATATATTGTGATAGAAATTTTCAAATGTTATCTTTCCTTTATGCTTGTGTTATATGTTATGACTATGTTATAGTTCTTGGGAATTTTTACATATACGGGTGGTTTCATGATAAACCTAGAGCGGGTGAGCCCGACATAGCTCTCCAATGCATTGGGTAACATGACAGAGGTAAATGTGAATATTTCTGCTAAGAGATTTAGGGAATATACAGTGATGGGTATTCCAATGTAACTTCCTTTGTAGCTGTGATAGCTATAATGTAAGTATCTTATGGATGACACAAGTTACCTTTATGATTTATGATTTCTATGTGTTATACATAAATATTAAGATTTCATTAGGTAAGTAAAAGAGTTTATGTTTTTTATATATTTATGAACTAATGTTTTCTTTCATTGTTTTATAACCCTTACTGATCTTTTTATGCTCATCCCATGTTTTGAAATGTTTTTCATATGACATAAAGTGAATAGGGTCAAGGATGGGATCAAGGGAAATTCCTGATGTCTATAACATAGAACTGGACATGGCTATTTTTTTAGGAGTTTTAATTTTATGAAAAAAATGGAATCTGAGTAGAAGTGACTACTTTTTAATCTTTTGAGATGTAATAGTTATGTCTTAATTCTATAAAACTCTAAACCTAAAAAGTTCCCCAATGTGAATTATTCATTTAATTCAATATTATGAAATGTTTAAGGCTGGGTCCTTATAGTTTGTATTAGAGGTTGGTTTAGATAACTTAAGGTTTTAGGGTGTTTTTAAATTAATATCCATAAATTAATTTATGTTAATGATATAGAATTTAAGAATTACCATGTTCCTTCACCTAAGATATTTCAATTTTCATAATTGTTTTCCGCAGAGGAAAATGGGTATCTATGTTGGGATGACATCAGGAGGAAGACAACATTCCAATTCAGCAACCCGAGATGGTTGAAATTAGAACTGAACAGTTTTTTTGCAGTGATGGAACAGTTGACTCAGGCTATAAATGGTGGTGGTATCCATGCACGAGATCAGCCAGATCAACCACAGAGGAACATGTCAGTAGTAGAGCATTTCATGAGGCAAAATCCCCCATCATTTAGAAGATCATCTGACCCTGTGATAAATAAAGGGTGGATTAAATCACGTGAGAATATTTTTGATGTTATGGGGTGTTCATAACATAAAAAGGTTAGTCTCACTGTTAACCATTTTGATGGTGAAGCTGATCTATGGTGGTCGATGGTGAAAAATATAAGGGATAGTGAGGAGATTAATGCTCTTTATTGGGATGAATTCAAAGGTATGTTTCTTGAGAAATATTTTCCTATGGTGGTTCCTCTTATTATTGAAAAACAATTCCTGGAATTGAGGTAGGAGGATGACTCAGTGGGTCCTTATGAAGAAAAGTTCACTTGACTGGCAAGGTATGCTCCAAATTTCATACGAGATATTGATAGTAAAATCAACCATTTTTACTCAGGATTAAAGCCAAAGTATCGAAGGTATTTAGCTTCTAGTGAGTTCAAAAGTTATGAAAAACTTTTTCTATGTGCAGAGAAGGTGGAAATGGAGTTTGACGATGACCAGGTGTTCTTTGAAAAACAACAGAATAAGAGGTCGAGGTGGTAGGTGAAAGGGAAGAACTCTTCAAAAAAGTCTGATGGTAAGAAACCTACAATTACAGCTTGTGAAAATTGTGGTAAAAAGCTTGCTGGATAATGTCTTTTGAATTCTGGTAAGTGCTACCAATGTGGTAAAATAGGACATAAGGCTCATAATTGCACGGAAAAAGATCAGGGTAATGGTAAGACAAAATATTATTTACAATCAATAAAATGTTTTAAGTTCAATGAAATGGTTCATTATGAAAATGAGTGTCCAAAAAAGAACTCAAATTAGGGAAAGAATCTAGAATACAAGAAAAAAGGGGTGGTTATATCCTTTGAAACGACTTCAGTAGATGTTGGGCCAACAAATTAAGTAGTATCAGGTACACTTTTTGTTTGTTCCGATTTTGCCAATGTGTTGTTTGATTCAGGGTCTACACACTCTTTCATTTCTGAGAATTTTTCTAGAAAATTTGGAATTCCATCTCATGATATGAATACTGAACATATGGTAAAAACACATAGAGGAAATGTTGAGACAAAAAGAAATTATAAGAACCTTCCTGTCATTGTGTGCGGAAAGAATCTACCTGCAAACCTTATTGTTTTGCCACTAGTAGAGTTTGTGTTATTTTGGGCATGGATTGGCTATCTGTTTATCATTATAAGATATACTACATAGCTAAAGAGGTTTCATTTCATAAATATTTACAATTTTTATTCAAGAATGAACCCTTGCTTTTGATAACATATCAGGAAGATGAGAAACTAGTAAAAGATAGAAGTGAATGTTACCTTGCACATATTGTTGAAAATAAAGG
Source organism: Viscum album (assembly GCA_963277665.1). Taxonomy (NCBI): domain Eukaryota; kingdom Viridiplantae; phylum Streptophyta; class Magnoliopsida; order Santalales; family Viscaceae; genus Viscum; species Viscum album. The sequence goes on along the minus strand of OY728127.1, from coordinate 1,068,217,055 downwards.
AACTGTTCAGATTAATTATGTGCTAGTGGTAAATGAGTATCTTGATGTTTTTCCTGATGATTTTCCTGGTATTATACCTGATCGAGAAGTTGAATTTATTATTGACATAGTTTCTGATGCTAATCTAATTTCCAAACCCCCTTATTGAATGGCTCAAATTGAACTTTTAGAGTTAAAGAATCAATTATAGAAGTTATTAGATAAAGGTTTCATTTTACCTAGAACATCACCACGGGGTGAATCTATCACGATTGTTAAAAATAATGATGGTTAAATGAGACTTTTCATTGATTATAGAGCATTGGATAACATCACTGTTAAGAACAAGTATCCTTTACCTCATAACGATGATTTGTTTGAGCAGCTCTAGGGAGCTCAGTATTTTTCGATGATTGACTTGAGGTCGGGGTACCATTAGTTGAATGTAAAGGAAGCAGATATTCTGATGACCGTGTTTCGTACTAGATATGGCTGTTATGAGTTTGTAGTTATGCCTTTTGGGTTTACCGATGCACCTGTTGTATTCATGGATCTTATGAATAGAATTTTCCATGAGTTCTTGGATAAGTTTATTGCTGTGTTCATTGATGATATTTTGGTTTATTCAAAAAGTAAATAGAATCATGGAAGTCAGTTAAGGGTTTTCTTGAAAACCTTAAAAGAAAATAAATTATTCGGGAAATTCAGCAAGTGTGAATTTTGGTTACAACAAATTTCTTTCCTTGGTCACATTGTTTCAAATAAATGGCATAACTTTTGATCCTACTAAAACAAAATTTGTTGAAGAATGGCCAATACCCACAAATATAAACGAGATCCATAGTTTTTGTGTTTTGGTAGGTTATTACAGGAGGTTTGTTGAAAATCTTGCACGGTTATCTAGTCCAATGACTAAGTTAACTCAAAAAGGTGTAAAGTTTATCAGGAAAAAAGAATGTGATGATTGTTTTCAGGAATTGAAAAGAAGATTGGTGAATGCTCCAGTTTTGGAATTTCCTTCCAGATATGGTGAATTTTTCATTTACAGTGATGTTTCATTGAAAGGACTTGGTTGTTTCCTTATGCATAATAAACAGGTAATTTCCTATCCGTCACATCAGTTGAAACCTCATGAGTTAAATTATCGTACACATGATTTGGAATTAGCTACTTTTGTTTTTTATTTAAACATTTGGAGGCATCATTTGTATGGATTAAAATGTGAAATATATACTGACAAAAAATGTTTGAAGTATATATTCACTCAAAAATAATTGAACATGAGACATAGGAGATGGTTGGAATTAATCAAGGATTATGACTATACAATCCATTACCATTCGAGAAGAGCAAATAAAGTGGCTGATGCTTTGAGTCAAAAAATTAATGCTTCATTAACCATGTTACGTTTGGAACGAGACACTTTGGTTTTTGATTTGATGAACTTTGGAATAAAAGTAGTTGGTTCAAGAAATTCCTCTTTTTTGTTTCACGTGTCAGTTAAATCATCTCACTTAGACAGAATTAAGCAAGCACATAAGGAAGATAATGAGTTGCAAAAAATGATAGAGTTGGTTCAGAAGGGTATGTTTCCTCTTTTTAACATTGATAATTATTGTTTTTTGAGTTTTGGGAAAAGGTTAGGCATACCATGTGACTCACAATTGTAGAATAAGTTTTTATGTGAAGTTCATAGTTCTCCATTTTCAGTTTATCCTGGCAGTACTAATATGTACCGAGATCTTCGGGAGTATTACTGGTGGGATGGAAGAAAATAGATATTGTTGATTTTACTGTGAAGTGTTTTACTTGTCAGCAGGTTAAAGAAGAGCGGTTGTTACCAAAAGGGATGCTTCAGCCTTTACCGGCTCTAGAGTGGAAATGGGAAAATATATCCATGGACATCATTGTGGGATTGCCAAAGACATCTCAAGGTAACAATGCAATCTAGGTTATTGTTGATCGGTTGACTAAATCTGCTCCTTTCATTCCTATTTGAGATACTTTGTCTCTAGATCAACTATCTTGGTTGTATGTTAAAGAGATAGTTAGGTTGTATGGTGTTCCCCTTTCCATTATGTCTGATCGTGATCCCATGTTTACTTCTAACTTTTGGAAAGGCCTTTAGAAGTCCTTGGGAACTGAATTAAATTTTAGTACAACTTTTCATCCTCAATCAAATGGGCAGTCAGAACAAACAATACAGCCCTTGGAGGATATGCTACATGATTGTTCACTAGATTACCATGGAATTTGGGACTAACTTATTTCTTTGGTTGAATTTTCGTATAATAACAGTTTTCATTCCAGTATACAGATGGCTCCGTTTGAGGCATTATACGGGAAGCAGTGTCGAACTCCAGCTTTTTGGGATGAAGAAGGTGAAAGGAAACTGATGGGGCCATAACTTGTAGCAAAGATGGAAAAAAATGTTCAGTTGATTCAGAAGCACATGATAACAGCTCAGAGCATATAGAAAAGTTATGCGGATAACCGGAGGAAGGATCTCTCTTTTGAGGTAGGTGATCATGTCCTTCTCAATGTTTCTCCATGGAAAAGTGTGATGTGTTTTGGTTGGATGGTAAAGTTGAGTCCGAGGTTCATTGGATCTTATGAAATCCTAGAGAAAGTTAGATCAGTTGCTTACAAAGTGGATTTACCTCCAAGTTTGTCCCAGGTACATAATGTTTTTCATGTTTCAATGTTGAGAAAGTATATGCCTGATCCATCTCATGTTTTAAGTCTAAAGGTAGTTCAGTTGGAAGAGAATCTATACTATGAGGAACAACCTATCCAGATTCTTGATCAAAGAGAGCAAGTCTTGCGGAATAAGATAATTCACCAGGTAATGGTTTTGTGGAAAAACCATATGGTTGAAGAGGCAACGTGGGAATCTGAAAATTCTATGAGGGATAAATACCCACATTTATTTGATAAGTGAATAAAATTGTGAGGATGAAATTCCCAAAAGGGGGAAGGATGTAACATCCCATGTAAAAGAAGAAATACAATATTTTCATATTTATTAATATTTTTGAATTAAATATTAATTTTACTTTAAAGTTGTTTCTATGTTCGATAGTGTACTTGACACACAAAAATGGGTTTCTTTGAAATCTTACGTTCCACACTAATAATATAATTTTATTATTTTAAATGGTAGTTAGAGACTAGCCGTTGTATAGGAACGAATAGACATAACTAACTAAAATATGATTATTCATGTTTTATAAATGTCTTTACATTTATCCAATAAAATTTAGAGGCTTAAAATGTGAATGAATCTAATTTTAAGCATAATTTACTTTAAAAGGACAGTTTATTGCCTTTGATGGTGAACCTTTTTTAAATATAGTTTTTTTTCACTTTTATATGTTATTTTTGAAAAAATAAAATTCTTATTTAGAATCAGGACATTAAAATTTACTTTGGGTAAAATTTTGGTATTTTTCTGATAATGTTCATTTTTTAATAAATAGTGTAAAATGTTGTATTTGAATTCAAAACTGCCTTTTAATCTATTTTATTTATATTGTTAGATTATATTTTTAATTGGATTTAAAGTTTAATTATAATATATATTTACCATTTAATCCAATTTTGGTTATTGGAAGGAATTTCACTTTGAAATTGGACATAAACAAATGTCCATCTTTTGATAGTTATTATTTCTTAAAAACCACGCTTTTTGTTTTAACAATGGGAATTAATTTTAAATTAATTTCTACTACTTATGTGTTTTAAATTTGGAGAAATGTTTTCCATATTTTGAATCAGGAGGTACAAATTGTGCAAATAGGTAAGTTTTATTTTTAGGAATTTTAAATATTTACTTTAGTAAATATTTTATTTATCGTTGTTAAAGGGTAAATCAGGTAAATATGGGTAGCAAAATAGTATTATAATAATTTAAAATTACCCTTAAATATTTCCTAATACTATTTTTTGATACCTATCCGACCATGGGCATATTTGGGTCGATTTTGGGACCTCATGGAGCCACTTATGAGTGATAATGACACTTTAAATTAATTAAAATAAAGTAAAGGCAAAAATGACATAAACAAATATCTTTTAGAAATCAATTTTTACATAGAGTTATATAAGTTATAGTTTCTACTAAAAATAATCAAAGGAAATATAAATAGATTTCCTACATCATTATGATTTTTTCATAATTTTTGGACATCAAATAAATTAAATTATTTATGATACAATAATGATGTAGTTTTTACATCATTAATAAATGATTTAAATAAATAAGATTATAAAGAATAAAATAATTTCCAAAACACTTCCAATTACTATTGGATGATTTTATTTAGAAAATGAGTCATCTTATATTCAACTTTAATGTGTTTTTGACCTTTTTAAACCGAAGATAAGTTTATTATAAAATAATGTTTTCACACTTTCCTAAAGAGACCCTCCTCTCCATTATAAAAGGAGACAACTTTTAAACAATTCCTCACACATCTCAAGCCTTTTGGATCATCCAATCTCTGCCCAATTAATCTCCATACATCCCTATCCTCCTCATAGAAGCCTTACCTTATACCGAGGGCACTTCAAGACATCCTTTTGGTTCAAACCAAAGGAAGTAACCCAAATTAGAGGTAACATTTTCTCTTAACTTATTTTATATTATTTTACTTCTCCAACCCCTAAACTCTTTTTATTCCTTTATTTTGTAACAACACCAGTATCCCCAATATACTAGAACGTTTTTATGAAAAGGATTCAAACTACACTTACACACACCTCCATCTAATGGGTGAAGAACATAATGTTTCGGTGGATGACAACGAAACGCCTCACGAAACGATGATTGTTCAATTATATCCTACCTCCTCTCATGGTGGTCATTATGATGGAACTATATTTAAATATGATATATATTATTTTAATTTTTTTCTTTATTATTATTTATTTTTAATTTATATAAAATTAATTAAGGTTTCCATAGTGGGTAAATACGATATTCTCATTAGAGGAAGTCCGGACTACCGCCCCCTCAATGTTATAAGACTCATTAATTCCTTATGTGGGACTTATATAGGATGGAGTTAATAATATTATATGTGATATTATACATGAATTATAATATAACTATGTATCATTATTTTTTAATTCCATTTAAATAATAAATAGAAATGGAAGTATTGTCCATGCGTACGTACGGCTTATCGTCCTCATGAACTGTGCATTTCATTTCTTACCTCTAAATGTTATATACTATTATAAATACTTGTATATACTGGATATATATGATATATATGATATCTAACTCATTAATATCATTCTGAAGATAATGTATATCTTACCACATGAACAACTTGTAATTATAATGTGTTCATTTTTTACTCAAGTACAAAATATCGACAAAACGTCCGTTATTAACATAAATGACTATATAATATTTATAACATGGTAATAAGTGATATAAGAGGAATAATAAACTTGAATTTGTTTTTGAAACAAGTATAAATTAACTTTAGTTTATTATTCAGGACGTTAAATAACGAAAGGGTCAACTCGGACATGAGGTAAGGGATTTCGTCTCAATATCCTTTCATTTAGGTATATTTTGTTTTATACCCAAATTTTTTTATACGGTGTATAAACCACATTTAACTTTTACTTTTATTCAAAAGGTATATTTTCTCTACAAAGCATTTTATTAAACGACAAAAGGAATGTTTTTTTAACGTAAGCAGTGTCAACGACCTTTTCCGCCGCCGTGAGTATTATTTGATCAATGGCTTCCGTAACAAGCCATAATGTTTTTTTAAAGGCAAATAAATACCATATACTTTTTTTACGTATTTTGTTATTAAAAATGGTTTTAATAATGTATTTGTTATAATAATATATTTAAATGATATATTGTGATTGAAATGGGGAAATGTTATCTTTCCTTTATGCTTGTGTTATATGTTATTAATATGTTATGATTCTTGGGAATTGTTACGTCTATGGGTGGTTCCATGATAAACCTAGGGTGGGTGAGCCCGAGATAGCTCTCTAATTCATTGGGTAACATGAATAAGGTAAACATGAATGTTTCTCCTAAGAGATTTAGGGAATATACTGTGATGGGTATTTAAAAGTAACTCCCTATGTAGCTGTGAAAGCTACAATGTAAGTATGTTATGGATGCCACAAGTTACTTTTATGATTAATGATTTCTATGTGATATTCCTTATTCATATGATTTCATGAGGTAAGTAAAAGAGTTAATGTTTTTATGTATTTATGAACTAATGTTTTCTTTCTTTGTTTTATAACCCTTACTGATCTTTTTATGCTCATCCCAGGTTTTGAACTATTTTTCATAGGACTTAAAGTGAATAGGGTCAAGGATGGGGTCAAGGGAAATTCATATTGTCTAAAACATGGAATTGGACATGGCTATTTTTTTCAAGAGTATTAATTGTTTGAAAAAATGGAAACTGAGTAGAAGTGACTACTTTTTAATATTTTGATATGCAATGGTTATGTCCTAATTCTCTAAAACACTAAACCTAAAAAGATCCTCAATGTGAATTATTCATTTAATTCAATTTTATGAAATGATTAATGTCGGGTCCTTATAGTAGAACACACTCACATATCAAGCTCAACCCTTATCAACTAGTGTGGAATCTACCTAACCCGCATTTCAAAAATGACATAGTGTTTGAATCCTTCCAATACCGTAGGAAACAAAAATCCTCATTTATATCTAAAAAGGTATTTACTATTCAAAAATAACTCAAATTAATTCATAATTATTTATTAAACCCTTCTAAAATGAAATGTATAAGTGGAAAATTATATTTTTTTTATGAATTTACATTATCCACTTAGGTTTAAATGTTATCTCATAAAAGAGAGTCTTTTAAATCCTTCATCTTGTTTTATAAAAAGTTGTGAAAAATATTTTAAAATGACTTAAATTTGAAGTGATTATGTAAGATAATTCGAATACAATTAATTCAATGATTTATGTTATTATAGGAATAATAATAATTTTATTTCTACTACTAGAGGCCCAAAAAAATTGGGTACCAGAGAAGAAAATCTAACTATCCAATAAATCACTCAAACTTTATGAAATGAATTTTATGTTTAAATATAATTTTTGGTTGAGGACATGAATATTTCATTCTTTATAATTAATAACATTCTTTGAATACATTTTATAAAAATTGCCCCATGTCAAATTTTAGAAACTAAAAAAACCCAATGTTTGCTTCATTAATATTTTTGCTGACAAAGTAATATTTTCAATAACAAATAAAATCATGCAAAATTTATTCAAAATCCAATGAATTTATTTTTGTTAGATACTACAACTCACGAAAGGAATACTATGTATTTGACCATATGGACAAAATATTGGATGAATCGATCCTTGTTTTTTTTGTTAAAATTTTTCTAAAATATAATTATAATATAGTTTTCCAAAATATTTTTTTAAATAAATCATTTTAGTATAAATATATTTGGGAAGAATATAGTCTCTTTAAAATTTTATACCAAAATATTTTAAAAAATATACATACCATCCCATTGAAAATTTAATTAGATATTTTCAAGAGGTATCTCATTCTAGAAGATCATTCCTAAATGAGGTTGAACACCTTTCATTTGTCTCTCACATAGAACCCCAATACCTTAATGATTCCATTAATGATGAAAATTTGTTTCTTTCCATTCAAGGGTTACTAAATAAATTATCTTTAAATGATGTATTAACCCTAATGGAAATTCCTAATGTTCATCCCATTATAGTCTATAAATTTTATTTTAAGAATATGTAAGATGAGTATGTTAATATCACTAGAAATAAACACCATGTAGCAGATAATGTTTATAACTATGATAATATAATCAATTATAGTGAAACCTTCACAACATTCTCTCAATTATAATCCATTAGAATATTTTTTGGTATTCATCTATCCTATTAATTTTAAATTATTCCAAATGGTTTTTAGAATGAAGTTTTTAAATTATTTTTTCAATGAGATTTTATTATCTAAATACCGCCTGGTTATGAAAATCTATATTTTAAAAAATTATTTCTTAAAATTAACAAAATAAATTTTATAGTTTAAAACAATCACCACATGCTTAGTTTGAAAATTTATCAAATTTTATATTATAATTATTTTTGGAAATTGGAAAATCAGATTCGAATCTTTTTCAAAAAAACATCTCGAATGATTCTCTAGTTACCCAAATATATGATTATCATGTAATTTTTAACTAAAATAATGAATCTCTATATTTTTAATTTTTTTATTTGATAAAATTGAAATATCATAAGATATATATGTGTATACTTTAATTATTTATCAATTTTTAAATTGATCAATGAAAAGTTTCTATGTTTCAAAACAAAGTGAAATACACTAGTAAATAGTTAAAACTATTTGGAATAGATAACACTGTGGAAATTAGTACACCCATGAGTAAAAAATGAATGCTTATATTAGAAGAAACTAGTATGATGTCTTAAAAAGGCTTTATAGAAATACGATTGGTAGTCTACAATACCTTAATATGGCATAACCTTTTATCATGTTCTCTGTTTGTATTTGTGATAATTTTAAATCAAATGTAGAAGAATATAATTTAAAATCTATCAAAATGATTTTTTTTGTTTCTTAAAAGGAATAAAACATCAGTTTTTTTTTCAAAAAGAAATTATTTTTAATTAACTAGTTTGTTCGATGCTGATTTAGAGGATACCAACTAGATAAAAAAAGTGCTTGTGGGACTTTCCACCAACATGAAAAATCTCTAGTCTCTTGGAGTAGTAAGATGAATAACTTTGTTGATATTTTTATATCCAAAGTGGAATATGTAGATGCTGAAGGTTATTTATATAAAATACTATGGATAAAAAATATCCTCTTAGACTTTATGATTAAAATTTACCACATCCTTGTTACTTATAATAACATTAGTTCCAATAATATATCGAAAAATCCTATTCAACACTCTCGTACTACGAAAATTTTCCAATGTAACAATTTCTTAAGAGATTAATTCCAAAAGGGTGATATATTTTTGGAATTTGTTAGGATGGAATATCAACTCTATGATATTTTCACAAAAACCCTAGTATTTAATCATTTAAAATTCATTAAAGGTGTATTGGAAATTCTTCAATTGGGAGGCTCTTCATTTGAACTATTTCTATCATGAGTTATCCTTTTAAAATATTTTTCAAAACATTTTTAAATCATGAAATTCATATTTTATCCTTTTTTATCTTTCCTATGATCCATTAACATAACATGAAAACTAATTTGAGTGAGATACTAATCTCTTTAATTATAATAATTTTTTGTTAGACATTTATTCTATTTTCAATTTAGTTTTTAATTTTTTTTCATAATTATTAAATTTAGAAATATATTTTCTAAAATAAGTACATTTAAAAATAATAATTATTTTAAAATAATTTTTATAGAAATATTTATATAAGTATTTATAAATATACTCTTATTTTTAATTTGTTTTTTTTTCTATCTCTCTCTTAAAATAAGATTAATGATGAGGAAATTTTTTATTTATAATTTCCTCTCTGAAAATATTATTGAGTTTTCTTTAAATAAATGGAAATCAAAGGCAAATATCTTTGTATATCTCAATAAAAAGTATTTTTTATGAAATAAATAAATTGAGGAAAAAGAATTCCTCACGGAAATTAGTGTCATGGAAAAGTTATATATCCTTTATATTTTTTTACAGTTTTCCCTATCCTTTTATCTTTCTTATATTCTTTTCTTTAAGTCATTTATCTTTCCTTTTTATATTATTTTTCTTAAAATATTTTTAATTTCCTCTACTGTTTTACTCTCTATCTCCATAAAATACTATGATTAAAAAATGTATTTGGTGATCCAAAGGTGTTTTCAAAATATCTTTTATTTTATTATTTTTAAAATATCACTTGATTTTCTCATAATAAAACTATATTGATTATCCATTATCTTCTTATTATTATTTTTGATAAACCCGAAGGGGGAGAAATTTATAAAAAGTTTCTCTTTATCACTAATGGGATAAGATTCTTGAAATTTTTTTTATTCTCTTTGAACTACAAATGATGAGAATTCACTAAAAAAATGTATAATTTTGTGTATGAAGGTGGAGTATTAGAAATTGGTTTTAATTGTTTTATTCTTGAATATAACATGAATTATGTATTTGATCCCTAATCTCATTAAATATATTATTTTGATATATTGAAATTAATCATTTTATCCTTCTCTATTGATTTACATTTAATCTATATTTTTTATGTTAAGAGTTTGTGATCATAAAATCATGGAGATTATTGTAACTATTTTTCACTCATGGTGCTTTCATGATAAAAAACTCATTTATGTCTCTAAAAATTTCATTTAGGGATTTTCAATTATATCTTTTAAACTCCAATTCATGTCTTAAATGTTCAAAATTGAGATTCTAAAGCCTGTACAAAGGTATCATGATGATCTTATTGATGTCTTGAACATGTATATTTTTATGCCTCAATACCTTAGAATAATGTTTGATGATCCATGGAAGTATTTTTAAGGAATTTGATGAGGATCCTTTTGATGATGGGTAGGAGAATCCTACACCAGCTTGCCAGTTCCATGTGCCCCAAAACTGTGGTGTACAGAAGATCCACCGACTACCTAGCTGAGTCACACTAGATAACCTATGATGAAGGAAAAAGGATCATATTCTAAAAGTTTTCAACCATAAAAAATATGGAGAATAAATGACTAGACGGTTTAATTACATAAGTTTAGATACCTCCTGGTATCCGGTTGGCTTCCCATTGGATGCTACCGGGTATCTGGTGACTTCAGGATTTCTATACCAATGAAGAATTTATTATGATAAAATGCCTTAATTGAATCCTTCATCATCTTCAATTCCAAAAATTAATTTAAAATTTTTCCTAGTACTCATTATTCCTATAAAATTAGGTCTTTGGCATCTGGGAGTGGTCACTTGAATTCCAACCCCACTCTTTGATTGAACTGATACTGAATTTCTATTATTCTCTAAATCCTTTCATAGAACCTTTATCATTTCCCATTCTCTCAAATTATATAACCCCTTATCTGAGATACATCATACCAATTTTTAATAATACATACAAGATAATTTGGATAATATTTGTAATGGTTCTTCTAAATTTAATCATCTCTCTTCTCATCAGCTTCTTTAATGGGTTCTCACTCTATAAAAGTGAGGGACATGTTCCTTGACTACAGATGAAGCCCAAGATGGTGTTCAGAAACCACAATCGTGGGGATGAGAGTATTTATTAACAAAATGATAATGGGATAAATAATATTTACATCTCATGTTAATAACTGTAGACATAAGGTCTGACATAGACCGTTTGATGAAACTCCATATCAGCTGTGTTTTCTCTCTCTTTATCACATTGTATCTTTCTTCATTGATACACAAAATTTTATTAACATGATACGATTGATTCAAATATGATTACTCCTTTTATTAATATATAATATAATTATAAATTATCATTTTATTAGATTTATGTTGTTATCTATTTGTCCATTCAAAATCATCTATATTTGAATTTAACATTTCCGATTACTTTAATTTTTTAATGGGCAATTCACCCCCTCTTTCCATCTATTATAACCAACACAATGATATAAAATAATATCATGGATGAATATGAGGACATAATTACTCATAATATAGGATATAAATAAGTAAATATTTATTTTTATTTGTTTTTGGAATGGTAAAATTAATATTAAACATAGTCACATAGGCACCAACATCTGTTCATTAAAAATCACCAAAGCATTCTCATCACCAATTTCATTTTTATGGATCGTAATGAAATAATATATAAATAAATTATAATATTATAAATAATAAAATACAGTACCTTTTATGATCTAGGAATGATGAAATTCTGGAGAATAATGAATAAAAAAGCACTAATTATGAATCTAGTTTAAAACGATCATCATTATTCACACATGATTTGGAAAATAGATAATATCTAATTAATATACATGTAGAATGTAATTATAAATGATTTTTATAAAATTCGATATATATAAATAAGGTTCTAAAATAGGTGACTACAATATTTACTTTTGATATAAATAAGATTCAAATTGTTGAGTGGAAGTTAGGAATTATGGTAAGTTGTTCTTTGTCTGAAATTTAATTTCTTGAAACATATTTATTATTATAATCAATGATATATTGGTTATGGTGTTATTAATTATTAATGAATATATTTTATGATATTGATTTTATTCATGTTATTTTTATATCTATATAATTTCATTTCATTAAATAGATTTTGATTTAATGTATACCATCGTTATAAGGGTTTTTTGTCAGCATTATCAATTCCCTAAGTCAGGTTTGATATTTTTCACCATCATTTAATTTAAATGGTGTATTATATACTCTATTTAAATTAGTTATTATTATTATCTTTAATTTTATGATATATTAATTTCTATTTTAGTGTAACCTTGTTATTTAATTTTGTTTTTTATGTTACCATTACCATAAGGGGTTTTTATCTCAATTTTTCATCATTGAGATATGATCTATAATCACCAATTTTATCATTTCATTGGTGAATAAATTTTCAATTTATTTAATTTATCATATATTTTCATGAAACATAAGGTATATACAGTTCAATATTATGTAACAGCTTTAAAAGATTTTCAATTTGAAAGAAAACAATGTTGTAAGGGTTTTTATTAACTCAATTCCCATTCATTGAGTTATGATTTCACTTCTTGAACTTATTTTATATATGTTAAGCACATTATGATAATTGATTGTATAATGTGGTATTTTCTATTTATTTTAGTGTTTTTTACATTTATACCACCCAAAAATCATTTTTAAATGCCTTCTACTTCATGGAATACAATGTCCATAAGGGATTTTGTAAAATTTAATTTCCATTGTTTTAGTTAAAAAATATTTCGTTGAGAATAAATCTTATAAGTTTGATAAATTCTTTTATTTACTATTTAATATAATATTTACTATTTTATATCTAGGAAAAATGATGTTTTCAACTCAAATATGATTTCATAATGAATTTTTTTCTCATAAATGCGGAACATTTTAAAGAATAAATCTCATATCTTTTAATGATTGTTTTTTCATTATTTCTATGCTAATTATTCTAAAAAATATTAGGTTGTTATTTTTATATCCAAGTATGTCTTTAATCATTTAATCTTTGTATTTTCCATTACAAATTTTCAATGGAAAATTTTACATGTTATCTTTGTGATGTGGGTTTTCAAAAATGGTATTTGAAAATAAAAAAAATATTTTCTATCTTTTAAAAATATTTTATTTTATATTCCTATCCAAATTTATTTTTGATGAAATTTATTTAATTTTATGGATCTATTATTGATGTTTCTTTTTAATTTTATGTTTTCTAAATTTTTCACTTCAAATTTTTGAAACATTTTTTTCAAGGCTCCCTTTATTGATGTTTATTTTTAAAAAAAGGAAATGTTTTTTTAATAAATATTTATATATTATTTTCGATACTTTTTTTTCTTTTTCAATGATATATTATTAAATATTCTTTTTAAAATAAATTTTTTTCAAAATATTTTCACTTCAATTTTTTATACCATTATTCTTTTACCAAATATTTATTATTGATATTTCTTTCCAAATATTTATTTTGAAATTTACATCTTTTTAACTTTTAAAAAGTGACCTCTCTAAAATTGAATTTTTAAAGTGACTAGTAACCTCATCACTTACACCAATGTTAAAAGTGTTTTCTATAAAATTATTTTATGATTTCACTACCATATCTGAAGGCATTATTTAGTTGTATTTTGTTTTTCAGGAACCATCCACTAAATGTTCTAAACAAATAACCTCTTTTGGGTGACTAAATATTTGGTATCGACCAATATAATTCTTGATGTGAATTTTTGTGATTCCATTTTGAAATGATTAAAATAACATTTTTTCATGAGATCTTTATAATGTGTTAAATGATTGCTTTTAAGTGGAACACATATGTATGGATGATTGATGGGTGGGGCCTTATATATACCTCTAATTAATTTATTATATTTTAATAACCCAAGAGATAGTATTTTTTTTGTATAAAAATTATTAGATTTTATTTGTTTTCATTATTGTGCATAGACATGATCACGTATAGATTTTCTCACATGATTGTACATGGATAGGATTTTGTATATATTTTTTCATATAATTATGTGTGGATATGATCATGTATAGATTTGTTCACATGGGGGTTCATCTACATGATCATGTATTGATTTTTTTTACAAGATTCTATATCAAATTGATTACCTTTTTCTTTGTTCACAATGGAATAGTTTTTTGAACTTATTCCACATTTTTATATAACAAGACTGTGATTATGATCCATGGTTCATGTTTATTATATCACACTATTATTCATTGGTTCATGTTTATTCATCTGAGATTAGATATAATTTTATCATGACTTATATTGAGATCTTATTGTTCTATGTTATTTTAAGAAGTTATTTGTCCCCTACTCATATTTACTTATATTATTTTGATCTAAACCCGGATGAAATATTGATGATTTTTCCTTTACTGATCATTTGATCTCACAAAATCATATGTTTATATTCTCCATATTTTGAATATTATCATAAAATATAATAAATCTAGAAGGTATATTATTATGGTTAGATTATAGAGAAATTTGCACAAGTTTTCTAAAATATGTTTTTTATCTAGCTGGTACTTAAAGGAACTAAACCTTAAATTCTATGGATCATGTGAATATTATGTGATATAATGTTTAAATTTTAGTATTTTTTTAAAATAAATATAGATTCATGTCATTTTATATCACATCAAGTGACTAAAGAATGTTTTTTAGAACTAGATATAGTATTGAGGGTTTTTGGTGCATCAGTTCATATGAGACTAAATTTTCGTTATTTTTAGTATTAGTTTATTAATTGTAGGTTTAGGATGAGGGATGTTATTTAAAACCTTATTTATAACACTATGAGATATGTAAAAGTATCATATAAAAATTCAGAGTTTTAAAAAAGTAGATACAGTGTGGTTCTCCTTGAAATTACATCCAGGTATGGATACTAGAAAAGGGATTCAAATATGGAATTTATGCTTGTAAGGATAAAAAAACTAAAAAATTATCACTTGGTATCAACTATATATTCAGTGTAGTTCATGATGAGTGTAACTACGACTGCACATCTAGGTAAAAACATACCAGGTAAATCCTTTGGTTAATAAAATGGTTTTAACAAAAATATATATGAAGTATTTAAATATATAAAATTTTGATGATGAGTTAGTTAATATATCCTAATAGGAAAATATCCATCGTAAACAAAGACATAATTTATGTAGTGAACAATTGATCAAATTATATCTTATTTGAAACAAAAGTATTATATGTTGAAATGAAGGTTCATTAGGGAATTTATCTTAATATTGAGTTTTTATATTCATATAATCATTTAATAAAATGTTATTGGACATTATTATAATATTTTCTATTTTATTCTTTTAGGGAAACGTGATTATGGAAATGAATATGTGGAAGGTATGTCCCTATTAACTCCTAAATAAGAATATTTTGTATAAATAGCTTCCTAGTATTACCATGGATGGTGAGGTTGATATCTTAATAGAAGATATATCATTATTTTCTAATGGATATCTTAGATTCTTTCTATAGTGAAAGATAATTGAAATTTTTAGGATACATTTTTTTATGAGGGATAATGTAACACCCTGAGATTTCAAAATATAATTTAATTTAAATAATCATTTTATCGATAGATTACTCCACACACAAAACTAAAAAAATGTTTCAAAACATACTTGATGAATATTATTAAGAAAATTTATGAATAATAAAATATAAATTATATAAAAAATTGTATTCAATTATAAATTCATAAAAAAATTTATAAATAACACAAAAAATTTTGAAAAGATTTTTTTTAATAAATGTTTTTTTATTTATATATTATGTCTTAATTTAAAAGGAAAATTTATAAATTTTATAACATGAATTATAGAAAATTATTATCACTTTTTATTATATAATTTAAAAATTATCTTTTTATAAATTTTAGGAATTCAAATGAAATAACCAATTTTTAGTGAATAGGAAAAAGTGTAGTTTTTTCTAAAATCACAATGTTTACAACTCTATGAAGAAGTAGGTATGGATTGAAAACATATAGTATAATTTTAATGATAAAAATATGTATCTAGAGATAAATATTATGAATTTTTAAATTTCATTATAAATATAAAATCATTTTTTTATTATTTTATGAAATTAATTAATATTTTTCAATTAAATATATTGTTTATAGTCTGTTGTTTTAATTTAGTAGTAATTTTATAAAATTCTTTGATTAATTTCATTTTAATCCACATTTATTTAATTTTATAATAAAACAATTTAAATCATTAAAATAATATAAATTTATAATTATATCCTATAAATAAATTTTTTTCTTATAAATATAGGTTTTTCTATAAACGGTCGGTTACATGTTATATATGCTAATGTTAAAAAAATATTACAGAAATATAGTTTACCTAATAAGTGAATTTTATATTTGGAAAATTAAATAAAAATTACTTAATAAGGTCCATTTTATTTGTAGGACTTAAAAGTAAATTTCTTAATAAAAAATTAGTTACAACGGCAAAAACAAAAATTGTAAATGTGAAAATTCTAAGAGTAAGGGACTTAAAAATGATTAAAATAAATTTTTGAAAGGAATAGATGAGGTATGATTGCCCATATATTATCCCTCACTCCATTATTGTCCATTTTTATTCTTCTCTACATGTGAAACATGCTCTCTATTTATATTAAGATGAAATATTTACAAAATTCTCATTATCACCAATTATAAATGTGTCCTCTCACCACACCATCAAGAATATTACCAATTTTTAGTTTACTCTTAAAAATATCAATTATTTCCTTTTCCTATAATCCTATTTTATTTCCATTATCTTTTTTTCACATAATGTATCCAAATCCCTCTATTTCAAAAGACCCTATAATAGAAAGCCCTGGACCTCAATGTGAGTACTATTTCTTTCCAAACATCATTTCATTTCATTATTACTCTCCCAAAAATCTTTTTCTCACTACTATATAGTAATATTAGTATTTTTTTATAATTAATGTTATTATTCTATGGGGATAACTATTAAACACCTTTCCACTATTCCATTAGAAAAAAGAAACTTTAATTTTTGTGTTTGTGGGGACTACTACCTCCAAGAAGCAATATCTTACATTTTTCACCACCACATATTTTTAACTATTTATAAGGGATGAATTGAATAATATATGTGACATATATAATATAATTATAATTATTAAGAGGTAAATTATAATAAACCTTTTTGACCTCCTATTCCATTATAATGGAAAATTTTAACCATGTGTCGCATGAACTATCACCTCCAAAATGTAACGTATCTTATTTTTTATATAGTTTCATTCTTATTTATTAATATATATTCATATATGATTCAACACCTTAAAATTGTCTAAATAATATTATTATGTTTCTATAATTATGATATTTTTCCAAAATAATGTTATGGATGAGTCTGAGAACATAATTGGTGATAATATATGATATAATGAGGTAAACGACGATTTTATTTGGCTTATTGAGTAGTAAAATTATGATTAAACTCATTAATTAACACAACCACATCATTTACATAGATACACCAAAACCATATAATCCATGATTTCATTCTGAAGGATTATAAAAAAACTCCCAACTATTGAAATTATAAAATTATGAATAATTATAAATCATCAATTGTAGTACCATATATGATCCATTAATGAATAAGTCTGGGAGAATAATGAAGAACAATACTACTCTTATAAAACTTGTCAACTCAATAAATATTACACACAATCGATATTAAAAATAGATAATAACATAATAATATAATTATAGATAATAATTATAAAATATGTTTATAAAATGTTATAAGTATAAATAAGTTTCTTAAGTAGGTGTTTAAGATATTCATTTTTATTATATAATAGATTCAGACACTTTATCTAAAATCATGAGTTATGGTAAGGGGTTCTTTATCTCAAATTTAATTTATTGAGATATATTTGATATTATGAATAATGATATATTTAATATTTTCTTATTATTACTTAATGAATATCTTTTACCACATTCATATAATTCATGGGATTTGAAGAGCTATATCATTTTATTTATTTAAATGGATTTTCATTTAATGGTTACTAAGTTTGTAAGGGTTATTTATCTCTATTTTCAATTACATGATACATGCTTGACATTTCATACCATAATATATTTTATATAGTGTATTAACTACCCTATTTACTTCAAATAAATCTAGTATATTTAATTTCATGATATTTTAATATCTATTTCATAGTATCCCTCCAATGTAATTTTAATTCTTATGATATCATTATTGTAAAGGTTTTTTGCATCCCAATTTTACTTCATTGAGATATGATGTGTATTAACCAATTCATTAATTTTTTTACTATATATATTTTACATGGATTTATTTTATAAAAAAATTCCTAACATATAACTGATTTACAATTCCATCCCATATTTTACCTTTCATGTGTTTTTTGTTGAAAAGATAATGATGATGTAACAGTTTTTGTTAACTCAATTCTCCTTTATTGAGTTACTATTGTTCTTCTTGAACATTTTTCATATAATTTAGGAACATTATTTTTTTTTATTTTATTATATAGTATTTTCTATTAGTTTTCTAAAAATTTACTATTCTATCGCATAAAACTTCTTCCTAAATGTTATTATCTTCATGGATTATGATATTTACAAGGGTTTTATTTAACTAAAATTTAGTATTTATCATTTAAAATATTATTACCTTAGAATAAAAATTATTTGTTTGATAAATTAATTAATTTTATATTTAATAAGATATTTCCTTTTTTTCATGGTAAAATTATATTTCCAACTCCATGATGTTTTCTCAATGAATCTCTTTCTCATACAAGTGCAATGTTTCTAATGAAAAATCTCATCACCTTTAAAGGAAATTTTAACTCCATTTCCATGTTTTATATTACCAAAAATTATTTCCTTTATTATTTTGAAATCAAATTATTATTTTTAGCATGTGACCATTATATTTTCCATTATAACTTTTAAAGGAAAATATTACTTCCTATTTATAGGATGTGAGTTTTCAAAAAATTTATTTGAAAATATTTAAAACGATTTTACATATGTTAAAAAAATGATTTTCCCTTTTTATATTTATTTTTGATTACCTTTATGTATATTCAAGAAAATATTATTGATATGACTTTTTAAAAGTGAGTTTCTTTCAATGTTTGACATCAACTTTTTGAAACCTTTATGTCTCAATAATGGTTCCTTTTTTTAAATATTACTTTATGAAAATGTAATATTTTCTGAAATATGACACATCATCTTGTTGAAACCATTATGACTTTTTAAAATATCAAAAAGAGAAGGTGATTTTTAAAATTAAATATTTTCAAAATACTTTAACTTTATATTTTTGAATCCTTTTTTTACTTTCTAAGACTTCATTATTGAGATTTATTTCCAAATATTGATTATTAAAATCCTTTCTTTTTAATTTCTAAAAAGATACCATTCCAAAAAATATGTTCCAAAGTTACCAATATCTTCATAACATATGAAAAAGTTAAAAGAGGTTTGTACAAAACTCTTTTATTATTTTATCACCATCTTTAGAGGCCATGTTTCCTTAAAAGATATTTTTCCAGAACCACCTGCTAAATATTATTATGAAATAATCTTGTGGGGTGATTCATTTTTGTGTATTAATTATTTATATTCATGAGATCAATTTAGGTAATACCATATAGAAATATTGTAAATATCATTTTTATTTTTACGGGTACTTTATACTGTGTGTAATTAATTTCTTTAAGTGGTGCAGAAATGTATAGATTATTTTTGGATGGTGTCCTATACAGAACTCTAATGCATTGGTTATGATTTTATGTCCTATTAGATAATAATGTTGAGTATGATCATGATTTAATTTTATTTTTTCACATAATCATGGATTTACATAATCATGTATAAATTTTTTAACCTGATTGTTCTTTGATATGATCACATATAGCTTCGTTTACATTGTTGTGTGTCAAAATTATTTCCGATAAATATTTTAATAATATTATCTGTGGAAATGATTTTTTATATATTTTTTCAATTGATGTATTATTGACATGATCACACATATAATTGTTCAAAATATTATGTGTGGGCATGATCACATTTTTCTTTCTTCACAATGTCTTTATTTACTTTACTTATGACACATTTATTTATCATATTCCCATGATTATTCTACATGTTTATATTTTGTTGTATCACACTCTTATTCTGTGGTACATGTTTTTTTATGTAAGATGAAAATCCCTTTTATTAGGAATAATGGTGAACTTTTGTTTTTCTATGTCCTTTTAATAACATATTTATCCCTTATCATGTTTTCTCATATTTATAACATCTAACCCTTGATAAAATTTTGTTCATTTTTACCATACTATACATTTTATCTCAAAATTTTATATTTTTACATTCCCTAGGTTATGAAGATGTGTATAAACTATAAGAATTATAGAAGTTAGTCCAGTGTGGTTCGATTATAGAGAAATTTATACAAGTAATGCTAAAGAAGTTTCCTATGTATTGGTCCTCAAAGACAATAAAGATTATCTTATTGGTATTGGTTGATTATTGTGAGATTAATTGTTTAAATTATAGTAATATTGAAAAATAAATATATGTTCATTTCACTTAATAAAATATACCATGTTTAAAAAAATTATTTTTAGTAGTAGATCCGAGAGTGTGGGTATGGGGCACTTTAAAAATAGTTATCCTAGAATCAAAAAAAATCTTATAAAACATATAATTATATTATTTATCAAATATATTTTATATAAAAAAAATAGTTTCAAGTAAGGTATTAATTTTATATTAGATCAACCATAAAATAAATCACTTATATAGAAATTAGAGATGTACTAGGTTAATGGTACACAATCCATCTCTGCTTAGTTAATCTCATGTACTCTAGTTCACTGTTAGTCCTATGTTGGTGGTTAAATATAGGGGTTAATAATACATGATACAATTATTTTAAAACACTACATTCTAGTTTATGAAGTTAATTCCATTTATACATTGGCAGCGCAAGTTTAATTTGGTATAGGTCCATGGATTCTGGTTTAATCTTACACATGGCCTATCATATACAAAAATATTATAGGAACTTTTTTTCTCATATGAAGCCTGAAATGATGACCCTCCCTCAACGACTATCCAAAAAAGCCACAAAAATGGTTGTATCATCCTCCACCTGAAATCCACTCTTAAACTTTGCACTATTTTAGAGGGAAATTGGACCTAGGCATACCTCCCAAAATAGTTAATGCTACGAACTAGTAGTGATGGTGTAAAGAGAAGTAGTGGGGAGTTTATACCCTCATGAAATATATAATAATGGTATGAGTACATATATAACCTGAAACATAATTAAAATACTTAGTAGACTCAACCAAGAACAACCAGTGGTGGAAGAACATTCAATATTAGATAAATAGTGGAAGAATTTAATAAAGTAGTTGAAATAAAGAAAATAGAAAAATATAACACTTGTATCTCC
Source organism: Viscum album (assembly GCA_963277665.1). Lineage (NCBI taxonomy): Eukaryota > Viridiplantae > Streptophyta > Magnoliopsida > Santalales > Viscaceae > Viscum > Viscum album. Next base: position 1,068,195,281 of record OY728127.1, on the reverse strand, counting down.
TAAAAAACAGTGCATGTATACATATCATGTTATACATAGATTATCCTTTAGGGGTCTCCCATGGTAGACCATAGTAGATACATAAATATAAAAAATGAATGTGTGTACAAGAAAGGTAAACTGAAAAGGAATGCTCCAACCATGTTAGAAACCTCAAGGTGCCCTGCCAACATTCCATTATAATGCATCATGATAATCAATTTCCATAGGCTGGTCCTTTACTTTAATTTAATAACATGAGGTCTACATGCACCCCGAAGGGACCATATAGGGTGTGAGAACATGTATCAGTAGTATACCACCCAATTTTACATACCCAACACAAGTGTATAAGCACATGTGAAACGCAAATAGATAACAAGAAAATGTGTTATTTAAAACAAGACTTCCTTGGTGATCAACAACCACAAAAATCCAAATCCTTTATCAACCAATGCTGGAATAACAGAATAGGAGATAATCATTTCCCATGTCCCAAGGTATCCCCCTAACGTAACATGTCTAGGTGAACCCTTCGGTTCCACCTCAAATCATGTAACCTGGAACCACATGACTCCTGAAACAATGTGTCTCAAATCAAACCATTGAGGTCTTGAAATAATTCCAAAGAAAATAAAAACCCGAACCCACAGAACCCTCCCCAAAAGCACCATTCATCTCAAATACCAACACTTAAAGGAATCGGGGTACCTATCCTAAAATTAATATCACTATCGTCTCATAGCATGATGTCTCGAGGAACGATAATATCCAACCTCTCAAAGTATCACAGACCCAATATACTCAATATGGAATTCCTCATCGACCAATAGATATCCTCATCACTATCAACCAAAGGCACATCACCTTACATGTGTATTTTTATTGAAATCACCCCAAATCACAATTCCTAAGACACACTATCAGGGGAATATAACTATAAGAGTGGTCAAAATCAGCTCATTACCTAGTCAACCTATACTCACAAGACACAAATTGGTACTTTGTTCATCACAGGTGAGCATAAATCACCAAACAGTTCCTAAAATAGACCAACACTAGCACATCATGCCCCTGAGACCATGTTTCTCAAGTCTGATAGACATTCTAACTAATATCACGGGCCATTCACAATACTTGATGTCCCTACAACCTCATCTGATGCCCATGATGCCATAATGGTGAACTCATCACCCACATAATCAATGCCAATCCCAACCAAATGACCACATTTCATCAATCCTTATATTCATTCCACATTAATGATAGGCTAATCCCATCATGAACCCTCGGGTCTCATCACATTCCTCTCAATCAATTCATATTTATATAATTAAAATAAATTTACTTTAAATAAGAAATTCAATTAAATACAATTGAATTTCAAAATTTTAAAAAACATATCAATTCAATTTAATGCAATTGAATATCTCATATTCCAAAGAACAAACCAATTTAATTTAAAATTTTCAATTTAAATAAATATAACACCCCCAACCAAACCACCTAAGGAGCGATAAACCATAACCTAGAATCGCTTGAGTGAAAGAGAACTGTGCATTCCCTATAGAATCCCATGAGGTCACACATTAAATTTAATAATAAGAAACAAGTACAAAATGGCGTATAGTTTAAATACCCAAATGCACACTAAAAGCTGCAGCACCCAAAGGTCAGAAAAATCACATAGGAAGGTATGCAGAACCAACCTTATACTCCTATAAGTAGGAAAATAGAATAAAAATCTCTAAATCCATGAATATTGGATGAAATATGGGATTCCATTGCGCTCCCTAAAAATAAGCTGAAACAGGTCAAATGGATTTAGCACTCCATGAGGAGAATGAAAAGAAATAAGGAAGCATGGTTAAGGAGTGACATACTGATCCACTCCTATAGCTACCAACAGATCACAAATGTTGAAGAGTTTGATCATAGAAGAGGAAGGAGAGTGGGAAAACCCACTGCTATGGATACGAACAAGAAGGAAGAAAATAAGAACAGATATGTGAAGGAGAGAGGGGTAAAATATATATTTTTCCTCTATAATGGGGCTGCATAGTTATCTTGCTTGGTTTTCGAAACCATGTGGAAATTGTGTGCAATCCACATTCAAAATCCCTTGGCCCACACATTTTCCCCATACAATTTTTTCAAAACATGCAAAAACAATGTAGTATCCCTCTAGAAAAAAATTGTAGAGGTGGGCGCATGGTCGTGTGATGCACATGCATAGTTTCCTTAAACTATGCAGTAGTTCAAAAACAAGCCATGTAATTATCTAGAAGGGGTTGTATGGTTTATGATAAACTGTGCGCCTTAACAAAGAACTCTCAAAATTGACCTTCTATCCTTTGATGCTCCCGAAACCTTTCCAAAACACATAAGGCCCTCCCAAATCCTCTAAACCCATCAAAAAACATAATATAAACCGGATAAAAGACTCAAAATTTAGTTTTGAAAATCAAGAATGATAATTCCATATCCCCTATGTAAAAAATTGAAAATGGGGGTGGTTTTCGACCTAATTCAATAACCCAAGACATTCCAATGGTAATTTCCTACCAATATATTTTTTATCATAATATGGAGACTATTATGTGGTGTAAATCATTTAATAAAAAAAATATTTTTTATTAAAAATCGAAAAAACCTTTCTTGATACAGGTCTACAGGGACCACACTAAATATAAGGGGGAATTTAAACCAGGAGAAAATGTTTTGGTAGATTTGATCTAGGTCTATATTTGGATATTAATGGTAAATAATTTATAATGTTTCTATAAATTAAATAAGGTGAAAAATGAAAGTGTCCATATTTATTTATGAATACTTCATAAATGTAAATATAATTTTTTTATATCAAGTCCTTATTTATAAAATTTTTAAAAATTCAAATAGGTGTTATGGACATTGCCTTTAATAAAGGCTTTAAATAATTTAAAATTTGATATATTTAATTTAGTTAAATTATTTACATAAAATATAAACTGTTTTTTATTTGATAATAAAATTTTCCTTAAAATATTTCATAATTTAAATATGAATTATTTCATATTGAAACTATATATATTATATTATGAAACATTAATTTTTTAAAAGGTGTTTTTTTCAAGTTTACCCACACATAAACTGTATACTGTTTATAAATTGTGATACATTCTATAGTTTAAAGAAATCAACTACTTAAAAACTATCACACATGCCTGTAGAAGTTACATGGGATGTATGATAATGGATTTAGTTTTCTTTTAGCTTGAATTTATATTTTATTTGTTTATGATATTAAATAATGAAGCTAATTTTGATATATATATATATATATATATATTTGGTGTTATAATTATGTTTTGATCAAAATGCATCCTGATTAATGTATCTCTGGGTTGATGGACATTGTGGTAGACTTCTGAAGATATTTATAACTTGATTTGGAAAATTTGTGTTAAATCTAGGTTCCCAGTGATTATATTATGCAAGGCAAGTAAGTAATGAGGTGACCCTAAGAGTTACGTGATTCATTTCATATATTATATTTCGGTTACACTTACCTAGTAAAATGTTAGGAATGATTCAAGGGGAATGGTGTTGAGTTTATCTATATGAATAATGGGATAATGTGTTATTCGCTAAACCATCCAAGAGTCATATATGAAATGAATAGAAATATGGACCACCAAAATCGATAATTGGTGAGATTAACACTAAAGTTGATGAAATTCATAGTGAAATATTGATATTGTCCCATTAATAAGTTTGATAAAATTGAAATGATTTATAGTTGGAGACATTTAATAAAATTTCTTATTAAATGAATTAAAATTTATGTCTGATAATAAAATGATATAACCTTTTTTTTGAATATATAAATGGAATGTTCATATTCCAATATGAATTTTATATCAATATTTGAAAAGGATAATAGAAATAGAAGAAACTAATTAGACTTTTATTGAATTTTAAGAATACTTCTCAAAAGGAAGAGAAATTCTATATGTTAGAGAAATGAATTCCAAAGGAAACACTATCCATTAAAGGAACTCAAAAGGTGAAGATTATTTATTATAAACATAAGATAAATTCTCTTAATGTAGCTATTTTTATTCTTGTCTTCATGAATCCAAAAATATAAAAGCAATATGAAACTATGGATTATTGTGGGATGATTAATAAAATAAAAAGGTTATATTAAGAGAAATCTAGACATAAAATATACAATGTTTCTAAATCACTTTTCAAGTGTAATATGATATAATTAATTCCAGCCTTATCTAATATAATCAATATGATTTGGTATTTTAATGGATTTGAGTGATTGTAGTCCCCTATTGATCATGAACTAGATATTGATTTCATTTTACCGTTATTAGTGGAATGTTTATAGTAGTACCTTATGAATTATAATATGGGTGAACTCAGTAAATGGTTACCTAATCCACTCAATATCTTTAGGATAGATGATAAAGAAGTGTAAGGTTCATGGTTCATCACTATAATGATAAATAAAGGTTGTAAAATTTAAAACTAGAACAAAAAATGATCTATTGTAAAATCTATGAGTGAATATTCCCATAGTTGTTCAATGTCTTTAAAAACGATGGTTGGAGGGAAATGGGAATGTTTTTAATTTTGGAAAGCATTTTTGGGTGGAAAGTTTATTTTATTTCTCTAGAAGTTTATTCATCAGAATTATGTAAACCATATTTTCATTCCGCAGATGATGGGATGAACAAGACATGTAGAAAATGGAAGCATGATTTCTCCAATGTCATTTAGAAAATCAGAATTTCATATCCACTGGTGGTTATATTATAGATAATTGGAGGCAATGTAATTTAAATATTTACAAAGGTTCACAAGGTTAGTCATCAATCTAAGGTGTTAATTTTTAGTGATTCATTATTTCAGGGGAGTAGGCATTATAGGTTGAACAAATGAAACTTTCCATATAAGTGATTTGTACTTTTAGTGAAATATGGTGACTCCTAATGCGATTTATTTTCAATGATTTATAAGAGAACCATTATTTTTTAGAGGATTAATTGTTATTTTTAATCTAGATTTTATCAAATGTAATATACCAGTTATAATAAAATAATGAAGTAGTGTACTTATCCCATGTACATAAGAAATATAATCTAAAGAAAGTTAAACTCTATCTTTTTTTCTATCATTCACATTCATGCACTACCAATGAATTTATTACCCAGTACTTTGTATATTTGGGAGTTTTATATTGCGTTTAAAATAAATATTAGTGTGATGAATAGGTTGAAAAGTATTTATAATTATAGTACACTAATTCTTGGGGAAGTAAACATTTAAGATCATATTACAAAAATCTAATTCTATTTTATTTGATATTCTAGTTTATTAATGGGTGAGAATCCGATGGTTTTATTAGAAGCACAATGGATCAAATTTTCAATAATAACAGGTGTTATTAGAGCTTTGGGTTTAGTTATCAATGTTAAACACACCAGTATAAACTCATTCATGGAATCAGATGAATTAATGTTCTAGATTGATAAATTGTATGGAATTGATTTTGGATTATGGAGAATACAAATTGAATACCATCTAAATTCAAAAGGAATTGGAAGTTACATTATTTTAAATGAATCCTATATTGACAAAGAAATTAAAATGGGAGTGCAAGAACAACAAAATACATGATCTAAAAAGAATGTATCTAAAATTAAATGTATCATTCAAAATTTATGAGAACAAAATTGTAACAAATTTTATAGAGGCCTCAACAGATGTGTATGAAAATCTAACAACCATAGTAATGTTTTCATGTTGAGATAATTATTCAAATTATGGTTTTCCTACTAAATACCAATATGATATCATATGAATGAATTGAAAATTATATATGGGAAGCATTAGTAAGTGTAGGTTACGTTTGTTGATGATGCATAGGTTCTTCTTTTTATATCATTATTATCATAAATTTGGAATGTAATGGTGGCTACAGTCAGTAATTCTAGACTTAAAGTAGATTTTTTATTGAGGATATCTATAACACAATAAAAAATAAGCATATTTGGTGGAGGAAGTGAAAATACCTACAAGTACTACACTTAATACTGAAATAAGATAATTATCACCTCAATAGAAGAAAATATATTGGAAGAATCCATCGATATATAAGTATCCATAAAATAATAAAAGAAATAAATCTGGATTTAGTCTTATATGATGGAGTTGTGGGAAGAAACAGTATTTGAAAAATAATTGTAAAATTTATGAGGGGAAAATAGGTGATCCACCAACTATTGGTACTTCAGATACTGTTAAAACAATGGATGATAGAAGAAAGTATTTTCTATGTGTCAAAACATTGGAAAAATTTTGGGTGATTCATTTTTTGGAAGCCTATATTCCAACTAGAGATTAAATATTCATTGTCAATTATATGTCATTAAATTTTCAGAATTTCAATCTGGTTGGCAATGAATCCCTAGAAGCTATTAGAAGAGGAGAAGTCAACCTCCTAAGGAAGAAAAAGGGATTACCGAAACTATCAGATGTCTAACAAATGCCTTGTCTGTGGAAAAATATTATTTTCATTAGAAAAATTGATGTATAAGGTTATATAAATACCTTTTTAAATGGAGTATTGAATGTTACCCATGGATTCATGGTGATTGAAAAAGATACAATTATTGGACTCTCTACCAAATCAGAAATTCAAAAAGACTTACAATGATTGAATGTTCATCCTTTGATGATCCGAGAGTATTAAATTGTAGTTTTGATCACCTCAATGAGACGAACATGTAATTTTTAAAGGATAATGGAATACTAAATGTTTATCACATATTAATGGAAAATTTTTAATGTTTTATTCTAGGAAGCATAAAATAGTTCCTTTTAACTTAGATAGACAGAATTATATGAATCAAATATTAGAGCTTATACACTAAATTGTTCGAGGATGTTACCCTACTCATTACTATATTTATTCCCTTTAATTTCATAAATTAAAGGATGTTTCTATAATAATATTATTGATTTAGTTTAAAAATCATAATTATAATATTATTATTGTATTTATTTAGTTGAAATATTTGATGGGAAGGGAATTTGGTTAGAAGTTAAAGTGCAACTAGGAAGAAAATAGTTATATGTCAAGCAGACATAACCTCTTTAACTTATTCTTAAATAAGAGAAGATGTAATGAGAATATAGTGATAAGAACTCTATAGTAAAACTAAGGGGCTAAATGAATGAATATGAATATAATAAGAAAACTGGGATTATGAGGTTGAACCTTATATTTCCAAAGGAAATTTGTGTAGAGACACATGATAAATATTCTAATCACACCAACATAATTCCAATATTATTAGTTGTGTAAGAACATTACAAGTATTTGTTGTCTTTAAAATGACTAGAAGTTAATCATCATAAAGTGTTCTTTACTTTAGAATATGTACATATAAATTATAAGGATCGATATAAACTTGAATAAAAATTCAAAAGTAGTTTTCCCTTGTTTATAGAGACAATAATTCTGGGATAGATTTGTGGGATGATGAATTATAAAAATCATGAGTTGATATGTTTTATTCAATTAAAAGTATTTTAGGAAGTACTAGAACATGGCTGATTAAAATTTGAAGAATGATATACTATTGAAGTCTACGTTGATCAGTGTAAAGGTATCAAAATTTCCTAAAAACTAGATAACAATGATGTGAGTAATAAAGGAACTGTAATCCCATGTGAAATGAAAGTATAAGATCATCTATATATATCATGGGTTATTGATGCTTGAGTAGGAGTGCAAGAAGTATGAGAACTGGAAGATAGAATACTAGAAGTTCAGTTATTGGTAGGTAAAGCTAATATTATCAGTTCAGTGAAGATAAATTAGTTGATGATATCTACTTGAATATAGAGACATGTTCAAATATTTATGGCTTATATGAATTTTATACTCCTAAAATATGTTGTAGAATGTGCAAATATAGAGGAAGCAACATTTCTTAGTGATTCGAAATAGTGGTTTTTATCCGTAAATGAAGATATTAATTATTTAAAATTTAATAAAACATGGTAAATGTCTGAAATTATAGAGGTTAAAGAGGTACTTGATAATAAATTAATTTATAGGAATAATGGTAAAGATGACAGAAATAAAAGATACAAAACATGACTATTTGTGAAGGGTTTTCAATAGATTTATGGAGTTGATTTATTTGGAATCTTCTCACTGGTAGAAAAACATTCAATCATCAGAGCAATGTTAGGTCTTATGAATCAAAAGATATATGTCTATAGATTATGGAAAACAAGATAGAATTACATCATGGTGAGTTTGATGAATAATTTTTTGTGGTGAAAGTGCTAGGTTTATGGATAGAAGGGAGTTAAAATTTTGTTTGTAAATGGAAGAAAATCCAACATCGGATAAATTTATCCTCTCAAAAATGGAATCGTAAATTCGATTCTTTTATGTTAGAAGAAGGTTTAAATAGTTTAAATATATATCATTATTTCTATAAAAAATAATAGGAATATGGTCCATTCATCATATTTCTCATATATGATTATTATATCTTAATAACTAGACTAGGTGCTAAAAAAAACAAAAACTAGAGAGTGATTTTTTTAGAAAATATAAGATGAAAGATCATAAACTATTAAATAATATATTGGTAATATTTATAGAACAATATATGATGAACAAAACATTGGTATTATCTTAGAAGTAGTATATTCGAAATACTATTGGAAGGATTATCATCGTTGAGTTCGAACCAGTTACTTCTCCTATTTTTGGAAACATCAAAATTTTCCAAGACTTAAGCAGAAAAAATTAAACTGGAGGCCAAGTACATGGGGAAGATAACATATAGAATAATGATTTAAAGTTTTTATTGAGAAATGGTTCTCACTCATTCAGATATTGGTTTGTAATGTGTGTTATTAACATATTAAATATAAACCTGGAAAGGAACATTGGGAACCGGTTAAGTGAATCCTTTAGTGTTTAAAAGGAATGTAAAATCAAGCTCTTTTTTAGTGAAGAAATATTCACTGCAACTATTTGTTGATACTGACTTTGTTTGAGGCTCATATAGTCATAAGTGAAAAACATAGTTTTTATTTACCTATGGAGGAACATCAATTAGTTAGATATCATAGATGTAAAATTCTACTACAATAAGTACAATATAAGTTGAATATGTTGTGTAAATGGATGTTGGGAATGAAATTACATGGTTGAATAAATAGTTGAAAGAGCTCAAAATAATTTAGGAAGGAGAAATATTTTTTTATTATAACTATAGTTCACTATACTTTTTTGAAAAACCAGTGTTTCATGATTGAATAAAATAAATCACATGAAGTATCATTTCATTGTAATGTTTTTGAGGATAAAGACCCCAAACTATGGAATATAACTAGAAACCAAAATCTAGATGAAATATTATCAAATATAGTAGATTAGGAAAACATGTGCTACTATATCACCTTAGTGGGGATTATGAGAATTAAATAATAAGAAATAGATGTATAATACTACTACATATGATGTCATGGAGTTTTTTCAAGGTTCCTAGAAATAATCATATATTGGTAAATTGTTTGGAAGTGAAGTCTGTTTTAGTTCATTATAAGTTAATCCATTATAATTACACTCAGTGTAATTTCATACATCAAATGATGGGATGCACATGAGGTGAAGATAGTGGTAGTATAAATTCTTTAATGGAATCATGACCATCATAAGATCAAATCTACTGATGGTTTTATGATGGATAATTGGAGGGTTTGGAATTTTAGCATGGTTGACTAGTCACTAGGATGGTAATAAATATGAGTTAGTTATTCTTAGTGGTTCAGCATTTTAGGGGAGTAGTACTATAGGTTGATAAGATGGTAATTAATTTACAAGTTCATGGGTATTTTAGTGACATAAGGTGACACACATTTTGATTCATTTTCTAAATTTTATTGAAGAGTCACAATGTTTGTGATGATTAATTATATTTTGTAATATATTTTTTTCACCTATATTATTCATGTTATAATTAAAGAAAAAAATAGTGTGTCTGTTTGGAACACATTTGGTTCATTATCTGAATCTTGTTAAAATTAGCGTTCATTTCCGATTTTCCATATTTCCATTTCATGTAATAGCATTTAATGTATTATTTTTTACTTTTTATGTTTGTGAGTTTTCTATTGTGTATAAAATATGGCATAGTGGGATGAGTAGGGTGAAATGTCTTCATACTTCCAGTACACATATTCGTGAAAAGAGAACTTTAGGATATCATTTTTATGATATCGAGAGTCTCCTACAAGTGATATGCAATTCGATTGTCATGTGAGAATATGGTGTTTTTATCAAAAGCATATATGATAAGTTTTTCATTCCCAATAAGCCTGACCAATTGAGATATAATTGTAAAGAGTACCTAAAAGATCATAAGAAACATAGTCGAGAGTATATGATATGTATGATTCTAAAGAAATTAATTCATAGATTTGAAAAATGTTATATGATACCAATTATATAATTTATAAGTGTTTTAAATATATTGGACTTCTATAATGATATAGATTTGATGGTGGAATTTAAATGATTCCGTCTAAGTAATAAAGTAAGTAGTTTTAACTTTAAGGACTTTGATGCGGAAAGCACTTCAAATATGGGAATATTTTTAATGAATAATATGTATTTAAGATATCATTTGTTTTCTATTGTGTAACAAGGGATGATTATAACAATAATATTTAATAAATACATGAGATGATTATTTTACATAAATGGTTTATGATTCATTATATTCTATAAATTTTTTTGAAAGGAATATAAGGATAGATTGAGTTTTATCTAGGATAATGTTTTTATCCATGATTTTTTTTTTAAAAATATAATGAAATCAATTCCACCATTATATGTATCATATTTTAAGGAATAAAAATATAGTTTAAAAAAATCCAAACTCATTTAAAACCAACTAATATATGGTGTTTAATAGCGAATTTATTAAATATTCCCACTTTGAGAAAATAAGTATTATTTTTTAAACATAAAAATGTTTTTCAACTGAGAATGATATTCTAATCGAATATAGTTTCTAAAAGCCTAGTGGGAGTACGACTTGGGCATAAAGAAGTTTATAGATAAAAAATAAAATATTTTTGTAGTGAGTATTAAAAGTGAATATTACTCAATATCCAAAAAGTGTTTTGGGTAGAATGGTTAATATAAATGTAAATAGTTAAATTTATTTATTATATAGAGGATAATATCACTTTATATTCTAAATGAGATTAGGATGTGTTGGTAAGGAAATAATGTAATGAGTTACATTGGATGCCAAAATTTTCTCAAGGAACATTTTTATGTAATGCTTCTAATTATGATATTGATAATGAACCTATAATATGTTATAAGAAGACAACATACGTTTCTAACATTGTAACATTTGGTATTATGAAGTAAAGGATTTGGAAAATCTATTCAAAGAAATGAACACTATGAATATGATTCCTAAGTGTCACTATTATTAAAACTAGATCACATTATATTTGTTACTAACTAAAAGAGTTTATGGAAAGGAATTCATCAAATGGTCATATAGAGATGTGATAGGAATTACATAGGGATGTAATGAATTTAACAAAGCCTTAAAAGTATTGGTAACATAAGGCTAATATTGTTTCCTATCTTATAGGATATAATTAGATATGTGTTTATATATGTTTTTTAATATTATTAAATGATCATAATGATTTAAAATGTGTCATTCTAATACAAAATTTGGTCTCTATTTTTCATATTGGCTATATATATAATTTTTATTGACCTCTCAATGAATGAAGTTGAGTTATTCCAAACGAATGTTTGACATGGAGTATTAAAGGTACTTATTAAATGATAAGTGTATAATGGGTTTTATTCTTGTATAGAGATGAAAAATATTCTCATATTAGACAAAATGGGTTTTGTGTTTCAGATGAACCCCTAACACACGCTTTTCATAGGGCGTGGACAAAAGAAATTATATTTTCCCTAGTGTAGCACAGTGGCTAGATAGGGTCATTTATCTTGAATATCCTTTCAATGTGGTTCACTTAATTTTTCTATATCACCTACACTATCACTTTTTTGTTTTATTTTTAAACTAATGTGATGAAAAAAAATCTGTGTTTGATATGAAAAATATAGACTATCATTCAATGCAAACAGAATGAGTTAATGAAGAAAGAACTTGGTTTTTTGATTTAGTCTTAGGTTCAATAATTATTCTCCTTAATATGTTGATTTTAGCATGATAATATAAATAAGAAATATCATGAATAAATCACTATTCATTTCTATAATAAGAATTGTTTAAGTTGTATGTCATTGGGGGTCGTTACCACATCGGGGACATTTGCCTCACGCAATCATGTTACTCAAATATATCACAAACATAAAATACACATTAAAAAAATTTAAGAATATCTTGACCACCCCCTGACCATATCTCGGGGTTAGCCTCTCATTTCTAAGAGTGGGATATTATAATTATCGATGGATGGGGAGAGAGATAGAGATAGAGATAAATATTTTACAATTAATGTTAAAACAATACTAGTAATAATTATTATTATTATTATTATGAAAATAGTTTTTCTTGAATAATGAGAGAGATAAAATAAAACCATTTTTAAATAGGTGGGTGGAATATTTAAAATAATGGTAATATTAATAATAATAATTTTTAGTTTTTTTATTATTATTATAATTAAAGAAAATGAAGTTAAATTTTGAAAACAAAATAAAAAATTGAAGGCATTATATTTCTTTAAAATAAATTCAAATTAAAATAAAATGACAACGCATAAAACTAAAATTAATATAAATAATTAAGAATAATGGAGGGGAGAAGAGAGGTTGCAGCATGGCCCATTCTTCGGTGGGATCCCTCATGGGATGTGGGTGTCGAGCTAATTATTTGGTAAGGATCTGAGGGCCTCCTTTTAAAGGTAGAATTCATCCTCCTAATATATTTGTGTTTTGGACCCATTAAATGGACAATTCACGGGTTTTAACCTTCATAAGAGTTGTTCATCAATGTGTTGTACGTTTACCCTTAGACTTTAAGCATGATTGGATGCACCTAGAGGGAGTTATAGATTTTTTTATTAAAAATGACTTTTTATGGATGAAATTTCTAGGAAGATTCCTACAAATTCTATCATCCAATATCCACCTTAATGTATTAATAACTCAATGAAATTAATTTAAGAAGAGATTATATGTGTCCTTGTTCATATACATTTGGATTAAACAACATTGGATGTGTAAATCCTAGTTTATGCATCTGTTACCATGGTGGGGTCCACACTGTCTGCCCAGAATATTTTCTAACATCAATGATTTTTCAGGATTTTATAGTTTTGAATAAGCTCTAGTTCCTTCAGAAAAATAAAAAGAAACTAAATCAATGATTCATAAAAAAAATATAATCAATCAAATTTGATTAAAAATTAAAATTTATGACCAGAATACCCCTGTGGTAAAAATCTGTCAAAATATAAAAAGTTAAAAAAAATTACCATTTTACCCCATTTTCATTAAATAATTCTAATTACACATTATTTTTATAAAAAATTCATGGGTTTTATCATTGAAAAAAATTAAAAAAAATCAATATTTGATTAAAAATATGCACATAAATTTGCTCTGTCAGCCCCTATTTATAAAACACATGGAGAGTCATGCACTCTATCTTTGTTATACAAGGGGTTCATGTTTCATATTTTTACTTCTTTATACCTAGGGTTATCAAGATATAAAACATGATAACCTTCATTCTTTGATATCATTCTTGAATAATATTTTAGGTTTATCTAATCATGGGGTGGTTGGGTATATTTCTAATTATATCGTTGGATTGTTCTTAACCAAGATCAAATTTTTCATATCATATGATGAGTGTGACATCTTGGATCTCTATTGAGATAGACTGAGGAACTCTATAAACATACATAGATAATAAATTTGATGTTCATATCTATTAAATGGGGAAATGTGATGTGCTCATCCACAAGAGTGAATAAAATGTAGTATTTTTCGTCGACATAGTCAACCTATGCTTAGATCGTTCAGAATTTATGACTAGCTATATGATATTAACATTCTACAAATCCTATGGTTACTCAATATATTAGTAAATAGGATCAAATGAAAATGCATACTCATATGATACGGTTGTTGGATACTAGTAAAAAGGTACATTTTTTATAGAGTCTATGTTAAATACCAATATAGATTGAGTATCATTAATGGGGTTTTAGAGTCTTATACTTTCTTATATGAGGCACCCTATACCCACAATCTTGGGTATATTGAAAAAAACTCTTTCATTAAACACTAGATTTGATACAAAGTGAAATTTACCAAGCTAAACATTGATTTATTTTACATCAACTCCATATGTTAAACATTAAATCTAATAAATCATCAATGAATCCTATAAATATGAGGTTTAGTGTCCATAAGGAACAACTACATAAGTTAATTATTTTATAATAATTTTTAATATTTATCCATAATATATTTACATTGAAAAAGAAGTTATTTTCAAAATTGTTATTTGGAAATAAATCACAATAATGTATCCTTGAAAAGGGAATAATGATTTCAAAAAGGTCAAGTGAAAATATTTATAAAAATATAACCATAACAAGAATATTTATTATTGGCACTTTGAAAACAAAAAAATAAATCTTTTAGAAATCTGGAATGAAGGATAAAACATACGATCATGAAAGGAAAAAACTTTTTAAAATATTTTTAAAACATTTTTTGAAAATAAAAAAAACTAAAAAAGGATAAAAAATAAATTTTTAAAATAGAAAAAAGGTAAATATGAATCTAACATGATAAAAAACATAATTATTCTTCCAAATATAATTAATAACATTTTTGGTAGGAGAAGATATTTACTTAGAAGAGAAATAATTATTAAAGAGGATGTGAATTATTCTAAAAAAAGATATTCTTTTTCGGAAATTAATTTATAATGGAAAAATTTTTGAATTAAAAATGTAATATTCCATAGGGTGGGGGAAATTATTATTTAAAAATTATTTAATAATATAGAATTAACTTGTAAAACCAATATAAAAAAATGAATCATTATGACTCAATAAAAGACCCATTATAGAAAAGGAAATGTTATAATAGAAAACTGTTGAAGAAGAGAGCTATAAATTAGAAGTAAAACACCATTAATAAAATAAACATAATGAAATTATACATAAAATAAATATTATAAACACCATTTAAATAATATTTAGTGTATAAAATACAACACTACTCAAAGAAATTAAATTAAGGAAAACACCAATACGTCATCGATATATTAAAAATTGAAATCCTATAAAAGGTAGAACACAACATGGATTTTTTAAATATGTTATATTTTATGATAAATTATGATAGAATAAATCCATGACAAATATATAAACCCCATAAATAGAAACATTTGGTGAATGCACATCACATCTTAATGAAGAAAAATGGATATGTAAAACCCCTTACCTTTATTCCTGCTTTGTCAAAACATGCTTTAACCTCCCATATAAAAAATTAACTATATTAATAACATATTTAGAAAAATTATTCACAAATATAACATTTTATAAACTCCATTTATAAATTTTTTTAAAAAATATATATTAGTTATTTATATCATATTTTCATTATCAATTTTTTTAGTTTGAATTATATTTTTAGTACTAGTTTTATAATGGAAATGTAAATTATATTTTATTGATTCAATGTTAATCATTATGATATCATTATAGGACCTATAATAGATTTTATACAATTATTTATAATGTAATAATTTCATTTCATAAATATTATGGTTATGATTAGTGAATATGATGTCGTTGAAGAGTATCTCTCTGTAATTTTTAACGAACCAGAGGTGGTATCTTAATAATAAGATAAATGTTAACATAATATTTATGGACCATTAAACCAACAATTATTTTCAAATTAATGAGTTATAACACAATTAGTTAATTTTCCCAATCAATCCATGACATAAATTTAAAACATTGTTCATATTGGGGGTTAAATTGACCCAAACAAGAATAAGTTATAATATATGGGTGAGTATGGTTATGAAAGATATTATTTAATCATAATTTCATTATTATATAAGCATAACGATATTATTTATATTTTTATTATGTAAAGAATAAAATTATAAGATATCTGTACAAATAAAAAAATCTATTGTGAAAAAAAATATCTCACATTCATGGAGGTTGTTTTTCACATATGTATGGGTGACACATTCATTTACATAGAACATAAAATAATCTGGAATTGTTTTATATTTCCATAATGTTAATAATGTTTTAAATATCACATTTATTAATTAAATAACCCCTTTTAAGAATATTTTAAATATAGTTATGAAAAATGGATCGCATCCCTTATGGAGGTGGTAGTTTGCACATAACACATATGAATTTTTCATTTTTCTAGGTAAGAGAGAAAGTGGACATAATGATTATTCTTTATATCCTAGATGGATCACGAAGGGACATGGAAGCGGATAATCAGTGTAACCAAATTTTACTGATTTTTTTATTTCTTTTCAATTATCCCCACTTACTCTTGAACCACTGCTCCAGTTAAAAGGAAGGGATGTATTTTTCACTATCAAAAATCACACACACATGTAATATAGAGAATAAAATAACCAAGAAAACATAGATATTGTTTACAAAGTTTTGTCTTGATGTGAGAACCTACTCCTTTCCATGATCAAACTATGATTGTTTCATTTATTTTTTTATCAATATAACATTATAATAATTAAAAATGTATAGAACTAGTGAACATTTTTTGGGTAGGAAATAATCAATATTCTTTAGTTATTGGGATTACTTATATTTCCATGACTATTTTTTCAATGAAATTGATTATACTGGAACCACTAGTTCCTAAATAATTACTAGAAAAATATTCTCAATAAGACCTTACTAATAGCTCAAGGATGAAATAAAGACAAATTAAATAAGATCTTGTAACAAAAACAAAATATCCTTGACAACCAAAGTAATGTCAAAGATATAACATTCTTATTGATCCTACTATATTAGCTCATTATCCGAATTATTGGTCCTTTTTGAATGAAAAATAGTCTACTTTTTCTTATTTCTTGATTATAAAATGCTCAATAAAATAGATCTTCTCGTTATGATGTTCCTAGACTCAGTGAAATGTATTCAATTGATGAAAACAATTTCTTAAATATTATATTATGCAAGAAACAACTTGTACAACCTCAACTATCTCAAATCCTTGCACATAACAAATATTATTGTAATTATTTTATGTACTTACCAATTTAAATAAACTAATTAATACCAATTTTGGTCAATGATAATGTCTTAGAAATATCAATCATCATCTTGGTTATTTTTATAAAATTATTGATGTGTTTTAATGCATACATGTATAGTGAATTCCATCCTTGTATTGCATGAAATGTATGTTGTAAAACTTTTATTCAATTATTTTCCATAACAAGAGATGTATGTGTGATTTATCACCATTCGAGGTCAC
Source organism: Viscum album (assembly GCA_963277665.1). NCBI lineage: Eukaryota > Viridiplantae > Streptophyta > Magnoliopsida > Santalales > Viscaceae > Viscum > Viscum album. The sequence continues at coordinate 1,068,177,691 of OY728127.1, read as the reverse complement.
TACCTTTATGCAATATGTTAGTAACATAGTGAGAGAAAATCATGCTATGTCTCACTCTCCATACATGAAATATAATAATTTACATATAAAAACATTATAGTGACTCGACCTATCAACTTAGTGTATATATTATAGTCTGAGGGAGCTACATTCTCTTCACGTAACAAGGTACTCAGTATCCAAATGACTTTTCCCAAACATGGAAGTCTTAAATGAACCATTTAATCATGTATATCTCAGGTGTTCTTCCAAAAAATTACAATATATGGACAAGACATCACACAACACACTATGTTCATAGAATCGAGATTCATCATGGGACTGTGTCAAGTAAGGATATACTCTTATTATTCATGAAAGTAAAGTTATTCTCAAAACTTTCTCATCATGAATCAAGTGTTCTATTATCATTTATTTTATTTATAAAATGATAGAGTCAATTATTTAAATGGATGTAACAACAACTAAAGTATTAGATAACCCTTGGTATATATATGTAAGGACTCACTACCATACACTTCCTTATTCCTCTTATTTTTATGCTATGTTAAGGATATGTGTTACATGTCACATATTGGATGATTTAAATCTCCCAAATTTCTCTATATTTCTTTGATTTTTTTAACATGATTTTCCTAATATTCCTTAGATCCATTTGATGCTAAAAATATATGTTTCTTTATGAAAATATGTAACATGCATCTGATGCACATCACATTCATCTTATACATGGGCCTCCAACACATAACATTCATGTAAGATAAGAATTTCTAAACAATTATTCAGAATTAATTTTTTATGAATTCAAGGTGAAGTTGGATGGATGATTATTTCAATCTTACATCATTGATTCAAGAACTAAGGATTACCATAAACATGGATTTAGAACACTGGTGTTTCATCATCAAATACTAGCTTCAAAATATAGATACACTCCTCATCAGGTGGTAGGATATGACGATTCTCATTCGATTGGATATCCAAGATCTATCGAACCAGAAAACAATAATTATGTTAAAATATTATTAATATGGGAGAACAATGTAACACATATTCTTTACCACATTATAGTTTCTTTCAGTTTGGAACTCCATTATAAATAATCTACTTCCTACTAAGCCTTTATGCTGGAATATGGGTCTAAATTTGGTTTAACATTCATGGAATCCTTGCATGAGACATTTCATTCACTTAGATGATTCCATAGGCACCCCTTCATTCCCTATGTGTGCTTCCTTTGAGTGCTATCGAAGCCCAAATCATTTTCCATCCATGGATTTATAGGATGTCCCTCCCTCATATGGTTAATCCCTTGGTCTAACATGTGTTGTGTATGGGGTCCTCACATAGAAAGTTTTAGGAATTTTTTTAAAAAAACCCATATAATTAGTATAATATTCCTAATTACAAAAATTCCATGCCTTCTTAAAAAAATCATCCTGAAAAATCTAAATGTGTTATATCTTTTTATGCATGGGTGTCAACTATATTCATGAAAATTCATATTTTTATAGTCATTAAAAAACTTCACATGGAAGGAGATATTTCATGGATATAATTTAACTCCCATATACATCATCCAATCATAAACACTTTTTGATAGATCATCTTCATTATTCAATAATGTAGAAAAGGTACTTACAACAAAAATTATTTTCATTACACTTTGAGAATTAAGATCAGTTCATAAATCATTAGAGTTTCTATGGATAATTGTCTTTCCAAGTGACATACAATGAATCCATAATAATTCATCAAGAAAAATCACCATCTGTATTCAATACGATGGATAATTTTGTTACTAAATGATATCCCATGAATCTATAATAATTCTCCAAGAATCATCACCGTCATTGTTTAATGTTTATCAAATTATTTCCATTTTTCTATTTCGATGATTAATTACTAATCATAGATAACTTAATCATATATTAACATTGATTCTATATTATATATTGAAAAAAATATAACCATACTCATCAACAATCCAAATGGTATTTTCAATCTCTCCCTTTGGAATTTTTTTAGATACAATTTCCATAAATAAATTCAATGTCTCTTCTCCCCTTAGTGATAATAAATGAAAAGGATTCATTTGTTAAAATTTTAATGAGAAGGATAAAAGAACATGTTTTATTATTAATGAGTCTTTAGATAGTGGTCTCCAAGTTTGTGTGGGATATATTAGTGTAGAAAAAAAAAGTGATTTAAATAATATAACAATTATATCTATTAAATTATTCCCTATGTGAGGGAATTCTCATTTTCTTATTCTTTATAAAGTATAACCAACATTCACTTTCATAAAAATAGACCCTAAACTTTCTAAAAAAATAAATTAAAAATTTCAAGTGAAATGATAATTTAATTTTTTTTATATGAAATTAATCATCAATGAAAAATCCATCTTAATATAAAAAATTGATATAATCAAGTCGAGGTAATGATGTGTAATTCGGTTACCTACATTTTCAAAAAAATTAGAGATGGCTTTAACTTCAATATATTCATGGAGAAAACCTTGCTAGGATATCCTTTATATTTTCTCCCCCTCAAGGGATGCACTCCCTTTATTTTACATGGTGGAAATTTTTATCAAATAGTATTTAAGATGCTCATATTTATATTACATAAATCAGGGGAAAGGGTATTCATTATAATGAAAATAATACAATAGAAATATAGGGAAGACCTCAGTGAGGCTTTAAATTCGAGACCTCACAAAGACCCACATGGGTATCTAACACTAAGTTACACCATTGTGAAATAATTCAATTTTTATCATATTTTTAATATTCATTCCTACTATTTGTCTTCCTATTGGTTAACTTAGTTCTCCTATTGAGAATGAGGCTCATCATTAATTCCCTAAAATTTATGTACACAAATACTACACAAGAATTTACAGAAATAGTGGAAGACTTATGAGACTCTTATTATGTTTAACTAGGATATGTATTTTATTTCAACTAAGCGACTCTTTTCCTTAAACTATAATGTGTCTAGTAGTCTTAATTATTATGTACCCTTTAACATTATGATATTTATTAGTCAATATAAACTCTTTAAATTCATTAATCATCAGCTTTTCTATATTATTTCTCCACACATCTTCCAATAGTGCATTAGCTTCCCCTAGTTCTTGTTTTCCTATCTTTAATATCTCTTATTGATCTCATGGAAGAGTAATAAAATTTATTTCATTGTTTACAGTCTTCTTGCACCTCCAACATAATTTTTTTTAACATATGATTTTTCATTTATTAACATCCTTTCATGATATTTGAGTTCATATTTATATGGAACAACGTGTTTTCCTTTTTAACAATTTCTTTGGATAGTTCTTCATCTTCATATTTTTGTATTCCTTTGGTAGGTTTCACATGATATGGAAAAATAACCAAAAAATCCTTCTCAAAATACTCTAAATTTAAGCTTTCACATGGATTATTTAATGTTTTTGTGTCACCTTTATTGGGTAACATAAAAATTTCTTCTTCAGGAATGCATTTAATCAATACTAATATGTTGTTTCTTTTCAAGATTAATTATCTTCTTGATTTTAGCTTGCTTCGATTTATTTCAATCTACATGGACTATTTCTAGTTTTTAATGGTATGTGATATCTTTCCAAATTTGAAATATCTTTTATTTAATGAAATGGAATTATTAGAATTCAACTTCTCAATATTATTAGGTGTAGTTCATTTATATATAATTTCTATTTAAAATATATCATCACCTATTTATCTTCCAAGGAATCTAGTTCTCTTTTCCCTTTAACCTTATTCTATCTAGTTTGTGGTATTATATTCACATTAGCATAGGAGTTATACCTAGTTAGTGAATAAAAACACTCTTATTTTGTGTGAACACATATGTTATAGTACTCAGTGAATTATTCAAGGCATATGAATCTATTCCTAATGTACAGATTCATTCTATTATGTAGAATATTCTTATATTTATAAATTTTATTTATTTATTTATAATCCCGCCTAAATGTATTAATTATATACTCTTTATATATTTTAATGTTGTGAAACACACATTATCCAGATTTCCATACTTTAGGAAACACCAATAGATTCCAACAAATAACCTTCTTTTCCCTATAGTACCAAACTGTCTAATTTTAGTACCTACTAATTTCTATATTTGACATTCATTATTTGGAGAATAAATTTGAGAATTATTTCTGAGGATATTTATAGTGTCCACCTTTAGTTTTTTTATGGATTTTTAATCAATTATATATACCCACATCTTTCTAGCTTTTGGATTTGAACCTGCACTAGTAGAACCCAAGATAGATCATGCAGGGATACTGTGAGGGAGGTAAATCGATGTACCCACATTTTACAGAGATTTAATTTCTTTTAAATTAGCCCATATTACTCTTGAACCTCTTACTCAGTGAATATTAATGTATATATTGTGTGATGTCAACAATAACATACACATTTAATGGAGATAGTAAAAAAACCGAAACACATCGACATGTTTACATGGTATGGTCTCGTTGTGAGAATATATTCCTTTCAATGATAAACATGTTGTTATTTCATGGATTTTCTTACCACTATAACTTTTTAATGACTCTAAAAGCCTCAAATTTTCACACAATGTCTGGGTAGGAAATAATCAGTCTTTTTGAGTCATTAGCATTCTTTTGAATTGTACCACTAGTTCTTCAATGGTGTTGTTTATACTAGCACAACTAGTTCCTCATATATTACTTCATAAAACTTTTTAATAAGATATTCTAGATGGATCAGGGATATCACTACTTCAAATCAAAAAATAATATTATTCCAGGAACTTTAGATCTTTAACATCCTAAATAATTTAAAATATATTTCGTTACTTATAGTATTTCTATATTAGCTCACTATTTAAATAATTAGTACTTATTGAATGCAAGAAAAACACTATATTCTAGCTCAATTATCAAATTCTTCTATAACTAATACATTAGTTTATGAAGATCCCAGCCTCAATAAGATGCGTGCAAGTGACAAAAACAATTTCTTCAATATTATTTTATGCAAGAACACACTTTTACATAGTGAACTATCTGAAATCCTAGTCCATAAAAAATGTTATTGTCATTATTTTATGTTCATATCAATTTTAATTAAATAATTAATACCATTTTTATTCAATGAAAATGGTTCAAAAATCTCAATATTCTTCTGGTTTTTTCCATTAAACTATTGAAGTGCTTCAATGCTTTCATTTTGAGTGCATTTCATTTATGTATTACATACAACATATGTAGGAAAACTATTTTTCAAGTCTTTAGCATAACAGTATATGTATACATGTTATTACTTCTTTCAAGATCACGTTATTTATGCAATATCATTTTTTATAATGATATATGATTACACTATGTCTCACTCAACTTATGTTAAATAAAATGATTTACATATAAAAGACTTATATTGGATATATCACCCTCATGTCAAACTCTCATAAATTTCCTCTATAAAATAACGATAACTAGGGAAGACTGATGAAACAACATTTCTTCATGAAACAAGCTATGAGGTATCTGAGTGATTTCATGATAACCAGATAGGCTTTGTGGAACCACTTCTTCACATAAACCTCAAGAGTTCTTGGATCAGGATAGAGTGTATGGAAAAGCCTTCAAGTAACATAGTGTGTTCAATGAATCAATAGTCTTCATGAGACTGTGTTGAGAAAAAATATCCTCTTCTTATTTGTGCATGTAGATTGCTTCATGCAACCTTCCCTTTAGGAAATTAAAATTTCAAAATATTCAATTTTCTTCAAAAAATTATAGAGTCAATTATCAGAATGGTAAAAATAATAACTAATTTCTCATACCACCATTAGTATTTATAGGGGATGATTCACTAATTTTCACTACCATAGTCCTCATATTTTTATATAATGTCAAGGCTATGGGAAAAAAGATACTTCAAGGAGGATTTAAAACTACTAACGTTCTTGAGCATTATTTGATTCTTAGAATCTGGGAGTCCATGTATTCTTCATCTCTATTTGATATAAAAAATAATTTCCTCCTTTGGATATGATGTAACATGTATATGATGCACATCCATGCATCATATACAAAGACCTTCCCCTAAAAAATATCATGGGGGTAGTTGGCTCTGAAACATTATTCAACATTTGGCTTTCATGATTGTAAGGTGAAGCTACATGCATGCTAATTTTTATCTTACCATCCTTTTTTTTATCACTAAAGATGATTAAAAACATGAATGTTGAACACTGGTATATAATCATTGACCATTGTATATGGACAATAGAGAAACTCCTCATCAGGAGTTATGATATGATGATGCACCATCAATCAGATGACTGAGATTGATTGAATCATATTACTAACATTATGTCAATATATTTTTAATGTGGGTGAATAGTGTAGTGCACATTTAGTTCCACATCATATTTGTGTTCAGTATGGATAAAAATTATAAAAAATACTCTTCCCACTAAGCCTCTTAGCTGACATTGGGGATGACACCTAGATACACTTGCACACACACCCTTCCATAGTCTATTCAACGTACTTGTGTGGCCCCTTGGGTACCCCTACATTTCCAATGTGATTTATGAAATCAAAAATCCTTCTACCACCATATCTAGGTTGGGAAACCCACTCTATTTTGGTTTATCAATGGGTCTTACATGTGTGTTTGAGGGGGTCCTCGCTTGTCTCTTAGTTTCCTTATTTTTTAAAACCACATATACTAATTATATTATTACTAAGTATGGAATTTTCAAGACATTTTCAAATAAATTCATTATGAAAAATATAAATATGTTCTCTCCTTTTTGTGTATTTTCATCAACTGTCTTCAAGAAAATGAATATTTTCATAGTCTTCAAAAAAAATACTCATGCAATATTGAAATACTTCATGGCCTGCATTCAACTTCATCAAGATTCAACCAATCAAAAACTCTATTGAATGGATCATATTAATTATACATTGAATTAGAAACTTTTCATATTAAAAACACTATTATAACAACTCCTATAGAAATAATAATTTTTCAATAATCTTCTGAGTTTCCATGGGGAATTTTGTTACTATATGACATTAATTAAATCCATCATAGTTCTCCAAGTATTATCACCATCCTTATTCAATAACATGGAGAAGTTTCTTAGAAAATAAAATCCAATGATTCTACAAAAAATAAAAAAAATTATCATAATCCATCTTCAATTTTTCTCAAATTATTTCCATAACTCACTTTTCATGATTAATCTCTAATAACAAATGACATCATCTTACATTGACTTTGATTCCTTATTATATAATGTTAACAAATACAACCTCACCCATCATCAATCCACATGGGATTTTTATATTCCATCTTAATAATAATATTTCAATATATTGATAATACTAATTTCATTATAATATAATGGATAAAAATATCTTAATGTGATAGAAGTAGAAATAAAATAATTGAAATGGAAATAGAGAAATTTGGAATTTTTACCTTAACCCACGGAAAAATACTTTTGAAAAATATATTATGGCTTAGAGACGTGGAATTTTGAGAGGTAAATAACCTCTATGAAGTTTCTAGTTGTTTTTGTTTGTTATTTTGATATTTTGGGTGAAATATATGTAGCTTGGGGTGTAAAGAGAAGTAGAGTGGTAGTGGGACCTTTTATAAGGGAGAGGAGTGGGATTTTTTATAATATATAAATGTTATAGTCACTATTCGAAGGTTAAATGGATCAATAAAAAGAAAATAATTTATTGGGGGAAGGGTAATGTTGAGAACCAATCCAAAAAACATTGGAACACATATTTTTATGTCTTTTACATTTATATTTCTCACTTTTATCATTTTTTTCTTTTTAACCTGGTAACTAGATTTTACCAAGGTAATTCAATTTTAATGCTTAAAAATGGTCTTATTAAAAAAATTTAACTAATAATTCTTAATATTAAATCCATTTTATCAAATAAAATTTATAATTTTGATAAAAAAATATAATCAGTAGCACTCTTAACACATAAAAACCCTATTTTTAAAAAAAGTGTATTTTTAAATGTACAAATAATTTTTAGGATGAAATTTAAAATTTTGGTGGTTTTATGGAATTAATAGGTTTATTAATATAGAAATTGGAGTTCTATAACTTATAAATAAAAATAATATAAAAATCTATCTTCTGATATTACAATTAAAGAAAACGGCAAAAAAAAAATTAGAATTAAAGATTAGTTATGTTTCAAAATGTTAAACAAGGGATATATAAATACAATATAGTATTTTAAAATTAATAATTTAGTTACATAAATAATCTTTTATGTTGAATTTTTTAGTTCATTTAAGTTATTATTCTAAATATATTCACGAATTCTAATGTTTTAATAAGAATTAAATTTTTCACTAATCGCCTAAAATTAAATTATTTTTGAAAACACAAAAAAATTACTATAATTTAGATATGTGGAATTCAAAAATTATGTTAATTTTATTTATTTAAATTTATTGATATGATATGAATTTATATTAATATAAAAACACATATGTTGGAAAAAATATTTTTATGAAAAACAAATGACTCTTATATTAATAAACCTTTTTACATAGTTTTCATAAGGTGGTTACTTATATTAAATCCTTTAAATTTAATGGATTCAATGTATATTTATATTAAATAATTTTATATTATTAATTAAGAAAAATTTTCATATTACTTTTGTGTTGCATGTAAGATATGATATTTAACATAGTATTAATTTAAAGATAAATATATTCCAAAATCCTAGGGCATTACATTCTCTATGATTAAATAAATTACATCCTTATAATTTTAATTATCATTCACTAATAAAATAATATACGGGATTTGTAAGAAACACATGATATATTTTATACTGAGATATCAACCTCACAATCTTAGATACTAGGAGGCTCATTATTCCAACATAATGAGAATATATTGCGATATTTTACTGTCTCAATAATTTATACCAAATATGATTACTTAGTAGGTTATAGGATTTTATATGGAGTTACCTTTCACAAAAAAAATTTATCATCCTATTTCCAATTAAATACAGAAACAATAATCATTATGATAATATCCAAAAAGATTTGATAAAATAACCATATTAATATGAAAACTCAACCCTAAGATATATTCTCCGATGAAACATTCATTTTAACCCATAATACTTTTGGATCAAATATTACATAATAGGATCATATTATAACTTATCTTGTTTATCCTAGTGTTTTTATGGTCATTTTACTATTATATTTCCTATCCTAACTAGTTATATGTTACAACATTAAAATTCAAAAAAACCATTATAATGGTTCAAAAAGAGTATGTGAATCACTAAATCATATTAATCATGAGCATTTAGATTGGTATGTAGTCTTAGTTATAATGATCGTTCCCCAAGTAAAGATAGATTTTCCACTCAACTCGCCTTTTTTAGGTTGATTATCCATAGGTGCATCAATGACATTACAACATCAACCTTCCAGAATCAAGATTGGGATGTAATTTCTCTAAAACCACATAATCTATTAATTAATAAAAATTCAAGATGTTTTTCTATACTTATACTTATCTTTAGGGTTTTCAATAAAGATATATTATCCAAATACCCAAAATAACTAAACTAATATTATAAAATAACAAAACACTACTATGATACCAACTGAGGTTCCCCAGACCCACACTCCTCCGTCCGATGCTAAAATATCTTTCTTTAAACACTATATTTTATACAAAGTTAGATAACCTATGAAAATCATATTTTTATTTTATATATTTTCCATATGTTAAATATTAAATATCATAACTAGTTAGACAATACTAAGAATAAAAGCCATAGTTTCCTTGAGGATCAGTTGCATGAGAAAATTATTTTATGATTCTTTTGAACATTTCTCCATAATTTATCTATATTTGAAAATAATACATATTAAAAACTATTATACATAAATAAATCTCTATAATAAAGCCCTAAAAGGAATACAGATTTCAAAAAGGTTAAGTGAAAACCCTTTCGAAAACTTTTACATTAAAAATAATCTCTAATATTTGTGACTTGAAAGAGAAATAAATGTTAAAATGAGTAAATTTTGTGTAGAAGATAAAAAATGTGACCATGAAAGGAAAAACTCTTTTCATATTTGAAAATATCTTTGGTTAAAATGAAAATCATAAAAATGGATAATAAATCTTTATTTTTAACATTGGAAAATGAAAATATGAAGTTAACATGAGATAAAACCAAATCAGGTTTATAAAAATAAAGGATACCATTTACACAAAGGAAATATGTGGATATGGAAGAGAAATTATCATTAATAAAGATAAGAACTATTCTTAAAAAATACATACATTTTGACAAAGAAAATAATTATAGTAAAAAATAATAATTAATAATGTAACTTTATCTAGAGAGATAGAAAATTATTGGGTCATTAGAGAATATAAGGGAACTAACATTTAAAACCATAGTAAAAATGGAATCATTATTACTTATGAAAAGAAGTTGAATCAATAAATGACCCATTATGGCTAAAAAAACGTTTTAATAAAATAACTATGAATGAGAGATATTGAAATTGACCATCAAATACAATGAGAAAAATATATTTCGTGATATAATATATCTAATAGAGTGTATATACACAATTTTAATGATATTATGTACATAAATTAAAATGAATCTTAATGAAAGGGAATAAAGATGAAACACCCTTATATAATCAATATCTTTTGAATTGAAAACCCATGAAAGGAATGGAATGAGTTGTATTTTTAAATCCATTATGATGAATGAAAAATTATGATAAAATAAATATATGAAAATTTTATTTACTCCAAAAAGCAAATAAGTGGTGACTACACATCAGATCTCAATGAAGAAAAATTGAGATGAAAAAATATTTACCATTATCCTACTTACTCAAAGACACCCTCTTGACTCTTGTATAAAAAATAAATATCTTAATCACTTATTTAAATACCTCATTTATTCCTATAAACTTTTATAAATTTCCTGCATAATCATTTATTGAAAATATATTTGTTTTTTATATCTTATTTTTTTGGCCAGATCCTATTACCATTTGTTGATTTTTTAGTAGTAGTTTCATAATGGTGATGTCAATTCTTGTTTATATATTAAAATTTAGTCATTTTAAGATCATTATAGGTACAATAATATATTTTTTATAATTTTTAATAATTTTATAATTCAATTTTATAATTATTTCAGTTATGATTTTTGATGATGAAGTCAGCGACGAGCTTGTTTTGGTAAATATTAACCAATGAGAGGTGGTATGTTAACAATAAGTTAAATATTAATGTAACATATTGAAAAACATATTAAAATTTTAATTTATCATTAACCTATAGTGACAACATTAGTTAATTTTATATAATCATACATGAAATAAATTTATAGCATTTTCCTTATAATTGGCTAATCTGACCCAAACATGAACAATCTATAACCTATAGGTGATTATGATTACGAACGTGGTTATTTTTTGATAATATAATTGTTAAAGAAGAATAATTATATTATTTATATATTTATAATGGGTTGTATTATATTTTTAGGGAGTTTTATAAATTAAAAAAAATTCTAGAGTGAAATGGATTTTTGGGATTTCATATCAGCCTCTTGAATTCCTCTAATGTAATTTTTCTTATTTCTTCCAAGGATGAATATTATTGGATTTGGGAGAGATGATTGTGGTTTTTTGAGAGCTATTATATAAAATTTATTAAATGGACCCTAGATTTCAACCCCTGATCTATTTCTCCCATCATTCCATATTGGATTGGCTTCCCTAGAGTTCCCCTACATTTATTTAAACACTCTGCCATGTTTCTGATTTCCATGCTCATTGGAAATCCACTAAAGAATGATTTGGAGATGAAGAGTCTCTCAAGACCATTAGTTTCTATATTTTCATTGAAATTGATGTTTCTCAGGATCTTCCTTCCTAATTTTGGGTTTAGAATGGTGAATATGGATTCTATTAGGATGTTTTTTATGAATGACTACACCTTTATTTTCATTTATGCCTTATTACTGGAAATGATTCAAAGGAATGTGGACATAAGATTGAACTTCAAAAGGGTAAAAAAGATACTTGGGTTGAGAAATGAAATATGAATCTTGGATTTGGTGGGATCAATGTTAGACACATGGTTAATTTTAGCCACAATGGGAATGATGGGCACAAGACTGATGTGAACAAGGTGCTAATTATTGACCAACCATATGAAAATAAGGGTATGCCAAGATTTTTTGATATCTTGCGTACTGCCTCAAGTGCCAGTATTGTCCCTCCTCCCATGGTATAGGAGAAGGATAAGCACTTTGAATCACATGAAACATGACCCAGAAGAAGGGTGAACTCTCTAATTCCAGTGAGTCCTCACTAGAGTATGATGACCATACAAGAAAAATTATAGAAATATATTTAAAATAAAGGTATAAGAATTGGGAAAACCAATGGTGGGTGTTGTTGGTTTTATTACTCCAAATCCTATAAAAATGAAGATGCCTAGAGATTACTCTCACCTTGAAAGAACAATTGATATAGGATTATTAGATGCCTCTAGGAAGGAAATGAATGAACCTTAAAAATCCCCAATTATGGTAGATCATGTTACTAATGAGGATGATGATGAAGGGAAAAAATAACCCTGTGTACAAATACACTTATTATAATGAGGAGGAGGTTGGTAAAGAAGTCCAAGAATTAATGGAGGAACAAGAGGAGATCACATTCTATAAATATAAGGATGATATTATTACTAGTGAGAAATACATTGAAATCAGGAAGAATATGTTAATAAGGATGTTTTAAGAATATAAAAAGAATCCATATTTAAAATTGAAATATATTCCATGGGAATTAGTACTTATATAGTTAAAAAGTTTTTCCTTCTTGAGATTTTTTTGATAATTCCTTCTAATCAGGGTCTTCTGTGGTTGGGTAGGCTTTGTGGATCCTATTTTTTCTAATCTAATATTCTCCATCCCACTTTATAATCTATCATTCAGTTGTCTTCATAGTAATACACGATTTCTCTTGTCAATATTTTTTCTCCTTATTTGAGAGTTGTCCTTCAATACTTTTTTTTGCCTTTTTACAGATCACACATTGGATTTGAGATTATTTCTAGACATTGTTTCACTCAGCTTCCATGGATAAGACAAAATTTTTATTTTAAGAGATTTAATTGATGTTTAGGTGATGATAAACTAGGATAAAGTGAATAATTGTCTAGTGGAAATATATTTTTTTTTTCAATGTGTAATTTGTCATTATTTTTTGTTCATGTTTTCAAGTAGAAGCAGGTGGATTCCAGTTCTACTAGGAGTTCAGATCATGTTTGAGAATTTTTCCGTATGGTATCAGATTTTATACAATATTTGGTTGTGTTCCCCTTGGTGACATGCTTTCTCAAAATTCCTCCAATGGGTAACTGTTTCCATTTCTTGAGGAAAACAAACTGATGATGGAATGCTTCAAACATGTCATTTGATGCTCAAGATTTTGGTCGATTTCTGTTGGAAATATAAACTTTTATCCCCCTTAATACCTTATTGTGGTAAGCTATTTATACCTCATCTTGTATTGTAACTTTTTCTTCTTTTAATAAATTTATTTGGGGAATGGATTGGGTGACCAATCCATGTAACCACTTTTATAAAAAAAATTACTTAGTGAAAAAAAACACATCATTTTCATGGAGGTAGTAGTCCACATGTACAAATGGGTGATACACTCATTTACATTGGACATAAGGGATTTATAAATTGGGTTATATTTTCCCAGCCTTAATAATTCCACTATTATCATATTTACTCATTAAATATCCACTTTTATCCATCCTTTTGAGGTGGTTATGAAATTTATATCATGTTTCCAATGGAGGTGGTAGTCTACCTATAATACAATCGGTGTTTTAAATTATCTAAGTAAAAGGGAAAGGTTTCTTAATGTTTATTCTTTCATAACAATAAAATTTTACTATATTAATGATACTATATTTATTATAATATAATAGATAATAAATATCTTAAATTGGTGAATAAAAAAAGAACATAATTGATATATAAAGGGAGTAATTAGGAATTTTCTCATTACATCTTGAAAAAATCCTTTTGAAAAATTGATTAATCCTTGGAGAGGTGGGATTTTAAGTGAAAAAAAATGTCCAGGAAATATATAGGAGTTTTGGATTGTTATTTGATGGAACTTGGGGGTGTAGTGGAATAATTAAAAATAAATAAAACCAAATTTACAAGATTTGATTCATCTTGAAAGGCTGAATCTACAAAAAATTGTGCCCATATTTCTAAAATGATGGGGAACAATTCCATTTAAACATGAAGAACAAAATCAAATGAAACAATAACCAGTAACTTATTTTTTTCGAATCACTGATATGATTTTCACACATTCACCTTGTCATGGATAAAAGGTTACAAGATATAAATCCCCTATTTCAACCTCAAATGAACCAATGATCCTATATCATTGTTCTTAAATTCCCTGGTAATATCATTTGAAATGAATGTGGATTATGATTTCCCTTTACATTTGTGAATAATGTTTACTCGATTGAGAAAGTGGGACCATTAAAACTATTTTATTCCTTCAGTTTCTCACTATATAACATGAGAGATAAGGAGATAGATCTCCAAATTCATCCAAATGGTTGATAAAAAACTTATTAAAATGATAATTTAGTTATGTAAATAGGTTATATTTGATAGAATTTTACTTTGGTCCCTATAAGGTTATAAACTTCAATTTAGACCCTTTTATAAAATTATGAACTGGTTAAATATACTATAAATGTTATGAAAATTTTATCACTCAATTGAAACACTTTAATATGTTTGTGATTAAAAATGAATCATTAAATTGGATTAACGTTACCTTAATTATTTAACGAGACTTGAACATAATATGTTTGTTTTAAAATTTATATTTTATCAAATTCAATTTTTATGATTAAATAACATGGGAATACCTTGTAAAATGAATTAAAATTTCATTATTCTAAAATTTAATAATATAATTAAATTAATAAACTTGTGATCAATAACACTCTATTGTTCAACATCCTCCATACATGGGGACCACATTTTCCTACTCTCATATTCATCTAAATAGGTGGAACTTGTGGATACACCTCATGTGTGACCCACTAGGTAATTATCTTGATAGTAGTGAGTCTAACTCATAGAACAATATTAGAGTCTATTAACCCATCATGTCACCTAAAGAGGTAAGGAATGTCATAGCTATGAATACCTCTTTTGAACATGGTCTCTATAATATAATGTCTTTGTCTCATGAAATATCATAAAGCAAGATACACACTTGTGTCATCATCCTACTAATTATTTATATATTTCATGACCTTATAGGATGAACTTACCTTCTTATACCATGTCTATATATTTAATAAATGTAAAACCATGTGGGATAACCTGGGCCTATGATCTATCTATTCATCATATTAAAAGATATAAATTCGATCTTGATCAATCATCCAATGCAACACAATTAATGACACACCCACCAAAATTTACCTCACAATGACATCAATGTCAAGGTTTTTGACTTGTAACAAAGTAAATGATAAAATTATACACATTGAAAATGATATCAAGTTAAGATACCAATACATTTGTCCATATATAAGAACAACCAATGAAACCCAAAACATATGGTGTTCCAATTAGTGGGATAATCATCATGATATCATATACTTGAGATCGCCAAGTCAGAACTTCATGAGAATAAGTCTCAATTACTATGAGGCCAAACACCTAATATTCAAACATAATCTGTGTCCCATCAGTATGATGTATCTACACTATATGAAATATATTTAAGATTACTATCATATTATTAATGGGTTCTCATAATTTCTAGGAACTTCTACAACCTTTTGAAATAACACATTTTCTATGGACATTACCATGTAAATAATGGATATGAAAGAATCAACACTATTATGGTATAGAATGGTATATATATATATATATAACTATATGCATGAAATTATAATCAATGTACATAAATGATTTGGGTATAGGGAACCCACTGACAACACTCCCACATGCACTAGAGTCAAATGATAACAGTTCTCAACTCACTATCTCTCACATAGGAATCATGTTTCTACTGAGATATGGATTTAGTCTATGGGTCCTCAACATTATCCTCTATGTAGACTCTACTAACCATGAAATCACCTATATGAGTAAAAAACCCCAATAGATGAAAATTATGATGCATATTCTTCATCCTTCAGTGTAACATGGGCTCTTTGGAAAACACCACTACCATATTATTGGCGTAATACACTATAACAGGGTTTGTGGTTCAAGGTACAACAGAATGTTTGAAACAAAATCTAACTAATCGAACTACTACTTTACTACCTCATAATTATCTATATATTTTTATTATTATATAAAGTAAGTGAAAACAAACTACTTTCAGTTTCTCTAGCTTACTACACTGCCATTCATGAAAAATATGCAACCTCATTTCAATATGAGATCGTCTGGATCTATTGGGAATCTAGAATCACTACTAGAATATTGGGCTTTGAAGCCCCCTAACACTAGCGACCGCCAAAGGCGGTCACTGCCCTTTGTAAAAACAAATTAACGGCTGCCCCCCCCCCCGTTTTCCTCGACCTAGCCCCCCCCCCCCCCCCCGTTACCCTCGATCACCCCCCCCCCCATCGCCGCCATCCCCGCGCGTCGTCCCCCACTGCCCTGCCTTGCCCTTCGGGCGCCGTCCCCCACCGCTCTTCCTTGCCCTATGGGCGCCGTCCCCTTCCGTCCCCATTGTCGCCCTCCACCCTCTGCCCGCATCTGCCTCCACCCTCCGCGTGCCCTCCGCCCTCAGCCCTCCCGCTCTGGCTGCCCTCCGCCCTCCAGCCATCCTTCGCTCCCCTCCGGTGTCACTCCTCCCTCTGGCCTCCGCCCTCCAGCCTACTCCCTCTTCCCCCTTCGTCTCCTACCCCTCGACCCTCTTCCCCCTCGGCCCTCCCCCCCCCCACCCTGTACATCCCCCACACCCCGGACGCCCCCCCCCCCCCCCCGGCACCACGGACAGCCCATGCGCACCCCAGACAGCCCCCTCGCACCCTGTACACACCCCCCCCCACCCGCACCCCGGACAACCCCCCCCCCCCCCCCGCACCCCGGACAGCCCCCCCCCCCCCCCCACTGCCCGTCCCCTGTCCCCTCACCGCCTCCTCTCCTCCGGCTCCCCGCCGCTGCCGCCCGTCCCCTCCCTCGCCGCACTGCCTTTGGCTCCGGCTCCCCTTCGCTGCCTCTCCTCTCCCTCGTAGCACCGCCTTCGTCTCCCCTCCCTTCCAATTTTTTAGCTCAATTAGGTATGACATGGTCTTTCACTTACATTATTATTTTATCAATGGTTCATAAACAAATGATTAGTATTTATTTTAAATATAGTTTATTTGAAAAATGAAAATGTAATAATTATTGTGTAAATGTTTGTTATACAGATATTATTATGGATAAGAGTTGGATTGATCTTCCAAATCGAACGTCTAGAGAATATTTCAATGGAATTATGCAGTTTATTAACTTCACCAGAGGATTTGAAAGTGACTATATTAGTTGTCCATGTGGAAAATGTGCTAACAAATATCAATTCACACGAGATACTGTGAGGTAGCACCTATTCTTTAATGGATTTCTGAAAAATTATAAGAGTTGGACTCGTCATGGAGAAGAATATGTTCGTTGTCAAAATACGGATGCAGCTCAGATGGATGTTGATGCAAGGATGAATGATCCAATTCATGAAATGCTTACTGAAATGGTACGTGGGTTTGATCCTGAAGGCATTGACATCTAGAATCTTGAGACCGGTAAGATAAATCTTCGCTCTGGTGCAGATCGTGATTCGAGGAGGTTTTATGAAGCCCTTGATGTTGAGAAAACAAAATTATATTGTGGATGTACTTCTTACAACAAACTGTCGTTTATTGTGGAGTTGTTGCATTTGAAGACTTTGAATAATTGGCCAGACACATCATTCGACATGATTTTGTTGTTATTGAAAATGGTTCTTCCTGTCAATGAAAAATTCCCGAGTCGTATTACCATGCTCGTAAGCTGATAGAGAACTTAGGTTTTACATATGAGACCATAGATTCATGTGCAAACAACTATATTTTGTTTATAAGGGAAACTACCCATTTGGATATTTGTACGGTTTGTGGTGCTTCCAGGTGGAAAGAGAACAGGGGAAATCAGACTCATCAAAGTTAGATTTCGATACAGGGGAAACCGATTTCCATAAAGCAAATTCATTACTTTCCCCTTAAACCGAGGTTGAAAATATTTTGTATGTCATATAAAGTTTCTAATTTAATGATATCGCATGCAGAAAGAGTTTATGAAAGTGATATGTTAACCCACCCGGCAAACTCTCATGCGTGGAAGGATTTTGATAAGAGACATCCTGACTTTGCTAAAGATGTTCGTAATGTCCGATTGGGATTAACAGCAGATGGTTTCAATCCATTCAAGTCTATGGTTGGTGCAACTCATAGCACATGGCCCGTGGTGTTGGTTCCATATAATCTTCCTCCATGGCTTTGTATGAAGCAACAATTTATATTACATTCCACTCTTATCGATGGACCTAATAGTCCGAGGGATAAGATTGATGTTTACCTTTGGCCATTGATTGATGATTTGAATGAATTTTGGGGCGATGGTGTGATGACTTATGACTGTGAAACAAATGAAATGTTCAAACTGCAGGCTGCTTTATTGGGGAAAATCAATGACTTCTCATCCTATTCAAATTTATCAGGCTGGAGTACGAAAGGGTAATTTTCTTGCCCTTGTTGCAACAAAAGTAAAAAATATGTATGGCTTAAGAATTCCAGAAAATGGGCATACATGGGTCACAGATGTTTTCTCCCCCCTCATCACAGGTTCAGAAAGGATAGAGTGGAATTTGATGGTTCTAGAGAGTTCAGCCCAGCACCAAAGATCATGATAGGAGTCAAAATGTTATCACAGATTGAGGAAGAAATCATCCACATGGTATATGAAATTCAAGATTTGGTGGCTCCTCCGGTACGTAATATTCGAGCTGCAGGTAGGCAGCACGGTCACAATCGGAAAAAGAAAAGTATTTTTTATAGTCTTCCATATTGGAAAACTAACATGCTGAGGTATAATTTGGATGTCATGCACATTGAAAAAAAATGTTTGTGATAACATATTGTGGACCATTTTAGGTGTCAGTGGAAAATCAAAGGAACATGTTAATGCTCGTCATGATTTGGAAGAAATTGGTTTAAGGAAATAGTTGAATTTATAGTTAGCTGAGGGAAATAAGGCGTATATTCCTTCTGCACAGTATACAATGACTATAAAGGAGAAAGAGACATTTCTTTCCATTTTAAAGATTCTCAAGGTGCCTGATGGTTACTCTTCTAATATTTCAAAGTGGGTGAATCTGACGAGCAAGACATTGCAAGGGTTGAAAAGTCATGACAATCACATACTACTTCAGCAGTTGATTCCAATCGCAATTTGTGATTGTTTATCCCCTAATATTGTTCAGCCGTTGATTGAGATGAGTAATTTTTTTAGACAGCTTTGTTTAAGAAATCAACGAATGAGTGATTTGAAAAGTTTACAGGACCGAATTGTACTTACGCTTTGTCACATTGAGAAACTATTTCCCCCCTCATTTTTCGATGTTATGGTCCACATGAAAGTGCACCTAACTGATGAAGTAATGGCTGCTGGTCCAATGCAATTCAAGTGGATGTATCCTATTGAGCAGTATTTGAGTACATTGAAATGATTTGTACGCAATAGAGCTTGTCTGGAGGCATCAATAGCCAATGGTTATTTGATGGATGAGTGTACTACTTTTTGTGCAGAATATCTTACGGATGTTGAAAAAAAAAATTAGATAAGCCCTCTCGGATTCAGGATGGTCCAGTTGGAGAAGGAACCACTTATGATATGGACAACATCGAGTGGATACAAGCGCATCGATATATCTTGTTCAATACTCCATCAGTTGCACCATTAATGCAGTAAGTATCTTATCACTTTTAATGTTTAACTTTTACATGTTTTTTTACATAAGATTATCATTTAAACATCGCGTTATCATTTGTAGGAAACTCATTAATGAGATAATAGAAGAGATGTATCGTGAGACTGAGTTGAAAATTCAACAGTCCCATTATGTGTCATTTCATGATCGGTTCAAGGATTATGTACGTATAAATTGATTTTCATTATGAGTGAAGTATTATACTAATTTTATTCATTATATTTCATTATTGAATTATATGAATTATGTAGGTTCATAAGCTGAGGGAGTTAGGGGACCCCACGCTAACTGAAGAATTTATCCAACTGGCTGAGGGTCCATCTATAACGGCTCGTCGTTATAAATCTATAGATGCTAATGGTTTTCGATTTCACATTAAAGATGTTGATGACAAATGAGAAACACAAAATAGTGGAATCAGTTCTCCATTTGTCGATTCTGGTTATTACTATGGTCAATTGATAGACATCATTGAAGTTGTATACACACATGGGCTGAAGTACATATTGTTAAAGTGTAATTGGGTTGATCTAGTGTGTTGATGTAAAGTCGATCAATATCAGTTTTCATTGGTGAATTCTAACTCGATGTTATACAGAAATGAATGAGTTGATAATGAACCTTTCATTTTGACATCACAAGAAGAACATGTATTCTTCGTTACTTTGCCTTCGAATCCAAGTTGGCAAGTTGTTTTCAAAATGTCTCGGTGAGGAGTGTTTGTATTTGAACAAGATGAACCCGAGACTATTCCTTTTGTTTCCCAACATCTTGATCAACATACTGTAGTTCAATATGAATAAGATATTTATTGGTTCAAAGTAGCTATTGAAGGAGAAACGGTAAATTTTCATGCTTAATGAAAGGTATAATTGTTTTCCCGCTATTCAGCCTAAGATATCATAAATTATCAAAACATTTTATAAATCCTTGTAAGTTTTAATCCTCACTTTTGGAAGTTTATTCAGTTATAAATATTTAGGGTGATTTAACTCATGTGATATTGATGTTATTGTCGGTGTATCTTCCCATTGAGGTATTCTTCATTTTTTTCATGTGCTGCTTGAATTTTTATTAATTCAATTTGAAATTTGGCTATGCATTGATTGGTTTTGTACATAATTTGTATATTTTTTTTGATCTTTCTGATTTTTTAAAATTCATTCACAACTAATTATTCAAGCCCATTTTGTTTGATTAACAACTGCACAAGTTTGATTTTTTTAAAAACAATCCAATTTATCATTTGGACACTTTGGATAGTCCCCTTACTAATGTTTTCCATGACTGCAGTCATGTCAGGGGAAGAGGCAGAAGATCCACATCATCCATATGAGGCATCTACATCTCAGGGTCGACGTATGTTAAATGTCATTGTCTCTACTTTTTATGTAATTAATAAACATATATATATATATATATATACATTTAAAATCTATCAATTTGTTTATAAAATTGTTTTCAACAGGATCAGACTCGACTGCTTCTTCCTCTCGTAGGAGAGGCCATGGTCATGGCATATTATCATGGAATTCCGACACGGCTTTTGATGTTTCATTTGATGAGGTATGTCATCCTATGGGAAGGAATGCCCCTGCATTTATTCGTCAGCTGGGTCATATCATACGTGATCCACATCGATTTCCATTGACCACGCATGACTGGGCTTCTATCCCTCAGGACACATTAGATCGTCTTTGGAGGGAGGTTCAGGTAAGAAGACCATTTTAGTTTATTCCCTATGTATAACCAACAATAACATATGTGATTTTTTTTCTTTAATAGAAAAATTTAAAAGTATTTCTTGATGAGTTTCAGCCAGTGTGTATGAGCAAATGTCGTAAGATGTGGAAAGACTATAAAGGAAAATTCAAGAGGGACCACTGGGTACCAAATGTGGGTGCCCCAGACATTCTGGAAAAAGTCCCGAGAGGTGTCCTCCCAGCTCAGTGGCATGATTTAGTTGCATATTGGTCTACTGAGAGTGTTGTGGTTTGTATATTTATTTTGGTATATATATTTTCATGAATGTGTGACTTGTTTCAAATTTGAATGAATTGAATGTAGAAGGTGTCAACACGCCATTCTGAGAATCGAGCGTCGTAGAGACCACCTCACAAGCTCGGGACTCGTCACGTGTCTCAGCTCCGACATGATGTATTTATTATTCATTTTTTAATTTTTTTAATTAATATGGTTTTTTGTTTATATTCTATTCATATACAGTTGCAGGAGCAAGGTTCACCAACTGATAAAATATCGGTGTGGATGAGGACTCGTGATTGAAATGATCCAGAGGTTGCAACATTGATAGTAAGTGCATGTACTCATTACCAATACTTACATAAAATTTGTATATTAATATATGTATATATATTTTAATATTTCACAAGCTCAATTTGAAGCTGAATTATAACATCTTCTAGAGGACCAGCGATAGATTCTCATGTGAAGGGATGAGATCTTTCATCGCATTATTGGTTGGAACGGGCATGGATATAGTTTGACCTATGAAACATGGATTCCTCGTTCTGTAGTGTCACGCGTTGTGATTGTCGGTCCTGCTATTGCTTAGACGACACAACAGTTGTCAGATTTTGAGGCACGGTTGCACGCTTCTGAGGAGGTAAATGCGCAATTGATCCCTGAGGTTATAGCACTACGGTAATATGTGCGTCCAGGTGATGGTGAAGGGATTCAGACAATGCAGGTTTATACTATATTTATTTATTTCATTTATATTATTTTTTTATGAAAATATATATAATGTTTTTTTGTTGTAGGCCCCTGACCCACTTGATGGAGGTAGTAGTCATGACCACGCATAACGCATCATATTCACGAGGTGTGTTTCTGCTTTTAATGGTGGGGTTGTTATTGATATTTATGTTGGGGTTCTATTGAGTTTTTTTTTTGTGATTTGGGGGTATCATGTGTGTTTTGGCCTCATGCAATGTTTGTGTGCACGAATTGAGAAGTAACCAGGAAACTAATTAATGAATTGGATATTTTTTGTTCATTTAATTTTCAATGTTTAGAATTGCATGTTCTGTAATATTTTTGAAAAAAACATGTGATTCATAATATAAACCATTCAACTTGTTTTTGATTAATGTGTTGAGTTCACTATTAGTAGTCCCCGTCCTACCCCGGACAGCCCTCCCCACACTCTGGACAGCCCTCCCCGCACCCCAAACACCCCCCCCCCCCCCCGCACCCCGGACATGCCCCCCCCCCACCCCGGACAGCCCCCCTACACTCCGGACGGCCCTCCCCACACCCCGGACAGCCCTGCCGCACCCTGGACAGCCCTCCCTGCACTCCGAACAGCCCTCCCTGCACGCCGGACAACCCTCCCGCACCCCGTACAGCCCCCCCCCCCCCACACACACACACTCCGGGTAGTCTTCCCCGCACCCCGGACAGGCCCCTCGCACCCCGAACATCCACCCCGCACCCCGGACAGGCCTCCCCGCACACCGGAAAGCCCTCCCCGCACCCCGGACAGCCCTCCCGCACCCCGGACAGGCCCCCACCCTCCGAACAGTCCTCCCCGCACCTCGGTCAGGCCCCCCACACCCCGGACAGCCACCCCCCCCCCCCCCCCGCACCCCGGACAACCCTCCCCGCACTCCGGAAAGCCCTCCCGCACCCCGAACAGCCCTCCCCGCACCCCAGACAGCCCCCGGATAGCCCCTCCATGAACCCCGGACAGCCCCCTCGCACCCCGAACAGATTCCCCGCACCCCAGACATCCCTCCACGCACCCCGGATAGGCTCCCCGCAACCCGGACAACCCCTCCCAGCACCCCGGACAGCCCCCCACACCCCGGACAGCCCTCCACGCACCCCGGACAGCCCCCCTCACCCCGGACATCCCTCCTCGCACCCCGGACAGGCCCCCCACACACCGGACAACCCCCCCCCCCCCCCCACCCCGGACAGCCCTCCCCGCACCTCGGATAACCCTCCCACACCCCAGACAGCCCTCCCTGCACTCCGGACAGCCCTCCCCGCACCCCGGACAGCCCCCCCGCACCCTGGACAGGCCACCCCGCACTCCGGACTTCCCTCCCTGCACCCCGCACAGCCCGCCCACACCCCGGACAGCCCCCCCCCCCCCCACACGCCGGACAGTCCTCCCCACACCCCGGACAGGCCCCCCGCACCCCTGACAGCACCCCAGCACCCCAGACAGCCCTCCCCGCACCTCGGACACCCCTCCTGCACCCCAGACAGCCCTCCCCGCACCCCTGACAGCACCCGCGCACCCCGGACAGCCTCCCTGCACCACGGACACCCCTCCCCGCACCCCGGACAGGCTCCCCGCACCCCGAAGAGCCCACCCCGCACCCCTGACATGGCCTCTGCACCTCATACAGCCCCCCCCCCCCCCCGCACCCCGGACAGCCGTTGTGTGATTTTTGAAATGGTCGGGCAGACGGCACGTCAATCGGAGGTGTCATTTGACCGCGGTGACCAGAAAGGTGTTTTCGGTGTCATAAAACACCAGAAATGGCGTGAGATGGTCGAATTCGGAGAAAAAATTCTCCGAATGACCTAAAACCACACAAAAAAAAGTAAAAGATATTATTCTTGATTTGTAGGATGAGACGGCACGCCCATCGGACGTGCAGTACGCGCGGTACGGCCGATTGTGTCGTTTTCAGCGGCTCGGCGCGCGCTAAAATGTGGCGTTGGGGGGGGGGGGTCAAACCCACCCGAATGACCTCGGAATTCCATGAAACCGTATGACAACAGCCATTGTGTGAATTGTGAAATGTTCGAGCATATGGAACGTCAATCGAAGGTGTCTTTTGACCGCGATGACTGGAAATGCGTTTCTTGTGTCATAAAACACCAGAAACGGCGTGAGACGGTCGAATTCAGAGAAAATGTGATCCGAATGACCTGAAACCACAATAAAACATTAGGAATTTTATTCAGGATGTGTAGGAGGAGATGAAAGGCCCATCGGACGTGTTGTGCGCGTGGTACGGCCGATTGTGTCGTTTTCAGCAGCTCGGCGCGTGCTAAAATGGCGCGTTGGGGGGTCAAAACTACCCGAACGACCTCGTAATGCCATGAAACCATACGACAACAACCGTTTTGTGATTTTTGAAATTTTTGGGTAGACGACACATCAATCGGAGGTGTCGTTGACCACGGTGACCGGAAACGCGTTTCCGGTGTCATAAAACCCCAAAAACGGCGTGAGACGGTCGAATTCGGAGAAAATGTGTTCTGAATAACCTGAAACCACACGAAAACATTAGGAATATTATTCTTGACGTGTAGGAGGAGACGACATGCCCATCGGACGTGCGGTGCGTGCGGTACGGCCGATTTTGTCGTTTTCAGCAGCTCGACACGCGCTAAAATGGCGCGTTGGGGGGTCAAAACCACCTGAATGACCTCAAAATGCCATTAAACCGTACTACAATAGCCGCTGTGTGAGTTGTGAAATGTTCATGTAGACGGAACGTCAATCAGAGGTGTCGTTTGACCTCGGTGACCGGAAACGCATTTCTGGTGTCATAAAACACCAGAAACGGCGTTAGACGGTCGAATTCGGAGCAAACGTGCTCTGAATGACCTGAAACCACACGAAAAAATTAGTAATATTATTTTTGATGTGTAGGAGGAGACGACACACCCATCGGACGTGTCGTACGCACGGTACGGACGATTGTGGCGTTTTGGGCAGCTCGGCGCACGCTAAAATGGGGCGTTAGGGGGTCAAAACCACCCGAACGACCTTGGAATCCCATGAAACCGTACGAAAACATCCATTGTGTGAATTTTGAAATGGTCGTGTAGAAGGCACGTCAATCTGAGGTGTCTTTTGTCCACGGTGACTAGAAATGCGTTTCTGGTGTCATAAAACACCACAAACGGCGTGAGATGGTCGAATTCGGAGAAAACGTGCTCTGAATGACCTGAAACCACACTAAAACATTAGTAATATTATTTTCGATGTGTAGGAGGAGACGACAGGCCCATCGGATATGCGGTGCGCACGGTGCGACCGATTGTGTCGTTATCAGCAGCTCGGTGCACGCTAAAATGGCGCATTGGGGGGTCAAAACCACACGAACTACCTCGGAATTCCATAAAACCATACGACAACAGCCGTTGTGTGATTTTTAAAATGGTCGGTCAGACGACATGTCAATCGGAGGTGTCGTTTGACAGCGGTGACCGGAAACGCGTTTCTGGTGTCATAAAACACCAGAAACGGCGTGAGACGATCAAATTCGGAGCAAACGTGCTCTGAATGACCTGAAACTACACTAAAAAATTTGGAATATTATTTGTGATGTGTAGGAGGAGATGACACGCCCATCGGAGGTGCGGTATGTGCGGTACGGCTGATTGTGTCGTTTTCAGTAACTCGGCGCACGCTAAAATGGCGCGTTGGGGGGTCAAAACCACCCGAACGACCTCGGAATGCCATTAAACCGTACGACAACATCCATTGTTTGAATTGTGAAATGTTCATGTAGAAAAAACGTCAATCGGAGGTGTCGTTTGACCGCGGTGACCGGAAACGCGTTTCTAGTAACATAAAACACCAGAAATGGCGTGAGACGGTCGAATTCAGAGAAAACGTGCTCTGAATGACCTGAAACCAGACGAAAACATTAGGAATATTATTTGTGAAGTGTAGGAGGAGATGATATGCCAATCAAACATGTGGTGCGCGCAGTACGGCCGATTGTGTCGTTTTCAGTAGCTCGGCGCGCGCTAAAATGGCACGTTGGGGGGGGGGGGTCAAAACCACCCGAAGGACCTAAAATTCAATGAAACCATATGAAAACAGCCGCTGTGTGAATTGTGAAATGGTCATGCAGATGGCACGTCAATCGGAGGTGTCGTTTGACCGAGGTGACCGGAAACGTGTTTCCGGTGTCATAAAACACCAGAAACGACGTGAAACGGTCGAATTCAGAGAAAACATTCTTGTAATGACCTGAAACCACACGAAAACATTAGGAATATTATCCGTGACATGTAGGAGGAGATGAAACGCCCATCAGACATGTGGTGCATGCAGTACGGCTGACTGTGTCGTTTTCAGCAGCTCGGCGCGCGGCTAAAATGGCGCGTATGGGGGTCAAAACCACCTGAACGACCCTCAGAATGCCATTAAACCATACGACAATAGCCGTTTTATGAATTGTGAAATTGTCGTGTAGACGGAACGTCAATCGGAGGTGTCGTTTGACCGTGGTGACCAGAAACACGTTTCTGGTGTCATAAAACACCAAAAACGGCGTGAGACGGTCGAATTCAAAGCAAACGTGCTCCGAATGACCTGAAACCACACAAAAACATTAGGAATATTATTTCTGAAATGTAAGAGGAGACAGCATGCCCATCGGGCATGCAGTGCACACGGTACGGCTAATTGTGTCGTTTTCAGCAGCTCGGCGCGCGCTAAAATGGCGCTTTGGGGGATCAAAAACCACCCAAACGACCTCAGAATGACATGAAACCGTACGAAAACAACCATTTTGTGAATTGTGAAATGTTCATTCAGATGGCACATCAATCGGAGGTGTCGTTTGACCGCGGTGACCGGAAACGCGTTTCTGATGTCATAAAACACCTCGAACGGCGTGAGACAGTCGAATTCGGAGAAAACGTGCTCCGAATGACCTCAAACCACACAAAAACATTAGGAATATTATTCTTGACGTGTAAGAGGAGACGGAAGGCCCATCAGACGTGTGGTGCGTGCGGTACGGCCGATTGTGTCGTTTTCAACAGCTCGGCGCACGTTAAAATGGCGCGTTGGGGGGTCAAAACCACCCGAATGACCTCAGAATGCCATGAAATCGTACGAAAACAGCCATTGTGTGATTTTTGAAATTTTCGGGTAGACGACACATCAATCGGAGGTGTCGTTTGACTACAGTGACCAGAAACGTGTTTTCGGTGTAAAAAAAACACTGAAAACGACGTGAGATGGTCGAATTTGGAGAAAACGTGCTCCGAATGACCTGAAACCACACGAAAACATTAGTAATATTATTAGTGACATGTAGGTGGAGACGACACGCCCATCAAACATGCAGTGCATGCGGTACGGCCCGATCGTGTCGTTTTCAGCAGCTCGGCGCGCGCTAAAACGGCGCGTTGGGGGGTCAAAACCACCCAAACGATCTCAGAATGCCATGAAACCGTAACGAAAATAACCATTATGTGATTTGTGAAATGGTTGGGTAGAAAGCATGTCAATCAGAGGTGTTGTTTGACCTCGGTGACCGGAAATGCGTTTCTGGTGTCATAAAACAGAAAAAACGGCGTGAGACGGTCGAATTAGAAGAAAACGTGCTCCGAATGACCTGAAACAACACGAAAACATTAGGAATATTATTCGTGGCATGTAGGAGGAGACGACATGCCCATCGGATGTGCGGTGCACGCGGTACGGCCGATTGTGTCATTTTCAGCAGCTCGGTGCGCGCTAAAATGAGGCTTTGGGGGGTCAAAACACCCGAATGACCTCAGAATGCCATTAAACCGTACAACAATAGCCGTTGTGTGATTTGTGAAATTTTTGGGCAGATGGTATGTCAATCGGAGGTGTCGTTTGACTGCAGTGACTGGAAACGTGTTTCGGTGTCATAAAACACCAAAAAACGGCGTGAGACGGTCGAGTTCGGAGAAAACATGCTCCGAATGACCTGAAACCACACGAAAACATTAGGAATATTACTCGTGATGTGTAGGAGGAGACGGCAGGCCCATCGGACGTGCGGTGCACGCGGTACAGCCGATTGTGTCTTTTTCAGCCGCTCAGCGCACTCTAAAATGGCGCGTTGGGGGGTCAAAACCACCTGAACGACCTTGGAATTATATGAAACCGTACGACAACAGCCATTGTGTGATTTTTGAAATGGTCGGGTAGACGGAATGTCAATTGGAGGTTTCGTTTGACCGCGGTGACCGGAAACACGTTTCCAGTGTCATAAAACACCAAAAACGGCGTGAGATGGTCGAATTCAGAACAAACGTGCTCCAAATGACCAGAAATGATAGCATTTCTTAAATTGGGGGTTTAAAATTATTATAGCACAATGATTTGATGTCAGATTTAATTTTATTATATGTTTATAATAACTGAATAATTATGTCCAATTTACGTTTGTATTGTTTTTTTGTTTTTTTGTCTTATTGTAGGTTTATTGAAGCGGAAGATTGGAATGGATGGACCTGCTCGGATTGTTGAAGAACGTTTATCATTTATTATTTATGACGATCTTGATTTTTCTTCTTTTTGAGATTGTTTTCCATTTTTTATGATTTTTACCTTGTTTTATCTCTGATTTTGCACCGTGAAGAAAAAAACACAATTCGTACATTTCATTAAAAAAATGAAAAATATTTTATTTAATATTATATATATATATATATTTCTTTAATATATATATATATATTAAAATATTTAAAACATTATATATATATATAATATTTTATTTAATAATATATATATAAATATTTTCTTTAATATATATTTATATATATTTTATATTTAATAAATATATATATATATATATATTTCTTTCAGTAGGGATTTTTTTTAAAAAAAAATTCCCAGGGTAGCGACCACCAAGCGGTCGCTTAAGGCCAGAATTTCAGCCACCTATAGCGACCGCCATTGGCGGTCGCTATTGGCCTACAGCGACGAAGCTGAAGCGACCGCCAATGGCGGTTGCTAGGTAGTCTCTCTAGGCCTATGGCGACCGCCAATGGTAGTCGTTAATGCCCGATTTTTTTGAAGTGAATCAATTTATCCCCTCATGAATAGTTCCTAATATCATCCATACACTAGTAACATTTTCATTATTCATATCAAGTTCTTCAAGATAGTTTTTATAGATACCAAATGAATCTCCCATAGTTTGAATTGGTATCTTCCAACCATGCTTAAATAAAAAACATCAAACTAAGAACATAACATAACATACATGATAGATCCAACTTATTAAGAAGAAGGGATTCTATATATTATTTAATTATCCTCCCTTGTATATGAACGCATTTTCATAGAGATATTAATGCCACGTGACACAAGAAACAATCCTCTCTTGAATTATTTTATTTTTTACCACTTTAGTACCTTGTCAATATATGAAATTTGAATTTGAAAAAATAAAATATAAGATCTATATTGACATATATTTATCCCTATAATGTATTCTTCTTCACTTAATTATTTCTTGGGGAAGTATTAATTTAACCAGGCCTTCACTCACTGTAAGACTTGCACTTTGTTTCCCATTAAAAATATGTTATTAACATATAATACTTGGAAAACAATGGCACTACTACTAACTATATTATATAAACACATATCACTTTTATTTTAAATGATACAAAATTCTCTTATGTCCACTTCAAGATGAATATTATATTATCATGATTCATGATTTAATCTACAAATGGAGGTCTACAACTTGTCTACTTTATTATCAGTCTTTCACATAATAATCCATTTATGGTTGGTCCATATTTATGTCTTCAATTAGCATCCCATTTGGAAAAGAGGTTTTGAAAAACTCTTTCCAAATTTCATAATCTTGGAAGGATGTTATTGTAAGTAATATTCTGATCAATTTTATAATTGTGAGTAGTGATAAAGATTAATCATAATCGGTGAATTTTTATTTCATGAAACCCTTTACTATTATCCCTGACTTATTGGTGCTCATGCAACCATCAATATCCATATTTTTCTTCAATACACATTTAATCTCAATGGGTTTTAATCATTATACTGGTATATAAAAATACAAATGTGATATTGGTACATGGACTCCATTTCAGAACACATAAATTATTTCCATTTAACATCATGCACTCCATCCGCAACATCCTTTTATGTGAGTGGTTCATCATTCTCTTGGAGTATTGTATCACCTTAGATTGTGACAATAAAACTATATATCCATGGATATATAACCTCCAAACATGACCTATTTAGTACTTATTTATTAGGAACATATTCCTCTACCATGGTCTCTTATTTAGTCTATTCCCATACCAACTATTGTGCATTTATAGCTTCAACATCTCTAAAGTCAATTTTAATCCCAAAATTTCCATTGGGAATGGGTTCCATTTCATAGAACCTAGAATTTCCTTATATAGTTACTTTTATATCTGAAGGGTTATATAATTAATATTCTTTAGTTTCCCTAGGATTACCTATTAAAATGAACTTCATGACTGTAGATTCTAGTTTTTCAAAGGTTATAGTCTTGGAAAACACCATATATCCCCATACATGTATATTGATAGAGAATTTTTATCTCCCTTCCATAACTCATATGAAATCATCTCTCCTAAATTAGATGGTACTCAATTAGGTGTACAATGTCTACCATGAGTATCCAAAAATGGATAAAGGTAGAGTTACATGACTCATCATTGATTTGACAATATTCACAAGGGTATGATTCTTCCTTTCACTTACAACATTCCACTCACTTCTAGAAATACAATATATACCGAGGGTTTCAAACCATTGGTATAGGAATCATAACCATTGGTATACTATATACCAACGGTTTTGCAAACCTTTGGCTAGTAAGCCGTTGAAAAAGGGCTATACCAATGGTTTTTCTCTAATCGTTGGTATATGGACATGTAACATTATGTATTACAATGGTTTTATAGACACCATTGGTATATATTTATACCAATGATTGATAACCTGTTGGGATATATAAAATACATATACTTTACCAATGTTTTGAAACCGTTGGTATACAGTATTACCAATGGTTCCTTAGAACTCTTGGTAAAAATATTCTAGAAATACACTATACCAATGGTTAAAAACCGTTGGTATAGTGTATTAGAAACGGTTCATTCAAACCATTTGTAAAACTATTCTCCAAAAACACAAAACCAATGGTTAAAAACCATTGGTATAGTGTTTGTCCAAAAAATATCCTAGCAGCCACCCATTCCCTCCACTGCATACACCTGCAAACATAGCTGCAAATAACACTTAAAACAGAACAATTTTCACATTAAATAAAACAAAAGAGAACCTGTAATATCACATAAAAAACAGCAGACTCTTCAAACCATGACATGTACCACTAACATACTTTTCCCCATTTCAATATTCACATGACAACCACTCTTCCAACTAACCCATTTCAATTTCATTGTTGGAGACATCTCATAATGGTGAGAGGACACTCAAATTACAGAGAGCCCACTATTGTTATAGTTACATACACCATTAACAGAATTAATAAATAATTCATAAGGTAATTACAGCAAGTATACACATACAAAAAGTATACTCATAGACCATTAACACATAATTCATAAGTTAATGAAATATATAAATAATTAAATTTAGAATTCAGGGGGTTGGTGGGGTTGTTCAGGGGTTTGGGGTGGATTTCGAAGGGGGGTAGGGGTGTCTAGGGGGTGGGGGTGTCTGGGGGGATAAGGGTGTCCGGGGGGGGCTGTCCATGGGGGTGTGCAGGGGGTTGGGGGAAGCTTTCTAGGGAGTGGGGGGTGTCCAGGGGTGGGGTGGTGTCCAGGGGGTGGGCGGTCTAGGGGTTGGGGGCCTGTCTAAGGGGGGTGGGGTGGTGTCCACGGGTGTGGGGGCTATCCAAGCGGTGGGGGATGTCCAAGTGGTGGTTCACAGTGGTGGTGGGGCTATCCAGGGGGTAAGAAGGGCTTTCCAAGGGGGTGGCGGACAGTCCAGGGGGTAGGGGGTGTCCACGGGGGTGGGCGGGGTTGTCCAGGGGGTACGAGGTGTCTAGGGGGGGCTGTCATGGGGGGGTAGGGGTGTCCAGGGGGTGGGCGGGATGTTCACGGGGGTGGGGGGGCTATCCATAATAGAAAGGGATGTCTAGGGGGAAGGACTTTCTAGGGGTGGGAGGGGTTGTCCATGGGGGTGGGTAGGGCTGTCCAGGGGGTATGGGGTGTCCAGGGGGTGTGTGGGGCTATCCAGGGGGTACAGGGTGTTCAGGGGGTGGGGTGTCTATAGGGGTGTCCAGGGGGTGGGGTGGTGTCCAAGGGGTGGCGGGGCGTTCTAAGGGTGGGGGTTGTCCAGGGGTGGGGGTGGTGTCCATGGGGGGTGGGGAAAGTCCAAGTGGTGGGGGCTGTCCAAGGGGGGTGGGGTGGTGTCCATGGGGTGGGGGATATCTAGGGGTGGGGGATATCTAGGGGTGGGGGCTGTCTAGGGGGTGGGGGTCCACGGGGTGGCAGGGCTATCCAGGACGTAGTCGGTGGTCTAGGGGGTGGGTGGGGCTTTCCACGGGGTGGGGGCTATCCAGTGGGTAGGGGGTGTCCACAGGGGTGGGTTGGGCTTTCCAGGGGTATGAGGTGTCCAGGGGGCGGGCGGGCTATCCACGCGGGGTATGGGTATCCAGGGGGGTGGGCGGGCTATTCACGAGGGTGGGGGTTGTCCCCGAAAGGAGGGGTTGTCCAGGGGGTGGGTGGGGCTCTCTAGTTGGTGGGTGGGGCTGTCCACGTGGGTTGGTGGGGCTATCCAGATGGTATGGGTTGTCCAGGGGGTGGGTGGGGCTATCCAGGGGGTACAGGGTGTCCAGGGGGGCTGTCGATAGGGGGAGGGGCTATCCAGGGGGTATGGGGTGTCTAGGGGGGTTGGTGGGGCTGTCTAGGGGGTACGGGGTTCCCAGGGGTGATGGGGGGGGGGGGGGTTGTCCATGGGGGTGTCTTGGGGGTGGGGGATGTCCAGGGTGGGGGGGGGGGGGTTGTCCATGGGGTTGTCTAGGGGGTGGGGGCTGTCCAGGGTGGTTGGGGGGCTGTCTATGGGGGTTTCTAGAGGGTGTGGTGGTGTCCGTGGGGGGGGGGGTGTATTCATGGGGGTTTCTAGGGGGTGGGGTGGTGTTAATGGGGGTGGGGTGGTGTCCAGGGGGTTGGGGGGCTTTCCAGGGGGTGCGGTGGTGTCCAGGGGGTTGTTGGAGCTTTCCAAGGGTTGGGGTGTCCAGGAGGTGGGTGGTGTCCAGAGGGGGTGGGGGTGGTCCAAGGAGTTGGGGGGCTGCCCAAGTGGGGTGGGGTGGTGTCCACGGAGGTGGTGGCTATCTATGGGGTGGGGCTGTCCAGGGGGTGGGGGCGGTCCACGGGGGTGGAAAGGTTGTCCAGGGGGGGATGGGGTGTCAAGGGGTGGGTGGATCTTTCCACGATGGTGGGGGCTATATAGGGGGTAGGGGTGTCCACGGGGTTGGGCGGTGATATCTAAGGGGTACGAGGTGTCCAGGGGGTGGGAGGGCTGTCCACAGGGGGTAGGGGTATCCAGGGGGTGAGAAGGTTGTTCATGAGGGTGAGGGTGGGTTGTCCACATGAGGAGGGGCTCTAGAAAATAAATAAATTTTACTACATATAATATAGTATTATTTTAAAATAAATTTATTTTATGACCATCCTTGACATCATAATTGAAAAATGAAAACTCGTTGTCCACAAAGGAAGTAAGTCAACATCCCACGGATGATGTTATCATTTTTAAAATAAAAAGGGGGAGAGAAAAGAATTAATGGGTGATATCCAATTAACATTATAAAATTACATTATAAATAATATACTATAGTTATAATGAATGTTTTTATATAAGAGGTAAGGAATGGATAACAAAACAAAATAAATTGAAATAAAAATAAAAGAATGAAAGGGAAAATTTACCTCTCAAATTCCTCTCCTTTAGAATCTCCTTAATACTCTTTGAAATGGTATTTTGGGTGATACTATAAATGAAAAAAACATGGGTGAGAGGTCTGGGAGAGCGATTAGGTAGTAATTATGCAATATTCATGGCATTGGGGGAGTGAGGAGAAGAGGTGATGGGGTGGTATTTATGTGGAGGATAGGGGTGTTTTTTGAATATTTTTATCATTAGTTAATTATTTTGACTCAATACAGTGAGTAGTTTTCATTACTATGACTAAATATAGTAACATGTGCATTTCATTTTGTACTAATGGTTTCTTACATAATACAAGATGTTTTCATTCATGCATTTGTCTTAAAATCTAAAATATCATAAATTACCGTATTTCACTATTCATAAAAAATTCCACTATTTTACAAAAATCCAAAAAATTCATCCAATTTTTTTTAAATATTAATAATTCAAAAATCAACTCCTTTTGTAAAAATAATTCTCTAAATATGATAAATTTAACTACTAATTAAAATTATAATTTATTTGAAAAATACCAATTTTAAAATTATAATGGCATTTATAATACTTTAAAAAATCATTTAAGGTTCCCTAAAAATATATTATAAAAATAAGAAAAAAAATATATTAATTTATTATTCTATTAAATGAAAATAATTTTCTATTAATTCATTATATTTATTATAAAATTTAAATAAACATTTATGTTTCATAAAAATACCAACATATAATTTTTCTTTAAAACAAAATTTATCTACTTTTTTCATGATATAAATATATATTATCTTCATTTATAAGATGCCTAAATATAATTTATACTTTCATAGGTGATGACAATATTCTATTGGTCGGATTTCAATTCCTAAGGGTCATAATACTATTCCAACGGCCATATTTAATAGCATATTATGGTTTTAAAATTGGTGTTTCATGAAGCATAAACTTTCAAAGATATTATATTTTCAAATAGGCATTCCATAAGATCATGGAATGTTACATTATATACTCCTTCAAAAAATTCCTTCCTCAAAATTTCAAAAATGCCACATCAAAAAATATTTGCTTAATCCTTCATCCAATTTTCCACTAGTTCAGACCTCACATCTTAAATTTTTTGATTTTTCTAAAGTACCTATACCAACTAAGTCATTTGATTCCTCAGCCCATGTTATTTAGTGTCCAGAATCTAGGTAGGCCCCTCATTTTAAGATAAATCGGGTTCCAAATATATTCCATTATGAGTGAGTACATTCCTTGGATCTGGCATGTAACTCCATAATAAAGAGATATGGAACACATTATGTTCTTTTGAAATTATATGTTGCATCTCCAGATGATATTCCAGAGTTCTAATTCTCTCCAGGACTTCAATTGGTCAATTTAACCAGGGATTAGTTTCCCTTTCATTCCAAATCATATAACACCCTTCCATAGAGATAGTATCAAGAAACAACTATCTCCCACATTAAATTTTGAATTCTACCTTCGATTATCACCATAGATATTTTTCATACATTGAGTTACTTTGATATGGGTTTGAATAGTAATTACTATTCTTGTTGTTTCTGCCACATGTTTTCGAAATATTAGATTCCTCTCACCCACATCATCACAACAAGTTGGTGAATAGAATCTCCTTCTATACAATACTTATTATGGTCCCATTTTAATACATGAATGGAAACTATTATTGTAGGAAAACTCTACCAAAGTCAAATACCATTCCTTCATTCCTTGAAATTCAAGTGAGAACGATATCAACATTTCTTCTAATGTTTTAATGGTCCTTTCAGAATTCCTGTCAGTTTGAGGGTGATAAGCTGTAGAAAATGAAGCTTAGTGTCTAAATCATTCTATTTTTTTTCTATAATCTCAATGAAAATCATGGATCATGATCAGACAGAATTTAAAGTGGTACTCCATAAAGTTATACAGCATCATTAATATAGAGTCATGAAAGTTTTTACCTTTCAAAATCCTCCCTTATTGCCAGGAAATGTGAAGATATGGTAATGCAATTAATTATTACCCATATTGCATCATTAATTCTTGTAATTTCTGGTAATCTATTGAAAAAATCAATAGTCATGTCATCCCATTTCAATATTGGAATATATAGAGGTTTCATAGACCCTATAGAATGTTTTCTTTTAGTATTAACATATTGATAGTCTAAACATCTTGATTCTTACTCATAAATTTACCAATTTATATTATCCAACTAGATACATTCCTTCGAATATCTATACATCTTAGGGTTACTATGGTGTATAGGGATATTCAAATTTTGAGAATAATCCAATAATTCCTTTTCTGTCTTAGGTATAGAGGAAACACAAAGCCTCTTCCTAAATTATTAGATTCCTCTTTGTATACAAATACTAACAATTTCCTATAAATCACAACTTTAATTTTCTTTTTCAAATTATCTTCATGATATTGATAACTTTTAATCCTTTCTAATAAAGATGTTTGGGAGATAAATTAATAAATAAATGATGTTTCGCCTTTCTTGATTATTCCAAAATACATATTTTCTAGATCAATGTACATAGGATCCTTATCAATCCTCATTTTATTCACAATTATAAGATCCTTACCTATCAATGCATATTCTACCTTATTAACTTTCCCTAGATGGTATTGTATTGAATAATCATAATCCTTGATTAGATCAAGCCATCACCTTTCCCTCATATTGAGTTCATTCTATGAGAATATATATTTAAAACTCAAGTGATCTTTATATATCTCTCATCTTAAACAATAAAGGTTCTGTCTCGATATCATTAGAGCAAATATTATAGCTACTTACTCATGATCATGAGTTGGATAGTTTTATTCATGATTTTTTACCTACCTTGGTGCATAGGTAATAATTCTATCATTCTGCATATGAAAAAATCCATGTCATATTTTTTATGAAGCAATATAAATCACAAATCAACCATTTCCTGATGGTAGATTCATGAACAGAGCGATAACTAATAACATCTTCAATTCATCAAAACACTATTCATATTATTTTTTTCATATGAACGTAACCCCTTTACGAGTAATCTTAGTTATAGTGCTAATTAACTAGCAAAAACTATGATTTAAACATCGATAGTAACATACTATACTAATGAAACTACATACCTTGGTAAGTTTCTTTAGGGTAGGAAATTCCTAATCTTCTATTATATTTGTAGCATCAACTGAGATTCCCTCGCTAGAGACAATATGTCCACAAAAATAAAAATTTAAACTCTATAATTCACACTTGTTAAAATTCCCATACAACTTTTTTCTTCTAAATGTCATCAGAAGAATATGTATGTGGTTCTCATTTTCCTCATATCCTTTAGATTATATCCAGATATCATCAATAAATACCTAAATAAAATCATCAATGTATTCATTGGACACTCTATTCAATAGATCTTTAAAAATAGAGGGTTCATTATTAGTCCAAATGGCACTACTGTAAAATCGTAATGTCCATACCTATTTTGAAATATTTTCTCCATAATTTCATCCTTATTTACATGAAATTGATGATATTTTGAAAGAATTTAAATCTTCAAAAAATAATGAGCTCCATGAAGTTTATCAAATAAACTATCAATGTGATGTAGATGATACTTGTTCATTATTATAATACCATTGATTTCTAAAATTCAATTTACAACCTCACAGATCCTTCATTCCTATTAATGAAAAGAATAGGAGCTACCCATGGAGAAATACAAGGGAAAATAAGCCCCTTTATACTCAACTACACTATATTTTTCTTCATATCCACTAATTCCACAGTGGTAAATCTATAACGTGTCTTTGATATTGTCCTTGAATTAGGGATTAAATAAATAGAAAACTCAAATTCCAACTATTGAGTATGTCCAGGTAAATCCTCAAGAAATACATAAATGTATTCTTGTGGAAAAGGTACATCCTCGTTTTGAATATTTATTTCCACATCTATAGTTTATTTTTTTCTCCCTCCCCAATAATTTCATTCAGTATCACTACTTGAGGTGTCTTGTGATATGAATCGATTAATGCGGTTTCTATAATAAAATGAGGTATTCTACATCTTCATCACCAATTTTAATTTCCTTTTTCTTTGAAAGATATCCAATAGATTGGATTATATGAAATACCATCATAGGTATGATTAGATGGACAACAACTAAAGAATAATTATGAGTCATAAAGGGGACTGATTGACAAAAAATTATTACAATGAGACATACCATAAGAATTTTGAATAAAAAATACATTATTAAATCAAGATGGAAATGTATAATTTTCTAGGAAAACTCGGATGATAAGAAAGAATGTGATGATCCATAATCAAATAAAGTATTTAAGTTTTAAGAAATGATTAATGTATCTTCCACCACTTCATTAGGAAATTCAACCTCAACTGTTGTCATCAAATAGGGTTGGCCTTTCTCCCATATCCATTTCTAGGGAAAGTGTCATTAAAGCTTAAGAAAATAATTTGACTAATATCCCATCTATTTAAAATTGTATCATTTAACATTTGTAGATTATTTCTTTCCCTTGTAATCACATACTTGGTGGAATGTTTCTCCACACTTTGAACAAACTCTCATTTCCTTCAGAAAGTACCAGGGTGTTACATCACACAATTATAATTGGATGAAAATTCAAATCTTCCTTTTATCCCCATTTCCTTATTTCATTTTCATGAGTGTTAAAAAACCTATTATTTTCTTGATTTCCTTTAATGTCATAAGACATTGTTTTCTTGTAATGATAGATACATGAGACAATATGTTCCTTTGATGAGAAATTTAGGGAGAATAGTGACCTTAAGAGGAATGGTTTTAACCCATCAATGGATCTATCACTATTTATCTTTGGATTATGTGTGTAATCTCTAGAATTCCTTGTTAACCATAAAAAGTTATATTCATACATAGAAACACTATCATCTTCCTTTTTCCTTATATTATAGAATTATCTCTCCATATATGATAATTGTTTATGAGGGAAATATTTTTCCAATAAAAGTTTATTAAATTCCTTGAATTTAATGTTTTCTATTCCTTCATCCTCCTTTGTGTTTTGAATCAATAAACACCATTGACCTAATATCCTGAGAGATGATAAATTTTTATGAAAAAATTATCCATTTTCATACTTCCCAAAGAATTAAATATCTTCTCTAAGGAACTTATCAATTTCTCAACTACAAATGGAGTTTTAGTCTCATTTAATGATGATGGTTTTTTCTCATCAATATGTCTAAAACTTTTCATCCACATTGTGGATCAGGATGCTTTGTATGGGTATGGTTACTATTCCTAACCTGAGTAAGTTCTCCCAACACAGCTATATGTTATTCAGCACCAGTTGCATCACCAGTTTCAATATCATTATCTCTCATAGTTTGGAAATCCCTACATGGGTTACGTAAATTGATAGGGTTTACATTCCATCCACTAGATGAAATTTATAAACCATAGAATAAACATTATTAGTTTAAGAATCGTAATTCATAACATAGAACTAGAAAAACATTTATCAAAAATTGGAAATTATGCATAGCTAATTTCATAATCATTAACATAGTTTCATTGGAAACATACATACATTTTAAATCATTTACAACAGATTGTAAAAAAATATGAATTATCCTACACATAACCCTGGGATTGTTAATCTAGGTGTGTAATAAGTCCCATTTTGTTATATCATGTTACACTGAGTCAGGAATGATGCACCTTGTCTAATTTGTTACACTTACATACATTTGTTCCCGAACCACATCCACTTATATTATTCAAATAGGGAAGTATTTCTATAAATACCCAAATAATCTATACATTACCAAAATTCTGTGTTTTTTTTCTATTCTTATCATCAAATTCTATCTTAGGGTCATGTTCTCTAATCTATATTTTTGAAATCTAGTTTATGAGGTTTCTACTAAGATTTCTCTAACACCAACTATGAAGACCCCAACCATAGTAGCCCTCGGTCAGTGCCTTGCTTTATTTACTTGGTACTATGAACAAATGATCACATCCCAAAGGACTGAATATTTTAGTAAATTTGGAATTCAAGATACATACATAATTATTGAACTACAATATTAAAAGAAAATAAACAAAAAAAGTCAATTTTAAACACTCATAAACTCTTAGATTATCAGTATAAGTAATTCATAATATATATCTTTACGTCTAGGGCGAAAATAAAAAATAATAAAGGGTTGATATCAGATGCTTAGTAAGGGTAAGAAATATAGGGTAAGCTAAAATAAACATAAATAATAAGTCAAGGTAAATAACTAAAAATAGATTCCTTTAAACATAAACTTGATCATAATATGGCAGGAATTAATGTTGATTAAATAAATCCAAATAAATAATCACATGAGAATGAAACTTATCCATGGATATTTTACTAGTCTAATAATATCATTTATTAAAAATTAGTAATATTGTAATGAGGTAATTCATAATTTCAAACATCATAAAAATACCATCAAGGCTTCAGCCAATGCACCATAATTTGTTAAAATCTCGGTCTAGTTTTTCAAATGAGTCCTGACGATGCATCTAGGGGTTATAGAGAGGCCCAACCATCACTTAATATTTCCAATTAATTCCCATTATGAATTTTGTGAAACATAAACAACATATACATAATAAACATAAATAACATTCCCAAATCAACAAGCATAATCACTAACCATTCCGAGTAACATGGTGAATGGTATCAAGAAAGAACTTCGAAAGTAAACTGGACATAAACCATTTAATGAATTATCATATATGATTTCAATATATATCATTACCAATTAACCATAATATTCCACACAGGGGTTTGAAATTGTTGAAAATACTCTAGTAAAATCATCAAGGATTTCTTGAGAGAAGTCTCTTTTTTAAAATATTAGAATTGGATTAGAAAATTCATTTGTATTTATCATAAAATAATATTGTAAAATTTATGTCCCATAAAAAAGGTACATAATGATAAATGATGTAAAATTGAATTTTAAACATGTAAAATAGTTTTTAAGAACGTTATAAAAATTCCACTTTAGTGTAGTATTAGGGAAAATATAAAAGCGTCTTTAAAATGGAAAAAGAATCAATTATTTACATAAAACTAGAAAATATATAAGATATTTTTCATGAAAATAGTCTAATTTTAAAAACATAATGGTTTCTTACATAAAAATATGGCATATACTTGAAAATCGGTATGAAATTGGGAACATTCGTTTAATCAGGCTTGTTTATCCAGGGGAATTGAAAAGTGAACCTAATAAAAACATGTATTTCCCCATAAAATAAAAAATAATCGACCTAGGTACATATATTTGGAACATAAACATAGAATTTATGAGGAACAAATTATAATAATTAACAATTTAATTTTGGTAAATACAGAGAAAGTGCAACCCAAATGAAAAATGGAGATTCAGAGAGAATTTGTAACATGATATCCAAAATATATTTTAACATTTGATAAACATCCTAGATAATGAAATGAGATTAATAAGTAATTTATTTCCGAACCTATTCAATATGAATTTATTTATAATAATTTTATTAATTTTTATGGTCTTTTTGATTATTTATAAGACTCAATTTCATCACCTGGAAGTGTTTGTTTCATTTTTTTTCATGATTGGTTCAATTGTATACTTGTATGAAAGATCATGAGAAATGAGAATATTTAACCATAATTGAAAATATATGTTCTTAATGAATTGTATAATAATTTATTGTCTTATATATCATTTTATTTCTCTTTATTAGGATGACTCATTAGAAAATGTTTTAATGATAACTATTAAGATTGTTTTGATCTTTTTTCGATAATCACAAAACAGTTTTGTATTATTAATTAATATTAAGTATATATAATATTTCAAGAAATTAAATAAGTATTAATACATATATTATTGTATGGTTTAACCAGTGAAATGGTTTTATGACCAACCTTTATGGTGTAATTTAAAAACAAAAACTTGTCATCAATAAAGG
Organism: Viscum album; assembly: GCA_963277665.1. Classification (NCBI taxonomy): domain Eukaryota; kingdom Viridiplantae; phylum Streptophyta; class Magnoliopsida; order Santalales; family Viscaceae; genus Viscum; species Viscum album. Next base: position 1,068,134,810 of record OY728127.1, on the reverse strand, counting down.
CAGTAAATTGGCACCACACAGATGATGTTTTTAGTTGTTAAATAAGTAGTGGGAGAGAAAAAAATTAATGGTGGATATACTATTAAAATTATAATATTAAAATATATATAAGGTAATTGATTTATAATGAAGTTTTGTATAGAGTTTGTATTGAAAGGATAATAAGATAAAGGAATTGGAAGAGAAATAAAAGGAATGAAAGGGAAAATTTACCTCTTTAATTCCTCTCCTTGAGAACCTTCTTCAGGAACATTGAAATGGTCTTCTGGGTGAGAAAAAAATACTATAAAGTTTGGGAGAGGTTTGGGAGATGTATTGGGTAGAAATTGGTAAGGATTAAATGTGTTTTAGGTGTGAAGAGAAGAGGTGGTGAGGGGTATTATTTATAGTGTATGAGTGGGGTGTTTTTTGAATATTTTAATCATTAGTTTATTATTTTTCCTTAGGACTATGAATTGTTTTGATTACTATAAATAAATACAATAACTAGTTCTTGTGATTTAAAACTAATGGTTTCTTACAACTGGCATTATTTTTTAATTCATGTATCTTTCCGAAAATCACAAATATAGTTAATTACCGTATTTCACTATACAACAAAAATTCATCAATTTTATAAAAATTCACCCAAACAATTTGTCAATATTTAGAATTGAAAAATAAATTCCATATTGTGAAAATAATTTTCTATATATGATAAATTTAATTTTCAATTATTCATTTATTTTAAAATTTCCAAATTTTAAATTATAACGGACTTTATAGCACTTTGAAAAATTAATTAAGGTGTCTCAAAATTAACTTATAATCATAAGAAAAAAAATGATAATTTTTTATTTTATTTTTTGAATATAATTTTCTATTAATTAATTATATTAATTATAAAATTGAAAATTTACATTTAAGTTTCCTAAAAATACCGACACATAATTTATCCTTTTTAATACTTTTATCTGCATTTTCAAATATATAAATATATTCTATTTTGATTTATAAGAATCCTAAATTTTATTTATGATTTTATAGGTAAGGTTACAATTATATTAGCATGATTACTATTTTTAAGTGTCAAATTATTATTCCAATTGTCATATTTAATATTATATTGTGGCTTTAAACTCGATGTTGTGTGAAGCATAAACTATGGGAGATATAAATTTTAAAAAGATACATACCATAAGATCATGGGGTGTTATAGTATGAATCACATAAAAAATATATACTAAATTGAATATTTGGTAGGTTCTTTACATTCTCCCTTATAGAGATGTTAGTCATGGACCATTGCTTATAGTATCCTATCCTTCAATCTCAAAGCCTAGAATTACAGTCCACAAAAATGAGTTCGGTAATATTTTGAAAGAATAAGCCTTATAATTCTAAGGTATAAACATTATCATACCAATATATAGATAATATTCAATAAAAATGTGAATTTTTTAGGGTATATATATTATTTTAGAAATTCATAGATTATATGTATACGTATTTTTGGATAAAAATGATGAGAATATGATCTAGAAAAAAATTAAAATTATATTTAAATTTTCTCCTTCAATTTTTTTAGTTCTATAAGATTTATTTTTCTTGATTCATGAGAAAAGTGAAACCAATATCATCTTAGTAGTTATTTTTTCCACAACTAGTTAATACTTCATCCTATAATTTATAAAACTAAATATTTTAGTACCCAAATTCAAATGGTTATACTTGTATCAACTCAGAAAACATTATAAACCCATATTTTCATATATTTTCGGATATTTGATTGAATCATGATCCATTAAAATATAATCTCATTATGTTGTCAATGTTTTTTTTCTTTTTATAAGTATTTTGGATCCGTATAATAATGCATAGGGATAAAAAATCTAATGAATAAATTATTAGATTGCCATCGACATTTCCCATGAATCATTTCCTATTAATGGCTACCATGGAAGAAAAGAATTTAATGATACATAAGCTATCATAACATCCACATTCAATCTTAGAGGATAAATTCATAATATAAATCCTTGCATCATATTCTTGTAATACTTTATTCCCATTTATTATTGTGAATTTCATTGAATTCTATTTTTTGTAGTATTATTTTATAAGAATAAGCTTCTTATAATCATAGAAAATTAATTTTATTCAATTATTACATCCTTATTTCTATATTAGACCCAAAAATACATTTATTGGGGTCCTTAAATATTTATTCTTATTTATTAGAATATCTGAACCATTCTTTTTATAAGGTGTGTATATTTATCTTTAATTATGTGAATATCACTTTCATCAGTAAGTTCTTTTATTATAATATATTTAAAAAACCTATTTCTTATTTTTTGTTCCTTCTTATAATATATAGATTTATTAAATGTAAAATATATTAATTTCTTAATTATAAAATCAACCATTAGATCCACTATATAGTTTATATCTTCATGTTATAACTAGTTTGACTCCCATTATCTAGGTAGGATTCCATACATCATTTTTACAATTTTATTATCCAAAAATTTCATTTATTAGAGTTTTTTAAGTATATAGAATATTTTCATGAATTTATATTTCATTTTCATAATTAATTCCCTTGGAAGGATGTTAATGATTTACTTCACCCCATATAATGCCTCTCTTTGTCCCTAAACATCCATTGTTCCAAAGTGTGTTGTTTCTAATTTCTTATAAGATATTTTTCCTATTTTTCATTGAAAAATATTAATATTTATATTAAAAAAATTGATTATTTAATAATCAAAGATTAAGTATAAATTATATAGTCTCTGTAGCTGAAAATATTTCATTAGACATCTTTGAAATCTTATAGACCATTTGGATCATTATAAAATGTTTTCCCACTGTTGATGATATAGAACAATTTTTAATCCTTATAATAGATATAATATATTTAAAAATCTTAATGTATTGTGATAATGTATATATTTTTGGTATAATTAAGTAATACTACAAATAGGTTTTTGGTGTTGATTGAAAACCCAACAAATGAAGAGATTGATGATCCCCAGGATCAATAATCCATTTGATGGAATTGGGGATATTAAAGTGTTCTAAAATATTGGATGATTGTGAAGATGAACTTAATGGGAATAAGTGATAAGTGAAAATAGTTAATGAAAGTAATTTTATAACATGATCATGAAGATTTTGTGATGATATTTTTAACTGAATAAGAATGAACTCATCCAGAATAAGTTTCTGAGAATTCATTATCTTATATAAATTTTTATAATATATGATAACATTAGTTAGTGGATGAATATATTCTTTATTTTTATTGATTTAATTATATTAGTAAAACACCTACATCTCAATATCCACTTAGACAAAGCAATAACACAACCACCCATATAAGTGGTGAACTTTGTAAAAATATCATGTGTTTCTTTTCATTTTTTATGTGGTGTATTTAAATTATATTATTAATTTTATATATATTCATCAAATCATACTTCAAGGGTTAAGTTAATAAAATGAAAATAATTTAGTAAAACATAGATCACATCGATTCATCCTCCCACTTATTATGAATGCATGATCCTATAGTGCACTAAAATTGGTTTAAAATAAAAAGTTCTACCTTTGATGGGATTTATTTTTTCAGAATTTCTTTTATCTATTAAATAATAAGTATATATTTTAAGAAGTTTTTAAGTTCGTTGATTGAGAAAACATAGAGGTTATATCTTCCCAGATAATGATGAACATGTATATAAGATAAATCAAGAAGATGAAAAAACATTCATATATGATGAAAGAGAATAATTATTTTCTACATATATAATGGAATAAAAGTTGTAATTTATGATACATATTGACTATTATCCTCTGGAATAATCAAGTTCAGTCTTTGAATTGCATATTACAATTTAATCACATTATGATTGTTATTATAAAATTAATATAAATTTTGAAAGAATCTAATTTTTTGTTGCCATATATATATGTTAGTTCATCATGGATCTATGTAATTATAGAACATAGCTAATTTTTTATGCTAATGTGATGGGATATGAATTGGAAATAAAATTTTAAAAGTGAATCACTCTCATCAATCTTATTGATGCCAAAGAAAAATATACATTAATATTTATATAAAATTTCTTCTAGATGAATTATAATTAGAGAATTTAATTGATGATAAATCAAAGGTAATAAAAATAAATGAGGATAATATCCATGTACTAGAAGAAAACAACAATGCTATCATTGATCTCAAAAATTCACATTTGGAGATCAAGGACAAAATACTAAAGAATCGTGAATGTTCTATATAAGAAATGTGTAATATTCCTGAATACGACATTGAGAATATTAATAGATAATTGGAATAAATATGTAGTTAAATTTAGGATGATAAATATATTTTAAACAAAAAGTATCTTGTGGTGGAGTTCAATGTGATAAATCTAGATGTAACATAAGTTTAATCTTCCCAAACCACTAAGAGAAGAAGAGTATCTATGAATATATCTAGTAAAATAAATACATTAGAGAAAAATCATTCTAGTATTAGGAAGGGATTTAAGCCATATTAGGAAACATATAAATTAATACTTATTTAAAAGGTAACCTATGATCAAGAAAATAGTATTTGTACTAATGTATTTTTATTTGATAGTTTAGGTTACAATCCAAAAAATATATAAATATACATGTAAAATAATTATGAAAAACCCACCACTTTTTTAAGGGTGTATGTGAGAACCAAAATGATTTTTTACCCCAATAATAGACAAAAATAAGGTGTTTCATAAAAGTAGACACATGTTGAAGCTATCCAATATTGTGTTCATAAGATAAAATCATGGATTTTTCTCTACTGTTAGTTCTATGAAAAGTTTGAGTGTATAGAAATAATTTTATTTCATTACATTTTAATCATTGGTTGAAAAATAATTCTTACCATAAAAAGGATATGATTTGAAGTTAAGAGAGATTATACTGAAATAAGAAGAAATACAATTAAAAGGGTAAATACTTCCACTAAAAGCATATGTGTATATCTTGTGAACTATGGTCAAAAAAGAAAAAAATGGTCATTATAATGATGAGTTCTGATTTATAACCCAAAAAGATGATTCATATTTTGTTGCAAGAATAAGTACACAAAATTAGATAAATAAAAGAAATTGTGATGATGAGTTCACTTTGGGGTGTAAATAAGTAAAAAGAACTTAATAAAACACACCAAAAATGAATGCTGAGAATAATGTTACACCGACGAAGATACGAATCTATCAAAAAGAAAAAGAAAAATAATTGATTGTTTTAATAAACCATGATTACAAATAATGATGTAAGAAAGCATGAGAAACGATTAATTTCAATCCAATAAAGATACAAAAGGATTGTTTTAGTAGAAGGAATCTATGATGAAGGATATGAAAATACTAAGAATTTTCAAATGAAGGGTGACAAAGAATTCCTAAAATATCATGTGGGTGATCCAAGAAATCTGAGAATCTTCCTAAATAATGAATGACTTTTTAGTTTTGTTATATTGAATTATAAAATAAAATGAGGATAATATAAAAGTATAAATATGCCTTTAAATATGAAGTGTAAAATCCGATTACACATAAGAAGATATTTTAAAAGACTAAGAATAACATGATTCCCAAGGTGGTTAATATTTTTAAAATTAAATGAGGAACATCCATAAAAGTTATAAAATTGTTAGAGATAAATAAAAAATATTTTCTTGGTTGGGAAGAAACTCTAAACCTCATTTCTCTTACTATGAAGAAAAAAAGAGAAACCATCGTATTCCCATATAAGTTATGCATGTTTCCTTTTTTACATGTAATTATTGATTATGTTTGTAGGAGTAGAATAAATAAGTATTTTTTTGAAATCATATAGAATAAAGTATTATCCACCATGTAATGATCTAAAAAGAATAAAAAACCCCTTCTCATGATAATTAAATTATTATTTCCCATGATGAATTTGATTTATGGAGTTAATACCGTGATGAAGACTTAGTGTGGGAAGCTTCCAAAAATTATTTTCTAATGTGAACATGAAATTCCATAAGGTGATAATATTTTTCATTTAATGAGGTATATTGATTAAATTATCTTTTTATTTAATGGAAATATGTAACTATAATATTATGGTGCGGAGATTTATTATCTAATAACTGGATAAATGTTACTTGAAGTGGATATATATTATTTGGTTTCAATACTTTTAATATATTTATTATTTTGAGTATTTTATTTTACATGAAAATTTTATTATAATATCCCTTGAAAAAAGATGTCTACATTTTTATCAAATGATGAATTATTTATGGTCAACTTTGATGACTATTAAAATTTCTCTTATTTTCTACACCAAGATAGCTCACTTACACATGGATTTGATTAATTTATGACTCACTACATTAATAAAAATGATTCTATCCTTTTCTCATGTATCGTAGTTTTTAATTTCAATATGGAGAAGATGATGAAATTTTAACTCATTGTTAAACAATGATATGAGTGTCACATTCAAAAACTAGATAACCTCAAAAGGGGTATATAAAATAACTATTGTATTTATTATCAATAAAGGAGGGATAAAAGGATAATTTCTAACAACATATTATCATGGACTTATATAACTTATATAAGGGCTTCGGTTATAAAAAAATATGAAGGGGAGATTAAAGAGACCAATGGATTATGATGATTATGATGATTCTATTGGTTATTAATAATTAATACTATCAATATGTATTGGTTATTGATGAATAACCTGATAAATGACAGGACTAAAAACCCCAATACTTAGAGAAGTAATTCATAAAATTGAGAATATTGAATAGTTATTATAAATTTAATGATTATGAAGATGGAACAAATTGGAATCAATGACAACTATTTATGGTTTGTGAAACCACTACCTACAATATAAACTTCAGAAGGTTGAGAAAATATTTATAATTGAATATGAATAAAGTCATATAGAGGAAATTTTAAAGAATCCATCCTTGTATATAGATTTCAATAACATATGAGAAAATAACATGGAGGATGAAATTTTTTATCACCTGAATTAAGAAGGGAGAAGTTAAGTTTTTGGATTTATAAAAATAACCCATAATATATGAAATATCACCAAAATGTAATTATGGAAGGACAAATTTTAATAAAGGAATATTTTAAAATGAGTAAAACATCTCCAAGTAACAGTTATGGAAAATGTAAAATTTTAAAATTTTAAAATTAAACACTATATTAGATAGTATTTTGAATGAAAATAGATTTATATTCTTCAGGGTAATTTATTTTTCATTTTTAGTAAATAAATAATTTCCTTAAATTATCTCACAACATAGATGTTGTAATTATTTCATTATAAAAAATTAATGAAATTAAAAAATATATATATTTAGAGATAATTAAACTGATAAAAAGATTTCTAGATGACTTTGAACTATTTGGTATATAATGATATATATTATTGGATTATAATTTTTATCAAGATATTATTAAAAGTCAAATTAATGAATAGTTCTTAAAATTTACATTATATATATTTTATTGTAAATAATATTTTATTAACTGATATAAAATTCATAAAAATTTTAAATTAAGTAAACTTATTAGGAAATGTTTTAAAATATATTCAAAGATTCATTTATTGTTCTTTTTTTCATTTTATTGTAACCATATTAACCACCAAAGCAAAAAAAATATGTTGTCACGATAAGAGTAAAAGGGGAAAAATAAGAGTTAAAACCAAAATATAAGGGAATAAATTTAGTTTAAAAATATAAAAATTCTATTTTATAAATTTATTTAGACCAATAATCATCTTATATTTTAAATAAATTACTTTGGATCAATTTTAAATTGAAAATTAATTTATTTTAATCTATTTTGATGATAAGTTTCAAGAATGCCACTCCCCTCTCTTAGAAAAGAAAACCTCATATTATCATTTAATCACACATAAATACTTATTTGGTTCATTCAATAATCGACCAAATACCTAAATATATTCTCTTCCCATATTCAAGAGGTATTAATTTAGTCATAACACCAACATTTTTGGTTTTAACATGTTAGGAAAGGATGATTTTCCAAAGAATAGGTATCATTTTTAATTTATACTTTATGTTTTGTCTGTACGTACACATATCTTAAACCTCCCTAAACAATGATTAAATAATAAATACAGTTTCCAGCATATGAATATATTTTATTATTTTATTGGAATTAAATATATACAACTCCACTTGCATCAAATGGGAAAATAATTCATCATTCATGTGTATGGCATACTACCACCTCATGAACCGATGTAATCTGTTTTCCTTCACAATCTCTCCCATTTTTTATAATAATGGAATTAATTTTTATATGTGATATTCATTATATAATTATAATTAAGATAATATAATATAGAATTTACATTCATACACATCCATTCACCTGAAATTGAAAACATCATTCATGCATAGGTGTGGACTATCACCTCCACAAAGCGATGTGATTCATTTTTCATCACCCCATCTTATGGATGATATATATAAGTATATTTACATAATTTAAATGATATATTTGATATTATTATTATTATCTAATGATAAAATAATTGTTAAATTCTGTCCATTATGATCTTTTTAAAATGGAAATGTTACTCATATGTACATACGATCAACCATCCCCATGATGGTGACATAGTTCATTTCTCATATCCATATATAATTGTTTAATTTAAAAGAATAATATATTAATATAAATTTTAATTATGAAATGAATGTTATCCATATATGATTAAATGATGATCTATTTTTAAAATTTCAACCTAAAGAAGTCTTTTTGGTCTTAAGTACCGAATATCACCAAAATATCGGATGCGAACTTAACCAATTAGGTAATTGAATATAACATGGTAATAAGTGATATAAAGGTCACAATGAACTTCAAAGAGTTTCTAAATTAAGTATAAAAATACCATAATTTTATTATTCAATAATATAAAGAACATATGTAATGTATCAGACTTGAGGTAAGGGTCATTCCTTCTATAAAATTTCTTTTAAAGTTCCTATTTTGTTTTTTTAAAGTAAAAAATGGAATGTTTTTTTAACTCACACAAAATGAGAAGAATTTACTTACATAATTATGAATTAATAATTTGGATCTTCACTTTAATATTTTACATGATTATTTTCAATGAATATTTTTTCCTTTATATGTGTGAGGTTTTGATAAAAATATGTAATTTAGAAATGAAATTGTTATTTTCCTTATGCATATATTGATATTGCTAGAATTTATGTTTTATGATTTGGATATGGGTTTTGATCATTTTTTATGATGATGGTTTGTTACATTATAACCTAATTATGGGTGGTTCCATGATAAATCAAGGATGGTTGAATGTGTTATTAACCAACGACTGGTTGTTTTGTGATAAACTAAGGATGGATGGTTAAGTTATAACCTATACTACAATTGGTACTCTAGAGATTTAAGTTGACCATATTTTTGATTTCAAATGTATGTGTGACATGGAAAATTATGTCCCAAGATACCTATATAACGTTTTTATAAGTTTTAAAGGAAATCATTTTATTTTAAAAAAAGGTATGATAATGGTCTTTAAAAAAATTATGTCGCCTTTGGGGTAAAAATGTATATTTTTTAGAAAATGTTTTTATTGTTTTTCAATAGACTAATGGGTTTCTTTAATTTATACCGCTTACTGAGATATTTGTTCTCATTCCTGGTTTTAAAATATTTTTAATAGGGTTTCAGGGAGAGTATGAACAAGGATGAGTTCAGGAAGAAAATTGTAATGATTTATCGTGAAAATATATCATGTTTTATATTAATTTATTGTTTAATATAAAAAATGGATACTGTGTAAAAGGTAAAACTTTTAATGTATCCATCTTATATGTAATATGTTTACCTAATTATCTAAAACTATAAACCAAAATGATCCTTTGGAATTTAATAATGTGAATTATATTTTAGAATCACTAGAATATTTAACAATTAAGGCTGATTCTTTAAAGAATGTATTAGGAAGAGGTTTAGAGAAAATTGGAGATTATGAATTTTCTCTATGTATAGGTTATTTTTCTCAGTATAATATTTAGTAAAATTACTATTTCTATCTTTTTCATATCAATGATAATTTGTTTCAAATTGTAGTAGGAGGATCCCAAACAACACATTTATCTCATCCTGATGACTTGATTGCAATAATTATTTCAAAGTTATGTACTTATGATTTTTAAATATTTTCTAGAAAACAAATCTCATGAAAATAGTAGTATGAAATATAAAAAACCTACACTATACCTAAATAACACCTTATTTCATGGATTGTTCTTAATCAATTCATTATTTCCCAATTTTCACATATTTTTCAAAAATTTAATTATCATCAAGGCATTTTAAAATATTTTACTCCATCATTGTACATTGAACAATATTATGATATTAATATAGATTCTAAAGAAGGATAATCTCACGAATTCAATTTACATTTAGTTTTAACTTATAGTCTTATGAGTCATACTTATGATATTATAAAAGAACCCTTCATTGAATGTTTTAAAACAAAATTGGTCTGAAAATTTTTCAAAAATAAATTTTTATTAGATGTTTTGAAATTATATGTCATAAAAAATAATTTTCAAAGACTATATCTCTAAAAATATTCACAAAACACAAATTGATCATTGTGAGTTTGAAAAAAGGAATCATGGGACTTTGAAAAATCTCTAAAGAATTTTTTAATACATGAACCTTCTACCAGCGTGAAAAAAATGACAATGAAATCATGTGGACACCATGATCAAGGAATAATGTCATTTTACCTTGGAATTTTTTTTAATCATAAGGAACTAAAATTTAATATGATGAGAAATAAAAGACTTCATGAATTAATAAGTTAAGTTAGTTAAGTGTTGAAATGAAAAAACTAAGGTATGAGACACTGTTTGAGGTTAAAACATTTCATTAATATTGAATATATTAAGTTTTCATTTTAGGATTTATATCACATTTCTATAATTTTATAAGTATTGTAGTAATATTGTTTTATAAAAGGAAAAAATCACATGAAGGGTGACAACCTATCACGTTCGGAAAGGATGTATGGATTGAACCCACAATTGAAGGGTGGTAATTGTTCATTTTATACCAGTAGATTACATAATTTCCTAGTTAGTATGATTTTTCTAAAACTATACCAAGGAAAATTTTTATGAACATTTTTGGAAATTTTGTTTTATCGAATATTTAACCATCTGATTAGAAAACAATTTTTTGATTAAGTTATTAATATTATTTCAAAATATTTTAACTATTTTGGGAACCCTATATGATTAAGTTAAATAGAAAAATATTGGATATTATTTGAGGAATAAAGATTTAATTTTATTTTGGAAGTATATAAGATTTTATTTTGGAATTATCGTTATTTATGGTAATTATTATCATATCTTAGAGATTATATAATTAGGTAAATTAAATTTCAGTATAAGACATAAAGATTAATTGATGGGATTTGCAGATAAATGTTAAAATATATTTTGGAATATGTTGTGATAAAATACTAATGGTGTTTTTGGGCTTCAATCTTAATCTCGAATATTTTTGTGTAATTTTAAGGATAGTTAATGGTTGAATGATATATGTTTAACTTTGGTCATTACTATTGAATTTTTTACTTAAATTTTGTTTTGTATCAGTGTGAAGGCTTACTCATTTTGAGGAAATATATTATTTGCTACTAATAGTTTTGGTTTTGGTTTTCTCATAAATATAGGTGGAATGAGTGGTTTTTCTTTTTAGAATTTTATGCTCTGTACTTGTTGATTCTGATGCTTTGGAAAAGAAAAATTTATCTTGAATACTTGTCATTTGGAAAAAAGATGATATTGTTGTGTAAATTGATTAATGAATGAAATTATTATTTTAAATTAAGTATATTTCCTTATGTTATTATTTTTGGTACTAAATTAATTACTCAAATTTTAGTAAATTTATCTACAATTTTTTTTTATCTATCTACATTCTTGTCAAGTAATCAATGATTACTTAACCTATAAAATATTTTCAATTTTTGGAGATTAACTTTATCATTACCATATTCCCTATCTCTCTCTGTTAAAAATTGAAAATTATGTCCTCTTTAATTTCCATGTTTTCTTACATGGAATCCTAGTATGTGTTATCTTAGGTGAACTTCATACATCCCTTTCTCTCTTTTCAAGTGGTGGTTTTATTGTCCCTTTTTATGATGTGGGTTTTCAACATAGGTATTTTGAAAATTCAGTCTTATAGTTTTAAAACTATAGTTCAAAATTGTGAGGGAAAAATTTTCCAAGGGGGGGGGAATGTGAAATTATAATATTTTACAAGGAAACACTATGTTATATAGCATACAAGAAATACCACATTGAGCAAGAAAAGAACATTTAAATATTATTATTTAAATGTGACAATTATAACTTAGTAGTAAAATTATAGGGTATGAATAATAATACTTGATTTATGAAATAAATATAATGTTATTACATAATATTAATTTATTTTTATGTGATTATAAAATAATAAACCAATTATTAGTAATGTCTTTTTACTATTCAAAAATAAATTTTCATCAAAAATGTTATTTTTTCTTTTTTATGAATGAATATTGTAATTTATAGAAGTTATATAAAAATTATTTCAAAATATTAATTTCATATTTGAATTCATCATGTTAAAATTTAACTTTAATTTAATTATTTATAATTTTTTGAAAATATTGATTTTTCATAGAATAGTGAGAAATATTGATTTTTCTTGAGAACTATATATTTTTTTAAGGTACTTACAAGGTCAAATTATGTGTGGGATTGACATTAAATTAAAATAAGTTAATTTTGATTTAAATTTATCCAATTATGTTTTTTAATGTATTTTATATTTTAATTTAGTATAATAACATTATATATTTTAAAATGGATTTTTTTTGAAAAAATTATTTTTCGTTTCATTTTGTAGATTTCGATTTAAATTATATTTTTAAAATTATGTTTTTTTAAATGGAATCCATATTTTTAAATATTGGTTAAAAAATAACTAAATATTTTTTTTATTTTTTTCAATATAAATAGTAACCTCGATAATTTTTATTAACACGGTAATGGATAAATAGAGTAATTAAGTGTAAAAATAATATAACAAGGACTATAAACTGAACCTTATATTTTTCCAAATTTTTTAGGACGATTAATTTTCATCGATATTAATTCAAGATTGAAATATATAACCTTTTTCAAATTTTTATGTTGTCAAGAGATTTATAATATTTTTTTTAAACAAAATTCAAGATGCCACTCCCAAATTATTAGTAATTATACCATATTTTAATAAGGGGATATCCCAAAGCTATATATATTTAAAATATAATTTAATTTTTTTCATCATTTTAACTTATTTTTAAATTTTTTTAAATAAATTATTACCTTCAAATCATGCACAATGCTAATACAGTAATTATTTAATTAATGGAAATATTAAATAAATGATATTAAAAATATCTACATAAATTTAATGTGATATAATTAATGTCATAACACAATTTTATAGACAATATTTAAATATTTCGGATGTAATAAAATAGTTTTTTCAAATTATAAGTGTTATCAAGATATTATTACGATTCGTAGTAATATATAGTTATTAAAATTGACATTATGGATATTTTATAGTAATTAATATTTTATTAAATGATATTAAATTCCTAAAAATCATAAATTCATCCAACTTATTAGGATAACGTTTAAAATATCATCCATTATCCATTTATGGGTCATTGATTAGTTTTATAATAATTATATTAACCCTCAAAGAATAAAAATATGTGTTGTTATTGTAAGAATAAAAGGGGTTAAATAAAGGTTAAAACCAAAATATAAGGGTATAAATTTAGTTAAAACTTATATATTTTTTATTATATGAGGTTATTTAGAAATATAATCATCTTATATTTTAAATAACAAACTTTTTTCCATTTTTAATCGAAAATCAATTTATATTAATTTAATATTTTGAGAAATGCGAAGAGTTTCACACCCCTTTCCTATAAAGGGATCCTCTTCTTCTCATTTAATCACACATTAAGACCTCTTTGTATCTTCCAAAACATACCCAAATCCATTCTTAAAATACATTCCCACATTATTTTCCTCTTATTTTATGCTAAAACCAACCTTAGTGGCCCTAAGGTGTTAATAAAAGGAGATTGTCTGAAGAATATGTATCATTTTTAATCGAGAGTTTTTGTTTTGTTCGTTCATCCACAACCCTCAAACCATATTAAACCATGATAAAATAGTAAATATTGTATCTTTCATATAATAATATGTTATTATTCTAGTTTCATGATCTATATTCATCTCCAAATTCCATCAAGTGGGAGATTAATTCATCATTCCTATGTACGGTGGACTACCGCCATACGAACCGATGTAATTCATTTTACATCAACATCACTGAATACTTTTTATAATAATGGAGCTAAAGTTTTTATATAATATTCATGACATAGTTATAATTATAAAAATATAATATATCATTTATGTTCTTATATTTCTATGCACATAAAAATGATAACATCATTCATGTGTACGTGTGTACCACCCCTTCCACGAAGCAATGTGATTCATTTTTAATCACCGACTAAAATGGAAGATATTTAAAATTGTATTAAAATAAATAATATTATATATATTATATTTTTTTCATTCTTTAAAAGTAAAATAATACTTACCTTTTTCCATTATAATCATTGAAAAATGGAAACATTACTCATGTGTACGTACGACCTACTGTCTCTATTATTGTAACCTAGTTAAATTTTCATATCCATATTTAATGGTTGAATTTAAACATATAAAAAATCAATAAATATTATAATTATGTAATTAATATTATTTTGGAGATGATGGAATGAATATCTCTTCGACCGAAGTCATTTTGGACTTACGTACCGAATATTTTCAAAACGTCCGATGTGAGCTTAAATGATTAAGTAATAGTTCATAAAATGGTAATAAGTGATAATAATGGAATAAATAACTTCAAAAAAATTCTTAATTAGAGTAAAAAAACAAAACATAAGTCCTTATTTAGGAATAAAAATAACATATGTGATGTTTCAGACTCAAGTTAAGGGAATAACGTTTTAATGTTTCCCTTTCTTTTTTTCAACAGTAAAAAATGAATATTTTTTAACCTATATAGAAAGAGAGGATTTTCCCACCATCATGAGTCATTATTGATTTGTAGAATAATATACATGTTAATATGGTTACTTTCAAATAAAAAATTTTCCTTCGTATGTGTCCCTTTTAAAAAAAATGTGATTTAAAAATGAAAATGTTATTTTTTAAGAACATTTTTGTGACACAAGCATTCATGTTTTATGATTATCATACGGTCATTGAGAATTGATTATGTGTATGGGTGGTTACATTAGAAATCAGTTGTGGGTTGTTTCATGCTCAACCAAGGATGGTGTTTTTGTTATTAGCCAATGATGGGTGGTTATGTGATAAACCAAGGACTGTTGGTTACGTTATAACCTCTAATTAATTGGGTACTATGGACAGGGAATTTAAAAATATTGGTTACTCCATTTTTTATTGTGATTTAAAAAATGATTTCATATAATACCCACATATCATTTATTTGAGTTTTCATAGATATCATAATATTTTTAAAAATTTATTATAATTACCTTTTAGAAAAATATAATGCACTTTTGGGGGTAAAAATGTATGTTTTTGAGAAAAGATTTTTTATGGGTTTTCACTGTAATAATGTTTCTCATTTTTTAAGTCCTTATTGATTATTTTATGATAATTACATTATTTAAAATATTTTTCATAGGTTTTAAGGGATAGTAGGAACAAGTATGAGGTGAAGAATAAATTTTTTAAGATTTATCATGAAAAGAAAACTTGTTTTATTTCAAATAATTTTCTTTTATGGTAAAAATAGATAATTTTTAGAAGTTCCCACATGTAATGTATGGGTTTACTATGTAATATTTTCTCCTAATTATATTTAAATATAAACCAAAAGATACTTGGTAATTTAAAACTGTGAATTCTAGATTAAAATCACAAGAATATGTAATCATTAAGGTAACATACATAGAAAATTGACTTGAACAACCAAATAGAAATTATAATAATTATTAAGGATTGTTCAAAATCTGATGCAACATTTCAATGAAGAATATATATTTAATATAACATAAAAAACAACTAATAATTTTTATATTGAATTTTTCTAAAAGTATAGGTGGATAGAAGATGATGCATTGGGAATACATTATGAGTTTGAGTAAATTGTAAATGGAATATTATTCAATTTTAAAAATATTCTAAAAAATAATCGTTTTGTAATTTGAAATACCAATATGGTTGATAATATTTTTGAAGATGAGTTTGGATATTTTTTATAATTAAAAAAGTCTCACATATGAATAACCTATGGTTTCCCTTTATATAAATATTAAATTGGTTTTATGTTATAATATATTTATGAATCCCTATTTTTGTAGAACATTGAAAAATTCAAAAATATAATAAAGGAAGAGGACATAATCATGTTTTTGTATGTGAGTTTTGAGGTAAAATCAATAGATGATGAGGATCCTTTTATAGCATATTTATTTGGAAGGTGTAGTTGTAAGTAGAAGAAATAAAATGAGGAAGATTTTTTAGAAGACATTAGTGAGGATGATTTCACTAAATTTGAATGTTCAAATGAATTAAAATTTTGACATAGGTAATGAATACATTATATGATGTTAATGTCTATAAAATAATTCAAAAGAATTATTGGTAAGGTTGATGTTGAATAATAAAAGAAAAAGTAGAATTATATGTATTGGAAAGGCTTATAGAGATGTTTATAAGTTGATGAATAAGTAGAGGAATTGTGTTCTAGATGATGATGAATTTAGGGTGATTAAGAAATAAAAAAATCATGAGATTACATTGTGTATTGATGTACTAACACATCTTGTGTTGAATCCTCATAATAAACTAGATGGAGATCAAAATCTATGTTAAACTATGAGGATTCATTATATTACATTTTTAAGATTCATTAAAACCTAATAAATAGTTATATATAATTAATATGATGTGTTAAGGATATAGAAGTTAAACTCTAACAGTTTCAAAGATACATCAGATTAATCCCAAATTTATTTGAAGGACATCTCGATGATGTGGAAGTTTAATATTATAGTATAAGGAATTAATTTTTATGATTATAATATATTATTTATAAAATAAATACAAGGATTCATAATCCATGATTCAAGTTAAATTTTTTGGTAGATACAAGAAGATGGACTAATAATTAAATGATATATTTTTATAGACTAGATTGATTTTTCCAATGTTTCTAAGTAATATTGGGTGAGAAATAAATGAGAAGATTTTCCAGAATGAGAAAGTAGGATATTCAATGTTATAAATTCTAAGATCCCATTATTCCATATTTTATGGAATTATCAAACTCTATATCATAAATAAATGAAGGAGAGAAAAGTCATTGTATAGAATGATGAGACTGAGATAGTCCGATCAAAATTTATTGGAATATAATTTGATTTGAGGCAGAAATCAGAGAATGACCAATATATTTTAAATGATCATTTGAGTTGAGGAATAATAGAGAGACTGACATACATGTTATGAAAAATCACATGAGTTGAAATGGTAAGTCAGAAAAACAACCTGCATCTTCTTTTTATCAAATGGTTCTAAGAAAATTTGATTTAGAAGAAGAGTTTATTTGGAATATAATATGATTTAAATGATTTATAAGAGTATAATAGAGGTAAACATAATTACATATTAAAAATATTCATAGGGTTGAGGAAGAATATAACATGGAGATACATGGGGATTGTTATGTTGGTCATTCAAAAATTTAGAGAATATTTCTAGCGTGCTTTATATTGAATACTTTCATTCACTTTAAGTTGAAATACTACTATTGATGGAGAGTATCTATCAAATTAATGAAATTAATACTTAAATAAAATAATAATAGATTATTCGTCAGTGATTTTTTAGGACCATTTTAAACCATAGGGATTTTAATAAAAAAATATTTTTGGATAAAAATTACTATTGGAAAATAGTTTTTGGGGTCTGGGATGATATCTTACCCATTTTATTATTTATAATGATAGATCTATACTTGTGGGATAATGATGATACCATCCCTATTTTTACTCACTTTATGATATTAGTGAAGTAGATGTATCTTAGAATTAAATAGAACTCAGAAAGGACATATTTACCCACATCGGAAATGGTCCTTATTGGGATTATGAACCCTCTTTAATGATATATATTTATTTAACTAGAATGAAACAATTAAATAGATACTTTAGATGTGAAAGGTTGATCAGGGGGAAGTTATGATGGTATTATATGTCTAATAGAATGGGGATCACATGATAATGTAATTTTTTTAGTAGATAGTGATGCACTTGGTCTACTAGTTGTATCTAGTATATATAAGGATTAATATAGGATGTTGGATGTTATTGTTAAAAATGGATGGAAGTTCACAAAAGTAGAATTTTTGTGTAACCAGATGACTAGCTAGATCCCACTTTATATATTAGGTGGGTCCACCTATTTCTAGGTAATTTGATTACTTAATTAGATTAATATTTGTGGATGACAAGTCACCTATTTTAATATTTTTTCTTTCATATAATGACACACTTTATTTTTCTCCTTTTCATGTAGGAATAAATTCTAAACCTAGTTAATCCAAATATCTCTACAATTGTTTCCTTTTATTTTCTTTTCATATGATTTTTTTTGTGTTTGTATAAATACTTTTTCATATTGATTTAAGGAACATTCAAGCTTCTTTTGTTCTAGATCTCTTAGTCTAGGTGTTTTGGAATATCCACTGTATGTGACATATAAAGGTTGAATATCCAATGGATTAAAGACCCTAATTTTAATTGTCTTAAAAAAATATTTTCCAAATTGTGCATGTGAGATTTTTTCCTTCTTCCTAAAAAGTTATATCACAATTTACCTCAGGATATACTATGCATAATCACGTATTTTAATTTCATTTATACCTTGGTTTAATTTTCACTTATTGTGGGTTGTTGTATTGATGTATTAGTTTTAGAATATGTTAATATCATATTTGATATGTATGATGGGATGTACATTTTCTTTTTATGGGTACAGATGGATGATTATCTCATCTAAAAGGGCCTAGTTTTTTTTTATACCAGAGTGAAACTAGGGATGAATTTGAAAGTGGAATTGGAATATATAAATATTAAGACACATTAATTGATTTTTATTTTATTGGAAATGAATTTTTCTTTAAATTTCCTAAATAATAAAAAATAAAAGTACTGATGATGACCCCAATAGAAATGTTTGAAAATTTGAATACTTAAAAAATGAGTTCATGATGCGTAGGTTTTCAAGACAAATATTTTCAAAATTAAAACAAGCTACATACCATATTAAAAATTTTACTATGATTTAGAGTTATATTGAGTCAGTAAAAGTAACCTTTGTGAATATTTTTTATTTATTTATTCTTCTTTCATCGCTACAAAATATTTTGGATGTGATGGTTAATATGGACAATAATTATATTAAAAAAATCTTACATATAGTTTATAGATGATAAGAACTAATTGAAGGTTAAATATGAGAGTAGAAATAAAAATAATGGACCCAAAACAATAGGATAGTTCTAAGGAAATATATAGAATCTCATGAAATATAACAATGAATATAGAGTGATTTCTATAAGAAACACTTCATGAAGTTCCTATTCATTAAATTCAATGGAATAAAGTAGAATCATTTTGTTAAGTGTTAATAAATCGATGAAATCATGGGATTTTGATTATAGAGCATCATTATATTACACATCGTAACAGGGTTTTATAGAGAATTATGTATCTATAGGATTCATAAGGGTACACATGATAGATGATGATTCTCTTGAAGTAATTAGATAGGTGATGGGAATATTTGAATACTTAATGTTAACATATTTAAGTTAAAGGGAGGGAGACACATCCCATGTTTACAAAAAAATATTATTTATATTAGATAGATTAATGAAGAATGATACAGAACAATTATCACTAATGGTTTATAGAAAGTTAGTAAAGTATTAATTGTTGTGTTAAAGGGTGATAAATATCGGAATCGATATTTGATTAGAAGATCATATGCAATATTGATAGATGGAATGAAAAAAATGTAATTCCAGAGTGATGGAACTATAATATTTTTTATAATCGTGATAATAATATGAATGTTCTACTAGAAAAATGTGTTTTGAAGATATATAATTCTAATATTGGAACCTAAGAGAGTTTTATACCTAGAAAAAAATAGAAAGATTCTTTTAATTTTTACTGAAGTAGGCCTTGCATCTAGAATCATAAACATGAAAAATATGATCTTTGGGGGATATCTATAGTTTATTCTCATGGAGAGTCCTTATTATTTGTTAAACTTATTGTTGATGCATCAATTAATGTGTGGGCATGTTTCCAAAACCAAATTTTAGAAGTGCATTTTTTTTCACTCAATAGAAATGAATCATTGAAAGTGATACCATAAGTAAGATTATATTCTTTATGTTAAATTATATTTGTGAATATAGTATGAAGGATATAAAATGGAACTTCTAGAAAAATTGAATCAGATGTGAAAAAACTACACCAAGAACACTAGAACAAAATAATGTAACTAAATTTATGGATATTACATTGACTAAGAAGGTACATAGTATGCGGTTCACTCCGATATGTTTAAGTAATTTTGTGCAGAAACTGTAAAGATTCAGACTCTAGTATCCCAAAGATATTGTTTACTTTATTATATTAGAACATGATATAAGGTATTTTATCCCTAAATGTAAAATAGTTTAGCAGTATAGGTAAACTAGATATATACTTGAAACTCACAATACATTTGAAAACATAAAATAAAATACATAATAAGAGTAAATATTATGCATCCTTTAACCCATTTAAGGATTCCTTATTAATATTCAATGAAGGGGAAAAATATGGCTGGGATCTGATACTATGTATGATTTTAATATAGAAATAGATAACGTAACTAAATACAGAATAATCAATATTGATAGGTAAATAACGAAAAACATCTTACATTTGATTGATAACACGAGCATTAAGGATAATATGGTAGGAATAAATTATTATAAAATAATGTCATTTAACTAATCAAATGTTCTTGAAGGTTATCCATGGATATAATTACTATTAAAATAATCATATATACATCAGTAAAAAATCTCATAATGATGGAATTCATAATTTTGGACATCATAAACATACCTTCAAATACCTATACCAAGATATCTTGCATAAATGGGTAGTTATAGGGAAAAATACCCGAACTAGTTTGTATCATGAGACCTATAGATGTTCTGAGGGGATATAGTGGGACCCTACCATCACTTATTAATTCTATTCCATTCATCAAATGAAATGGGAGAATAAAAAATCATTATATAAACAAAAAACATTCATATTGAAAACACAACATTAAAAATGTCAATAATCATCCCTGTCAAACTGATTATAAACTATCCAGAGGAAGAATAATAATGATATCATTACACCATATACCTTTAGTATTATACCTAAAATAAAATCTTATCATTGTTTAGGGATATAAATACCAAAACAAATATCATCAAAAAAATTATTGAGGAAAATACCATTTTCACATTGAAATTCACATTTAAAAACAAAAGAATTACATATTATTAGGAAAACATATTCATTGAAATTATTCAATGAAAATTTTAAATTCTTTTTCATAAAAAATATCATTCATGACTATAAGAAAATTCTATTCATGTCGATCACATTAATGAAAGGATTCCCTTCACATTTTCTGTGAAAAATTTAAAAGTACCATAATCGAAAAATGATAAGAATAACCCATTTAAACCATTATATAAAAAGTAAAACATGCATACAAATTTCTATAATAAATAATTTCATATTATTTAAAATATTTTCTAAAACATATTAAAGGAAATATGGATATAGAAGAAAAGGATTCTCAACCATGTATAAAAACATGTCGGGTTTCCTTAAAAACATGATTTTGGTATCTTGTGTACTTAAAGAGTATTAAATGAAAGGAAGACATATAATTTATTGAAATATCCATATCAGAAGGAAATATTTTAGTTTAAATATAGAAATATCAATTAATTACACTATTAAATACATAAATACAAATTATCATGAATAATGATGATATTTTGATATAAACTCGTACATCTTTTAAAACATGTCAATCATAACACCCATGGATGATATAACATCAAATCTAACATTAATTACCAAAAATTTAAATTATTTAATGATATAACATATCAAATGTGTAGTATATAAACCTCATATAAATAAATAGATGTATAATACCAAATAAGCCTTTATAGAGTGGAAATTGAGGCGAAATATCATATAAAGATCATACAGTTGAAGTGAGATTTAATTCATGAATTTATTATTTTTATCGAATTTAAATACACAAAATAAAATTTTAAATACAATATAAAATTTTCAAATATCATTACAAACATAATATTAGAATGCCAAGTATAATGATAAAGTTTCATAACCCAATGATAAAATATGAGTTATAAAACCCCTTACCACTTCGAAACATTGAATAAAAATATCCTATGATAAAATAATTCAACAGTAAAAATAAAATACCATTTATTTTATAGGATTTATTATATGAAATGTAAAAAGGTTATTATATACACGATCTAAAATAAAATGGCCCCATAATAAAAAAATATGCCATAATGAAGGAAAATTGAGACGAGATCCCATACCTTAGGTCTGATTCGTCACGTATGTTCTTCATCTTGAAGAATAATAAACAAATGTTAATTATTTAATTTATTAATAATATTTTTCATGTTCGTTAGTACTATTATTTTATCTAATACCATGTTATATTTAATTACTTAATCAATTAATTTTACATTTGATGTTTTCTGATATTTTCTTTATATATCCAAAATGGTTTCATTCATTTGAATATGTTAAAAAGGAAAATATTTCATAATATTTAGATTAATAATCATGAAATTATGATCATTTTTATATAAAAATTATAATTTTAAACCCAATAATGAAATACGGTTATGAGAAATGAACTATGATACAATCATGGAAATAGTAAGTTGTACGTAAATGTGATTAACATTTCTGTTGTTCATTGATATTGATAGAAAGAAGGTAAGTGTAGTTATGTCATTAAATAATGATAATTATATCTTAAATTTCATATGATTTATTTAAATATACTTATATATACCATCCATGTGATTAGATAATGAAAAAATAACCACAAATCTTCTTGGAGGTGGTAATCCTCACATACGCCCGAGCGATGATATAATATTATATGAATGGAAATATAATTAATTATATGACATTTTACCTTCTTATTGTTAAAATATTTCATTTATATCATATATATACACTAAATCCATCATGAAAACCTTCGGTGAGTGGTGATGATGGAAAATGAATTACATCGGTTTTTGAAGCAGTTGTCTGTCGTACACATGAATGGCGTTTTTTTCCCATTTGATGAAATAAGATATAGATATATGGGATTAAATTAACATAAAAAAATATAAGTATATGTTACATAAAAAATTAATTATATTATAATGTTTTAATAACATTTTAAGGATATTGAAGATGAAATCAAATAAAAATTATTGGTTAAGAACGACACCTCTTCTTCAAAAAACCTCTTTAGATTTACATCAAAAGCCTTTTTAGAAGGGTTTTAAAAAAATAAAGTCCTATATATTTTTTAAGAGAATTAATTAAGGGATTTTGGTAGTTATTGGTTAGTACAAATGGTTCTTCGTGTGTGAATAGGAGAGAGGAGGGGGTTCCTTTTTATAACTGAGGGAGGGGACACACTTGGAAATTTCATAAAAATGATTCAAAATAATAAATCCATTACCAAGAAAAATTATACCAAATGGAAATATATTCTATGTTAGAATTGTATATGGTAAAAATATTTCCATACAGTAGTATGTATATAATTTTAATTAAAAATGTACCCTTATATTAGTTTTAACCCTCTAGTAAACGTGATTTAACCTTGACAACATTAACAAATTATTTAAACTGAATGAATTATAATTTTATGTTTAAGATAAATATTGATTCAAAATAAATAATCAGTTATCTTTTATTCCATTTATCAGCCTATTTTTCCTATTTCATGATTTTTATTTTTTTTAAAATAATTTAATAATATACTATTCAATATTAAATATCATTAATGTCATATTGACATTATTCATTTGATTTGAATTTAAAGGCATGAAGATAATAATGTATTTATATAATCCATTTGACTATAAATAATAAATAAATATTAACTATATAATTTTTTGACACCATATTTTATCCCAAATACATTTTTATTGTTTTTCAAATTATTTACATTCAATTTTACACTATTTCCACTAGTGTTGTGTCAGCATTGTATAATTTATCAAGTTAACTATATAATAACTTAATATTTAAAAAAAATAATTAAAATAATTTAATAATAATAAAAATAAACTTTAATATTAATTCACCATATATCTTTATCCATATGTGAACATGTAAGAGATATTTAAAGGAATGTGTGTGACATATTGTGTTTTACATTAATTAATTTATTATATATGTCAATTTCATGGAAAGGTTTCCTATAAATAATTTAACATCAAGACTAATTTCATATTCAATGAAATAAATTCACATAATTATAATTAATTTCAAAAATATTTTCTTTATTACATAGTTTTATCATAGGTTAATAGGATTTACAATTTTATCATGGTGACAAATTTTTACTATTTATTAGGACCAAATAATAATTTGACCCTATTAACTAATATTATTAATGATTATTAAAAATATGGAATTAATTTTATCAAATTCAACTCAAAAAAGTAGAATAATTTAATTTAAAAATGAGCCTATAAAACGTGATGAAAAAACAGGTTTTCAATAAATGTATTTTTCAACCATAAGATGATCATACATTAACTCTATGACAAGTAATCAAAATTATATTAATTTTAATTCATATATATAGTTATACAGTAAAAAAATTTAATTTATATAATTTATAACTAGGGGTTATTTTAATTAATTAAAATGGAGAAACATTGTGTAGTTAAAAATAGTTTTTAGAAAAATGGGTTTTAAGCCTAGAAAGAAACTATTTCCAAAATATGGTATAAATGTTATTGAAACGTAATTAATTTCATAAAATATAACTAAATAATAATTTTATTACATTTATGAAAAATATTACTAGTAATATCTCCATTAAAATACTTAATTTATTTAAACTAATTATGGTTTAAAAAAATAGTATTTTCACTATTCACTGAAGAATCATTCTGTTCAGAAAAATATAAAAATTTCACCATAAGATAATTTTTGTTTTTTGTTTTAAAAAATTATTATATTTTTATAGAATATAATTTCTAAAATTTTAATAAATTAATTATAACTTCCAACCACAATATGAAAAATAAAATCCTTTTTGAAGAAAATGTATTTTTGAAGTATAAAATGAATTTACTAAAAAATGAGTGATTATATACCAAAAATTTATCTATAAATTTTATTAAGTAGGGATATTATATATATTTGAAATAATAATTAATCCTTTTCAAATCGTCCCATTTAATTTCTAGGTCATAATAGTTATATTTAAATAATAATATTTCACGGTTCATTTATGCTCATTATTTCATGTTATATCCTCTATTGAATATAGTATTCCTTAAAATATCTAGGTGTTAAATTATCCCCCTTAAAAATTGTGTCATCAAAATTTTAGATTTTTCTAAAAAATTATGTGTTTTACATTTTAAATTTCATTTTTGAAAAACCCATATCATAAAAGGTTTAATAAAACATTTTCTTAAAATGGGGGAAGGGGAAGTATAAAGCTCATCTCGAATAACAAAAAACTAGGATTACAAAAAGGAAAAAATTAATGCGAATTGAAAATATTCACATTAATGAAAAAATTAATTCTTAAATACTAGAAGTGAGTGATCGATAATTTTTTCATTAGGAGAAAATTAAGAACAATAAAATCATAATACTTTGATGGGTGGCCATTAATTCATCAGAAATAATTATAATAAGATTAATTTTTGGTTTCAAGATCCTCTTTTCATAGTTGTGTAATTCCATTACCATCTATAAAAATAACATAAGAAAATATATTTAATTGATATATTTTGATTTTATAATCAAAATTTCTACATTTTTTGTGCTTTGATCGATTTCCACTCTATCTATTACTTGAAAGAATGAATATCAACTATGAATTTTTTATTCATAAGCCACTAAATTTATAATATAATAGAAAATAACATCTATAAAATTAGTGTAAGATATTATTCCTGCCTTTAATTATTAAAAAAATTGAAATTGTAACC
Source organism: Viscum album (assembly GCA_963277665.1). Lineage (NCBI taxonomy): Eukaryota > Viridiplantae > Streptophyta > Magnoliopsida > Santalales > Viscaceae > Viscum > Viscum album. Next base: position 1,068,108,204 of record OY728127.1, on the reverse strand, counting down.
ACAAGGTAAGATAATAACAAAAATGTAAAAACCTTAATATGAAGAAATAATACATTTTACATTTAAATTTCAAAAAAAATTTCAACTTAGATTATTCTATAAATAAATAACCCTACATCCCAATTCACCATAATATTATCAAATATAAATAATTTTTTCACCTCAAAGCCTATTTTATACATTTTAACTTACATTCCAAAAAAATTAATTATATTCTCCAAAAAAAATAATTTACGTTAAACCTAACGACTATATGTACCACAAAACAATAAAAAGTCTCCTTAAATATCATAAATAGTCTCAAAATATAGATGAATTGATCCTATAATATGTTTCCCAAAATAAACATAATATTTACACATTATATCATTTAGTGAAAAATAATTTCAGACTAACCCAGAGATCACGTAGGCTAGTGGTAGGTGTTACACTCTTATCGCCTTTTGGATGTGGTTTCAATCACTAGATCCTTGTCTGATGTGATTGGTATTCCTATGAGATCCAGTTTATCCTATTTCAAAAAATATACTTATAAATTTACTATAATTTTCCTTAAAATATGATGAATTTATTAAAAAAATCATTAGTTATAAAATCAATTTTTAATCACATAGGTTTTCTATATGACATGTTTTTTTTGAAAAAATAAAATATTATTAATTGAATATTATTACATTAAAATAAATGATCATATTAATCCTAAATTTTATCAATAAATTTAAAATTACAAACACAAAATAAAAAATAATCATTCCTCAAATGACTATCTCACTAAAACACAAGTTATGCATAAGGGTTATATATAACTCAAAGACCTAGTAAAGCATACTAAATGTATCCAAGGTAATTAAATCATATAATATATTATAAGGGGTATCTATTCCTTTAAACATATATTCATCCTTAGTACTATTAACCAATGATGGTACCTAAATATACTAAACTACCATCATTTGAATAATAAAAATAGTGTCTTTGGATAATGTCCTTAAAGTATAACCTAGACTTTTTCTCCCTAATTTTTTTCTATACTTAGTACTCAATGTTTTAACTAAACACGTTCTGATACCAACTATATAGACCCCAAATCCAATAGTATAGAGCAGGTGGTTGAATTATTATATTGTTATTAGAAATAAGTAATTCTATACTAAAAAACAGTATTTTATTCATCTCGGTAAACTAGACATGTACCTGAAACTCAAATTACATTTGAAAACATAAAATTCAAAACATAGTAAAAGAAAATGTTTTTCATCCTTGAACTCATTCAATTATTCACACTTCATATCTTGGGGAAAAGAAAAAAAAATTAGGGTGATCTCAGATGCTCAGTAAGGTTTACATACAATAGAAACTACCACGATTAAATATTCCATAATCAATATGGATAGGTAAATAACAGTAATCACATTCCATTTAATTAATAACTTGAGCATGAAAGATAATAAAGAATGAATAAATGATGATATAATAATGCCATGTAAATAATCACATGAGGTTTAAAATTATCCATGGATATCATTAATATTTTAATAATCACATGGACATCGATAACTAATCTCCTCATGATAGAATGAATAAAGTCATACATCATCAACATACTTCCAAGACCTTGTGTCGAGACATCATACATAATTGGTTAATTTATCTGTCAAATAACCAAACTAGTTTTTCTCTTGATACCTAACGAAACATAAAGGGGATATATTGGTCCCCTCACATAACCTACTAGGTCTTATTCATTCATTATATTAAATGGGAGAAAAAAATCAATACCTAAACAATATAAAAAATCACATTGAAAAAAATACTAAAAAATGTTAATAATTTCCTCTGTCAAACTCATCATAAAGAGTCTATTGAAAGAATAAGTATGGTATAATTACAAAATATCCCTAGGGGGTCATAAGAAAAGGTTCATCTTCATTTATTAATAGAAATACCATAAAAATACCATTTAAAACAATCTTGAGGAAAATATACTTATCTCAATGAAATCCGCTTTTAAAAACTAAAAAATTACTAAATATTTGGAAAATAACATTCTTCAGAAAGAGTCATAGAAATTTTTTAAGGAGGATTCAAAAAAATTAGAGATCATGATGGAAATAAATAAAATTCAAGATGTGTATGTTAAAATAGAGATTCCTTTCATATTTTTTGGAAAAATTAAAATGTACCTTGTTTGGAAAACAAAAATTACATTCCTTTTAAACTATTTTATATTAATTAAAACATTGTTAAAAATTTATTTAATAAATAATTTTATAATATAAAAATATTAATTAATATATTTCAATGGAAATGTAGATATAGAAGAAAAATATTCTGGACCGAGTGGAAAATAAAGAATGTTTTCCCTAAAAACATGATATTGGTATCATGAGTACATATAGAGTGTAAAATAAAAGGAAAAAATAGTTTATAGAAATAAACCTAGGATAATTAAGTACATAGGGTTTACTATAGAGAAATAAATTAGTTCTCATCTTGGAGAATTAAACATTAATAATCTGGAATAATGATGAGATTCTAAAATAAATCATTACCACTTTGGTAACATTATCATGATAACCCAAATAGAATAAATAAATTCAAATAGAAAATTAAATGACATAAAAATAAATATATTAATGATATAATATAAAAAATGGGAAGTATATTCACCTCATAAAAAAATAGGTTCATAATACCAAATATGTCTCAATAGAGCTAAAATTGAAATGAAATCTATTACGATGATTATATTATTTAAGTTATCATTAATAGATAATTTGATTATGTATATAAAATTTAATTAAAAATTATAAATAATAAATAAAATAATAAAAATTAATTACACACATAATATTAAAATATCACGGACAATAAATAATTAATATAACCCAATGATAAGAAATTAAGATATAAAACCCCTTACCACTTGGTAACTTTAAATTAATTTACTCATGGATGAAATATATCAAATTTAATCCTAAAAAATATTTCATATGAATAATTAATTACATTACATGTAAAATATATAGTATATTCAACAACTAAAAAAATTATGTTGATAACAAAAAAATATGGATCAATGATGGAAAATTTATACGAAAACCCTTACCTCAGGTCTGACTCGTCACGTAAGTTATTTATCTTCTAGAATAATAAAATTTTGTTAATTAGTAACTTTCTTATGAAAAAATTTATTATATTTTATGCCTATTTTTCATTTAATACCATGTTATATTTAATTACTTTATCAATTAAGTTCACATTAGATGTTTTGATGATATTCAGTTTATATGTCCAAAATAACTTTTGTAGTTTAACCCTAATAAAAGATATAATTATTATATTATACAAAATAAACCTGAAATAATTAACATATTTATAAATTAATTATAATATTAAATCCATCTATGAAATATGGTAATGAAAAGTGAGTTTTTTTACATTCATTGAGACGACAAGTCGTACGTATAATTGAATAATGATTCTATTTCTAAACGATCATGATTAGAATAAGGTAAGTGTTATCTTAACTTTCTATAATGATAATTATGTCTTAAATACCATATTATTACATTAAATTAACTTATTTATTCCATATATTTTATGTCTTAAGGAAAAAAATCGCATCGCTTTGTGGAGGTAGTAATCCACACGAACGCATGAGTGAAGTTATCATTATTAAATGAAGGTAAAATTAAGAAATAATATGATATGTTAAATTTAAATAATTATAAATATGTAATTTATATCATATATATGTTTATATATAATTAATAATTAATTAAATCCAACCATGAGTGTTGGTTATGGAAATCAAAATACCTCGGTTCATGAGGAATTAGTCTACTATACAAATGAACAATGATATTGTTTCCCATTCGATGAAATAAAAGATTGATATAGGGTGTAAAATTATCATAAGAAATATAATTATATTTTACATACTTATATTCTTATATTATCTTTGTTAAATAATATTTTAATAAGGTGGAAGAAGAAATAAAGTTATAACTCTTGGTTAAGAATGATACCTCTTCTTCAGACAACCTCTTTAGGTTTACACCAAAATCCATCCTATGAGGGTTTTATAATAAGAAAAGGCCTATAGTGTGTGGTAAGGAAATTAAGGAATTTATTTTTTCAGGTATCTCCCAAACAAAACTTTTCAATTTGTGTGGATATGAGTGGATAGGTGGATCCCTTTTATAAGTGAGGGAGGGTACACACTTGGAAATTTCCTAAGAGGATACAAAATGGAAAAGTCATTCACAAGAAAAATGCATCCAAATGGACTTATATTATAATTTGTTATATTATATGTTTTAAATATGGTCAATAAATAGTATTTAGATAGGTTTAATTTTCGTAATTACACTTATATTTTGGTTTAACCCCTGGTAAACTCGATTTTATAGTAATTGCGGTAACAACATTTTAATATTGAGTGGGATATAATTTTACTTATATGATAAGAATGGATACAAAAATGGATAAATATTGAAATTTTACACCATTTCACATCATAGTTTTACTATTTTTTGATTTTTGGTATTTTTAAATAATTTAATAAAATTTTATTTAACATAAAATATCATTAATGTTATTTTTTACACTACTAATTTAATTTTACATTAAAGACATGAAGATAATATTGGATTAAAAATATAATAAATTTTATATTTAATAATACTAAATTTCTAAATATATAACTATTTTGTAACTTGAAATAATCAAAATTATATTTTTACTAATGTTTTAAAAATATTTTACCATTAGTTTTCCTCTGTTTTCACAATTGTTCTTTCAGCGTTGTATAAGTGTTTAAAGTTAATATATAATAACTAAAAATTAAAATTAAAAGAAGATAATTAAAATAATTTAATTATAATCAAAATATCCTTCAATATTAATTCATTACTTATTTTTATCCCTATATTAACATATAAGATATATTTAATGGAAAGTGAGTGACATTTTATCTTTTTTCCTTACGTAAATCATTATATAGGTCACATTCCTGAAAAAATATCAGATAAATAATTAAATCTATATCCTAAGGTGATAATATTGTAAATTAATTCATCGAATAAGTATTAGGATTAAAAATTATGTCCATGTCACATAGTTTTTGCATAGGTTAACCTAATTTACCCTTTTACTGTGGTGACACATTTTTATGGTTTTTGTTTTTCATTATGACCAAAAACAATTTACCATATTACCTAATATAAATTATTAAAATAGATTCTATTATTTATTATAACTAAATATTTTATGATTTTTTTATAATACATAATACATTACACAAAACATACACCCAATGATCGTATTAATCTAGTTCATATGGAAACATTGAAGAATTAAAATAGTTATATAAGTGATATACGTTATCTCCCATTATGTCCTCCACGAAAATATCCCACAATAGAATATCAAAACCATCATATAAAAGATAATAATCACGACTCATTCAATAAATATTAGTATTTTATAATATATTAATCAAAATGGAATCAAGATCATAATATGTGAAATCATGACATTTGAATAAGATGTGAGATTTTGGTAGACACATAAGAAAATTAAATTATTTCCAGAATAGTCATAGATTAATGAAAAGTCTATATTAGTGTAATGTGTTCACTCCCAAAACAATATTGGTAGTCAATTTTCACTCCCATGACCATCCTAGAAGTCAACGTTCACTCCCAATACCATCTTAGAGGATAAAGTCCATTACTGAACCGAGTTGACTCCCAATTCCATACATGTTTATCTCCGGAGGTATAAATAATTACCCAAGGAATTGTAGGGAGATATAGGTTCCACCCATATCATAATAAAATCATACATATATGTTCTATAAGATCATAAAAATCATATCATAACCCATGAAATGAAATGGGTATCATAAACATCTCATCATATTATAACCTATAGAAAAGAGATAGTTTCCATAGTCATTTCATTAAAGAATTACCCATAAAAAGAATATGGATTCATAAGAATATAACATGTGAAAGATAAATGGGATTCATAAATAAATAACCCATAAAATAGAAATGATATTCACAAACATATAACCACTAAAATGAAAATGGTTTAAAAAAGATAATGTCATCAAAACATAAACCATCAATAGAAATAATATTAATAAAAAACTTGGGACTTATTCTAATAAATTCATTAGTAACACCAACAGATGTCATCTTAGATGGAAAATAATATTAAAATGTCTTTTTAAAAACAATTCTATCAGAAAATATGTTTTTCTATTGAAAAAACACTTTTTAAAACATAATACCTTTCTGAAAACATTTTTCATTAAAAATATATTTCAAAACATATAAGGAATGATTTAAAACCATAATAATATATTAAATCCTTCATACTTTAAAATTATATTTAAATATATTTTTTTCAGAAAACATTTTTGATAACATTTTTGGGGACATGGTTTATGAATAAAACATTTTTCATGCCAAAGAGAGAAATAATGTTAGATTTTTTTAAACAAACATTATAAATTATCTTAAAAATCAAAGAGGGTAAAATGGTTCCTATATAATAATATATCAATAATAACTATAAAATAATAAAATTAAATAGTTTTCTTGTGATATTGGTTATAATATTCCATCAATGGGAGCATAATCATAAACAATCCCAATAAACAATGGGATTAGAGCAATAAACTATTACCACTTTGGTAACATTGACCCATAATCCACAAGAGATAATAAAATCACATGATTATTAAAATATAAATAAGGAATTATTTTCATTATACAACATTTAATTGGTTATTATATATACAACATAAAATAATTAAGGTTCATAACATAACATGTGTCTTAATAAAAGAAAATTGAGACAAAAATAGCTTAAATTTAGTATCATTGAAACCTTAAAATCCAGGAAATAGATATAATAAAATGGATATGAAAATGACCATAAATTGTGGTATACTAAAAATATAGTACATTAATAGGAATAATATATTCCACACAAATGAAATGATTTGTGAATAAGGATTAAGTATCGTTAACATAAATGTTATGTTAGAAATCCCCTTACCTTATATCTTGGATATTATTGTATTCATTAAAAGATCCTATATAATATATATAAGATTATTATAAATGTATCACATAACCATATTCATATATATAATTCCATATATTATTTACTTATGACTTTACATTGACCATTAATTAAAAATTTCATGTCAATGTTATGTTTTAGGTAAGAGCTGCTTTGATTTTCGGACATGTTTTGACATGACATTATTAGTACTCTTACATGGATCATGATTTCCAAATTTCCAAAATTTAATCATTGATATAAATATAAAATATATTCAGTATATATGTATTTAAAATAATCTATAAATTTAGAAATAAAATATCAAATACACTCTTCATAGAGATGGTAGGCCAAACGTGCACATTAACACAGTTTCCATTTTCCTATCGTATGGAAAGAAAGAGAGTATATAATATATTTATATATATGTATATTTTATAATTAAAGTATAATTATTATTTAATATATAATATATACTTCAAATAAAACCATACTTAATACATTCTATGTAAAGAGTGAATGAATCACATCATTTTGAGAAGGCGGTAGTCCACACATCCACAATCAAAGTTATCGTATCTCACAAAATGGAAGGCACTAAGTTATGTATTATATAATAATTAAAAAAGAATGAAAGAATTATATATATAATATATATCATATAAAAATATAAATTTTATCATTATTCCAAACCATGAAAGGTGGAAACAGAAGAACCAACGACATCTGTTTGCAAGGCAGTAGTCCGCCATATACACGAATGATGATTGTGTATCCCATTTTATGGATGTTTCTTTCAGTGTAGGTCATAACCTTAAAATAAAAAAATATAAGTATATTTAGGATAATTATATTAGTATATAATCATTTAATAATAATAACTGATTAAGTGAATAATTAAATAAGATAAATGTTCTTGTTAAAGGATGTTACCTCTTATTTGGGTAACTCCTTCTGATTTCCCCTAAAGGACATCCTTGGTTGGATTTATAACCAATTGAGAACTATAGGATTAATAGAGGTAATTTTTTAGGAGATTTGGGAATGATTTTTCTGATAAAAATGGCTTGGTATGTTTGAAGAAATGACAATATGAGTACCCTTTTTAGAGTGGAGGAGTTTCATTCTTGTAAATATAAAAAGGTAAACGCTATTGAGAGGTATCCATTACATGAAGTTCCTCCAATAATTTTACATTGTAGATAAAATTTGGTAATGTTTCTATATAGTTACATAAAATTAATTTTGGATAGGTTTCTTGGTTATTTATCCCCTTAATTTAATGTTTAACCACTACGTAGACGTGTTTTTACATTAATCATTGTAATTAGTTTTAATTAAATTTACTCATAACATTGGTTTAAAAATAGTTTGATCTTATTATAAATTATAATAAATTTTTATTAAAAAAAATGAAATAAAATTATCCAAATTTTGAACATAAAAGTTGGTGATATTAATTTAAAATTAATCTCATAGACATGTCACGAAAGTGTGGTTTTTAAGTAAAAGTGTTTAAAAAATTTAAAAAAAAAATTAAATCCACTTTTAATGTGAAATAGGTTCAAATGAAATAAATTTGATTAATTTATAAAAATTTGAAATTATTATAATTTAAAACTAAATTAAAATATAATTTAACTATATAAAAAAATTATATCAAAAATCAGTTCTCAATTAAAATTTTGTATTTTTCACAATTTATCAAAAAATGATGTTTCTCAAAAAAAATCCAAAAATTCACCATAAGATAATTTTGAAATTTTGAATTCAAAAAATGAGGTTTATTCTATCAAATTAAATTTCAAAATTTTTATAAAATTACTTTTTTTTTGTTCACAAAAGGGCATAAAAATAAATCATTTGAGATAATTGTATTTTTCAAAACATAAAGACGTTACAAAAAATTATATATTTCACTAGAAATATTTTTTATTTATATGAAACCATTATAAATAATTTTTTTAAATTATTTATTACTATAAATATTACTTTGTTTAACGGTTGTGTTATAAATAACTTATACAAATAATTATAAAAATGAAATTTTGTTTCATAGAAACTCAGTGTTGTGTGTAAATAAAGTTAGGTCGATGTTGTGTGTAAAACATGATTAAATTATTATATAATATAAGTAAATTTTATCTTTGTATATCATTTATCATAATAAATCAAAGAAATTTATTTATTTTTTAAAAAAAATTTAATAAAACTCTAGGTGTTAAATTATACCACTCTTAAAATGAATTTCACTATAAAAATTAATCATTATCTCACAAAAAAGAGAGGATACTTATACATAAGAAGATCCTCAAGTTCCCACATAACTTCATCTAACTAATTGTTTCTAGACAAAACTTTTACCATGTGAGTGGTCTTGTTTCATTGAACATTCTCTATATGGTCCATAATTTAAACTAGTTGGTCATCTTATGAATGATCATTATCAAATGATATTATCTCTATGTTTAGTTCATGTGAAAGTTCAGGTATGTAACTTCTTTGGAGTGATACATGGAACACATCATGGAATTGAGTGTGATTTGGATAATATTACAATATATAGGCTAAAATATTGATATGATCAAAAAAATTCAAATTTAATGATATATCTAGGGATTTGTTTCCATTTCTTCCTATATATCATAACCTTATTCTAGGGATAAATTCATAAAAACAAACTATCACTGACTTCAATTTCTATATCACATCAATGGTTTTCAATATAAATATTCTACTAACTTTAAGATAACTTTATTTGCTTCTGAATGGTTATATCCTTATTTTCTATTTTATCAGCAATCTCATGTAAAAATATCTTTCTATCCCAAACATAAATCTAGTACATTGGAGATTTTCCATAGAGGGTTTCATAAGGATCCATATGATTTGGTGAGTTAATGATATTATTCTAATAGAAATCAACTACAACAAGGTATTTATCCCAACCAACTTTCAAACCCAAAAAAAGATATCAATATATAATTTATAGTTTGAATTGTTCTCTTATACTGACCATACATATGAGGATGATAAGTAGTGATGAAACTAAAATATATATCAAGGTCTTTATAAAGAAATCACTAGAACATTAGGGTAAAACTTGGATCCCGATCAGATATGGTGGAATGTGTAATGCATGAAACCTTACCACTTCCACAACAAATATACGAGCAAGATGATCCATGAATAAGTTGTCTATAATAGTGATAAAGTTTTTATACTTATTAATGTGATCGACTACCACCCATACATAATTATGACCTTTATAGGTTTTTGGGATTCCAATGATTAAATCCATAGTTATTTTCTCCCATTTCCATTCTGGTATGGGTAATGGATGTGAAATCTCCTATAATGTTGTCTTTCACCCTTAATATACTATAATAACAAGTACTGAGATACAAACTCTCTGATGTCTCCCTTCTTTCCATCCCACCAAAATTATTCTTTCAAGTCTCTATACATCTTTTTTCATCAAAGATGAATAGAGAAGAAGAGTTATGAGATTACTCTAATATATCCTCCTTGAAATTAAGTATATATTAAACACATACACAATTACTAAACATTATCATTCCATCCTGGTCATAGTTAATCTCAATGAAATTTTGAACCGTCTTTTGCATCTCTACATTATCCTTATAAATCTCTTTAATATTCAGTTTGGAAAGGGGTTGACCAATCAGTTGAGCATGATATTATTTTTTCTTTCCTTCGGTATTTCCAGGTCCAACCATTCCAAATCCATAAATGTTGGGTATTTTGTGATCCTTATCATGGATAATCTAGCATGATCCTTTTGAATAATATCATAGACCACCTTGTTTAATATCTTATTGTGTTAATGTATTGAGGAATTATAATCATTTATTTTCTCTAACCCTATTTTTTTTATCATGTTCAACTCCTTTTGTTTGAATATTTACTTAAAATTTTATGATCATTATATATAACACGCTTTTTATCCATTAAGGTAATCCTTCCATGAAATTAATTAAAAAAATTCCACAACAACGTATAAATAATGAGTAGGGTAATTCTTCTCATGAATCTCAAACTATCATGAGACATAGGCTATGACTATTTTATTTTTCATAAGTGCACATCCCATACTCTTCTTTAATGAATCACTATATATTACAAACATTTTTTCACAATAGGGTAATGTAAGAATAGATGAATTGAATAACAATATTGTATTAGTTTAGTTCCATTAGAAACATGGAAACATAAATACTAGTAAATAAGTGAGATACATTACCTCACACTAGATTTTCAATGAAAATCACCTTATTAGATACATCATCCATAATACTTATCTTCCAAACACGGGGAAAGGAATTATAATAGAGGCGTAATATCAAATTGTTAGTAAGTGTAAATAAGAAATATATGTAAGAATAATCATGAAAATAAAGGTTTGAGTGCATTATCATAGCATTATAATATCATACCCTGCATATAAAATATTAGAATCAATATTCATTTCATAATTATTGGAATTTGAAAATACATGAATCAAAATGAATTCTATATAACAATCCATGAAATCTTAACATAGGAATAAGACATGTGATTTTTTGTAGACATGTTAGCATATAAAATAATTTCTATAGTAGTCAAGGATTAATTCCAAGTCCATACTAGTGGAATAGGCTCAAACCCTAAACCTTCTTGGTTTTCATGTTTCACTCCCATGGCCATCTTATTAGTCAATCTTCACTCCCAATATCATCTCAGTAGAAAAAGTATTTTACTAGACCAAGTTCACTCCCATTTCTAGCTATCTCCATCTCATGATATATAAATCTTTACCCAATGCATTGGAGGGTGATATAGTTCCCACTCATCTCATTATAAAATCATACATATGTGTGCCATAAAATCATAAACAATCATATCATAACCCATTAAATTAAATGGCTATCATAAACATGTCATCAGATCATAAATTATGGAAAATAGATAGATTTCATAATCATTTCATCAAAGAATTACCCATGAAAATAATTCTGTTTCTTAAGCATATAACCCATGAATTAGAAAATAGTTTCATAAACATATAACCTATGAAATATAATTTTGTTTCATAAATATATAACTCGTGAATGAGAAACATCTTTTATAAACATCATACCATCAGAACATGCCCCATTAATAGAAAGAATAATAATGGAACCCTTATACCATATTCTATTAAAGGAATTACTAACACCAAAATATTTCATCTTATATAGAAAATAATTTTGAAATATACTTTTAAAAACATATCATTAGTAAAATATCCTTTCTTCTTTGGGAAAAAAATTTTAAAACATAAAATATTTTTAAACAACTTTTTCATTGAAAATTGATTTGAAAAAATATAAGTATTATTTTATAACCATAAAACATTTTTAAAATCCCTTTTCACTGAAAAATATCTTAAAAGATAATTTTAAAAAAATTGAAATCATTTTGGAAAACATTATTTTTGAATGAAATAGATTTCTGACCAAATAGATAAATAATTTTAGATTTCCTTAAAAACATTCTTAATTATATTAAGTACAAATGAGAGGTAAAATGGAACGAATACATGAATAAGTCTTGAATAAATAGAGTATATGAAAATTCATCATTGTTCTTGAATGATTTATCATATTATTTTAGCAATGAAATCATAATCATAAACATTTTTGATAAACGATGAGATTGTATCAATAAACTACTACGAGTTTGATAACATTGACTAATAATACACATCAGATAATGACATAACATATAGATTAAAATTTCATGAATAAGGGATATTCATGATAAAACATGTCAAAGGTTGTTATATATTTCTTTTAAATGAATGTAGGTTCATAACATAACATGTATTTCAATGAAGGTAAATTGAGAAAAAATTACCACACAATTTGGTAATTTTTGAACCATAAACCCCATGAAATTGATATAATAAAATTTAAATGTAAACAACCATTAATTTATGTATAATAATAATAAAATACATTCACAAGATTTAAATACACCACACAAAAGAAAAAATTGGTGAATTAGACATAAGTCTCACAAAAATAAAATTGAGACTAGAAATCCACTTACATTACGTATTGACTCTCTCAGACTCATTCAAAACTCCTATATAATAAATATAATTTTATTATAAATAAATAAAAAAATAATATTCATATATATAATTCCATTTATGATTTACTTATGACTTTATATTACCCTCGGATTATCAATTCCATGTTAATGTTATGTTTCAGGTAATATCCATTTTATTTTTTGTACAAGTTTTGACAGGTCATTCTTATTCCTATTAAATAGATCACGATTAATTATTTCCATAATTTAAAAAATGATATATATATCATATATATTCATTATACATTTATTTATAATAATCTATAAAATATAGAAATAGAAAATTAAATACATCATTCAAGGGGATCGTAGGTCGTATATATGCATGAACCCTATTTCCATTTTCTAGTCCTATTGAAAGTAAGAAACTATATAATATGACTATTTATATGGATATATTAATATTAAAGTAGAATTATTATTTCATATATAACATTTTTTTATTAAAATCATCCTTAATACATTCCACGTAAGGTGTGAATGAATCACATCACTTTCAGAAGACAGTAGTCCCCACGTCCAAAAATAAAGTTATCATATTCCCAAAAAATAGATAGCATGAAGGTATGTGTTATATAATATTTTTAGAATAATAAATGAAACATATATATATATTATATATCAGAAAAATTATAAATTCCTTCATTTTTCCCAACCATGAAAGGTGGAAATGTAAGGACGAACAACATCGGTTCGCATGGTAGTAGTCCACCATACACATGAAAGTTGATTGTGTATCCCATTTGATGGTAGTGTGTGTGATTTTATGTTTTAACCATATAATAAGAACATATAATTATATTTAGTATAATAAGGTTCTTATATAATCATGGAATAAGAATAACTGAGTGGGTGAAAAAATAAATAAAACAACAGTCTTTGTTGAAGGATATTACCTCTACTTTGGGTAACTAATTTTGGTTTGCACCAAATGGATTCCATGGTTGGATTTAAACCCAATGTGAGGAGTATATTATGAAGGGTGGGAAATTTTTAGGATATTTTGGTAGGTTTTGGCATATATAAATGGTTTGGAAGGTGTGAATAATTGAGGGAGATATGTTCCCTTTTTATATTGGAGGAGGAGTGACATTCCTATAAATATAAAAAGGTAAACATGACTGACATGTCTCCCTTAAATAATTTTCCTCTAATAATTTTCCATTCTCTAGAAAATATTATAATTGGTCTAAATATTTCTATAAAATGGGTATTTTACATATTTATATGTTATTTGGCAGCTTAAATTAATGTGTAATAACTAAGTAAACTCATTTTTACCTTAATTGTTAAAATTAATTATAATTACTTTCACTAACAACATTAGTAAAAAAATAATTTCACCATATTTGAAATTTTAATGTTTTATTATTCAAAATATAGAATCCATTTTTCTAAATTCAAAACATAAAATTTCAAGAAATTAATTTAAAATTCATCTAGAAGACGTGTCGTGAATGCTTGTTTTTAAAGTGGAAATGTTTGAATGTTTGAATTTTTTATACCCAATTTCAATGTGAAATTGGTTCCAATGAAAAAAATTAGAGTAAATGATGTAGAATAGATCTTATTATACTTTATAAAAATTAAAATATTATTTAACTATATAAATATATTATATGAAATAGAAGTTTTTAATTAAAATTCAATATTTTTCCCTACTAATCCAAAATTGATGTTTTTTATAAAAATAACATCAATTAACCCTAAGATAATTGTAAAATTATGAATTCAAAAATGACTTTTATTTTATCTAATTAAATTTATTACATTTTCTGAAATTAATTTTATTATTGTTCATGGAGGTACATAAAAAGGACTTGTTTTGAGAAAATAGTATTTTTCACAACATATTAATTTTACAAAAAATAATATATTTTATTACCAATATTTTTTTATATGAAATCATTATAAATAATATTTAAATAGTAATTATTAATATTCATATTACTATGTTTAATGTCTATGTTATAACTATACTGTTTAAATAATTATAATAATAAAATATTGTTTCATAAAAACTCAATGGTGTATGTAATTTAGGACAAGTCAATATTGTGTGAAGAAAAAGATTAACTTATTGTAGCATAAACAAATATTTAACTTGGTGTAGCATACAACAAAATACCTCAAAGAAATTTAATTTATTTGAAAAAAATGTTTCATAAAAATTCATTGTGTTAAAATTATGATTCTAAATATTGAATATATTTTATTAAATTAAATTCACTGAAGTAGAAGAATTTAATTTAAAATAAACCTTTAATACATATCTAAAAAATTATTTTTCAAGAAATGTATTTTTCAAGAATAAGATGATATTACATTTACTATATGACTATTAATCATAATTATATAAATTAAAATTAAAATATATAGATATATTATCAATAATTTTCATTTAAATTATACCTATTTAGGGATTATTTTAATTAATTAAAATCAATAAACATTATTCACTTAAAAACAGTTTTAGGAAAAATTTATTTTTAAGAAAAAAATAAACTAATACCAAAATCTTATATGAAAATGATTAAAATGTAATTAATTTCATTAAACCTAAATAAATAATTCTAATGTTAATTTTAAATAAAATTTAAATCAGAATTGTATTTTAAATTAGTTAATTTATTGGAAAGAAATGAAAATTTTATAAAAAGAATAATTTTGTAACATTCACTAAAAATTTATTCTTTTAACTGAAATATAAACATTTCCCCTAATCTAATTTTCATATACTGATGTATTAAATTATACTATTTTTATGGATGCAATTTCTAAAAGTGGAAGAAAATTATTATAATTCCTATACATATGAGGAAAAATAAAACCATATTTTAAGAAAATTTATTTTTGAAGAGTAAAATTGTTTTACTAAAAAGTGAGTGATTATTTACTATGAATTTATAAATACATTTTTATTGAGTATGAATTTAAATATATGTCATAAATAAGTAAAACCTATTTATACACACTAATATAATAGCTAGCTTATAATGGTCATATTTAAATAATAATATTGCATGGTTCATTTAAGATCAGTGGTATGTGTTGTATATAATATCCAACATAGTGATCCATAAAAATATTATGGTGTTATAAAAAGAACTTAATTTGACACTATACCTGGTCAACTGAATTCAATTTTCCCCGATGAGGTAAGCGATTCTTGATTAGTTGTGGTCTAGTGAAACAATAGTAATTCACCATCTAAAAGTTTTTTATATTATTGTTTATAGAGAACCATAATTTTCATACATATATATCACTCTTATAATATTATTATTCAGTACATAACATTACGATCCATGCTAGAACTATAAAATTTATTTCTTCATAACTATCAACCGTATTAAACACAGCATACACTAAACTTTTCTTCATATCCTGGGTAAAAGAAAAAAATAATAATGTGTGAGATCAAATTCTTATTAAGGGTAAAAATGGAGAAATTGATGATCATTTAAAAATAACATTATCATAATTGGTGTGTGAACATGTTATTTTCCCTCAGAAATCATACCCATCATTTTATAGATAATAGAAATGAGTCAATGCATAAATCATGATAGTTCATATGAGATGAATCCTAAAGGGATCAATGAACATGATCCATGACAACATAACATATTATAATATCAAGTCATAAAAGTTTCGTATGAGGTGTGGAATAATCATAATCATAGAAATCTTATTTTAAGGCTATCCACCAATACATTGATAACATGTTAGTCTTGGTATAAATTCTTCCGTATCTACTTTTGGCTTATGATAACCTCCCATATACCCTCATCCATGAATTTGATAGCCGCATGTGTTTCATTTTAACTCATAAAACATTAATCTTTTCCCAATTCATGGTTGGGATGTATAATTCCTTGGCCACCCATCCCATAATCATAAATCTATTCATATATATTCTAAAAGGTCATTAAAAATTCATTAGAACTAAAACAATGGAATATAAAATTGGTTTAATGGATATTTCATATCTATAAATCTCACATAAAAATAATAAGTATGATATCATTGGATCATATCCCTAGTGAATCCCAAGTACCATAAAATGAAGTTATCATTCATAAAGAAATATTTTAAAATATCCATGGAATGTTTGTTGAGGAGAATACAATTTTCATTTTTAAATCACATGTTAAAATATAAAAAATTCCTAAATATTAATGAAAAAAATAAATTTAAAATAACCATGTAAACTTGTAAATAAATATTCAAATCATTAGGCATGCATGATAGTTGTAAATTCATTTCATACTGTGTGTGTTAAAAAAATATTCCTTTCACATTTTAGGTAAAAACTCATAAGTAACTCATCTAAAAAATGATTAGAAGATTCTTCTTAAAATAATTTTAAAAAATAAATCATGTTTCAAATTGAATTTCAACAATCATAAGATAATAAAAAACATTTTTAAAATAATTTTTAGAAAATATAGATACGGAAAAAAATAGATTTCCAACCGAATAAATAAATAAAGTTATTTTTTCATAAAAACTTTATTTCGATCTATTGAGTACTTAATGTGAGGAAAAAGAAATGAAAAAATATATCATAACAAAATAAACGTATAAAATAAAATGGGATGGATTTTTTTATTTAAATATAATATAATTTCCTTAATTGGAATTCATGTATAAAAAATCTTGATTAAAATGAGATTGAAATATAAATATCTGACCACTATGGAAACATTCAAATCAAACCCCCATGAAAGAAAGAAAAATAGATGAATATTTAAATTCTCATAATTTTCATGAGTATAATAATAAAATAAATTCTTGGTCATTATATGCTTTATATAAAAGAACCATGTGGTGAATATGACATGTGTCTCGTAGAAATAAAAGTTAGAAAAAAATATATTATATCAAGTTTGACCTTCATAAAAGGTTATATAACCTCTTATTAACTAAAATAAAATTTACTATAATTATATAAAAAATTAATTTAAATATCTATAATATCATATATTTTCCACTTATAACATTTCTGAACCCATTTATTAATAATTCCTATTTAAAATTGTCATTTTCTTTTGTTACTTATTTCATTTTTCATGAAAATTTATTTTTGATAGTCATGGTCCATGTACATTAATCGTGGTTCCATAATATCTGGAATTTTATTTATGATATAAATACCATATATATTCATGATATACATATATATAATCATTAATAAACATTATAGATATAAAAATTAATAACACTGTTTATCAAGACGGTAGGTCGTGCGTATGTATGAATGTTGTTTTAACCTTTTAACAGATTGAATGAAATATGGGTAAATAGTAATTAAATTTACAAGAATAATTATTATATCAAATATATAAATTAAATATGTCTTCATCAAATTACTTGTAAAGATGAAATAAAAAACAAATCATATTGCTTCGTGGAGGTGGTAGTCAACACATATACACAAGCGACATTATCATTTTCCAATGGATTGGAAGGTAAGAAGGTAAGTATTATATTATAATCCTTGAAGTATAATTATAGTATAAATATGATATATAAATATTAATCAAAACATATTAACCATCCATTACTGATGGTGATGGAAAACTAATTGTATCGCTACGCAGAGGTCGTAGTCCACACGTCCACACGAGCGATACATTAACTAATCATTTTAATGAATTTATGGTGTATATTGGAGGTTTCATAATCATACTAAAATATTATTATTTTTAAGACAGTCAATATATTATTTTTTTGATGAAAACTATTAGTTTAACTGAGGTATTATAAGAAATAAATTAAAATTGGTCTAGTAAGACAATTACCTCTTCTTTCGACGACTACCTTTAGATCCATTCTTAAGGATGCTTGGAATGGTATTTCAAGAAGAAAATAAAAACCTAATTCATGGATTATGGTTTAGAAAAGATAATTGGGTTGGATTTTATTCATATATTTTTTCCAAACTAGTGTAGAGAAAATAGATAAGCGATGTTCTTTTCTTAGGGAGAGAAGGGACACAATTGAAATTTTCTTCAAATATTAAATTAATATAAATTAAATTTGGAGGAAAAATGTCCCAAAATTGATATATTTATAATATAAAATTATAATTATTAGAAACTCTCTCAAAAAATAAAATTTAGATAAGTTTTAGTTATTATTTTCCTTATCTCATAGTTTTAACCCCCCATTAAACCATTTTTCAATTACCATGTTATCAAAATGTTTTACTTTTCAGGGTTCAAGAAAGTAAATATACAAGGAAAATTAACCCAAAAATGTATCATGGTTGATATTTGCAACCACATTACAATCACATGGACAAATACAACACTTTAATGAATTTTAAATCATTTAATAAAATAATTTATATTATAAAATTTCATTAATGTCATTCATGGAAATACACAAAATATTATAATGTAATATTGTCTAACTCATGTCAAACGGTTCCAAAATGACATGTATTAGAAGAAAAATAGTATATTGTCTTAATATAACCATATAATACAATTTATTTAGGTTTAGGTACCATTTTAAACAATATATTTTTGCTTAACCCCTTGGTTAACCAATTTTAATCTTTCCCAAGTTAATGAATTTTTAAATATTAAAAAGTCATAATTTTACATATAAGGTAAAATTTCGATTATAAATGGACAAGGGGTTAAATTTTAGACCATTTATCATATTAATTTTCCACTTACAATATTTTTATGATTTTCAAAAAATTAAATAAATTATATTTAACAAAAAATACTACTAATGTCATTTTATGAACTATTAACATAACTTGACTTTGAAAACAACATGACTACAATATATTTTGAATATAAACATTTAAAACATCCATAATATGATATATTTATCTTAATAACTCTTGCAAACTATTAAATCACCTAGAAATTATTACTTTTGTAATTTTTAAAATCATTTACATGAGTTTTCAACATTTGGAATAAGAATTACTTAGACATTGGATTGGAATTTAACATAATTATTTCATCATTATAAATTAAAAAATTACAATAATAAAAATAATTATTTATATTAAAAATAACCATTTAAAACCAAACATTATTATTTTCTATCCCTGTCACAAATTCTTATAGACATTAAAAGTAAAAAACGTGACATTTTTAACATTATCATTTACTAAAACATTATATTGTCCAAAATAAAATTTAAGTGAAAAAAGTTCATATTTTATAAGTTTTAATGATTAAGGATAAATATATACTCATAAAATGATATAAATTCTTGTTTTTTAATTAATTTAAATCCTTTGTCACAATGTTAACTCTAATTAGCACAAATTACCATTATTGTGCTAACAAAAATTTATATTGGTTAATATTCATGTTTACAAAAAATAAAAGGGTACTACATTTAATATTTTTTCATATTAATTAAAAATATTTAATTTATTTTTCAAGATTATATTTCTATAATTTGCATAAATCAATTTAAGATAAAAATGTAAAATGCATTGAGGAACTATTTTTTACACATTTTTAATTATAAAAATGTTTTTATATGTATTTCAAAAATAATTTTTTTATAATTTTTATACTTGTATTATAAAAATTATAATAGAACAAATTTTACATTGAAAACTTTTTTAAAAAAATATAACTTTTTAAATTCCTCAAAAAACACAATTTCTAAAAAATTAATATTATTTCACTATTCGCGGGAAAGTCAATATTTTCATAAAAATACAAAAATTTCCACATAATATAATTTTTATATTCTGATTTAAATAATTATATTATTTTTCCAAAATAATATTTCTAATCATCCAATAAATTTATTATAATATTCTCAAAAAAAATCCCCTTTTTGATGAAAACGTGTTTTGATAAATAAGATGACTTTACAAAAAAATATTTCTTGTTTATTAAAAATTTATTACTAAATATTTATTGATTATGGAATTTGAATATATATATATATATAATAATTAGGTTACATCTATCAATACTCTCCAATTCAATATATATTTTACAATGGTAATAAAATAGTATTATTTCCTCGTTTATTAGAGTTAGGTGTTGCGTGTTGTGTACACTTTCAAACAAGGAGTTCTTTAAAATTCAAATGTGTCACATTTTACTCCCCCCATTATTAAATATAATCCTTTAAATTTTATCTTTTTATTGATATTCAAGTGTTTGATATTTAAAATTTTCTTTCTTGAAATCCTACATCATAAAAAGAGTTAATAAAAAACCTCTTGAAAAGTTGGAAAGGGAAATACAAAGGTCATTTGAAATAACAAATAACTAGTTTTCAAAATAAGTGGACATTATTGTGAAGTGAAATTATACACATAAAGGAAAAAGATTAACTGTCTTAATATTGATGGAGATTGATAGAGAAAATTTATCACAGGAAAGTTAATGATCTTGAGAAAGTGAAGGACCGTAAAACCATAAATCAATTAGGTTTGAAAAAGATCATTGATTCATAAAAAATGATCACATTTGGATAAAATTATTATTTCATGATCATTTTATATGATTTTAATTATTAATTTACCATCAAAACTAGAACATAAGGACATATACTTACATAAAAATTAGTATTGCATCCTTCAATAAATTTCTATCATAATTTCATCTTTTCTCCAACTGATGATTATTAAAAATGACTTTTTTATTGCTAAAGCACTAAAATAAACATATAATAGATCATATAATCCCCAAAATCATAAAAACTAAATCCTAATTTCTTTAAAAGTTAAAAAAAATGAAAATTTGTAGAAAAAAAGTTATAAACCTTCATGTAGAAAAATAAGAAATTTTACATAGAAAATTACTAATAGCTTCAAATGTTTAACTTTGAAAATTATATAAATAAATAATATTACATCAAAAATTATATCAAAAACCACAACATTATATAAATTTTTAAACTCAAATGAGATCTCTTACCTTTCAACTTATATACCAAAAGTTTTACTAATATTCTTCTTGAATAATTATTCGTTTCAAATCACATGTTAAATGTAATGCTTACATATTCCTCATCCCAAGGAAGCATCTCGAAAAAATAGCATTTATCACCACGATAAATCTCAATATAAGATTATAATGTATTAAGATTAACCAAAATATCATAAATTTAATTGATATACTAACATGAAATGTAATTCTTAGCATATCCATAAATATCTCTGAAAATATAAAATTTTCATTGAATTAATTTGTAACCATCAATATTATCTATATCCCACTATCCAATAAACAAAAATTAACTTAACTTCTAATAATATATTAACCCAAAGGGTTATTTAAACCATAATAATTTATTCTTCCTAATCCCAACTAAATGTTTCAAATCACAAAAAAATATCACTTAAAACCATAAAAGGGGTATCTATGCCATTGAACATATGATCAAACTTCACTATATAAACCCATGATGGTTTCCATAAATCTTATTTTATCCCACATATGAAAACATATCTACTTCACAAAATTAGCTCCATCCTTATTCCTTAAATAAACGAACATACTATAAAATATATTTCGTAAATAAAAAATTCAATAATATTCACTTAACATAAATCACTCTATTATAAAATCAATAATCAATTCAAAAGTCATCAAAACTGTCCAATTTACTTTTTCAATATAATTTATCTATTTATACCAACTAAACATTATCACATTACCAATAAATAAACTTTATTATTTATAGGTAAATTTGAACATATATATTCAAATGTGAAATAAAAAAATATTGTGTAACAATAATTAGATGTTTATTGATTCTAATATTCTGAATAGAACTGATATAAAACATCTATAACATAATTTTTAAATCCAAATATAGAAACATTTAAATCCTTTCACTAAAATTACTTGTATAACATATGTCTTTCCATGGACTACGAGTTAACCCTAGGAGCATGGAATCAAATCAAATATTTCACATACTCCCCACACATATGACATTAAACTATAAACGGTAATTTAGGATAAAAATCATTTCCCTCTATCAAATTCTTAATTTTATTTAGGAAATTAGTTTCTATATTCCCTTCTTTTCCATAAATAAAACATCTTGTTCTTCATATGATACATTTTCTTAAGCGATTCTTCCAACATACTTTACATGTTAAAAGTGGAATCTACTTCCCTCCATGGTAATCCAAAAACCCCATTTTTCTATTACTATTTTTGTTAATAAACTCACCCAAGATGTGATTATAAATCATATAAAAATATATATAATTAGGTATAATCACAAGGTTTCACCTTCAATCTCCCATCTAATTTGTTTTCCTATGGGGAAAACCGTTCCATTTTCCGTCACAATCAATGTTATAAGTAATAATTATGGTATTATCCATGTATTAAAATCATAAATCATAATGTGAAAAATAATATTATTATTAGAAAACCACATAATCATAAAATATCATTAATATTATTTATAAATCATGTGACATTATTTTCAAACTATGACACCATATCTTTATCCAAGGGTATCAAAAATTATCATCTATTCATATACTTTATGATGGTATGTAAATAAAATGAGAATTAACCTAAGAATTTCCAACAGGAGTTTCAAACTAGGTGTATAGTATGGGAATACTCATTGTGCATCTGAATTATGGATGATAAATACTCAACCATGTATTTTCAAGGTTATTACCCCTAAATGAATAAGTTCTTAAACCACATGAACTTATATGATCCAGACATGAATTTTTTTCTATTATAACCACATAATCTCTATTTTACCAAAACTGTATCATGTCATACAATACTTAGGACAATCCTTAGGGTTTTCACCAATTTTCATTAATCCTAATCTCCAAACATTGTTTAAACACATCTCTGATACCAACTATAGTGACCCTTAATTTTCATACATAAATATTAGATCTTATTGGATTAAATTTCAATACAGTACATTATGATCCATGTCCAAACTATAAATGTTTTTTCCATTGGAAACATGAATACATAAACAATTTTTTCATAAAACTATATCACCTCCCAATTAGTTCTTCATAACCAGAACCCTCTTAGACACATCATACATAAAACTTTTCTTTATATCTAGTAGAAAATAAAACATAATAAAGGGTGATCTAAGAAGATCAAAAATGGTAAAAAAGAAAGTTATAAAAAATCATTTAAACAAAACATATGAATAATGGGTTTGTTAGCATGATATTAACTTTTAAAAATCATACGCATAAATTTTTATGTCATATACATGAGTTATGACATGAAGCACATAAGCACATAAGACATTAATTATATAGGGATCAAATAAATTGATCCATGAGAGAAAAAAATAGGATAATATCATGTCAAAAAACAGTGGAATAAATTTTCGACTAATCATAATCATATAAATCATATTTCAAGGTTATTCAGTAAGAAATTAATAAAATGTTGAGATTCAGTTAACTATATATATAGCTACTTCAGGCTTGGGATAACCTCTTGTGTAGCCTCTTTCAGGATTGGGATAAACCCAATTATAAATTTTGATCCTATAAAAATTAATCTTTTCCAAATTCTTTTTATTTACATATAAATACATTCCCACCCATCACATAAACATAAATCCATTCATATGTATGCCACTTGATCATAAAAACAACCATCAAAACATAACCTGTGGAAAATAAATAAGGGTTCATCAATATTTCCTAATCATAAATCATCCATATAAATAATAAAGATTTTATAATT
Organism: Viscum album; assembly: GCA_963277665.1. NCBI lineage: Eukaryota > Viridiplantae > Streptophyta > Magnoliopsida > Santalales > Viscaceae > Viscum > Viscum album. The sequence goes on along the minus strand of OY728127.1, from coordinate 1,068,083,272 downwards.
ATATCATATCCAAATTAAATCCAATTTAACATAATATGATGTTATCATAAATAAACAAATTAATCAAAATATCACTATATTATTTCTTTAAGAAAATACATATTTCATTTTTAAATATCCTTTTAAAATATAAAAATACCTAATTATTAAGGAAATAACATTCTTTGAAAATAAACATAAAAATTATTAATTTAATATAAAAATAATGTATCATTCATTATAGAATCAAATAATTTCCTTCTATGGAAATTCAAGCATAAACAATCTCGATAAATATGAGATTGAAACATAAATCCCTTACCACTTTGGTAACTTTAAAATAAAAAACTCATGAATGGGAGAATCTTATATGGATATTTAATTCCAAATAATATTAATTAATATAATTATAAAACATGTTAATGGTCATTACATAACCCACATAAAAGAAATAAAAGTGAAATATGGAATGTCCCTCAAAGAAATAAACGTGAGACTAAAATATCTTACATCAACATCGAAATGCCTTAAAGTTTATCTAAAATTTTGTATAATAAATTTAAATTTATTATAATTAAATAAAATAGAAATTTTTGACTTATAATATCATCTATGATCCACTTATAACATTTTAACACCCATTTATTATTAATTCCTTATTTAAATTTTCGTTTCTAGGTGTTAATAGTTTCATTTATCATGAGATTTTTTGTATGGTAGTTAATTTCCTTATACATTGAGCATGGTTACAAAATCTATAGAATATTATTTACTATCTAAATTTATCATATATTCATTATATAAAATTTTATAATCATCCATAACATGCAGAGATAGAAAAGTGAATTACACTGTATAAAGTGATGGTAGGTCGTACATACTCATGAACGCTGTTTTCATATGTAACCAAAGAAAGGTAAATAATATTTCACAAATTAATAATAATTATTGTATCATATATATATCGTATATATTTCTTAAATATATCTTTATTACCATATGTTTAAAGGTAAAATGAAAAATAAACACATCGCTTCGTAGATGTGGTAGTCCACATGTAAGTATAAGTGACATTATCATTTTTAAAAATATTGGAAGGTAATAAGGTAAATATGATATTATAATTATATAATATTTATTATATTATAAATTCAAAATATAAAAATTGAAACTTTCAAAATAACCATCCATTAATGATGGTGATTGAAAATAAAATTTATTGCTACGTGGTGGTGGTAGTCTATCCGTACACCTGAGCAATACATTCACATCCCATTTGATGGAAAAGATGGAGGATATTGGTGATTATATAATCATAATATTATTTAATAATACCTAGGATAATTTATTTATTATCTCATGACAAAAAGAGTATATTTAAAGGAGTTTGAAGAATAAATAAATTGAATGAGGTTAGGTAAGATGATTACCTCTTTTTCAAAGGCCTCCTTTGGTTCCCTTACTAATGGACCTTGGAATTTTATTTTAATAATTTAAGAAACTCTAATCCATGTATATATGAGTTTGTGAGAGAAATTTTCTTGGTTCATGAAATATATATGTCTTAATGTGGTGAAAATAAAAGAGGGAAGGGGTGTCTTTTTATATGGGTGAGAAGGGACACACTCGGAATTACATAAAGTATTAAATTAATATAAATTAATTTTCAGGGTAAAATGGATCAAAATAGTTATCAAATTAGGATAATATTAATAATTTTTTAAATAATCTCATAAAATTTAATTTTTACATGATTTTTATTTTTTGACCCTTATATCTTAGTTTTAACACCCATTATCCTTTCTTACAATTACTATGATATCAGAGATTGTTACACATTAGGGGTAAACAAAGTTACTATAAAAGGAAAAGTGAAATAATGGGATATGATTGATATTTTCAACCATATTCCTTTAATTTTTCTTAATTTATTATTTTTATGGATTTTAAATTATTTAATAATATAATTTTTTTAATAAAATACTATTAATGTAATTTTAAAAATACGTGAAATATTATAATATAATATACGTTTAGATCATTTAAAATGGTTATAAAATGTCATGGATTAAAATATAAGGAATATATGGCCATAATATAATAAAAAATAAAATTTTAATAAATGTATATATCATCTTAAACTGTATCATTAGGTTTAACTCCTCTGTTAACCGATTTAAATATTAACCTGGATAATAATTTTTTTTTAATATTATAGTGTCATAATTGTACCTATATGTTGAAAACTAGATCATAAATGGCCAATGGATGAAATTTTAAATCATTCATAATCCTCTATATCCCCATTCAATATTTTTATGACTTTTAAATGATTTAATAAACTATATTATACAGAAAATACTACTAATTACAATTTAATAACTATTCTCATTATTTGACATTTAAAACAACATAAATGAAATGTTATTAGAGTAAATAATTCATATCCCAATTAAATAATTTTATGAATTTTAAATTATTTAATAAAATATATTATTCATAAAGTACTATAAATTACAATTTAAGAACTATTCCCATCATTTGACATTTTAAAAAACATAAATGAAATGTGATTAGAGTATAAAACATTCACACATACCTAATATGTTTTATTTATATTTACAATTCAAGGTACACTTTAAATCATGCAATAAATATTACTTTTAGATATTATAAAATCATTTACTTGATTTTTCAACTATTTTCATCAGCATTGTACCGATGTTGTGTAATAATTTAAGGTAATTATCTCATTATAAAAGATTAAATATAAATTGACATGATAAGAAATTTAAATTTCGTTTAAAATAAACATGTAAAACTGAATATTTTTTTTATCTCTAAAACATAACATTATATACATTAAAAGAAATAAAGTGATATTTTTGACTTTATCTTTTAATTAATTATTATAAAGGTCAAAATAAATGTTAAATTAAAAAAACGGTCATATTTTTAATTTTTTTTATTATTATGGATGAAATAGAATCATCCAATGAAACAATGTAATTTTTTTAATGAATTTGAATCCTTACCACATTCCCAAATGAACACATTTTATCTTTATTATGGAAAAAAATTATTATGGTTACTATAAATATTGACCAAAAATTAAAGGGTAATATTTAAAAAAATTGGACATCCAAATTTGATATATGTAATCCATTTTTTAAGATTAAATTTCTTGTAGTGAAATATATTAATTTGAGATAAAAATGAATAATGATATAAAAAAGTTTTTTAGAAAAATGCATTTTTTGTAAAAAAAATATTATTACACCAAACTCAAAAAAAAATTGATTCAAATTAACTAATCAGAATAATAATTATATAATATAACTAATATTACCTTGGAAAAATTATATCCTACAATATAACTTTGCAAATGATTTAATCAAAAATAAAAATTTCAATAAAAATTTATATTGTTCACTATTCATTGGGAAATGAATCTTTTCAAAAGAATACCAAAATGTAAACTTAAGATAATTTTGATTTTATAAATTCAAAAAAATTATTATTTTTATTAAATAAAATTTTAAAAGTGCCAAATTTTATTGATATTATTCTCTCATAATAATAAATAAAAACCTATTTTGAATAAAACATATTTTGATGAATAATATCAATTTATTGAAAATTGAGTGCATATTTCCTAATAATTTATCAATAAAATTATATAGAAAATGAAATTTATATATACTTGAAAATCCTTTTACTTTTATCTATACCCTTACATTCAATGGCTATATTTAAATGGTCATTAATTTATAATATATTTTGGTTTATTAATGTTTGGTGTTGCGTGTTGTATATGATATCCAACATGGTGTTATTTTAAAATATCATGGTTTTACATTTGATATGTTTAAATTGATTTTATGGATAGGGATAAGCTCAAAGATAAGTCCCATTATTGTGTCTTTATGAGCTATAAATATTATAACTTTGTTTACTAGTACTATGATTATAATCATTGGAAGATAGTATGATTAAAAAACAATATCATTAATAGGAGTGTTGTATACAATGATCAGAAATTAATAGTGGATAAAGATAAGTTAAAATAATTAATAGGATAGTTTTATGTTAATCTAGATGGATATGGCTATATTCAAATAGATTTTCTAAACTAAGATTTTGTCATAACATGTTCGACAGATATTCTATAAGAAGATGTTACTGAATTCCAATGGATACAAAGGAATGAAAAAGAATTCCAAAAGATTAAAATATCAATGTAAGGGAATAAATATATATATCACCAAAAAGAGAAAAACCTCATGATAAATTATGAGGTTTTTTCAGAATTAAAAATACGAGTATAAATATTTGTTAATAAATTTCATTAATTACTTATAATGGGTGGAGGACAGACTAAGAGTTTTGAAGAAGTCACATCACTTAGTTATTCTCGAATGTAGAAGTAAGATATAAAAGATATAATGGATCCATTTTATACCAATGCAACCTATAATATAATAGATTTACCATGAGGGATGAAATCTCTTGAAAATAAGTGTATTTTCCAATTGAAAGAAGAAGTAAACTGAAAAAATACATTTAAATATTGTCTTGTAGTGAATGGTTTCCAATAGAATGAGGGAGGATATTTCTATGAAATTCCATCCATAAAATCTAAATCTTGGTTGATAATTGTGATTTTTTTAGAATGAATGGATATAAATATGAATTTCCTTTTTTGTGATTTATAGTAAGTCATTTACATTAAGAAACTAAATGGTTTCAATTTTTTATAAGAATAAATACTTTATTTGTAAGATAAAATGTTTTCCTAACATCATGAAACAATCAAAAAGGAAATTGAACAAAACATTTGACACAAATATAGTTTAAAAGTGCTTCATGCAATTCAACTTAGATAATGATTTTTATGATAAAAAATAGTTGATTTTCAATATTTCTACATTAAAAAAATTCAATACTTATTTCATAATTGATATGTATCTAATTCATGTTCAGGTATGAGTACAAATAGGTCTTCTAGTATCCAAAAGTGGGGATATTAAGAGATGATCTGCGGTGGATCTCATTAGGAAAGTCATGGTAGTGGTTTGAATCCATCTATAAACTTGGAAGTACAACCTATATTGTGGAATCAATGTGGGTTCTTTGTTAATATCAAATAAATTTTTAACATTTTGTCTAATTAGTTTTATTCCTTTAGTCAGTACAACCATCGTTATAAATATTTTTGAAGGAGTGTCTGTGTGACAGTTTGAAAATCCCCAAAGTTTACTTAGGTGTATCAGTCATGGATTTTTATCAATATATTAATGGTATCCCTCCACAAACTAGTAGGTTATTATGGAGAGTTCCATGTTGTGTCTAGATCCTTTTATCTCCTATGAAATCGTTAGTGTAACAGTTTTCATCTCAATACTAGAATGAGTGATCAAGAAATAAAGTTGATGGTCTATCAACTATTAGAGGCACAATTATTGTATCCTCTACCTTAGTGGGTGATTTATTTTATACAAGTGATTCATATTCAGTAATTTATGAGAAAAATGTTTATCTTATTAATCTTAATACAGAAGAGACACATATTATATTAGCCTTGACACCATTATAGTGAAGATAATACATTCAACTAGAAAAAATATATCCAATTACCTAGTAATGGAATAGTTTGGGAATTTATTGGATATAATTTCCCTTGATATAAAATCCTTTGATGTAATCTAATAAATACACTCATTATACTGGTTTTGAGATTCCATTAATTGTTATAATTAGAATTAAACTTTCTCATAACCTACTACTAATATATATATACACCATGGGGAGTGGTTATCATAGGAAAATTAGGCAAATCAATCATCATGGCGATGTATAGTATTTTATTTGGAATGGATGATGTTGTGGAGTAGAAATATTTACATTTGGATATGGATCTATACCCCCAATGTGTTTCCTAAATATTTTCCGGGATACTTCCAAAGTTATAAGTAGAGTTTACAAATTATTTAATTCATGAAACTATAATGATATCAATTACTCTCAATTTAATGGAAATTATTGACTTTAGGGAACTAAATATTTGGTTCAAAGATCAAGAAGATTAATTGTTTATTAGAACTATAAATTCTCAATGGGTTACTACGATTCTCTTTCCAAAGAAAGTTGGTACTAGTATATGTTATCTGTAAACTATTAAAAGGTAAACCAGGTTAGAATCAAGAATTGTTATACATTTACATATTTTATGTTCTATTTGATTAATTAAATGGGTAAATTGTTTTATCCAAAATTGACATGTGTTTAGGTTACCATCAGCATCATGTCTGGTCAGAAGATATTTAAAAAAATTACTCTTCCAATTTGATATTTCTATTTTGAGTATCTTGTTATATCTTTTAGTTTTAAAAATGATCTATAAGTGTTCATTTAATTAATGAACTTGATCTTTTAACTATTTTTATACTCATTTATCATGGTCTTTTTTGATTTTATCTTGGTCTATTTTAAAACATGATATGAGAATGGTAGACATATATGTATCATCTTAGAGAGATAGTTGGACTATCTCCTATATGTTAAGATATCCAAATGCTTAATCTATACCTAATAATTGAAATTCCTTGATTTTTTAATATCTAAAACAACAATTACATAGGATATTTAGATTCTTTAATTAGTGATGGCCTAGAAAAAACATTCTAATGTATTTGATATCATATGTTTGCATGGACTTATAGGATATTATCCCTTATTTATGATGTATTTCTTAATGATATATGTTCTAATAATGGATTTGAAACATAAAGGGACGATGTTATTATGTTTTAACAAATGTGAGAAATATTTCCAATAGATTATGAATGGTTTGACTACTAATCCAATTCTTACACTACCCTAACCCTAAGAAGGTTTTGAGGTATATTGTTATATATCCATTATTTTTTTATTAAAATTCTCATGAAGGGTCATTGAGTGTTATTATATGGTTCCAATAAGTTACATCCTCATTATTAGAAACACCCTACGCATAATTATTTCTAATCAATTTAGTATATTAATTAAAGTTCTTGAGTCGTTATCTATATGGAAAATTCATTATGGTATTCATAGACCATGAAATTATGAAATACTTACTATCTCAAAAATATTTGAATCTAAGGATAAATAAATGGGTGGAGTATGTATAATTATTCTATTTTAATACTTGATTCACTCTTAGATAGAGAAACATAGTTTTAAATTATCTTATCTTGAAGGTTCACCCTCAATGGGTGATAGTGGAAAAAGAAGAATAGAGGTTGATGTCCCTTATGGTTGAAATATTCCTAAATGTGACTGAATATTAGTGTGTTATATGTTTAATTCTCATCAATTTTACATCATCTATTATAAAAAAATGTGAACGAGTCCCAGATATTTAATTCTGATTACATAATTATTCAAGAGAAACTTTTTCACTTGTAGATCAATAATGGTTTGTTCTATGATTCCCATTATTTCCAATATATCCATGGAATACTTGTTGTCTCTATCAGTATGAATGGGAGAGTTATTAAAGATTATCATTGTTCTATTTTTTTCAATACATCATGAAATCATAATGATAAATTTTCATATCTATCTCTAGGTTTTTTGGATTGGAATAAATATAATGATTAGAGTATTCACAGATAGATTGTTTACTTATCAATAAGATAAATAAGAATAACAGTGGTCTCAAAGTACTTTTCATCCAATAACCTTACTAGTATGGAAGTGGGATGAAATCATGATGTATTTTTTGATCAATATACCATGATAACCCAAAGGTTGAGATGTTATTGTTGTTTTGAAACCCTCTCATCATAGAATACTCTATTCTCCAAAACCTTAAATGTGAAGCAAGGTTCGGAACATCCTAGAACGGAATGACACACAACTTCAATGTACCAAAATTAAAAAGATACCACACCCATACATGAATCTTAATCACTAAAATACCAACCAAGGATTTCCAATTATTAATTAAATGGAAGATTATACTGCACGAAATGAAACACTAAGAATAATGTGGTTCAAACATAGTCATACTTAAAGGGGAGACAATGTATCTTTATTTCATTAATGTGTGAAAACATAGAGAATAATTTAATTACAAGTGAAACAATGTATGTAAGAAACCGAGTTTTTAGAACGGGTCAAAATCCCGACCCTGTTTGGATTTTTTACTGGTTTCTGAGAAGTTTGGAAAATTTGGGTAGTTTCTGGAAATTTCAAGACTACACGTTGTGTACTTTAAGTACACGCCGTGTTTGTGTTAACCGAGTGATCAGTCATGTTCTCACCGAGTACATGTCGCATGATGACCATGTATAATTTTCTTACAACACATCATGTATTTATAGACACGCCATGTATCCTTAACCGTGCGAGGCCAAGTACATGTCGTGTGGTGCCCAGGTGTAAATTTCCATCAACACGGCATGTAGTCTTCCTTGACACGCAGTGTAACTTTGTTCCATGTAGAGGTTGAGTCCCTAGCCGTGTGTTGACCATGTACACGTTCCAAGCCGTGTGCTGGACTCTGCTTAATTCGGAGTACGGAAAACCATCTAAACAGCATGTACTTTGGAAATACATGTCATGTACTTTTATTTTTATTTGATCTTCTGAGACGTCGTCGTGTCTTATTTCCAAAACTCCCTTCTTCTTCCCTGTTGAACGAACCCTTCATCTGAGAACCTCCAAAAAAACCCTTCCAGAATCTCCATACGACCTCTATTCTTCGATCTGTTGGTGGCAGTGGGACCGCATCGGAGCGGCTAACCCCGCTCACCCTTCTTCGTCCTTGTTTACCCACCTGTTTCTCCACAGATTCAATCCGAATAGAATTTCCAGGATTTTACGGAAATGCGGATATACCACGATTCAGACCGAATCAGAGGTTGGTATCAAAAGTGTGTCATCGTATGAGTATGAGGTGGGTGGTGCATACCTTCTTTCATGTTTTTGTTGATTTTTTGGGATTGCGACCTTCGGACGCAATGTTGTTTATTGAGAGAAACCCTTGTTTATTTATCTTTAATAGTTTATAAGCATTGTGGGATGCCTCTGGGTATTCCCTGGCCCTTGTTGTGTTTGAGTGAGGCCAGGTGAGAGGTCATAGCTCGTTTGGGGCATTTCTGATGGGGGTGCTGAAATGCGTATGGTTTGGACCAGTATTTAAACAGCTAAATTTAGACTGCTTTTGATGTATTGGATTAAACTGATGAGTTTGATTTGTTAAAGCATGTTAGTAATTTGTTTAAGGAATTTAAGACCTTAGGTGTTGGTATGGATTAGCACAAGTTAGTTCACTTTAGGTGTTTAGTAATTTCATGTTTAAGATGATTCTTTGAGTATAGTTATGAAATGTGTGATAATGCCAGGGTTGAACTGCTTGTTGTCTTGGGCGTGGCTCAGACATATATTGTTGAGTGATGGGAATCACAGGTTGGAGAATTTTCTTGGGTTACTTTTGGTGGTTGTTACCACAGGATTGGGCGTCATGGACATCGACTTGAGGTAGTTGGACTGTCAGGTTTGTCTTGGCCCGGGTTACTTGGATGGAGAGGCCATCAAACTTGAGCGACAGGTTCGCAGGGACACGAGGTGTCGAAGATGTTGTGGCTTGGGAACTTATTGAGGTGATTATCACTCACTAGGTACTTTTTAGTATTGTGCACTCAGATAGAGTCCAAGATGAGGTGGTACGGCCACTTGCTGGGTAGAGGCCCCCAGTAGATGTGGGTAGGTATATTTGGTTTTGGGGTTCTTTCCAAAGGAACCAACGTGGAAGGTGAGGAGCCTTTGGGAGACAGCCTTGAGGAGGTTGGGTTAGGGGCAAAGGCTTGTCGTGATTTGAGGGAAGACATCATTGTCCCTCCGGTTATCTTTTGAGGATAGGTATCGTTGTTCCTCTGGATGTTGTGCCATGGGAAGGTTGAGCTTCTGAGCTGGGTTATGATGGTTGGCCATGCCTTTGGGACATCGGTACTTGAGACACATGGTGTCAGGTGGCACAAGGTGTTGGGATACAGACAAAAGATTCCAGCGCTGGCCGAAGCAGGTGACACTTCCTGGTGGCTGCTGAGAACCAGTGGAGTTTTTTTTTACTTTTGGGCATTGTACTATCTAACTTTTTTCTTATATAAGCTTGTCTACCGAAACACTTATATTAGGTATGCACCCTTGGGTTTTATCCTACTGAGACTTGTCTCACACCCTACACGGGCCCTTCGGGACATGTGTAGACTTTATGAAATTGCGTGCTGGTAGAGGGTCTGCCTCAGGAGCTGGACTTCAGTGTTGTTGGCATGGATACTGGTATGGACCTTGAGCTCGTGCCTTGCTGGAGTTACTTTGTTTAGTTTTACCTTTTGTATCAGCATTCTTACCTTGTTATATAGCAATTGTTGGTTATCCATTGGCGCCATTATATATTGAGTTGTATGACTTGCTTTCGATGCATGCCTTGTTTATTTACAGTGGTAGTTGCTCGTATTCTTCAGCATGTTGTTCTATTTACTTTTCGCTGCTGTTGTTTCTATGTTGCTTCCCCTGGTTTATTGATATTTTATATGCTTATACTATGCGGGTCTGGTTTGAGTCTGTTGAGTCATTTATTTCCACTACACTTTTTAGCATTATACTCCGACCAATACCATTTTTATTCCTACAAGAGGGTATAGCCTCACCACTATACCTATTCAGACCCTCACTGGTAGTCGGAAGCCTTTGGCGCTTAGGGGAGGTGCACCTAAGGTCCTAACACCCAAACCGTTTGGCACTATTCTGGTGGCTGTCCGGGTCCGGGTTGTTACAAAGTGGTATCAGAGGGGTTATTGGCAAGGATTTAGTAGAATTTCTTTGCTGGATACTAATGAGTTTGAGACTTCTTTTTTTTATTTCTGCTGGTTTTACTATTTGGGATATGGAAGACTGGAGATAGGTGGTTGTTGGAATTGTATTTTGAACTCATGCTTGGGTGACTGCAGCCCCATATATGAGGGATGGATTGAGTTGTGGGTGGGAATTGCTATTTGTTTTTGTTCAGATTATGGTTTATATGATTCCCGACTTGGTGGCTCACTTTTTGTGTGATGTTATTGATTATGATACGAAAACCTTGGCATGTATGGCAAGTCCTGTTGTTTGGCTTTTGATAGGAACATTTTAGGGTATTTCAATTTCATAACTGCATGTATGCTTTGTGAAGTGATAATACCATGTGAATATAATCAAATGCAATGATTTATATGCTCTGAAATGTGAATAGGTGAAATTCCTGATAGAATTTCTTGTTGTTTCAATGTGTATTCCATGCTTTTTATTTTGTAGAATTACATGTGGTGGGATATATGGGTCTGGCTCTTATGAGAGCAAGAAGGTACTATGGTTGAGGTAGTGTAACTATCAGGATTGGGCGACTCGGTCGTCGGGATTGAGGAAACATTGGCTGTCAGGATGGGCATGGCCCGAGGTACTTTAGATACTTGGCTCTGTTGAGGGCGGGTAAGGAGGCCATGAGGCCTGGATGTCGTGGGGCATGGGTTGCGGTGAGGGGGTGTAAGGGTAGTTGTTATGAACTTCCAATTACTGCTTTGTTTATCTGCATAGAATATGTTGTAATATATATATGGGATGTCTTACCATTTATGGTATTCATCGGGTTACTCCTTTATGACTCGATGGAGTGTCAGGAAGGAGATGATGTAGTGTCGCAAGATCAGGTTCAGAATCCGGTGCAGGAAGAGCATGAGCCGTAGGTATAGACTCAGGGACAGGATCAGGTTCAGGATCCAGTGTAGGCAGGGTAGTAGCCGGGTTTGGCAGCGTTCGAACCGTGTCTTGGAGAACTGCTTCGAGCTATCCTGTTACGTGTTTTGTAGGGGATTGACAGAGGCACGTAGGGTACAGATCCCTCTATGTCGTACCAGACGTGGGAGTTCCAGTCGCAGCACCCGCCACTTTTTTAGGGTGAGGGTGGTCTACAAGCAGCTGAGAACTGGATAGAGAGTTTGCAGATGATCTTGGAGCAGCTCGAGACACCTCCAGGGCGGAGGCTCAAGCTGGAGACATACATGCTGAGAGGACCGAAAAAGCGTTGGTGGGATATGTAGGTTCAGGCTCATAGGCACGAGGGACTCACATGCAAGGACTTAGAGGACAGGTTCTTTGAGCAGTTTTATCCAGAGACACTGAGGGAAGAGAGAGATCTGGAGGTCTTGAGTCTTCAGCAGGGAGATATGTCTGTCATAGACTATGCAGGTACCTTCACAGAGTTGTCTCATTTTTCACCTAGTATGGTGAGCGATGACCCAACTAGGGTGAGGTTCTTTGAGGATGGCTACAACACGCTATTCATATCTAGGTAAAAATCTTTCAGTTAGGCTCCTTCTCTGAGGCGGTGAACCAAACACTTATAGCAGAGGGAAACAAGAGGGACATTCCCTAAATTGGTAGGGTGAAAACTTCAGGTGATTGTTCGAACAGCAGGAAGTAGGGGATAGATGAGTTTCAACAGGGCGGGAAGGCCAAGTACTCATCTAAACCACCCAGTGGAAGTTCAGTAGTGGTTTTTTCAGTGTGGACAGCTGGGACATGTTTGGGCTCAATGAGATAGGCCCCCGAAGGAGTGCCAAGCATGTGGACAGGTCGGGCATCTGGAGAGGTTTTGCAGGCAGCCTTCTCAGACAGTCGGCAAGCAGGGTTCAGGATAGACTGTGGCGTCAGGTGTTGGTTTAGGTTCGGTACCTGTAGAGGGTATTTGAGGTTCAGCTGCATGTGGAGGACGTGACAGGGATAGAGGCATCCAGCTGAGGGGTCAGTGGTCGGTGACTGGAGCCGCACCGCAGGGAGGTCAGGCATCAAGCAGTCGTCCTTCAGGCCAGGTGCATGTTGTGGAGCTGCCAGGGATTGAGTAGGCTGGAGAGCCAACGACGATGGCAGGTACACCGCGGGTGTGGCCGCGATTTTCCTTGCTTTCTTTTGGCATGTCCTTTTGAGGCATGTCTGGTTGAGTGAACAAGCTGCACAGGATACTTGTGGACTGACTAGATGTTAGTTAGTGGGATTGTCATCATATTAGATGCGTTATATATTTTATTATATATTTGAGATGCGTAGCATCAGGAGCATCAAGGATGCAGGTTACGTGAGGTTTCGTGGGCATCAGGGCATCGTGGATGCATGTTACTTGAGGTTCAAGGCACCGAGTTTTGATTGGAGCATCTATGAGATGCGGGACCTCTTGGAGGCAGACACCGATGCGGTGAGGGTTATGTTGGGTGTTGGAAGCGACACGTGAGCACTGAGGAGGTGCAGGGGTGACGATGTGTCATGGGAGGACCATGGGTCTGGGAAATAGGTCATTGGGCCTTGTTTGTTTATTTTTATTTCTTTGAGCTTTGTTCGGGTTGAGACCGTGTAGGCAATTCCTTAGGTGGGGAACCCTTTAGGAATTTAGCCATAACCTTGAGACTGGGGTAGTCCGAGTTGTTTAACCGGGATGGGTATGTTCGGTTCCATCTCCTGGTTTCGTTCGGTACCTCGGGGATGAGCTACATTAAGGTGGGGAGTTTGTAAGAACCCGGGTTTTTAGAACGGGTCAAAATCCTGAACTTGTTTGGATTTTTGACTGGTTTCTGAGAAGTCTGGAACATCTGGGCAATTTCTGGAAATTTCCAGACTACACGCCATGTACTTTAAGTACATGCCGTGTATGTGTTAACCGAGTGACCGACCGTGTGCTCACCGAGTACATTCCGCATGATGACCATGTAGAAGTTTCTTACTACACGGCGTGTATTTATAGACACACCATGTATCCTTAACCATGTGAGGCCAAGTACATGTCGTGTGGTGCCCAAGTGCAAATTTCCATCTACACGACGTGTAGTCTTCCTTGACATGCCATGAAACTTTGTTCCGTGTAGAGGCTGAGTCCCTGTACGTCTGTTGACCGTGTACACAGTCCAACCTGTGTGATGGACTCCTCTTAAGTTGGAGTATGGAAAACGATCTGCACGGCGTGTACTTTGGAAATACACGCAGTGTAATTTTATTTTTATTTGATCATCTGAGAATCCATCACATATTATTTTCAAAACTCTCTTCTTCTTCCCCGTTGGACGAACCCTTCGTCCGAGAACCTTCAAAAAACAGAAACCCTTCCAGAATCTCCATAAGATCTCCGCTCTTCGATCCGTCGGTGGCAGCAGGACTACATCAGAGAGTCTAACCCCACACACCCTTCTTCGTCCTTGCTTTCTCACCTATTTCTCTGCAGATTCCATCCAAATAGAATTTCCAGAATTTGACTTAAATGCAGATCTGCCATGATTCAGACCGAATCAGAGGCTGGTATCAAAGGAGTGTCATCGTACAAGTATGAGGTGGGTGGTGCATACCTTCTTTTGTGTTTTCGTAGACTTTTGGGGGTTGCGACCTTCGGCTGCAATGTTGGTTATTGAGAAAAACACTTGTTTATTTATCCTTAATAGTTTATCTCCATTGTGGGATGCCTCTGGGTATTCCCTAGCCCTTTTTGTTCTTGATCGAGGTGGGTTGAGAGGTCATAGCTCATTTGGGGTATTTCAGCCGGGGGTACCGAAATGCATATTGTTTGGACAAGTATTTAAACTGCTAAATTTAGACTAATTTTAATGATGTTGGATTAAACTGCTGTTTTTTATTTTTTAAAGCATTTTAGTAATTTGTTTAAGGCATTTATGACCTTAGGTGTTGGTATGGATTATCACAAGTTTGTGCACTTTAGCTGTTTAGTAATTGCCTATTCAAAATGATTCATTAAGTATTGTTATGAAATGTGTGATATTTCCTGGGTTTAACTGCTTGTTGTGTTGGGCATGTCCCGGACATATATTGTTGAGTGATGGGAATCATAGGTTGGGGCTTTTGCTTGGGTTACATTGGGTGGTTGTTACCACAGGATTGGGAGTCATGGACGTCAACTTGAGGAAGTTGGACTGTCAGGTTGGGCTTGGCCCGGGTTACTTGGATGGCGAGGCCATCAGACTTGAGCAACAGGTTCAAAGGGGCACAAGGTGTTGGAGATGTTGTGTCTTGGGAACTTATTGAGGTTCTTACTTCTCACCAGGTACTTTTGAGTAGTGTGCAAATAGATAGACTCCGAGATGAGGTGGCACAGCCACTCTATAGGTAGAGGCCCCCGGTAGATGCAGTTAGGTATATTTGGTTTCGGGGTCCTTGCCATAGGAAGCCATGTGGAAGGTGAGGAGCCTTCGGGAGACATCTTTAAGGCAGTCGGGTTGGGGTCAGAGGCTCACCATGATTTGAGGGCAGACATCACTATCCCTCTTGTTATCTTTTGAGGACAGGTATCTATGTTCCTCCGGATGTTGTGCCATGGGTAGGTGGAGCTTCTGAGCTTGGTTACGATGGTTGGGAATGCCTTTGGGATGTCAGTACTTGAGACACATGGTGTCAGGTGGCATGAGGTGCCGGGCTACAGACCATAGATTCTGGCGTTGGCCGAAGCAGGTGACACTTCCTGGTGCCTACTGAGCATTAGTGGAGTTTGTATTTACTTTTGGGCATTGTAATGTCTACTGTTTTTCTTATATAAGCATTTCTACCTAAACACTTATATTAGGTATGCACCCTTGGGTGGTATCCTACAATGACTTCTCTCACACCCTACATGGGAACTTCGGGATGCGTGTAGACTTTATGAAATTTCATGTAGGTAGAGGGTCAGCCTTAGGAGCTGGACTTTAGTGTTGTTGGCATGGAGACTGGTATGGTCCTTGAGGTCATGCCTTGCTGGAGTTACTTTGTTTAGTTTTCCCTTTTGTATCAGCATGCTTAACTTGTTATGTAGAAACTGTTGGTTAGCCATTGGCGCCATTATATGTTGAGATGTATGACTTTCTTTCGATGCATGCCTTGTTTGTTTACAGTGGTAGTTTATTGTATTCTTCAGCATGTTGTTCTGTTTACTTTCTGTTGCTGTTGTTTCTATGTTGCTTCCACTGGTTTATTGATATTAGATATGCTTCCGCTATGCGGGTCTAGTTCGAGTCTGCTGAATCATTTATTTTTGCTGCACTTTTTAGTATTATACTCGGATTAGTACCATTTTTATTCCTCTGAGAGGGTATAGCCTCCCCACTATACCTATTCAGACCCTTGCTGCTAGTCAGAAGCCTTTGGTGTTCAGGGGAGGTGCGCCTAAGGTCATAACACCCGACCCGTTTGGCACTGTTCGGGTGGCTAGCTGGGTCCGGGTTGTTACAATGTACAGGAAACCATATCTATACTCTAAGTTATATGGAATCCTTCTTCTAAAAACATACCTATATACAAAAGATGATAGAAACAACACATTTCTAACAAACACCTCCTATAATTCTCCCACTATGATAACAACATTTGGTCGACTGATAATTTTTTCTAGATTCCATCAGTCCCCCCAGTATCTCTTCATATTATCCTTCTTCAATCACCCCTTATATCCTTAAAAGCATTTTAATTATGACCTTCTAGCTTCACCATCTCCAACATCACTACCTATGACTCAACAAAATTTTCTACTCCAACAAAGCTTCTATGATCCCTTCTAGAAAAAATTGCTCTATGATGGAGTCACCCCCCACAATGTGAACTGATTCCAATAGATTGGTTTGAGAAAGAGACCCAAAACCACTATTTATAGAGGTTCTCCATAGTATCTATTCAGTTTTTTATTGAACTACCTTTTTATCTTCATGTATGTCCCTCTAATTTATCAAGTATATCATCAATTTCCCCACTATCGCATTAGATCAATATATTTCATTCAGAGAATAGTGGTTGATCTGGTTTCATACACCCACTTTTCCCAAAATAAATGCATGAATTTGAAAATTTTAATGGATCTTTCAAACCTATTCTAGTTTCCATATTTATCCTATGTGTTTGATTAAGGTTACATTGACCTTAATATTAGTCTTATTCAAGACCTATTTAATCTTGAATTATCTTCATCATGTATAATTAGTTTCCATTCCTAATCACTACTTCCACAATAAAATATTTCTTCATTTTGAACTTATACCTATGTATCTTCCTCAAAAAGTGGATGTTTTTAATGTATGCTCCAAGACATTCCCTAGTTTTGGTGAAATTTCTTCATCTATTTCCATATTTTCTCTTATGAAATTATAATTCCGAGTTTTCTAACACATAGCCAGAAAATATTTTTTAGACCAAAATCCAATAATCTCTCACTTGAGAACAATTTTTACATGTTAATCCTAAAAATCAATCACTTTATGACTATTTCAATGGCTTCCTCCAAGTAATTATGTCAATTACATCATTCCTTTTTTGCAACAACATCATGTGACATTTCAACTTGAACTACCAATTTCATCATCTAGGATACACCACCTGACACTCAATATTATGAATTTTTTCAAAATCAAAACCAATAATACATATGTTCTTTTGGTTATTGAATCCCTACTTTTTCATAAATTAGACACTTTATAATTTCTTGAAAATTTCCACATGTTCAATTTATGAATGTTATTTTATTTCTCCATGATGTTTCCTCCATAAATATCACCCTAATCACTATATTAATTTTTTTAAAACAACATTTTCATGTAGATTTATATATCTTGTCCACGGAATCACACATTATAGAAACTTAATTTCAAAAATTTCATATCTATATTCTATAATCCCAGATATTTCTAACACATGTAGCTTTATTAATACCCATGGAATCCAACCTCGATCCGAAAATTTCTTCTAGAAAGTATAGTATCTTCAAATTGATGAGATACCTATAAAATCTAAAACATAATCTCGTGTCTTAGCCCAACTAAATCTTGTAACAAATTATCCTTTTTCCCAAATAAATATTTTTTCTAGTTCCAATATTCTATAGGACCCATCCCAAATTAAAAAGGGCATTCCATATTTTGATGAATTTTCAAAAAAACATTTTTCCAAATATTGACACCAAATTATTCACTACTACACATTAAGAGAAATATTCCCAAGACATTGTGATTTACTTACTCATTCTGTATGAGTTTTTTTCCTCATCAAAATATTCTAAAATATTTATCGGTTAGAATAAAAATTAATCCCTCCAAGACTAGTGTAATTTTAAAAAATACCTCTTTTGTGTAAATAGATCATAAAATCTAGAAAACCTCCTTTTGATATTCCATTTATAACCTTATTAACCATATCACATCACTACCAATATATCCTCCATAAGTTATCATTTTCGAAACTCTCTACCATCAAACTAAAATATTTTATGAATTTTATTATGTTCACCATGATGCTTCATCGAACTAATATTATAAATAGACCTTGGACTTTGTGATTGATTATAGACACTCAAACCTTCCTTGTTTCATCATCGATGATGATATAAAGGTACAGTGGAATTATGTGGGAATGAATTAGAAAACATAAAATCATTGGTTCCTCTATCTTCTATATAGTTCAATTATTACTTAATTTTCAGGACAAAACTCCCACATATTTAATACTCAATATTTATAAAATCTATTATGAATTTTAAAAAAGGATTTTCATCCCCACCTCCCTAAAATATCCAAGATTACCATGCAATAGATATATGATCGAGAGTTTCATATCCAATATACACTAGTCCTTCTGAAATTCCAGTAGGATGAAATGTTTTATCTCATATTTTTACACAACCATAGAACCCCCTTTAGTATGAACACCCACACACCATTATGAAACATCAGTATAGAAATCCATGATCTTACAGAATATTGGAAAACATATTTCATAACCTGAGTATTTTTTGCACTCCAGAATCATCCCAAAGTAACCAAAATCATATTGAAATAGAAAAAAATATATCTACATTACCTCATCTATGATATTCATATAACTTATAAGATATATATTCCAAAATAAACCCTTTAGTCTCCTACATTCATCCCTCTCTATCCACAATAACAAAATGAGGAAGTGATCCTAGTCTAATCACATTGACTCATTATCTTTAAATAAGTTTCTCATTATTAGAATTAACTTATCTGTAAATAATCCACCACTTTGATATTGTAGGCCATATTCTAGTCCAACCATATGAATGTGCTCAAGGATTTTCCCTATTGATTCTTCATATTATTCCTGGACCTCTCTTTTAGTTAAATCTTATAATTGAAAAAATAAACATTCTACATTAAAATTTATCCAAAATAGAAATCCAACTAAAATGGAAATGTGCGATGGAAAGTAATATCTTTAGGAGTATATTAAAATTCTAGATTATGAATTCCACCCTTCATAAATATTTGAAAATTTTAATTGAGGATTGAAATGCAAAACTTCGTATGAAAAATATGGTATGAGTTCTTATTACTTAACCCATTGACCGTGATTTTTCAATCCTACTAAACCATAAATATGGATTGAGGCCCAAAATATCATGGAATATAAAATTCATGACTTCAATGTACCATAATTGAGAATGTCCCATGCCCTAACCACAAAATTGCATCTTCACCATACTAGACAAGACCTTTTTATTATTTATCAAATAGAAGATCATAGTCAACAGAAATGAGACATAATAAATATTATGGTTCAGACTTAGTGATACTCAAGGGTAAAAAATTATAACTTAATTTCATTAAAGGGAAAATTTAGAGAGAATACATGAGTTTAAAGGGAACCTATACACTAGAAACCCAACACATAATCATAGTTATAGTGGATCCTTATTCCAAAAATCCTACCCTGATATGGAAAAATATAGATCCAATTCTTCTTCGAGAAACACTAGCTATTGTGTTGTTGTAATGAAGATCATATGTGGTAGAATAAGGATCATTGTTATACTCTATCAGTCCCTCTAGTATTTCTCCACCTATATATTCTTCATCTAATCCTTTTAGTTTTCCACCCCTTTCATCTATGGCCCTCCATCTTCACCGCATCCAATATCATTGGCATTAACACTTCTCATCTCGACACTCCCCTCAAGTAATTCTTCCATGAAAACTTCCAGCCTCATGTGCTTCTATGGTAGGAGTACCTACAATTATAACTGATTCCAAGAAATTACTATGATAATGTGACCCTCACCTTCTATTTATAGAGGTTCCCCAATAATGATTTTTGGCATGATAACATAGAGTGTGGGTGAAATTACCAAATTGGTTTCTGTTGGATTCAATAAATAATCCATAAGAACAGAATGAATAATAATCCATGTCTAATGAATATACCCAAAGGAAGATTAAAAAAGAATCCTAAAACAATAGAGAGTGTTTTTCTTATTAAATTTATAATTAATTAAATAATAAGAAAAACTCCTCAATAATGATATCATTTTACAATTAATATTTTGATTATGTGATTACTATTTATGTTATATTATAATTGTTCTATGTGGATCCAAAATAAAATTCATCTGGTAGTGATCCACATAGGCTCTTTTATCTCCACACAATGCTAATAGAACTCTAGGTGCTAGTGTTGATGATTAAATTTCCTAGAATAATTCTTCTTGATTGAAACTTGCGATCCTTCATTATTGAATATCATGCCTCTTTTTCTATCATTCTTGTGAGGGAGGAAGATGGTGGTGGAATTCTCTAAATCTTGAGAGGAATCCAATATATGTTTTAAGAAAAATAACTAGAAATAGAATGCATTGTGTGTAGTACACAATGATTTTCACCACTTCTCTAAAATGATATACGTGGGTATATAGAGAGTTAGGGTATAATATTAATAAATTTTAAAATTCCATTAATCAAATATAAACATAATATTTTACCCTTGATAATGATGAGAGAAAATTTTTACCTAATTTGGAACTGGTTTGGACGGTAATTATCACCTAATACATATAAAATATAGGTAAATCATTCATTTTAATACTATTGTGAAATTTATACATTATTGATAAATTGGCTAAAATGCAATATTTTATGATATATTTAACTGGAGAATTTAATGGTTAAGTCATAATTTTATTGGGAGAATTGGATTTCATTTGTGAAATTCAATTTCAATTTATTGTACTTGTGTATTTTAATTCTAGAGAGAACTATACGTAATGTTCCATGAATAATATTGTATTATCACAAAGTACATATTAATGATGGGAAACATTTAAAGGACTGAATCGATCATGTCTCTAAAATAATCGAGGAATATGACTTATTGTGAGACTCAATATACCACAATTTCAATCAATCAACCACAAGTGGAAATTCTCTAATGTTTAATAGTGACTGCACAATGAACATTATGCAATTGAACACTCGACTAACCATTCTCAAAATTTATAAAAGGAATAAAGAACCATCAAGTTCATTCTAACATACCATGTGACTCTTAGTCGATCACAAGAAGAGATTAAGACAGACCATGCTTGGATATACTATAAGGGATTGTAAATAATCAACCATAGGTCTAAGCTACCGCACTTTGAACTTAGGTGGCAATGAATTTTAAGTGACCATTTTTAGGACTCAAATGAAACAAAACCGAAGAGGAAATTGATCATGAATTTACTTCATATAGTTGATCCACTTACAGTAATATGTCAATCGACTTTATGATAAACTGTTTTGTCAGATTAAATGAACATGTAAAACCAATCAACCGTGACAATCCTTCATTCAGTCGATTGAGGGCTTAATAAAACTTATAACTATAGGATAAAAATATAGAATTACCAATAAATACTAATTAAAAAGTAATATAAATTTAAAACCTAATTCCCATAATTCTGAAAAATGGTCAAGAATCATTCAAGGGATCTATAGGGTGTGAAACCAATAGAAGGAGGAAATAGAGATCGTGGGACAATGTGTGAGAAGTTGGGAGATTTGAGATGCATAATCATGGCCCTCAAGCTATGCATGTAATGCAAATAAAAATACAAAAATAGCACTAAATTTTTAAAAATTATCGAGGAAAAGTGGAGTCTATATGTCCCATATGGAAGGAGGAGCTACTACAAGAAAGGCCTTGATCATATATTTAAGAAGAGATATATTTCAATAAATTAGGGGAAAACCAAGACAACTCGATCAAGATGATATGTCATTTATTCTTGATTTATTTTGTACTTTTATCTAATTAAATAGGGATAGCAGACTACTCCATTAGTGTTTGAGCATAAGATATCCTCTTTACACCTTTTAATGTGTTCTAATCGACAATTATTTATCTCTTTTACTTTATTCTATCTCTAAGTGTTTTCATATCTTGATATTATGATATTTACTCCAATCAATGCATTGTATTTATTTTACCTCAACACATGGTTGTCAAAAAAAATCTACTTAATACTTCATCACAACTAAAAATTGTTGTAAGTGGGGTTCACCCATGTTTTATTGGTGTTTTCCAATCAATAGGCTATGTAATATTGCAGAATGAAGTGGAATTTTACCATTGCATCATTAACTAAAACCACTAAGGGTAATTATTAGATATTTGGGAAATTAGAGAGGCGTAAGAGAGTATTTTGGAAAAATTTTATAATTGGTATGAAAGGGGCTATCTATGTTCAAACCACTATTTTTTAAATAGATTTAAAAACAAACCAAATGAATCACTATTTTCACACACTAATCCCATAAAACAAGAGAAGAATGTACCCATAACTCTATCCTATATTGAGGAAACCCTAGTCCCCAAACTAAAATATTATTATTATTATTATTATTATATAATTATATTTACTAACTTGTGAAAAAAATCATTTCAATAAATAAATAATAAACAATTTTTTCGAATGATAATTAATGATTATATCATTTATGCTACCAAGTGTATAACTCTAATTTTCCACTTTCCTTGACATTTTATAAACCTTGAATAATAAATATTATTCACTTGATAAATAAATAAATATTATTTTCATAGTATTATGAATAAATATCTATTTTAAAATTCATGTAATTAAATTAAAATTTAATTAAAAATAAATATTTCTTAATTTTTTTTGGAATTAAATAAAGGATAACTAAATATTATTTTTAATGGCCTCATGAATAAATATTCATTTAAATGTTCAACTCACATTATAATTAGTGACAAAATAATTTTAATGAAAAATCCCAAATAAATATTATTTGTTTGTATTAATAATAATAATTACTCAAATTTTTAATTAAATATAGTATGTAACTGATATCTATGGAAGCATTAAGGGTTTGACCATCTTGGACTCTTCATAAATATAATTTGGTGGACTTTCCTAATGTACAATATTAGAATCAAGCAACACATAAATTCAATCATATAAGAAGATGTTTATGCTACAATAACAAAAACCACAATTTAACTCTTAAAATGTAATATAATAACTTTTTCTCGTGATCTTTTAAACAATTGGGTTACTTGCATGTTTTATCAACCTATGTTTTTAGTTTATTTTTCATTGAATATATGAAATGAACTAATAAATACACCATTGGAATAAATTTTTTTAATGTTCTATTTCAATTAGAGGGACTGTGATATCAACTTCCTTAAATTAAAGGGTAAATTTCCATATTTATCTATTCATTAATGTAATATCACTCTTCACACAACCATTGTCCAAAACCTCTCCACAATAATATGTCTCATTTTTTGGAAATACATCAATATACAAGACTCGTGATATTCATTAATAAAAACCTATGTTTAAGGATCATTACACGTGATCAAATATATGAATTCATATGACATTAAAAAAATGTGAAACTATTATTTGAGGGTCTATCCCCATTATTTCCCATCCCGGATATTACCAAGTGAAAAATTCATATGATGAAGTATCATCTCCTTCTGAGTGCATGCACTTGAATGTCAATGTAGTATGAGTCACATCATATAATTTTAACTTAACCATTTTATATAAATATAATGATATAGTCATAGAACATCAAGGTTCTCATTAAAATGAGGAATTTTTATGACTATCAATTGCAATATACACTCTAGAACATTATAATATTATTTTGACATAAAATAATATGCCTCACATGATAAGATATTTATTATTTATTCAATTCCATTAATATATAAGTAATCAAATTCATGAAGACTTTAGTTCTTGGGAACCAACTCTAATAGACACCCAATTTCACTAGAGCCAACTTCTAACTATATAATTGGTTAAAATCACATGATAAAAAATATTTTTTCAATGTATGTAAATAGATAATAATACCACCATGTTCCAATTTCATTACTTCTTACTACAACTTTATCTCTCTAAGAAGGGGATAACCGCAGCAATTTACCTTTTTCTTCATTGTTAATGAAATAGATATCTTGGATAATACCATTGTTAAAGTTTGTTATATAAATTACAATACTCTAATATATTCATATAACCAATACTAAAAACTCATTTATAGACCACTTGTAATGCTGAATTTAATCCCACAACGTACTCATTTTTATAGATATGGAATCCACTCGTCGTAATAATTTTGTCTTACATATTTCCTTTTCTTTACTATGATGATAGATAAAATTTATTTAAAGGAATAATGTTACTGAATCCAATTATCTCTATTATTACCTTTTCTCCTTTTTATGAGGAACTCATCCTGTTCAACTTTCTCGAGTACTTTTAGATATTTAAATCTACAAGTCTGTGCAGTTCTCATAGTTTTAATTGATAATTACTTATTGTCAATAATGTATATGTAATTTTAATATTTAGTGCATATCACGGTATATGTGATAGATTTCCATCACATAAAAATATGAAATTTTAGTCATAATAATATTCTCTTATTGTGACAACCCAAACTATATTAGGGAAATTTCAAACCATGTGACATGGGATAAAATTCGATATTGAATTGTACCACTATATATTTTCAATATATGTCCAACTTATGTTCAATGAAAAATTTTAACAACCCACAATTCTATGTCAATAGATTTTTTCCCATAAAATACAGTAGATATATTAAGTCATTGTTTGAAAAATAAATTCCACAGTCACAGTAAACAGGTTAGATAAAATATCTATTTTCCTATATTTTTCAATAATTATATATTGAAAGATAATTTTAATCTCGTTAACCTATTTTAGGCACATATAAATCCATCATTCTATATTAATATTCTATGACCACTATGCTTTCTTTTGTCCATAAATAAATATGTTTAATTTTCAAATCTTATTGGAATTCGTTGGTTTCATTAAACCTTCTAGTTGTTTTATACAAACATGTTTCATAGATTCTTAATTATGGAACATATCCATGACTCCAACATTTTTATATAATGATCATAGAATGTTTCTATGAAAATAAAAATTGATATAAATTTTAGCCAGATGATTGATATGAAGGATTCATAACAGACTATTCCTAGACATCAATACAACCAATCCATAATCAATTAGGATTTATTAATATCATCTTGTACCATCCATGTTAAATTTATATTGAATACTGATAATCAATATCAAGACTAGAAATATCCAAAATATTGATCCCCTAGATATTGGTAAATGGAATCCATTACTAAATTCATATATACATTTCAATATTAGCAAGTTTTCATTTACTACATATTTATAGGAGTTATTACTCTTAATAAATAATATATCACTCATATTATTAAATTTAAAACTACATATTTTCTTATTACTTTCTACATGGTATTTTTTTGGAAGAACTAATACTACTAATCATAGTGGAGGTTTTTTTTTCTATTCCAACTCATGTGCATATGATGTCTAAACTTCAATAAAGCCTATACTTCTCAAAAAAATGTTCTTCCCTATTATATAACTATAATCAGTCTTGATATTTATCTTTCTATAATAGGGATATTACTATACTAAGAAGATGTAGTATAAATAAGAGATATTCAGTTATATTTTCATTGATATTTGTTTGTAGTCAAATCAATCCATTAACAAATGGGTATCATTCAAACACTAGAATCTATGACTAAGGGATAATTTATTATATTGCAACTAATATGATATTAATTAGTCAATATAGTTGGAACATGTCTAGTTATTATACTATTATTTTCAAAACATATCCTAGAATAAATTATGGAATATTTACAACACATATAAGACACTTTATTGAACAAATTTTACTACCTTAAAAACAATGATGTATAAGGTAGTGTGAGATTAGGATTACCTTAACTCAACATATTAATGATCAATAAATAGTTGTTTATGATATAATTCAACAAACCTACATAGAGGATCCAGTATATTTTAACAAGTGTATTTGTTACTTCACTGAGTATTCCTAAAAATATCTTAAAGAAATTCCGTGAATTAAATGAACCAGACTATTAGCTTCACTATTAGAACAGCTCTAGTGGTCTTTCTGATCTAAATATAGAATATTTATGGGGTACCTTTATTTTATAAGGGATTATTTTTTGTAAAAAATGATAGTGAGTTTGTTATTTTACCCAGTGTCTAAGCTCAAGAGAGACTAAAAAACCTCCAAGATATAAACATGTAAACTACAAAAGGTTTTTCTTAAAAAGGAAATATATTTCCACAATTAGGTACTCTGACTCGTATATTTATATTTATTATTTATTCTTTCTTTTTAATATCTATGACTCAACAATTATATAACTATTAGTCGGGATTGAAATACTATAACAATATTTATTCTAAACAACAAAAAAATTTATCATTGTTTCTAATTATCTTTTGAGAGAAATGTGTTGGTAATAATTAGTAAAAAATTAGTTTAACTTTAATCCATTAAGAAATCATAAAGTCATGAAATTCTTTTTGATAATCCTGGAATAACCCTTATTAACCTTTTCTAAGAATTCACCAAACTTCTAATAATATAACTACACATTATTTATTACTTTATTTAAATAAAAAAATATGCAAAGATGTTTTTTAAGACCCAAGAATTATGTCAAAATAATTACATTTATGAGTATAACCAAAGTATTATATTTTAATTTATATTGATTTTTGTTCCTATTTGATTGTCCTTTATTTCCAAATGACATTAAAATATTATCATGTTCGTTATTATCCCTTTCAATCCTTTACCTCTTGGAAGTATGTTTTAAAGGTACCATTTTTTACTGGTCTTGGATTTTCCAACATTTTCATTTACTTTACTCATAAAAATTAATGATAATTCATGTTATGAAAAATAACTATATGCTGAACAAATCCTAGTTAAAAATATGTTTTCTAATTAAAAAAACACTTTTTAAAACATAATACCTTTTGAAAACATTTTTCATTAAAACAATATTTCAAAACATATAAGGAATATATTAAAACCATAATAAAATTTAAAATACTTCATCCTTTAAAATTATATTAAAATATTTTTTTTTCAAAACAACACTTTTGTGAACATTTTTGAAGACATGGATTTTGAATAAAACAGATTTCCGGCCAAAGAGAGAAATAATGTTAGATTTTTTTAAACACAATCTCTAAAGTATCTTAAGAATAAAAGATGGGAAAAATGGTTCCAATATAATAATATATCATGAATAAATATAAGATAATAAAATTAAATATTTTTATTGTGATATTGATTATAATATTCCATCAATGGAAGCATAATCATAAACAATCTCGATAAACAATGAGATTAGAGCAATAAAATATTACCACATTGGTAACTTTGACTCATAATCCACATGAGATAATAAAATCACATGATTATTAAAATATAATTAAATAATTATATTCATTATAAAACATTTAAATGGTTACTATATATACAACTTAAAATAATTAAGTTTCATAACATAACATGTGTCTCAATGAAAGAAAATTGAGACAAAAAATATCTATCATAGAAACCTTTAAATCCATGAAATATATATAATATAATGGATATGCAAATGAAAATAAATTCTGGTATCCTAAAAATATAGTACATTAATAGGAATTATATATTCCATACAAAAGAAATGAGTTGTGAATAAGTTTAAAGTATCGTTAAAATAAATGTTATGTTAGAAATCTACTTACCCTATATCTTGGCTCTTGTTGTACTCACTAAAACCTCATATATATTATATATGTGTTTATTATAAATGTATCTCATAACAATATTCATATATATAATTTCATATAACATTTACTTATGACTTTATATTAACCATTAATTAAAAATTTCATGTTAGTGTTACGTTTCAGATAACAGCTGTTTTGATTTTCGAACATGTTTTGACATGACATTCTTAGTACCCTTACTTGGATCATGATTTGAAAAATTTCCAAAATTTAATCCTTGATATAAATATAAAATATATTCAGTATATATTTATTTAAAATAATCTATATAAGTTAGAAATAAAATATCAAATATACTATTCATAGAGATGGTAGGACATACGTACGCATTAACACAGTTTCCATTTTCCTTTTGTATGAAACAGAAAGAGAGTATATAATATATTTATATATATGTATATTTTATAATTAAAGTAGAATTATTATTTAATATATAACATATATTTCAATTAAACCCATCCTTAATACATTCTATGTAAAGCGTTAATGAATCACATCATTTTGAGAAGGCGGTAGTCCACAAATCCACAATCGAAGTTATCATATCCCACAAAATGGAAGGTATTAAGTTATGTATTATATAATAATTAAAAAATAATAAAGAAATTATATATATCATATATATCATATAAAAATACAAATTTTATCATTATTCCCAACCATGAAAGGTGGAAAAAGAAGAACCAATGACATTAGTTTGTAAGGCGGTAGTCCGCCACATACATGAATGATGATTGTGTATCCCATTTGATGGATGTGTCTGTGAGTGTAGGTCATAAAATTAACATAAAAAAATATAAGTATATTTAGTATAATTATATTATTACATAATCATTTAATATTAATAACTGAGTGGGTGAATAATTAAATAAAACACATGTTCTTATTGAAGGATGTTACCTCTTATTTGGGTAACTTCTTTTGATTTCCCCTAAAAGGCTTCCTTGGTTGGATTTATGCCCAATTGAGAACACTAGGATTAATGGAGTTAATTTGTGAGGAGATTTGGGAAGTATTTGGCTGATCAAAATGGCTTGGTATGTTTGAAGAAATGATGGGGTGAGTACCCTTTTTAGAGTGGAGGAGTTGCATTCTTGTAAATATGAAAAGGTAAATGCTATTGAGAGGTATCCATTACATAAAGATCATACCATAATTTTCCATTTTAGATAAAATAGGGTAATATTTCAATATAGTTACATAAATTAACTTTTGGATATGTTTCTTGGTTATTTGGCCCCTTAATTTAACATTTAACCACTACGTAGACGTGTTTTAACATTAATCGATGTAATTAGTTTTAATTAAATTTACAAATAACATTTGTATAAAATTAATTTGATATTATTATAAATTAAAATAAATTTTTATTACAAGTATGGACTAAAATTATCCATATTATGAACATAAAAGTGGCATAAATTAATTTAAAATTAATCTCACAGACATGTCACAAAAGCGGGGTTTTAAGTGAAAGTGTTTAAAACATAAAAAAAATATATCCAATTTCAATGTGAAATTGGTTCAAATTACATAAATTTTATTAATTGATAAAAAGTTGAAATTATTATACTTTAAACCCAATTTAAGTTATAATTTAACTATATAAACAAATTGTATGAAAAATCAGTCCTCAATTAAAATTTTATATTTTTCACAATTCATCCAAAAACGATGTTTCTAAAAAAATCTAAAAATTCACCATAAGATAATTTTGAAATTTTTAATTCAAAAGATGAGGTTTATTTTATCAAATTAAATTTCAAAATATTTATAAAATTATTTTTTTTACAAAAGGGCATAAAAATAATTCTTTTGATATGATAGTATTTTTCCAAACATATAGGCATTACAAAAAAATTATATATTTCACTAGAAAAATTTTTTATTACTATGAAACCATTATAAATAATTTTTTGAAATTATTTATTACAATTAATATTACTATGTTTAATGGTTGTGTTATAAATAACTTGTACAAATAATTATAAAAATAAAATTTTGTTTCACAGAAACTCAGTGTTGTGTGTACAGAAAGCTAGGTCAATGTTGTGTGTAAAACAAGATTAAATTATTATATAATATAAGTACATTTTTTCTTTTTATATCATATGTTGGAATAAATCAATTAAATTTATTTAATTTTTAAAAAAAATTAATAAAAACACTAGGTGTAAAATTCTACCACTCTTAAAATTAATCTCACTCTAAAAATTAACCATTCTCAAACAAAAAAATAGGATACTTATACATAACCAGATCCTTAAGATCCCACATAACTTCATCTAACTAATTATTTATAGAGAAAACATTAACCATGTGAGTGGTCTTGTTTCGTAGAACTTTCTCTATATGGTCCATAATTTCAACTAGTTGTTCCTTATATGAATGATCTTTCTCCAACGGTATGATCTCTATGTTTCGTACCTGTGAAATTTCTGGTATGTAATTTCTTTGGAGTGATACATGGAACACATCACAAAATTGAGAGTTATTTGGATTAAATTCCAATATATCATCTAAAATACAAATATGATCAAAAAACTTCAAATGTAATGATATACAGAGGGATTAGTTCCCATTTCATCCCAAACCACATAACATTGTTCTAGGGAGAAATTCATAGAAACACACTCTCATAGACTTCAATTTATATATCACAACAATTTTTTTCGACATAAATATTCTACTAACTTTAAGCTACCTTGATGTGATATTGAATGGTCATATCCTTATTTTTTATTTCATAAGCAATCTCATGTACCAATTGCGTTCTTTCTCCAACTTCAATATAGTAAATTACAGATTTACCATAGAGGGTTTCATAAGGATCCATCTGATTTAGTTGGTGAATGATATTATTGTAAAAGAAAGAAACAACAATAAGGTGTTGATCCCAACCACCTTTCAAATCCAAGAAGAAAGATCTCAATATATAATTTATTGTTTGAATTGTTCTGTTAGACTGACCATCCATATGAGGATGAAAAGTTGTGCTGAAACTCAAATATATATCAAGGTCTTTCTAAAGGCATCACTAGAACATTGATGTAAACATTAGATCCTGATCAGATATGGTGGAATGTGTAATTCATGAAACCTTACCACTTCCACAAAAAATATCCTATCAAGATGATCCAAAAATAAGTATTCTCTAATAGTGATAAAGTGTGTATACTTAATAATGTGATCGACTACCAACCATAAATAATTATACCCTTTAGAGGTTTTTGGGATTCCAATGATAAAATCCATAGTGATTTTATCCCATTTCCATTTTGGTATGGGTAATGGATGCAACATCCCCCTATAATGTTGTATTTCACCCTTAATATACTATAATACCAAGCACTGAGATACAAACTCTATGATATCTCTCTTCTTTCCATCCCACCAAATGTATTATTTCAAGTCTCTATACATCTTTTTTCTTCCAAGATGAATAGAGACGAAGAGTTATGAGATTCCTCTAATATATCCTTCTTGAAATTAAGTATAGATTAAACATATACACAATTACTAAAAATTATCATTCCACCCTGATCATAGTTAATCTCAAGGAAAATTTGAACCGTCTTTTGAAGCTCTACATCTTCCCTATGAACCTCTTTAATCTTCAGTTTGACAAAGGGTTGAACAATCAGTTGAGCATGATATGATTTTCTCTTTCCTTCAGGATTTCCTGGTCGATCCTTTCCAAATACATAAATATTGGATATTTTCTAATCCTCATCATGGATAATATAGCATAATCCTTTTGACTAAGATCATCGACCACCTTTCTTACTTTCCTAGGGTGGTAATGTATTCGGAAACTATAATAATTTATTTTCTCTAACCATATTTTTTTGGATCATGTTCAACTCCTTTTGTGTGAATATTTACTTAAAAAATTTATGATCGTTATATATAACACACTTTTTCTCCATAAAGGTAATCCTTCCATGACATTAATGAAAAAAATACTGCAACTATGTATAAATCATAAGTAGGGTAATTATACTAAGGAATCTCAAAATTTCATGAGTCAAAGGCTATGACTATATTATTTTTCATAAGTTCACATACCATACTCTTCTTTAATGAATCATTATAGATTACAAACATTTCATCACTATAGGGTAATGTAAGAATAGATGCATTGAATAACAATACTATATTAGTTTAGTGCCATTGGAAACATGGAAACATAAGGAATACTACATAAGTGAGATAAATTACATCCCACTAAATTTTCCATGACAATCACCCTTATTAGAGACACCATCTCTAATACTTATCTTCAAAACCTGGGGAAAGGAATAATAATAAAGGTGTAATATCAAATTCTTAGTAAGTATAACTAAGATATATTTATAAGAATAATCATGAAAATAAAGGTATTAGAACATTATCATAACTTAATAAGATCATACCTGGTATATTAAACATTAGAATCAAGATTCATGTCATAATTATTGGAATTTCAAAATACATGAATCAAAATGGATTCAATAGAAGAATATATGAAATCATAAAATAGGAATAATACATTTGATTTTTTGTATACACGTGAGAAAATAAAATAATTTTTATAGTAGTCAAGGATTAATTACAAGGACATATTAGTGGAATGGGTTCAAACCCTAAACATTCTTGGTAGTCATGTTTCACTCCCACAGCCATCTTAGTAGTCAATCTTCACTCCCAATATCATCTCAGTGGAAAAAGTATTTTACTAGACCAAGTTCACTCCCATTACTAGCTATCTCCATCCCATGGTATATAAATCTTTACCCAATGCATTGGATGATGATATAGTTCACACCCATCTCATTAGTAAATCATACATATGTGTTCTATAAAATCATAAACAATCATATCATAACCCATTAAATGAAATGTCTATCATAAACATATCATCAAATCATAAATTATGGAAAATAGAGAGGTTTCATAATCATTTCATCAAAGAACTAACCATGAAAATAATTAGGTTTCTTAAGCATATAACGCATGAAATAGAAAATAGTTTCATAAACATATACAATATGAAATATAATTTTTTTTCATAAATATATAACTCATGAAAGATAAACATGTTTCATAAACATCATAACATCCGAACATACACCATTTAGAGAAAATATAAGAATGGAACCCTTATACCATATTATATTAAAGGCATTATTAACACCAAAATATTTAATCTTATATGGAAAATAATTTTGAAATATATTTTTAAAAACATATCTTGAGTAAAACATCCTTTCTTCTTTGGGAAAAACTTTTTAAAACATAAAACCTTTTTGAACACCTTTTTCTTTGGAAATTAATTTGAAAACATATACGAATTATTTTATAACCAAAAAACATTTTTAAAATCCATTTTCATTTAAAATTATCTTAAAATATAATTTTTTTAAAAAACAATTGAAAGCATTGTGGAAAACATAATTTTTGAATAAAATATATTTCCGACCAAAGAGAGAAATAATTTTAGATTTTCTTAAAAAAATTATTAATTATATTATGTAATAAAGAGAGGTAAAATGGTACCAATACATGAATAAGTCATGAATAAATAGAGTATAAGAAAATTCATCAGTGTTATTGAAATATTTATCATAATATTTTAGAAATCAAAGCATAATCATAAACATTCTTGATAAATGATGAGATTGTATCAATAAACTATTACAAGTTTGGTAACATTAAATCATAATAAACATGAGATAATGACATAACATAAAGCTTAAAATGTCATTAATAAAATATATTCATGATAAAAACATGTCAAATGTTATTATATACAACTTTAAAATGGATGTATGTGCATAACATAACATGTATATCAAGGAAGGTAAATTGAGAAATAATTACCACACAATTCGGTTACTTTTGAACCATAAACCCCATGAAATTTCTATCATAAAATTTAAATTTAAATAACCATTAATTTTTTTATAATAACAATAAAATACATTCATAGGATTTAAATACACCACACAAAAGAAACAATTAGTGAATAAGGCATAACTCTCACAGAAATAAATGTGAGAATAGAAATCCACTTACATTATGTGTTGAATCTCTCAAACTCATTAAAAACTCATGTATAATAAAAATTATTTTATTATAAATAAATAAAAAGAGAACATTCATATATATAATTCCATTTATCATTTACTTATGACTTTATATTACCCTCTTATTAACAATTCCATGTTAATGTTATGTTTCAGGTAATACCATTTTGTTTTTTGTACAAGTTTTGACTGGTCTTTCTTATTCCTATTAAGTAGATCACAATTCCTTATTTCCATAATTTAAAAAATTATATATATATCATATATATTTCGTATACATTTATTTATAATAATATATAAAATATAGAAATAGAAAATGAAATACATCATTCAAGGGGATCGTAGGTCATACGTACGCATAAACCCTATTTCTATTTTTGTGTCCTATTGATAGGAAGAAACTATATAATATGTTTATTTATATTTATATATTAACATTAAAGTAGAATTATTATGTCATATATAATTTTATTTAAATAATCCTTAAAACATTCACTTAAAGTGTGAACGAATCACATCACTTTCAGGAGACGAAATTCCACATGTTCACAAAACAATTTATCATATTCCCACAAAATAGAAAGCATAAAGGTATGTGTTATATGATATTTTTAGAATAATAAATAAAATATAAATATCGTATATATCATATAAATTATAAATTAATTCGTAATTCCCAACCTTGAAAGGTAGAAATGTAAAGAAGAACAACATCGGTTCGTATGGAGGTAGTCCACTATACACATGAAAGATGATTGTCTATCCCATTTGATGGTAGTATGAGTGAGTATAGGTTTTAACCATATAATAAGAACATATAATTATATTTAGAATAATCGGGTTCTTATAAAATCATGGAATAAGAATAACTAAGTGGGTGAAAAAATAAATAAAACAACAGTCCTTGTTGAAGGATATTACCTCTACTTTGGGTAACTCATTTTGGTTTGCACCAAATGGATTCTTTGGTTGGATTTATACCAAATGTGATGACTATATTATTAAGGGAGGGAAATTTTGTGGATATTTAGGTAGGTTTTGGAATATACAAATGGTTTGGTAGGTGTGCATAGGTGAGGGAGCTATGTGCCCTTTTTATATTGGAGGAGGAGTGGACTTCTTATAAATATAAAAAGGTAAACACGACTGACATGTCTCCTTTAAATAATTTTCCACTAATAATTTTCCATTTTCTAGAAAATATGATAATTAGTCTATATATTTCTAGAAAATGGATTTTTGACATGTTTATAGGTTATTTAGCCGCTTAAATTAATGTGTAACCACTAAGTAAACTCATTTTACCTTAATCGTTATAATAAATATTAATTAAATTCACTAACAACATTAGTAAAAAATTAATTTGACCATATTTTAAATTTTAATGTTTTATTATTCCAAATATAGAATCTATTTTTCTAAATTCAAAAAATAAAATTTCAAGAAATTAATTTGAAATTAATCTGGAAGACGTGTCATGAATTCTTGTTTTTAAAGTTGAAACGTTTAAAGGTTTGAATTTTTTATACCCAATTTCTTTTTGAAATTGGTTCAAATGAAAAAAATTAGACTAAATGATGTAAATTAGATCTTATTATACTTTAAAAAAAATTAACATATAATTTCACTATATAAATACATTATATGAAATAATAGTTTTTAATTAAAAATAAGTATTTTTCCCTACTAATCCAAAAATGATGTTTTTTTGAAAAACAACATAAATTATCCTAAATATAATTGCGATATTATGAATTAAAAAATTATTTTTAGTTTATCTAATTAAATTTATAAATTCTTTATAATTAATTTTATTATTGTTCATGGATGCACATAAAAAGGACTTATTTTTAGAAAATAGAATTTTTCACAACATATTAATTTTACCAAAATATATATATTTCATTACCAATATTTTTTATATGAAACCATTATAAATAATATTTAAATATTAATTATTAATATTCATATTAATATGTTTAATGGCTATGTTATAACTATCTTGTTTAAATAATTATAATAATAAAATAGTGTTCCGCAAAAACTCAATGGTGTATATAATGTAGGACAAGTCAATGTTGTGTTAAGAATAAGATTAACTTCTTGTAGAGTAAAAAAATGTTTAACTTGGTGTAGCATAAAATACAATACCTCAAAAAAATTAATTTATTTGAAAAAAAATATTTCATAAAAATTCAGTGTGTTAAAATTATGATTCTAAATATTGAATATATTTTATTAAATTAAATTCACCAAATTGGAAGAATTTAATTTAAAAATAATCCATTAAGACATATCCAAAAAAATAGTTTTACAAGAAATGTATTTTTCAAGAATAAGATGATATTACATTTACTATATGAATATTAATCATAATTATATAAATTAAAATTAAAATATATAGATATGTTATCAATAATTTTCATTTAAATCATTCCAATTTAAGGGTTATTTTAATTATTTAAAATTACGAAACGTTATTCAATTAAAAATAGTTTTTGGGAAAATGTAATATTAAGAAGAAAAAAACTAATGCCAAAATCTTGAATGAAAATGATTAAAATGTAATTAATTACATTAGACCTAAATAAATAATTATAATATTACTTTTAAATCAAATTTAAATTATAATTGTACTTTTAAATTGGTAAATTTATTGGAAAGAAATGAAAATTTTATAAAAAGAATAATTTTGTAACATTCACTGAAAATTTATTCTTTTCAGTGAAATATAAAAATTTCCTGTAATCTAATTTTCATATACTAATTTAAAAACTTGTACTATTTTTATAGATACAATTTCTAAAATTAGAATAAATTTATTATAATTCCCATAAAAATGAGGGAAAATAAAACCATTTTTGAATAAAATTTATTTTTGAAGTATCAAATGATTTTACTAGAAATTGAGTGATTATTTACTAAGAATTTATAAATACATTTTTATTGAGTAGAAAATTTAAATATATTTCATAAATAAGTTAAATGTGTTTATACACACTAATTTAATAGCTAGCTTATAATGTACATATTTAAATAAAAATATTCCATGGTTCATTGATGATCGGTGGTGTGTGTTGTATATAATATCCAACATAGTGATCCTTAAAAATATTATGGTGTTATAAAAAGAACTAAATTTGACATTGTACCTGGTCAACTGAATTACATTTTCCCCGATGAGGTAAGCGATTCTTGATTATTTGTGGTCTAGTAAAACAATAGTAATTCACCATATAAAAGTTTTTTATATTCATTTATATAGAGAACCATACTTCCCATACATAAATAACACACTAATAATATTACTATTCAGTACATAACATTATGATCCATGCTAGAACTATAAAATTTTATTTCTTCATAATTATCAACTATATTAGACACATCATACATAAAACATTTCTTCATATCCTAGGTAAAAGAAAAAAAATCAAGTGTGAGCTCAGATTCTCAGTAAGGGTAAAAATGGAGAAATTGATGATCATTTAAACATAAAATTATCATAATTAGTGTGTGAACATGTTATTTTCCTTCAAAAATCATACCCATCAGTTCGTAGATAATAGAAATGAGTCAATCCATAAATCATGGTAGTTCATAAGAGATGAATCGTAAAGGGATCAACGAACATGATCCATGAAAACATAACATTATTACAAGATCAATTCATAAACGTGTCTCCTAGAGTGTGGAATAATAGTAATCATAGAAATCTTATTTTAAGGCTACCCACCAATACATTGATAACATGTTAGTCTTGGAATACGTTCTTTTGTACCTACTTTAGGCTTAGGATAACCTCCCATATACCCTCTTATAAGAATTGGATAACCTCATGTGTATCATTTGAACTCATAAAACATTAATCCTTTCCCAATTCATGGTAGGGGTGTATAAT
Organism: Viscum album; assembly: GCA_963277665.1. NCBI lineage: Eukaryota > Viridiplantae > Streptophyta > Magnoliopsida > Santalales > Viscaceae > Viscum > Viscum album. The sequence goes on along the minus strand of OY728127.1, from coordinate 1,068,045,276 downwards.
TCCATGGCCACCCATCCCATAATCATAAATCCATTCATATATATTCCAAAAGATCATTAAAAATCATTATAACTTAACCTATGGAATATAAAATTGGTTTAATGGATATTTTATATCCATAAATCTCACATAAAAATAATAAATATGGTATCATTGGATCATATCCCTAGTAAATATAAAGTATCATAAAAGTAAGTTATCATTCATAAAAACAATATTTTAAAATATCCATGGAATGTTTGTTGAGGAAAATTAAATTTTCATTTTTAAATCACATATTAAAATATAAAAATTTCCTAAATATTAATGAAAAAAATCAACTGAATATAACCATGTAAACTTGTAAAGAAAGCTTCAAATAATTAAGCATGAATTATAGTTGGAAACACATTTTATACTGTGTATGTTAAAAAAATATTCCTTTCACATTTTAGGTAAAAAATCATAAGTACCTTATCGAGAAAATGATTAAAACATTCTTCTTAAAACAATTTTAAAAAATAAATCATGTGTAAAATTTAATTTAAAAAATCATAGGTGTAACATCCCAGGTAAAAAAAGAATATAATATTTTTTATGTTTATGAATATTTGTGAATTAAATATTAATTTTACATTAAAGGGGTTTCTATGTTCGATAGCGTACCCGATACACAACAACGAGTTTCATTGAAATCTTATATTGCACACTAATAGTATAATATTATTATTTTAAATGGTAGTTAACGACTAGCCATTTTATATTCAGGAATGGATGGAACTAACTAAAATATGATTATACATGTTTTCTAAATGTTTTTACATTTATCCAATAAATTTTAGAAGCTTAAAATATGAATGAATCTAATTTTAAGCATAAATACTATAATATTATTTAAAAGTTCGATTTACCGCATTTGGATGGAGAACCCTCTTTAAATATATTTATTTTTACTCTTATATATTATATTTTTTCAAAATAAAAATCTTCTTTTGAATCGGGACACCAAAATTTACATTGGGTAATTTTTTGGAATTTTTCTGATAAAATTCTTTTGTTAATGAATACTGAAAAATATTATATTCTAACTCAAAAAATTCTTTTAATATAATTTATTTATATGATTATATTACATTTATAATTAGTTTTAAAGTGTATTTGGAATATATTTTTAACATTTAATCCAATGGTGTTCATTGGATTGAATTTCACTTTGAAATTGGACATAAACAAGTGGCAATCTTTTGATGGATATTGTCTCTTAAAAATACGCTATTAGTTTTGACAATGGGAATTAATTATAAAATTAATTAATGAAACTACTAGGTTTTGAATTTGGTAAAATAGGCATCATTTTGGAATTCTTAATATCAAATTTACCTTAGGGTGAATTTTTGGTATTTTTCTAAAAAACATCAAATTTTGAAGAATAGTGAAACCACTAAGTAGTAGTTAAAAAACTGACTTTTTCATTTAAATGAAATTTTACCGCTTCTGTGAATTGAATTTTAAAAATCCAAAAAACTTGGTTGTTATTAGAAAGTAAAATTTGGTCCAATGAGATGAAAATAATTTTTATTGACTAGTAACTTTTGACTTTTATTTATCGCAGTTAAAGGTAAATAGGGTAATTCAAGGTAAAAAAGAATATTATAATAATAAAAAATTACCTTAACACTTGTCCTAACCATATTTTATGAGTCATGGCCGATCATGGGCATCCTTGGGTTGATTTTGGGATCCCATGGAACCACTTATGAGTGATAATCACACTTTAGATTAATTAACTTAATGTAAAGGAAAAAATGACATAAATAAATATCTTTTAGTAAATAAATTTTTACATAGGGTTATATAAGTTATATTTTTGACTATAAATAATTATTATAAAGATAAAAAGAGTTCCTACATAATGCTATTTTTTTATAATTTTTAGACATCGAATAATTTAAAATGTAAATGACACAATAATGATGTAGTATTTACCTCATTAATAAATCATTTAAATAAATAAGATTATAAATATTAAAATAACATCCAAACCTGTCCAATTATTATTTTATGATTTTATTTTGACCATGAGTCATCTTATATTAGACTATCATTATTTTTTGACTTTCATAAACCGAATATCAATATATAATAAAATAATATTTTCACACTTTCCTAAAGAGCCCCTCCTCCCGCTTATAAAAGGAGACCACTTCTAACCAATTCCTCACACCTATCAATCCTTTTGGATCATCCAAACTCTACCCAATTAATCTCCATACATACCTATCAACCTCTTATAAGCCTTACCTTAGAAAGAAGGCAATTAAAGAAGTCCTTTTGGTTCAAACCAAAGGAAGTTACCCAAATTAAAGGTAACAGTTTCTCTTAAATTATTTTGTTTTATTTTGTTTTATTTTACTTCTACAACCCCCTAAACTCTTTTTGTCCCTTTATTTTTATAAAAAATATAGTATCCTCAATATACTAGGATGTTTTATGAGAATTATTCAAACTAATCTTACACACACCACCATCTAATGGGTGAAAAACATAATGTTTCTCTGGATGGAAAACTAACACCTCACGAAACGATGATTATTCAATTATCTCCTACCACCTCTCAAGGTGGCCATTATGATGGAACTGTATTTATATATTTTATATATTATGTTTATGTTTTCTTTATGATTCTGTATTTTCAATTTATTGCATACCTTTATGGTTTCCATTATGGGTAAACATGATAATCTCATTAGAGGGTGTGCGGACTACCGCCCCCTCAAAGTGATATGACACGTTAATACCTTACGTGGAACGTATAAAAGATGGATTTAATGATATTATATATGATATTATACTAGAATTATAATATTACTATGTATAGTTATGTTTTAATTACATTAAAATAACAAATAGAAATGGAAGTAGCGTTTATGCGTACGAACGACTTACCGTCTCCATGAATGGTACATTTCATTTCATACCTCTAAATGTAATGTACTATTATTTATATATTGGATATATCTGTTATATATGATATATAGATCATTAATATCATTCTCTATATAATGAACGTTTGACCACATTAACAACATGTACTTATAAGAAGTCCATTTTCGACTCAAGTACCAAATATCGACAAAATGACTCTTATTAACATAAATGACTATGTAATGTTTATAACATTGTAATAAGTTATATAAGAGGAATAATAAACTTGAAAAAGGTTCTGAAGAAAGTAGAAATTAAATTTAGTTTATTATTCAGGACTTTAAATAATTAATGAGTCAAGTTGGACACGAGGTATGGTAACTTCTTAACCCAAATTCCTTTCTTTGGGTTGATCTTCTACTTCTTGATTATGTCGTTCTATGATTATGTGATAAATGAATATTGATGTAATATCTTTTATTTATAATTGATTTATATGTACTTATAGTGAATATACATAATCAATCTACTTTAATTACAAAATTATCTTTGTAAGGGACTTCATCTCAATCTCCTTTCATTGAGGCATATTTTGTTTTATACATAACTTTCTTTTATACTGTGTATAAACCCATTTGACTTTTACTTTTATTAAAAAGGAATATTTTCTCTATGAATCTTTTTACTAAAAAAAATTATGTTTTCTTTTAATGTACGCGGTGAAATTAACATTTCCGCCGCCGAAATTATTATTTGATCATTAGCTTCCTTAACAAGCCATAGTTTTTTTAAAGAAAATAAATACCATATATATTTTACATATTTTGGTATTGAAAATGGTTTTGATAAAGTATTATTTTATTTCAATATATTTAAATTATATATTGTGATTGAAATGTGGAAATGTTTCCATTCCTTTATATTGGTTTTATGAGTTATGATTTTATAATGGTACTTGGAAATTTGACAGCTGGTTATGTGATAAACCAAATAATAGGTGGTGTCATGATAAACTAGGATGGGTGGTTACGTTATAACCTCCAATTCATTGGGTATAGAAGTCGTTCGTATGGCTATTCCATTTAGTGATGAGTGTGCAAGTCGACTATATGGATATTCCATTTAAGTATGTTTATGCCCCAAGTTACCTTTATATGTCATTGTTCTTTATATGGGTTTTATAGTAATATTTTGGTTACAAAAGGGTAAGTAATGATCTTTTATTCAGTGAAGATTATTTTCTACTTTATAAAGGTGAAAAGTATTACTTATGGTTAAGTATTCATGATTTAGTTGTTTTTTTAAAAAATTAACTGTTTTTATTCTTTGTGTATCCCTTACTGAGATTTTTATTCTCATCCCAAGTATTTGAAATGTTTTTCACTGGACATAAAGTGGAATATGGTCAAGGATGGGATCAAGGAAAAGTTATGTTGTCTAAAACATGGAACTAGGCATGACTCTTTTTTTTCAAGGAGTTTTATTTTATGAAAAAATTGGAAATTGGAAAGATGTGTCTATATATAATATTCAAGTTTTTATGTATATGTTATGAACTTACTCCCTAAAACTCTAAACCTGAAAAGATCCTCAATATAAATTATTCATTTAATTCAAGATTATGTAATGTTATGGTCGGGTCCTTATAGGTTGTATCATAGGTCGGTTTAGACAACTTTAAGAGTTAGGTTAATGTTAAATAAATGTCCATAAATTAATTTATGGTAATATTGAAATGATGTAGAATTTACAGATTACCATGTTGCTTCACCTAATATATTTCTAAATTAAGAATGGTTTTTCCGAGAGGAAATAGGGAAGTTGTGCATGAAAGGTATATAAAGGGAAATGACCTTCAAAATTTGCATCCTGAGATGGTCAGAATTAGAATTGAACATTTTAATGTAGTGATGGTTCAGCTAACTCAGGTGATAAATGGTGGTTATGTTTATTCATGATATTTTGGTTTATTCTAAAAGTAAATAGGATTGTGAAATTAATTTAAGGGTTGTCTTGAAATCCTTAAAAGAAAATAAACTTTTTGGGAAATTCCGCAAGTGTGAGTTTTGGATACAACAAATTTAGTTCCTTGGTCACATTGTTTCAAAAAAATGGAATAACTGTTAATCCTGCTAAAACAAAAGTTGTTGAACAATGGTCAAGACCCACATATATAACTGAGATCTGTAGTTTTTTTGGTTTTGCAGGTTATTACCAGAGGTTTGTTGAGAATATTTCATGGTTAACTAGTCCAATGACTAAGTTAACTCGAAAAGGTGTTATGTTCATTTGGATAAAAGAATGTGATGATTGTTTTCAGGAATTGAAAAGAATATTGGTGAATGCTCTAGTTTTGGAACTTCCTTCCAGAGATGGTGAATTTCTCATCTATAGTGATGCTTCATTAAAAGGTCTTGGTTGTGTCCTTATGCAGAATGATCAGGTAATTTCTTATGCTTCACGTCAGTTGAAACCTCATGAGTTAAATTAAACTAAACATGATTTGGAATTAGCTGCTGTTGTTTTTGCTTTAAAAATTTTGAGGCATCATTTGTATAGAGTAAATTTGAAATATATACAAACCATGAATGTTTTAAATATATATTCACTCAGAAATAATTGAACATGAGAAATTAGAGATGGTTGGAATTAATAAAGGATTATGATTGCATGATCCATTACCATCCGGGAAAAGCAAATAAAGTGGCTGATGCTTTCAGTCGAAAAAGTAATGCTTCATTAACCATGCTACATTTGGAACGAGATCCTTTAGTTTTTGATTTGATGAACATTGGAATATAAGATTTTTGTGCAGGAAATTCTTCTATTTTGTTTTAGGTGTCAGTGAAATCATCTCTCTCAGACAGAATTAAGAAAGTGCAGAAGGAAGATAGTGAGTTGTAGAAAAAGGTAGAGTTGGTTTAGAAGGGTAAGTTGCCTAATTTTAATGTTAATAATGATTATGTTTGGAGGTTTGGTAAAATATTATGTATTCCTTGTGATTCATAGTTTAAGAATGAGTTATTATGTGAAGGTCATAGTTCCCCATTTTCAGTTCGTCCTGTCAGTACTAAGATGTATAGTGATCTTTGGGAGTATTACTGGTGGGATAGATTGAAAAGAGATATTGCTGATTTTACTGTGAAGTGTTGGACTTGTCAGTAGGTTAAAGCATAACGGAATTTACCAAAATGGATGCTTTATTATTTACCGGTTCCATAGTGGAAATAGGAAAATATATCAATGGACTTCATTGTGGGATTACCAAAGACATCTCTAGGTAACAATGCAATCTGGGTTATTATTGATCGGTTGACTAAATATTCTCATTTCCTTCCTATTCAAGATACATTGTCTCTAGATCAACTATCTCGGTTTTATGTTAAAGAGATATTCATGTTTCATGGTGTTCCCCTCTCCATTGTATCTGATCATGATCCCATGTTTACTTCTAACTTTTGGAAAGGCCTTTAGAAGTCATTGGGTACTAAATTAAATTTTAGTACAGATTTTCATCGTCAATATGATGGGTAGTCAGAATGAATAATTCTGACCTTGGAGGATATGTTACGTGCTTTCTCGAAGGATTACCAGAGAATTTGGGACCAACATCTTTCTTTGGTTTAATTTTATTATAATAACAGTTTTCATTCTAGTATATAGATCGCTCCATTTGAGGCATTATATGGGAAGCGGTGTCGAACTCCAGCTTTTTGGGATAAAGTAGGTGAAAGGAAAATGATGGGACCAGAATTGGAAGAAGATATGGCAGAAAAAGTTCAATTGATTCAGAAGCACATGATAATAGCTCAGAGTAGAGAGAAAATTTATGCAGATAACTGGAGGAAGGAACTCTCTTTTGAGGTAGGTGATCATGTCTTTTTCAAAGTTTATGAATGGAAAAGTGTGATGTGGTTTGGTAAGAAGGGAAAGCTGAGCCCGAGGTTCATTGGGCCTTATAAAATCTTAGAGAAAGTTGGATCAGTTTCATATAGAATTTATTTACCTCTATGTTCGTCCCAGGTACACAATATTTTTCATGTTTCGATGTCGAGAAATTATATTCCATATCCATCTCATGTCTTAAGTCCAAAGGGACTTTAATTAGAAGAGAATCTCTCCTATGAGGAACAACTAGTACATATTCTTAACTAAAGAGATCGTGTGTTGCAGAATAAGTTAATTCACTAGGTAAAGGTTTTATGAAAAAACCATATGGTTGAAGAGGCAACGTGGGAATCTGAAAATTCTATGAGGGATAAATACCCCCACTTATTTGATATGTGAATAACATTGTGAGGACGTAATCCCCAAAAGGGGGGAAGGATGTAACATCCTAGGTAAATAAAGAATATGAAAATTTTCATATTTATTAATATTTGTGAATTACATATTAATTTTACTTTAAAGAGGTTTCTATGTTCGATAGCGTACCCGATACGCAACAACGGGTTTATTTGAAATCTTACGTTGCACACTAATAATATAATATTATTGTTTTAAATGGTAGTTAACGACTAGTCATTGTATAGGCGGGAATGGACATAACTAACTAAAATATTATTATACATGTTTTCTAAATGTTTTTTATATTTATCAAATAAATGTTAGAGTATTAAAATGTGAATGAATCTAATTTTAATCATAAATACTCTAATATTCTTTAAAAGGACGATTTACTGTCTTTTGATGGGAAACCCTCATTAAATCCATTTTTTGTCACTCTTATATGTTATATTTGATAAAATAAAATTCTTATTTAGAATCGGGACCCCAAAATTTACATTGGGTAATTTTTTTGTATTTTTCTGATAAAATTCCTTTTTTATTGAACAGTGAAAAATATTATATTTTATTTCAAAACTTCCTTTTAATCTAATTTATTTATATGGTTATATTATATCTTTAATTAGTTTTAAAGTTTAATTGGAATAAATTTTTACCATTTATTCCAATGGTGGTCATTAGATTGAATTTCACTTTGAAATTGGACATAAACAAGTGCCAATCTTTTGATAGATATTGTTTCTTAAAAACACGCTATTTGTTTTGACAACGAAATTTATTTATAAAATTAATTAATGCAACTTATATGTTTTTAATTTGGTAATTTAGACATCATTTTTGAATTCAGAATATCAAATTTACCATAGGGTGAATTTTTGGTATTTTTCTGAAAAACTTCAAATTTTGATGAATAGTGAAACCACTATGTAGTAGTTAAAAACTGGCTTTTTCATTTAAATGAAATTTTACCTCTTCTGTGAGTTGAAATTCAAAAATACTAAAAAAATGGTTGTTATTAGTAAGTAAAATGTGGTTCGATGAGATGAAAATAATTTTTGGTGAATAGTAACTTTTGACTTTTATTTACCGTATTTAAAGATTATAGGGTAATTTAAGGTAAAAAGAGTATTATAATAATACACAATTACCTTAAAAATTATTATAACCTTATTTTATGAGTCATGGACGACCATGGGAATCCTTGGGTTGATTTTGGGACCCCATGGAGCCACTTATGAGTGATAATGACACTTTAGACTAATTAACTTAAAGTAAAGGCAAAAATGACATAAAAAATATCTTTTAGTAAATCAATTTTTACATAGGGTTATATAAGTTATATTTTAGACTATAAATATTCATTGGAAATATAAAAATATTTCCTACATCATGGTATTTTTTTATAATTTTTAGAAATCGAATAAATTAAATGGTTAATGACACAATAATGATGCAGTATTTACCTCATTAATAAATCATTTAAATAAATAAGATTATAAATATTAAAATAACATCCAAAACCTATACAATTGTTATTGGATGATTTTATTTCAACCATTAGTCATCTTATCTTCTACTCTCGTTATTTTTGGACCTTTAGAAACTGAATATCATTATATAATAAAATAATATTTTCACACTTTCCTAAAGAGCCCATCCCCCCCCTTATAAAAGGAGACAATTTCTAACTAATTACTCACACCTCTAAAGCCTTTTGTCTCATCCAACCTCTTCCCAATTAATCTCCCAATATCCCTTTCCTCCTCCTAGAATCATTACCTTTGGAATAAGGCCCTTAAAGAACTTCTTTTGGTTCAAACCAAAGGAAGTTACCCAAATTAAAGGTAACAGTTTCTCTTAAATTCTTTTGTTTTATTTTGTTTTATTTTAATTCACCAACCCCCTAAAATTTTTTTGTTCCTTTGTTTTTATAAAAACACCAGTATCCTAAATATACTAGGATGTTTTTATGAGAAGGACTCAAACTACACTTACACACACCTCCATCTAATGGGTGAAGAACATAATGTTTCTGTGGATGGAAAACTAACACCTCACGAAATGATGATTGTTCAATTATCTCCTACCGCCTCTCATGGTGGCCATTATGATGGAAATTTATTTATATATGATATATATTATGTTTATTTTTTCTTTATGCTTCTGTATTTTCCATTTATATCATACCTTTATGGTTTTCATTATGGGTAAACACGATAATCTTATTAGAGGAACCGTGGACTACCGCCCCCTCAAAGTGATATGACACATAAATACCTTAAGTTGAACATATAAAGGATGGATTTAATGATATTATATATGTTATTTTAATGGAATCTTAATATAACTATGTATAATTATTATTTAATTACATTAAATTAAGAAATAGAAATGGAAGTAGCATTTATGCGTACATACGGCTTACCGTCTCCATGAACAGTACATTTCATTTCTTACCTCTAAATTTTATGTACTATTATGTATATACTAGATATATATGATATATAATATATATAAATCATTAATATAATTCTGGATATAATGAACTTTTGACCACATTAACAACATGTAATAATAATAAGTCCATTTTCAACTCAAGTACAAAATATCGATAAAACGACCGTTATTAACATAAATGACTATGTAATGTTTATAACATGGTAATAAGTGTTATAAGAAGAATAATAAACTTGAAACGGAACTTAATAAAATAGAAATTAGCATTAGTTTATTATTCAGGATGTTAAAGAATGAACGGGTCAAGTCGGACACGAGGTAAGGGAACTTCTTAACCCAAATTCCTTTATTTGGGTTGATCTTTTACTTCTTGATTATATCGTTCTATGATTATCTGAGAAATGAATATTGATGTACTATCTTGTATATATAATTTATTTATATGTACTTATAGTTAATATAAATAATCAATCTATTTTAATTAGAAAATGATCTTCGTAAGGGACTTCGTCTCAATATTTTTTCATTGAGGAATATTTTGTTTTATACACAACTTTCTTTTATACAGTGTATAACCCCTTTGAATTTTACTTTTATTCAAAAGGAATCTTTTCCCTACAAAGAGATTTAATAAACAACAAAAAGTATGTTTCTTTTAACGTATGTAGTTACAATGACCTTTCCGCCGCTGTGAGTATTATTTGATCATTGGCTTCCTTAACAAGTCATAATGTTTTTAAAAGAAAATAAATACCTTATATATTTTACATATTTTGGTATTGAAAATGGTTTTGATAAAAGGATTATTTTATGTCAATACATTTAAATGAGATATTTCGATTTAAATGTGGATATTTTATTATTCATTTATATTGGTTTTATGTGTTATGATTTTAAAATGGTACTTGGACATTTGATAAGTGATTACGTGATAAACCAAATGACGGGTGGTTCTGTGATAAACTAGGATGGGTGGTTACGTTATAACCTCCAATTCATTGGGTATTGAAGTCGGTCATATGGCTATTCCATTTAGTGATGACTGTAGAAGTAGACCATATGGTAATTCCATTTAAGTATGTTTATGTCCCAAGTTACATTTATATGTCATGTGTTCTTTATATGGGTTTTATGGAAATATTTTGGTTACAAAAGGGTAAGTAATGGTCTTTTATTTAGTGAGGAGTATTTACTACTTCATAATGGTGAAAATTATTAATTATGGTAAAGTATTCATGGTTTACTTATTGTTTTGAAAAGCTAACAGTTTTCATTATTTCTGTATCCCTTACTGAGATTTTTATGCTCATCTCATGTTTTTGAAATGTTTTTCACAGGACATAAAGTGGAATAGGGTCAAGGATGGGATAAAGGAAATGTCATGTTGTCTAAAACATGGAACTAGACATGACCCTTTCTTTTCAAAGAGTTTTATTTTATGAAAAATATGGAAATTGGATAGATGTGTCTGTATGTAATATTCAAGTTTTTATATATATGTTATGACATAACTCACTAAAACTCTAAACCTGAAAAGATCCTAAATGTGAATTATTCATTTAATTCAAGATTATGTAATGTTAAGGTCGTGTACTTATAATTTTAGAATATAAAAACATTTTTAAAATAATTTTTAGAAAACATTGATATGGATAAATATGGATTTCCAACCGAATAAATAAATAAATATCATTTTTCATAAAAACCATATTTCGATCTATTAAGTACTCAATGTGAGGAAAAAGGAATGAAAACATATATCATAATGAAATAAACATATAAAATAAAATGGGATGGATTTTTCTATTAAAATATAATATAATTTCCATAAATGGAATTCATGTATAAAGAATCCTGATATAAATGATATTGAAATATATATATCTTACCACTTTAGAAACATTCAAATCAAAACCCCATGAAAGAGAGAAAAATAGATGGATATTTAAATTACCATAATTTTCATGTGTATAATGATAAAATAAATTCATGGGCATTATATGATTCACATAAAAGAACCATGTGGTGAATATGACATGTGTCTCGTAGAAATAAAAGTGAGGAAAAAATATCTTATCTCAAGTTTGACATTCATAAAAGGTTATATAACCTCCTATATAATAAATTAAAATTTACTATAATTATATCCCATATTAATTTAAATATCTATAACATCATATATTTTCCACTTATAACATTTCTGAACCCATTTATTAATAATTCCTTATTAAAATTATCATTTTATTATGTTTCATGTTTCATTTTTCATGAAAAATTATATTTTATAATCCTAGTCGATGTACATTTATCATGGTTCCATAATATCTAGAATATTATTTATCTTATAAATGCCATATATATTCATTATATAAATATATATAATCATTCATAAAAGTTATAGATATAAAAATGAATAACATTGTTTATCAAGACGGTAGGTCGTGTGTATATATGAATGTTTTTTTCACTTTTTAACAGATTGAATGAAAGAGAGTTAAATAGTAATTAAATTTACAAGAATAATTATTATATCAAATATATTCATTAAATATATCCTCAAAAATTCCATGTAAAGATGAAATAAAAAGAAAAACATATTTCTTCGTGGACGTGGTAGTCAACACATATACATAAGAGCCATTATCATTTTCCAATGGATTAGAAGGTAAGAAGGTATGTATTATATTATAATACATGAAGTATAACTATAGTATAAATATGATATATAAATTTAAATCACAATAGAATAACTATCCATTAATGATCGTGATGGAAAACTAATTGTATCATTACGCAGAGGTCGTAGTCCACACGTCCGCACAAGCGATACTTAAACTAACCATTTGAATGAAATTAGGGTGTATATTAGAGGTTTAATAATCATAATAAAATTTTATTATATTTCATACACTCAATATATTATTTTAAGATAAAAACTATTGGTTTAGGTGAGGTATTATAAGAAATAAATTAAATTTTGTCTAGTAAGATAATTACCACTTCTTTCGAAGGCTACCTTTAGATCCAATCTTAAGGATGCTTGGAATGGTATTTCAAGAAGAAAAGAAAATATAATTCATGGATAATAGTGTTTAAAAGATAATTGGGGTGGATTTTATTCATATATATGTCCCAAAGTGGTGTAGAGAAAATAGATAACCATTGTTCTTCTCTTAGGGAGAGAAGGGACACACTTGGAATTTTCTTCAAGTATTAAATTAATATAAATTAAAATTCATGTAAAATGTCCCAAAATTGAAATATTTATAATATAAAATTATCTTTATTCCAATATCTCTCAAAAAATTAAATTTAGATAAGTTTTAGTTATTTTTTCCATTATCTCATAGTTTTAACCCCCCATTAAACCATTTTTCAATTACCATGTTATCAAAATGTTTTACTTTTTAGGGGTGAATAAAGTAAATATACAAGGAAAATTAACCTAAAAATGTAACATGGTCGATATTTTCAACCATATTACAATCACATGGACAAATACAGTACTTTAATTAATTTTAAATCATTTAATAAAATAATTCTTATTATAAAATTTCATTAATGTCATTCATAGAAATACACAAAATATTATAATGTAATATTGTCTAACTCACGTCAAATGGTTCCAAAATGAATTGTATTCATATAAAAATAATATATGGTATTAATATAATCATATAATACAATTTATTTATGTTTATGTACCATTTCAAACCTTATATTTGTTCTTAACCCCTTGGTTAACCAATTTTAATCTTACCCAAGTTAATGACTTTTTAAATATTAAAGTGTCATAATTTTACATATAAGGTAAAATTTGGATTATAAATGGAAAAGGGATTAAATTTAAGACCATTTATCATATTAATTTTCCAATTACAAGATTTTTATGATTTTTAAAAAAAATTAATAAATTATATTTAAAAAAATACTGCTAATGTCATTTTATGAACTATTAACATAATTTGACTTTGAAAACAACAGTACAACAATATATTTTGAATATAAACATTTAAAACATCCATAATATGATATATATATATATATATATCTTAATTACTCCTGTAAAATAATAAATCACCTAGAAAGGATTACTTTTGGAATTTTTAAAATCATTTACATGAATTTTCAACATCTGGCATAAGCATTACTTAGACAATGGATTGGAATTTAACATAATTATTTCATCATTATAAATTAAAAAAACATCATCATAAAAATAATTGTTTATTTTTACAATAACCATTTAAAACCAAAAATTAATATTTTTCTATCCCTGTCACAAATTCTTATAGACATTAAAAGCAAGAATATGACATTTTTAACTTTATCATTTACACAAACATTATATTGTTCAAAATAAAATTTAAATGAAAAAAGTTCATATTTTGTAAGTTTTAATGATTAAGGATTAATATATACTCATAAAATGATATAAATTCATTTTTTTAGTTAATTTAAAACCTTATCACACTATTAACCCTAATTAGCACATTTTACCCTTATAATTATAATAAAAATTTATATTGGTTAATATTCATGTTGACAAAAAATAAAAGGGTAATACATCTAAAATTTTTACATCTTGATTAAAAATGTTTAATTTATTTTTCAAGATTATATATCTATAATTTTTATAAACAAATTTAATATAAGAATGGAAAATACATTAAGAAACTATTTTTTACACATTTTTCAGAATAAAATTTTTTTTATATGTAATTCAAGAATAAATATTTTTATAATGGGATTACATGTATTATTAAAATTATAATAGAACTAATTTTACATTGAAAACATTTTTAAAAAAATATAACCATAGAAATTCCTCAAAAAATACAGTTTCCAAAAAAATATTATTATTTCACTATTCGCGGGAAAATAAATTTTTTCATAAAAATACCAAAATTTCCACATAATATAATGTTTATATTCTGATTTAAATAATTATATTATTTTTCCAAAATAATGTTTATAATCTTACCATAAATTTATTATAATATTCTCTCACAAAAAAAATCCCCTTTTTGATGAAAACGTGTTTTGATAGATAAGATGACTTTACAAAAAATTGATTTCCTATTTATTAACAATTAATTAATAAATTTTTATTTATTATGGGATTTGACTATATATAATAATTAGGTTACATAAATCAATACTCTCCAATTCAACATATATGTTACAATGGTCATAAAATAGTATTATTTCATGGTTTATTAAAGCTAGGTGTTGCGTGTTGTGTACGCTATCAAACATAGAGTTCTTTCAAATTCAAATGTGTCACATTTTACTCCCCACATTATTAAATATAATCCTTGAAATTTTATCTTGTTCCTGATATTAAAGGGTTTGAGATTTACAATATTCATTCTTGAAAGCCTACATCATAAAAAAGGTTAATAAAATAACCTCTTGAAAAGTGGGAAAGGGAAATACAAAGGTCATTTGAAATAAAAAATAATTAGTTTTCAAAATAAGATAACATTATTGGGAAGTGAAATTATACACATCATGGAAAAAACTAACTGTCCCGATATTGGTAGAGAGTGATAGAGAATATTGATCACGTGAAAGTTAATTATCTTGAGAAAGTGAAGGACTGTAAAACCATAAATCTATAAGGTTTGAAAAAGATCATTGATTCATACAAAATGATCACAGTTGGATAAAATTATTATTTCATGATCATTTTATATTATTTTTTTAATTCATTTACCATCTATACTAGAACATAAGTAAATATACATACATAACAATTATTATTGCATCCTTCAATAAATTTCCATCATAATTTCATCTTTTCTCCACTGATGATTATTAAAGATGAATTTTTTATTCCTAAAGCACTAAAATAAACATATAACAGATCATATAATCCCCAAAATGATTAAAATTTAATCCTACTTTCTTTAAAAGTTAAACTAAATGAAAATTTGTAGAAAAAAATGTATAAACCTCCATGTAGAGAAATAATAAATTTTACTTAAAAAATTACTAATAGCCTCAAATGTTTAACATAGAAAATTCTATAAAAAAATAATATTACATCATCAATTATATCAAAAACCACAAAATTATATAAATTTATAAATTCGAAGGCGATCTGTTACCTTTCAACTTATATACCAAAAGTTTCAATAATATTCTTTTTGAATAATCATTCATTTCAAGTCACAGGTTAAATGTAATGCTTACATATTCCTCATCCAAATTAATCATCTTGAAAAAGTATCATTTGTCACCATGATAAATCTCAATATAATCTTATAATGTAGTAATATTCACCAAAATATCATAAATTAAATTTACATACTGACAAGAACGGTAATTCTTGTCATAACCATAAGTATCTCTAAAAATATCAAATTTTAAATGAATTACTTTTTAATTATCATTACTATCTATATCCCACTATCCAATAAACAACAATTAACTTAGAATGTAATAATATACTAACCCAAAGGGTAATTTAAACCATAATAATGTATTCTTCTTAAGCCTAATTAAAAGTTTCTAATCACAAAACAATATCACTTAAAACCTTAAAAGGGTATCTATGCCTTTGAACAGATGATCATCCTTCACTATATAAACCCATTATGGTATCCATAAATCTTATTTTATCCCCCATATGAAAACATATCGGCTTCCAAAAATTAACTCCATCTTTATTCCTTAAATAAACGAACATACTATAAAATATATTTTGTAAATCAAAAAATTCAATTATCCTCACCAAACATAAATCACTCTATTATAAAATGAATAATCAATTCCAAAGTCATCAAAACTGTCCAATTTACTTTTCCAACATAATTTATCTATTTATATCAACTAAAAAATATCACGTTACCAATAAAAAACATTTATTCTTTAGTGGTAACTTTTAATATATGTCTTTAAATATGAAATAAAAAAATATTGTGGAACAGTGATTAGTTGTTTATTGATTCTTATATTTTGAATATAATTTATATAAAACATCTATAACATAATTTCTAATTCCAAATACAGAAACATTTCAATCCTTTCACTGAAATGACCTATATAACATATATCTTTCCTTGGACTAGTAGTTAACCCTTGGATAATGGCATTAAATCAAATAATTCACATATTCCCCGCACATATGACATTGAACTATAAATGGTACTTTAGTATAAAATTAATTTCCCTCTATCAAAATCATAATTTTATATAGGAAATTCGTTTCTATATTCCCTTATTTTCCATATATAAAACATATTATTCTTCATATGATACATTTTCCCAAGTTATTCTTTCAACATACTTTACATGTTGAAAGTTGAATTTACTTCCCTCTATGTTATTCCAAAAAAACCATTTTTCTCTTACTATTTTGTTAATAAACTTTCCAAAGATGTGATTATTAATCATATAAAAAGATAGATAATTAGTTATAATCACAAGGTTTCACCTTCCATCTCCAATATTATTTGTTTTACTATGAGAAAAATAGTTCCATTTTCCATCACAATCAATGTTATAAATAATAATTAATGTTTTAGCCATGTATTAAAATCAAAAATCATAGTGTGAAAAAGAATAATATTATTAGGAAACCACATATTCATAAAAGATCATTAATATGATCTATAAATCATGTGACATTATTTTCAAACTATGACACAATATGTTTATCCTAGGGTATAAAATATTATCATCTATTCAAATCCTTTATGATGGTATGTAAATAAAATGACAATTAACCTAATAATTTCCAACATGAGTGTCTAACTAGGTGTATAGTAAGGGAATACTCATCATGCATCTGAATTATGGATGAGAAATACTCAACCATGTATTTTCAAGGTTATTACCCCTAAATTAATAAGTTATAAAACTACATCAACTTATAGGATCTAGATATGAATGTTTTTCTATTAAAAACACATAATCTAAATTTTTTCAAAACCATAGCATGTCCTAAAATACTTAGGCCAATCGCTAGGTTTTTCACCAATGTTAATTAATCCCAATCTCTAAACATTATCTAAACGCATCTTTGATACCAACTATAGTGACCTATAATTTTCATACAGAAATATTAGATCTTATTGGATTAAATTTAAATACATTACATTACGATCCATTTCAGAACTATAAAGTTCTTTCCCATTGGAAACATGAATACATAAACAATTATTTCATAAAATATCTATATCACCTCCCACTTAGTTCTTCATAACCAGAACCTTCTTAGACACATCATACATAAAACATTTATTTATATCCATTAGAAAATAAAACATAATAACGGGTGATCTAAGAATATAAAAAATGGTAATAAAGGGAGTTATAAATAATCATTTATGAAAAACATTTTAATAATGGGTTTGTTAGCATGATATTAACCTTTAAAAAACATACCCATCAATTTTTATGTCATATACATGAGTCATGACATGAATCATGTAATCACATAAGACATTAATTATATAAGGATCAAATAAATTGATCCATGAGAGAAAAACAATAGCACAAGATCATGTCAAAAATAATGGATTTTTTTTACTAATAATAATCATATAAATATTATTTCAAGGTTATTCACCAAGACATTCATAAAATGCTAGGATTCAGTTAACTATCTATGTAGCTACTTCAGGCTTGGGATAACCTCTTGTGTATCCTCTTTTAGGATTGGTATAAGTCCAATTATAAATTTTGATCCCATAAAAATTTAATCCTTTCCAAATTCATTTGATTTATATATAAATACATTCCCACCCCTCACATAAACATAAATCCATTCATATGTTTTCCACATGATCATAAAAACAACCATTATAACTTCACCCATGGAAAATAAAAAAGGCTTCATCGATATTTCCTAATCATAAATCATCCATATAATTAATAAAGATCATATAATTATTTCATATCCCCATTAAATGAAATTTAACATAATATTATGTTATCATAAATGAAAAATTTAAACAAAATATCACTATATTATTTCTTTAGGAAAATACACTTTTCATTTTTAAATCTCATTTTAAAATATAAAAATACCAAATTATTAAAGAAATAACATTCTTTAAAAATAAACTTTCAAATTATTAATTTAATATAAAAATAATTTAACGTTCATTATAAAATCAAATAATTTCATTCTATGGAAATTCAAGAATAAACAATCTCAATAAAAATGATATTGAAACATAAATCCCTTTCCACTTTGGTAACTTTCAAATAAAAAACTCATGAATGGTAGAATCTTATATGGATATTTCAATCCCAATAATATTAATTAATATAATTATAAAAAAATTTAATTTTCATTACATATCCCACATAAAAGAAATGATTGTTGAATATGGCATGTGCCTCATAGAAATAAACGTGAGACTAAATTTTCTTACCTCACCATCAACATGCCTTAAAGTATCTATAAAATTTGGTATAATAAATTTAAATTTATTATAATTTATAAAATAGAAATTTTAGACTTATAATATCATCTATGATCTACTTATAACTTTTTAACATCCATTTATTAATAATTCCTTATTTAAATCGTCGTTTCTGGGTGTTAACAGTTTCATTTTTCATGAGAATTTTTGTATGGTAGTTAATTTCCTTATACATTGAGCATGGTTACAACATCTATAGAATATTATTTATTATCTAAATTTGTTATATATTCCTTATATAAAAATTAAAAATCATCCATAACATGCAGAGCCAGAAAAGTGAATTACAGTGTACAAAGAGATGGTAGGTCGTACGTACTCATGAACGTTGTTTTCATATGTAACCAATGAATGGTAAATAATATTTCAAAAATTAATAATAATAATAATAATATCGTATATATATATATATCTTATATATTTCTTAAATATATATTTATTACCATCTTTTTAAAGGAAAAATGAAAAATGAACACATCGCTTCTTAGAGGTGGTAGTCCACACGTAAGTACAAGTGACATTATAATTTTTCAAAAGATGGGGAGGTAATAAGGTAGATATGATATTATAAATTCAGTATATAAAAATTAAAATTGTTATAATAACCATCAATTAATGATGGTGATTGAAAATAAATTGTATTTCTATGTGGAGGCGGTAGTCTACGTGTACACATGAGGGATACATTCAAATCACATTTGATGGAAAAGATTGAGGATGTTAGTGATTCTTTAATCATAATATAATTTAAGCATACATTGGATAATTTATTTATTATCCTGTGACTAATAGAATATATTTAAAGGAGTTTCAAGAAAAAAATAAATTGAATGAGGTTGGGTAAGATGATTACCTCTTTTTCAAAGGCCTCCTTTGGTTCCCTTATTAATGGCCATTAGAATTGTATTTTAATAATTTAAGAAACTCCAATACATATATATATGAGTTTATGTGAGAAATTTTCTTGGTTCAATAAATATATATTTCTTAATGTGGTGAAAATAAAAGAGAGAAGGGGTGTCCTTTTATATGGGCGGGAAGGGACACACTTGGAATTACTTAAAGTATTAAATTAATATAAATTAATATTTAGGGGAAAATGGATCAAAATAGTTATCAAATTAGAATAATATTAAGAATTGTTTAACTAATCTCCTAAAATTTAATTTTCACATGTTTTTTATGTTTTGACCCTTATATCTTAGTTTTAACCCTGATTATCTTTTCTGACAATTTCCGTGATATCAGAGATTTTTACACATTAGGGGTAAAGAAGGTTACTATAAATGGAAAAGTGAAAAAATGTTCTATGATTGATATTTTCAACTATATTCCATTAATTTTTCATAATTTATTATTTTTATGAATTTTAAATTATTTAATAATATAATTTTTATTATAAAATATTATTAATGTAATTTTAAAAAATACTTGAAATATTATAATATAATATATTTTTAGATCATTTAAAATTATTATGATATTTCATGGATGGAAATATAAGGATTATATGGTCTTAATATAATAAAAAATAAAATTTTATTAAATGTATATATCATCTTAAACCTTGTCTTTAGGTTTTACCCCTCAGTTAACTAATTTAAATATTAACCGTGATAATAACTTTTTTAATATTATAGAGTCATAATTGTACCAATAAGTTAAAAACTAGATCATAAGTGTCCAATGGGTGAAATTTTTTATCATTCATAATCCTTCATATCCACATTCAACATTTTTATGATTTTTAAATAATTTAATAAACTATATTATACATAAAATACAACTAATTACAATTTAATAACTATTACCATAATTTGACATGTAAAACAACATAAATGAAATGTGATTAGATTATAAAACATTCACACATACCTAATATGTTTTATTTATATTTAAAATTCATGGGACACTTTAAATTATGCAATAAATAATACTTTTAAATATTATAAATTCATTTACTTGATTTTTCTACTATTTGCATAAGCATTATGTCAGTGTTGTGTAATAATTTAAGGTAATTATCTCATAAATAAATATTAAATATAAATTAAAATGATAAAAAATTTAATTTTTATTTAAAATAATCATTTCCAACTAAATATTTTTTTATCTCTAAAACATAACATTACATACATTAAAATAATGAAAGTGATATTTTTACTTTATCTTTTAATTAATTATTATAAAGGTAAAAATAAATGTTAAATGAAAAAATGGTCATATTTTTAATGTTTTTATTATTATGGATGAAATAGAATCATCCAATTAAATAATGGAATATTTTTTTAATGAATTTTAATCCTTACCACTTCCAAAATGAATGCATTTTATCTTTATTATGGTAAACAATTATTATGATTACTATGCATATTGACAAAAAATTAAAGGGAACTATTTAAAAAAAAATTATACCTCCTAATTAGATATATGTAATACATTTTTTAATATTAAATTTATTTTAGTGACATATATTAATTTTAGATAAAAATGAATAATGATATAAAAAAGGTTTTTAAAAAAATGCATTTTTTGTATAAAAATATTTTTACACCAAACTCGAACAGAAAATTAGTTCAAATTAATTAATTGGAATATTAATTATATAATATAAATAATATTACCTTGAAACAATTTTATCCTAAAATATTACTTTGTGAATGATTGAATAAAAAATTAAAATTTCAATAAAAATTTATATTGTTCACTATTCATTGGGAAATTAACCTTTTCAAAAGAATCCAAAAATTTGAACTTAATATAATTTTATTTTTATGAATTAAAAAAATAATATTATTTTTATCAAATAAAATTTCTAAAAGTTCCAAATTTTATTGATATTATTCTCTCATAATAATAAATAAAAACCCTTTTTGAATAAAACATATTTTGATGAATAAAATCGATTTACTGAAAATTGAGTACATATTTCCTAATAATTTATCAATAAATTAATCTAGATTGTGAAATTTATATATACTTTAAAATCCTTTTACTTTTATCTATACCCTTTCATTCAATGGATATATTTCAATGTTCATTAAATAATAATATTGTTTAGTTTATTAATTCTTTGTGTTACATGTTGTATATGATATCAATCATGGTCTTGTTTTAAAATATCATGGTTTTACATTTGATATGTTTACATTGATTTTATAGAGAGGTATAAGCTCAAAGATAAGTCTCATGATTGTGTCTTTATGAGCTATAAATATTATAACTTTTTTTACTAGCACTATGATTATAATAATTGGAAGATATTTTGATTATAAAACAATATCCTTAATGAGAGTGTTGTATACAATGATCAGAAATTAATAGGGGATGAAGTTAAGTTAAAATAATTAATAGGATAGTTTTATGTTAATATAGATGGATGTGGATATATTAAAATAGATTTTCTAAAATCATATTTTGTCATAAGTTGTTCTCAAGATATTCCAAAAGAAGATGTACCTAGATTCCAATGGATACAAAGGAATGAAACAGAATTCCAAAAGATTTAAATCTGAATGTAAGGGAATAAAAAGATATATCACCAAAAAGAGAAAAACATCATGAGTAATTATGAATTTTTTTTCATAATTAAAAAGACTAGTATAAATATTTGTTAATAAATTTCATTAATTACTTATAATGGGTGGAGGACAGACTGAGCGTTTGGAAGAAGTGACATCACTCAGTTATTCTGGAATGTAGAAGTCAAATATAAAAGATATAATGGATCCATTTTATACCAATGAGACCTATAATATAATATATTTACCATGAGGGATGAAATCTCGTTAATATAAGTGTATTTTCCAATTTAAAGAAGAAGTAATAATAAACAAGAGATTTAAATATCGGTTAGTAGTGAATGGTTTCCAATAGAAAGAGGGAGGATATTTCTATGAAATTCCATCCAGGAAATCTGAATCTTAGTTGATAATTGTGATTTTTGTTTAGAATGAATGGATGTAAAAATAAATTTCCTTTGTGGTGATTTATAGTAAGTCATTTATATTAAAAAACCAAATTGTTTCATGTTTGATAAGAATAAATAATTTATTTGTAAGATAAAATGTTTTCCCAACATCATGAAACAATCACAAAGGAAATTGAACCAAAAATTTGACACAATTATAGTTTAAAAATTCCTTATGAAATAAAACTCAGATAATGATTTTTATGAGGAAAAATAGATGTTTTTTAATCTATATACATTAAAAAAATTCAATACTTATTTCATAATTGATATAGTATTTAATTTATGTTCAGGTATGAGTATAACTTTTATGGGTTGTTCATCAAGTGATAGGTCTTCTAGTATCCAAAAGTGGGGATATTAAGAGATGATCAGTGGTGGATCTCAATAGTAAAGTCAAGGTAGTGGTTTTACTCCATCTATAAACTTGGAATGGAAACATATACTGTGGAATTAATGTGGGTTCTTTGTTAATATCAAACAAATTTTTAATATTTATGCTAATTAGTTTTATTCCTTTAGTAAGTAAAACCACTGTTATAAATTTTTTTTAAGTAGTGTCTCTAAGAGTGTTGGGAAATCACAAAAGCTGACTTAGTTGTATCAGGTATAGTATTTATCAATCTATTAAAGCTATCCCTCCACAAACTAGTAGGTTATTATGGAGAGGTCAATGTTGTTTCTAGGTCCTTTTATCTCCTATGAAATCATTTGTGTAACAGTTTTCATCTCAATACTAGAAAGAGCGATCAGGAAATAAATTTTAGTGTCTATCTATAATTAGAGGCACAATTATTGTTTCCTCTACCATATTAGATGATTTATTTTATACAAATGATTCATATTCAGTAATTTATGAGAAAAATGTTTCTCTTCTTAATATTAATGTGGAAGAGACACATGTTATATTAGCTTTGACACTATTCTATTGAATAGAATAGATCCAACTAGAAACAAATATATCCAATTACCTAGTATTGGAATATTTTGGGCATTAATTGGATATAATTTCACTTGATATAAAATCCTTTTATGTAATCTAATAAATACCCACGTTATCCTAATTTTGAGCATTCATTAATTGCTATAATTAGAAGGAAACTTTCTCATAACCTACCAGTAATAAATATACACACTAGGGGGAGTGGTACTTATAGGAAAATTAATAAAATAATTCATCATGGTGATTTATAGTATTTTATTTGGAGTGGATGATATTGTGGACTAGAAATATTTACATTTGGTTATGGATCTATACCCCCAGTGTGTTTCCTAAATATTTTTACGGATACTTCTTATGTTATAAGTGGAGTTTACAAATGATTTAATTCATGAAACTATACTGATATCAATTCCTATCAATTTAATGAAAATTATTGAGTTTATGGAACTAAATATTCAATTGAAAGGCCTATAAGATTAATTGTTTATTATAACTAGAACATATCAATGGGTTACTATGGTTCTCATTCCTAAGAAGGTTGGTACTAGTATATTTTATGTGTAAACTATAAAAAAATGAACCAAGTTAGAATCAATAATTGTTATACTTTTCTAGATTTTATGTTCTCTTTGATTAATTAAATGTGAAAATTTGGTTATCCAAAATTGACATGTGTTTAGGTTACCATCAACATCATGTCTGGTCAGAAGATATTTAGAAAATTTAATCTTCCAATCTGATATGTCCATTTTGAGTATCTTGTTATGTCTTTTTGTTTTACAAATGATCTAGAAGTGTTCATAGAATTAATGAACATGATCTTTTAATTATTTTTAGACTCATTTATCATGGTCTTTGTTGATTATATCTTGGTCTATTTTAAAACACAATATGAGCATGGTAGACATATCTGTATCATCTTAGAGAGATAGTGGGACCATCTCTTATATGCTAAGATATCCAAATGCTTCATCTATACCTAATAATTGAAATTCCTTTATTTTTTAATATCTAAAACAACTATTACATAGGATATTTAGAAGGTTGAAATAGGGATGTCCTAGAAAAAACATTCTAATGTATTTGATATACGATGTTTCCATGGACTCATAGGATATTATCCCTTCTTTATAAAGTATTTCTTAATGATATATGTTCTAATTATGGCTTTTAAACATAATGGGACTATGTTCTTATGGTTTAAAAAATGTGAGGAATATTTCCAAGAGATGAAGAATGGGTTGACTACTACTCCAATTCTTACACTACCCTGACCCAAAGAAGGTTTTGAGGTATATTGTTATAAATCCATTATTTTTTCTATTAACATTATCATGAAGGGTCATTGTGTGTTAGTATATGGTTCTAATAAGTTATATCCTCATTATTAGAAATAACCTACCCATAATTAGTTCTATTAAATTTAGTATATGCATTAAAGTTCTTGAGTTGTAATCTATATGGAAAATGCTTTATGGTATTCATAGATCATGAACGTATGAAATACATATTATCCCAACAAGATTGGAATCTATGGATAAATCACTAGGTGTAGTATGTATAATTATTTTATTTTAATATTTGATACACTCTTAGATAGAGAAATATAGTTTTAAATTATCTTATCTTGAAGGTTCACCCTCAATGGGTAATAGTGGAAAAATAATAATAGAGTTTGATGTCCCTTATGGATGAAATCTTCCTAAATGTGACTGAATATTAGTGTGTGATACATTTAATTCTTAAAAATTTTACATCATCCAAAAAAAAAATTGAAGGAGTCCCAGATATCTGATTTTGATTACATCATTATTCAAGAGAAACTTTTTGACAGGGATATCAACAATGGTTGGTTCAAAGATTCCCATTATTTCCAATATATCCATGGAATACTTATTGTCCCTATTGGTATGAATGGGAAAGTGATTAAAGATTATCATTATTATATTTTTCATATACATCATGAAATCATAATAATTAATTTTCATATCTATCTTTAGGTTTTTTATATTGGTATAAATATAATGATTAGAGTATTCACAAATAGATTGTTTAATTATCAATAAGATAAATAAGAATAAAAATAGCCTCAAATTAATTTTCTTTCAATAACCTTACTAGTATGGAAGTGGGATGAAATCATGATATTTTTTTTATTAATATAGCATTATAACTCAAAGGTTGAGATTTTATTGTTGTTTTGAAACCCTCTCAGCATAGAATATTCCATTCTCCAAAACCTCAAATGTGAAGCAGGGTTTGGAACATCCTAGAACGGAATGACACACAACTTTAATGTACCAAAATTAAGAAGATCCCACACCCATACATTAATCTAGATCACTATAACACCACTTAAGGCTTTACAATTCTTAATGAAATGGAATATTATATAGCATGAAATGGATTACTAGGAATAATTTGGTTCAAACATAGTCATACTTCATGGGGAGACAATGCATCTTTATTTCATTAATGTGTGAAAACATAGAGAATAATTGAATTACAAGTTAAACCATGTACAAGAAACCATAGCTATACTCTGAGTTATAGGTAACCCTTCTTCTAAAAACATACCTATATATGGAAGATGATTGATACACCACATTTCTAAAAAACCCCTACTGTAATTCTACCACTATGATAACAACATTTGATCAACTGATAATATTTTCTATATTCCATCGGTCCCTCTAGTATCTCTTCGTATTATGATTCTTCAATCACCCCTTATAGCCTTAAAAACATTTTAACAATGACCTTCCAGCTTCACCATCTCCAACATCACTACCTATGACTCAACTAATCTATCTACTCCAACAATTCTTCTATAACCCCTTCTAGAAAAAACTGTTCTATGATAGAATCACCCCCCCCCCACCCACACACACACACAATGAGAATTGATTTCAACATATTGGTTTGAGAAAGTGACCAAAAACCTCTATTTATAGGGGTTCTCCAGAGTATCTATTCAGTTTTTTCTATTAAAATTCCTTTTGATCTTCATGTATGTCCCTCTACTTGATCATGTATATCATTAATTTCCCCACTATCACACTAGATCAACATATTTCACTCAGAGAATGGTGCTTGATCTGGATTCATCCACCCACATTAACAAAAATCAATGCATGAATTTGAAAAAATTTAATATAACTTTAAAACTTATTCCAATTTCCATATTTATCCTATGTATTGGATTAAGGTTACATAGACCTTAATATTAGTCTTATGTAATACCTGTTTAATCCTATATTATCTTCATCCTGTAGAATTGGTTTCCATTCCTAATTTACTACTTCCACTAAAAAATATTTCTTCATTTTGAACTTACACCTATATAACTTCCTCAATAAGTGCATGTTTTTATTGACTGCTTCCATACATTTCCTGGTGTTGGTGAAATTTCTTCATCTAGTACCATAGTTTCCCTTATGAAATTATAATTCCGAGTGTTCTAACACATATCCAGAAAATATATTTCAGACCAAAATCCAATAATCTTCCACTTGAGAACTATTTTAACATGTTAATCAAAACAATAAATCACTTTATGACTATTTAAATGGATTCCACCAAGTCCTTATGCCAATTATATCATTCTATCCTTTTTTACAGCAACATCATGTGACATTTCAACTTGAACTACCGATTTCATCATCTAGGACACACCATCGGACACTCAATATTATGAATTTTTCAAAACATGAAACCAAGCATCCATATGTAATTCTGGTTAATGAATACCTACTTATTCATAAATTAGTCACTTTATAATTTCTTTAATATTGGCCACATGTTCAATTTATGAATGTAATTTTATTTCTCCATGATGTTTCCACCATAAATATCACCCTAATCACTATATGATCTGTTTAAAACAAAATTTTCAAGTAGATTTATGTACCATGTCCAGGAATCACATATTTTAGGACCTTCATTTCAAAAATTTCATATGGATCTTCTATAATACTAGATACTTCTAACACATATAGCTTTATTAATACCCATGTAATCCAACCTCGATCAAAAACATTCTTCTAGAATGTATAGTATCTTCAAATTGAGGAGCTCCCTATATAATCTAAAACATAATCTGGTTTCTTAACCCAACTAAATATTTTAAAAAATTAGCCTTTTCCAAAATAAATATTTTTCCTAGTTCCAATCCTTTATAAGACCCATCCCCAATTAAAAAGGGAATTCCATATTTTTATGAATTCCCAAAAATACATTGTTCCAAATATTGAGACAAAATTATTCACTACTATACATTAAGAGAAACATTCCCAAGACATTGTGATGTCCTTATTCATTCTGTAGGAGGTTTTTTCCTCATCAAAATCTTCTAAAATATTTATAGGAAAGAATAAACATTTATCCCTCCAATACTAGGGTAATTTCAAAAAATACCTCTTTGGTGTAAATAGATCATCAAATCTACAAAACCTTCTTTTGATATTACATGTATAACCTTTTAAACCATATCACATAATTACCAATATATCCTCCATAAGTTATCACTTTTGAACCTCTCTAACATCAAAATAAAATATTTTATGACTGTTCTTATTTTCACCATGATTCTTCATTGGCTGAATATTATAAACAGACCTTCGTCTTTTTTATTGAGTATAGACACTCAAACCTTCCTTGTTGCATCATCGATGAGGATATAATGGTACAGTGTAATTATGTTGGAATGAATTAGAGAACATAAAATACTTGGTTTCTCTATCTTCTATATAGTTAAAATATTACATAATTTTAAGGATAAAACATAAAAATGTTTATTACTCAATATTTATAGGATATATTATTTATTTAAATAAGGATTTTAATCCCCACCTCCCTAAAATATCCAAAATTACCATGCAATATATCTCTACTCGAGAGTTTCCTATCCAATATAGACTAGTCCTTCTGAAATCCGAGTAGGATGAAATGTTTTATCTCATAGTTTTACACAACCATGGAACCCATTTAGTATGAGCACCCCCACACAACTATGAAACATCAATATAGACATCCACAATCTTACAGACAAGTGGAAAACATATTTCATAACTTGAGTATTTGTTGCACTCCAGAATCACCCAAAAGTTACCAAACTCTTATTGAATTAGAAACAAAAATATCTACATTACCTCAGCTATGATATTCATATAACTTATAAGAAATATATTCCATAATAAACCCTTCAATATCCTATAATCATCCCTCTATATCCACAATACCAAAATGAGGATGTGATCCTAGTAGAATCACATCGACTCATTATCTTTAAATTTGTTTCTCATTATTGGAATTAATTTATTAGTAAATAATCCACCATTGGGATATTGTAGGTCGTATTCAAGTCCAACCATATGAATGTGCTCAAGGCTTTTCCTTATTGATTCTTCCCATTTTTCTGTGACCTCACTTCCTGTTAAATATTATAATTAAAAAAATCAGCATTCTCCATTACAATTTATCCAAAATAGAAATACCACTAAAATGGAAAAGTCCAATGGAATGTACTATCTTTAGGAGTATATTAAAATTCTATATTCTGAATTCCACCTTTCATAAAGATTTGAAAAAACTAAATAAGGATTGAAACACAAAACTTCATATGAAAAATATGGTATGACTTATAATTCCATGACCCACTAATCATGAAGTTTCAATCCTACTAAACCATAAATATGGAATAAGGGCCAAAATATCATGGAATATAATAACCCATGACTTTGATGTACCATAATTTAGAATATATCATTCCTTAACCACAACATCACATCTTCACCATACCAGACAAGGCCTTCAAATTATTTATCAAATAGAAGATCATAGTCAAAAAAAATTAGACACAATAAATAATATGGTTCAGAATTATTGATACTCAAGGGTGAAAAACTACAACTTAATTTAATTAAATATAAAATGTAGAGAGAATACCTGAGTTACAAGGGAACCTATAAACTAGAAACCCTACATATACTCATAGTTATAGTGGATCCTTCTTCCAGAAACCCTACCCTAATGTGGAAGAGTATGGATCCAATTATTCTTCGAGAAACACGACCTATTGTGCTACTGCAATGATGATCATATGTGGTAGAATAGGGATCATTTTTAGACTCTATCAGTCCCTCTATTATTTCTCCACCTATAGCTTCTTCATTTAATCCTTTTAGTTTTCCACCCCTTTAATCTGTGGTCATACATCTTCACTACATCCAATTTCATTGGCATCAACACTGCTCATCTCAGCACTCCCCTCTTGTAATTCTTCAATGACCACTTCCAGCCTCATGTGCTTATATAGAGGGAGTCCCTACAATTATAACTGATTCCATGAAGTTACTATGATAAGGTGACCCTCACCCTATATTTATAGAGGCGCCCCAATAATGATTCTGGGCATGATAAAGTATATGGTGGGTGCAATTACCAAATTGGGTTCCGTTGGATTCAATAAATAATCCATAAGAACAAAATGAATAATAATACATGTGTAATGAATATACACAAAGGAAGAATAAAAAAGAATCCTAAAACATTAGAGAGTGTTTTTCTTATTAAATTTATAATTAATTAAATAATAAGAAAAAATCCTCAATCCTGATATCATTCTACAATTAATATTTTGATTATGTGAATACTGTTCAAGTTATATTATAATTTTTCTATGTGGATCAAAAATAAAATCCATCTAGTAGTGATCCATATAGGCTCTTTTAACTCCAAACAATTCTAATAGAACTCTAGGTTCTAGTGTAGATGATTAAATTTCCTAGAATAATTCTTCTTGATTGAAACTATTAATCCTTAATTACTGAATATCATGACTCTTTTTCTATCATTCTTGAGAGGGAGTAATATGGTGGAGGAATTCTCTAAATCTTGAGAGGAATCCAATAGACATTTTTAGAAAAATATCTAGTTAGAGAATGCATTGTGTATAGTACACAATGATTTTCACCACTTCTCTAAAATGATACAAGTGGGTATATATAGAGTTAGGTTATAATATTCATAATTTTAAAAATTCCCTTTAATCAAATATAAACATAACATATTACCCATGATAATGATGAGAGAAGATTTTTACCTAATTTTGAACTGTATTGGGTGGTAATTATCACCTAATCTATATAAAATATAGGTAAATAATTCATTTTAATAATTTATGAAATTTAGACTTTATTGATAAATTGACTAAAATTCTATTTTTTATGATATATTTAATTTAATAATTTAATGGTTAAGTCATAATTTTATTGGGATAATTGGATTTCATTTGTGAAATTATATTTCATTTTATTGTAATTGTGTATTTTAATTATAGAGAGAAATATATGTAATGTTCCATGAATACTATTGTATTATCACAGTGTATAGATTAATGATGGAAAACATTTAAAGGAATGGATCAATCATGTCTATAAAATAATCAAGGAATATGACTTACTGTGAGACTCAATATACCACCAATTCAATCAATCAACCACAAGTGGAAATTATCTACTATTTCGGAGTGACTGCACAATGAACATTATACAATTGAACACTCAGCTGACCATTCTCAAAATTTAGAAAAGGAATAAAGAATCATCAAGTTCATTATAAAATACATGTGACTCTTAGTCGATCACAAGAAGTGATTCTGACTGACCATGCTTGGATATACTATATAGGAGTGTAAATAATCAACCATGGGTCTAAGATACCGCACATTAAACTTAGGTAACCATGAATTTTAAGTGACTATCTTTAGGACTCAAATCAAACAAAAATGAAGAGTTAATTGATCATTCATTTACTTCATATAGTTGATCCACAAATAGTAAGATCTCAATCGACTTTATGATAAACTATTTCATCAAATTAAATGAACATGTAAAACCAATAAACTATGATAATCCTTCATTCATTCGATTTAGGACTTAATAAAACTTATAACTATATGATAAAAATATAGAATTACCATTAACTACAAATTAAAACCTAATATAAATTTAAAACCTAATTCCGATTATTCTGAAAAATGGTCAAGAATAATTCAAGGGATCTATAGGGTGTGAAACCAATAAATGGAGAAAATGGAGATCATGGGATAATGTGTTAGAAGTTGGAATATTTTAGATGCCTAATCATGACCCTCAAGCTATGCATGTAATTGAAATCAATGAAAAAAGAACTTAGCACTACATTTTTAGAAATTAATAAGGAAACCAGGAGTTTATATGCCCCATATGGAAGGATTAACTACTACATGAAAGGCATTCATCATATCATTACGAAGATATATTGTTCACTAAATTTGGGGAAAAACCTAGACAACTCGATGAAGATAATATGTCCTTTATTATTGATTTATTTTGTAGTTTTCTCTAATTAAATAGGGATAGCACACTAATCCATTAGTGGTTGATCATAGGAGATCCTCCTTACCCCTTTTAATGTGTTCTAATCAACAATTATTTATCTCATTTACTTTATTCTCTCTCTAAGTGTTTTAATATCTTGATAGTATAATATTTCCTCTGATCAATGCATCGTATTTATTTTTCCTCTACACATGGTTTTCAAAAATAATCTACTTAATTCTTCAACACTACTTAAAATCGTTAGCAGTGGGGTTCACCCATATTTTATTGGTGTTTTCCAATCAATATTCCATGTATGATTGGTGAATAGAGTGGGATTTTACCATTACATCATTAACCAATACCACTAAGGGTAATTAGTAGATATTTGGTAAATTAGAGAGAGGTAATAGAGTATTTTTTGGAAACATTATATAATTGGTATGAAAGGGGTTCTCTAAGTTCAAACCACTATTTTTAAAATTGAATTAAAAACAAACCAAATGAATCACTATTTTCACACACTATCCCATAAAACAAGAGAAGAACGTACCCATAACTCTATCCTATCTTGAGGAAGCCCTAGTCCACAAACTAAAATATTATTATTATTATTATATAATTACTTTTAATAACTTGTGAAAATAAATATTATTTCAATAAATAAATAATTAACAATTTATTTGAATGATAATTAATGATTATATAATTTAAGTTACCAAGTGTATAACTCTGATTTTCCACTTTACATGACATTTAATAAACCTTGAATAATAAATAATATTCACTTGATAGATAAATAAATATTATATTCACAGTATTATGAATAAATATCTATTTTAAAATTCATCTAATTAAATTAAAATTTAATTTAAAAAATATCACTTAATCTTTTTTAGAATTAAATAAAGGATAACTAAATATTGTTTCTAATGGCCTCTTGAATAAACAGTCATTTAAATATTCAACTCACATTATAATTAGTGACTAAATAAATATAGTGAAAAATACCAAATAAATAATATTTTTTAGAATTAATAATAATAATTACTCCAATTTTGAAATAAATATAGTATTTAACTAAGATTGATGGAAGTATTAAGGGTGTGACCATATTAGACTCTTCCTCAATAGAATTAGGTGGACTTTCATAATATACAATATTAGAATCAAGCAACACGTAAATTCATTCATATAAAAAGGAGTTAATGCTGCAATAACAAAAAACACATTTTAACTCTTACAATGTAATATAATAATGTTTTCTCATAATATTTTAAACAAGTGGGTTATGTGCATGTTTTATCAACAAATGTTTTTTGTTTATTTTTTATTCCCTATATGAAATGAACTAATCAATACACCATGGGAATGAATTTTTTTTAATTTTCTATTTCAATTAGAGGGACGTTGATGTCAACTTCCTTAAATTGAAGGGTCAATTTCCATATTTAACTATTCATTAATGTAATATCACTCTTCACACAGCCAATGTCCCAAACCTCTCCGCGATAAGATGTCTCAATTATTTTTGGAAATACATCAATGTACAAGATTCATGGTATTCATTAATTAAAAACTCATGTTTAAGAATCATTACACATGTTCAAATATAGGAATTCATATGACATTAAAACATGTGAAATTCTTATTTGGGGGTCTATCCCCATTATTTCCCATCTCGGATATTACCAAGTGAAACATTCATGTGATGAAGTATCATCTCCTTCTAAGTGCATGCACTTGACTGTCAATGTAGTATGAGTCACATCATATAATTTTAACTTAACCATTTTATATAAATAAAAATATATAGTCTTATAAACATCATGGTTCTCATTAATACTATGAATTTTTATAACTATCCATTGTGACAGACACTCTAGGACATTATCATATTATTATGACATAGAATAATATGCCTCATGTGATAAGATATTTATTATTTATTCAATTCCATGAATATATAGGTAATCAAAATCATGAAGACTTTAGTTCTAGGGAAGCAACTCTAATAGAAACCCAATTTCACTAGAGCCAACTTCTAACTATATAATTGGTTAGAATCAGATGATAAAAAATATTTTTTCAATGTATGACTATAGATAATAATAACACTATGTTACAATTTTATTCCTTCTTACTACAACTTTATCTCTCTAATAAGGGGATAACCGCAACAATTTACCTTTTTCCTCATTATCAAAGAAACAGACATCTTGGATAATACCATAGTTAAAGTTTGTTATATACATTACAATACTCTAATATATTAATATAACCAATATTAAAAACTCATTTCTAAACCACTTGTAAAGATGAATTGAATCCCAAAACATACTCATTTATTATATATATAGAATCCACTGGTCGTAATAATTTTTTCTTATATATTACCTTTTCATTACTGTGAGGATATATCAAATTTATTTGAAGGAATAATATTAATTAATCCAATTATCACTATTATTACTTTTTCTCCTTTTTTATGAGGAACTCATCTAGTTCAACTTTCTTGAGTACTTTTAGATATTTAAATCTATAAGTCTATGTAGTTCTCCTAGTTTTAATTGATAATTACTTACTGTAAACAATGTATATGTAATATTAATATCTAGTTCATATAACAGCATATGTGATAGATTTCCATCAGATAAAAAATTAAAATTTTTGTCATAATAATATTCTCTTATTATGACCACCCACACTATATTCGATAAATTTCAAACCAGGTGACATGTGATAAAATTCGATATTGAATTGTACCACTATATATTTTCAATATATTTCCAAATTATGTTCAATGAATAATTTTCATGACCCATTATTCTATGTCAATAGATTTTTTCCCCTAAAACTATAGTTGATATATTAAGTTGTTGTTGGAAAAATTAATTCCATACTCTCAGTAAACAGGTTAGATAAAATATCTATTTTCCTATATTTTTCAATATTTCTATCTTGAAATATAATTTTAATCTATTTAACCTATTTTATGCACATAGAAATCCATCATTCTATATGAATATTTTATGATCATTATGCTTTCTTTTATCCATAAATAAATATATTTAATTTTTAAATCTTACTGGCATCCATTGGTGTCATTAAACATTATAGTTGTGTTATACAAACATGTTTCATAGATTCTTAATTATGGAACATGGCCATGACGTCCAACATTTCAATATAATGATCATAGAATGTTTCTATGAAAAAAAAATTGATCTAAATTTTTGAAAGATGATTGATATGAATGATTCATCACAGACTATTCCTAGACATCAATTGAACCAATCAATAATCAATTAGGATTTATTAATATCATATTGTACCATCCATGTGAAATTTATCTTGAATATCCACAATAAATATCATGACTAGAAATATCCAAAATATTAATCCCCTATATATTGGTAAATCTAATCCATTACTAAATTCATATATACTTTTCAATATTAGTATTTTTCTATTTGTAAAATCCTTATAGGAATTATTACTCTTAATAAATAATATATCTCTCATCTTATTGAATTTTAAACTACATATTTTATTATTACTTTAAATATGGTATTTTTTGGAATAACTCTTTCTAATAATCCTAGTGGAGTTTTTTATCCTATTCCAACTCATGTGCATCTAATGTATAAACTTCAATAAAGCCTATACTTCTAAAAAAATGTTCTTCTATATTATATAACTATAATCAGTCTTGATATTTATCATTCTATCATAGGTATATTACTATCCTAAGAATATATAGTATAATTAAGAGATATTCACTCTTTGTTTCATTGATATTCATTTGTAGTCAAATCCATCCATTAACAAATGGGTATCATTCAAACACTATAATCTATGAATAATGGATAATTTCTCATATTGCAACAAATATGATATTCATTAGTCAATATAGTTGGAACATGGATAATTATTATACTATTATTTTCAAAACATATCCTAGAATAACTATGGAATCTTTATAATACATATAAGACACTTCATCGAACAAATTTTACTACCATAAAAATAATGATGTATAAGTTAGTGTGAGATTGCGATTAACTTCACTCAACATATTAATGATAAATAAATACTTGTTTATGATACACTTCAGCAAACCTACATAGAGGATCCAATATATTTTACCAAGTGTATTTTTTACTTCACTGAGTATTCTTAAAAATATCTTAATGAAATCCCATGAATTAAATGAACCAGACTATTAGCTTCACCATTAGAACAGCTCTAGTGGTATTGTTGATCTAAATATAGAATATTTATGGGGTACCTTTATTTTCTAAGGGATTATTTGTGTAAAAAATAATAGTGAGTTTGTTATTATACCTAGTGTTTGAGCTCAATAGAGACAAAAACACCCTCTAATTTATAAAAATGTCAACTACAAAAGGGTTTTCTTAAAAAGGAATTATATTTACCCAATTAGGTACTCTGATTATTATATTTATATTCATTATTTATTCCTGCTATTGAATATCTATGACTCTATAATTATATAACTATTAGTTGGGTTTTAAATACCATAACAATATTTATTCCAAATAAGAAAAAATTTATCCTTGTGTATAATTATCTATTGAGAGAAATGTGTTCGTAATAATTAGTGAAAAAATAGTTTAACTTTAATCTATTAGTAAATCATGAAGTCATGATATTCTTTTTGTTAATCTAGGAATCACCTTTATTCTCCTTGTTTAATAATTCACCAAACTTATAATAATATAACTACATATTATTTATAATATTTTTTAAATAAAAAACATGTAAATATATATTTTAAGACCCAAGAATTATGTCAAAATAATTAAATTAATGAGTACACCTAAAGTAGTATATTTTAATTTCTATTGATTTTAGTTCCTATTTTAGTGTCCTTTATTTCCACATGACATGAAAATAGAATCATGTTCGTTATTATCCCTTTGAATCCTTTACCTCTTTGAAGGATGTTGTAAAGGTTCCATTTTTTACTGGTCTTGGATTTTCCATCATGTTCATTTACTCAACTCATCATAATTAATGATATGTAATGTTATGAAAAATACTTATATGCTGAACAAATCATAGTTAAAAAATTATTGAGTGGATCATCTATGTTATTTAAAAAAACTTCTTCAAACATATGGTGAACATGGAAGAGAAGGATGCTAAAATGAGACTAATAGAAAAATATTTATCTATATGAATGAATAACTCTTCTAACTAACCATTATACTTGGGAATTTTGAAGGCATGATCACCAAATATGTCTGAGTCTTACTATTTACAACTGGTATATTCCAATTAAAATCATAATAATATTAAGCCTCTATTTCTCATTTAACATTCAAAGAGAATATATTTCATGTTATAGTTATCCATGTCATTATGTTGCATTATCATCTCTCTAAATATAACTAATATTATGATAAAAAAATATAAGATGAATATTTTATGAATCACTTATAGGATTACTTTTTTACCTTCTATCACTTGGTGGGAAGAACTATTATGTATCATGGATTCATAAATATTGAAAAATGTTTCTAATAGTAATTATATTTAAAAATGAATATGCAATCGAGTAAATTTGTGGTAGTCAGGACATTCCATGTGTTAAGGAATGATCATAGTGTTCATGTGGTTTCACAATCCATTTTCTATAATAGTTAAATCAGATTTTCAATACTTTATTTTGATTTTCCATGTGTAATTTAATAATATTGAATCAACTTATTAATCTAGCTCTTTTTTATCAAGCCCTAATAGCCCACAACAGTGGGCACAAAATATCTTGTCGCACAAAAATTCTAGTGGAAAGGACTCATATTTCCTTTATCATAACAAAAATGAGGGCATGTTCAATTACATGAAGCTAATATTAGGTAGTAGGTCCTTTTAAATACAAATTTTTAGAATCTGGATTTGTTGACTGGAATCCCCAATCCTGAAATCCTCATTCATATTTCCACAACACCTTCTTCCAAGTAACATGGTATATTTTGACGGATAATTCCCTTGATTTATACCTAGTTATGTTCACCCAAAACCATCCTATGAACTATCCTATAAAGTCAATTTTTCTGACTAGGTCTATACTTAAACTTATATTCTTCTATTCTTAATCATATAATGGAAGAATTTTTTACGTAATATTTCCTGGGGGTTTTTACATATTCATAAATATCCTTATTTTATAATTTTCATATATAGTTAATATTATTTTGATTTTACATAACTAATTATCCATGTCATTATAAAATATTTACAAATAATCCATTCTTTTTACTTTATCATTCATGTCTTATTATTTTATTTAGTTTTTTTGGTCACATATAACATTATATAAACATACTTCACAAAAAATAGATAACCATGAACATAGATAAAATAAAAAAAATAAAGTGAATTAACCATGAGATTTCTAATGATTGATTTGTCAAGTGGATGACAATTGAACCTTTGACCATAATGGTAAAAATCCTTTAACAAGGCTAATCTTGAATTTTAAAATTCCACCATCAAAATTATTATCTTATCGGTTGGTTTTACCTTGGTTTGGGTTTTAAACCCCATCTAATCCTTGAATTACAATCCTAGACATATTTTATACTAACATGTAGGCGATGGGAAATGAGGGTACAAGATACATAAAATAATCCATGGACACAATGGTCCTACACAATAATTGTGGGAGAGATTACTCATAGGTCATCATATTTAATTTAATAAAACATTATAACATATAAAAACACATTAAATAATATTAAATTAAATACAAATAAAATCAATATATTGGTTATTCAAGCTCATGTAAGTCACATACATACAATCTAATCATATTTATATAAACTACAATACATTTCTAATCTCTATTTTAATGAAGATGAATTTATCATTAATTATTAACTAATGGTCTTATTAATTAATTGATTTTTTATCATAATTATTAATCCAATCATTTAATGAGATACATGAGATTACCATCCTATATAATTTTAACTAAAATAATTGAAATTAATTTTATTTAAATTAATTAAGTACAAAAAGTGTTCTTATAGTCCACATGATGTGTACCCACCCAAATTATACTGTGTTTTTATGGTTTTGTACAATATATTCACACATCATGTATCATACACATAATGTCATGTAATTATTTGGAATGAATTATCTATTTATGGACCATATACATGTCTTAATTTAAGAAAGATATACCACTTCTAATGTACAAAAAGTATATGATGTGTAACAACTATACATGATGAGTAATTTTAAATTTAAAATATTAATTAATTTACAAGTTAATATTCATTAATCCTTATCCATGTTTTTTATTATCACTTTCATGAAACAAAAAAAATATTAATTTTCATTAGAGGTATAATTAATTACCCTCCCATATAAATTTATCCCATTGTGTACATTTTGGGTTATTATGTACTCCCAATAAATGGGTATGAATTTCAGAATGTGCACAACCCACTACAAGACCAATCATGTTTACCACTGATGTTTCTTAGTGCGGTGAAGATTGGTACAAAACATATAGTTTGCCTATAAGAGGTGTAGTCCTATGTTTTCCATCTATAATATAGGATTCCTCTAGATGGGTTCAATAGACATTATTAATGTTTTTTTTAATGTTTTAATGATTATATAAATTTACAAAAATATATCTTAATTTTGGATTAATGAAAAAATAAACCTAAAATAAAATCTAACTAATTAATCAGGATATCAATAAAGAATTAAATAATTAAAAATTTTAATGTTACCACTATGATTTCACTTTAATGTTATATGTGCAATGGAAACAACGACAAGAATAATTTTCATCTGGTTTTTTTTTCCGATTCAGTGAATAATCCATATGAACATGATGAAAAATTTTCATGCTTAATGAATATTTCTAAATAAATAAGTCAAAATAATCCCAAAATAAAAAAGAGGATAATTCAAGAAAAAACTAGAAATAAATTAATAATAATAAAAAATAACTTGATGGTGATATATTTCTTTAGGACATATATTGATAATTTGAATTCCATCTTATTTAAAGTTTATGGGATTCGAGGGATCATCTTATAATCTAACACAATGGAAAAAATCTATAAAATTATGAATCTATCTTCAAGGAAATATAAATATAAATATTAAATAAGAATGATATGCATGTATCTTTAAAATAGTGGCCTCCAACTTCCTTGGGCCATGCTTTATGATGATAGTAAAGTTATGGTTCCACTGAGGGGGGCACCAGCTGATGGATCTACGATCACAATTAAGGGGATACCACATCTATTAAAGGGGTT
Organism: Viscum album; assembly: GCA_963277665.1. Lineage (NCBI taxonomy): Eukaryota > Viridiplantae > Streptophyta > Magnoliopsida > Santalales > Viscaceae > Viscum > Viscum album. The sequence goes on along the minus strand of OY728127.1, from coordinate 1,068,004,600 downwards.
ACAATGCCTTCGATGGAAGATGAAGAATGAGATATGGGGATGAGATGGTTATTCATAAATCATTAAATAAATCTGATTATCATAATCAAAAATATAATCCCAACTATTAATGAAGGAACCCATTCCCACTTATAGGATTCATATATTACATTTAGTGAAATGTAATCTTGTGTTAACTCATAAATATATGTTAGTATCAATGTATCCTGAAGTCATATGTATCAAATAAATATGTTTTTATTTCATAATAAATAATCTCCCACTTACACTAAAATCCTATGAGGACATAATTCATAACATGAAAAATCTTTATAAATACATCAAAAAATAATCTTTGGATACAATCCCCTCTTGCTCACTTCATTTTGGAACAAATTGTTTTTCCAATACCTAATATTTATCCATGGGATAAACTATGTGACCTTGTGAGACATAGTAGTATTGAAAAAAATATACTAAATCCATTTTTCATTGATGTAAGAAAATAGGTACCTATATAAAATATTTAGGGCTACTAAAGAATCTAAGGGATTTGGTGTTATCTCTATAAAACATACTCATATACCTATAAAATAATTTCAACAACTAGATATATCATATAAATCATAATTATATCTAGATAATCCATTTGGTTTTGACATCCAGTTACCACTAGAAAAGGAAAAACAATAATATAGTAATGGACAGATCATATTTTTTTGATACATTGAAATTAACTAAGAAATTTGATGAATACATCACATATATTTCAACTAGAAGATGAGAACATCACATGTCCCTAATCTAATTATAAGAACACATAATATGTGACTCAAATATGAAAGAAAATGTATTTTCTTGATCTAATTCAATTAGGGTCCAGGTGTATTTATTTATCATACAAGTGGAAAAATCACTTCTTGGTTTTACTCCAACCAAGCACATGATCAACAACATAACCAAACAATCCCCGATTAGATAAGTTAAAATGATTTTCATAATGATAGTATTGAAGTATAATGGTTAAAATGCAAGGTATATTTCTAAACTAAGGTAATAAGGATTGATGATAAGTATGCACCCATAACTATATCAATTTTTATATGAAATTACAAGGGATATAATTTGGTGGGTCAATGAATGTATTAATTATCAACCTATTACATCATGAATATATACATCATATCTTTTATAAAACCCTTTGTGACAATTAAAATATTCTATTAGTGATAATATTAATATATCATCAAAACCAATAATAATTTGTGATGATTATCGGTTAGGGATAACACAAAGGCATAATTTTAAGGGATTTTATTATTAAACCATTCATGTAATGTAAATTATAGCACATATAAAGGAATGATAAATGGGATTTTCCTTTATTATAATAACATGATTCATTATGAAAATATTTCATCAATCTCTTAAATATAATATACAACTAAATTATACAAGAACATCATGTTTTTTATTATGATAACAGTTTCATCAATAAATATGCTATTTTTTATATGTAACCATACATATAACCTTGTATTAACCTATCTATAATAACTTATATGGAATTATATTTTTGAAATTGTGTTTGTTCATTTGATGAAAATAGTGTTCCTTAGTCTGAGAAATAGATCCACTATTGTCACTGTAATGATTGATCTCTCACTCAATGCAAAGAAGCACTCCATGTCAATTAATGTATTTATTAATCAAAATTGATTCTTTTCAGTATCAAATGTGACAATATAATATTCTTTTATATTCAATTACACCACAGTGTCTTATTTGGAACTCTTCCATAATATAGATCCACTGTTTAGGAAAAACATGAATGTGAAATGAGATATCATATCATATTTATCGGTTTGGATGAAAGTATCACTATAGAATTTTACATAGATATAATCATCTCATCTAATGACTAAGAACATATCATTAATCCATCTTAAGTAATTAATAATTTTATTTATAGAAATTCAATGAATTTCACGCAAATAAAATTGGTATCTTCTAGTAATTATTATATAATAGGTGACATTAGGTAAACCACACAACATTGAACGTAAGATAGATCTTATGTAATATTTCAAGAGAATTTTACATAACCTTCTAACTGATTATAAGGATCTTGGTTCATCTTCAAATTCAAACCATGTAACACTAGAAAAGACACCATTTTGGAGTTCTACATGCTAGAACACATTCCTACATTACTCATGTAAGTGTCTATAATAATTCCCAGTAGTATTTTAGATCGATCCCTATGGATATTCATACCTAGTATATATGATACTTCAGCCATGTCTTTCATTGAGGAACCTTTTCCCATTAACATATTCACAAAGTGTTGTTCCAGGAAATTATTTCAGATAACTATTAATTCATCTACATAAAATATCAAAAATACTATTATAATCCCACTAATATATTTATATACCTGATAATCATTCATGTTGTTGATAAAACCAAAATCATTTATTTAATCATCTAACAAAATATTCCAACTCCAAGAAGTCTTTGACGATCCATAAATGAACTGTTACAGCTCACATACCTTACCAGCCTCATTTGGAACTTCAAAACCCTCATGTTACACTATATACAAATCCTATACCAAATTCTCATTAAAGAAATAATTCGTGATATAAATTTGCACTACTAAAAAAATGGGAAAGGGAAGAGCCCCCTTATATCAACGCTAAGAAAAACCGCTCATAAAGGTTACCCTGTATCAGCGCTAAAATTTTAGTGTTGATACAGGTGTTCTTTATTAGAACTTTTCTAGCACTGATATAGGGCATCTTTATCAGCGCTAGAAAGGCGCTGATAAAGAGGCCCTATATCAGCCCTATATTTTTAGCACTGATACAGGGATTCTTTATCAGCGCTTTTCTAGCACTGATACAGAAATGATTTATCAGTTCTTTTTTAGCGCTTATAAAGGTAGTCTTTATCATCGTTTTTTAGCGCTGATAAAACCTTAGTCCATTTTTTTATAAATTCGGTCGCATTGTGCCCTCGTTTTATCGTGACCTAAAGCTCTCGCGGTACTGGAACCCTGCGACTCCCCTCTGCCGCTCGCTGAGTTCTCGTTGTCGTACCTCCTCCTCCCATGCTTCTCTTTGTTGGTCCTCTTCCACACACAACGCCCCTTTGGTTTGTCGTTCCTCCACCGCCTGCAACGCCCCTTCGGTTTTCTGGACCTCCGCCACCCGAAACGCCCGGATTCTTGTTGTCGGACCTCCGTAGCCCTCGTTTCGCGTTGTCGGACCACCGCCACCTGCAACTTCCACTTCGTATTGTCAGACCTCCACTGCCCGCAATGTCTGGACCTCCCTTTAAGGCATGCTTTACAAATATTTCTTTTAATATTCTTCTTGTTGTTGGTTGAATCATTTATTTGGGTTAAATTTTTGTGGTTATGGTGTTTAATTTCATCCTTAGGGCCATTCATTAGTTCAGTTGGTGGTTTCATTTTAATTTTGTGAAGATATCAAGAAATAGGTAGGTTGTTCCATTATTTGATATTGTTTTAGGTGTTTAATATGATTTATTTGGTTCTAAAATGGTTTTATAAATTATCTGGGTTGTGGGAAACATGTTTTCAAATTTTTTTGTTGTGCGTAAGGGTTTGATAATGACTTGACTATTGTAAATGGTTTTTTTTCATGTGTGTTTCTATTATTGGAAGTGTGATTTTATAAAATAGATATGATTTTATATAGGGGGTGGAATTGAGCACAATGGAATCCTAGTTATCTAGTTGGGTAGACTAAGTCTAGTATATTAGGTGAATTAGTTCGGCCGATGATTGGTCTTCTTAATAAGGATATACATAACAATACTAAGTAAAAATTCATGTGCTAGGGATTGGAGGCTCAAATAGGACCTTCATGTCTGAGAGATGTGATCACCAAGAGTACGAGGATACTAGGACCCTAGTAACCCTAATACCTTAGAGATTTTCTATAGTGCTCATACTATTCTTACCATTATCTTGTCACATTTACTATCTCTTTTATTTCAAAGAATGTTTTATTTAAATTGTATCTTCCTTTTTTTAAAAAAATATTATGTTAATGTTTATCATAATTTCATTACATGGAATCTATTTTTGTTGTGTCCTACTAGGTATGTTGGCTCACACCTTATATACACCCTCAGGTTTATGTAGACCTTCTTTTGTTTTACCCAGTTAAAGGAAAGGTTCCCTTGGTGGTAATGGTGCATATATGTTCTAGTATTTCCCCTTTTGGTGGCTATTATTGGCTGTCGAATGGGGATGTTGACACTCATGTTTCATGGAGGCTTGGTTGTATTGTTGGTTCCCTTACCTTTTTTTGTTATTTTGGTTTTGGTTGAAATTGTTAAATTCTTATCCCCTATTGGAGTGTTATCTTTTGGTCTATTATATTGTGAAATTTGGTTATAATATGGTGTTTGATTATTATGTAATATTTATGGTTTTTTACATGAAAAACCCATTCCCAAAGGTGTTACTCAATTCCTAGGCACTAGTTACAACCCATGGGGATTGGTAATTTCCTTTTAAACTTCCCACGAGTTGGGTCAGGTGTCAAGTGGGATGGTAAGTTGGCCTAGTTCATGACAAGAAGTCTACACCATAGTATGGTTGTATAAATCCTTTCTGTATCGTGTCCATGGGAGGGTGAAACGTGGTATCTTTTTTTATAGTCTTAAATTCCATGATCCCCATTTTATATTCTTTTTTATCCTACAAAACTCTCAGTTGAAATCTTGATTCTTTAAGGATTACAAGAGTCATTTTAACTCCTCCAAACTCCCTTCTTCTCATATAGAAGCTCTAATGGATGCGTTTGGTTTCACTCTGATAAGGGGACCTCTCATCGATTGGAAATCCTCTATCTCCTCTTATGTCCTCTTTATAGAGTGATAGGTCATCATCTTTTTAGTGAATCTAATATTCTTTTTTATGAATCATGATTATAGGTTAGACTACTTGATCTCCTTATAAGGAAGTGGTTCTCTTCTACTGTATTTGGAAGTCTTGTTTTTTGTACTTGAACCATAAATACTAATATTTGATATTCAAATAGGATGAATATGAATAAAGATTGGATGGATGCTAATCGTTTAACAATAGAGTACGAGAACGGAGTGAAAGAGTTCATCAAGTTTGAAAAGGATCACACAAAGGATCCTTCTCAAATCCATTGTCCTTGTTTGCGTTGTTGTTATTATAGACTACTTACTCCAGAGGAGTTCGAAGAACATTTGATATGTCATGGAATAGATCGGACTTATAAATGTTGGAATAAACACAGAGAAAAAGTGAATGTAGCAACTAGCTGGGATAAAACTGTGTTTTATGGATCATCAGATATGAATAAAAATATGGATAATGAGATAAGACCGTACGGAGGATGTGATTACAGATGTCAATGGTGATGAAGATCGTATTGAGGAAATGACAAAGACAATTCAAGATGAACTCCGTGATTTCCCAAAATTGTTTGAGAAGTTAAAGAGTTGTGAAAAGACGCCATTGTATGATTCTTGCACTAAGTATACAACATTTTCAGCTATAATGAAGTTGTATAAATTGAAATCAGGAAATAGATGGAGTGATGTCAGTTTTACGGAACTACTTTCTCTCTTAAATGACATGCTCCAGGAAGATAATGAGATCCCAAGCCAGACATATGAAGCTAGATGAAAGCTACGCTCGATGGGAATGATTTCTGAAAGAATACATGCCTGCCTCAAAGACTGTATATTATTTTTCAAGGAGAAAAAATCACTTACAGAATGCCCAAAGTGTGGTGATTCTCGATACAATAAAGATAAATACAATCCTATTAAAGTTTTATGGTACTTTCCAATCATTCCAAGGTTTAGGCGTCTATGTGGAAGTGAAGAAACTGCAAGACAATTGTCATGGCATGCAGATAAAATAAATAAATATAGATTATTACGTCATCCGACCGACTATCCTCAATGGAAGAAAATTGATCATGAGTATCCTGAATTTGTAAAAGAGTCGAGAAACTTTCGTCTTGCATTATCTACAGATGGAGTGAATCCTTTTGGTTTTCAAACCAGCACTCATATTACATGGCCTGTTATGTTGGTAAATTATAAATTTCCACCCTGGTTATGCATGAAGTGGAAAATCATCATGTTATCTATGCTTATATCAGGACCAAAACAACTAGGTAATGATATTGATGTTTATCTATCTGCTTTGATCGATGATTTGAAGTTATTGTGGGACTCAGGTGTAATGTTGTATGATGCTTATAAAAGTGAATACTTCACATTGAGAGTGATGTTCTATGGGACAATAAATTGTTTCCCTGCTTATAGAAATTTCTCAGGCTATAGAATTAAAGGAACTCAAGGGTGTCCCATGTGTGAAGAAGATACAGAATCACTTAGGTTGAAACATTCATTGAAATCTATGTTTCTAAGACATTGTAGATTTCTACCTCATTGGCATAAGTATCGATCTTGGACGACATCATTCAATAGAAATTCAGAAAAACGTGAAACATCGTCTCCACTAACAGGTGATCAGCTGTTTGAGAAATTAAAAGATCTGAACACTGTTTTTGGTAAACCATTTTTGAAAAACCTTACAAAAATTGGTTATAAAAAGAGATCAGTTTTTTTTTAATTACCATACTATAATTGTTTGTACGTTAGACATTTTATTGATGTGATGCATGTGGGAATAATGTATGTGACAGTTTTATCGGAACGTTGTTGAATGCCCCTTTCAAAAAAAAGATGGAATTAAGGCAAGGTTGGACATGGTTAACATGGGAATACGAGAAGAGTTGGATCCCGTGAAGGGTGAAAATCGAATGTTTCTTCCTCCAGTTGCTTATACTCTTTCTAGGGCGGAGAGATATTAGTTTTTCAACTTCATCAATGATGTAAAGGTTCTATAGGGGTACTCATCAAATGTCAATAACATTGTGTCAATGAATGATTTGAAGTTAAAAGTTTTGAAATCACAAGATTTCCATGTTTTGATGCAAGATCTAATTTCTATAGCTTTACGTTGCATTTTTCCCAAGAATGTTCATCATACGCTAACCAAACTTTGTTTCTTTTTCAAATCTATATGTATCAAAGTTTTAGACACGGGGAAATTGCCAGCTATGGAAAAAGAAATTGTCATCATATTATGTGAATTAGAAATGTTCTTTCCACCAATATTCTTTGATATGATGGTTCATTTGATGATTCACATGGTGAGAGAGATTCAACTTTGTGGTCCTGTGCACTATAGATGGATGTATCATGTTTAATGGTATATGAAGATTTTGAAATGGTATGTCAAAAATATAAGTCGTCCAAAGTGTTGTATAGTGGAGCGATATATTGTTGATGAAGCCATCGAATTTTGTACTGAATACCGATCTGATGTTGAAAGCATTGGTCTCCTGAAATCTCATCACACTGGACGCATTGAGGGTGAGGGAATTTCTAGAAGAGAAGTTGTGACAATCAGTATTACAGATCGGGAGCAGGCTCATCTTTATGCTTTGCATAACATTTGGGAGGTTGCTCCATATATTGAAACTCACAAATAAATTCTTAGGCAGTTGAATCCATCGAGGGATGAAAAATGGTTATCATATACACATAATCACCAGTTTATAGGATGGTTTCAGGACAATATTTTTAAGCAGTTGGATGAAAATCTGAATTCAATTTCAGAACGACTTCGATGGCTAACCGCTGGACCAAGTGTGTATGTATTATCTTACAGTGGTTATGTAATTAATGGTTATACATTCTATACAGATGAACATGATGAAGATAGTACCATGCAAAATAGTGAAGTTACACTAGTGGCTGAAGCGATGCATGTTTCTGGTAGTAAGGACATAAATCCAATTTATGAAAATATGTCATACTTTGGCATTATCAAACTAATATGGGAGTTGGATTATACGACATTCCAATAGCTGATTTTTCAATGCAAATGGATTGATAACAACAGTGGTGTTAAAATAGATGAATGGGGATTTGTGAAAGTTTATTTTAGTAAAGAATGGTTCAAAGACTAACAATTTATAATGGAATCACAAGCGGTACAATATTTTTATGTTCTAGATACCGCAAACCGAAAGTGGTCTATTGTTCTGTTATCCTCCAAAACTACAAAAGGTTTCGATGAAAATTCAGTTGAGGATGATCCTTTTAGTGGTACATCCCAATCATTTTGGAGCGGTCCCAATGCAGATGATGTTTTGTATGTTAGAGGTGACCATAATGAAGGGATTTGGATAGTCGATAGTGGTGTCAAATACCTTCAACCTTTGAAAAAAAGAAATAAAGTTCAGTAAACAGGTTATATTTTATTTTTAAAATAGATCTTTTTATCTCATGTTATTATCTTATCATTACGGAATTTATGTAATCTGAATTAACTATTCAACCACTTTTGTAGATAATGACTTTTGTACATTCTGGTGCTCCTAACCTTGAGGTTGAACAAGTCTCTCAAGCAGCTTATGTTGCGGCTGCTACTGCTCCTGCTGCTCTTGCAGCTCATGCTGCTATTGCTGTTGCTCCTGTTGCCGCTCCTGATACTCCTGCAGATGCTATTGTTGATGTTGCTTCTGCTGCAGCTCCTGCTGCTCCTCCTACTGCGGCTCCTGCTGCTCCTACTGCTCCTGCTACTGCCCCTTCTGTTGTGGCTCCTATTGCTCTTAGTGTTGAGGTCCAACAACCATCAGCACATGCCATTGATACCATTATAAGTGAACATATAGATTATGTTGATATCAATGAAATGGTTAGGAATGAAGGACTGGCGTTGCAGAAAAAACAGGTGCATCGTAGTTTGATGGTGTTAGCCAAAATTCTTAAGGTGAAAAGCAAAGGCATCAAATTTGAAGTCGGATGGAATGAACGAGGCCAACATGTGAATCCCAACAAGGCTGTGTTTAGCAGCTACATTGGAGTTGTCACTCGGAAACGTGTGTCGATTGACATAGATTCATGGCCCCATGTTGTGTCCGGGCTGAAGGCTGTGATCTGGGAAGAAATTACGGTAACATTATTAATTTATTTCTTTAATTTAATAGAAAATAAAATAATGAAACAATGTCTTACTCTTCTCAATCTTCTACAGAGTACATTTATATTAGATGATTCACACAGGGATTATGTACTAAGACTTGCAGGAAAGATTCATCGAGGTTTTCGCACTATTTTAACAAGATGCCACCTGAAATATTCTAAAGGTAAAATAAACCCGCACCCACCCATTGTCTACGCTCACTTGATAACCCAAGAAGCATGGGATGCATTTATTGGCTGTCGTGGGGATGAGATGTTTTAGGTAGATTGTGTGTGATAATACGTTGTTTGAGGATACATGTATTCATCAATTTGATTGTCAATATTTTATTTATGAAATAGAAACTCTGTACTGAAAATAAGGAACGTGCATCAAAACCAACATACCCCTATAGTAAAGTAAGGATGAGGTACACTTCATTAGAAAAGAAAATGGTACGTATTTTAAATTTACAGTAATATTGTTAGGTTCCAATAAAAAAAAATCAAAATTATCTTTCTATGTTTATATGTAGATTGATGAGTCTAAAACCAAATGAACTTCCATCCCATGTCATGTTCTATAGAAGGAGGCACGTGTGAACAAAGAAGGGAAGTTAGTAGATGAAATCACACAAAAAGTGTGGGAAATATGTGTAAGTATCACATGATGAAAAAAAATTTGTTTAAAATTTCTATTACATAAAAATAATTAGTTATTTTCCTATATCTGACAGTCACAAGAATCAGCTACTCCTGTAGCTGATACGGACCTATTATCGATGGCTATGAAGCAGCCCGAAAAATACGGTCGTGTTAGAGGTGCAGGGAGTGGGATGACACCCCGAGTATATTTTGAGAAGAAGAAAAAAAAGGATGATACAGATGAAAAATTATAACAAAATAGAAAAGGTAGCAACCCTTGAAGAATGATTGCAATGGCAGGGGGAGTTGCTAGCAACTTTTATGGGTGGGAAGAAAAGGGAAGACACAACTCAGGAACAACCGCCGCATGAACATCCCGCCCCACCCCCCACCAGCTTTTAGGTGAGCCATTTGCCTCAAAGAACTATCTTAGTTGTGGCAATCAATATTATAATAATTGTTCCCATGAAATATGAATCAGACAAAAACTGATAATTTTTCTATACTGATCTTCTATAGGGTGATAATGATTGTGATTTATATCTATCAACACCCACCAATCACCTTGTAGCGAGGGAAACAGTGTTCAATATCCTAGATGCCACACTGCATAATAGACCACTTCCAAAAGATCATCTAAAAGTGACGATTACTGTAGCTCATGAGCCAAATGTAGAGCTACCTATTCCACTTGATGATGATGATATTCATATGGTCGAAAAGGCTATTGGGACATTCATTGCATGGCTGTCACAACTTGTAAGAGTGCATGCGGACAAATAGGTATTTATTTCCTTTTCTTATCAAGATAAACCCTTAACAATTAATGAAAAAAGTGTCTGAACCAATGATTGTTGTTATGGATAGAGAAAGGGAAGGGGGTGACAAATGTCAGCTCAAAACCATCTAAAGGATCGACAAACTGATCCCAAGGAGCTACTGAAAGAACAATAACACCATATGTTCTCTATCCACATTTACTAGCATTGAAGACTCATGTGGATACAAAGCTAAAAGATGGTAATAGTCATATAGTGGTTTTCAAAGATAATATATACGGAGAGGAAAGTCAAGATTTCATTGCTGCTGAAAATGTAAATGAAATCCTTGAAAATGGTTGGCTAGGCATCACAGTTGTAAATGTATATATGAGGTATGTTTCCATGAATTGATTTTCTAAAAGTTTATCTAATGTGAAAATTATGACTAAATGCATTTTATATTGTTGAAAGATGCATTTCTGAAAAACAGTTGAAGGATTTTTCCCATGAGCCAATATTTGGACTAGTTAGTCCTCATATCACATCAACAAACCTAACAAAAATAGAGCCATAAAAAAGGGATGCAATAGTGAACGGCTTGCTGAAAACATTTGAACGCAAGATTACAGATGAAAAACTTTTCCTAATACCAACCATGCAGGGGTAATACTATACGATTAAAGTATATCAATTATATTTTCACTTCTATTGTTACTTATTCCTTTTTTTGTTTTTAGGCAACATTGGTTGCTAATTTCAGTGAACTTGGATTCTCCAAAGATTTATTTTCTAGATTGAAAGCAAGGATATCCATCAAACCGACCACACATGATGGAGTTTGTGAATCTGTAAGACACTACATCTTACATTTTAGGTCTAACCATCAAGTAATATAATTTATATTATCTTTTACTGGGGATTATGTTATGATAGGGAGGTGTATCATTATCATCTAAAAAAATGAATGAGGATAGGGGCTACGCATAGGGAGGCGAGCAAGTACTACGTCTAGACAAATAACAGGGTATATATAATAAAATTTCACTATCCAAACACATCTCAACAAAGTTTAGTTATTCTCCTAATGATAAATTTTTTTGCAGTGTCCAAAACAGACAAATGATAATGATTGCGGTAATTATGTTTTTAAATTTATGAAAGAGATCATTTTTCATCAGCAAACTAGCATCCCTAAAGAGGTATTTTCAAAAACAACTACTAGTTCGTTTAAGTTATTTATTAATTATTTATTTTTTTTATTTTGCAGTACTACTCTGACTTCCAAAAAGCCTCATACTCACAAGACGATATATATGTGTTTATAAATGAGTGGGATGCATAACTGATGGAAGATTGTACACAAATACAATGAAGATCTGACTTGGGGACATGTACAATTGGTGGTCAATTTTTAGAGGTGTTAAGGGGATCAAAAGATGACACATTGTTATATGTAAATGTTCATAGGGAAATTTTAATGGTTATTAAATAAAACACCCTTTATCCAATGAGTCATTTTCCCATTTTAACAGATGATATGTACCAGCAATATGCAAGAATGTTGAACCACTCAAAGGGTCTCTCTTTTGTTTAAAATGGACACAATTTTAGTTGAAAACAACAACTGACATATGAAAATCTGACCAAACGCATTCAGATTTCCTTGATCGTTTATAAGAACAATACAAGGGTCATTGGTGACGTGTACGAGTAAACTGTGTCTCAATCCAAGGCACGGTGTGACCTCTATCACTCAAAGGGTCTCTCTTTTGTTTAAAATGGACATGATTTTAAGTGAAAACAACAACTGACCTACGGAAATCGGACCAAACGCATTTGTATTGCCTTAATATTTTATAAGAACGATCCAAGGGTCCTTGGTGATGTGTATGAGTCATCCTCTCCTCAATCCGAGGCACGATGTGCCTGCTATCACTCAAAGGGTCTGTCTTTTGTTTAAAATGGACATGATTTTAAGTTAAAACAACAACTAACCTATAGAAATCTGACCAAACGCATTCAAATTGCCTTAATTTTTTATAAGAACGATACAAGGGTCCTCGATGATGTGGAAGAGTCAACATCACCTCATTCTGAGGCATTGTGTGGCCGGTAACACTCAAAGGGTCTCTCTTTTGTTTAAAATGGACACGATTTTAAGTGAAAACAACAACTGACCTACGGAAATCTGACCAAAAACATTCATATTGCCCTGATATTTTATAAGAATTATCCAAGGGTCCTTGGTGACATGTACGAGTCATCCCCACCTCAATTCGGGGCACGGTGTGGCCGGTAACACTCAAAGGGTCTCTCTTTTGCTTAAAATGGACACGATTTTAAGTGAAAACAACAACTGACCTACGTAAATCTGACCAAACGCATTCAGATTGCCTTTATATTTTATAATAATTATCCAAGGGTCCTTGCTGACATGTACGAGTCATCCCCAACTCAATAAAAGGCACGGTGTGGCCGGAAACACTCCAAGGGTCTCTCCTTTGTTTAAAATGGACACGATTTTATGTGAATACAACAACTGACCTACAGAAATCTGACCAAACACATTCATATTACATTGATATTTTATAATAACAATACAAGGGTACTTGGTGATGTGTATGAGTCAAAAGCGCCTCAATCCGAGGCACGGTGTGACCGTTACCACTCAAAGGGTCTCTCTTTTGTTTAAAATGGACACGATTTTAAGTGAAAACAACAACTAACCTACGGAAATCTGACCAAACGCATTCATATTTCCTTAATATTTTATAAGAGAGATCCAAGGGTCCTTGGTGATGTGTAAGAGTCATCCCCTCCTCAATCCGAGGCACTGTGTGGCTGGTAACACTCAAAGGGTCTCTCTTTTGTTTAATATGGACACGATTTTAAGTGAAAACAACAACTAACCAATGAAAATCTGACCAAACGCATTTGGATTTCCTTTATATTTTATAATAATGATCCAAGGGTCCTTGGTGACGTGTAAGAGTTATCCCCGCCTCAATCCGAGGAACGGTATGACCGTTATCACTCAAAGGGTCTCTCTTTTGTTTAAAATGGACACGATTTTGAGTTAAAACAACAACTGGCCTACGGAAATCCGACCAAATGCATTCAGATTGCCTTAATATTTTATATGAACGATCCAAGGGTCCTTGGTGATGTGTAAAAGTCATACCCGCCTCAATCAAAGGCATTGTGCGGCCGATAACTCTCAAATGTTCTCTCTTTTGTTTAAAATGGACATGATTTTAAGTGAAAACAACAACTGACCTACGGAAATCTGACCAAACGCATTTGTATTGCCTTAATATTTTATAAGAACGATCCAATGGTCCTTGGTGATGTGTATGAGTCATCCTATCCTCAATCTGAGGCACGATGTGCCTGCTATCACTCAAAGGGTCTGTCTTTTGTTTAAAATGGACATGATTTTAAGTTAAAACAACAACTAACCTATAGAAATCTGACCAAACGCATTCAAATTGCCTTAATTTTTTATAATAACGATACAAGGGTCCTCGATGACGTGTACGAGTCAACATCACCTCATTCTGAGGCATTTTGTGGCCGGTAACACTCAAAGGGTCTCTCTTTTGTTTAAAATGGACACGATTTTAAGTGAAAACAACAACTGACCTACGGAAATCTGACCAAACACATTCATATTGCCCTTATATTTTATAAGAATGATCCAAGGGTCCTTGGTGACATGTAAGAGTCATCCCCGCCTCAATTCGGGGCACGGTGTGGCCGGTAACACTCAAAGGGTCTCTCTTTTGCTTAAAATGGACACGATTTTAAGTGAAAACAACAACTGACCTACGTAAATCTGACCAAATGCATTCATATTTCCTTTATATTTTATAAGAATGATCCAAGTGTCCTTGGTGACATGTATGAGTCATCCCCAACTCAATAAGAGGCACGGTGTGGCCGGAAACACTCCAAGGGTCTCTCCTTTGTTTAAAATGGACACGATTTTATGTGAAAACAACAACTGACCTACGGAAATCTAACCAAACACATTCTTATTGCATTGATATTTTATAAGAACAATACAAGGGTACTTGGTGACGTGTATGATTCAAAATCGCCTCAATCCGAGGCACGGTCGGACCGTTACCACTCAAAGGGTCTCTCTTTTGTTTAAAATGGACACGATTTTAAGTGAAAACAACAACTGACCTACGGAAATCTGACCAAACGCATTCAGATTTCCTTAATATTTTATAAGAGCGATCCAAGGGTCCTTGGTGATGTGTAAGAGTCATCCCCTCCTCAATCTGAGGCACTGTGTGGCTGGTAACACTCAAAGGTCTCTCTTTTGTTTAATATGGACACGATTTTAAGTGAAAACAACAACTGACCTATGAAAATCCGACCAAACGCATTTGGATTTCCTTGATATTTTATAATAATGATCCAAGGGTCCTTGGTGACGTGTAAGAGTCATCCTCGCCTAAATACTAGTAACGGTATGACCGTTATCACTCAAAGGGTCTCTCTTTTGTTTAAAATGGACACGATTTTGAGTTAAAACAACAACTGACCTACGGAAATCCGACCAAATGCATTCAGATTGCCTTATTATTTTATATGAACGATCCAAGGGTCCTTGGTGATGTGAAAAAGTCATACCCGCCTCAATAAAAGGCATTTTGTGGCCGATAACTCTCAAATGGTCTCTCTTTTGTTTAAAATGGACATGATTTTAAGTGAAAACAACAACTGACCTACGGAAATCTGACCAAATGCATTCATGTTGCCTTGATCATTTATAAAAACGATCCAAGGGTCCTTGGTGATGTGTAAGAGTCATCCCCACCTCAGTCCGAGGCACGGTGTGACTGCTATCACTCAAAGGGTCTTTCTTTTGTTTAAAATGGACACGATTTTAAGTGAAAACAACAACTGACCAACGGAAATCTGACCAAACACAGTCGGATTGCCTTGATCATTTATAAGAACGATCCAGGGGTTGTAAGATGTTTTACTACTAAGATATTGACATTAGACGAAGGTTTATTATTAAGATCAAGGACCCCAAATGGGGTGACTTGTTATATGATGACTTAGGGTACCCTAGTAGGTTCAATAATAACTTGTTGTCCCTAGTGAGAATACATCCATGTGAATGGGTAAATTCAATTATGAGTATTTATTAGGTACCAGAGTCAATGTGTTGAGCTTGTTGGGGTTTTAACCACATGGGTCACACTCTTGAGAGTCTATCCATGTTGTCAGGGTGGATTTTTCATATGAACACTCATAATAATTTATATATATATATATATATTATTGTTATATAGTAATGGATATGATTTTTTATGAATTAATAGAAATTATCATGGAGTATTTGTGATTTTTGGATAGGTTTATATGTGTTTGATTCATGTTTTTTAGAGTGATTCTTTATGTGATATCTTATAAAGGGTATTTAAATGGGGGGTCATGGCATGTGATCTATGAGGGGCCTCATATATATCAAGTCATGGTTGGCCTGGTATGCTAGGGTGATCATGTGTTTGGATCTATGATACTTATGGGCTTATATCTGGATGAAAATACTCCCATATGGGAGGGTGGATATGCTTATGGGTCTTATTCCTTAAATGAGAATACTCTCATATGGGAAGGATGAGATGTATATAGGTATTATTCCCCAGCTGAGAATACAACCATAGGAGTGGGATGATATTCTTATCAGGAATATTCACTAAATGAAAATAATCCCATAGGGGAGGGCTGAGATGATTATATAGATTATGCCTCAAATGAGAATACACCCATATTAGAGGGTTGATATGCTTCTAGGGATTATTATTTGGATGATAATACTCCCATATGGTAAATAATATATGCTTCTTAGTATTATTCACTAAATAAGGGTACTCTAATAGTATAGGGATGAGATCCTTGTAGGTCTTATGCCTCAGAATTGGAAGAACGCATATGGGTGGTCTAAGATACTGTTGAGGGTATTCCCTGGATGAGAAAACTCCCATAAGTGGATTTCCATAATGGAGTATAAATAAAACTCACATATTGTAGGTCAATGATAATTATGTATATAGTGGGTAGACCATGGTATATTATCTGTTTTGTGTGGTTTTTATGATGTAATTAGAGAAACACTAACATTGGATGAAGTAGGTATGGTTGATCAAGCTTTAATACTTGAGGATCAATGTGTCTTGATGTAGATGGGGTAGGACTTGGTCAAACTATATTTTTATAATGTCGACACGATCCTTGTGACATGCTTGGCAAAAGTTCAGCACTTGGAAAATTCATTTTGATTTAATCGTGGTCATGGATTTGAGGATCAATGATGATTTTTTATTAGTTTTCTTCCAGTTATTTCTCAACTAGGTTGTGCATATTGCCTGATCATGCACTTACAATAGCCTATTGCAGGTTTAATATTGGGGGTTTATTAATGAGATTCATCCCTCCCCCCATGTATGTGCACCTAAGTGTGTGTACAAACCTTATAACCTCTTTGAGGTTCATAACATGATGTATAGTGGATAAAGAAAAGTCCAAAGATTTATGTATTGATAAAACACACCCATGTGGAGCCTTAGGATTGAACTGAAGTAGGATTATAAGATTTTAGAGAATGGTTATATTGTAAAGATCATATTTTTTTTAGTATTATTTTACTTTTATTTATTTTATTCATTCATGTATGTGTTTCTGACTTGGTGGATGGCCAATTGATGTGTATAGAATGACCATTTGAGTTGTATCTTAAATTTCATTTAATTATAGTATGTTTAGTTTAATTATTCTATTTACTCTATTGTGTATGATGAATGGTCATTTTATTTTTATTGTGCACTCTAATAGGGATGTATTGTATCCTTCGACACCAATCCACCCCCCTGGACACCAATCCACCCCCTGGACACCCCCCCAACCCCTATAACCCCCCCCCCCCCCCCCCGACACCTTGGACACCAGCCCACCCCCCTGGAAAGCCCCCGGACACCCCTACCCCCTTGGACAGCCACCCCAAACCCTTGAATAGCCCCCAAACCCCCTGAATTCTGAATTGAATTCTTTATGTACTTAATTAACTTTTGAATTATGTGTTAATGGTGTATGGGTATACTTTTTGTACGGGTATACTTGGTCTAATTAGCTTATAATTTATGAGTTCATTTTGTATGGGTATACTTTCTTTAATTAGCTTATTGAGATGATGATTTTTTGCAGGTGTTCGGGTGTGCTGTTGTAGATTTATGGTAGTAGCAGAGAGGGAATTTATCAGCGCTCTTTTAGTGCTGATAAATCATGCTTTTATCAGTGTTAAAAAAGCGCTGATAAACTCCACCATTATCAGTGCTAAAAAAGCACTGATAAAAGAAGAAATTATGAGCGCTAAAGGGGCACTAATAAAACACTCATTTATCAGTGCTCGTTTAGCACTGATAAAGGGTTGTTTTATCAGGGCTCTTTTAGCACTGAAAAAGTCTACCTTTATCAGTGCTTGTTTAGCGCTGATAAAGGGTTGTTTTATCATCTCTTTTTAGCACTGATAAAGTACCCCTTTATCAGTGTCGATCTTTACAGCGCTTTTTTAGCGTTGTTAAAGCCTGCTTTTAGTGCTGTTAATTCCCGTATTTGTAGTAGTGTTGATATATTTAATTATTATTATTTTTTGTAATGAAAAAAAATATAAATGTGATTTATCATCACAATAGGTGAAAAAGATTCTTTATAGTCAATACCATGAATTTGTTTGTCAGCTTTTTCCAATAGGAATGATTTTTATATATACAATCTACCATAAATCTAAGTTTTATAATGTAAAACCCACATTCAAACTATGTGTTTAACCCCTTAAAGTGAATCCTCCAAGTTAAAAACTTCATTATTATACATGGGAACCATTTCATATTCCTTTTCATTAAACCATTTCATGGAAACATAATACATAATAACTTCCTGGTAAGTGGTAGGTTCGTCTCCTATGAAAATTAACACATTATAATTTTAGATGAAAAATCCTGATCTCATAATCACTTGATGAATCCAAACATACCATCAAGTTTCTTGTGTGTTTTGAGTATATTATTTCTCCATTACTCTTTACAGAACTGCCTCAACATTTACCATTAGAATACTTTCTATTTTTTTTCTTCAAATCCACTAAGTTAAACTTTCCTACCATTGAAACCATGATTTATATGTTTCTTCTCAGGTAAATTCATATGTTGTTCCCTAAAACCTTTTTTGGTAGGGTTATAGAAATAATATACCCCCCTTTCCTTAGGATAACCAACAAATAGGAATTGGTTAGAATTAGAGTCACGATTAACAGAACTGAACTTTCATATGAAATATTTGCATCTCCACATATTTATAAAATATATAATGGGATGATTCTCATTCCATATATGATATGTTCTCTTCATGACTACTTTATATGGAACATGATTTAGAACAAATGCTACATCTTCTATAGAATATCACAAGAATGAAATTGTATGGACACATTGATTTAATATCAATTGAACCATATCTAAAAATATTGATTTATCCTCTCATAAACTCCATTCAATTATGGAGTTCCATGAGGAATGAATTTTGTACACATTCTATAATTAATCAAAAGTTTAATAATCCATTAGCATAAGTAATTACCACCCGCATATGAGCAAATAATCTTAATACTTTTTCTCAATTGATATTTTACATTCATTTTGAATGTCCTTAATCCTTAAAATGTTTCATATTTTGTTTCATAAGAATAAAATTTTCATACAGAATAAATTCCTAAATAAATGTAAACAAGTACCTAAAACAACCATTTTATTGTGTACCCGTTGATCCACTTACATCACTATGTATAAGATCTAATAGTCTACTACTCCTTTCACATTTTTACTTAAAATGTTTCATTTTCATTTATCCAAATAAACATGTTTCACAATTTTCAAATGATTCATAATTGAAATTTACTAATAATCCCTATTTTTGGGTCTTTTGATGAATTTCTCATTTATTTTTCCACAGTGGAAATTCAAATGGTAAGTGATATTATAATCAAACTTAAACATCTTATTAAGAAAATTGTAGAAATGATTATACATATATATAATATATAAATTATTTATAATATTCCTTATTCCATAAATAATCTCACTTATATATAGAGTGAAAAATTTTCTTAAAAAAAGAATGAGAATACCTTCTTTTCCAAACAAGATACAAAAACAAAATTCTGGATTATGGTGAGAATATAATAATTTTATTCAAATTCTAATACTAATGAATATAGTAAACATAGATTATAACTATCAAATTCTAATACAGAAACTCTCTCTATTATCTACACCATGATGTACTTCACCCTTTATTACTTCCCTCATATCTCTATGTCTATGTTTATCATTAAAAATGTGTGATGCAAACCTAGTATCTAATACTTAGGAGTAACAGATGGTGGAATTAAAGCAATGAATCAACCCAAAAAATTATATAATCTATATTATTTAGACTATAAATCATTTTTACTAAATCCAAATGATAATTTAGGTTCATAATTTTAGAGAACTAGGTCATATAACATATATAACAATAACATATATTTCAAAGTGGACACTTCTACTGAATATACATTTTTTTCCAGAAAACAGAAATTTTAAGAAAATTTTGTTTTCTTTTTATGAAATTTTTTCAAAATATTAATATTGACCTCATCATTGTCTCTAATCATCCTTACGCCCTGTGGAATTTTTTTAAAAAAAAGTATGAGAATAAAAACTCAATAAGGGACATAAAAAAAAGAAATCCATTTGTACAAATAAAAACATAAAAACCCACAAAATTCTTACATTTATCACATTAATCATTGAGTATATGAAATAAATAATTTCCATATGAAAACCACACAAACATTGTTCAAATAAAATGTTTAAAACAAATATAGATAAATTAAAAACCCTTTTCTGGAAACTTTTAGCGTCATATTCATAACTTTTTTTAAACCCATTTAAGAAATAACTAGACACAAATGAAATCAATAGGAGAAACCACTCTGGTAAACTCCCTCCTTAATTCCTTTGATGGCAAGGAACATTACTCAATCCAATAAGGAGCTATATAGGTGCTCCCACTTCTAATAATAGATATCTACCTCACCCATTTATCATGATATATAATTTGGTTAACACATCATATAAGTTTTTTCAATCTCACCTATTTCTCATGTATAATTTTCAAGTACCTTATCACAAATAAAACATCATAAAACTATTAAAAAACACTTTTAAAGATATACACAAAACTTTCTAAGATATTTAATTACTAATTTATTTTCAAACCCAATTTTAAAAACTAAAATACCCAAAAAGTGGGGTTTTCGTTGAAGAAATTTGGTAATCTTGTTAAGGAATACAAAAATTAAAATATTTTTATGGTGAAAGTAAAATTCATTGTCACCGTATATGTTAAAATATAACATTTTTTCTCTTTCTAAATAAATTCAAAACATTCCATAAAAAGATTCCTTTTGAAAACTGTTGAAAGAATTTAAAAATTGAAATAAAAATATACTGTAAAATTATTTAATTTCCATATAAATACATCCATCAAATAATTTTAAAAACATTGGCATGGAAGAAAAATAGGGTTTTAAGGGAAACTTTTAAAGAAAATTTTCCAATGAAAGTCCCTTACATTGTGTCCAACTTATAATGTACGATCCTTATCATCTTAAATAAAAAAATAATTTTAATTTTTTTTACTTTCTTAAGAACAATTTTAATGTTTATTATTCTATTTATTTCTATGTTATAATAAATTAATTAATCAATTATGTTTATATCAGACATTTCGATGATATTCAGCTCATGTGTCAAAAATGACATTGGGAGGTTGACTATAGTCAGTGAATTTATTAATCCAATATAAAAATAATAATAATCATGAAATAATTATCATTTTTATACATAAATAATACTTTTAAAACCAATCATGAAATATAATTATGAGAAATGAACTTTTTTATAATCATGGAGATGGTATTTTGTTTGTACGTATAAGTAACATTTCCATTTTTCGTCAATCATTATGGAAAGAAAGAAAGTATTATTTTAAAATTATAGAATGATAATTATATCATAAATACTAATTTATTTCATTAAATATAATTATATATATATCATCTATGTGATGTTGTGATGAAAATGAATCATGCCCCTTTGTGAAGGTTATATTCTATACATATGTACGAATGATGTCATCATTTTTTAGTGAATGTAATGGTAAGAAAATAGATGTTATATTATCTTTAAAAAATAATAATTAGTTAATTAATATAATATATATATATATATAATTAATCATTATGACCATTCATGAGAGGTGGTAATGGAAAATGAATTACATTGGGTTGTGAGGTGGTGGTCTATTGTAATCATGATGGATGGATTCCATACACATTTCATGGAGGATAGATATTGATATATATAATTAAAATAACATAATAACATCTAATAATATGATAGATACTAATTTTATTATATAATCATGGTTATGGAATATTTAATGGATGTTTAATAAGAAATAATACAAAAACGCTTGATTAAGAACTATACCTCTTCTTCAGACAAATTAATATGGTAAACACCAAAATATTTCCTAGGATAGTTTTATAATCATACCAGTGACTCTATTATATAATGAGGTATCTATGGATGATATTTTTGTAGGTATTCATTTAAAAAATCATTAATTATTAATAAATGATAAGAAGATGATTCATTTAATAAGAGGAGAGGGGTTATTTCTGAATCTCATAAAATATTAAAATAAAATTAATTATTTTATATTTCTAAATGGCTCAAGATTGGTATTATTAAAATATAAAATAATTTTTAGTTTAAATCATATATATAATTTATTTTTTACAATTTTGGGTCTCATTTTTACAATTATCTTTCTCTATTGACCCTTCGTTATACCTTTTGATAATTAAAGAGATATCAATGTTTTTTATCATTATGGGGTTAATATAGTTACAATAAAATGAAAAAACATCCCATAAATGGACTATTTTGGAAGTAATAAACCATATCCCATTAAATTTTTTGATGATGAAATTTTTATTAAATATAAATCATTTAATAAAATATTATTTATTATGAAATAACATTAAAGTCAATTTTGTAACAATTCATTTAATTTGAATTTTAAAACCACAATACAAGAATGGAATTTTCATAAAAATTGTGAAAAAATATATTATATTTTAATTTCATCTAAAAAAATTGTTGAACCAAAAAAAATTCAAATATTATTATTTATGTCACATCATTTTATTGATTTCTTTACTGATTGCACAAGCACTATGTTAGTGTTGCATAAGAATTTATGGAAAAAAATTAACCAAAAATAAAAAATAAATTTTAATGATGAAGAAAAAATTTTATATTTCAAATTATTATTTAGAACTGAATATATCCCTTTTTATCCCTAGGTAAAAAATTTAAATACACACTACTGGAAAATCGGGCTATATCTACAGTAAAAAACCTTGGTTATAAGCTATATCCATGGTTCCAGCTAGCTCTAGAACATATTGGCATGGCTATACCTAAAATATATAGCCACAGTTTACCAAAATATCTATAACTCCCATAGCTATCCACCATGGCAGTTGGGGTATAGCATGATTGTCCACCATGGCAACAGGGTTTTATCCACTATTTTGAACTATGGTTATTACCCAATAAAACCATGGTTGTATCCTTCAAAAGTATAACCTATCATCATGATTTCATGTGCAAATATTGGTATAGCCTTGGTATAAAAACCTAAATCCACAATTTATTAAAACTGTAGTTGTAGCCCAGTTTTCTAGTAGTGACAATAAAACAAAGAGAAATTCACTTTTCAAAATTGATTATATAGATTAATCTAGAGAGTAAAAATCATGGAAAAATGGAAACAAAAGGAAATATATTAAAATTTTGGATGATTATAGATGATATATACTCATAAAATGAAATTAATTTTAGTTTTAGGATCATTATTTAGTCTTTATAATTTTATTTTTATCTTTAATTATCTGATTTACTATTTATCGTGGTAATACAAAAATTACTACAGTTTTTATTAATAATGTCCAAAAATTAAATGGAAATATTTTGAAAATTTAAAACTCCTGATTCCAAATATGGAATCCATTTTCCATGATGAATAACCTATGTGTTTAAGAATTTAATTTCAAATTAAACCAACAAAATGATGTTAAAAATATTTTCTTCCAAAAAAATCATTTTAAGTATAAAAAGTTATTATACTGAATTCTTCTATAAAATTATTTTTAGAAACCATAATTCGATTATTTTAAATAAATATGAAATAATTAAATTTTAAAAATAATCCAAAATATAATTTTATTTTGTAAATACTTTAAGGAAAAAAATACAATTTTTACTAAAAACATTATTTTTCACTATTCACTTAAAACTCAATCTTTTTAGAAAATTCTCAAAATTTCTAATTAAGATAATTTTTATATGATTATTTCAAAATTGAATTTCATTTTATGAATTAAGTTCAAAAAAAATCTAGAAATTAATTATATTATTTTCTCTTTAAAAACATTAATAACGTTTTTGAGGAAAACATATATTTGATGTATAAAATGACTTTTCAAAAAATTGAGTGTTTAATTATAATGAATTAATAAATAAATTTTAGATGACTTGTAACATTAAAAAAAATTCATAATTTGTTAAATTAGAATCATACCCGCCAATTCTATGGCATGGTTATGACGATGGTATTTGAATAATAATATTTCACAATTCTTTTGTACTCGATGTTGGGTATTTTTTATGCTGTTATACATAGTAATTATTTTAAAATATTGGGATATTAAATTATCACCCCCTTAAATAAAATTTTTCCTCACAATTTGAAATTTTTCTCAGTAATTGAAGTCCTGTAATTTTTAATTACCATTGTTAAAATATCACATCATAAAAAGGGTTAATAAAACATCCTCTTGAAAAGATTAAAAGGGAAATAAAAAGGCCTTGTGGAATAACACATAACTAGGGTAAAATATGGAAAAAATAGAGAAAATGAAAATATAAACTAGAAAGAAAATAATAATGTTCATATAATGATGTAGAGTTCCAAATATCACTGATTATAAGAAAGTGAATGATAATGATAAAGAAAATTACCATAAAACTACATACCAATGACATATTGAAAAGACTATCTATTTATTAGAAATAAATGTAAAAGGATAAATTTTTTATTTTGAGAACCTCTTCTAAGTGTTGAGGAATTTTATTAGTAGATAGACTAATAATATATGGAAATATACTTACTTTACATTTAGAATTTCATCCTTCAATAAACTCCCACCATAATCTCATATTTTTCTCCAATCAATGAGTATTCAAGATAATTTTGATGTGGCTGAAGCACTAAAATAAACTTTTTGGATTATATAATTCCACAAAAGGATAAAAATATATTAACTAAAACCAAAATGGATAGTAATATCAAATATAATTCCCAATATGAATAAAATTTATTTGAATAAATAATATATTAATCTCCAAAATTCAATATTAATAAAAAAAAGTTCAAACAAAATCTCTCTATAAATATCTAACCTTAATATTTTCAATATATCCCTATATATGATTGAAAAAAATAGTAGAATTATTTTATAACATATTCTTCAAAAAGTTGCCTCAAAATAACAATAATCACTCTTAATGTCTCATACTACAAATATATAGGACATATTCATATAATATCTAAGATATGATTATCATTTCCATAAATAACCTGAATCACCATAAAGATTAATTAAAATAATATCTTCTAAAAAAAGATAATTAAACCTTTAATTCTAAAATTAAATATAAAAATATTTTATTTATATTAACAATATAACAGTCCCCAAAAATACAGTGATATTTTTCCAAAATAAGAATAATCACCTAAACTCAAATTAACTTTGTCAATTTCATGGTTACTATTATGATAAAACATATGTTCCGGATATTATTATAATATTTATTTTTATTGTAATAAAAACTAGGAAATCACATAGGAAAAAAGTAGGCATTTCACCGTTATTTCCCTTCAGTTGTGGGTTCAAACCCCCATAACATTACTGGATGTGACAGGTTGGCACCCAACCTATGGGTTGTCCTTTTTGTAAAAATATACAAATATAAATCTTATAACATTCCTATAAATATGATAAAAATATTCAAAAAATATAATTAATCAGAAAATCACTTTTTAACATCAATTTTTTTTCTATAAAACTCATTTTTCCAAAAAAATCAAATGATTTTAATTGACTATCATCATTCACATATTAACTCAAAGGTTTATTCATCCCTTTATCACATTTTCTTAAATGAGTGTCTCCAAAAAAATAACCTTTTTCTCCATGGATTTTTAAGGGAATCAATTTCATAAAACATATGTTTCATAATTTTGAAAATAAAATATACTATATAATGTTTCTTAAAAAACATAATATTCTGAATATATTAATATACCATTGATAAAAAAATCCTTCATTCAAATTTTTTATTTAAACTTCTAACCATGATTATTTTTATTATTCAATGATATTATATATATCTTTATGAATCATGATTCATACTTAGAATGTAATTAAATAATTTATACCGTAATTTTAGATGTTAGGGTTTTCCTTTATGTTGTTGATATCCCTTTTATCTCCCCGCATGAACTTCATACCTTCAGAAATTAAATAGTAAATTACATGTGGTATTTCCCTTGTCTAATGAGATGGTTGATATGATATTTTGAAATAAAATAAAAAAAAACCACGACCTATTTAGATTTTAATTAAATGAAATGTTTTTGGATAGATCAAGTAATTCATTTCAGTTGATTTAGATGTTCAAAAGGCATTCAAAATCATATCATTAATATTTTTAAATTATAGTGATTATTATATCATCTGGAAGTGATAACATGTTTGTGTGATATCCTTTACCTTTCATATTGTTAAAATATCTTTCACTTATCGAGAATAAAATCATTAAAAAAATGAATTATTTCATGTTAAAATGAAAATGGTCCTTGTAAATAAAATACCCATTGAAATTATATAAAACATTAATTATAAAATAAAATAAAAATTACCTTAATAAGTTAAATATTAAATTAAAATTTACCTCAAAGGATATGTCATACCATTCATCTTTTATCCCCATAAATATAACAAAATTCTTCTCAACATAAGGGTAAAATGTACCTCAGCCCCATAAAGAGTATCCAAAAATCTCATTACTCATTGTAAAATCCCATCACATAAAATCTAAAAGATGTTTTATAATAATTTTACATATTTACCAACCTTAAAATTATAAACACATGGGTTTATACATAACTCTTAATTTAACCTCACATTAAAACATCCTAATCTCTGATTTTGTTAAAACCCTTTAATAATATAAACTATATAGACTTGGCATTAAAAATTAAATAATCTAGATTATTTATACTAGAATTATTTTTCATTCATTCGAAATATAATTTATTTTTAGAATTATATATAATTATATCATAAACCTTACATAAAAATAACATGTATTAAAATGTGAAAACTTATACTCAATATTTATTTTTTTTATAAAACATAACTCGTATGATCTAATAGGTTTTATTTTCATTCATAATCACCATAATTTTCATCTTGACCATATCCTTTTCCCTAATAATTCATTGGATATGTGGAAAAAAAATAAAAATATGGGATATTCATAAAAATATTAGTAAGATACATACAAAGAAGAAATTTTTTAGAATTATGAAAAACATGTACACCCATAAAATTATTGACGTTATCACATTATTCATTGAGCATATGAAATAAATCATTTACATATGAAAAACACACACACTTTTCTAAAATAAAAACATTAAAACCCATAAAATGAAATTTAAAACCCTTTTTAGGAAAATTAGATCTTCATATACATAATCCATTTTAAATCAGTGTAAAAAACTAGATCCTTGTTATATACATAAGATAAACCAAACAGGGTAACTCCCTCTTTCTTTCCAATGATTAGTAATGTAACTCAATGTAATGAGGAGCTATAATGGGGATCAAACTTCATATAATCTATATCGGGTTCAATAGTTTTTCATGATTTATAATGAGGCTCAACCCATTTCATGTCTTGTATCAGGCTCACTTTTTTCTCATATATAGTCCCCCAAAACTATATAATTATTAAAACATCCAAAAAACTTAGGGAAATTTTGTTTGATCCCATATACATAAAACATTTAGATATTAAAATACCCCTTCATTTTAAAACCAATTTTCAAAAATAAACTTCCTAAAAAAGTGAAGAATGGTTTTTCTTTGAATAAAACATGAATGATTATAAATTATTCTGAAAATAAGATTACTATTATGATGGTGGGAAAAGTCATTTTCACCCCAAACATTAAAATAAAACATTCCTTTTTTATTTTGTAACGAATGTCCAAACATTCCATAAAAAGATTCCTTTTGAAAAACTTTTAAACAATGTTAAAAGTGAAATGAAAATTTCCTTTATAATTATTTTATAAATATATAAATAAAACAACAAAATAATTTAAAAAATATGGAAATGGAAGAAAAATATATTTTTGAGGGAAAAGTAAAAATATGATTTTTAAAATAAAGTCCCTCACATTGAGTCTGAATTGTAACATACATTCCATATCATCTGGAATAAAAACATTATATTATAATTTTGATTTATTAAGAAAAATTATCATATATATTATTACTTTTATTTCTTTGTTATAATCAATTACACAATCAATTAAATTTATATCATATGTTTTGACGATATTCAGATTATATGTCAAAAATGAATTTGGTAGGTTGACTATGGTCAAAGTGGTCATAATTCCATATTCACTAGAATAATTATCCTGAAATATTTATAATTTTTATAAATTAATAATACTTTTAAAACCAATCATGAAATATTTTTATGACAAATTAACTATGTTACAATATTGGAGAAGATAGGTCGTATGTAGGCATGAGTAACTTTTCAATTTTTCAATGACTATTATGGAAATAAAGTAAGTATTATTTTATCATTATATAATGATAATTATATCATAAATAACATATTATTTATTTAATTATAATTATATTTAAATCCTTCATGTGATGTGGTGATGAAAAATGAATTACATCGCTTTGTTGAGGTGGAAGTCCACACATACACATAAACGATGTGATAATTTTTTAGTGAATTGAAATGTAAGAAAATGTGTGTAATATTATCGTTACCAAATGATAAATATTTCCTGAATGTAATATATATATATATATATATATATAATTAGATCATCATTATAAACATACATGAGAGGTTGTGATGGGAAATTCATTGCATCGGTCCGTGTGGTGATAGTCTTTCGTACCCACAAATGATTGATTCCTTTCCCATTTGATGGAGTTTGGAGATGGATATATGTTATGAAATTAATATAATAAAATCAAATTATATTATAGATAATTATGTTATTATATCATCATGGTTAAGTAATATATTACATATGTTTATGAATAAATAAAACAAAAATTCCTGATTACGAATGATACATATTATTTAGAAAACCTCTTAAAGTTCACCACAAAATATATAATTGGATGGTTTTATGATCAAACCAAAACCTATATATAGTGAGTGGGGATGTATGGAAGATATTTGGTTGGGGATTTTCCAAACCATAATGTTCATGATGTGTGAAGAAATTAGAATATTATTTTCCCTTTTATAAAAGAGGGGAGAGGAACTTATAGAATTATTTAAATTATTAAATTAATATAATATAATTTTGAAACCAAAATGGCAACAAATTGGTAGTATTATATTCTAGCATGTTTATGAGTAAATATAAAATCTTAAAATATAATTTAGTCATGTTTAATCACATTTTTACCCTTATAATTTTATTTTGACCCTTTCTTTACCCTTTTAACAATTAAGGTTATATCAATGTTTTTTACCCTTAATGAGTTAATATAGTTACAATTAAATGAAAAATGGTACATAAATGGACCATTATTGTTTTAATAAACCATATTTCATTCATTTAAATGATTTTAATATTTATAGTAAATTTAAATCATTTAAGAAAATATTATTTATTATAAAATGACATTAATGTCAATTTCAAAACTATTTATTTAATTTTCCTTTTAAAACTACAAAGATACAGTGGAATTTTAATCTAATGAATAAAAAAATCTAATATTTTATTTTTATCTAATAAATTTGAATAAAAAAATTACACAAATATTTTTATTCTTAGTGTTTTCAAAATCATTTTATTTATTTTTTACTGCTTGCACAAGCACTGTGTCAGTGTTGGCAATTATTTATTCATGATAAATTAAAAAATAATAACATGATGAAAATATCATTTATATTTAATATGAATATTTATAAAATTGCATATCCTCTATTTAACCCCATATAAAAAATTTAAATAAAATAAAATGAATAGAATGAAATTTTTTCCATTTACAACAAATAATATAATGGTTCAAAATAATTGAAAAATAAAAAAATGTCGTATCTAAAAAATATCCTTAATTATTATTGATATATACTCATAAAATAAAATTAAAACATGTGTTGGGTTCATTATTTAGTTCATATCATTTTATTTTTAACCTTAATTACTTATTTTACCCTTTAGTGTGGTAAAGAAAAAATTATTAAAGTTACTATTTGTAATATTCAAAAATAAAAGGGACCTATTTTAAAAATTTGAGACTACATGATTAAAATATATAATACACTTTTTAATATTCAAAACATATATGTTTCATAATTTAATTTATAATTAAACCAAAAAAACATTTTGAAAAATAGTTTTTAAAAAAATGCCTTTTACATATAAAATGATTTTATAATAAATTCTAGTGTAAATTTGTTTAAAAAATAATTGGGTTATTTTAAATTAATAATAACTTATTAA
This sequence comes from Viscum album, assembly GCA_963277665.1. Classification (NCBI taxonomy): domain Eukaryota; kingdom Viridiplantae; phylum Streptophyta; class Magnoliopsida; order Santalales; family Viscaceae; genus Viscum; species Viscum album. The sequence continues at coordinate 1,067,974,112 of OY728127.1, read as the reverse complement.
AATTTTAAAATACTCTAAAATAGAATTTGGATTTTAAAATTCTTAAAATTAGAATACATTTTTTAATAAAAAATAATTATTTTCATAATTCACTAAAAAATAAAACTTTTCAGAAAATAATAAAATTTTTACCTAATGATAATTTTGATATGAAGATTTAAAAAATGAACTTAATTATATAAAATAATTTTATTAAATTTTATAGAAATTAATAATTATATTTTTCACAAAAATAATAAAAATAATTTAATGAAAACATGTTTTTGAAGCATAAAATGAATTTTCAAAAAATTGAGTGTTTATTTATAAATAATTCATAAATACATTTTCATTTATTAGGAGATTTAAATAAATTTCATGATTTTTTTAATTCTACTCATTCCAAGTAATTCAATGACTAGGTTATAATGGTAATATTTAAATAATAATATATCACGGGTCATTAAAATTCAATGATGCATATTTTTGCACAATATCAAACAAATATGTTAACTTAAAATCTTGGGATATTATAATTATCCTCTAAAACCTTAACATTTAGATTCTATGAATATTTCTCATTGAGAAGACTTATCAACCATAGATACCAATCTCTAGCTATTTTTTAGGTCATTACATTAAGTAAACATAAAATGATTATTATGTTGTAAGATATAATCTACAACAAAGACATATTAGTGGTTGAGTATAATTTTTTATATCTTTTCATCAAGGACTTTTAATTAAAGTGATCTCAGTAAAATTGATAACCCCCTGATAATAACAATTTGGTTTGAAAAGATCCATATTTCACTATGTAAATAGTCTTCTAGGGAATTCATCTCATAACATAGTTATTAAGGTAGGGAATCATCCCAATCACAAAATATGTGATTATTGGATATTAGAGTGGATAACTCTTTATCCAAATCCATATTATGGACTTATTCAACACTATTCCTAAGGAATCCAAAAACATAGGGTTCCCTAGCTAGTGTAACCCAGATCAAATAGAAAAAACACAACACCTACCCATTTGAGTCCCCATATTACATTCATTACATACAAAAGATAATACAAGGGAAGATGGGGTTGGTATGAAATTTACTAGTTAGATGATCAAGATCCTGACAAGTTCCACATTAGATAGAATTTCACCCTCATTGTTTTATGGATTATTCATTTTAAAAGTCTAATGAATTTTTATATATTATAGGCATATTAAATTTTGAAATATTTAATTATATGCACTCTTTATGCTCTCCTATATTATTCTTTTGTGTATGCATGATTTTAAAAATTTATTATTTAGAGTTTCTATTCCATCCAATAAATTTATGTGTTGACACACCATTATTTTGTAATTATTTACACAACCCACATTTCTTTGTTTTTCAGTCATGAACCGACCCATCGGGGCCCACCTAGCCGATGGTAGGTCAGGTGTTACAACCCCAAGCCCAACATAGATTAGAAGGGGCTATAGACAATTGTTAAGAAGGCATAACTAAAATGGGAGGCCTTTTATTAATCTACCAATAAGCATGCACCTGGCTGTCTCCATGGAAAAGTACAGAGGAATAATAAAACGGGTTGTAACATTTATAGTAAAACCATGCATGTAATAAACACTATGGAATACATCAAATTATGGTAGAATAAAACCAAATTTAATTGGGAAAACACACATGATCAAGAAGAAATGAAGTCCCAACCTAACAACAACTAGAATAAAGGGAAAAACAAGAGATTACAACTCTTAATCACCATGTCCTACCACCATACACAGCATATCCCCCCATGAATAACTATCCTCCACTGATGTCTCTCCCAAAATATCTATTATATCCATCAGTCATGACATGTGTTGGAAAATCCCTTGTAGAGGTGAGTATATACATACCTAGAAACACACCCTAAAAACCAAAAAGGTAGAAATATAGAGATACTAAAAAATTCATCTAAACCCAAATAAAGGGGTAAATTACTCCAAATATATATATATATATTATAATAATAAACATAGATTAGAGAGAAAGTGGATCTCAATATCTATATCCCTATCAAGGACGATGAGTCTTGATACAGCTCCAAAAGTCCATCTCTAATGCCCAACATCTCACATTTAAATTTGAAAAATCCATTTAGAGGACCCATAATACTCCTCTTATCCAAATCCTATGGTATTATGATCACTAATATAGGATCCATGCCTCAGGTTTGACCACGGGTACTACTCAGTTGATTGAGGACCTGTGTCCTAGTGCATAACGGGGGTGCCACTCGGTAAAAGGAGGACTCAGGCCCTAGAGCGTCAGGGGGTTACCACTTAGTAAAGAGAGGACCCAAACCAAAATATATAAAATGGTAGTTCTAATTAGTAGATATAGAAATATAGGAGTCTCATTCCTTAGTGTTATAGGGGGTTTCCAACCTCGATGTCTCTTCGATGATCATGTACGATCACAACTAAGAGTCATGTATTTCCTAAAGAAGCGTCCCACCCTCAACACTTCGTATCATATCTCAAAATCCACTATTAACGGTACCATCACAATCCACATGGAGAAATTATCATTAAAGGGTCCTCAAATGCCAAAATATGAGTTTAGAATAATAATATACATGAGTGGGAACTCAAGAGAAAAGTACACGTTATGCACCTAAGGTCACATGGCATATGAACTCTCAAGTACACTTCTCCATGTACTCCCCTGCAAAAAACTTAGTTTTACATGTATTAACAAATATAATTTATGGGTAATACATGGAATGACTTGGCCACTCAGGGAATTACATTTCCTCTTAATTTTTCTTGTGTAAATCTAGTCATTCCCTGGTATATTTTGTTGTGACCATATACTTTGGGTCATGCCCATTTACCTAGTAATGTATAAATACTGAGACATTCCCATGTAATCCTGTTCATTACCCTTTTCTAGGTCATTATTATGACTATTCACTCTAGGAGTACATGTCGAGTCTCCAGCATAGGGTCACACGACATGTGGAGGGTTTCATTCATCTTGTGATACTTATCTTTACTAGAATCCTAGCTGGAATAGCCACATAACTACATGGAATGTTTTCTTGGAATAAATTGTGTGTATATTGGTTTTTATAATAATCCCAAGAAGTCTTCATGAATCTATCCATGTCATTATCATCACCACTTCCTCTTTAATTCACACCTTGGATTTTAGATCTCGGATTTCCCATGCCCGATACGTTAATGGTGGTTGGATTCAGTTCAGCTGAACACTGCAAGGCTCCCATAAATTGCAGTGTTCCACATTTATCACCATTCCAAATCCCAAAACAAAGGATTCATAACCCAAAACTCACAGTCCGTCTTGATTTTTCTGAAAATCACCAAAATGTTCATCGTTCACCCAACCACCGTGAATATGGGTGTTCGAACGTGCTCGAACCCAACCAACAATGTTGAACCACGGCTCCAAGGGCCAATGGCATAGAACATGATGAAATTTGGGGGAGGTAGCATATGGAAAAAGTAAATCCTTCATTAGAAATTAAATATCATCTAATTATTACAAAATCATGATATCTAGGGGTGATAGAAAGGTGCAAGAAATATTTATCTGATCAATAATATCAACAGTCTTCTAGGGATCATGTGAATATTTTAAAATGAAAACAACCAAAGAAGATAAATTAATCCACTATTTGTTAAATAAAAAGGGTTTAAATAAAAAAACAACATTCCCAACCTTGATTTAGTATTGATCATGGGTGAAGAATGTGTTATCCAGTGACGAAGATGATTGATTACATTCAAGGCTTCTCAATCCACTTCAATCTAGTCATTTTTTTTTCATATAATCCCGATCCTCTAATGAATAATGGTCCACCTCTCAAATCCTCTCATGATTATGTAGATAACCCTAGAGATTTTTTATAACAAACAATTTATATATGGTTAGATTTAGTTCAAATAATAGAAATAAATATGTAAACATATTTATGTTAACAAAAAATCCATCAATGGTCACCTCCCTCAGAACGTCTAATGTTGACCCATATTAGGTAATTCCTAGGGTAAAACCTACATTATAGAGTCAAGCACAATCTATGATTTCCTATCCAAGGTTCTGAAGAATAGAAAATCAAAATAAACTGGAACGATGCACATGCATGTGTTAAAATATATTAATATTTTAAATATATTAATTCGGAGGTCCAGATGAACCCAAACATCGTGCTGACTCTAAGACAAGTCTAGATATCTATATATATAATTATTCAAAGGAGTCTATGCACAAAACAAGATTCATTACATTCTACCCTCCTTCAAGTCTTCTTTCCCTGAAAAGTATAATCTAAAAAAGGTAGGGGTACTGATTCCACGTCTAACTCTCTCTCTCAAAGGAGATCTACTATATTCTCCCATGATACCAAAAAATATGAACTCGGGGAATGGTCCATCCTTGTAGGATCCTCTCATGTAAATCCATGATCTCCACTAGTTACTTCATGAAGATGGATCCATCATCGATGCCCAGCTCACCTCGGTCAATAACATTCATCAAATGATTCATGTATCTCTTTAGTCATGATTCCTGAAAGATCCCATGTACCCAATCCAACTAAGGGGTAGGGATAAGTTGTAAGAAACCTCTCCAACCATCCATAGGATCTCAACTATCCAGGTGAAACTTGTGTATAACCTAAATCCCTATCTAATCCTCCAAAATCCTTATTGTGGGGATACTCCCAAGAAAAAATGTATCCCTGCTTCAAATCCAAGGTCCAATGACATCAATATGTGTAATAATTTTTTATTCTTTAGGTTTTCCTCCTATGCTCACGGATTACATGAACCTTCTCTTCTATTGACCGCACCAGATCAATCTGAACATGATATGCCTCACCAATCCTTGTCCAGTGCAAGGGAGACATTCAGGGCGTCCCGTATAGGTCCTTGAATGGTTCCATATTTATTGTATATTAAGATATGTTTTATTAAGAAAATTATACCAATATAAATTGATTCTTCAAACTCCAACCATTTTCTAACAAGAGGGCCTCATCATATAATCCAACACCTGGAAAATCCGCGTATTTTTCCTATATATATAGGGGTAAAATTTTTCCATCATCCTCAACTAGGTCCCAAAGGACTCCTACAAGAATCTCCAAAATCATAACATGAACGAAGAATAATTGTAAGAGAAAATAATTGAGGGTAACTCAGTGAATCAGATGATATCATGTACATAAAACTATCCCAAACTCTCAACCAACATCATCTCTCTAATGATAAGGAAGTGCTTCAACTTTGTGGGTCAATCGAAAATCACCTAGATAACATCATGGACTCTCATTTTCCATGGCATCCCTTTCTAAAATTCAAGTAATATGTAATCTCATTTACACTATGGGGTCTCAAGATCTTGTGTCAAACCTACAGAAACTTTCAAGAATCCTTTACCCAATGATATGTGAGACAATGAGAGATGAACTCAACAATGTTCCACCTCATTCTGGCCTGCCATAATTTTCACTAAAGGTCATTTAACATATATTTCACATAGGGATGACATACAAGGGAAAATAATGAAACACCCTTATCACATCCTATTGCAACATGATATAAACCACAAGTTATTCTAGGAAAAGGTTGAAATACACCTCTCCTTTATATAATTCATATAATTAATCTCTTGAGTATATCTAGTCATATAGAACCTCACAATTTATATCTCTCCACAGGGACACTATCACATGATGAAGAAGTATAGAAGTCACTCCATCAACTAAATAAAATCCTGACCCCTCTACTCTATAAAGTCTATCTACAAAGAAGACAACTGGTCATACACCTCCTCCACTAGGTGGGTACAAGAACTCCTTCTAAAGGACTATTCCACCATTTTTACCTTAAAAATAGTATAGACTATCCTGAAGTCATAGTCTTGAAGGAACTCCAAACAGTGCCTCTCAATTAGGTTAATATTTCTCTGAGTGAGATATGCCTATAAATCAGGTGGTCTGAGTAAACAATAAAATGATCACCCAAAAGATATTTCCACCATATCTTCAGAGTAAATACTACTACTACTAACTCCGAGTTTTTATTCAACTAGTTTTTATAAATGGGTACCAATTTCCTCATCCCATATATGATCACCCCATACAACTAAATCAACATGTTATTGATCTCATCTCTAGAGGCTTCTCAAAACACTATGTACTCCATTACCTCCTCTGGTAGTCTCAATATAGGATAACTAGTAATCCTTAGAATCCACTTTTAAAAGGCTCTCTGACACTACTCAGTCTAGGTATGTGGTTTCCATTTCTATTTTAGGGTAGTAAAAGTGATACAGACCTCTAGAAGTCTTCAAGAAACCTCATGTAGTACATTACGAAGACAAGAAAAATATGCACCTCTGATATGGTCTTGATTAGATCCCAAGAAATGACTGCATCAATCATCATCATGTTTATAGGTAAACCATGATCAAAGATGGCATTCCCTAAAAAGTGAACCTTGTATATCTAAAACTGACACTTTGAGAGATAACCATATAGATGATTCTCATGGATTATATCTAGGAACATTGTTAAGTTTTATGCATGATCCTTATCTGATATAGAGTAAATGATTATATCATCAATAAAGACAACCACAAATCCGTTCATGTATTGGTGGAGGATCTAGTTCATCATAGCCAAAAACATAGAGGGAAAATTCAGCATACCGAAAGGAATCACCACAAACTCATAGTGTCTATAGTGAAATTGAAATGTCATCATTGGAATATTATCCTCATAAACCCTCAAATGATTATAGCCAAACCTAAGATCAATCATCAAGAACCATCTCGCACCTCTCAACTTTTCAAAACAGTCATTAATCATAGGAAAATGGTACTTATTCTCATCTTTATCTAGTTCAGGAAATTATAATCAACAAATTACCTTATTCTCCCATACACCATTTTCATGAAAAAAACAATGGCTTCCATGGTGGGCACATTGGTTCTAATAGAACCCTTCTTTTGATGGTCCTCTAACTTCACCCTAATCTCTTAGATCTTAATAGGGTCCATGAAATATGAAATTGAATATATTGATGTGGTATCAGGGTGAAACTCAATGAAATAAATCCATCTCCCTCAATGTAGGTAGTCCCTAAAAATCATTGAAGATGATTTCCATGTATTCCTCCACTACTGAAGGAAACCATATTCCTAAAGACTCCACTGATCTAAGGAATAATCTCACCAACTAATAGGTGATGGGTTTTATCTTCATGTAAACTAGAATCACTCACTAAGCTATTAAATCTATCTTTTAAACAAAAGAGAATCTCATCCCATTTATCTGAAGGAATATAACATGTTCACATTGATAATCAATCTAGGATCGAACATTTGAGAATACTTCCATACCCAAGATAACTTTTTAAGGAATCATCGTGATGAGAAAGAGGTTACATGAGAAAATCACTCCACTAAGTGCCATCTCTCACTACTAGTAGATATGATATATCGTAGAATCATCCCTTTTAAGAACCACTAGTCATAACTATGGGATAAATTCTAAACAAGAAGCTCTATATCTCACACAAGAGATAAGGTGATGAAATAATGACTCACACCTACGTGTACTAGTATTTGGGTGATGGAAGAAATGACAAAGATCAAAAATTGAATTATCTTATGTGAATCTTGGAAAATATCCCTCTATAGAATATGGCTCCCCATGGCCCTGATCTCCATCTTTATGAGCCAATAATGGGCCACCAAATTGTGGTGGTTGAATTATCTTATTTCATCTCCCTCCACTAGAATTTCCTCCCTCCTGAGCTCCACCTACTCCTATACCAATATCACCTACTTATGTGGCACCTTTTTCATGCATGGGAGATCCTTCATCACGGAACTACATATACCATGGTGGTCCATCCACTTCTTGTACTCCCTCCTAAGAATGTCAGGTCTAGAAATCACATACCATTTGATCTTAGACATCACATGCATAGCATCGCTTCTCTCATGGATGACAGGGTCCTTCGAACGAACTATGCGCCATAGATCTACATGTCTGAGTCCTTCCATATGGTAGTATCCTATACCAAGACCCAAATTGCTAGTGTGTACTAGCTGTTATAGGTGACTCATTCCCATGATGATCACCACCAAATCCAACAACTTATCATCCCTCCCCTATAAATATCTCTATTACTATAGATCACTCTTGTACTCCTGTTTATGTTGGAATACATGGGGAGACTACACTAGAAAATGTGTCTCTATAGAGAACTCACTTGAACTTATGTTCTAGGAATAAACCCTCTCATTCCATTTTGATGTATTATCTTGTTTGGTTAGTGAGCCACACAATGTACCCAACACCATTAATATCATCCTATTGTAGCTTAAGAATATCCCAAACATACATGAAGTGCAAGAACAAATGGAAGTACTCATCATGAAAAATCTACTAGAAATATAACCATGGGATCATCATATCAACAAGAGACTGCAACATTAGACTCCACCAACACCCTAATACTCTATGTAAGATACTAGATACCAGTGAAACCATCTGATCGTTTGGGGGATTTACATGCCTAATGATTTGGATCACTAACTCAATATAGTCCTCTAATGCTTGAGGATATAGCTCACTATAGAACCTTAGGAGTCATTGATGTTGGAACTCATGGAGTGTGTTAATATTTTATGTATCCTTAGATTTCCCTATTGGTACTATTTTTTTCTTGACCAGAAGGGTTGAGTATCCTTGAATACATAGAGGAAACACCTCATGTGATGGCCCTTGAACAAATGATTCATCACTCAATGGATCATCATCATGATACTATATTGATAACCTAGAAGGGTGTTTTTTTGTAGACATCCTGAAATTCATCAATACGTGGCGTAGTAAGATTAACATACATATGGCGAGTATACTCAAGAAAGATATTCAAGGGAATGAATCCTATATGATGCATATATGAAAGTTCCCTACAAATAATATCTTACTATACTGATTCAACAAGTTGGTATTTCGAGTCATGGTGTATGTAGATGTCAGTCGACACACCAATAATGGGTTCCCTAGCATGAAAGTTATACTTGAGACACTTAACCATAGTTTCCCAAAGTACAAACCTGTCCTTACAATTGGGAAAACTCTAAAAACCTTCCCAATTAATGAACAACTTTGTTACCACTCTATCACGACCTGACCCACCAGGGCCTACTTGGATGGAGGAATACCCAGTGTGAAAAACCTAATCCCACCTCTGATTGGTTATGTTCTAAAAAAAATCACCAATAAAGAACAACAGAAATATGTGGCCTTTGAATAATGTTACTATATACACACACCCAACTGCCTCCATGAAAAATTGTTAATTAATAATAAAAGGGGTTATCATATCTAGAGTAAAAACATGAATTTAATTACTTCAAGGGAATACATCATTGTACAATGTAATAAAAGAGGAAAATTACATGCCTAATAATAAATCATGTCCCAAAATTATAAAAAATGGAATAATGTGAAAATTGAGAGAGCCAAACTCGTAATCTCCAAGTTGAAAACCCATATACAGCCTATGTACTCAAGTATCACTATGCTCCACCAATGTCATTCCTGAATTTCCTATCATCTACATAAGACATGAAACATGTGGAAAAATCCCATTTGGGGGTGATTATATAAATAACCAATAGAAATACTTGAAATACACAAAGGGAGAAACAAAGATATGCAATAAAAGATAGCTCATCCAAAAATGAATATTGAAATGAAACACAATATCTACATATAAATATGCTCATAAGAAACCCAAATGAGAGAGAAAGGGGATATTTATCTCCATATCCAATATAAGGATAATGATTCTACCTAGAACTCCAAAGGTCATTATTTTTTTCTAGTATCTTGTGTGTCTTTCTGAGAAAGACATGTGGATGACATGAACCTCGCCACTGCTATATCGCCCGAGGGGGAAACTTTTCCAATGGAGGACCCAATTTACTAGTAAGACAGGGGAATGGAAATACTATATAGATATAGTATCCAAATCCTTGGAGTGTAATTTAACACCACATTATATCACTTCAATTATGCTTTGTATTTTATTTTGTGTTTTCCTTTTTTTGGTATTATTGTAGAATTTGGGTTATTTTCTATCTGGTGGAAGAACTCATTGCGTGAAAGGGTTGCATGAAGAGTTATTTTTTTCGGTATATGTCATGAATTGGTTCAATATGTGAAGGTTTCAATGCTATGAACCAAGCACATGACATGAAAATACTGAATGGTGTTAAATTTAATCTTAGGTGATGCCCTTTTCAGTATCACATTAATATGTGGGATTTCACACTATGAAAGGGATTCATGATATGAAACCCTCATATATAAGGGTTTAAATGTGTACCATGGTTGATTTTTATTAATTTGGACATCACCTTCCCTCTTGAGACCTAGGTTCTCTCCCATGTGATTGTCGAGTACTTCTATACTTTTGGATCATTCTTTCAATGTGTTATCATCATGGTTTTTCCGGTGCCTCTCTCTAGGTAATCGGTCTCTGCATCTTCATTTCTATTAGTCATGGAACCTATTGTGACCACATTTTTCTATCATTTTCATGATCAATTTTTGTTTTCTATTGATCCATTGTAGTTTCTTATCATGCCTTGTAATTTTAAGATATATCAGTGGTTTTTCAATCTCCATTGTATAAGGGGCACAAGTTTCCATCATTTTTCTGTAGGTTAATCTATGAAAGTGTTTATAATTCAGAAAATTCTATATATTATTATTAAAAATGATTTTATTTGGTGGAAATAGTATTTTGATTAAATGTTTTCATGGTTCTGGAAATGTTTTTGGAAAAAACCGGGCACATTGGCAACCTTAGGTGTGTTGGGAAATAGACAACAGTGACCATAGTGTGTGTGGTTCCACTAGGGGTTACTTTTTTGATAACGAATGATAGTGATAGGACTCGATATTAGTTGTTATATTACATATTCCTATTTTATAAGGTCTAAATTTTGTGTTTTATTTCATACAAGGTACATTAAAGGATGGTTCCATTCATGGATATTTTCTCACTATTTAATTTTCTTGTTTTTCTTTTAAACTTGATATATTCATGGATTTGGTGAATATGGTATTAAATTATGGAAAACATTATAAACACTTATGGTTAATTTTATTTTTGTAATTTCTTTATAAAATGAATTTATGAATTCTTTATATTAGAAATTGTATAGATTCTTTTGTGATATCCTACTCGGATTAGGGATCACACCCTAATTTTTTACATTAGGAAGTTCTAGAGCACTTTTTTGTACTCAGGGAAGGGTGATGGAATCATGTAGTACATAATGTTCTCTTATCAGATGTTTCCTTTAAAGCGGGATGGTTTGGAGGTGAAAATTGGTCACATAGACACTTGTTGATCTTGTATTTTCATATTTTTCTAGTTTAGCCTGATAGATTGGATTATAGGGATATTATTGTATTTATTTATATTTCAATGTACCTTGGTTATGTGTATTGTTTTTATATATTCTGGACTTCTTTCTGTTATCTTTGTTTTACCTCACCATGTGAAGAAAAAGTTTGGTTGACTTATCCTGTTTACCCAGGTTGGTTTGATACAAATTGGTATCAGAGGGATCCTCGTCCTGAAGTGTGTTAACACTGCCTAAGAGTGGTTATATTTATTGGGTTGAAAGGAGTTAAAAAATTCATAATCAATATACTAAGTGTTGTAAGGGGTTTATGTAGAGACCCGAAGCTTATCGTACATGGAAATTACATTACTTTTGCGGAATACTTAGTACATAACAAAAACACACACACAAGGATCGTAATAGTTTAGTGTCTTTGGAAACTCGGAACGTAATCTTCTAATCGTGGTGAAAGATCTTCAATATCTCCCATAAAGATCTTCCCTTTTTTTACCTAAAAACCTTTCTTTATATCCTGGGGAAACGAAAACATAAAAGGGTGAGCTCAAATGCTCAGTAAGGGTAAACAAAAGAAATATCAATCACATCATATACATAAGAACATAGCTTTTGGAAATCTTAACCTGCAAAAGAGCTCATAATATCATAACATGGGATAAATCATAGAAGTGAAAATGAGATCCCCATAATCATAACATAAAACTTGAAACTTTGTGGCATGCACACATAATCATGGAAAATCATTTCTTGTTAGTCATGACTCATTGCCAAGACTATCTTAGTGGGCAAAGTCCCTTTCTAAACCGAGTTCACTCCTCGTTTCAGTCCTGTATCACTGAACCGAAATAACCTTCCGTTCCAGCCATGTTTATCCCATGAGATATAAAATCTTTACCCAATGCATTGGAGGTAGATATAGGTCTCACCCATCTTATAATGAATCCTTTCTTATGTGTGCCACATAATCATAAAACATACATCATCGCATAACACATGTAACAAAAATGGGATTCTTGAAACATCATGACATCATAAATCAACTCATATAAGATAAATGAATTCATAAAAATATTTCCATCACAACATAATCAAACCAATGTAATAATAGGGATAAAAACAGAACCCTTTTATTATCCTAGATGGAAAATAATTTTGATAAAATACTTGAACTCCATTCTTGAGGAAAATATCCTTTCTACTTCAAGAACATTTTTTCCTTTCATAACATGTCATACAACTTTAAAATAAAAGAAGTTGATTAAAAATAAACTTGAAAACTTGTAAAGGAAGCTTCTTGGAAATAATGTTTTAAAAATCCATTCATGCCGTATAAGTTAAAAAAAAATTCTTCGTACTTTTGTCGGAAAAGTCAAAAAGTACATCGTACGAAAAACGACAAAAGATTCCTTTCATATTCTTTACTAAAAACTCACCGAAGGGTAAAATTGGATTTAAACTATTGTAAGTGGATGGAAACAATATTACATATTGAGGGAACATGGATATGGATGATAAAATACACCCAAAGTAAAAACAATCTCGGATAAAAATGAGATTGTGATATTTCCCTTACCTTAGGTCCGACTTGCTTTGTAAGTGTCCGAACCTCCTGTATAATGATTTAAATCATGTTATTGACTTATTACAGAATCATATTCATTTTTATGATATCATATATGGTTCACTTATGACATTATATTACCCGTTCTTTTGTAAATTCCATGTTAAAGAAGCGTTTTGGGTAAAATCATTTCATTTATCGTAGGTGTTTTGACTTGTTGTTCTTGACATCATTATTATTTATATCATGATTTACTCACTTCCAGAATATAAAATATGATTTATATATCATATATATTCAGTATATATATATATATAATAGGTAGATAAATAAAATGAAAAACACCGTTCATGGAGACGGTAGTCCGTACGTACGCATGAACGATGTTTTCCTTTCCTTATTGTCTTGAAATGGAAGTAAGTAGATGACATACATATGTATATATATACATAAATCCAGTAGCTTTATAATGTCATATATTTAATTATTATTTCTTATATATACATTATAATCATTCTAAAATGGTTAACATGGAGAATGAATCTCATCGCGTCGTGGAGACGGTAGTCCGTACGTACGCACGAGCGATGATATCATTTCTATAAATATTGAATTGAATTGGAGTGGATTATAAAATATATCAGAATCAATATGATGTTTTAATAACTATGTATAGTTATTCTTTACACCATTATACCCATCCATGTAAGGTGGTGGTGGAAAATAGATTACACCACGGCGTGGAGACGGTATTTCGTACGTACGCACGCGCGGTGATTTCTTTTTCCGTAGGATGGATAGATGGTGAAATAGGGTTGTTTCATACTTATAATAACATATCAGTATATGAGTGATACTGATGTTATTACTTCATAATGAAACAACCTAAGAAGAAGAAGTGGAAGAAGAAATAAAGATGAAAGAATTGGTAACGGTAATTACCTCTTCTTTGAAGTGCCTCTTTGAGACCTCCTCTTAGGGCACTAAAATTGGTCTTTGAGGAAGACCAGAACCTCTAGGATGTTTCTAGGGAAGTGGAGAAGAGATTTTGGCTGGGGTTGGCCGAGCTTGAGTGCTAAAATTGGTGTGAGGAGGAGGGGGAGGAGGTGTCCTTTTATAAGGGAGGAGAGGGGCACCTTAGGAATACCTCAAAATATTATTTTATATTAATGTCAAAATCAGTTTATAATGGTTCCAAAGGGTCTTATTTCGAATCTAAAGTGGGGTTGGGTCGAAATCCTATCAACCAATAAGATTTAGACAAGTTTAGGGTATTATTTTAACCTTATCAATTAGATTTAACTCTAAGTTAAATAATTTAACTTTTACCGTGTCTTTTTGTTTTCTTTCACTATATGGTTAATACACTTACTATAACATGCCAAACGAACCCCAAATTGTTTATTAGTAATACATATATCCTTATCTAAGTCATTTGGCCGAACCTTAGATTTTTAGGAATAAAATAACAATTAATAATATAATATTTGATTTAAAAACTATTTTGTGTCAATTTTGACACTATTTGATATATGATTTTTGTGAAAGTACTAACAGAATTATATGTTCGAACCAAGTTGATTAAATCAATTCTAATATAGCATAGTAACCTATAAAATTAGTGTAATTCATAAAAAGTCTAAAATTACATTTAGTTTGGTGTTTATAACATCAATTATGTCAATATTTCATTAGGAAGATAATTACTGCATCATCTTTGTGTCATAAATAAATTAAATTATTTGATGTCTAAAAATTACAAATAAAATACCATTATGTAAGAAATCTTTTTAGATTTCTGATTCATATTTACAATCGAATTTATCTTATGTATAACCTTATATTAAAAATGTTTTAGTAAATAAACTTTGATTTTAACTCTTTTAACTCATCTTTGAATTAAATAATAATAAATGTCCTAATCTAATCCAAGTGGGCCTAAATGATAATATTTTACACATAAGGTTGTTTTTGGTCGAGATACACTTGTCCAATAGAATTAGGACATGTGTTAGGGTAATATTAATATCATTCTTACCCTTAATTACCCTATTTACTTTTAACCGTGGTAAATAAAAGTAAAAAGTTACTATTCACCAAAAAATTATTTTCATCTCATGGAACCACATTTTAGTCCTTGATATTAACCGTGTCTCTCGGATTTTCGAAATTCCATTCACAGAAGCGGTAAAATTAAGTTTTATGCAAAATTCAGTTTTTAACCTACCACTTAGTGGTTTCACTATTCATCAAAAATTGAAAGTTTTCAGAAAAATACCAAAATTTCACCCTAGGCTAATTTCGGTATTCCGAATCCAAAAATGAAGTCCATTTTGAAAAATAAAATTTCAAAAAGTGGTTATTACTATTCATAACAGCTAGTTTTGATAATATTTTAATAGCATATCGTTGTTTAGTGAAACTCGGTATTGCATACTACACACGCTATCGAGGAAGGTTGCGATTGTGTGTAATGCAAGGCAAGTCAAGGATACGTGTTGTGCGAGATCCTTTTGGTGTAGCGTACAACACAAGACATTAATAAAATTAAAAAGAATAGTTTTCATAAAATCTCGGGCTGTTACATTCTACCCCCCTTAAAATGAATTTCTCCCTCGAAATTCGTCGGGGTTATAAATAGTTTACTATTCGAAAGTTTCTTTAATAGAAACCCACATCGTAAAAAGGAATACCAAAACTTGTCTTTAAAAACTAAAGTATGAAATGTAACGATTACCCAAATAAACTAATCACAGGGTTTCTACATAGGTGAAAATATGGATATGGAAGAGAAATCTAACCATCATGTTCTGATGGAGAGTGGTAGAGAACATGGCTATGGAAAAGCCAGTAATCACAAATCCATAAATTTGTGACGATCTAAGGTACCATCTGATTCATCAGGTATAAGAGAACTAGGACAACATTTTTGGTTTCCAAGATCATTTCCCTAAAGTTAAAGAATTTGAATTAGAATAAATACTTACTTTATTTTGGTACAATCTCACTGTTGTTCGTGCCTTTAACAATTTCCACTTTATCTCTTAAATAAATGAAGTTGAATTTGTTATTCGTGAAGTGTTAGCAGATCATGTGATAGAATGACGGGTCATTCCATCTGTCTCAAAAGGTTAGCAAAATTTATATACATAAGTCGATCTATAGTGGGATTAATCATATATGGTTCCGAAAATGGGCTTATAATTCATATATCATACTGCTTAATATAATAACACTAGTTTCTACTAAACAGGGACTTCATGTAGGTCAGTGGTAGGCGATAAAGGCCAGTCGCACTTCGGTTGTGGGTTCGATTCCTACAGCCTTGTCCGAAGCGATGGGCTGTCGTCCGTCCTGCAGGTTGTCCTTTTTCTAAAACTACGTTACTATAACATCCCATCAATAATATCGAAAATCTTCTATCCTTAAACAATACCAACTTATGTCCAACATAATCCAGTCTAATCTTTAGGCTTATACATAATACTGCAGTCCACTCTCATAATATAGTGACAACGATTACCAGAGATTTAATTCTGTCGTTGATCCCCACATATCATAAGATATGTCTTGTTGGTCACATTCCAAACATTCAAAGTCCTTAATCGTGTATTCTCTTGAATACCTTAGTGAAAACATGAGTGCAGTTAAAAGTTAACACTTTCCACATACCAAAATCCTCAAAATTCTATATACTCAAACCATGATATCACTTAGTCCTTATATCAATCATGAGCTCATGAATACTATTAAACATTTCATTTTTTTCGTCTTCATTATGCGCATATCATCTTATTTCCAAAAAATATCTCAATCACTTTGAATACCACATCAATAAATATTGCAATACTCAATGATACAACATTATTTTGGAATCCCATTACATAAACACTTGATCATTCCACCACATCGTTGTCATATTCAACATTGCCAATAGTGATCGCATGTGATTTCCCTTTGTCCTTTGCCTTCAGTGGTTGCTCATGTTGATCATCACTAACCCTTGGATTAGGGCAATTATTAGCATAATGCCCCATTTCCTTTCACTTGAAGCATTGAAGTGTTGGTGGTGCATTCTCTGCAGTGTTTGCTTTATTCACATAATTAGAAACCCTTTTTCCATTACTTCGACACTCAGCTGCTCGATGACCTTCTTTTCCACACTTAAAACATTTTCTAGTCCCTTTAAGACAATCTCCACCATGCTTCTTTCCACACTTTGTGCATAAGGAAACATTCATCTTCTTTTCACCATTATTCTGAGATTTCTCCTTGAACTCCATCTTTCGTTTCTTGTCAAAACCATGAGATGGATATGTAACACCAACTTCCATTTCTACCTTGATAGCACAACGCACAATTTCTTCATAGCTACTGAAGTCTCTTATAGCTAATGCCCTTCGAAGACTTGGTTTTAAGCCACTGAAAAATTGATCAACTTTACTTTCAGGTTGGATGATAATACCAGAAGCATACCTTGCAAGTCTTGTAAAATTTGCTTCATAGGTACCAACAGATTCATCGTCCCTTTGCTTCAGTTCAAGAAACTCTTTCTCCATCTTTGTTCGAAGAATACGAGGGAAGTACTTACTGAAAAACAAGTTCTTGAACTCGTCCCAATCCATGGACTCAATTTCATCTCTTGGCCTCGTATTCTTGATAAGATTACATCATTGATCAGCTTCACCTTCCAAATGATATACTGCTAAGATGACTTTATCATGTTCAGAACATTGAAGAACTGAAAATATCTTTTCAGTAGTACTGATCCATTGTTCAGCCACAAGTGGATCAGAAGACACACTGAAAGAAGGTGGACGTTGCCTCATGAAGGACTCAATAGAATATTGTTCCCTTCTCTGCTCATTTGGAAGTCCAGAATGATTCATAGCTTGTGTAAGTATAGCAATAAGATTTTGCACTCCATCTCCCATAACATTTGTTTTTTCAGGAGGGAAATCATTGCATTGTCCATTGCATTGATCAACACGGTTCCTTCGGGTTCCAGCCATTGTCTAAAACCCAAAAATAATAGTGTGAGAGGCAAAAATCATGCTAGGGAAAACAACATAAGAAAGGGGGAGTACCTTCAATATCCAACATCTTAGGTTTAATTCTATGATCGTTAGCGTAATTCTATTACTATAACCTATACGTATACTTATCCCTAGGGACATCCCTAAACATACCTTAGAAATATCTCTAGGGATCTCACTAACGTTTTCGCATCCTAGTTTCCAAAGGTTGACTAAACCTTTCCTCTGATACCAACTGTAGAGACCCGAAGCTTATCGTACATGGACATTACATTACTTTTGCGGAATACTTAGTACATAACAAAAACACACACACAAGGATCGTAATAGTTTAGTGTCTTTGGAAACTCGGAACGTAATCTTCTAATCGTGGTGAAAGATCTTAAATATCTCCCATAAAGATCTTCCCTTTTTTACCTAAAAACCTTTCTTTATATCCTGGGGAAAAGAAAACATAAAAGGGTGAGCTCAAATGCTCAGTAAGGGTAAACAAAAGAAATATCAATCACATCATATACATAAGAACATAGCTTTTGGAAATCTTAACCTGCAAAAGAGCTCATAATATCATAACATGGGATAAATCATAGAAGTGAAAATGAGATCCCCATAATCATAACATAAAACTTGAAACTTTGTGGCATGCACACATAATCTTGGAAAATCATTTTTTGTTAGTCATGACTCATTGCCAAGACTATCTTATTGGACAAAGTCCCTTTCTGAACCGAGTTCACTCCTCGTTTCAGTCCTGTATCACTGAACCGAAATAACCTTCCGTTCCAGCTATGTCTATCTCATGAGATATAAAATCTTTACCCAATGCATTGGAGGGAGATATAGGTCCCACCCATCTTATAATGAATCCTTTCTTATGTGTGCCACATAATCATAAAACATACATCATCGCATAACACATGTAACAAAAATGGGATTCTTGAAACATCATGACATCATAAATCAACTCATATAAGATAAATGAATTCATAAAAATATTTTCATCACAACATAATTAAACCAATTTAATAATAGGGATAAAAACAGAACCCTTTTATTATCTTATATGGAAAATAATTTTGATAAAATACTTGAACTCCATTCTTGAGGAAAATATCCTTTCTACTTCAAGAACATTTTTTCCTTTCATAACATGTCATACAACTTTAAAATAAAAGAAGTTGATTAAAAATAAACTTGAAAACTTGTAAAGGAAGCTTCTTGTAAATAATGTTTTAAAAATCCATTCATGCCGTATAAGTTAAAAAAAACATTCTTCGTACTTTTGTCGGAAAAGTCAAAAAGTACCTTGTACGAAAAACGACAAAAGATTCCTTTCATATTCTTTACTAAAAACTCACCGAAGGGTAAAATTGGATTTAAACTATTGTAAGTGGATGTAAACAATATTACATATTGAGGGAACATGGATGTGGATGATAAAATACACCCAAAGTAAAAACAATCTCGGATAAAAATGAGATTGTGATATTTCCCTTACCTTAGGTCCGACTTGCTTTGTATGTGTCCGAACCTCCTGTATAATGATTTAAATCATTTTATTGACTTATTACAGAATCATATTCATTGTTATGATATCATATATGGTTCACTTATGACATTATATTACCCGTTCTTTTGTAAATTCCATGTTAAAGAAGCGTTTTGGGTAAAATCGTTTCATTTATCGTAGGTGTTTTGACTTGTTGTTCTTGACATCATTATTACTTATATCATGATTTACTCACTTAAAGAATATAAAATATGATTTATATATCATATATATTCAGTATATATATATATATATAATAGGTAGATAAATAAAATGAAAAACACCGTTCATGGAGACGGTAGTCCGTACGTACGCATGAACGCTGTTTTCCTTTCCTTATTGTCTTGAAATGCAAGTAAGTAGATGACATACATATGTATATATATACATAAATCAAGTAGATTTATAATGTCATATATTTCATTATTATTTCTTATATATACATTATAATCATTCTTAAATGGTTAACATGGAGAATGAATCTCATCGCGTCGTGGAGACGGTAGTCCGTACGTACGCACGAGCGATGATATCATTTCTATAAATATTGAATTGAATTGGAGTGGATTATAAAATATATCAGAATCAATATGATGTTGTAATAACTATGTATAGTTATTCTTTACACCATTATACCCATCCATGTAAGGTGGTGGTGGAAAATAGATTACACCACGGCGTGGAGACGGTATTCCGTACGTACGCACGCGCGGTGATTTATTTTTCCGTAGGATGGATAGATGGTGAAATAGGGTTGTTTCATACTTATAATAACATATCAGTATATGAGTGATACTGATGTTATTACTTCATAATGAAACAACCTAAGAAGAAGAAGTGGAAGAAGAAATAAAGATGAAAGAATTGGTAACGGTAATTACCTCTTCTTTGAAGTGCCTCTTTGAGACCTCCTCTTAGGGCACTAAAATTGGTCTTTGAGGAAGACCAGAACCTCTAGGATGTTTCTAGGGAAGTGGAGAAGAGATTTTGGCAGGGGTTGGCCGAGCTTGAGTGCTCAAATTGGTGTGAGGAGGAGGGGGAGGAGGTGTCCTTTTATAAGGGAGGAGAGGGGCACCTTAGGAATACCACAAAATATTATTTTATATTAATGTCAAAATCAGTTTATAATGGTTCCAAAGGGTCTTATTTCGAAGCTAAAGTGGGGTTGGGTCGAAATCCTATCAACCAATAAGATTTAGACAAGTTTAGGGTATTATTTTAACCTTACCAATTAGATTTAACTCTAAGTTAAATAATTTAACTTTTACCGTGTCTTTTTGTTTTCTTTCACTATATGGTTAATAAACTTACTATAACAAGCTAAGAAAACCTCAAGTGGTTCATTATTAATATATATAACCTTATCTAAGTCATTTGGTCGAACCTTATATTTTTAGGAATATAATATCAATTAATAATATAATATTTGTTTTAAAAACTCTTTTATGTCAATTTTGACACTATTTGGTATTTTGTTTTTGTTAAATTCATAACAGCATTATTACTTTGAACAAAATTAATTTAATCAACTCTAACATGTCATATTAACCTATAAAATTAGTTAAATTCATCAAAAGTGTTGAATTATATTTATTTGGATATTTATAATATCAATTATTTTAATATTTCATTAATAAGGTAATCACTGCATCATCATTGTGTCTTAATTAAATTTAATTATTTAATGTCTAAAAATTATAAATAAAATACCATTATTTAGTAAATATTTTTATCTTTCTAATGAATATTTATAATCGAATTTATCTTATGTATAACCCTATATTAAAAATGTTTTAGTAAATAAACATTGATTTTAACTCTTTTAACTCTTCTTTGAATTAAATAATAATAAATGTCCTAATATAATCCAAGTGGGCCTAAATGATAATATTTTACACTAAAGGTTGTTTTTGGTCGAGATACACTTGTCCAATAGAATTAGGACATGTGTTAGGGTAATATTAATATCATTCTTACCCTTAATTACCCTATTTACTTTTAACCGTGGTAAATAAAAGTAAAAAGTTACTATTCACCAAAAAATTATTTTCATCTCATTGAACCACATTTTAGTCCTTGATATTAACCGTGTCTCTCGAATTTTCGAAATTCCATTCACAGAAGCGGTAAAATTAAGTTTTATGCAAAATTCAGTTTTTAACCTACCACTTAGTGGTTTCACTATTCATCAAAAATTGAAAGTTTTCAGAAAAATACCAAAATTTCACCCTAGGCTAATTTCGGTATTCCGAATCCAAAAATGAAGTCTATTTTGAAAAATAAAATTTCAAAAAGTGGTTATTACTATTCATAACGGCTAGTTTTGATAATATTTTAATAGCATATCGTTGTTTAGTGAAACTCGGTATTGCGTACTACACACGCTATCGAGGAAGGTTGCGATTGCGTGTAATGCAAGGAAAGTCAAGGATACGTGTTGTGCGAGCTCCTTTTGGTGTATCGTACAACACAAGACATTAATAAAATTAAAAAGAATAGTTTTCATAAAATCTCGGGCTGTTACAGTTTAGATATCTCACATCTATGTCTAAACATGATTTACCATGGATAGTCAGATATTTTATACCAGGTTTTAAACATGGGGTTTTAGTTCATTTGATTGAATTGTAAGGGATGTTTATTTAAATGAACCTATTATTTTTCAAAGAATAACTATTATTTTAATCATTTCCAATTGTTTAAAATTACTATTTTTAAAAATAAATAATATCAATACATGAATTTGGTCCTTTGATTTTGGAATATTTTTGTGATCAGTTCATTTTTTTCTTGTGATTATTAGATAATAACTCTTATAATATCTTTTCTAAATCAAATAGATAAAGCTATTTGATAGGTTCTATAGTAAAATCCTACATTTTAAACTTCTATGGTATAATATATAATCATAACTATTCAAAATATGGTTTATGTAGGTTTTAGGAACCAAGAATTATCAATGGATCACAACTTAAAATTTATAAATTAGCATCCACCCATATTTAGTGGTGACAATGGACTGTAGGAATATAAAGAGTGTCTTGAGAATATTGATGGGATCTTAAACTTCTTAAAGACTCCTAAGGAATATAAGTTGTATTTCTTCATCTATATTCTATAAGAACAATAAAGGGGATGGTGGGATTCTATTTTGAAAACTATGTTTCACGAGGTTCTCAACTAGGCTTATTTTTAAAAAATGTTCAATGAGAAGTTTTACCTAGAGAAATTATGTTATATGAATACCTGGGAGTTTCTAACCATAAATAAATGGAAGAATACTATTATATAGTATTCCACCTTCTTTTCAGATCTGGTTCATCGGGCACTAGATCTTTTCACCAATGAGTATCGAAAGGCACAAAGGATTGGGTTGGGATTAAGGTTGGATATTCGTTCGATGTTGATTCTATTATGTCTTCAATTCTTCATAGAGTTAAAAAAAATATTTGGCTGAGGAATACTTAGTCGTAAAGGTAGGTTTGGTTTAGGCACACATAGTTGGAAATATAGGTTTGGTTGGTTCTTTGGTTCGTGCAGTTATTAGCTAGGATGACTCTTCTGACAGGAAAGGGAATTGCAAGGGTGGTTAGTTTTCTTTAGGATCTTTTTTAGGAGCTTCACAAGGTATCAACAATTTTTAAGATATTAGTGTGGAAGTTATTTTCATACCAAGACTAACTATATTGATGCACCAAATAATTTACATCATTATGGACTATCAATCCATATAAAGTTTTTTAATGAAAGGATATCTCATGGGAGTGATGTTGGATCCACTCTTAGCACGAGATGGCAGGTTCTTACCAATGATTACAATGGTGGTGGGTTTAATCCTCAAGCCAAGGGGGATGTTCATGCGGCTAAGACGAGAAAATTTTTTGCAACTGAGTATTCCCCATAGGAATCTAAATTAGGACCAACTACTATTAGAGGTATGGTGTTTATTTTGTCTTCTATTGTAAAAGCATTGTTTAATATAGGTGCTACTCATTCATTTGTATTATCTAATTTAGTTGACATTTCGGTCTATCAGTATGAACTTATATGATTATTATTGGATATTTCCACATATTTTAGAAATTAGTCCATACACGGTTTCATGTACCCCATGTTTCGGGTGGTTTCAGTCGACTATGAAATGATATGATAATTTTTAGTTCTTGATATTTGAATCTTCAATCAAATACTTGGATTGATTAGATGATCAGTGCTAAGTCCCAAATAGACTGTTTTCATCATTGGGTTCATTTTTATTCTTCTGATTGGGTTACTCATTTTTTTTAGGTTGAATGGGACACTAGATCGGGAAGGGATGGGAATGTTGTTCCTTATGATGGGGTATTATCATGTCAGTTGTTAAAGATGATTCATGATTCCATTAACCCTTATTTGGGTATTCAGCAACATGAGGTGGTCTGTGTGTACCTCAAGGACTTTATGAATGTGTTTTATATCTTACCATCACAGAGAGAGGTTGATTATACTATCGACATGCTCCCTAGTACGATGATCATTTCTATTCCATCTTACAGAATGGAACCTGATGATTTTGTGGAACGTAAATTCCAACTTTAGGATCTAGAGGCTAATGTATTTTTTCATCCCATTAAGTCACTGTGGACTTCTCCTATCCCCATTTCTATAAAGTCATATGAGAGTCTTATAATTTGAGTGGATTACTAAAAGTTGGATCCAATGACTATCAAGAACACATAACCTTTTTCTAGGATTAATTATATTTTTGACTAACTTAGATGATAATATTGGTTTTCAAAAGATTGATGTTTGGTCAAGCCACCACCAGTTGAGAGTCCAAGAATAGGATATACCAAAAGAAATGTTTAGGACCTGAAATGGGAATTTAGAGTTATTAGTTATTCCACTTGTTCTCACTAATGCTCTTATGGTATTTATGGCTTTAATTAATTGAATCTTGCATGGATTCTTGGACTCTTTCCTTTTGGTGTTCGGGTCTAATATTTTTCTTTTCTTCAAATTAGAGGAGGAGGATGGGGACTATTTAGATATCATTCTTAGAACATTTATGGAACACTATATATATGGTATGATTTATAAATGTGAATTTTTTATTGAATAAATAATTTTTCTGGGGCATTTTATATCAGAGATGGGTGTCTCAGTGGATTTGTAGTGGGTAAATGTAGTTATTTCCTAGGATCATTCCAAAAATGTGTCTGAGATCTAAATCTTTATTGGGTTGGCTAGTTATTACTGGTGGTTTGTCAGGGAATTCTCTATGATGTAATATCTAATGATATATCTAACCTATAAGGGTACAATGTTTGAGTGTAATGACACGTATTAGATATCTTTTGAGGAACTAATGGTCAGATTGATTCAACTCCAACTTCTATTCTTTCATAATCAGTTTTTCATTATAAGGATTTTTTTGATGCTTACGGAATGGGTTTGGGATGTGTCTTAATGGAGGGGAAACATGTGGTGGCCTATGGATCTCACCATTTACTCTCTTACTAGAATAAATACCCTACCCATGATCTTGAGTTGGAAGCAGTTATACATGAACTCAAATCATGGCATCATTATGTCTTTTGGAAGTAGTTTATCATATATTCTGATCATAAAATCCTGAAGTATAGTTTCACTTATAGGGATCTGAAATAGTGATAGAGACACTAGGTGGAGTATTAACAGAGATTTTATTTTGAAATTTCTTACACTCTTGGAAAAGGGAATGTGGTCGCTAATGTGATGAGCAAGAAATTTATGATACAAATAGTGAGGGAGTCAGTGGAATCGTTGTCTTTGATGAGTTCTTTTTCTAAGATGGTCTTGGGAATGGAAGAAGTAGTTAGTAAAGTATGTTTTTCATTGATAAATGGTTACTTTTAATATGATCATTGGATATGGATCGAGTAGATATCTCACCCCGAGTGCCCAATATTTAGTAAAATAATTTATGGGGGGAGACCTCATGTGGGTTTTCTGGATCTCTCAATGGATATTTGTTCTTATATATTAGGTTTCTTGTTCTGATACACTACGATATAATTTGATGCATAGTGAAAACCATTTTATTATTCCACACACCCAGGTTCTACTATGATGCGTCATGATTTAAGAAGTTAGTATTGGTGGTTGAGGATGAGAGGGTTGATTATATATTTTATATTATGATGTCGTACTTGTCAAAGAATTAAGGTAAAACATTATAGGCCTACTATTTTATTTAAACATTTACCAATTTTGGTATATAAATGGGATGATACTTCCATTGGTATACCGTGGAATCATAGTGGAAATGATTCAATTTGTAGATCATTGATTGACGCATGAAATCATTGAATTCCCTACCTATCAAGGATATGATGAAGGTTGAACATGATGGGGACTTGATTGTATGGGAGATGGTGAGAATTATTGGGGTTCCCTCTATGGTTTTTTTGGATAGGGAATCTATGTACAAATTCATTTTTTTGAATGGATTATAGGAGTTCATGGATTCTGTGTTGAAATTGAACATAACATTTCATCCTTAGATGGATTGGCAGATAGAAATATCCATCCATGTTATCAAGGATATTATTTGGGTTTGGGTACTTGATTTTTGTGGTTCTTAGGAAAACAATTTTCCATTATTTTTGTTTTCAAACAAAAATACTTTTTAGGCCTCAGTCAGAATGGAACCCTTTAAGTATTTGTATGGGTGTTCGTGTAGTTCTCCACTATGCTAGATAGATATGGTGGAGCGATCCTTAGTAGGGTTGAGTTTGGTTCATGAGAAGAAATAGAGGGTGTAGTTCATCAGGATGAGATTTTTCATGGCACTTAATCATCAGAAATATTATGTGGAGCATCTTCTCTGGACACTGGAGTTTGAATTTGGTTATCAAGTCCTTATAAGATGTTCAACTCACTCAGGACATAATCGATTGGGTATGCAGGGTATGTTGTCACAAAGGTTTTTGGACCCCTTGAAATCAATAGATTACTAGTAAAGGCATGTTATTGGTTAAACATACCATATAGTTTTAATTCTATCAATGACTTGTTTCATGTTTCCTAATTGATGATGTATCATCTGAATCCTTCTCTTGTGATTGAATATGAGGATGTCGATTTTGATACTAACATAACTATGGTAGAAAAAATAGTTAAGATTATGGATCATCAAGAGAATCTGGTTCATGGTAAAATAATTATGTTGGTCTATGTAATGTGGACGTATGGAAGGAATAGCCACAAGACATGGGAGATAGAATTGTTAATGATTTTTTTACTTCCCCCTTTTTGAGACTAGGACTTGAGGAATTTATTTCCATAGAAATAATTTATGGTGGGGAAAATTATAACACATTGGTATCTCCCTTAAATTATAATTTAGTTTTTTTTAAATATTTTTTAGGTTCATTTCTATCTTCTTGGGAATGGAGAGAATTTTTAGTGTGGGATCACCTAATGTCCATTTGTAATTTTTTTAAAGGCTTTGTGGGGTTGTACCTGAGTTCCGAGATCATCAGAGATAGTTTGGAATTTTGTATAGAATCCAAGGTATTTTTTGTCTGTAGGAAGAATTAATAGTGTGAAAGGGTTAGACATTGTGTAATGGTTTACATGAAGATGTTTTTGAATTGGTTCAAGGAATACAGGTTTCCATAGAATGAATTTGGTTCACAACATGAAAATTTTGATCCAAATTAAATTTAACATGAGGAGAAGTATTTTTTAGAGTCCCTTTAATATGTGGGATTTCATGCTATGAAAGGTAATAAGAATATGAAATTCTTGTATTTAGTGGTTTTAAAAAAATGATGAATAAATTTTTTTAATTCAGTTGCAGACTTCCCTCTCATGAAATAGGTGCTCTCTTAGGAGATTTTGGGGAACTTATATCCTTTCATATCATTCATTTAGTGATTGATCATCATGGTTGTTATGATTCATATATCAAGGTAAGTAATATATACTACTTTTTTGCCTTTATTCATGATTCTAGTGTTGGCTTATTTTTTGTTTTAGTTTCATGGTTGATTGGGTTTTTCTATTTATCCATCACATTTTATTTTCATATCTTTTCTTTCAAGGTTCAACCTATAGTTTCTCAATCTCTATTTTTTAATACAGATAGGTTTCTATCTTTTTTAAGGTTGGTGGATCTATAAATGTGTTTCTAATTTATTAATTGTAATATTTTATTATTTAAATGGATTTTATTCAGTGTAAAATGGGTTTTCTATATTTAAGTTCCTTGTTTTAGAAATGTTTTTTGAAAAAAAATCACATTGTGAACCTTGGGTGTGTTGGGAAATAGACATAGGTTACCCTAGTGTGTGTGGTGCCACTAAGGGTTACTTCTATGATATTAACTGAGTATAGAAGGACTCAATATTGGGTTTTTTGTTATTTTTTCCCATAGTATAAGGCCTGAATGCTTTCCTTTTACTTTTATACTAACTTTATCACATTATGGTTTATTTCATGGATATTTCCACATTTTTTTAATTTATATATTTTTATTTAATAAATAATATATTCCTATATTTGGTTAATGTGGTATGAATTTATTTAAAAGGAATTAATTTTTTATAAATGGTTTTATTTATGAAAATTATTTTTAAATTGGACTTTCTTTAAAATCTAGAACATTTTCATTATTGATATCAAAACATGTATAGATTCATTGGCTGTATCAAATTGGTCTCTATGCACACACTATAATTTTTTACATTGGGTTGTTATAGAAAATTTTCTATAGGACTCATAGAAAGGGAAGGGAATCATGTATAATTATAAGTTCTCTTATCTTATGTTTTCTTCGTAGAGGGATGGTTTAGTAGTTACGATTGGTTACACAGAGACTTGTTGTCCTTGTCTTTTCAAAATTTTCTGGTATAGCCTGTTGGATTGGATTGTATAGAAATTTTCATATTTCTTTTCTCCACATATTACTCTAATTTTTTTCTTATTTTTTCTATACTCATGACTTGTTTCCATTAAAAAAATTTCCCTCACCATTTAGTGGAAAACATTGGGTGACTTGTCTAGTTATCCTAGGTTAGTTTGTTACAGTAAAGGGGTGTCACTCAGTAAAAAGGGACATGTTCCCTAGTGCACCAGGGGGTGCCACTTAGAAAATAGAGGACACACACCCTAATATGTCATGGTTGTTACATTTGGTATATAGATAAATATAGGGGTCCCGAACCCTTGTACAACAAGCTGGCTTCCACCCCCGACATCTCTCTGATGATCACACATGATCACCTCTAACAACCATGTGTTTCTTCAAAAAGTTTCATGCTCAAAAGTCCGCACATAATATATAAAAAACAACTAAAAAGGATAACATCATGTTCTAAATGGAAAATTTTTAGGTTTTTTTGCACACAAGTCAAAATTTGACTCCATTAGAAGAAGATAAACCCAGGATAAGCTCCTTAGAAATGTGCACACAATGCACTAGGGGAACATGACATGTGATATCTACTAAAAACTAGGATATGTACGTATCTGAACATGGGTTAGATGTCCATCTAGTAAAAATTAGTGTTTATGGGTATGAAATTACATGCATCTGATGTTCAAGGCCTATAAATTTTCACATGGTTATGACTGTGTATATCTAGGTGTTCCCACATACATTGGGTTATGACCACATAACTAGACATGTTTGAGTATCGAGATTTTCCCATGTAATCCTTTTTGTTCTGATGTGCCAATCTGGTCCCATACCCTTTCACTCATAGCGTACATGTTGAGCTACCAACAAAGGTCACACTACATGTAGCGGGTCCACACGACAAGTGCACCTCATCTTCCCCAAAACCATAACCACCATATCCAGGAGACTACACGACATGTGCTCGTGGACATCAAGTTTTATATTCATGTTTTGTGTAGATTATCAAGAAAATAATCATGAATCTCTCCATACCTCAACTATGGTTGATTCCTTATTGATTCACATATGGGGATCAAATATGGGTTCGTCCATACTCGATCGGTAACCAGTGGCTAGATTCTAGCCATCAAAACCCTGTATGGGACCCATCCATCAAATCGTGTCATTAATATTGTTGCCTCTGATCTAAAATCCATATAGGCATCACACAAACCAAAAAATCCATCCTAATCTATCAAAAAATTTCCAATATATTCATCATTCATGTTACCTCCATGAATCTCGCAGTTCGATCTTGCTCAAACCCACCCTGGAAATAAAAAACCACAACCTTAAGGGCCAATGATGATGAATGTGAAGAATGGGGGGAAGTTAGATCCAAAAAAATTTAGTCGATTATTTCCCAAGAGATTGGGTCCAATGATCACAAAATCATGGTATCCAAGGGTGATGGAAAGGTGTAAGAAAGATTTATCAGATCAATAATATAAAAACTAGAGTAAGTCTCATTTTAAGATTGGAAAACACTAGAAACCAATGTAGATAAACTAATCCATACTTGATTAAATAAAAAGGGTGGAAATCTAACAAATAACATTCATAACCTCAATTTAGGATAGATTATTGGTGAATAATTCATTCGCTAGTGTTGTAGAATACATACTACATTCGTGGATTGTCAACCCCTCTCAATCTAATTATCATTCATCATCTGATCCTAACCTTCCAATAAATAAGGATCCTCCTCTAAAATATTATCAGGGCTATGTAGCTAACCTTGGAGATTTTTTATGGGATATTTATAGAGGTTTTGGCTTATTTCATTTAATAAAAATATAAAATATAAACTATTTAATTTATTGAACACACCTGAGAACGATAACCTCCTTCGTAACGTCTGATTCCAACCAATATTAGGTTGTACCAAGGGATAACCCCATGTTTTCATGTCGATCACGGTATCATATTTCCCATCGAAGGTCCCAAATAATTGGAAACTCAAATAAATAGAAAGTATGTTCATGTTTGTATTAAAATATAGTAATAAGTTTAATATATTAACTCTAGGATCCCAAGACACCCAAACACTATGTTGACTCCAAAAAAAAATCCAAATATATGCAAATAAATATTTAAAGGACTAAATCCAAAAAATTGAAGTCATTACATATTCACTAAAAATAGAGGCTAATTATATTAATCTATATCTAAATTCTTCACATCCATATGTTACATTTACATTTAAATTAAATGCATAGAGTTATATGATATTCTTAAACTCTATATGAGTAATTCCATAGTGACAGATAGCAAACCCCTCATTGTTTTGACAACGCATTAGCATCCAAGATAGTGGGTAGTCTGACCCAACTTCCCTCTCCCCAAGGAGACATTACTCAAGAGTAAATTCAATTCATTATATCTCCAAAACCTAAGATGATCAATCTATATCCAACCACTATTCACAAGATCATAACTTTAAAAAGAATCAAGGTCAAGGTAGATAAAAACTATAACATATGGAGTCACACATATCATGTAATGCAAGGATATATCTCCTAGAAGCAATTTATCATAAAAAAGAATACATATATAATATTCACATTAATTAAAAAATTTATAAACATGAATAATATATAGGAATAATATTTTAATGAAACCTTTTATTTAATATGATAAACAAATATGGGCATTTCATTTTTTATATAGGCTTGAAAATTTTATTAATCTTAATCTTATCATTGGTAAATTATTTATAATATACAAGAATTTGAAAATATTTAAAATACTTATTTATCTTTTGAAATATATATTACTTTTTTATACTTTAATATTAGAAACAAAAAATAATAATTCTATAATTCCTAAAATTATAATTTATACTAATATATATATTATAACATGATTCATTAAAATATAATTTTTTTATTTTTTTTTACATGCTATTTTTTACAACTAATGCAAGTGATATTATCCCCATGTGATTTTTTATTTGTCAATATTAAATTGAATCATAAAATAAGGAATATATCATAGCTTATGATAAGCTAAATCATATAAGTCCAATCAAAATTTTTGATATAATATGATAATCTATTTTCATAATTCCGTGTTATGGACTATATTTAATGATATCTCATATCATATGATATGATCTTGTTTAAAAACTCTATTTCCTTATATATCATACATTAAGATATAATATTTTCATATTTCTAGGAAAATAAAAAACAAATTATTTCTTTGTATAATTTTTGAAGATCATATTTAAGATAAATTATGAAATGAATTTCATAGAAAAATAATTTTATTAAATTAATTTAATCATTGAAGAACAAGTATTTGATACCACTTATGGGTTTTGGAGGATCATTATATGATCTAACACAATAAAAATAACCCTTAAAATTCACAATAAATTGTTAAGGAATTAAATGGGTAAATGTAAATAAATAACATTGTACTAGTATCATTAGATTAGTGAATTTAATCTTCTTTGGATCATTCAAGATTATGATAATGAATATAAAGACTACTCCTATTGCCTATTATGGTGGAATACAAACAAACGGATTTTGTATCACAACCAGAGGATTTCCCCAACAATCAAAGAGGTGCTTCGACATTGTTGGAACATGATGAATCTGGATTCAGAAGGGAGAGTGTTTTCCAGAAAAATTTACATGGAACTCATGATAAAAATAACCAATATTAAAATACCCATGAATGAGGAAGCAAAATCCATTTATAGTCTTCCTTAACAAATTTGATGAATAAAGAACATGATGGTCGAGGATAATTTTAGAAAATTACACCAATGATTTACATATGATTTATGTAACCATTCATCTCATTTATAGAATGAACTAAACTCCTTTACTATATTCAAAATTGATTAATAACATATAGAAAATAAATGGGATGACTAACCAAAATGCATACAACAAGCCAATATTATGTTTGATGTAATTTAATCATGGGTTTCATCTAATAGATACATTAGTATTAATGTATAATCAAGTCAAATGTATCAAATACATATTTCTTAGGGCATAATCAATAGCACCATTGTTATACTATGAGGATCCAAACTAGAATTCCTTTTGAGGCGATCCCAACATACTTTATGATCTCTAAATGTCATCAATGGAAATCTGTGTACTAGAATTAATGATCGTATTTACCTTGCATTGTTCGTTGTGATCGAAACTAGTGAAACTTTAGTCATGAAAATCACGTATATTGTTCTCTCATTCTTGAGAGTGGGAGGAGGGGGAGGAGTTTCCATAGTTATGAGAGGAACCCTGAAGATATTATTTATTGAGATAAATCTATAGGGAAAGCATGTGTTTTGTATAGCACGAGATTATTTTCACCCATTCTATAAAATTATATAAGTGAGTATATATAGAGTTATGTTTTAATATTGATTATTTAAAAAATACACTTCATAAAATAACAAACATAATATATTCTCTATGCCAATAATATTATTATTATTATTATATAATGGAATGCAGTAACATTCATAAAGAAATATCCTTTTATTAAATAAATAATTACTTATGTATTTAAATAATATTTATTGATTATATTATTTCCTTTACTCGGAATATAACTTGGCCCATTTACCTTCCTTGATATTTACCAAACATAAAATAATAAATATTATCCTTTCCAAAAATAAATAAACATTATATTCATGGTACTTAGAATAATTTTTTTTAATGTTCATGTAATTAAATAAATATTTATTTTTTAAAATTTATTTTTTATAAATATTTTTAATAAAACAAGAGATAAATAAAAAAAAATTATTTTATGACCTTGTGAATAAATATTATTTTAAATATTGAACTCACATTATTGTTAGTGTGTAAATAAATGAAATCAATAAGTCCTAAATAAATATTTTTTTTCTTAGTATTAAAAATAATACTTATTGCAATTTAAAAAAAAATATTTTATAACCATTATATATGGAAACAGTATGTGTGTGACCCTTTAGGAAACTTCTTCGATGGTATTAGGCAAGTTTTCCTAAAGTCCAATATCCTCATCTAGAAACACATAAATACATCCATAGAGGATGAAATTAATTTTGTAAAGACCATAAACACATGTGGACCATCATCATGTAATATAATCCTTTTATAGAAATATCTCATAATCAAGCAGGTTTCACACATATGTCACCCACCTATGTACACAATTTCTCTTCCTTTAACTATATAAAATGAACTCAACAATACACTATGTCCACAGATTTTTTTAGACTGTTCTATTCTTATTAAAGGGAAAAAGATATCATCTTACTTAAATGGAAGAGACAAAATCTATATTGACATATTCATTAACATAAAAACACTCAAGACACACCCAACATACCCTACCTCACTGTGATCATATGTTGTCATGGTTTTAATCAGTACATCAAGGTACATGAATCATGATATACTTTAATAATAACCAAAAGTATATAAGGATCATTACACACATTCACATATTATAATTCCAGGGACACACAAACTATTTGAATTCCTACTGGTTTTTTGTCCTCACAGTCTCTTCTCTTAGAGATTTATAAGTGAGAATTTCATGAGATGATGTATCAACCTCTTACAAGTACACACACCTGACAATCAACATACTATTTATCCTATCATAGAATGTTATCATTACTGTATGAGATAAGTTTAGGAATATCATCATAGCACTTCAAGGTTCATGTTATATTGGGAACTATTATGACCTTTCAATATGACAGATAATCTAATTCATTATCAAATTGATATAATATAGAATAATATACATCATGTGATATAATATTTATTATTTATTAAATTCCTTTAATATAATAGTAATTCAAATCATGAATTATCGTGTTATAAGGAACTAAATATGACAACCTCAACATCCACATGGTTCCACTGGTTTCACCACCTTCCGATCATTGTATACATGCCTCCACCATATCAAGGATTCCTCCATCTACCTCATTAATACATTGACTCACATTTTATCTTTAACTTAATAGTGAACACTCATGTTTCATCATCCTATTTCCTTGTATCATTATAATCTTATAGAACATGTCCTCTAAATCTCACACTTGTGTCAACATCTATATTCATCATTTGTATCAATTTAATCTTATGTATCCCTTAAGATTAATTTTATATACGAACTATTTAATACTATGTGTCCTTCATCAAATAGAGTCAGTTTCAATTCTGAATCCCCTATTTCCTCGAGAAACTTATGTTTCATCAGAAATATCTTCCCATGCCACTTCCTCTATAAGTGGATGTTTCTAATACTTAGTTTCACACATTCCCTAATTCTGGTTAATTATATGTATCTTTTTTTTATGTTTCCTTCCCAAAATCATATTAAGTTTCAATAAATAAATAGAGAATAGTTTTCATAGTAAAACCCAATATCTATATGGCTAATCATGGATCATATTAATGATATGACACACTTGTTTTCTATCAAATAATCCTCCTCTTTAGATGATCTCCAAAAATTGTAAGTCCAAGACATTGTTAATATTCACTATTTATCAAAAAGAATTGTCTCTAATATTGATACTAGATTTGCATCTCATTATTTATAGGGAATAAAATGGACATAGGTTTCTAAAGTGAAATTGAGTACCAATTTCTAACCACATACTGATAAACTATTAAAAATCATTCATATTATAGAGGATATACTATATGAATGTATCCCTGATTATGGAGTCTCTTGTGAGAAATTCCTCTATAGAAGTGAGTTATCTTAAAAAAAAATCTACACAATATATATTTAGATGGATCTATTCAGGGTGCTACATGTATGTTCAAGTTATTCTATCCACTTTTGGACCAAAATAAGAGTTTCGTCTATGATTTGGACTATTATTATTCAATATATAACAAAAAAATGAAATTAATTCAAAACAAGGTCATAAATGATCAAATTTTGAAAAACTAAAATACATATTAGTGAAGAAGACCCTTAGAAAACAAGGATGATGATAATGTCTTACTTCGAGTGTCATTGAAATTAGGTCATCATAGAATGGGTAAAAAGGGAAGTTATCTTTTATATTTATTGAGACTTTTGAGATTCTTGGAAGAAAGAGCAATTTTTCTCAAAAGATATATTATCCTTCAAATAGCATCACCATGAACAATACATTTTTTGTTTATCAACTGTCATTATATGCACCTGAACCATCTCACATTATTCAATTCAGTGATGCCAAGCATGTAATTGATGCATCCAATATAGATAATATATATATATAAAAATATATATATATATATATATCATTGATCAAATTGAAAAGGTGATATAATGGAATTTAATTTCTTTGGTTTAGGCTATATTTAACCATGGGAAACACTAATATGAATCTTGGGAGTGGGAATCTAAGGTGATGACTTAATAGAATTATTATCTCACGAATATAGTCGAAACATATCATTGAAAAGAAACCTGATGGTGGTGTGGTTATAAAGACCCCAACCCTCGTATGTTAGTATGTTTTCTTAATTATATTGTTTTATTCATTTTTATGTGTTTTTTAGTTCATGGGGAGTTATATAATGTTGAAGAAAATTTGGTTGTAAATAGTGGGAGTTGGCTCTACCACCTAGGTGCTAACAACATTGGGTACCAAGTGGACTAGTACCAGATAACTGGTGGAACTCTAGTGGAAACATGTCCACTATAAGTACCATTGAGTACCATATGGACCTAGATTGGGTACTTCGAAAAGTTGTATGAGTTTTCATTAGTTGTAGGGGAGTTTTGGTTTTTCTAACTCAAAATTCAATTCCTTAAACACCTTCCACTCTAGATTTCACCCCTATTATCACACATTTGAGACTTAATGGATCACCACTATCCTTCTCCTCTATCATAATTGGATTTCCCTCCACCATTATCTTATAATTATTATGATTGGTTATAAATGTAATTAGTTGGAGATGTAAGGTTAGGAATTCCCCCTAATATTGTTACACCTCCTTTTTACTCACAGTGGTAGGTATAAGTCAATATTTGTAATGTATAGGGATATTTGGATCCATGAAATATATACAAATTTTTAAATTCATGTTTTTATGAGATCTATCTCTTATAAAGTAAAAATTCACTACCATGGTTTTGACTACCAGGTTATCTTCTCACTTATTAAAGTAGATAAATCCCCAAATCCATAATATGTTTTTTTTATAAGTAATCAAGTGGTGGGATATTCTCTTTACCTAAAAACTCAATTATATTTTTTGTATTTATTTTGGTAGGTGGATTCCTTCTCCAACTCATACTCAAATAGTGTAATCCTAAAAACGGTTTGAGGATGAGTAAACCTGATAAAAATAATATATTTTAGATAATAAATGTTTTTAAAAAATGGTATTATTATGAAATAAAATGCTTGTACTAATTTTATCTTTCCATTACATATTACCATTTTTTAACATGATTTGATATTATATATACTTTTTTAATTAGTTTATCATGCTTATTTTTCATTATTTCTTTTTCATGGTTGTGGTGATTTGATAGATGGGTAAATATCCAATATATTATTGCTCATTATTTTTTTAGTATATTATAAGCTTGTTTTTTATACATTGATTACTAAACATGTTGTATATAATACTATTAGATATGGTGTCCATGTTGGGAATGTTATATTATTTATATGTTATTTTATCTGATTTTTGGCAAGTATCCAGGTGTTGATGAATAAGTGGATGTTTCCGGATGATCTTAAAGTAAACTGACATGGTATAAGCATTCCCTTAAACACAAAGGGATGGGATATTACAATGCCCTAACTATGTATACATAATTACCTTTCATGGGTATGGGTTATTTGGCCCATAATTGATGGGAACACACAAAACACACACACACACACGTATATATATTTATATATATGGGTGGATATATGTGCATGAGTATGGTATTTAAAACTCTGCACAGTGATGTTTCCCT
Organism: Viscum album; assembly: GCA_963277665.1. NCBI lineage: Eukaryota > Viridiplantae > Streptophyta > Magnoliopsida > Santalales > Viscaceae > Viscum > Viscum album. The sequence continues at coordinate 1,067,936,629 of OY728127.1, read as the reverse complement.
GGTATAAAAGTATTGGTCGGGTCCATTTCCAAAATTGATTTTTATTAACTACTTTGGATTTCTCCTCAAAAAAATGATTAAATAGAAACCACAAAATCTATGAGACCATATCATCACATATAATTTATAATGAATTTATGTAAACAAATAATTACTTTGTGTTGAAATTATTTATTTTTTGATGAATTATATAATTAATTCACATCATATTGTCATTAAGTTATAGAATTAAAGGGAATAATCCCTTTTGAGGTGTTCCATTCATTCCCCAAGAACATCTCAATGTATCCATTGAAATCATCATGTGCTTGCAATAAAGATTCTGATGTTCTCATCATTCTCTAATGATCAACACAAGAATAACTTTGATGTGTAAGGATTCTTCTTATCCTATATAAACATGAGAGGGAGCTTGAGGAGAATCTCTATCAAATCATGAGAGTGTTCTAGGAAAGAAGATATATAGGGATTTATGGAAGTATCTGGAATTTCATTTTTTTCAAACAAACATTATCCTTGAGAATGATATAATTGGGTTTATAAAGAGCATGGTTTAGAGAATAATAATATTACATGAGTCCTTATAATTATAGTAATCTCCAGTAAACCCCCTGTCTAAATAATATTATTATTATTATTATTTCCATGACCTTCAATAAACTCCTAAATAAAGAATTATAATTCCTTGAATAAATATATTAATATCTATTCAATTGATTTTTTATATATCATTTTCACTTGACCATTAACTCAACTCATTTTTCTTTACAATATTTATTATACATTCATTAATGAATATTTATTTAAATAAAAAATATCACTATATTAATTTTCAATAAATAAATAAAATAAAAAATTCTCTAAAATAGAGAAAATATATATTTAATATCCAACTCACATATATTCTCTCAAATAAATTGTGATTGAATATTTTAAATCAATGAAACAAGAATAATTATTAAACCAAGTATGGGAATAATATTTATTCAACATGTTAAATTCATATAGAATTTTACTAAGGTTATGGATACAACTAGTGTGGGGCCCTATTGGAATCTTTCTATGTATAATTAGGAAGAACCTCCCAAATTACATGGTTACAATCTAGTGACTTTCCCTGGAACCCATATAGAAATAATTTAATGTAACAATGACATACATCCTAATAAGAACACAAACCGTGTAATATAATCTCATTATCATGATATATATAATCATGAAATTTGTGTATCTGTGTGATCAACCTATAAGATCTATGTCGATTTCCTTAACATTCTAAAAATGTACTTACTAACAGTACTGCATGACCATGGACTTAATCAAGTAGTTTAATTCACATAAAAAGGAATAATATATCAAATTCTATTTAAAGGAAGAATGGGAAAATTCATTTCTCATATTATTCATTAAATAAATACAACTTGTGATGCACCCAACATAACCAAAATTTACATAATTTTTTTTCATGTTTTAATTAAATTCATCAATGCATGTGGCCAATTATATAAAATAATATTAATATTTAATTATAAGATCCATTATACATGTTTACACATAGGAATATCCAATTGAACATATAAATATAGATTTAATACTGGTGGATCATGTTCTCATATCCTCTTTTATTTAGAGATTACCAAGATGAACTTTACGAGAAGAATTATCAATATCTTATAATCCAAAAACCCTTGATAGTATATATCATATGATCCCCATTAACCTATATCATCTATCCATAGAAGATATATTTTAGAATATATTCATGAGACATCCAGTTTCCCATCTTGGAATGGAACTATCTTGACCTTTTAGTGTGAAAATATTCCTTATGACATTATCCCATAAATTTCACACATAAGAACAATCATCATGATATAATATATTAATTAATATCCAAAACTACATATATTATATTAATAAAAGTATTATCGTTTGTTTTAGGGAACCAACTCCAACAGACTCCCTCTTGAACTATATCAAACTTCTAACTATCCATCTTGTTATTCTCACATGATAAAAATGCTTATGTTGAGGTATGACTATAGTTGTTGATCCCACCAAGCTACCCATAGTTCTTATGCTTGTCGTGAACTAATTAATCTGAGAAAATACCTATTTAGATTATATCAAAAATTATCTTCATTTGGTCGTCTTTCATTATTAACATCATGGATAATACCATAGATGAAAATTCATGATGATATGATTAGATTTTAATACTTTGGGAATAACACTAAAATATAGAATAAAACATTTCTAAATTCAATTCTAAAGGTTCATCAGAAGACATATTGTACTCAATTGATTGTAGATATGATAACTGTTATCTATAATAACATTTAAAATTTTATATTACCTTATCCTTACTATGATTATAGATCAATGTGTTCTAATAAATACTATTTTATATCCCTTAAAACTTGTATTCATATTTAAACAATTATGTGGAAGACATATTTTTTTTCTTTCTTATTCACTACCAACCTATGAAAATATCATCGTTATGTTTTTGTACTTTATTCATAAGAAAAATAAAACCTAGTTACTTATCATTTCATTTGATATACATTACTCTAGTAATCTTTGGAATAAGTAGTCTAGAAATCAAAGGAATACCATGTTAAAATGGAAGCAATTCTGGTGCATTTTTCCATCTTATATTTGTCAATACCATGTTATTAATGTATAATAAACTAGATTTTGTTACCCCTTGATCCATACTAGTTGATCCTATACCCCAGAACATGGTTTTCTACTTAATTCGTCATGGAAAAATTAACCATAGTCTCAAAAAACATAAGACTAATTACTTATTTTCCATATATTGTAAAATATACCTATCTTGGAAAACTATAAAGATACCATTTACCACTTGTATACACATAGAAACAATTCATTTCAAATAAATATACTATGACCATTTTACTTATTAAAAATCATAAATAGGTCCTTATAACTAGCATTCTATATTACAATTATTTGATGTTTCCAACCATTCTAGCCACATCATATAGAAATGTTATTTAGTGTTACCTCTATCAGAGGTTTCCTTCAAATTATATGGATGAAAAATTAATATGGTATCTATGAAAAGTATGATTCAAATTGATGTAGAATTATGGTTTGGTATAACCATTCAATCCTTATTGGTGTCCTTCCAGGCGCATCAGAAGCGTGGTTGGGCCGATACCCAACTTTGATTTTTTCCATGATCAATGATTACATTGGGATCAATACGACGATGAAGACCAGTCTCCATGGAATAGAATCAAAGATTTAGATAAAGAAGTAAGAGGCCTAAAATCTTTACAGAGGATCTCTCACATCCAGTTTATAATTAATTTAATTAATTTCATAAAGAAAATAATACGTGGATCTTCGTTATTTTCTTCATTGATGATGTTGATCGTCTGTAATAACCCTTTAGGATTATCTTGTTTCACATTAAAGGATCCAAAATAGAATCCCTCAAGAGATGATCCACATGTGCTCCGATGGCCTCTGATCGACACTTCTTGTTCTCTAGGTGATAGCACAGCGAAGCGAGTGTCATGTGCTAGTCTTTCTTGATCACTTGTTCTTCATCCATAAATAATGACTCTTGTTCTTGAGAGGGTTGGGAGAAGATTTGAGAGAGAAATTGTTTAGTTTAACAATTCTCAATTCACTGGGTGTGCGGTTCAGTATATGGAACAATAAACGTATGTGTCTATTTGTTGACATGGGGCTTCAGTTACAATATTTAATTGCGTAGAAATAATTAAATACATTCATAACCTGATAGAAAACCCATTATTTTAATAAAAATGCTATGTCATAATTTATAGTGCGCCAACTTGCGCAAAACGGAATTATAAATAAAATTCTGCATCGCAAAATAATAGCAGTTTTATTTTAATTTTTCTAACTGGTTAAATAATTATTTATTAGCTTGTAAATAATTTTTTTACAACTGGACCAGACTGGGTACTCTCAAACTCCAATTCTATTTATTGAACACCTGAATAAATAAATACATAAATTATTCTCTTAAATAAATATTTTATTTACAAACAATTAAATAAATATTTACTAAATGTTCAATAAAAAATATTTTACCCACAATTAGGTGAATAAATATATATTTAATATATGAAATCATTTTAATATGAATGAAATTATTACATTATATTGAGAATAATATTTATTAATAAAATTAAAATAGAATTTATCCAAGACCACCAGAAGCACTTTTTGTGTAACCCTCTGTGATTCTTTCTCATTGGCATCAGGCGGGCTTACCTAAAGTCCAAGAGTACTATCTAGAAATGGGTTAAGGCACCCAAGAGAAAGAACATAAAGTCGCAAAAACAACATCCACATAAAAACGGTCACTATGTAATATAATACCTTTGTTGCAATATCTCATCAAGAAGGTTTCATGATAGTGTCATAAACTTTTATACCTGATATGTCATTCTTTGACTAGCTGAAATAAACATGTCATTACACCCTAGAAATGGAATTCTGTGCGATAGTTCTATTTCAATCAAAGGTCTGAGATATCAACTTCCATAAATGGAAGGGAAAAATACTTCCTCGACTTATCCATTAATAACTTTACACTCCTGACGCACCCAACGTACCATACTTCCCACCAACTATCTGGATGATGGTTTTCATCAATAAATAATAGTGCATGAGTCGTGTCCCATATTAATGATAATCTTAAATTCTAATTATCATTACACATGCTCGCAGATAGAAATATACAATCACACCAAAACATGTGGAATTTATACTAGGGGGTTCTGTTCTCATAATCTCACGTCTTAGAGATTACCAAGTGAGAACTTCATGAGAGGAAGTCTCATATGCGTATGAGTACTCACACCTAACATTATTCATTCTATTTTTCCCATCATAGTATTTCATCCAACCTTATAACTATATTTTATAATATTATTATAGAATTTCATGTTTTTCATCATAGCGGGGTACTTCCCTGACCTTATCAATGAAAAAAATACTCTATGACATTATTACATCATTGAAATGAAGAACAATAAACAATATTTAATAATATGTTTAATATTTAAATACCTTAAATATCCATGTAATCAAAGTACAACTAGTTGGTTCTAGGACACCAAATCTTAAAAATTCCAACTTGGACTAGATCTTACTACCTATGACTTTCAGTCTCCTAGAACTCACATGGTGATCATGTTTCTGCTGAGTCAAGGCTTTAGTCAAGGGGTCTGGCACATTTTCTTACATGGAAAAACATCTCACTACAACTTCACCTCTTTGAGAAAAATCCCTCAAGAGATGATAATTCCGATGTATGTGCTTTGTTCGTAGATATTTCCTTGGATCTTTTGCAAGAGCCACATTTATAGTATTATCACTATATAGTGTTATGGGATCTATACTACTAGGTATCACATCCAATTCTTGGACAAAGATACACATCCAAACTGCTTCTTTAGCTACCTCAGAAGTTGCAATATACTTGAACTCTATTGTAGAATATGTGAACACACTCTACTTTGAGCTCTTCCAACTTAATGAACCTCCATTCAATGTGAATATGTGTCCCATTTGAGACTTTATGTCATCTTGATCAGTCTGGAAACTAGCATCTACATATCCTATGAGGACTAGTTTCTCATCTCCCCTATAAACCAGGAACATATCCTTAGTACGTCTCAGATACTTTAGGATTTTATTGACTTCCAACCCATGGTGGTCACTTGGGTCAGCTTCATATCATCCTACCACACTCAATGAATAGGCAACATCAAATGTAGTACAAAGCATGGCATACATGACTGACCCAATCACTGATGCAAATGGATTCCTTTCCATTATCTTTCTTTCCTCGTGTGTTTGAGGACACATTTTCGGGGAATGATGAATACCATGTGATGATGGCAACAATACCCTCTTGGATTGTTCCATACTAAATCTCTTTATTATCTTATCAATGTATGTACTTTGACTTAATCCCAATAATCTCTTGGATCTATCATGATAGATCTTTATCCCAAGAATATATGATACCTCACCCAAGTCCTTCATGTAGAATCATTTATTCAACCATGACTTAATATACTATAATACTGGTATCTCATTTCAAATAAGTAATATGTCATCAAAATATACTATTAGTAAAATGAATACACTCCCACTAAATTGTTTATAGAAAAAAGGATCACATTTGTTCTTGATAAAACCAAATTTCATTATGGATTCATCAAAAAAAATGTTCCATGACCTGGATGCTTTCTTTAATCCATAAATGGATTTCCAAAACTTGCATACCATATTGGAATCCTTTGGAGTCATAAACCCTTCAGGATGTGTCATGTAGACATATTCCTGAAGGTTCCCGTTAAGGAAGGCTGTTTTGAAATCCATTTTCCAAATCATATAGTCATGGTAAACAGTAATGGATATTAGAATTATGATTTATTTAGAAATTGAAACTGGTGAAAAGGTTTCTTCTTAGTCAATTCCTTGATGTTGTTTGAACCCTTTTGCAACCAGTCTTGACTTATAGGTACTGAATGGTCCTTCCATGTTCAGTTTCTTCTTGAATACCCATTTTCAACAAAAAGGCTTTACGTCAACTAGAGGATCTACCAAAATTTAGACTTTGTTTTGGTACATGGAATCCAATTCATAATTCATGGCTTCTTTCCACTTAGAAACATTTTTTCCACTTAATACTTCCTTGTTGGTTATAGGATCATTATTATTAATAAATAATGAGTCACCATCCATGGTAACTAGAAAGCTGTACCATTCCAGTTCTCTAACCTCTCTTGTACTCCTATGTAGCACATGTGTCTCTGGAATAGTTCTTTCTTACATAGGTTTTTGTGGAATTTGTTCTTGTACCAACTCGTGTATACATTGAGCCTCAACTTCATCTAAGTCTATCTCGATCCCACTATCTATTTTGGAGATGTAATCCCTCTCAGTGAATATGGAATGTCTTACCACTATAAATTTATTATTTCAATGGTTGTATAAGTAATATCATGTTTTTTCCTTGGGGTATCCTATAAAGGTACACTTTGTTCTTAGGGGTGCAAGTTTCTTACCTGAAGATGACTCAATAAATGCATCACTTCCCCACACATAAAAATTCGATAACATGGCATGATTTCCACTCCAGAACTCATATGGAATAACATTTATTGATTTATTTTGGGCTTAGTTAAGTATGTGTGCCGTTGTTTGTAACACATATACCCAAAAGGATAATAGAAGACTTGTATGACTTGTTATTGATCTCAACAGTCCAATATGGTGTGATTCCTCCTTTTTCTCAGACCATTACACTAGGGAATGTATGGAGGAGTGAGTTGGGATATGATCTCAAACTCTCATAAGTAATCAATTATGTCTTGATTAAGATATTCTCCACCTCATTCTGAGTGTAGTTTCTTAATCTTCTTACGAAAGTGGTTCTCAACTTCATTATTCTATTCTTTGATCTTATCAAGAGAATCTGACTTATGCATCATTAAGTAGATATATCCTTATCTACTAAAATCATCAGTAAATGTTATGAAGTATGAGTACCCTCCCATTGATTCAACTGGAAATGGTCCACACGCATCGGTATGAACCAATTCAAGAAGTTCTTCAGCCCTTTCACCTTTCCCATTAAGTGGGTCTTTGGTCATTTTTACATGTAAACATGCATGACATACACCAAGTGGTTTTAGTTTGAAAGAATATAAATATCCATATTAATGTAACTTTGTCAAGCGTTTCTCATTTACATGAACTATCTGGTGATTCCAAAGTTGGGTGTGGTATGATTCTTGTGATGTAACATTGTTATTAATTTCCATTACATAGTTTGTGAAATCCAACACGTTAAGACTATTGTATAAATGTTCCATTCTAAAAAATGTTATCTTTGTAAAAGAAAAACATTCATTTCCAAAATAGAAAACAAATCCATATATATCTAATATGGAAAATAAAATAATGTTTTTAGTAATATAAATCACATAATAACAACCCATTAACACTAAGATCATCCATGTTGGCAATGTGAGGTTATAATCCCCAACAACTGCATCACCAAGTCTGGATCCGTTGGATACTCATAGATCTACCTCCCCTCAGTAAATATTCATGAATCTACTTGGTTCCTATATTTGGATACATATGTGAGCACCAAAATATGTATCTAATACCCAATTTGTAGAAATAGATAGATTTCATTCGATAAAAAATGCACCTGAAGCTTTCCCTAACTTCTTAGGCTATGTGTAGTTCTTATTCCAGTGGCCCTTCTTGCCACATGAGAATAAAATCATAATGTTCCCCTGTCTCACCTTTGATCTTCCTTTTCTTGGATGGTCATGAAGAATATTTGGGATTAAATCTCTTCTCCTTCCCTTTACTCTTATTCACTATAAGGACAGAAGGATTTTCGCACTTCATATCTTTTCCCACTTGGAGAATGAGGATAAGAATATCATATTGAATCTTCTCAATGTTATTCATAATGAAATTGAGAAAAATGTTAGATAGGATCTAATGGAGTGATTCAAGAATTCAGTAGATTCCCTGTTCTTTGGGGATTTCAAACCCTAGAACCTCTAGGTGCTCAATGTAGCCAATGAGCTTGACAACATGAGGCCCAGCTGGGGAACCTTCTCCAAGCTTACTCTGAAAAAGTGCGTAGAGATCTCAAACATTTCATGTCCTTATATGTCATGGTAAATACCATGGAGGTGCTCGAGCATTCTATAAGAACCCATGTTTTCTTGAGACATCATGAGATCACTAGACATTGATGATAGCATCAAACATTGAACTTCGACTGCGTCATTCATATGTTTCTCATGGACCAGGAAAACCTCATCACTCACCTCTTTGGAAAGAAGATCAGATAATGTTGACTCCACCATGTAAGAGTTACATTCATGGTATAGGATAACCTAAAGGCGTGTAAACCATTCCTAGAAGTTACTGCCAGTGAAGATGTTGTCTTTATCCAGAACTAATTTCAGGGATAGTGTGGTTGAAAAGCTTTTCATTTTTATTCTACAATTAAAAGATCATATCATTAGAAATTTCTTGATTACATTTTATGATAAAAATAAAATTTATTAAGTCTACCACAATATTATGAATTCCCATTGGCCCTCACCATTGATCTCAAAATGTCCAGTTTCCATGACATTCTAGTGGAAAGGATCCATATTCCCTTTCTCATAACGCCAAAAAGGGTTGTTCACGCTATTAGAAGGTATTTAGGTAGGTAGGTCATTTCCAACTATGGGCTTGCAGCTCCTTGATCTGTTGAGTGGACTCCCCAATCCTAAAATCATGAATTTGGATTTCCTCAACTCTTACTTAAAATATTACACCAAGTCTAACAAGGGATACTCCTCTTGATGTAATATAGTTATGTAAACCTAAAACCTTTCATAAGTGATTCCTATATAAAAGTAATTTTCCCAACAAGGGTTGGACAAACACATAGTTTTATTGAGTTTTTACCATAATTAAGTAATGGAAGGCTTGGTATGACATAATATTTTATTTAATGGATTTTTATCTCTTATGTGAGAATTTATTATTATCATTATCACGTGATTTTTAATATTAAGTGGAACTTACTTAAGTTGTTAACCATGTGTTGATAATATTTACACATAAGTATGGTTTATTTTAGTTCCATCTTGTGTTCATTTTTAATTCTTTAATTATGTGGTCATGAAAACACATCCATAATGATAAACCATGAAGCTTACATAAAAAATATTGTAAAGGGCTTGATCATGAGCTTCTATAATGGTTAGTTTATCTAGCGGTTGATAAACTAACCCTGACCTAGGGGAGAAACACCTTGATCCTTTTGGGTTCATCTTTACAGATTTCCACATGTCCACCTCTGTATCTCTTGAGATTAGTTTCATATCGACTCTATCTCGAACCGCCTCCTCTAGCTTGGGACTTCCATCCATTACATATGCCTTTTTTTAACTCACATATAGGTGAGGGGTAAAAAGGGATTTTACATAAAAGAAACCTTAGGTATGTGGGCCCAACATATTAATGAGGAGAAGGCTCGCATTCCAAAAAGTTTAATTTAAATAAATTAATTAAAATAAACAATCCACATACAATGGTCTTGGTCTAGCTCAGGATCATCCATATATACATTGATATTTATACATAAATAAAACTATCATACAATTATTTAATTGTTCTTGTTTAAGATAAATCACACTCGAATTAATTAATTATCATCTTTAATTAATCAATAATTTTATCTTATAACCTTTTCTGAATTTCCTTCAGATTCTCATCATTCATAATTTTAAACAAATAAATTCATATTAAATTATCTTTGTACGTAACTTGTACCTTGGAGGTGATCTGGTGAATTCTTATTCATAACTACCCAATCAGTAGAAATTAACATTACAAAAATGTTAAATTAAACACAAATATACAAAACACCTATCATGTGTTATGCCTCAACTTTATTTCTTGCATGATGGTACATGTCTCAAGGGTTTGTATAATATAATAATAAATTTTAATAAATCTGCATAATTTTGATGATTACACAACATGTAGTTATAACTACATATCATGTACAAATTTTCATCATCCATCTGAAGTACACGCCCGAGGAAAAGATGTTTGAGTGTACTTCATAAATCATCGGAGTACGTGGAGTGTCTAGTGGGTCACATGCCATGTAGTTCCTTGTTAAAAAGTCTCTAAATGGGAAAGCCATGTACGGGGTACATGATCCAACCCTAACTTGAAGGGACTACACATCGTGTCAAGTGAGCCACATGGTGTGTAATATGGAAACTGCATGCCACCTGTTCTTGGTCCACAAACTGATTTATTAAGACTTATACAAAATCCAATAACACAACTTGGTTGGGCAAACTAGATCCAATGCATTGAACCTTGGCTATATGGCATGTACTACCGAATACACGTCATGTGTTCTGGTGTTGTACGTCCAGGAACCTTTGGCACCTTTGGATGATATACCCTATTTTATTTTAATCAAAATTAAAAGAAAAGGTCATTTTTTCAAGGTGAAAAAGAAAGGAAAGTGGAAAAATAGATCATGAGATTCAGATTTTCAGAGTGATTAACTTGAATTGAAATAACTAAATTATTAAATGTTTAAATCAACTCCTCTGATACCACATGAAGGTTCCAGGCATAGTGGAAGCATGGTTATTCTTGCACCCAAATTTGATTTTTACTATGATTAATGATTATTCCGGAATCAATACGGTGATGAATGTTAGTTTCCAGATAATAGAATAAAATATTTATATAAAGATCGAAGATTCCTGAAACCTTTATAGACGATCTTTCACATCATGTACATAATTAAGTTAATTAATTTCATAAATCAATAATACCAGGATCTTTGTTATTTTCTTCGTGACTGATGTTGATCAACTGGAATGACCCTTCTAGATTATCTTTTTGTGCTTTCAATGATCCAAACTAGAATCCCTCTAGTGGTCTGATGGCCTCTATTGGACACTGCTTGTTCTCCTGGTGCTAGCGATGTGAAGCAAGTATCTTGTATCAATCATTTTTGATCACTTGTTCTATGGACTTGAAGAATGTATATCGTTCTTGAGAGGGGCAGGAAGAGGATTCGAGAGAAAAATCGTTTAGCTCAACAATTCTCAATTCACTGGGTGTGCGGTTTGGTACATGGCATGATAGATGTATGTGTCTATTTATTGACATGGGGATTCTGTTAAAATATTTAATTTCATAACAGCAATTAAATACATCCATAGCCTTAGAGAATACCCATTATATTAATAATAATACTGCATAATTATTTATGGTGTGCCAACTTTCACAAAACGGAATTATAAATAATATTCTGCATCACAAAATAATTGAAGCATTATTTTAATTTATGCCAACTAGTTAAATGATTATTTATCATCTTGAAAATAATTATTTTACTACCATACCGATGGTGTTCCTCTCAAAATCCACTTCCACTTATTGAACACCTGAATAAATAAATAAATAATTTATTCTCTTAAATAAATATTTTATTTACAAACTAGTAAAAAAATATTTATTAAATGTTCAATAAAATAAATAAGTATATTTTACCCGTAATCTGGTGAATAAATATTTATTTAATTTATGAAATCATTTTAACTTGAATAAAATTATTCGATTTTTTAGAATAATATTAATTAATTAAATTAAAATAGAATTTAATCGAGACCAAAAAAACACTTAGTGTGTGACCCTATAAGATTATTTCTCATTTGCATCAGGAAGGATTGTCCAAAGTCCAATAGTACTGTATATGAATAGGTCAAGGCACCTAAGAGAAAGAATATAAAGTAGAAACAACTTCATCCACATATGAATGCTCACTTGAAATATAATCCATTTTTCACAATATCTCATCATGGAGGTTTCATGAAAGTGTCATCAACTTTTATGCTTGATACATCATTCTTTGACTACCTGAAATAAACTCATTGGTACACCATTTACATGGAGTTTCACATGACAGATCTATTTCAATAAAGGGGACAATATATAAAATTCCATAAATGGAAGGGACAAATCTTTCCTTGCCTTATGCATTAATAACATGCCACTCGTGACACAACCCACATACCCTACTTCCCTCCAACTGTTTGCGTGATAGTTTTAGTTAGTAAATAAAAGTGTGTGAGTCATGACATGTATTAATAATAATATTAAGGTCTAAGAATCATTAAACAGACTCACAGATTGAAATATCTAATGAAACCAAAACATGTGTAATTCCTAATTGTTGGTCTGTTATCATAATCTCTTGTCTTGGAGATTACCAAGTGAGAACTTCATGAGAGGAAGTCACATCTTCTTACAAGTACTCACACCTGGAAATCTGAATGCTATGTGTCCCATAATATTTTTTCATCCAACTGTAGAAATATATTTATGAATATTTTTATAGCATTTCAAAGTTCTCAACATAGCGGGTAACTACCATGACCTTATCAATGCAACAAATACTCTTGTACATTATTACATCATTTTCATTCAAAACAATGAACAATATATAGTAAGATGTTTAATATTTAAATACATTAAATATCCATTTAATCAATGTACAACCAGTTGGTTCTATGACACAAACTCTTAAATAATTGTCAATACCATGTTATTGATGTATAATAAACTAGATTTTGTTACCCCTTGATCTATACTAGTTGATCATATTCCTTAGAACATGGGATTCTACGTAATTAATCTTGGACAACGTAACCTTAGTCTTAACAAACATAAGACTAATTACTTATTTTACATATATATCTTGTAAAACTGTAGAGTTCCCACTTAACACTTGTATACACATAGAAACATTTCATTTCAAATAAATATACTATTACCATTTTACTTATTTCAAATCATAAATAGGTCCTTGAAACTATCATTCCATATTACAATTATTTGATGTTTCCAACCTTTCTAGACACATCATATAGATATGTTCCTTAATGTTACCTATAACAAAGGTTTCCTTGACATTATATGCATGAAAAATGAATATATTATCTATGAAATGTATGATTCAAATGGATGTATAATTATGGTTTGGTATAACAAGTCAATCATTATCTGTTTATTTATTTTTCCACCCACACGTAGTTTATGTTGAATGCCCACCAATGACATTACATCAACCACGAAAATACCAAAAACATTCTGGTACATGGTATCCATTTTGAATGTATATGAACATCCCAATCATTGATATTTGAAACATAATAATCCTTAAAGGATCTATTATTCTTATAAAATGAAATAGCACCCACAGTATTAAATATAAAACCAATACTACACTTTCAACCATCCTACATGGTATTTTCCTCATGAAAAATTCCTCCCACTAACAATTGTAGAGTTTAATTGTACTTATAACAACTTTTTCATTAGGAACCGAGAATCAAATGAAATATTTCTTACTCCCACTATCTTAAATGAGATGTACTTCTATAATAAATAAATTTTTTATGAATAAAACAATTTCTAACTTGTATTTTTTGATGTCCTTATAGTAATATAATTATTAAAGAAGATGATCCTTAGGTTTTTTTATGATCTAAATTTGGATCATTCACTATATTTTTAAATGGATCCCATAAAATCACCCAAGGCTATGATTTAATAGACTTAATTCATATAATAACTTATATAACATCCATTAGTCTATATATATGGGTTCTGTTTAGTTGTTAAATTTCTTTTTGTAAGCAATATATGGAAAGGAATCATGAATGACTATATTACGTATATAATATGCATAATCATTCATAACGTATTCCGAAGATGTGAATAAGGATATGTTAGTTTTGTAAAATCCTTAAACTATAATAAATGATCAATTAAAACTTGGTTAATATATACTCTGATATACCATCCAAAAGTAATAATCATTTTTTACCAAGTTCAGTCTTTACAGAACTTAGAATTTCTAATATTTCATAAAGGAATCATTTGGAGTACTTGAATTTACCCCTAGATTATCCTTATAATTCTTCAAACTATCTCGCTGAACTAAATCAAAAATCATTGTTGCTTATATTTAAAGATTTCTTATTACAAAAAAAATTACATCACGTTATTAATAATTTTATCTCTAAAGTTTCTAAAACATCATTCTATATATATATGAGAAATTATAGTTTTACTTGACTATGAACTATATTCACAAAATTAGGTATAAGTTATATAATTATATTCATCATTTATTGTCAATGTTAGATATTAATGAATCATGTTCTTCTAAACTATAAATTATGTGTATTTTATGAAAACAATATTAATTTCCAAAAAATGTATTGTTATGTTCAATATAATGTTTTGGTAAATGATGTGTATTAGTTATCAAAAATAATAATTCAACTTCAATAAAGATATTGGGTAATTAGAAGTCATTGTTTCTCCATGTTGACTTTAGAATCACTCTTTCTCAACCACAAGAAGGAAATACATTACTTCTTAAATCATGTGTCTCTCAATAATGACATAAGAATCATAATTTATCAAACAATGGGAGAACACACCTTAGTTCTTGTAATGTTTTTAGGTTCTTTTCACTATTTATCAATGAATCACCCTTTCTCAACCACTGGGAGAACACACATTAATTATTTAGAACATGTATTAAAATAAAAATGTATTAAATACCCAAGAAGTGAGAAATATACATTTCTATTATGAATATATTCATCAAGTAAATATAACTTTATTGTATCTTTTTTTATTCAATGATGTTTCCATTTCAAATGAATTTTATATACACATGGGAGGAAAATAACCAATTCATCACCACATTTAGTCTAAATATTTTATCCCTTTAAAATATGTTGTAAATTCACCATTGAACTGGATTTTATCATAGTTTATTCATCCTTTCCTTTTCATTTCGTTAAAAATAAGGGTAAGTGAACCAATTTCAGCATAACCACTATTTATCTAGTGAAGTTTAGTAATAAAATTTTTGAGCGGTTTATCCATACAATTTATCATGAAACTACCCAGACACCCTGGTAAACAAGTACCTAAACAAGATCTAGCATAGGCTGAATGGAGTTACTGATCCTCCAGGGTTGGAAGCTATAACCTAACATGAAAAAGAAATCAAAGTGATATATTTTTACATAAAGGTATAATAAAATTTTGGAAGATAAATAAATAAATAACCATTATTCTGAACACTCAACAATGAGAAAAATACTAAAAGATGATAGATAAGCATCCCAAAGTTAAACATAATCCATATATGAGGTAACATCTATCATGTCAAAGTCTAAAATTCCCTATGTAATAAGTTGAAAAAAGCTTCACTGGTCACCACCATCTTCTTAGGTCCCAATAGTAAGCACATCCACCACCTCTAAATGGTTCTTTACCTTTTTCTAGAACTACCATAAAAAATATAAACATTCATAAATTTAAATGTATGTAATGTGTAAAACATCCCAGTGTGGCCTCACCAAGAATTATATAAGCATTTCCAATAAAATTAAACAATTTATGTTTTAATTTAAACAAAAAAAGGCATAGTATATCATTTTTCATAATTTCAATTGACTAGGATTTAAATGAAAATATATGGTAGATATATCAAAAAAAAATATTGATAACTTTTTCATTAATTAAAGGCATGAATAAAATAATTTTTATAATCAATATAATGTAATAATAAAATAAAAACTAATAAAAATGTACATTGTACATTTTGTTAGTTAGTTATAGGCTATTGGATCCTCAAAAATCCCGATCAATAATTACTGCTTCATGTGTGTGTGTCCCTAGGATTAGTTCATTAGTGAAGAATTAATTAACACCCCATCATGGGAAATCATACCAAAAAAAATTTAGTTAGAGTAGTCAGCATCAATCCATTTCAATGGAATCATATTCCTAGCATGTTTATCCTAATCAATTTCTAATTACCCATGTTTCCATGTGATTTAATCAATAAATAAACCCTGGGAAAAAGATTCATTTCAATTTAATTCAACATTCATAGATCAAATGGAAAATTTTATGTTTCTACATGCCATTTCAATTTTAAAACCAAATTATATGTTTTTATCAAATTCATTACTTTTAAAATTACATTTTATTTAAATCTATATTTTCAAGCGTCAATCATAAAATCATTTCTCAATTCAAGCTATCTATCTAAAAATACAATTAATTTCTTAATGACTTTGAAAATGAGGTTTTCATTCCAAAAATCCATTTTATTCGATAAAAAACATTAAATATATTCAATTAAATGATTTTCCATTGAAAATATTCTTCAAATCAACAATTAAATATTTCTTTCAGTTATAGCAAAATCCTTACATAATCACCAGATTTAATCCCATGGTGAATCAATATCCAAAATTAGGAACAACCAACAGAGAGATGAAGGTGAGGAATATCAATGATAAGTCCTTCAGAGATATCAAATGCATCCACTGGTTCCTTGATCATGGAAAAAAGAGAGTTTATAGGAGCTAATTTGTCACTTGAGAGCCTCTAAAAGATAAGGAATCAGATTAAGGTCAATTTGGAGTGATTTAGGATTTATAACTGGGGTTTTATGATATTATTTATAATTTATTTGGATTAAATAAGCCATTTTCATGGTTTTCTTGGGTAACCCGATGAATTAATACTAAGAATTCACCTATCCATGCACCCCCATGGGATTATTGAAAGGGTTCACAGTTCAGTTACATGGTTAGTATAACCGTGAAACATGCCTGGAAACCTCCACTTCCCAAGGGGCATGGTTTGAAGGGGTGGTTTCATGGTATAACTAACCATGAAATAACTACACACCACCCTCCAGAACCACTAAATAGAGCACATAGTTTGTTGGGCCAAACCATTCTATTTTCAAAAATTGTGAACCAACCATGCACATACCCAGAAACCTATAATTTTTTTAAAAGGCCCATGAAATTTCATAGAACAATAACCAAAATAAGGATGATAGAAAAGGGTAAACAAATACTTGACTGTGGATAATGGAATGTTATCATCTCCCCACTATAAATACTTTTCCCCTATAAATCATTCCAAGAAGAATCCACATCAAAGAGACAAGGCCACTATTCTCTCATTAGTGTCTCATGATTCAAAGTCTCAACTGATTCATAATATCATGGATATAGAACTCAAACCAAAGGTATATATTTCCAATGGATAAACATTGTCCTAAATTCAATAATTATAATTGGATGCTCAGTCATGAATAAATCAATTTCAACATCAAGGTCTGCTCATCTTAATACAATATATGGGTTATATAGTGACATTTAAAACATTGATATGTGAAACAGATCATGAAATGAAATAATATGAGGTTGAAACTACAAATGTTAAAACACCTTAACAATCTTCTCAATAACCTAAAATGATCCAACATATCTTGGTGCAATCCTTCCCTATTTCCCAATCCATTTTTGACCTAACCAATGTGAAACTCTCAAAACACGTGGTCACCAGCTAAAAACTACATAGAGTGTATATAGTGATCATCATAATACTTATAATGAATCTATTCCATCATCATTATCTATATAATCAACTACATCTTTTTATTTATTTCCCTAGCCTAATTAGGTCCCACCAAGGAAGCTTCACCAATCTCCAACCAATACGATGGAGATTTATACAGGTGGACATACACGACCTCTAAGAGTTCCAAAATGATGGATAACTGATAATTATTATTATATAAAAACTTAACCATCCCTATGTAGTTATCCTAGGATCCAATAAAATCAAGAACACAAGAACAATTCATTTCTATTAATATCTGTATAGATCATTCTATCTAGACATTAATTAATGGATGATAGGTCATGCCCAAACTCATATGGAATATCAACACCTCCTTGAGGGGTCTTAAAAATTGATAATTGAAATGGGGATCCCTATCTGCAAATATGATATATAGAACTCCATGAATCTGGTAATCTCTGTCAAGTATAGGCTTTAAAATTCCTCATCTTTTGTTGTATCATGAATGAGGATAAAGTGAGCTGATTTTTTTAGCCTATTGATCACCAGTGATATTGAATTCTTCTTTTGATGGGTATATGAAATCCAACCATTAAATCCAAAAAAAATCATCCCAATTCCAATTCATTATTGTTAGGTGATGAAGAGAAATGGAATGTTTATGGTACTCATCTTTGACTTATTGTAATGTATAATAATGAGAAACTAATTCAGCAATTTCTCATCTCATGCTTGGACACTATCATCACTTCCACATATCATTGAACATATTTATTGACCTGGGGTGCACATCCCATAAGGTATTATGGAAATCCCATATCAGATATTTTCTCATGAGAAATTGAATAATGTACTAGTTTCAATAGAATAGGAAACCCTCATAAGAGAACGACGACTCGATGATGGTCTCATCACCATAAAGTCAGTCCCTAAATCAATAGAAGTCGTCATCAAGATGTTTATCCTAAATAATCTTCTCCATAAGAGAGGAGACCAATAGAAGACTTTTCAGAATAGTATCAGCCTCATCCACCCAAACACCAAAGTACATGTGTGAAAAGAGATTCATCAAATTCAACCATTATGATTAATCTTTAATATCTTCAGTCAGAAATTTTATGATCATGGAATCATCTGTGAGATTCCCCTTTCTTGGGGTGTAGGAAATTTTAAAATCACAATATTATGGGTACTAAACCCAACACCACTATTAAATATTAAAATATTTTTATCAAAAGTTATTAATCAATAATTTGTAATAGGAAAATATGGTAAACCATTAAATTAGAAGGTAATATTGTCAAATCTTAAGCGAATACAAAACATGTATTAGTTCAAGATCAAATGTAGGATAGTACTCTTCATGGGGCTGAATCTTTCAAGAACCATAGGCCACCACAAAGTCACCATTCATAACAATACAACCCAAACCTGAACATGATGTTTCACAAAAGACAACATAGACCAGCCTAACCTCTAGAAGAGTCAACACTATCATAGAATTCAAAATATGCTTAAAATCATCAAAATAATTCTGAAAATTTTAATCCCATAGGAACATCACTCATATCCTAGTGTAAAAATCATTGTAGAATCCAACCTTGAGAAATATTGGAAAAATCGGTGGCAATACCAAGTTAAAACCAAGAATCTCTGAATCTTAGAGACATTATGTAGTTGTTCCCATGAAATAATAGCCCTTAACATTTTAGGATCAACTAAAATACCATGTTCCAAGAGCACATTCCCAAATAACTTCACTTACTAAACCCATAAATCACACTACTATAGATTTGAAAAAAGTCTGTGAGATATCAATATTTTTATAACAGCTCTCAAGGAACTCACATGACCTTCCTCAGCTTTAGAGTTTAATAAATTTCATCCAAAAAGATGACTATTAAAGATTCATTTAATTCATGGAATATAATGTTCATCAATTCCATAAAAACTAAAGCATAATTGGTTAGACCAAAAGGAATAAAAAGGTATTCATAATGGCCATACCTACTCCAGAAGGTAGTCTTTATGATATCAAATTCAGTAATTCTAATCTAGATATAACTAGATCAAAGATCAATTTTTCAGAACCACTACCCACCCCCCTTTAAACTTGTCAAATAAATCATTAATCCTAGGAAGCATATATTTTTACATAATTATAACTCAGTTGATTTTTCGGTAATCGGTAGAAATATGAAGTGTCCCTTCAACTTTGTTTGTAAAAATACCACATATCGCCCAAGGAAACACAGTCAGGAATATAAATCCATTTCCTGATAAATCATCCAACTTTTTCTTCAAATATTTTAGTTCATCTACTTCCATATGTTAAGGATGAATAGAGATGGGTTGCATAACAAGTATCAAATCAATAGAGAACTCTACTTCCCTTACAAAAGAAAAAGTATAAACATTCGATGGAAACATGTCAGAAAACTCAAAGAACACTGTAGTAATATTACCACTAATAGAATCTCCCTATATATTAAAAGAAAACAATTATATCACCTTTACCTACTTCATAAGAGGAGATACAACTCTACTTGATCGCAGGTCCCATCCTACATGTAAAACATGGCACACCCCATCAAGGGTAGTAAAAGATACCCATCAAAGGTA
This sequence comes from Viscum album, assembly GCA_963277665.1. Taxonomy (NCBI): domain Eukaryota; kingdom Viridiplantae; phylum Streptophyta; class Magnoliopsida; order Santalales; family Viscaceae; genus Viscum; species Viscum album. Next base: position 1,067,915,941 of record OY728127.1, on the reverse strand, counting down.
AAAGTCAAAATGAGATTTATAGGAAGTCATCCAATCCATCCCAATATTGACATAAGAAATTTTCTTATCGAGAACTATAAAATTCTAGGTGATCTCAATCTTAGTTAAATAAAAAGTACAATAAGGGAATCATAGACCCTTATCCCTATTATTTCTGATGATCCTAGAAATATCCAAAACATAAGACATAATCTTGATAGGATATTGAATAAATAGACAACATGATTCGATATGGACCAATTATATTCTATAGTATCAAATAAAATAACCACTAAAGAAGAAGTTAGAGGTATGGAATCTCTCACAATTGTTGGACCCATGTTAGATTCCTATGGGGAATATTTCAGAGTGTGAAGAAGCTTAATGATGGATGAATGTGGCTTGAACCTCTTAGCTATTGAAGCATATAATTAGAAAATAGTAATTTTTTAGTGCTAATGATATTGGGCCACTGCACGGGTTAAAAAAGAAATGATAGAACTTTTAGAAGTGGCCTGAGTGGCCACATGGACCATAAATCATTGATACCATAGTTCAAACATGCTTGGAATACCAAACCAGTATATATTGGAAGCATGAAAAAGGGTATATCCTAGAAACTATAGAAGGTACATGTGATTCCAACAGTTGATATCCACCCTGAGACTCATCACACATCCCATTTCCCTTAAAGGGACTAACAGAATTTCCATTGGGAGTAACAGGAACTCCCATCAACCCTAACTTACCAGCCATGTCATGCTTATCCATCAATTCCCTATATAAAACATCTATATAAGAGGTTCACATAAGTCTAAAAACCTAGGATAAGATTTAAAATTGAATATCCATCCATAATAATTGGGCCTTCAACTACTCATTCATCACCACATAGGGATAAGATAGATCATGTTTAGAAAATCTGTTTACATATTGATTCATGGACCTATCACCTTACTAGAGGATGAGGAATTACATTGAATATTCCAAAACTGTTGAATTTAGATAGAACTATTGTACAAAGAGTTATAAAAATTCATTCCACTCAATGTATTTATGTTTATTAATTGTAACTATTGAATCCCACCACCTCATTATAGTCCCTTCAATCTTGAACGTAGCACACATGACTTTTATCAAAATAGGCATGTCCAAAAACTCAAAGAAAATATCAATTTGTTTCAATTAATCCTCCGTCATGTGAGAATCACTAAATCCTTAATAATCCTACTGGTTTTTTTGATGAAAATATTGATAATGATCCATATTTTTATCCCTATGAGGTTCCACTATCAGAGCCTCATTAATAATATGTATAGCTACCTATCCCATAGATTGTACAGAACACACCACTATCTCAACTATATTCTAATTAACCAAAGTGTTTGATTTTAGTGGTTCATTAGAAGCTCCATCATGGGTTCTATTAAAATATTTTCTTAGGGGAATGTTATATCACATCATCAATATCCAATATAAAAAATAACAACAAGGATATTCAAATTATAAACTCAATCAATATATACATGAATATAAATTACATCAATAGGATTCCTAATTTTGGGATTTAAAAAAAATTAGATATGTTTTTTTGAAAAAAACTATAATTGGATCAAATTATTCATTAAGGAATATTTTCCCAAACACCCATGGTGACTTAAGGCTCGCTATAATGATTTATGGCCAAGAAATCACCCACAAATTCCCCTTTAGGTCAAGAAAATCATACCTCATGTCTACTAGGACATCTGAAAACTATATACCAATCTAAAATAAATATGAAAAACCCACACAATTAATACCTCTTTTTAATGAATCGTCTTAGATACCTCGGTACATTGATACCCAAATAGACTCTAACATGGCTAGAAGGTAATTTATGATCCCCATAGTTTTGATACTAGCACCTGTAGTAAACAAAAAATCAAACAAAACTATTTTACCATAAAATTATGATACAATAGTGGAATATAAATCAATTAATAGTCATCATGTTGAACTATAAAAAAGGAGAAAACTAAAACAATACGATAGATAAACATCCCAGAGTAAAAAATCATCCTAAGATGAACCAACATCCATTAAGTAAAAGTCTGAAAATACATATAAAATAAGTATACCAAATATCCACAGGTCACCTCCATCATCACAGGTCTGAATCTCAAGAAAATCTACCACCTCTTAGAAGTTTATTCCATTTTTATGGACCAACAATAATAAAATTTGAATATTCTGAAATTCAAAGGTTGTTTTTGAGCTAAACCTCCTAGTAGGTTTTCACCAAACATTCCACAAGAAGTTCCAAAATGAATAAACAATTTATTCTTTAATTTTAAAAAATAATGCGTGGTAAATCATTTCTCATAATTTTGATAAAAAATAATTTCAAAGAAAATAGATGGATGATATATCAAAAAAAACCTTTAATGATCACTTTAATAAGTCAAGGGAATGAATAAAAATAGTCATATAAACAATTAAATATAGTAATCAAATCAAAAACCAAAAAACATGTACATAAACCCTATAGTTAGTTAGTTCCAAGATATTGAGTCCTCATGCATTTTGATTAATTAGTATAGATTGGTGCATGTGCACTTGTTCATAGGCTCAAGCCATCAAGAAATAATTAATCAGAACCCCATCATGGGAAATCATTCCAAACTTCTTTTAGCCATATTTTTCATCATTAATACATTTCTAGGGAGTTATATTTCTAGTGTGATTGTACTAATCACTCACTAACCACAAAGGATCACATTTAATTCAATCAATCCATCCATGATGGGTAAATTATTCATTTCAGTTAAATTCATCAATCATAGTTCAAATTCCTAATTTCAAGTTTCAACATTATAGATTAATTTCAAAACAAAATCATATGATTTCATCAAATTCATGATTTCTAAAATCATATTTCATTTGAAGACAATTTCTCAAGGATTAATTGTCAAATCATTCCATGAAATAATTTCTAAATTCAAGAAATATTTATCAAAATCTAATCAATTTATCAAAGGCTTTAAAAAAGAGTTTCTAATTTTAAAAATCTATTACCTTCTAAATAAAACATCAAATTTAATCAATTCAAGGATTTCCATTGAAAATAATTTTCAAATAAATAAATAGATCAAAGATTAAATTATATGAAAAGACTTATTAAACCATCTATATTTAATCACATGTCCCATTAGTAACTTGACTTTTGAATCACTACTAGATATATGAATGCTAGGAAGATCAAGGAGAAGTCTCGATTAGAGATCAAATTCATCCATCGAAGATTCCTTCCTAGAAGAAGATTGGTTTTTGGAACCAATGAACGTCTGGAGAGCCTCAAAGATCATGTTTCAGAAATATTATAGTGTAATGAATCAACATTTCCCTTATCATAACCTAGATGAGGGCCTAAAAACTATTTAAAGGTAGTTAGGTTGGAATAACTTTCCAACTACATTAACATAAAAATCAGGTATTCGTTGAGTCGACTCCATAACCATAAAATCCTAGACTTTAATTTCCTCAACACTCACCTCTATATTTGTATTAGATAGAAAAAGTCAATTTCACCTAATAAAAATTTTGTTAAGTCAACCCACAAATATATTTAGAACTACATGTTCAGTGGAAGTGTCCAGACATAGACCATGGAAAAAAATTTATCTAGAGGTCCATTCTAAATAAAATAATGGAAATAATAATTGACATAATATTTTGATTGAAGTATTTTATCATTATGTGTAAATTTACATTTAATTTTTTTACATGCTTGTTAATATTAATTGTATTTTACTTAAGTGGTTAAGAATTTATATATTTAATTTACATAGAATTAGATTATATAAATTTAAATTTTCATGTTAATTAAATAATTTATTTACATGATTTAATTAATGAATCCATACAAATAAATGTCTAAACATTAAACTGAAAAAATAATTGGAATTATAATGGGATTACATAATGGTTAGTTTATCTAGTAAATGATAAAACAAACCCTTAACTTAGGGGGTAAACTAGTTAAACCATAAATTTATTTCAGATTCATCATTCAACCTATACTCAAATGTGACTCCATGGTTGGTTTTACCTCCACTCCAAACTTGAACTACCTCCACTCACCTAAGAGATACATCAATTGAAGAATCTTTTACTCACATAGAGGTTAGGAGAAACAAATAATTAATTATGGGGTTTATATAAAAGAAACCATGATCATTAATCTCATTACATAATATAGTTGGGGATGACATGCATTCCATAAGTTTAATTCAACAAAATATTAATTATAATTACCATGAAAGAATATTCTATTTTAAAAAAAACCAAAACATGTATATTGATCAGTATATTCCCATGATCATCCATGTGTAAAATGAATATATATTTGCACACTATCTATAATTAACTTCAATTCATACTTCTAATAGGATATAATCAACTCAAATTAATCCCATTAATTATCTCCTTAATTAATTCATTCATTCATTTTGTCTAATATGAGTAGTCTGTGAAATTTCTTCATCCATAATTTTAAATAAATAAATTTCATAAATTTTATTTAAATTGGATAGGTACATAGTATATATATAGATAAAACATAGAGATTAGTTCTAAATTTAAAATTAAATAAATTTAAAATCTAATATTCATTAAATAATTTCCCCATGATGAGTATCCAAATTGAATACTAAAATTAATTTTATTTATGAATGAATTAATTTACACATGTATATCTTAGAACAATATCTTCATCGCATAAACAAATTAATCACACTTTGTGTATTAAACACCCTATAATTGTGTTAATAATAAAAATCATGTGAATTAATTAAGTTTTGTGTGAATTAATTATATGATTTTAGAATATATTAATTACAATTAAGATGAATTAAATAAACCATAAGTGAATTTATTAATTAACCCACATTTGAATAAATTACACATCATTAATGAATTAATTACACACCAATTGAACATTAATTAAAAATTACATGTGTATTAATTACACACAGCCAGAATTACCCACATGTGAACTAATTGAAGGGCCACCATTCCGTTTTTATTAAATACCCCTTGTGTGAATTAATTAAATACTACCATATCCTATGTATTAGATAAAATGTGAGTTTTTTCACTATATAACCATTGCATTGTGTGTATTAAAACACCATGTGTGTATTAATTACATGACCACCATTTCATGTGTATGAAATATATCACGTGTGTATTAATTATATGACCATAATTTAATGTTCATTAATTACTGTGTTGCTCAACTGTTAGTCCAACACACTATGTAATAAATATGTGAAACATATTTAACTATATAGATTCTGTGATTTACAATATGATAATGAAAATATGACATTGTTTTTACATCATCTACATGTTGTGTAATTCGACAAGTCACGTTCCAATATAGCTAGTCAGCACTAGACATGTAATAAATACACCACATGTTGACTCTATATAGTGAGCCATGTATCTTGTGGCCTATCAAAATTTTTCTAACTTAGGTTCAAATCGTGTACTTTTAAATTATATATTGTGTAAACATGTCATCTATCCTAAATATCAAAGACATCTCGGTGGATTTCCTCAAATCATTCTTTATTTATCTTTAATCGGTTCTTATTTATATGAAGGTGAATTATCACATAAAAGTGAATTTTAAATTAAAATAATGAATTACTAAAAATGAAATACTAAGAAAAATTTATATCAATCATGGAAAAGAAAATAATTATAAATTATTGTATGATCTCTTTAATTGTACATGATGGTTATGGGGAAATTTGGAAGCATTTAGGCCCAAGACCAATGTTTGTTTTTCATCAAATAATTTAGATTTATTCTTATAAAGTGGTAAAATAGAAGCATAAGAATCCCAGAGAAAGGAGAATCAACAAAAAAATTAAAATTAATTTATATAAATAAATATTTACCTTGTATTGATATTATTTATTTTCTAATGAATTTGAAAATGGATTCATGTCATACCATAATTTTGATAGATAATTCAAGGGTATGATCCCATTATAGGTGATCCAAATGTGCATTAAAAACTCTAAATGTCTCCAAATAAATCTTTTGGTGCTAGCATGGATGATTTTGATACAATGGTTACTAATAATCGCCACAAGAATCATTTGGAAGAGAAAGGATTCTTATTTTTCTAGAAAATCTTGAGAGGGAGTAAGATAAGGATCACTCTCCATTACTAAGAGCATTCTTAGAAAGCACATATCTAGGTATTGAGTGGATTATATAGAATTTGTGTGTGTGAAATAACCATTAAAGATGAGAATCGTGTAATCAAGTTTATATAGATTTATTGTTAGAGAATAATAATAACATATGGTCTTTTATAATTCTATTAATCCCCATAAAACCCCATGTCTAAATAATAATATTATAATTATTTACTTGACATGTGCTAAATTCACACATAAATAAATATCATTTCTTGAATAAATGAATTAAAATTTATTCAATTGATATTTAATATATCGTATTCACCAAACCATCAACTCATCGAGTATTTCCACCATAGTATTTATCAAACTTTGAATAATTACTATTTATTTAAATAAATAAATTTTATATTGAGTAGAATCACTACTAAATATCTAATAAATATCAATCACACATATATTATATCTAATAAATGGTGAGTGAATATTTCAGATTAACCAGCCATGAATAATTATTAACTCATGAATAAGAATAGTGTTTATTCAAATTATTAAACTGATATATAATTTAATTGAGGTTATGGATACACATTATGTGTCACCCTCTAGGCCTCTTTCCCAGTGGAATTAGGAAGAAGTGCCAAAATTACATGGTTAGAATAAATCATGATGGAAAGGCACCCATTGAGAAAGAAATTGATGTCATAAAAACATATAACCTCATACAAATGTACAATGTGTAGTATAATCCATTTATCATAATATATCTCATCAAGGTGGTTGCATACTATTTTCATCAACCTATATGAAATATGTCTCTTTATTTGAATTTTTGGTAAATGAATTTATTGATATAATTCCATGGTCATGGAATTAATTAGGAATTTCAATTACTATTAAAGGGTCTAAGATATCAAATTCTATTTAAAGGGAATAAGGGAAAAATATTTTCTCATATTATTTATTGATTCAATATCACTTTTGATTCACCCAACATGCCCAAATTTATCAAGAACATATATAATCATGGTTTATGGAGATACATGAATTTATGTGACTCATGATATTAATTAATAATAATATTAAGGTCAATATTCCATTACACACGTCCATATAAGGAAACATTTAGTTACACGTATAAATGTGGATTTTCTACTACTAATTAATGCTCTCATAACCTCTTTTTCATAGATAATACCATGAAATGAATTTATGAGAATATGTATCACTATCTTATCCCCTACCCCAAATATCTTATACCATCTATGCCTTATCAAATGATGTCATCTAAAAATAGAACATTTCATTAAGAATACATTCATAATAAATCGATGTTCTCATTATGGATGGGATCCTCCATGAAATTTTAGTGTGACATGTACCCTTAGGACATTATCAACTTGATGACATGTCGAATAACAATAATCATGTGATAATATATTAATTAATATTAAAGTCTATAAATATTATGGTAATAAAAAGATAAAATTAGATGGTTCTAGAGAACCAACTCAAACACACACTTTATCCTTTTGAAAATAGAACTAGCCCTATATTTTAGACTCTGAGTAAAGGCTCAAAGATGGCATGTTAGTTATAAACCCTATAGATATTGGGAGTTTATTACTATCATTGATATCCCTATTAATTTATTCATTAAAAATTATTGTTTTCGATAATTATTATTCTCTTTAGAGACTTATTGTTTTAATATACACTTTTATTTATGATAGGTTGTTAGGAGTGGGTTGTGATTTTAAACTAGGTAAGTTATATTCACTACCTTCATGGGCCCTTATGATACACATAGAGATTCTTATATCTTTGATCTGAGTATGGGAAAGACCCAAATGATTGAGAGTTAGTTTCACTTGGAGTCTGAAGCTTTAGTGGTGTCTTTTAGTGATTTAATGAACATGCAGAGTTGATTTAAAGGGGAAATAATATGATGTGTCTATAGAAACATCATATGTGTTACCTCACATTTTTTATGTCCCTTAGGCCTTATTTGGTTTATAGTTTATGTAGATTTTTTATTTTTTTTGTAAACAAACATATTTATAGATTTTTTTGTTATACTAGGGTCCTGTGCATATGAGATAAATGTTCATATCAGATCATCTATTTCATTAAGTATCATTTAATAATTCTCCAGCTTCTATGGATTTATTCATTTTACCACTAGTGAATTAAAAGCACATCCAAGTCCTATAGATTATGTGTGGATACTTCTTATTGTTTATTATGTTATCTAAAGAGGTAAAACTATCTCTTAAACACCTTCAATTCATTCCTTGGTGTCTGCGCCTGTTAATAGAAACTATGAGGTATTATGGAAGTGTTTTGGTTGTATTATTTTGATGTCATATGGGTATTTTAGACAAATTCATTACATATATAGTTATCATATAAAATACCAAATGTCTTATATATTTCTATAATTTATTATAATATCAAAAAATTATTCCATGAAATCATTATAAGTCTACATGTGTGTTTTGGTTAATAAAATCCATGGATATTAAAGTTTTCATTAATAAACATCTAAAAAAATTATACAAGATGAGGGGATATATCTATGAAATTTATTTAGCATATTTATAGGTTATTAAATTTTGTGGATTTCATAACCACTCTTGGTATGTGGAATGTTATGAACTTTTGGTATAAAAATTGATTAACAAGGTGTTTTTTTTAAAATTAAGTGTTTTATTTCCCTAATGTGAATAAGTTATATGGTCTATTTACAATTTATTTTAGATGGTATTATACATCACTACCATAATAACCCACTATTACAATCCATTTTAAATAATCACTCATTTATAATGTTATTTTCTTTAATTTCATTTCCATCTTAGTTATATAATCTCATTTTAAATTTCAGGGTAATCCCCTTATATTCGAACTATTAAATAAGTTTTAAAAAAAATTCCCAATTGAAATGTTACCCCAGGAACGAAATAATTCTTTAGTGTCCCAAATATAGTGCTAAATGGTCCTATTAATCCATAATCATACGTGAGATGCTTCTGACTAGCTATGAGGGCCTAAATCATATGTTATACAGACCATTACCATAATATCATAATCACAAAAAAAATTAACTAGACAGTATCCAAAAAATATCTATATTGTATAAATATATAATAAAACACAACCATGCTATAACAAACGAAATGTGATTTTATATGTATATGTCCCAACTAATCACCCAATTGGTTGGATACTGATACACCATAAATAAAAATTATATATGAGGCTTAAATATAATCCCTAAACATTACCTTAACTATATATCCAATAACATGTCGATCTTCCCTTGACTAATCCACTACACATCCTATGATCTCACATATAAAGTAGAAAAAAGTTTATGATGTGCACCAGATTGTATATGAAATGAATTAGAAAAACATTTTGTAGGATCTCAAATAAATAACCTAATATATTAAATATATATGTGTATTCATGAGGAAAATAAATAAAAGAAATAAATTTAAAATCATACATTTTGGGTCATCATATCCTTACCAGGCCACCATGACACCCAAGTATACTTAATTTGGCCTAGAACAGATGTCTCTGAGCATTCAATAGCCATACTAAGGGTCAGATAAAAATTTCCCATAATACCATCCATGTCATAGTTGAATGGAATGTAACCCATCCCATATTACCCATATATAACATCACAGTGGAATGACACCCTTACATAGAATCACATATATCATTAGGGGGAATTAAACCCCTCTCTAGATCCTATATATCATCTGGGTGAATAGTTCCCCTTATTAGAATCATATATATCAGTAGGGGGAATGGAACCACTCCCAATAATCCCATATATTACAAGGGTTAATGGTTCCTAACCATAGAATCACATATATCATTAGTGGGAAGAGAGCCCCTCCTAAGAAACCTGTATCATACAATGATGGGGTGTACTCTCTCCTTGGAACCTCATATATCATACACCCATAGGGAATAATATCTCCTCAAATCCATATCATAAATCATATTCCTAAGTGTATACTCTCTACTAAGAACTATCTCATATGTCACATACTTAGGGGTTAATTACCTCCCCAAAACCAAATAATATATCATATACTTTTGGGCATACTCTCCACATAACATTCTCATATATCATATAACTATGGGAATACCCAAATCTATAGCATATATTCTATACTCGAGGATATAATATATTCTTGGAACCTCATATATCCTTTACCAACTAAGGGGAATCCAAGTCAAATACCCAAACCACCCTCTCTCAGGGGAGGTCTCACATCATCTTCTCGGATCCCAAATATCTCACTCAATGTTGTCCAATTATTCAATCATATACCATGACACCTTAACCATTCCCATATCTCAGGGTCGATATCACATGAGAATCCTGACCACTATCTTTCAACTCAAGGTAGGATCCTACCAGTTCATTATCAATTAAGGTGAGTCTAAATTTCCAAACATATCATCCAACATACACACAACTTAGAATTACAGCCCATCCCATGAACTCACTATCTCACCACCCAGGTGATAAAAATTGGATTCTTAGCCCCACATCTCAAATAACACCTCATAATCGACTTAGACTCTCAATTTAATATCCTCAAGAACATCCTTGTCACATGAGAATATCATATTGAACATCTTGGTATCATCGTCTCACCCATAAAGGAATCAACTAGGGGTTTTTTTGGCTTGTCTCTATAACATTTCATCAACACCAATATGTACCTAAAACACCAAGGTGTTCTCTTAACACATAGGCTCTATCTAGCCTTATCCTATAAATTCATGTTTATACCACTACAAAATAACACACAAAAACTCAGTCCCACTAACCAACTACCATCCTGAGCTAACTCATTTCACCACCGATGGAACTCGATGCTAGGGAATCCAAAAATTCTCTCAACCCTCACTCGAGTGTCATCTCATATCTCTCTTAAAAGATCTCTCAATCCTGAAATATGTAGGAAACCCTCCAAACCATATCATATCATTCCTTGAAGGACATATCCCCCTCATAGAACATGCTAATCATTTGCTCTATCATTGTGAGGATGTTTCCTATTGTATGGGAGACATATGACAATCTCACCCCTAACCATAAGGCATAATTCCATCATACATTACCAACAAACCCTAGGGAAACCAACCTAGGATATCCACATATCATCACATTCCCATGGACTTATCCTAATCCCCATGTAAACTCAATCGATATCTTTTCCCAGTTTATGAATTATGTGTTAGGAGACTTAATTTTCCAAAAACATCACTAGAAAACATAATTTGATCCTAGGAAGCTATCTTCTACCCTATCACATTATCTTGTGCCTAAGAGGATTTCAACCACCCCTCATGAACTCACAACTATCCCCATGTAAAATCAATAAACATATTGTACAAATAGGCACATGGTATTTCTTTAAATAGTACACCTACCTCAAACATGGAGTTACCATACTGTTGATTCTACACACATCTTTGGCCAATCCCATCCATTCATCATCAAATATCATACCAATTTTGGAAATCCTATCTCAAACCACATATCCAAAATAATTAATTATAATAATTTATATTTAAATATTAAATTTTATCAACATAATGGATAAAAACTGATTGAGTGAGGTTAACTCATCTAAACCATGATTAGGAGTATGTCAATATCTCCTGGCATGCTTCTGATACTCTTACAAACAAAACCATCATTACAAGAAATTTAATTAGGAACTAGTTCTATAAAAAATTGAAAACACTATAAATATCATCATGTTATGTACATCTAACAAAACAATGATAAACATTAAAAATCCCCACTCTTTCAATTTACACGAGACACCTTCACATAACGACCCATCATATCAGCCTAATTTGACAAAGCTATGGTGGAATTGATGTCAAAACTGAGCCTCAAGGAACCAATAATAATGAATATCAAAATGGGAGAATAATATAGGGAAGGAGGTGGAGAACATACCTCAAATAAACTGTGTAATTATCCAAGAACCACCCCTCACTAAAGGGAATAAAATGAAGTAAAGAGGAGGTGAAGTGCTATCCAAAATAATACTCACCTAACACCACAATTCCCTAAATCCCAAGAGGGGTTGACATGGAAAATCTAGTTCAGAACTTCACTTTTAAAAACTGAATAATAGGAATTTCATGGAATGACCCTAGTTGTCACAAATTCTCCTATCTGAGGTATTACCATTGAATGACCCAAGGTACTATGATGTGATGACACCTTGAAAAATCCATTTATAGTATGACCCTTCCACTGTGGTCACCCTTAAATGAATATATCGGTCTCCCAATGTTGTGTCATGCCCTTATTAAGGAAAAAAACATAGGGCCCAAAAATCACATCATGACCACTTTCCTTCAAGGTGTGTCCTTCCCTTTATATTCATGACCATCTCTTTCAATGCCACAAAACATCCCCTGAGACTAGCCTTTAAAGAGGGACCAAAGTAGCAGAATGTAACCTTTATTCTTACAAGAAATATCATGAAGGAAATAAATTAGGATTTATAATATATTATATATGTTTACCCATCATGGAGTGTAACCCTCAACCATAAAGTGATTTCGATACATAAAATATTTTCATCTTCTAAAACTCAAACAAAATCCACTATATCATGTCACTCATTGATCATGTAATAACCTAATTCATGAAGGTTTTGTCGTACATTGAATGTAGTCGAGCCTTTTCCTAATAAGTTTTTCACTATTTTATTTAGAAAAATATATTTAGAATTGGAAAAAGTAACCCTAGATTTTTCATAGAGAGTATATTTTCTAATAAAATTTATAATTAAGTAAAATCATGAAATAACATAGATTAATAATTATTTCATCAACATTTATCAATTAAATTTCCAATCCCATTGTCTCATCATTATGGTGAAGAATCCAAATTAAAATTCATATAGCGGTATCCACTTATGCTCCATGAATCTTGGAATGTCATCACTGGTATCCGAGGTTCTAGAATAGAGATACCAAATGACTTGTTATATTCACTGTACATCACAACCAGAATTATCTTAGTCTTGATGAATTATTCTCTTGTTCTTCAAGTATTGAGAGGAAGTAGGTGGATGATTCTCTCTTTAATCATTAGAGAGTTATTGAGATGTTCTCTCAAAATCTTTGAGAGAATTATATGGGTGAATTTTTTTTTTATAATATTATTTATATCCTTTAAAATGAGATAATTAAAATTATATACTTATGGTTAACAATTAATAATTTCATGAGTCACTTAATTAATTTTTTTCATAAATAATCATCATGTAAAATAATTATAATAATATTATTATTAAATTACATGACATGAGATAACTTGCATATGTTTAAATACCATTAAATAAACAAATCAAAATTTAATTAAATGATATTAAATAATATACATAATATTTATTAGTTTCTAAACTTATCCCATCAATTATCCGTGATATTTATTGAACCTCGAAAAATAGAAATTTCTTTAAATAAATAAATATCTTTATATTATTTTTGAATAAATAAATACATATTTTATTTACCAAATGGTGAATAAATATTTATTTAATATTCAACTTTAATATATTTTAATTAAAAAAACTAGTGATTGAATTTATATAATCAACATAGCAAAAAATATTTTTAAACAACAATTTGGGAATAATATTCATTCTTAATGTTAAATTCAAATAGAATTTAAATGAGAATATGTATATATGTATTGTTTCACTAATTAGGCTTATTTATCAAATGGAATTGGGTTAATTAGGAAAAAGTACAATATAATCACCAAACAACACATCGAGGAACCCTTAGATAAACAACTTATTTATGTAAGGATAAAAGCCTCGTAAAAATGTTTATTGTACAATATAATCATTTTTTCTTGATATCCCACCAAGCCTATTGCATATATGTGCCATTAACCTATATGATTTATATATATTTATTTGATTATCTGAGATAAACTCATAAAAAACCATCTTGTCCAAGTAATTATTTAAATATTTCCATTTCAATCAAAGGTCCTGAGAAATATACTTCAATTGAATCAAAAGGGGAAAATAATGTCTTCACTTATTTAAATAATTTCATACTAATTATGTAACACTCATTGTATCATATATTTCTATGATAAAATGTTGTCATGGTTTTTTAAAATACTCAAAATATATATAAATAAAAATCTCAACTCTAAATAAAAATACACATGTATATAGATCAAAACCTTTAATGACACTTATATCATGTGAGATTCATACTGGAAGGGTTTCCTCATAACTTTCCATCTTATAGATCTTGATGTGAAAAACATGATGAGAATAATCCTTATCTACTTATGAGAATCCCGAACTTGATGGACAAAAAATATTTTAATCTTATCTGATAGATTTCATCTAGACCATAAGACATATGTTTAAGAATACAATTTAGGAATTTCTAGGTTCTCGTTATAGTGGAAAATATTATAAACTTTTTATTTGAAAAATAATCAATGGATATTCTCAAATTAATTTTATATAGAATAAAATTCATCATGTGATAATATATTAACTAAAATTAATATTCCAGTAATATAAAATAAAAAGTTATTTTGCTATATGGAAATAAATCCAATTAGATTCCACTTAGATAACCACTTTTAATCCACTATCTATCATATTATATCCATGATTTTTCTGGTATAAGTCTTTAGTAAGAGTTTCCACCAAATTCTCCTCAACAAAAAACCCCCTTACTATGACATCACTCCTATATGAAAAATCCATCCAAAAATGATACTTCAAAAAAAATAATTCATCCATTGATGTGAACTTAACTACTTTAATAGGACCAATGTTACTATATTATCACAATATAGTGTGATAAAATATTTTCTTCAAGGTAACACGTCATGTTCTTGGATGATGTTATGTATCTAAAAATCTTATTTAGATTCATCAGAAACTACAATATACTGAAACTATAATGTAGAACTGGTAACTACTGGATTCTTAGAAAACTTCTTGCGCAAAACTCATCCATTAAGGTGGAATCGATATACCAATTGTGATGTCATATCATTCTTGTATGTTTAGAATCTAGAATATCTTTATCACCTTATAACTAATTTATCATCTCCCCTATAAACCAAAAACATGTCAATTTTATGGCTCAGATACTTAAATATTGTCTTTACAGCTTTCTAATATCACCCTCCTGGGAATGCTTGCTATTTTTCTACCATTCTCAAGGATTTAGGAAAATAAAACCCAATACATATCAAGAAATATATAAATGAATAAACCAAAAAAGTGTAAAGGATTTTAATAATTCTCTCTCATTCCTCTTATGTCTAAGGACACATCTTCTTGTGAAAATTTATACCATGGGACATTGAAAACAATCCCCTTTTATATTTTTTCATAATTAATATATTGAGTACCTTGTCAATGTATGTACACTGACTTAGTCCAAGCATCCACTTATATCTATCAAAAATGATCATGATCCCTATGATGTAGACAACCTTATCTAACTATTTCATATATTATCATTTATTTAACTATTTCATAACTAACTTTATGATATGTATCTCATTTGACAACAATAATATTTAATCAAAATTTAATACTATTAAAACAATTTCACTCCCACTAAACATATTACAGCACAAGGCTCACATATTGTGTTTCTCCAGAACAACTTTTTGTTTTGATAATTACATATATATATATAATTGTTTTATTTCATTTAAAATACTTTGTACTTTATCATATGTATTGATTAAGGTAGGTTTAATAATGAATAGATCATAATGTTTCATATCTTAAAATATATTTAGATTTCATGTTTTGATTGGACATTTCAGGTTCTACAAGTTTCATATAGTGCTTCATGGAAAAATGAGTTGTTTGGGACCTTAAAATATAATTTTGAGGTGTTGTGCACTGTTCCCATATAAAAAATTCACCTACCCAATTATTACATGGAGCATATTCACTTGGATGATTCTCCCACATAGTTGATTCACATACCTAATTTTCTAGAATCAATTACCTTATGTATTTCAACCATTACTTGGAATAAACAACTCCAAATTAAGTTATTATTGTTGATTGGAAAAGATAACATAATTAGATACATTTCAGTACATTACATAAAAGTATAAATCAACCATTATCATGTACTAAATGAGGTTGTAATTTACTTCATTTTTACATTATAATTTCTACAATTTTCTAAAACTAATTTTATACTATATTTTGAAAATTACATCAGATATATAATTCTTACTAAGGAGATTCTTAATTATATAGAAATATACGGAAATTATATATATATATAATAAATTAGAGATAATTTTGATTGTTTCATTTTTAAGGTCTGATTTAGCTCTTAAATTTTTTTATTCATGAGGTTTTTAAATTTTAAGAATAAGATATATGTATAATTTGCATATGTGTTAAATATTCCCTCATGATAAATTCACCAACATAAATAAATTATTTAGATTCAGCTTTTTCGATTCCCTTATGTGGTGGTATTTTATTACATAGTGAAAATTTTATATGTGAAAATACCCTATGTGTATTTATCAATGTGGTTCGGTGAATTTATACATGATATTTTAAAACCTAGAAATAGACACTATTTTACATGGCATTTCACATTTCAATTTTATGCAAGTTCATTATGAATATTTCTAACGTTTTATTTTTTCTAAAATTCATCATTAGTTATTTAGAGGCCATATGAATTGGTTTTAAATTATTTTATGAAGAATTTAATGAGATTAACATGGGATTAAGAATGAATGGATATACATGTTGATATATTAGAAAGTGTAATATTCAAAATTGAACACACAGAAATATTACGATTTTATCACATATAATTACATATAGTTTTTCAAGTATATTAATATTCATTACTAGATATTTTATTAATTTTTTAAATCCTATTTCTCTCGATACACAATGATTTGTATATAATATTAAGAGAGAGAGATTGTGTGTGTGTGTGTGTGAACTCAAAAGGTCCAATGTTTAAATTAGATTTTTTTTGGAATATCAAGTGTTAGTATCACATGAATTATGGGTGTAATTTATTGAATTTGTTATAAAAATTTATTTATATATTTATTTATTTATTAATTGAATATTTTTATAATTATTATTTTTGTATAGAAAGATCTTCATTCTCACAGTATATTTATAATCTTCCTCCACGTGATTTTTTTATCATAGGAATTTATGAATTAGAATAATGGAATTTAATGTGGGGAAATATACATTTTTATTTTGTTAGATAATAATTACAAATCATGTAGTGAAGAGATAAGTGCTGTGAGTCTACATTTAATCATTAATGCTACATATATTCTAAGGTGCTTCACTGGTCATTTGATTACTGAAGAAAATTTCTAGTTTCCTAATCTTAACTATTTCAACATACTAAAGTACTTGAGAAAAACCAAATCTATTCCACAACACCTTCATTGACAGTCTTTCACTAGGTTAAACAGTTTTATTCTTTATTTTTTTCATAATTGTCTAGTTTCATTATCTCAGTTAGTTCATATTGCATATGGTTATACAAACCTAAAAAGTAACATATGGGTTTATTCTATCCCCTAAAAAATTGGGTTTATTCTATCCCCATATAACATTAGGCTCTGATTAACCTATAAAAAACTGAGGAAAGGACCAATCTTGTATGAGTTTGTGTTTAGTATATCCCCTTATAAGAAATTTTTTATCCTTTCCTATAACATAGAAGAAGTTGGGACTAATATTTTTATTATCTTGGTTGGGTCTACACCTATAAAATAATGGATTACATTTTCCCTGATAAAATATTGTGTTTTTTTAACCCAAAAAAGGATAGAGGATATGATTGAACCTATAAAATTATAGCTTGGGTCTTCTTATGTAAAAGTTTGGGTTATTGTTTGAACCTATAAAAGGCATTGTAATTGGGTTAAGCCTCCAGGAATGAAAAGGTTAATTTAAATAATTTTCAATCTCCTTCAAAATTGATATACCATAGTGGGTGAAATCTATCTCAATTATTGAGAGGTTTGAATAGTGGTCTAGGATCATTTATATTTGAACCACTGCAAAAATTACTATGTTCATCTTGTACCTTCCTCAATTTTATTTTCTCTCTCATTTCTTATATCAGTGAAGATGATTTGTTTAATATTTTAACTACTCACTTTATACTAATAAATTTTAATCACAGATTAATTTTTAATGAAATGAAATTAACCCCCATCCTCTTTTCCATTATCATCACCCCTCTCAGACTAACAATTGGTGTCAGAGCTCAGATCTTGTAAGGATAAATTTATTTAGTTGATCTGATTGAAACCTAAAAATTGGTATCATTGAAGGAACCTTTTAGGAAAAGATAGCTTGTTAATTTCTTTGATTCCCCATAATTAGCTTTATTCATTTTATCTATTAAGGATATATTATGCATAATTTTATTGTTTATATTAGTTATCTAGCATATTATCCTATTCCTTAACACGACTAAGTGAAATATCTTTTTTAGTGATGGCGGATCTGAGGAATAAAAATGGTATGAATTCAATAGTGAAACCACATTTCAATGGTATAATGTATACTAACTATAATATCTAGATGGAATATTATTTCAGGCTTATTGATATTATATTTTTGGGAAATTATGACTAAATATTATGTTTTCCATAAATCTGACCAGGTTGATTTGAAGGGAGAATATGTTTCTAAATAGGATCTTAATTATAAGTTCGTGAATATATTTTTTTGGAAATATTTTTGAAAAAAAAAACTAGATAAAGACCTACTCAAGAATTTTGCAAACATCTTGAATCAACTACCTTTGAAGAAGATGAATCAATGACATATATCCTATTTAATTATAAAATGTATAGATATATGATAATTGAGTGTACATCCAATTAAAAGTAATAAACAAAAATTTCTTGAAGGATATATTACTCTAGGTAATTCAAATTTGAATTTAGATTTTTCAAATATTATTTTTTAAATGTGAAGGAAGAGTGGAAAAATTATACCCAGTCTTCAAAAGTTTCAAAATATATGGAAAACGAGAAGAAAGATAAGAAATCTATTAATTCTTAGAGTGATTGTAAAAATTCATTCAATAAGGATGAATCTATAAATGAAATTAGTAATATTTCATTTATGGGAAATTATTATAATGTTACATTTTCAACCCTACATTCTATTTCATGTAATCTTGGTTCATATTCTATAAAAGATGGATTCTTATGCCTCATTACATCCTCGGGTTCCCATGTAACTTCCTCAAGATGGTGGTTTCACCACAAAACAGTGAGTAGGTTAGTGGTGTTGTTTCATAGAACTTTCATAGCATGATGAAGAATCTCCATCAATTTTTCATCATAAGAAAGATCAAGCACTAGTGTTACAACCAATAATTTATATACATGTGATGGATAAAGTATATAAATATTCAAGAGAGATACATGAAAAACATTTTTTACCTAAGGGAGGTTTAGTAGAATCTCAAAATGATAATATATACTCCAAATATGATCAAGTATTTCAAAGAGACTGATCTACCTAGGATGTAGTTTTCCATTATTTCCTACATGGATAAATTCTTCGAAACACCTTCTCACCAATTTCAAATTCTAAATCACATCAATGTATTTCATCATAACACTTATTTTAACATTTTTTCTACCCTTATGTGTTGTTTAATGGATATAACCTTCTCTACCATTTCATTAACTTTTTGAGGTCCCAATATAATTATTTATGTAACTTCATTCTAGTACATTATAGTTGTACACTTATTTCCATAAATGGATTCATAAAGAGCCATCTAAATTCTTGAGTGAAAGCTATTGTTTTAAGATAACTCAACTAGATGAAGGTGTTGACCAATACCAAAAGTAAAATCTATTGAACAAGATATTAGAATATCCTCAACGGTTTTAATTTTTCTCTCATACTGAGAATCATTCTAAGTATGGTATACAGTGATGAGACTAAATTCCATATCAGTAGATTGCTGAATACTTTACCAAAATATCTGGTAAACTTCGGTTCCTAATCTAATAAAATTTAAAGTGGTAAAACATGGAGTCATACCACTTCCTTAATTTATATTCATACAATTGGATCCATAGATAAATATTATTTGATATAAAAATGGTGTGCTAATTTCATAAGGTGATCGACTATAACCCATAATTACCTCAACATAAAAGATAAGATAAACCATAATGGTTACCAGTATATGTAATCAAATGAACAAAAAAATGTGAATGAATTTTTTCTCAAATAACTTTGTCATTAAAAATATACCAAAAAAATGGTTGTACATCAAGAAATGTCTCCCAAAATATCCTTAATTTTCATAAACTCCCATCATGTAAAACATCCATAGAGGTGTCCATGACTTTGAACTTATGATCAAAATTAAACTTATAATCCCATAATGGAATCTATAATTCTTAAATTAATATTATATGCAGACATATATGCTTCTAAAAAAATCCCTCATTATTCCTTAAATAATCTCTTATATTATACAAAAAATATCCATTGGAAGCTTGGGTTCAACATTGAACTGATAGAATATCAAATTTGATTTCATTATTCCATAAACCATGTAGATGGAGATAATCCATGATCAAAATCACATGAAATTTTACTAAAGGACTAATAATAAGATTTTCATAGAGCTCATTCATACAAAATCAAACATTAAATTCTATACTAGGGAATGGATGATAAGTGTTCCCTAATTATCATGATTGACTTAAAACATCATGATTGAATATCATTTACCTGTTTCCTATATATTTAGAGGTTGTTATGTCTTATCATCCTCATTAGAACTTTAATTTTGGCATTGATTCTTATAGTTCTCATACTCCTTACGTTTTAATCATTATATTGTGGGTGGTACATTATATGTTTCTTTCTCTCTATTTACACCATTATCTAGATTTTTCCCCTCACATAAACATTAAATTTCCTAATGAATTTTCCTTACACACATAAAACATTTACTAACTCCCATAAGACAATTTCCTCTATGATTCATCCCACAGTTTGTCCATAAAACAAAATATCATCTTCTTCTTTACATTACTTTTTGATTTTCCATTGAATTCCATTTTTTTACCCTTATCAAAAATGTGAAATTGATATGTAACTAAAACCTCTATTTCAAACATGATAGAACATTGAAAAATATCTTCATTGATACTGAATTATCTTATAGATAAAACCATTTGGAGACTTGGTTTTAATCCCCAGAAGAATTTATCATCTTTAATTAATGGTAGGATGATAATACTAGAAGTGTACCTCACAAGTATTGTAAAATTTTCCTCATAGGTACAAATAGATTAATCATCCTTTTACATTATCTCAAGGAAATCCTTCAACATATTTATATAAAGAATAAAAGGAATGTACTTATTGAAAAATATGTTCTTGAACTAATACCAATCCATGGATTCAATTTCATCATGTTTCCTTATATTCTTGATAAGAGTCCAACATTAATCTTATTCACCTTCCAAATGGGATCTAGCCAAAATTAATATCTAATAATAAATATATTGGAGGATGTAAAATATTATTTTAGTAGTTTTGATTCATTTCTTTTCAACTAGTGGATCATAAGTCCCACTAAAATATAGTCGATGTTTGCTCGTGAAGTACTTGACATAATTTTGTTCCCTCCTTTTCTTGTTTGGAGGTCCAGTATGATTCATATCTTGAGAATGTTGTGTGACCTTAGAAATAATATTTCTCATTACAACTCTAACAAAATTTGGTTGATCAAGAGTATAATCATTTAATTTTCCATTGTATTCAGCATTTACATGATTTCTTTGGGTTCCAGCCATCAAAAAAACCAAATTCATAGTCTGAATGACATTAATCATAATGGGGAACCACATACTCATGATAAATAACCTATATGATTTATAAATGTTGACACCTTCTTTTAAATGTATTAATACTTAATTTTATCATTTGGAAATAATATTCATCTTCTATTTAAATCCTTCATGATTTTTTATAATATGTTTGCGAATTTCAAAATCATACCCCCTTGGAGTGTCAAACCAGGTGTACATCAAGACCTGTTAGCCTGCACCATGTGACTATCGATTCTACTTCAATGAACCCTTTTTGAAGTTACTAACCCAAGGTACCTCTATGTAATATCTACATCCACTTGTAGTATCCAGATAGGGTTGTAATTTATTATAAACCAATCAATAAAAACTTTACCAAAATTCCATGACATTTTCATATACTTTGACCCATTATTAGACTTATCCTTAGACACGTCCATAGAGTTGTCACTATCGTTTTCTCATACAAGATTATAGATGTTGAATAAACCTATCATATGATACCAAGTATATTAACTATATTTTTTTAAATATATTGATTACATCTTTTTAGATGAATATTAATTACATTACAAAAACGCATGCCTAAGGGTCACAAAGGTATACTTCCCTTAGAAAATTAGACACATAAACAAGTTGTCAATAATTGAGCTATGTCATATACCATTATACTTTTCATAATTATAATCCTTCTTAGGGTTATCATACATAATACCTTTCTTTATATCTTGGGGAAACAAAACATGAGAAAGGGTGACCTCAGATTCCCAATAAGAGTAAACAAGGGAGATATCAATATAAAAAGATTATATGGGTTTGAGAATAAGATATAAACATATGAAAACCATAAAAAAATATAATAGATCAATAAAATGAGTCATGTAATAATTCTTGGTAGTTCATAAGGCATGAATATTAATGGAATCAAAGAATATGATCTATAATAACATAACTCTGTTATAATACATTGATTTGTGGCATACATATAATCATAGAAAATATTATGTCAAGGATACCCATCAATACATTCATAACAAGTTATTCTTGGGTTAAAAAAATTGTGTACCTAATTTCGGATTGGGATAAGCTCCCACGTACCCTCTTTTTGGATTGGGATAACCTCTCATATACCCATTGAGCTCATATAACATTAATCATTACCTAATGCATTGGAGGGAGATATAGGTCCCACCCATCAAATGATGAAAATCACACATATGTATTCCACATGATCATAAAACATTCATAGTATTATAAACCATTAAAATAAATTTTTTCATAATCATTTCATCATTTTTTTCAAAGCATAACTCGTCCGAAAAAGAAGTAGGTGTCATAAGAAATTTATCATGGTATAACCTGTGGAAGAGAAACACATTTCATAAAAATATATTAATCTAAACATAATCTATCTATATAATGATTTAGAATAGTATTAATGGATAGTATCAATAGTAAATCATAATCAACATCAAATTATGTCATCATACATAGAAAATTATTTTGAAAGAAAAATCAAATTAATTGTTTCTTAAGGAAAATATAATTTCTTTGAAAGTAAAATTTTTAAAAATTAAATTTCATAAAGAATTTTTGAAATAAATTTATATAAATATAACCATGAAAATATATAATTTATGTTTCAAATAAATTAAATTTCATGTTGGTGAGAAATTTCTTTCATTCCTTACATGTAAAAATAAATATTCTTGTCACATTTTTTGGTAAAATTCATACAGTCATTGGATGGAAAATGACACGAAGATTAATTTCTAACCATTTTACAAAAAATAAAACTTGGGAAAAATTTATATAATAAATTATTTGAATTATCTTAAAAAATATATTTTTTTAGAAAATATTTTTTTGGAAGAAAAAGGGTTTTCAACCAAAAAGAAAAATAAAGATGATTTAAAAAAACATTATTTTGAACTCTTTAGAACATAATGATAGGAAAATGAATGGAAAATATTTATTATCTTGAAATAAAAATAGTAGAATAAAATTAATTAGATTCTTGGGAGAGATATCATAATATTTTATCATTGGAATCATAATCATAAACAATGCTGAAAAATGATGAGATTGTAACATAAAACTCTTACCACATTGGTAACATTGAATCATCATCCCTATGAAAGAATAACATTAATTTAAACATTTAATATCGTGAATAGAATGATATTCATGATATAACATGGAAGAGGTGTAGTATATACACCTCATAAAATAATATAGGTTTATAAAATAACTTAGGTATCCAAGAAGGTAATTTAAGACAAAAATCTCTTACCACTTTGGTAACTTTTGAACTATAAACCCCCTAAAAGAGTGTTACTAAAATGGAATTAAAAATCACCATAATTTTAATTATAATAATAATAAATTACAATTATTTTCATTATATACATCACATAAAATAAATAGGTGGGGAATATGACTTGTGACTCACATACATAAAAAGTGAGATGGAAATCACTTACCATAAGTCTCGAATTCCATCACACATGTTTGAACCTAATGTATGAGTAATATAATTTTATTAAAAATATATTATATAACCATAAATATATATATCATTCCATATAAAATTTACTTATGTCTTTTTATTACCCATTTATTAAAAATCCCATGTTATAGTGATGTTTCGGGAAATAACAGCATTGTTTTTTGTGTATGTTTTGATTTATTATTTTTATTCCTATTATATTGATAATGGGTGGATTATATATATAAATTTTTTACATTATATAAATATCATATATAATCATTATAAATGTATTTATAGTGATTTATTAATGGTAGAGGTATAAAATGAAATACACCATTCATGGAGGAGGTAGATCCTACGTACGCATAAATGTTATTTCCATATTCCAGAAGGAAAGAAATAAAGAAAGTTAGAGAACATATTACCATTTTAGAATCATTTATATTTCATATATATCTTATATTAACATTAAAACCATCCCAATTAACTTTCATGTAATGTGTGAATGAATCATATCGCTTCAGGTGTAGGTACTTCATCATATACAGGAGAGACGTTATAATATTCCCACATAATGGAAAGATAATAATAATATGTGATAGCATTATTCTAGTATCATAATAATATAATATATATATATATATAATAAACAATAAATCAACTATTTTATACATCCTTAATTGGTGGTAATGGAAAAATGAATGACAATAGTTTGTGAGATGGTAGTCCGTCATATAATAGAATGATGATTTCATAACCCGTTTTATAGAATAGAATACGGTATTAGTTTTATTACATTATCATAAAAAAATCACAGTATATTTATGAAAAAAAAATTATTTTATCATCATGGTTTAATAAAAAATAATTAGGAGGAGGAATAAATAAAATAAAAACACTCGTTGAAGAACGCTACAGCTTCTTTATGAAACCTCCTTAGGTTTGAAATAAAATCCTTCCTAGGTTGGATTCTTGGTAAACATATAAAGCTAATATTATTATATGAGGTAATTATGAAATTTATTTGGGAATTTAATTTTAGAACCAATTGTTTTTTAGAGTGTGAATAGGATAGGACATGGGGTGGACTTTTATATGTGAGGTGAGTGGCACACATATAATTTTGGAAAGGAAAAAAATGTGTTCCTATATTTTTCACATTCCAAAACGCTCTAAAATTGATCATTAATGATTATAGAATTTATATGGTCTCAATATTTAAATAAAATTTTCATTGGAAAATTTTTGTTTCATTTTTAACCCTTATCATTTTAGTTTTACCCCCATGTAAACCCATTTCTACCTAAACCCTGGTAAATAATTTTTTTTTTGTATTTACTATTCCTTATGGTCAAAAATTATGTTTACCATATTAGGCAATATACATTATTATTATTAAAATATGGAATCTATTTTTCAAAATTCCATTTGCATATATATAAAATTGTATTTTAAAATTAATTCTACATAGTAGATGAGAAAGTAGGATTTCAAAGAGAAAAAGTGAAAAACATTAAAAATAATTTGTATGAAAATACAATATGAAAATTATTCCAATGAAATAAATTGAATTCATAGATATATAATTTTTTTATTTAATTACATATTTAAATAATTTTAATGTTTTTAAATGTTTTAAAATAAATGTCACTTCTTAATAAAATCGTGTATTTTTCACTATTTATTGAAAACATTAACTATTCTGAAAATTCTAAAAAAAATGTGCCCTGATATAATTTTGAAATTATTATTTCAAAAATTAACATTATTTCTCAAGTAAATTTTCTATAACATTCATAAATTAGTTTCAAACTATGTGAGTAAAATGCGACAAAATTTATTTTAAGAAAAATAATGTTTTTATGCATAAAATTTTAGTTTTTATAATGTTTTGTATAAAATACATATTGATGTTAAAATTTTGAATGAATATATAATATATGAATTTAATTTAAACCATTCACAAAAATTGGGTTGTTTAGTTATTAAGTTATAATACATTTGTTTGCATAGAAATTGTTTTTCGGAAATAGATTTCCTTTGTTTTCAATTAGTTTTTATTTTTATTTCTAATTAATTGGTTGTCAAATAATTAATTTTATATATATATGAAAACCGTCAATTTTTGTAATTATGTTATAAATATTTATTCCTAACATTCCAAGGTCTAGGTGATAACTATGATATTAAATTATAACATTTTAATAACATGTATTGTTTCATCTAAATTCGATGTGTCCTGTGATGAAAACTAAACTCAGTGTTGTGTAAAACACAAACTAAACGTAATGTTGAATGTAAAAAAAATTATATGAAAGGTATAATTTATATAAAAAATAATAATTCACCAAAATTTTGGGTTTTACAATACTGATTTGGTTAATTAAACACGTTACCTTTTTATAACTCCTCGATAATTTAACAATGTCCTTAAATATGTCCTGATGGATAGTTTAACTATGGGTGCATCTTAATGTAGAAGATCGAAGGTGTTTTCAGAATTAACATTTTTCTTGTTTGATTTATTTTTCTTTCTTCATTAATATAATTTTTTAATAATTTTAAATCATATTAATATTTTTTATATTTCAAAAAATTAATTAACCATGTATGATAAAATAATTTTCTTACAATACATTTATTTTATTTCATCTAGAATGCATGTTCAATAATTTTATTTTTCTGGATTCATTTAATAATCTAAAAAAAATTCATCACATAAATATATAAATAACTATGGACTTTAAAAAATAAAATAAAAAATGGTTTGATCATGAAAATTAATCTACTACTTTGTTTTTTTGAGCATAAGATAACCCAAACCGTAATCCTTGTGGAATAACTCCTTAAGCCAATACCTGTCTTGAATTTCATCATTCCACCATTAATTTTTTATATATCCTTGGTTGTTTTCACCTCATCTATATTTTTAACCATATTCACTTACATGGAACTCATTTCCTTTATATATTCCACTCTGATGTTGGTGAGGGAAATTAGGGGTTTAGGGTTACATAAATAAATCATGGACTAGTAGGACTATACATAATAAAGAATAAGGGATCAATTTTATATCATTTAATTGAACTAAAAAAATTATCATATAACCCATGAAAAAATTTTAAATTAAATATAAACCCAATACATATATAGGTTAGTCAGGCTTATGATCATCCATAATATTCAATGAATACACATTTAGAATTTCTAGAATTTATTTCATTTAATTCTATACTAAATTAAATGTCATGAATTAATGAATTAAATATATTATTAATCAATTAATCCTTTAATATTAATTATCCATTCAGATAGACATAGATATTCACATGCACTATAATTCTAAATAAATTAATTTTAGTTAAAATTATTTTAGTGAAAGACATGTATTGAAAGGGAACATGATTTGTACCCTCTTATCCATATTTTAAATTCAGGATAGAATTTAATATACATGAAATGTATTCGAGGAAACAAAGCATGTTCACATTGTGTTTGATTAAACCCATTTTTATATTTTAGTAGTTACAAAACATATACCATCACCTTTCAGAATGTTTGACTAACACTCTATAAAATTCTTATCATGTACTGTGTATTTACACAAAATATATACCTACAAAGTGTGTCTGGATATTACAAAGTTTATTGTTCTATAGGTCAAGTCATGTTATCTTCATGACATGTATGACTACACAAAATGGATTGAATATATGCAGTGTGTACCACTATCGATGAATTGGAATTAGATGAAATCTATTATAACTATACATGCTATGTAATGTATTATTATTTAGAAATTAATAATTAAAGAATTTAATTTCCCACTATCAACTAAAAAGACCTCGACTTGTAATTAATGTGAAAACCCTCTTACATTTTGTCTACATGCCAAATTCATGTTGTTTAGTTCATTTTTAATTTAATTAATTCTTTTCCTATCGAATCATAAAACTTGTAAGTCTCAGTATGTTCCTTATATGAGTCTGCATGAGTTATGCATGTCATGTTATCTATTTATGGCCACCCATACAACACATGTGGGGAATCTATATGTATTATGTGTAGGATGTTACAAGTTACTCAGTATGTATGTAAGATACTTTTCCACATAATAAAAACTATAGAAGATCAAAGTAAGTGAGGAGATCATAATTATTGTGCATAATTCATTGGGTACCATGAAACCCATAATTTCCAAAAACATAAAAGATACAATCATCTTTACTCCATGTGTTCCGACTAGAACACCCTATTAAATCTTTAATATAAAGAGGTTCTTGGATATATCACACTTGCATTGTTTTTATTCCTCTTGATAAATATTATGAATATGTGACAACATGGTGTATTCGTTCACATATTTATGAATCTTCTAGTGCTCACTGGTTATCCATGGTAGAATGAGGCATTGGGAATTAAATTCATTTTCCACATGTTTCCAGAAGATAGAATCCTTAACCATGATTACCTCCTCAGATGGGTCATTAAGAGATAGGGAATCTATCACTACTAATCATGGAATAGTATTATAAGAAAGATCATATACCACTTATAGAATTTAACATCGATTAGAAGATTATATTTCTCAATTATATATCATAGGGACAAATTAGAGGATTTATGAATTTCAATTTTCTATAACAAATAAATTCATATTATAGTACAATATTTTTGTGTCTATGTTGGTATAATAAATTTTATTTTATTAGTTTCCATTATTTGATTAAATCCAAATATCTCGCAACATTAGATTCATAATGTCCTATCACATTTATATTTTAGGGGAAATGATCCATATTTGCCTTTTTAAAACCTATACTAGGGACATGAATATTAAACAATGATTTTTTGGAAGGTGGTCTTGTCAGTTGCATTAATGCCCAATTCATTGACTTATTGAGTGGACTCTCCAATCTGGACATCCTGACCTCATATTTTCCATACACTTGTCTCTAAATTGTATTAAATAGACTATATACATTACATTAAACACTAATTTGGTATGTTTAATCCATTATCATTGTTAAAACAACCAAAAAATTTAAAATCATCCTTGACTATAGTCTGACTGATACATTAACTATGTGTGTATCTCAACACAAAATATTTTTGGAATTTTCATACTTAACATATTCTTGATATATTTTTGTATCTCAATATATAAATATTCTTGATCTTATCCTTTACATACTGGTTAATATTATATGTATTTTACCTAATGAATTACCCATGTCTGATAAAATAAGATGCACGTAATCCTTTTATTTTATTTCATATTTCATGATTCTTAATTAACTTACTTTATATTATCAAATTTAAAAATTAAATAAACTTTTCATTCGATAAATAAACAAATAATCGTACACTTGAAAAAAAAATAAACACACGGTATGATCATGAAATTTCAAATACTACTCAGTTTTATTTATTAGAATATAAACAAACACTTAATCCTAGAGGATTAACTCCTTGAGTCAATGACTTGATATTGTTGTATCATTTCACTTTTAACATGTGAATCTCATTGGTTAGTTTCACCTTGGCTAGGATGTGAACCATCAAAACTTAACTAAAGCTACTTTATTTTATATATGCTTACTATCACATGGGTGAGGGAAACTAGGGTTTTATGGTTACATAAATAAATCAGGGTCACACATGTGCATACATAATTAAGAGGAAAGGATTTTTCAAAGAGAAATGTGTTTAATTTAATAATACATTTATCACAATACTAATGAAATAAAAATAAATTAAATCGAAAACCAACACATACATAGTTTTTTCAATATCATGATCATACACAACATGCAATGATTATGAATTTAAAATTACTACCATTCATTTCATTTAATTCTTTGTTAAGATAAATTTTTAAAAATATTAAATTAATTATATTATTAATTAATTAATTCTTTTATCTTATGTATCCAACCAAACTATCCTTTAGATTCTCATCGTTCGTAATTTTAATAAATTATATAAATTAATTTTATTTTTAAGTTATTTTAGTACATGGAATGTATGGATAGGGAACACGGAGTGTACCATTATGATCAGATTTTAAATTTAGTTTTGAATTTCATATATGTGCCTTATACAAGAAACCACATGATGTGTTCCCTTTTGGGTCTGATTTAACCCACTTATATAGATTAATAGTTAAAAAGTGTGTACCATCACCTGAAATAGTGTGTGACTATTATTGTGTATCTTCTTTATCATGTACTATGTACTTACATGACATGTATACCTAAACAGCGTGTCATGATATAACATGATGTGTCATTATGTTAGTCAAGTGATGTAGTCTAAATGACATGTATGACCATATGATATGCCTTTACTATACCCAATGCATACCATTGGTGTTTTCTTTAAAGTACATGGCATGTATGATGACCATACACATCATATAATGAAATATTATGTATAAATTAATTATTAAATAACTCAATTCCACATGAACCATAAAAAATAAATCAGCATGTAATTCATGTGAAAACCCTATTGCACGGTATGTACATGCCAACTACACACCATGTAGTTAAATTTTTCTTTAATTAATTCACACCATGTTGACTCAAATGACACACCCATCTTGGTGTGTTAATTTCATCAGTTGGAATGAGTAACACAATGTGTAAAACCAAGTACACGTTGTGTACTCTATTTCTATCTACCCGTACAACACTCCTAACGACACGGTTTGTTTTCCATACTGGAGATTAAGTGTTATATAGTTTTTATTCCATATATACAATATCTAATCACATATTCATTGTTATCCTATAGTTTGGGTGAAATATTTTCCCAATTCCATTATTAGTATTGACCATGATCTGTTTTGATTTAGGGTCATCTTTCCAATCATCTACACCTTCTTCATTGTGGTTTCGGTCGTTGAAAGAATTGTTGTAACATTTGTTAAATGTACAGGGTCTAAATATTTAACATATGGTTTGATAATTTCCAAGGTTATGAAATATTATGATAGGGACAATTTAATTTTCATCTGAATAAATTAAATAAATGAACGAAATTATCCCTTGAAGTTCCTTGTTTTCAATTGGATTATAAATTGTCTTATGGATACCCGTTGGGTGATCAAACCATGATTATAACTGAATTGTAAAATAGATTAAATTATGTTTATCATGAAATGTGACCTAGGGTGATTTTGTAATATAGAATCCCTAAATTGTGTCTTATTGTTTATTGTGATATCCATGCTATATGAAATGAAGTGTGTTACATGTTGAAATTCTTATATATATCATGATCTACCATGGAACTTTCACAATTATATGTTTTAATGTTGATATTGAGTGGGCTCATCCCAGTCCATGTTGTAATGATTACAAAGAGTGTGTAATGCCTAGTCCTCTATTGTAATTAATATAATTCTTTAATCTAGAATGTTGTAATGTTTATAGGGCTTTGACCTAGATTAATTATTATGACTATACCTGGGTTATATGGATATGGTTGACATGGTTTTAAGACATGCTCAGAGATATTCTTACACTGATCCAAAGAAGGTGATTATATTGATTTAATTGTTGAATCAATTAATACACCTACTTAGCACTTTATTGCACACACTTCTTATCTGAAGGGACTTGTTTAAACATGGTGGTTTTGACCTAATGAGTTATAATCACACCATATTTGGGATAACTTTTGGTACTTGAGAAAATTATGTGGATGTAGGTTTTTACCAGGTAAAATTACCTTTTTGTTTATTGTTTTTTAAATATGGATTAGATTTTGCAAATGGGGCCGATGTGGGATTCAGGAATCATGACTTTGAGACTTTTATTGGTTTTTGCTAGTATGTTTCTTATATTGATATATCTTGACATTTAGTAAAATTCCAACATGTCATTACATTTTTTGTTTAATATTTATTAGATTATTTAGTTGTCATTTATTATTATGTTCTTCTATGTTTATACTATGATTTTTTTAGTTATTACGATTTTTTATACTATTATGACACTTCATACCATGGGTCATAGTCTCCCTACTATACATTACACACCCCCACTTCTAGTTGATAGCCTCTGGTATATGTGGAGTCATGCTTGAGGTATTGTGCCCAACCCTTTCATGCCACGTGAGAGAGTGTTTGATTGGGGGAAGTTATAGAGTGGTATCAATGGGGGTTTTATATTATTTTTATTTACTATTTAGGATATATAGAAAGGATACTTGGATGTGTCGGG
This sequence comes from Viscum album, assembly GCA_963277665.1. Taxonomy (NCBI): domain Eukaryota; kingdom Viridiplantae; phylum Streptophyta; class Magnoliopsida; order Santalales; family Viscaceae; genus Viscum; species Viscum album. The sequence goes on along the minus strand of OY728127.1, from coordinate 1,067,883,100 downwards.
ACTTGGTAATGAGGTTTGTGCATGGGAGTAGCTAAACCATGTATAGGGGAAATCTGAGGGCCTAGTGATGGGATTGTTGATTATGTTTTTTTCTTCTTATATTTGATGTTATTTCACCTTGGTTCTTTCAAATTTTGTGTCAGGTTATTGTTTCATGATATTACTATTTCAAGAGATTTTACTTGTGGCCCAGTACGGTGTCATATAAGAATACATGCATCATAATAAGAATATAGGGATATAGTGACATATATTATTCATGATAGGGAAATAGGAATTTTTAAATTTAATATATACTCTCTTATAGAAATGTTATTTAATACATTAGGTTCACTAGATAAATGAACTGAGTTTTCTTGTCACACTAAAATACTTGTAAGTCATGTATAGAGAGACAAAGAGTTAGTGGTTATTTATTGCATTCACCTATTGGGTTTACCTTGTTTGTGATCCAGTTATCTAAGGAGTCTTTTGTTCTTGTAGATAAAATTCATCCTCATTATCTTCGTCTTGACCATCAGGAGAGTGGAAATCAGCATAATCCTAACGTAGCAGAACCCAAGATTCCTATAGTTCTTAAGGAGCATATGGATGTTCAGCTTCAGGGAAGCTTCTTGAGGGTCATGCAATCCCTAGAAAGGAAGACTATTCATACCATTTATTTGATGTCTGAGATGATAAGAGATTTTCAGCTATAGTATCTGCCTATGATTACTGGTGAAGGGGTACCCAAGGAAGTTGAGTTCTAAATTGATCCAGTCTATACAAACTTCAAGAATCTAAAGACACCCACAGATTTGGGGGTGAATCTTTCTACATATATTCTTCAGGGCCATGCTAAGAATTGGTGGGATATTCTAGAGGAATTTGGGCAGAAGAATGATCTATCTTAGATGGAATTAAAGATGATGTTCCTAATCCATTTCAATCCTGAAACATTGATAGATAAAAAAGATCGTTATTTAATTTCTTGGAAACAAGAGTTTTTATCAGTGCTATATTATATAGGACATTTTACTAACCTACACTACTTTGCGTAATCTTTGGTATCTAATGAGATATTTGGGGTGATGTGTTTCTAGGACGGTATTGGTGATGAGATCTTATAACAGGTAAAATTTTTCTATTTAAGAATCTTTGAAGATGTGATGAATCAGGAACACATCATCGAAGGTAATCTGTGAGAGGTCCCGAACAACAGGCAGACTATTTCAGTAGGGAGATCTAGGAGTTTTTAATTGAGTGTTAAGAAGCGTTATTATGATAGTTTTTGAAAAATCAGTAGTGGGTGGATCAGTTAGGGTAGTGGACTACTATCTAAATATGATGTTCTATTATAGTGATATCAATATGGAAGGTTTGGTCACAATTTCACACAATGTCCTCACCCCTTAGTCAAGTGTCACGTATATGGAATACTATGTCATCATAATAGGTTTTATGTAAACATTCCATTGCATACTAGTCTCAAAGGATCTAGACAGGCACTTTTGTCAGGATGGGGTTCTACTGCCCCATAAGAAACTGGAAGTTGGAGTTCCACAGGCTTTCAGGCTAAGCTAGGGGACATGGTACTCTAGTGTATAAGAAATAGTACCACACTAGTTAAATATCTCTAGGTAGTCATACTGGATCCCATGTTACAGGGATAAGTCAGTTGAACATTATGCAAACTAATCCCACTAATGTGGATGCATGCCTGTCTACTATCAAGGGTATGACTCTTGTGTCATCTGCATTAGCTTTTGTTTCATTTGATACTGGAGAATCACATTCTTCACTATCTACTCTTTTTTCAAATGGATTGGACTTGGATGTGGAAATATTAGGTGGTGTTTTAACTATCGACACACAGCTGGGAGTGAATTTAGAGAATATCAAATGTTTCAAGGTGTTTTCTCTAAATATTGGTGGTTACCATTTCTATTGGGAACCATTAAGGTTGTAAATGATAGGCTTAGACTTGATTCTTTGTATTTATTAGTTATTTCTATACCAATATCATATCTACTATTATTGGAGGAGAGTTAATTTCCTATCTATATAAGGAAGAATCTATTCTCACCAGGGTGAGTGAGATTTTTTGGATGGTCATGCAGGACCAATTCAGTGCATATTGGTTTTTATGATGACTCAAATAGTCATTCATGTTCTAGATAATTTTATAATAAAGAAGTATTCTTTTCCTCTAGTTCTGGAACATTTTTAGGATGTTTCATATAAAGAGTTCACTGGATTACTTTCTGAGTGAGAGATCGAGTTCATGATCAAGTTGGGGCTATGAGTAGAGATACTTTTTATCCCACATTACTAAATGGAAAAGGCAGATATTTAGGAGTTGATGGTTTAGTAGAAGATCTAGAATCAAAAGTCTTCATATGACTGAGTACATCTCCGTGGGGTTCTCCAATTCTCTTCACCAATAAAGCTAACAGATCATTATGCTTAGGTGTATATTATTTAGGTTTGAACAAGATAATGGTCAAGAACTGATATCCTCTACCATGAATTGATAATAATTTTGATCAATTAAATGGTGATAAAATCGTTTCCATGATTTACTTGAGATAATGATATCATCATTTAAGGTTGAGACTATCGGATATACCTCAAACTACTTTTAGTAGCGGATATAGCTTGTATGAATTCTTAGTGATGTCATTTGGGTTGACTAATGTGTTTTTGGTATTCATGGCTTTAATAAGTAGGATCTTTCATCCTTTTATGGATCATTTTTTTGGTTATTTTCATCAAATATATCATAGTGTACTCTCATTTAGTAGACGTTCATGCCAAACATCTTGATATCACCCTGAGTACATTGAGAGAGAATCATCTATACGCCAAGATTACTAAATCAAGTTTCTAGATAAATTAATTTCACTACATGGGACATGTAATTGTAGATTTGGGAGTTTTAGTGGACCCAATGTAATTCATAGAAATGGTATGTTGGAAAAAAAACAAATAAATTCTTAAAGAATCAGATAATTCTAGGTTTAATAGGTTATTACCTACGTTTTATCCAAGATTTCTTCCATTTTCTAGAACCAATTTCTAGGACGACCAAGAATGTGGTGAATTTTTATTGGTCAAATGCTTATAAGAGATCACCTCTGGTGATGAAATGTAGGCTGACCTTATCACCTATCCTCACTTTACATATGTTGGGTAATGTATATACCATGTACTGTGATGCATCTGGAGTTGGACTCGAAGTAGCTCTAATGTAAGAGGTATGAGTGGTTTCTTATAGATTCAGGCAGCTAAGAACACGTGAGAGGAATTATCCTACTCACGATCTAGAGTTAGCAGATGTGGTACATTCATGAAGATGTTAGATACAATATGTCATGGATGAGAGGATTTTGGTATACACGGATCACAAGAGCCTCAAGTACATCCTTTCTTAGTGGGAAATGAACCTTTGACAGAGTATGTGGGTCGAGTATCTATAATCTTTTTACATTGAATTGTTTTATACATTAGTCAAGGGAAAAACTGTTGCTGATGAATTGAGCTGAAATACACAAATAGAGGCATTATAGGAGTCTTGTGATGAGTGGTGGATAATGAACCTATTTGAAAACATGTATTTGGATGTTTAAGAATCTTAGGGGGAGAGTAAATCTGACTTCGAAATCTATTATACACATGCTTTTGGAATGGATTAAGACTAATCGTTTTTCTGATCTAGGGGGGCTCAGTTTTGAGAGGAAAATTATATGGTTGGGAGACTCCATCAGGACGGTCTCTTAGTAATGGAAATTTTCATCCTTTATATGGCTGAGTATGGGTTCTTATGGGCCTGTGTGAGGTGCTAATGAGGTAGTATCATAATTCTATATGGGTGGTGTATCCTAGTTTAAAAAATATGTATCATGATATCTTTATATAATACTGGTGGTCAAGAATGAATAATGATATGGAAAGATTCAGGGATAGATTCTTCACATATCAGCAGCTGAATGCCATGCATCAGAGTCCAGTTGGGATTTTTCAGCCTTAACCCATTACTAAGTGGAAATGGGATTATGTCAAAATAGATTTTGTGGTAGGATTTCCTAGGATGACCCATAATAATGATCTATTGTGGGTAATCTTGGATCGACTTACTAATGTATCCCACTTATTACCTATTTTGGAAACCTTCCAAATTGAATATCTAAGAAATATTTACATGTGTGAGGGGGATTAGTGGCACGATGTTCCAATGAGTATCATTTAGAAAGAGATCCTCATTCCAAATCTCATTTCTAGTAAGGTATTTAGAAATCCTTTGGATCACATTTTCTTTTAAGCACAAACTATCATCCATATACTGATTTTTAATCTAACAAAACTTTTCATATTTTTTAGGATATTATACGAGCATGTGTTTTTGGTATTTGTGGTTCATGGGAGAAATATATGGAACTCATGGAGTTTTCAAAGAATAATAGCTTCCTAGAATCAGTCCAAATGGAACCTTTTGAGGATTTTTATTCTAGGCCATGTGTTTTCTCTCTTTTTAGGCTGAAGGCATGTGATTCCACAATTTCTTGTCCTAGTCTCATACGAGAGACATCTTAACAGGTTCAGTTGATCAGAAAATAACTGGTGACCACATAGAGCAGGAAAAAATTATATGAAAAAATCAGAGGAAACCTTTTGAATTTGAGGTTTGTCATCAAGATTTCCTCCATGTTTCACCTACATTGGGGCAGTATCGTATCAGGAAACAGGGGAAGATCATGCTTAGGGTTTCCAACCTATTTTAAATAGTGGAAAGGGTCCTTTTAGTGGTGTAACATTTATCCATTCCATAGTTCTACAATTCCATGTATAACATATTCCATGTATTACTGGTATAAATATATCTTCTAGACCCTTCACATATGATAGACATATCATATGTCGAGATTTTTGATGATTCTTTCACTGAGGAGAAACCAATATGGCTTGTGGATCATAGGGATAAATATCTTCTGACTAGGACTAAACCATTGGATCATGTGCAGTGGAAGCATGGTCATGTTTAGGAGGTGACATGGGAGACAGAGTTTGATATGTGAACATAGTGTCCATAATTGTTCACTGAGACCTCAGAATGACTCTTAGAGAATCTTGGGGACAAGATGTTATAACGTGGGAGGTTATAATATCACATGTTTTTTCAGGGAAACCTTTCTATAATTTTTTCATTAATTTGTTATTTCATTAGTGTTTTCATCATGAAATTTTATCATTTGAATAACACATACTTGGGTTGTAAGGAAACCTAATAAAGATCCTAGAGTATCCATGTTGAGATCTTTGTTGGTGAAAATGAATTAAAGTCCATGTATGTATTCTTATTTGAGTTAATGGAGTACAAGTATAAATGGGTTAAGTGTTTCAGAGGTTCTTGGGGATTGGAAGAACTTTATAAGAGGTTCATATTGATTAAAAAGGAAAATGGGCTCAAAAATAAACTATAAAACATTTTCATGTCATGTAAAGGGATTACATATTGTGTAATTGTTTGTGGGTTTTAATAAAAAATCATAGGTGATGGGTTTTTGGGATTATTCCATAAAAAATTTAAATGATGTATAATCACGTTACATAGCATGTAAATTCCCAACCTGTTTTTTTCAACATGCCATGTGGCTAAAATTCATTCTATTTTACTGCATAATTTATCCTCTTGACCTAGGGTGACACTCTAGGAAATTTTTGAGTTCCAAACCCCCTTCTAGACTTCTCGTTTATGTTATAAATCCTAGTAAGTGGTTTTGGACTGGTTTATTCCTTCTCTTCCTTCTTCTCCAATTATTATGGTGAAATCCTTTTCCCAACTGCATTGTTGGTTTTCATCTTGATTATTTTTAATCTAGGAAACACTTTCCAATCATCCAATCCTTCTTCCTCATGGTTTTGGCCATTCGAATCAATATTAGATAATCAGTTAATGGAATGGTGTCTAAATCATAACCCTATGGATTGATAATTTCCATGTTTATGAAAATTGTGGTTGTGCCAACATAATATGGATCTGATTCAGTTAAATAATTGATCTAGATTATCCCTTGAAGTCCTCTATTTTTAATTTTCTTCTGACATGACTTATGGATAACCATTGGGTGAGAGAACCATGATTATATCCTAATTGGAAAATGTATTATAGTATATTTATCATGACTAGTAACCTAGGGTAATTTATTGTTATACAGCCCTTAAATTGTAGCTTATTTACTATTTATAGAATTGTTAATCAATTGTGAATTCAAATTCATGTGTAATATGAAAGGAGAATTATAATTTTCATAATTAAACATTGAAAATTGTGATGTGATATTTTGATATCCATGATATATGATAGGAATTGTGTTCCATGATGTAATTCTTATATATTTATATTAGACTTGAAAATTTCCCAATTATAAGTAGTAACACTAATATTGAGCAGGCTCATCCCAGTCCATACTATAATACTTATAGATAAAGATCTATATATAGTCCCATGCTATAATTATTATAGGGATATAACCTAGAATGTTGTAATTTTTATATGTATATGACCTGGATTGATTATTGTGACCATACCATGGTTATATGGTTGTGGTTGGCATAGTCTCAAGATACGATCAGATAAATTCTGGCATAGAGTCAATAAAAGTTTTTGTATTTATATAATTGTCAAATTTATTAATACACCTTTTTATCACTATATAGAACACACTTATTATCAGAAATGTTTTTTAGACAGAGTGGTTTTGACAGACTTAGTTATACTCACACCCTATTTAGGCAGTTGTTTAGTACCAGAGTAGATTATATGGATGCAGGTTTGGAAAAGGGAAAAAGATCTTGATGTTGATTGTTTGTTTCCAGATGGGCTGCAGTTTTGGAGATGGGATCGACATGGGATTCGGGACATGGGGCATTGAGTATTTTATTAGAGTCTTAGAGTATTTTCTTGTATTTTTATATCATGAAATTTAGTTACATTTTAGTTCTTCATTAAATTATTACATTATTATTTATTGTATTTTTCAATTGGATTTTATTATTGACTTATCTATTTATCTTTGTGACTATTTTCTAGTTACTAGGATTTTTTTCTACTATGAAACTTAATAACATGGAGTATAGTCTCCCAATTATAAATTACACACCCTCACTACTAGTTATAAGCCTCAGGAATATGGGGAGGAATGTTTGAGGTTTCTGGACTAACCCTTTCTATACAAGTGAGAGAGTTCTGGATTACGGGTGTTACATCAAGTAGTGACAATGGAGAAAAAATGACAGAAATGGAATATATTCTAAAAGATGAGTTGGAATATTTTATTGAGAAAAAACACAACATTAAATAGAAGTGAAATATATGAAATAAAATAGTAATAAATATGTTGGAAAATAGATGTATTTCACAAAATAAGTGACATGTATTGAGGAGATTAACAAATATAAATTGAAGGTGGTTGGGAAAAAAATATACCAATAAATAAAAAAGATAAATTATCTGGGAAAGAAGAAAAACATTCTAATAGATAATAAATGTATCTCAAAATCAAAATGATTATAAAATGATCGAATTATATAATACTAATGTGTCAAGGTAAATGGTGAATCTTATCATGTTTTTGAGATGAAGAGTTCCGACTAGCAATCATAACCTCTACTTAATCTATTTCAAAATTAATTTGTTGGTTCTAAAAGTTCATATCTTAATATCTATTCTAGTTCAGTTTAAACTAAAATTACAGTTAATATAAACTCTTCTATATTAAAGGAATAATGGAATGTGTTAATAAATCCACTTACCCCTAACAAAAAGTAGGATTAGTTTGAAAAAAGAAAGTAACAAATATGTTTTCGACAGTTTTATTATCAACATTGAAGATCAATGTTCATAGGTTATTACTATTCATTTGGATTTTTTGGACACAAAACCAACTCTTTCATGTATAACATGTAATTTCCACGTAAGAGGTATAAACAAGGGGTAAATGGTGAGAATATTTCACAATATTCTCAGATAAATATTCATGTGATCAAGAATACATCAAATCCTACAATCCAATATTGATTTGGGTTCCAGGAGGAAATATGTATAAGATGTGAATAGAAATTTCATAGACCTATATAATAATAATGTAGTATACTGGGAGAAGTTCATTATAGTGTTAAAAAGAATAAAATTCATAAGATAAAGGAAACCAATGTGGTGTTGATGATGCCATAAAATCCTTTAAAAGAACCAAGTATGTTGATAATTTCAAGAATTAATGCCTAATATTTTCCCATATAATTTGAAAATAAATAAAGAAATGGATAATGAAAAAATTAGTTCTAGTGCCAAAGTAAGGATTGTGATTTCACCTAAAGTGATTCATGTTTATTGTAGTTTTTATATAATTCATAACCAAATTAATCAAGTTAATTTTGTGAAAGATGTCGAAAATATAGACCTGATATGAAGGAATATATAACTATATTTTGAGATCAGGAAGAATTGATGAGAAATATTATGCAAGCAACAAATAATGAATTTAACTTGATAACTCAAGTGAAGAAAACTACTCTACATGAGGAAGTTTTTCAAGTGAATAAAAATACCATTCAATATATTCATAATAGTAAAATATACATGGAGGAATCTTCCCATATTGGTTTCAGAATGAATGGGAAGTATTTGTGGAGATGAAATTCAAATCCTTAAAGTTTCAACAAAAGATTTATGGGGTCTCTCTTTATTCCCTTATTTCTTGTAATCATTTTCAAACATACAGGGAATTAAATGTGGTGAATAAGGATATCACTATTGGATAATGAAAATAATTTACCCATAATATAGTGTTGTAGCAACAATAAAGAAAAGGTTATGAGTTCATCCCTTGAGTGGGATTAAACAAGAAAAGGATCTATGAAAACATCAAAATATAGGTGAATTTAGAATTTCTATATAACCCTATAAAAATAAAAATTATATATGATAATCACACTAGTTACCATTATTTCTAATTATATCCAACATTTTTATGAGGGAGAGTATAGGTTGATGAAAATATAATAAAGTGGGGGTATTTATTCATTGTAAACATTAACTTTCTAGTGGATTTGTTGATTATTTATGAAAGTAGAAATTAATTATTAATACTTTATGAGAGTACCCTAATGTGAGTTTTTTTTAGTTGTTATCACATGTATTTTAAGTTTATGGAAAACCATGCTCACTATGGTTTTTTAATCTTATTTTCTATATTCAGTTTTCCCATGTAGACTTAGAGTTGACTAACTTAAAGATCATTAACAAGGAATCATGTGAATAAATATTTATCACAATAATTGAATCAATATTAAGATGAAATGAGTAAAACCCTACATTTATATTACCTTTCATTTATTGTCAATAAGGAGGAGAAAACATATAATTTATAAGATGTTGTGTGTTGAAGGAAAATCTATATGTGGATAATGTATTACACAAATGGATTTGTGATGATTGGGTTATTTTTCTCATCAACATAATATATGAAAAATTCAAGGTGTGATTAATAATTTTATCTTCTTCTACATGGAACATATGAATGGATAGGTTCATAGAGAAACCCTTAACTATGTTTATTTATGTGTTAATCTTCACAGGAATCAATTAAATGTGTTATTAGATGAAAAACCACTCTATATAATAGTTTATTTTTGAATGTTCATAAAATAATAAATGATTAAATTTATGTCTTTGAGAATATTTTATTTATGTATGAATTTTTTGTATCAATGAAAAAAATGGAAATGGGAGGATCCCTGCGCACTTCATAGCGTATAATTTAAACTGTCATATGTTGTATCGGTAAGACTTCAAAATGTGCATGCCAAGTTAAAGAAGTTAATTTTGGAAAAGTAATGAACCCAACAATGGAATTCATAGGTTACATTTGATCTTCATCAGGTATAACACAACACCTTCATATGGTATAACCCAACTTTGTATGGTACAACCCTTGGTGAGAATTTCAAAACCTAAGATCATCGCATGTTATATAAAAGATTCATATGTTATATTATTTGTAAGGTACAAATGAAACCTATTTATAATCATAAAACTAATTCTACTCTTTTATAATATTTAAATTATAGTGATAAAACATTAAAATGTTCCTACAATGACTTCATAGGGAACACTCATAAATAACCCTATGAAATATAGAAAAAATAGAATAAATAAAAAATGAATATTTTGATAATTTATGAAAAATATAAAATATGTGTTTAAATATTATTTATGAAAATAATATAAAAAATTATTTTCTTATCTAAGCTATTGAAGGGATGGGTTCCACATTTAAATCCATACAGGCATGTAATCTACATGAATTTAGGGGCTTGTGGGTTAAATTCAAATTCAATTTCAAAACATGGATTCTATAGAGTGTTGAAAATGGAAATATTCTAAGTCTTTTTGGATTTAAAGGAGTATGGTGACTGATATTCTAATGATTTTAAATTAGGATAATAAAATCATGATTTTTTTCCTACTAAAAAAATGGGATTGTTGTATATAAAAATTTTAGAGTTTCTATAATTCCATTATGAAAAAAATATTCTCAATATGTCATTATTTAAATGTTTAGTAAAACTAAATAAAAATATTTGAGAATATTTAAGCTAATAACATTATATTTTATGTTCCAAATGATAGAAAATAAGAGATCAAAGATGCGATATGTTAAATAAAGAGGATACCTACATTCTTGTGTGTTTGAAAATTTAAAATATTTTGATTTCTGAAGATATAAGGAAGAAATTTATTAATAATAGCATATCAGATCATAATCATTTCATTTAAAGGTTATTGAAATATTATTAGTAGACTAGTTAATCTAGAATTTTCATGGAGGGATATCTACATCAAGTAGTGCAGAAGAAAATTGGTGCCAATTGTGATCTTCTCTATTTTAGATCAACCCACTCTAATGCATAGTCAGAATCTATGACTCTCTAGTGGGTCTCTAGAGTTGGATTATAATTTGAATATATGATGATAGGACTGGAAAGGTCATTAGTGTAACCACTTGTGTATATAGTGGATAATTTTTGATTAGGGTGGCCAACCAATCACAACAAGTGGTTGTATTTTAACGTCCAAACATGTAAATACTTAGGTATTATACTTTATTTTTTTTTTGAATATAAGGTGAGGTTTACTGATTAATTTTAAGAGGGTAAATACATTAATAGGTCAAAATGGTTTATTCTAAAAATAATAATTAAAAAAATTGTATCACTGATTCATTCCCCTCTCGGTGTTACTAACTGACATGGGCACAACTTCTTGAACCTAGACTTCATCAAAATTGATCTTTATCCCACATTCTCATATAGAAATATGGTCCCTCTCTAGGAAATTGGGATGTATGTCGACTATTATATTTTTTAATGAGGGATTTTGAATATAATATCCTTTATCTTCCTCAGGTTATGTAATAATTATAAGCTTTTTGCCTCAAGACACTAGTTCGTTTCTATAGATAACCTTAAAAAACATGTCACATGCCCATGAATGAATATACAAAATGAGTTTTTTTCCTTAACAAAGATCATATATAATATATTTTTCCTTGTGAACTGAAACTTAGTTTAGTATGTGTGTTTTATCATACAATTCATATCCCTAAAAATATAATGCAAGCCTTACATGACTCATTATCGATTTCACCATATCTAATAAGTCATATTTCCTCCTTTCATTAACTTAATTACACTAAAACAAACATTCTCTTTATTAAAAACTTAAACATAATTTATTACATAAAACCATCACTTTATAAAACATATAAGATCGAGATTTATACTATATTTGGGGATTAGGAACATTACATAAAAAATTAAAACATAAAACGGAACATCTTATTGAAAACTTATTTTACATGACCACATCATTCTGTCGTACTTAGCATTGCATGGGATAACCTAGGGACATGCATAATAAAAGGGTGATCTATAAATAATATTATGGGGGTAAACAAGTCATAACATTAAGAATACAATACATTTTAGGAAATAGGAATATCTGTGGAGCATAAGAGAATCATGAACATAAATGCATGATATAACATGATTATCATAACATGGAAATGTGGCAACAACACTTAACTTGGTATTAGAAAGATCCAAGGATCATTTCACAGGTAGAATGATTAAACTGTCATTTTACTTGAATTATAATGATTAAACCCTCATTTCACTTGATGTATCATGATACTAATCTTTACCCAATCCATTGGAGCGCTATCAGGGTACACCCTTCTTAAACATTTCATTTCATGCATAAGTGTTCCACATGGATCATACAACATGGAATCATTAAATATCACAATTTATTCCACGATAAAGGAATGTGGAGTTAATACATGAAACTATATAATAAATAAGTAAATGTACATGAAGGTGAGTACCCTTGATAGAGAAATCGGCATGGTATTCACGACAAAATGACATTGGCTTGGAAAATCGCGGTGCAATTTCAGCAGCATAATGGTGTGACATAAGAATTCATAAAATTGGTTGATGAGAAATAAATGAGTGTCTCATAATATTTAATTTTTTCCCAAAAATTTGACTGTCTCAAGAATTACAAAAAATTCACCGTTTGGTAATTTCGACATCATGATTCCAAAAATAATATTCATTTTATCTAAATAATTTTATAAATATTTTATTTTTTACTTTTAAAATAAACACTGACTTTTATCGAAAATTCATGGATTTTGACAAAAACATCATTAAATCCTTAATAAAAATTACAATTGTATTCATAAAAATTATATGATCATTTATATTTAATGAAAATTAATTTAGTAATAATCTTTTATTAAAATACTATTTAATTAAAAAATCCATTAATTAATCAAAATAGATTTCTTAATTGAATATTAACTAAAAATACTATTTGTGCTTTTAAAACATTTTACAAAGTAACAATGATAAAATGAATGTATATTTGTTATAAAAAATAATGAACATAATAATAGTGCTTGTGTAGTGTTACATAACCCCTTAAAACACTCACATATGACATAGGTGTAAGCTGTGTGATGGTGATAGACTTTTGGGGTGGCTTAGATAACATTGCTCAGGTGGTAATCTCTACCAACTTCCACTTCTCCTATAGGGAGTTATACTCGAGCTTAACGCGTTGAATCTTGGCTTGGGCTTGGTCAGGATAGAATCCCAATGATTCCAACTCCTTTTCGAGCTCTGACAAATGGGCTTCGTACAGAGCAATTCTACTGGATGAGGTAATCACTTCCTTTGTCTGAGTAAATTGGATTTGTTAAATCCCTATATTTATACTAATCATGTGATCACTGTTCAATGACTATATTAGAAATGGTCACAATTCTTAATGGTATTTTGAAATCCAATAACATAAAACCAAGAAAGTTCATATGTTATATAACCATTTTACATAATATTACATTTAATTTGATTAAGAGGAATTTTCATTAATAATTTTTTGGGACATTACACTATTCCCCCCTTAAGAAATTTATCTCTAGAAATTTCCTTTTCCCAGACTAAAAAAGATGTGCGTACCTCTACTTCATTACTCCCTTCAGTTCCCACGATTCCTCTTCAAACATGTGGTTTCGCAAAAACTCCTTGACAAGGGGCATTGTCTTACAAAGTAGAACTTTTTCTCTACGATCTAAGATCTTCACTGGATTCTCTTCATAGGATAGGTCATTCTCCAATGGTACCACCTATGGATTGAGTACATTCTTTTGGTTAGGCATGTACTTACTCAAGAGTGATACATGGAATACATTATGTACATGATATAGGTTCGGTGGGAGTGCTATTCAATAGGCCACTTCTCTAATGTGATCAAGGATCTCAAAAGGGTTGATGTACCTTGGAATAAGCTTTCCCTTCTTCCCAAATCTCATAAACTTCTTCCACATTGATATACAGAGGAATACCATGTCTCCAACATTAAACTCTAGGTCACTTTGATGATTTTTAGCATAACTTTTATGCCGACTCTGAGTAGCTTTGATGTGTTGGTGGATGGTATTAACCTTCTCCACCATTTCTTCGACCATCTCCAAACCTAGCAGATTTCATTCCCCAACATCATCCCAACATGCCAGTGTTCTACACCTCTTCCCATACAGGGCTTTATAAGGAGCCTTTTGGATGCTTGAGTGGAAATTGCTGTTGTAAGAAAACTCAACCAGAGGAATATTTTGGTCTCATCCTTCTTTTAATCCCATTGAGCATTCTCTCTAAATGTCCTCAAGTGTTTGGATAGTCCTCTCAGATTGTCCAATGGTTTGTAGATGATAATCCGTACTGATGTTCATCTCTGTATTCAGAGTATGTTGAAGACTCTTCCAGAACATATAGGGGAATCTTGGATCTCGATCGGATATAATAGATAGTCTTACTCAATGAAGCCTTACCACTTTTCTAATATATATCTGTTCAATTTGATACAATGAGAAATCCTCTCACATTGCAATGAAGTTTGTAGTCTCTGTAATATGATCCACAACAACCCAGATAACATTGTTTCCTTTGGATGTCTTCAGAAGTTCGTTAAAAATGTCCATGGTGATGTTCTCCCATTTCCATGATGGTATGGGTAATGGTTTCATCATCCCTTTAGATTTTTGTCTCGCAGCCTTCACTTTCTGACATATAAGTCACTTTGATGTATACTCGGCGATATCTTTATTCATGTTATCCCACCAATAATGCTCTCAGAGATCCTGATACATCTTTGTGTTTCTATGGAGAATGGAGAAATTCAAACTATGTGCATCATCCAAAAGTTCCTTCTTCAACTCCGGACTTGATGGAACACATAGTCTTTTCCCAATTCTCACAATCCCTTCTTCATTTACATTGAACTCTGAGTATTTCCCTTTTTCGATAGTTTCCACTTTCTTTTGAATTCCCACATCATCCTTTTAAGCATCGTTTAACATTTCCAAAAGAGATGGTTGAGCAATAATTTCTGAAAGGATTGACGATGCTCCCTTCTTTATGATTCCCATGTTTATCACCATCAAATCTAATATGATTGGATCCTTTTCAATTTACATAAATGATAGAATTGTTGGATCCTTTCTACTTAGAGAATCTGTCACCTTATTCACTTTCCAATGGTGGTCATGGATTGAGCAGTCATACTCTTTGACCATCTCTAACCATCTTCATTGGCGCATGTTCAACTCTTTCTGTGTGAATATATAATTGAGGCTTTTTTGGTTCGTATATATTTCACACTTCTCCACAAAGAGGTAATGCCACCAAATTTTGAAATAGAAGATCAATACAGCCAAATCCAGGTCAGGTGTTCGATAGTTTTTCTCATGAACTTTTAATTGACTTAAATAATGTGAAATGACTTTGTCATTTTTATTCAACACACATCCTAGGACCTTCTTTGAAGCATCACTGAATACCACAAAAAGTTCTCCACTTGTGGGTAGTGTGAGCACAGGTGCAGTGATAAGCCTCCTTTTCAACTCCTTGAATATAACTTTTCATTCATCACTCCAAGAAGAATTTACTACCTTTCGAGTTATCTTGGTAAGAGGGATTGAAAATCGTGAGAAATTTCCCACAAATTAGCAATAATATCCAGAAAACCCTAGGAAGCTACAAATATATGTTAATGATGTTGGCCTCTATCATCCCTCAATTGCAGCTTTCCTGGAGGGATCCACAGATATCCCATTTTTTGTGATGATATGGTCCAAGAAAGAGTCCAACTTCAACCAGAACTCACACTTTCTATACATTTCATAGAGCTTATGCTTTCACAAGATCTCTATTATAGTTCTTAAGTTATCCACATGCTCTTGTTTGGTTTTGGAGTATATTAGAATATTGTCTATAATGACTACCAAAAATTTGTCAAGGTAATATCTAAAGACACTATTCATAAAGTCCATGAAGATTGATGGAATATTGGTGAGTCTGAAAGGCCTTACTATTAATTCATATTTCATGTACCTTGTAAGAAAATTAGTCTTGGTTATATCTTCCTTCTTCACCCTTACTTGGTAATATCCCGACTGCAAATCGAAATTGGATAATTATTGTGTTCCACATAGCTGATCTAACAAGTCATCCATTTAGGGTAGATGATACTTGTTCTTTATCTTGATTTGTTTGAGCTCACGATAATCAATGCAAAGTCTCTTTGACCAATCCTTCTTATTGAAGAAGAGTACTAGTGCACCCCATGGTGAATCACTTGGGCGTATAAACCCTTTATCCAGATTCTCATGTAGTTACTTCTTCAACTTCTCATGATCCACAACAACCATTCTATATGGATTCTTGGATATTGGTAATTCCCAAGTTATATAGTCAATTGAGAATTCAACATCTCTTCTAGGAGGAAGACCAGGAAATTCCTTGGGAAACACTTCAGCAAATTCCCTCACAATAGGCGTGTCATCAAGGATGGTTTCTTGCATAGACTAGATCATCTATTCCAGATATGTGTGCTCATAGGGAAGTAATATCCACGCTTGTGATGATGGTTATAAATAAGATTCATCTTCCTCCATGAACTTGTATAGAATCGGGGGTCGATTCTCTCTATGGAGAGTGATTTCCCTCTCACAACGATTTATGTTCGATCTATATAATGAAATCCAATCCATGCTGAAAATTGCATAAAATTCCACCAAAGGTAGTATAATGTGGTTCACCGGAAAGTTAATTCCACATATTATGATAGGGGGAGAGTTATATTCATGGGATGTAATGATTTCCCCATTTGTCTTACTCACCGAAATCCTTACTTCCATGATTTTTTGTGGTGTTAGAATTTTTCTACTAAACATTTGGGATATAAAAGAATTCATAGAACCATAATCAAAATGTGCATTAACTATTATTGAATGAATAACTAGAGTACCTGTCACCAGTTTGTTGTCGGGGTTCACTTCAGAGGTAGTTATGGAAAAAGATCTCCCTTTTTTCCTTAGAGGTTGTTGGTTTCCTACGAAAACCCTTGGATTTGGGCATTGGTTTGCAAATTTCCCTGGTTATTTGTAGTTGAATCAATGAACAACACATTGTGGGTCGAATGGATCATTCCTCTCCTCTTTTTCAGCCTCATGTTTCTCTATCGGTAGTTAATTTCTGGGTGCCCTTATCTTCTACAGCTACCTTCAGGAAACTTCCAGGGTTCTTTTTTCCACACATTTGGAAAGTGGGGTGCTGGGATTTCTTAGAACCATTTGACTTATCAATCATACCATCAAAATTGAATTCTACATTATGCTTCTTATCCCCATGATATCCCTGAGATTCGCCGATCTCCATTTCAACCTTGAGGGCACATTAGAGAATTTCCTCATTGCTATTGAAGTCATGGATCTCCATGGCTTTCAGTAGGATAGGATTTTGACCACCAAATAATTAGTATACCTTGATTTAGGGGGTAATAACAAAGCCGAAGTCATAAAATTAAAGGATGGAGAAGATAAGCATCCAAAAGAACATTATCTTATTCATAACATTGAAGGATGGAGAATATATTTTCAATGGAGTTGATCCATTGTTCGGCAATTTAGGGATCAAATGATCCATTAAAAGTAGGAGTCCTTTGTCTCATGAAGATATCAATTGTGACATGTGCTTTGGGGGGGGGGATTGAATGTTCATCTTGACCCATGTTTCTATTCAAATATTGAGTTAACCAAGAGAGTATCATGACAAAGTGCATGATTCCCGATCTTATTGGATTGGGCATCTCATTAGAACAGTCATCACATTGATCTACACATCGATTATTAGCCTGATTCCTCCTATTACTTGCCATTGGATAGAATAAAAGGAATGTTAAGGGTAACACATAAAGCGTAATCCAAAGAAAAAAACAGATGACATATAAATAAATTTTATTTCCTTAACTTATGAATCTATAGGCTTCAATATATGTTATCCATGATCTACATCCCAACATATATTCTTAGGGGAATTTTTTTATTCTCTTAACAAGGGTTCATATTAAGCTTGTAAATTTACCAAATAATATCCCCCAAGAGTGTCATATCCAAGAGTTTAACAAGGCCCATTGTCATGTACCAGGATACCTAGGGTCAAGCCCGAAACTCCTTGTTGGAGTTTTCACTTCGGGTACATCTGTTCTTTAGCTGCCTATACCTCCTCATATCCAGATAGGGATATATTTTCTTGATAATCCACTTAATCAATACTCACCAAAAAATAGGGATGTTTTTATTATACTTAGTCCTATCCCTAAGGATTTCACTAGGGATTTCTAATCCTAATCCCAAAAATAACTAAACATATCCTTTGATACCAACTAAAACAACCCTTCTCTTTTTTACACATTTAAAAATAATTTATTAAATAAAACCATCAACTTGATACAACATAGAACATCAAGAGGTATAGTGTCTTTGGGGATTAGGAACATTACATAAAAACATAAAACATAAAATGCAACATCTTATTGAAAAATTCTTTTACATGACAACATCATTCCTTTATACTTAGAATTTCATGGGATAATCTGAGGACATAACTAATAAAAGGGTGAGATATAATGAACAGTAATGGAGTAAACAAGGAATAAAATGAATAATACAATAAAATTTAAGAAATAATCACATCAATGGAGCATAAGAGAAACATGAATATAAAGGCATGATATAGCATGATTATCATAACATGGAAATGTGGCAACAACACTGAACATGGTATTAGCATGAGCCAAGGCTCATTGCACATGGATCATAAGTAAACCATAATTTCACTTGAATTATAATTATTTAAACCTCATTTCACATGACATATCATGATAATAATCTTTACCCAATTCATTGGAGTGATATCAGGGCACATCCTTCTTAAACATTTCATTTCATGCATAAGTGTGCCACATGGATCATACAGCATGGAATCAATAAAGATCACCATGTATTCCATGATAAAGGAATGTGTAATTCATACATGATACTATATAATCAATCAGTAAATGTTCATAAAGGTTAATACCCTTAATAGATAAATGAGCATGGTATTTACGACACAATGACTTTGGCTTGGAAAATTGCAGTGCAATTTCGATAGCATAATGGTGTGACATAAGAATTCATAAAAATGGTTGATGGGAGAGAAAAATGTGTCTCATAATATTTACATGAAATGTACATTAAGGGGGTCATATATATACATGTCCCAAAATAAGTAATGTAATTTTAGATTCATAATACAAAAGAATTTATTTAATGTAAATGAGGAGAGAGAAATTCCTTACGGAATTTCGGCATGGTAATGGGTGTACATAGGAGGCATTAATGAGAGATAAAGGGGTCTCTAATCATTCAAAACTAAATAGTATAGTACGGGGTAGGTTCTAAATCATACCCCTTCATTTTTAATTGAAAATAAATGGTCATAACAACATAATGAAATTTGGACAAAAATGAGAAAGGAAGAAATACCTTACTTGGATGTGTGATCCAAAAGGCTTGGGAGAGGCTTGAGAGAGGATTCTTGGGAGCTCAGGCCACCTTTGTATGATTCTAGAGAGATGAGGGAAGAGTTTATCTAAGCTCCAAAGTCTTTTAGTGAAGTTGAAGTGAGATTTTGGCTGTGTGTTTATAGGAAAAGTGAGGGAATTCTTTATTATTTAGGTTTCGGACCCTACACATTAAAATAATCGAAACCACAAATCATAACATATTTTTTGCCCATGGATTTTGAAAAATGGTAGTGTAAAACATTATTTTGAAATTCCATTGGCCAAAAATATTAAAATATTAGGCTTTCTTATGTGTAGGTGAGTCGCACTCTCAGGGAAATCAATTTAAAAAGTTAAAATATTTCATAAGTCATGGAGGGTCCACTAAGGCACCATAAAATTAATCAAAAAAATATAAAATCACGTTATTTTAAATTTAAAACATATATTTTAAGAACTAATAATTTATAGTATTTTATTACATCACTATTGGGTCATTATGAAGTCCTAAAATATCTCATATATTTAAAAGATATTTAATTTTTTCCCAAAAATTCGACTCTCTCAGAAAATTATGAAAAAATTTCCATTGGATAATAAAGACATCATGATTCAAAAAAATAATATTCATTTTATATAAATAATTTTATAAATATGTGAATTTTTAATTTTAAAATAAAAACTGACATTTATCGAAAATTAATGGATTTTGGAAAAAACAGCCTTCAAGCCTTAATAAATATTACAATTTTATTCATAAAAATTATATGATCATTTAAATTTAATAAAAATTAATTTAGTAATAATATATTTTTAACATATTATTTAATTCAAAAATAAATTAATTCATCAATATATATTTCTAATTTGAATATTAAGTAAAAATACTACTTGTAATTTTAAATCTATTTACAAAGAAACAATGATAAAATGAATGTATATTCATTATACAAAATAATGTTCATAATCATAATGCTAGGGTCTTGTTACATAACCCCTTAAAATACCAGAATATGGCCTAATAGTAAGGTGTGAAATGGAGACAGACTCATGGGGTGGCTCAGATAACATCACTAGGGTGGTAATCTCTATCAACTTCCACTTCTCCCGTAAGCAGCTCTGCTCGAGTATAATGTGTTGAATTTTGGCATGGGATTTCCCAAAAGCAAAGACCAATGTCGCCACCTCATTTCCAAGTTCTGAAAAATGGGATTCGTTTAGAGAAATTCTACTATATGAGGTCATCGCTTCCTTTGTCTTAGTAAATTGGATTTTTTAAATCCCTATATTTATACTAATCATGTGATCACTCTTCAATGGCTATATTATCAATGGACACAATTATTAATGGTATTTTGAAATCCAAAAACATAAAACAAGGGAAGATCATATGTTATATAACCAATTTACATAATAATACATTTAATTAGATTAATATAAATTTTCATTAATAAAAGTTTGGGTCGTTACATACACAATTGTGTATAAGGGGGAGTAAGTTGAGATATTATTCCAAACTCCCTTATATAATCATCAAATTCTTAGTTAATATACTACCCTCCATGGTATGGTTCAAATTTATTTATCTTTTTTAATTAGATGATTTTCTACTTCATTATTTTAATCCTTAAATTTAACAAATTACATAGATTTATACCTCATTAACTAGACATATCCATATCTAATAAATACACTGGTAAAATTTTCAAATTAATAGTTTCTACATCTAGATTTAACTAAAAAAGTCTCGCACAAATCTGTATGAACTAATTCAATAATAATTGTGGTTCATTCACCCTTTACTATAAATAGAGATTTGTCCATTTTGAATTGACATAAATTTATATTTTTTAGTTGAAAAGAATATAAATACCATTCATGATATAGCTTTGTCAATAACATATCATTTATATGAAAAAAATAATGATTCCAAATCTAGGTGTGATATATGTAATGAGAACATTATTCGTTATCAATTTCCCATTTATTATTTACATATTCTTGTACAAAAATACCATTATTAAAATGTTCCATCCCATAACATAATTTATATTTGTAAAATTATAATCTCTTATTTATTAACATGAAAATAAATACATCCATGTATAAACTAGACAAAAAGATAATTTTTTATTCTATGAATATAAAATATATATTAAAAACTAGAATCAATCGATTTTATAAATTTAGATGTTATTATTTAAATATCTAGTGAAAAAATTCATGCTCCATTGGAAGATCAAATATCCACCTCACCTTATAAATCTTTTGAATTATTTTTGGTTATAATATTTGGATAGAAATGAAAGCATAAAATGATATATCAAATACTTAAATTGTACAAATAGATAGATTGTATTCAATAATGAATACACCAAATGATTACCCTTTATTCTCCAATAAGGTGGATTTATTCTTCCAATGGACTTTTCTTCAAAAGAAAAACACACTATATCATGCTCCTTATCCAACCCCTTAATCCTAATCCTATTTATACAGTAATGTGAAGTCACCTTATACTTGGAATTATTATTATGTATTTTTTCAATACATTTCCTATTCTTAACTATAATGACTATTTTTTCAGGATTTATATACTTATCCTCTAATAGAATCAGATTCAGGATATCCCAAACTGACTTATCACTGTTGTTCATATTAAAATTAAAAAAAACAATTAAAGAAATTATGAGGAAGTTAGTGAGAAATACATATTTGAAAAATTAATTTAGTATATTTAATCCTATAATTTCCAAAAATACAATATATCCAATCATCTGGACTACATGTGGTCAAATTTATGCACCTTCCTTGTGATTTCATGTATAGAGTTCCTTGGATATCTCACACCACTCTTATTTTTCATTATCCTACTAAATATTTCAATGAATATACAACATGGTGTATGAATATATGTCTTCATGAATCTTATGATTCTTAATATTCATATATTATATAATGATACCTTGGATATTTAATGCATCATCCATGTGTATATAGAATGAAAAACGACCCTCCCCACTTGTCTCCTTAGAGGGCTCATCAAGAACTAGGGACTCTAGTACATACAACTTCCACTCTAGGTGTAGTAATATTTTAAAGAACCTATACCTATACTAGAGATTATAAAGGGCTAGGAGATTTTATTTATATAATATAGATCGTATGAATGATGTCTAGGTCGTATGACTTTCCATTTTCTATAAGAAATAAAAGAATATATTGGTACATTATCATGATTTCAAAGTGTGATGTAATAAATTTTATTTTATTAGTACCCACTATTTAAATAAATCCCAATATACTTCACCATTGGATTTGTAATATCATATAATTTGGATATTATAGTATCAAGTATCCATATTCCCCTTTTCATAACTCAGACTAGTCCCATTAACATTTCTTGAATGTATTTAAGTAGACGGTATTTCCACCTACATTAACTAATGTTTCCCAGATCCATTGAGTGGACTCCCCAATCATGAAATCCTAATATTATATTTCCTAAATACTAACCACAATATTCTATTAAATATACTATGGCCATTTCACTTAATACCAATTTAGTAAATTCAACCCATTATCTTCGTTAAGACTCTCTGATAACTAAAAAGTGTCTACAACTATGGACTAACTAAAACTTTAACTATGTGTGAATCTTAACATATAACATGGAAGGTGTTTTTTGATTTAATATTTTATTGTGGAATTTTATGTATCTTTATGAATTAATATTCTTTTTTAGCCTTTTTATTCCTATTAATATTATATAAATTTTATATGATAAATTATCCTTGTCTCATAAATAATTCATACATATTTTATTTATTTAATTTCATCTTGCATGATTGTAAATTCATATAAATTATTTTATTTCATTTAAATTTAAAATAAATATTAAATAACATAAATAAATAAGTGACCATAAAATTGACAAAATAAAACAAAAATTTGGTATGATCGTGACCATTAAACTAATTGTTTGTTTTACCAAGAAAGAGTTAAACAAACCCTTGGTCCTAGGGGAATGACTCTTGAGTAGATACCATGATTTATTTTGATCATTACACCATTAACCTTTGTATATCCTCAGTTAGTTTCACCATAGATCATTCATGTACCATCATGAGTCACCTGGAGCTTCTTTCCTATACATATTCTTTCTCACATGTAAGGAGAACTAGGGGTTCAAAATTACATAAATAAACTATGGACACATATTAGAATAAGTAATAAATAGTATGGGATTATTTAAAGATAATTATATTTAATTTAATAATAAATTTGTTACAAAAACCATGTAATAAAATTAAATTAAATCCCAACACATACATTGGTCAGTCAGGCTCATGATTACCGATAACATATAAGAACTGGGAATTTATGCTTTCTAACATTAATTTAAATTTATTCATTATAAAGATATATTTATCAAATTAATACATTTATATTCATATTAATTAATAATTTATATTATCTTTATTATCTATCCAAATAGTAATTTAGAATCTCATCCTCTCTAAATTTAAATAATTTAAATTTATTAATTTTATTTTGAAATTGTTTTAGTACATGTCGTGTATTAATAGGGCACATGATTTGTACTCTCTTAGTAATATTTTTTATTTAGTATGGAATTTAATATACATTACATGTACTAGAGGGAACATGTAATGTTCCATTCTATGTATGATTAAACCCACTTTTGGATTTTAATAGTTACACGATGCATATTGTCACCCAACACATTGTGTAAATAACACTATCTATCATCCTTATTGGGTATTGTGTGATTACACAACATATATCCCTACAAAAATATTTCATGATATTATATATCATGTTTCTCTATGGGTCATGTTGTCTAGTAATCATGATATTAATGACCACAAGACATTCCTTGAATATACAGGGCATTTTTCACCAGTAATTCCTATTAAGTACATAAAGTGTACAACTACTATACATGTCATATATCATAGTATTATGGTGAAATTAATAATTAAATAATTTCATTACACATGACCGATCAAAAACCACTCGACATGAAATTCATGTGAAACACCTATTATATGATAAATACACGCTAGCTACATGATATGTACTTTATTTTTTCTTTAAATAATTCTGCATGTGTAGACTCACACAACATGCATATCTCAAAATGTAACTCGTAGGAGTTGGAATGAGTTACATGGTGTGTACAGCCAGAAACATGTCACCTACACTCTTTTTAACTAGCCAAATAACACATCTGGGGACTCGATGTGTATTCTGAGTAGGATATTATGTGTTACATAATGTTTTTGTTAGTTACATGACATGTAATCACATATAGCCTATTTTTTACAATAGGTAATCAACACGTGACATGTGAATTAATTACATGTTGTGTAATTTGACAAAATATCTTCAATGATTTATGTGGGGACAAATGGTGTGGGGTTACATGATGTATACACCAGTTACACATCGTGAAACCCTATCTAACCACATACCTATATGAATTCAATGCATAGAATGTAATGAAACATGTCATTTAGTGATACCCACAAGAAGTTTCGTGATTATATTGGAATTACCTTTTGGGGTTTACCATGTGTACATGAAATTTTCTATATCATTACACATTATGTAACTATGTTGTTTGGCTAGTATCTTGGGAAAATTTCGATGGTATCTTCAATAATTCTTCATCTGTTCTTATCCTATTATTGGTCATATTAAACTAAACATCCATGTTATCTTGAATTATGTATTATAGAATAATAAATAGAAATTAATACTGAAAAAAATTAAAATTTGATTAAATTATAAAAAATACTTATAAATTAATATTTCATCACTTTTACACCACTCAGAGGTTCTTGGGAATAGAAAAGGCATTTAAGCCTATTCTGAACATTTGTTTCATCATTTTTTCAGAAAATATTCCATAAAAATGGTTGAAGAATCCATAGATTCTTCATACAAAGGATATTTTCTCATATAATTTATAATTTATTTTAATCAAGAATAATCTCAGATTGATCGTTTTTTTATGTTGATCAATTTAATTATTAATCATGTAGTCTCATACTTACAGTGAAGAATCTGATGTAGAATTACTATAGTTATATCCCCGCATTATCTATGAATATCAGTACATCGATGTTGGTATCTCATGTTCTATAATAGAGGTACAAGACACCTTTAATTATTCGTCATTAATCAAAATCATAATTCTCTGTGTCTTGATGAATTATTCACTTTTTCTCTTGGTCTTCAGAGGGATAAGGATAGTGATTCTCTCTTCGTTCTTGAGAGACTTATCTAAGAGAATCTATTTCCTGCACAATTCTCAATATAATAAAAAATTATATAATTATGATTATATATATAGTTAAAAATTAGAAATGGTATGTATAGAAATAACCAAATTTTTTATGCTAATAAAAAGTTTCACATCTCTTCCATAAACTTGGAACATTTCCTTTTTGTTCCCTATATACTTAAGAATGGTATTTATAGTTATCCAATGTATCTCACCACTCTCTACTTACAATCTTCCTACCATTCCCATGTCATATGAAACATAAAACCTGATACATAGCATGGATTATATGATATAACCTATCAAAGAATATTAAGGTATTTTACTCATCCTCTCTCCCTTATCTTGATTCTGAGTAAATAGTTTCTTTGAGAGAATTATACCATGTGACATTAGAAATAATTCCCTATTTGACTATTCTATATTGAATATCTTTAGTTCCATGTTAATGTATGTACCCCAAATTAATCCAAGAAACATCATAGACCTATCACGAATGATCTTGATGCCTATAATGTATACAAATCCACCAAAGTATTTCGTATGCAATCATTTGTCTCACCCCTATTAACAAACTGTATGAATGGTATATCATTTATTATCAACAATATATCACTAACATATACTATTAGGAAAACAAACACAGTCTCACTACAACTTTTATAGACTTAGGTATCACATTTATTCTTTATGAAACCAAATTCTTTTATAGCTTCGTCAAAATAAATGTTCTATTATATTGATTCTTTCTAAAACACATAAATTAATCTATGCTACTTTTACACTATATTAATATCTTTTGGAGCCACAAAAACTTTTAATTTTTTAATATTTACTTCTTTGTTAGGGTTCCAATTATGGAAGGTTATTTTGGAATCCATTTCTGAAATATTGTAATCATGGTAAGATATTATAAAAAAATCAGACATATTTTAGAATAGAGGATGGTGAAAAGGTTCTATAATTGTCTATAACATAAATTTTCTAAAATCCTTTATCCAACAGTCATACTTTATAGGTACTGGCATTACTATTCATGTATTTTTCCTTCTTAAATACACATTTTCTCCTAATACGCTTCACAATAACTCTAGGATCTACCAAAATCCATACATGGTTCTGGTATGTGGAATCTATTTCCAAATAAATGTATTCCCACCACTTTGTAAATTCTAATATGATTATTACTTTCTTGGAGAAAATAGGTTCATTATCATCAAAAAATATTTTTTCACTTTCCATGGTGACTAGAAAACCATCTCACTCTAGTTATCTATCCTCTATGGTGATCCTATGAACTACATGTGTCTTTAGAATGACTTCACCCATTGGGCTTTGTGAAACTATTTTTCATTTATACTCTTCTTTATTTTGATCCTCAAATTCATTAAGATCGATCATTCTCCACAAAATAATCTTGTTGATCAATGGGGGTTTCCTAGTTGGGGTTCTTAAAACCATTATGAGATAATATTACTTTTATATAGAAGTGGTTCTTAAGAAACTGCCTCTAAAATTTTCTACAAAAATATATAAAACACATCTTCACCCCCACCCCTACATAGCATATCCCCCCTCCCACAATACTCCCTCACTCCAACCCTCATGAATATCTACCTACGCCCTTACACAATGTCACTATCGAGTTTTCACCTCCATATTATTTCCCCCTAGAACTCATGAATCACTCCCTACACACCCACACATCATTATCATCTAGACCACACCCCCCCCCCCACACTTCATCACTCCCCTCACCCTCATGAATCCATCTCTGCACCCCCATATAGTGTCACTACTAAGCCACTACCACCTACATTGTCTCTCCCCTTTTGGTCACCCTCAGCTCTGTTTTTTTCCTCAATTCACTTATTTTAAATTCCACCCCTCCTAATTAGACATTATCTCACCCATCAGGTATTCATGCACTTTTATTTCATTTATTTAATCCTTATATTTTTAGGTTATTATTAAATGGTGAGGGTTTACCTAGCTAATTTGGGTCGCTAATATTTGTTTGACATATCAATTGAACTTACTTTATAATTTTCCAAGGTACGTGGATTTTCATTATTATGAATAATTATTTGGTCATTTGGGAAACTAAATGATCTCTTTTAGTGAGTGTCCAACCACAGACATAGATACTCAAGAAATGGATGTGAAATTTTACTTCATATTTAATTAAATTTTAATTGACTACACTAGTTACTTGAGTAATATTGATTTTTTTCATTATTTAAAAATTATTTGAGGTCAAACATGAATTCAAAGCTCAAATGGTAATGATTTATTGTTATTTTCTAAAACATTATTTTAAAATTGATTATTTAAGTATTCACTTATGAATTTACATTGTTCTTATTAATTGGGTCTATAAGAACTTTTTCTTTAAATTTTACAGTTGATTTTTTTCTATTGGTAATCAATTGGTTTGATTTCAAAAAATCATATTTCCTAAAATTCTAGAATCATAGTCCCTTGATAATTATAGGAAATAAATCTACATTATAATTAAATAATGATAATTAATACATGCATGGATGGAAAAAATCATTAGTACTATGTATAGGATGAATAAATTCCATTTTTTCTTATTAGTATTTGTTTTCCATATTATGTAGTTACAACTTAACTTTTTAGTGGTTAGTTATCCCATGTTTATTAATTAATATAAAAAGGTTTTCTTATTTATAATTTTATTTTTATAAATTTCACATCAATTTTTCTACAAAAATTATTGTATTTATATAATTATAATAAAATTAAAAAATATTTTCCATTT
Organism: Viscum album; assembly: GCA_963277665.1. Taxonomy (NCBI): domain Eukaryota; kingdom Viridiplantae; phylum Streptophyta; class Magnoliopsida; order Santalales; family Viscaceae; genus Viscum; species Viscum album. Next base: position 1,067,854,510 of record OY728127.1, on the reverse strand, counting down.
CATGGAGATGTTTTTTATAAATAAACCTGATTTTCATTTAGATATCTTCTAATTTAAAAAATCATCTAATAGATATAAGTTTATATATTTTCCCAATATTATAAATGAATCAATCAAAGGATTATTATGTGAATAATTATTTTAAATTATTTTGTTTACCATAAAATTATAATTTACATTTTCAAAAATAAATAAATAAGGAAAATATAACATTGTAAGTGGAATAATATTTCTAATGTGTTTTCTTATATTTAGAAGTTATGGTAATGTTAAAATTTAATTTAATTTAACAAAGTGTAGGAACTTCGTGACATAAGAATAAATGTTGGTTCAGGTTACGAAGGAACACACTTTAGTATGTTATGGCTTTGAAGGACTTTTATGATTTTTCTATTACCAATCAATCAGTTAATGGAATAATAATATTAATATGTCCTAAATGAAAATTTAGAATATAGTTGAGGAGACATGATGTTTATGAACACATGATATTGATTCAATCCATGATAAATATGTTCATTGGATTTGTCATGTATAATCCAAAGTTACAGTAAGTTTGATCACTAATTCCAATCAACATCATGAGTTTTCAACTTCATTTATATTGTAAAATAAATTATAAAATCTTATAAATGAATCTATCAATATATCGGGGCAACATCATCATTATCAAAGCATATTAGAAAAACCATATGATGGTGGCACAAATATTTACATGATAGATTATGTTTTTGGGACCATTGGACAACCATATCAAGATTGTAACATATCATTGGATCTTCTTCCTAATACTTCAGATAATAATTTAAGAGATAAATTTACTGAGCAGGAAAATGCGTATCATTATTTAGTTGATGCTAAAAATCAAGATCGATAAGGAGGATTTCTAAATTATTAAAAAAATTCTTTTCCACTAAAGTTTTACCATATCATATGCCTAACAAGATTTAAAAAAAATCAATGTCCATGATAACTGAATTGATGCATGATGTATTTCCTCCAGCTAATATCCCTACGTCTTTTTATGACATGATGAATATTGTTAAAAAGTTCGGTCTCAACTATAGAAAAAGACATATGTATCCCAATGATTGTATGCTTTATTGGGGAGATGATTCATGTAGACAAGTGTGCAGAAAAATATTCATCTTCTAAATAGAATTCAAGGGGCAATGTGGGATGTTTTAATCAATATACTACTATAATGAAGAAAAAAATAAAACAACTATAAAGATGTTGTTTCACTTCCCATTAAAAATTCGATTGAAAATATAATTTATGTCATTGAATTCCACTAATCACTTAAAGTGAATAGTAGTAGATAAAAAATTAGTGGTTAATGTGTCATGCAAGAGATTCAAAATCTTGTACGTCATTTGATTTATTACATCCAAATTAATCATCTAACCCTAGGAATGTGAGATTGGGATTAGGTGCCTATGGATTAAACACATTTATGACTTAAATTACTAGTTATATTATTTTAACAATCATTCTAATCCTTTACAATCTACATACATGGATTTTTATTAAACAAACACCCTTTTCAATTCAATTATTAGTCAGGGAAAAAATGCTTGGAAATGATATTGATGTATACTTATAGACATTAATTGTATATTTGTAAGAGTTATAGGGAATGAATGTTGAGAAATATGATGTATATTCTTGAACAATATTCCAAATATACACTACTCTAATATAGACCATTAGTGACATCCTGGGACTTGGGAACTAATTTGGTTAGAACACTGACATGATTTTTTCCTTTCATATTTCTAAATTTTATTTTGATCCTTAACAACTAAGTTACAGTAACAAGTGATGCTTCTTGATTTATTACATATTTCTCAATTTACCTCTTAGATTTTTGTTGATCAAGAAAAAATTAAATCAGTCCATTGATCATAGAACACCATTGAGGTTTTTAAGGGTTATGAAATATTACAATAACTAGTAAATGTTTAGTGAGAATTTGGGAAGTACATTTTTTATGATAGTGGAAATCAATTTCAAAGTGAATCATATGTTGAAATCAAAATGCCATAAAGGAATAAAAAAATAATATTCTTCAAAATTCTTTATTTGGAATTTAATTGTTCGAGTCATGATCATGAAATAATTCAAATTGATAATATTTTTTGTTAAAACTTGATATTAACATTAATTAATAAGAATGAAAAACCAAAGGACCGTCTCAATCCTCATAAGGAATTACCAAAAATAAATATAAATCATGATCAAAGGGCAAATGAGAATATAAATTATTGTTAAAAAATTTGTACAATGAAAATTAGGGAGTAGGAAATATTCCATCAAATTTTAAAACATGTGAAATTATCATATGGGTATTAATGTAACAAATCAGGGTGTGTAGACTTACACCAGTATAGGTAATATGGATAAAAATCCATGATTCATATATCATGTTACAAAAGTTACTACTATTGGCATTTCATGAATTGTTAGATAAAAAGGTGAATGTAGTTGTAATTTTTTTTGTAAATTATTTAGAAAAAAATGTTAGGAAACTAGACAACCAGTTGAACTTGAAAAGCTTCAGGATAGATTTCTACCGATAGTTTGTGTAATAGACATGATCATCCCTCCATCATTTTTACTGTCATGATGTATTTAATAGTTCATTTGGTTGAGGAAACTAAATTCTGAGATCCCAAACATTATCTAGGGATGTATATAGTTGAGTGGTAATTTATTTATATGTTTTTAATATTAATTAAACCATTATTGACCCTTAATTAATAACATAACTATCTTTCATTCATTTTATTTTATATATACCTTGGTTATTTAAAATGAGACATAAAAAATAAATCTTAACGTAATGTCTCTATTTTTAAAAGCTACCTTATAGAGAAGTGTTTTATATTTTTTTTCTTGATACATGGATGATATTGAGACAACATTCAATCTATTTGGAAATGTTGATGACATATCGACTTAATCTCAACTACATGAGAAATAAAAAAATTCATACTATTAGTCGACTAGTTGCGAGGATCTCAAATATTACACTAATAGAAATGTAATTATTACAAGAAAGTATATAAGTTTTAATGAATAATTAAATTGATAATATATTTATTGAAGATATCAGGATACAAAAAAAGACTCATAATAATTCAATCATCAAATGAAAATGATATAACAAAATTTATTAATAAAATTATTATAGAAGGGTTTACACATCATGTAAGTTCATAAAAACTACAATCAAAAAAAATTGTCGACATATATATATTTTAAATATAATAATGTACATTCATTTTTTAAGTCATGAATAAAGATACTAAAGATTAGTTTTTAGATGATTTGATGTTTTTTCTTTGGGTTCCTCTAATGATGGCAGTAAAATTCTATACATACAATATGAATGACTTCAAATTTCAAACAGTTTATGAGGAAGAAGGTTTAAAAACCCTGAATAGTAGTATATTTATATTTTCTAAATTGGGATACTATGGAATGTTGAATGATATTATAAAATTAAAATATCATGGTAGTTTTTTAGTTATTTTATTCAAATGAAACAGGGTCAATATTACTAGCTCTATTAAAATAGATTCCTTTCAATTCACCTCTGTGAACTTCTCTCACGTTATGGATGTTTTTTACCATGTAGTACATGGTCTGTATATCTTTAAATCATAATAAAAAATGTTATATTATGTGAAATATGTGATAAATTAAGGGTGGAGTGTAGTTATTCAATTGAAACAAGGACACTTCTATAATATGGTTGATGAAGTGTGATATTTTACCTCTAACATTGAATCTCATCAATAATAAGGAATTGTCTTATTTTTCTATTATGATATTGAAAATATTATTCCTGAAAGTGCTGACAAAATATAATTAATGATGATGGAGAATTATAATGACATGATTTAAGGGAAAACTGAAATCATAAGTAGTTATCCATTAATAGACTACCCATTTTATATGTTATTCATTTCCAGTACCTATGGATATGTAATTGTATTTAAATTTATTTTTATGCATGAGTTGTTTAATTTTCAAAATATAAATGTTACATTAGTTTCTATGTATAGTCATCCATTAACATCCCAATGCATAATGTTTTTAAATATTTTTCACCTTTTATAATTTCAAAATTTCAATTTCTTCCTGAATATTTCTAAATTTATATTCTAATGTTTTTTAACTTTTTTCAATAGAAGGAATTACAAAGGAGAAGGGGTTCAAAAATTGCATAAGACTGCTAGTTGATGTTCCCCTAACCATGTTGATGTCATCAGTGCTTACTGGTGATCCCTTGGGCTCCCTCCTAATATCATTGGGGATGACCTCTATCTCCCTCCTATCAGAATCTAGCACTCTGCCTCTTGATTCAATAGGTTAAAAAATGACGACCCTATAGTGAGGGATTACGTGCTAACTCCTATATCCTCATTAGGATATTAGAGCATCATGGTTATAGGTAAAAAATTTAATATTGATAAAGTTATTATAGTTTTCTATAATAATTATATATTTTTCATCAAATATGGAATAAATTAAACTACCATGACAAACATTGAGAGTTTAGATGTGTGGAATCTGAATGGATTGAATACAGTTGTCCCATTGTATTTTTTTGGGGCCTCGTAAATGATACTTGTAACATCCTAAGTAAATGAAGAATAAGATATTTTCATATTTATTAATATTTGCGAATTAAATATTATTTTTACTTTAAAAGGGTTTCTATGTTCGATAGCGTACCTGATACGCAATAATGGGTTTTCTTGGAATCTTACGTTGCACACTAATAATATAATATTATTATTTTAAATGGTAGTTAACTCCTAGTCTTTGTATTGGTGGTAATGAACAAAACTAACTACAATATGATTATACAAGTTTGTTAAATGTATTTACATTTATCAAATAAAAAGTTAGTGGCTTAAAATGTGAATGAATCTAATTTTAAGCATAATTTACATTAAAAGGATGATTTATCGCCTTTTAATGGTGAACCCTCTTTAAATATAATTTTGGTTAGTTTAATACATTATATATGACAAAATAAAATCCTTCTTTATAATGGGGACATCCAAATAAACTTTGTGTAAATTTTTGGAATTTTTCCGATAAATTTCATTTTTTTAATGAATTATGAAAATATTGTATTTTAATTCAAAACTATGTTTTAATATAATTTATTTATATGGTTAGATTATCTTTCTAATTGGTTTTAAAGTTTCATTAGAATATATTTTTACCATTTAATCCAATTTTGGTCATTGGAATTAATTTCACTTTGAAATTGGATATAAACAAGTGTCAATCTTTTAATAGTTATTGTTTATTAAAACACGCTATTTGTTTTAACAACGGGAATTAATTTTAAAATTAATTAATGTCACTTTTATGTTTTGAATTTTTAAAAATAAACATCATTTTTAAATTCGGAATATCAAATATATCTTAGGCTGAATGTTTGGTATTTTTCTGAAAAAACTTCAGTTTTTGATGAATAGTGAAACCACTTGGCGGTAGTTAAAAAACTGAATTTTTCATTTCAATGAAATTTTAGAACTTCTGTGAATTTAATTTCAAAAATATGACATACATGATTGTTATAAAAATTATAATTTGGTTCAATAAGATGAAAATAATTTTTGGAGAATAGTAACTTTTGACTTTTATTTATCGTGGTTATAGGTAAATAGGGTAATTCAAGGTTAAAAGAATATTATAATAATTCAAAATTACCTTAACACTTGTAAAAACCTTATTTTTTGAGTCATTTAAGACCATGGTAATCTTTGGAACTATTTTGGGACCCAATTGAGCCACTTGGGAGTGATAATTACAATTTAGATTAATTAACTTAAAGTAAAGGAAAAAATAACAAAAGCAAATATCTTTTAGTAAATTAATTTTTAGAAGGGGTTATATAAATTATCCTTTAGAATATAAATATTAATTGGAAAGCTAAAATTATTTCCTATATCATGGGATTTTTTTATAATTTTTATACATCTAATAATTTAAATTATTTATGACACAATAATGATGCAGTGTTTACCTCATTAATAAATCATTTAAATAAACGAGATTATAATGATTAAAATATTATACAAAACCTGTCCAATTCCTATTGTATGGTTTTATTTAGATCATGAGTCATCTTATATTGGACTATAATGATTTTTGGACCATTAAAAACCGAATATCATTATATAATAAAATAACGTTTTCACACTATCCTAAAGAGACCCTCCTCCCCTTTATAAAAGGAGACCATTTATATCCAATTCCTCACACCTCTCAAGCCATTTAGATCGTCCAAAATCTACCCAATTAATCTCCCTACATCCCTATCCTCCTCCTTGAATCCTTACTTTAGGCAGAAGGCACTTCAAGAAGTCATTTGGTTCAAACCAAAGGGAGTTACCCAAAATAAGGGTAACAGTTTCTCTTAAATTGTTTTCTTTTATTTTACTTCTACAACCCATAAAATATTTTTATTACATTATTTTGTAACAAAACCAGTATCCACAATATACTAGGATGTTTTATGAGAAGGATTCTAACTACACTTACACACACCTCCATCTAATGGATGAAGAACATAATGTTTCTGTGGATGGAAAACTAACGTCTCACGAAACGATGATTGTTCGATTATCTCCTACCGCCTCTAATGGTGGCCATTATGATGGAAATTTATTTATATATGATATATATTATGTTTATGATTTCCTTATTCTTCTGTACTTCCCAATTATATCAAGCCTTTATGGTTTCTATAGTAGGTAAATTGGATAATCTCATTTGAGGAAGTGCGGACTACCGCCCCCACAAAGTGATGTGACTCATTAATGTCTTATGTGAGATGTATAAAGGATAGAGTTAATGATATTATATATTATATTATACTTGAACTATAATATACCTATGTATCAATATTTTTTAATTCCATTAAAATAAGAAATAGAAATGAAAGTAGCGTTCATGCATACGTACGGCTTACCGTCTCCATGAATGGTGCATTTCAATTCTTACCTCTAAATGTTATGTACTATTATAAATACACGTATATGATGGATATATATGATATATATGATATCTAAATAATTAATTTCATTCTGGATATAATGTAATATTGACCACATGGACAACTTGTAAATATAAGGTGTTCATTTTTTACTCAAGTACCAAATATCGACAAAACGAACGTTATTAACTTAAATGATTATATAATGTTTATGACATGGTAATAAGTTACATAAAAGGAATAATAAACTTGAAAAACGTTCTTAAGCAAGTAGAAATTAACTTTAGTTTATTATTCAGGAGATTAAATAACGATTGAGTCAAGTCGGACATGAGGTAAGGGACTTCGTCTCAATCTCCTTTCATTGAGGCATATTTTGTTTTAATACACGATTTCTTTTTATACGCTGTATAAACACCTTTGACTTTTCATTTATTTCAAAGGGAATATTTTTATATGAATCATTTTACTAAATGACAAAAAGTAATGTTTTTTTACGTAAGCGGTGACAACGACCTTTCCACCGCCACGAGTATTATTTTATCTTTGGCTTTCTTAACAAGCTGGAATGTCTTTAAAAGGAAAAATAAATACCTTATACTCTTTTTACGAATTTTGGTATTGAAAATGTTTTTGAGATTGGATTTATTATTTCAATATCTTGAAATGATATTTTTCTATTGCAATGTTGAAATGTTATCTTTCCTTTATGCTTATGTTTTTTGTTATAATCATGTTATGGTTCTTGGGAAATATTTATGTATACGGGTGGTTTCATGATAAACCTAGGGCGGGTGAGCCCGAGATATCTCTCCAATTAATTGGTTAATGTGACGGAGGTAAACGTGAATGTTTCTCCTAAAAGATTTAGGGAATATACTGTGATGGGTGTTCCAAAGCAACTCCCTATGTAGCTGTGATGGCTACAGTGTAAATATGATATGGATTCCACAAGTTACCTTTATGATTTATGATTTCTATGTCTTTCATAAATCTTATGATTTCATGAGGTAAGTAAAAGATTTCATGTTTTGTATGTATTTATGAAAAAATGTTTTCATTCTTTTTTTTATAACCTTTACTGAGCTTTTTATGCTCATCCCAAGTTTTGAAATGTTTTCACAGGACTTAAAGATGAATAGGGTCAAGGATGGGATCAAGGAAAAGTAATGATGTATAAAACATGGAACTAGACATGACTCTTTTTTTCAAGAGTTTTTATTTTATAAAAAAATGGAAACTATTTAAAAGTATCTACTTTGTAATCTTCTGAGATGTAATATTTACGTCCTAATTTTCTAAAACTCTAAACATGAAAATATCCTCAATGTGAATTATTCATTTAATTCAATATTATGTAATGTTTAAGGATGGTTCCTTATAGTTGGTATTAGAGTTCAGTTTAGATAACTTTAGGAGTTAGGGTATTGTTAAATTAATATCCAAAATTTAATTTATGTTAATATTTAAATCATAGAGAATTTACAGATTACCATGTTGCTTCACCTAAGATATTTCTTTTTTCAGAATGGTTTTCCGCAGAGGAAATAGGGCAGCTATGTTGGGACGACATCAGGAGGAAGACAACCTTCCAAATCAGCAACCTGAGATGGTCGGAATCAGAACTGAACAGGTTGTTGTAGTGATGGAATAGTTGACTCGGGCTATAAATTGTGGTGGTATCCATGTACGAGATCAGCTAGATCAACCACGGAGGAACATGTCAGTAGTGGAGCATTTCATGAGGCAACATCCCTAATCATTCTGAGGATCATCTGACCCTGTGCTGGCTGAAAGGTGGATTAAAGCACTGGTGAAGATTTTTGATGTCATGGGTTGTTCAGAACATCAAAAGGTTAGTCTTACCATTTACCATTTTGAAGTTGAAGCTGATTAGTGGTGGTCGATGGTAAAAATATTAGGGATAGTGAGGATATTGATGCTCTTGATTGGGATGAATTCAAAGGTATGTTTCTTGAGAAATATTTTCCTAAGGTGGTTCATCTTAGGATGAAAAAACAATTCATGGAATTAAGGAAGGAGGATGACTCAGTGGATACTTATGAAGAAAAATTCACTGGACTGGAAAGGTATGCTCCAAATTTCATACGAGGTCTTGATAGTAAAAACAACCATTTTTACGCAGGATTAAAGCCAAAGTATCAAAGGGATTTAGCTTATCGTGAGTTCAAAAGTTATGAAAAACTTGTTCGTTCTATGGAGAAGGTGGAAATGGAGTTTTCTTATAATCAGGTATTCTTTGAAAAACAACAGAATAAGAGGTTGAGGTGGCAGGAGAAAGGGAAGAACTCTTCAAAAAAGTCTGATGGTAAGAAATTTAAGTTTACAGTTTGTGAAAATTGTGGTAAAAAGCATGTTGGGGAATGTATTTTGAATTCTGGTAAGTGCTACCAATGTGGTAAAATGGGGAATAAGGCTCATAATTCCACTGAAAAGGATCAGGGTAATTTTAAGAAAAAATCCGATTTACAGTCAGTAAAATGTTTTAAGTGTAATGAAATGGGTCATTATGCAAATGAGTGTCCAACAAAGAACTCAACCGAAGGAAATCATCCAGACTACAAGAAGAAAGGGGTGGAGAAATCCTTTGCAACTACTTCAGCAGATGTTGATCCATCAAATGAAGTAGTATCAGGTACACTATTTGTTTGTTCAGATTATGACAATGTGTTTTTTGATTCAGGGTCTACACACTCTTTCATTTCTGAGAAGTTTTTTAGTAAATTGAGAATTCCATCTCATGATATGAATACTGAACTTACGGTAAAAACACCTGGAGGAAATTTTGATACACAAAGAAAACATAAGAACATTCTTTTCCTTGTGTGAGGAAAGAATCTACCTATAAAACTTATTGTTTTTCCTCTAGTAGAGTTTGATGTTATATTGTTCATATATTGGCTTTCTGTTTATCATGCTAATATTGACTGTAGAGCTAAAGAGGATTCTTTTTAGAATGATTTTCAGTTTGTATACAAAAATGAACCCTTGTTGTTGATAACATATCAGGAAGCTGAGAAACTAGTAAAATATGGAAATGAATGTAACCTTGAACATATTATTGAAAACAAAGAAACTGTTCAGATTAATGATGTGCTAGTGGTAGATGAGTACCTTGATGTTTTTTATGATGAGTTGTATGGTATTATACCTCATCGAGAAGTTGAATTTACTGTTTACTTAGTTCCTGATTCTAAGACAATTTCAAAACCCCCTTATCGAATGGAACAAATTGAACTTTTAGAGTTAAAGAAGAAATTGCAGGAGTTATTAGATAAAGGTTTCATTCGAATTAGCACATCACCATGGGGTGCTCCTGTCTTGTTTGTTAAAAAGAAATATGGTTCAATGATACTTTTCATTGATTATAGAGCATTTAATAACATCACTGTTAAGAATAAGTATCATTTGCCTCATATCAATGAGTTGTTTGATCAGCTCCAGGGAGCTCAGTATTTTTCGAAGATTGACTTGAGATCAGGGTACCATCCATTGAAAGTAAAGAAATTAGACGTTCTGAATACCATGTTCCGTGCTAGATATGGCCATTATGAATTTGTAGTTATGCCTTTTCGGTTAACCAATACACCTGTTGTATTCATGGATCTTATGAATAGAATTTTCTGTGAGTTCCTGGATAAGTTTGTGTTTGTGTTCATTGATGATATTTTGGTTTATTCAAAAAATAAGGAGGAACATGAAATTCATTTAAGGGTTGTCTTGCAAACATTAAAAGAAAAGAAACTTTATGGGAAATTCAGAAAGTGTGAGTTTTGGTTACAACAAATTTCTTTCCTTGGTCACATTGTTTCAAAAAATGGCATAACTGTTGATCCTACTAAAACAAAAGTTTTTGAAGAATGTCCACGACCCACAAATATAACTAATATCCATAGTTTTCTTGGTTTGGAAGGTTATTACCAGAGGTATTTTGAAAATTTTGCACGGTTATCTATTCCAATGACTAAGTTAACTAGAAAAGGTGTTAAGTTTATCTAGACAAAAGAATGTGATGATTGTTTTCTGGAATTGAAAAAAGATTGGTGAATGCTCCAGTTTTGGCATTGCCTTCTAGAAATGGTGAGTTTGTTATTTACAATGATGCTTCGTTGAAAGGACTTGGATGTGTCCTTATATAGAATGATCAGGTAATTTCTTATGCTTCACATCAGTTGAAACCTCATGAGGTAAATTACCCTACACGTGATTTGGAATTAGCTGCTGTTGTTTTTGCTTTAAAAAATTGGTGGCATCATTTGTAAGGAGTGAAGTGTGAAATATATACTTATCAAAAAATTTTGATGTATATAATCACTTAGAAAAAATTGAACATGAGATAGAGGAGATGGTTGGAATTGATCAAGGATTATGATTGCACCATCTATTACCATCCGGGAAAAGCAAATAAAGTGGTTGATTCTTTGAGTCGAAAAAGTAACGCTTCATTAACCATGCCATGTTTGGAAAAATATCCTTTGGTTTTTGATTTGATGAATTATGGAATAGAAGTTGTTGGTGTAGGAAATTCTTCTTTTTTGTTTCAGGTATCAGCGAGATCATCTCTATCAGACAGAATTAAGAAAGCGTAGAAGGAAGACAATGAGTTACAGAAAAAGGTAGATTTGGTTTAGAAGGGTAATTTGCCTGATTTTAACATTGATAATAATTGTGTTTTATGATTTGGGAAGAGATTATGTGTGCCTTGTGATTCACAGTTGAAGAATGAATTGTTATGTGAAGCTCATAGTTATCTATTTTCAGTTCATCCTAGAAGTACGAAGATGTACATAGATTTTTGAGAGTATTACTGGTGGGATGGAATGAAAAGAGATATTGCTGATTTTAATATGAAGTGTTTGACTTGTCAGTAGTTTAAAGCCAAGCAGTAGTTACCGAAAGGGTTTCTTTAGTCTTTACCGGTGCCAGAGTGGAAATGGGAAAATTTATACATGGACATTGTTGTGGGATTACCAAACACATCTCGAGGTAATAATGCAATCTGGGATATAGTTGATCGATTGACTAAATCTTCTCATTTCCTTCCTATTAGAGATACTTTGTCTCTATATCAACTTGCTCAGTTGTATGTTAAAGACATAGTTAGGTTTCATTGAGTTCTCCACTCCATTGTATATGATCGTGATCCCAGGTTCACTTATAACTTTTGGAAAGGCCTTCAGAAGTCTTTGGGTACTGAATTAAATTTTAGTACAGCTTTTCATCCTCAATCAGATGGGCAGTAAGAACGAAAAATTCATACATTGGAAGATATGTTACATGCTTGTTCGATGGATTACTAGGGAATTTGGGACCAATATCTTTCTTTGGTTGAATTTTCATATAATAATAGTTTTTATTCTAGTATACAGATGGCTCCATTTGAGGCATAATATGGAAAGTGTTGTCGAACTCCAGCTTTTTGGGATGAAGTAGGTGAAAGGAAGCTGATGGGACCAGAATTGGTAGAAGATGTGAAAGAGAAAGTTCAGCTGATTCAGAAGCACATGAGAATAGCTTAGAGCAGACAGAAAATTTATGCAGATAACCGGAGAAAGGATCTTTCTTTTGAGGTAAGTGATCATGTCTTTCTCAAAATTTCTCCATGGAAAAGTGTGATGCGTTTTGGTAAGAAGGGAAATTTGAGTCTGAGGTTCATTGGACCTTATGAAATTTTTTAGAAAGTTGGATCGGTTGTGTATAGAGTGGATTTACCTCCAAGTTTATCCCAGGTACACAATGTTTTTCATGTTTCGATGTTAAGAAAGTATATGCCAAATCCATCTCATGTTTTGAGCTCATAGGTAGTTCAGTTGGAAGAGAATCTCTATTATAAAGAACAACCAGTCCAGATTCTTGACCATAGAGAGGAAGTGTTGACGAATAAGGTAATTCACCAGGTAAAGGTTTCACTACTATAAATACGGCTTTTATCAGCGCTAAAAATGGCCTTTATCAGCGCTAGAAAAGGGCTGATAAAGCCGGCGAAGATAAAGGGGGGTCCCCTTTATCAGCGCTCCAAAAAGCGCTGATAAAAGGTTCTTTTATCAGCGCTCCAAAAAGCGCTGATAAAAGGTTCTTTTATCAGCGCTTTCTTTTTAGCGCTGATAAAAGACCCCTTTTATCAACGCTTTTTTTAGCGCTGATAAAAATAAAAAAATTCAAAAAAGTTAAAAAAATTAAAAAAATTAAAAAAAATAAAGCCAATCTCGGGGGGATTTTTACAGCGCTTGAGCCCCCCTTTATCAGCGCTTTCATGTACCTCCAGCACCCTCCCGCACCGCCTACACCCTTTATCAGCGCTAGCCCTTTAAATCAACCTTGCGTGCGCACCCGTGCCTCCACCCGGATTTGATCTCGAGACCTCCCCCCTGCGCACCTAAAGCCTTTACCACTACCCTATATTGATTTGTTCTCTTATTCATGATATATCTATTTATTTATATATATATATTTAGTTATATTTATTCGTATAGTAATATATATTTATATTAATATATATAGTTATATTAATATATAGATATAGTTATATTAATATATATATAGTTATATTAATATATACATATAGTTATTTTAATATATGTATAGTTATATTAATATATGTATAGTTATATTAATATATAGTAGTTATATAAATATTAATATATTGGTATTTTAAATAAAATGGCTATTAGTTATTATTTAGATAAAGCTAATATATTTTATATGTAAATATGTTTAATTATTTATTTAAAAAAATTAATTTTTAGGTATGAATATATATAAAAAATTGTACATATAGTTATATATTTGATTATAAATAGCAGTGAATTATAAAAAAGGATGAAATTTCAAATACATAATATCAATATTAATGTAATAACTTGGAATAAATTCAGTCCCCACCAAAAAAAGCCAACAATACCCCCTTAAATGAGGCTGAAAATCCACAAAATGTTAAAAAAATCTGGGTACCCCGACAAAAAACTCAGTTTTGGAGGCCTTCTAGGCCTCTTTTGGCCTCGAAAAAACGCTTGACTGGGGTCTCCTCGGGTCACGTTGACGTATAGCTCGTCGCAGGCTTCGATTTGATATGTGGTAGAGCTCAAACGGACACCCGGATCAAAAGTTATGGTCGTTTGAAGTTTGAGTTGTGTTTTCAACATATTTTGGATCTTTTTTTAATTTTTTTTAATTTTTTTATTCTTCAAATTGTTATTAAATGACTATTACTCCATAATAATTATCAAATTATTAATTAAAAATATTTTTTAAATTTTTTAAGAATCCATTTTCACTAAATATCTTATATATTAAGTATATTAAGTGTAAATGTACATTTATACTTATATAAAATATATTTAAAAATTATATATTATATTTATATCAATATAACTATATAACTATATTTATATATTAATATATATAATTTAAAAAAAATTCAAGTCGACCCTTTATCAGCACTTTTAAAAAAAGCGCTGATAAAGGCCCCCCCTTTATCAGTGCTACTAAACAAGCGCTGATGAAGGGGGTCCCTTTATCAGCGCTAAAAAAAGCGTTGATAAAGGGGCACTTTTATCAGTGCTTTTTTAGCACTGATAAAGGCACCCTTTATCAGCGCTTTTTTGAGCGCTGATAAAGCCCCCCCCCCCCTTTATCAGCGCTTTTTCGTTAGCGCTGATAAAGAGGTGGCGCTAGCCTTGCCCAGTTTTGTGGTAGTGTTTTGTTGAAAAACCATATGGTTGAGGAGGCAATGTGGGAATCTGAAAATGCTATGAGGGATAAATACCCTCATTTATTTGATAAGTGAATAAAATTACGAGGACACAATTTCCAAAAGAGGAGAAGGATGTAACATCCCAAGTAAATGAAGAATAAGATATTTTCATTATATTAATATTTTTGAATTACATATTATTTTTACTTTAAAAGGGTTTCTATGTTCGATAGCGTACCCAATACGCAACAATGGGTTTCCTTGCAATCTTTCATTGCACACTAATAATATAATATTATTATTTTAAATGGTTGTTAACTCCTAACCGTTTTATTAGTGGGAATGAACAAAACTAACTATAATATGGTTATACATGCTTGTTAAATGTATTTAAATTTATCCAATAAAAAGTTAGAGGCTTAAAATGTGAATGAATCTAATTTAAGCATAATTTACATTAAAAGGCCGATTTATCTCCTTTTAATAGAGAACCCTCTTTAAATATAGTTTTGGTTACTTTAATACATTCTATATAACCAAATAAAATCTTTCTTTAGAATGGGGACATCAAAATTTACTTTGTGTAAATTTTTGGAATTTTTCTGATAAAGTTCATTTTGTAATGAATATTGAAAATGTTGTATTTTAATTCAAAACTATGTTTTAATATAATTTATTTATATGGTTATATTATCTTTTTAATTGGTTTTAAAGTGTAATTAGAATATATTTTTACCATTTAATCTAATTTTTGTTATTGGAATTAATTTCACTTTGAAATTGGACATAAACAAGTGTCAACCTTTTGATAGTTATTGTTTATTAAAATACGCTATTTGTTTTAACAACGGGAATTAATTTTAAAATTAATTAATGAAACTTTTATGTTTTGAATTTTTAAAAATAAAAATCATTTTTGAATTCATAATATCAAATATATCTTAGGCTGAATTTTTGGTATTTTTCTGAAAAACTTCAGTTTTTGATGAATAGTGAAACCACTTAGTGGTAGTTAAAAAATGACTTTTTCATTTAAATGAAATTTTACAACTTCTGTGAATCGAATTTCAAAAATTGGACATACATGGTTTTCATAAAGAAGTAAAATGTAGTTCAATAAGATGAAAATAATTTTTGGTGAATAGTAACTTTTGACTTTTATTTACTGCGGTTAAAGGTAAATAGGGTAATTCAAGGTTAAAAGATAATTATAATAATTCAAAATTACCTTAAAACTTGTCCAAACCTTATTGGTTGAGTCATTTATAACCATAGTCATCTTTGGGTCGATTTTGGGACCCCATTGAGCCACTTGGGAGTGATAATGACAACTTAGATTAGTTAACTTAAAGGCAAAAATGACAAAAGAAAATATCTTTTAGTAAATTAATTTTTATAATGGGTTATATAAGTTATACTTTCGACTATAAACATTCATTGTAAATCTAAAAATATTTCCTATATCATGGGATTTTTGTTATAATTTTTATACATCAAATAATTTAAATTATTTATGACATAATAATGATGCAGTGTTTACCTCATTAATAAATCATTTAAATAAATGAGATTATAATCATTAAAATATTATCCAAAACCTGTCCAATTCCTATTGGATGATTTTATTTCGACCATGAGTCATCTTATCTTCGACTATAATGATTTTTGGACCATTAGAAACCGAATATCATTATATAATAAAATAATGTTTTCACACTTTCCTAAATAGACCCTCCTCCCCCTTATAAAAGGAGACCATTTCTATCCAATTCCTTGCACCTCTCAAGTCATTTGGCTCATCCAAACTCTACCCAATTAATATCCCTACATCCCTATCCTCTTCCTAGAAGCATTACCTTAGGTAGAAGACACTTCAAGAAGTCCTTTGGTTCAAACCAAAGGGAGTTACCCAAATTAAAGGTAACTGTTTCTCTTAAATTGTTTTCATTTATTTTACTTCTCCAACCCCTAATATATTTTTATTCCTTTCTTTTGTAAAAACACCAGTATCGTAAATATACTAGTATGTTTTTATGAGAATTATTTGAACTAAACTTACACACACCTCCATTTAATGGATGAAGAACATAATGTTTCTGTGGATGGAAAACTAATGTCTCACAAAATGATGATTGTTCGATTATCTCCTACTACCTCTCATGGTGGCCATTATGATGGCACTTTATTTATATATGATATATATTATGTTTATGATTTCCTTTTTCTTCTGTACTTCCCAATTATATCAAGCCTTTATGGTTTCCATAGTGGGTAAATACGATAATCTCATTTGAGGAAGTGCGGACTACCGCCCTCTCAAAGGGATGTGACTCGTTAATTCCTTATGTGAGATTTATAAAGGATAGAGTTAATGATATTATATATTATATTATACTGGAACTATAATATACGTATTTATCTTTATTTTTTATTTCCATTAAAATAATAAATATAAATGAAAGTAGCGTTCATGCTTATGTACGGCTTACCGTCTCCATGAACGGTGCATTTCATTTCTTACCTCTAAATGTTATGTACTATTATAAATAAATGTATATGCAGGTTATATATGATATATATGATATCTAAATAATGAATTTCATTCTGGATATAGTGGACTATTGACAACATGGACAGCTTGTAAATATAAGGTGTTCATTTTTAACTCAAGTACCAAATTTCGACAAAATGAACGTTATTAACTTAAATGATTAAATAATTATTATGAAATGGTAATAAGTGATATAAAAGAAATAATAAACTTGAAAAAGTTTCTTAAGTAAGTAGAAATTAACTTTACTTTATTATTCAGAGGATTAAAGAATGATCGATTCAAGTTGGACACGAGGTAAGGGACTTCGTCTCAATCTCCTTTCATTGAGTCATATTTTGTTTTAATACACGATTTCTTTTATACGTTGTATAAACACCTTTGACTTCTCATTTCATTCAAAGAGAATCATTTTATACGAAGCGTTTTACTAAACAACAAAAATGAATGTTTTTTTTAAGTAAGCGGTGACAATGACCTTTCCGCCGCCACGAGTATTATTTGATCTTTGGCTTCCATAACAAGCCGGAATGTTTTTAAAAGGAAAAATAAATACCTTATACTCTTTTTACATATTTTGGTATTGAAATTTTTTTTGAGAATGGATTTATTATTTCAATATCTTGAAATGATATTTTTCTATTGAAATGTGGAAATGTTATCTTTCCTTTATACTTATGTTATGTGTTATGATCATGTTATGGTTCTTGGGAAATATTTACATAAATGGGTGGTTCCATGATAAACCTAGGGCGGGTGAGCCCGAGATAGCTCTCCAATGCATTGGGTAACGTGACGGAGGTAAACATGAATGTTTCTCCTAATATATTTAGGTAATATACTGTGATGGGTATTCCAAAGTAAATCCTTATATAGTTGTGATAGCTACAATGTAAGTATGATATGGATGCCACAAGTTACCATTATGATTTATGATTTCTATGTGTCTCTGATAAATCTTATGATTTCATGAGGTAAGTAAAATATTTCATTTTTTGTATGTATTTATAAAAAAATGTTTTCATTCTTTGTTTTATAACCCTTACTAAGATTTTTATGCTCATCCCATGTTTTGAAATGTTTTCACAGGACTTAAATATGAATAGGGTCAAGGATGGGATCAAGGAAAAGTCATTCTATCTAAAACATGGAACTAGACATGACTCTTTTTTTCAAGAGTTTTTTTTATAAAAAAATAGAAACTCTGTAAAAGTGTCTACTTTGTAATCTTTTGATATGTAATAGTTATGTCCTAATTCTCTAAAACTCTAAACCGGAAAAAATATTCAATGTGAATTATTCATTTAATTCAATATTATGTAATGTTTTAATTTTGGGTCCTTATAATACTATAGGAATATCTGGTCAGATTTTATGCTAACTAGCGGTTGTTCCAGTGACCCTTACATTTACATATTCTTATTAGAAACATATTGATCTATCTTAGAATAATGAGGTATTTGACTCGTAGATAAAGGTAATTTAAATACATCATTCTAAAATTAAATGTAATTATTTAATCAAATTACAATGTTTTAAAATTGATTTTCCTTATATAGATGTTCTACCACTTTAACACGTTTATTTTATTAAAAAAAGAGTATGTTAAAAACATTGGGTAAGAAATGGAAATATTTTATATGGATATTGTGGAATGAGTTTAATGATAAATCGTTGATCACTCAGTAAATGTATGATAAGGTACCTAGAGGGGTACTTGAGACTAATGGAATCTTTTTAGTTAAAACCAACACTAAAATAAGAATGTTTTATTGAATAACATGTATTTATATTAATCAAATATTATATATATAGAATAATATAAAAAATAAAATTACACTACATGCATTACTATTAATTTACCTATTATTTATTTAAAGAGTTTTCTATAAAGAATATATCAACAAAGAAAAATCAATTCATACCCACACTGTTAGATAGATGATTTTCTCAAGAAACAGATCAACCATTTTTATATTTTCATCAATTGAAATACTTATATAATAATATTTTCTATTTCATATATTAAATTTATGAATTATCTCTTATTAATGGAGAAAATTAATTTAGGGAACTAAGTCTCCTTGACAGAAAATTGGTTGGATGTTCATATAAAAATAGATGGGAGTTATGTGAATGATCCTACCAAATATATTTTGGTATTAATTTTATTTTTAATTATAATTCTTCACACAAACATATTGAATTCCATAATTACTTATGAAACAAATATATCAATAAAACATTTAATTTATGATCATCAAATTTTATTTAATCGAAAATAATTTTTATATTTTATAAACACACTACAGATATTAAAAATTTAGATACCAATTCTCAATTTAAGATTATTTTGATAACCATTATTATCATTAATATATTCCACCTCACTTAGGCTCAAACTTTATTTTCACTTATCACTTCATAATAATGTATTACCCTAAATTTGACTGAGATTTTATTTATATGTAAAAATAAAATAACTATGGGTTGTCAATCTCATTCATTCCTTCTCATTCTTCTAGGATGATCCAATTAATGATGAACTTAGAAAGGAGAATCTTGGTTGTGTGCATATAATTGGTTCTGAACCTCTACCGTCTGAGGACTTTGGTTCTTCATAGAGTATTTAAATAGTATTTGCACATTCTTATAGTAATTCCATACCTATATATACTCATATGTAGTTTCTTACGATGTAAAACATATTTCAGCAATAGGGGAACAAAATCAAGAAATAGGGGACTCATATAAAACTATAGGGTGTGAAGTTCGTAGATTTATAGAAATCATTGGTTTAATTATAACAGGTGGTAATTGGGTGTCACCCTAATGACATTGCATCGATGGATGGTATGAGTCAGGTAATAAATCACAAAATTTATAAATAATTTATTAAAAAAATCAATTGGTTTTATGTTGAAATTTAGATATACATCACTGTATAATTTTCAATAAAATTATTATACAGGTTCTGGGAGAAGGAATTGGAGATGGAGATAGAGACAGAGATAGAGATAATCTTATTTTGTTGGGTAGTGATAAGGCTTGATTTTTGAATTTAGTGGTGATATTGTATAACTCGACTAATTATCTATAAATTACAATAATTAATTAGATATTTAATTTTTTACATAGAATGTCTATTTATTCAATCTTTATGGATTCATTGATATATTTTTTTTTTATTTCTAATTTTTTCTCTACTAATTTTTTTTGGGGGGACAACAACAACTGATTTTTATTAGACGTCTAAATATTGAGGTAATTTGAATTTCCTATGTGTATTTTAAAATATATTTAGTGATATTTTAAACTTATACTATATTATTTACCATAAATAATTTTTGTTAATTAATTGTAGAGGTGATTTGAAGAACCATTATATTTTCAAAAACATTGTCAGCTTAAAATTGCTGCAAAAAACTAGAATAGCTATAACAAAAAACATTTAATAGAGGTTTACAGAAACCACTATAAAATGGGAAAAAAATGTGGGATGATTTTTGACACCAAATTTTGTATAAAGTTATGAAAAATATTGTGAAGACATTTGAATAGCATGTAAAAGTCCCTCAAATCACAAAAAAAACATCTGATGGTCCATTGATTTTCTATAGGCCCCCTCTCAAGAAAATTAGGATTTCTATCATCCATGGTCTTTTTAATTCATGTAATATATATATAATATCTTCTAGTTTTCTTATTATATCCTATAAATATACACTTTGAGACTCGATACACTATTTTTTTAGATATATCCTTAGAAACTACCTCCAATCCACATAAATGAATATGTGACGATATGTGTTTTTCCATAATAATGTTTATATAGAATATCATTTACTACATTATTTGGAACTCAGTTTAGTATACGTGTTGTAGTCTACAATGCTTATCCCCAAAAGTATAATGGAAGGCTTGAATAGATCATCATCGATCTCACTATGTCTAATAAGGTATGGTTCCACCATTCACAGAGACTATTCCCCTATACATTATTAGGAGGAGTGAGTTGGGATGATATCCCAAACATCAATATATAATTGATGAACTCTTGGTTAATATACTCCCCACCATAGAATATGTATAGTTTCATTATCTTCATACCAAGAATATTCTTTACTTCATTCATGTAAGACTTAATTTTCTAAAAGTATTCAAAATTATACATTATTAAGTATGAATATGCATATATATTTAAGGTTTTATAAAAGTAACAATGTAAGATTATCCACCTTTATCGTAAACTTTAAAAATACCACATTCATCTATAATAATTAATTAAAAAATATTTTTTGGATCCTTCAACCTTTTTACTAAATTGAGATTTAATTATTTTTTCCTATAAACAAGTGTGATGTATATGTAAATATTTTGGTTCAAAATAATTTAAATACCCTTCTTGATATATCTTTGTTAATCACTGCACTTTTCATGATCAATCCATTGATATCATAATTTTTTGTGACATGAGTCAAGTGAAATTCCTTTTTTTATTGATTTCCAAAACATGATTTTCATATTATAGTGTGTAAAGATTATTATTTAATTGTTTCATCCCATAACATATGTTATCTCTATAAAAAGTAATTTTTTTTAAACTAAAAAATAAATCCATTCATACCAAATATATACATTGATATAATGTTTTTATATTAGGAATATAATAAAAAAATTTAAAGTTAAAATAAAATTTATCATCGTAGTGAGATGGTAGTCTTGAATAGCCAGTGCAACTAATCTTGATCCATTGGTAGCTCGAAGATCCACCTTAACCATAAAAATTCTCCTAAGTCTACATGGTTCCTATATTTAGATGCAAATGTGAGTACCAAAAGTTTTACCTAATACCAAATTTGAAAAATAAATATAGTGATTTAATTCAACAAAAAAAATACTCCTAAATCTTCACTTTTCTTATTTATCAATGGACAATACTTATTTGAGTGGTTATTATTACCGTAAGGAAAACAAGTTGTATCATGATCTTTAGCCTTCCCCTTGATCCTCATCTTATTGGTATTGAGGTGTGAAGGTTCCTTATAAATCAAATTATTCTTCAGAATTTTCACCTTGACTCTCCTCTTATTCACCATAAGGACTGAATGTTTTTCATGCTTCATTTCCTTATCCATCTAGAGAATCAGACTCAGGATATCTTAGAGAGACTTAGCATATTTTTTGTATTGAAATTCAAAATAAAAAGGAAAAATATCTGATCAATTGAAAAGACCGTGAATTCTATACAAAATGTTAAGGGAAGCTTGAAACTGAGAATTTCCAAATAATTAATACAGCCAATCATCTTGAATACACGAGGTATGACTAGTGAACCTTCTCTATAATTTTATATAAATAGTTCCTTTGAGATCCCATACATCTTTTACCTCACTTTCTCCAGATTGAAATCATGAAGTTGAGACAACATATTGTATGAATCCATGCCTCCATGAATATTACAGAGATCACTTATCATGGATAATAGTATGAGTAAAAAACATACAATGAATTGTTAACATCTTTTCAGAATATAAAGTTATTCTTCTCACATTCCTCATTAGAGTGATATTCGAAAATTAAGGACTCTGAAAAATTTAACATCTTCTCTTGGAGTATTATGATGAACAAGTTTATGTACCACTTTTGAAATTTAGAACTAGTCTAGATATTATCTTTCTCAAATATAACTCATACAGATAATTTTGAGGTCATATGAATTTCCATTTTCTATAAAAAATCAAAATTAGATTTTAGTAATTTATTTTTAT
Organism: Viscum album; assembly: GCA_963277665.1. NCBI lineage: Eukaryota > Viridiplantae > Streptophyta > Magnoliopsida > Santalales > Viscaceae > Viscum > Viscum album. The sequence goes on along the minus strand of OY728127.1, from coordinate 1,067,831,447 downwards.
TCACAAGTGTGATGTAATAGGTTTAATTCTATTAGTCTCACATTATTTTTTAAAATCATAATAACCCTCAATATTATATTTGGAATATCTTGTTACATGGATATTCTTGTGGTGATGATTATTATTTCCATTCCAATTACTCAAACTACAGAAATTAAAATTACTTAAATTATTTAGGTAGGTAGTCTTGACAAATTCAATAACTCACAATTCATTCATCCATTGAATAGATTCCATAATCCTAAAATCATACAATTTGATTTCTTTAATAGTTTCCTCTCTATTGTATTAAACAAACTATTCCCATTACACATAATAAAAATTTGGCTAATTCACCACATTATCTTTTTTCCCACTTTTGAATGATTGAAAAGAGTGACTGGTTATGTCCAAACTGATGCATTGACTATGTGTGCATTATATTACATAATATAGAAGTCATTTTCTAACATAATATTTTCTTGATGGTTTTTTAATATTATGAATAAATATTTTTTATTATTTCCTTTATATGATAGTTAATATTATGTGGATTTTACATAATTAACTAAAAATGTCTAATAAAATAATTTATTTATAGTTTATTTGTTTTGTTTCATCTTACATGCTTATTAATTAATTTACTTTATGTTATTGCATTTAAACATCATGAAAATATAGTGTTGTATAAATAAATAAATTAATATGCACTTAACAATATTAAATAAATACGTGGTATGATTATGAGATTTAAACTACTAGTTGGATTCAATAAATGGAATATATATCAACACATGAACCTAGGGGAGTTACTCCTTGACCCAAAACCTACCTAGATTTTTAGCGTTCCACCTTTAACTTATGTATATCCTTGGTCGGTTTCACCTTGTCTCAGTTTAGAACCATCTCCACTCACCTAGAACTTAATTCCTTTATATATTCTTTCTCACACATAGGTGAGGGGAACCAGGTGTTCTGGGTTACATAAATAATCTATTGAAAAGTTTTCTGATAAAAAATAAAGTGGAATTAATGATTCACAAATCATTATATTTAATTTAAAAATAAATTTATCCAAAAACCCATTAAATAAAATTAAATTATATTAAAACCAAATACATATATATGTCATAAAATATCATGATAATCCATAACATGAAATGACTATACTTTTTATCTTTCTAGTTTTTATTTCAATTACTTATTTAATAATTTAAATGTCTTGAATTAATTAATTTATTTATTTATTAATTATTAAAACTTTTATTTTAGTTTCCCATCCATAAATTCCCTAATATTTTCATCCTATATAATTCAAAAATAATTTTAAATAATTAATTTAACATTAAAACTATTTTAGTGAATTTAGTTTATTGGTAGGGAACACAATATACACCCTCTTGGACATATTTTAAATTTAATCTAGAATTTGATATACCTAGATTGTTCTAGAGGAAACACTATGTGTTCCCTTCCTTATCTCAGTATACCCCTTTCTATATTTGAAAAATTGTATGATGTGTACCATCACCCAACATGGTGTGTAACTAATTTTGTGTACTTTCTTTTCATGTATTATGTACTTACATACCATGTATGACTATATAACTTGTCATGATATTACACATCATGTTTTTCTCTCAGTTAATCCATATAATTGGAACAATATATAAGACCACGAAATAGGACTTGAATATATGAGACTTGTACCATTAGTTACTCCCACGAATTACACAGTTTTTATGATGACCATGCAAGTGTTGTATCTAATGATTGCCTTATGAATAATTATTACTGAGTTTAATTCCACCCGACTCATTGAAAATCATGCGGTGTGTAATTCATGTGAAAACATTATCACATATCCTATAAATTCAAGTTACACATCGATTAGTCCATCATTTTGAATAATAAATTTTTTTTGATACATACAACATGCTTATCTCTTCATATACCCTGCATTATTTTTAACGAGTTACATGGCATGTAGACCATTTCTTACCACCTAGGAAATGTTCCTAAAAACTCAGTGAGTATTTCATGTGGGATATTATGTGTTACCTAGTGTGTACGCAAGATAAACATCAAGTAGTCACAAATGGATTGTTTTTATTAGTTGTAATTTAATACCTATAATGTGTATTAATTACACACCTTGTAATTTTACCATGTGGATTTAGTGATTTACATAGGGACAAACTGTGTGTGGTTACATGGTGTGTACACCTAGTACATGCCATGTAACCCATTTTAGAAGCATGATATTTGGAGGCTAATTCATTTTTTGTGATTAAACACATCAGATAATGACACCAATGTCATAACATCCCATTATTTTACAATTTATTTCCCATTTAAATAAAATTTAATTGTATGATATCTTTATTTACACATAACATCGAACCTATATGGACCATTATATATATTATATTTTAAAGTGACTATTATATTGAAACCATTAAATTGAAAGATATGAATATATTTAACTACATTAAAAAATATATGTATCAAGGTTTACTTAATATAATTGTATTTCTTAATTCAAAATAATTAAGTACTCAAATTTAAATGATGAGAATAAAATTATATAACTCATAATTTTTCAAGAATTGTATTTTATAAATATTATGTATATTTATCTAAATAAATTATACTGATCACTAATGATAAATGATTAAATATATTGACAATTTATGTAAATAAAGAAATTAAAATTTCTAAATTTATTTTTAATTGTTTATAAATAAATATAAAAGAATTTTATTGTAAAAAGACATACTTTAATAAAACTATTTTGTTGTGCATAATTTATTTTATCCTAATATATTAAATTAGTCACTATTTAATAATAGTTTTAATTAATTGTCTATATAATAAATTGAATCAACTATATTAACTTAATTCTAATTATTTATACATGAAAATTCACTAGAATAAAATCATTTTTTTGCTAAAAAATATATTTTTTTCTTACACATTTTTTGCACAAATTTAATAATTAATTTTTGTTTCCATTATAAATTGAATATTGAAAAATATATTCCATATTTTTAATAATAATTATCAATATTATATGTCATGTTCAAAAAATTCTTTATCCATAATAAATAGTTATGATGGTAAAAAAATAGTCACTATAGTTAAAGATAAAATGGGTTAAAAGAGATTTCACTTAGGGATAAGGATTCAAATATAAAAAAACATATATTTATCTAATTTTTTAAGAGTATATAGACCAACCATCACCTTATCTTAGAAATTAAACTAAATTGTATCCACTATACTTGATATGTACATTTACTATATTTAACATTTCTTAATATTTACTCAGGTGTCGCTCCTCTAACTTATAAAAGGGATCTTATTCTTCTCACATATATACAAGAAATGATCACCTTATCACAATAAATATCAACTTAAATACCTTTGAAAAGATAATCCCCATGTACTAGACATTATTTTATTCCCAAAATACCGAACCAAGAATCTGTTAGTTGTTTTTTAAGGAATATTATCCAAGGAAGATGTATGTGTTATTACATATCTTTTTCATGTTTCATTATTCTTAAAACACCTCAAAATATGATATAACTATATTATATTTATGAAATAATTATATTTACTATATTAAATTTCTTTTATGTTAATGGTAAATCCATTTTATCTCTCCTTTACATAAAATATACAATGAAAACATCACTCTTGCATATGTATAGACTACCGTATCCAGGAAGTGATGTCGTTTTTCATCACTGGATCTCATGATGATTACATATGTGGATTTAATTAATATATATGATATTTATTATATTTTTATGATTAATAATGAAAAAAAAAATTTACCTTTATTTATTTCCATCCATTTTAAATATAGAAGCATCACTCGTGCGTATGTATGGACTACCCTCTCCACGAAGTCATGTAATTCATTTTTCATTAGTGCCTTACATGGATGGTTCTAAAAGCTTATATAATGCATAAATATTATATTTATGAAATTATTAATATTATTTAGATGATTGAATCATGATCATGGTGAAAGCACTAGAATCACTAAACCGAAACATGCGTGGGAAACAGAATAGTTAACACCTCGAATGACGATTTTAATAAATAATTGTTAATGTATGGGTAATTAAAAATTATAAGGGAATGATATATATTATTATAAGTACAAATATAATTATTTTATATATTTATAATATATCTAAATTTACTATACTGGAGGTTAGAGTTCATACAAAAAAATATGGTTTTTGAGTTATAGGTTTATGTTGCAATATAAATTCTTATTGGTAATTCTTATGTTTCAATTTCATTTACAAGAAATTATATGTTATTTTTCTATTAAAAACCTTATATTTTATTATAATTTAGTTTTTTTTTTGATTTTTTCAAGTGTTATTATAATTTTTTCTCCTCGGTACTCAAAACTACTGAAATGTTGTTTTTCACAATAGTCAACCTAATTTTCTTATTTTAGAGGGAAATATTTTTCCTCTATATCCATATTCTTGAAAATTATTTGATGAATGATTTTATCCTCACTAAATTTTTGTTAAATTTATTTTATTTTAAATTTTATTTTCCTTAAAATTATTAAATAAATATTTTTAAATGTTTTCCTTATGACTCGCTTTTGACTTTTTACCAAAATAAGAAAAGACATTTTTTCATTTTAACATATAAAACCTCAAGTGATTTTTTGGACATCTTGCCCTTTATTCGTCATGGAAATTAATATACAAGTTTACTTTTTTATTTCAAATAAAATCAAATTCTCATTTTTCTATGAATTTTTTGTTTTCAAAAGTTACCCAAATAAAAGTATATTTTCCCTTGTTTTTAAAATAAATTTTCAAATGTTTTTATAAAATAATTTTTCAAATATTTCAAAATATTTTAAGGATTTTTATGATTTATTAGGGATATTATCTAATGGGACCATCAAATTTATTTATCTGTAAGGCTTTATATGATGTAATATCAATGTTCTCAAGAAACCTATTCTTCTCTATTGGTTAATTAAGTGGTGATGGAGTCATGACTATTATGTTATTATGGCACAAATATGTATGGTTTATTGATCTATGACTGGTGGGTCAATTATATCCCTCTAATGAATTGGGGAAAAGATTAATATCTCATTATATTACTAATTGATTAAATTAATAATTCTTGATCCAATTTACGAAGGGATGTAAGTAACAATGAATGATCTAATATACTTTGGTATACTAGTAATAATGTATGGTCCATTATACTAATGGGTTTTAGTGATGATGGTTGATCCATTATGATATGAGATGATGGTCATAATTCTTGATCCATTATTTTATAGGATTCTATTATTTATATATGATCCACAATATTATGATTTCATATTCATATGTTTATTCCACATTCATATGTTTTTCTAATGGGTTTTGTTATATTTCTTATGGATCATGATTATGGTTTTGATTCAGTAACCATGATTCTAACTATATAGAAGTTTATTCCATGACCCTTATGCTCTAATCTATGATTTTCTTAGTATAATTCTTTTATGTTATGGACTTTATTATATTATCATACACCTATTATCATCTTATCCTAACTTTTGATCTTTGAGTGATACCTTCCATGTTTACCCTTACTAAGTATATGATCTCACACTTTATTATGTTCTCATTTCCCTAGGCTATAGAGAAAGGTTTTAAGTATGACATGTCCATGAATGGTACTATATGAGAAGAAATTTTTTTTATATGTTTAAGATATTTCATGAAACATGTTTTTTATTTATCTCATCTCTAAAGAAAGTAAACCTTTATTTTTATTAGGTTTATATTACTGTCAAAAATATTTAATAATAATCTAAAATGATGTAATAAGTTTTTAGGTTATGATTGGGCACTTTAGTTGGTATTAGAGTATGGTTTAGTAATTTTTATTGAATATTTTATTAAGAATATGAGCATAAGAACTACAAAAACTATATTGTACTATAAATAATATAGGATGAACCAAAAGTGTAATTGTTTTAAGTGAATGTGTTGTAATTTATCACATATCATACTTTATTTTATTATTTTATTATTTCTCACTCTGATTAATATTTCTCAAGTACTTACATTAACCATTTAGGTTTATTCAGTGGCTAGAACATATAGTAATTTTGTTGCTGACAAATTTGAAGGGTAATGAAAAGAATGGCCTTAAGAGTAAACAAATGGCATGGGAGATGCAATTAAAAACCTTGTGGTAATTACCTAAATCTATCATGTAATTAATAATATCATGAACCATTTTGAGATTCCAAACACACTAATGAATAAGAAACATGACATTAATACATTTATACAATAACATCAACTTATTTTTATGCTTCCCTTGATACACTATATATAACAATTGGTCAACGTAATAGAAAATATATTTTTCACTCTCAAGTGATCAATAATGTGAAGGATATTTTATCCATCTATTGCAAGGAATTTGAGGCTAGTTAATGGTGTACAATCATAAATAAAATTAGGAAGGTGGGAGAAATAAACTCTATTGAATTAGAGGATTTTAAGAGGGTATTTATCATTAAGTATTTTACTCAGATTATTTTTACTAAAATAGAGATGTTATTTCTATAGATGAATAAAAAGTATGATGAATCAATCTTCATTTATGAATAAAATAATAATACACCTAAAAGGTATGCATCTAGTTTAATCATTGACACTAAATGAAAAACATATTATTTATTTAGGGGATTAAAACAAATTATCCTAAAGCTGTTGGATATAAGATACTTTTTTATCTATGAATAAATAATTCAATGTGCTCTCAAGGATGAAATTTATGATCAAATATCTCAATATTCTCATGATTTTGATGATTAGATAAGGAATGTGGAGTTTAATGGAACTAAAAAATAGATCAGAAGAAGTAAATAATACTCAACTACCTGTATTCTAAAATAATTAAATGAATCACATTGTTAAATGTATCAAATGAAAAGGATGATGAAATACATGTTGGAGAGTCATCCATTGGGAGCGTGATTTATGAGAAATATAGAAAGAGAAAACAAAAAAAACATATGTAAAGAAGGTTCTAACTAATGAAATTAAATATTCTATATGGAAAGAGTTTAGGAATTATGATAGTAAATGACCCGAAAAAGGGTTAATGAGGATGATAAACCTCAGCAACCGCCTATGTCAAAGAAAAAATGAAATCCTATAAAATCGCATTGGCTAATGTGCGTCACGAAAATTATTTGGTGAAAGGTACACTTATCATATACTCTATAATTGCAAATTTTTTATTTGATAATAGTTCTACCCACTATTTTATATCTAGAGAATTTGGTAAGGGTATCACATCACCTCTTCAGTGGTAATATATTGATTTATTTTTTGAAACTCATAATAATAATATTATTTAATATCAAGTTTATAGGTCCTCTATCATACTAGTTTGTGGTAATTTGCTTCATGTAAATCATTATATTCTCTATATAGCTAAATTTGAGGTGATTTTTGGGAATGGATTGGATCTCTCTACATAGATCTCATAACAATATCTGAGGAATTAAATTCACTTTTGATATTCTAAATCTAACTATGATCTTCTATTCATGTGAGGATGAACATGAAAATCCAATTAAAATTACTTACATTATATGTGTCCTTCTACCTATTCATGAGGGGTATTTATCACAAATAGTTGGGGAGAAAGTCAATATTTAAGATATGGACATTTTGATGGAATACGCCAATGTATTTTTATAAGAGTGTCAAAGTATCCCCAAAATCATGAAATTTATATTTAAATAGAACTCATTCTTAGTGTTATTCCAATTTCAAAGACTCTCTATAATATAACCCTAATTGAGTTTTAGGTTTTGAAGAAACAACTCCATGGTATCTTGATAATCGATTCATACACCCTTCTGATTCACCATGGGGTGAACCACCTCTTTTTGTTAAAAAATATATAGTTCAATTAATCTTTGTAATGATTATCAAGAACATAAAAAGATCATTATTAAAAATAAGTATCCCATATCCTATATTGATGACTTTCTAGACCAACTGTGTGGAGAAAAATACTTTTCAGTGGTTGAACATTGATCTGGATATCATCAATGAAGGGTAAAAAGGGAGGATATACTCAAGACAACATTTCATATGAGATATGGACACTATTAATTTATATTTATTCCATTTATACTTACCAAATCCCATTTTTTCCTCATGGATCTAAATAATCAAATTTTTATATATTAACTTGATCAATTTTAAGTATTCTTTATATATGATATTCATATATATAAAAAGAGTAAGGAATATAATGAAGGTCATTTTCAGATTGTGTTGAATACATTGAGGAAGGAGAAACGACATGAAAAAATTATAAATTTTGAATTTTGGTTACAGAAAGTATCATTCTTAGGTCATGTAATTATAGGTGAGGTTATATTGGTAGATACTTCAAAGATAAAAGTTATTTAACAATGTCCCAGACCAACCATGGTGACCAATATCCATTTTCTAGTTTATATGTATAATAACATTGCTTTGTGTAAAATTTATCATGGTTTTTAAATCCAATAAACATGATGACAAGGAAGGGATCTATGATCCTTTGGATATATGAACATGAAGATAATTTCAAGGATCGGAAAAGAAGTTCGTTCACTATATAGATTCCCTAACCTTATTAGCTTGTATCTGGTTTCTACTTTATTACATTGGAATAAGATACAAGGAATAATTTTCTAAAGAAACAAGTATTTTAGTAGTATTGGTAAACTAGATACATATATGATTCTTGCATAACATTTGAAAACAAAAAATTCAACATAATTGTTTTATAGAATATTTTTATTCCCTCTAGCATATATTTGTATATAAATCATAGTACACTTCATGTATTTTGAGGAAAATAAATAAAATAAGGGTGAGATCAAATTCAATGTAAGGTTTAAGTTAATAATATGGTGTCATGAATAAATAAGTATAATCCACAACTCAATGTAAATAGCTATAAAAACATGCCATTTAAAAACATTTATCATCATAATAAATATGGAATGATAAATAACAAAAAAATAATTCCATTTAATCAATAACATGATTATTTTAACTGGATAAGGAATAATCAATATGGAAAGGTAAATAACTAAAAAGATTTTCCATTTATTTAATAAACTGATAATGAAATTCACATGGAGATAATATCATTATAAAAAACTCATGGATAATAAAAACTGAATTCTTAAATGAGGAAATGCTTAATCATTGGATGTCATTTTCCTAGGAACATGTTACCAAAACTATTTAGACCTTCCATGATATGGTTTAAATATATAGGTAGAAACCTGTTTAGTGATAGCTTTCTAATTATCCCCATAATACTACAGATGGATTGAGGTGAAAAATTATTCTGGAACTCACCTATCATTGCATGTCTAAATAATTTCTTATATATAAAATAATAAATTTAATTCATGAATAATGTTTCTTATCAACAAATATCTTTATTGAGTACAGAATACATATTAGTCAATATTTTCTTATATATATAAAATTAATATAGAACACAGTATGTAGAAATTATATACAGTTTATGAAATAAACATATCCATGATAATTAATATGGATATTTAGGGTAAATTTAAGTTCTAATAATTATAAGAAAGTGAATATTTCAAGGTAAAGTTAATTGCTACAAAAACAATTCAAGAAATTAAATTGCAATACTATCCTTTGTAAAAATGACCATCAAACATAAATAGTAATAATAAGTATGGTATCAATACAACAGATCCCTTGTGTGGTATAATTAGAATAAAGTTTTCATGATGTTGATGAATAGAAATACAACAAAAATATATTTAAAACATTTCAAAGAAAAATAAAATTTTCAATTTCATAATATATTAAATTTAAAAAAATTTAAAAAAAATATTTTGAATATAATTATCATTTAAAATAACCTTTTAAAATTATAAAATAATCTTTAAAGCATTTATTCTTCATGATAAGTATAAATTCTTTTTATTTTGTACACATTAAAAAAAATCCTTTCACTTTTTTAGTAAAAGCCAAACGGACCTTATTTTTAAACAAACATGAATATTTTTTTAAAAAAATATTTAAAAATTCAAAATGCATAAAAATATATTTAATAAATAATTTGTAATATTTTAAAAAACCTTTTCAAAAATAGTATTAGAAAACCTCGATTTTTATGAAAATAATTTTCAATTCAAGAGAGAAATAAAGGTGGATTTTCTTAAAAACATTTTCTCAACAATTTTAGGTACTAAAGATTATGAAAATGGTAATATTAATTGAAAGAGTTCATGAGGAAATTTAGGATAATAAAATTAAAGTTTTTATTAATAATGATTAAATAATCAACTTCAATGGTAATTCAAGTATAAACAATTCCCATTAAAATGATATTCTGAAATAAACAATTTCAAAGGTCATAATGTTGAATTGAAAATTAACTAATCAATCGACTATGTGTATAAAATGGGAATCCAAATAAACCAATTGGATATAAAATTTAATGTATTCAAAATTAAGTACACACATAATCATAGAATATCTATTACAAAAAAGTTGTAATATAACTCAATGAAAAGAAATTGAGTTATGAAATTTATTACAACTTATTGATATTCAAGTCAAATCCCCTTGGGTGAAATAATTAGAATTTAATGTAAAGATATAGTTAATAATTAATTACTCAAGATATTACATGTAAAATGGTAACTATGTATTCTATATAAAAGAAATTAGGTACATAACATTAAAATATTCCTCAATGAAAGGAAATTGTGATGATGTCCCTTACCTTGCGCTTCTGTTTGGTTAAACATGATTTAAACTCATATATAGTGATTTTAAAAATTTATTAACATATAAAATAACCATATTAATATTTATAATATCATATATGATCCTTTTATTGAATCTTATAACTTGTTGGTTAATAATCTTTCATTGTTTTAGGTGTGAATTACCTTGTTTTATCATACATTCTTTTCCATGAAAGTTATATTTCATGTGAATATTATATATTTCCATAATAAATATAATAATGATGATAAAATAGTTATAATATTTATACATCAATTATACTTTTAAGACTAATCATTAAATAGGTTTTTTATAAAAGAAGTACATTGAAATTAATGAGTTAGTAGGTCGTACATATGCATGATTAATGTTTCCATTTTTAAAAGATCATTATTGAAAGGAGGTACGTCATATTTCATTTATATAGAATTATAATAATATCATAAATAAAATATTATTTATTTAAATATATTTATATATATATCATCTATGTGTTCTGGTGATGAAAAGAGTCTCTCATCACTTCTTGAAGATGTTATCCCATACATACACAAACGATGTTATGCACTTTCAGTGAGTCAAAAGGTAAGAAATAAAATAATATATTATATTTTAATAATGATAAATATACCATTAATATACTAATTAGTTACTTTGTATCACATATAATAAATAAATTTATTATTATTACCTTTCATGTATACCATTTGTGAAAAACAAATCACATCACTTTATGAGGTTGTAGTCTGCCATACACATGAGCGATGTTATTGTATCCCCTACAGAATGGAAATTTAAAAAGGAATATATGATAAAATAATTAAATAGGTATAATTATTTTATAATTTTATATATATATATATTTTATATCCATCATCATACCCAATTGTGAGAGGTATTAATGGAAAACGATTCTCATCTGTTTGTGAGGAAGCAGTCTGTCGTACACATGAGCAACATTATTGTTACCCATTTAAGGAAAGAGGAGATTGATATAGTTCATTACATTAATATAAAATAATCGCATTATATGTTATATATGTAGTTATTATACATGAATAAATGAATAATATCTTAAGGAGGTGGAAGAAGAAATAAAAAAATATGTATAGTTAGGAATATTACCTCTTCTCCGACCACCTCTTCTGGATTATACATAAATTATTACTAGAATGGATTTCAGACAAAAAAATATATTAAAATATGAGATATGGAAGTTTGAAATTTATTTGGGTAGGTATTGGCTAAACAAAATTTGTTTTATGGTGTTAATAAGATAGGATAGGGGTGGCCTTTTATAAGTGACGTGAGTGGAACACTTGTAATTTTTTAAAAGAAAATGGTGTATTCATGTTTTTCAAATTCCGAAAGGGTATAAATGGATTAATATATATCCTTATAAATTATAAGTTCCACATATGTATATAAAATATATTTTAGATGATTTTTAAGTCATTTATACCCATTTTTTTAACCCCCCCCCCCCCCCGGTAAACCCATTTTGACCTTAACCATAGTAATTAATTTTTACTATTTTCACAATTCATTTTGGTAAAAAATCATGTTCACATTATTATATAAAATAAATTGTAATGGTTAAAAATATGAAATATATTTTTCCAATTAAATTCATATAAGTGGAATAATCTAATTCAAACTTATACCTATAGACGCGATGAAAACGTGGTTTCAAAAGAAAAACCTATAAAAAATATAGAAGGTTTTAATATAAAGATAAGATATATAATTGATTCCAATGATGTAAATTATTTAAATATTAACATAATTTAACTAATGATATTTTAAAATCATTTTAAAATGTAATTTATCTTTATAAATAATTTAAATGAAAATGATGTTTTCAAATAAAAATCAGAATTTGTTTAATGTTAATCAAAAAGTGAAAGATTTCATAAAAAACAAAAAAATTAACCCTAATATAATTTTGATATGATTAAATCCAAAACTAAGTTTATTCATTAAAATAAATTATCAAAAATTGGAAAAAATAATAATTTATAACTATGTTCACAAAGAACAACTAAATCATCTTTTAGAAAAAATACAGTTTTTCATAAAACAATTATTTTTCTTATAAATGATAATTATTTTATTTATAATCAACTGAAAACCATACTTTTTATAATTTATTAATTATTATTCATACCCTTAAATTTAACAGTAAGGTCATAATAGTATACTATATTACGGTTCATTTAGAGTCGGAGTTGTGTATTTTGTAAGCTATCATAGAGATTATATTTAACAGAATATATTTCAGGGGTTGTTTAAGCTTGGTGTATCATGTCTCATATAAAAATGAATAAAATTTAATTATTATAGAATTCTGGGGGTTTAAATTCTCCCCATTTTAAAAAAATTTCACCCTCACAATTTAAAATTAATCACAATTATCCAGGGTTTGATATTTGAAAATTACTTTGTTGAAATCCCACATTGTAAAATGGGATAATAAAATATCCTCTTAGTAAGAGACAAAGGGAAGCACAGAGGTCATATTCAATAATCCATGAATATGCTTCTATATATGAGAAAATTAAAGGAATATGTAGATATAGACAATGAAGAAAAGTGTAAATAATTATATTGAGTAATATAGGTAATTGATCATAAGAAAGTGTTTGATAAATGGAATGTTATGTAACTCCAAACTATAAATATGTGATGTTTTAAAAACCCATTTGATTAATTGGATGTGAAGGTAATGGGAAAAAAATTGTTTCAAGTTCCTTTTCCTAAATTTAAAAATAATTTTACTATCTAAGAATATAAGTAAATATACTTAATTAATAAATTTCTATTTCATATGAATACTTTCATCTTTTCTTTTTTCATTGATAAATTTTAAATTTATCACTTAATCTAATAAATTATTAACCTAAAATTGATTTATTTATGCCTGAATCACTAAAATTTAATTTTAATAGTTTTCAAGATCCATAATAGAGTGACGAGTCTTTACATATGTCTTTAACTACTTTCTAAAACAAATATGGTTAACACAAGTTACCCAATATAATATGTTAATAAATAAACCATAAAATTGAATCACTAGATCACCATTAATATTTATTCATCAAATAATTTAACTAAAAATAATTAAATATTAATTAGGATATCTCATAGGCCAATGGTGGGTGAAAAATCCTTATTTTATTTTAGTTGTACATTCAAGAACCATTCCCATTACTGAATGAAACATGTTTTCCTTTTTTAAAATCTATTTTAATTTAATTCTTATAATGTTCCAACATTTTAATGACCCATAATTAATTCTACGTAAATATAAGATAATCCATAATGGTTACCAATACATTTAATCTTAAGTCCAAAAATTTTAATAGCATTATTCCCCAAATAAAAATTTTATATAAAAAATAAATATCTTGTAAACCCATATATATTTTCCAAAAATATCCTTAATCTTTCTAATCTACCATCACATAAAACCGAAAAAGGGAATTTTAAGACTTTAAACTTATGATCAACCTTAAAATCATAACCCATGATAGTTTCAATAACTCATATGTTATTAAAGACATATATGCTTCTGAAATTTTACACAATCCTTAGATGTTTCAATATTCTTATAAACAAAATACCATTGGTAAAATACTTATAAAATTTAATTCTTTATTCGAAAAACATAAATACTTCATCTATTTTATTTCAATATAGGTCATTCCTTGGTCTAGGGATTAGCCTTTAGTGTAGTGAATTGACCTAGATAATTCCAAGGTTCTCAACATTTAAGAAGACAACATAAAAATGGATCCCTAGGATGATATTTTTTCCTTCCATCATACTCTCCATTTTTCATCAAAAATTATTTTCTTTATGCCCATATTTTCCACACATAAAGAATTTTATCATTTCTCTAAGACACATTCCTGAGTGACTCCTTCAACATTTCTCACATGATAGAAATCAATCCTTCTTTTCCCATGGTCTCCATCACTCATGTTCTTATAAAACTCAATCCATCAATTCTTTGGTGAGTTTGAGAGTTGGTTGAGGTATAAGTTGTTGATCATATATTGGGATAATGATTAGGAATAATTACGATATATTTTACTACTATCATAATCATATTTGGTTTCTCATAGTCACCATATTTTCCTTCGTGATAAATTTTAACATGATTCCTTTAGTTTCTATCTATTTACTAAACCAAAACATATAGCGTGTGCAAAAATAATCGTAGTAGAAAACTAATATAATAATTTATAGGATGCATAAATCATTACACATTATTTTCAATATAAGAAACCTTATATTTAACTAAGGTCATTAATTGTGCATATTTACTCAAATCCTTCATATTTTTTTAAATGAAAATATGAATTATCCAAATAATACTCCCAGGTAGTTTCAGACTAGGTATATAGTAAGTCCTATTATCGTGCACTAGGTGATGATTGGGTCAATACCAATGTTCTATTCTCAAAGTTACTAACCCTAGGTATAACTATACTAGAACCAGATTCACTTGTAGTATCCAAACATTGATGTGTTGAAAACAAAAACCACAAAATCTATTCCCTAACAAAACATTAATATATTCTTCAATACATATCCTAAAATATTATCATAGGTTTATAAACACTAATCTATGTTTTCCTAAATTTATTTCCCAAGGATTTTATTAAACTTCCTATGATACCAACTATTGTGACCCGACCCCAGTAGCTAGGATCATGTTTCTACATTATCACATTCATATAATATTAAAGGAATTGTATCTCGAATGACCGAATAGTTTAGTAGTCTTGGTAAAATAGATACATACTCGAGTCTTGCATTAAATTTGAAAAAATTAATGACTACATAATTTTTTCAGGAATATCATTATTATATCTATAATATCCTTTTATAACAATCACAATACACATTATGGATTCCTGGGAAAGGAAACACAATATGGTTGGCCTCAAATTCTATGTAAGGGTTAAGTATAGTGGAATTTATCCTAAATCAATAAGAATAATCAATATTGAAAGGAAAATAATTGAACAAACATTCCATTTAAATAAATTGAATATCATAATCAATAAGTAAAGGTAAAAAATGAAAAAAAATTATTTGATAAATAACATGATTTTAATAACCGGATAATGCATAATAAATATGTC
This sequence comes from Viscum album, assembly GCA_963277665.1. Classification (NCBI taxonomy): domain Eukaryota; kingdom Viridiplantae; phylum Streptophyta; class Magnoliopsida; order Santalales; family Viscaceae; genus Viscum; species Viscum album. The sequence continues at coordinate 1,067,815,459 of OY728127.1, read as the reverse complement.
AAGGTAAATAACTAAAAACACATGTCATATAATCAATCAACTGAGAATGAAATTAATCTATATATATTATCATTATGAAAATATCATGGATAATAAATGCTAATTTATTAATGGTAGAAATTGATAGTCATTGGATGTCATGTTCTCATGAACATGATAACTTCATCTCCAATACCTTCCATAAACTCATTTAAAACAATAGTTAGAAACCCATTTAATTCTATCTTACTAAATCACCTTATGAGAATACAGATGCATCAAGGGGATATATAATTCCTTGGCCCACCCATCACTATATGTCCAAATAATTTCTTATAAATCTAATAATTGATTTAATTAATGAATAATGTTCTTTATCATTAAATATCTGTACTGATTAAATAACATAGATTTATCAATATTAGGCTAGATAAACAAATAAATTTCAATGTATAATTATATATATATATATATATGATATGGGGTTTAAGAAATAAACATATCCATGATAAATAATATGGATATTTAGGGAAAACATTTATGTTCAATGATCATAGGAAAGTGAATATTTCAAGGGAATGTTAATTACTATATAAATGAATCAAGAAAGTGAATATAAATACCTTCCTTGGTTAAAATGATCATTAAACATCCTTAATAATAATAAGTATGGTATTATTAAATAAAATACCTAGTGTGTTATAATTTAAATAATGTTTTTTTTCTGTAATGAATAAAAATACAATAAAAAGATCATTAAAAACATTCCTGATGAAAAGAACCTTTTCACTTTGAAAATATATTATTTAACTAAAATATCACAATTTTTTTTGAATATAACCATTTAAACATATAAAATATTATTTAAAACATTTATTGGTCATGATGGCTTGAATTTTTTTCATGTTGTACATATTAAAACAAAGATTCCTTTCACTTTTTTGATAAAATCCAAATGGGCCTTGTTTTCAAAATGACATGACGATTCCATTCAATAAAAATCTTAAAAATTCCACATGGTTAAAATAGTCTTTAATAAAATCATTTGAAAAAGTGTTAAAAATGTATTTTAAAACATTTCTAGAAAAAATTAATTTTGATGATAAAGTATTTTTGACTGAGAGAAATAAAGTCAAATTTTCTTAAAAAAATATCTCAAACATTTTAAGTAAGAAAGAGTGAGAAAATGGTACTATTACATGATAATTTTCTTTAATAACTATAGTATAAAAAATAAAATTTTTTATTAGACATTTATTAAATATTATACTTCAATGGAAATTCATGTATAAATAATCACTACTAAAATGAGATTATGAATGAAACCCTTGCAAAGATCATAACATAGAAGTGATAATTAACCAATGAATCTATTATGTGGGTCAAATGTGAATGAACATAAAATATTTTTATATAAAAAATAAATTATTCAAAATTAAATACACACAATATCATAGAATATCAAAGACAATAATGATGTTATATAACCCAATAAAAAGAAATTGATCTATGAAATTCATTAAAACTTTTTAATTATCAATTCAAATCCCCAAGGATGAAATAATTCAAATAGAAACTTAAAATACCATTAATAATTAATTATTCATGATATTACGTGTAAATTTATATTTATATACACCATATAAGAGAAATTAGGTCCATAACATTACAATATGCCTTAATGAAGGAAAATTGGGACGAAGTACCTTACCTCATACTTCCTTTTTGTTGATCGTGATTTAACCTCTTGTATAATGGTTTTAAAATTTTTATCAAAAAATAAAATAAACATATTAATATTTATAATAAAATATATTATCTTTTTATTATATCTTTTTACTTGTCCGTTAATAATATTTCCTTATTTTCATTATTTCAGGTGTTAATTACCTTATTTTCTCATTTATGCATTGTCATGAATGTTCTAGTTCTTGTGCATATTATATAGTTTAATCATAAAAAGAATAATAATTTGGAAATTATTATAATTTTTATAAATAAATTATAATTTTTATAACAACCATAAAATATATTTTTTACAAATGAATGATGTTACGATTATGAAGATAGTAGGTTGTATGTACGCATGAGTAGCGTTTCCATTTTTCAAAGATCATTATAAAAAGGTGGTAAGAAAATTTTTATATTTCCATAATGATAAAAATATTTTGAAAAAAATATAATTTCATTATATATAATTATATAAATCATCCATGTGGTGTGGTGATGAAAATAGAGTTACGTCGCTTCGTGAAGACGGTGTCCCAAGAGTACACGGACTATGTTATCATCCTTCATTGAGTGAAATGGTAATAAAGAAAATGATACATTATATTTTAATAATGATAAATATTTCATTAATATCAGAATTATTTAATTTATACCACATATATTCATTAAATGTATCCTTATGACCTTCCATGTAAAGAATTTGTGAAAAATGAATCACATCGCTTCGAGAGGCGGTAGTCCACCGTACACACGAGCGATATTATAGTATCCCTTGAGGAATGGAATGTTAAAAGATATATATAATATAATAAATATAGAGGTATAATTATGTTATAAATATCATATATATATATATATATATATTTTATATCCATCATCAAACCCAACCATGAGATGTGTTCATGGATAACGTGTCACATCAGTTAGCGAGGTGGTAGTCCACCGTACACATGAATGATGTCATTGGCTACCATTTTAGGAAAGAGGAGATTGATATAGGACATCAAACTAGCATAATAAAATTTCAGTATATAATAGATATTTTTTATTAAATAATCATAAATAAATAAAATATTTAGGAGGTGGAAGAAGAAATAAAATAAACATGCGTAGTTTGGAATTTTATCTCTTCTCAAACAACCTATTTACCTAATGTATTCCAGTAATCGATTTATAAAAAAACTAAGTATTGTTGGGTCAGGGGATTAAAATTGGGAATTTATTTTTTTAGTTATTTTCCATAAAAAAATTTTTTGAATATGTGAAGAGGAGAGAAGATAGGGTTACTATTTATAAGTGTGGTGAGTGGGACACTTGTAAATTTTGAAATGAAAAATTTGTACCAAATTTTTTTAAATAAAAAAAGGTTAAAAAATGGTTTATTCTTGATAATTAGACATTATAAGGTGGAAATATGTATATAAAATATATTTTATACAAGTTATTAGGAAATTTTAACCCTTATTTTTTTAGTTTAACCCCCTGTAAACCCATTTTTACATTAACCACGATAATTATTTTTTACTGTTTTCAATATTAATTTTGGTAAAAAAAATTGAACCTATTAGACAATATAAATTATTATAATTTCATATATTAAATCCATTTTTACAAATTCAATTCAAATTACTGGTACAATTCAATTTAAAATTATACCCAAACACATGAAGAAAATGAGGGTTTCCAAAGATAAAATTATCATAAGTATATAACTTTTTAATATAAAAATAAAAAAATCATTAAAATTACATAAATTTGTTAAATTTTAATTTGGGTGAACTATTTTTACTTTTAAAATAATTTTAAATTAAATTTATCTTTGTAAATAATTTAAATTAAAATGTAGTTTTCAAATAAAAATGAGTATTTTTCACTACTCATCAAAAAAATTAATCTTTTCAGAAAAATACCTAAAGTAATACTAATATGATTTTGATATTTTGATTTGAAAAATGAATTTTATTTTTAAAATATATTTTCTAAAATATGTAAAAATTAATTTTACATTATGTGCACAAAGTGAGACTAAAACATCTTCTAGAAAAAATAATTTTTTAAGGAAACTTTTATTTTTCTTTTAAATGTTACTTATTTTATTTATAATAAATTGATAAGAATATTTTTCATAATTTAGTTAGTATTATGTATACGCAAAAATTAATGGCTAGGTTATAACATTATACTATATTATGGTTCATTTAGACACGGTCTTGCATGTTCTGTAATCTATCATGGTGATTAAATTTAATGAAATTTATTTCCTCAGTTATTTAAGCTTAGTTTTGTATGTAACATACACTATCGAGTATAATGTTATTATTTTATAATTTTTGGGTGTTATAAATTGAACCTATGATTAGATTTCATGTGCATGCATGGGATAGCCTAGTTGAACAGCCATATGAAGGTGGAGAGCTAATTTCTCGATGAAGATGTTGGGGAGGAGCAGTTTCAAGTAGTTATCCTGGGTTGTGTGTAATGTTTGAATCCTATGGGAAATTAATTCCTCTAAGGCCTACAATCCATGTAATAATTACTCCTACGGGCCTTGTAAGGGTTCTACCTCACCTCTTGAAAGGTGGATTATCAAAAATCAATAAACAATGAAGGCCTTCGGGCCATTGGATGGATGCTTACACTACCCTAAAGTGGAGATGGTTTTTTAGTATAAAATTATGAATAAAATAAGGTGAAGGGATTTATTATCATGTATAATCACATGTAATTAGCATATGTCTCAAGATAATTGAGGATTCTATAGGAAAATTACCCAAATAAAGATTTGGATATGGAAATGGTAATTTTTTTCATTGAAAATATAGATGCATTACCTATATATTTAAATATGTGATATATATAATGATCATAAAATTATAAAGTATATATTTACACAAAAATGTTTGAATATTGAAATATAAATATGGTTGTCTTTGATTATAAATTATTACTTCTCAAAAAAATTACAACCAAGGATGGTGAAAAGGTGTCTGATTCATAGATTCATATGGAATATACTTTTTCCATAATTTGGATTTAAAGTGACCTAAAATTTATGTATTTGTTGAATATTGACCTTGAAATCAGAAGTAAAAGGGTAAGATCATGTCTTTATTAAATGAATTTTCTACCATACATCCATGTGAACATCAAAGATCCATGAAACTAGGATTTGAAACTAAAAAAGAATGTATGGATTATTATAGATTCCAACCTTGACTATGAGGGAATGATGAGATTCAAGAGCTAGTTATGTTTCTCATCAATACTAGAATTGAAGAAGGAGATATTGAATGAATCATAAACCTTAACATTCTCTTTTTATAATGGAAGTATTAATATGAATATATATATGATAGAGAATTTGTAGTGGGAAAACATGAAAATGGAAATGTAACGTCCCTGTTCTGGAAGCCACCTAGAGGCGCCCCGTACCCGGTTGGTCACATGGCCTCTAGTGCACTTCCCCAAATGCCAGAGGCTTCCGACTAGAAATGAGGGACTTGGGTGTGATGGTGGGGAAACTATGCCCTCATTGGCAAAGTACACAGTGGAAGAGACAAAAACAAATAACAACAATAGCGGAAACAGAAGACATGCATACAAGGGTAACGATAAACAACTGAAGACTAACAAATAAAAAACTGGAGCAGAAATATATGAAATGATGCATGATACATATATGTCTAGGAAAATAGCCAAACAAGTCAAAATTTTGAAATAAAATACTAAGAAAAAGTACAAAATAAAAATAGATGAGCAACTCCTCAGCATCGCAAGCCTCGGCTCGGTCTCATGCTCTCCAGCTCCATTGCAATCAAGAACCTGGAGTGGAAGGGCGCTTGCCCTTATCTACACCTGCAATAATATAATCTGCTTGGGCCCAAAAGCATGGCCCAAATAGGGTGTGAGAAAAAGTCCCAGTAGGCAATCACCCAAAGATATGTGCCTAACAGTCAGTGAATACATGACAGTAATAAAACAAGAAGCAGTAAATAGGAAAGCACACAGAAGCTACAATCCATAGTTCTAACATATAAAGTACACAAGTAACTGACACTCAAGCAAGAAGAACAAAAAGGCAACCTCTGGGTAGTTCTCACAGCCTAACCTCTAAGGTTCAACCTACAAGCACTAGCAACCCTCTAGGAAGAACACGCAGTCTCGCCCCTCTGGTTCAGCTAAAGAATAAATAGACTCTCTGGGGAAGCACTCACCGTCAATTCCCCCTATAGTCTTGTAACGTAATAAGGCTCTCTGGGGAAGCACTCAACGTCAATTCCCCCTGTGGACTGCATCAAGTAATTATAGACTCTCTAGGGAAGCACGCAACGTCAATTACCCTGTGGTCTCGCATCGTAAATTAAGGGCACTCTGGAGAATCCCTTCCATCCATTCTCCCTATGGTCCACTATATTAGGTTCTCGCAACCTTGTGTAAAATAATCATGCATAGCACACGTTTATCGTCCAAGTAAACCTCAAGAACTACTTGGCTATCATTTTAAGGCTCAACAGCATAACAAGAAACAATTCCACTATCCTACAACTAGGCATGACAACTAGCAAACGCCAACAAGTAAAACAAGCATGGAAAATCACACGAACACAGTATAAATTATCCAATTTGACAAGAATTTACCTCTACTCAAGAAATCAAGCAAATCAGGCAATAACAAGGGCAAAACAGGAAACACGAAATACCCCTTTCATGGCTATTGGTGGAAATTGCACATAATATTCAACAACTTCCTACAAAAATACACAAACCACCTACCTCTATCCTAAGAGATCGATATACTTGAACCACAATAGAAGATTCTCCCCCGAATGTCGTAGATCCGAGAAAACGCCCAAAACATTCAACCCACGATAACTTGAGAAGGAGGAGTAAAAGGAAAACAAGGCTCAAACAGAAGAAAGAACTCACCGCTGTGATTCCAACGCAATCGATCGTGTACGAAACGGAGGACGGGCGGAAGAACGGTGGCTCGTCGAAGATATGTGGATCCCTCGGCACTCTCGGACGAACGAAACCTAGAAGAAGGTGTTTCCGGGGGTTATCCTTGACCCTGGTCTATTTAATGAAAAAAAAAGTACATGGCGTGTACTTTTAAAGTACATGGCATGTACTAGGTCTTTCTGTGCTCCGCCAAAATCGGCCTCCACATCACCCCTACACACCGTGTGTGTGGCCCAGACATGACCAGAACACGGCTTCGAGTGGGAAAAGAGTACATGGCGTGTACTCAGAAACTACACAGTGTGTACTTCAAAAATTTCCATACACTTTATTTTCCCCAAAAATTCAAGAAAAGGGAAAAACATACCTCAAACCAAGATCTGGGTTCTTACAAACTTCCCCCCTTAAAGAAATTCGTCCCCGAATTTCTCTAACGAGGTGGAGAAGGAGAAACCCCGAACAGCCCTAGCCAATGTGATCATACATCGGTCTCCCTCTCCCAGGTCTCATCTTGTACTTGCCCGTGTTTCCATAGCACCCGTACCAGAGGAACATACCACCCATGGAGAACCTTCGTACTGCGATCGACAATCCAAATGGGATGCTCCTCAAACGATGCATCTGCTTCGAGCTCAACTTCCTCAGGCTGAAAGACATGAGACGGGTCTGAAAAGTAACGTCGGAGCTGAGAGACGTAGAAGACGTCATGCATAGCCTGGTACCTCTAAGGTAGTTGCAACCGATAGGCAACCAGCCCAACTCTCTCCAACACCTCAAATGGCCCGACATACCATGGTGAAATCTTTCCCTGTCTCTGAATCCTCTTGTGTCCCAACCTCGGTGTGACATGTAGGAAAACCTGATCTCTAACCTCAAACTCTAGAGGTCATCTCCGCTGATCAGCATAAGACTTCTTCTGAGACTGTGTTTTAGCCATTCATTTCCGAATCAGTTCTATCTGCTCTGAGGTCTCCTGAACAAGGCGAGGTCCCAGCAAAGCTACCTCTCCTGCCTCCAGCCAGCATAAGGTTGATCAGCATAGTCTACTGTACAAATCCTCGTATGGTGCCATTTGTTTGGTCGCCTGAAAACTATTGTTTTATGTGAACTTCACCAGAGGAATATGCTTCTCCTAAGAACTTCCAAATTCTAAAATGCAAGCTCAGAGCATATCCTCAAGCATCTGGATCGTACGCTCGGACTGGCCATCTGTCTGGGGATGGTATGACATACTCAAAAGTACATGTGTACCCAAGGAAATTTGAAGTCCCTTCCAGAACCGAGAAGTAAAGTGTGCATCCCTGTCTGAAATAATGGAGTGTGGAACTTCATGAAGATGCACAATATCCCGGATGTAGAGTCGTCCCAGATCATCGACATTGAAGGTATCCTTGATCAGCAAGAAGTGAGCGACCTTTGTAAGCCTGTCGACGACAACCCAAACAACATCGTTACCTCAAGGCGACCTCGGCAATCCGGTCACGAAGTCCATCGCGACATCATTCCACTTCAACTCCGGAATGGGTAACTATTGTAAAAGGACTATTGTTCATTGATGCTCCGCCTTTACGTGCTGACAAGTAGAACACCACAAGACGAAACCAGAAACATCCCTTTTCATTCCTGGCCACCAGTACTAGCGATGAAGATCCTGATACATCTTGGTGACGCCATGATGAACTACCCAAGCTGAGGAATCAAAATCCCGCATCAGCTCCTCGCGTATGTCTGTTGGCACCCATATGCATCCCTCGAAATGAAAGATCTCATCCCCGCCCACTTTCCATCTTGGAAGAGGTTCCTCTCCTAACACACTCTCCCACGGGACTAAGCCTTCTGAGTCTGATAGCTGCCTCATCCGTACCCGATCAAGTAGTGTAGAGGTAAAATCTACAGAAGATAGTAAATTCTGTCCCTGTCTGTCGTGAACCTCTAGATGCATCTCAGAGAACAGATCCATAAGCTGCCACTCACTGCTAGACTCTTGAACAGCCTGAATCTGATTTCTCCTGCTCAATGCATCTGCCACTGCGTTGCCCTTTCCCAGCGTATAGGCAATCTCAAAATCAAAAGACTGAAGATACTCAACCCACCTGTGTTGTCTTAGATTCAGATCCCGCTGAGTGAAGATGTACTTCAGACTCTTTTGGTCGGTGAAAACCACAAAGTGCTCTCCCAGAATGTAATGTCTCCAACAGTTTAAGGAATGAACAACAGCTACTAACTCTAGATCATGCGTCGGGTAGTTCCTCTCATGTGGCCTCAACTACTGAGACCCGTATGCAACTACTCCATCTCCTTGCATAAGAACAACGCCTATCCTGATACCTGAAGCATCACAATAAACAATATAGATCATTCCTGGCTCTGGAAAGACTAGTATCGGTGCCGACGTCAACCTACCCTTTAACTCCTGAAAGGCTGACACACCAAAATCTGACCATAAGAACTTCTCCCCCTTCTTGGTCAGACCTATCAAAGGTGCTAATAGGTGCGAAAAGTCTTGAATGAAACGTCTGTAGTATCCAGCCAGCCTTAGGAAACTCCTCACCTCAAAAATGTTCTTCGGATTCTCCCAGGAAACTACAGCTCTTACTTTCTCTGGGTCCACAGATACTCCTGCCTCTGAGATGACGTGACCCAAGAAGTGAATCTGATCCATCCAAAAGTGTCACTTCGAGAGTTTAGCATAAAGTCGATTCTCTCTCGATGTACTCAGAACTATCTCAAGATGTGTGGCATTGTCGCGTTGAGTGTGAGAGTACACCAAGATATCATCCACGAAGACCATGAATAAGGAGTCCAAGTAAGGATGGAACAATCGGTTCATCAGTTCCATGAAGACTGCAGGTGCGTTCGTGAGACCGAACGGCATGACTGTATACTCGTATAGACCATACCTGCTCCTAAAGGCTGTTAGAGGTATATCTGATAGTCTAACACGCAACTGATGATAACCGGAACTCAAGTCGATCTTCGAGAACACCCGGGATCCTCGAAGCTGATAAAATAGGTCAATGATCCTTAGCAAGGGATATCGGTTCTTGACCTTCAACTGGTTCAACTTCTGATAATCCACACAAAGCCTAAGGGTATCGTTTGCCTTCTTCGAAACAGGATAGTTTAACCCCAGGGAGAAGTACTAGGTTGGATGAAACCCTTTGTCTGCAACTCCTCTAACTGCTTCTTGAGCTCCTGCAACTCACGTGTAGCCATCCTATAAGGAGGAATGGACCCCGGTGTTTCTCCTATTATGAGATCAATAGAAAATTATACCTCATGCTCCAGAGGAAAACTTGAAAAGTCCTCTGTAAAGACGTCCCTGAAACGATCCACCACTAGAGTAAAGTTTAGCTGGGAAGTTCCTTGATCATCTAGATAGAGACTAGCAATCTGGGCTGTCACCCTTCCTAGACCATGATGCTCGAGTCCTGCTCGACTTGCCTGAACATCCCATTTGCCTCTATGAAGAAAGGATTCACCCTCTGGTGAAATGAAACTCACCCTACGGTGATAACATTCGATGACTTCCTAGAAGGGAACCAACCAGTCCATTATGAGAATGACATCATAGCCTATCATCTCTAGGACATAGAGATCCCATAATAAATGATACCATGCAACCTCAAGAGGTCACTCTCTGCACTGACGTACACTAGATGTTCTCGTCCCCAAAGGTGTGTCTAGTTTCAACGAGTCGGTAGAAGAAAAGATACAGAGCCCAAGGCTCTCCAAAATGGCAACAGAGATAAAGCTATGCGTAGCACTAGTATCAAAAAGAGCTGAAGATAAAACTGAGGCTACTAAAATTGTACCTCGAACTGTAAAAGGTATGGGATCCTACTCCTGATAGGTCTGCTCTACCGCAAAATTCTGGCCTACCCCTCGGCTCTGTGACCCTGCGTGACCACTCTGAGCTGAACCTCCCTGTTGGCGTTGAGGGACTGGTGACTGACTGCCATGGCCTCGACCTCCACCTCAGCCTGAACGGCCAGAAGAACTCCAGTTCCCCGAATGGTGTGAAACAGGTGGTACTTCTCCTAAGCGAGGAGTCATGGAAGAACCCCCGTCACTAGTAACTGGTGAGAAAACCAGGAAGAAATGTTGAAGGTGACCCATCTTGCCATAAGATCAGCACTCCACTAGGTCTCTCTAGCATTGAGGCCTCGTGTGCCCTACCCTTCCACACTGGTAGCATACGATCTAGCTACCTGAAGATGTGTCATGCCTCCTTGGATCACCGCGCGTAGGCTCCCTACAACACTTCCTACTGTCAACTGGAGGAACACTAGCTCTGGAAGTAGAACCTCCCTGGCTCAAAGCTCCAGAGTCTCTCGTATTTCGCTCTGCAATCAGTTCCTGGTTGATGATGGAAGTGATGGAAGTGATGGAAGTCAACTGGAAGAGATTCACCTGTGAGCGGATCTCTCGCCTGAGACCATCCTTAGACTTCCTTGCGAAGAACACCCCACTTCCATCCTAGAGGGATGTGAAATGCTGCATCTTGGTGAAGCGAGAGGAATACTCCATGATAGAAAGATTACCCTGCTCTAGACTCATGAACTCTCGGGCTCGATCGGCCCACAGGGTCTCCGGGTAGAAGTAGTCGTAGAACACATGCTGGAACTCCTCCCAAGCCATAACCTACTAATGACCAGCCTGTGAGATCACATACCACTACCTCTTGGAGGAGTCTCAGACCATATAGGTAGTGATCTTGACCTGCCTCTCTAGAGGCATCTCCAGATTCTCGAAGATAGTCAACATGGCTTCCAGCCATGACTCTACAGCCTGGGGTTCTCCTTCCCCCGAGAAATTAGGAGGATGATGCTTCTGGAAAACCTGCATCAAGTCTTTCATAGAAAAGGCAGGAGGCGGTGATCCCTGAAAGGTCTGCATCATCCTCATAAAACCTTCCCTGAACTGCGCATCAGTGCCTATAACTGGTATGACAGCCGGTGCCAAGGCCAGCCCGACTAGAGGATAGGCAGGAAGTCCCTGATCAGCCATATCTAGCATCTGATCACTACCTGACAACTGAAGTAAAATCGGAGGACGTCTCGGAGGCATAGCTCTGAAAGATCAAAATAATACCTTAGAGTAGGAAACAAGGACAGAGAACGAAGGAGTAAAAAATGAAATCAGGAGAAGGAAACATACAATATTTACAAAACAAGACTACACGACCTATATAAACTCTACACGGTGTGTACTTAACTCCACTCCCCCACCTGTGTCTCCTTGCACGGCTAACCCACACGGTCTTCTTAAACTCAGACTACACGGCATGTTCCATATGGACACGGCGTGTAGTAGATTGGGTGTCAAAGATCTGTGTTGTTAGTTACACGGTCGGCTATATAGCTGAGACTACATGGCGTGTTCCGAACAACACGGCGTGTACTTGAAGACTTTTCTTGACCCGTGTTATTGGCGACACAGCCAAGTACAGGGATGACCCTTGCACGGTGTGTCCCGAACAAACACGGAATGTATAGGAGGAGAGAGCACCGTCCCGTGTTGTTCATGACACGGCCAGGTACCTGTAACAAGACTACATGTTGTGTTCCTTACTAACACAGTGTGTTATACTCGAGCTTCCCCATCCCATGTTGTTAGTGACACGGCTGGGTACACGGCTCGAAACTACACGATGTGTACGTACCGTACACGGCGTGTTCCTGAAGGCATTTCTACAATAGTGTGTCCCTACTCACACGGTTAGTGACACGGTCTAAAAACTACACGGCGTGTAGTCAAAATTACACGCCGTATATTCTGGGTTTTTATGGGCAGTAGCTTAGAAACTGCACAGAAGCCTAGAAAACACAGGAAACAAGGAAAAGAGGTGCCAAATTCTGATTCGTTAGGGGCCATAACACATCAAGAATCAAAATTTGGTGTTCATTTAAGCAAATTAGAATACAAAAAAACCTCTAACATGGAAGCAAAGATTCTATCAAGCATCTATCACAACAGCATGCATAATCTAAACAAAGTCTATCACAACAACATGCAATTGCTAATGCACCCTATATGGCATGGCAAGAATGCATGGCATGTGATTTCTAACAAATGCTTATATGATGCATGAGATGGAATACCCTCATCTCATCGGGTTGAAACAGAAATATAACCAGAATAGTAACGACAATAACAACAAAAGTCATGTGAATCACTCTAGGGGAAATCATATCAACTGTAAAATCTCAAAACCAGAAAACTACAATAAACGAGCTAGTATGGATTTTCCCTGTACACGGGTTAGCTACTCCTAAGCACAGCTTAATACCAAGTACTGAATCTATCATATCCCTGACTGAAGGCTTTAAACAGTAAATCAAGAGAAAATAAACACCTTTGATACCACTTTATATCGTCCCGGTTCCGAAAGCCACCCAGAGGTGCCCCGTACCTGGTTGGTCACATGGCCTCAAGTGCATTTCCCCAAATGCGAGAGGCTTCCGACTAGCAGTGAGGGCCTTGGGTGTGATGGTGGGGAAACTATGCCCTCATTGGAAGAGTACACAGTGGAAGAGAAAAAAATAGATAACAACATTAGCAGAAACAGAAGACATGCATACAAGTGTAACGATAAACAGCTGAAGACTAACAAATAAAAAACTGGAGCAAAAATATATGAAATGATGCATGATACATATATGTCTAGTATAATATCCAAACAAGTCACAATGCTAAAATAAAATACTAATCCAAAGTACAAAAGAAAAACAGATGAGAAACTCATCAGCATCGCAAGCCTCAGCTCGGTCCCATGCTCTCCAGCTCCAGTGCAATCAAGAACCTGAATTGGAAGGGCGCTTTCCCTTATCTACACCTGTAACAATATAATCTGCTTGGGCCCAAAAGCATGGCCCAAATAGGTTGTGAGACAAGTTCCCAGTAGGCAATCACCCAAATATCTATCCAGAACAGTCAGTGAATACATGGCAGTAATAAAACAAGAAGCAGTAAACAGGAAAGCACACAACAGCTATAATCCACAGTTCTAACATATAAAGTACACAAGTAACAGTCACTCAAGAAATCAGAACAAAAAGGTAACATCTGGGTAGTTCTCATAGCCTAACCCCTAAGGTTCCACCTACAAGCAGTAGCAACCCTTGGGGAAGCTCACACAGTCTCGCCCCTCTGGTTCAGCTAAATAATTAATTGACTCCCTAGGGAAGCACTCACCTTCAATTCCCCCTATAGTCTCGTAACGTGCTAAGGCTCTCTGGGAAAGAAATAAATGTCAATTCCCCTTGTGTCCTACGTCGAGGAATTATAGACTCTCTAGGGAAGCACTCAACGTCAATTCCCCCTATGGTCTCGCATCGTAAATTAAGGACACTCTGGAGAAGCCCTTCCATCCATTCTCCCTATGGTCCACTACACTAGGTTCTCGTAGCCCTGTGTAAAATAATCATGCATAGCGTGTGTGTATCATCCAAGTAAACCTCAAGAACTACTTGGTTATCATTCTAAGGCTCAACAGCATAACAAGAAATAGTTCCACTATCCTACAACTAGGCATGGAAACTGGAAAACACCAACAAGTAAAACAAGCATGGAAAATCACCTGAACATAGTATAAATTATCCAATTTGACAAGCATTTACCTCTACTCAATCAATCAAGAAAATCAAGAAATAACAGGGGAAAAACAGGAAACACGCAATACCCCGTTAAAGGGTATTGGCGGAAATTGCACATAATATTCAATGAATTCCTACAGAAAGTCCCAAATCACCTACCTCGATCCTAGGAGATCGATATACATGAACCACAATGACTGATTCTCCCCCAAACATCATAGATCTGAGAAAAATCCCAAAACGTTCAACCCATGATAACTTGAGAAGGAGGAGGAAAAGGAAAACAAGGATCAAGCAGAAGGAAGAACTCACCGCTGCGATTCCAACGCAATCAATCGTGCTCGAAACGGAGAGCAGATGGAAGAACAGTGGCTCGTCGAAGATCCGCAGATTCCTCAGTGATCTCGAATGAACGGAACCTAGAAGAAGGTGTTTCTGGGGGTTAGCCGTGACCTCAGTCCATTTAATGAAAAAAAAAAGAAAGTACACAGCGTATACTAGGTCTTTTCGACTATGCCAAAATCAGCCTCCACATCACCCCTACACACCGTGTGTGTGTCCCGGACATGGCCAGCACATGGCTTCGAGCGGGAAAAGAGTACACGGCGTGTAATCAGAAAGTACACGGCGTGTACTTCAAAAATTTAAAAAAAAATTATTTTCCCCAAAAACTCCAGAAAAAGGAAAAACATACCTGAAACGAAGATCCGGGTTCTTACAGGAAATTTCATAATATGTATCTCATTTCATGGTATGTCAATAAGTTTAGGCAGAATGAGAGAAGTCTAAAAGGATGATGTAACCATTACCTATCCTAGAATGGAAATGGGAAAACATCACCATGGATTTCTTATTTAGGATCCCTATGATATTTAATGGTCATACCGCTACTTTGTTTGTAGTTGATCACCTTATGAATTCATGTCAATTTTTTTGTGTCTGGAAAAACTTATAGAATGATCATATTTCCGAGATATATATTAATTATGTGGTAAGGCTATATGGGGTACCACATTCAATATTATATGATCAAGATCTGAGGTTTACCTCAAATTTATATAGAATAATTCAACAATCATTTAATATCGAGTTGAGATTTATCATTTCATATCATCCCCAAATAGGTGGTTAGCTAGAGAGAACCATTCAAACCTTGGAGGATATGTTTAGATAATGATCTATGGATTTCAAATGAGCATGGGATCGACACCTTACTATGGTTGAATTTTCTTATAATAATAGTTTTCAATAGAGAATTAAAATGGGTGCTTATAAAGGACTTTATGGAAATAAATGTTAAACTATTACATGTTGGGACAAAGTTAGATAACATAATCTATTGGAACCTAAAATTGATAATTAAATAGAAGAGAAGGTTTGATCCGTTAAAGAGTACATTAGGGTATCTCAATGTTGATAGAAAATTTATGTTGACAATCATGAGTGAGATATAAAGATTGAAGTTAGTGAGAAGGTATTCCTTTGAATATCTCCTTGGAAAATAGTTAGGATATTTTTTCATAAGTGAATGATGAAACCATGATATATTGTTACCTTTGAGATCCTTGATCATATTGGTATGGTATCTTTTCACTTTGATCTTCCACAAAATGTTTCTTAGGTTTGTGATGTGTTACATGTATCACTTTTAAGAAGGTACATACCTATCCTTTAACACGTACTCGACTGAGGATTTATACTAATGATGAATGATATCTCATATGAGTAATAACTAGTGGATATTTTAGATCAACGATATAATGTTATGTGGAAAAAACAACTCGCCTGGTTAAGTTTCTTACTGAATCCATAAGTTTTAGGAATGTATTTGTGAACTTAAAAATGTAATGAGGTAGATATATCCTCATCTGTTTTCATCAGAGTAACAGAATTTTGAGTCAAATTTCAATTTAAGGGTGTCAGAATTTAATAACCCATTTTTTTGGAATATATTTCCCATTAAAATAAATTTTAAGTGTTTTATGTATTTCTTTATATGAAACACCAATCTTATACAAACCATGATATGTTTTTTTATTAAAAGTTTCCATTATAACCTAGGTAGTAAATTTTTGGGTTGGAATAGTAGTAACCACGCTAAAAAATATAATTATGAAGGTTTTTTTTAAAATAAGTTTTTTAATTAATTCTTAGGAAATAAGCACTCAAATTTTAGTGATAAGATTTAAATTATGTTAGACATAATTTTTAAAGAATTATATTTTCTATATATTAAGTATTTTTATCTGGATAAAATATAGTGGTTACTACTAATAAATTTTTAAATATATTGATAGTGTATATAAAAAAGGAATAATAACTTATACATTGATTATTAAGTTGTTATAAATGAAGAAATATTATTTTCAATGTAAGAAGAGATATTTCCAAAAAAATATTATTAGGCACAATGTATTTTATCTTTATAAATTGAATTAATTACTATTGATTAGTGATTTTAATTAAAGTTTTAGATAATATATTCAAGAAAATATATTAATATTAATTTAACGGTTTTTACAAGTCATGTAATGTGAATAAAATCATTTTTGTTTTAAAATATATTTTTTTCTACAAATGGGGTTTACATGTTTTATGCATGGATAGTAGAATTGTTTTCTGATAACATAAGAAAAATTATCCCAAAAAAATGGATTCCATATTTGGAATCAAAATAATTAATATTTTGTTATTAGTTCAAATTAAATTTTATCCATAATAAACAGTTACCATTGGAAAACAATTATGTCACCACATTTAAGGTTAAAATGGGTTAAAAGGAATTAAACTAAGGGATAAGGATTCTAATGTCAAAAAACCTTATATTTATCTAATTAGTTAAGTGTATTTCAACCTCCCATCAGATTATCTTTCATATTGTACTAAATTGGATCCACTTTCTAAGAGAAATAAATTTACTATATTTAAAAGTTCTTAATATTTACAGGGGTTTCAATCCCCTCGATTATAAAAAGTCACATATTTTTCTCAATTATACACATAAATTAATTAAAATGTATAGACCAAGGTCTATCCAAATACATTACCAATTATCCTTACCTTGTCCTAGAAGTTATAGTCTTCCCAAAATTCCTAACTAAGAATCATGAAGGTGTTTTAAAAAGAACATTATCTAAGGGAGAGGTATATATTCTTACCAATATTTTTTAAGTTTCATTCTTTTAAAACCTTTTGACACCCTCCAGGTCACTGGTACATATAATTTTTAGTTTTATTAATATTTTATTGAATTCATGGAGTTATTGGGTGTCGGGGGTTGAAATCGAGAGTTTTGGAGAAATAGACCTGGGTGAATGGTAAGATAAAAGTTTTTTAAACCAAGCTACAACCATGTGAGGGGGTTGTAGTTTTGAAAGTTTTTTTCACAGTTTTAGCATGATTTTTTAAAATATTTGAAAGCCCATATTAAACTGTGTGTCCTATTTGGGAGGAATGTGGAACTCAAATGTTTGGAGCACTATTTTATTAATCATGAAACCAATCTATTTGACCCCATCCATCTCATTAATGTTTGAATTTACCCATGTAAATTTGTAAAATTTTAAGGGTTTTGACCCTTATTTATCCTCCTCTATCAGGCATAACTCTACCCCATGGAATTGATATTCTTCCCTATCCTTTGGTGTAAATTTACTCTCGGTTTTGTGGAGGTTTTGCATAAGGTAAGTTGATTTTTTCTTGATTTCTTCTTTTTTTCCATTATTTAAGCTTCTTTACCCTATTTTGTGGAGATGTGGAACACAAGGGGTTACATAGGACAAATTTAGGGAATATTATGGTGTTTTTTGTTTTATTTCTTATGTATTAGGTGTGTTAGTCGTTTTTCTTCCTCGTTCGGGTGGTATTCATCAAGGGTGATGAGATTTGGATCAAATATGTGGTGTGTTTCTCTATTTAAAGGTGTTTTCATTAGAAAATCTCAAAATTTTTAATCACCTTTTTTTAAATTTCCATTAAAATGATTTACATTGGGTGAATGTTCTATGTTTGATGTATTTATTGGATTTGATTCACAATTTGGTGTAAACCATGGGTTTTACAAATGGAAGTGGCTTGTATGCCAACTAAGTGTTTGATAAAAGGGATCAGATGGGTTTTTGACATTTTAAATGTATTTATAAAGTGTTTTTAAGGATTATTTTACCTCATAAAGGGTGATTCTTTAAATTGTGCATTTTTCCTTATGAAATGGCTTGTGTTATGGATTAATTTATAGGGTCACTTTAGTATGATGTATTGGAATAGAGTAACACATGGGTTAACTAGTGTTTAAGTGACAGGTTTGTTTTACGTATCTTTTGAACCATTTAAGGTAGGATCATGAAAGACTTTATTTCTTTATAAGGGATCAAGTGAGACTTTGGATAGGAAGACCATGTGAGCTTCCATGATGATTGTTAAGAGACCATGTGAGCTCTTGGATTTGGGTCTGAGGAATTCGGTAAGAGATTCCCTTTCTTAGTAACCTATAAAATTTTTTTTCTCACTCATGATTATCCTGATGGTTAGAGCCCACGGTTCAACTTACTCATGCTGGATTGTTTTATATGTTTGATGCATTTGATTAGTGTCATTTTTATTTGATGATATGTATTATTCCTATTTGTTCACTTTCCATTTATATGGTTATATATTTTTATTCTTATGACTGCCTTTATTATGCCCATTTGGTTATACTAAACATGTTATTCCCTCATGTCTTTTTTATTGATTGGAGACATGTTTTGAAATTGTTTTGGAAAATAATGTTTGTTCAAATAGGAAATCCAAAGTGATTTTAAAAGATTTTTTTTTTAAAATTGTATATTTTCAAAGAGGGTCTAGGTTTGAAAATGTTTTCAAAATAGTAGATTGGTTTTCATGGAAAAAATAATTAAATAAATTCACAGTGGTATCCTACTGGGCATCATACCTCGCATCCTAGTTGGGCCCTCTTTTGGATTTTTCATATTTCATTTTTAAGGACAATGGTAAAGGAAAGTAAACTATTTTTTATGTTGGATCTTATTAATTACCAACATATGGTGATTAATAGAGGATGTGTGGTCTCATGGTGATTGGATCTTGTGAAGTAATTTTTTTTTTGAACTCATTAGGTTGTAATCATGGGGCTTGTTTGGATTATACCCACTTCTTGAGTTTGGGTTTGTTTTTGAGATACCATGTGAATGTATATGTCATAGTTATCTAATTTATCTCCAATGATGTTTGTTTTTATGGTATCTACATATATTATTTTGTTGACTCTGATGATATTGGTGTTTCTATCCCATTTTATGGATGGGTCATGTTGGATTACATTTCAAAAAATCATTCCAAAATGATATTTAGTTTTTCCTAGTGCTTGTCTCTAGCTTGTGGCGATCAGGAATGTTCTTTAGGCCTTTTGGGGGGTTGGATTAGGTCACTAGTTTGGTCAATCTGGGTTTGATCACGAAAATTTTTATCACATACCATGTTATTATGAAGTCAGTGGTAGTTTGGATCTATTACTTTTTGGACTCTAGGGGTAGGAATGGTGGAGTGCTTGGAAAATTCTTTTTTATGTCGAACCTCAAGTTACCATGGGAGGTTTGATATTGTTGTTTTTTTTAAATCATTTATTTGTTTTTTTTATGATTTTATCACTTATTCTTAGTTTATATTTCTTTTGATGCTCGTGTTAGGATTTTTCTTTTAGTATTTTGTTATGGGTTGAGGTTTAATTTTTTTTATGGTTCTTTTGTTGTGTGTCTTGTAAATAATGCCTCCCAAAAGGACCTCATCCGTGTGTAAAGAGGGTGAAATGGTGAGTACCCCTTGGGTGAACCATCTGATTGATCTAGATTTGGTGGAGTTAGTGATTTGTATGATCCCAGCCATGGGTCATGTGAGTGTTTGTTAGAATACATGAAACATGGATCATTCTCAAGAGTTTTTAATGTAGAATCCACCAATGTTCCATGGAGATAAGGAACCAATGAGATAGAGGAGTGGTTGGATCATATTGAGATGGTAAAAATGTTTTTGAATACCATTCAGGTCTAAAAAGTGTATTCTTTTCATATATACACTAGATGGACATGGTAGAAAGTTGTTAGAGTTGATGGCTATCTCAGGGAAGCATGAAGATCTCACATAGAACACTTTATATGTGGAATTTAATTAGTACATAGACCCAATGACCATGAGAGTAGTAGAGGCCTATGATTATCTGAATCAATAGTAGGGTGATCATTCAGTGATAGAGTATTCTACTAGATTCATTGAGTTGGTTCAGGTATCTCCGGATCTCCTCATAAAATATTATCTCAAGCCTTGGTGCTTTGAGATGATGTTGAGGATAAAGATCAAATCTATGTTTATCCTTCTCTATATATTCACCTATTCATAGGTATTGGAAAAGGAAGCAATGTAAGAGGAAAAATTGAATATAAATACAAGTATCAATCATGTTCATTTAGTGTTTGGTAGATAGATTTCTTCTTTAGGAGAAAGTTTAAGAGGTATGAGTCTCAGAGGGGTAGTGAAAAGAGTGTTCAATAGTATTTAGGATAAGATTATGTGGATCCTATGGGAAATAGACCATTTTTTAGTCATCAATGCACAAAAATAGGATAAACTAGGAAAAATTTCCCATATCATCCACTAGTGTGGGTAATCAAGGAAAATCTGTCACCTTTGTTAGTTGGGTTCATGTGGTAGTGGTGTAGGAACCAATTTTTCAAAGGTATCTTAGGTGGAATCATAGGTTTCTAAGGTTTTAGTATCTTTTCCTCATGGTAAGGGGGATTTTCACCATGGGAATATTTCTCATAGTGGGTCTGATCCAGTATGACTCTGTACAACAGAGGTCATCCCTGAGGACTAAAATTCTGGCCCATCCACTATTATTGATATGGTATTTATTGCTTCTTCAATGGAATCAATATTATTTGACATTTCCCATTATTTAATTTCACTTAATATGATTTATAATTTGTGTATGTGATCTATTTTTATATCGTTTTTTATGTATTTTATATCCCCTTTGGGTGGGAAGAAGGATAAAGGTTTCATGTTCCTTGAGTGTCATATTATGGTAGATGGTTTGGATGTAATTTTGGACTTACCCAATATGGACATAGACATTTTTTACATTATTATTAGCATAGATTGGTTGGTAATATTTAATACATTGGTCAACTATTATCATCATAGGGTCTAGTTCCTTACTTTAAAATGGAGAATTCATATCTTTAACGATGAGTGGGATCTTCATTTAGGGAGGGAAGAACTAGTTTCTTTGGAGTTATGTTAGATTTTTTTGTAGTTGTACATGCTATTTGTAGAGGTTTTGATAGAAGTTTTATGTATAATTTTATATATTCTATGATTCCCAAGTTCTAATTTTAGATTCAGGAAGTTATGTTTCTGGGAGACATGATTTCTTTGGCATGAGTTTTAGTGGATCCAAATAAAGTTTGAGCAGTCATGTTTTTTGTCATCCTAAGAATGTGTTTTTGATCAATTGATTTCTTGGCTTGTCTGAGTATTATAGGTTTTTTTCAAGTATATTATTGGATATCTTATCCCTTTATGGATTTTATCAAGAAATGGGTGACATTTTAGTGGGATGAGAAGTGATAGAGTTCTATTAAGCAGTTGTAGACCCCTTTGATATCCTCACCTATATTGATTTTACCTGAGCCTAGGAGAGCTTATGTAGTGTATGGTGATGATTTTGAAGTGGGTTTGAGGTGTGTGATGATGAAGGAAGACCATTTGGTGGCCTATGTATTATGTTATCTATGTGAACATGGGAATAATTATCATATCCATGACCTGGAATTGGATGTTGTTATACATTCACTGAAGACGTGGTGGCATTCCATCTTTGGTGAGAATTTTAAAATGTATTAAGATCATAAGATCATGATTTACATTTTCTCTTAGAGGTAATTGAACCTCAATAATAGCCATTGGGTGGAGTGCCATCATAAATTTGATTTGGATATTGTGTATACACCCGGAAAGTTTAATGTGGTCACCGACACATTGAACTAGAAGCTTATAGTATAGGATGTTTGAGAATAAGTGGATGAGTGGGGTTTTACGAACATATTTTTTTGATCTAAGGATAAACGTGCAAGAGGAAATAGGGACTTTATTCTTATCTAATATGTTGGTTACTCCCTATCTCATTGGATTGGTCAGGAATGAGTAGGTGTATGACACTATGTGCCAGTAGATTAGTAGTTCCTTAAATTATGGGGATACCTCGGGTGATTTGTCTCGGTCTCTCATGGTACTCTTATCATAAAATAGTGGATGGTTGTTCCTTTTAGACTGATTCGGGATGTTGTTATAGATTGTGTTTTGAGCCAAGGAAAAATTATGTGGAAATTTGAATTTTGGCATTTACAGAAAGGGCCATTCTTTTAACTGAGATCCAGAATGAAATTCTGAGAGTTAGAACGTCATTATGTGTTGTTTTTAGACTTGTTTAAAGTATATAGGGGTCACTCAAGTGTATAATTGTCTTTTAGTTGTGTCGGACCCCTGAAATCTCATGTTTGGTGGGTTTTCACAGGGTGTATGGTTTTTTTGAAACCATGCAGCCCCCGGAAGCAAACTGTACAACATGAATTAGTGGAGTAAAATGTTTTGAGATATACACTATTTATCCAAACCATGTGCCTGGCCCATATAGGTAGTGCCAATTAGGAAAAACCTATTCACATTTCATCGCATAGTTGGCACATAGTTTGGAAAACCGTGTAACCCAAACCATGTGTTGTGTTTTTCTAAGGAAATTAAATTAATTAAATTAAAATAAAATAAGTGAAAACATAATATACTCCTCCCTTCTCCCTCCTAGAATCACATGATTCCCCCTTCTCTCCTCTATTTTCACATTCCCCTCCCTCCTTCAAGATTCTATTCCATGTCGTTGTGCCACAATTCCACAGGGATTCTCCATCATCACCTCAAGGTAAGTCCTATGGCTTCTTTCTCCTCCCTTGGTTGGCCAATTTTCCCCTCCCTATCACCCAGTTCCATTCGGCCAAAACATAGGGTTAGGTTTGATCTTGATTTTTTTTCTTTCAATGTTAGGTTGTGTGGTGCATCTCCTAGGACTTCTTTATCCATGTTTCAGCATCCACCACTGAAGGATAAGTTCTTCGGTCCATTTTGGGTTTTCATCGCCACTTGAGGTAGGTTTTTCTTCTATTTATTTATCTATACCACTATAATTTGGGGTCTTTTAGTGGTTTTGAGTCCATAGTATTATTTTTAGTTTGTTTTGGTCGTCCATGAGGCAGGTTCGTGTCACCAGAGTCATAGGTGACTTACCAACGTATACATAGGTAGGCATATATATATAAATATATATGTGTGTGTGTGTATGTTCCCCCGTTATATGTATATTCACCCATAGTGGCATGAATACATATATATTGGGGCTAGGTGTTCTTATATATATATATATATATATATATATATATATATTTATATATATGAAAAATGTTTATGGGTGTAAGTGTAAATAGAAATAGTATTATATAAGAATATATATAAGGATCCCATTTTACATATTCATGGTCATGTGAATATGTACATAGGGGCTAGGTGTCCTTATGTATATGTGAAGGTGCATATACTTGGAGGCGGGAAGTAGTACCTTTCATTTTTCCCAGATGAAAATTTTAAGTGTCAAAGTTTTCAGCTTGGCCTTCTTATTCTTGAGGTAGGATCCCTTTCCATTTACCATTTAAAATTATGAATTCTTTAATTACTCATTTTTCCACATTCCATGGATATTAATTAGTGCTGAATAATTTTTCAAATAAATTCTTAATGTGAATTGAGTATGACTCATGAAATGATGATTAATTATGATAAATGAATTGTTTGGTAAACAATGTCATGTTTTTATAACAAAACCCCTAGTTGATGTGAGAGGTATTCAATTTAATAATGATATGTGCACTACCTTTTATTGTTGTGCTAATGCTTAGGCTTAATGCCCTTTTTCCTTGTCCATATCCCATAGTTTCTTGGATGGCTATAATTGAAATGATTTGTATAATGCTTTTATTATAAAGTTGAGGGTGAAGCAAGGGGTTCTGAATTAAAGATCCCTTGGATGGACTCTCATGCCTTCTTGTTATAATTTTTTATTGTTATAAAACACATCAGGGGAGATATCAGTGATTCCTGATAAACTGATCACTGAGCATTATTAGTTTTTAACTCTAGAAGAGTGACACTGGTTCCCTAGGGGAGACCTCGTGGATGGGATCGAATGCACGATGGTTATATCAGGCTGTAAGTGAGATTTGGGGCCATATGTGTGATACTAGGTATTGACTCAAAGGATAGTAATTGACTTTTGACACCATTCTCTAAGTGACACAAGGGACCTCATTCTTGGGTAACCATGGGAAGACTCCATGGCATTGCTTATATGTTGAGCCCCTCGAGAGATACATGTAAAGTCCATTATAATTACCATGGGCATTCTCAGCATGTCTCACATGTTTATAATTAATGAATGAATGTTTTATAAAGATTTTTGAATTGAATTAAATAGCATATTAACATTTATAAATAAAATGGATTGGATCATTTTAAATGGGGTTTGTAGGTATTTTCCCTTCAAGACCCATCACAAGAGTGGTGATAGTCCAACTCCTTACACCTTGTTCCACTCACATTGCCAATTTAGGTGCTCCTAGTTCAGACACACCGATTTAGGCTAAAGAAGGTAATTGGAAGGGTTTCCAAGTGGATCCCAGTCCAATTATTTTATGTTTTTTATTTATATTTACATTGAATCTATTTACTATGTGACACCACATAACTTATATTGCATGAAATGGTTTTTTCTTGAAATCAAGGGTGTCAGCCTACTGATATTGTATCTCACACCCTACTCGGGAACCATTAGAACCTGAGTAGACATTATATTTGTAGGTACTGATAAAGGGAAGAAGACATCTTCTAATGTTTTGATTTACAATCCTATGATGGATTTAAGGAAGAGAACAGAGCTAGTCCTCGAGATACTCTTTGAGATAGTAATTGGGTAGTTATTCTTTTATTACATTATATTGATAATTGTTAATTCATACTTATTGTAATTGTAGCATCATATCTCATACCTGCATTATTGTAAATTGTCTATGGTCGATTTTACATCGTTATTCTATTTTTCTTCCACTATTTGTTCTTTCATATAATTACTACTTCTACTACTTTCTATTGTTTTCTTAACTAATTTAATACTGTTATACTTTAATGTTAAGGGTATAGTTTCCCCACCATAACACCAATAAACCCTCACTGCTAGTCAGCAACCTTTGGTGTATTGGGAGGCGTGCTTGAGGCCATGTGACCCACTAGTTTTGATATCATATTAGTGTTCAGTTGGGAATGGACATTAGGGAGGTGATGAATGTGGTGCATAAAACTAGTTGGGTCATTCATCCTAGGTTGAACAAGGTGTTTTATAAATTTATAGGTCAGTAATAGAGGACTGGGATGAGACATGAAGTGGTGGACTTTGTTTCCAAGTTATTGGCCTACATGAGGATCAAAGAATAGCATCAATGGTTGGTCAGGTTATTGTAAACACTTCCAATATCAGTGAGGATGTGTGATTAGATATAAATGGATTACAAGAATAGGATACCATGTACTCCAAGTGGGAAATATTCCATATGGGTGATTTTCAATCATCTAATTAGAACATCCATTTTCTACCCATTAATGAGTCAATGGATGTATAGGACCTCAGAAACCTATATGTTCAAGAGGTTTTTTTAGAATAATGGGGTTCCATTAGTAATAGTTTCTAACCAGGGTACCCATTTTACATCTCCCATTTATAATGTAATCTAGGAGTGATTTGGAATCTATTTGAATTTGAGAACAGTGTATCACCCACAGAAGGATGATTAGAGTGAGCGAACAATCCAGACTCTCAAGGATACGTTGTAAGTGTGTATGATTATTTTTTTTTTTTGAGAAATGAACCTTCCATTTTATATTCTCAAATATAATAATAAATATCATTAATTAATAAATATTCTTCCATTTTAGGTGTTATATGGGTAATTGTGACAATCCCTGTTGGGTTGGGATGAGGTAGGGGTGTGTTCCTTGATCGGACCGAGATTCATCCAGGAGATAACTGAGATAGTGCAGTTGGTCCAGAAATGTATAGTGAAAACTCAATGATTAAAAATGTCATATTATTACCATATTCATCATTATTTGTAGTTTCAGGTTTTTAATCAGGTGTTTCTCCAAGTACCAGTTCATTTAGGTCATTTTCATTTTTGTAAGCAGGAGATGTTGGCGTGATGTTATGTCAGCCAGTTTCATATTTTGAAACATCTTGTGAAGGTGGGATACTTTTTGGAGATTACACCATGGTTGACCTCATTTAATGACTTCTTCCACATCTCCCAAATAGAGAGATACCATCCAGACCCATCTCATGTGTTAGAGTGTGAATATTTTGAATTAGATCCTGATGCCACAGTTCTAGAGCATCATGTTTGTATCATGGATGTTTAGAGTAAGGTTCTCGATGAGATCATGATCCCAGTGGTCTGTTTTCTTTGAAATCTTAGTGTAGATATCTATTATACATGGTATTGGGTAGGTTGAGTGAGGGAGTAGTGGCCTCACTTGTACTCTTCTAACAATGCCTGATGACTTTTGGGGGGGAAAGTGGTATGGTGGGGAGTTTGTTACACCTACCAAGTCCCTAATATCTAATTTTGAGTTTTATTTATCTTTAACTATTTTTATTGATTCCCTGAGTGTTTTTGGTAAAAACTATGAGTTTTGGGTCATATAGACCAGGAAACATGGTTAGTGCATGGTTTGTCTAAACTGCGTGGAAACCAGGTGAGGGGTACTATAGTTTTTGAAAGTGGAGGTTTTAATAGTTTGAGAATGGGTTTTCAAACTGTGTGATTCCCTAGAGAAAACTATGAAACCTTGTTTGGTTGTACAGCGGAACCACATTATTGGCACACAGTTTTCCTAACCATTCATCTCACCCATGCCACCATATCGAAATCATTATAAAGTGTGAATTTACCTTTTTCCCTTATATAATTTTAAGGTTTGTGACCCTTATTTATCCTCCTACATTGTGTGTAGCCATCCCCCAAGGCTTGGATCCTATCCTATCTCCTTTGGTATGTATTTCCTCAAGGTTTTTTGGTGATTTTTCTTGAGGTATGTTGATTTCTTCTTGATTTATTCTTCTTTTCCCTTCTTTAATCATTGTTCATCATTATTTATGGATTTTTGGAACCCTAGGTATAAGGACCTGACCTTAATCATTATATAATCTTGAGTTAAATCAAGAATTCAAATTGAGGATCTTTTCATGTTTAGAGTTTTAGAGAATTATGACCTAACTATTTCATATCAACTTGAATATTACATGTAGACACTACTAATCAGTATCCATTTTTTTTATAAAATGAAAAGTCTTAAAGAGAAACATGTCTAGTTCCATGTTTTAGACATAATGACTTTTCCTTGATCTCATCCTTGACCCTATTCATCTTTAAGTCCTGTGAGAAAAATTTCAAAACTTGGGATGAGAATAAAAAGCTCAGTAAGGGTTATAAAACAAAGAATGAAAACATTAGTTCATCATTACATACATAACATAAGATCTTTAACATACCCCATAAAATCATAATATTCATGAATAACACATAGAAAACATAAATCATAAAGGTAACTTGTGGCATCCATATCATACTTACATTGTAGATATCACAGCTACGTATGGAGTTACATTTGGAATAGTCATCACAGTATATTCCCTAAATATCTTTGGAGAAACATTCAAGTTTACCTTTGTCACATTTACCAATTCATTGGAGAGTTATCTCAGGCTCACCAGCCCTAGGTTTATCACGGAACCACATGTATTCATAAACAATGTCGAATAACCATAACATATTCAAAACACATAAAACAAAAATAAAGGAAAGATAACATGTCCACATTTTAATCACAATATATAATTTAAATATATTAACATAAAAAATCCATTATCAAATCCATTTTCAATACCAAAATACGTAAAAAGTGTATATGGTATTTATTTTCCTTTTAAAAACATTATAGCATGTTAAGGAATCCAAATATCAAATAATAATCACGGCGGTGGAAAAGGTCGTTGTCACCGCTTATGTTAAAAAGAACCATTCCTTTTTTCATTTAGTAAAATGCCTCGTAGGAAGAGATTACCTTTGAATGTATTGAAAAGTCGAAGGTATTTATACATCGTATAAAATAAAGTTGAGAATAAAACAAAATATGCCTATATGAAAGGAGATTGAGACGAAATCCCTTAAAAATATCATATCCTTTGATTAATGAAAAATAAATGAAATGATTATGTGTAAAAAATAAGAATACACCCAATATAAGTGGATATTAAGTGTAAATAAATCATAGTTCATTAACACATACTCATATCATGACATAATCAAGAAGTAGAAGTTTAACCCAAAGAATTGAAATTGGGTAAAGAAGTTATTTTACAAAAATTTGACAGCCTAACGGTGTCACTTTAAAAATAAAGAAATGAGTTGATGAGAGAGAAAAGGTTATCTCATCACCTGGCCATAAAATTTACAGAAATAAGGATATATAAGAACATATCCCAACATAAGAAGATGTAAATTAAAAGACATAACAAAATTAAGTCTTTTAAAAAGGGGAGGGTGAGAAGTTCCCCTATCGATTTGGTAACTTTCGAAACACACAACCCATGAAAGAGGGATCATAAAATGAAGATTTAAATACCCATAAATTATATTATATTACACAAAGAACACAATCATGGGCAGTACATGCACCACAAAAAAGTAAATAGTGGCAAATATAGCATGAATCTCAGGGAAATAAAAAGTGAGATGAAAACTTCTTACCACGTCATAATCAATCGAGTCGTATGACCAAAAGTTAATAACCACCAAGTGAATAAAATAATTCCATGAATTTAATGATAATATATATATATATATATATATCAAATTTCAGTACACAATACACCACATGCAATAAATAAGTGGCGAACAATGGAAATCTCACGGAATTAAAAGTGAGATAAGAAACTCATTACCTCGTGTCTGACTTATCCCATTAGTTCTTTAATCTCCTGAATAATAAAATAATGTTAATTTCTATTTTCTTAAGAACCTTTTTAATGTTTATTATTCCTTTTATATTGCTTATTACCATGTTATAAACATTATGTAATCATTTAAGTTAATAATGATTGTTTTGTCGATATTTGGTACTTGAGTAAAAATGAACACCTTATAACTACAAGTTGTTCATGTGGTCAAATATCCATTATCTTCGGAATGATATTAATGATGTAGATATCATATATATCATATATATCCAGTATATTTGTGTATAATAGTACATAAAATTTTGAGATAAGAAATGAAATGCACCGTTCATGGAGACGGTAAGTCGTACATACACATGAACGCTACTTCCATTTATATTTCTTATTTTAATGGAATTAAAACATAACGATACATAGGTATATTATAATTACAGTATAATATCATATATAATATCATTAACTCTATCCTTTATACATCCCACATAAGGAATTAACAAGTCATATCACTTTGAGGGGGTGGTAGTCTGCACTTCCTAAAATGAAATAATCGCATTTACCCATTATGGAAACCATAAAGGTATTCTATAAATGAAAAATAAAAAATAATAAAGAAAACATAAACATAATATATATTATATATAAATACATTTCCATCATAATGTTCACCATTAGAGGCTTTAGGATTTAATTGAACAATCATCGTTTCATGAGGTGTTAGTTTTCCATCCACAGAAACATTATGTTCTTTACCCATTAGATGGAGGTGTGTGTTATTGTAGGTCAAATACATCTCATAAAATCATACTAGTATATTGAGGATATTTTTTTTGTTATAAAACAAAGGAATAAAAATATTTTATGGGGTTGGAGAAGAAAAATAAAACAAAATAACTTAAGAGAAGATGTTACCTTTAAATCGGGTAACTCCCTATGGTTTGAACCAAAAGGGTTTCTTGAAGTGCTTTCTGCCTAATTTAAGGCTTCTAGGATGACTAGAGGGATATTGTAAGATTATTAGAGTAGATTTTGTATGAGAAAAAGGCTTGAGAAGTGTGAGGAATGAGTTAGAAGTGAGGTATTTTTATAAGGGAGAGGAGGGGCTCTTTAGGAAAGTTTGAAACAATTATTTTATTATAAACTCATATTTGGTTTCAAAAGGTCAAAAAGTCGTTAAAATATAATTTAAGATGACTCATGGTAGAAATAAAATCATCCAATAAGAATTGGACTGGTTTTGAATATTGTTTTAATATTTATAATCTTATTTATTTAAATCATTTACTAATGAGGTAAATATTGCATCATTATTATGTCATAAATAATTTAATTCATCTGATGTACAAAAATTATAAAAAAATTCCATGATGTAGGAAATATTTTTAGATTTGAAACTAATATTTATAGTTGAAAA
Organism: Viscum album; assembly: GCA_963277665.1. NCBI lineage: Eukaryota > Viridiplantae > Streptophyta > Magnoliopsida > Santalales > Viscaceae > Viscum > Viscum album. The sequence goes on along the minus strand of OY728127.1, from coordinate 1,067,784,615 downwards.
TATAACTTATATAACCCCATGTAAAAATTTATTCACTAAAAGATATTTGTTTTTGTCATTTTTGTCTTTACTTTAAATTGATTAATATAAAGTGTCATTATAAATCCCATATGGCTCCATGGGGTCCCAAATTCGACCCAAGGATTACCATGGTCGGATATGTATCATCCAATAGGATTAGGATGCATGTTAGGGTAATTTAATATTATTATAATATTATATTTTACCCTTATTTACTATATTTACCTCTTAATCATGGTAAATAAAATATTTACTGAAGTAAATATTTAAAACTTCTGAAAATAAAAGTTACCTATTTAAAAATTTTGGAGCATATTATTCCAAATATGGAATCCCTTTTTCAAAATTTAAAACACAGAAGTGGCATAAATTAATTTAAAATTAATTCCCGTTGTCAAAACAAAAAACGTGTTTCTAAGAAATAATAACTATCAAAATATTGACACTTTTTTATGTCCAATTTCAAAATGAAATTACTTCAAAGGACCAAAATTAGATTAAATGGTAAAAATATATTCTAATTACACTTTTAAACCAATTAAATAGATAATCTGTCCATATAAATAAATTAGATAAAAAGGCAGATTTGAATTAAAATATAGTATTTTTCATTATTCATAAAAAATGAATTTTATCAGAAAAATACCAAAATTTTATCCAAAGTAAATTTTGATGTCCCGATTCTAAAGAAAAATTTTATTTTGTCAAATATAACATATAAAAGTGACCAAAACTATATTTAAAGATTTTTCGTCATCAAAAGGCGGTAGATTGACCTTTTTTTGAATATTATAGTATTTATGCTTAAAATAGAATTCTTTTCTTATTCTAAGCCTATAAATTTTATTGGATAAATTTAAAAACATTTAAAAAACATTTATAATAATATTTTAGTTAGTTCTATTAATTCTCGCCAATACAAAGGCGTTAACTGCCATTTAAAATAATATTATTATATTATTAGTATGCAACGTAAGATTTCAAAGAAACTCTTGTTGCGTATCGGGTGAGACATCAAACATAGAATCCACTTTAAAGTAAAATTAATATTTAATTCACAAATATTAATAAATATGAAAATTTTCATTTTCTTTATTTACCTGGGATGTTACATCCTTCCCCCTTTTGGGAATTTCATCCTCAAAATTTTAAAATTGGGCTTGGAAACTTCATTAAAAGTCCCACATCGGAAAAGATTCAGTAAAACTATCACTTTAAAAGAAAGAAAGAGAAGTAAAAAAGGTAACCCAATATAGCCCATACTAGGATTTCATGTAGGAAAACATAGATATGGAAGAGAAACAAACCATCAAGGTCTGATGGAGAGTGACAACAAACATGATCAGGAGAAAGTAAACAATCTGAAAACCATAAAATTTATATGGGTTAAACGGTCTTTGATTCCCTAGTAGGAAAAGTAAACCAACAATGTTTTTGTTTTACGATCCTTTTCATAAAGTTGAGGAATTTATTTAAGAGCTTAACTAAAAACATAAGGAAACATACTTACTTTTCATATATAATTTCATCCTTTACTACATTTCTACCACAAACTCATCTTTTCTCCAAACGATGAGTATTGGGGATGGCTTGTTCACATTAAAATATCTATAATAAACTTCTATATAATAACATAATCCACAAAAGAAGAATTATATATTTCCCATGTCTTTAGATATTAACCAAAACCAAAAAGGTTAGTACAAGATCAGATAATCCCCCAAAAGGATAATCTTTTACAAAAAGAAAAACTATTCTTAATCTCCAAAATTTGTCAAACAATACCCAAAGTTCAACAAAGACAATAAACAACTATCCATAAAATTCTTCAAAGTAAACCAATCTAAGTTTGAAACCCAAATCTCAGAATTATTTAATCACCTAGTCTTCTAAGATAAAACTTAACATTTATCTCTAAATAACAACAGTTACTCATAAAGTCTCATATTGAAAGGTGATTAACCTAATAACATGTTCTCCATGATAGGTTAATCATTTTCATAAATAAACCAAATCTTCATATCTCCATAATAAAAACATAGATTCTTCCAAACTAAAATTTCAACCATTATTCAACAATTGAAATCCCATAGTATTCTCTTTTCCTTAGGCATATAGTGTTTCCTCAAAAGAGAGAATGTCTTCCACAATAACCTTTATCACTTAATCACCAAATTGTTTTCTTATAATAATGATGTCCATTTGATAAAACATAAGATCCAAAATCAGCTTATTCTTGGTCCATAAAATCATTTAACTAAAAATAAATAGTCATACTAACCAGGGACTTCATGTAGTCTAGTGGTAGGCGATGCACCCTTGTCGCCCTTCGGTTGTGGGTTTGATTCCTATGGCCTTGCCGGACGCGACAGGTTGTCACCATTCCTGTGGGTTGTATTTTTTATAAAACCATATAATTTTATAACATTCCAAAAAAGAAAAATTACTAAAAAATAAGCATAACATTTTTTAACAGCAAAGGTTTTATTTTGCATCCCAAAATGTAATAACCATTTATCACCTCTATAATAATTATGACTCTTTCTAAAAAGCTAACCATTTAGGGTTATGTCACTTATGCTTAAATAACACCCTAACCTATAAAGTTATCTAAACCGACCTCTGATACCAACTATAAGGACTCGGCCTTAATCATTATATAATCTTGAGTTAAATCAAGAATTGACATTGAGGATCTTTTCAGGCTTAGAGTTTTAGAGAATTAGGACATAACTATTTCATATCAACTTGAATATCACATGTAGACACTACTACTCAGTATCCATTTTTTTCATAAAATAAAAACTCTTAAAGAGAAACATGTCTAGTTCCATGTTCTAGACATCATGAATTTCCCTTGATCCCATCCTTGACCCTGTTCATCTTCAAGTCCTGTGAAAAACATTTCAAAACTTGGGATGAGCATAAAAAGCTCAGTAAAGGTTATAAAAAAAAGAATGAAAACATTATTTCATCATTACATACATAACATAATCTCTTTAACATACCTCATGAAATCATAAGATTCATGAATAACACATAAAAAACATAAATCATAAAGGTAACTTGTGGCATCCATATCATACTTACATTATAGTTATCATAGCTATGTAGGGAGTTACATTTGGAATACCCATCACAGTATATTCCCTAAATCTCTTAGGAGAAACATTCACGTTTACCTCTATCACGTTACCCAATTCATTGGCGAGATATCTCGGTCTCACCCGCCCTAGGATTATCACGGAACCACTCGTATGCATAAACAATTCGCAAGAACCATAACATATTCATAACACATAAAGCAAAAATATAGGGAAGATAAAATTTCCACATTTTAATCACAATATATCATTTAAATATATTGACATAACAAATATATTATCATAACCATTTTCAATACCAAAATATGTAAAAATATTATATGGTATTTATTTTCCTTTTAAAAACATTACGGCTTGTTAAGGAATCCAAAGATCAAATAATACTCGCGGCGGAGAAAAAGGTCGTGTCACCGCTTACGTTAAAAAGAAACATTCCTTTTTTTGTCGTTTAGTAAAACTCCTCATTGGAAAAGATTACATTTGAATGAAATGAAAATTCAAAGGTATTTATACACCGTATAAAATAATGGTGGGAATAAAACAAAATATGCCTCAATGAAAAGAGATTGATACGAAGTCCCTTACAAAGATCATATCCTTTGATTAAGGACAAATAAATGATATGATTATGTGTAACAAATAAGAATACACCCAATGTAAGTTGATATTAAGGGTAAATCAATCATAGTTCATTCACACATACTCTTATCATGACATAATAAATAAGTATAAGTTTAACCCAAATAATTGAAATTGGGTAAAGAAGTTCCTTTACAAAAATTCGACACCCTAACGACGTCACTCTAAAAATAAAGAAATGAGTTGATGAGAGAGAAAAGGGTATCTCATAACTTGGACATAAAATTTATAGAAATAAGGATATAGAAGAACATATCCCAACATAATAAGATATAAATTAAAATACATAACCAAAGGAAGTCTTTTAAAAAGAGGAGGGTGAAAAGTTCCCTTACCGATTTAGTAACTTACGAAATACACAACCCATGAAAGAAGGATCATAAAATGAAAATGTAAATACCTATACATTATATTATATTACACAAAGAACACAATAATGGGCAGCACATACACCAAACAAAATTAAATAGTTTCAAATATAGCATGAATCTCACATAAATAAAAAGTGAGATGAAAACTCCTTACCACGTCATAATCAATCGAGTCGTATGACCAAAATTTAATAACCACAAAATGAATCAAATAATACCATGAATTTAATGATAATAATAATAATATATATCAAAAATTTTTACATAATACACCACATTCAATAAATAAGTGGCAAACAATGGAAATCTCACGCAATTAAAAGTGAGATAAGAAACCCCTTACCTCATGTCTGACTTGTCTCGTTCGTTCTTTAATATCCTAAATAATAAAATATTGTTAATTTATATTTTATTAAGAACCTTTTTCATGTTTATTATTACTTTAATATTACTTATTACCATGTTATAAACATTATGTAACCATTTGAGTTAATAATGGTCATTTTGTCGATATTTGGTAATTGAGTAAAAATGAACACCTTATAATTACAAGTTATTCATGTGGTCAAAAATCCATTATCTTAAGAATGATATTATTGATTTAGATATCATATATATCATATATATCTATTATATTTATGTATAATAGTACATAACATTTGGAGATAAGAAATTAAATGCACCGTTCATTGAGACAGTAAGTCGTACGTACACACGAACGCTACTTTCATTTCTATTTATTATTTTAATGGAATTAAAACATAATGATACATAGTTATATTATAATTAAAGTATAATATAATATATAATATCATTAATTCCATCCTTTATACATCCCACATAAGGCATTAAAGAGTCACATCACTTGGAGGGGGCGGTAGTCCGCACTTCCTAAAATGAAATTATCGTTTTTACCCATTATGGAAACCATAAAGGTATGATGTAAATAAAAAATACAGTAGATTAAAGAACACATAAACATAATATATATTATATATAAATAAATTTACATCATAATGGCCACCATTAGAGGCGATAGGAGTTAATTGAACAATCATCATTTTGTGAGGCGTTAGTTTTCTATCCACAAAAACATTACATTTTTTACCCATTAGATGGAGGTGTGTGTAAGTGTAGTTCCAATACATCTCATAAAAACAACCTAATATATTTAGGATACTGTTTTTGTTATAAAATAGAGGAATAAAAAGAATTTAGGGGGTTGGAGAAGTAAAATAAAACAAAAGAACTTAAGAGAAGACGTTACCTTTAAATTGGGAAACTCTCTTTGGTTTGAACAAAAAGGGTTTCGTGAAGTGATTTATGCCTAAGGTAAGGCTTTTAGGATGAATAGAGTGATATTTGGAGCTTATTGGAGAAGATTTTGTATGATCTAAAGGCTTGATAAGTGTGAGTAATGAGTTAGAAGTGAGGGATTTTTATAAGGGAGAAGAGGGGCTCTTTAGGAATGTTTGAAACAATTATTTTATTATAAACTCATATTCAGTTTCAAAAGGTCAAAAAGTCATTAAAATAGAATTTAAGATGACTCATGGTCGAAATAAAATCATTAAATAATATTTTTACAGGTTTTTGATGTTGTTTTAATATTTATAATCTTATTTATTTAAATCATTTATTAATGAGGAAAATATTTCATCATTATTGTGTCAAAAATAATTTAATTCATTTGATGTCCAAAAATTATAAAAAAATACCTTGATGTAGGAAATATTTTTATCTTTAAAATTAATATTTATAGTTGAAAATATAACTTATATAACCCCATGTAAAAATTGATTCACAAAAAGATATTTGTTTATGTCATTTTTGTCTTTACTTTAAATTAATTAATATAGTGTCATTATTACTCCATTGTGGCTCCATGGGGTCCCAAATTCGACCCAAGGATTAACATGGTCAAATAGGTATCAAAAAATAGGATTAGGACACATGTTAGAGTAATTTAATATTATTATAATATTATATATTACCCTTATTTACTATATTTACCTTTTAATCATGGTAAATGAAATATTTAATGAAGTAAATATTTAAAATTTATAAAAATAATAGTTACCTATTTACACAATTTGGACCTACTGATTCCAAATATGGAATACATTTTTTCAAATTCAAAACACGGAATTGGTAGAAATTAATTTAAAATTCATTCCTGTTGTCAAAACAAAAAGCGTGTTTTTAAGAAATAATAACTATCAAAATATTGACACTTGTTTATGTCAAATTTCAAAATGAAATTACTTAAGATGACCAAAATTAGATTAAATGGTAAAAATATATTCTAATTAAAATTTAAAACGAATTAAAAATATAATCTAATCATATAAATAAATTAGATAAAATGGAAGTTTGGAATTAAAATACAGTATTTTCACTATTCATAAAAAAAATAAATTTTATTAGAAAATACCAAAATTTTATCCAAAGTAAATTTTGATTCCCGATTCTAAATAAGAATTTTATTTTGTCAAATATAACATATAAAAGTGACCAAAACTAGATTTAAAGAGGGTTTTCCATCAAAAGGCGGTAAATCTACCTTTTTGTGAATATTAGAGTATTTATGATTAAAATCGAATTATTTTCTTATTTTAAGACTCTAAATTTTGTTGGATAAATTTAAAAACATTTAACAAACATGTATAATCATATTTTATTTAGTTCTATTCATTCCTACTAATACAACGGTTATGCGTTAACTACCATTTAAAATAATAATATTATATTATTAGTGTGCAACGTAAGATTTAAAAGAAACTCATTGTTGAGTATCAGGTAAGCCATAAAACATAGAATCCCATTTAAAATAAAATTAATATTTAATTCAAAAATATTAATAAATATTAAAAAATTTCTTATTCTTTATTTACCTGGGATGTTACACTAGGGGTGGTATTACCCCAATGTAGGTATTTCTTTGGGGTTTTTTGTTTAATTTATTATTCCATAGGTGTGTGAGGATATTTATTCCACTTCCATGTGTTTTTCATAAAGTTAAATGATCATTGGACTGAATATGTTGTAGGTGTCTCAATTTAATGGTGTTTTCCATGGAATACCATTAAATTTCCAAAATACATTGGTTTTTTCTTATTCAAATTTCCATTAAAATGATTTATTCTTGGTGTGTATTCCATGTTTGATGTATTTCACATATTGGATTGGAAATTTGGTGTTTTAAATAGGTTATTTTAAATGGTTGTGGCTTAAATTCCCACCAAGTGTTTGATAAAATTTCTCAAAGGGGGCTTTGTAATTTTAAATGGATTTATAAAGTAGGTTTCAGAATGATTTTACCAAATCTATGGTGTTTCATTAAATTGGGAATATTTTCTTATAAAATGGATCATCTTATGGGTTGATTAATATTGAAATATTCTTATGATGTGTTGACAGAGAGTATTACATTGTCTAATAGGGGTTTTAGTGAGAGGTTTGTTCAAGGGACCATGTGAGCCATAATAGGGAGGACCATGTGAGGATCTATTTTTTCCAAGGGATAATGTGAGCCTTTGGGTTGGAATTCCATTTTATCTTCCATGATTACTATATATAGACTATGTCAGGTCATAGATTCAATCCATGGGAAGACCATGAGAGATTCCATTTCTTAGTTAGGTAGAATATTTTTTTACACACCCATGATAAGCATGGTTGGTATATCTATAGGTAGACCTTACTCATGATGGTTGTTTTATGTGATTTATGTATTTCATTAGTGAAATTTTTATGTGATTATATATATTATGACCATTTTATCATTTTTCAATTTATATGGTTAGATGATGCTAATTCTTATATTCATCTTTATTATTCACTTTTGGTTATGTTAATGTTTTTCCCTTGTGTCTTTTTTATTTATTTAATCCATTTTTGGAATGTGTTTTGTAAACCTATGTTTTTTTCAAAAAGGAAAATCAAAGGTATTTTGAATGTTTTGTTTGGAAATTATATATTTTCAAAGTTTTTATAATTTTTTAATATGTTTTTGAACTATTTTATTGGTTTTAATGGGTAAATGTCTTAAATAAATTCATAGTGAATTCTTACTAGGATTTCTTCATCACATCCTACTTGGGCCCTTTTTGGGAGTTTAAATATTTTGTTCTATAGGACATAGGTAAAGATAAGGGTACCATGTTCTAAGGTGGATCTTCATTATTACAATCCTTTTATGTTTAATTGAGGTGATGTGGTATCACAATGATTTTATTTTATGGAGTCATTTTTTTATTTTTCACCAATTGGATTGTATTCTTGGGCCTTGTTTTACTTTTGACAACTTATTGAGTTTTTTTTGTTTCTAAGATAACAAGTAGGTGTATATGTCCTTTTTATAACATGTTTTCCCTATAATGTATGCTTTCATTTTTTGTATCTTCTAATCTTTTTTTTTACTCTAATGATATTGGTATGGCCTTATCATTATATTGATGGTTCATACTAGTTTAACTATGAAAAAATCATTCACAAATGATTGTTAGTTATGCCTGGTGCTTAACGCTATCCCAAGCGATTAGGAATGTGCTTCCGGCCATGTATCGAGCTGGCTCGGGTTACAAGTCGGGTCAATCTAAGCAGGTTCATTACAAACCTCCTCCAAATATTATATTACCATATTAACATAATTAACTTCCTATATTCACTATGATATTTTTTTAATTTTAATATTACAAACATTTTCTATCTCCTTTATATGTAATGGAAAATGAAAACAATATTCATGCATATATATGAACTGTCATCTTCATAATGTGATGTATTTTATTTTAAATCATCAGATATCATGGATGGTTATACATATTTATTTGATGAATATATATGATATATATAATATATTAAAAATTCTAGAAAGATAAACTATTTTTCACCATTCCTTCCATCCATTTCAAAAATGGAAACATCACACATGTGTATATAAGGACTACCGTCTCTATAAAGTGATGTAATTCATTTTTCATAACCACCTAACATGATTAATTAAAAAAGTGTAAATAATGGGTAATTATGATATTTTTGACATGATTAAGATTTTATAGATGACAAAACCATGACCAAGGTGCAAGATCTAGAATCATTAAACTGAAACATTCATGGGAAATATAACAGTTAACACCTTGAATATTGATTTTAATGAATAATTTTTAATGGATGTGTATTTAAAAATTATAAGGGAATGATATATAGAAATATGATAATGTATATGAATCAATTATTAATTTATAATAAATCTAAATTTATTATAATAGAGGATATAATTTGTAAGAACAAAATTGGGACTTGAGGTAAGGGTTTATGTTACAATCTAACTATTTATCGGTATTTTTTATCTTTCAATTTCCATTGATGAAAAATATATTTTTTTATCTATTAAAATACATTTATTTTATAATAATAAGGTTATTTCAAACATTATCACCATTTTCTCTATTTACTACTCAAAAAGGCTAAAAGGAAATTTTTGACAAAACCTAACCTAGTTTCTCTTCTTTTGGATTGAAATATTTTCCCCCCATATCCATATTCTAGAAAGAACAATTATGGAAGATTTTATATTCATAATTTTTTTATAGGTCATTTAGAATACCTTTTATTTTCATTACAAGTGATTAAAGGAATCTTTTCAATGTTTTCCATACAACTCACCTTATACTTTTTAAAAAAGTATTAAATGAATATTTTCTTATTAAAATATACAGCATGAATAGATTTTTCCATAATTGTGTGTTTTCTTCATAATTATGCTTCATTTATAAGATTCCATGGGTTTTTAAAGAAAATATTATTCCCATTGATCTCTGAATTTTTAGATTTTAATATTTTTTAAAAGAAAATGATTTTTTACCTTGTTTTTAAAAGATTATTTCAAATGCATTTATGAAAGTATTTTTTATTTATGTCAACATCATTTAAGGATAGTTAGGATTCACTTAGGATAAACTCTAATTATAACATCTACCATCTTTCTCTAGATGTATTGGGATGACTCTTTATTAAAGTTCTCGTGAGACCTATTTCTTTCCAGGGGTTAATAAAGTAATGATCAAATCATGAATGTTATATTATTATGGAACACATATGTATGGTTTATCAATATAGGATTTATAAGTCTATTATAGTTCTACAATGAATTGGGTAAAGGTGTTATATATCATGGAATTACTAAGGGATACTAGTAATAATGCCCGATCTAATATATTATGGGATATTGGTAATAATGCTTGATCCAATATACTGAGTTATGAGAGTAATAATTATTGATCCATTATTCTATGGTTTTCTAATGATTATACCTCATCCATTATGATATGGTATACAAGTTATATTTCTTAATCCATTATGTTATGAGATTATAGAAGTTAATCATGATCCATAGTGATATTATTTCCTATGATTTTATTTATTCCATATTCATATTTTATGAAAAATGGTCATGGTATGATTTTCATGGCTCATGATAATGGTTTTATTTTGGTACCCATACTTCATGTTAAGAATAATTTTATTTCATGAACCATACATTATAATATATATTTTCCTGTACAATTCTATTATGTTATGTACTTGATTATATTCTCATGATTTTATGATCATCTTATGCTCACTTATGATTATTGAGTGATATACTCTACTTTTACCCTTAAAGAGAATCTGAGATCACCCTTTCTTATATATCCATTTATCTAGGTTATGGAAAAATGTTTTAAGTAGGTTATTTATATTAGTGGTGCTATGTGAGAACATTTTTGTTGATTTTGAAGATCGTTCATGAATAAGTTTTTTGTGTATCTAGTATCCAAAGATACTAAAACATTATGGTTATCAGGCATGAATTATTATAAAAAGTCTTTCAGTTAGGGAGCTTAGCCAAGTGGTAAAGGCTCCACATAATCCTACATCAGACCCAAGTTCAAATTCGGGTGGGAGAAAATTTCTATAGGAACTATATCTGGCATAGTAGAGACACTGTAGCATTATAATAGTGAAGGTACTATAGTAGGTACTATAGAGGGGTATTGTATGTGTGTGAATATTCATCCATAATAGAATTTTAGGACACTGGGCCTTCAGGACACAAAGGGGTGGTGACATAGGCATGATTCATGAAGGGCCTTTGGCCCATCCCATGGTGGGTCTATGGGCCATGTAATGGGATTCATGCCTACTAGGTCATCGGTCCATAAATATATAACGTAATTAAGTGGTTGTATGGGTGGGTTATCCCTTAGGGGGGATATAACCTTCCTTTCAGGCATGTGTGTGTGTGGTGTGTGTGATTGAATATAATTATAATCCCAACCACCTAATATAATATTATGAAAAGTATTGAAAAATCAAATAAAATTATGTAATAATTATGTATGTTATTATTGGGTTGCTTCACACGTGTAAGGTCATGATTATCTCAGCTTACCCTTTTATAGTTGACCATAGGTTCACGATATGTACTTTACAGCCACAGACAATGTAACTATATCACTTAGCCAGTATCCTTGATAGCTTCAGATTAGATCTTCGAGCATTCTTCATCTTTTCTTTGCCTATTCTTGGTCTTATGAAACTAAACGATCATATTATTTTGACTTTTGGATTAAATAATGATAATTGGAAATGAATACTAACAAAAAAATGTAAAAATTGATGAAAAATAATAAAAAAATAATTATAAATTGATATGTGACTTCTTTGATACCCCTTGAAGGTTTTAGGGTGTTGAGGAAGTGGAAAATCCAATAATGAATAATGTTTTTCATCAATTTATTTGAAACAAATACTTATAAATTGATGCAGTAACCCTATATTACTCATAGATTTTATACATTAACATATATATTATAATAAATTTTAAACAAGATATACATTTACATAATATTGTTTTCATTGATGTTAATCAATTTGGCTACCACTCCAATAGTCTCGTAATTTCAATGAAGATTCAAAAGTATAATTCATCTAGCAGTATCCACATGCACTTGAATCTTGAAATGTTGTCATTTTTATCCTAGATGTTGGCACATAGGTACCAAACACATTGTGTTGTTCTGCATTTATCACAATAAGAAATCTATTATTCATAAAGTATTCAGTGATTCTGTTAGTTTGGAGAGGGATGCGGAGGATTCTCCCTTTGTTCTTGATAGAGTTATTGAGAAGTTCCCTCTAGCGATTTGAGAGAATTATCCAATACATTCCATTGTGAAAATAATACTTTGTATCCTCTAAAATGATATAATTCATATTATATACATAGAGTTAGTAATTAATAATTGTATAGAGGCCCTTAACTAATTGTTTATCATAAATTAACCCCATGTTAATAATAATATTATTATTATTATTATATTCCATGACATGCACTAGCTCATGGATATTTAAATATATATTAATTAAATCAATCAATATATATTTAAATTATATTAAATAAAATATATCATTTCTAATTATCCCTTAACATGGCATAAAAATCCTCCTCAACATTTATCAAATGTTGATTAATAAATATTTATTTAAATAAATAATAATATTTATATTATTAATTAAATAAAAAATAAACATTATATCCACTAAATAGTGAATAAATATTTATTTAATATTTAACTCGCATATATTATAACTTAATTAACTGGTGATTCAATTTATATGATAATAAAAAACTAAAATAATTATTAAACCACAAGCCCAGTGTAATATTTATTCTAAATATTAAATTCAAATAGAATTTAATGGAGATTATAGACATATTTAGTGTGTGACCCCCTATGCCCCTTTCTCAGTGGAATTAAGAAATTTTCCTAACGTCGAAGATTAACATCTTGAAAAATCTCCGGAAACCCATTGAGAAAGTAGTTAATGTCATAATAATAACAACGTAATTAGAATTATTGTTGTGTAATATAATCTCTTTTTCTTGATATCTCATCAAACATGTTGCATACCTATGTCATCAACCTATATGATTGATATATCTTTCTTTGATTATATGGAATGAACTTGTTGAAAAAATTTAATAACATGGACTTGATAATATAGTTTCATTTCAATCAATGGTCATGTGATATATACATTTGTTAACATAGAAGGAAACTATTTTTCCTAATACAATCAATTAGTTTCATATCACTTATAACGTACCCAACATATCCTACTTGTTCAGTAGCATATTTTGTCACATTTTTTGAAAATACATCAATGTATGTGATTCGTGATATACATTAATTACAATATCATGTTTATGGACCAATACGCATGTCCATGGATAGTAATATCCAATAAAAATTATAATATTTACAATAACTATTTTTGTTAATGTCCTTATAAATTCCTAACTTATATAACACAATGTTTGAAACATAATTAAAAGAAATCTCATCCACTTAAGAGCATCAAAAACCCGATGGAAAAAACATCATTTTTTCCTGGTTAGATAGATTTCATCTCTACTATATAACATGTATTTAATAATATTATCATAGAAACTCTAGGAATTCATTATAATAGGAAGATATTATAACCTTTTGACATGTCAAATATTATAAGTACATTATAATTTTAATTTTATTTAAGAGAAAATTCATCATGAGATAAGATATTAATTAAGAATAATATTATAGTAACTGAAAGTACAATGTAAGTTGGTTATATGGAACCATGGAAAAAGGACAGAATGTAATATATTTTCCATTGAAAAAAACTCACAAACTTCCCAATGTCATGAAAGTATCTTTTCACGGTGGAACCCACTCTCTCCATGCCATGGAACCAATATGATTAATATAATGATCCCCAATTAGTACCATGTTTAGGGAATTATCTCCACCTAGCACAATGTGCTAATCCATATTTATTAAAAAAATCACAATGGTTCATCCCAACATTACTTCAAACCAAAAAATAAAATTTCCATTGAATTTCATAACCCATAATGATGCAGGTACATATAAAATCCCCACAATAATTATTTTCATCTTCAAGAAGTTGTTGTGGTACTCCAAAAAACATTATTATCCCACATTACCCATCAATTCACCACAAACCTGCCATGTTCTATCCCAGAATGTCAGTCATGCTTCCACTACACAACTCTAAACACCATGGTACACTATTCACTAAAATCCAATATTCCTGCATGTCACCATTATAACATCTAGATGGTTATATATTTCCCACCATCCATCCTGGGACACTAAATCATCAACAACTAATTCATTCGTAAGATTAAGGTGCTCCACACTATATGGTTGTGATTACAAATGTAGATTTCGGGTCATAGTTACCCCACACTATAGTAATAACCTACTAAAAATGAAATTTATGGGTTCCATAATTGCGCCCAATTAAATTTCCACCTCATTGGATCCAATTTTATGTGAGAACATCTATTAGACATCTTCTAGGAGAACTTTCTTGAAAATTATCAACCTAAACTAATGGAACACCATCACATCATCTGATCATAATTCTTTAATTTTCTACAGGAACCATATAACCATCCAAATTTCCAAACTGATGTATGAAACTAATAGCAGGTGTAATTCCATTGTTGGGTCCTCAACCATCCACACCATCTACCATATTCTCATTTTGTGACCACTAACACACCTCTGATCTGACTCACTCTCTAATCAAATCAATTTCTATCATGAGCCCATTGTTGAAATTAAAACTCAATTATGCACCACATCTAAATCCCAAATATATTATTCCCAAATGAACCAATAAATTTATATAAACCTACACATCAATGTCCCATTGTCATCTCACTCGTTTGTTAACTGATCTCACTGAATCCATTACCTAGCCAACACTTGGTTCATATATCGATGACATATTAAATAATCCCCACCATGGGTGTATCCATATTAACATTCTTTGGAACCAAAATAGATCTCCATGTCCCATGTTTTATCCATTAAAAATGTAAATTGTGGATGTTTTCATTCTAATCATAGCATAACACAAACATGATACAAGGATTGCTACCCATTTTTTATTACCAAGAATAATATCATCAACAATCATCAAAATTACAAAAAAAAATGGTCACACCCTCCATCATCCAATGGTGATATAACCACCATATGAAGTTCCTTACAATAATAATCAACTATAAAAGTAAAAAATTTCCATCCTTGTACACATATCAGTCCTCCTGTGACATACTCATCCCATCCCTAAAATCCCCTTTAAAGGATCAAAATTGGAATGAATGTAACATTGTAATTTTCTCCATCATCAAGGTCTCATATTACTATATATGGAAACAACTTATTCTCATAAAAACCATGGGATTTCATTCCCACATGTGTCTAATCAAATCTATCAACCCTACACCCAAAATACCCTCTTAGTAATCCACAAACCCATCAAGAACCACATATAAAAAGTGTGTACATACCCTCATACATCAAATATTTTCTTAAAAATCACCACAAAACCTCACTCTCATATTCCTAGGAATATTAAACCCTAAAAACCCTCTTATAGGTACTTACACACTCTCTATATCAATCTCATTGAACCCATTAGGTGGATGCTCTCATACCATCTGACCACATAATTGAATCATTCCATAATGATTCACACACCATCAAAATTAGGCTCATGAACCTGAAAAAATTTCAATGATAATAAACTTGTTAATTTCATATAGAAAAAAATCATCCTCAAGGATTCCTTTTTAATATACCGGAGGCATCTCACTCATTCCAAGTCCATCCACATGATCATTTGTCCCCCGAGAATCATCAAAAATAAAAAAGTGTTTACCCATTCTAAATTAATACTATATCCAACCATATAGATCATGATCCACTATCCAATATGGATAGGAACCAAACTAATCTTACCTTCCAAAAATAATCCTTGAAAATAAAATCACTTAGAGTGCTTTACGTCTCGAAAACCCAAGTCATTCCACATTCCTTTCCTCCACCATATTAAGGGTATCCATTTTTTGGAACAGAATCTCTATTGATATTCTAATAATACACCATCAAACACTATACATAGCACGTAGATAATATTTATATGTACCATTGATTAGACATAACCCCTTGACCATGATGTACAGAAAGATAAGAACCATTCACACTTTGCTCACTGCATTAAGTCATTAGCATACACATACTTCATAAAAAACTCAATCATCAAGACAAATTCATATATTTAAATAATGATAAATTTGGTTTTACATGGTTTTGATGTAATTCCTATATCCTTGAGAGAATACTAATACCATTTGCATCACTATCAAAAGATACATGGCTTACAAAACTCATTCAGCAATAACAACTTATCTGAGCTTAACTTATTTTACAATTTATAAAATATATGTACATACGGTACCACCACTCATTTATTTTGGATCCAAAATGATCATCCAGTTGCACCATCATCTAAGATTCATGGAAAATCCACTATGGAACCTCAATGACTGCAAGTACCATGTATTCATATGCACATGACCATTGATTTCCAATAAATAGTCCAAGTAACTCCAATCACTACCCTATGTTATACAATGTTTCATCCCTTTTCCATTTAAATATGAATATAATACTAAAAATATCATAATAAAAGTATCCAATGAAATCCTATAACTTCCATTCACACTTTTTAGACCACAAACCAGTATACAGACCCATCAGAATATGGCATCATCCGAACATCCTTCCTCTACTGTAGAATTCCACTTGTCGCTAACTACACCCTATGAACTAGTTCACATCCAAGTATATTCGCCTATATATTTGAATCTATAGAATGAATAGGCTTCAAAATTTTAATAATCACCCACATAAATACTTAGTTAAAACCCTGATAGATTTATAATAAATAGGCATGGCCACTGATCATCATGCACCAGGGTCTCTTTCTCCTTCAATTCACTCAATTCCTATTGATTCACAATCACTTATTGGAAAACTTACTATATACATGGTTTAAGACCATGGATATAGGCCTACTGATAGTTATTATAGGTTTTGTCCATAGTTTGGTTGGTCATTCATGCTATTTCTATAGTAATAGACTCTAACTTATTATTATAGTCCAAGCATGTGGGTATAGCCTATAACGATGTTTTTTAGGATTGGCCTATTGTTTTAGGTTATAGACATGGTCAATGGTCATTGTATAAATACCTATCCTATTTCCATTGGCATCAAACGTGGTTATAGAGTGCTAAAATAAAGGACTGGTAGGTTTTGAACCTAGGGATCATGGTTTTATATAATGTACCTCTACCACTACACTATTAATAGAAGTTTTATGTGTGTGTGTGTCTATATATATAAGAATTTATAAATATTTTTTTACTATTTAAATAATTTCCAGGTTGATCCCTATAGGCATGAACATTTTAAACTATGTCTATAGGATCCTTGATTAGGGTCTATAGACACATAAAGTAAACATGTGGCTATATGTGTGCTCGAGAAGGCCTATAGTTGTAGGTTACATCCACTAGTGGCTAAAGATGGTCCTATGAAGGGAAATAGACATGGGTGGAATCATCTTGTGGCTATAGGTGGCCTATATATATAGTCATTTCTAAATGTGGTTATTGTTCCATTGTCTCGAAATAAACTTCTGGTAGTGAATTTTTTATAAATATTTCTTCAAATAAGGTCTTTTTATTATTTCTATTGGATTTTTCTTTCTACATGCCTTTTAAAACTCCATCTCCTTGTCCTATATCAACTTTTTGATGAAGTGGTATTTCTTTTCAATGTTCTTTATCCATGAATGAAACACCAGATTCTTCACCAAATGTATTTAACTATGATTATCAAATTAGTGAAATCCTTTATTGTAGATCCTTTCAATATCCTCAAATAGATGACTCAATTATATTAGTTCTTACCCCCTTTCATTACTGCTACATATTCTTCCTATGTTGTTAACAAATATACCCTCTGTTTCCGTAGTGATATCCATGTAACGCCCCAAGATTTTGTGAAATGTTTTTTTCAAATAAATTAAATATTTTTTATATTTTCTAATGCACACAAAATTGAGTTTATCTTTTGTTACACACAACACAATTTTTATCCTGTGTTACATGGAATAATGGGTTTATCTATCATTACATGTGACGATGAGTTTAAATGAAATGTAAAATTCTATTCAATTATTTTTATTTAAAATGATAGTTATCACCTAGTTATTGGAATGGAAGGTATGAATAGGAATAACAAAATTATAAACATATATGGTTGAAATATGTATAAAAAATTAATTAATAAGTGACCAATTAATTATAAATTAAAATAATGGAAATATTTTTCTAAAGAAACTATTTTTATACACACAAACATGTTTTACCTCAAAAAATTAAACAAATCAATTTTGGTGGATTATATTGATAAAATTTAAATATTATGTATTCATTAAATTTTTTAATAATCATATTATGTGTTTTCTAGATAAGTGATAAGAATAAAACCAATTTTATGTTAAAAAATTATTTTTCGAAAAAATAGTTATGTCGCCTTTTTTATCTTCTTAAAATTAATTTCTCTCTCTTTTTGAAACGTTATTTGAAAAAATAAACATAATTTTTGAAAACCTCATGTGAAAAGAATCTTGCAGTGAATATTTTAGAAATTTCATTAAAAGATAATTTTTTTGATGAATAGTGAAATATATTAGTTTTTATTAAGAATTATCATTTGTTTTAAAGAATTTAAAAACATTAAATTTGTTTTAATATAGAATTAAAAGTAAAATAATTTCAATAATATTTATATTAACCCAATTTAGTTCATTAGAATCATTTTTATATTTAATTTTTATATAAAAACTTTTTAAACTTTATAAACTTTTATCTATGAAAACCGCTTTTTCCTCTCGTCTATGAGATTATTTTTAGTTTAAAATTTTCCACATATGTGAATGGATTTTTTTTAAAATGAATTAAAAAATTTAAAATCAATATAAGTTATATTACAAAATAAGGTCAACCTAATTTTTTACCATAATAAATAGTGTAAATGGTAAAAAATAATTATCACTGTTAAGGTTAAAACGGATTTTGCAGGGGTTAAAATAAAAAGATAGGGGTTAATATGAACCGAAACATATAAAAAGTAATTTTTGAAAATATTTAGACCTTATAACCTATAAGGTTCTATAATGGCCTATTTTTTATCCCTATTTCTTGTGATAATACATGGGTACACCTTTTTCTTTTTGAAAATTTCAATTGTGCCACTCACCTCACGTATAAAAGGCCACCACATCTCCTCTTCAATTCACACTACCAATATCATTTGTTTTGAAAAATACGAGAAAAATTATATTCCTTGAATAAATACATACATACATATATTCCTTCATTATATTATAAATACAATCTATAAGAATTTAGGTTAAACATAAAGAGGTTTTCTGAATAAGATGCAATGTTTTTAACTATGATTTTTTTTATACATATTTTATAACTACTAAAAATATTCTTAAATTATGATGATATTATAACAAAACATTATAAAATATACTGAAATTTTATTATGTTAACGTAATAACCTATATCCATATCCACCTCTATCAAATGGGATACAAAATTGTCATTCTTGTGTATGACAAACTACAGCTTCGTGAACCGATGTCATTCATTTTACATCACTATATATAATAGCTAGATATAATTATGGATTAAATAAATATATATTATATTTATTATTTTATTATTTTTATTTAATTATTATATAACATATATAATCTTACTTTCCAAAAATTGGGAATATAATAATGTCGCTCATACGTACATTAAACTACTACCATGCAAAGTCATGTGATTCATTCGTGATTTATATGGATGGTAATAAGAATGGGTTTAATAAAAACATATTAAATATATGAGGTAAAAATTATTCTTTAATGGTAATATATTATTAAACATTCTTTATTTCAATCCATCAATAAAATGGAAACAGCGTTCACGCATACATACGACCAACTATCTACATGAACAGTGTGTTTCATTTGTTATCTATAAAATTTATCAATATATATATATATATATGATATTTATATCATGGATAAAATTATAGATATTATGTTATTGTGATAAAATCCATAGGGCCAAAAATAAAAAATCAGAACATTCATGAAAAACAAAGCGGTTATTATCTGAAACATGATTTTAACAATGAATTGTTAATAAATGGTCAATGAAAGGTCATTAGTAAATCATATATAGTAAAATATATATAATAATTTTTCTTTAATAGATTTATAATAAATTTATATGATTTATATAGGTGTTTTTAATGTGTATGATAAAATTTGAAACTTTAGGTATGGGATTTTTCACTCCATTTTAATTTCTGTGAGACACCTTCCATATTCGGCACGTGTTTCTTTCATGTGGTGTATATACTTTCAATAATTATATTTTCGGATTATTATCCTTATAATTATCTGGATTAAAATATCTATTTTACTATATCTCTTTCATGGGGTTTAAGGTTCAAAAGATACCCAAGCAGTAAGGGATATTTGTCACAATTTTCCATCATCGGGACATAAGTTATATTATTCACCTATCTTATTCTTTTACTTGTATAAATATATCATTTTACATGTTATATCATTAATATCATTTTTACCATGATATTAGATATATCATTTTATTGTATGATTTAATGCATCATATGATTCAAAAGATAAAAATGTGGTAAATGTTAGATGATACGATGTCGTTTTTATCAAAAAAATATGATTATGCTTTCAATGATGAAATATTATAATATATATGTCAATAAAATAATTAAATTTTTTATACTCAAGTTATTTCTTTAGAAAACATTTTATATATTCATTTTCCTCTCATAAATTACTATTGATTCCAAAAAAAATAAGAAAAAAACTGAAATTATTTCTCTCTTCAGTGGAAAACCATTTTTCTTCCAAATCCATGTTTTCTAAAAATGTTTTAAAAATTGTTTTAACATTAATAAATTGATTTATTAAATAATTTTTATCCATTTTTTAATTTTTACAATGTGTATTAAAATAAATTTTCATGTCTATTTCAAAATATGTCTCAATTTGATTTTACTAAAAATGTGAAAGGAATCCTTGTTTTAACGTGTATAGAATTTTACCCCATCATGACCAATAAATGTTTTAATGATTAATTTATTATTTTCCATGTTAATTTTCATTTAAAATGATTTTTAAAAAAATTATGTTTTAAAAAGTTTTTTCATAGTGGACATTTTATTTTCTTCAAGATATGTTCCAAGTGATTTTTCAAAATCATTTTACCTCTAAGATGACATCCTTTGATGTTACATAAGATTTATATGGGATATGATCCAATGATACCATATTTATTATTTATTTTAATGATTTTTTATTATGATTAAAAAAATTTATGAACCCCATTTCATTCCATAGGTTATAATATAACTAAATGTTTATAAAACCAGATATCTTTTCATGGGATACTATTTGATGAATATTTTATGATCTTATGACACACATATTAATATGATTTTAATTATTTGATGGGTGGTTCCTATATATCCCTCCAATTAATTGGGTTAATATGGATAAATAATGAGAAAATAAGAAATGTTTGAACCTAATTACATGTTTACAATGTAATGTGTGAACCTAGTTACATGTTCACAGTAATATTTGTTGATGTGGATTTCATGTCCAAAAGGTTCTGTGTGGACCTGGTTGCATGTCCATAAGTTTATGTGAAGGCCTAACTTCATGTCCTTAACATAATGAGTGAACATGTTTCTATTTATACATGTTCATACAATTATAAGCTTATGTTTATGCCAAAAATACTTTCCTTATACCAATTTCATACTCTCGTCATTCATTTTATATGATTCCATTATGATATGTCTTATGAACTACTGTGATTTATCCCATTAATCACATTTAAGATATATTTTATTAAGGGTATGGTTTTCAAATGTTATTTTCATGTTCTCATACCCTTACTCTCATGGTATGATCATGACTTCATTTTTTACCCTTATTGAGCATATAAAATCACTGTTTCTTATGTATCCTTTCCCCAGATTATGATAAAATGTATTATGTATGATTGTTATAAGAATAGATCAAGTTGTGAAGATCATAGTGAGAGATGACGTACCTCACTTATGGACCAATTGTTTACATGTCCATGATTCCAAATTCATTAGACCTAAATGATTTTAGAATGTATCATTATGTTATGTAATGAATATTCATCTATTAATATGTAATATTTAATTATGAGAAGTTCATGTTGCTATAGTTGGTTCCAGTGAAAGGTTTAGTTAACCTTTAGATACTATAATGAGAAAAAATTACTGAGATCCTTATGGATATTTCTAATGATATGGACATGGATATGTCTATGGATAAGTCTAACGATAGGTCAAAATATAGGAAAATTTCATAGATATTTGTTAAAGGATATAGAGAGTAGTTTCCAGGTAATTACAACCTTGTTTGGGTATGAAAAGTTGATATGGATATGGAAAATAGGTACCTAGGGGTAATAAATCCGAAAAGGGTGTGTTGATATGGACTTTATCATCACCTAGTGCATGAAAATTAGCCTTTCTGTACACCTATTTTGACACTCTCGAGGGATATGTTTGGAAAATTCACAAACTATTTACAACCCATCATTAAGGATTTTTAATAATGAGAATAAATTACCTATATTAATCCAAAGGTTTCATAGATTGAAAAGAATGAATAATAATTTAGAAAAAAAAATAAATTATTTTTCATGATTATGTGGTTTTCAATATGATTAGTATTTCTTGAACTATGATTCTAGTTTTAGTGAGTGGATGAAACCCAAAGGAACCATGTTAATACTAAATTAAATAGAAAATTCAATTATTTTCCTCTTGAGAAACCAAATTTTATTGTACCTTTAATGAAAACCCCCATTTATATGATCATACAAATCTCTCAAACTATGAAGCATTTTGAATTCTAAATGGGAACTGGAGAGAACATAGTTATATTGAGTCCTTTATGAGGCAACTTCCATCCTCTTTTAGTGGGTCCACTTATCCACTAGTCTTTGAGAAATAAATTAGTACCACTAAAATGATATTTTCCATTCACCATTGTTTGAAGATTGAAAATTTCATTTCGGATATCTATCGTTTTGAAGGTGAATTAGATCAATGGTAAAACCTTATTAATAATGTGATTCAAGACTAGATAATTAAATCCATTGAATGGGATTTTTTGAAGATGTTATTTTTAAATAATTACTTACCAGTTATTCTATAAAAATGGAGAGAGAAAAAAATTATCATGCTCAAACAAAAGGATGGTGAATCTATTGGTACCTTAAAAAGATAATTTTACAAGAATTTCATGGTACAAATCTTGTTTAATCATTATTCCAAAAAGAAAAATTAATCAATTATTTAGTGTCCTAAGACCATGTCTTCAAAATGAGATGTATATAAGAAACATTAGCTTTTAAAAAGTAGTCATTTGATGTGCACTAAAGTTTTAAATGGAAATTCTATATTTGTATCATTCACAAGGGTTTGATAGTAAATGGAAGATCTAGAATCAAGATAACTTGAATAAATCGCATGGTGGAAAGAAATTTTAGTCACCTACATTCTAGAAATATGAGAAAAAAACACTCGATTGAATTTCTAAAATGAATAATTGTGTATTACAAGTATGGAAAGCCTACTCATTGAGAAAAATAATGTCTAAGTGATATAAAAAGTCCACTTAATGAAATTGATAGAGAGAGATATCAACAGAATGCAACACCCACACTCTATCATTTTAAGTGCATGGATTTTGGTAATTACATGAATCAATGCCTCAATACAAGGGATAATGTGGTTGATATTCCAAAAAACCTATAAATAAAAAGTAAAAATGGAAATATTATAAAATCATAATTGATTAATTTAATCATTATAATTAGGGAACACTTATCCCCACCTCCTTAATTGTGAATTTCATAGTTGTTTTTGTATTAATGTTCCATATGTAAAATATTATTATTTATCCTTTAGTCAAATTTAATTTGATTATATCCCATTAAATGGAATCTAAAATAATGAAATCACATTAGATATTCTATCATTTCAATGATGAACCCAAGATTCCAAGGAATATGTTTTTTTATAAGATAAGAGCTTATAATAGGAATAAAGGGTGAATTAACTTTTTTAAGTGTGTATGTCTCCATGTATGATTAACTTAATAGTTATAGATACCATCTTGGGTTTATGATTTTATATTTGATCATAAGTTCATATTAATTGACACACCTTTTGAGGTTTTATGTGATGGGAGTTTATAAATACTATTGATATTTTAAGAGACATTTATGGAAATACAACCATTTCGTTTTGTATAAGTTTTAGTGAGAAATTTGTCTGAGGAGGAGTACATATGATTAAAGGTATTTATAACCTTTATGTTTTATCTTATCTTTTATTTTATGTAATTATGGGTTGTATTTAACCCCCTTACAAAGTCATCAAACTTTGTTACTATCAATGAAAATTTCAATCTGGATCCACTTGCTAGAATATACATTATGGAACTACAAGGTTTCAGGGAGTATAATATTCAATTGTATCTGATAGGGAACCAAATTTTACATTAATATTTTTGAGAATTATTCTATGCTCTTGATACAGAGTTGAGTTTCAACATTGTATATCATCCTCATATAGATGTTCAATCTAACAGAATAATTCAAATCCTAGCGGATATTCTATGATGTTTATATATGAATTTTAAAGGTGGTTGGGATAAAAAACATCCTCTAGTTGAGATTTCCTACAATAATATCTTTCACTTGAGTAGAAATATATCTCCATATAACTCTATTTATGGAAAGAAATGTATAGCTACAACATACTGAAATGAAGTTATAGAAAGGATGTTATTAGGACCTAAGAAAGGATATAAAATGATAAAGAAGGTGAGAGACATTCGGAAACATGTAAGGGTAGCCCAAATTTTACAGAACTTTTATGGTGATAATTTCAACACAACCTAGAATTATATGTTGGTGAGAATTTTTATTTATGAATGTCTCCATGAAATAACGAATGGCAATCTAATCCCAATGTATATCAGTCCCGTTTAAATTATTGATCAAATCGGGATCGTATATTATCACTTGAAACATACAAAAACCTATATTTGGTTCATAATGTTATACATGTATCAATATTATGGTAGTAAATACCTGATCCATCCCATGTACTAAACGTAGACGTCATACTGTTGGAGTAAGATCATTATTATGAGGAACAACTGGTGGATATTTTGGATCATTTAGAAACTATTCTACTAAACTAGACCACATGCTTATTCAATGTTATTTACTGAAACCACCATCATTAAGATGTTACCTAGTAACCTAAGGATGTAATGGGGAATAATCATCCTCAGTTTTTAGTACCAACATGATTAATTTAGAGGGAGAAATTTATTTTAAGGGAGGTAGAATTTAATACCCAGATAATTTGTGGAATATTTTCCTCAAATAAATTTAATAGTTTTGATATTTTTAATTATATGAAACATCAAGTTTATAATGAATTACATGCATCACTGATATTATATTACAATTCATGCAATAGTGAGTTTATATTTTCTTACATGAAACACTGAGTTTAAACAAAACAAGACATATTAGTAAAAGATTATTAATTAACATGATAGTTATTGCCTGATCATTTGAATGGAAAGTATGAATATGATTAACTAAATTATGAAAATATATGGGTTAAACATGTATATAAAATGGATTCTTTGGTGACCAATTAATTATAAATTAAAATAAAATCTAATTGAATATAAAAGAAAACTTTTTCTAAAACAAAGTATTTTTATATACACAAATGCGTTTAACTCAATAAATTATACAAATAAATTTTGATGAATGATTTTAGTGACATATTTATATATTAAATTTAATAAAAAATTTAACATTCAAAATGTGTGTTTTCTACCAAGAGATAATAATAAAACCAATTTTACACTTCAAAATAGTATTTTTCAAAAAAACAATTGTGTCGCCTTATGTGCACTTTTTTAGAAATTAATTATTTTCCACTTTTATAAAATTTATTTGAAAAAATAATCTTCATTTTAAAAATAATTATGTTAAATTTATCTTGGAGTGATTTTTTGATAATTTTATGAAAAGATAAATTTTTTGATGAATAGTGAAAAATAATGGTTTTTATTAAGACATTTTATTTCTTTTAAAGCAATAAAAAATTAAAAATTATTTTAATATTGTTTCAAAATTAACATAAGTGAAACTATATTACTGTTAATTCAATTTTAGGTCATTGGAATACATTTCATTTTTTATTTTAATATAAGAAGTATTTAAAATTTTAAAATTTTCTCTTTGGAAAAACACTTTTTTATCACGTCTATAGAATTATTTTTATATTTACAATTATATGAATATAATTTGAAAAAATGGATTCTATATTTTTAATCATTATAATTTTTATCATCTAATAACATAAACTTAATATTTTACCCTAATGATTACTAATAATAGTAAAAATCAATTATCGCGGTTAAGGTCAAAACAGATTTACCATGGGTAAACTAGAAGGATAAGGGTTAAAAATGACCCAAAACCCATCCAACATGCATTTAAGGTAAATATTTAGACCTTAACACCTATAAATATTCATAATGTACAATTTTTTATCCTTTTTCATGTTAAAAACATAGGTATACTATTTTCTTTTCAAATATTACAAGTGTGTCACTCACCTCACTTATAAAAGGCTACCCTATATCCCCTCTAATTCACACTTCAAAAACCATTTGTTTTAACAAAAATATACAAAAATTTCTTACTCACATACCAACCCACATACTAGAGGCATTGTAGATATCAAAAATCAAATCTAGGAATGCTTTAGGTTTAACCGAATTGGTTTTCTAGAGAACAGGTAATGTTTTTAACTATATGTTTTTATTTTACATCATCTTCAAAATGCATAAAATATTCTTAAATTATGATGATATAATAACATAAATTTATCCCATAAACTTATATGTTAAAATTATAAATGTATAACCCATATCCATCTCCACCACCGTCAAATAGGATATGAAGTCATCATTCATGTGTATGGTGGACTATCGCCTCATGAACTGATGTTATTCGTTTTCAATCATCACCTCACACGGTTGGATATAATAATGGTTTAAATATTTATATAGGATATTTATGATTTTATTATAATTATTCATTTTTTATATCACTTGTAACTTCTTACTTTCCATTCTATTGGAATATGATAATGTCGCTTGTGTACGAACTACCGCCTCGCAAAGTGATATGATTCATTCATGCTTTACATTTAATGTAATAAGGATGGGTTTAATAAAAATTAGTTATATATATATAATAAAAATGATTCGTTAATTTAAATATATTATTTAATTTTTCTTATTTCAATCCTTAGAGAAAATGGAAACATTGTTCTTGCATACTTACGGCCTACCATCTCTATAAATATTGTATTTCATTTTCCATCTCTAACGTTTATGGATTAATCTATATACATATATAATAAATATATATATGATATTTATATCATTTTTAAAATTATAAATATAATTTAACTGTGATAAATTTTATAGGACCGAAAATATAAAATCAAAACATACATGAAAAATAAAGCGGTTATTATCTGAATCATGATTTTATCAAGTAATTGCTAATGAATGGGTAATAAAAGGTCATAAGTAAGTAATATATGGTATAATTCATTTAATTATGGTTCTATAAAAAATTATAATAAACTTATATTTATTATACATGAGTTTATAATTTGTAGGAAAAAATTCTAGACTTAATATAAAATATTTTCATCTCACTTTTATTTTTTGTGATACACATGCCATATTCACGCTGTGTTTATTTTACGCATTGTATATACAGATAACGAATGTATTTTTTAATTATTATACTAAGAAATATATGTATTTAAATATCCATTTGAGGATATCCCTTTCATAGGTTTTAAGTTTCAAAAGATACAAATGTAGTAAGTGATTTTTGTCTCAATTTTCCTTCTTTGGGAAATAAGTTTGTTGTGCACATATCTTATTCTATAAGTTGTATATACATCCCCTTTGACATGTTATATCATGAATATACTTATTTTAATGATATTTAATATTTCATCTGGTGTCATTTATTAATGGGTCCTATTATTCAAAAGATACCAAAGTGGTAAAGTTTTGATGTAATAATATCATTATTTGTTAAGATTGTTTACGATTATGCTTTTGGTGAAGAAATATTATCATATATCTCATAAGAAACTCAATAATTTTCTTATAATATGGTTATTTATTTAGAAAATATTTTTCCCCTTCATTTTCCTCTCTTTATGTACTCATGCTTAAAAATGAATGTGTTTAGGAAACAAACATGACCTTATTTCACTCTTCAGTTGAAAACCCTTTTTCTCACATATCCATGTTTTAAAAATATTTTTTCGAAAATGTTTTAAAATTCCACAAAGGATTTATTAAATAATTCATACCCATGTTTGAATTTTTACAAAAAAAATTAAAATGAATATTCATGGAATTTTCAAAACAAGGCCCACTTGGATTTTTCCAAGAATATTAAAGGAGTCATTATTTTAATGTGTATGGAATTTCACACCATCAGGACCAATCAAAATTTTAAACATTAATTTATAATTTTCCAAGTTTGTTTTAAAATAAAATTATTTTAAAAATGTTTTATGTTTTAAAAACTATTTTTAAAAGTGGAATGACTATTTTCCTCGAGAAATGTTCATAGTGATTTTTCAAAATCATTTTCCATCTAACATAACATTCTTTGATGTTACATAAGATTTAGAAGGGATATAATCCCATGATACCATCATAATTATTTCTCTATAGGGATTATGATTTTGATGAAAAAATATTTATGAATCCCATTTCTTTCCATGGGTTATACTATAGAGAAAGTTTTTTATAATCCATATCCCTTTTCATGAGTTATGGTATTATTAATGTTTATAATCTTATAGGAAATATTTATATGATTTTCATTATCTAAAAAGAGGTACCTATATCTCCCTATAATTAATTGGGTAAATATGGATAAATGATGAGTAAATATGATATGTGTGAACCTAGTTATATGTACATAATGTAATAGGTGAACCATATTACATGTTCACAATAATATGTGTGGACCTGGATTTCATGTTCATAAGGTTTTATATGGACCTCATTCCATTTACATAATTCTATGTGAGGGAATTATTTAGTATACATATTTTAATGAGTGAATCTATTTCTATTTATACATGTTCATACTATTATAAACTTATATGTATTCCACAAATCTATGATTTATGCCAATATTACATTCTCACGGTTCTTGTTCTTTTATTCCATGATGATTTTTGTCTTATAAACTAGAATGATTTATTCCATGAATCGTTATTATGATCTATGACATGCAGGGTGTGGTTTTCAAATGTTATTCTCATGTTCTCATAACCTTATACTAATTATATAAGGATATCTTCCTTATTTACCCTTAAAAATAATCTGAGTTCACCCTTCCTTATTATTCATTTCCCTAGGTTATGATAAACTTTATTATGTATTATATGTCTATGAAGGGTTATTTTTATTAATAACATAGTGGTAGATGATGTATCTCACTTATAGACCATTTTTTTATATGCACAAGTTTCCAAAGGCACTAGACTTAAAGTAATTTGGTGTCGACATTGTGTTGTGTAATATTTATGTATGGAAAGTTTGGTTTATTAGAATCCTTTTCACTATCATTCCTCCTTAAGTGAACAAAATACCATTTATACTCTTACCAGTATTTAAATCTCCCACACATAACAATGTATATATATCCTAACAACAGATATTTCGTCCCAAAACAAAGGGTTGTATTTTTTATTCTTTTAGTATACTAGATGATCTATTTCATGTATTTCCAGTTCTCTTTCTTTATATTTTATATGAAGTGGATCACAACTCCCACTATATATCAATTTTTCATGATATGAAAACACATAGAGTGCATTAAGATTCCTATCATATATGAAAATGAAACATTCTTCATGTTTATTGCCTCATCCTCCATCTTAGGTGCTTGCACCTTGTACAACATAAAGTGACCAACCAAGGAAGTTGAGTCTGTCTCAGATCTAGATATACCAAATCGCTCAATAATATTGTAAACATATTCCTTATAATACATAACCAATCATTCATATTTACTATATTGTTCAATCCTAATCTAAATATTTTCTTAACCTCCCTAATATCATTCATCTCAAATCTTTTAGAAAACATTTTCTCCAACTTCTAAGTAATGCTAATCTCTAGACCCACCAGAAGCATATCATCCACATAAAAGAGAAATAATATGATTATACCATCCTAAAATGTCATAAAATTGTAATAATGGTTCACATTTCTCCACATGAAACCCTTCTCATCCATAAATGATTCAAATTTTCAATTAAATTTTTATTGATACTTTTTTCAATATATAAGGTCTTATGTTCAGCTTACACAATAATACCACATTTCATTAGTCTAGAAAACCAACTAGTTGCTTTATATAAATTTCTTCCTCTGAATATCCATAGTGAAATTTCTTCTTTACATACATTTTCTCCATTTGAAAACTTATGAATGAAACTATGCTCAATATTGTCTGCATGGTAGTATTTCTGACTACTGATCAAAATATTTCAGTGATGATTATATTCTATTAAAACCCAAACACCACTTTCTAATCATTATAATGTTTATTTCCACCAGCTTCTTATATTACCCAAAATACCCACTTGTTCTATAGTACTTACATTTCTCATGGAAATTATATTAGATCCCATATTTTACTCACATTCATTGAATCCAAATCATCCTTCATGGATAATTACAACTTGTTAGAATCATTGAATCATATTACTTATTTTGGGATTTCCAATTCCCCTCTATCTATTAAATGTATAAACTAAAATTAAAATATATACCTGTAAACTAATTTTATGATTCTTTTTCATCTTCATAATTATACCTATATCTATACTCTATATAAAAAACATTTTTTGTCTCAAATTATAGAGCTTTAACTCAATATTTGGAAGCTCTTGAGCTCTCTATAATATCTTCCACTTCTCTATCTATTGGTCCTACTGTGCTTTCATCTAAATCATATGAATCTTTTGTTTATTTTGAGTTCATATTTAGAAAAACTTTTATTTTACTGGTTGAATATTTTCCATTGTCGTAATTCACCACAAATTTATAGTATTGTTAAAAGACCCACTAATTGAAGAGCACATCCCATATTTTAATAACTTGTCACTAATTATCACCCAAATTTGAAATATAATGTTTTAATCTTTATATCCAATAAATAATAATGCCTTGTATTTTACATCTATTTCATCTCAATATTTTGAATCCAAAAGGATGTATCTAATAATCTATAAAACATTAATATGGTTAAGTTCCATTGATTTACTAGACCATAGAACTTCCAAAATTTCCCACCTCGTCGATGCTGATGGAATTCAATTAACTAAGTATGTTACATGGTCCACTATTTATATATAAATATCTATGGAAATTCCTGAGTGAAACCTCAAACTCCATTCCTTCTCTATTAATTTCTATTTCATCATTTCATCCACAAAATTCTTCTCAAGTATCCCACGTATAATATTCTAAATTCATATCCCTCATTTCCTATATATTTTCTAGAATATATATTCTCTATAGTCACCACTATTTTCTAACCTTAACCATTTAATTTTACTTCAGGGATAATTTTCCACCATTTCTTATTTTTAAACAACAACTACAAATAAATCATTTTATTCTTTAAAAAATTAAAATATTATCTTCCTAGTGAATTCATCGATGCATGTCATAAATTATTGTGATCCAATCTGAGATCAAACATGGGATGATCACTATATATGTGTGTGTGTGTGTGAAAAAGTTTTAGCCTATGTATCTTGGGTTTCCTTATAATCATATCGAAATAAACCTTTCATTGTTTCATGAGTATGAAATTATCACAACTTTTGATGTTTTTATGATTTATATTCAACATTTCTTTCACTACTAGGACATTCACGATCTTCACACTCATATTTCTGAGATTAAAATTCCATAACAATGAACTCTCTACAGTTATGGTTATAGTGGTTGTCTCTCAATCTAATCTTTTAGTTAGATACAATGTTTTATCCTTTATCCTTATTCCCATGATCATATATCCCTTAATGATCTTATACACCTTTTTAGAGAATATATTTCCAAATCCTACATCATTCATTTTTCCTATGAGAATAATTTTTACCAAAACCTCAATATGTGTCGAATAACCTTCAGATTAAAGGAAATTTTGTTCTCTATAAATACCTTAACATCAAAATTTCTCAAATTTTCTAGATATTCATCCTTGACTAAGAACACTTTTTTTGAACTTCTTGGAAATATATTTTTCCCTGAGAATCTTCCCTATTTTGTATTGTAATGATGTTATAGAATCAATGATCCTTGATTCATTGAAACATACACACTCTGAAATAAAATACTTTCACCTTCAACTGATGCATGATTAATGGAACTTAATCTTCTAGATTCTAAACATCTAGAATTTAACCTTCCTTTACTATAGTATTTCTTGAGATATACTCACTTATTGTAGTGCCAACATGTAGGTCTAGGACCAGTTTATTTACTTAAGATATTCTCTAATTATTTATCATCTGATTTCCTCTAACTTTTTATATGTGGAAACTATCTTCAACCTTATACATTGAGTTCACTTAAAGATATTTCTTGGAATTATCTCCTTCTATGTTATTCATTAAGGAAATTCCACTGAATATCCTCAGAGACCATGTCTAATTTCCCACATGAATTACTCAAAAAAGTTATTTTCACATCCTGACTTAATGAAAGGGGTTATGACACTATCAATGCACAAAGATCATCTAAAAAATAAACAATAATATTTCTTATATAACTTTAAATTAGGTTAAAAACATTTAAATGATCCATTATAGATTTATCTTTTTCTAATCTCATGCCAAAAAATCATTATATCATGAAAACCTTTTTTATTACTGGTGAATTCTTATACATGAACTCTAGAGTCTTGATCAACTCTACTAAGGTCCAAATATACCAAATATTGAATGTTACGTTCTAATAAAAATATATCAAAATGAGACCAGGTTCATTTCAATTTAACCTCTCTCATTCCACTTTTTCTATTCCCTACAACTTCATTCTAATTAATGAAACATCCAGGTCCTTTTTAATGAGATAATTCAACATCTTCATTCTCAAGAATCCAAAGTATTTACCATAAAATTTATCAATATAAATCTTATATCCTACAAAAATCATACATTATGATAAAATAACCCCACTAAATAAAAATAATGATAAGATAATCAATGTGTTCATGAGTTTGATTTCAAGTGTTAATTATGGATCATTAAACCAAGTTTTGATACCACTTGTTAGGAAGAAACTCTCCACTGATCTACTAGAATTCCACCATCAGAAACTATGAATATTTTGAATATAATTTCAAAAAATACCACTGATTGGATGTAACCCTTCAACCTTTATTTACCAAATGATAGGAATCTCTCACGCCCTACAAACCGCATCATGTTTTCAATAAACACATACTCTATAAACATACTCATACATAAAAAGTTCCTATAATCAAAAAAATAATGAAAATAAATAATAAATTTATTTTATATGGTTTTAACATGAGTACTACATCCATGGGACAAAACTAATGCCATTTTTATTAGAATCAGAAAATATAAATCATAAAAAACATAATCAAAAATATCAAGTGATATTTTTTTAACTTTTTTTCCATTTCATGGAACACATTTCCATGTTATCCCACCAAACCTTTATAGTGGGTCCAAGCCAATAATCTGGTTACATCATCACTCTAGATTCATTGATGACCCACCATTAAACCCCAATGAATTACAATACCCTATATCCATAGGCACTTTACCACTAATTTCTAATTAACAATCCAAGTAACTCGATGTGATACATTGAGTTTCACAATGATTTATCCTTTTGTTTTTAAACCACGCAGAGAAGACTTAATGTATCATAATTAGAGTATCTGGTGTAATCTTATAACATTCATTACCATTTTTTACCACTGACACATACACTAACTCATCATAATATTGCATCTTCCTAACATCCTTACTTTTCAAAATAATTAGATATATTGTTCCATACATTCCAAGACCAAATTAATGTATGTTACTATCAATCTATTTGTTTGAATTTGGAACTTGATCAGGCTTTAGAATAATTACATACATATCCTCATGTTTTTATATTCCCTATCTAAACCATATCACAGTTGTACAACACTTATACCTAAAAATCATCAATGTATCTGATTCCAGAACAAACACACCAAGTGTAACTATACATACCTTACACATAGGGGTTATATTTATGTCACTAGAGAACATCCCTCTCTAAGATCCACATGTACTTTCATCAAACATAAAATATAGTGGTTCATCTTAGTATAATTCCACCAATAATTTATATAGGAAGAAGTTATATAGGTTTTTATTTAAACTTTAAACAATTGTACCCCCTGTTATCTGGGAAATCAATCTCACAGAATCATATTTATGTCAAGTGAATCCTATATAGAACATATGATGCCTGTATAGATGCCGCTAGAAACTATGGGAAAAGATAAAAATCCATGATAACCATCTCAAATGAACACATAATATTAGAATCAATATCTCCACTATAATAGAAAAAACCAAAACAATAATACAATAACATTGGTAACTTGGAAGTCCCATCAGAAATTGTTCTTGACATACTTGTATGAGATCTATAACATGATCTAATGTGTTCATATTTCTATATAAAACTTAAAAAAAATATTAATACAATTCAAAATAATATTTGATCCTAATTTGTGATTCTCCATCCAAAACTGATCAATATTGTCCAAGCCATAGTTTCATAAGGTGTTAAGCATGCATCCCCATATACTAGATGCTACTGACTAATGGAGAGGGCCAAAATCATAAGTTTTGGATATTATTACCTCAATAAAATAATCATTAATAAAAACCAAAAATCATTCATAATATTTCATTAGAGTATTAATATATATTAAAACCTAACCATGTTATAACTAAGGAAATTTTGTCACACAAGAATACTAAATAATTGAACATCCATTGGGTCAACAAAAAATAAAACACAAACAAAAATAATGTATAAAGGTTCAAATACCATCTATGATTATCACCTCAACTCCATATTCAATACCCTATCAAGCTTCCCTATCCCAATATACTAAATATTCTTTTCTCTGAATAGTAAAGTAGAAATAAGGTATGCATTCCCCCCAAGTTATCATGAAGTCTGTGAGAATAAAACTCTAGAGGGTGTAATTAAATGATTCAAATATTTTCCAACATATTCATGTATTTATGTGGAAATTAAATTATATAAATCAATACACTGACATATATTTTAGGTCATCTTGTTTTAACCAAGCTACTACAACACCCAACCATACTTACTTCGGCCTGGGTTAGATTTCTCTAATCATTCCCTGACCATATTGAGGGTCTAGTAGTCTCTTATCATAGTACCATCCTTATAATAATTAGGGTGAATGATTTCCACCCTAAATTACCTATAAATCACATCATTGGGGGAATATCCCACCTCCCTAGAATCACATATATCATTAGGGGGAATGGTTCCCCTCTATGGAATCTCATATATCATCAGGGGGAATTAAACCCCACTATAGAATCACATATATTATTAAGTTGAATGAAAACCATACCTAGAATCATATATATCATTAGGGGAATGGATATCATCTCTTGAATCAAATATATCATTATGGTGGATGTAACCCATCCCTGGAATCACATATATCAATATAGGGGATAGATACCCTCCTTGGAAACATATATCATACACTTGGAGGCATACTCTCTCCCCTATAACCTAATATATTATACACCTAGGGGAATACTCTCTTCATGTAACCATCTCATATTTCATATACCTAGGGAAAAAATCTCTCCTTATACCCATATCATATATCATATACCTAGGGGTATACTCTCTCCCCAAAACCTTATCATATATTAAATACCTCAGGCAATACTCTATCCCAAAAAATATCATATATCATATAATTGGGGGAATACTCTATCCCTAGAACCATATCATATATCATGTACCCAAGGAAACAATCTCTCCTAAAAACCTTATATATCCTATACCCACCCAAGGGTATCTCTGTAAAATACCCATACCAACACCTCTAAGGGGATGTCTCACACCATCCTCTCAAATCCTAACCTTATCACTCAAGGGTAACGCAACATCTAATCCCAAACCACATCATATTAACCACTAACCTGTCTAAAGTTGGCTCCATCAAGTACATAATTACCAATAAATTCTTACTCAAGGTAGTGTTATTATACCACATTCTCACTTAAGGTGGGGGTGAATACCTAGACATTTCATCTAATATACACACAACTGGTATTGCATTCTATCCCAAAATATCACCATCTCATCACTAGTGAGGGATTGTCCAAAGTTATCTCACATTAAGAACTTTATAAACAATATTCCAAGTCATCATAGAACTGCCTTGACCCTCACTCAGGTCTGATCTCACATCTCCCTTAGGAGATTTCTCCATCCCATCATCTGGTCGAAACCCTTCATGTCGCACTATATCAATCCATCAAGGATTTATCATTCCCATAGCACTTTCCAATCCTATAATCCACCCTCGTGATGTTTTTTCCTATCATATATGAGATGTGTGACTTTCTCACCCTGCACCACTAGTCCTAATATCATCATAAATACCTAACTAGACCTAGAGAAACTAACCTAGGATGCCCACATCTCATCACACACCCATCAAATTATCCTTGGCCCCATGAAAACTCAAGAAACATCTTCTCCCCTTGACAATATAGTATTAGGTGAGTCCATTTTACACAACCATCATAAGGAACCTACTTTGAAGCAAGTAGGTGAGCTACTAACCTATCTCTAAACTAGTGTTTCTGGATCCCCATCAAATTTATACTAGAGTTTATAAAAACATTTAGGCATGGAAAATGATGTATAAACAAAAATATGGTATTGAATTATAGGGACCAATTACCTAAAAATGTATTTACCATCCTTGTAATGATTTACTCATCCTCATTCATGTACATTCATTCCTTGTCTAATCTCATATCAACTCTTAATAAGTTATATCAAGACAAACATCCAAATTAATTAACTATAAAAATGTATAATTAATTATTTAATTTAATCAAAGGGTTTTTAATGTTTACAAATAACCAACTAGTGTACAATCATTTAAAATGTAAGAAATGATAAGCCAATATATTGTGTAATTTGTCTAAGACTCCTATTAAAAAATCCTCATCAAAAGAAATTCAACCTAGAACCCATTCCATGATAAAATGGTAGAAACCCTATAAACATCCATCGAGATATGTACCTCTAATGGAATGGTATGAAACATGTAACATCATCCCAATTTAGATGTCCAAATTCTAGTACAACAAAAATACCCATCATATCGCCAGGATTCCTTAATGAATTAGTGGAATCAATGTCAAAACCTAGCCTGAAGACACCATGATAAATGGATAGCGAAGGGTAATAAGAACCAATGGAAGGAGAGGGATAAGTTGTTAGAAATATGAAAAACCTGGGACATCATATTTAATGATATTCCTAAATACTAACTAGCGATAATAGCAAGTTGATGTTTATAACAAAGAAAATAATATACTACCATTGTATAGTGTGATGGGGGAATTAAATTTTTTATATTACATGAACGAATTTATCTTCTTCTTACAATATTTTTTCATAGATGTTAGGTCAATATTATTGATTTATTAATGAATTCTTGATTATTTTATGTGATCAAAAATACATTTCCATCAAGGGACATGTGTTATGAGTAATGCATATTAGATACCATAAGATGGTAGTTGATTATTTATCCAATTAATAAAATTAAGAGCATTATGGATAGAATATAAAATGTGATTGTTCCCATTATTAATAAACACTTGATACTTGTTTTTTATAGAGGGGTATCTCTTCATCTTGAATCACCACTTATCAATCAATGAAGGTGTTAGCACCCCTTTGGTTATCTGGGGTCCTATTATAGAGAACAATGATCCAAATATGGTATCACAATTGGAATATGAGATTATTTTATCTCATTAGTGTTCTCCTTAAATCATAAAAATGTTGGGAAGGTGAAAACTTCATTACAAGTATGCATAGTACTATTTTTTTCTTTATAAATTTCCATGTAGAACAATTGAAGATAGCTCAAACCTTACTCATGGGTTTATTCCCCTGATGATTCATTATATTAACTCCCTAAATCTCATTAGTGGTATCAAATCAAGGTTCTTAAACAAATAAATATGTTTATCTTGTAGTTTTTTATAAACGATGATATCATAATATGTAGGTGTCCATATCATAAAATAATATATGGCATCGCTGAATTTTAACTATCCAATTTCTATTTTTATTTAGTCATTGTGTATTGAATTTGAAAAAACCCTTTCACATATAATGGTGACAAAGTACTTTTAGATATGTATTTCCATAATAGCTCATTTTGATTATGAGATATCTCAAATGGATTTAAAAACCACTTTCCGTGAATGGAATTTAGTCGAGGATATATATATATGACACAACCCAAATGGTTTGAAGTGACCAATGTGTCTACTAAGGTATGAATTTCTCAATGGTCCATTTATGGAATAAATAACGCTTATTGGTATTGGAATGTTCGGTTTGATGATACAATCAAGGATTTTGGATCCATTAAAAACATGAATGATCCCAATGTATATAATAGGATTAGTTGGAGTGTTTTAGTATTTATAATATTTTATGTGCATCACATAATAATTATTAAAACTAAAATACTGACTTTATTTCTATAAATATGTGGCTGGTAAAATGATTATAAATTAATGACATGGGTAAAACTACATTTATACTTGGTATTATGTTCTATAAAGATATATCTAAGAGGTTTCTTGGACTAAATTAGGATACATACAATGGTAAAGTATTAAATAGGATTAACATAAAGAACTATAAAATGGGGTCTTTATAAGTTTCACATGGTACCAATCTTATAAATATTATGGACTCTTCTAAGGAGTTAGAAATGATTAATATAATTACCAATTAATCCCCCATTGGTTATATCAGGTATCCATTTTATGTACTCGATCTGACATCGCCTATGATCTTAATATAACCAGTAGATACCAAACCAATACTATTGAGATTCATGGGATTTCAATTAATTACATCCTTAAGTACTTAATACGAACTAATGATATATCCTTGTTCATTAGAGGAGAGGATGAGTTCTATGAAAAGGGTTGAAATGATGATAGTTTCCAATATAGTAGAGATGACATTAGATCTCAATCTGGTTTCATGTTTTGACTGAATGGTGGTGCTATATTTTTTAATATTTCCAAATAATCCACTATGGTAAACTTGAGAAAAAGATAGATTTCATTTATCAAAATTTGAAAATAGATCCATTATTCATGCCAATTAACCCCACTACCCCTAAAGAACCATACACATCCTTCTATTTTACATAAGAGGTCATTGATTGGGTAAATGTTAATATATTCTAGTTTTCTACAAAAGACAATGCAGTGGATCAATTGATGACACCATTATAATAATAAAAGTAGGAATATTAGGTTGAATATATCGATATTTGATACAGAATAGATTGATTTAATGGATGAATAATACATCCTAATTTATATAATAAAAGTAAATATATATTTATCATTCATTCATGTGTGCTAAATTTTAATTTACAAAAATAGAGGAATAATAAAATCCACTAAAGTTATAACATTGTGATTTAAATAATTTATGATCATCATGGAAAATTATGGGTAGTGATGATATGTTAATATTAACATGAGTAGTGTACTTGTGAGATAATAAGTGGAGACTTGTTAATTGGACTAGTTTACTTAGGTAATGTCATACAGTCATCGATGTACTACAGTGTGTATGGTTATTATCAATCATTTTCTTCAAGGGTTGGCGAAATACCTACCATTAAAACCTCCATACTTTGATACTTTTCTTACACAAGCATTTTTTATTAGTTAATAATGGGTTTTTTGATATGTTGTTGATATTTTTATCAGTTATAGCTTAATCAAGATTGTTTTTTTCACTCATATGATGAGAAAATACATCTGACCCATGATTAAATTATACCGATGAAATTCAGGAACATAATTAGTTGTGTCGCATATAATGTGATTAGATACATGGATGAGGGAAATGTGATGTGCTCATATTTCTGATGAATTAAACATGATATATTCATTAACTTGGTTATTATTTTTGTAAGAATCAAGAAATAATGATATGGAAAATAGTAGACTGACATTATTCTATGATTGATGGTCATATGATGTCATGTGAAATGGGATTATATAGGTATACATATGATTTATATGATACATCTAGTGGTGGATTTTTTTATATAGATAAATGATTATGTTTGATGAATACCACCTCAAATCCCTTAGTGGATTAAGTATCACTGATGCTTTATTAGAGGAAACTCTTTATTTACATTTATGGATTATGGATTTAATATTTTTTTCAACACAACTAAGGCCCACAAGGTCACATGGTTAGGCCTTTGGATAAAAAATATGTTGTGGATAACATTTTTGTTCCAAAATTAATGGAGTTTGATGAACCATATCCAAAAGTGTTTTGTATGGATTCATAAAGAGTTATGATGTTTTTAATTATGTTATTATGATATTTTGTGTAAGTCAGAGACTACTAGAAATATAAAAAATATTGAATATTGTATTTGATGATATCCATGGATAATAATTTGAGATATAGTAATACTAATTCATATATCATAGGTAATGATATAATTTAATTGTAGAGTATATTGGGTAATGAGATGTATGATATTATGTGCCTGAATTTGATTAATTATTAAACATATTTGTCATCAGTTATAATTCAATAACATTTCTTTTTTAATGGATACTAAATTATTTTCAGTGTTCAAACAATATACATTTATCAAATTCAATTCATTAAGAGTAGTACAAATGGACTGCTATGATTTGTTAACTGATGTTATATCATCTCCATTAAATCAAGAGCACTAGATAGATCTAATAAAATAGAATCATTCCTTATGTTCATAAAAACTAAATAATTACATTACATAGTTGAATAAAAATTTATCTTGAAGAACCACTTATCACTTAGTGAAGGAACTAGAACCACTTTTGTGGTTTAGGGTCCCATTGTTGTGAAAGATGATCCATGGCTGGTATAACACCTATGGAGGTGAGATTATTTTTCACATTATGGATCTATATCAGGAATTAAGGATTTAAGATAGAGACGACTAAATTATGAGTAAACCAACACCCCCTTCCCTTAAATATTGGGTATTGGGACCCAAGAAATTTTAACCTATAATTGAAATTTTTTTAATATAAATATTAAATAATTACATCCTTGGGATCATGAGCCCTAGGGTATTGGGAATTCCTAGTTCATAATACATCAAAAGGAAACTAATACATGAAATCCTTATTTTATTCTCTATAATGAGCTCCTAAATACGTTTTATCTTTTAAAATAGCATAAGAGAGCCTATGGAATACATAAAATAATGGGTTGAGATAAAAATAATAGTAATGTAATAATCATGATAAGGAAACATAACATATGATTCAAAAGTATAAAATTATATCATAAAAGAGAAGGCTCATGAATTGTAACATAGAAGCATAAAATAAAGAACATGGTATCATAAGATCATGGAAGCATAAGAAATGTGGCATAAAAATATAACATGACATTAACATGAATCAAGGCTAACTACCTATACAATATCACATGGTGTAAAAGTCCCATAAAAGATTGATTTTACTCCTTAATATCATACATAATGTCTCATGAGACAAAATATTTACCCAACACATTGGAGCACTATCTATGATCAACCATAATAACCAGATTGTGACTATGATTATGTGTTCCAAAAAAATGAAATCAATCATAAATCATAAATATAGGAGTTACCAATATAAATAAAGTGGGTTGTATAATCTATCCTTATATCATAATAAAAGTAAATTTAAAAATGAAGGTATTTTAGAAATGAAAATTAGGAGTGTGTTACCCATAAAGGAGGGATAATAAGCTTGGTATATATGTGTGTGACATATATACAAAATTTAAATGTATTTAATAACTTTAAATAGTGATATATAATGTGATTTAGAGGGATAATGGTCATAACCCAAAAAAAAGTGGTCTAGAGGGATCCCTTACCTTGAGCCTGAATCATCACCTGAATTACTTATCTTCATAAATAATAAACTTATGTTGACTATTAACTTTCATAATGATACTTTTCAAGTTTACTGTTTCTGTTATTTTATTTATGATCATGTCATATTTAATTACTTAATCAATTATTTTCATGTCGTATGATTTGATGATACTATGCTCATATTTCCAAAATAGACATAGTATATTGACTATGGTCAATGAGTTAATTATTACATCATCTCCAGAATAATAATCATGAAATAATTAAAAAAATTATACAAAAATTATAATTTTAAAACCAACTATGGAATATGGTTATGAAAAGTGAACTATGTTACAATCATGGAGATGGTCTGCCATAATTACGCATTAGTAACATTTCCATTTTTCAATGAAAAAGATGGAAAGAAGGTGGGTATTGTTATATCTATAAAATATTATAATTATATCATAAATATCATATTATTTATTTAAATACACTTATATATACATTCATGTGATTCAGTAATGAAAATTGAATGACATTGCTTTGTGGATGTGGTAATCCCCACGTACACACGAATGACGTTATCGCCATTCAATGAATGTAAAGGTAAATATATATATGATATATTATTTTAAATAATGATAAATATTTCATTAATATAATATATATACCTAAATTTCATAATCACAAACATCCATCACAGGTGATGACAGAAAACAACTTACATCGGTAGGTGAGGTGGTAGTCCACCGTACACACGAATGATTTTTCAATTAAAAATGTTATGAAAGAGGAAATTAATGTAATTTATGTAACTAATATAATAAAAAATAATTATATGGTAGATAATAATTTTATTATATCATCATTTTTTAATAATATTTCAACGAGGGGGAAGAATAAATAAAACCAAAATCCTCGGTTAAAAATGATACCTCTTCTTCGAAAAACTTCTTTATGTTTTCACTAAAAGTATTACTAGGAGGGTTGTATAATAAAAAAGGATTATAGAAAATTATAATTGAATTGAGGAAGATATTTTTCAATTTTTTTCCAAACCAAAAGGATTTTTAAGTGTGAACAATATAGGATTAGAAGTGCTCTTTTATATGTGAGGTGTGGAATTTTTGTAAATACCCAAAACAATACAACAATGGGAAGTCAATATAAATCCACTTCACTCCAAAAATGATAAATTATTTATTTTAGGTAATATTGGTTCTATTCACACCACCTAAATGAAAAATAAAAAAATATACCTTTACCTTTGTGGTTACTCACTTTTACCATTTTAGTTTTCACCACAGTAACTAGTTTTTACCTAAGTAATTTATACTTTAAGCCTAAAAATAAAATTTTCCTTGTTTGATAATTAGGAAAAATTTATTCTAAATATGAAAAAAAATATAAAATAAAAATCATATGTTTCTATAAAATTAATTTTTACACAGGAATGGGTAAAGCGCAAAACCACGTTTTAACCTTAACCTTTATGATTAATTTTTCATTTTTTTACTATTCATTATGACCAAAAGTTATTTTAAAATTATTAACTAATGTTTATTATCATGATTCCAAATATTAAATATATTTTATCAAATTAAATTCAC
This sequence comes from Viscum album, assembly GCA_963277665.1. NCBI lineage: Eukaryota > Viridiplantae > Streptophyta > Magnoliopsida > Santalales > Viscaceae > Viscum > Viscum album. The sequence continues at coordinate 1,067,740,316 of OY728127.1, read as the reverse complement.
CAAATTAGAATAATTTAATGTAAAACTAAACGTGAAAAATGGAGAAGTTATTTTTTAAGAAAATGCATTTTTCAAGCAATAGATGATCATATATTAACTCTATAACTTGAAATTTTCACTATATTAATTTAAATTAGTATAAATAGATATATAATATATAAATTAAACTTAAATATTTCCTTAATAGGATTTATTTTTATAAATAAACTTGATAAACTTTATGTACTTAAAAACAAGTTGCAGACAATCCTGTATTTGAGCATAAAAATGAACTTATGAAAAAATCATAAAAATTATGGCTTCAAATGAAATTAATTAGATTAATATAAGTAAATTTTTTTATATTTAACCTTAATACCAAATCCAAAATGCATTGTGTCTTTTAATTTACTTAATTTATTGAAAATAAATGATGGTGTTTGCTAAATTGATAATTTTCTCTATTAACTGAAAAATAAATCATTTCAAGAAAGTACCAAAATTTTACCCTTATTTAATTTTGATATAATGATAAAAAAATGAATTTAATTTTATTAAATAAATTTACTAACATTTCTAAAAATTAATTATAATATTTTCTCAAAAAAGTCAATAAAAATAATTTTTAAAGAAAATATAATTTTTAAAGAATAAAATGTCTTTATTATAAATTGAATGATTATTTAATAATAATTTATCAATACATTTACATTGAGTAGAATATTTATATATTTTTCATAAATAATTTAATCCTATTCACACCCACCAATTAAATATCTAGATTATAACGGTCATATTTAAAGAATCATAGTTCGTTTAGGCTGGGTTTTTCATGTCATGTATGCTATAAAACATTGATTTCTTATTAAAATATTTGGGTGTTACATTATTCCTCCATTAAGGAAATTTTCTATTCATATTTTTACTATATACTATGTTGAAATAGGTGAGGTTATATCTAAATCATGGATTCCTTTAGTTCCTAGTTTACCACTTCATATTTATAGTTCTACTATACTACTTTGACCAGGTGATTGGTCATATCTCATAGAACATTACCTCTACATTCCAATATGTTCATTGTATTATCATTATAAGATAAATAATTTTATCACTATAATTCCCCTAGATTCAGTACATGTGATGGATTTGGTATGTACTTCTTCATGAGGGATGCATGGAATACATCATGTACTTGAGAAAGAGTTGGAAGGAGTGCTAGTTGATAAGCCTCATCTTTGATGCAATTGAGAATATCAAATGGGGTGATATACCTAAGGATTAGAGTTACCTTATTCTTATAACTCACAGATCTCTTCAGTGGATATATGTGGAGAAACACTTTATCCCTGACCTCAAACTCCATGTTTCATTTATGATTGTCTACATATCTTATGTCAATTATTAGTAGTCCTAATGTGTTGTTGAATTGTCTGGATCATTTATACTATTTCCTCAATCATTGCAGGCCCCAATATCTTATGTTCACCAACCTCATCCCAACATGTATTTGTTGTATATATCTTACCATAAATGGATTCATAAAGATCCATTTGAGTGATTTATTGAAAACTATTATTTTTCAAGAACTCAACAAGGGGAATAAATTGATCTCATCCTCCATTTGAGACCATTGTGCATTGTCTCAACTTGTATTCAAGTTTCTAAATATTTCACTCATATTTTCCATAATTTTGGGTGTGATAATATGTTCTATAGTTCAACTCATTATTTATAGCATGTTTGAGAATATTCTAAAACATGGGGGTAAATCTCAAATATCGATTAGATGAAATCGAATTGATAGAGTTGTTACATGTAGTCACACCACCTCTTTGATATATATCCTTGAACGTTTATTGAGTAAGTATTCATGTAGAATTTCATTGAAGTGAGAGTTATTTTTAAAATGAAACACCAAAACCCATATGGTATTATTTAATCTTGATTTTTTAGAATATTAGTGACTTTTCTATGGTGATGTTTTCCTATTTCCATGTTGGTATGGGTAATGGTTTCATCATCCCATTAGACCATTTCCTTTCAACATTCACTTGTTGATGTACGAGAAATTTTTTTTTATATTTCATGATCTTATTAATATTGTCCCATCAATAGTGCACTCATAGGCCTTGATGCAACATCATGCTTCCTATGGGATGGATAAGGTAAATCCATGTGCATCATTCAGCATCTATTTCTTTATCTCATGATTTTATGATACAAATTATTGTGACACAAATCATAAAAATCTGTATTAATATATTTTTAACTCTAATGATTTACCTTTTCTTATATCTTCGAACAACTTTTGAATTTTCTCATCATCTCATTGATAAACCATTTTTTCTCCAAAAGGGATGGTTGATCAATCATTTGGGAAAGTAATGATGATGTTTCTCCCTTCATAATTTCTATGTATACCCTTTTCAAGTCTAAAAAGATTGTATCCTTCTCAATTCTCATCATTGATAATGTTTTCAAGTTTATTATACTTATATAATTTGTCACTTTTTTATTTCTTAGGGTGGTAGTTGATTGATCAGTCATATTCATTGAACAAATATAACCATATTTGATGGTTTATATTAATCTCTTCTATGTGAATATAAATTTGGGACTCTTATGATCCATATATATTCCAAACTTTCCCCATCCAGATAATATTTCAAGATATTCAACACAATGATCACTATATCTAACTCCAAATAATGTGTCGGATATATCTTCTCATGGAATTTCATCCTCCTTGAGGCATAGGCTGACAATTTTTTATTTTTCATTAGTACACAACACAAACCCTTCTTTTAAGCATCGTTGTAAGCCAAAAAAATCCTCATTTGATGGAATAGGTAGGAATGGTGTAATAATAATCCTCGTTTTCAATTTATTAAATCTCTCCATATTCATTGGTCTATAAAAATTTCACCACCTTCTGAGTCATCTTGGTTAGTGGGTTTGAAAATTGTGGAATGTTTCTTAAAAATCATCTATAATATCCATATTGTCTAAGGAAACTATGGATATATGTTATAGATTCTGGTCTTGGATACTCCTCAATTTACATTATCTTATAGGAGTCCATGGATATCCATGTATTGGTGATAATATTCCCTAATAATGATAATTCCTTCATCCAGAAAACACATTTACCATAAATTTCATATATATTATCATTTTTCAAACTCTTTAGCAAAGTACTAAAATTCTCCACGTGATCCTCCTTGCTTTTGGAGTATATCATAATATAATCTATAAATACTACCACAATTTTTTCAATGTAATCACTAAAGTCTCTATTCACTATGTTTATAAATATTACTAGAGAATTAGGGAGTCTAAAAGAAATCACCATGAACTCATAGTGTCCATACCTTGTTCAAAAGGATTTTTTGGAAATATATTCCTTCTTAACCATTAAATACTGATATCCTAACTAAAGTAACACCTTGAAGAAATACTATTCCCCATGTAGTTGATTGAACAAGTCATCTATCTATGGTAGGGGATACATGTTCTTTATCACGAATTTTTTTGTGTACATGATTATCAATATAGATGCGCTTTGACCCATCCTTATTTAAGAATAAGATCCTTTCACCCTGATATGAATCACTCAATTGTATAAAACCTTGTTCTAGTGTAATGACTCCTAATAGGAACTCCTAGATATGATGATAAAAACATAAAATTTACATATACATCTTCAATACTAATAAATGTGACCCAATTTTTTCATCCAAATCATACAATATCAAAAAAAAATTGATCACATACATATCCATGGACCATTTTCATTTAGATTTTTAGGTAGTTAGGACAAACTCTTATATAAATAACACTCAGGACATTAAGACAGTATTTTTTCACTATAAAAAGTTTTTCATATTCCAAATTAAGTATTTAACATCCTCCAAAAATTATTTAGATATGAAACCTTTCTAGACTCAAATAATTTATCATAATTATTCATAACCTAGGGAAAATAAAACTTAATAAGGGTGAGATCAATGTTTTGGTAATGGTAAACTTATGTAATAAAAATTGAATTTAATTTGTGAGGAGAATATGATAATAAGGGTATGATGGAATATTCAAAGTTAATGAGAATAACATAGTGGAATTCATACCCATAAATACTTGGATAATCAATCATGAAACATCGCATAAATATTTAACCAAGGAAAGAGTCATTAGAATCAATAATAATGAACCATTTGATGTTAATATTGATCAAAATAATCATTAAAACCCCATATAATTTCACCCATAATAAGTATCATATATTTTTATTTGAAAACAATCTCATGCATTACCTTTTTTCAATCATAATATTTCCTTGAAAACCCATATAACGAATAGAAAAATCATATAGGTATCTTTAGGAATCTTTTTCATACCACTATTATAAATGGGATAAACTTTATGATTACACATACAATATCCCTCACAGATACACATAAAATAACCATTTAGGTTGTACATAAAATAATCATCCTGGTTATAATTGGAATAACCATCGCAATACATTTCAACAATCTATTAAGAGAAACCTAATTGGATAACTCTGTCCCTTTACCCAATATATTTGATAGATACAATGAGATCACACACCATTGGTTTATAATGGAACCACCCATCATTATAAAAATATCTATGAACCATAACATAAGTAAAGTATACCAAACTTTCTTTTCATCGTAAAACTCATAGGCAAATCCATTATTCCTTTAATAACTTGATTATCCCATGGAAAAGAAATGGTTTATTGGAAAATTTATTTGAAAAAATCATAATCAATATAGAGATATAATGATGATGTAATAATTAAAAATATCCCTAATTGAGATAAACAAACATCAAGGGTTTTAATGTTGATGAATAGAAGTACCATTAAAAGAACATTAAAATAATTCTTTAGGAAAATATAATTTTTACATTTAGAATCACTATTAAAAACTAAAAATTCAAAAAATATTATGAAAATGATTTTATTTTATAATAATATAGTAATATTATAAATGATTATTCAATGAAAATAATTTCTATGATGGTAAGAAAATCAGTTCATGTTGAAACATTAAAAAGAAACATTTTTTCACACATTTTTTTATGGGAATCTAAAGTGTTCCATTTGTAAAAAGTTAATAAATTTACTTTAAAAAAATTAAAATTGGATAAAAGTTCATTTATAATATCATTAGTAAATAAGTTTTTTTAGGAATAGAAAATTTGTAAAAACATTTTAGAAAAAATGGATATCTAATAGAAAGATTCCCGATCTAAAAATAGATTCAAGATCTGCATCGATTACAAACTAATTTCTTGATGTTTCATTGATCAATAAGGTATAAAATGGAAATTTAACAAGTAAAAAATAATTAATAACCTAAGGATAATAAAATATATTTGGTTCATGAACAAAAGAGTATATGATTCCCCCCAAGGAACCTAGAACAAAAAAAATTCCAAAAAGAAAATTGATTCTAACAAAAATCCATTCCCACTTTGCAGACATTTTAATCGTAATACCCAAGAAATAATAACATCAAATGAAACTTTGAATATTGGAAAAAAAATAGATTCATGATATTAAATTTCAAAGTGGTAGTATATATAACTTATAAAATAAGAAATGTATATATCATAAAAATATGTCCCAAAGAATGAGAATTTGAGATGAATTACCCTTAAAAAGATCATATCCTTGAATTGAGAATTAATCAATAGATATATTATGTGTAAACAGTATAAATCCAAAAAAAAATTAAATATAGTGAAAAATAATTTAGATGTATATTTACACATAATAATGGAATAAAAAAGTCAATTAAGAATATTTATAACCCAATGTAATGAAATTGTGTTTAAAAAATCTTTACCACATGGTAACTTTCAATTCCAATCCCTTTAAATGTAATAATTAAAGTTGAAACATAAAATACCTTGAAGAATAAAGGATTCGTTATAAAACATATAAAATATAGTATACACCATATAAAATAAATTATGCGCATAAAAATAAAATATTTATCAATTAAAGGGAATTGAGATGAAATCTATTACCTTGAGTCCAAATTTTCCATGTATATCCTTTAACTCCTATATAATAAACTTAAAAATTTATTTAATTGTTTAAAAATAATTGTAGTTTTATTAATTTATCATTAATCCATTGATTTTATTTATTAAAATGTCATTTTTAATTACTTAATTAATTAAGTCTGCGTCAGTTGTTTTGAGGATGTTCGGTTTATAATTTTAAAAAAAACATAGTTGTGTTAACCTTAGTCGATGGGGTCGTTATTACATAATCTCCAGAATAAAAATAATTAAATAGTTTTAATTTTAATACATTAATTATACCGTTAAAATTAACCATTTAGTATGGTCACAAAAATGAATTATTTTACAATCATGGAGATGGTAGGTCATACGTATGTATCAGTGATGTTTCAATTTTTCAATGATCTTTATGGACAGAAGGTATGTATTATTTTATATTTATAGAATGATAATAATATCATAAATAACATATTATTTAATTAAAAATACTTATATATACAATCAATATGATGTGGTGATATATAATGAATCACAACTCTTCATGGAGGTTGTAGTCTACATGTATGCACGAACACCTTTAACATTTTCAAATGTATGGAAAGTTAATAAAATAGATATAATATTATGTATATAGGTTTAAAAATAATTAATTAATATCATATATGTGTGTGTGTGTGTGTGTTTATACACATATTAAATACATCATTGTAACCATCTATGAGAGGTGGTGATAGAAAACAAATTACATAGGTCCGTGAGGTTGGACTCCATCGTACACACAAACAATGGATTCCATTCCCATTTGAAGTTTTTTGGTAATGGATTTGGGTTATTATAATAACATAATAACATATAATTATATTTAATATACTATCATAATTATTTTATCATTTTTCAATATTATTTTATGGAGGTGGATGAATAAATAAAATAAAAAAAATTAGGTTAAGAATAATACCTCTTCTTCGGACAACCTCCTTTTTCACACGTTAATCCCAATAAGGTTTTTATTATGACAAATATAATTCCTCTAAGACATGTTTAGCATATTAGGAAGTGATTTGGTTTATTTTTTTCCTGAAAAATGGTTCTTGACTTGTGAATAAATGAGAAGAATTGGTTCCCTTTTATAAGAGAGGGAAGTGGCACAATTAGACATTCTTAAAATATTAAATTAATATAAATTAATTTTGATTCCAAAAAGGATGAAAACTGATAATATTTGAATAATATATGATTATTAGTCTTAATAAATTCATCAACTAAAATTTATACAAATTTATATCACATTCTTACCATATCATTTTTGTTAACCCTTCGTCAACCCTTTTGACACTTACCTTGATATTAAAGTCTTCTACAATTCAGTTTTTAATAAAGATGATATAAAATGAAAGAAGACACATAAATGGACCATGGATGATTTCATTAAAAATATACCTTTCCTTTTAATAAATATAATATTTTTACGAATTTTAAATCATTTTATAAAATTTTGTTTATTATAAAATATTAGTAATGTAAATTTTAGAACTATTAATTTACATTGAATTTGTTAACATCAAGAAAACAAAGGACTTCGAATAAAATTAATAAATACCCCTATATTATGTCATTTTTATCTAAAAAAACATGTAACTAAAGTAATATTATTTTTATAGTTTTCAAATCATTTTATAAATTTGTTTACTAATTTCACAAGCAGTGTGTCTGTGTTTCATAAGAATATATGGAATTTTTTTTCAAGAATAATTAAAAAAAATCATGATGAAAAAATTATTTATATTTCCAATTAATATTTATATCTAAAATTATCCTATGTTTATCCTTATTTAAAATATTTAAAAATCATAGAACAAAGGTAATGACATTATTTACTTTATAAAAATATATAAAGGGTCAAAATCATGGTAAAATGGAAACAATGACATATATAATAATTTTTGATAATTTTGGATGATATATACTCATAAAATGAATTTCATACATGTATTAGGGAAATTTTTTAGTCCTTATAATTTTATTTTTACCTTTAATTATGTAATTTACCCTTTACCATGGTAACAAAAATTACTGAAGTTACAATTAATAATGTCTAGAAGTAAAAGGTACATATTTAACAAATTTGGGACCTATTATTCCAAATACTGAATCCATTTTTCAAAAAAAAATATAATTTTTATAATTTTATTTAAAATTAAACCCATAAAACATAATGAAAAATAGTTTTTTGGAAAAATGTTTTTTCATGCCCCAAAATATAATTATATAAAAATAAGTTATAAAGATGATTAAAATATAATGAATTAGATTATATATAACTAAATAGTACTTATTTTACATTGATATCAAATTATAATCAAAAAATAATTTATCTAATGAAAATAAAATACCATATTATAAAATCATTATTTTTCACTAATCAATGAAAAATCATTCTTTTCTGAAAAATACAAAAATTTCATCCTAATTTCATTTTGATATTATGATTTAAAAATTTGTATCTTTTTATAAAATAAAATTTATAAATTTTATGAAATTAATTATAGTTATTTTCTCCCAAAAATCATTAAAAATCATTTTTGAAGGAAACACATTTTTGTAGAATAAAGTGACTTTACTAAAAATTGAGTGCTTATTTCCTAAGAATTAATCAATAAATTTGTATCGATTATAACCTTTAGGTACTTTTCATAATGTATATGATCTAATTCATACTTTCCAATTTATAAACTAGGTTACAATGGTGACATTAAAATAATAAAATTTCATAGTTCATTTTGTCTCAAAGTTTTGTATCTTGTACACTATCAAATATATTATTCTTTTAAAATCTTAATATATTACATTCTCTGATAACAATGATTTGTTTCCTCAAAAATTTTACTCAATATTAGTAACATGGGGTTTGAATTCTCAAAATAAATATTTTTAAATTACACATCATAAAAAAAATTCATAAAGAATCCTCCTAGAAATATGTAATGGAAAATATGAAGGGAATATAAAATAACATATGATAGGATTATAAATAGGAAAACGTTGGTGGGAAGTGAAAATATAATCATGGAAGAAAATTTCATTTCCCAAAAAATGATGTAGTGTGAGATTGATCATTGATTACAAGATATTGAATGATCATGAAAATTTTAATGGCCACAAAACCATAAACCAAAGAGATGTGAAAAAGATCATCGATTCATTAGAAATGAATGTAATATGATATCATTTTTTCATGATAAATTTCCTATAGTTGAATAAATTCTTTACCATATTGACTAGTAACTTATTTTAATATACTTTCTTGACATGTATAACTTTATCCATTAATCAATTTACACCACAATATCATCTTTTTACACCAAATTATGAGTATTAAAGATGAATTTTTTTTGTATGAAGCACTAAGATAAACATTTAATGAATCACATAATTCCAAAAAAGGATAAAAATATATTCTTCATGTATTAATACATTATCCAAAACCAAAATAGTTGGTACAAGGTAATATAATTCTAAAAATGATTAAACCTTCATATGAATAAATAATATATTAATCTCATAGTTAGAGCAGTAATGCCCAAATTCAAATTAAATCATTCCATAAATAACTATCCTTAAATTTATTTAAAATATTCCCAAACAAGATTGAAACCGAAAATTTTGAATTATTTTATTACATACTCTTACAAAATTTATCAACAAATCGCATCAATCACACCAATCACACTTAAAGTATCACACCAAAAATGTATAGGACATAGTCAAATAATCTCTAAGATATGAAAATCATTTCATAAATGACCTTAATAACCATAATGACACCTCAAAATCATATATTACACATAAATATAATTAAAACATGGATCCTCAAATAATAATTAATATTAAATCTTAAGGGATATATATACCTCAAACAAGTAAAATGGATCCCAAAATTTGATTATTCACCATAAAAGTTCATCTCTCAACACCTCAAATAGAGGGTGTCTATCTCTTTGAACATAAAATCACAATTAATAATATAAACCCATAATTTTATCCATAAATCATAGGATAAACACATAAGAAAACATCTTAATATCCAAAGTTTTCTAAACCCCACTCTGATACAAGCTATAATGATCTCGAACATGGACTCCCAGATCTGTAGATAAAAACATAATCATTACATTTTTGGATTTGATACGGATAAATGTGACCCAATTTTTGAAATTAACATCTTACAATATAAAAAGTAAACATTAGATCACATACATTCCCAATGACCTTTTAGGTTTATAGTTTTAGATATTTAATAAATATCTTATGTGAACAACACTCATAATTTTAGGAGAGTATTTTTTCCACTATACCCATATTTTCATATTCTATATTAAGTCTTCAACATATCCAAAAAAATTATTTACATATTAAACCTTTCTAGTCTCAAATAATATATCATAATTTCTTATAAACTTGGTAAGTGGAATCATAAGAAGTGTGAGCAGAAATGCTCAGTGAGGGTAAACATATGCATTAAGAATTAAATTTCATTATTGAGAATAACATGGTAATAATGGTATGATGATATAATCAAAGTTCATGAGAATATCATAAGGTAATTCATACCCATAAATACCTGGAGCATCAATCATGAAACATAAAATAAATATTTTACAAAGGAATGAATTAGTGGAATTAATAATCATAAACCATGAGATTCCAATCTTGATCAAAGGAATCATTAAAACCCATATCATTTCACCCAAATTAACTAATATATATTTTAATTTGAAATTAATCTCATGGGTTACCTTTTTGTATTTAAATAAAAAATCATAAAAATAATATATAAATCGTATTTGTAACATTAGGAATCATTTTCATATCTCTCATATAAAAGGGATAACACTTGATCCTCAGCCCGATTGGTGAGGACTCGAAAAGTGCATCTAAGAGACCCGAGATCAAATATGGATGGTGACATATTTCTAGGTAACTGTAGCATCACTTTAACAGTACTGTAGCAGCCAGAAATATTCATCCATCAGGGCGTCTAGGCCTCGGATTTGGTCCTTGGGTCCTGTAAGGCCTTCGGAACACCCAAGGCCTTCGAGCCAGTTGTCTCTCAAGGCCTTTGGTCCACCTTAAGGTCTTAGGGCCACCCCAAGGCCTTTGAGTCACCTAATTATGAAGATGTACTAGTCAGACTACAAGGGACAAGGCTCCAGATGAGGATTTAGGGTAGGCGCATTCACTAGATCAAAGCTAAACATAATTGGAAGAATGAGAGGGTATGGATTTTCCATCGGTACCAGGCCTATGGAGCTTCCCTTGAAAGGGGGGTTATCAAAAATCAATAAAAATGAAGGCCTTCAGGCCATTCAGGAAGGCCTATAGAGCTCTACATAGGACAATTATCTAACCAACCCTGTGAAGGTGGAGTGCTGATCATCATTACATATGCTAGGGAGGATCAGTTTCAATTTTTCTTGTTTGTGTGATTCCCTCTAAGACCTACAGGTCATGTAATTGTCTCTGAGCCTTCAGGCTTTGTAAGGGTTCCACCTTACCCCTTGAAAGGTGGATTATCAAAAATAAATAAAAAATGAAGGCCTTAGGGCCATTCGGCCATACAAAAGGGATAACCTTCATGGTTTTACTAATAATAACCTATATAATTACATATAAAATAGCCATCGTGGTTATACATAAAATAGTTATCATGGTTATAATTGTAATAAGCATCATAATATATTCCCACAATCCCTTTGGATAAACCCAATCAGATAACTATGTCCCTGTCACCAATGCATTGGAGAGATATGACGAGCCCACCTTCCCTTGGTTTATAATATAACCACCCATCATCATAAACAATTCCCAAGTACCATAACATAAATAAAGTACATATAAAATTCATTTCATGATAAAAATCCTAGAAATATCCATTAATCATTTCATAACATGATTAAACCGTTGAAAAGGAATGGGTTCCATCACAATAAATTAGAAATAATCATAATCCATCTAGATATAGAATTAGTATGGAATCATTAAAAAATATCCCTATTAGATCATTAGTACCATCAATGGTTATTAATGAATAAAGATACTATTAAAAGAGTATTAAAAAATCTTGTGTAAAATAAACTTTTCACCTTGAAATACAATTTTCAAAATTAAAAATTCACAAAATAGTGTGAAAATAATTTTCATTGAAAGTAAACATGGAGTATTATAAAGTAATATTTAAATAAAATAATGGTCATGATGGTGGGAAAATCCATTCATGTTATAAACATTAAAATGAATTTTTTTCAAAAAAAATTATAAAGGGAGTCTAAAGTGACCCATTTGGAAAATTTTAAGAAATTTATTTTTAAAAACATTTAAAAAAGGTTAAATGTCATGTAAAATATCATTAGGAAATAATTAACATTTATAATATCACATTTTTAAAAATATTTTAAAAAACATGGATATCAAATAGAAATATTCCCAATCTATATAAAGTTACAAGATGAGCACCACTTACAAATGAATTTATTGATGAATCTTTAATAAATAAGGAATAAAATGGAAATTAAACATATAAAACACGTTTATAACCATATGATAATAAAATATAGTTGGATTATGAAAATAATAGTTTATGATTCCCCACTAAGGAACCTTGAACAGAAACAACATTGTTAAATTTTCTATCATAATACCTATGAAATAATACACCAAATAAAAAATTAAATATCATGAACATAATTATATTGATGATATAATATGTTTAAGAGTCGTTATATAATCCTCATAAAACTGGATAGGTTAATATCATAAATTTATGTCCCAATGAAATAGAATTTGAGATGAATTACCCTTAAAAATATCATATAATTAAATTGAGAACTAATAAATAGAGAGATTATGTGTAAAAATATAAATCCAAGAAAAATATGTGGAAATAGAGAATAAAATAAATTAGATATTTATTCACACATAATCATGTAATAACAAAGTCAATGAATAAGAGATATAACCCAACTAATATAAATTAATTTAAGAACCCCTTTATCACTAGGTAACTTTCAAGTCAAATGCATTTGAAAGTAATAATAAATGTTAAAAATAAAAATACCATGAATAATGATGGATTCATGATATAAAATGTAAAATTAAGAGTACACCATATAAAATAAATTTTGGGAATAACAAAAAAATATGCCTCAATAAAAGGAAATTTAGACGAAATCTTTTCCCTCGAGTCCAGACATTCCATGTACGTCCTTTAACTCCATTATAATAAAATTATATAAATTATTGACTTATTTGAGAACATTTTATAGCTTTATTAATTTACCATTAAACCATTATTTCATTTATTACAATGAAATATTTATGTGCATGATCTATTAAGTCAATGTCAGGTGTTTTGATAATGTTCAGTTCATACTTTCAAAACAACATTAGAGTCTTGGTCATGGTCAATACAGTCATTGTTACATAAAATATAGAAATATAATAATTAAATAATTAAAACTCTTATAAGTTAATTTTTCTCTTATAAATAATGAACTTAATGTGGTTATGAAAAATAAATTTCATTACAATCATAGATACGGATGTTCGTACATATGCTTGAGTAACATTTTCATTTTTAAATGATCAGTATAGAAATAATGTAAGATTTATTTTATATTTAAATAATTATTATAATATCATATATAACATATTATTTCTTTAAACATAATAACATATATAATCCATGTGATGTGGTGTTGATGATTGAATCACATCGCTTCATGGAGGTGGTAGTCCACACATACATACGAACGACATTATCATTTTTCAGTGTACGGAATGTTAAGAAAATAGATGATATATTATTTATCATAAATGAAAAATATTTCATGAATTATATAAATATATATATATTAAATACAACATTATATTATATCATGATAGGTGGTTATGGAAAACAAATTGCATCGGTCCGTGAGGAGGTAGTTCATCGTACACAGGAACGATCTATTACTTCCCCATTTAATGAATGTTTGAGATGGATTTGGGTTATTAAATGAAAATAATAAAATATAATTATATGTAATATAAATTTTATATTTTATCATAATTGTTAAAAGTGATTTTAAGGATTTGGAAGAATAAATTAAACAAAAATTCTCTGTTAATAATGATAACTCTTCTTCTAACAACCTCCTTTTCTTTACACCTTATGCCCTCTAATTCTCGTATTCTACCCATAATAAATCCTATATGATATGGGGAGAGATTTTATAAAGGAATTTGGTTTTTTATTATCTAAAACATGTGGTTCTGGAAGCATGAATAAATGATAAGAAGTGGTTCCCTTTTATAAGAGAGGGGAGGGGAAATCTTAGAATTTCATAAATATTTAAATTAATTTTGATATCCAAATTGATAATATTTGAATATAGTATGATTATGAGTAAAACTAATCTCATAAAGTAAAAATTTTACAAGTTTGGATCACATTTTTACCCTTATCATTTTGTTTTAACCCTTCGTTAACCATTATGAAAATTACCAAGATATTAATGTTTTCTACCATTTAAGGGATAATAATGTTACTAAAAAATAAAAAACACTCAATAAATGGACCATTTTTTATTTAATTAAACATATTTCATTAATTAGGCTCAATATAATATTTTTATGAATTTTAGATCACTTAATAATAAATTATTTATTATAAAATATCATTAATGTTAATTTTAGAGCTAATCATTCACTTTAAATTTAATAACATCAAGAAATAAATAAATTGAAATAAAATAAATTAAAAATCCTAAAATATTCCCTTTTTTATATAATAAATAAGAAAATTATATTATTTTTAGTGTTTTGAAAATCATTTTATTGATTTTTTACTACTTCTAGACGCACTTTGGCAGTGTTGCATAAGCATTTAAGGCAATTATTTCTTCACAAAAATTTAAAAATAAATTATCATGATAAAAAAACATATTTATATTTAAAATTTATATTTATAATAGAAAATAGGATTTTTTTATCCCTTTGTAAAAAAAAATTAAATATAATTAATTTAAGGGAAGGACATATTTTACATTCCTTTTTATTAATTAATATAAAGGGTAAAAATCATGGAAAATGGAATAAAGGCCATATATTTTAATTATGGATGATTATGGAAAATATATACTCATACAATAATTTTAAGGCAATCATTGGGGTCATTTTTATCCCTTATTATTTTTTTAAAATTTCAATTACTGGATATATCTTTTACTGTGTTAAAAAAACACTAACGTTGCTATTTATAATTCCCAAAAATAAAAACAACCAATTTAAAAAAATTAAAGCCCTGATTACCAATATTTAATCCATTTTTTAAAATAAAAAACACATATTTTATGAATTTAATTTAAAATTAATCCCACAAAATGTAAAGAAAAACAGTTTTTTGAAAAATGCTTTGTAAGCCCCAAAAAATGTACTAATGAAAAAATAAGGTATAAATATGATTAAAATATAATTAATTAGATTATATATAAATAAATAATACATATTTTACATTGATATAAAATTATGATCCCAAATTCCTTTATTTGATGAGATTAAAATCTTGTTTTATAAAATTGATATTTTTCACTATTCACTTAAAAATCAATCTTTTAAGAAAAATACTCAAATTTCATCCAAATATAATTTTGAAATGTTTATTTAAAAAATTATAAACATTTTATTAAATAAAATTTATAAATGTTCAAGAACTTTATAATTATTTTTTTCTCACAAAATTCAATAAAAACATTTTTGAAGGAAACACGTTTTTAATGAAAAAAATGGTTTTACTAAAAACTGAGTGCTTATTTTATAAGAATTAATAATTAAATATTTATTGATTATTGCCATTATTTATAGTTAATAAATTATCTAATATTATTCATTCCCACCAATTTAATGGCTAGTTCATAACAGTCATCTTAAAATAATAATATTGTATGGTTCATTTAGGCTTAGTATTACATATTTTATATGATATAGAACATAGTATTATTTTAAATTATCAAGATATTACATAAAACTTCTCTTATAGATACTTTTCTAGATCTTCCAACTCAATTGCTACCATTTTTAGTATTATTTTATATGGTCAGAGCTTCAAGTATAAGTTTAATTGTGAATTCAACCTCTCAGTTAGGAGGAAATCATGAAACTCTTCGAGGAATACATCAACGTAATCTCTCAAAATGTGCATGTATTAAAGAATTATTCTCACCTTATATCATTAATTTGTACTAGATATTTTTCTCCTATGGTAAAAATAACCATGATTGGATAGATGATTCAAGGGAAGATTTATCCTCTTCCTTACACTTATACATAATCAGAGGATGACTTGGGATATGCATAGTGATCTCCCTCTCTTGAATGTTCATGTAGGATTTACATAAGGACATAAAATCCATTCCTAGTATATAATAAAACCCCACTAAAGGATGAAAGATGAAATTTTTTGTAAGATTCAGTCCACAAAAATTGACTGGGGAGGAGTTATATACTTGGGATGCATTAATTTCTCCATTTTTTATTCTGACAGATATCTAATCCCCTAGGTTTTGAGATAATGTAGGAATAGTTCTTCTAAAATTGAAATATATTAAATAATTAATGTAACTATAATAAAAAATTATTATCCTTATTCTTTAATGTATAACTAGAATAATTTTACCCACATCGTTCTGAGGATTCACCTCAGCTGTAGTGATATCATATTCCAATCCTTTCTCTCTAGGTCTTCTAGTATGTTTTCATTGATTTTCTATAACAACCCTTGGTTTGGGGCATTGGATGGAATAATTTATGTTTTCTATATATTTGAAATACTAGACTATAGGCTGAGTTTTGATTTGAACCTTATTTTATTCTTTCACATTAGTGTGTTTCTTCATTTCCATTTGGTATTTATTATCCTAATTCCCCTATTTTCCACATTTTAAACATTTTTTAGTTCACTTGAGATAGTTTCTAGGGTCGTTCTTCCAAAAAAATTAGCATATGTGATGTTGGTTTTTCTTTCCTCTGTGATATGTTTTTATCAATACTCCCAAATAAAAAGTTATTTTATGATTTTTTCCAGTCACCTGAGACCACTGAGAGTCATTGTTCTCAATCTCAACTTTTAGCGAATAGTAGATTATATCATAATATCTTTCAATTTTTTGAATTGCTGTTTATTTTAGATGAATCAAATTTAACCCAAAAAATAAATGACCCACTATACTTTTGGTATAGATGAAAAACCAAGAGGCGTACTTGGAAATCTTTGTGATGTTTTCCACATACACCCAAGTAGACTCGCCTTCTTTTTTTCATCATTTTAAGGAACTCACACTCAATTTTAAGATAGAGAGTTAAAGAAAATATTTACTGAAAATATATTCTTGATGTATTCCAATTATATGGAATCAATATCCCTTTTTTCATTGTGTTATTGATCAGTTTCCACCATTGATTAGCTTCTCCCTCAATAAAATAAATAGCGAGCACAAATTTCTCTTTTTATTTACATTTTAGGGTAGATAATATATTCTCTATAGATTTAATCCATTATTATATTATGAGGAGATCATAATATCCAATAATGTAAGGATTACTTCATTAAATAAAATACATGACTGAATCTTTCTATTTCTTAGGAGGAGGAGGTAATTCCATATGATTCAATATATTATTCACAAATTGAGCTATTTGATTTAGTAAATACATGAATTTATCTTATTCTACACCCACAAGGTTATAGATATCATTGGGTTAGTCATCACATTTACTGCCTTGTTGGTTATTAGAACAGTTCCTCCTATTTCCCTCCATTAACTAAAAAAATGAAAATACATTAAGAAAAAAAGGGAAACTCATAAAATTATAAGGAATAAGTTATAAATGATAATTATACCCAGAATCATGTGTCTCTATGTTTCAATATAGGTTATCTATGGTAATGTTTCCTATTAGGTTTTCTAACATAAATTTTTATTCAATTCATTTATAATGGTTTGTAAAGAGTGTGAATTTTCAAATCGTTTCACTTGAGAATGTCAAAATAGGTGTACCGCAATGCCTCTTTATTTTGAACTATTTGATGATTGATTCAATGCTAAATTTCACCTTTTTTGAGTTATTACCAATAGGTATAATTGTTCCAGACCCACATCCCCTTGTAGTATCTAGCCAAGGATGTAATTTATTAGAGACCACTTACTCCATACTTCTCCAAATTTCCATGATATTTTCTTATAATTAGACTAATACCTAGACTTATTACTAATGTATTATAGTACTAATATCCAAAAATTACTAGAATGTGATCTGAAACCAACAAGAGCAATCCAATCCTTTTATACATAATATTACAAGTTTATTTAACACAAATATCCAATAAGTACAACCCAAAGATCTGGAGGCCTAGTTTCTCTGGAAGAATATGTCCATAATACATCAAAAGTAAATAAGAACATGATATCCTTATTTCATTCTCCAAGATTATATCTTAAATAAAATTGATCTCATAAAACAAAATAATATAACCTAGGAAATACATAAAAGAAAGGGGTGAGATAAAAAACCTAGTAAGGTAATAAACATGATAATTAAACATAATGTGTGAGTCCAATGTATAACATTATATCCTAAAATAGAAGGCTCGTAAGTAATCAGAAAGAATAATAACCTAAATAGAATAGTACCATAATATTATATAAATATAATAATTGTGGTATAAACATATAACATGACATAAACATTATTAAATGTTTACTACTCATAAAATATTACACAATGGAAAAAGTCATGTAATAGAATAGTTTTACTCCCTAATCCCATAAAAAATGACTCATGAGACCAAAGAGTTTCCAATAAATTGGAGCACTATCTGGAAGCATCAATTATAACATGTTCATGATTATGCGTTGCACAAAAATTAAATCAATCCTATGTAAAAACCAAAAAAATACTCAGGGAAAGAAAATGGGTTTCATAATCATTCCATATATCATAATCAAAGGAAATATCAAAACTAAGTCATTTGAGAAATGAAAATAAGGCATGTATTACCCATGAAAAGTAAGATATAATAATCCAAGTATATATTTTAGAAATATATATATACATAATTTATAAGCATTAAATAACTTTAAATAGAAATAGAATGTGATATAGAGAGAGAATGGTCATAACCTGAGGGAAAAGAGTGGTTTATAGAGATATCTTACCTCAAGACCTACTTATCACTTTCATTACATATCATAATAAATAATAATAAAAAATTAATTATTTAATTTCATATGAAATTTGTTAAAATTTATTACTCTATTATTTTATTTATTATCATGACATATTCAATTACTTACTTAATTAATTTCATATTTCATGGTTTGATGATATTCGGCTGATGTGTCCAAAATGGATTCAGTAGGTTGATTGTATTCAATAAGTCCATTATTACATCATATAAAAATAATAATAATGACATGATTAAAATTTTTACTCATATAATATTCTTTTAAAACCAATCATAAAATATGGTTATGAAAATTTAACTATGTTACAATCATAGAGACAATAGGTCATACATATTCATAAGTAACGTTTACATTTTTCAATGATCATGATGGAAATTAGTAAAGTCCCATTTTATCTTTCCAAAATTATATTTATATCATAAATA
This sequence comes from Viscum album, assembly GCA_963277665.1. NCBI lineage: Eukaryota > Viridiplantae > Streptophyta > Magnoliopsida > Santalales > Viscaceae > Viscum > Viscum album. Next base: position 1,067,720,566 of record OY728127.1, on the reverse strand, counting down.
TCATATTATTAATTTAAATACACTTATTTATACCATTCATTTTATGTGGTAATGAAAAATTAATCACATCGCTTTATGGATGTGGTAATCCACACATACTAATGAATGATGTTATCCTCGTTCAATGAATAGAAAGGTAATAAAATATGTGAAATATTAAATTTCCAGAATGATAAATATTTCATTAATATCATATATATATAAATTTAATCTATCATTATATATAGTAATGGGAGTAAATTATGGAAAACAAATTACATCAGTTCATAAGGTGGTAATCTGCTATACACATGAATAATGGGTTGATTTACCATTTGATGGAAGAGGATATGGATGTAGTTTATGAAATTAACAAAACAACATATCATTATGTGGGAGATAATTATTCTATTATATCAAAATGGATTAATAATATTTCAAGGAGGTGGAGGAAGAAATAAAATAAAATGCTTGGTTAAGATCGATACCTCTTCTTCAGACAAAGTATTTTTGTTTGCACCAATAGTATTCTTAGGATGGTTTTCTAATAAATCCTAGAATTCTATGGAACATACAGAGATGTAAGGAAGGTATTTTTTTAGGGATTTTCTGATACAAAATTCTTTTAAGTTTTGAAGAAAATAGGATAGGATGTTCTCTTTTATAAGTAAAAAGGAGTGGAATTTTTATAAATACCCAAAACTATTCATCAATGGGAAGTCACTCTCAAGATAAGTACCTAAGAAATTGATAAATTATGTAATGTAGGGAACATAATTTCTATACATAACTCCAAAATTAAAAAAATACACAATTTTTAAACATGTTCTTCCCTTTCCCATTATGGTTTCTCAATTATAGAATTTTATTTTTCACCATGGTAACTAGTTTTTACCTAGATAATTTGTCCTTTAAGCCTAAAAAATGAGCCTTATTAGTTAATTTGTGTCCAATTATTCTAAAAATTAAATAAACTTTATCAAATAAAATATCATATGTGTGTGTAAAATTAAGTTTTTACACAATAACATGTAAGGCATAAAACTCTATTTTAATATTAATCACGGTAATTAATTTTTACTATTTTTACTATTCATTATGACCAAAAATTAAGTTGAACATATTTCCAAATATTAATTATTATGATTTAAAATATGGAATAAATTTTGTGAAATTAAATTCATATAAGGGTGATAATTTAATTTAAAATTAATCTAAAAAATTACGACGAAAATTAATTTTTCAAGAAAATAATTTTTTGAAGTAATAGATTATCATATATTAACTCAATGACTATTATTTTTCATTATATGAATTTAAATTAATATCAATAGATATATAATCTGTAAATATCATTTAATTAATTCCTCACTAGGTGTTATTTTAATTAATTAATATGGATAAACTTTATGCACTTTAAAACAGTTTCTAAAAAAACATGATTTTCAGAATAACGTTAAACGTATGACGAAAATCATGAAAATTATTGATTAAAATGAAATTAATTATATTATTATAAAAAAAATTATATATAACTTTAAAAAAAAAAATATAATTGGACTTTTAATTTACTTCATTTAATTAAAAAATGACAGTGTTTAAAAAATCTGTAATTTTTCAAAAAAATCAAGAAAACTTATACTAAGTTAATTTTAAAATGAATAATTCAAAAATAAAAAATAATTATAATATTTTGTCAAAAATTCAACACCCCAAGACTCCACTATACATTTCTTTTAAAATAAATTCAATAGATGGCACTTCATGCAATACCATGTTCGAGCGCCCCATTTTCTATCAAATTAGCAGTTTGGAAGGCAGTTATGGACAGTATTAAAAACATTATGAAAGTTTTAAATTTTATTTTTAAAAATAGTCTTCATTTTTGAAATCATAAAATCAAAATTATCTTAGGGTAAGTTTTTTGAATTTTTTTGAAATTATTCAATTTTTGATGAATAGTATAAAATACTCCATTGTTGTTAAAAACCAAATTTTTCATTTAAATATTTATTTACATTAAAATTATTTTAAAGTAAAAATAGATAAATAATAAATATATTAACCCAATATAGGTAATTAGAATCATTTTTTATAATATAATTAGATATAAAAATTTAATTAACTTTTGAACAGCTCTTTTATCTTCCATCTGGCCACATCTGCAGTATTAGCTTTAAAAATAATTTTACCTCCTTTGTGAATTGAATTTTGAAAAAAATACAAACATGATTATAATTAGTATTAAATTTATTATCTTATATGATCAAATTAATTTATTTTGGAATAATATCTTTAGTAAATTTTTATTTATTTACCATGGTTAAGAGTTAATTGGGTAATTAAAGGTACTAAAATAATATAATATTATTAAACAATTACCCTAAAACTCTTCCTAATTTTATTATACAAGTGTTTTTCGACCAAAAACAACCTGAGGCTGAACATATGATCATTTTTATGCCACATGGGTAAAAATATGGCATTTATTATATTTTATTTGATGATAAGTTGAAATTGTCTCGCTCAAACGATTAATAAATAAATCATTTTAATATTTGGTTATATAAAAGATAAATTAGACTATAAATAGTATTTTAAAATTAAATAAAATTAGATTCATCATGACAATTTCATTCAAATTTTTTGAGAATAAATTATTTAATTAAAGGCATTCAAAATAATGATCATGTAATTGTTTAATCAATGAAAATATCTAATATATGATATTAAAAATATTAAAATAAATATAAATTTTGATAATTAATGACATCCAAAAATTTAATAGATAAACTAGACATGTTAGTGACATTTTGGAATTATTTATTTGAAGTTATCTTATTTTTATGATATTTTAAAAAATACAAATAATGAATAGTATCTAAATTGACATAAATGATATTTTAAAATAAATAATATTTTTTAGATGATATAATTTTCATCAAAATCGCTATTTTTTCCAAATAAATCAGATAATTTTAGAAGTGTCATAAATGATCTAGTTTTGGATCTTTTTTTCTTTTTATAGTAACTATATTAACCCTATATTATAAAAATACGAGTACATACAGTAAGAGTTAAATTGTTTAACTAAAGATTAAAGCCAAAAGGTAAGGATAATATTTTGACCTAAACATGACTATAAATAATTTTTTGAGATTATTTCGGCCCATCCTCATATTATCCTCTAAATAACTCACTTTTGATCTATTTGAAATCAAAAATAAATTTTTATTTAATTAATAGTGTTAGAGTTTCAAAACGTTCCCCTCCCCTCTCTTATAAAAAGAAAGCTCTCATTATCTTTTATTCACACCTCTAAAGCCCTTTGTTTAGGATAAACCCTAACCACTTATCCTCAAATAATCCCTCACTTCATCCTAGATAATTTAATTTGTGCATAAATTCATCCTAAGAAGTCCTTTTGACAAATAAAAATGAGACACTCGAAGAAGATGTAATCGTTTTACCAATTAAATTAAATTTATTTTCTTATTATACATCATCTTCCTTTATTTTTCCATAATAAAGTAATATCTAAATTATAATCTACTTTATCAGATGATATTATGATTACATAAAAAATTTATTCCTCCTTTTATCCATCCTATGAATAATAATATCACTATGTGTTCATACGTATGACTTACCGTCTCTATGTCGTGGAATAATTTATTATTCAAAACTAATTTATTTGGATGGATATAGTTATGATTATAATGGATATAAATAATTAATTTGACATGATAATAATTCTTTATAATTAATATTTCATCCAGCTCCATACCATTTAACCATTAAGCGAATGTTATCGTTGCTTGTGCATACGTACGGCCTACCGTCTCCATGACGTGATGATATTCATCCTCCACTACAACCATTTATGAATGATTACTAAAATTTATATAATTAATTGGTATAATATTTATGAACTTAATATCATTCTGGATATGAATAATATATATCTAATTCATAATAAACAGTACTTACATGAAAAAATAAATATAATAAAACAAAGCCATTTATGCCTGAAATAATTATAATAATAAAATAATATTAAGAAAATAATATAATAGGACCATATATGATATCATAAATAATGTATATAGTTCTTTAATAACATAATAAAATTATATAACCATTATATAGGAGTTTAACACACCCTCAACTAAAAGATTGTATGAGATGAGGATTAATTTTGCAATCTCATTATTATACAAGATTTGTTTTACATAGACACATTTATCATCCATGTACTTGATTCTTAAAAATGTATTTCAAAAAATTATTAATATTATTTTAAAAAAATTAATGAAATTTTTATCCATTTTCAATTTTATAAAAAGGATTATTTTGTTCATTTTCCTTACGAGGTACTTTTTTTTACTTTTTCAACAAAGTAAGAGAAGAATGTTTTCTTAACTTATACAGCATGAGAAGATTTTTCTACCTTCATTTCACCATAACTATTATAAGATACCATTACAAGATAACAATATTATTATCAATGAAAATATTTTCTTTTTAAATTTTATGGAATTTTAAATAACAATTTTCAATAAAAATTTGGTTTTCTCTAATGAAGTTTCTAATGATTTAATTAATAATATTTTAATCTATGCAAACATCCATTATTAGATATTATGATTAATTGATGTTGATTTCTTATGATATAACCTATCATATTGTATTAAAGTGGTTATGAATATTTTGGTTGTGGATGTGCTATTTTTATTCCATTCATGGTTTATGGATAATGTATTAATATTTTGTATGATATTTTAAATATGAATGTTTATGTTGGTTTTGATTTTTCATTTTCATATGAGGAATGAATTCGACTTAGAAAGTGATGTGAGGGGAACATTATAGCCCCTCTATGCATCGATAGGTCTCACGTGACAATTTAGTTTGGTTTTTTACCCATTTATGTATGGTCCTGGTATGAGGCCTTGATGGTATGGTTATAATGTCTGGCATTATACATTCCCTTATTATGAGACTAGTTATTGATATTACAAGTGATTATTCGGCTAGTAAAATATCCATGTGAATGTTTAAATGGAATTATTTGATTAATTATTTCTATATTAAGCTCAAGATTATGTTTAAAAGGATTGTGTTTAAGTTTTAGACCATTCCTTAAATGTTGATGCTTATCTATGATAGAATCTATTATATTGTTTATCCTTACAAGGCATCTGAAATCACCTCTTTCTTAAGTTTCATTTTACCCAAGATGAAAAGAGGTATATTATGACTGACTTCAAGGGATATTATAAGATATATGATTATTTTCAATGGAGATACTATTTTATTTATCATTTCATGATGTAAATTAAAACTTAAGTTAGTATTTATTTTTTCCAATGATACTAAATTGATTAGTCCTACAGGATTTGATTTCTTATGATCATTCCAACATCATAAATTAATACACCAAATCTGGGATTTTTGGGTTGGGAAATTATATATTTGATTATATATCCTCTCATTCCTTTATTTCATCCAAGTTTTCATTAAAAATTAGATATTTCCAATTCACATTGACGAGGGAGTTTTCAGTCCAAACACCTAAGGGAAGTCTCATTGAAACAAAGATGTGTCGAGTAGTTCCCATTATGGCATATAAACATGCTTTATCTGATGAATGTATCATTATACCTATGGTCTAATTGATATAATCCTCGATATGGAATGGATATCAAAATATGATGAAAAAAATTATTGTAAGAAAAATTATTTTTTTGATTTGTTAGGTAGATGTAGAATCCATTATCTTTAGAGAAGATACATCATCATATAATTCTTATCTATATCCACATACTATAGTTATTCTAAATAAAATTCATGGGGAGGAAGAGAAAATATCATCCAAGTGTGAGTAAATAAATATTCAAATTTATGGTGTACTTACTGTATTATAAAACATTAATGTATTTCTATAGGACTTACGTCGTCATCCTCCAGGATAGGAAGTTGAGTTTTCTATTAACTTAATCCCTGATTGAAGAACAATATCATATAATCCTTATAGAATGACCACATTATAATTAATATAGTTGAATAAAAAACTGGGGGAGTTGAGTAATAGGGGATTTATTCACCCTAGGGTTTCTCCATAGAGTTTCATAGTTCTTTTTGTTAAGAAGAATGATGTATCAATGAGGTTATGGATTGACTATAGAGGAATAAGTTCTATTAAAAAAAGAAAAAGTATCTTATTTTTCACTCAGATACCATGGGATGTGAAGAGGTATATTATGACTGACATGTAGGGATATTTTAAGAGATATGAGTGTTTTTGATAGAGATACTATGTTACTTTTCATTTCATGATATTATGTAAATATTCTCTTTGTATCTAGTTTTTCCAAGGCTATTAAATTAATCAGTCCTTCCGGACTTGATTTCATGTGATCATGCCAATGTAATAAAATAATACACTAGCTCCAGGATTCTGGGGTCGGGGAATTATATTTGGCATCAAAGAATGTTTAGTTCAAACCTTGGAAACTAGATTTAGAAAAACATTGACCAGGGAACATTACCCTAAGATAGAAATTAAGGATTAGTATAGAATAAAATCCAAAAAAATGGTAATTTAGAGATTATTTGGGAATTCATAGAAAATACATCCATGTATAGATACTAAAAGTGGATTTGGTTCTATCATAAATATATCTATTAGTAAAAACTTTAAAAATGTGTTTCGGGCTTGACTCAGGGTAACCTAGTACATAAAAATGGTCCTTACTGCACATCTAGTTTGACACTCTATGGGTATATGCTTAGGATAATTCACATTTTCATTGAGAACCATTATGAAGGATTTAAAAAGTAAATATGTTCCAAAACAAACCATATTTATTATTATAAGATTATATATGCATAAACTTTTCAATTTATGTTACACATTATGATTCATAACCTAATCTAGTTAATTACATTGTTTAGAAATGGAGCCTAGTGGAAGAAATTGAAATCATATCAATACACATAATCCATATAGGTATTTTCGTCCAATGAAAGAAAATGATGTTGGATTAGGATCTACAGAAAGTACTGAAAAACATATAACTATACTAGGATAGAAGAATCATGTTGTAAATAATAACCTTACCCGTATGGATCAGCCTGATCCACAATGCGGAGGATCAATGTAATAACGCTTCATGAGAAAACATCCTCCAAAATTCAATGGGATGAAAAATCCATTTGTATCTGAGCAATGGATAAGTTCCTTAGAGAAATATTTCTTGATTTGTGGGTAATGAAAGATGAAATTTTTTCATGGTAGTTTATCATCTCTTAGAAGATGGAGATCAATGGTGGTCATTAATTCAAAATATAAATGAGGGTTAAGAATTATAAAATATTTTATATAGGGAGTTTAAATAAATATTCTTATAAAAAAACATTCCCCATGATTAGTGAGTGAATATGGAGAGTAAATTTCTAAGTCTAAGGTAGAAGGAGGATAATAATGTCGCAAAATATGAAGCTAACATCACAAGGTTACCAATGCATGCTATATACCATATACGTAAGCCAAAAAGTAATATTTATTGATTCTTTGATGGGATAAAAACATTCCTTCGACAGGAACTAGTCTAACAATATTTATCATCGTACAAAGATATAATCTAATATGCTTTATAGAAATGGAATTCTCTATGTCTTATGAATTTAAAGGAAACAAAGAGAATAAGATGGTTGGTGAACACTTTGTAAATGGAAATAAGGTAAAAGGGTAATAAGGGAATAATTGACTTTCTATCCTGTAACAAATTTAGAAAGAAACATCATGGACATGCCTATTGGGGAAGGGATTTTGTTACATGTGTGGAGAAAAATTCCACCAAGCCCATGATTTAAAGGGAAATAAAGAAGTTACCAATGTTAAATGTTACAATTATAAAGAGGTGAGAAATTATTCAAATTATTATACTAAGAATCAAGGAAACATTCCCTAGAAAAGGAAACGGTATCAAGTTAAATGTTTTGTGATCAAAACTACTAAGGATGATGTTCCTAATGATGTAGTGGTAAGTACATTAATCATATCCTCAAATCTATCCAATGATTTATTTGATTCTGAAACCTCACATTCCTTTATATCTTCCCAGTATACTTTAAAATTTTGATATTTCCAATTCAAATTAATAAGGGAGTTGGTAGTAAAAACCCCTAAGAGAAGTCTCAATGCCAAAAATATGTGTCAGAAAATTCCCATTATGGAATATAAATATGCTTTATCTACAGACATTATCATATTCCCTATGTTTAGATTTGATATAATTCTCAGAATGGATTAGGTATCAAAATATTATGTGAAAAATTATTTCTAGGTGAATGAACTTATGATTTGTTAGGAAGATATAGAATCCATTATCTTTAAAGCAGAAACTTTATCATCTGATTATTATCTATATCAACCTCATGTACCTATTCTAAATGAAATTCTTGGGGAGGAAGAGAAAACATCATTCATGTGTGATGATATGAATATTCTAATTAAGGATTTAACTATTGTACAATATTACATTGATGTATTTCCATAGGACTTACCTAGACATCCTCCATAGTGGGAAGTTGAGTTTTCTATTGATTAATCATTGATGCAAGACCAATATCAAATACTCCTTATAGAATGGACACTATGGAATTAGTGGAGATGAAGACACAACTAGAGTATTTGAGTAATAAGGGGTTTATTCACCCTAGTGTTTCTCCATGGAGAGCCCTAGTTATTTTTGTTAATAAAAATGATGGATCAATGAGGTTGTTCATTTACTATAGAGAAATAAATGCTATTAAAATAAATAACAAGAAGCCTCTACCTCACATTGATGATTTTTTTCATCAACTTCATGGAGCTAAATATTTTTCATAGATTGACCTTCATTATAGATATCATCAATTTTGTGTAAATATGGAAGATATTCCAAAGACAGCTTTCCGAACCAGGTATATACATTATGAGTTTTTAGTAAATCCATTTGGACTAACTACTACACCCTGTGTTTTTATAGATTTAATGAATAGAGTGTTCAAGTAATATCTTCATGATTATTTTTTTATATTTATTGATGATATCTTGGTATACTCCAAAAACTATAAAGACCATGGGAACCACCAATGGATTGTTCTTAAGACTCTTAGAAGAAATGATCTATATGGGAAATTTATCAAGTGTGAAATATAGCTTTAGGAAATTTATTTTCTTCGTCATATTGTCTCAAAGGATGGAATTTATGTTGATATTTAAAAGAAAAAGGTAATCTAAGAATGGAAATCACCTATGAGAATAACCAAGGTACACCGTTTTATTAGTTTTATAGGTTACTGTCAGTGTTTCATCCAGAATTATACTCGATTAGCTAACCTTTTAACCTAGATCACGCATAATGGGATTAAATTAGTTTGGAAAAGAGTGTGTGAATAATTTTTTAAAGAATTGAATAGAAGATTATTCAATGCTCCTATCTTGACATTACCATCATGAAATGATGGGTTTGTGATTTATATTGATGCATCAAAGAAAGGACTCAGTTGTGTTCATATGATTAATGATAGAGATATTTCTTATCTATCAAGGAAATTAAAAATTCATAAACAAAACTTCTCAACTTATTATCTTGAGTTAATTGTAGTATTAATTGGTCTAAATATATGGAGACACTATCACTATGGTGAAAGATGTGAGATATATACTGATCATAAGATTTTGAAATATATTTTATAGTATAATAAACTAAACATGAGACAAATGTGATGGCTTGAGCTACTCAAGGATTATGATTGCACAATACACTTCTACCTAGTGAGGGAAAATAAGGTGGCGGGTGCTTTGAGTAGGAATTACTATAGAGTTCGGATGAAAATTAGATTTGAAAGGGATCCTATGTTCATGGATCTAGTAAATATGGATATTGGAATTATCATGGATGGTGAAACATAACTACTTTTTCAAATGGTTTATATACCATCTTTACTGGAAAGGATAAAAAGATACCAGTTTGATGATGATGGTTTTGAACAGAAAATTAAAACTCTAAATGATGGGAGACCGATTGACTTTATATATGAAGATGGAATTTTGAAATTTGGGGAGAGGCTTTGTGTTACCTCTATAAATAAGATAAAAATGGAATTATTGGAGGATTCTAATAGATCCAATTTCTCCATACACCATATTAGCACAAATATGTATAGAGATTTGAAGGAATATTTTTGGTGGGACAACATGAAGAGATAAATTGCTGACAATGTGCCAATATGTCTAATTTTCCAACAAGTTAAGGCTGAGAGACAACATCCTAAAGGAATAATGAAACATCTACCAATAACTTTATGGAAATGGGATGACATTACAATATACTTTATAACTAGATTACCAAATACTTCAATAAGGAATGATGTGATATGGGTTATTGTTGATCGCCTTACCAAATCAACACATTTTCTTGATATAAGAGAAGATGTACTGCTTTAATTCCTAGAAAGACTCTATATTAATGAATTTATAAGACATCATGGTGTACCCCTATAGATTGATTCTGATTATGATCCATATTTTATAACAAAATTCAGAAAAGTCTTCAGAAGGACCTAGATACTAAGCTTTGTTTGGGCACTGCCTACCACCCTAAAACTGATAGAAAATCAAAAAGGACTATTGAAACTTTTGAAGAAATTTTGAGATCTGTATCACTTTATTTTCATGGTATATGGGATTAGTATTTACCTTAGGTAGAACTTTCTTATAATAATAGCTTCCATTAAAGTACTCAAATGGTGTTGTATGACGTGTTATATGGAAAGGGATGTCGTACACCAACTTTTTGGGAGGAAGTCGGTGAAAGGAACCTTGTAGGCCTAAAACATGTGAAGGAAACATGAAAAAAGGTAAAGACTATTCAAACCCATATCAAAAAAGCTCAAAGTTAGAAAAATAGTTATGCCTATAACTGAAGGAAAGAATTGGAATTTCAAGTTAGAGATCAGGTTTTCTTAAAGGTGTCTCCATGGAAGGGTGTTATATGATTCAGTAATAAGGGTAAATTAAGTCTCAGGTACATCAAACCTTTTGAAATTTTGGAAGAAATTAGACCTGTAGATTACTATTTAGAAATTCTGCAAAGTTTCTCCTAATTTCATGATGTGTTCCACATATAAATGTTAAGGAAATACATGTCGGACCCAACACATGTACTCACCTATGAAGAAATACAACTGGAACTTGATCTATCTTATTCTGAGGATCCTATCAAGAATCTTCATACTAGGGAACATGTTTTGAGGAATTAAATGACTTCATAAGTAATGGTTCTTTGGAGAAATCATAAAATGGATGAGGCGATGTGCGAACCTAAGGAATTTATGATGAAGAACCACCCAAATATTTTTATGAAGTGGTATTATAGAAATTTTGAGGATAAAATTATTTGAAGGAGGGATGAATGTAACACCCCATGATTCCATGTTAGGTTTCTTTTTAAATAAATTCAATAGTTTTCATTACATGAAACACCAAGTTCAATTGCACCATAACTATCAAACTAGCCATTTAAAAAGAACTCATTAATAGTATAAACCACATTATGAAATTTAGAAATTTTATTTTTCCAAATATAATTCATTTGTGAATTTGGAATATCAAAATTATCTTATTTCGAATTTTTTGTATTTTTTTGAAACGTTTCAATTTTTGATTAATAGTGAAAAATACTACATTATTATTAAAACACAAATTTTTCATTTAAAACATTTTTTCATTTAATTTATTTTAATGTAATAATAGATAAATAATAAATATATTAACCCAATATATGTCATTGGAATCATTTTTTATAATACAATTAGATTTAAATATTTATTGAACTTTTGAACGTCTCGTTTACCCACCTTCTATCCAAATATACGGGATTAGCACTAAATGTAATTTTACCACATATGTGAATTGAATTTTTAATCAATGGAATACAATTTTGTAATTAGTATGAAATTCTTGTTCTAATAGGATCAAAATATTTTTTTGGTGAATGTTAATTTTAGTAAAGTTTTATTTATTTACTATAGTTAAGAGTTAATCGGGTAATTAATGCTAAAAAATAATATAATATTATTATAAAATTACACAAACAGATTTCCTAATATAATTGGATAAATGTGTTTCGACCAAAATCAAAATTAGGATGAAAATGTGATATTTTTTAATCTAATTGGGTAATAATATAACAATTATTATATTTTATTTAACTACAAGTTAAAAATGGCACACTCAAACTATTAATAACTAAATCATTTTTAATATAGGGTAATATAAAAGATAAATTTCACTATAATTACTCATTTTAAATATAATAAAATTAAATTCATCATGATAATTTATTTTTTATTTTTTAAGGAGAAATAATTTAATTAAATGCTAGTGTAATTATGATACAGTAATTGTTTAATCATTGGAAATATCAAATAAATGGTATTAAAAATATTTAAATAAATATAAATATTTATAATTAATAAAATACATGGATTTTATAGATAAATTAGAAATTTTATTGATATATTTAAACAATTTATTTGAAGTTATGGTGTTGTTTTTATATTTTAAAAATTACAAATAATGAATAGTATCAAAATTGACATAAATGATAATTTAAAATAAATAATATTTTATTAAATGATATAAAAATTATAAAAATATAAATTTAAGAAAAATAACATTTATATTGTTAAATATATAATAAATGGTCCAACTTTGGTTTGTTTGTATTTTTATAGTTACTATATTAACCCTATAGTATAAAAAAGTCAAGTAGTTATGGTAAGAGTTATACTATTTAACAAGGGGTTAAATCCAAAAGTAAAGGATACATTTGTTAACTAAACATGTCTAAAATTCATTATATGATATTATTTAGACCTATACTCATCTTAGACTCTAAATAACTCACTTTTGAGCTATATAAAATGGAAAATCAATTTTTATTAAATTAATAGTTTTGGAGTTTCCAAAAGAGCCCCTCCCCTCTCTCATAAAAAGGCTCCTCTCCTTGTATTTTATTCACACCTCTAAATAACTTTGTCTTAGAAAACCCCTTCCCACTTATCCTCCCATATTCCCTCACTTTATCCAAGATTCTATTAATAATTAAAACCTAACAAGTCCATTTTTGGAAAACAAAAGGAGGTACTCGAAGAAGAGGTAATTGTTTTACAAATTCAATTTGATTTCTTTTATTCATCTACTTACTCTTCCTATGTTGTTTCCATAATAAAGTAATAAATACAGTATCATCTACATTCTAAGATGTTATTTTTATTATGTTATAACCATATTTCTTTTTTTATCCATCCTATGAATAAAAATATAACCATATGTGCGTGCGTACGGCTTGCCATCTCCACGCCGTCGTGTATTTTTTTATTCAACATTACTTTATTTGGAAAAGTATAATGATAAGTATAACTGACATAAATAATTAATATGAACTTATAATAATTATTTATAATTAATATATCATCCTATTCAAAACCATTTAACTATTAATGGAATGATATCCTCGCTTGTGCATACGTACGACATACCGTCTCCATGACACGATGAGATTCATCCTCCAGTAAACACATTTAAGAATGATTATGAAAATTTATATAATGAATTAATATAATATTTATGAACTTAATATAATAATTTATATAAATAATATATATCTGATTCATATGAAATAGTACATACATGACAAAATAATGATAAGAAAATGAAGTAGTTGACGAATGAAATAATGATAATAATAAAATATTATTAAGAAAACAATATAATAGGATCATATATGATATCATAAATAATGGATATAGTTCTTTTATAAAATAATAATAATATTTAACCATTATACAGGATGTTAAATCACCCTCGACTAAAGGAGAGTATGAGGTAAGGATTAATTTCATAATCTTTTTATTTTTTGGGAATTCTGTTAGGTAGAAATATTTATCATCCATGTCAATGTTTCTTAAAAATATATTTCAAAACATTATTATTATTCCTTTATAATTGTTTAATGAAAATTTAACCCATTTAAAATTTCATAAAAATGATTCTTTTTTATTTTCCTTATGAGGTACTTTGTTCAAATTTTTCAACAAAGTATGAGAAGACTTTTTTCTTAACTTATATGGCGTGAGTGGAATTTCCCATCACTGTGATTCCTTAACATTATGAAGATTCATTTAAAAGATGAAAATATTATTTTCAATGAAAATATATTATTTTTAAATTTTATTTAACTTTAAATATCAATTTTTAATAAAAATGTTTATTTATGTAAATATGTTTTTAATTATTTTATTAATAACATTTTCATCTATGTCAAAATCCTTTATTTGATCTTATGATTAATTGAGGTTGATTTATTATGATACAATATATCATATTTTATTGAAGGGTTTATGAATTATTTGATTATATATAGGCAATTTTTATACCATTCATGGTTTATGGACAATGTATTAATATCTCATATACTAGTTTTAATATGAATTTTTATATTTTTTTGGATTAAATTTTTCATATGAGGAATGAATTAGACTTAGTAAGTGATTGGTGGGACCCTCTATAACCCCTTGATGTATTTCTTGGTCTCATGAGACAAATTATTTTGGGTTTTTACCTGTTTATATATGTTCTTGGCATGAGGCCTTGACGGTATAGTTATGATTTCTAGCATTATGTATTCCCTCATTATGAGATTAGTTATTTATATTAAATGTTATTATTATACTAGTAGAATATCCATGTGAATGTTTAAAAAAATATTTGGTTAATTCTTTCCATATTATGCTCAAGATTATGTTTAAAAGGCTTGGGTTTCAGTTTTATACCTTTCCTTTAAAGTTTAAGCTTATTTATGACTGCTTCTGATATATTATTTATCCTTATTGAGAATCTGAGCTCACCCCTTTTATATGTTTCATTTTCCCTTGGATATGAAGTGGTATGTTACAACTGACCTATATGGATAGTTTAAGATATATGAGTTTTTTCAATGGAGATATTGTGTTATTTTTCATTTCATGATGTAATCTAAAACTTATGTTTGTATCTAGTTTTTCCAAGCCTACTAAACTAATCAGTCCTTCGAGATTTGATTTCCTATGATCATTCCAATGTAATAAAATAATACACCATCTCCAAGCTTCTGGTTTAGTTCGTTACAGCAAAAATAAATATAAATCATTTTTTAAGAAAACACATTTTTTTAGGAATAAAATTTCAATATTAAAAATTGAATGCTTATTTTCTATGAATTTTTCAATACATTTATATTTAGTCATACCATTATATATATATATATATATATATATTATAAATTATTTAATCATGCTCATACCTTCCAATTTATCATCTTAGATATAATGAAGATATTAAAATAATCATGGTTTGTTTTGGATTTGCGTTGTATGTCGTATACACTATTGAACATAGTTTTCTTTTCAAAATATTATGGTGTTACATAGAGAAGGAATGACCTGAAAAATATGGGTCTACACCTCATTTTTGAAAATTATAGTATGGGAATTAAATGGATTAACATGATGGGACATGATGTTACTCTATCCCACAAATAACATTCTTGATGAAACCCTTCCCTCACAGTCTCTCCTCCACATAGGGATCCCTCTATCGTGGCACACCATTATCCATAAAAAACACAAGGCCCTAGACTTCATATCATAACCTCCTCTATTAATTACATGGCATTACATTTATTCCCATACCTCTGTATACTGCAACACCTTCCCTTGGACCAGCCTTCATGGCATGGCCTAGGGTTTATAGCATGACCACCTTCACCAAGATAAATCTAACAAAGAAAATATGTTAGGTTTTATAATATATTAAGTTTGTTTACTCATCATAAAATAGTTCCATCAACTATTTCGTAGCATCCATATGTGATATATTTACCTTTGCAAAAATCTACACAAAATTTTCCATACCATGACACTCACTGGTCATAGCATGACCTGCTACCTCTACATCATGGTACCTCCAAAAACTAGAATGTGATTGTAATGACCTAGATATTTTAAATGATATTTGTTTCCTGAATTAATGTTTATTAAATATTATATGATATTATACACATACAAAATAAAGAGAAACCAATAAAATTGTATCTCATTAACAGTCATTATTACATTAGTCATCTTTTAAACCTATTAAAATTACAAACATTACAACTGGACCTAAAATATAAAGTAGAATATATAAAATGGGAAAATGGACCTCCCCAGTCTCCCAAATTCATCTCCCCCTCATAAAATGTTATATAAATAAAAAAAATTATTAAACCAATCAATATTTTAAAAAATGAAAATATAACCTTAAAGAGAAATTGTAGTGAATTTTGAGTGAAATTGTGAAGTGGTTTTTATAGGGTAAATACGGATATCTGGGCATTGGGATTCAACTGTTATATGACCATTAGTCAAATATTACCATTTTTCAACATGACCATTGGTCAATATGACCATAGGAAATTATACCCTTGGATGATAATTTTTATAATCAATGTTTATAATTAGTAATGAAAAATGATATTTGATAGAAAAAGGAGAATAGATGGCCTCAAATAGTAGAGTTCTGCTATTTGGAGCTCATTTTTCTGATCTAGGTAGGGAGGAGGAATCATTGGGGTTCACCCATTACAAACCCCAATTCGAACATCGACAAGTGAATCTTGAACGAAATCACCTATAGGATAAGTTCATGTTAGTGTAGATTACCACTTGGTCAATGTTATCTAACCCACCCCATGAAACTACCACCATCGTACACCATACCCTTAGGGAGTATGTGGGTGTAATAAGTGGTTACCTTTCTAATCCCTAGTTCCATAATGTGTAATTTTCTTCGTATATATAAAATTTTTATTCCATCAATTACATTTTAAGAATAAATTTTCATAAAAAAATATATGTTTAATTGAGATGAATTTGATAAATTGATTTTTGGATGCAAATGAAACAAAACTATATTAATATAGAAAATATATACAGTTTAATAAGAACTAAATTATTTTAAATAATTATTTTAATAAAAATTCCTTTTAAAACAATATCACCCAAATAAAAATGATAAAATAATTTTATAATGGCCTAATAAATTTTTATAAGTCATCATTTCAAAATTAGGTTAGGGTGAATTTTTGAGAATTTTCTAAAACACTTTATTTTTTTATGAGTAGTAAAAAATACAATTTGGGGTTTTTTTTATATTTTATGAATTTATATTTATTTCATAATGATTTAATAATTAATTAAAGAAAATACACGACCTAAAATATATTATATTATTATTATTATTTAATATAATATATTTAAAATAATTAAACTATAATTGAAATTCCAAAGTCTAAGAAGGGAAAATTGGGTTTTAAAAACATTACTTTGTGGAATATTTTATTTTAAATGCCAAAATAAGTATTAAAAATGTTTTTGAGTACTTTTTTATTAAAATATCATAAAATCTGTACCAAATTTCCAAAACCACAAGCAAAAACCATGGGTAAGCTAGTCGTCTTTCATTTTCCACAACCTAGATTTCCAAGACCTATATTTTAGAATTATTAAACAAATACCCCAATTTTTCAATAAATACCCACCCATTCACCATTTCCATTCATTCTCAATCCATCCTCCATAATTTTATTGTAATTTTTCCTCCCATGTATTCCCTCCAAGATTTCATAAATCCCCTAAGGTTCAAACCTCATGTTTTAGGAACAACTCTTCAATGTAAGAGAAATCTCCACTTCTTTTTACATTTATGTTCCCTATTTATGTGGTATGCATTATAATTTATAAAATAAGTTCTTTTTGTCCACTTTATACCATCCCACTACTATAATAGTGATATTTTATAAATTGGATACATTGGTTCTCCCTCATTTTACCCTTTTCTAAAACCAAGTTTAATACCCATCATACTTCCGAATTTACAACTCAAAATTATCTATTTTACAAGATAAATTATACTTTCCTATTCATTTTAATACCCAATACTCTTTTTCATGGGGTATTAAAATATATATATATATATATAATATTTTTTGATTCATGTATTTACGTATATGAAACTCACATTTCCTTTTGTGGGTTAAAAATGACGTAATGATCATGTCGGTAAACACTTATGTATGTTGTGATTTTGATAAGAAACTCGTTCATTATTATTGACGGGTTATTAATGAACTGATTTGTTATGATATATATAGATCACATTAAATTAATACATAATATGGTTATTCCATTATAGTTATCCAATTCATTGTGTAAACATTTTAATCACTAGAGATGACATGTTTACCAATACCTTGGTGAATTACCTTAGTAATTTTCATTTACGACACCTTGGTGATAAAATTTGGTGATATGATTATGAATTTATCATTTAAATATTGTAGCCTAACTTATAAGTTATGATTCATGTTCTTATTACTAAGATATGACTCTTGTTCATTCCTTATTATTATGCCTCGTGTTCTTATTGATATGTCTTAGAATCTCATGGTATATGTCTCTCCCGCTTATTCCCTTACTGGGATTCATGCTCACCCCTTTACTTTGATGTATGTCCCCAGGATATGATATGGTGTAAAATTAACTTAGTTTTAACCTATAAATATTTATTTCAATTTTATTTAAAATAAGTTTTTATTTTTTCATGTATTATGTACCTTATTTCCAAGAAACTAAACTTTAAAAGACCCTCTATTTTATCTTATGTAATGAAATGTTATGTAATAAAAATGTGGGATTCCATTGTTGGTTTCAAAGAATGGTTTAGTTATTTTTATAAATTAGGACTTGATAAATTTAGTATCAACCCTAAGAATAAGTATAGATCTACAAAATCATCCTAGTATTTTGGTTAGTATTACGTAAGTGGTTTCCAAAAAAATACATCCTTGTATCCATAGTACAAGTGGATGTGGTGCTAGCCTGGATTTACCTAGGGGAGACACATAAAAAAATTTCTTTGAGTTGGACTCAAGTGAGAACATGTGCACAATTACAGGCCTTGTTGCAATCCTATTTTGCACTCTTGGGGGATATTTTTGTATAATGATGAGTTTTTTATAAACCATTATGAAGGATATATATATAATTTAATTATTATTCTGGGAGATAAATATCATATTTGAGCATGATGTTTTAAGAAATAAAATCCCTTTAGAATAATAATATTCATAAAATCAATAGGTTTCCCACTAAGAATTACTTATTTTATAAAAAATTGTGGTAAATAGGTGGAACTATGTAAATGATGAGTCCAACAGACGATGCACTAATGAAATTAAAATGGAAGTTATAAAATAAATATTCATGAATATGTTGAATCAACTAACTTAGGTTATGAATAATAACTTGAATTAAGTCAATAGACCATATTCACGTCGAAGGGAACAACATTCCATTAAGTACATTATGCATCAACGACCCCCATCTTTCAGTGGATCTACCGAACCATTTATTATTGAACAATGGATAATCTCTATTGAAAAAATCATTTATGTACTTCATTATTTAGAGAAATAGAAATAAACCTTGGTAGTATACTTCTTATAAGGATAATTTTATTAGTTGTGTAAACTAATAAAAACATGAATTCAAGAAGGGAGATTCATTCTAAGGAGTGGTAAGAGTCTAGGGGAATCTTTTTCAATAAATATTTCCCATGTTCAATGAAAATTAAAATGAAGAAGGAATTACTATAGGTGATATGAAAGGAAAATTAATCAATTGGAATCTATGAGATGAACATTATAATACTTTCTCAACACACCACTAGCTTTTTATGGATCTTAAGTTAAAATTTGATAGATTCTTCGGTGGAATGAGACCCCATATGTGAAGGAATCTAGAAAATTGATACAATGAAAACTATAAGAATATGGTAAAGAGTGATATGAAGGTTGAATTGGAGTTTGTAGAGATGTAGTATTCACATATATAAAATGAAAATAATATAAAAATGGATCCAAATCAGGTAAAAACATTGATCATGGAAGAGGAGTAAAGAAATTGAATCTTACCACATGAAAAAAAATGTGGGAAGAAGCATTCAAGGAACTTATTTCTTGGGACTGTAAAGTTAAAAAAAGTGTATAGGAGATATCCATATAACAAGAAACATTCATGGTGAGGTGAACCCTCATCTTCTCAACACTAATCACAAAAGGAAGATGGTGCAGGCCCATCTATATGTTCAATGCAAAAAAGTGTGGAAATCTTCGGAACCTTGAAAACAAATTTCCAAATCAAAAGATAATGGAGGGGAACAACCATAAACTGCAACATAGACCAAGGGATCATGTTAGGGAATTTTCTATCATGGAAGATGAAGTATATTATCTAAATTATGTGGTGGAGTGTACTCTCATCATTCTCCCTAGTATAGGAAGTACTTTGTTTGATTATGATTCTATGCATTCCATTATTTCATCCAGGTTTGCAAATAATATATAATCAATCCATAAAATTATAGAAATCGAGTTATCTGTCAAGACTCATAGAGGGATTATCATCAAAAGTGTATCAAAAATCTAGTATTAACTTTGTTGAGTACAATCTCATCTCAAATCTAATATTCATTCCCTTGGTGGAATTTGAGACTATATTAGGGATAGACTATATATCAAGGTATAATTCTATGATCAACTATAGATTCAAGGAAATTTCAGTAGTCTTGAATGGAAAACCTATAGTTATTTTAATGGAGATAATTTCTGGCATGATATTTATCTAGAAGCACCTCCCATAGCCTTCTTTATGGGGATGATCGGTGAAGAGGGGTAAGTAAATAAAAGTATAAATATAGAGAATGTCCCTATAATACATGAATACATTAATTTATTTTCTAAAGAGTTCCATGGACCTCCCCCAAAAAAGGACATTATATACAATAGTTTACTCAACACACAACAACATGTTTCATCAAAATCTTATATTGCATACAAGACTGAGTTGTATTGAAAAATAATACATTATTAGTATTTTTATTTTAAATGGTATTTATCACCTTGACATTGTATTGAAGAGAATGAAAAAAACTAACTATATTATGTTTACACTTTTTTACTAAAAGTTTTTACTTTCATCTAATAAATTTTAGAGGCTTAAAATGAGAATAAATCTAGTTTAAAGCATAAAATACTCTAATATTTTTAAAAGTTAGTTTTACCGCCTTTTGATGGGTAACCCTTTTTAAATCTATTTTTAATCACTTTTATATTTTCTATTTGAAAATATAAACTTCCTATTTATAAATGGGACATAAAAATTCACTTTAGATTAATTTATGGTATTTTTCTGATAAAATTCATATTTTAATGAATAGTGAAAAATATTGCATTTTAATTCAAAACTACTTTTTTGTCTAATTTAATTATTTAGTTAGATTATAATTTTAATTTATTTTAAAGTATAATAAAAAAAATATTATATAATCCAATTTTGTTCATTGGAAGTAATTTAACATTTAAATTTGATATAAACTTATGTCAATCTTTTGATGGTTTTTACTTTAAAAAACCATGTTTTCTCCTTTTAAAACGAGAATAAATTTTAAATTAATTACTAAAAATTATATTTTTTTAATTTCAAAAAATGGATACCATATTTGGAATCATAAGGTCCAAATTATATAAATAGTTCCTTTTATATTTATTGACATTATGAATAGTAACTTTAGTAATTATTTTAATTACCATGGTTAAGGGTAAATCATGTAATTAAAGGTAAAAATAATATTATAATAATATAAAACTACACTAACACATTTCCAAATTTAATTTTATGAGTATATAACAACCATGAGTACCATTATGTATATTTTAGGACCACATAGAGCCACTTGGATTTGATTATGACAGTTATAACAATTTTATTCAAAATTAAGACCAAGATGTCACAATCATGTATCTCATAACTAAATCAGTTTTAATATGGGGTTATTAAAGTGATATATTCAACTATAAAAATTAATTATAAAGATAAAAATTTACCTACATCATGGTAATTTATTTATATTTTTTAGGAGATAAATAATTAAATTTAATGTTGACACAAAGATGATGCAGTAATTTCCAAATTAATGAATAAATCAAACAAAAGATATTATAAATATTAAAATAAATATTATCTGACATAATTTATTCCATCCACTAATTTTATGGATCATTTAGACATATTTTTGAGGATTTAATGGATTTGGTTAGAACTTATCTTCCTGTGATGATTTTTTTTAAAAGCCAACTAATGAATAGTGTCAAAATTGACACTATTGGTATTTTAAAATATTAAATATTTTATAAAATGATACTGAAATACAAAAAATATAATAATCATCAAAATGGTTATTATAAGTACAAATATTTCATAAATGTACATTTTTTGGGACTTTTTACATGTTATGGTAATTACATTATCTCATAAAGTGTAAATATCATAATATCATGGCAAGATTAAAAAGGGTAAAATAAAGGTTTAACTAAAAATATAAGGATTAAAAATAATAAAAACTAGTCTAATTTTAATTTTATTATGGTTATTTTACTAATAATTATCTTATCTTCAAAATAAATCATTTTTTACCATTTGAAATTGAAATTGAATTTATATAAATTTAATATTTTAATTGTTTCCAAGGGTACCTATCCCATCTCATATAAAACGGTACCCACTCTTCTCTAATACTTACACTTAAAATGCCTTTTTTCGTCCAATTTATTCCCAAACCTATTACTATAATCCCTCCGCACATTCTTGAGGACTTATTTTAGGTACAACACCCTATTTAGAGGTGTTAAGGTGTTCTTCATAAGTGATCAACCGAAGAAGAGGTATCATTTTTTAAGTGTTTCTATTTTATTTCTTCTTCTACTTCATCTAAATATTATTATTCTAAGATGAAATAAAAACTACATTATCCTTAATATACTTAGATTTTATTGTGTTTATATTATCACCAAAATTCATCTCTAATTTCATCAAATGGGAAATGAACATTTCGTTCGTGGGTATGGCAGGCTACCGCCTTACGAACCGATATAGTCCATTTTTCATTACCATCTATCAAGAATAGTTATAATGATGTAATAAATGTATATATAGGATATTAATGATATATTTATAATTTTAAAATATTAATATTTTTTTATTTTCTTACTTTACATGCATATGAAAATGATGATGTCGTTCATACATATGTGTGAACTATCACCTCCATGATATGATGTGAATCGTTTTTATTCACCACATAACTTGTATGATATATATATAAGTATATTTAAATTATTATTATAATATTATGATAATTATATAAATATAAAATAATAATTACCTTATTTCCATAATGATCAATGAAAAATGAAAACGTTGCTCATGTGTAAGTACGACCTATAGTCTTCATGAATATAACGTTGTTTATTTCACATAACCATGATTAATGGTTTGTTTTAAAAATTATGATTATTATATAAAATTTATTATTATTTCATTAATACTATTCTGTAGATAATAGACATATGACCACATAGACTAGGGATATCAAAACCATGTTTATTTTTGACTCAAGTATTGAATATCGACAAAACTTCTTATATGAACTGAAATAATTATTTAATTTATATAACATGGTAATAAGTGATATAAAAGAAATAATAAAATTTAAAAATGTTCTAAAGAATATATAAATTAATATAGGTTCATTATTCCAGAATAAAAAAGATTATACGTGACCAGTCAGACTTATGGTAAGGGACTTCATCTCAATCTCATTTCATTGAGGCATATTTTGATAATATAAACCACCTTCTTTTATACAGTGTATATTCAACCCATTTTACTTTTAATTTCATTCAACGGTTTTCAAAATGAATATTTTTTATATGAATCATTTTAGTAAACAACAAAATGAATTTTTTTTAATGTACATGGCGACAACAACATTTTTGCCGCCATGAACATTATTTGATATTTTGATTCCTCTACAAGCCGTAATGTTTTTAAAAGAAAAATAAATACCATATTCCATTATTAGGTATTTTGGTATGGAGAATGGTTTTGATAATTGATTTATTATATTAATATCTTGAAATAATATCTTATGATTTCAATGTGGAAATATAATTTTTACTTTATGCATGTTTTATGTGATATGATTATGTTACGGTTGATGGGAATTGTTTATGTATATGAGTGTTTCCATGATAAACCTATAATGGTTGAACCCATGATAGCTCTCTAATAAATTATGTAATTATATGGAGTAAAAAGATAAGGTT
Source organism: Viscum album (assembly GCA_963277665.1). Lineage (NCBI taxonomy): Eukaryota > Viridiplantae > Streptophyta > Magnoliopsida > Santalales > Viscaceae > Viscum > Viscum album. The sequence continues at coordinate 1,067,696,228 of OY728127.1, read as the reverse complement.
TCTCCTATAAGATTTAGGGAATATACAATGACGGGTATTCCAAATGTAACCATGATGGTTACTCCCTCTATAGCTATGAAAGATAAAATGTAAGTATGATATGGATTCCAAAAGTGACCATTATGATTTATGATTTCTGTGAATTTTTTTATGAATCTTATGATTTAATGGGTTTATAAATATTTATGGACTAACATTATCATTATTTATTTTATATCCCTTATTAATATTTTTGTGATCATCCCATGTTTTTTAAAAGTTATAACAGGGCATAAGGATGGGTAAGAGAATGAAATATTTCAAGAATAATTTTATCAAAAACATAAATCTTGAATACCTTTTAATGTTTTATATTATAGAAGAAATTGATATTTTTTTAGTTTTATCCACTTTGTATGTAATAATGTCCTAATTCTCTAAAACTCTAAACTTAAAAAGATCATCAATGTGATTTATTTAATTAAATCACGTTTATGAAATGTTTAAGGATGGTGACTTATATTCATCATACTATAATTGTAACTGATATTCATAGTTTCCTTGATTTAGTAGGAAATTATAGGAGGTTTGTGAAAAAAAATCCATGAATTTATAATCCACTAACCAAGTTAACTTGAAAAGGGGCTAAGTTCATCTAGAAAAAGTATTGTAATAAATGTTTCCAAGAACTAAATAAGTGATTAGTTACTTAACCAGTATTAACTCTACCATATATCAGAGAAGGATTCATTATTTATAGAGATTCATCTATGAAAGGGATTTGGTGAACCCTTATACAAAATTAAAAGGTTATTTATTATACATATCGATATTTAAATCCTAATTATCATAATTATCATATAATTGACCTGGAGATAGCTACAATTATTTTTTCTCTAAAAATATGGAGGCAATATATTTATAGAGAGAAATGTGATAAATACCCATACCACCAATGTCTGAAGTATAAATTCACATAAAATTAATTGAACATGAGACCTAGGTGATGGTTGGAACTTATAAAATACTATGACTATTCAATTTATTATCACCCTAGAATTGAAAAAAAAATCACTGATGCATTAAGTATAAAAACCTTTTTGTGCTAGAAATGATGAGGATTCAAGGATATCCATTGATCAAGGACCTAGTAAAATTGGATATGAGAATTGTAAGAAATTGGGACATAATCAACCCTAGGACAAATGATTTCTCAACTATCATTACTAGGGAAGATCAAGAATACACAAAGAGAATATACATCATGAAAAAATAATATATAGGCTGTGAAGAATGTGAAGTTTCTTGAGTTTAATATTGATTAAGAAGGTGTATTGAAATTTTATACAGGGTTATGTGTTCCATCTATCTCGGAGAAAATGAAGTATTAGATGGATGAAGCTCATAGATCAAAATTATATATACATCTTGGAAGCACTAAAATATATAAGGACCTACATATTCATTACTGGTTTGATAATATGAAAAGGGAGATTGATGACTACACTACTAGGTGCTTGGTATGTCAATAAGTGAAGGCAAACAGACAAACTTTGAAATTTTAAATTATAACCACTACCAATGCCAAAATGTTAGTGGTATAATATCACTATGGAACTCATCACTGGTCTATCAAGAACATCCAAAATATATAATATTATATATTTCAGAGTGGATAGACTCACCAAGATAACCCATTTCATCACTATTCTATAAGATTTCTCTCTTAACCAACTTGTCATGATATACATAAAGGAAGTGGTGAGGTTGCATGGGGTTCCATATTCTGTCATTTATGATCATGATACAAGGTTCACATATAAATTCTGGATTATTCATAAATTTTATCTAAATAATGAATTAAATTTTAGTACAGTCTATCACCTTCAAACGGATGGCCCATCTAAAAATACTATTCAGACACTCGAGGATATTCTAAGAACATTCTCAATGGAATTTAAAGGTGGATGGGATCGACATCTTCCATTAGTTCAGTTATAATTCAAAAACATCTTCTACTCAAGTATTAAAATGGAACTATATAAGGATCTATATGGGAATTAGTGTAGAAATCCTACTTGTTGGGATGAAGTTGGTGATAGGAAGTATATTGGGCCCAATATTGTGCAAGAGCTGACTGAAAAGGTCCATGTCATCCAAAAACATATTAAGGCTAATCAAAGTATATAGAATAAATATGAAAAAAACTATAAAAGGGACACTGAGTTTGATGTTGGATAAAAAAATTCCTTCAAGCATCACTATAGAAGAGTGTCATGTGATTTGGAAAGAAAGTGAAGATTAGGTACATTGACCCCTTTGAATTCATGGATAATATAAGAGTAGTGTAATATTAGCTATAACTTAAACAAAATATGGATCAAGATAACAATGTATTCCATGTGTCCCTCTTTAGGAATTATATACCTGACCCCTCGCATATACTGAATCCATAACTGATGCAATTGGACCATGACCTATCTTATGAGGAGCGGTGGGTGAAGATTATGGACTATAGAGAAAAGGTTCTCCTCAACAAGACTACCCACCTCACCAAAGTTTTGTAGAAGAACCATAAACATGAAGAAGTGACATGGTAACCATAGTATACAACGATACTGAAGTACCCTCATATTTTCTGAACTTAGAGAATGAGTTGAGATTTCGGGGACAAAATTTCTTATGGGGGGAGAATGTAACGACCTATAATTTTTAAATAATATTTTTTTTCAAAAAATATGTTTTTACATATTATATAATATTATACATTTACAAATAAAATAGAAACCAACTAAATTTTATCTCATTAACCATGATCATTACATTAGTCATCTATAAAACCAATTAGAATCCCAAGCATTACAACTCGACAAAAAAATATAAAATAAAATAGATAAAATTGGAAAGTATGGATCACACCAATCAACTAGAATCATCGCCCCATAAGAAATTATATTATAATGAAAAAAATATTATTAAACTATTAAACATATTAATAAATGAAAATAAAACCTTAGGGAGAAATTATAGTGAATTTTGAGTGATATAGTGAAATTTTTTTATAGGGTATAAAGGGATATGTGACCATTGCAATTCTACCATTATATGGGAGTTGGTCAATATGACCCTTGTAAACTATCCCCTTGGTTTATAATTTTTATAATTTGGGTTTATAAGTAGTAATTAAAAATGAAAATTGATATTGAAATGAGAATCACTGGCCTCAACCAATAGAGTTGTTACGTTTGAAGCCCATTTTCTGAACATGGGAGGCAGGTAGAGTCATTGGGTTTTTCCCTTGACCATGCCAAAGCTGAGATTCAACAAGTTATGCTTTAATAAAATCACCTATGGGATAATTTCAATTTAGTGTAGATTACAACTCGGTTAATGTTATCCAAGCCACCCCATGGGACTACCACCATCACACAACTTACCCTTAGAGAGTATGTAGGTGTAATAAGGGGTTAATGTCATGGAATTAGATTCATAGAGTGTAATTTCCTTTGTATAAATAAAATTTTATTACATAAATTCTATTTTAAGAATAATTTTTCTTAATAAAATATATTATTGAATGGGATAAATTGGATAAATTGATTTTTGGACACAGATGAAAAATAAGTGAATTTTTTTGGAAAATATATACAATTTTATAAAAAACTATGTATTATTAATATTATTATTTTAATAAAATATTATTTTAAAACAGTCTCACATAAATATAAATGAAAAAAAAATTATAATGTCATGTGAAATTTTTATAAGTGCCATGAATTTGACTATACCCTAAAAATAGATGGTTTTAAATAAATAAGGATTCTTGTATTAAAAAGATAAAATCATCATATGTAGAAAATTATTATGGAAAAATAAACATTATATTTGAAATCATCGTATCATAATTATTTATGGGTGGATTTATGTGAATTTTTTAAAATACATTATTTTTTATGAATAAAAAAAAATATTGTTTTGGGTTTTTGATATTTTTGGACTTCATATTTATGTCATAATGATGTAATAATTAATTAAACATATTCCATGAACTAAAAAAATTATTTTAATAATATTAATTATTTTTATATATTTTTATTTTTTCATGTATTATGTACCCTATTTCAAATAAACTAAACATTAAAATATCCTCTATTTTGTCTTATGTAATGAAAAGTTATGTAATGAAAATGAATGATTCTATAGTGATTCTATATGAGGCCCCTCGTAATGGAATTACCTTTACACTAGTCTTCTAAACCACCTTTAATAAAAATATCATCAATGGGTCACCTAGATCTTACATAAAAATAAAAATAAAAATATCATCTGAATTTCACAACTCGTAATGAGACGATTCATTACATAAATATTTTAAATCCACATGGGTTAAAATAATATGATATTCATAATTTCACAATACTTGAATTTATTCATATAATATACATTTTATTATTGATATTTTTTTTTATTTCCTTGATTGAGGATTATATATCCCAAAATACAGCTCCTTTTATCATGGGAAAAACTTGAAAAATGATCCTAATATAAAGGGGTTCATATTATAAATAAATATAAAGTTTTTATATTTATTTTATTAAGTAATTTCTTAAAGAATGAATAAATTATATTGTGTTTATAATTTCATTTCTTATGAATTATTTATAAATATTTAACCTATTTATAAATTTATGAAATATTAACATATTTATTTTATTCCACAATTTATTCATAAATATACATTATTCATATTATTAATGATATATTATTTAGTTTAAAATATTAACGTACTACAAAATATTATCATACCTAGAAAAATATGACATGAAAAAACCTTTTCAAAGAGTCATTGATGAACATTAGATTTTTAGAAACATCCATGGGGTAGCATATAAGCTAACCTATAGATTGTTCTCTTAAGAAGGTGTTTGCGGATCATTCAAAACAATCTATTCGTTTTTTTAAATATTAATTATTTTTATGAAATTAAAATATTATATAAAATAAGAAAAATAAATGGGAGTGATGATTGGAATGGGAAAATAAAAGTGCATAGAAAAGAGAAAGAAGATGGAGTGAAGCGAATGTAATAGGTTGAAGTTAGTTAGAAAAAATTAATAGTAAAATAATTAAACTAAAAAATGGATTATCATAGATCTTAAATTAATGATTGTACTATAATAATATAATTAAAATGAGTGAGAAATTTATCTCATTAATCAACAAAATTTATCCCATTAAATTGTGCCAACTCATCTCTATAAGGTCTTACATCTCAAAACAATCTCTTCCAAAAAGTAAATTAGATTTTTTTGGATGTCTTAGAGAACCTCCATCACACCTATCAATTAAAAAATCTAGTCCATTTATATGAATCAAAAATTAAGGGAAGTAAAATTTATAATAAATAATATGTTGGGGATATTTACATGGGTGTGGAATGGTTTTTTATTTGATGATAATATAAGGAGCTCACTAGGACACATTACATTGTCACTCTCCTTAAGAGTAGATTATCCCCCACTAAATAGATAGTACAATGGGTTATAAAATAATTGTATTTAGGATACAATTTTGGATCATTATTCTACGCATATACTATGTAGGGAGTACCCCTTTAATAATCCATGAAATTGATATAGTACTTGATAGTTTTTTGTTATTAGGAACCAATAAAATATCTTTTGATGGATATTGAAGGTGTTTAAAGGGATCTTAAAATGAGAGTGATTAGAGTGATTGGTATTTTAAGGATGAGAATTTGTATTTAATTAGTTATGTTTTCCATCTAATAGGGACTCTAATTTATATGCATGGAATCATCCATTCAGATAAGTTGTCATACCACATGGAATTGGGTAGATGCACCTTCTTGAAAGACATGTGTTTTCAAGATTTAATCATTTTGGTCTGGTCATTCTTGATCAATTTAGTTGTATAGATATCACCTGATAGTAAAAAAATATTTTCATTAGATCCTACATCATATGATTGATGATTTAGATCACACACATTTAGTGAACAAGTTAGACCCATCAAACATACCTATTTAGGCCATGATATATACTAACATTTGAACATGCATGGGAATAGGAAAATATTATTGAGATAAAATAATTTAACAAGATTATTATCTAGTAATTTATCAAAAATTTAATGATATGTACTGAAATTTTATTTTAGTTATGTATGATGCATAATAAGTGAATATTAAATATTTCCAATATAACTGCACTGAATTGCAGTTAGAATTATCTAACTATACTTGAAAAAGTAGAATGGGATAAGTTCCCGATGTATATATAAGTGGGAATACTAATGACCAATGGAATTTAACACTTATCTTAATTTAGTTTAAATTGATATATTATCATTGAAAATATATGGTAATATGAAATAAAAACCTATTATACCCAGTCGTTGTGCTATCTACAATATCCCGGTATGTTAAAACTTTTCTTGCAGCTTAAGAAATAGTTTAGCGACATCCTATTCCAATTTTGGGTTTTGAAAAAGGAAAATTATTATTATTATTATTATTATTATATGTTTTCAATATATATTTAATCATGATTCCAGTTTTCTAATAAGGGAATAAGAGTTGGATACTCAGTAATATCATTACGTGAAGGAATTTCCCATGGATGTGAAGTCACAATAAACAAATTTGACACAAAGTCATGTGTAAAAACCAAAACTAGCCACATAATGATGTGGTGGTCCCAATAACTATAACTATACTCTATAAAATCAAGAATAATATATGATAACATCTGAAATAATAATTTTATAATAGTTGGATCTAGTGAAAGTGAGAGTTTATTGGATTTTTTTTCCTAGAACCAATTACTTTGTACTTTAGATTTTATGTATACACATGGTTTTGAATGTTAATAAATATATTATCACATATTTATTGTTCTTATCCATATCATTAATGTGATAATTTCTTATAACTTCTTTCACATTTATAAGGTTATATGAAGTTCCTCATAACAATGAAAACTGTGATATGAAATGATAATATTATTAGACATTATTCAATGGTTGAATAAATTTTTAATGGTCAAATAAAATTTTACGACAGGTCACATAGTATGTTGAATGTCAGTTGTAAGTACTCATAATAATATGAGACTTCTTCTCATGAAATTCACACTTGGTAATATTTAACATCAAATATTATGATAATAGACCCTCTAGTAAGAATTCTATATGTTTTCATTTCATTGGATATTCTTGTTTTCGAGAATTTGTTATGGTTCATAACATTAATATTATTATTAATGCATGTCATTACTTGTGTACTTTGATGTATTACTATAAATTATGATGACATATGTTCACAGTGATGTTGAATAAATTGGGTGTGTCTTGAATGATGCGTTATTAATGAATAAGTTAAGGAAGAATTTTTATCTTCAATATTTATGGAAGATGATATCTCTACTGTTTAATTGAAATAGAACCATCATATTAAATAACATGTCTATGGGGTAATTATGAGTTTATTTGATATATTCAAATAAATACATATCGGCCATATAGGTTGAGGACATGTGTGTGAAACCTACTTGATGAAATATTAGAAAAAAAAGGATTATATTCTAATGTGAGTGTTCATATGGGGCTTTCTCCATTATGATATTAAATTATTTCTCTATGAGTCACTTGGAAAATTTCTAGATGGTGATATTGGGATCTAGGAAAGCTCACATAAATCCACTGATAAAAATTCCAAGAAGGTCACACATTAAGTGTATCTTTTGATCTATGTTAAATTAAATTTTAATATAACAACTTGAATAAATACTATTATCAACAATAAAAGAATTAAACTAAAATATGGATTATAATAACTCTTAAATTAATGGTTTTACTCTATAAGATAATTCAAATGAGTGAGAAATTTCTTGTATTAATCAGAAAATATTATACCATTAAATTGTTCAAAATCATCTCTAGAAGGTCTTACAACTAAAAATAGTCTCTTCCAAAAAGTAAATTAGAGATTTCTAGATGTCTTATAAAACCTCTATCACAACTATCCATTTAACAATTTACTCTATTGATATGAATCATAAATTAAGGGAAGAAATATTTATAATAAAGAATATGATTAGGATATTTACATGTGTGTGGAATGGATTTTCATTTGATGATATTATAAAGAGCACACTGGGACATATTACATTGTCACTCTCCTTATGAGTAGATTCTCCCCCACCAAATCGATAGTACAATGGGTTATCAAATAATCATCTTCAGGATTCAATTTTGAATCATTATTCTACACTTATAATATGTAGAGATAAATCCTTGAATAACCCTTGTAATCAATAGAGTAATTGATATCTTTTTTTTATTTGGATCCAATAAAAATTATTTTGATGGATTTTGATGGCCTTTAGAGGGATATCAAAATGAGGGGGATAAGAGTGATTTGTCTTTGAAGGATGTGAATTTTTATTTAATTCAATATTTTTTTCATCTAATGGGTACTCTAATTTATATGTATGGAATCACCAATTTAGATAACATATCATACCCCTTGGAATTGGGTAGATTAACCTTCTGGAAAGGCATGTATTTCCAATAATTAAACATTTTTGTGTGGTCATTCTTGATAAATTTAGTGGTATAGATATCAACTAATAGTAAAAAAATATAGTCATTAGATTATGCCTAATATTATCGATGATCTAGACCACATACATTTAGTGAACAGGGTATACCCATTGGACGTACCTGTTTAGGCCAAGATATGTACTAACATTTGAATATTAATGGGAATAGGAAAGGATTATTGAGATAAAAATTTTTAAAAAATCTTAATATCTAGTAATTCATCTCAAATTTCTTGATATTTAATATTATTTTTTTCCAATGATGCATGATTAATAATAGGTGAATATTAAATATTTTTAACATAACTGCACTAAATTGCAGTTAGAATTATCTAACTGTACTTGACAAAGTAGAACTGGATAAGTTCCTCTTGTATAAATAAGTGGGAATACTAATAACCAATGGAGTTGAAAACTTATCTTAATTTAGTTTAATTTTATATAGCAAGTCATTGTGCTATCTACAATATCCTAGTATGTTATATCTTTTGTTGTGGCTTACAAAATGTTTTAGCAACATCCAATTCAAATTATGGGTTATAAAAATTAAGATCATTATTATTATAAATTTTTAATATATAATTAATCATGATTCATGTTTTCTAATAAGGGAATAATAGGTGGATACTCATTTATGTCACTACTTGATGGAATTTCACAAGTATGTGAAGTTACAATAAACATATTAGACACAAAGTCATGTGTAAAAACGAAAACTATCCACATAATGATGTTATAGTCCCAATAAATATAACTATACTCAATAGAAGCATGAATAAAATATGAGAACCAGTGGACTAAAAGTTTGATAATAGTTTGATCTAGTGAAAGTGAGATTTTGTTGGATTTTGTTTCCTAGAACTAACTACGTTGTACTTTAGATTTCCTATATACACATGGTTTTGAATATTAATAAATATATTATCACATATTTATTGTTCTTATGCATATCATTAATGTTATAATTTCCTAGAATATATTTTTCATTGATAAGGTTATATGAAGTTCCTCGTAATAATGAAAACCTTGAAATGAAATGATAATATTCTTAGACAAAATTAAATGGTTGAATAAAATTTCAATAGTTTAATAAGATTATATAAAAGGACACATAGTATGTGTAATGCCTGTTGTGAGTACTCATAAGAAGATGAGACTTTATCCCATGAAATTTTCACTTGGTAATATTTAACATCAAATATTATGATAATAAACCCTCCATTAATAATTCCATATGTTTTCATGTCATTGGATATTCCTATTTGTGAGCATGTGTTGTGGTCCTTGGACATTATTATTATTATTAATGCATGTCATGACTTATGCACATTGATTTATTATTGAAAATTTTGATGAAATATTTTTATAATGAAGTTGGATAAATTGGGTGTGTCGTGAATGATATGTTATTAATGAATATGTTGAGGAAGAATATTTCCCTTACATATTTATGGAATATGATATCTCAAAAATTTGATTTAAATAGAACCATCATATTAAATTTCATGGGCATGGTGTAATGATGATTTTATTTAAGATATCCCAAGAAAGACATATCAAGCATATAGGTTGATGAAATTGGTGTGAAACCAACTTGATGAGATATCATGATAAAGGGATTATATTATAAATTGAGGGTTCATATGAGGTTTTCTTCATTATTTTATTAACTTCATTCTCTATGAGTCACTTGGCCCATTTCTAGATGGTGATCTTGGGTTTTAGGAAAGATCACCTAATGCCACTGAGAAAGAGGACAAGAAGGTCACACATTAAGTGTATCTTTTGATCTATGTAAAATTTAGTTTGAATTTAACAACTTAAATAAATACTATTCTTGGAACCTAGGGATATTATTTATTTAGGATATTTTATTTGATTGTAAATATTAAATAAATATTTATTCACCAGGTAATTAATTATTACACGGATATATAATATTTATTTTCTCTTATTATTCACAAGGTAATAAATAATTCATTAGAAACAAAATAATTTATTTATTTATGTGAATATTAGAAAAATATTGACTCATGAGACTATGAATAGAATATTTATTTATTTAATGAATGAATAATACTATTTAAATATTTATTTGTGAATTTAATAAATGAACAAGAGTAAAAACATATCGAGTTTAAGGTCCTGTGAAAAATATTAATTTATTAGACTGCAAAATAATATTTATTACTGTATTTTTTTGTGCATGTCATGATATAAAAAAAATATTATTATTATTTTACCTGGCATGGGGTTCTTCTATGGTTTTATATAATATTAAGGAAATACATGCCATTAATAAATATTTAAACCTAACCTTGAGTCTATGAATATAATTTTATTCCATTAATGAAGATTTTAATCATTATGCAAAACAATATCTTCCAAGAGAATATTCTATCAATGATGAAATTCTCTTAGGTTTTCTATCAAGATTGAGAGAACCTATTCCTTATCTTATTTTCCTCTCAAGAGTGAGAATAACATGATAGATTCCTTCAAAACTGAATGGATCGTGGTAGAGATCAAGGGAGAAACCCAAGATTATTTGAACTATCATGTTATCACCATGAGTACCATCAGAAGTTTATTAAGATCAAGGGAACATGTTTGGATCTCTGCTCAAAGGACTCTAGTTTTGGTCCTCATCATCATAATGAAAATATAAATGATTATTGTTTGTAATATAAACACGTGTGTCAAATAATTAACTCAAGATTGAATTATTTTTTCTTGATATTATATTAATTATATATTAACATGAAAAACATCTTCTTTCTTTATTCTAGTAAAAGCATTTTTCCATATTTTTCAGAAACATTTTGTTAAATTATGACATTCATTGTCATGTATATTGTGGATTATCCATTATATCTAACAAAATTTGAGTTATCCATATTCCTAATAAGTGCTTCAATTATGTCTAAAACCATTAATTGGTATCATAGTGGTTACAAAAAAATTTAACATTATTTACTTTTTTGGATAATTATACACATTTAAAAGTTTTTTTTCACTTCATGAAAGTTATTCTTAATCTGATTGACAAGATCACTTATTCACTTCTTTATCTCTTTCTCATATATACCATAACATGTTAAAAATAAATTAAGAACATCCAAAGAACAATATAGATGAGGGGCATAGTTTACAAGGTCACATGACATGAAACTCACCAATATGTCATGTAACCCTTCATGATGTAGTCATCATGTGGTTAATAATCACAAAGTAATTAATTAAATCACCCATGATATAATTAATTTACATTCAATAACACTAGTAAAAATATGGTCCAATTAATACACATTCAATGTAATTAATTTACACATGGTGTAATTAATTCACATGCTAAATAATTAATTCACATGTCGTGTAATTAATTCATATGATGTGTGATTAATTCACACACTAGGTAATTAATAAACACATAATGTGATTAATATATGAAAAAATTAATTAATTTATACATTGTGTAATTAATTCCCATGAAAAGTAATTAATTCACATGTGGTGTAATTAAATCTATGTGGAATATTAATTCATACCCATTTACATATAAAAAATCCAAGATAGATTATACACCATGTAAATTAAATAATACATAATGGAAATTAATTAAGTATTCCATTAAACATAATTATCATATTCTTGTGCATCATTTATTGGTAGTACACATTTTTTGATAGGTTTTATATGATATTAAATACTTAATTAATTTTCATAAAAAATCTAGAACTATAAGTCATTTAAGATCATTACTTACTACATACTCTGTGTGTATTAAATAATTACACGCATCATAGCTTTCATGTGTCCCATGTGATATTTTTTATAGTACATGCGGTAAAATTACAATACATTTCATGTATGTGAGATGTTATGTGAGTGTATTTTATATAAAAAAGACCGTGTTGGGTAGTTCGGATGGTTATACACCTTGTTGTCTCCAAGTAAAAGATGTATTCTAAATTAATTTTAAATTTAATTAATTTATGTATTTTTTTTAAAATTTTATTATATGGGAATCTATAGGATATATTTGATGAAGATTAAGATAAAAATAGTTAATTGATTTATTTGATAATTAACTAGATTAATTCCGACATGTTTTAACTTAATGAAGAATTAATTTAAATGAATGTTGGCTAGTAATTTTAAATATATAGTCATTGGAAGTATGTTAATGGTCATGATATTATAAAATACCTATGTATGTGCTGGTTTTATTTAATTTTTCATTAATTTCATGGGTTTGGTAATTATTTATTATTAAATTAAATTTTATTGTTCGTCTGTCATGCCTACATCCTCCATTATGTAGAACTAACATGTATAAGGTTATTTTATATTAATTATCCTTAAACTAATCCTTTTGTTCTATTCACCTGTTCATGAGTATAAAACATATATAAAGGAAAGATTTTATAGGTTCATTATCATGGGTTAATATAAATATTTACTGAAATTAACCCATTTGATACATTGGTGTATAGTTGGAATACTAAAAATCAATCCCATAGTAGAATTAAGATTTTTTCACATTCATTCATAGGTTGATTTATTGTGTTTTCGATAAATAAAATAATATATAGGATCAAGATCATTTCATTTATTCATTTTATTTCTGTCTTTTTCATGGTTTATTTTATGGATGTTAGACCATGATCACATATAAATAAATGGATTAACCTAAAAATATAAAATTAAAATATATAGATCATGTGTAAATATTTTATCAACACACGTTTAATCGCTTATTTATAATCCTCAAAATATTAAAAAAAACATTTAAAAGATAAAATAAGAAAATTTACACACATTGAACAAAAATCTATTAATAAAATATCAATTCAGACAAAGCCATCCATCATCAAAATTGATATAGACCCATAATTAAAGTGTTGGTTTGTCCACCATCGATGGAACTTTTAATTATTGGAATATATTAACTAAGATAGTGGGACATATTAACTAAATATGTAATGGGTTTAATGGCTTTAATATGTCCAATAAAAATTTGGAGGCAAGTGCTGAGGAATCCTAAGTCAAGATTTCTATATTTGGGAGTCCACCTAATGGATCAAGGAGCTTCCAATTTGAAATTGGAAAGACAACATATCTAAATTCTTTCTTATAATTTTCATATCATTCATATTGATTATATGATGAAAAATATAGATAATTTCCACTAGAATGTCCACATGAATGGACATTCTAAGTTCAATAAAGAGGTTCAACAAGACTTGATAAAATAGTTGGAGAATTAATAAAATAATTTTATTAATTCATCCCACTCATCTTGGTAATCATGTTAAGTACTATTATATATATTTCAATTGTTATAAAAAAGGGAATTTGAATCCATGGAAAACATTTTGACCATTACTTAAACTCAGGTCATCTCCTTATGGGAACAAATATCTCCAAGTGGTATCGATGTTTTACTATTATTTACTATCAGATAATTTATACTATGTGTTAGAATCATTACTTAAAATTGGGTGCCTCAGTAAGCATGTGATGGTGATAAGTATATCTATATGAGATCCATGGACAGTTATTCTTATATTCACTACATCAAACTATCAGTTATGTATAGATATCTAATAATTTCACATAAAGACATAAATTTTTACATCAGTAAGTCCAAATTCCTTGATTTGAAAAGATAAAAGGAGAGAATTTAGATAAATTATATTTTCACTGAACTACATCAATGTAAACTAGAATAAGGATAACTAGCTAATAATCATGTCATCAAAATATTGGAGTACACAGATAAGTTATCATGACTAGGCTCCCTTTTGTAAAAAACATTATTCATTAATCTCATATTATCATCCTTGCTAACAAAATTACCCTTATTCATTGAAGACTAGATGAATAGTATAAATAAATTACTTAGGAATCATTTTACTATACTTCACTGATCAGATAAGGTTTTGATGGAACAAATTTCATCATTCCTTACTAAATAAAGGATAAGTTCAAAAATTTCATGATTATTTTATAGTTAATGGTTCCTTTACGACATAATTCAATGAGATAAATGATTAACGGGGAATGTAATGAACATGTTGTTATTTTTTTATCTTGTGGAATCAAATACATTTAGAAGAATAATTTTTATAAATTGAAGAAGAAGCAATCAAAAGAGTCTAATTGAAATATATTCATCATTACATGTAATTTTTTTGATATTATTGTTGGGTATATGTTTTCATACATATATATTTGTGTCTATGTGTTTAAAACACATAAACAAAGTAAATAGAGACATATTAAAAGAAGTAAGATACATTCTCTAAATAAGGGTGCTTCCAAGATCAATCAGGAGAATCACACAACTTCTAGATTGTAAAGTAGAATAATTCGAGTTAAAATATTGTTTTGAATTGAGTATTATCAAAAAAAATTTCTATCTATTTTATACACAATGATACATTATTTCATATTTTAAATATATGTTGTTTTTGTATTTAATGATAAAAAATAGTTACATAATTCTATAATCATAAATATCCAATAAATAAAAAATAATGTATATATATATATAATGATTCATTACCTAATGATGAAAATATAATTCATTTTCAAGAAAAATTGATCGTGTTTGACATTTTTATATACAGAAAAGGTGTTTTACTGTCTATTAAGATAAGATATTGGGTATACTAATAAACTATTTTCATGTTTTAGATAAAGAAACCTTTGAAATTAATGGTATTCCATAATGATTTTAGACTTATTTCAGAAATTCTATGTGTACTATTCTAATGATAGAGATAAATTCATATACTTCTTGAGATTCTTTTATGAGCTTTTATAAATTCTTATAGGAGTAATTGAGTGAATTTGGTAAAGATAGAGGACCCTTAAAGCATGATTTTGAGAGAAAATCTTAACT
This sequence comes from Viscum album, assembly GCA_963277665.1. Taxonomy (NCBI): domain Eukaryota; kingdom Viridiplantae; phylum Streptophyta; class Magnoliopsida; order Santalales; family Viscaceae; genus Viscum; species Viscum album. The sequence goes on along the minus strand of OY728127.1, from coordinate 1,067,680,715 downwards.
AAGTAATCATTGATCATATAAATGTGGATTAATGGAATTACCAAACTCATAATTCCTTATATAAATTGACACCGTAATAATATAAAAAAAAAGATCAATAATGAGTCTAATATATTGAAAATATTCTATAATTTTGTCCAAAAAATGATTTGAAAATAGTAGTGAAATAATTAACCATTTTCAAACTATATTTACTAATAGATATCATATAAATTGAGATATGATAAGAATCTATTTGTTTATAACCACTTTTTTTATGGAAAATCATTTGTTAGAATCTGGTTTTAGCTATAAACAGACATCAAAACACTTAGTGTATCTTAGTTAATAATATTATATCCATAAAGGATATTAATGTCTATTAAAGACTATCATTTTTTCTATAAAGGAACACTATATATTTTACAACAGTGGGAGAAGGAATAAATTTGATGGTTTAAGTATTGAGATTCACATGAGTTAGCATGTGAATGTTAGACTACACTATGATAAGTGGGAGGATTAGTTTCAGAGTTAGATACTTAATAAGAAGCCATAACTAAAGAGGTGGTTCATGTTCACCATGGTTTGTGATGTTTATTTTATTAATGAAAAATAATTATTACAATAAATAAGAAAAAAATGGGAAAAAATTAATATTGACAAGTATGTATGAATTCAATAATGGATTCTATGTATTATGATTTAGGGACTCTATATTTTTGTTATTTCTAAGACTTGATACATATGGTGAGTATTCAAAAGAAATTTGAAATGGATGGTTAAACATAGTACCAATAAATAATGATTGATTATTAAAATGTTTAGTTTATTAAAAAACATACACACCAATCATCATGCTAAAATCCTTTTTAATTATACCTTTCAAAGGATATTTTGATTATCATTTTATTGGTCTATTTATTGCCAAGTCCACCTCTCATGTAGTAATCAATGTGGAATATGTCTATATAATGTGACCAAAATGGAAACCATATGGTATATTCTAATATGGAATAACCAAAAATGTTTTGTTACATCCATAAATTCAAATAATATATACATATTACATAAATCCATTTATAGATAAATCATGCATAGTGATCAAAGAATATTCAGTTGGAAAACAATTAGTGCCTTGTGTCTCAAACTAGTTAGTGGGAGAACTATATTTTTCTATGATATATATGTTGATAATATATAAAAAAAAGTGTTATCTCATATATTTTTTTAAGACTAAGGAATGAATTTATCAAAGGATTACTTAAATTAGCAACAAAGTTATGGGGAATAAGATCTATAAAATATATCCATGTTTTTATAAACCTACTAATAGTACATATATTGAAAAATTATTGAAAAAATACATGTTAGAAAAATTTGAGACTAGATAAAGTAGAATTGATGGAGTTCTATGTTTTTTTGAGGTTATTAGGAATACTAGTGATCAAGGGAACAGAAGACTTGTCTTCACTTACTTTAATTTTTTCTAGTATCACAGAAAGGATGAGATAATATGAAATAAAAACTTATTACAACTAGTGATTTATATATCTATAATATTTTATTACGTCATGGATTCTAAAGCTACTTAATAAGTATTTTAACATAATATTATTCCTATTTTGGTTTATACAAAATTTAAGATTTTTATCACTATTATGATAATATTTGACTATGGAAATAATCAATATTTCAGGTTTCTAACAAGGTAACTAGAGTTTGATTCTTGGTAATATCACTACTTGAGGGATTTTCTCAAGGGTGTTAAATCATAATAAATATATTATCCAGAAAGGGATGCAGAAAACCCACATTAACCATGGAATGTCATAGTAGGCCCAACATCTATAGTAATACTCTGTAGAATAATGTATAACATGTGAAAACTATTAGACAAAAAACTTAATAGTAGTGGGGTCTAATGAAAGTAGGATTCTATTAGTTTTAGTTTCCTAGAACCAACTCTTTATACTTTAAAATTCTTATATAATCATGTATTTGATTATTAATAAATATATTATCACATATTGATTGTTCTTCTATGTATCATTAATGTGATAATTTCCTGGATTATCAACTGCATTGAAAAGGTCATATGTAGTTCCCCTTTATGATGAGAACCTTGATATGCAGTATTGATATTCTATAATATAGTTCTATAGTAAGATAAAATAATATTATGGGACACATACTTTATGGAATGTTATGTGAGAGTACATGTAACCATATAAGACTTCATCTCATGAAATTTAAAATTAATAGTCTTCAATATGGGAGATTATGATTACAAGCCCACTATTTGGAATTCCACATGTTTGTGTGTCATTGGATATTCTTGTATGTGAGTTTGTGTAATGATCCTTAGAATTTAATATTTTTATTAATTCATGTCATGACTGATGCACTTTGATGAATTGTAATAAACCATGATACAATATGTCCACTGTGAAATTAGGTAAATTGGGTGTGTCATGAATGATATGTTATTAATAAATAATTTGAGGAAGGATTTTTCCCTTCCATATTTATGGAAGATTTTACCTTGAACCATTTATTAAAATGGAACCATCACATTAAATTTCATGGTCATTGTGTAACAATGAGTATATTTTAGATAGTCAATGAAAAACATATCAACCATATAGGTTGATGACACTTGTGTGAAACAAGCTTGATGATATATCATAACAAACTAGTTATACTATATAGTGAGTGTTCATATGTAGTTTCTTTGTTGTAACATTAACTTATTTACCTATGGGTACTTTTACCTATTGCTAGATAGTGATCATGGACATTAGGAAAGATCATCTGATGAAATTGATATAGAATCCTATAGGGTCACACAATAAGTGTATCTTTTGATCTCAGGTAAATTCTATTTGAATTTAATATCTAGAATAAATAGTATTCTATAAAAATAGGAATATTATTTTTTCAGGATATTTATTTTATTGAAAATATTTAATAAATATTTATTCACAAGGTAATTAAATATTATGAGGATTCGTAATGTGTATTTCATTCTTCTCATTTTCAATGTAATAATTATTATTTATTAAAAAAATATTTATTTACTTACGATAACACAAAATATATATTTATTTTCTAGACAATGAATAGAATATTTATTTATTAAAGGAATAATTTTTATTTAACTATTTATTCATGAATTGATTAAATTAAGAGGAAGAAAAATAGAATAAGTTTCAAGTTTGATTATTTATATTTATTCACCAAACTGTAAAATAATATTTACCATTGTGTGGAATTTTACATTTCATGAGATAAAATGTAATTATTACTATTTTAGGTGGAATGAGGTTCTCCATTTTTTAATATATTATTAAGGTCGTATGTGAAATCAATAAGTATTTAACCCTAACCATGTTCCTAAAAATAGAATGTTATTTAATTATTGATGAGGTTAATCATTGTGCATAGTATTCCTGTCCTAGATGATTCTCTCTCAATGAAAAAATTATTTAGGGTTTTCTCTAAAGCTCTAGAGAACCTATTCTTCTAACTCTCTTCCTCTCAAAATTGAGAATAATAATAGATAATCCTTTTAGACTGAAGGGATCATAGTATAAATCAAGTAAGTGATGCAAGACGGTCAGTATCACCACACTTGTTATGACCCCTCACCTAAAAGGTACCCATCTTGGGCTACCAATGTGAGATGGGAGATGATGACACCTGAAGCTAGCATCCAATAGGAAATGGGTTGGAGGAAAGCACTAAGGGTATATCATAGAATGAATTGGAGGTGTTACCCTCTAAGAGAAATGAGAGATAAGAATGAAACTCCCGATAACTCTTGTTCAATATAAAATTAAGAAAAATACCAAGTACATTCATGTAATATAATAAATCTTAAAAATTGTAGGAAAAATAAAAAGTACCAAAATATATCCTCAATAGCTTCCATGAATCCCAAAAAGCTCCTGAAAAAACCACAAAGAGCTAATAATATCTAAATTGATCCCAAACCAGCTCCTACAAACCTAAAATAGTTTATAAAGATGTAGGGTGAGCATAATAGGTATAAATAGTGGGTTCCTCCCAATGGACTCTCATGCAAAGGATAAGAAAACCATACTAAATCCAAATGAAAAAAAGTTAAACTAACCTTTCACCTATGAAGGTATACTATATTCCAAGCATCACCATGGTTATATCACACCAAGTATCACATAAAATATATCATGTAATATAATATCAAAATATGGTACCCCACTACCACTTCCCCATTGGTTTGTTTTTCCACCCCAACTTCACTCGTTCTCATACATCTCTCTTTAAAGTAAGTCAACCCAAATACACATCAACTAATGTAACACCTCATACATCTCATGTTTCATATCATCTCATCATATACCATACACTCAATATATCACATCATCTCATCATACCATGACATATATAAAAATAGTAATTTATTAGTTTCTAGGATCCACCACAGCCTTTATATCAAGTATTATACATCAATACATCATAAACCTTACATAAAATGGCTATAATATTCCATAGGAAACTATATCTGGTGATACATGTGTGTAAAATAACCACAAGATGGTACAGACATCTACACACATATATGTAAAAGGATACAAGTGTGAATACCCACACATAATAAAATAAGGAGAAGAGAGTGGGGAAAGAGAGGGTAGTCAGCCATCCATTCCTCATCGACCTAGATTTTAGGGAAAATACCCTACTGAAGTCTGCTGGGTGTCAGTTTCAATGCCAAAATAGGTGGGATATCATATTAAAAAATAGAAAATATAAGGTATATTATTTCTTAGAACCTCACTAAGGTAATAAACCTACTCTTAGGCATAATTTAAGCTATCATCGCTCTAACACCCATCTATCACTACTAAGGATTATATATCATATAAGAATATAAGAATTCAAGAAGAAATAATTTTTTTATTTACATTAAATCCTCATTATGTTAATTATTTCAATTAATCATTAACATTACTTTATTACTACCTTAACATCACCACCAACTAATTTCCCTTCCGTCCATGCATAAGCACACTGATCAATAAATTTCTCAAGATTACCACCATTTACAGAATTCCATCAAGCACCAACCTCGTGGGTTAAAATATTTTTTATTTATTAACATTATATTATTCTAGGTAATCGGGGAATCTCCCTAAGAAATAATAAATAGTGCATATCCTAGAACAACTATCTGCCTCAAGTATTGGGGAAATAAAATTAGGTAAATAAGAGACTTGACTATCTAGAATATAAAGTATGAATTTATAAAAAATGAATCCCAAATTTTAGAAAAATAATGTAAAATACCTGATTTAACCTATTACATCAGTCCTAGTTACATACCAACACTACCATGCATAACACTGAGAATATCACCATGAATCCTTTCATCTCAATCATAAACTTCTTCCATAAATCATGGCCTCCCTAGAAATGCCTCATAAAACAACATTTGTCTAAGGCTCACATCATATCTCAAATTAAGGCTCAAAACCAAAGAAAACACACAAGGTATTATGAAAACATAAAAAAAAATCAACAGGGAATTGAGGCTCTAAAAATAGGGCAGTTATCCTTTACAAGCTAATATACGCACTTATCCCCAAACATTTATCCTTATTAAATTACTATTTCTTTTCAATCATGGAATAACAAATTAACATAACATAGGCTAAAAACATAGGTAAACTAATGAATAAACCATTTAAAAATATAAATTATTTACACATTATTCCAAGCATAACATCTAGTTTCATCCAAATTTAAGTAAAATAAATAAATTAAAACATGCCTATTTATTATTTCTTCAAAAAGTATTCCAGTTTCACATTATTATCAAATTTCATTTACATATAAGTTATCATTTTTAATTATTCATTACTTATGAAATATTTTATATGAAACAAATTATAATAAGGATTCTTCCATTATAACATCCCTATTTAATTCCTTATCCAGTAAAAAATATTGAATTTACATTCATTACACATTTTCATCAGAAAAATATTTTAAATAAATCATAAAAATAGATAACACATAATATAGAAAATCAAGAGGGAAACTATTATAATATTTGAAAAAAGTATTATAATGGTTTATTCCCCCTAGTCTATTACTTTGTTAGTTTTTTTGTTGTAGGTGTTCAAGGGATGTTCTGGGAGTTTTTTGGAGGAATTTGGAGGTGCAAAAGAGGTGGTGTAGAAATTACATGTCGTATAACTAGATTACATGATGTGAAAGTCAGTTTTATGACCTTTCCAAGGCTGGTTAATGACATGATATTTTTCATGGAAAATTTAATAACAAAATTAAGATTTGGTATATTTTTTAGTGGAAACAAAACACTAGAGATTACATGGTGTGAAAGGGGATGAAACATCATGTAATACCCCAATCATGTGATGTTTTAAAAATTATTTTCAGCCTAACATTATTCATTCATCCATGCCCACTTTTTTCTCTAATTTTGGGTGAACCCATGGTGCCCCGAGGTATCCCTCAAGCCCCTATTTGTCCCTATTCGATCCATTGACCCTGGTGGTTGTTCATCGGCAATCCATGGTTGATATGTGGTATGTTATTCACCCATATTTGTTGTTTTTCTTTCGTTATTCTACCAAGGATATGCTGCGGTGGTGTTTTGTTGGTTTGGGGGTGCATTCGGGTTTTATTTTTATTGATAATTGTTGTGGTGTAGGATGATCATCTAGTTTATTATGCAATGATGGTTTTTGGGTGGTTTATTCTTCACTCTATAGTGCACAGTGAGTTAAAAGCTCATTTTAGGTAGGTATTCCCTTGTATCTCTTTATTTGTGTATCATGCGGGAGGTGTTTACTTCTATTTACCTATGGATTATGGTTGTTATATCGTATTCAAATATAATGAATTGGATAATTGAAATTGAAGGGGGTAAAGGGTTTTTATCTACATGTTTTCACTACTAACTTTTTATAGTTATATTTTGATTTTTTAAGCTTGGTTCCCCACTAATAATTATGTTCGTTGGTGGATTTGTTTCACAAGATATTCCTACTATGTATTTTGTTTTTTTTTTGAAATTTTTTAGTAACACCCTAAAATTGATATTTTTTAACCACGTATACTAGTCTAAAAAACTGGTTTCCCAAGGATTTGGTATGTGTGAATAAACCCCTAAATTAATGTGGAGTGTGATAAAATACCCATTTAAAATATATAAAAATTATCTTGATGTGATATGGTTGTGTGATTGTGGGATAGTGGTGTGTGGTGTGTGGTTGGGGAATGTGGGGTTGTTAGATTGTTTGGTCATGCTTGTGGGGTGGTGAGGTGGTGAAATGTTGATCTATTTGTAGAATGTGGTAGCTTTGTGCTAGATTCCCAAGTAGTAATGGAATAATTAAATGATAAATAATGCTTGAAATAGTTTGGGTAATTTCCCCAGAGTATTCTCCATTAATAGAATTTAAACAGCTTCACCTCATATCAAGAGGTTGGTGTGTGATACATCATGAATGGGTGTTGAATGCATTGGTAATATGGTGCTACTTTAGTATATTAGGGCTCTTCATCATCAGAAATAACTATTTCTATGTTTCTTGATATGTTTTGTTCCTAATATCATTCTAAATAATATGGATGGTTAAATGAATAAATATCAATGGGATGGGTTGAAATGCTAAAATCTAGAGAATGTTTAAGTGGAAATTAATGACCGAAAAATGATCAATGGTTGTGATCTTTTGTGTGGAGTTATGCTATTAGTGTTGGAATTGGTTTTGGGTAATTTGGTGAGTAAGTTAATGATCTATTGTAAACCTATTGGTTGGACTTTAGTATTTGATACTATATATATATATATAAAGATTTTTATTTTCCCTTGTGATTTCTATACACATTCTACACTAGTTGAGCACTATGTTCTGAACACCCCCATCATCATGGGGGAGGGTGTCTTTCCCAAACATCTAGTGAGGAGTATAGATGGCTGGGTACCTTCTATTTTCTACTATATCTTCATGGTGAGGTAGGTATTTCATAGGATTTGATAGTTGGAGGTCTGATAGTGCATTAGATGGTGGTGGTGATGTGGTATCCCAAGCTTCTTCAAGATGATTTGTGATTAGATGTGCTTCCCAGGTGTCCGTTCATCATTTTCAGCCTAGGAAGGGTATTTTGAAGGGAGGGGGTCATGAAACAGTTGTATCAGAGGTCGATGGTTGAGAGATTAGATTGATTTTAGAGTTATGTGTAGTGAGGATTGCATGGTATGTTATGGAAACAGTGTCAGTTGACCTTAGTGTGTGACATGGGCTGGGGAGACTAGCTAGGACATGGTATTTTAGGGCCCCTGTGATCTAGTGAATGGACTCTAAACTTATTGAACGACCAAGTGAGATGGAACTCCTTGCAGGGTAGATACCTAAGAAAGGTATATACATCATAATTACTTGTGTTCTATTTTTAATTGGATTGTTTGGGGAAGGGAAAAATTTATAAAATAAGTATAAATGAATTGAAAAATATTAATGAAAATCTATATTATCGGTCTTAGGAAATATTTGTTTACCTATAATCTATAGTTCCTTTTCATTGTCCTTGTGTGTCTCGAAAGTTGAGGATTATCAGGCTAATCCGATTGATCGTCGTAGGGTGGATCAAGTTGAGGAGGATGACTTGTGGTAGAGGATGTTGTGTGCTTTCTAGCAGTAGGATTTGAGGAAGTACAAGGGCATTGTTTTGGATGTGTAAATAGAGAGTTGGATAGATAATATGGATATCACTTTTAGTTTGATTCAGATCCTGATGGAGTACTGGGTCCGTTTGGTAGTCAGTCAAATGCAGGGAGTTGTGCGTTAGTGGTGGAGGCAATACTTGGGGGAGCAGAAAGAGGTAGATGTTTTGTGTGCCAACATTCATAAGGAGTTTCGGGAAGAGTTCCATTAATCAAACTTGAAGGAAGTAAAGTAGTAGGATCTTATTTATCATAAAAACATGAGAATGTTAGTGTGGGATCTAGGGATAAAGTTCAAGGACCTTCTTTATTTTTTCCCAAATATTTTTTTAGAAGAGGAGACTCATGCGAGACGTCTTGAAGAGGCACTCTGTCTATCTATCCAGTATGCATTTTCTCCTTTTATGTTTCCAATGTATCTAAAGGTTAAAAATAATGAAGAGGTGGTCAAGTGGATACACTTTCAATGAGTCCTACTACAAGAGGGTATCTATTAGAGTGCTTTGAGGGGAAGAGTTGTCAGTCACAGGTCTCAGACGCTATGACCTTCTAGGATTTGACTAAAAGGGATTTGACCTCATCATCTTCCTTTTTGGCCTTCTAGTGCTGACATGTGCCTATTGTTGGCTGTAAAAAAACAAATATTTACTAAAATAACATTTAGTAAAGTGGTTAACCTATATTATCTCCATAGAGGATCTCACAATAATCACCGTGTCAAATTAAAATTTGAGAACAAAGTGAGAATGTTTTCGAAAATTTTTTTTTAAAGAAAGAAAGAAATTAAAATACAGTTTTAACACTAATTGATCGAGAGAGTAATGAGGTAAGGATAGGGTAACCTATTAAAATTTCATCATGGTCATGAAAATCATTCCCCCTATCTTCTAATTAAATTATGAATGAATGACTCCTCATTTGAGTTGTCGATCACCCTTAGTTGAAGGAAGCAATGGAAACCACTCATATGTGCATGAAAGAACATGAACCATTCCCAAACAACTAATTCAAGTCCCAATATTTATTTTTTTATCCTTAAAAATATAGAAACAATAACATATCTCACACATGCTCCAACTATCTCTAGACACTCACCAACTAACACAATCTGCTTGATCGAGAAAAACTCCACTAGGCAGAGGGAGTTCAAAGATCTTCATCCAAAGATATTAACATTGAATTAACCCAAAACCAAAAAAAAATCATTAATAAAATTAGAGCCACTAAAAATATAATTCATTCAATATAAAAAGATATTTTTTCATTAATTTGAGTGGCTCCGACATTAAAAAAATGAATCCCCCCTTACTCGATCACTCAATGCTTTTACCCCTCCATGTGAAGGGTAAGAGTGTTGAAAGGATAATAAGAGAGAATAATGAAACTAAGAAAAAAGGAAAGATAAAATACACATAAATTCAAGACTCGAATCCTTTAGGGCACCCCCTCTTTCACCTTCTTCAACAACATTGAATGTAAGTGAACACTCATATTTTTAGGCTATATGGGTGGAAAATTTTTCCTCCAGATTCAATCCTTCAAAAGTTAGAATCCATTTATCATAATAAATTTATGAATATCGGGAATAATTCTTTATAAAACATGTTCCCCTCTCTCATTTTTATGCCCCAAAAAAATATCATCTTATTTGGACTAGTTTCACCAAAATTATTCCCGACTTACTGAGGAATACTTTTCCTTCCACATGATACTTGTCAACTATCTCCACTTTGTTGAGTGAAATGGATAACATAATGGCCAAATTTATTAATTAAATTGACTATGGAGATTTTAATTAGATTCTATTTCTATTCAAGCTATAATCACTTCATTTGGAGTTATTTAGGTTGAGATATACTTCAATAAATGATGTGGGTTCCATTCTATTAGCCGAAACACTTTTACAACTTGATTTATTTTTATAGGAATGTTTTTGTCCAATTGGATCTAGGTACCAAATAAAAACATTAATCCCATGGAAAAATGAAACAAAAAAAAAGGATTCACTCGATTTGGATCAAAATTGTAAAATATATTAACAAAATATAGAATATCCATAAAACTGCTAATTTTTTTATTATTAGCCAATTTTCACAATTAATCCCAAAATTCACCAAAAATTTTAAAATGATTCAAATAAGATAAAATTTATTAATGTTAAAGGATTTAATCATTGAAGATTTTATAAAAAATAATGAAAATATTACCTCTATCAATTCCCCCACACATATAACATGGAATTCTAGACAAGTAAACATGAAAATAAAATCTATGAAAATTCAAAACACATACCAATGAGATCCATCGATTTCACACCAAGAAACAAAAGATATCATGCCTCATAAAAAACAATTATTTCATGTTCTCCATTTTCTCCATTAAATATTTTTCCTCTTTATCTCTTCTAACATGCACACAAAACAGTTACCTCACTTAAATTTTCTCTCATCTCAAAAATTTCAATTTTCAACAAAATATTTCTTATCCAAACCAATGAATGTGTCACTATATTCTTGATAAATTCATTAATATCCACCCAATTTGAGTTTTGGACATTTGTTTATCATGAGTAATTTTCAATTTTATTCAATGGATTTTGGTTGGTAGATTTAGATGTCAAAAATTTATGAGGATAAATGAGGAAGGCTTGGATATTTTTGAAGAAAAATTGTAAGATTATAATTTTCATTCAAGTCTGGTCTCCTCATCACCCCCTTAGTATAATACCATCTCCATCATTAAGAAAACTCAAGGAAAGTTCAGACCATCCATCATTCTAGCTGAAAAAAATTTAATAATCTTAAACATAAATTTCCATAAAATCTCTAAACAAATGCATAGCTTTTTATCCATTAGAATCTCTAGAAAGGCGCAACTTATTTTATCATGAAAGATCCAAAAAAAGAATAGATTTTAACAAAATGAATTTTTATTGGAAAAAAATATCCTAATAATTTTATATTCCACCAAATCTATCACCAAATAAAGTAACACAACACAAGACAACTTCCCCCCACACTTAATTTCAACTATATTATACAATTTCAATTCATGTGAAGGTTGGATAGGGAAAATTGGATTTTAATGTGGCTAAAATAATAGTAAGTTCATGGATTCTAAGTTTTAAAAGGATTAAATGTAAAATTTAGGGTATAATGAAAAGGATTCACTTGAAAACGGGGCTTTAAACTCGAAGAAATATCTCAATTATTTAAAACAAAAGCACCTAAAATCCTCATGTTTTGAAAAGAATAAATCAAATTATCGTTAAACCAATCATGGTATGATTCTATCAAGAAGTGAGGTGAATGAAAAAAATATGGAAAAAAAATTAGAATCCTCATGGGAAAGTGATTTCAATTATAATGATAGTTATATGTGGCATGGGATTCAAAATTCCAAGTACTTTTCATGAAATTATCAAATAATTGAACTTGAAACAAAGTCATTTTCAGCATTCATTTAAGTTCAATTTCATGTAATAAATTGGTTCAATCATTGAAATTGGTTTAAAAAATGAAAATGATAATCATTTTAATTAGAAAGTTTCAAAAAAACAATAATTAAAAAAACACACACACAAATTTGAAAAACACGCTTTTAAAAAAATGAAAATCCTAAAATAAAAAGGGTCCCTCCCCCACACAAAAATGATGAAGTGTCATCAATTCATTCAATTATATTTTTCCATGTAAGTAGATTTTAAATTGATTCAAAGAAATAAATAATGTGTAAATGAGAGGTATAACCTGATGACTTTTATTGATAAACAGGTTGGAGGAGTTTGATTTCCTCAAATGGAGATGATGGAATGGTCCCACAGAATTTCTTCAGCCTTTGTCCTTTAATAGTGACTAGATCCTTCTATATATCCTTCATAATCTGCACAACACCAAATAGATATACATGAGTAACTATTAATGGACTTTCTCCTCTGGAATGAAGTTTATTTGGCATCATCTTTATCCTTGATTTGAATAAAAACACATTATCTCTAGGATGGAAGTCTTTCTGTTGGATCATCTTGTCATGAGACACATTTTCTCTCTCTTTGTAAATACTATAATATCAAATTCTTCCCTTCTAATTTCCTCCAACTCCTGCAGCTGTAATCTTCTCTCATTCCTAGTGCTTTCAAGATCCAAATATGTCTTCCTCACATCCCAATAAACATTATTCTATAATTTTAGATGTAGGTGACAACATTTCCCATAAATCTGTCTATATAGACTCATTCCAATTATGGTATAATAGGCTATCTTGTATGCCCATAATGTTTCTTCCAACCTTTTCCTCAAATTATTATTGTTTATTTTAAGAGTCTTCTCTTAAATTACATTTATTTCCCTATTGTACACTTCACCTTAACTATTTTTCTATGGATAATAGAGAATTAATGTTTTATGATTCACCTTATACTTATTCAACAAAACCTCCATTCTCTAATTTCAGAAGTGAGTCCCTTGATCACTGATGATGTATCTATGTACTCCAAACCTACAAAATATGTTAGCCCTGACAAAATCACAAAAAAAATAGCATCATCAGTCTTGGTGTCTTTTTTTTCTCCAAATTGGAAACATAATCAAGTTCAAGAAAGATATATTAATATTAAAATGACATTGGGAAAGGTACAATAACATATTTAACCCATACTTTAAAAATCTCAAAAAAAAATAAGTTCTTGTTGGTTTATTTCTTATCTCATTGAAATGTTTCTAGAAAACTGACATTTTTTACACTTTTTGAAAAATTCATGAGCATCATAAAAAAGGTTGTACTAATAAATTATTTATTCTAATACCTTATTTGATGTCCTTGGAGGACTAAAGTTCCCTACACAAGCTAAATTCTCACAAAACTCAAATCCATAACCAATTTCACTCACAGAAAAACATATTCTTATCACTTGGTCATTGTAAATATTCAAAAGAAATGGATCATCCCAAATGTAATATATAGATTCATCTTTCATTTTGTGAATTTGGTGAGAATTTAAATGATATGTGACCTAATATGTTACTAGATGATTGACCATGTCATCATCCAAAATAACTTCTACTTCAATCAAGTATAATTGCACCCATAGAAGGTGATCATTCAATGGTTCTTTTTCTAGAATTTCAGAATCAGTAGTATTGGAAAGTTTGCTTAAATGATAATCCACTTGGTTCTCATATACATTCTTATTCTTGATTTCTATGTTGAACTCCTACAGTAGTGACATACATATCACTAGCCTTGGTTTAGCTTTATCATTCTTCATCATGTACCTAAGAGCTACATGATCAGAAAATACGGTGACTTTAATTCCATGAAGATATGATCTAAATCATTCTAAAGAAAAAATAAATGCTACAAAATAATTTTATGTAGTTTTTTAATTGAATTGATCCATATACAATGTTCTTTAGGCATAGGAAATGACATGTGGCCTACCCACAATTCACTAAGAAGGGACTTATCCAACTTCTTTGTTGGAAGTATCACAAAGTAGATCAAATGGTTCTTCCCAATTTGTTGGTTTCATCATAGGTAGTGTAATCAATCTCATCTTAATATCATCAAAGGATTACCTACATGCACCATTGAAATAAAAATCATCATATTTTAAAATAAATATTTGGAGAGGGAGACCAATCTTACTAAAATCATTGATAATCCTCCTGTAGAATCCTACATGTCCTAAAAATGATCTAATATTTTTCACACAAGTTGGGTAAGGTAATGAATTTATCAGTTCAATTTTTGATTTATTAACTTCAATTCATATTTCTGAAATGGTATTCCTATGGAATATTCCTCTATCAATCATGAAATGGCACTTTTCTAAATTTCAAACAAGATTTTTTTCAATGCAGTTTTTCAATACCATTTCTATATTTTTTAAACAATAGTCAACGTAATTTCCAAAAACTATGAAATCATTAAGAACACCTCCAATAAATATTCAATGTGATCAGAAAAAAATACTTACTAGGGACCTATGATATATACTTGAAGCATTACATAATCCAAATAGAATCCTTTTATATGAAAAAGTAACAAAGGGATACGTAACGATTCTCTTTTCTTGATACTTGGGAGTAATGGTTACCTGAAAATAACTTAAAAATCCATAAAAAGGGAATAATTATTTCACCCTACCAATATATCTATTATGGTAAATTAAGGGGATTGAGAAGTTATCTTTCTGAGTGAACTAATTCAACTTCCAAAAAACAATACACACTCTCCAGCTATTCTCAATTATCATGAGGATTAATTCATTCTTTTCATTACTTAAAATGGTTAGGTTAGTTTTTTTTTGGAACTGCATGAATGGGGATAACTCATTAAGAATCCAAGATGGGATAGATGATCCCAGCTTCCAAGATCTTATCAATCTCCTTCTTCAAAACCTCCATCAAGGTGGGACTCAACCTTCTTTAGGGATGTCTAACAGGTTTGGAATCTCCCTCAAGAATAATTCTATGTGAGAATATTTTTGGGTTTATTCCTCAGATATCACTTATTCTCCACCATATTTCTTTGAAATTATCTCTCAAAATATCAATAAAATATTTTTTGTGGGTTTTATACAGATTATTAGAAATTATAACTTGTAATTTATCTCTTTCCCTAAGGTACACATATTCAAATCAGTGGGGAGTGGTTTTATTTCAAGATTAGAGGGATTCTCAAGAAATGAAACTAAAATGATTTTCCCCAATTCCAAATTTTGGACCTCCTACACACAAGAATCTATTTCACCTTCCTCATCATCTATAAAGTCATCAAAGAAATTAGATTTTGAATTTTATTACCACATGGAATCATAATCTCTATTATTTTGTGAATCCACATTTTTCGTGATATTTTCAAGGGAAAAATTCTATCTTAAGGATAATAATTCATGAAAGATACCTAATTATTCATTTTTTTTAGTAACAACTTCATGGGAGAGTGTAAAGATAGATTTATCATTCGATGGGTGCCTCATGGATTCAAAAATATTAAAGTGGATAGTGTTGTCTCCAGACTCCATAGTGATTGTTCCTTCATGTACATTGATGATGGTTTTGGATGTCATCCAGAAATCTCTCCCCAAAATTATGGGTGAGTGTGATGGACTCCTATATTCTTCCATATTCAGTATATAGAAGTCAGTTGGGAATAAGAGATCACTGACATTCACTAGGATATCCTCCAGAACTCGTGTAGGGAAGACTATGGATCTATTTGCATATTGGACCACCAATCTTGTGGTATTAAATTATCCCATATTCAAAGAAGTGTATGATGAGTGAGAAAATATAGTAATTAAATCACCAAGATCACACAAATCATTAGAGAAATTTAAATAACCAATGGTGAATTGAATGGAAAACGTCCCTAGGCTTGATATTTTTTTGGAAATTGAGGTGTGATAAGGGATGAGAAACATCATTCCAAGTTGATCCTATCATTACCTTGAAGTATCCTGTTCTTGGTGAAAATATCCTTCAAAATTTTATCATACATTGGAATTTTTTTGAGTGCTTCAAGAAGGGGGATATTAAATTCCACTTTCTGGAAGGTTTCCATAATTTCTTTTTGAAGTGCTTCTTCCTACAATCTCATTAATTAAATAATACTTGATGGAAATTGTGGGGGTAAGTATTTATTAACCCTTTGTTACCTTTTAATGGTGTTTATTGTTTCTTTATCATAATCATATCCTTCTACCCCTCCACTTTATTCTCTTCCTCATAGTTCATTTTCACATAATTTTCAGAATTTACAAATTCATTCTCCCTCAACATAGATGGTATTATTTTAGGTTCATGGGATGATAGTGGTTAGATTTATTTTCAAATTCTTGTTTTTATCATGAAGAAATTATCTTTTGGGTTTTTGATTTTTTAGGGAGGGAGTTTCCTTGTATTTTTGTTAGAATTTCCATAATACCATTTTCCTTGTTAGACAAATATTTTACGATGTATTTCAACCCCTCAATCTCAGATATATACTGTTGGTTTTGAATTATAGGTTATGTATTTTTTATGTTTTCTCATAGATTCATTGGAAAGTGGGTGGATGGTGGTAAGTAGTATTATTATAAGATTTATTTTGTTGAAAATCTGGTGGGGTTTGGAATTGATTTTGGTATGATGGTCTAGCTTAATTCTGTTTATTTCCAAATCCATATTGAACATGGTTAACCTCTCTCCATTGTTGATTTTTTTGGAATTTCCTTCACTGAAAGTCCACCGCACAAGTTTTCATTCCTTTTATTTCGTCACATTGGTCGGTGAAATGATTAGGTGATAAGCATAAACCGCATACATTAGTTGGTGATTGTTGGCCACTCACTTACCTCAAGGTCATCTGTCTCACCATATTGGTTATCTCATCATTATTAATTTCCCATAAAGGTGACGGATAGGAAGATCATACCTAATTAATTCTATTTTTCCCAGTACCTATTGTACCAAACTATTACAGGTTCTGGGAGATCTTCTCAATAATTCCTTTATCTTCTTCTAATTACTTGTCAATCAATTCTCATCCAAATGATGCATCCAGAAGGTTTGTGTCATTGTCCAGTAATCCTTGATAAAATAAAACAAGAAACTAATGATCCTCAATTGCATGAAATGAGAAGATGGCACAAATAATTTTAAATCTTTCCCATTACTTGTAAATGGTTTCTCCATATGACTGTTAGATGGCTTAAATCTCCTTTCTAATGGATATGGTTTTAGTGGTGGGGGGGAATCGTTGCATAAATCATCTCACCATGTAATTAAAATCATAAAAATATCTTGGTTTTAGACCATAAAACCATTCATTTGAATCACTTTCTAATGAAAAATAGATTTTATTCCACTTTACTTTCTTCTTAGTTACTTCACGGGGTCTGAAAGTTGTGCAGACATATGTGAACTCTTTAATATGATTATTTGGATCTTCACCTACCAAGACATGGAACTTTGGAAGAAATCATATCATGTTAGGTTTAATCTAAAAATCCTTTTGTAACTCTTGCATGACACATTTATTAATTTTATTAATGAATTATGGTACACACATGTCTCTAAAGGCTGGGTTTTAATTTCTAGCAATGATGACAAGATCGGAGTGAACACTTGAAGTTTTAATAAAGTCTGCAAGAGAAAGGTCCTCAAATTTAGATTGAAAATTAAGTTTTCTATGTCTATTGGACAATGTTATTTAAATTTCTTGATATATGTGGAATGGTTCAGTGTTTGAGGTCCTAGTAATTCAATTTTGAAGAGAAAATAAGAAAAGAGAAAAGAAAGAGAGAGAGAGAGAGAGAGAGAAATGTGTGCACTACCTCCCCAATAATGGTGAAAAGTTTTGACATGTTCCTATCATGGGGTGTCAAAAAAACAAATAGTTTCCAATTTAAAATTTAGTAAAGTGGGTAACCTAGGTTTACTCTGTAGAATAGCATACAAAAATCAAGCTATCACCTTAAAATTTGAGAGAGAAGTTAGATTGTTTTTTAAATAGTTTGTTTTTGAAAAGAAAAAATGAAATTAAAAATATGTATGAACACTAATGGATGATGAGTTTTATGGGGTTAGGATAGGATCACCTTTTTCAATGTCATAATTTTCATTAAAATCATTCTCCCACTCCTCCTATTGAATGATAATTTAATGAATCCTCAATTGAGTTGTCAATCACCCTTGGTTGAAGGAAACAAGGGAAACCACTTATATGTGCATGAATGTTCATAAACCATTACTAAAAAAATAAAAGTCCTGATCTGGATTTTATAATCATTATAAATCTATAAAAAATCACTTCTCTCACACACATGCCAACAATATCTAGACACTCACCACCTAACACAGTCTGCCCGATCAAGACAAAATACACTTGGCAGAGGGAGTTCAAATATCTTCAACCAAATCTATCAACAAATAATTCACCCAAAACCCAAAACAAAAAAAAATTATGAAAATTTTTATCCACTAAAAATATAATTCATTCATTCAAAACAGATGGATAACATTGAATTGTATGACTCTGACATTACAAAAGTGAATTTCCTCCTTCCCTAATCACTCAAAGGATTTACCCATCAATGTGAAGGGTAAGAGAGTTGAACGGGGAATAAGAGAGAATAATGAAACTAAGAAAAAAGAAAAGGGAAAATAAAAAGCAATTCAAGACTCCAATACATCATTATATCCCCTCTTGAACCTTCTTGAACAACTTTGAATGGAATTGAACACTCATATTTACAGGCTTGAGGGGTGGAAAATTATCCCTCCAGATTCAATAGTCAGAATGTTTGAGTCCATTTAATATAATAAATGGCTGAATATAAAAAATATTTATTAATAAAAATTCTTCCAATCTCTCTTTTTCATTTTCCTAAAAAATATCATCTTATTTGGACAAGTTTCACAAAATTTATTC
The DNA here is from genome assembly GCA_963277665.1 of Viscum album. Taxonomy (NCBI): domain Eukaryota; kingdom Viridiplantae; phylum Streptophyta; class Magnoliopsida; order Santalales; family Viscaceae; genus Viscum; species Viscum album. The sequence continues at coordinate 1,067,661,583 of OY728127.1, read as the reverse complement.
CTAAATTAATGAGGAAAAAATTTTCTCCCTAAGGAGAATTCTCAACTATCTCTAATTTGGTGTGTGAAATGGATGCATTAATGATCTAATTTATTCATGAAATGTATTATAAATATTAATCTCAGAGTCCTATTTTCAATCCATCTATAATCACTTCATTTGGAGTTATGTAGGCAGATATATGCATCAATAACTAATGTAGGGTCTATAATGTTGGCCATAAATCTTATTCTAGTTGATTTATTTTTATGGGATATTTTTAGGAATTTGATCTATGTATATAACATAAATTTTAAACCCATGAATTAATAAATCCTAAAAAAGGAATCACTAAATTTGGATCAAAATTGTAAAGGATATGCCTGAAATACAGAAGATCAATAAAACTTCTAAATTTACAAAATTAAAAAAAATTCACAGTTAAGCCCAAAATTCACCAAAAATATAAAAATGATTCAAATTAGATAAAAATGATTAATTATAAGGGATAAAATCATTGAAAAAAATATTAAAAATAATGAAAATATTATCTCTATTAGGTGCAAGTGGTTTCTGTGCTTTTCCATGGAGCTTTGTGTCAGTGTGTCTTAGTTATGCGACTCATGGTCATCGCCGGAGCCAGTTCCCAGTATATTCTTAAGCTTAGTTTCATAGAGATGGATTGGTTTAGTTCCAACATCATCACCAATGTATAGTTTTACCGATTCTACAAAAGGGGGTCTGGCTTTTGTTCCACTGTGGGGATATGGAGCTGGTAGGGGCCGACCTCAGGATGTTCCTTGTGTTCTGGGACTGTGACATAAGTGTGTCCATGGAGGTGGTCATTAGTAGAGAATAATAGGATTTAGAAAATTTTTGTTGCATACAGTGGAGGTAGTAGTCCCATAGGGTCCAAAGATCATCATAGGTTAGATCAGTTTTTTAGTACCCTAGTTTGTGCAAGTTTGATTCAGTAGCTTCACACTCCTTTTCTTCAATCACTATAGATCATACTATTGGAAAATTCATAGAGAGGATTCCCATGACCCTAGTGTTCACTATGCCATTCAGAGGCTAGACTGGCTTGTTTGATGTGTGCTGAAGGTGTAGACTGATGATGGGACAACATCAGTCCCATGAGTATCTTTTCATTCTATAGATGTAACCATACGATGTCATCCTTAGCATAAATTGGTTGTATTATATACATGATATTATCGACTTCTTCCAAAGGAGAGTCTTGTTTTTGAATGTTTATGGACAATATGTGGTTTTTTCTAGAGTGGAGTTGTCAGGTGGGCAGTCATCCTATAGTGACCCTTCTTTCCTTGTTGGATGAGTTGTTAATGGAATCGGTCGATGTTGTGACAGTGGAAGTTCCCAAGGTTTTTAGGTAGTTCCTAGATTTTTTTTACAAGGAGGTTGTCATACTACCCTTTCTACATGATGTTGATATTGAGATAGACTTTAATCCTGGTACTTCTCTGATTTTGATGGATCCATATCAGATGTCACCTTCTCAGTTGTAGTATTTGAGGATTCAGATAGATGATATGATGCATAAGGGTTTTATCCATCTTAGTGTGTCACTTCGGGTTTCTCTAGTGTTGTTCTCAAAGAAGGAAGATGGTAGTTTGAGGTTTTGTATAGACTATTGGAGGTTGAATCAGTTGATGGTCAAAAACGGTTACCCTCTTTCATGGATATATGATATTTTCTACCAAAAAAGAGGGGAGAGTTGGTTTTTCTATGATTGATCTGTGGTTAGGATATCACTAGTTGAGGGTGAAGGAGGAATATATCCTAATGATTTCCTTCAGATTCATGTATGGGAACTTCATGTTTTTAGTCATGCCATTTGGTGTTACAAATGCACCATCTATGTTTATGGGGCTTATGAACTATGTGTTCCATGAGTTCCTAGATTGTTTTATCATCGTAATCATCGATAATATCTTAATCTACTTGAAGACAGAGGATGAACATTCCAAGCATATCAGAACTATCTTTCATGTTCTTTGATGCCATAAGATCTATGGAGAGTTGTCCAAGTGTAAGTTCTGGATATGATAGGTGCATTTACTCGAGAATGTGGTGTCTTAGTAGGGTGTGGAAGTAGACTCTTTGATGGATTACGTAGCACATGAGACTTATCTCGGTTGGTAAGGAATCTGTAAGTACATCCAGGAGACCTGGGATCAAATCTAGGTGGAGACATTATTTCTCGTACTGTAGCAGTACAGTAGAAGGTACCATAGCAGTACTGTAGTGGGTACTGTAGCAGGAACTATGCAGTACTGTATCAGGTACTGTAGCGGGAACTATAGCAGGAACTGTTTGGAACTGTAGTAGCTGGGAATATGCCCCCGTTTGGGCCTTCAGGCCACTGATTTGGTCCCCGAGTCCTTTAAGGCCTTCAGGCCACCCAGGCCTTCGGGCCACCTCAAGGCCTTCGGGCCACATTAAGTGCAGATGTAAACCAGAAGACCTACAAGAAACAATCTCTACAAGGAGGATGAGATTTCACCATAGTAGAAGCTAAACGGATTGCAAGAATGAGAGGGAATGGAACCTTCCATTGGGACAAGCCTTTTCATGCACGGGAATGCCTAGCCGAATAGCCATGCGAAGGTGGAGAGCTTATTTCATGATGAAGATTCTGGGGAGGAGCAGTTCCAAGTAGTTAGTCTGGGTTGTATGTAATGTTTGAAGCCTACGGGCAAATTAATTCCTCTAAAGCCTATGGGCCATGTAATACTTATTCCTATAGGCCTTTTAATGGTTCCACCTCACCCCTTGAAATGTGTATTATCAAAAATCAATAAAAAATGAAGGCCTTAGGGCCATTAAGAGAAGATGGATTACGTATTTGTTCCATGGGAATCACCCAAGAACATGGAAGAGTTCATAGTTTCCTTGGTCATGCAGGTTGTTATCAGGGTTTTGTAACTGATGTCTCTAGAGTTGTAGACCTGTTGACATATTTGACTAGGAAAGACCAAGCTTTTTCATGGAGTGATCAGTGCCATGTAGATTTCAATTTTCTGAAATCGATGTTGGTTACTGATTTGGTGCTCCAATTTCCTAAGGAATGGGTTATGTCTAGAGTGTTTTGTGATTCCTATTATTTGGTTTTGGGATGCGTACTGGTGAAAAAGTGGGAAATGATCTCTTATGGGTCCAGGAAGTTACATCCCCATGACCATAACTATGCCACCCATGATCTAGAGCTACCAGAAGTTGTGTTTTCACTACTTTTTTGGTGACATTATCACATTGGGGAGCACTTTGTGGTCCTTATAGATCATAAGAGTTTGAGTTATATCTTTTCCCTACATGATTTGAACTAGTGATAGATAAGGTTTATGGAGTTTCTTTAGTAATATGATTTTGAGATCTCCTACACCTCAGTAAATTGGAATATTGTGGTCAAGGATTTGATCAAAAAGTTATAGAAATATGTGGTTTGGGAATTTGTGGATGCTTGGAGAGATATGGAGGAGTTAGAAGCCATACACTTAGATTCAAGGTTGGGTGGTGGTAAAGGATGTTTGTTTCAGATGATGGTGTAGTATTCTCTGATGCAGTAGGAGGAGGATTCTCAATGGGGACACATAGAGGTAGAGATGATGTGTGATCATGTTGGCCATAGTGATGCTCTAGAGGGATGGTTGGAAAATGGTCAGAACTAGATTTTGTTTTGAGGGAAGTTTTTTATTCCGGTGGTGATGCTTAATGGAGTCCTTATTGAGATCTATATATCACCATTGGTGGTACACTTAGTAATTTCTATGATTTACCATGCCATGAGGATATAGTTTTGGTGGCTCAAGATGAATTGGGTGGTGGAAGAGTTTGTAGAAAATTGTTTCGTCTACCAGCATGTAAAAGACAAGCGTCATGTTCCTGGTGGTTTTTTGTAGCCACTGGATGTTCCCAAGTGGAAATGGGGTGACATATCAATGGATTTCATCAAGGGGTTACCCAAAACTCCTGGAGGTTGTGATGCTATCTGGATGGTCATGTATCAGTTGAAGAAACCAGATCACTTCAACCAGTTATGCCTCAACATTACATTCCACCATTAGATAGATGGTCAAACTTAGTTGACTATTCAGACATTGGAGGATATGTTTCAAGCATGCATCTTGGACTTTTGTGGTTCTTGGGTATGATACCTTCCTTTGGTAGAGTTTGATTATAATAATAGTTATCACTCTTCCATTTCCAGATAACCATTTGAGACTTTGTACGGAAGACCATATCATCCACCATTGTGATAGATGACATTTGGGGAGATAGCTATTCTTTTTCCTGATGTGGTTCAGAGCACGAGAGAGAAAGTTCATCTTATTCATGAAAGGTTGAAAGTAGTTAAGGACTGTCAGAAGTAGTATGTTGATTGCATAAGGAGGCCCATTGAGTATGAGGTTGGGGACCATGTTTTCTTGACAGTTTCCCCTCTATGTGGGAAGCAGAGGTTTGGTTGAGGGATTAATATTTCTCCCCGGTTCATTGGACCCTTTTAGGCATTGGGGAGATTTGGTGAGGTGGTGTATCATTTGGTGTTTCAACCATAGTTGGACATAATACATGATGTTTTTCATGTCTCTTAGCTTTATCGGTATCTTCACGATTACTCCAATTTCATTTAATGGGGATAGTTAGATATCAAGGATGACACGACATTTTTGGAATGGAAAGTAGAGATCCAGGATTTTCAAGGGAAGGTGTTCCATGGAAAGACCATTCTTTTGGTTCGTGTGTCATGGAGGCATGGAGGAAAAGTGGAGAGGACTTGAGGGAGATAAATATAGATATGTTCATAGTATCTATAGTTGTTTAAAGTATTTCTTTGTTCTCTTTTTTCTTGTAATGTGATGTGCTTTTTGGATCTTTTTTCCATGAGATGAGCTATTTTTCTTAGTTTATGATGTGTGTGGTGTGATGTGTGATAAATTCCTGATATATGAAAAGGTTATGACCTAATTCCTAATCGAGATGTATTATCTATGATATGAATAAACCTATGTGGGTGAGTCATTGCTTCCCATAGCAGATAGTATCTTGACTTAGATGATGAAATTCCCCAATTTGTGTAACCGAGATAGAGTGTTTTTTTGGTTTTAGTGGTTGTTTGTTTGGGGTATGTGGTAGGTTTAGATAGTTGTATAGTGGATGTGTGGTTTTTTGGTTGTGTGAGAGGAGGTAGCCTATGGTTTTGCAGTGTGTTTGGTGGCTATTTGGGTTGGCGTGTTTAGCTGGTAGTAGTGTTTGAGGTATGATGAGAGCCTTGAGATGTATCTCAAAGGGTGTATATTCAAAACCATTTTCTTATGGTATTGGTTTTGGAATCTTGAGGGAAAGATTAATTAGAGAGGTATATAGTGTAATTTTCTACACCCTCTCAGTCTGTTACTTTGTTGGTTTTGTTATTAGAGGTGTTTGGGGGATGTTCCGGGAGCTTTTGGTGAATGTTGGAGGTGTAGCAGAGGTGTTGTAATAATTACATGTCATGTAACTAAATTACATGGCATGAAAGTTTGTTTCATGAATTTTCTAGGGATGGATCACAATATGATGGTTTTCAGGTTTAATTAAATAATTAAATGAATAGGCGACATGTTTTTCAATGGAAACTGAAAACCGAGGATTACACGATGTGAAAGGGAATTACACATCATTTAATACCATGATAATGTGTTGTTTTAAAATTTACTTTCAGATGAAAATTTATTCATTTAGTCATGCTCCCTTTTCCCTCACATTTTTTTAAAACCCTAGGCACCCCAAGGTGTCGATGAATCCCTTCATCCCTATTCAATCTGTTGACCCTGATGGTTGTTTTTCCACGATTAGTGGTTGATTTGTGGTAAGTTCTTCACCCTTATTAGTTTTTTTTTGTTTTTTTATTCTCTTGGGTACCAACTTTAGTGGTGTTTCTTTGGTTTGGGGGTGCATTCAGGTTTCATTTTTATGGATCATTGGTGTAGTGTATGGTGTTCCTCTAGTTTCTTGTGCAACTATGTCTTCTAGGGAGCCTCTAATTCTCCATACAGTGCACAGTGAGTTAAAATCTCCATTGAGGTAGGGATTCCATCATTTCTCTTTATTTTTGTATCATGCAGGAGGGGTTTAATTCTATTTAACTATGGATTGTTGTTGTTTAGGATTAATTAATGATAAATAATTTTCTAATTGAAATTGAAAGTGGTAAAGGGATTTGAACCGCATTTTTTTCATCTTATTTGTTATTATGGTATTGTGATTGTTCGATCTTGATGCCCTACAAAAAATTTCATCATTGGTGACTTTTTTATGCTAAAAATTCCTTCTATATTTTTCATTTTGGTTGAAATTTTATGGTATCACCCTAAAATGGAAATTTTCTAACCACGTATACTTGGCTAGTGAATTGTTTTATCCAGGATTTTGTTGGTGTGAAAACACAACTCTTGTAAAGTGTAATGTTATAATATCACCTTCTAAAATATGTAAAAATAGTATTTATGTGATTCGGTTGTGTGATTGTGGGACTACTGTTTGTGGATGGGGTATGTGAGGATGTTAGGTTGTTTGTTCATGCTTGTGGGGTAGAAAGGTGGTGATATATTGATTTGTTTGTGTAATGTGGTTTCTTTGTGCTATATGTCCATATAGTGATGTAACAAATAAATGATATACAATGTTTGAAAAGTTTTGGGAAATTTTACTAAAGTTTTTTCCATTAATAACATGAAGACAGATTCACCCTGTATCTAGAGGTTGGTGTGTGATATATCACGAATGGGTGTTGAAATCAGAGGTAATGTGAAGCCACTTTAGTTTATCAGGGATCTTCATCATCCAAAATAACAATTACTATATTGATTGATATGTGTTGTTCCTGATATATTCCCAGATAATATTGATGTTTAAATGAATAAATATTAATTGGGTGGGTCAAAATGCTAACATATGGAGAATGGTTAAGTGTAAATTATAGATTGAAAAATGAATAGTGGTTGTTTTCTTCTGTGTGGAGTTGTGTATTTAATGTTGGCAGTAGTTTTGGGGGATGTGGTGAGTTGGTAAATGATCTATTGTAAACTCATAGGTTGAGATTTAGTGTTTGATACTATATACATACATATATATATATATACCCATGTATTTTTCCTTGTTATTTCTATAGGCACCCCACCCTAGTTGAGAACTATGTGTCGGACACCCCCATCATCATGGGGGATGGTGTTTTTTCCAAAAATCCAATGGGGAGTACGAATGCATGGGTAACCACTCTTTTCCACTCTCTCTTCCTGGTGATGTAGTTATTTCAAAGGTTGTGAAAGATGGAGGTATGATGGTGCATTAGATAGTGGTTGTGATGTGGTATCCCATGTGTCTTTGGGATGAGTTGTGATGATACATTCTTCTGAGGTGTATTCTAGATGAGTTTTGATGAGACATGCTTCCCAAGAGTCTTTGGGATGAGTTTTAATGAGCTTTCCTAGTTGTATTTGGGATGAGACGTGCTTCTCGGGTGCCTTCGGGATGATATGTGATGTGATTTCCCATGTGTTTTCTGGATGGGATGTCATGTGAGGGTTGTGTGTGTGTGGGTGGGATGTCATGTGAGGCTCAAGTGTGTGTGAGCGGCTTGTGTTGTGAGGTCGAGGTGTGTACGGGTGGGATGTGATGTGTTATACTTAAGGGATGGGAGCACCGGGATGTACGATGTTGGGTGATAGCGGCAAGACAATGGGAAAGTTGTGTGGGGTACCCTATCCTTGATGTGATTTACTTCATATTATATTACTTAGCTTTCATTATTTACTAAGTGTGCCTTAGTGAGTTTGGGATGGTTAGTATACCTGTTTAGGTATTGTTTGGTTTTTCTATTTTATCATAGGTGCATTAGTATGCTTCTTTCACATGTGAACGAGAGACTTTGGTTTTCCTACTAAGTATTCTTGTATGCGCACCCTATATATATAAAACAATTTTCGGGTTTCTAGGAGGTTTTTGTGGACTGTGATAGACCTTACTAGCTCGGATCGTTGAAAATTTTTGTGTTGTTTCCTTAGATTTTATTTTGGGTATTTCCTTTGGAGTTTTTTTTGTATCTATATCAATTTTGTTTTATACATGCATGTGGGATGGTTTGGGTTTCTCTTCTATATCATATCTTGGAGTTGTTTGTGGATGATTCATTCAACCTCTTGATCTTGTTTCTTATAAAGGGTAATTCCTCCCCTATTATGAGATTTGTATGTCTGTGGTGTTAGTCGCCAACCTGAGGCCTAATTGTGGCTGGAATCTAGGGGTCATTATCTCCCTTTATTCATTTCCAGCAAAGGAGTGGTATATTTGGAGGGAGGGGGTCATGACACATTTGATCATGAAAATCATAAACAATGTTTATTCTTTAATTTGTTTTAATCATTATTAAGGTTATTTCAACCATCATCCATAGATATTAAGCATTATAACTTTATTATTTTTCATAAAATAATAGTAGAATAAAAAAAACCCCACCTCAAGGATTTTAACATTCCTCAATGTAAATAGAATAATAATGTGGATCTATAATCTCCTCTCCTACAAGGAATCTATATCCCTCCAAGGATGAAGTTCCATAATCGCACCGATAAGCTTCAAAATAACTCTATAAGAATAAAGGAGATAAACTACCATAATATAGAAAGATAATGGAGGAAAAATCCTAACAAAGAATAACCATAATATATATAGATAAAACTAACCTGAAATAACCACGTGTTGAACATAGGAATATGAGGATCAATCCATATCAAAAGGGAATTGAAATTCTATGAGAGGGATCTAATGGTTCGCTAGGGTTTGGAAAAATTTAGTGGTCTTTTAAAAAACTATTGGTTGTGATTAAATTTTTAGGAACATTTCTTGATGTAGATTCATGATTTTAATTTTTAATTCACATTATGAGATGTTTTATCTTTAAGAATCACTAAAAAAATTCAATTCCACGATCCAATTAAACTGGATCAATTCACATTGAGAACTTTATATTCACACTGTGAGATTTCGTGGAAAGATTTATCGAGTACAGTCTCAACCATTTCATGTCTGGATCCCATGATTCACATACTAAATCAAACACTATGAACCACCATTCTTAGGCCATGAATTTACTATTCAGGCCATGATCCTCTCTCTGATTTCATGAAATTCTTTTGCAACTATATTTCATCTCTCAAAATCCACCAAAACCTACTCTCAGGATTCTCCAAGCACTATATGCTTTAGAAACATACATAGGGGTGGACTAGAAGGATCTAGGATCTTATAAAAAATACCTCTCAAAAAATTCTCTCCCTTGATAATTTGAATCCAAACCTGTAGAGAGGTAATGAAAATGGTTTCTTCTAAATAGCCACCTCATGAGATACCTCTCTATAATCTCACCTTCATGGGATAATGACCACCTCACTCAGATGAATAAGGAATACAACTACATAGCACTAATAATCAGCTAAAAACACTTTCCTCAGGGATATATCTCTCAAATAAGAGAAATTACTCAAAAAAGGCATTGAAGAAGATAAATCCATATCAAGACTAGATAAAGTGCAGCAACCAAAAAAACTAATATAAAAGAATAAAAAAAATAGCTCAAGATACTAAGAACATATCTAAACCTCACATTCCCAAGTACTCTCATTAATTCCACTATTTTACCATAATACATGAAATAAGGTTATACAATTCCCAAAAAACACCTTCTATTAGTACTCATAGATCTCTATTGGTTTCTTCTCAAATTTTATATCATCATCAACATCAATTAAACCCAAATAGATGATTTGAGATCAATCGTGAAGATAACGGTAAAGTTACAACACATGGAATATATCATGTGTCTAGGTCATCTATGGGAGATGTCATATATGACATTCCATGTCTCCAATATGAGACAACACCTCCAAAGTACCAATTAACTGATGATAAATCTTACTACCATGAACAAACCTTCAAGTCCCATGATGAGGAGTTACCTTTGGGAACACATGATCTCCAATGTCAAACTCAATAGGGTTTATCCTACGATTGGAAAAAAAATCTGCAAATATTGTGCTACCTTTATCCTCACATGAATCACCTTAAGCGTCTTGGTCATTCTCTATACTAGTTCTTACCTAAGAATTGTTGACACTTCAACCCATGTCTAGAAAATAGAGGTTACAATGGTTAGCCTTAAAGAGCTTCAAATGATGTTATACCAATGGTGGAGTAAAAAGTGTTATTGTGAAAAAACTTAACCAATGGTAAGTGCCTCATCCATGAACCAATAAAATTGAGGACACAAGCATTCAATATGTCATGAATAGTCTTGTTGGTCCACACTATCTTATCATCCTTATAAGGATGAAAATCAGTGACAAGGAACAAATAAGAGACAAAATCATGTTTGATAACTTTCCCCACACTAGAGGTAAAATGAGGATCATGATCAAAGATGATCATCCTTGGGAATCTATGGACCCACACCTCATTCTATATAATCTACCTCGATAGAAACTCCATTGAACTTGATTCATTGATCACTGAGAAGTGATTTTTCTTTTTCAAAGGGTACACTATCATCCATTTAGTAATATAGACTCCCTGATCTTGAGGTAAACTTGTGATGATTTCCACTAAAATGTAATCTCACTTCCACTAAGGAACATCTAATAGCTAGAGAAAACCATCAGGAACATAGTTTTCAACCTTCAACTTTTGAAAAAATAAAATTCATGGCACACAATTCAACCCAGGACACCAAAATTGACCTCTCAATGTATGGGTAATTTTTTCCAAACATGGATGTATTGATAATGGCGAAACTACTAAAAAATAGGTATTTGACAACACTAAAAATGGCCTTTATCAGCACTAGAGAAGTGCTGAATAATAGAGAGAGATTAAAATCCAAAGTATTTTATCAGTGCTTGTAAAAGCACTGATAAAGGGCCATAGATCATTGTGTAGTAACAATACACCGCTGCACCAAAAATACCAAGAAATCATTGAAATAAATTATGGATATATAATTTAAATTAATATAAAACAATATAAAATTGTTTTCTTGGTTTTTGCGATGTGTTGTGTGTTTTAAACAAAAATGATACTTATATATTAAAAAAACACACTTAGAGTCATGATCACACCATGCATAATATTGAAGTGAGGCTAATTCTTACACATCTAAAATGACTTATGGATCATTTTCCCAATTTATCAAAACATTCTGAGTGTGTTTTCTCGATTTCAAGTATGTCACTTGTCTTTTTTACCAAAATGTAATTTTAAACTGGAAACATGCACTTTGATTTATACCAGTCACATCATGTGTCAGTTTGATGTGATACAGATTCTGACACGTCAAAAATGAATTATGAATCATTTTCAAAAATAATAAATACAATATATGTTTCCTTTCTCAATTTTCAGTGACTGACACTTTTTGAACTAAAATATTTATTTTAACCTGATAAAGGACACATTGAATCATAACAGACACATCGTGTATCAGACTGAGATGTGGCTGATTCATACACATCAAAATGACTTATGGATCATTTTCATAAAGTATCAAAATAATCTGAATGTTTTTTCTCCGTTTTGAGTAGGTTAGTTTTCCTCTTTATTAAAACTGATGTCAATTTTAAATAAAAAGACTCACTTGGAGTCAAATCAGTCACACCATGTGTCATATTGAGGTGGTGTAATTTCCTACTTGTCTCAAATGAATTATTGATCATTTTAATAAAGTTCCAAAACAATCTAAATTCATTTACATAGTTTTGAGTACATCACTTGTCTTTTTTAGTAAAATGTCATTTTAAAATGGAAAAATGCACATTGACTCATACCGCTCAAATCATGTATCAGTTTGATGTTAGACCAATTACTACACAACAAAAATTAATTTTCAATAAATTTACTAAATTATCAAAAAAATGTGAGGGTGTTTTCTCAGTTTTCAGTGAGTGACCTTTTTTGAACTAAACTTTAGATTTTAAAAAGATAATGGACACATTGAGTCATATCGATCACATCGTGTATAAAATTTAGGTGAGGATGATTCCTACATATAAAAAATTACTTAAAGCATAAATTTTCTAACATATAAAAATAATATGGATGTGTTTTTTGGTTTTTAGTTGGTCAGTTTTCCTTTTTATTAAAATTGATGTCATTTTTAAATAAAAAGATGCAATTTAAGTTATACCGATCACACTGAGTGTCGTTTTGAGGTACGGGTGATTCCTACACATATAAAATAAATTATGGATCATTTTCCTAAAGTATCAGAATAATATGAATGTGTTTTCTTGGTTTTGAGTGTGTTAGTTGTCCTTTTTATTAAAATGGGATTCATTTTTAAATAAAAAGATGCACTATGAGTCATACCTGACACATCGTGCGCTAGATTATGGTATGAATAATTCATACACATCTAAAATGATATATAGATATTTTTTCTAAAGTATCAAAACAATTTGAATGCATTGTATCAGTTTTTAGTACATCACTTGTTTTTTTACTAAAATTTCATTTTAAACTAGAAACACACACTTTGACCTATACTGGTCACATCTAGTATTGATTTAACATGAAATTGATTCCTACACATCACAACTGACTTATAAATCATGTCCAAAATTATCAAAAAAATTGGATAATGTTTTCTTTGTTTTAAGTGAGTGACATTTTTGAACTAAACTATCGATTTTAAACTGATAACAGATAAATTGAGTCATAGCGGTCACATTATGAATCAAATTGAGGTCTATATGATTCCAACACATCTTAAATGACATATGAATCATTTCCCTAAAGTATCAAAACAATCCGAATATGTTTTATCAATTTTTAGTATGTCAGTTGTACTTTTTACTAAAATTAATGTCAATTTTAAATAAAAAGAATCAGTTTGAGTCATACCTGTCACAGTGTGTGTCGGATTGAGGTGTGGATTATTCTTACACATCCAAAAGTCTCAAAAAAATCATAACTACCAATGTTACCATGTTTCAATTATATTTCTATGTCTAACATCAAACACTGCATATTGAATCGATGTTCTTAGTTGAAAAAAAATTCTCGTTGTTGAAGGTCCGAAGAGAATAGCCTTTCAACAACAAGAAAGGTTTTTTAGAAAATAATATAGAATATATATGTAGTGTTGGTCGTTCAACAAAGGAAGGAAATGAATATCAAAAATGTGGTTACATTTGAAGAAATAATCATTTTATCTCTTTTGTGACTTGTTGTAAATAGTTTAAAGCATGATATGACTTCCCAAAAGATCTGTAAAAAAACAAAAAAAAGTATTAGATAAAAATGATAAGGAAATTAACATATAAATAGTAGATAAAATGATGAAAAATTTAATTAAATAATTAGTAGTAAAATACCTTTTCCTGATTTTTGTATGAATTCTTGACTCATTTCCTTGTTTTCATTATCTCAGTTGAAGGCTTAAAGTCTAGTCCCTCATGAGCATCAGAATCTTTGAACATACCACCCCAACATGAACAATAGAATCCACTTGTACAAGAAAAAAATTATTATATGAGTAATATTGAAATGAAAAAAATTAAATATTAATATAAAATAATATATTTATTCGATGGATAATTATTTTACTATACAACCATTGCTGACCACTGGGATATTCTGATGGTAAATCAAGGATAATGATAAAAAATTCAAATAGATATCACCAAACAATCAATCAATGAGTGATGAGGGTGGAGAGAAAATAAGATACATTGGATTGATGCTTTGAAGAAACCTAGAAAAATTAAATATATCCTATTGGGTTTATAAAATATTCATTTTGTATAATAAATAAATAAATACACATAACATATTCATTATTAAAGGTGAATGAATCCCATTTGTGAAAATTACTTTGATGGTAATCAGAGATTTCTAAGGGTGTAACCAATAGAAAATGTTAAAGAATAATCTATTTTTAGATGGATTAAAGTAAAAGAAACATAGTGTTTATTATATGTGTGATCAAAGAAATGAAGTGATCTTAAGAATTACTAATGAGTGGGTTATCATTTCAAATATGGATATATTTTTATCAACTACAAGAAATATATGCAAGGATAAAATCAAAGAATAATATATCATTCAAGATCGGAACATTTCGTTGAAAACTCGAAGGAGTAATACTCTACAAAAAAACCTCATTTTTTCCCAAGTAGAGCCTAAATCATTTATAGAGGATGACATGGATGAAAATTGGATCAAATCTATGAATGAGGATCTTGATCTGAATAGTCACAATGTGACATGAGAATCCTGATCTGAATAAGAACAATAAAGGATTCTTATGGATCAAGTTTTTGCATATATTGTTCTAAAAAATGTCCATTAGTTTGAAACTTCTTAAGATTTTAAGTTAATTTTTTTCCTAATTATGTAAAACTAATAACATAAAAGTTAATGGTAATAAATTATAATGAATCATTTTTTTATATCATGTAATTGAGATGGTCACATCTGTGGGGCATCATATTACCACTATAAGGACATAAAAAATGGATTTAAGTTTATGTTAGTAAACCATAAAATTCAATATAATTAAGAATCCATAGTGAACATATAATATCATTAAATTATTAAATCCAAACTAATAAAGTTGAATTCAAGTGGGATTCTAAATATATAATGATTTTAAACATGAAAAATAATTTTTATTTCAATAAAATAGATTTTATTGAAACTTATTTATTGAAATTTACATAAATAAATATTAATATTTTATTTTATCAAAATCAATAAAATCTAGTGGTATAATATTTAATCTAAATTGATTTTAAATATTATTTAATGTTTAAATAGTCGAAAACTTTTCTTGTTAAATAAGTTACTTTTCAAAGAAAATATCAAATTTAGAAAAAAATTGATCAATCCTAAAGGATTGAGAACAATAAATTCTAAAAACAATGCACTCTTATTCTTTACCACATAATGAAAAGGTATTTTTTTTCTTAAAACACTATGATGTTGAGTTTTTTCTTAAAAATTACTCCTTCCCATTGTTTATTTTATAACTGTATTTCCACAACCAATATCAAAGTATCAATTACATTTTATCTCAAAATCAGTTTTTCCTATATAATATAGTCTAAGTATTATATAACCTTAATCCTTTTTTATTTTAGTTTTTATATAATTTAAGTCATATTATTTAAATTCAAGTTGAAATATTACAAAAATAAAAACTGAAAACATTATATTTTCTCAAGAAGTGGTTAAATAAATAAGAAAAAAACAAAACATATATAATGCTTTTTATCATATGATTTTATAGATTCATCATAATCATTTGATTGTTACTTTTAATAAGTTACCACTAAATCTACCCCAGGACTCATCAAATAGTTCATAGTCATCATAAATGTTAATTTTAAACCATATTTCAATGCGCGTTATCCTTGGAAAAAATTCATGAAAAAATCATTATATTTTTGTTCCCATGCGTCAGATGTTTCATCATCCATTATTTATAGAAAACTTATAGAAATAACTTTCAAATAGAAGGGAATAATCTTATATTTCAGTTCCTCCTCACTCAACCCTCTCAGTGGCAATTTTTTCACAAAATAATATAAGAACCCAATGATTTCAAATATTTCATCATCCGATCGATTTGTAATGTAATATTCCAAAGTAATGACAACACTAACTGCTATATGGATGAATTTCTCAAAATTTGATGATTGAAAAGTGGTATATGTCATGGAATATATGTATTGGGAGCCTATTATACCTCACAAAAACATGAACAAACATTGGGTAGGATATATTTCAAGTCACACAGTACCAATGTTGTCCCAAGGAGACCCAGATGATATCAGGGAAGATGATACTTCAATATATCTAACAAAAAATCAATTTTGAGTTGGCTTATCATAGGATAATGTAACTATACATGTTGGGATACACGAATGTGGTATGAAAATGTTCAGTGGATAACTGAGGGAAATTAGAGATTTTGAAAATCCTAGATTTTGTTCGAGTCGTGGTTACGTTCTACCCTTGAATCGCTTAAGACACAGATTCGAGCCTTGGAATAGTTAGAGCCTTGATTATAGCCTAGATTTGAGATTGGATTTGACAAGAAGGAGCATCAGTAGTAGGATACTTCTATAGAGAGCTTCAGATATCGCGAACTGGTTCATGATGGTTGTGGTTCTTAAAATTCATCATGACACTTTTATCAGTGCTTCAAAAAAAGTACTCATATAGATACTTTTTATAAGTTCCATGTTAATAATCACTGATAAAGAAAGAGATTTATCAACACTTTTTATCAGTGATAAATACTTATAATACTTTTTAAAAAAATACTTTTTTAAAAAATAATAAATATTTTTTAAAAAAAGTATAATTATTATATATAAAGATAATAGTTATAGTTATACTTTTTATACAATAATAATTTTATAATTCTCTGAATATATAATTATTTATTTATAATTATATAAATATTTTTTAAAAAAATAATATTTATATCATTATATATATTTATATAATTATATATATATAAACATAGTAAATATACTCATTATTTAAATAAATTTATTATGATTTTATAAGTATTTATTTATAATTATATAAATAATTTCTAAAAAATATCATTTATTAATTTATAGTTATAAATTTATAAAGACATTAAATATACATTTTTAAATATATTTATTTATAAATATTTTTTACAATTGTATTTTGAATATTATTAATGAATATTTAATAATAAGTTTGTGCATGTTAAAAATGAATAAAATTGAGTAATTAAAAAAGTGTATATTATTGAAAATTTGGATAAGTTTGATCAATATAAATCATTAAAAAATGGATATATATTGAAATAATGATCAATACATATTGAAAATACTAAAAGATAGTAAATATATATATATATATATCTCAAATAATACAAATTAATTAAATTCCAAAAAAAAATATTTTTCTATGTATGCATGTATATAAAAAATTAATTAATTAAATATATGTGAAATCAATATAATACATTTGATCTATGTTATAAATTGAAAAATCAAATGAAATTCAATTATGTCCATTACTCGATGTAATTTGTCAATATTTTTTAATTCATGTCGATTTTTAATTATAAAAAAATTCATCACTAAATATATTACTATTTAATGTAAATCATAAATAATATTTTTTATTATATAAATCATATTTACATACATTAATATATATCTATATATTTAATATGTTCTATTTATTAACATTATCAATAATCATCTAATTTATAAAATGTTTAATATTTTTCTCAATTTACATATCTTTAATTTTAATTGGTTTAACATTCATTTTGCATTTATCTATATATTTATTTTATACTATTTATTAGTATTTATATACTATATATAGTATAATCAATTTATTCATTTTTATAAAAAATTATTTAATTAATAAAATTTGTAATATTTTTTTAACAAACACATTTTTTATTTTTATTTATTTTAGTATTTCATTTTATTTATTCAGAACATTATAAGTGATAAAAATATATCATTGATAAATGGTTAAATATATCAATTCTTTCTTTGGTGATGATAAAGATGCTATTTATCAGTGTTTTTTTCTAGCACTGTTAAATATTAGGGTTGTTAAATGCCTGTTTTGTAGTAGTGTGAGTTGTGAAACTCCTGGTGAACCACCTCTTGCATCACTGAAGGAAAAAAATACCCCCTAGAATAACACCAATTTCAGTTCATCCTCATTCCAACCATTTCAGGAATCACCATAGACAACTCAGTCTCTCTAGAAATCCACCTCGGAATACCCCAGTTGGGACTCCTCTACCTACTGCACCAAATACGAATAAACAATCATCTATAAAAGGAACCATATTCATCCAAACACTCCAATATTAAGATTAATCTCTAAGAGTTATTCCATTACTCTCCAAGAATCTCCAAACTCACACAAGACATCACTATGTGACTTCCTACTCAGTGAATCAACTTCAATAATACCCTTACCCGGCGTATATGAAATCCAGAATTCATAGTCCTATAATAATTTCATCTATAATCACTATCAAAAATTCAATCCAAAAGAGGAGAATACATACCTTAGGATCCAATTATTAGTGAAACCCAAAAAATTCTCATGGATGAGGTAATTTTGTCACAACTTCAAGGAAAACATGACTACTACCAACCCAAGATCATGGGTGTCATAGTTATGCTCATGGGGATGTAACAGCCAAGATCTATAAGAAATAACTGATATATTCCATATATAAAAACTCCCCTATAGAATACATGAAGAATCAAAAAAAACCTCAAACTGAACTCCCTCTTCTAGAAAATGAAAAACAAGAGCATTGACTAACTTCTATTTCAGATACTTAAAAGCTGCCTAACACTGGTAATTCTAAAAGTAAGCCTGATAATTTCTCATCAAGGATTTTAGAGGAGTATCAATTTGATAAAATCCATGTATGAACCTCCAATTTTATCATATAAAAACATGGAAACATCATACCTCTATAATAGTCTTAGGGGCTACCCAAGAAAAGATTGCCTTAATCTTTGAAGGAACCACACTACTGGAAATAAGCTCATTTGCGACGGGTCAGTTGCAACGGGATCCCGTCGCAAAAGCCTATTTGCGACGGGGGTCCGTCGCAAATGACCCGTTGCGGTAAATGGCATCGCAACTAACACTCTTTGCGACGGGTCCATCGCTAAAAATATTATTTGCGATGGTAATAAGTCCCGTCACAAATACTAATCGATATATATATTAAAAACTTTAAATAACACTTTTGTGACAGGCCCATCGCAACTGTTATTGGCGACGGTCCATGAATACCGTCGCGAAAGAGTTAAATTTTTTTTTCAAAAAAAAATAAATAAGTAATTGCGGAAGGCCCGTCGCAATAGGCAATTTAAAAAAAAATTAAAAAATTTAATTACGATGGGATACCGTCTCATCACAATTACCTATTGCGACGGGATGATTGTCCCATCGCAAATATGTATAAAAAAATAAAAAAAATTAAATTATTAATAAAAAAAATTAATTAATATTATAATAGTAATGATAAAATTATAATTCATTCAAATATTATAACAAAAAATCATTCAAATATTTAAAAAATTATATTTAAATTAAAATATTAAAAAATTTAAATATATATAAACAAAATTAATATTATAAAATATGAATAATATTATTAATCATATTAATATTGTAATATAAATAATATAATATTATATAAAAATAATAATATACCGAATTCATATTATTATAAATAATTAAAAAATTATAATTTTAATTAAAATTTTTGAAACTTTTTATGTATTAAAAATACTGAATATAATATTATTAAAATAATTAGAAAATAAAAATATGAAAATTATCAAAATTTGAAAAAAGAAATATAAAAAAATAATAAAATACTAAGAGTAATATTATTATTAATAAAATAAACAAACATTAAAATAAATACCAATAATAAATAATAAAGTATTAAAAATATATAGAAATTAAATAAAACAATATTGACACCAGTATAAGAGAGACAGAAACTTTGAATAGAAAAAATGTCATATTTTAAATTTACAAACTTTATGACATCTAAACAATAACTAATCTGAAAAAGGAGGGGAAGGGGGGATCTGCTGGTGGAGGAAACTCAATTCCTAAGGCATGAGTGAGTCGGCGCATGTACTCCATCTGCTCCTGCTGCTGCTGCTGCCACCGACTCATCTGCTCCTCGTACACCTGCTGATGTCGTCGGTGCTCCTCCTCATGCTGCTGCTGCTGCCGATGCATCTCCTCCTGCTCCTTTTGGAGACTCTCTATCAACTCAGTCTGATATTGCAACTGATCCTCATACTGTGTAGCAGAAGAAGATGAACGAGCTCCTCTCGAGCTGGACGCCGACATCGCAGCACTGCCATAATAATCTTCGGGAGTCAGTCGAGAGCTGATACCAACTACTCGGCCCTTCTCGAAGGCATATTGGGTCGCCTGCATCCATTCCGCCTCATCAAATTGATGGCCACTGGTCTGATCTGATGCCTCGGCCTGACCCTTAGGTTGGGTCTGTGATGTTGCGGTCTCATATGACTCTTGTAGTTGCAATTTAAAATTAAAATTGTGAATATATTATATACAGTAAATTTTTAAACTTGAAAACAAATAATACAGACCACGATGTGACGTTGGCGATCACCTCTGAGCTCCCCAGTATCTGGATCACTGTACATCTTCCGATATACGTCGTACTCCATAATATCGGGGTGCTCGACAGCCTATAAGAATATAAAATAAATTGTTAATATTTAAATTTATATAAAATATTTATAAAAAAAGTACGTACCAAATGCTGTCTATGAGTACTGAAAGTACGACTCCCAGCTCGATGAGTCACCTCCTGTCTCCCCCGATTCTACCTCCCCACTGAAGATCTCCTCTAAAAGCCACCACTCAACCAGTGTGCACATAATCCATCCCATACGTGGGATGAAATGTACTCTGGTCAGTGTTCTCTACATGACTCGTCAAAATCTGACACTCCTGCTTTCTTCGTGGCAGATTTTCTTAAATTGTGCAAAAACTAACGAAAGCGATCACGCATGGCCACCTCCCATGCCTCGAGAATGGCGTCACACATGGTATCCTCGATCGGATGCCATAAACCCTACAAATAATTCAAAATATCAAGTTATAAATGAAATAAATTTCAAAATAAAAATTATTTATTTACGTACATACCAACCAATGACTGAACATGGCCTACTGCACATCAACAGGAATATGCTCCCATGTCGTCCATGGTTGAGAAAAAGAATTGTGCAAAATAACGCTGCCCTGTCGGACTGTTATATATGGAAAACTGTAAAAACAATAATTAAACATTTATTATGTAAATAGATTAATGAAATCTTAGTAAAATGCATAGGTTATCACACCTATGGGTGCGTGGATCGAACCCAAAATGTGGACGTCGCTCGGGGATGGGGTCAGGAATCATCAGTCATGCAAGACCGTGCCCCCTCCGCGTACTCCCTGAAGCGCCTTCAGGCTGAGGGTTAGGTGCCAGCAACTTGTCCGCATCGAAAGATAGGTCAGCATCTGCCAACTCACGAAATGTGTCCTCATCCATCTGAAACAGAAAACGAATGCTGTTAGCAAATAATTGATAATTATTATTATATATACATATATATTAGTTTTGATTATATATAACTACCATTGAATTTTATCAATGTTCAGCTTCATCATCGTCTTCATATCGGTCAATTTCATCTTCATATTCCTCCTCAATATCATCGATATCCATTTGAGTTCTAGTTTCTTCATCTCTTACCATTTCAAATTCATTTGTGACGTCATTACCATCATCATCATCATCACTGACTCTTAATTGAGGGGTGTCATCATCGATACTCATGTCTCTTTGTAACAAAGATTGATTTTTAGTACTCTCTTGAAAAACTTCAATTCCTTGCACTTCAGTGAAAGCACATTCACTTTGACTAAACTGATTGTCTCGAATTTTCATTTTTATTATGCTCCACCAATCAGTCAAGTCTCTTGACGTAGCACAGTACTTTGCATAAAGTTCAGAGTGTGACAACTCAGGAGTTGAATCAATATCATCTTGAGTTTTTGTATGTTGAATAGATGGACCTGCAACATCATGTACTAAATTTTGAAACCGGAATGGATCCGGAATCAAGTTTGTATCACCATCTATAGAACTGCATTCACCATGTTGATACCAAAAAACATAATCCAGTTGAAAACCAAAACGCAAGAGATGTCCCCCAACTTTGTCAAACGTGTCAAATGTTCTCAGTGCACATTTTTTACAAGGACATTTTATTGTGCTTTCTGAAACAAATTCTGGATTTGATGCCGCAAATGCTAAAAAAGTCTCCACACCCTCTATATATACTGGATTTAAACTGGAACCATTTGGATTTCTACATTGATTTATCCATATGCGATCATATAATAATGACTGTTAACGGCCTCATAGTTCCATATTTTTCTATAAAATATAAAATCATTACTGGTTTTAAATAATTTGTTAGAAAAAACACTCATGCAAGGATAATTATAGAGTTTACATCAGACACGATTGACGCAAACTTTTTATTGGGATAGACCTAAAAATTGACCCTTTAAGAATTGAACATGTTAAGAATAAAGCAAAACCTGTTACAAATATTGATAATTTTAATATTTTATAAATTTTTTATTATTTTAATAATACTAATATTAGTTTTTCATAAATATTAATTATATAATAATAACATTATTAAATTATTAGTATTTTTTATTACGAATATTAAAATAATATAATTTTCTATATTATGTTACAATTATTCTTTCATCTGTGTGTTTAACATTCTGTCTCCACATGTAATATTTGGATTCACTTTCACCTCTCTATTAGTGAGTAGATTGATAATTTTAAAAAAGAATGCAAATATTACATGTAGAGATAGAAGTTTTCTTAAAACCAATACAGAGATGAAAAGATAATTGAGAAAGATAATGATCACACTAGTTTTTTCCAATTATCTAATTATTAATAATTATTCCTAATTATTGGTAATTATTCTTAATTGTTACTAATTATTACTAATTATTACTAATTATTGGTAATTATTCCTAATAATTGGTAATTATTCCTAATTATTGGTAATTATTCCTAATTATTGGTAATTATTCCTAATTATTGGTAATTATTCCTAATTATTGGTAATTATTCCTAATTATTGGTAATTATTTCTAATTATTGGTAATTATTCCTAATTATTGGTAAATATTGGCAATTATTGGTAAATATTGGCAAATATTGGTAATTATTGTTAATTATTACTAATTATTGTTAATTATTACTAATTATTGTTAATTATTGGTAATTATTCCTAATTATTGGTAATTATTCCTAATTATTGGTAATTATTCCTAATTATTGGTAATTATTCCTAAATATAGATAATTATTCCTAATTATTGGTAATTATTCCTAATTATTACTAATTGTTCCTAATTATTGGTAATTACTCCTAATTATTGGTAATTATTATTAATTATTGGTAATTATTACTAATTATTGGTAATTATTGGTAATTATTGGTAAATATTGGTAAATATTGGTAATTATTGGTAATTATTACTAATTATTGGTAATTATTGTAAATTATTCCTAATTATTGGTAATTATTGGTAATTATTACTAATTATTGGTAATTATTGGTAATTATTCCTAATTATTGGTAATTATTCCTAATTATTGGTAATTATTGGTAATTATTACTAATTATTGGTAATTATTGGTAATTATTCCTAATTATTGTTAATTATTCCTAATTATTGGTAATTATTGGTAATTATTACTAATTATTGGTAATTATTGGTAATTATTCCTAATTATTGGTAATTATTTTTAATTATTGGTAATTATTGGTAATTATTTCTAATTATTGGTAATTATTATTAATTATTGCTAATTATTGCTAATTATTGGTAATTATTCCTAATTATTGGTAATTATTCCTAATTATTGGTAATTATTCATAATTATTAGTAATTATTCCTAATTATTGGTAATTATTGGTAATTATTCCTAATTATTGGTAATTATTCCTAATTATTGGTAATTATTCCTAATTATTGGTAATTATTCCTAATTATCGGTAATTATTGGTAATTATTGGTAATTATTGGTAATTATTGGTAATTATTGGTAATTATTGTTAATTGTTGGTAATTATTGGTAATTATTGGTAATTATTGGTAATTATTGGTAATTATTGGTAATTATTGGTAATTATTGGTAATTATTCCTAATTATTGGTAATTATTGGTAATTATTGGTAATTATTGGTAATTATTGGTAATTATTGGTAATTATTCCTAATTATTCCTAATTATTGGTAATTATTCCTAATTATTGGTAATTATTCCTAATTATTGGTAATTATTGGTAATTATTGGTAATTATTCCTAATTATTGGTAATTATTCCTAATTATTGGTAATTATTCCTATTTATTGGTAATTATTCCAAATTATTTGTAATTATTGGTAATTATTGGTAATTATTGGTAATTATTGGTAATTATTATTAATTATTGGTAATTATTCCTAATTATTGGTAATTATTCCTAATTATTGGTAATTATTCCTAATTATTGGTAATTATTCCTAATTATTGGTAATTATTGGTAATTATTGGTAATTATTGGTAATTATTATTAATTGTTGGTAATTATTCCTAATTATTGGTAATTATTCCTAATTATTGGTAATTATTCCTAATTCTTGGTAATTATTTGTAATTATTGATAATTATTCCTAATTATTGGTATTTATTTATAATTATTGGTAATTATTGGTAATTATTGGTAATTATTCCTAATTATTGGTAATTATTCCTAATTATTGGTTATTATTTCTAATTATTGGTAATTATTCATAATTATTGGTAATTATTGGTAATTATTGGTAATTATTGGTAATTATTCCTAATTATTGGTAATTATTCCTAATTATTGGTAATTATTCCTAATTATTGGTAATTATTCCTAAATATTGGTAATTATTCCTAATTGTTGGTAATTATTCCTAATTATTGGTAATTATTCCTAATTATTGGTAATTATTCCTAATTATTGGTAATTATTGGTAATTATTGGTAATTATTATTAATTATTGGTAATTATTATTAATTATTGGTAATTATTCCTAATTATTAGTAATTATTATTAATTATTGTTAATTATTATTAATTATTGGTAATTATTCCTAATTATTGGCAATTATTCCTAATTATTGGTAATTATTCCTAATTATTGGTAATTATTCCTAATTATTGGTAATTATTATTAGTTATTGGTAATTATTCCTAGTTATTGATAATTATTCCTAATTATTGGTAATTATTCCTAATTATTGGTAATTATTCCAAATTATTGGTAATTATTCCTAATTATTGGTAATTATTGGTAATTATTTGTAATTATTGGTAATTATTGGTAATTATTGGTAATTATTGGTAATTATTGGTAATTATTCCTAATTATTGGTAATTATTGGTAATTATTATTAATTATTGGTAATTATTATTAATTATTGGTAATTATTCCTAATTATTGGTAATTATTCCTAATTATTGGTAATTATTCCTGATTATTGGTAATTATTCCTAATTTTTGGTAATTATTGGTAATTATTGGTATTTATTATTAATTATTGGTAATTATTCCTAATTATTGGTAATTATTCCTAATTATTGGTAAATATTGACAATTATTGGCAATTATTGGTAAATGTTGGTAAATATTGGTAAATAATGGTAAATATTGGTAAATATTGGAAAATATTGACAATTATTGGCAATTATTGGTAAATATTGGTAAATATTGGTAATTATTACTAATTATCACTAATTATCACTAATTATTGTTAATTATTACTAATTATTGGTAATTATTGGTAATTATTGTTAATTATTGTTAATTATTGTTAATTATTATTAATTATTACTAATTATTACTAATTAATGTTACTTATTACTAATTATTGTTAATTTTTTCTAATTATTACTATTTTTTGAATTATTCCAATTATTACAAATTATATGCATTAATTACTAATTACATTCATTAACTACAAATTACATTCATTAACTACAAATTACATTCATTAACTACAAATTACATTCATTAACTATTAATTACATTCATTAACTACTAATTACATTCATTAATTACTAATTATTATCTTTAATTAAAATTAAAGTTATTAATTACTAATTACAGTCACTTAATTATTAAATATTTTTAATTACTAATAATTAAATCTAACAAATCAAATTTAATACCTTAATACAACATAATTATATCTAATAAGGAATAATAAAAACTAATGTAAAAATATAAAACAAAATCATTAAATAAATATTAAATTAAAATTCAAAAAAAACTTAAACTGGTTTTCGAGCTTTTGATTTGTTGTACTTGTAGGATGATCCCCGCAACCTCCTTGAAATCGACTTGCAAAACAAAATTCACTCAACACGTATAAACTAGTAAAAAGTAATTCAGATTCAGAAAACTTGTCAAGGTTGGCTGTATTTATAGGTTAGATTATTTGCGACGGGGTTTATTGCGACGGTATTCCCGTCGCAATTGGTATTATTTGCGACGGTCCCGTCGTAAATAACCCTGGCCACATTTATTATGGGTGGCAATAAAAGTGATTATTTGCGACGGGGCCCGTCGCAAATAACCCCTGCCGCCAGGTTATTAGCGACGGGAACCCCTTCCCGTCCCTAATAACCTGTTACCACCGCCGGTTATTTGCGACGGAAAGGAGATACCGTCGCAAATATCTTTCGCGCGATTTGGCGCGCATTCGTGCCAAACCATTTGCGACGGGTGAGAATATCCCGTCGCAAATAACTCTTTATTTGCGACGGGGCATAATCCTCGTCGCTAATACCACTTTTTCCCGTAGTGCCATGACTACTCCACACTGGGACACAACATACCATAAGAAAAATAACATAACAAGCCCAATAATAACACTTTTATAGCTTCCGAAACATATTGTTATGAAATATAACTCTCAAAAAAACCAATATATTCTATAAATGCTCTTCCTCAGACGCATATTACACAAGGATATCGTCGATGAAAACCAACATGAATTAATCCAGGAACACTCTAAATGCTATGTTCATCAAACCCATAATGATAGTTTGAGATTTAATCACACCAAACAATATTAAAAAGAATTAATATTTCTAATCATTACATTATAATGTATTATTTTTTATATCATCATCCTTAACTCACATTTGAGGATATCCCGACCCCATATCGATCTTCGAGAACCAACTATACCCTTTCATCTGATCGAATAAATCAGAAATACATGGAATGTGATATCGGTCCTTCTTTATCACCTAATTCAAGTGATGATAAATGATATGGAGAGATAGACTGCCATTTGACTTCTTTATTAACTGAAATGGTTCACCCCAAGGTGACACACTCATCCAAAAAAAACCTCACTACAAAAGATCATCGATCTGTACCTACAACTCCCAAAACTCAAAATATTTTATCCTATACGGGGATTTTGAGATTATAGAATATCTTTTTTATACCTCTATAACAAACATGAACTCATATCAAGGGGATAATTCCACAACCTTCTTAGGAAATACATCAGGATACTCTTCCAGAACCCTAGGAAACTTAATCAGCTGAATATGTGAAGAACGTAGCATCATATCTATCATAAAGGATGAAAAATATAGAACGTGACTCTAACCCATCTAAGGGTATCGCTCACCAATGAACGTGGATGAATCTCCATAAAAATCATTGAATAAAATCTATCTCATGAAGCATTCCATATTGTCATGTACTAAATATAGTCAATCCATGTTGAGGATGATGTTTCTTGGTTGTATCTATAAATATTTGAATCCTCCCCAAGATTGATGTTTCCCTTGCACTAGATCACAGTCTCTACAAAATTCATATAAATAATGCGTCCTCCAACTGGTGTAATCAATACCAAGGAAAATGGAAACCTCTCCACCTGAATTCTCAAATCACTAACTATGGAAGGTGATAATAAGGAGTGTTTAGTTCCTAGTTCAAACAAATCATGCATCCAAGTACAAAACAAGAAAAAGGTACCTCTAACGATGTCTGGATTTCATGGATCTAGAAACTCTAGAGAATGATGCTAACCACAACCTAGTCTAAATTCTATCTATCCTTTATGTAGAACACATCCATAGTCATTTTATACTCTCTAAGTAAGAGGAGCATCATGGGGTTTTCCTCTACAAACTGTATCCACTCTCTACTAGTCCAAAGATAGAGCACTCTACTACTACTATCTCCATAGAAACTACATCAATGGAGGAACCTAAAGAATAAGAAATGTTACATGCAACCTATTGCATCCCATTACCATCATTGAGATACTTCTTAACCCTTTTTTTGTTATCCCTTTAGTTGGTTCTTGATTCAGGTCATTTTTTAAGACTTTTTATGATTTTTAGAACTTTTTTAGACTATTCACATTTGGCACACAATTAGGGAAAACCACACTATTCATCCCAAAAAAACTGTGTGAATTTTATTGTGGTACTAGTGGGTGGATCATGGTTAGTTATAATAGTATTTCCTCCACTTCAAACCTTCCATCTTGGAAAAGGGGTGAAATTCACGGTTGGTATACAATTTTCAATCTGTGTGGAAAAATAATGCAACCTTTTTTAGTAGCCTTGGAGGGGGAGAACGGTTGGCACACGTCATGTCTAAACATGAAGAAAAAACATGTAGCTCTTCCATAAGCCCGGTGAGTTTTCTTGGTCAAGTGCATGTTTATCTCTAACCATGCAACCTAACTCTAGAAACTGTGTGAACTAGTTTTTAATGCCTTAAATTTTTTAATTAAAATCCATAACCCCCCATTTTAAATCCTAATCTCCTCACAATCAATACTAATTCATCCCTTTATGTTTTGGAGTCTCTCAAGATATGATTTTGGATCCCTCAACCCCTTTCCATTTAGATCTAAGTGTTGGTGGATGTGATTGATCAGCCTCTAGTAAGTGCAAATATATTTAATTTATAATCCTCCTTTCCTCACTTATCTCCTTATTTGAGAGTGAAATATCCAATGTTTTTTATGGATATTGAATTTCATCTAAAGGATTTTATTCTGGGGATTCCTCTTTGATATTCCTTGATGTTGACTCTATATTTAAGGTTCCTATTTTGGGTGATTGATTGATCATGTGAAAAATGGTATGTACTTCCATAAGGATTTTCCAAACAAATTAATACCTGATTTCTTTCTTTAATTTAAATGTTTTTATAATTTATCTCCTAAAATTGAGTTTATTTGACACTTTATTTTAAAATACATGGATTTTTGATAAAAAATCATTTTTCATAGGATTTGATTAGGTGGATATTTGATAAAATCTGGTTGAAATGAAACTAATTTGAGGAAATTAAATGATGATCATTTTAGAGAAAAATGTATTTAAATGAAATATGATTTTGAAAGGTGTGAACATGATGGAAACCTATGAATTAACATTGATATTTATATGGAATTTTAAAACATGAAATTTTTAAATTGAGCTATGAATTATTAATTTATGAAATTGACCATGATTATTTGATTTATTAGATGAAACACATCTGAGCCTATGTAGTTAATTGGTGAGTAGGATAAGCACTCTGGGACTTTAACACCCTAGAAATGTATTGATGAGGAAAACTATAACTAAACCATGTTCAACATGACTTTCCATAATGGGTGTATTTTTATTGTATCTCAATTTCTTGAGCCTTAGGGAAGGGTACACAGCTTGATCTATGATGATCGACTAAGTAGTGAGAGGATCCTATAACTTGAAACTGAAAAGCCTTAGGGATTTTTACTATGGATCTTTATTTTATTATCATATTATTATAACATTACAATTATTATAGGAATATTTTATTCATGTCCTTGATTTATGAAAATGTTCATTTAATCATATTTTGATATACATTCTATCTTTTTTATTAGAAATTTAAGTACTATATAATGGAATTGATATTAATATGTGTTTTGATTGAGTTAATAATCTGAGTATCTTTGTTGGTGTTTTCATTTTCCAATTAATTTTGTGTAGTACCATTCCCCCAAGAAGATGTTTGAATAAACCTAAAGAGAGATAGGTTGATCAACCATGGAAAGATAACCTTCTAGTTGATTAGAAACCCATTGATATAGTGGTGTGTGTTGTATATTCTTTGGGATAGATAGTCTCACCTGTTCCCATTTAGAATCTGATAATGGAACATCAATGGGGTAAATATAGATATCCTGATCAAGATTTTCATCAATAGAAAACACTACATTTCCAAGTCTAGAATGATCCTAAAGAGGCAGAGGATTGGTTGAAACATATTGACCTACTTTTTGAGTTCATAGAAACTTCATATTCTATAAAGGTAAAGTGTGATACCTTCAAACTTTAATGGCATAAAAGGAGGTATTAGTATTCAAGGGATATTGAAAAGAAACATGAATGATTTTAGTATAAAGACATTAGAGATATTTTCAAAGTGAATTTATATCTAGAGTGGATGGTTTTGGAAGTGCCTATTAAATTTATTATCCTTCAATAGGGTGATATGACCATTACTCTGTATACAAACAGTTTTTCTAAACTTGTTCATTTTTCTCCTAAGGTAGTAATAAATGAGAAGATGAAGTCCCAATGATTCAAGATGTGACTTCAATATGGTATATTATCTTTGGTTTTCATGATGAATCACACTTATTATATAGACAAGTTGAATAGATAATTAATGGTAGATCTTGGCCTGGCTGGTAAGTCAGGGTTAATGGGAGTTCCTCCCACTTCTAATTGTAGTTCTATTAGTTATTTTATAGGAATTCAAGAGCGTGATGACTCTTATGGAGGATCTCAACTGTAGGTATCATCCAGAAATTATGTGGTATCTGGAAAAGGACCATTTAATTTCCTCTAATGTAGAAAGTCTAGGTATTCAAGGTGATTTTGTAATGAGGAACTAAATATTTAGGGTTCATGCCATCTCTTTGGATACCAATAGTATTCTCTCATGTATTTTCAACCCTGAGTAGTGGTATGGGGTCATCATATCCTAAGGGTACTGTGTTTGAATTTGATACATCATGAACTAAGCGGTTATAGCCATAGTAATCCAAAACAAAGCTTCTTCACGCAGTGGATGA
This sequence comes from Viscum album, assembly GCA_963277665.1. Classification (NCBI taxonomy): domain Eukaryota; kingdom Viridiplantae; phylum Streptophyta; class Magnoliopsida; order Santalales; family Viscaceae; genus Viscum; species Viscum album. The sequence goes on along the minus strand of OY728127.1, from coordinate 1,067,630,757 downwards.
GTTTCCATAGGAAGCTGATATAGGTCCAGTGATATAAAGAGATACCATCACCATAGGTTCATCTTTATTGACTAGTTTATTTGATATAGTTTTATCACATTCTTTCTTGTTGAATAATATTGTGAATTTGTCAAAAATTCCTATGGATATTATTACTTATGTGGTGATATTTGTATACCCCTCAGAATAAAAAGAGAGTAGGGTCTCTGATTCCCCTCTTGTGTTTTATCTTCATTGAAGATCAAGATCACCTATGATTTTCTAGTTCATAACATGAAACCATTAGACATCATTTTCTAGATATATTAGTTGATTACCCATAATACATAAATTTAATGTTATCTTTTGTGGGTCTACTTTACTTCCCCAGGTGGGGTGTGTCATGTTTTCCATGGAGAATGGGACCCAAAATTGAGTAGATTCGGACCTCCTCTTCCAGATTTTTGTAGGGAAATATTTGTGATTACTTTTTATTTGGAGTAATAATTTTTGAGTGGTGATATTCCTCCAGTAGTATTAGTGTTTCCCAACATGTTTCCATCTAAAATTCTTTGTTTACCACTATTGAGTGGAGTATATTTTTTCCATTAAATTGGTACCATGTTCTCAGCCTATCTCTATTTCTTTTTACCATATGGAACTAGCTGAATTGGAAGAGTTAAATAATTAGTTGGGTGATTTTTTATAGAAGATGGTTTATACGCTTGATTATGTTACCTTGATTGGTGCCTATTCTTTTTTTCATAGAAATCTAATTGAACACTTCATCTATATGTTTATTATAGAAAAATCAATCAAGTTACGACTAATAAAAAAATCCATTACCTTGTATTGATGATTTTCTTGATTATTTGAAAGGGGTGAAGTGGTTCTCTTATATTGATCATCAATATGTTTATCCCTATCTAAGAATCAAGGAATTTTATATCTTGAGGATTTTCATCAGGGGTGGGTATAACCATTACGATTACCTTGTTGAGCCTTTTGGTCTAATAAAATCTCATATAGTTTTTATGGAACTCATTAACATGATATTGCATAAGTGTCTAGATTAATTCATGGTGGTATTTATGGATGATTTCATGGTTTAATCTGAAACTGAGGAGGATCATGTGGATCATATGAGAGCAGTTATGAAAATTTTGAAAGATACCCCACATTATGCCAAACTGTTGAAGTGTTGTTTTTGGATTTTCTAGTTGAATTTCTTAGGACATGTGGTCTTGGAACATGAAATTTCATTCATTCATAATAAGGAAAAGGTGGTTATAGTGTATTACCATAGTTCCTAGTGGGTGGTTCATTCTATCACCATGAATATTTTCTATGATATGTGGTGACTATTTCTCTGGATGGGTATGATACGAGACATCGTTTATTTTTTTCTCATTGTTATACCTGACAACAGGTCAAGGTTAAGAACCATAAACCTTTGGATTCTCTTCAACCCCTTAATGTTATAAATTAGAAGTCTGATGTGGTTTTAATGTATTTCATTGTTATATTGTCATATACCCCTCTAGGGAAGAATGTGATATGGGTATTTATCGATCAGTTGACCAAATCTGATCACTTTATCCCTATTCAAGATACAAAAATTGTTGAGAACATAGAAGTATTTATTTGAAGTGGATACTCAGATGAATATATTTCCATCTATTCTAGATTCTAATGGGGATCCCTGGTTCACTTCCTATTTTTTGAGAGGCCTCTAGGAGGTGATGATATCCCATGTTAGTTTGAGTATGACATATCTTCCAAATACAGATGGATAGACAGAATGATCTGTATATATTCTTCAAGAAATTATTTATACTTGTATTCTCAACATTGGTGTAACTTTAGATGGTCAATTTGGATAGGATAAGTTTTCCTATAACAATAGTTGTCATTATTCTATCAAGATGTCTCCCTCTGAGTCCATGTATGGATGACCATTTAAATCCTTATTGTGTTGTTAATATATTGTTGAAGATTCCCTGGTTGGGCCTAGTTTAGTGCAATAGATGATACAAAAGATAAATTTTATTAATCATAGAATGGTAATATCTTAGAGGCTGTATAAATCTTATGATGATTTTCATTGATTTCATTTTGAGTTTTCGGATGGTGACCAAGTTTTTTAGATATTTTCACATCGGTTGTGTCAAAGATATCTTCACAAATAGGGAATGATTGAACCAATATATGCGGTACCATTTAAGGTTTATGAGAAGATTTCCAAGGTGGATTTATATTTGTATTTTACACCAAATTTGATATTAATCCATAACATATTTCATGCTTTATCGCTCAGGAAGTATCTATCTGACCCATATCATGTATTAAGTTGGGAGGACCTTAATGTGGTACCTAATTTATCTATCAGGGAGAATCTAGTTTGTATTTTTGATTCTGAGATGAAGATTATTTACAGAAAGTCTATAACTTCGGTTCAAGTTCTTTGAAAACATGGTTCTAATTCTATGAAACTTAAGAGTATGAGGCACTGATGGGATAGAATTATCCTCATATATTTGATATGGAGTTTTATTGATAGGATTTCTAGGGGGAAATCATTTATAGTGGGGAGATTGTAATATTTTTTACTAGAATTTAGGTACTTCTTGGCCCTTTTCTTAATCATACATTTTTTGGGTCTTGTTTCAATTCAATTTTTGAGACTTTTTTATATTTTTGTAATATTTTTAGGCTAAAAAAATTTGAAAATGGTTATAGAAATCAACATGGTTCATCCCAGAAAACTGTGTTCCTTGTCTTAAGGCATTGGAGGGTGGCATGTGGTTAGTTCAAACCATTCGGACTCCCCTCAAAACCATGTGGCATTGGAAAATGGGTAATTAAACAGTTGGTTCATGGTTTTATAACCATTCAAAAAAACCATGCACACTTTTATGTGTCCCAAAATTGGGGGCACAGTTGGCACATGGTTTTTCTAACTATGTGGAAAAACCATAAAACTCTTCCATAAGACCAGTGAGGGAATACAGTTAGTTTTATGATTATATCTAACCATGTGACCTAACCCAGGAAACCCTTTGAATGGGTTTCTAATCCCCAAAACATTTTAATTAAAATATTGAAAGAGACATTATAAATACTAATATCCTCCCACCCAACCCTAATTTTACCCTTTGGCTTTTGGAGGCTTTCAAGATAGGATATTAGATCCTTCAACCCCTTTACTCTCAGAACTATGTGTTAGTGGATGTAACTGATCACCCTATGATAAGTGTAAATCTCCTTGATTTGGAATCCTGCATTCCTCCCTTCTCTCTTTCTTTGAGAGTAAAAAATATTCATGTTGATGTATCTAGACTTTAATTTGATGGAATGTGTATAGGGATTCCACTTTGATCTTACTTTCCTTTTAATCTCTATTGGTGGTTCCTAATTCTGGTGATTGATTGATCATGTGAAAAAATTTAAGTGGTTTTGTAAATATTTTCCCTATAAATGAATCCTTTATTTCTAGCTTGATTTGAAATATATTTTCAATCTATTTCTTAAAATTGAATTTATTTGACTCTATATTTCAATATACATAGATTTGTGATATAAAACCCTTTTTAAAAGGATTTTATAATATTGGAACAATGTTTGAGAAAATATTTATTCAAATGAAATATATTTGATGATGATTCTTGAGAAAAATGAATTTAAATGAGATATGGTTTTGAAAGGAATGAACTTGATGAAAACCTATGATTTGGATTTTAAATTGAAATGGCATGTTGAAAATTGAAATTGGGAATTTGAACTATGATGATGAATTTAATTGAAATTTCCCATGATTTATTGGTTTATTAATTGAATCACAAGTGATCTTGAGTTGTTATTGGGTGACTAGGACAAGCATGTTAGGACTCTGAATCCATATAAATTGATTGATGATGACAACATTAACTACAGCATGCTTAGTAATACATTCCCTGATGGGGCGTTGATTGATTCTATACTAGTATACTGAGCCTTTAGGATGAATGATTTTTTTTCTATGATTTTATTGTAACATTAAAAATATTATATGACTATTTTATTCATGTACTTTATTTACGAAAATTTCATTAAAGACTATTTTTATATACTTTCCAAATTCTTGATTTGGAAACATATTTTTACCGGTAAATATGAATCTGATTTTCTATGTCTTTCTATTAGTTAAAAATGGAATCACAAATGTTTTAATTATTATGGAATTTCTTATGGAACATTTTTTGAAATCTTACTGGGAAATTTTTCCACACACCCTACCTTTTCCTTCAAGATTTTCTATATTATCTTATGCTAGGTCTATGAAAATAGAAATCACTGCATAGTGGTGGTGGGTGTAGTTGATTATTGAGACAGTGGGTGATGATGGTGACCATTGGATCTATAATTCACTTGTTTCAAGGACATTCAAAGTTTTTTATTTATGTATGTTGTATTGTTTATTTGGATGATATACTGTTTTGTCTTTATATGTTTACTTATGGAACTTTTCTCTGTGAGGATTGTCCAGTATAACAATTATTCCTTGTTTATATTTCATTAATCTGTATTGTTTTCTTGTTCTTGGGGGAAATCAATCCCTCTTACCTTTTATTGATGAAAAATTTCTAGATGTCATCCCATAGGGATCATGAATTACCTTCACATCATTTTAGTGTTGGCTCAGGTTCTAGTATACCAGGTTATCGGGTTGGTTCCTGACACTACCAAATAAAAAAGTTCAAGCACTCTTACCACTGATGACCTTGGACTCCATTCAAAAAACATGTCTCTAATCTCATGGGAGGGTCCTAGGATCCACCATACCTAGTGAAACGAGGTGATGAGGTCTATGACCTACCCCTATCTTTCCATAAGACCTAATGTCCAGGAAAATAGGAACTATATTCCATAGTTCAACTACACGGGGAATCCTGATGACTCCCCTCTCATGATGATTTGGTCCTAGATAGCATTCTCTCAATGAGCTATTCTATTTCCAGTACATCAAGATATGTGGATATCATAAACAAGGTTACCATATACTAGATCTCTAGATGAAAAGACTCCTCAAAATAACTTTCCACAATCTCCTCATCTACCAACAGGTCTAAATCTTATCAGAGAAGGGTCCTGCAAATGATACCAAACTCTCACACATTGAAGCACCCCTATCGAAGGGTAAGTATCTCTTAGTGACTTAATACCTTCATGGTCAAAGAAAGGAACTATTCTTGAAATTTGTCTTGGAACTTCTCACATGAGACCAAAAACTCCTCATGATCCCTAAGGGATAAGAACCACCATTTCATCACTGCTCTATGTTGTATCATTACCACCAATGAAACTCGGTGCTCCTTCTAAGCATAGGTAGAACTAAATTATATCTCTACATATTCCAAATATTCATATTTCATTGAGTTTTAAATAGATCCCTCATACTTTTGTATAATCTATCACTGTAAAATTCATAGTATCCTCCTCCAAGTTTCATTTTCAGAAACCTCAACCTTATAGAAATCCACAAGCAAATCCCATTGAACATCCTCAATGGAAACCTGATGAGGATGTCGACCTCAATCCAAACCTAAAAAAGGATAAACGGTTAGGTAATTTTAAACCTAGAATAATGAATATTTAAGATTAATTATATATTTATTTATTTAATTTTTATCCTAATCCCATGGTATATCCATTTCTAACACGGACACAATGAATAAATATGCATGATCCTTTCATATGTCTCCACCCTATAACCAAGATCACTTCGCTTAGTTGGCTCAATGTACTTAAATTTTTGTAAAATATATCACAGGGGGGTGTAAATACCTTTTTCCTAGATGGTATCACTTTTTTAAATTACATACTAAAATCAACTGATACTATTTCCCTACAAAATCATGCATCCCTCGCCATTTCTAGCCTATGAACTTCATACTATATCTTAACTCGATCCTTTGATATAACAATATCATGATCCCCTTCCCCAAAGGCACCTCTATTATTTCAGAAATAAGGGAAGTGATATAATGACACCTGAACCATTTCTCCAATAGGTCACTAGTTGGAAACCAGCACTGAGGGTATATCATAGACACATATGAGAAGCATTACACTCTATGATAAGACAAACAAGAGATAAGGTATAAATACCCAAAAACTCATTTTCAAGATAAAAGTGAAAAAATACAAAAGTGCATGCATGTAATTTCATACATATGAACAACTAAAAGAAAACTACAAGTACAAAAAGATATACTCGGCAGTGACCATGAATCCCAAATTGCTCTTGAACAACCCCCATGAGCTAGTAATGTCCATCTCAATCACCAAATAGGTCTGTTATACCTAAAAATAGTTTATAATGATCTTTGGTGAACATAATAGGTATAATCAATAGGATCCCCAAAATCCTCTCATGTAATAGACAAAGAATGCATACTAAAGACCAGTGACCAACAAGGGAAACTAACTCATCACCAAAGTTGGTATACTATATTCTCAGCCTCACCATGGATATATCCCACCATGTATTTCATATAAGATAACACATAATATAATATCAAAATAATGTATCCCACTACCACTTCCCCACTAGTTTTCCACCCTACCCCAATATAGCACGTTGTGATTCATCTCTCTATAAAGTAAGTCATCCCAAAGCAACATGGGCTAAAGTATCAACTCATGAATCTTGTGCATCACATCATCTCATCACATACCATACACCTTGTTCATCACATAATTTCATCATCTCATTTAACATCTCTACATAGTAACTAAGTAGTTACTATGATCCACCACAACCTTTATTTCAAGTATTTTACCTCAATCCATGAAAATACATACATGAAATACCTATAATAATCCATAGGATACTATATCTAAAGATACATGTGTTTGGAATGAACAAAATCCATTAAATACCTCTACACACATATATGGTAAAGGTGACAACTGTGAATACCAACACATAATACTACCAGGAGAATATAGTGGGGAAAGAGGGGGTAGTCAACCAATTGTTCCTCACCAACCTGAATATTGGGGAAAACACCCTCCAAATTCCACTGGGTTTCATCACCCTATCAGCATGGGTTGGGTGGTGTATGAAAACATAGAACATACATGATATAAAATAGTGCACAACCAAGATATGGGCATCAACCAAGTCTTAGCCACAACTGAACCTATCTTCACTCTAACACCCAGCTGCCACTAATGATGTGTAACAACCTAGGTAATTATAGAATTAATAATTTTAATATTTATTAGTGTTTATGAATTATTTAGTTAGATTAATTTCTAAAATATTATATAACTTCAAAATCAAAAAAGAAATAATTTTATTAAATTGTTTTCATATTGGGTTTTAATTAAAAGTTTAATTTTCAAATTATAGAAATTTAGTTAGACAAAAATGAATTCCATTTTTTAATTCATCATGTCAATAGTATCTTAAGATGAATATTTTATAATTTTTTTAAAAGTTTTATTTTTTTAATGAATAGTGAAAAATATTGATTGTTATAGAAAATTGTATTTTCTATTCAAGTATTTAAAAATTAAAATTCTATTTTGGATTAGTTTTAAAATTTAACTATTTAATTTTTATTTAAAATAATCTAATTTCAGTTTTTAAAATATTTTTATACTTTAATTTAGTATAAAAACATTTTGTACTTAAAATGGAATTTCTCTAAAAAGACTATTTTTCATCAGGTTTTGTGGGTTTAATTTTAAATTAAATTGTGACACTTATATGAATTGAATTTTGAAAAATGGATTCCATATTTGAAATTAGTGGGTCCAAATTTTTTAAATAGTCACCTATTATTTTTGGACATTATGAATAGTAACCTTAGTAATTTTTGTTATCACGGTAAAGGATAAATCTAGTAATTAAGATTAAAAATTAAATGATAGGGACTAAATAATGGTCATAAAACATGCCTTAATTTTATTGCATGATTATAACTCAACCATAATCATCCAAATGTATAATATATAGCCTTGTTTTCCCATTTTTCCATGATTTTGACCCTTATATTATTTAATATAAGGAAAAGTCCAAAATTTCACACTAATTTTTATATATAAAATTATTAAATAAGGATAAAAAGATTAAATATTTAGTTATAAATATTAATTTTAAATATAAAATATTTTTTTCATCATGATAATTTATTTATATTTTTTAGTGATGAAATAATTACCTTAAATGCTTCTAAAACACTAATGTAGTGTATGTGCAAGCATTAATAAAATCATTAAAATAATTTTAAAAACTCTAAAAATAATATTATTTTAGAGAGTTATAATGTTATAGATAATTTTTATGTAATTATAAAATATTATATAGGTTTATATTAATTTTATTATAGTTCTATTGTTTTATTGTAGTTTTAAAATTCATATTAAATGAATATTTCCAAAATAGTCATTAATGTTATTTTATAATTAATAATAATTTATTAAATAATTTAAAATTACTAAAATTCTTATATTTTTCCATGTTAATTTTATATGGTTTATGAAATCAACCATTATCCATTTATAGACTTTTTTCCTTTTATAGTAACTATACTAACCCCTTAAGAGTAAAAAATATTGATATTTCCATAATTGATAAAAGGTTTAACGGAGGGTTAAAACAAAACGATAAGAGTTAAAATGTGATATAAATTTTTCCAAATTTAATTTTATGATGGTATTTAGAATAATAATTATAATATCTTTTAATAGTATCAATTGTTTCCATATTAACATCAAAATTAATTTATATTTATTTAATATTTTAAGAAATTTCAATGTTGACCTTCCCTTATCATATAAAAGGGAACCTATTCTTCTCATTTTTTCACACTTCAAGAAAAGTTAGGTTTAGATTTTCCTCAATCAGATTATTTCCTTATAACCTAATCCATGTTCAAGTTTCATTTTTTATCATCAAACTAACCTTGGAATTATTTTGGTGTAAACCTTAAGGCGTTGTCCAACGAAGATGCATCATTCTTAACCAAGAGTTTTTGTTTTACTTCCTCTTCCATATCCTTAAAATATTACTTAAACATGATGATATAATAACCTAATTATCTCCTAAAAATTTATATTTTTTTATTTTAATTCCATAACAAATATCCATCTCCAACCTCCATCAAATGGTAAAGGAATCCTTTGTTCATGTGTATGGAGGATTATTGCTTTGCGAACGGATAAGATCTAGTTTCCATAATAAACTCTCATGTATAGATATAATGTTGTATTTTATGTATATATATTATATTAATGATATATTATAATTATTTAAATATAATATAATTCATATTTTTTTTCCTTCCCATTCACTAATAAATGGAATCATCGTTCGTGTGTACGTGTGGACTACCACCTCCACGAAGCAATGTGATTCATTTTTCATCACCATATCACATGTATGGTATATATATAAGTATATTTAACAAAATATTATGGTATTATGATTAATTATCATTTATTAAATTTAAAATAATACTTACCTTCATTTTATAATGATCATTAAAAAATGTAAACATTACACATGCATACGTAAAGTATGTCATCTCCGTGATTGTAATGTAGTTCATTTCTCATAACCATTAGTCATGGTTGGTTTTAAAGGTATAATTGAAGTATAAAAATGATAATAATTTCATTATTATTGGTGTTTATATGATTCAATAATTTTTTAATTGACTATAATCAACCTACCAAATCCATTTTTGGATATATGAGCTAGATATAATCAAAACGTCTAACATGAACATAATTAATTGAGTAATTGATTATAACATGGTAAAAAGGAATAATAAAATATTTAATGTTCTTAATAAATTAAATAATTAACATAATTTTTCTTTTTAGGATGATAATGAATGTACGTGAAGAGTGAGACTCATGATAAGGTACTTTCTTTTGAAAATCCTCTTTTAAAGCCTCCCTTCCAACTCTTTTTCTTCCATGTCCATATTTTAAAAAATTATGTTATAGATGTATTTATATGGACATAAAATAATTATAAATGAAATTATATATCTATTTTTATGTTATTTAAAAGGTTTTCAAAAGTAATATTTTTTATGGAATGTTTTGATTTTCATTATTAAAGAAAAAAATGAATGTTCTATTTTAACGTATATAGAGACAATGACATTTCCTAATTCTATGAACATTATTTGATGTTTGGATTAATTTATAAGATTTAATGTTTTATTTAAATATAAGTCCTCTTTTCCTTTGTTCTAGGTGTTATGGTATTGAGAATGGGTATTTAAAAATAAAGGGTACTTAGATATCTAAAAGTGTTTTGCATATGGGTTCAAAAGAGTTTTTCAATGTTTTTGTGATGAAAAAGTGAAAGATTAAAATGTTTTATACATAATATGGTCCTTGGAAATTTTTTATGATAACAGGTGATCCCTATATATCTTATACTGTGGGTGCATCAAAATAACACTCCAATGCATAAGTAATTATAATGGAAGATGTCCTTATAGTTATTCCAATTTGTATGGGTTTTGTAAGGGTTACATGAGGGTTATAAGAGGTTTATTTCCTAAGGCACCTACATAATTTTCTATTATTTCTAATGAGTTTTCATGTAAATCATTTGATTTCAATGTTTTAGTAATGATTATGCCCCATTTTGGGTAAAAAGGTATGTTTTTAAGAAAAAATATTTCATTTTTTTCATGTATGCTATGAAACCCTCATGACTATAAATTTACCATTATGTTTGCTCATAAATTATTTTATGAAAAAAAATATGTAGAAATGTTGTTTTTAATGTTAATTAAATGATTATTTGAGATCAAGGTTTATTATGTTAAAGGAAAACTCCCTTTTTGATTTCATAATTTTAAAATGGACTAATAGGTTTATTTATTCTTTTTATGTCTCTTACTGAGATATATGTGCTCATCCCATGTATTAAATGGTTTTTAATATTGTATAAGGATGGGTATGTGAATAAATGATGTAAAGATGAATGCCATGGAGATTTATTATGAAAATAAATCATATTTTACTTTAAAATTTTTATATTGGGGAAAAGTGGATGGTAAGTAGAAGTGTACACTTTGTTATATATGGGATTTTTGTGTAATATTTATAACCTAATTCTTCAATACTCTAAAACAAAATTATATTTTTGAATGAAATGAAATTAATTCTATTCCAAGGATACAAGAATGTGTAATGTTTTAGTTTGGGTCTTTATATTTGGTACTGGAGAAAAGGTTTAGATAACATTACAATCTATGATAATATTAAAATAATACCATTTTAATATTTTACCTTATTATAAATTTGAAATTATTTTTCATTTTAATATTACCATGTTTCTTTATCTAGACAATTCTTTTCAGAATGGTTTTCAACAGAGGAAAGAGGGAAGTTGTAGTAGGGAGGCGCAAAGAGGAAAATATCATTCCAAATCATCATCCATGAATGGTTGTAATTGGAAAAGAGAAATTTTTTGTAGTAATGGATTAGTTTATAAAGTATATAAATGGTGTTGGCATCCATATTAAAGAGAAACTAGATTTACCAACGAGGAACATATCTATAGTTGATAATTTAATGAAACAATATCTTCTGGGATTCAGTGGAACCTCAAATCATATAATATCTAAAGTATGGATAAACTCACTAGAAAATATATTTAAATTCATGGGATGTTTAGAACATCAAAAGGAAACTCCTACCATTTACCAATTTAGAGTTAAATATGATCAATGGTGGTATTTGGTTTAGAATTCTATGGACAGATATGATCTTGATTCCATGGAATGGGACACATTTAATAACACATTCCCTAATAATTTCATCCCAAAGGTTTTTCAAATTAAGATGGACAAACAATTATTGGAATTGAGGAAAAAATATTATGATTTTGTAATTGTGTATGAGGAAACTTTTACAATATTGGTCATGAACATACCAGATTTTATTCAGGTCATTAATAGTAAAATTAATAAATTTTACTCTAGATTGAAACCATGTTTTCAAAGACCATTGGAAACATGATAACATAATATTTATGAGAAATTTTTTCACCGTGCTGAAAAAGTTGAGATATATTATGTTGACACATATGTGCCTTACAATGAAGAGAGTAAGGAACAGTCATTTTGGTGTATAGTGGAGAAGAAACCAACTAAGAATTCATGAGGTAATCCACCAAATTGTTCCAAGTGGATTAAAATAAATTTCAATGAATGTTTGATAGGATCTTGAATGTGTTATTAGTGTGGTAAGTTTGGTCATACGGATTGTGAATACAATGAAAATACTCTTGAACAATATAATTTTGTAATTACATATATTGATTCAATGGTGAGATGTTTTATTTACAATGAGTACAGAAATTATTCTAATGTGTGTCCAAATTTGGATACACTAGGTGGAACTCATCAATATGGAAAACAAAAAGGTGTGGAAAAAATATTTTATACTAATACAGTTGATTTTGGGCCATCTAATAAAGTGGTGACAGGTGTGTTACTTATTTATTCGAATTATGTTAATTCCCTGTTTGACTCTAGATCATTGCATCCCTTAATTTCTGATAAATTTTAATTTAAAATGGAAATATCACCTCATAAAAAGAAGATGTAACTTTTTTTTTTGAAAACATTGGGTTGAAATATTAAATCAACTACGATTTATATGAATAATCTAATTGATATTAATAGGAAACACATTCCAAAAATTCTTATTTAAATTCCCACGGTAGAGTTTGATATTATTTGAGTATGGATTAGATTTTAGTTTATCCTGATAAGATATATTGTTGAGATACTAAATTTGTACTCAACGATTTCATACCCTTGATAACCTACCAAGAATTTGAGAAAATTGATTAGGGTTGGTAGTGAAAGTAAATTAGAATATGTTGTTGAAAATAAAGAAACTATTAATATTAGTGATTTCCCAATATAAATGAATATGTGGATGTATTTCCTAGTTATTTTATTAGTGATATTACTTATTGGGAGGTTGAATTTACTATTTGATTAGTTCCTGATGTTAATCCTATTTCAAAACCCCATATATAATGGATTAAGTAAAACATTTTGAATTAAAAAATGAAATTGAAGGAGCTACTAGATGAAGGTTTCATTCAACCTAGAACATCAACATTGGGTGATCCTATTCTATTTATTAAGATGACTAATGGTTAAATGAGACTTTTCATTGATTATAGGGCCTTAAATAACATCATTGTTAAGAAAATTATCATTTTCCTCATATTGATGATTTTTTTGAACAATTATAGGGAGCACAATATTTTTTGGGGATTGATCTCAGGTTGGGGTACCATCATTTGAAGGTAAAGGAGGAAAATATCCTAAAGACTGTGTTTTGGAATTGATATGGGCATTTTGATTTTATAATTATTCCCTTTGGATGGTATAATGCACCATTCTTATTTATATATCTTATGAATAGAGTCTTCCATGAGTTCTTGGGTAAGTTTGTGGTTCTGTTTATTGATTATATATTTTTATATTTTAAAATTCATAAGGATCATTAAATAAACCTAAGGATTGTTTTAAAAACCCTAAAATAAAAGAACCAATATAGAAAATATAGTATGTGAGAATTTTTTTTTGCAATAAATTTCTTTCCTTTGACATATTATTTCTAAAGCTGGCATAATGGTTGAGCCTACTAAAACTAATTTTTTTAAGAATGTAAATGACCAAAAATGTCAAAAATATTCATAGTTTTCTTGTATTAATAGGTTACTACTTGTGGTATATTGAACAAATTGTTCAGTTGTATAGCCTACTGACTAAGATAACAAGAATAGGATATAAATTCATTTCGAAAAAAGAGTATGGTGATTGTTTTAGGGAACTAAAAAGAATATTGGTAAATGATTTGGTTCTAGAATTTCCATCTATAAATAGTGAATTTTTTAACAATAGTGTTGCTTCATTGAAGAGACTCGATTGTGCTCTGATGCATAATGATTAGGTAATTTATTATGTCTCACATCTACTAAAACCTCATAAGTTAAATTGTCCTACACATGATCTTGAATTAGCTGTTATTTTTTTTACTTTAAAAAATTATATGTATCATTTATATAGAGTAAATTATGAAATATATATCTAAAATAAAATATTGGTGTATATATTCACCCAGAAATAGTTGAACATGATATAAAGAGGATGACTAGAATTGATCAAGGATTATTATTTCATGATTCATTTCCATCCTGGAATGATTAAAAAACTAGTCAATGCTTTGAGTCAAAAATATCATGGATCATCAACCATGTTATGTTTGGAACAGGACTCTTTGGTTACTGATTTGGTGATTTTTCCCTTAAAATTGTGCATGCGTGAACTTACATTGGTTTGTTTTAGGTTTCATTACAATCATCTCATTCAAAAGGAATTAATAAATATCATAAGGAAGATCATGAGTTATAGAAAAAGGTAAAATTGGTAAAGAATGGTAATTTTCCTGAATTTAATATTGATAAGGATGATTTTTTCAGATTTTGGAAGACTTTTTCTGCCTTGTGATACCCAATTGAGGAGATCATTGTTAATAAAAGCTCATAGTTCCCAATTTTCCATTTATACTAGTAGTAATAAGATGTATAGAGACCTTTGGGAGTATTATTGGTGGGATGGAACAAAAAGATATATTCTTTAATTTACCATGAAATGTTTAACTTTTTCAACAGGTTAAATTAGAATGAAAATTACCTAAGGGGACTCTTCAGGCTTTTCCAATACCAGAGTGGAAATGGAAAAATATATCCAATGTTTTTTTAGTGGGATTTCTAAATACTTATTGATGTAATAATGCAATTTAAGTAATTATTGATTGACTAAATGTTTCTATACATTTACTTCCAATTTGAGATAATATGTATTTAGATTAAAATTATCAACTATACCTTAAGGAGAAAGTTGGGTTACATGGATTTCCTCTCTCCATTGACTCTGACTGTGATCTCAGGTTTACTTTTAATTTTTGAAAAGGACTCCATAAGTCATTGGGTACTAAATTAAATATCAGTATAGGTTTTCATCCTTAATATGATAGATAGTCTGAGAAAATGATTCACATCATTTAATAAATGATTCATTCTTATTCTATTTATTACCAAGGAAGTTGGGATAAACATCTTTATTTTTTTGATTTTTCTTATAACAACAGTTTTCTATCTAGTATATAGATAACACATTTTAAAGCATTATATGTAAAGTGATGTTGGACTGGATCTTATTGGGATTAAGTGGGAGTAATGATGTTTTTTGGACTTGAGTTTTCCAAATACATGGTTGAGAATATTAATATAATTCATTATTATATGATAATGAATCAATATAAGAAAAAAACTTATTTGCATAATCAGAGAAAATATATTTCTTTCAAGGTAGGTGATCGTGTTTTTCTTAATATATCTCCATGAAAAAGTGTAATGTGTTTTGGAAAAAAGTGGAAGTTAATTCCATATTTCATTGAAAAATATTAATTCCTAGAAAAATTTGGATTAGTTTCCTACCAAGTATCCTTGCCTCCGAGTCTATCTCATGTACATAATGTTTTTTATGTATCAATGTTAAGAAAATATGAGTGTGATTCATATCATGTTTTGATCCCTATGGTAGTTTAGTTGGAATATAACCTTAACTATGATGAATAACATGTTTAGATTCTTGATCATAGAGAAAGTGTCATGGAATAAGGTAATTATCAAGGTTATAGTTTTGTTGAAAACTATATGGTTGAAGAAGAATCATGAGAATATGAAAATTTTATGAGGCAAAGATATCCCAATTTGATTAATATGTGAATAAAATTGATAGTATGCAATTTAAAAAAGGGGGGAAATTTAACAACCAAGGTAATGATATAATATATCATTTTTATATTTATTTTTATTCCTGAAATA
This sequence comes from Viscum album, assembly GCA_963277665.1. Taxonomy (NCBI): domain Eukaryota; kingdom Viridiplantae; phylum Streptophyta; class Magnoliopsida; order Santalales; family Viscaceae; genus Viscum; species Viscum album. The sequence continues at coordinate 1,067,614,844 of OY728127.1, read as the reverse complement.
GTTAGCTATATTCATTATAAAAATGTTAAGTAACTTTTAAATAAAAAAAGAAATAGTTTTATTAAACTATTTTCTTATAAGTTTTTATTAAAAACTTTAATTTTCAAATAAAATAATTTTAATTAAAAAAAATTCATTTTTTAATTCAACATGTCAAAATTATATTAAGATGATATTTTTATGATTTTCTGAAAAGGTATATTTTTTCACTAAATAATGAAAATACTAATTTTTATTGAATTTTTTTTTGATTTTCAAGTATTAACAAAGTAAAATTATATATTGTATTACTTTAAAATATTAATTAGTTCCTTTTTATTTAAAATAATCCTATTATGGTTCTTTATGAAATTTTATACTTGAATTTAGTACAAAAAAATTATAGTTAAAAAATACATTTCTCTAAAAAAAATTCTTTCGTCGTGTTTTGTGAGTATAATTTTAAATTTAATTCATTCACTTCTGTGAATTGAATTTGAAAAAATGGATTTCATATTTTGAAATAGTGGTTAAAAATTTAGTAAATAGTCCCCTTTTATTTTTTCACATTATGAATAGTAACCTTAGTAATATTTTTTATCATGAAAAAGGTTAAATTGAGTAATTAAGGTTAAATATAATATGATATAGACTAAATAATGACCATAAAACAAGAATTAATTTTATTTTATGGATATATCTAATATATAATAATCAAAAAGTTGAATTTATGGACTTTTTTACCATTTTCCCATGATTATGACCCTTATATTATTTCATATAAATAGAAGTCAAAAATTTCTTACTCTTTGGTTTTATTTATCTAAAAAAAATTTACATAGGGATAAACAGTGGATAAATTCAGTTAAAAATATTAATTTTAAATATAAATTATTTTTTCTTCATGGTATTTTATTTCTAATTTTTATGGATGAAATAATTATAATAAATGCGTATGCAACGCTGACATAGTGCTTGTAAAATCAATAAAAAAATCAATAAAATGATTTAAAAAAACTATAAAAATGTTATTGTTTTAGTTATTTATAATATATCAGGAATTTTTTAGGTAATAATAAAATATTATATATTCTTTTCTTCATTTTTTTAAATATATTTTTTTCTTGTCGTTTTAAAAGTCAAATTAAATTAATAGTTTCAAAATTATCATTATTGTTATTTTATAATAATTACTAATTTATTAAATGACTTAAAATTACTAAATTTATTTTATTCATCTAGATGAATTTCATATGGTTTATTATATCAACCATGGTCCATTTATTGTCTATTTTTCCTTTTATAGTAACTATATTAATTCCCTAAGAGTAAAAAACATTGATATCACCATAATTGTCAAAAGGGTTAACAAAGGGTTAAAAATATATATACGGATAAAAATATGATCCACACTTGTCGAAATTTTTTTTATGATATTTTTTCACTCTTTATCACATTATATTTGAATCATATCAATTTTTATCTATTTTATCTTAAAATATAATTTATATTAATTTAATATTTTATGAAATTCCAAGAGTTCTCCTCCCCTCTCTTATAAAAGGGAACCTATTATTCTAAGTTATTCAAACTTCAAGAACCATTTTTTCAGACCATTACATTCCAAATACCTTCCTTACATTCCTATTTAAATATTAGAGGCATTTTCATGATCATAAATCCAACATAGGAAATATTTTGGTGAATACCATGAGAGGTTGTCCAAAGAAGAGGTATTGTTCTTAACTGAGCATTTTTTATTTCCTCTTCCACCTACTAAAATTATTATTTAAACATGATGATATAATAACATAATTATCTCCAATATTATTATATATTATTTTGTTAATTTAATAACTGATATCCATCCCCAAACACTATCAAATGGGAAATTAATCCATCGTTCGTGTGTACAGCATAATACCACCTCACGAACCAATGTAATTTGTTTTTGATCACCATCTCTCTTTGATGGTTATAATAATGTATTTTATGTATATATATGATATTAATTACATATATATCATTATTTAAATATATTAAATCTCCTATTTTTTACCTTTCCATTCACTAAAAAAATGATAACATCGTTCTTGTGTATGTGTGGACTACCACCTCCATGAAGCGGTGTGATTCATTTTTCATCACCACATCACATCGATGATATATATAAGTATATTTAATAAAATTATTATACAATGATAATTTTATGATGATAAAATAATACTTACCATCTTTCTATAATGATCATTTAAAAATGGAAACATTACACATGTAGTGTATAGCCTACCATCTCCATGATTATAATGTAGTTAATTTTTCATATATGTATTTCATGTTTGGTATTTAAAGGTATAATTTATGTATAAAAATTAAAATTATTTCATTATTATTATTCTTTATATGATTTAATAATATTCTCTTTTAACCATAATCAACCTATCAAAGACATTTTGGATATATGAGTTGAATATCATAAAATAATCTAATGTGAACTTAATTGATTGATTAATTTATGTTAACAAGTAAAAACTAATAATAAACCTGAAAAATTTTCCTAATAAAGTAATTAATTAAAAAAATATTATTATTCATGAATATAAATAACGTAGGTGATGATTCTGGCTTAAGGTAAAGGACTTTCTGTTAAAAATCATATTTTAAAGTATCCCATCCAAATATTGTTCTTAAATTTATATATTTTTTAATATTTTTATATGGATGTATTTATATGGAGATAAATTAATTATAAAGGAAATTTTATATGTGTATTTAATTTTTTATAAGGTTTTCAAATGGATTATTTTTATGGAATGTTTTGAATTTCTATACAAAATAAAAAAGTAATGTTTTATTTTAACGTATACATCAACAATGAAATTTCCTGCCACCATAAATTGTTTTTTTATTTTTGGATTCAGTTTTAATATTTCATGTTTTATTTAAATAAAAACCCTCTTTCAATTTTTTCTAGGTAATTTGCCCTTGAAAATGGGGTTTTAAAGGAAAAGGTATTTCGATATCTGAAAGTGTTTTTTCATATGGGTTCAAAAGAGTTTTTCATGTGTTGTTTGATAAAATGGTGTAGGAATAAAATTTTTTATTCATGATATGGTTATTGGAAATTATTTGGGATAATGGGTGATCCTGATATAGCTTATACCATGGGTTCACTATGATAGCACTCTAATGCATTGAATAATTATATCAGAGGTCATTCGTGTGGTTATTCCAATATTTTAAGGTTCTATATGGGTTTTATAAGGGTAATATGAAGATGATTTCCTATGGAACCTACATGAATTTTCTATTATTGGTAATTAGTTTTCATGGTAATCATTTTATGTCAAAATATAATCAATTATTATGACCCGTTTTGGTAAAAATTTATGTTTTTAATAAAATGTTTTTAATAGGTTCTTATATTTTATAATAAACCCTCATGATTATAATTTTTCCATTATGTTTTCTTATAAAGTATTTTATGAAAAACATCAGGTCGAAAATATATTTTCAATTTTATGTAAATGATTATTTTATCTCAAGGTTTATTATGTTAAAGGAAAAAATCCCTTTTTGATAGCATGGTTTAAAATGGACTAAAAAGTTTTTTCTTCTTTTTATGTCCCTTACTATGATTATTGTGCTCATACCTAGTTTTAAAAGGTTTTTCATAGGGTATAAGGATGGTTGAGGGAAAAAAATAAGTTGTGTTGAATTTCATGAATATTTTTCATTAAAATAAATCATATTTTACTATAAAATTTTTATAGTGTGGGAAAAATTGATACTGATTAGAAGTGTCCACTTTTTAAAATATGGGATAATTATTTAATATTAATGACTAAATTATATAAAAATATAAACCTAAAAGATAATTGGGAATGAAATAAAATTAATTCTAGTATAAAGATGCTAGAATATGTAATGATTAAGGTCAGGTCCTTATATGGGGACTAGATATCCTACAAGCATACATGCCTTAAAGAAGACTTCATTTATTTCTTTTTGTCACACGTTTTTATTACATTTATTCATTCAATTAATAATTAAAATTTATTTATCATTAATTTAATAGCATCACTAAATAATTTCCATGTACTCCATGCATAAAAAAACATTCCCATGTTTTCTTGAGATTATCATCATTTACAACATTGCATCATGTACCAACCCCATGGGTTAAAACAATTATTATTCATTAACATTCCATAATTCCAGGTCCTAATCTACCATAAAAATATATGAATAACCAAGGACAACTTTCTATCTCATGTAGTAAGGAAAATAAAGTACGTAAATAAGAAACTCAACCATCTTTCCTTTAAAGCAGGACATTATCAAGAAAGCATCCCAAATTTTGGAACAAAAATAGGTAAGCCCAATATCAACCCATTCCATTAGTCTTGGTGTCATATTTTTCATCATTATGTATATCACTAAGTATATCACCATGTATCACACCATCTCATGCATAAAATACTTCCATAAACATTAACATCCTTTTCTATTTCTCATCAAGCATCAACCATACCAATCTCACGTCATTTTGTATAGAAAGTTTCACATCCAAAGAAACACACATGGAAGTGAGTAAACAATAAAACTAAGTGGGGTATATAGTCCTTAAAAACAATTAAACCAACCTTTATAAGAAAAAATTTCTCACTCCACCTAAAATAACTATCTTTATCATACAACCAGTTATTTTCTATCTTGGAATAAATGATTCATCTAACACATGTTATGACTATAGGTTACCTAAGGCATCATCTATTAATAGAAATAAATTATTTAAACATGATTCCAAGTATAACTTCTAGTTTCATCAAAATTTAAGTAATAAAATTAAATTAAAAAATGTTTTTTGGTTATTTCATCACAAAGAATACTAAATTCACATTCTTTATAAATTTATATTAGCATAATAAATAATGTTTTAAATTAAACATTCATCAAGAATTATTTTAAATAAAAAAATTATAATAATTTTTTTCCATTCTAAAATTCCTCTTTAATTCCTTAGACAATAAATATTAGTTAATTTTGGTTCTTTAAGAATTTTCTTCGTAAAAACATGCTAAATTAAATCATAAACATAGATTCAAAATTATCTATAAAATCAGGATGCAACCTGTTATCATGGTGGAAGAACATGAAATTATGACAACCACAAATGAAGTTCAATATTTAATCTAGTTTAATATTTGTTATGGTTAATTCAACTATCATCTAAAGAGATTAATCATGATAACCTATCAATTTCACATAAAATAATTTGAGAATCAATGAATCCCCCACCTCAAGGATTTCATCATTCCTCAAATGACAATGGAATAAAAACACAAATCTTTAATATCCAATACAATAAATAATTGACATCCCTCCAAGGATGTCGCACCAGAATCGTGCCAACAAATTTCTAAATAAGTCCAAAATAATGAAGTATATTAACCGCCATAACATGGAAATTTAACACATGTGGAAAAAATATAAATGGATAATAACCATAGTGGAATGATATAAAACTCACCTGAATTACCACAGGTTGAACACTGTAATCTGGGGATCAATCCATATCAAAAGGGCTTCAAAACATCTTGAGATAGATCATTTGGCCACCTAGAGTTTAGGATAATTATGTGGTATTTTGGAAAAACCAAGGGGAAATTAAATTTATAGTCACAATTTCATATATATATTTATATCTTGAATATGTAATCCACATTGTGAGTGGTTCTAGTTTTAAGACTCTCAAAAAAATGCATCACCTCAATCTAATAAACCTAGATCAATTCACATCATGAACATTATGTTGAAATCATGAGTTTGTAGGGATATATTTATTGAATCTAGTATTCCACTAATTAATTTCATGAAACCGTGATTCATGTCATGAATCACACCAGGAGAACCACCCTTCTCAAGTAGTGAATTTTCTATTTGGGTCGTGAACCTCTCTCTCATTTCATGAACTATAGTTCACAATATGAAATCTGCAACCATATTTTATCTCACAAACTCCACTAAACCCACTGTAGCCCTACTCCAAGCACCATAGGATTTAGGAATATGAAAAGGGAATATCTAGAAGGAGTTGGTCCCTTACAGCACTAGAACTTCTAGTACTATTGGCGACATTTCACGATCAAAGGAGGATATGTGGATTACCAATATAGTGACTCTACAATATTTCCTCATCATCCAATCCAAAATAAAATTAAAGGAATTTTTTATTATCAACACCTGCATCAAAGAAAGAACTAATGAATGTGGAATTTCTTCTTGATATTGAATTAATTATAAATTAACGTGAAAAAAATATTTTCTCCTGATATTGGTGAGAACATTTTTCAATATTTTTTAGAAAAATTTCATTGGTAATGAAGTTAATAGTCATGTATATTGTGGATTATCCATTGGGTCCAACAAAAGTTGTGTTGGAGATAGGCCCAATAGGAACTTTTGTTGTGTCTGAAAACATTAAAAAGAAGAAAATAAGTGGTATGGGTCACTATTCATTTTAATTCTCAATATGGGACTAGGTGTTTTGAAAAAGTAAAGCAGGTAAGGGTGGTAATGGGATACATGGCATTGAAAAATATGGTCAGTGGAGCACAACAATCAATTAATGTGGGGAGAGAAAAAATCCCCAAATGCAGTATGATTCTTTATATTTATATATTATAATTAAAAAATTCAGAATAAGTGTTATTATATTATTAATATAATAATTGTAATGCCCCAAACCAAGTTACCCAATGTTGGTGAATTATTACATAACATTTTCATGATCACAAGGGATCAATTCCCGAAAGACTAATCGGTTTAGTAGCCTTGGAAGTACTAGATACATACATATGTTTTACATTAAATTATAAAATGGAAAAACTACAACATTGTGTCTCCTTTTAACACACTCATATCCCTTAGCCTATTCCTAAAGGTCAATCATAATATACTTCTTCACATACTAGGAAAAATAAAACATAAGAATGTGGTGAGATAAAATGCTCAGTAAGGATAACAATATAGCATAAACTATCATAAATAATAATAAACATTTAAGGCAATGTATAAGACTAAAACAAAAGCCTTTTAAACTTAAACTTCAGCATAATATGGAAAAAATAAATCAAATAATACTATTTACTAATTCACAAGGATTTTCTACTAGTCGAATAATCACATGTAATATCAATAGCTAATTTCATAATGATGGAATGCACAATTCTGGACATCATTACCATATAGTCAAGGCCTCGTACCAAGACTACAAATAAAAATTTTGTCAAGGCCTTGTGCCATGAAACTAGTTTATCTCATGAAACCTACCGATGCATCGATGGGCTATAGTGGGACCCTCCCATCACTTACTATGTCAAATTCATTCCTAATAGGAAAATGGTGAAACATAATCTAAAAATTCTTATTAAAACTAGCATATAAATTGTCAATAATTTAACCAGAAACCATGAATGGTATAAAAATAGCACATCCACAGTCAAAAATAACTCATTCAATACAATATGGGAGATTTTATTATAATAAATCAACCCCAATAAAAAATAAAATACAATGAAGTATATTGACATAGATGAAAATAATCGGTAAAACTATTTGATAGAAATATCCCCTTTTCTTGAAAACATTTAAAAGTCACACTATTTATCAAAGAAGTCTTTTAAAATAGATTTTTGAATCAAAGTGTCTCACACCAATTTGAAACATTTTAATGGAATATTAATTTTAAAATATTCATATCCATGTAAATAAATCCATAAAACCATTTTTAAAACATGGACATTAATGAGAAAGATTTAGAAGAATAAATCATTAAACCATTTAAAATGATATTTTAGTTAAAGAGTTCCTAACCAAATGAAAGACGCTTAAATACAAACAATTGAGGAATAAAATTAATCAAAACATTATAATATCATGAGAATAAAGGGATTCGTGATATAATATGTCAAAGGATAGTATATACACTATAAAAAGTGAATTGGTTCATAACAACAAAGAAGTCTCAATGGAATGAAAATTGAGACGAAATACCTTATAAAGACTGTATCCCTAGATTAAGGATAAATCAATGACATAATTATGAGTCAAAAATATAAATACACTCAATATTATTGGATATTCAGTTTAAATAAATTATAGGACATTCACACATATTCTTGTAAAAACAAAACCAATGACTTGGATGTTTAACTCAATGAATGGAAATTGAGTTAAGATTACCCTTATCAAGATCATATCGATGGCTTGAGATTTTATCAATGGAGTGATTATGTGTATAAAAATTATATCCACACAAAGGGGAGTGTAAATTACTACATAAATAAATAAATTGTGATTTCACACATAATCTTGGAGTAAAATAATCAATGAAGTGTGCATAAAACTCAATGAGTTGAAATTGAAATTAGAAGTTCCCTTACCAATTTGATAACTTACAAAACATACATCCCATGAAATAAGGATCATACAATGAAGATGTAAATACCCATAAATTAAATTATATTACACAAAGAATACAATTAAGGGCAATATATACACTACACAAAAGTAAGTAGTGGAAAATATAGTATGAATCTCACGGGAATAAACACTGAAATAAAAACCCCTTACCTTATACTTTCCTTTAGTCGAGGGTAAGTTCAACCTACTGTATAATGGTTAAATAATTGTTATTAAATTATAAAATAACCAAATACATAAATATGATATCATATATGATCCTATAATATTGTTTTGTTAATAATATTTCAGTAGTATCATTGTTTCTGGTGTAAACTGATTCGTTTTCCTTTATATTTTTTGTTATTTAAGTCATGTGTTTTATGGATAGGATGTATTTTATTCATATCCAAAATGAAATTATTTTTTAAAAAATTATTTTTTAATCATAAAATGAAAATTATTCTTGAATTGTTACAATGGGGAATGAAATCTCATCGTGTAGTGGAGACGGTAAGTCGTACGTATGCACAACCAAAAATATCATTCTACTGATTGTGAAATTGTATGTAATTAAATGGTATATTATATATCTAGAATCACTGAAATGTTATATTTATTATTTAAATCAATTATAATCATTATTATACCCATCAAAATAATTAATTGTTGAATAAAAAACTAGACCACGACGTGGAGACGGTATGTCGTACGCACCCATGCATGGTGACTTATCATTCATAGGATGGATAAAACAATGAATATGGTTGTACCAAATTTATAATAACATAATAGTATGTAGAAGGTATTGGAGTTATTATTTTGGTATGGAAACAAAAAATAAAGAGTAAGTGGAAGAATAAAATAACTTTGAAAGAGGTGATGAAGTAATTACCTCGTCATCGGGTTCTTCCTTTTGATTTGAACAAAAGAGCTCCATAGGTTGGATTTTTGATCAAAGTAAGGCCTATAGATTTAATTCAGGGTAGTTGGGAGGATATTTGAGTATTATTTGGCTGATCCAAAAGGATTTGTAGGTGTGAAATTAGGAGAAGGTGAAGTACCCTTTTATAAGAGAGGTGAGGGTCACTTTAGGAAAAGCTTGAAATATTATTTTATTATAAAATCATTTTCGGTTTCTAATGGATCTAAATGGATTTATTTTGAGGATAAGGAAGGGATGGGTTGAAAACCTCTCAACCAATATGTTTTAGAAAAGTTTAGGTCATCATATTAACCTTATCTTTTAGATTTAACTCTTAGTTAAATAGTATAACATTTAACATGTCTTCTTGTATTTTTAAATTACATGGTTAATAAAATTACTATAAAATTCCAAGAGAACCTAAAGTGGTTATTTAATGAAATATATATATCATTATATAAGTCCTTTGGATTAACCTTATATTTTTATGACTATTATATTATTTAATAAAATAATATTTGTTTTAAAAACTCATTTATGTCAATTTTGACACTATTTAGTATTTGGTTTTTGTGAAATGCATAACAATATGATTTATTCTAAAAAATACATTAAATCAAAAATAAAATGTCATATTAACCTAGAAAATTCGTGGATGGCATAAAAAGTTTCAATTTACATTTATTTTAATATTTATTAAATCATTTATTTTAATCTTTCATTAGTAAGGTAATTACTGCATCATCATCATGTCATAAATAAATTTAATTATCTAATGTCTAAAAATTAAAAATAAAATACTATGATGTAGGAAATATTATTATATTTCTAATGAATATTTATAGTCTAATTTATCTTATGTATAACCCTATATTAAAAATGGTTTAGTTATTAAATTTTGAATATAACACTTTTAACTCTTCGTTAAATAAAATATAATAAATATTTTAATATAATCCTAGTGGGTCAAAAAGGATAAATTTTTTTCATAAGGATTATTTTGGTCAAAATACACATATCCAATATAATTATTACATCTTTTAAGGTAATTATAATATCATTTTTACCTTTAATTACCCCATTTACTTTTAACCGTGGTAAATAAAATTCAAAAGTTACTATTCACCAAAAATTATTTTCATCCTATTGAACCACATTTTACTTACTAATTTCATCTTTGTCTCTCAGATTTTTGAAATTCAATTCATAGAACCAGTAAAATTGTGTTTTATACAAATTTGAAAATGTGCCTAGAATGTGTGTAAAAGACGGTAAAAACTTCAACAAAATTTTATATATCTAATATTATTATAAAATGACTTCAATTAATTAAATTGGACTAATATAGGTATTATGTATCTATTTTTAGTTTAAAATATATTTAAATTAAAAAAAATTATTTAAATAAAAATTCAGCTTTAAACAATATCAAAGTGTTTTTCACTATTCATCAAAAATTGAAAGTTTTTAAAAAAAATACCAAAAATTCACCCAAAGAAAATTTAGATATTAAAAATTAAAAAATGATGTCTATTTTACAAAATTAAATACATAGAAGTTCTATTAATTAATATAATAAATATTCCTGTTTTCAAAACGAGAAAGCGGGTTTTTGAGAAGTAAAAACTATCAAAAGATTGATATGTGTTTATGTCCAATTTAAATGTAAAATTACTTCCAATGACCAAAATTGGATTAAATGATAAAAATATAATCTAATTATACTTCAATACCATTCAAATGTATAATTTAACACTATAAATTATTTTTATTAAAAAAATTATTTTCAATTAAAATTTAGTATTTTTTACTATACTTTAAAATATAAAAGTTATCAAAAAAGCACAAACAATTTATCCAAACTAAATTTTTATATCCCGCTTCTAAATAAGAAGTTTATTTTGTCAAATTGAATATATAAATGTGTCATGTATTGGATTTAAAAAAGGTTCTCCATTAAAAGGTGGTAAAATTTCATTTTTTTGAAAAATACTTCTTTTATCTGAAAAAATTTAATTTATTCTTATATTATGTATAATAAACACATAATATGGATGGTAAAATTATATGGAGTATATAAAATTCAAAATTCTATTAATACTATTCATAACTTCTTTGAGATCGGTTAGTTTGTAAAGTCGTGGTGCGCTCAAAATCAGTGTTGCGTATAGCGCAAACTATTGAATTACATTAAAGAAAATAACTTACTATGAAATCATGGGGTGTTAAATTCTTACCCCTTTTGGAAATTGCATCCTCTCAATTTTAAAATTGGGATTGGGAACTTCATTTAATGTCCCACATTGTAAAAAGAGTCAATAAAACTATCACATTAAAAGAAAGAAATAGATTTACAAAGGTCACTCGAGATAACCCATACTAGGTATCCATGTAGGAAAACATGGATATGGAAGATAAACTATGTGTCAATTTCTGATGTAGAGTGATAGAAAACATGATCCAGAGAAATTTAACAACAAGAAAACCACAAACTTGTGTTGGGTTAAAAGACCATTAGTTTCCCAGTAGGAAAAGTACACGGACAATGTTTTTGTTTTATGTTCCATTTCATAATGTTGAGGAATTTATTTATTAGATTAACTAAGAACATAAAAAGATACACTTACTTTTCAAGTAGAGTTTTATCCTTTAATAAATTTCTACCACTAACTCATCTTTTCTCCAAAATATGAGTATTTAAGATGACTTTATCACACCTGAAGTGCTAGAACCAACTTATAGAGAATCACATAATACACAAAGGATGAACTATATATTTATGTTGTCTTTAGAGATTAACCAAAACCAAAATGGTTAGTACAATATCAGATGAAAATTACTATTTATCTTTCAATTATAAATATCATTTATTTGGTTTTAAACTAATAAAATTCTAGCCATATCAAAAAAAACCAATCTAAGTTGAATCTATATCAAGTAATTACCCAAAATCCATGTTATTCTAAACATAGTTTAAGCCACTAGTCAATTAATTTATAATCATGGGTTTTCTCACTCGAATAGTATTTATAATCTAGATCAATAAACAATTGTATCGAATGGGGTTCCAAGTAATAATACAATTCATCATTTAATTTATTCAAGAGGATGTAATGTTTGTGCAATTTCAATATTGAACATAAATTGTAATTAAACAGACCATAGGGTTAAGGCTTAAACCCCTACCTTTAACTTAAGATCAACCAATTATTCCACCGAGATTCTCCAATAAGAAAGGAGTAATAAATGGTCACATGAATGATCCTATATGATAACCAATCATGATAAAATACAAGGTCAAGAGATTACACTACAATAGTCGTAGATCAAAGGGAGAGAGGGGGAAAACATAAACAAAACAAGTTACCATGGATTGATTGCACAAATGGGATTTATGAATGGGATAGAAAGGATCTAAGATCACCTAGAATCTGTCATAGTTCAAGACAGTCAAGGATACATGGAAATAATGAAAATAAATCATATGCACTACCCATTTAAAACTGTTAATCATGATAAATACATAGCATGTAATCCACTTTCACATCATGTATTTATTTTTAAAGGTATATGCTAAAAAACCCATCGCATCAGATTAATATTTAACCCTGCTGTAATTTTATATGATGTGAATGGTTTACATGATGTGTAACTATTTCTGCCCTATATTGGTTCGTGACATGTCCAGTGGTAGTTACATGTCGTGTAACATGTACATAGGTTGTAATCATCCAACAGATAGTTTTGAGCCCAAATTCTACATAAGGACCCGAAACACCTCCAAATCCTTCCCAAGCATATAAAACCCACATAAACCCATTTAAAAAGTTTATACCCAGACACCATTAATTCAAATAGACATATATCCTTGAACATTATGTCATTTTACCAAACAAAATCTCTCTATCTATGAACAAGACTAGGCCACCAAGGCTCAAACAAAAAACTCAAAAATGCACATACCTGGAGAAAGATGGGATTGTACTACCTCCCCATTATATAACATAGCATACCTATATTTATCCAAGAATCGTTGTGGGGTCTCAACTAACAATTTTGGACAATGTGATCACATATCAGACTCCCTCTCCTAGGTATCCTCCTGAACATTCTCATGTTGCCACTACACTCGAACTATATGTATCACCCTACCCTATAGATATATCTCACTATGGTCCACAATCCATATAGGATGCTCCTCAAAGGATGCATCAGCACTAAACTCAAAATATTCTATCTCTATCACAAGATAAGGGTCTAGATAATATCTTTGAAATTTATGAAATTTGAAAGACATCATGAATTGAAATGTAGTGTTATGGAAGGTATAATTAGTACGCCACTGGACTGACCTTATCCACTATCTCAAATTGCTTGATAAACCTAGGAACTAGCTTTCGATATTTTAGGATATGGTGTTTCCCCAATTTGGGTGAAACTCAATGGAGAACATGATGAAAAACCTTGAAATCCATAGGTCATCTCTAATGGTCAGCATATGATTTTTGTCTTCTCTACATGGTCACCAACCACTGCTCGATCAACTAAATTTTCTTAAATGTATCTTTTACAAGACTAGCCCCAACAAGCACTAACTCACATGCCTCCAACCAACAAAGAGGTGAACAGAACAGCCTTCCATACAATACCTAAAAATGTTCCATCTGGGTGGATACATGGAAGATATTATTATATGAAAACTCCACGGGTGTCATATGATACTCCAATAAACCACCAAAATACAAAAAAGAGGCTATCAATGTATCCTCTAGAACATGAATAGTCCACAAAGATTGACCATCTGTCTAAGGATGATAGGTCATACTTAAAAGAACATGTGATCCTAGAGCCTTCTGGAGAACCTTCTAGAATCATGATGTAAAATGAGGATCTCTATCAAGAATGATATTCCCCAGTACACCATGAAACTAGACTACATAATGCACATAAAGAATGCTCAAATCATAAACTATGAAGCTCTCTCTAATAAGAAAAAAGTGGGATACATTTTTCAGTCGATCCATAATAACCTATGAAACATCATTATTATAGGTTGTCCAAGGTAATCTTGTCAAAAAATCTATAGTGACATTATCCCATTTACACTCAAGAATGAGAAAAGGATACAAAATTATAGCGGGCCTATGATTCTCAGATTTCACCTACTGTCAAGTGAAACATATCACCACAAAGCATGTTAGCTCCTTCATTCCTGACCACAAGTATTTTCTAGGAAGATCATGGTACATCTTGGTCAAACCAGGATATACCACCCATATAGAACCATGAATCTCTCTCATCATATCCTTGTGAAATCCCATAAGAACCCACACTCTACTATAGAAAAAAAGATAGTTTCCATTATAGGCCATCCTGATGGTGTCTCCCTGCCATATAAGTTGGCTCCCAGATCTAATCCCTCTATATTAGATAATTTCTCAATCTTGATCTGGTTCAAAAGCATGGGTATAACAGTTTTTGTAGTCAAATATACTCATCCCTGAGACTCCTAAACATATAGATTCATTTCTACAAAGAGTTCCATTATCCTCCACTTGTCACAAGACTCTCGCACTGCCTCTATTTGTGTCTTCTAGCTCAAATCATCGATAACATATTTTCCTTCCCCGATGTATAATCCATGTCAAAGTCAAAATACTATAGATACTTAACCCAACTTCTATGCCAAAGGTTCATATACCACTAAGAAAATATGTACCTAAGGATCTTGTGGTGTGTGTATACCATAAACCTCTCACTCATGAGATGATGCATCCAAAATCACAGGGAATGTACCACTACTGCTAACTCCAAAACATGAGTAGGGTAATTCCTCTCATGTAGTCTTAGCTATATAGACCCATAAGATACCACTCGATCCTCCTACATCATATCTTCTCTGAGTCCAACTCTGGATTAATTAAAGTACACAATATATGCATTAACTAACATAGTTGAAGTGAGTATAGGTGTTGAGGTCAGTATACATTTCAAATCCTGAAAAGTACCCTCATAAGAATCTAACCAAAAAAACGTCATCCATTTCTTTTTCAGACCCAACATTGGTGCTGCAAATAGGACAAGTCTTAGATAATGTGATGATAATAAATTTCTAAACTCAAAAATATTTGAATCATAAAAACCTTCTTGGGATGCTCCCAAGATACCAAAAATGAAACTTTCTATGGGTACACTAACACTCCTACCTCTTAGATGACATGGACCATGAAGTGAACCTTATCAATCTAAAAACTACAATTGGTTATCTTGGCATAAATTCTATGCTCTCTCAATGTACTTAAGATGATTTCAAGATGATGTGCATGATCGTCTATTAATTGTGAGTACACTAAAATTTCATCAAAAAAACCACCACAAACTGATCCAGGAAAGGATGAAAGATATGATTCATCAAGGCCATGAATAATTTTTGCATGTTAGTTAGACCAAAAAACATCACTACAAACTCATACAAGACATGCCTTCTACTAAAAATAGTCTGAGGTAAGTTCGATATTCTCACCCTCAGCTGATGGTATCTTGATCTCAAATAGATATTATTGAAGATCTTCCCACCTCTCATTTGATTGAATAGATCACCAATGCATGTAAGGGGATAAAAATTCTTTATCGTCATCTAGTTCAATATTCTATAATCCACACATATGTGCAAAGATCCAGCATCCATCTTGGCGAAGAGAACTGGAGAACCACATGGAGATTTACTAGGTCGTATGAAAAATTTAGCTTCCATTTATTGAAACTAAAATTTCAACACCTGAATCTCAACCTATTCCATTCTATATGGTGGGACAGAAATAGGATCTTCTCCTGGAACCAACTTGACCATAAACCTAGTCTCTTTCTCAGGCGTTAATATATAGAACTGATCAACAAAAATATCCTGAAAATGGTATAAAACTGGAGAAAAATAATAATTCTATGCTCCACTATCATCTATAGAAAGATATGTTATCTAAGCACTGATAGAACCCAATATTCACTAAATTGGTCCCATATGAGTAGCCTAAAGATCACACCCACCAGGGTGAGAATAGATTCCTCCTTCAAGAGATAAAAAAGTAACTATATTCTTATAATAGTATATATGATATTGTTATAGAACTAACCCATCCATAATAAGAATCAAATCAAAGCCTATCATTTCTAGCACAAATGGTTCCCAAAAGAAATGGTAAACACAAATATCTAGAGAACACGCCTTAAAACTTTTAATATTATCTAACCAAACTCCCAATAGTTTGTCAATGATCAAAACACCATCCATGATTTCCACATAAAAGACTAATCTGTTTACAAAAAAGTGGATAAAAAGGAATGTGATTCTAATGTATCAATCAAAACACAAGTAATTGTAGAAGATACAAGAAGCATACATCTGATAGTAGAGGGTACTATATCTACACTAACCAGAGTAGAATACAAAACATGTAGCTAACCAGACCCTTTACCCTTTGATCCATCCTGACTCCACTGAGTTATTCCCTCTGTCTAGTGATTCTATTCCTACATAGGGGTACCACATCCCCTACCTCGACCAGAACATTCAATGTAATTATATATACCTATCGGTTGAGGAGTTACTGAGTCATTACTGGATTCTAATACCTTTTATGTTCCCCTATCACTACTCTTTTGTTGCATGCCCCTACAAAACCTCTATAGGTGGCTCGATCTGCTATAAGAACAACACTCCAAAGTGGGGTACAGATAGTGGGGGCATTTTTGGCCCATCATTCCACACTGATAAAAATGAAATGAATCATTATCCTGAGTTGTATTCCCACTACCTTGAATTATCTAACCAATGTTTCCTTAGTGAAAACTATCATAGAGGTTCTTCTTCCACTAAATGAAGATCTCTCGATTCACCCTGCTGAAAAAGTATGACCACTACCCAAGTCCTCTCTCAAATTCCCTTCCATGATGAGTGCATGATTCTTCACATATGAAAAACTACTCTGGTGGAACATGTTCAAATGTTACATGTTCTCATAGTGAATACCATCTTCTAAATATCTCATCCTAGAGATCTCATCAGTGGTCAAATATATCATAAAGCACTATAAGTCGGTGAAATGTTCAACGTAGTCTAGAACTGACATTACCTCCTATGTCAGGTGCATAAAATCACAGGGCTAATCATCCATCAATGTATCAAGATATAAATGGCTCAAGAACATCATCTTAATGTCCTTCCAAGATAACTCCTCCTGCTATCCTTCTTGCTCCATAATTTTCTATCAATTATTAGTTGGTCCACGAAACATAAATGCAGTAAGCTTCACCCTCCTATCTGTGGGTGTCCCAAGATGCATAAAGATCATATAGACTAACAAAATCTAGATCTCAACTTCCAGGGGGCCTCCCTCCCCAGTTAATTTAAGTGGATGTTGTTTCTGGAACTCTCTCATTGGCTCAAACACCGAAGGAACATTTCAAATAGTCTTCCTTTCCAGGGATATCATAAACCTCAGGAAGTTATCACAAAGATAAACATCCATCTAATCCTCATGAGATAAAATAATATTTGGTTTATCTATGTTCTGAGAGTGATGATTTAAAATTTCCTGATCCTCAACTCGAAGACAAAGAGAAGGAAATTTATCTATAATATTGTTGACACTCCTTTCGTCACAGAATCTAAAGATCGGAAAAGGGGAATATCTGAGCTTAAAGTGATTCAACCTTTGAAGAAAACATCAAAAATAGACAAAGGCAGGAACACAGGATCAACAGCAACTGCACCGCGCAAGTTATATCACTGTCGCGCAAGTCCACTTGCGCGACGCCCTTGGTCGCGCAAGTGACTTGCGCGACCTAAGTGGTAATCGCCCGGTAACCGCCCAGGGCCTTCTTTTGCCTATAAATAGACCCTGTGGGCCCCCCATTCGAGAGGATCTTTTTCCAGAAACTCGGATTGAAGCTCCCGACGCCCAAGTCTCTTCTCAAAGCTTTCAGAACACTTCTAAGGTAATTTTTTACCTAGAACGGAAGATCTAAAGAGAAGGAGGAAGGCCTAAGTGTTGAAACTCATAAACACTTGCGCGCCTGAGTGGCCAGCCCTCAAGGGAACTAGTCACACTTGTGCGCTGCCTTATTCCTTTGATAGAACTTGCGCGTCCCTTTTCTGGGAGAACCTCAAGAGGATTCTAAAGGCTTTAAGAAAGAGTCGCTCAAGTATTTTAAATACTGGTTTCAAATCGCGCAAGTACCCCACATGTCACGCAAGTATACCTGTGCGACCAATACTTGCGCGCCCATGCAAGACTTGCGCGCCTTTCAGGACTTGCGCGCCCCTACCTTTTTGGGTGCCCATCTTGCCCATTTTACCCCTCTTAAGCCATTTCACCTTTCCTATTCAAGATTTAGTCTTCAAGATACTCTTCAAATCCATTTATGTCATGATTTATTGATTTGACTTCCTTATTTGAAAGGAATTCTGTGGAATATCTCTCAAAACATAGTGATTTATACATCTTTATGTCACCAAAGATTGAGAGTTCATTCATTCAACCTCATCATTTAAGATGAGAGAATCCTTAACCTGGGTCTCCTTTTTAGGAATAATCCCCAGTTATAAGTCCTTTAATCTGGGCATCTTCCTCAGGAGTAAGCCCCAAATTCTTAAAGTTCCCAAACTTGGGCATCCTCCTCAGGAGTAAGCCCCAAACCTTAATTCCTTAACTTGGGAATCCTCCTCAGGAGTAAGCCCCAATCATAATCCTTTAATATGGGCATCCTTCTTAGGAGTAATCCCCAAGTCCTCTAATTTTGGGCATCCTTCTTAGGAGTAAGCCTCAATCTCAAATATGGGCATCCTTCTCAGGAGTAAGCCCCAAACCTTAATCCCTAACCTGGGTCTCTTTTTCAGGAATAAGACTCAGTCATAATCTTGGGCTTCCTTTTCAGGAGTAAGCCCCAAGTCCCCTAACCTGGGCCTCCTTTTCAGGAATAAGTCCCAGTCATAATTATGGGCATCCTCTTCAGGAGTAAACCCCAAGTCCCTTAATTTCTCTTAACCAGTCCTAAATTATGTTTGATATGGGATTCCTCCTCAGGAGTAAAACCCAATTATCAATCCTCTCCTAATTTGGGTTTCCTTTTCAGGAATAAGCCCCAAGATTAGAGTATTCAAATATCCATGAAGCACATATACCTTTATGGACCCTGTTCATGGATTTTCTCCATAAAAGTGAATCCTAAACCTTCATCTATCTGGGCAGTCATACATACATAAGCCCCAAACCATTTCTTATGATTGCATCTTTCATGGAACAATTGTCTAAGTTTTTACCAATACCTCTTGTTTCTCACACCGAGCATGACTCACGTGAGCTTAGAGTGTAAAAGTAATTATGACATCCTTCTTTGAGCCATCAATCATAAACGTCATACTCCCTTACTCGAACTACGTGGGTTCCGATTCCTTTCCCAAAACAAAGGATACGTAGGTAGCCCATTTGTGGGTTCGATCCCAACTCTGAAATAATTCATGTCCTTATGAATGACAATAAACTTCAAGTGCCCCACTGAGTGGCTTTAAAACCAGCCTGGTCATCATAATGACCAAGAGACTTTTATATAAATGTTTTTAAGGATACCATTGACCAAGAATCTCTAAATAGATACAGATGATTCTCTATTGATGAAGAACCTCAAATACATATAAAAGATTCTCTAAATTTCTTACATATTTAATCATTGATTGTTAAAACTAAAGGAAATCTCATTTTATACTTGGTAATATAATAAGGATTCACGAACATAACTTAAATCTATAAAGAGAGTCCCGGAGTAGACAATAATTCCCCTCAAAAAGGTGTGATGAGTCCGACCTCCCATCCTCTCGACCAATGCAAATTCCTAAGCCTCATCAGTCCACAAGTTATTGAGCGCCTACCTTTGGAAAGTAGGTCCAAACGGATGTGGAATCATTGGATGTTTCTGGTTCTACAAACAAACCCGCTAGAAACCAATCGGAACGTTTGAATCTCCCGTCCAGGAGGTCATCCCCAAATTCCGTGTGAAACAAATATAAACACACTCCTTATAACATTGGCTATAACAATAAGGTCAACCAAATCAATTGAAAACAATAAAAACCCACTTCTCCTGGTCACTTTAAACATGTCTTACTTGTGTTTTATCATGGCATAACAATTTATTTATTCTATTTAGAATATATAACTAGTATATGATATCACAGTTCAAATAGTAAAGTATATATCACATGAAATAAATATGTCCCTATCATGAACAATGGTTGTCAATATATATCCCTATGTGCCTAACATGATCCATGCTTACCCATATCGTTCCATACCAGGAAACGAGAAGAAATATGAAGATTTAATAACATCATGAAATAATAACCTCACACAACATGTGAATCACCCAATGTAAATAGCATCAACTCTAATAAGTGAACAATATAAACAACAATCCATCCATAGGCACTTGAATTTTCTCTCATACATGGGTTATTTAATCCCATGAAAAATATAATTACCAAGTTCCAAAACATCCAAGTATCCTTTATACCTTTCTAAAATAGTAAATCAATATAAAGGAATCCCCTATCATAGGACATTGTAATGTCCCCTGATCTAACACTCTCTTATATGGCTGAAATGGGTTGGTTATTAGATCTCAATCACGCCTCCCCAATTTCCAGAGGCTTTTGAATAGTATTGGGGGTGTGATAATTATAGTGGTAATACTATAACCCCTGGTTATAGAGTTAAAACACATCAGAATAATCAAATAATCAATAAATATCATAGTAGAAGAAATAATTAAGACCACACAAAACAGTAGAAAAAATAGACAATAAAATCAAAATGAATAATACAATAAATAATAAATGAATAATGTAATGAAAGATTCAAATATAACTAAATGACATTCAATAAGTAATAAAAATAAAAGACTAGCAGACTCAAACAAACTCAACGACCCTGTTCCCAATCCCCATGTTGGTCTCATCCCCAAACTGCATCCCATCCAGCAAGCAATAATCAACTACAAGGTCCCATGCCCTTTTCCAATCCTGCATCTGTGTAATCTAATCTGGTACCAAATAGTGTCTAGAATAGGGTGTGAGAATAACTCAATAGGTTTAAACCACCATGTATAAACAAAACCAGTCTAATAATAAGTGAACGTAATAATGCAATAAACAAGTGTATTAATTATTTAAACAATTAAATTCATACCACATCAACCTACTCTAGAACTATACCATAATATCTCTAAGCATGTCTCATAGCCATACCAACCATACCCGTATAACCATGGTAAAACATATCCTACCTTGGCAGTATGCCAGAATGTCTCTAAGCATATCTCACAGCCATGTCAATCATAACCATGGTAAAACATAACTTTCCTCGGTTTCATGTTGGGATGTCTCTGAGCATGTCTCATAACCATGGTAATTATTATTCAAATCTAGGTCAAAACCACTATATAATAATTTTATCAATAAATCAGGTCCAATCCCAGTGTATAAAGATTACATAATGTTTCAAGGCCAAGTCTGATATATAATCATTTCTGTATGTGTCACTAGGCATATCCCTCTATATAAGCATTTCAGTATGTATCAGGGCCAAGATCAGTGTATAATAATTTTAGCATTTATCACTTGGAACAACCCTCTATATAATAATTTTAGCATGTATCAGTTCCAAGACCATTATATAAGAATTACAGCATGTATTACTAGGCATAGTAGCAAGGATATCACAATATCACACAATTAAGGCAAAATGGTCAATTATGAAAATTATCTTTTAACATTAAATTACACATTTCATTTATCATTTCATCATAAACCAATAACATTCTATTAATCTCAATAAAAATTTCAAGCCAAGGTGAATCAATATCAAGAAATCACCCAAAATCTATGTCATGCTAAACACACTTTAATCCATTAGTCAATTCATATATAAGAAATGGTCTTCTCACCCAAACAATAGCCATAATCTAGGTAAATAACCAATTGGATCCAAAGGGATTCCAAGTAATAATCAAGTTAATCATTTAAGTTATTCAGGTTCACATTATGTTGGCACAATTTCAATATTTCACATACTTTTCAATTTAAAAAACCATAGGGTTATGGTTTAAACACCCTAACTTTAACTAAAGATCAACTGATTCTTCGAGCCGGATTCACTAATAAGAATGAAGGTGTAGATGATCGCAAGAAGGATCCTAGATCATAACATATCAAAATCAAACCGAAAAATGACCATGGTCAAGAGATGACACCGTAACGGCTGATGATCAAAGTGAGATAAGGGGAAAACCTAAAAAATGAATTTCCAGGGATTGATCGCACAAACGGGACATCCATAAGGGTTGGAAAGGCTCCAAGATCACTTGGAATCCATCCTAGGTCGAGAGAATCACATATTCACTAATTTAATGAAAATAAATCATTTTCACTACCCATTTAAAACTTCTGCTCATGATAAATACATAGCATGTAATCCATTTACAAGTCATGTATTTATTTTTAAAGGGATAATGTGGAATGTCTTTCACCTCGGATTATTATTTAACCATGATCGACATTTAAATGACGTGAACAGTTTACATGATGTGTAATCATTTCACTCCATGTACTGGTTTATGACATTTTTAGTGTCAGTTACATGTCGTGTAACATGTGCACGACGTGTAATCGCCCTAAATATGGTATTTAGCTCAAATTCTACATATGGACTTCAAAGACCTCCAATGCCTTCTAAATCATGGAAAACCATCCTAAACCCATTTAACGCATTTATAATCGGACTCCATTAATTCAAACAAACATATATCCTATAAATTCAAGTCATTTTCCCAAAAAAAGTCTCTATGCCTATGAATAAGACGCATCCATCAAGGCTCAAATGATAAAACCAAAAAGGGATGTACCTGGAAAATGTTGGGATCTTACAGTATTGTTATATGACAATCCACCTATTAGCTTGTAAAGGATTCACATTAGTGACCTGTTGGACTTCTCCATCAATTAAGCATTCTCTAATGGAAGTAGGATGATGTGGAAATGGATTTCAAATGGAGTTTCTGAGGAAACCCCTAGGTCACATTGCAGTTTTGGAATTTTATGGATCAGCTGATGAAAGTAGTTCATCTATTACTGGTTAAAGAGTTTCCTTCTATTAATGATCAAGGTCTATAATATTTTTGTGAATTGGTGTACCCTCATGGGGTTCTATGGAGCATCATCTACGAAAGGGATGTCTATTTTACCTTGAGATACAGGAAAGGGTTACAGAAGGTGTTGGGTATGTAGGTACACCCAAGTATAGACTATCACCCAATGAAAAATGGGAAGTCTAAGAATAAAATACAAGTGTTATAGGACATTCTCTAAGAATGTTTTCTTGATTTTTGGGGTTCTTGGGAAAGTCAATTATTGCTAGTGGAGTTTTCCTACAATAATAGATACCAAGATTCGATTCATATGGATCCATTTGTGGCTTTTTATGAAATATCCTAATAATATCCACTATATTGGCTGGATGATAAAGAGTTATCTATGATTGGAACAAGTCTCATGTGTGAGACATCAAAGAAGATTTAGTTTATTAGGAAGTGTGTAGATACTAATCCATGTTTGAAGAGATTTTATACTGTCCGGATACATCATCCCTTAGAATTTGAGTTGGTTGGACAAGTATTCTTGTGAGTGTTGTTGATGATTAAGAAACGTCGTATTTGGAAGTAGGGGAATTTATAATCGAGGTCTGTGGGATCATTTATTATAATGGAAAGGCTCAGTATTGTGAAATACAAATTAGCACTTAAACCAAGATACATCACTATGCATGATGAGTTTCATGTCTATCAGCATCAATAGTATCATATAGACCCATCTCATGTGATTGATTTTTATGATGTTAAGTTGGAGATTGATGCATCATTTTAGGAGTATCTAGTTCATATCATTTATTATAGTGATAAGACACTTCATTGAATGATAGTTCATCCAGTATAGGTGTTGCGATAGCACAATTACATTAAAGGGGGGACACGGGAATAAGAGTCTGATGAGAGAGATCAGTGGATAGATTTGTTCACCGAAGTGAAGTTTTAATTCATTGGAGTATATATAAGGGGTATTTATTATATGGTTGGGAGGTTTTAAGATCTTGGTCATTCTTTGAGGTATGTTTCCATTTAATTTTTGGATAACCTTGAATATTACTTATGCTTATGTGCATTTACTAGAATATGAGAGATATCAAGGTTTTTTTAGCGGCCCAGGGTTGGGGATTTTGGAAAAATACCAAGACAACAACAAAAAATATTATAGGAGGTCCACCAGCCTGTTGGTGAGGGGTCATCATCCAATTGATGGGATGACCCATGGCTAATTTGGTTTCCTAAAGACACCATAAATCCAATGGACTAGATATGGATAGATTATGTCCTTATTTATAGTTTTTAAATGATTTCATCCCCATAATTTCCCCCAAGATCACCCCTTTATATCCTAACATAGGATTTTGCTCTTTTTTTCAGCTATTAGTTGCCTTTATGCACTCTTTTCCTTCTCATTGAGGTTTTTGTGGATCTCTTTAATCCTTGGATTGTTTCATCTTTATTTTTATGTGTTGATGAACTATAGGTAAGGCTAATACTAAATATTCATTTATTCCTCATTTATCTCACTATCAAGCTAGCTCTCACCATTTTTATCTAATATAATGTATTTTTAGGGATTTTTTAATACATCGTATATTTCTTTTATGTTAGCTCAAACCAAAAGTTTATATCATGTGATTGGGATTTTAAGAGGCTAAGTAAGGTGGTCCCTATTTTTTCCTATATTATAACATTACTTCTATGCATATGTGTTGTGTGCTCACTCCATCCTATCATTTGGTGATCTTGAAATTAATTAAGTTGTATTAATATTTGTATTCATTAATATCATTCCCTATTTAAATGTGTTATGGACCCTACATGTAGGGTGATCCTAAGGGGGGAATCCTTGTTGAAATTTGAACTTGTACTTAATTAAGTTTACTAACTATGTTTTTACCTTATTCAATGTCGTGTTCCTTGTGATTCAAAAATATATAAAAAGGGTGATTCTAAGGGAATAACCTAGGTTAGATATGAAACATGAGATTTCCTATGTGTCATGTTTAACAAGAATGGCCTTATGAAATAATTAATAACACTTTGAAATGTTATTGATGATGTATTGGAAATCAATTAATTATAAATAGTAAATGGGTTATGTGATGTGATATGTTTCTTGTGAACTATAGTGAACCTTATAAATTGAAATGGTAAATTGTAAAGTGTGATAGAGTAGGTAAAACATGAAATGGAAAACTATGATAGTTTAGTAACCCCTAATTATTTGGTTAATATTTGAGGCTTGATTCTTCGATATGGTAAACACCCTTAAGGAGGTATTTATCCAGGGAAAATGTAAACATATGCTCTTGGAGTGGTATTTATGCAATGAAATGAAAACTCTCATGGATTGGTTGTGTAAACTCTCTTGGAGTAGTCTTGATAAAATTAATTATTAAAAACTCATGAAGCTTTTGTGAAAGAAATGATTGGATCCCTTGTTCGAATATATCTATAATTGACCGAAGCAAGTATGGCATTGGGTGTTGATTTTGGGGTTGGACTTGGTCCCCCTGTGTGGTTACATATGGTTGGAATGGTCTAGATACATGATCCAAGACATCTCTAACTAGTTGAAGTGGGTATGAATAGCCTTGGATGTCACTGTGGAGTCCAGGCATCGGTGTTGTTAATTATTTATTTTCCTTGTGTAATTAAGTTGTTTAATTATAGCACTCCTACATACACTTTTATTCAAGTTGATTTTATTTAGTGATGTTGGTGGTGGTGGCCTACTAAGTTTTACTCACACCCTGATCAAACCACCTTGGGCACCCGAGATGACCATTTGATTTCTGTAAAAGATAATGGAAAGGGCCCATTGTAAGATGGTTGATTTTTCTAGATTGGATGTGCTATGGATGATGGAACTGAGATGAACATGGGAATGGATTGGGAATTATGCTTCTGGTTTTTTTTCCTCTTATATCTTTTGTATATGAACCACCCATAGGTGATCCATTAGCTTGTATGGAATACCTCATTTTGTTATAGAAAATGAAATTGTGATTATTTCATGGAACTTTCCTTGTTTTGTCTGTGCTGTTTATATGGATTGGTTGCATGTGATTTTCCTTATTTATACTATAATTGTAACTTTGATGCGAGGGTACAGTCTCCCCATTTTATCCTCATAGATCCTTGATACTATTTGAAAACCTCTGGCATACAGGGAGGCATGATTGAGGTTATGTCGCCATATGCTTTTAATGACAACCCATATCTTATATGCACTATATTTCTTGAATTATTACATAAATTCACTCATATTAAAATCCTAACAGATCATGAATCCTAGTATCTATGGGTAATTATATACATAAAATAATAACATAGAACATGGGTATAGTGAATTTTTTTTTAAACATCAAAACATATCATTATATTCCACTAATATTATAATACTATAAGGGATAACCTAGGGTCGTACAAAATAAAAGGGTGAGCTATAAATATCAATAAGGGAATAATCAAAGTATAACATGAAGAAATTAATATATGTAATTTAAGAGGCATATCATGGTTATATATAATGGGTGATAATCATAAACTTGAACATCAAAGCATTATATAATATGATAATATCAAAGAAACATAGGAATGTGGAAACCACAAAAAATATTACAACATAAGCATAAGTCAAGGATAACCACCAAGACAACTTAACATAGTATGATTAGGATAACCTCTTGTGAAACATAAATGGAATGTAATGAGATAAAACATTACCCAATGTATTTTAGTGCTATATAATTCTGGTCTCACCCATCATTTTCATATCATGTAGATGTATAAGTGTGCCACATAGATCATACAATATATGAATTTTTTTCATCACTTTTAACCCCATGAATAAGGAGTGTAGGTTACATACATGGAAGTACCCAGTCAAATAAGGATAAGTAAATCTAATTTAATACCTTTGAGTAATAATGGGGATGGGTATTCAAAACAAAAATGTTTGGTATCGAAAATCACAGGATAATTTCAGCAGCAAAATGGGTGTGCATAAAGATTCATGAAAGGGTTTAATGAGAGTGAATGGTGGTATCTCATTACATGGAAATAATAATGAAAGTAATAGGGGTGTCTAAAAATACATTATGATATGATAAATTATAAATCAAAATGCTTAGTATAAGTAATGTTCTTGAAATAAAAAGGATGATGGGTGGATATCTTGCATTGAGAGGGAGATTTTAAAAGCTTGATAGGAGCTTTTTAAGATCTTGGGAACACCTTGGGATGGATTTATAGAGGGTTTGGGAGAGTAAATTCTTTATCAAGGGATTTTGAGTCAAGTGAAGTAGGAGGATTAGTGGGTATTTATAGTAAAATAGTGGATAATTCTTTATCAATTTCAAAACATAGGTTTTGGGCTCTATATGATAAAATAATCAAGACCACAAACCATTCTAGGATTTTTTTACCATGGTTTATACCAAATAAGAGTGGTTTTCAATATTTTATAAGTAATGGAACAAAAATTATTAAAATAATTCCATAAGAAATATAGAGGTGAGTCTTGTTCATAATGAATTGATTTTAAAACATTAAAATATAATATAGGTTTTGAAGGATTCGTTAATGTATTATAAAATTAATCAAAAAACTTAAAAAATCATAATTTTAAATGGGAAACATAAATTTGTTCATGTATACTCCATACAGTACTTATTGAATCACTATTGGGCCATTATTATGAAATAAAATAAACCGTATATTTATACCGTATTTTATATTTACCCAAAAAATCGACTGTATCAGAAAATTATGAAAAAATCAGCATTGGATAATATTTATGTGCTGATTTCAAAATTATATTTATTTTATCAAAATAAATTCTTAAATATGAGAATTTTCACTTTAAAATAAAAAATATTTATTTACTGAAAAATACTAGTTTTAACAATAAAAACATATTTTTAAACCTTATATAAATTACATTGAACTTCATTAAATTATATTATCATTTATATTTAAATAAATATTATTCAATAAGAAAGTTTTTTTAAATAAAAGTTATTTAAAAATTTCATGAAATTATCATGTGGATATATTTCCCAAAAATAAAATTTTGATTTCTTCATATCAAAATCTAATTTTTATCAAACTCATTATATAATCATTTGTAAAGTAATAATAAAAGGAATAAATAAAATAATTATTTTACTAAAAAGGAAAATATAAAAATTCCTATTACTAGGGTCGAGATATATAAACCATTATTACACCATCATATGTGCAAAGGGTATGGTGTGTGATGGTGGTAACTTCTTGGAATTGTTTAGAGAACATTGTTTGAGTTGGGATATCGATTAGCTTGAAATTGTCTCATAAATGGTTTTTCTCGAGCATTAGTTGTTGAATCGTGGATTGGGATTGGTCAAGGGTAAATCCTAATGATGTCATCTACCTTGGAAGCTCTGATAAATTGGATTCATATAATACAATCCAACTAGTTGATGACATCACTATATCCATCTATTTGAATTGTAATTTATGATAACCCTTAATATATACTAATCCTAACAATCACTATATAATTACTATATTATAAATGGTTAATATGTTTAATGGTATTTTAAATCCGGTAGGATATATTTTAAAATTAGTTTAAAGTAACCAAAGTAGTGAATAGGTTTTATATTACTATATTACTTAATAATGCATTTATTCATTTAAAAGGGAATTTCATTTATAAAAGTTCAGTTTATTATAGTTTGGTTACTGTTTTGGGTGAGTCGGGTTGGGGGACTGACTATCTTGGAGAAATCTCATCATTGTTTCCCAAACACCTACCCATTAGTATAAGTCACCAAACACCTCCCCACCAGTAAAATTCGATGCCCATGTATCTATTCTCCCCATTTTAAAGCTTTCATAGGCTCTTTTTAAAATACATATAAGATTTAAGATATTATATCTTAAAATTCAAAACACCATGAATCTTCCATGAAAGGGGTTTTAAAGAAACTCTTATATCATTCAAATATATGGAAAAGATATATCTCCATATAATCCACATATTTAACCAAAGAAAACCTTATCTTCTTGTCAAAAATATCTCCATTTAAAATTAAAATGGGTTGAACCCTATCAATCTCCCCCTTCAGACTGTCAACAAATGAGATACTATCCAAAAAACATAGTTGGAAAGTAAACTGATTGGTATCACAAAAACCATTATCCTCTATAGAAAATATGAAGATTACCATTTATAACACTAACAGAAACCCAAATTCTCTCCCTATAAAAGAAATCCAAACAATGAAGTCTTCATCATACTTGAATCTATATTGTCCATCTAAACAAGATCAGAACTAGTAACATCTTTCTCCCCCAAAATAGTGATCGGCACATAATTCAGTGACAAACTCCACCCTCTTATGACAAATGACACTGCATCAAAGATCCTCAATGAAAAAATTTCACCCTTCTACAAAAACTATCAGTTCCTCAGAGATTCACTATGAAAAACATCACCCTTCAGAAATATTTATTCAAACATGTTTCATTATCATCACTACTTCAAGGCATGTTTGGATCACTGACACAACATTGTCGAAACCATTTTAATGTATGTTTGGATCACCACTGCTATTTGTTGACATTTTATAGATGACTATAAATGAAACAACTCCTTTTCTCCTCTCTATGAATTAAATCATGGTGAAATATCAGTGTGGCTCTCCAAACACCCCCCCCCCCCCCCCCCAATGAGTAGAAGTTTTTAAGAACCTCTCATCCAATAGAAGTCACTACCTACATATCTTCTCTCCTTTTTTTAAATCCTTTGTAATCCCCATTTAAAATATACATAGGATTTAATATATTATATCATAAACATCAAAACACTATGTATCTTCCATACAAGGGGTTTGAAAAAACTATTATATCATTCAAATAGATATAAATGATATATTTAACCTAAATCAACACTTGAAGTTATTGAAAACTTTATCTGTATATTAAAAATATCTATAATTAAAATTCCATTAGTGCGAACCCTATCAACCATGTCCCAATAAAAATCAGTCATGTGAGCCAGATGTTATGACCATAATAAAACAGGTGGTCTTTCATGCTCCCTGTAACTTTGATCATCATCCACACTTCCATATGTTGATTTAACATCATCTAAACAGTCATTTAACAAGATCTATAGCTCCTACAACATCACATTTTGGCGAGACATACTAGATATGTTAACATATAATTCTGTGATAACATTATTATGATGTTGATTGGGTAACCAAGATATATTTATCTAGTCTTCATCATTTGTCACATGATATACAAGATAGAAAAGTTATTCAATATATTGTGAATTCCTATAGAAAATTGATCTCATAGCCTGAGATACAGACTAATTTAACTGAATGTAAATTTTTCTCCACACATATTCTAATGTTAGACATCCATACAAATTCACTAACCATGTAGGTGGAATAATCAAACTTGAACCATGTTCATTGACTATTATTTCTCCACTGTAGTAAATCAACGTAAACATGCATACAAATATCTTAAAGATTTTAAAAAATAATGATCAACACATATGTTTTTAAAATTTATTTTATACAATTTTTATTTACTACAGTAATTAAAATTTTCTATTTAATGTTATTTATTCCTTTATTTTTTATGATAATTTAAAAAATTGACATTTACATAAGTTTAAAAAATCCATATTATAGTAAAACAAAAATGAAACTTAAATCTTATTTTTTTATGTAAAATTAATTTATTCATTTATTTATATATAAAAATTATAAACATGCGTTTTTGACACTTTTGTAGGGGAACCCGCATCTTCATGTCGAGGACGAGGATGTGCTGATTGTTTCCCTGTATTCCTACTTTCCAAAGGTGGGCATCATCTGTTTCTTATTCAGGGACATTTTCTACTTGATCAAAAAGGGATGATGGGATGTTGGTTCTTCTTTCTGTGGATTCATCCTCGAAACTCATTGATTAGCCACTAAATGAGGCTAATATTCATTGTTAATATATATAATATTCATGTGCTTTATTATTAATAAACACCATTTTAGTTCATTTTACACTTTAAACATCATTTCACATTATGATTGTAATACCTTCTTAAAATGCACTATTATGTGGTACATTTTTTAACATCATTTAAAGTAACCAATGATTCATCTGATTTTAAGGAATATAATTATACATATTTTAATTTTATATTTTTGGAAATTGATCTACACTTAAATATTAACATGTTTGATTCAGGGATCAATGGAGAATTCATGGAAGAAGATGGGGATATTTTGTGATGAAAAAAAACAATTCTGGAGATGTCAGATTGGACTCCATCCCACTAATGAGATTGTGGGACACACATTTCAAACCCAATGAATCCCATATTTGGTGGGAGGATAGAATAGATATATAGGAACAAATCATTCTTCAGGATCCAGTGCTAATTCTGCCTCCATTGTGGTCATTTAGGAGGCCCAATTTAGAGATAAAATTCTGGGCCAGATTCTGCGGCCCAGAAAAACAGCCCACTAATCTAATCTTATATCCGAATATACAACTCCAAATGGGCCCAAATTTTACATACGGTTATGAGAAATCCGGGGATCCATTTTCGTATTATATGGACCACTCTGATTCGTCCATCTATAAGGACTTACAAGTGCGTCTGTTCGGTGTAAGCAAGCTGACTGCCACCTCGGGTCAAGGGTGGAAAAGTCTCCTCTCCCTTACTTTCCACCACCCTAGGCCTACCATACTCAAGTGGGATCTTTTTTACTGTTGGAGGCTCGACCCAAGGCTCCCAAAATGACTATTTAAGGCAGTCGTGGTGAATGAGTATCTCATCTTTGAGCTTTCTTTCATTGTAATGTTATGTTGCGGTTTTGTTGTCTCCAATTTGTCTTCCACATGTAAGTTGTTTTAATTCATCCTTGTTTCTTAATAAAAGTTATTATTATCTTATTATTCTATTATTATCCTTATCAATTTTATACTGTTGGTTCAAGTTGTGAACTTTTTCATACCAAACCTTGTGATATTATCACACAACGGAGGAGTGATTGTTATTTTATTGTGTTTTTTTACTTCTCCATTTCCTCCCTCATGAGTCTACTTTCCGCTTCCATTGAAACCATAGAATAAATGGAGGGCTAACCCACTTATGGGTTGATCCAAGGGAGTAGAAAGGGGCTGTATTGGATGTTATTTATCACCCCATTAATGTCTAATCACTTCTTTAATTTATATTTTTATTTGATGAATTTTAAACTCTATCGTCCTTGTTGAATTTAAGGTCACACACTTCATGTGCTAATATGAACCTTTACCTTGAAGTGCTCAAAACATTGATCATTCAAGTGTATAGGTGATTAGTATTAAAGGGTGTAGGCATTAAACCAGTAAGTTATGATGGTGTTTTATCTTCTTAAATGAATCCATCTCAATTATAAGAAATTGAAATCTTTGAAAAGGAAATACGTCCAATCCACCCCAAGTGATAACCTAGGATCAACTCACTCTTTTAAATTGAATTCACTTAAGTCACTTAGAGTTCACTTAAACCCATATAAAATCAAACCAAGTTGTCCAATTCATATCCAAAAACAATCTATATAATTTACGTTTCTATAGGTTACTTCTTAGGTCTCTGAGGATTCGACAACCCAAGCTAGACTACAAGGACCATCCTACCTTCTTCTTTTGGGTAAATTTGAGCGAGAATCAAATTTTGGCACCATTGCCGGGGACCCAAGTAAGTAATCTAAACACCCATTCTATTCTCCCCCATTTCTTATTTTCTCATCCAAATTCTCTTATCTTGTCCCTTTCTCATTTTTTTTCTTTTGGTGCATGTCTGCCTACACCCGCGATCAATCAAACCGTCTAGTTAGGGTGGATATTCCTGGGTTTGGGGAGTCAAGTACACCAAGGGAACTCATTCCATTATATCCTAATCTTCCTAATACTCTAGAGTCCAAAATTGATCCCATTTCAATGGAAGGACTTCAAAGAAACCAACTCATAAACCTGGGTGGAAACCAAAATGGAAACCCAAATGAGGCAGCCCCAAACTTGGGGAATGTAGTTGATCAAACCATGAATGACTGACTCACACCTTCCTGGACTAATGACCCCTCATTAATTAGACATAAATCCCTAGGATATTCCAACTACATCTTTAAACCCCATGTCCTAAACCATCTTCCCACATTCCATGGAATGGAGTCCGAGATGCCCTACCTTCACATTAAGTAGTTCAATGACATTGTAGAACCCATGTGTCCCCCACATCAACTAGAATCAGCTAAGATGAGGATATTTACTTTTTTTTTAAAGGATAGATCTAAAAATTGGCTAAACATTTTGAGACCATCATCCATTAACTCTTGGTACCAACTACAAAGAGAATTCTACAAAAAATACTTTCCCCACCGCAAAACAATTGCACTTAAAAAGAGCATCCAAAACTTTTTGAAAAAGCGGGAGAGTCATTCTATGAAACATGGGAGAGGTTCAATGAAACTCTAAAAATAGTTCCACACCATGGTTTTTCTATACCTGAACAAGTGAGAATTTTCTATGAAGGGTTGGGTATGGGGAACAAACAGTTCATTAACATGATGTGTAATGGAACCTTTAAAAACAAATCCCCAAATGATGCTTACGAGTATCTAGAAATACTTTCTGAACAAAACCAAACATGGGGAACTTCACCTTATTATGAAAATCCAAAAAGAACTACTATAATTCATACACTTAGAGAAGAGGAAAGCCTTAGGTCTAAACTCGCAGCACTCTCTAGGAAGGTTGAATAAATAGACCTTAGGAAAGTCCATGAAATCCAAACTGTAGACCCTATTTGCACAATTTGTGACAAACATGGCCATAAGACAGACAAATACCCAACCGTTCCATCCATCAAGGATGTTATTTTAGGAGGACCCCCAGCAGAAGTAAATGCTTTGAACTTTCAAAAACCTCAATACCAAAACACCTTCAACCCAAGGTATAACGACCACCCAGGCTTCCGCTGGAAAGATAACCAACAACCTAGCCAACCACAGGGACAAAATCCTTACCCACATCAGAACTACCAAACCCATAACAAGTTCCAAACCCAACTTATCCAATACCAACATCCACCGGTCCATTTTCAACAAACCATCCCACCTCCAAAATATCCCCCTGGGATAAACCAACCTACTCAAGCACCCACCCAAACTATTCCACAAAGCCTACTAGAAAAACTGTGAAAACAAATGGAAAGGATGAAATCGGAAGTCTCTTCCCTTAAACAAGAACTTCAAACCATCAAAACTGGAAAAGCACCCATGCCTACTCAGGTGGTTCCATCCTCAACTTCAAGGGGAGAGTCAATTTGTGCTCAAACAACTCATGAACAACTAAAGACTGTAATTGTTTTAATAAGTGGAAAATCAATTGAGAAACATGAACAACTAATTCAGAACCCACCTGAATATTCAAACTTGGATGAAAATTCAAATTAACCACAAGATCAAACTGAGGAAACTGATAACAATGTGAAAGAAACAACTCTTCAACAAACAACCCCACAACCTGCACCATTTCCTCAATGCATGAGGGGGAAACCCAAGCCTCA
The DNA here is from genome assembly GCA_963277665.1 of Viscum album. Taxonomy (NCBI): domain Eukaryota; kingdom Viridiplantae; phylum Streptophyta; class Magnoliopsida; order Santalales; family Viscaceae; genus Viscum; species Viscum album. The sequence continues at coordinate 1,067,579,658 of OY728127.1, read as the reverse complement.
ACTGAGTGAAAAATTGAGGGAAATATTCTCACAAGTCAAGTTGAACATTCCACTTCTCGATTCCATCCAAACCATACCTTCCTACTCAAAGTACCTTAAGGACTTTTTCACTTTTAAAAGAAAATTTTCACATAAAAACCAAGTCCTTTTGGCTGATAATGTGAGTACCACCATTCAAGGGACCATTCCTCCTAAGTTGAAAGACCCGGGTTTCCCTTTCATCAATGTTGAACTAGGAGAGAGAAAAATTTTCAAGGCCTTGTGTGACCTAGGTGCTAGTGTCAGTCTAATCCCATATGTTGTGTACTGCCAGTTAGGCCTAGAAGAACTCCAACCCACATCTGTCACACTTCAACTTGCTGATCGTAGCATTAGGGTTCCAAGGGGGATTTTAAAGTACATTATGGTAAAGGTTGAAAACTTCATCTACCCTGCTGACTTTATTGTCCTTGATAACCATCCAAACTTAGGAAATAAGGAACAAACCCCAATTATCCTTGGTCGTCCCTTCCTTGCAACAATCAACTCTGTTATCCAAGTCCGAAATGGGAACATGACCATCACCTTTGGGAACATGAGTCTAGACTTGAACATCTATAATGAAAACTCACAAATAGGGGATGACAAGGACATTCATGAGGTAAACATGATAGGAATCATTGATAATGAATCCATAGAACATCAAGGAATATTTGATGAATGTTTAAGTCTGGATGAGATTGATTTCCTTTTTTCATATGAAGGAAGTTTATCTCCTTGTCTTGAATCATTTTCAAATTGCTCTTATGATTAAGTCTTAGGTCCAAAAATCAGTGAAACCTTTCAAAAAACCACTTTCATGGAGACCACTCCAACTTCCTTCCCTAAATTTGATCAAGACAATCTAGTAGCTGAAGCTTCTACATGTGGGGAATCAATCCTATCTAAAAATTTAGAAAACAAAGTTGAACTTGATCCAATGTCCCAATCTTCTACTGAAATTCTGAACCAACATGATCTTGAATTGAAGGAACTTCCTACTGCACTCAAGTATGCTTTCCTAGGGGACAATCAAACACATACTATTGTCATTTCTTCTTCTCTTGAAGCCAATCATGATAAGATGCTTCTAGATGTCCTTAGGAAACATAAGAAAGCCATTGGTTAGACCCTGTCTGATATTCCTGGGATTAGCCCCATTTTTGGGACTCATAGGATTGTTCTGGAATCTAATTCAAAGCCATTTCATCAACCTCAACGATGACTCAATCCTAATCTCATGGAGGTAGTAAGAAAAGAACTTCTGAAATTGCTAAAAGCTGGTATCATATATCACATAGCTGAGAGTGAATAGGTGAGCCCAATCCAAGTGGTTCCAAAAAAGGATGGAATCACAGTGATAACCAATGAGGATGGAGAGATTCTTCCAACAAGGGTGAGTAGTGGATGGAGGGTCTGAATTGATGATAGGAAGCTAAACTCATTCACCAAGAAGGACCATTTACCCTTACCATTCATTGACCAAGTCCTTTAGAGAGTGGCAGGTCATGCCTTATACTATTTCTTAGATGGGTACTTAGGGTATAATCAAATTGAGGTCTCCCTAGAGGATCAAGGGAAGACTACATTCACATGTCCTTTCGGAACCTTTGCCTCCAAACGCACGCCCTTTGGTTTATGCAATGCCCCTGGAACCTTCCAACGGTGCATGATGGGAATCTTTTCAGACATGGTAGGGGATTTTCTTGAGGTCTTCATGGATTACTTCTCTATGTTTTGGGATACATTTAAGGGATGTATGCAGAATGTGGAGAGAGTCTTGTCAAGATGTGAAAAAAAGAATCTGGTCCTAAACTGGGAAAAATTCCATTTCATGGTTAAAGAGGGACTAGTTCTAGGCCATCTGGTCTCAGGTAGGGGTATTGAAGTTGATAAAGCAAAGGTTGACATCATTCATCACCTTCCATCACCCAAAACTGTCAAGGAAGTGAGGTCTTTCTTAGGACATGCTGGTTTCTATAGAAGATTCATTAAGGACTTTAGTTCAATCTCTCGTCCCCTTTGTGCTCTGCTAGTAAAGGATGCTCCATTTTTTTGGACAGAAAGCTATGAGGGTTCATTCTCAACCCTAAAATCCTCTCTCACCTCTCCTCCCATTATGAAATCTCCAAATTGGAACCTTCCTTTCGAACTTATGTGTGATGCCAGTGACTTTGATGTAGGATCTGTGTTAGGACAACATTGTGATAAAACTCCTTATGTCATTGATTATGTAAGAAAATCCTTAAATTATGCCCAAATCAACTACACCACCACTAAAAAGGAGTTACTCTATATTGAGTTTGTCCTACCTCTTAGGATCCCCCATCACTGTGTTCACTGACCATTCTGCACTAAAATACCTCTTCCAAAAACAAGATGCTAAGGCTAGACTGATTAGGTGGGTCCTTCTCTTACAAGAATTTGACCTCACAATCAAGGATAAAAAGGGTGTTGAAAATTTTGTAGCTGATCACCTCTCTAGGATGGAATTCAAAGATAACTCAAATCACCTTTCTGTGTCTGATTCATTTCCTGATGAACACCAATACTCTGTGAGTGACTACCCTTGGTATGCTGACATAGCCAATTTCATAGTTATAGGAGTAATTCCAAAATTCTTAGGGACTCAATATCAAAGGAAATTCCTTTCTGATGTTAGACACTATGTGTTTGATGATCCATACCTCTATAAGTTCTGTCCTGACCAAGTCATTAGGAGGTGTGTCCCAGAATCTGAACAAGAGTCCATCCTTAAATTTTGTCATAGTGAGGCATGTGGAGGTCACTTTTCTTCTAAGAAAACATCTTCTAAGATTCTTCAGTGTGGTCTCTTCTAGCACACCCTCTCAAGGGACTCTTACACATTTTTTCAAAGTTGTCCTAGGTGTCAACAAGTAGCGTCCATCACAAAAAGGAATCAAATGCCACTCACTCCCATCTTAGTGGTTGAAATCTTTGACTGTTGGGGAATTGATTTCATGGGTCCCTTCCCAAACTCTAGGGGATATCTTTACATTCTCTTAGCTATCAATTATGTATCTAAATGGGTTGAGTCCATTCCTACAAAATCCAATGATCATCAAACTGTGATTAGATTTCTCAAGGAAAACATCTTCTCTAGATTTGGAATTCATGGGGCTATCATTAGTGATCTTGGAACTCATTTTTGCAATCTTCCATTCACATCACTCATGGAAAAATATGGAATTTCTCACAAAGTGTCCACTTCTTACCACCCACAGACCAATGGTCAAGCTGAGTTAGCCAATCATGAAATCAAACAAATTCTTCAGAAAACTATCAATCCTTCTAGGAAATATTGGTCTGAGAAACTCTTGGATGCTCTTTGGGAATATCGTACAGCATACAAAACCATCTTAGGAATATCACCATATAGGTTGGTTTATGGAAAATCATGTCATTTACCTATTGAAATTGAGCATAAGGCCTTTTGGGCAATTAAGAAAATGGATTATGACCTCTCATTGGCCGGAACAAAAAGGAAATTAGATCTCAATAAACTGGAGGAACTAAGGATGGAGGCTTATAAAAATTCAAGGATCAATAAAGCTAGATTTCAAGCCTACCAATCTAGGAATATCAAGGTCAAACATTTTGAACCGGGAAAACTTGTGCTCTTGTATAGTTCAAAACTTCATTTACACCCGGGAAATTTAAGGTCTAGATTGTCAGGACCTTTCATAGTGCATCATGTGTACCCCCATGGGGCAGTAGAGATTCAAGATCCCACAAGTGGTTACATTTTCAAGGTCAATGGTAAAAGTTTAAAACCATTCATTGAATCATTCAATAAATAAGAAATAGAGGTTGAGTTAACTGAGCCAACCTATGAACCGGAAAAAAATTGATAGATTTAGGATCCATGTCAGGCTAACAATGTTAAACAAAATCGTTGCACGGGAGGCAACCCGTGGTTTTCATGTTTCTAATCTTTCTGAATAATTTTTATTTTTTAAATAAGATTAATTAATCATTTTGATATTAAAAAAAATTAAAAATAATAATAATAAAATAGACTTTTGACCTGTTCTTATATTATGAGTATGGATGGGTACGAAAAAGGAGCACCATATTCATCCATGTCACGTGGTGTGATCCTTGAGTAATACCTTACCCAGAAATTTAAAAAGAAGACAATGTATCATCAGTTTATTTTATTTTACTAATATATATATATATATTGTTTTTTTTTGTTTTTTTTATTTTGTTTTTCCTTTTTCTACTAGGGAACTCTGCAAGTGACATGGATATCAAAGGATTAAAATAAAGCAGCAAGAATTTCAACTTCAACCACCAGGTGACTTCATTCCATGATCCTCATTTTCAATTTCCTTTTTGAACTTTAATTCTCTACCTCTACCTCCTTCTAAATTTTCTTTTCTTTAAACACTGGGGACAGTGTTATTTTAAGTTGGGGGGGAGATAAAATAAAAAATTCTTTTATGTCAAAAAAATGAATGATTTGAAAAAAAAAGTGTAAATGGAAGGAAAAATTCCTTTGACTGTGAACATGGTAATACAAATTGCACACTTTGAAACTGAATATCAAATAATTTAGCATGCCCTGATTCTGATTTTAATCCTTGTATAATTTCATGATCATATATTTTGGAAAGTGTGGTTGTCCAATGTGATATTTCATCGTTTAAATTTTCATCCAAATAAAAAAAAGATCACAATGCACGTCCTTTGGATAGTGGGTTATTAGTTTGAGTTCATGGGGTCCCCCAAATAAATATAATAGGTTTGGTGATAATTTTAGTTTTATTATGAGTATTCAATAAAAAAAATAAAAAAAATAATAAATTTGCGCGTAGAGCAATGAAATGACCTAATGCGTGGCTTTCAGCACTTGGGGATCGTGACTCCATAGTTGTCTGGCCCAGAGTTAGTAATTCTATCTCTATTTTTGATAATTTGAATTTGTTTTTGATTGAGTTAACTTGAGATGATGCCTGATTATGTGGGATTCACTTGGTTCCCTAAGGTCTTTGAGCCTGGGAGTCATCGGCAAAGTCTCGCTACAGGGGTTGACTTTTTTTAGTGCAATTTCAATTACCATGGCAAAATTGCAAAAAAAACAAACAAAACAAAAAAAATATAATACAAAAAAAATTGAATACTCATATTAATATTGAAATGTGATTCCACCTAGAGCTTCCATAATTTCTCCCTTGAATAAATATGAACCCCCATGTCTATTGTGATGCACAACACATCCTCATACTTAATTGATATTGGATGAAATATGGCAATGAATTTGAACAAAGGAATGGGATTGGGATTGGAATATTCTTATGAAACTATCTTGTATTAAAATATTTTGATGAGTTTCATGATTTTTTGGTATAAGGGTTTCTGGTGATCATTGTGTATTAAAATTTTTTTGGAAAAGGGAATTCAAATTTCATATTGTTGAGATATATTTTGCTCGGGACTAGCAAAAATCAAGTTGGGGGTGTGATTAGCCACTAAATGAGGATTATATTCATTGTTAATATATATAATATTCATGTGATTTATTATTAATAAACACCATTTTATTGCATTTTACACTTTGAACATCATTTCACATTATGATTGTAATACCTTCTTAAAATGCACTATTATGTGGTACATTTTTTAACATCATTTAAAGTACCTAATGATTCATATAATTTTAAGGAATATAATTATACATATTTTAATTTGATATTTTGGGAAATTTATCTACACTTAAATATTAACATGTTTGATTCAGTGGTCAATGGAGAATTCATGGAAGAAGATAGGGATATTTTGTGATGAAAGGAAACAATTCTGGAGATGTTAGATTGGACTCCATCCCACTAATGAGAATGTGGGACCCATATTTAAAACCCAATGAATCCCATATTTGGTGGGAGGCTATAAGAGATATATATGAACAAATAATTCTTCAGGATCAAGTTCTAATTCGGCCTCCATTGTGGTCATTTAGGAGTCCCAATTTAGAGATAAAATTCTGGGCCAGATTCTGCATCCCATAAAAACAGCTCATTAATCTAATCATATCTCCGAATATACAACTCCAAATTGGCCCAAATTTTACATATGGTTATGAGACATCCGGGGCTCCATTGTCGTCTTCTATGGACCACTATGATTTGGCCATATAGAAGGACTTACAAGTGCGTCTGTTCGGTGTAAGCAAGATGGCTTCCACCTCGGGTCAAGGGTGGAAAAGTCTCCTCTCCCTTACTTTCCACCACCCTAGGCCTACCATACTCAAGTGGGATATTTTTTACTGTTTGAGGCTCGAACCAAGTCTCCCAAAATTCCTATTTAAAGAAGTGTTGGTGAAGTATTTTTTCATCTTTTATCTTTCTTTCATTGTAATGTTATGTTGCAGTTTTGTTGTCTCAAATTTGTCTTCCACATGTAAGTTGTTTTAATTCATCCTTGTTTCTTAATAAAAGTTCTTATTATTTTATTATTATATTCTTATCCTTATCACTTTGATACCATTGGTTCAAGGTGTTAACTTTTTCATACCAAACCTTGTGATATTATCACACAACGGAGGAGTGATTGTTATTTTATTGTGTTTTTTTTTACTTCTCAATTTCCTCCCTCATGAGTCCACTTTCCGCTTCCATTGAAACCATAGAATCAATGGAGGGATAACCCACTTATGGGTTAATAAAAGGGAGTATAAAGGGGATGTAATGGATGTTATTTATCACCCCATTAATGTCTAATCACTTCTTTAATTGATATTTTTATTTGATGATTTTTAAACTCCATCGTCCTTGTTGAATTTAAGGCCACACACTTCATGTGCTAATACGAACCTTTACCTTGAAGTGCTCAAAACTTTGATCCTTCAAGTGTATAGTTGATTAGTATTAAAGGGTGTAGGCATTAAACTAGTAAGTGATTATGGTTTTTATCTTCTTAAATGAATCCATCTCAATTATAAGAAATTGAAATCTTTGAAAAGGAAATACGTCCAATCCACCCCAAGTGATAACCTAGGATCAACTCACTCTTTTAAATTGAATTCACTTAAGTCTCTTAGAGTTCACTTAAACCCATATAAAATCAACCCAATTTGGCCAATTCATATCCAAAAACAATCCATAGAATGTACGTGTCTATAGGTTACTTCTTAGGTCTCTGGGGATTCGACAACCCAAGCTAGACTACAAGGACCGTCCTACCTTCTTCTTTTGGGTAAATTTGAGTGAGAATCACTCATCACCTAGTCTGGGTCTCCCTCATAGATTAAGACATTGTTTGTGAAACTCTTCTGATTCCATGTCTTTATGGACACTGATTAATTACACTGCTTCGGTCGAGACATTCCATGGGGTCCGGTCATGGCAGAAACCTTCGGTCAGGGGAGTAGTCATGTCAGACATCACTGGCTTGTCTGGATTCCAGAACACTGGTGTGTCAGGGTTTCTTACCCTTATGATATGGCTTCTTGAGGGTGAAGAATCCCATGGAATCCCACATCGAATTCTGGGAATTTTTTCCATATGCATGTCTCTGATGTTTTCCTCAGTTTCTCATGTTTAACACAAGGTATGCCGCAAGTTTAACATCTAGAGGAGACAGATCGGAATGATCAGAACACTAATAAGAGTGGATCAAATGGGTGAAACCCCTGGAGGGAGCACTGGTACGGGGGAAAATGTGTGCTTAATTACCTGATTGTTTCTAGGAGCAGTGAGGAAATGAGATGGTGTGATCCCACCGGGATGTGGCGACCCTGGTGAGAATCAGGATGGATGATGGAAGGTTGAGAGTTGATGAAGAATGAAATGGAACCGACTTGAGGATAATGGTGATGTTGGGATTGAGCCTCTAATATACTTCCTTCATATCCATGTGGAAGGGAATCAAAGTCCACATAGTTTGGCAGGGAGATGGGATACCTAAGGAGGTGACTCGTATAGATGGGACCCAGAGGAAGTGGAACCTCTGGATTGGGACATAAAATTGGGGTGCATGGAGAGGACAATGACCCGATGATACGTTGGGGATTACGCGTGATTAGCAGCTTGGGTTTGTCTGACACTTGAGGGACGGACCAAAGATTTGGGTCCCAATAGGGGGAACACCAATGTTTACTAGTGTTTGGGGTTGAACCATATAAAGGCTTCCTACGTTCCCTGCCTAGGAGAGAGGGATAAAACCTATGTAGTTTATCTGACAGTGGCTTACCATCGATTGGGGACCTCAACGACTTACCGTCCAGTAGGAATTATAACAGCTTATCGTTGAATGGAAACACAACAGCTTACCATTGGATGAAGGCACAATGAATTATCGCTAGGTGGGGTTGAACCTCATGGAGGCTTCCTACATGCCCTTCCTGCGAGGGAGGGATCAAACCTACATAGTTCAAATGGGTACATTTTAATTTCATGCAGGATGAAAAGGGGATATGTAGTTTAACGTCATACTGGACGAATGTGAACCGGCGTGAAAGGGTTTTGGAACAATTGGGTGTTGGTCTTGAACCTCATGGAGGCTTCCAATGTACCTTACCTTAGTTATTGAAAGATATTTTGTTATAAATATAGTATTTTGTTGTCTTTTATATTATGATTCTCATATAGAGTAGTGTGTCAGTTATGGTTTCATATAAAGTGAAAAATTCTCGTTTACTTAAATATATTTTCGATGAAACTTAAATCTTATTGAATTGCTTTTGATGAAATGACTTATAACAATTTTTTTACAGAATGGATAGAAGTTGGATGTATGAAATTGGTCGGATCTCAAGTGACTTTCAAAACAATTTGGAGAGATTTGTAAATTTTTCATTTCACAATGCTTTAGATAGTGGTCACATACACTGCCCCTGTTACAAGTGTGTTGGAATACCTTGGTTGAGCCGTGAAGAAATCATCTTCCATATAACCAAATATGGGTTTCAAGACAACTACTCTATGTGGTATCACAATAGGGAGAAAATGACATCTCAAATTGCGGATAATCCAAATGAGAGGACTGGATTGGAGAATTTTTTATATGACCAGTTTCTTTTTATTCATCATCATGAAAAAGAAATGATTCTGACCCAAGAAGATTTCTATATGAGCACACATGATGAGTATAATGAAAATGATGATGTTGTCAGGGTGAAAAAATTGAATGATGCTGCCACAACTCCAGTATATCGACAATGAAGTAAAATGAAAAAGCTGGAATTTTTAATCTGATTATTTCATGGGAAAACTATGTATGGGATTTCTAATACTACCATCGATTACATTCTTACCTTATTGAAGGACTTACTTCTAGATGATACAGATATTACCTCAAACCACTATATGGCATGGAATTTAGTTGAGGAACTTGGATTTTCAAGAAACAAAATTCATGCTTTCCTAAAATATTACAGTTTATTCTAGGAGGAAAATGCTGAACGAAATGATTGTATAAAATGTGGAACATCCCGCTAGAATCCAAAAGCTAATGGAACACCATCTCGTGTGCCACAAAAAGTAATGTGTCACTTTCCATTAATCCTCATACTCCATAATCTTTTTATTTCTGATGAAATATCAATAAAAATGTGATGGCATGATACTGAGAGAAAGAAGACTAATGATGAGTTGGTTCACCCTGCAGATGGATTTGCATGGAAGATATTTGATGCTCGATATCTTGATTTTGTAGATGACATGCATAATGTGAGGTTGGGTCTTTCATGTGATGGTTTTAATCTGTTTGGTAAGATGCTTACGTCACATATTACATGGACAATTTTTATACACATTTATAATCTTCCCCCATGGTTCTGTATGAAAAAACCTTTCACTTTCATGAGTATACTCATACCTGGTCCTTCTGATCCCGAAAATGATATAGACATATACATGAAACCTCTAATAAAAGAGTTGAAACTTCTTTGGGATGTGGGTGTGCGCACATACGATGCATGTTTGAAAGACATATTTCATATGCGTATTGCGCTTATGTGGACGATCAATGATTTTCCTGCTTATGAAATGATGTTTGGATGGAGCACAAAGGGAAAACTATCATTTCCTATTTGTATGAAGAATACACGATCCAGAAGACTGAAACATCATTGTAGTTTCAGTTTTATGGAACATCGACGATTCTTGTCAATGGACCATCCATATAGAAATAATTGTCGAAGATTTGACAATACCATAGAGACCGATGAACCACCTCAACGTATGTTTGTAATTGATGTGATTAATGAATTTAAAGATTTTAGTTTTTCATTCAGGAAGGTTCAAATGAAATCTATAAAGAGAAATAATGTTTCCACTGAAACATGTTACAATTGGAAGAAGAGAAGTATCTTATTTTATTTTCCTTATTGGTCAACCAATTTGTTACATCATTTCTTAGACGTAATGAACATTGAAAAAAATTATTTGAAATGTTTCTTTCGATTCTTCTAAATTTTAAGGTAAAGACAAAAGATGATTTACGGTCTCAGTGTGACTTGGTGGATTGGGGCATTAGACCAAAATTGCATCTTGTGCGTATTAGTGAAAATAAATGGAAAGTTCCATGTGCTTCTTATGTGATGAAACCTACAGAAAAAAAACAATTTATGGAAGTACTAGAGACTATTAAATTTCCTGATGGCTATTCAAGAAACATATCCAAATAGGTCAATAGAAGATAGTTGAAGCTAAAATCTTTGAAGACTCATGATTATCACATTCTTCTACATGAGTTGATTCCAATATAAATTCTTCATATTTTTTCCAATAATGTAAGGGTGGATGTTATTCAGTTGTGACATTTGTTTAGAGATATTTGTGCTAAGAAGTTGTCCAAGTATTTCTTGCAAAAAATGTTGGCAGATGCCCCATTAATTTTGTGTGAGTTAGAGAAAATATTTCCTCTATCATTTTTCACATGCATGTTGCATCTGACTGTCCATATACCAACTGAAATACTTCTTAGAGGACCTATTTATTTTCTTTGGATGTATCCAACTGAAATAAATATATACACATTAAATTCTTATGTCCATAACAGGAATAATCCTGAAGGTTCTATCGTGAACGGTTACTTGGCTCAAGAATTTTTGGATTTATGCTCTATGTATTTGTTTGATCTTACTACAAGAATGAACAGAACAATGAGAAATTAAGAAGAAAAGTATGAGAAAATTGAACCCAGTTTTCCATCACTTCCTCAAACAAGAGGAATTCTTGGATCATATACATTGATGACATTAAGCCTTGAAGAGCGAGAGATGGCACATCGTACAGTTTTGCTCAACTGTGATTTGTTCAATGACTACATCTTGTAAGTAAATTCAATATGTATATTATATATATATATATATATTAATCTATGCCTATTTTTATCTACAGGGAACATAAAGCGATGATAAATAGAATGCATCGTTCTTTATCTTTGATAAGGAGGGAGACTTTGCATAGCAAAGAGTTTTCTGCTTAGTTAAAATTGAAGGTAATAATATTACTGTTTAAAATAATTAAAATAATATTTAATTAAGTTTAATATTGATTTATATTTCAGGTATTGAGTTTTCCTACTGACTCTGTCTCTGAGGAAATAAGAGCTTTGGCTTTTGGTCCTAATATCGTGATTCGGGACTGTAAATCAATTGTTATCAATGGGTACATATGTATTATCACTAAACGAGCAAAGAACATGAGAACAAAACATGATGGTGTTATGGTTACTTCCATAATAGACTATTATGACAGTGCATCAGATAGTAAACGATGATTTGAAAATGTAGGTTATTATGGAGTCATTGAAAAAATAATAATATTGGATTATTATTCTCATGGATGAGTCACGATAATGAAATTTCAGTGGTTTGAATCGATGATGGGGCAGGGCACATTAATTGATGATTTTGGATTTTGAGTAATTGATATGACTCACAATATTGCTACCAATGAACCATATGTATTGGCATCAATGGAAAAATATTTTTTTTATGTCAAAGACCATCTTCGACCTGAATTTGGTTTCATTATTGAAGTACTTCCAAGACATATTTTTGATGATGGTGATGATAGAATTGACACCATCCCTACTACCATTGGAAACGATCCATTTATTACTTTTTATGACTCTGATAGCTCAATTTTCAGAGTTGAATATGAACCTGAAGTTGTGGTGGGAAATATATAAAATCATCCATTCATGTTCTCAATTCTTTTAGTTTACCTCGACTTGGGATGTTAAGGTTGGTACTATTCAAATTGACTTAATATTGATTACAAATATGTTGTATCCAACTAGATCGTTATGTGAATTTTCAATGTTTATTAGTTTCATTTTTATTTTAATTTCATTTTCTAATTTGGAATTGAACTGTATTGAAACCTACAAAACCAACATTTCTAACTTGGTGAACATTTCAATGCTTTAATTGTGATTTGTATAAAATTTGTAAAACTCTAAGACCTCTCTTTAACATTTTACCAGGTAATGAACATGATGGTTTTTATTCTTTTGCAAAACATGTATTGAAACCTGCATCATCTACCTGGGCTAAAGAAATTAAATTTTTCCTTCATTTTTACAACTGCTTTACCCCTTATGAATCTGGTAGAATCAATGTTCTATGATTTTAATAGACTGATGAAACTTACTAATTACCATCCCACTAAAAATTAAATTTATTTATTACATCTTGTATGATTTATTAAATTCATTATATATCTATTCAAGCTCACCTAAAACAATTCATAGTTAAATTATCCATGAATCCCCCTATTCCCACTCATTTATTTTGTTTTTTTGGGTTACACCTTAGTTATCATTTTCTATTTACTTCCCTATTTGTTTTTAAATGTAGAAAATAAAACCAATTGAAGAGAGGCGATGAAAACAGATTATGGACAACAATCGTCGCATGACCGAGCTGGGCATTCCACCACTAGTTCCTGCAGTGAGTATTTTATTTCAAATATATTGTCACGACCCGACCTCGGGGCCCATGCCGTGACTACCCCAATCCCGCCTTCCATAGGCCAGGGGCTGGCGACTAGCACCAAGGCGTAAAATCCCGGTAAACAGGGAAGGCATTGCCTTTATAAGTAACAACCACCACAGAGTCAGCAAGCGGAAAGTAACTACCAAGTGCAGAAAAGTAAAGGGGGGCGGAAAACAAGCCCAACTGAAAGCACAACTGAAAAGGTAAAGAACAGCAACTGAAGAAAAGACGGCGGCCTCGTGTCGTCCACTGGCAATCCCACCTGAAGGGTGGGTACAGATAGCCTCCAGGCTCCTCGGGTCCCACGTCCGCTCCGAGCACGTCCCGCCCAGTGGTCCGCCTCCAAGTACCGTCCTGCTCCACGCCCCAACCGAGATCAGCGCTGTCCGTCGTCTGCATCCAACACAACAAAGTGCGGGCATAGCCCGTGCAGGGGTGAGTATAAACTACTCAGTAAGGACCCCGAGACCCCCGAAGGTCTCCCAAAATCCACAAAGGATATAGCACAAAAGAAAGGGGCAACCACGAAGAAACAACTGACTCGACTTAGGTATATGCCCATACATATACCTAAGTCCCCATTTCTAGCTCTGCTCTCAAGCTCAAGGTCAACTCGATCCACACAGGAAAGCAAGACTCAAATCCACCAGGGAGAGTAAATAGTAAATCCACATAGGATAGTTCAACACAATCCACAAAGGAGAGTAACATAAGATTCAACTCAACCAGGTATACTTTTTCAGATGACGACAAGATGATCACCGAACCATCTAAGTCGTCGGACCCACGAAGGATCGATAGGTACTAACCTTGGCAATGACCCACACAGGATCGGGCCCACACAGGACCTGTAGCAATGGCTCACACAGAACCGTAAGAGATGACCCACACAGGATCGGGCCCACACAGGACCTGTAGTCAAGGCTCACACAGAACCGTAAGGTGATGACCCACACAGGATCGGTAGCAATGATCCACGTAGGATCGCTGAGTGCAGTAGTCGACGCAGTCCACTGAGGATCTCTGCACAGTCGTCGCCGCAGTCCACGAAGGATCTCTGCTCTGTTGTCGTCGCAGTCCACGGAGGATCTCTGCTCTGTCGTCGAAGTCACAGCCAGCGCTAGGGTTCCCGCACACAGCGAGCTCGTTTAGGAGGGTCCGCTCCACGAGCCGAGAGGCTGATACATCAACTGACACGTAGTCCGAAGTTGATGTATCCAAAAGTTCCGTATCGACAATAGGATCTCAACGCAACAGACGGCGCGTCAATCGGACGCCCGGTCTGAGAGTTATTGGCATTTTCGTCCCAGGGGCCCGGTTGGTTTTTAGGGCAAAACCAACCCGACCGTACTCCGCCTGTGTCCGATCCTCGGGCGGAGTATTCCAAAAGTTTCGTCTCACTTAGAGGAAGCCTCCACAGCTGACGGTACGTCGATCGGACGTCCGCAGCTCGAGTTATGAGCGTTTCCGCTCCGAGGGCCCGGTTGGTTTCGCGTACGAACCAACCCGGCTGAACCCAAAGTCTTCCGAAACCTTGATTGTAATATACCGAAATGACCGTCTCGATCCAAGGATCGCGTATCCGCTGACGGTTCGTCAATCGGAGGTCCCAGGCCCAAGATATGGGCAAAAGACCGAAGAGGGCCCGAAAACGGGGGGTTCTGGGCCCGAGGCGACCCTGCCCGAACCACCCCTGGGTCGGCCGAACCGGCTAGGCCGGGTCCGGTCCGGCCTGGGCGCGGCCCAGCCGACCGGACCGGCCGGCTCGGCTTCGGCCGAGCGGCCGAAGAGGGCTGCCGCGGGGCGCCGCCCCCGCGGCTCGGTGGAAAACGTGGCCCCGCGGGGGGCCGCCTGTCACGCGGACGCCGCCGGGCCGCCGCGTCCCTCCCCGGTTCCGCGCGGCCGCGGAACGGGCCACCGCCTCCGCGGCTTCAGCCGCGGCGGATTCCTCCACGGCGGCGCGCCGGGCGCCGCCGCCTCCGGCCGCCGCCTCCGGCCGCCGGCACCGCCGCGCCGGCGACCCGCGCCGCTGCCGCCTTCCGCGGGCCGCCGGAGTTGCTCCGGTGGCCCGTTTTGCCTCCCGTCTGCGCCATAGCTCCTCCCGGGAGCCGATCTTCACTGCGGGATCAACGGATCGCCCCTGCCGCACGGTTCGTCGTCGTCCGCCAAATCCGCACAACAAAAAGATCGGCGGAGGGTTGCCGGGTCTTGTTCGTTAGACCCGCACCCTCCGCGTTAGTCATAAAATCATCGGGAGGGATTAAGGCAGTCACAATTTTATCCAAAAATAAAATTGTTCAAGTTTGGTTCTTTAATTAAAAATAATTAGATCACGGGAACGAATCACCAAGAAAAATAAAATCCCTACCTCGATGTCGCCGTCGGACGTGAGGTCATCGCGGAATCGCTCGTCGCGGAAGGAGGGGATCGTCGCGTCGTCGCGGAAGAGACGTTCGTCGCACCGCGGGAAAAACGTCACGCCGACGATCTCCGGATCTAGAGCAAACGGATTTAATTAATTAAATCCGTTGTCATTGAAATTAAAAGGGAGAATTAAACGATCCGTTTCTCACCTTAGTTGTCGAACGAGGATAGGCCGCAGAAGAAGAGGCGTCGCCGAAGAACGTCGCGGGTAGAGCTCGTCGACGTCGCAGATCACGGTGTGCGTCGTCGAATTCCGGTCGCCGGCGTTCTTCGCGTTCTTCGCGTTCTTCGCGAGGAGGGTGGAGGCTCAGAGAATTCGCACAACGATAGCAATCCTCCAAAATAGACAAAATTGTCTATTTTATTAATTCGCCAACGAACGCAAACGCGTAAGTAACGACCCATTAAATTCGTTGAATTAATTCAACGAATGAAACAGCCCATTTAATTCACAAAATAAACCGCCCAATTAAATGGTCTGTTAAGAATTAAAGAAAACGCGCCGGTTGACTTTTCAGTTACTTTGACGGGTTTTCGCGGGTGCGTTACTTAGCGAAAGAAACGGCGGGGCTCGTGCGGGCCCCACCTCACAAATATCCTAACAAGGGGTAGGATATTTCCGGATAACACCCTATCCGCTTTAACTCAGTTCAAGTGGCTTCCAAGCGGCTTAAGTGAAATAAAATAAAGTTGTCGCACAACCTTTATTTTATTTCCGACTTAAAGCCCAAAATTTTAAAAACCACGGTTGAGCAAACGCAACTCCGAAAGAGGCATTTCTAAGCAAATACCGGCGCTGCGATTTCATCGGTGCCCTCAGAATTCGATTCCGGGAACCGGTTCAAAATATAGAAAAACCCGCTCGTCCGTTCACTGAACGTACCCGATCCAAACTTCGGAAATTGATTCTGGGCACACCGGGCCTCGGAATCAGGTGCCGTCTGAAGCTGCGCTCTTGTAAAATTCCAAAGAAAATTAAGAAAAAAAAAATTTCCTTGAATTTTTGCGGGTCTTTACATTACTCCCACCTCAGGGCTTTACGTCCCCGTAAAGATACATCAAAAACTAGGGGAACAAATGGGGGTACTGAGCACGCATCTGAGCCTCCCGCTCCCAAGTGCTCTCCTGGAGGTTCCCGTGCTGCCATCTGACGCGCACAAGAGGAATCGACCGCCCACGTAGGACCCGCTCCTGTCGATCCTCGATCTCCACTGGGACCTCCGCAAAAGTCGCCCCATCGTCCACGTCCAGCTCCCCAAAGTCGATGACGTGCGTCGGGTCGTGCACGTATCTCCTCAGCTGAGACACGTGGAAGACGTCGTGCACCCGGTGCAACTGAGGTGGTAGAGCCAGGCGATAAGCCACCTCTCCTATCCTGCTGAGGACCTGGAAAGGCCCGATGAAGCGTGGAGACAACTTGCCGCCTTGGCCAAATCTCCGTAAACTACGTCGAGGTGAGACACGCAAAAAGACGTGGTCGCCATCCTCGAATTCTAGTGGCCTCCGCCTCCTGTCATCATATAACTTCTGCCGGCTCTGAGCTGTCCTCATCCTCTCCTGGATGATCTGGACCTTCTCTGTCGTGGCTCGGACCATCTCTGGTCCCATGAGTGCTAACTCCCCAGGGTCTGTCCAGCACAACGGTGATCTGCAGGGTCTGCCGTACAACGCCTCGTATGGTGCCATCCCGATGGTGGAGTGGTAGCTGTTGTTGTACGCGAACTCCACCAAGGGTAGGTGGTCCTCCCAGCTACGACCAAAGTCGAGAACACATGCACGGAGCATGTCCTCGAGTGTCTGTATGGTCCTCTACGTCTGACCATCCGTCTGAGGGTGGAAGGTTGTGCTCAGATGGAGCCGCGTCCCGAACGCCTCCTGCAACCCCTTCCAAAGCCGGGAAGTGAAACGAGCATCTCGATCGGAGACGATAGACGATGGCACACCGTGAAGCCGTACGATCTCCTGGACGTAAAGACATCCCAAGCTCTCCACTGAGCCCTGCTCTCTGATGGGTAAGAAGTGTGCCGACTTGGTGAGTCGGTCGACAATCACCCAAATGGAGTCGTGACCTCTGGAAGTGCGTGGAAGTCCAGTCACGAAGTCCATAGATATCCCGTCCCACTTCCAATCTGGGACCTCCAAGGGCTGTACCAAGCCTGCTGGTACCTGATGCTCTGCCTTCACCTGCTGGCAGGTGAGGCATCGTGAAACGAACTCTGCCACAGCTTTCTTCATGCCCGGCCACCAGTGCTGTCGACTGAGATCCTGGTACATCTTCGCCGCTCCGGGATGTACCGCCAAGGGAGAAGTGTGAAACTCTCTCAGCACCTCCTCTCATAAAGCGACTGGTACGAAGGTACGTGCTCTGAAAAGGATGTCGTGCTCTGCTCCAAGGGAGAAACCATCAGGCGCCTGACCTGAGGATATCAGTGCACGCCGGGTCTCACAGTCAGCGTCCCCACGCTGAGCCTCTCTGACCCGCTGTAGAAGTGGAGGAGAGACTGTGAGAGACTAAAGAAAGGCTGCTCCGTCTCTATCCATGAAGGATATCTGTAAGGAGGCTAGCTGCTTCGTCGCCTCCTCAAGTAGCTGAATGCCCGTCCTCCTGCTGAGGGCATCGGCTACCACGTTCCCCTTCCCAGGTGTATAGACTATCTCAAAGTCATAGTCCTGGAGGAACTCAAGCCATCTCCATTGTCTCAGGTTTAGGTCCTTCTGAGAGAAGATATACCTGAGACTCTGGTGGTCAGAAAAGACTATGAAGCGCTCGCCCATCAGATAGTGCCGCCAAGTCTTCAGAGAGAAGACCACTGCTGCTAACTCCAGGTCATGAGTGGCGTAGTTCTGCTCATGCGGCCTCAACTGACGTGATCCGTAGGCGATCACGGCCTGCTCCTGCATCAGAACGCACCCGAGTCCAGTCCCTGATGCATCGCAGTAAACTACGTATCCAACTCCCTCCTCAGGCAACCTCAAGATAGGTGCGCTGGTCAATCTCTGTCTCAGCTCCTGGAAGCTCTACTGACATCTGTCTGACCACAGAAAGGGTTTCCCCTTCTTTTTCAAGGCTGAGAGTGGTGCCGCAACTCTGGAGAAGTCTGGCACAAATCTCCGATAGTATCCGTCTAGGCCCAAGAAGCTCCGCACCTCCGTCACGCTCATGGGTGGCTCCCAAGCTAGCACTGCCTCGATCTTCGCGGGATCCACTGCAACTCCCGCCTCAGAGATGACGTGCCCCAAGAAATGGACCTCACGTAACCAGAACTGGCATTTTGAGAGCTTTCCATAAAGCTGGTGCTCTCGGAGTGTGTCTAGCACAACTCGCAGGTGGTAGGCATGCTCCTCCTCAGTCGTCGAGTATACCAAAATGTCGTTAATGAAGACCACGACAAATCGGTAGAGGTATGGCTGGAAGATCTTGTTCATTAGGCTCATGAACACTGCTGGAGCATTGGTTACGCCGAATGGCATAACCAAGAACTCATAATGGCCATACCGACACCTGAAGGCCGTCTTCTGCATGTCCTCGTCTCGAACTCTGAGCTGATGATAGTCTGACCGGAGGTCTATCTTCGAGAACCACCGCGCTCCCTTAAGCTGATCGAAGAGGTCATCAATCCGTGGCAGCGGATACTTGTTCCTCACTGTCACCTGGTTCAGGCGACGATAGTCGACACACAGTCGCAAGCTCCCGTCCGCCTTCTTGGCGAACAAAATCGGGGAAGCCCAGGGTGAAACACTGGGTCGGATAAACCCCTTGCTCTGCAAGTCCTCCAACTGTACCCGCAGCTCTCGAAGCTCGGCGGGGGCCATCCGATATGCTGGAGTAGATATCGGGGCTGTCCCGGGGTACAAGTCGATGTAACAGTCTACCTCTCTACGAGGAGGTAGCCCTGGAACGTCGTCGGGAAAGACGTCCACGTACTGGTCCACCACTGCAGGAAAAATTGGACTCTGCACGTCCACTGCTCCTAGGATGAGGCTAGCCAACTGATGAGAGATGGGCTGCACTCTCCTCCGCGGAAGTCCATCCTGTGCTGCAAAGGTTCCCTTCTCGCCGGTGAAGGTAAACCTGCTCCCGTCGGGGCGAACACATCGCACCTTGCGCCTAAAACAGTCGATCTGGGCATGAACCGTGGATAGCCAATCCATGCCCAAGATGACGCCGTAAGGCCTCGACGCCTCTACAAGGAGATCCCAGCCGAAGCTCTCGCCTCCTAGAGTAAGCTCACACTGCCGGCACCAGTGCGTAATCGTCGAGTCTGCTCCCGTAGGAGTCTCTAGCCGTAAGGATCGAGCCAACGGCTCAGTCGGAATCTCCGAGCTCCGAACAAGGGCAGAGGCTATGAAAGAGTGACTCGCTCCTGTGTCTATAAGTACTGCAGCAAGGGTGGAATAGACACAGATCGTACCTCGAATCATCTCTGGCATGTCGGGGTCGTAGGCCTCCACTGCCTGGAGTTGGGCCTGTCCCTGCCCGCCAGCTCCCTATGGTCGAGGTGGCCCTCCTGGTGGTGGTGGGGGTAGAGCCTGGAAGCGTCGTCCACCACCCGCTACTCGGCCAGCTCCTCTGCCTCGTCCGCCTCCTCCCTGCGGACCGCCACGGTCGACCCTCTGCCTCTGCCTGGGTGGCCCCTCCACCGTCTGCTGCTCCTCTGGTCGGCGAGTCGGGCAGTCACGAGCCATGTGACCCTGCCCGCCGCAGGAGTAGCACTGCCTGCCTCTCGGAAGGCTGGCACTCCGTTGTGTGCCCCGCACTGCTGAGCCGGTGTCCTGAGGCCGTCTGCGTGGGGGTCTGGTCTGCCTGGACCCGAGAGTCATCTGTCGGCTACCTGCTGCCGAAGACTCCGCTACCTGCCGCCCTGCGCTAGGTCTCGCCGCTGAAGAAGGCTCTGCCAGGAAGCTCTCGATCAGGAGGGCTCGCTCCAGCACTCCCGCCTGGGTCGGAATACTGAGGGAGATCAGCGACGCCCGAATCTCCTGCCGCAAGCCCTGCTCGAAGGTCCGGGCCCGGAAGAAGGGGTCCCGTACCATGTCGGTCGAGTAGCGAGATAGGTCAGTGAACCTCGCCGCGTACTGAGCGACCGTCATGCTGCCCTGGCGCAGCTGGAGAAGCTCCTGGATGCGCACCGCTCGGAGGGTGGCCGGGACGAACTCAGAGCGGAAGAGGCTCTCGAAGTCCGTCCAGAGCAAGGATGCCTCATCGTGAACCTGGAGCATCAAGCTCCACCATCGTCCTGCCGCCGCCTGCAGGAGGCTCACCGCGAGAATCACCATGAGATCCGCTGGTGTCCTCACTAGCCTAAAGATCTGTACCACCGCCTCTAGCCAGTCCTCGGCGGCCTGGGGGTCCGCCTCACCGCGAAACCTGGGCGGTCGCTGGCTCTGAAACTCATGCAGTGCCCTGAGGCGACGTGCATCGTCAGCGTCTGGTACTGGTAGCATCGGTGGCTCGGCGGGTAAAGCTACCGCCGGTGCCACTGCTGGCAAAGGGCCCTGCACCGAGGCCTCGTCGCTCGGTGGGCTGCCGTCACGCCCTACACTCGGAACCCTAGCTGGCTGTCATCGCGGGGCCATCCTGAAAAGGAGAACAAGAGCACCACAGTCAGAACAGTATACCTGGTGAGATGGAACAAGTAATCACAAGGAAAACATGAGACTTTCATGAAGCAGATCAGTATACCCGGTGAGCTGACACAAGTAATCACAAAGAAAACTTGAAACACACACGCAATCAATGTTTTCATGCATTAAGTCGGAAATCAGGAGTCAGGGTCCTGGTGTACGGATACGTCGGCCGCCGCACCAACACTGGGCTCCCTGAACTGATAACCACACTCAATACACTAAACACTATTGCTTCATATAGAAAGAAAATACGATCAGAGACTGCGGTAGAATCGACCACCTCTGATACCAATTTGTCACAACCCGACCTCGGGGCCCGTGCCGTGACTACCCCAAGCCCGCCTTCCATAGGCCAGGGGCTGGCGACTAGCACCAAGGCGTAAAATCCCGGTAAACAGGGAAGGCATTGCCTTTATAAGTAACAACCACCACAGAGTCAGCAAGCGGAAAGTAACTACCAAGTGCAGAAAAGTAAAGGGGGCCGGAATACAAGCCCAACTGAAAGCACAACTGAAAAGGTAAAGAACAGCAACTGAAGAAAAGACGGCGGCCTCGTGTCATCCACTGGCAATCCCACCTGAAGGGTGGGTACAGATAGCCTCCAGGCTCCTCGGGTCCCACGTCCGCTCCGAGCACGTCCCGCCCAGTGGTCCGCCTCCAGGTACCGTCCTGCTCCACGCCCCAACCGAGATCAGCGCTGTCCGTCGTCTGCATCCAACACAACAAAGTGCGGGCATAGCCCGTGCAGGGGTGAGTATAAACTACTCAGTAAGGACCCCGAGACCCCCGAAGGTCTCCCGAAATCCACAAAGGATATAGCACAAAAGAAAGGGGCAACCACGAAGAAACAACTGACTCGACTTAGGTATATGCCCATACATATACCTAAGTCCCCATTTCTAGCTCTGCTCTCGAGCTCAAGGTCAACTCGATCCACACAGGAAAGCAAGACTCAAATCCACCAGGGAGAGTAAATAGTAAATCCACATAGGATAGTTCAACACAATCCACAAAGGAGAGTAACATAAGATTCAGCTCAACCAGGTATACTTTTTCAGATGACGACAAGATGATCACCGAACCATCTAAGTCGTCGGACCCACGAAGGATCGATAGGTACTAACCTTGGCAATGACCCACACAGGATCGGGACCACACAGGACCTGTAGCAATGGCTCACACAGAACCGTAAGAGATGACCCACATAGGATCGGGCCCACACAGGACCTGTAGTCAAGGCTCACACAGAACCGTAAGGTGATGACCCACACAGGATCGGTAGCACTGATCCACGTAGGATCGCTGAGTGCAGTAGTCGACGCAGTCCACTGAGGATCTCTGCACAGTCGTCGCCGCAGTCCACGAAGGATCTCTGCTCTGTCGTCGTCGCAGTCCACGGAGGATCTCTGCTCTGTCGTCGAAGTCACAGCCAGCGCTAGGGTTCCCGCACACAGCGAGCTCGTTTAGGAGGGTCCGCTCCACGAGCCGAGAGGCTGATACATCAACTGACACGTAGTCCAAAGTTGATGTATCCAAAAGTTCCGTATCGACAACAGGATCTCAACGCAACAGACGGCGCGTCAATCGGACGCCCGGTCTGAGAGTTATTGGCATTTTCGTCCCAGGGGCCCGGTTGGTTTTTAGGGCAAAACCAACCCGACCATACTCCGCCTGTGTCCGATCCTCGGGCGGAGTATGCCAAAAGTTCCGTCTCACTTATAGGAAACCTCCACAGCTGACGGTACGTCGATCGGACGTCCGCAGCTCGAGTTATGAGCGTTTCCGCTCCGAGGGCCCGGTTGGTTTCGCGTACGAACCAACCCGGCCGAACCCAAAGTCTTCCGAAACGTTGAGTGTAATATACCTAAATGACCGTCTCGATCCAAGGATCGCGTAGCCGCTGACGGTTCGTCAATCGGAGGTCCCAGGCCCAAGATATGGGCAAAAGACCGAAGAGGGCCCGAAAACGGGGGGTTCTGGGCCCGGGGCGACCCTGCCCGAACCACCCCTGGGTCGGCCGAACCGGGTCGACCCGAACCGGGTCGACCCGACCCGTCCCGACCCGGATAGGCTGGGTCCGGTCCGTCCTGGGCGCGGCCCGGCCGACCGGACCGGCCGGCTCGGCTTCGGCCGAGCGGCCGAAGAGGGCTGCCGCGGGGCGCCGCCCCCGTGGCTCGGTGGAAAACGCGGCCCCGCGGGGGGCCGCCTGTCACGCGGACGCGGCCGGGCCGCCGCGTCCCTCCCCAGTTCCGCGCGGCCGCGGCTTCAGCCGCGGCGGATTCCTCCACGGCGGCGCGCCGGGCGCCGCCGCCGCCTTCCGCGGGCCGCCGGAGTTGCTCCGGTGGCCCGTTTTGCCTCCCGTCTGCGCCATAGCTCCTCCCGGGAGCCGATCTTCACTGCGGGATCAACGGATCTCCCCTGCCGCACGGTTCATCGTCGTCTTCCAAATCCGCACAACAAAAAGATCGGCGGAGGGTTGCCCGGTCTTGTTCGTTAGACCCGCACCCTCCGCGTTAGTCATAAAATCATCGGGAGGGATTAAGGCAGCCACAATTTTATCCAAAAATAAAATTGTTCAAGTTTGGTTCTTTAATTAAAAAGAATTAGATCACGGGAACGAATCACCAAGAAAAATAAAATCCCTACCTCGATGTCGCCGTCGGACGTGAGGTCGTCGCGGAATCGCTCGTCGCGGAAGGAGGGGATCGTCGCGTCGTCGCGGAAGAGATGTTCGTCGCACCGCGGGAAAAACGTCGCGCCGACGATCTCCGGATCTAGAACAAACAGATTTAATTAATTAAATCCGTTGTCATTGAAATTAAAAGGGAGAATCAAACGATCCGTTTCTCACCTTAGTTGTCGAACGAGGATCGGCCGCGGAAGAAGAGGCGTCGCCGAAGAACGTCGCGGGTAGAGCTCGTCGACGTCGCAGATCACGGTGTGCGTCGTCGAATTCCGGTCGCCGGCGTTCTTCGCGTTCTTCGCGTTCTTCGCGAGGAGGGTGGAGGCTCAGAGAATTCGCACAACGATAGCAATCCTCCAAAATAGACAAATTTGTCTATTTTATTAATTCGCCAACGAACGCAAACGCGTAAGTAACGACCCATTAAATTCGTTGAATTAATTCAACGAATGAAACAGCCCATTTAATTCACGAAATAAACCGCCCAATTAAATGTTCTGTTAAGAATTAAAGAAAACGCGCCGGTTGACTTTTCAGTTACTTTGACGGGTTTTCGCGGGTGCGTTACTTAGCGAAAGAAACGGCGGGGCTCGTGCGGGCCCCACCTCACAAATATCCTAACAAGGGGTAGGATATTTCCGGATAGCACCCTATCCGCTTTAACTCAGTTCAAGTGGCTTCCAAGCGGCTTAAGTGAAATAAAATAAAGTTGTCGCACAACCTTTATTTTATTTCCGACTTAAAGCCCAAAATTTTAAAAACCACGGTTGAGAAAACGCAACTCCGAAAGAGGCGTTTCTAAGCAAATACCGGCGCTACGATTTCATTGGTGCCCTCAGAATTCGATTCCGGGCACCGGTTCAAAAGATAGAAAAACCCGCTCGTCCGTTCACTGAACGTGCCCGAGCCAAACTTCGGAAATTGATTCCGGGCACACCGGGCCTCGGAATCAGGTGCCGTCTGAAGCTGCGCTCTTGTAAAATTCCAAATAAAATTAAGAAAAAAAAAATTTCCTTGAATTTTTGCGGGTCTTTACATATATATATTTAAATAATATATAATTTCATGTGATTAATTTTTTTAAAACATTTTTTCAGGATCCATCTATTAAGTGACAGTTATTTGATGAGCAGACTAGTAGTGGTCCCAGTACTAAGGGTGTTCGTACGAGGGGGGTGGTATGAGAGTTAGACGATCTGGTCGGCATACCCGATTAGACCCTACCCCTTCCACTGACATACCACTCATCCCACATTCTAATCCTGGTGTGTTTTTAGGGACACACGGGATATTTAGTCCTCCCATGTTTTCACCACCCTTTACATCTGATCCTCCTCACCCATCTATACCATATCCGATGATGATTCCCACTCCCCATCCAGCATTCATCCAGCCATCCATGTTATCTTCTTTTACTTATGCTTCTTTCTCTTTGGTCTTTTATATTACATCTTCTTCGACTCCTGCTCTACCGGAGTCTATCCCTACGGAGCATACATTGGGACCCACTCCATCTGTACAGGGTGTTCCTTCAATTTCTGTGGATCCAGTGGCACCCATTGATCAGACTACCACAGGTATACTTATACAACCTGAACAAATTTTTACACCATTATTTATTTTCATTATAACATGTATTGATAAAATATTTGTTTTTATTTCATAATAGATACATCTACTGATAGGAGGTGGGGGCAGGGGCGTACACTCATGCGTGCGGTGTGGAACCGCCACACGCAGTTGATGGTGGACTAAAATGAAGATAGTCAAATGATTGAAAAATTAGGGTAGCAATGTCATAGTTTTTTGGCGACGCTTGCCAAATACTCCAACATCATTTCTATCAGCCAGCTATCATGGAGACAGCTGCCAAATTAAGTCAAGGATAAAGCTTGGGCATAGATATGGGTAAAAAAATCTGTTGTATTTTATGCAATATATTATTTTTTTGTATTTATATGAATTAATATTTTGGTGTCAGCTACGGTTTAATTTCCCCGATGGTGAGGGTGCACGGCCAGCATGTCTAAAGGATTTAGGCGAGCTTTGGAGAGATTATAAGCAGGCTTTATACATTGGTTGGTGTGCTAAAGTGGGCACAGAGTTAGAGGGGGTCCCTGTTGTGGATGATTGCCTTTTATAATAGTATCGACAGATGATTACTCATTGTATGACTAGCCAATTTAAGGTATTAATCACATCAGAGGTATTTAAATGAAAATTTTCATGTTTTTTTCTCATACTAATTATTGAATTTTATTTAGGATTCATCTAGAAGAAATAAAAAAATATTGATGCTAAAAAATATGTCCACACATTGGGACGTACTACGATGCCAGATCATGAGAGGCAGAAGGTATGACAGTTTATAATTTTCTTTTACGAATTGAACTTTCTATTGCTACCTCTATAATTTATTTGATTGATAAATTTGTTATATAATTTATGTTATGCAATTAATTATTGGTATCCTATTTTTAATTATGGTTTCTTATATTCAATTTCATTATAGAGTCATAAATTGAATATATAAGGATGTGTGCCTCGAGAAAAACTGTTTTTCTCGAGTAGAAGGAAGAAAGATGGAAGTGCGGTTAATGAACCGACTCGGCTGCAGATTGTAAGTTTTACTTTATAGATTTAAAATTTTAATCTCTATTTTGTAACTTAATAATCTATTTCTATTTGTAACAGGATACTTTAGAGGCCCTTGATTCCCAGTAACTTTACAATTTTGGGCCAAACGATCACTTACATCAGGTGTTGGGAGATGAACACCCTGGTAGAGTACACTGCCGACCTGGGAAGAGTATAGTTCCAACGAGGTATTGGCCCTCCTCAGGTACGAGTTGTAGTTCCCCTGAGTTCCATCAGGTTAATAATAGGCAGAACATGCTGAAAAAAAGGTCATAGAGATGGCAGAATAGTCGGCTAGGGCAAACACTGCATTTATGAAACTGATGAAAGTTTTACGTCCAACACTTCCACCAGAGGCTAGCACAGCTTGTGATGAATATATGTCATCGATGCATTCTATATATGGTGCATTGGGTGGCAGTTATAGTGGAGTTCGAGATGATGGTGAGGAGGATGTCGAGCTGGAGGGGGAGGAGGGCGAGGAGGAGGTCGAGGCGGAGGAGGAGGGAGAGGAGGAGGAGGAGGGAGGTGAGGAGGTTGAGGCTGAGTATGAGGGTGAGGAGGAGGGCATTGAGGAGGGTGGGGATAATGATGGGTATGACGATGAGGAAGAGGGTGAGGCTGATGATGACAGTGATGATAGTGATGGTGATGAGGGGCAGATTGATCTGTTACATTTTTTACTGATATTACTGACTTTTGATGCTTATTGATTTTTTGTGACTGAATATATATATATATATGATTAGGTAGGTCAAATTATCTTTATTTTTTTATCTATAAATAATAAAACTTGACTTATGATTTGTTGTGACTGATTTACCCCTCCCCTGGATAGCCCCCCCCCCCCCCCACCCCCGTGGACAACTCGCCCACCCCCCTGGACACCCTGTACCCCCTGGACAGCCTTGCCACCCTCATGGACAGCCCGCCCAACCCCCTAGACAGCCCCTCTCCCTGTGGACTCCCCCTCCCCCACTCCCATGGACCGCCCACCCCCCCACCCCTATAGACATCCCGCCCACCCCCGTGGATAGCCCGCCCACCCCCTTGGACAACCCCTACCCCCTGGACAGCACGCCCACCCCTGTGGACAACCTGCCCACCCCACTGGACACCCCATACCCCCTGGACAGCCCCACCCACCCCCCTGGACACCCCCGACCCCCCTGGACACCCCTCATCCCTGTGGACAACCCCACCCACCCCCTGGACACCCCTACCCCCGTGGATATCCCCCACCCCCACCCCCGTGGATAGCCCCCCCCCCCCACCCCGTGGATAGCCCCCCCCCCCCCCCCCACCCCCCCTAGACACCCCCTACCCCCTGGATAGCCCTACCACCCCCCGTGGATAGCCTGCCCACACCCAGGACAACCCGTACCCCCTAGATAGCCCCGCCCACCCCCCCAGACACCCCTGACCCCCCTGGACAGCCCCCACCCCTATGGATAGCCTCGCCCACCCCCCTGGTCTATAAAAAACCCTTTTAAGGTTCCATTTCAAAAATCAAATAGTATTTTTGTTCCACAATAAAAATGAAATCCAAAACCATATTAAAAATACCAATAATCTTAAAATCCATGAAATTCATTCCATTAAAACCATTACATCCCCCCCCCCCACCCCTCCTAGAAACCACCCCACCAACTGGACACCCCCCCTAGACACCCCCACCCCCGGACACCACCCCACCACCTTGGATAGCCACTCCAACCCCCTGGACCCCCCCCCACCCCCCTAGACACCCACACTCCCATGGACAGCCCCCCTACCCCTCGGACAACCCGCCCACCCCTGTGGACATCCCGCCCACCCCCGTGGATAGTCCGCCCACCCCCTTAGACACCCCATACCCCCTAGACAGCCCCGCCACCCTCGTGGATAGCCCACCCACCCCACTGGACACCTCATACCCCCTAAACAACCCCCCGCACCCCCGTGGACACCCCATCCACCCCCATGGACAGCCCTCCCACCCCCATGGACACCCCATACCCCCCTCGACAGCCCCACCACCCCCGTGGATATCCCGCCCACCCCCCTGGACACCTCTACCCCCGGGGATAGCCTGCCCACCCCCGTGGATAGCCCACCCACCCCTTAGACACCCCTTTCCCTGTGGACATCCTCCACCCCTGTGGGCAACCCGCCCACCCCCTGGACACCCCCTCCCCCCATGGACATCCCCCCCCCCACCTACCCTCATGGATAGCCCGCCCACCCCCCCAAGACACCCCTACCCCCCATGGACAGCGCGCACACCCCCTAGACACCCCATACCCCCCTGAAAAGCCCTGCCACCCCCATAGACAGCCCGCCCAACACACTGGACACCCCCTACCCCTTGGACAGCCCCACCCACCCCCTGGATACCCCCTCCCCTCATGGATATCCCCACCCATGTGGACAGCCCGCCCACCCCCCCCCCCCCCGGACACCCCTACCCCCCATGGATATCCCACCCACCCCTGGACACCCCCTACCCCTTGGATAGTCTGACCACCCCCGTGGACAGCCCGCCCACCCCCCTGGACAGGCCGACCACCCCCGTGGACAACCCGCCCACCCCCTGGACACCCCCTAACCCCGTGGACATCCCTCCCACCCCCTGGAAACCCCCTCCCCCCGTGGATATCCCCCCACCCCCGTAGATAGCCCGCCCACCCCCCTTGGACACCCCTACCCCCCCCCCCCCCCCCCGTGGACAGCCCGCCCGCCCCCTAGACACCCCATACCCCCCTAGACAGCTCTTCCACCATCGTGGACAGCCCTCCCACCCTACTAGACACCCCGTACCCCCCTGTACAGCCCCTCCCACCCCTTGGACACCCCCCCCCCCCTCGTGGACGGCCTGCCTACCCCCCTGGACACCCCCTACCCCCTTGTACAGGGACAGCCCGCCCACCCCCTGGACAGTCCGAACACCCCTGTGGATAGCCCGCCCACCCCCCTAGACACCCCCTCCCCCCATGGACAGCCCCCCCAACCCCCGTGGATATCCTCCCCCCCCCCCCCACCCCCCGGACACCCCTACCCCCCGTGGATATCTTGGGATCTTCTCATTTCATTTAACTTCTCTAAAAGATACCATCTTGTCCCTATTTTACTCAAAATTACATCCTGCATCACCTTTTGAGAGAATGAAAGTTTCACAGAAAACTTACCTAAGAGACTTTGGTTAGTCTACTTTATATCTATATGGGATAACATAGAAAATAAGAGAGAATTAACCAAGACATAAAGGCTATACATTAATAAACTAAACATGTGATACCATTTTGAAATAACTCAACTTAGGGGTTGTATAACAGATCCCTCATAAAGATATATTCTACAGTCAACTCAACACATAGATTATAAAATTCAAGCATAATACATAATATGATATTTTATGGTTTTCAATGGGGTAGATCATTATAAACCTCAAGTGAATTTATAGACTAGTGGTATATAATGATAGGTATTCTGTATTATGAACTCTGTATTATTCTGTAGGTAAATGCATAGGGAAGGGAAGCTACTTGTTTATGGACAAATTTCTGGCATAGGGAATCTACTTTCTTCTGGAAATATTGCAGGCTATATACCAACGGTTTTGGAAACCGTTGGTATAGAATTAAAAAAATCCACTCTTTACCAACAGTTTACAACCATTGGTAAATGTCTCAACTCAATCTTTTCCAACGGTTTCAGAAACCATTGTTAAAGGCCTGTTATTCTCAATATTTACTAATGGTTTTCATAAACCGTTGGTAAAGATCTATTGCAACGTTTTCTAAACCATTGGGAAAGATAATATGATTTCCGGTGGCTTTTTTCAACAGTTATTTTATAACCCGTTGGTAAAAGCCTATCCCCACAGCTTTCTTGCCAATGGTTGTATAAACCATTGGTATAAGTTTTCCCAACAGCTAGACAGACTTTACCAATGGTTTAAAACTGTTGTTATATACTAAATTTCCAGTAGTGACCAAAATTTCCTATTAACCCACTTAAATGTGACTCATTTAATAAAATATAATGTATAGAAATATTGGGAATAAAAATCTTATCAATATGGAATAAGAATCCATCATGTAAATAGAACTTTTCCAACTAACTCTAGGTTTACAATAACCTTAAGGTTCACCAAAATCTCTATTAGTGGCATATAAATCCTTAATGTTTTCAAGGATAAAAGAGAA
The DNA here is from genome assembly GCA_963277665.1 of Viscum album. Taxonomy (NCBI): domain Eukaryota; kingdom Viridiplantae; phylum Streptophyta; class Magnoliopsida; order Santalales; family Viscaceae; genus Viscum; species Viscum album. The sequence continues at coordinate 1,067,549,111 of OY728127.1, read as the reverse complement.
TATCTACATGAAAGTGCATCTTTCACAATATTTTCTTTACCCTTTTTATGTTTGATGACATATGGAAACGATTTGATGAATTCCAACCATCTAGCATGTCTCTTATTTAGTTTATGTTGGATCTTAAGGGACTTAAGAGCCTCATTATTAGAATAGATCACAAATTCTTTTGTCCAAAGATAATCTTTCCATGTTCCTATAACTCTAAACAATAAATAAAACTCTTTATCATATGTTTAATAGTTTAGAGTTGGGCCATTTAACATTACACTAAAATAAGAAATAGGCTTACCTTCCTGCATGAGTACTCCACCAATAGAAATTTCACTTGCATCACATTCAATTTCAAATATCTTACCAAAATTTGGGAGTGCGAGTAGAGGGGCATGGGTGATTAACTCCTTGAGAGCATGGAAATTCTTCTCTTGAGTTTTCCCCCATTTGAAAGGAATGTTATTATTTTTCAACTCATTTAATGGATCTACTATTGTGATTAAGTCCTTTATAAATCTTCTATAAAAACTAGCAATCCCATGGAAACGTCTTACCTATCCAATGGAGGTTGGAGTTGTCCATTACTATATTACTTTGATATTCTCATTCTCAACTTCAACTCTATTTACTCTCACAACAAATCCAAGGAAAATAATATTATCGAGGAAAAATTCAAACTTATTGATGTTTCCAAACAATTCTTCCTTCCTTAACACCTCTAGGAATTTTCTTAAGTGGTCTAAATGTTCTTACAAGGTCCTACTATAAACTAAAATATCATCAAAGTAAACTGCCACAAATTTTCCAATATATGCACGTAAGACATGATTCATTAACCTCATAAATGTGCTAGGCACATTGGTGAGACCAAATGGTATAACTATCCATTCATAAAGTCCATGTTCTGTCTTAAATGCAGTTTTCCACTCATCTCCTTCTTTCATTATAATATAATGGTATCCACTTCTTAAATCAAATTTTTAGAAAATTATAGAGCCATTTAACTCATCTAGCATATCATCTAACCTAGGAATATGATGACGATACCTAAACATTATGTTATTGATGGATCTACAATCAATTCACATTATCCATGTTACGTCCTTCTTTGGCATCATAAGAACCGATACAACACAAGGAATAAGGATTTCTATGATGTATCCTACATCAAGAAAATCTTGAACTTGCCTTTGAATATCTTTTGTCTCCTATGGGTTGGTGCGATATGCAGGGTGGTTCGGTAGTGATGATTCGGGTATGAGGTCAATTTGATACTCAATACCTCTAATGCATGGAAAATCCAGTGGCACATCTTCTCAAAATACATCATCATACTCATGTATCAAAGACTCAACAACATTTGGAAAATAGAGTAAGTCATTAGTGTTTATAAAAACCTCTTTTTACATAAGTACTAGTAAGGTTTGCTGCCAAAACAAAGCTTTTTTAACCTCACTCTTTTTGGCCAACATCACACTTTTCCCTTCTCTTAAATCTTTTCTTCATCTTGATTTTTCTTTTCTCTCCATTTCTTTTCTTCTCTCATTTTCTCCCTTTCCCTCATTCTCTCCTTTTTTAATTTTCACTCTTTTTTTATTCATCACTCATTTTTTTATTCTCTCTTAAAATGTGATCTTCCAAAATTTGTCTAGGGGACATGGGGTTGAGGGTTATAGGTTTCTCTCGGAGTACAAAAGAGTGAAGATTCAAGAACCCATCATGAATACCACATTGATCGTACTACCATGGATAACCCAACAACAAATAACAAGCCATCATGGGAACAAAATCACACAAAACCTCATCTTTTTACTTACCGATAGTGAATAATACCTTCACTTTATTTGTGACCTTAATTTACCTGAAATCATTTAACCATTATATCCAGTATGGATGTTGGTGTCTCAATGTCAGGAGTCCCAACTTCTCCACCAACTCGGTGCTCTCCACATTTCTAAAACTTAACCTACCAATTATAACACTACATATCTTCCCATTGATCTTGAATCATCTATTGAAAAGGTTATCTCACTGATCCTTTTCTACAATGGTCATTTGTGCACTTAAAACTCTCATAGTGACAAGAATCTCACCATCTTCGGCAAATTACCCATTATCAATTTCGAGGGATTCCTCATATTCCTCCTCTGAGCTCTTTTCATTAGTTTCCCATTCACCATACTTGTTTATGTTCATGGTGCATTGGTTTGGGGATTTACTAGCGATGTGACCCCTTCCATGACATTTGAAACACAAAATATCCCAATTCCTTGTTTGGTTATCCTCAAAAGTAGGTTTTTTAGGTGGAATAATTACCTTGTCACTTTTGATATCAATCGCCTCTTTTACCTTTGATGGTTCTACAATATACTTCCTTGAATTTCTCCATGGAGTGAAAGGGGTAGTGGGTTTCCTCATGTTGCACCTCATGTTCATTATTCACCGGTTTGGGAATTCTCGAAATGGCTCACCAATGCTTGCATTTGGAGTAGTGTAGATTTCAGTGCAAGAGATCTACTTTGACTTCCTTCATCGCTAGAATGATCATTTCTCTTCCCATGATCTTTTTCCATGATATGTAACATAAACAAAAACATGCACGGGGAGAAACACTATTACACACAAGATATAAACACTCAGGTACACAAGATGTACACACTCACGCAACAAGATATACACACTTACTCACCCAAGGATAAACACACACTCTCGCAAGGATACACACTCACACACACGAGATGTACAAACACACACACACACACACAACACTCACACACCCATGCACACAAGTTATACACACTTGAGAATGTTTTTTTTATTTCTCTCCACTCTCAACACTCAATTCAAATCCCAAACTCTTATGAAATCTAATACCTTGTCTAGGGAGATCATGTGACACCAATCCTTTCCCAATAAAGTTTGTGTCGGACGATGGTTTAACACAACCTGTTTGATTGGAAAAGAGTTTAAAAATGGTAAAGGGTGGAAAAGAGGGTAGAAAATATGGGTAAAAATGTGGAAAGGGGTAGAATGGTTCGGTCTGTGGGTTTTTCCCAATTGTGCAAGATAAGAAAAATTAATGATAATATGATCCAAATATGATATGGTGATTAAGTAAAATGATATAGAGAGTGATTTATGGAAATGGAAAGTGTTAATAATGTAAAGAACAAAGAAGAAATTGTATCTGCCTTTTCTTCTTATTTTTGTTAAATCACCCCCAAAAGATTTTTTATCAATGTTTTAAAGAACAAGATGATGATTGGAGAGTAAGATGTTTTTTTTGAAATATCTTAAAGAAAGGATGTGATTAGTTTTGAAAATCATGAAATTATGAGGTGAGAGAATTGGATTTTTTTATCGGATACAAATCACATATAGAAAATCAAACACGAAAAGAAGATGGATGAATAATTGTCTCAATGTAAAATATTTCTTGCTTGAATAATGTAGGCCAATTCAGATGGTTTTTAAAGAAAAGGGTTTTTTTGGGTTTTTTTAATGGGTGGATAATGTGGAAAGATAATAGGGGTCATGGGTAAAAGTAATGTAAATAAGGTTATAGATGTCTGCCATATCAATCAGAGCTCTGATACCAACTGATGTGAAACACATGAGGTGGACCGATCTTCACGGCGTAGGTCGATAGATGATGGATGCGGTTTAGATATAAATGGAAGATGAAGGGTATATATAGTGGATTCAAGTAGCCAATCAACGTTATAAGGAGTGCGACCTACTACTTAGACAACACACTCAAGGGAGGGGTGTGATGGACAGTCCACAAAACAATGCACTTGGGTTAAGGCATGGAATTGGGGGCTTTGTGATCTTGGATCACCAATATAACTTTTATATTGACCAGGAAAGAATGCACAAGAGAAAGGGAAAAGGTAACGATCCTCACAATGGAGAGAATAAACTCATAGAGTTTCACTAATGATAACTTGAATGAGAATAAAATACCATGGGGTGGCTATTTATAGCTAAGAGGTGGATATTTATAGACAAGATGTGGCACAAAAGGTCAAGGGTCTAATACCCTAAAGTCATAAATCCATTTCGACCTTATCCCCTTAAAGTCAAAAGTTGAAAGTCTAACATTGACTTTTAGGAAAATGAGCATATGTCTTTCCAACCATAGCCCACCAAATTTGACTTTGGGTACCTATCCCACCAGATTTGACTTTGGGTACCTGGCCCACCAGATTTGACATTGGTGTCAGAAGATGTCATTCTAGAATTCTACATGTGGGCAAGGCTTATAAAATTTATTCAACCATGTGGGTCAATCTTTAAACATCATTTTTGGGCTTGAATAATTGAGATAATAGGCGCATTTTCTCCATATATTCAAGGAAATATCCATTTGACCTTTAATGAATTGATATGAGCACCCATTATAGAATTCAACTTCTTTAATCTCTCTTGTGTCATAGGGACTTTCAAATCCAACTCCTCCTCCTATGCAATTGACTCGATACCTTCGACATGGTTCTCATCAGTATCCAACAGTTTCAAAAGTCCATCAATGATGCCCATCATCTAACATGTCTGTCCCAAAAGTAACCATCCAAATCAAAACATTACTCATCATTATGTTTCACAGTAGAGGGTCCACAAAATCTAGGTAGATGACCCTTGCCCTAGTACAATAGGAGGTTTCCACTCTAATAGTCGATGGAAGACCCACTACACAGATCCACTGGAGGGAACCACTCAAAAAGTCATCAAGGACCTCACTTCCCATCTCTATCGGAGGGTACCACTCAAAAATTCATTGACGACCTCACAACCCAGCTATATGGGAGGGTAACACTCAAGAAGTCATCAAGGACCTCACTTCCCATCTTTACTGGAGGGTACCACTTGGAAAGTCGTTGAGGACCTCACTACCCAGCTCTATTGGAGGGCACCACTCAAAAATTCAACGAGTGATCCTGCACTATCACTACCATCATAGAACGTTTCCTAGCCAAGCATCATGCCCAGATTATTCCACAATGTATCTTGAAAGACACAACAGAGGGCATCGTCGCATTCTACATGGGAAAAAATCAGGATATGCTGCTCACTGGCCAAAATCCGAATCCAAATGAAGGAGATACGGAACCTTGAAGTTTTCTAGAAATGAACCAAGTATTATACGATGTGTGAGGGGACCCACATGGTGTGTGGTCCCACTCAACCGTCTGGTTGTGTCCTTCTGGCCATGATCGCATACTCAAGTTGTGTCCGTGTACTTTGGTTCATGTAATGATGCTTCACATAGGGGGGTCGCATGTGTGCTCTGGCCAGGTCTGTGTACTTAGGTACATGGTTGTGTACCTGGTCGTGTACTTCTACATGGGATCTCACCCGTGTGATCCATCACATGGCTCTTCCAACTAGGGACAAGGTACACGGTGTGTAGGAGGGCTACACGCTGTTCCGTTCTTATGTTTTTTCTAAAACCCTAATCACTGCAACCAGGGGGCTCCACATTGTGTGTTCATCGCTGTACACGATGCGTAGTCGGGTTCTCTAGAGAATTCCGGATCTGCGATCCACACCTTTAATTTGGCGAAATCAAAATGTAAATACAATTTATCTCGAGATCAATTCATTGATTATATATAATTTTATTTCATAATTTTTAAATTATAAAAATTTGTATATGGTATGAAATTATGGTATTTTATATAATCTGAATGATATTAGTAATTCTACGAATATATAAAAAAGGAATCAGGCACCCCACAGGTGGCGGGGGTGGTAGGGGGTTGGGGTATAGGGCGTGGGTTGCGGGGTTGAGTACTCAGACCCTCTTCTTTGCAGCATGAGTAACAATAAGTTGCACCTTTTAAAAATGGAATCATTAATTGTGGATCCTAATTTTTTTCTAAGGGACAAAAAATATCTTGTGAGTGATAAATAGCTTGCACATGGGATTCTTGAAATGAGGTCATGTTAAGAAGGGTAATTAAATTTTGACCTTTCATACGTACAAATAAACCCACTATTACACTGTTTTTGGTGATATTTTAATAAAAGAAAAGAAATAGATTGATATTTTATAAAAGAAATGAAATGAAATGAAATGATTGTGATTTCTCTCCTTGAATTTTGATCAATAACTTAATAAAAGAAAAGAAATGATTTGGATTTCTCTCCATCTTGTTTGGTGAATCTTTTTAAAAGAAAAGAAAAGAAATTATTTTGTGATACATGTAGAAAATAGGGATAAAATTGGAATTTTAAAATATTAACAACCCTCAACTATCATTTCTTTATAAATCCTCTCAATTTTGGAGTGATTTAAAAACAATAGTAGGAGATAAATATTTTTCTCTCCATTTCTCCCTTTATCATTTCTATTCCTTTAAAATTATCTGTCCAAACATGAGAAACCAATTTATCCTCTCAATATCATTTCTTTTCTCTCTGTATCATCCCTACCAAACTATTCCTTAGAGACGTGATTGAGATTATGAAATCTACTTGCTCACTCGCTCCTAGAGTGATTTCATTCCTCTCACTCCCAAAGTGATTGCATTCCTCTCTCTCACTCGATTGCTTGATCCCAGTGATAGTCTCTCTTTCTCGTTCCCTCTTCCGAGAATGGATTTCCCATTCTCTCTCGCCCATAGGTTTATTGCTTTTTCTTTTTGGTTCAATTGATCACTATATGGAGATTGTCACTGATTATGTCCAACAGTATTTGAACGCGGATGAATCTATTCATATTTTTTATTAATCACCCCGGAATAGGTAAATTTCCTCTTGAATTGTCAATTTAAGCAAAGATGCTGGAAGATCTGATGAAGAATCAGTTGTTGAGGCATCTAGGAGGCTATTTTATAGGTCTCGACAAGGAAGCAATCAAAATAAGTGGCTGGAGAAGTATGACTCCTTTGTCTACCCACCACACACACACACAATACAACACTCTCTCTCCCAATTTTTTCCATTTTGGTTATTTTTTTCACCATACTTCTCTGAATTTTCACGATAAGTCGACTTCACTACTACTTAGCTGTAAGAGAATTTTCACGATAAGTAAAGTTCACTGCTATATAGCCTTAAGGGTTATGAGATCACATTATTCCATGTACTGATTGACATAAGATTCAATTAATCAATAGAAAACATAGAAAAGATAAGTGAAGATACAATCCCTTTACTGCATGCTCATAATGCCACATGATTTGGTCATCAGATGGCCATAATCATATGTGATGTAGAGTAGTTCTACGGAAGGATTATTGTAATCTTGGTTCATTGGATAGAGAATAACGATGATGATCATCTAAGATAGAATAAAATTTATTTGAAATGGAGATGTTAACATATTAATATCACAGGGAGCCATTATTGTAATGTGTGACTTAATTAACCAGCTTTATTACCTTTGTCCCATTGTTTTAACTCAACCAATTTTGAGTTATCATTTACTTTGATCCATTTATTATTTCACATTAACCAGTGTATGGGAAGTGGGTGAAGTGTAAATAGACTCCTTAGGCCAAGGGGTTGAGTGCACTAGTGAGATGTGAAAATTTTATATCGGGGCTATTTGTTTTTTTTTATCATCTTGGTTTGAGTGAACATTTGAAGAATTTACATGGAGTCTGTTAGACCATTAGTATCCATTTGTTTTGGGTTCACCTATTGGGAATTGTTTTGGGTCTATTTGACTATATGTATTACTTTGGTTTGAATTCAATTGTGAGCGAATTTTTATTGGTCTTATTAACCCATTTGTATTCCTTTGATTTTTTTTTGGAATGTCTTTTCTGGGAGCCTATTTTTATTTCTCTAGTTTCACTTTAGTGCCTGAAGATGATGGTATTTGGACCGAATCACATAATTATGATATTCTTTCTCCTTGAATTGTCTTGTTGCATTTGGTTCTAATTAGTAGCTAGTGTTAGCGGTCATGAACTTGGTTGCACTTTTGATGTACCCCCAAAAAAAGAGGTATTATAGCCTTAGGTTTTGAGTAATTTGAGAGTCGACTAGTTATTAAACCATAGAGCACATTTTTAAAGATGGAAGTCGGGATTCAACTGAAATTAAAATGTTCTGATGCTATTTGAAAAGTCGACTAGCTATTAAACCATAGAGCACATTTGGTTGTTTTGTTCATCATTATTCTTATAATTTTCATGATAAGGCGAATTCAATATTGCTTGGTTGTAATAGAATTTTCACGATAAGGCGAGTTCACTGCTGCTTAGCCTTAAGGGTTATGATATCACATTATCCCATGTACTGATTGACATAAGATTCAATTAATCAATAGAGAACATATAAAAGATAAGTGAAGATACAATTCATTTACTACATGCTCATAATGCCATGTGATTTTATCATTGGATGGTCATACTCATATGTGATGTAGAGTAGTTCCATGCAAGGATGATGATAATCTTAGTTCATTGGATAGTGAAGAAGGATGATGATCAGCTCACATGGAATAAAATTGATTTGAAATGGCGACGTTAACATATTAATATCACAGGGATCCATTATTGGAATGTGTGACTTAATTAACTAGTGTATGGGAAGTGGGTGAAGTGTAAATAGACTCCTTCGGCCAAGGAGTTGAGTGCACTTATGATTTTTAAATAATTTGCATTGAGCCTATTCGTTTGTTTTTATCTTGGTTTGAGTGCACTTGTGGAGAATTTACATGGAGTCTGTGAGACCATTAGTATCCATTTGGTTTGTGTGCACATGTAGGGAATTATTTTGGGTCTCTTTGACTATATGCATTCCTTTGGTTTGAATTCACTTGTGAGGGAATTTGGATTGGTTTTATTGACCCATTTGTATTCCTTTTAAATTTGTTTGGACATATCTTTTCTGGGAGCCTATTTTTATTTATCTAGTTTCACTTCAGTGCCTGCGGATGATGGTATTTGGATCAAATCACATAATTTTGATCTGCTTTCTCCTTGATTTGTCTTGCAGCATTTGTCTCTAACCAGTATCTAGCATTAGAAGTAATGAACTTGGTTTCTCTTTTGATGTGCCCCACAACAAGAGGTGTTATAGCCTTAAATTCTTAGTAATTTGAGAGTTGATTAGATATTAAACCATAGAGCACATTTGTAAGGATGAAATTAAGGATTAAACTAAAATTAAAAGGTTCTGTAGCTCTTTGAAAATTTGGGACGTTATAATATTTCCTCCTTAAAACAAATCATCCCCGAGTTTCCCTTTTGAGGGTGGTAAAACATCATCTGAGAAAATTTCTGGCCACTTTGAACATACATCGGTCTCTCACTCCCAGATCTCATTCTGTACATGGTTGTGTTTCCATAGCACCCGTACCTGAGGGACTAACCTGCCTTGGATTGCCTTTATGCTCTGATCAATGATACGTATCAGATGCTCCTCAATGGATGCATCCACCTCTAGCTCGATATCCTCAGGATCAAATGAATGAGATGAGTCAAAATGATAATGATGAAACTATGATACATGGAAGATGTCGTGTATGGCCCAGTATCTTTGATGTAAAGCCAGCCGATAAGCTACTGGGTCAACTCTATCCACTATCTCAAAAGGCCCAATGTAATGAGGTGATAACTTGCCCTGTCTCTGAATCTGTTTATGACCCAATCTAGGTGAAATTTGTAGAAAGACTCGATGTCCCATCTCGAACTCTAGAGGTCAATGATGATGATCAGTACAAGACAGATGCCTGGACTGAGCTGTATCCACATGATTCTAGATCAGTTGTACATGCTCTTAAGTCTCTTGAATGAGATGAGGACCCAGTAGTGTTTCTTCACCTGCCTCTGACCAACACAAAGGTAAATTACATGGCCTATCTTAAAGGGCCTCATAAGGAGCCATCTAAATCATTTCCTAAAAGCTTTTATTGTAGTCATACTCGAATAGAGGTATATGTTTCTCCCATGAACCTCCAAAATCAAGGATTCATGCCCAAAACATGTCCTCTAACACACGGATCATATGCTCGGACTGCCTGTCGGTCTGAGGGTGATATGTTGTACTCAGAAACACCTGTGAACCCAGTGCCTTCTTCAACCCTTGCTAGAAACGTGATTTAAAAATAGCATCTTTGTCTGATACGATGGAATGGGGAATGCCATGAAGGTGTACAATCTCCCGAATATAGGTCCTTCTAAGATCCTCCACTGGGAAAGTCTCTCAGATGGGTAGGAAATGTGTGACCTTAGTTTCACCCATACCGTATCACCGCCTCAAGGTGATCTCGACAAACTTGTCAAAAAATTCATGGTGGTGTCGTCCCATTTCCACTCAGTAATGGACAGAGGCCATAGAAGTCCCATGGGCCGTTGGTGCTCAGCCTTCACACGCTAACAGGTGAGGCACCGAGTGATAAAACTTACAATATTCCCCTTTATACATGTTCATCAATACCGACGACGTATGTCTTGGTACATCTTGGTAATCCTAGGGTAAATTTCCCAAACAAAGGTGTGATATTCCTACATCAACTCTTCCTGCATATCTATAGGGAACCAGACACATACTTGAAAGTGCAGGATCTCATCCTTGTCGATAACCCAACCAGGTGGTGATTCCTCTCCTGAGACCGACTCCCTTAGGACTAAGCCCTCAGGATCAGAAATCTTCCTTATCCTTACCCACTCCAGAAGGGAGGATGTCATTACCAAAGGTGTTAAAACATGCTTCCCATGATATTATTGAACCACTAGGTGCATCTCAAAAAACAAGGCCATCAACTGCCACTTACTACTGGCCTCCTGGATGACATGTGTCTTAAGTCTTCCGGATCAGGGTGTTAGCTACAGAATTTCCCTTTTCGAGTGTATAAACAAGCTCAAAGTCGAATGAATGTATGTGCTCCACCCATCTGCGATGCCTGAGATTCAAATCCCACTATGTGAAAATGCACTTGAGACTTTTATGGTCCGTGTAAACGATGAACCATTCCCCCACAACATATAATGCCTTCAACGGCTTAGATCATTAACAACGGGTTCTATATCGAGGTCATGCATAGGTTAATTCCTCGTATAGACTGCATGAAACACAAGAATCTCTCTTGAAACTGAGTATCGACATCCAGTGGAGGATCAACATGAGGTGCCTCTAGTGGTACTACAGGAGGTAATACTAGTGGCTCAGGGCCCACCACCTCTGGAGTATGGATGTCTCCACCCTCCTAGTGTATTACTCAAGGACGCCGTGACAGTATAACTCTACAATTACCAAACACACACCTCAGATATGATTTAACAGCAGATAGGAATCGAGATAACAGGAAAGGATAGGTATGAGGCCTTCCTATAAACAAGTCACCCCTCACCGCCTGCTACAAAATCCAGGCCTATGTGATAATAAATATCACAAAGTAAGACAAGATACACTGCCTACTGCTAATTACTAAGGTTGGGTTAGGGTCAATATCTCACATCACACATCATAGGTTCCTATTTATGAAGTTTCAATTGCAAGGGATAGAGGAAAACACCCTTTGAAATTGGCATCCCCATTTAACGGTAACTATTTCATTTTAAAATTAAAAATTATTTAAGTTTATTCCTATTTATATGCATATAGATATCACATTTCAGTTATATTTGTGTCACCATTCCCAATTTATAAAGTCCCATACTCTTTATAAACTATTATTGGTACATCAAGTAACTATGACCTGACCTTTACGTCTGGTATCAGGATGCAACAGGTCATGTTTAATGATTTGATTGAATGAACTACCATTCCCAATTTGTATAATTACATGCTTCATAAATTATAATTTACATTCAATCCAATCAACTAATATTTCAGCCCATAGAACTAGTGTTTCATGGATTAAACATGACATAATTGGTTAATTAAGGTACCATCATCAATTTATATCAAAAAACACCATTTAGATTAATGCAAACCGTTACAGTTGGGGGGGGACCCCACCACCTGACAAGTATATTCTAGAAGAAAGGGAACCGCTGAAAAGGGCTAGGTTGTTAGGGAGTCATGTGGGAACCTACGACACACGTGAAACCCCAACAGAATGGGGGAATAAAGAAGGCATCAAAGGGGACCACAAGGGGGTAGTTAGAACAATATTATTAGAGGCTCTTTGGGGGCTTGGGCGGGAGAGCAACTGGGGGCTCCCGAAGTATTCTTGATATTTTCTTCTTCTTTCTGCCATACTGCACAAAGTCTGTAACCAGGTACGATTTGATGTTACCTTGAATATACTACAATTTGATGTTTGTTTAGCATGGGGTCTATCATTTTTGTTCTGACCTAGTGTATCCTTTCACCACCCCCCAATGCTTCGCCACCTTGAGAGAGTGACGAACGAAGTGTTCAATTTTGGATACTCGGCTTCAGTATTGATTGGAGGTGTTGGAGTAGTGGATTGAGCGCACCGAGGTAGGATGAGATCAGTGTATTGATCGGGTGGGATCAAAAGTATCTAGATTTGAGACCAAAGTGGGAGTGTTTCAACAAGAAATGTTTGTGTTAAAAGAGCTACAAAATTCTATGGATGGAATTTTGCATCATCTAGAGAAGTTGTTGATGCGAGGAGGCGATGACCTCTGCACCAAATTTGGGGTTAGGTGAGTTGTTTATACACTCGCACGATTAACCGGGATCAGTCGAGGGGATGTTGGGGTCAGGGGAAACTTTGGGTGATGGTTCCGGACCGATGCTGGCAGTACAACGGGTTGAACTCCCTGTTTTTGACGGACAATACCCTCGAGGTTGGATCAACAAATCATAAATATATTTTCGAATTAATCAAAAAATCATGACTATATTTTTGAATTAACCAAATGCATGAACATTCTAAAATTTCATTGGATCAGGTGAGTATAGAAGGGGTGGCTATACATTGGTTCACAGTCTTGGAAGAGGCACATTCACAATTGACTTGGCATCAATTTAAAGAGGATTTAATGGAACGATTTAGTGGATTTGAAGTGTAAAATCCTTATGAAGAACTATCTGCAAATTAGAAGCATGGCACGTTCCACAAATACATAGAATGCTTTGAGTTCCTGGCGTTACTCATTCCACGACATCCATAATCTCAATATGTGGGGTATTTCCTCCATGGGTTGCATGAGGGAGTACGAATCTGAGTGCGTATTGATAACCCAAAGACCCATTTATAGGTGATGCGGCTGGCACAGACATGTTTAGCTAGCTCTCAAAAAAGGGGTTGGAGTACAGTATCAGGTGGGAGGATCACGCTGGACTGGTGAAAAGGACTGGTCGAGTCCCTCTAGGGGAATCTTTTCTCAACAACCATGTCCAACACCTACGCTGCTAAGATGGGGAGGGGAGTTGTTTGGTAGAAACAATAAAGGAACCACGTATAGCTTCTATTGGAGATAATGGGGTTCGACAATTAACTAGTCAAGAGTGGAAGAACCAAAAGAAGAAGGGATTGTGTTTTCGTTGTGGAAAACATTACAATCCCCATGCGTAGGTGTTCTGATCCCAAGATGCGAGTGTTAATATTGGGGGAAGAGGATAAAGAATATGTACCATCTTGACAGCATTATAGGGACACAAAGCTGGTAGAGGTGGTCGAAGAAATTCGTGACGCTCAATGTAAGTTTGTGGATTTGCAGGGCTGGAGAATTTTATGTGGCACCAGAAACTACCTGGAGGAATTCACTATCTCTGAAAATCAAAGTCAATATTAAAGGAATTTCCATTTTAATTTTACTCGATAGTGGGGCCTCCCACAATTTTATTAGTCCAAAATCGGTCAAAATGTTGGGGCTTACCGCACATATGGTTAACAATGGGGGCTTACGGGTGTTCGATAAAGCCCATGTCTTGGATATTGTCAGACTGGATTTAATTTTGGGTTTAGCATGGCTGAGTACCCTCAGGGATGTTTGCATCAATCAGAAAACTATGGTGATGAAATTTGTGGTGTAAAATTAGTTCACTCCCTCAGGAGTCCAACGTATTGACTATGCAATATTATTGCTGGAGTAGTGGACTCGAGGAAAAAATTTCAGCAGTGTATATTTCCGGTTAATTGGGGGAAAGAGAAGCAGTGGGGAGAAGCTCTTGTCTGATCACCAAAGTCACGAATTTCAACAAGTATTCCTTCACTTTACTTTAGTTTTTGATGAACTCAGGGGTCTTCCTGCGCAGAGGCAGTGCAAACATACAATTAGCCTCATCCCTGGTCAAGGACCAGTTTCGGTGTAGCCATATAGATACCCCTATTTTCAAAATAATAAAATAGAAACACAAGTGAAGTAGATGCTAACTAGTGGTAGAATCAGGCCCAATTCAAGTTCTTTTTCAAGCCCGGTATTGTTAGTTAAAAAAAATATGGGTCGCGGCAGCTATGTACCGTGCATTGAATAAGGTTACCTGATAGAAGTGTTGAAGGAAGTACACAAAGTTCTCCAGCAGAAGCAGAATGTTCTCAGGCTCCTCTGTTATATACTTACCAAAGGAGGGGTAGGGGTAATATGTGTAGAGAAAAGGAGGATTAATAACTCTAGGGGTAAACTTGTAATTAGTTTAGTTTAGTTTATGAGGGGAAATTCCATAAGGCCAGTCGGTCCGGGATCGTGGTCTGGCTTGCATGCCATAGGCCTGGAAAAGTCCAGAGACTTCAAGGAGAGTTTGATTCGGTTAGTAGTTTCTGCTTCTTACTATAAAAATTGTAGAAGTTCCTCTTTAGTCTATCTATTCAATAGAAAATCCTCCTATATTTTTTGATATTTCTATCAAATTGATGATTTCATTGAGAGACTTCTAGAGAGAGAAACTAAAAGAGAGAGGATTTGGTAGGAATTAAGAAGTTCCTTAGTCTGTGTAATTAGAGTGTGAAAGTTTGGACGTTTAAACTTATGTCCACATGAATGGAATCTAGAATGGTGGTAGTGAAAACCTCAGTTATAGAACTTCAAACAGGAATGCAGTCGCTAACAATAGCTATAGAACGGATCGTGAAAGGTCAAAAAGAAAATGTGGATCAAAATTCCAGCAAAAATAAGTCTGAAATAGAAGGTGATGAGGAGAGTGGATTTCACATGTAAGGAGAAGGAAGTGAACGTCATACTAAACTTCTAGATGAAGGACAGAAATGGCATGACTCCAGTTGGCATGAGTTGCGAAGTCTTTCTCAACATGTCACTATGCATACATTCTCTGGCGATGATCCGGTAAGCTGGATTACTCGAGCGAAGACATATTTCTCCATACATAACACAAAAGAATAGATGAAGGTGCCTTTAACTTAGCTATGCATGGAAGGCATGGTGCAATACTAGATAATCTCATTGAAGTCAGTTAAAATGGAACTTACTTGGACATAACTTAAAGAGGAGTTGCTTATATGTTATGGAACAACAGCAGAGGAAGATCCTGTAATTTTCCTCAAGGGATTAAGATAAGGGACCATGGATGAATACATAGATGAATTTGAGTGGGTAGGAGGATTGAAACGAGATATAGACAGTGATATCCTAACTCATGAGCTACGGAATAATGCAAGGTTGTTGATTCTGTCCAGGAGAGTAGAGTGAGAGTTTTTTATAAAATAAGTACATCAAAATTCTGAAACCTGAAGAAAACCTGCTATGAGCAGTGGCCAAGGACAGCAATGAAACACACCTACTGCTGTGAAAACAATTCTTCTGACTACAGAAAATGACCGAGCGAAAAGGGGTAATGTTCAACCTAGATGTAAAGGGGTGCGAAATTTATCTCAAGAAGAGTTTGAGGAATGGAAAGCCAAAGGATTATGTTATACATGTGGAAAAAGATTTATTCCTGGCCTTAAGTGTCCTGAAAAAAGGATTTAAACTTATAGTGTGGGGGTGTATGGATACAAATCAAGAGGAACTAGGAGAAACACCTGCAAAAAGTGAGTCAATACAAGATTCATGGTGAACTATGGGAGTTCGAGATGCAAGGAGAAGTTTTGTCTTTAGCATAAAATATCCAAACTCAAAGTCCCATATCTATTCTTATGGAAGTATAGAAGAAGTGATGGTGTAAATTCCAGTAGATAGCGGTTCAAACTATATATTTTTGTCCAAAAAACTTACAACACACCAAGACACCACCATTTTATATTAGATCGGGGGATGGACATCATGTTGTTTCTAGAGGAATTTGCAAGGAATTGAGGGTTCTAATTGGTGATGCTGAATTCAAAGTTGATGCTTATATATTTGACACAACAGGACCAGATTTAGTTCTTGGAATATCTTTTATGGAAACTTTAGGATCATTCACTATGCACTGAAAAAACATGATGATGAGTTTTGAATGTGGAGGAAAAAGAGTCACGTTGCAAGGCACACGACATCTTCACCACAGTCTAGGGGATTTTCAAGAGTATACAGGTGGTGGGCGTTGTCGATTATAGGATTTTCTTTGGCCAGCAGAGACAAAAATAGATGAGGAGATACATAAATTAACTCCAGAACAACAGAACCAACCTAGATGGCAGTTAAGACAATTTAAAATCATTTATGAGGCACCATGTACTTTACCACCAAAACTAAAAACATACCATGCAATCAATCAAAAAGTTGGGGTGGATCCGGTTAATGTTAGACCTTACAAGCATGACTATCAGATGAAAAATGAAATCGAAAAGCAGGTTTTAGAATGTTGAATGATAAGAGAGGTGGAACCAATACCCAATATGACTCTCTAAGGGAGGTCTTGAAGTTATTTTATAATGAATCATAAAGTCCACATAAGACCATAAGTCCAATTTGGGATACAGACTCCAACACTCCCCCTCAAGCTAGGTCTACCTAGCTTGAATACATAATTAAAAAAAACAAAGAAAAATAAATAAAAAACACTTCATCACTCCCCCTCAAGTTGGACATACCTAGTTTGAATAAAAAACAAGAAAAAACAGAACAAAAGATACCCTTCCATGGGTGCTCCTCCTCAAGAAGTTGATAGATGATGTCGCTGAAAAAGATTTTTACCCAATGAACAATGCTCGTCATGCAGAACCAGCAGAAATAGATGGAATGAGGATGCAAAGGCAGGTGGAGCCGGTCGACGGAGCGCCAGGAAAGCCGAATAGGTGGGGTCAGTTGATGTAGTGCCAAAAAATCCGCACAGGCGGGGTCAGACAATGGGGTGCTAGGAAAGCCGCACGGGTGGGGCCATACAATGGCGTGTCGGGAGTTCCACAGAGGCGGGGCTGGCCAGAAGTGCACCAGGAAATCCATATAGGTGGGTCCAGTCATCGAGGCACCAGTAATACCACATAGGTAGGCCGGTCAACGAGGTGCTGGTAAAGCCGCACATGCGGGTCGATCGATGGAGCACCGAGAATGTCGCATTAGTGGGCCGGTCGATGAGGCGCTGGGAAAGCCACACAGGCGGGCCGGTCGATGGAGCGTTGGGAAAGCTGTTGAGGCGGGGCTTGAGCATGGGGTTGTCGCATTGAAGGGTGGAGGTCAGTGGTTGATAGAACAATTGCGGAAGGGATGATGCCGCAGAAGGCAGGGCTACTGGGTTTCGGCGCGAATAGGCGAGGGCGTGAGGGGGATGCCTCGCGGAAGGGAGGGCCTTTAGGGAGCGTTGTGCATAGAGTCGGGGCCGACCGATTTGGGTTTCTGTGAATACCGCAAAGGATCCGCAGGAGGGATTCACACATAGGGAGGAAGAGAAAGCCGCAGAGAGGGAGAGGGTCGGCAAGGGTGCAAGGAGGGTTCCTTCTGGAGAGAGTCGACATCTAGAGGGATCTGCCAAGTAGTGTACGGGAGAGGTCGGTGTGGAGGTGGGGATTCCGTGGGAGGTAGGAGAAACACCTGCTGGGAGGGGGGTGACTATGATGATGACCTAAGGCCAAGGGTCGCTTCCCCTCAATGTGGGTAATCCCTGAGAAAACTAAGTCAAGAGATAACCTATGGCTCACTGGCCATGGAGGCCACCACCCCCCCCCCCAAAAAAATAGGTTTTCAACTAGAGAACAGAGAGAGAGGGGAGGGTGGTCTAGGGTTAGATAACCTCCTTTGATATCATGTAGAATGATAAGATAGATGGACCCAATACCCAATATGTGTCTCTAAGGGAGGCCTTGAGGTTATTTTATAATGAATCATAAAATCCAGATAAGACCATAAGTCTGATGTGGTACAGAGACTCCAACACAAAATTATTTTCACAAGGGTTTATTAGACATAATAATAGTCCTTATTCAAGCCCAATTATCCTTGTTACCAAAAAGGATGGTGGTTGGAGAATGTGTGTTGATTATTGGGCCTTAAATAATCTCACAATACCTGATAGATTCCCTATACTAGTTATTGGGGAGCTTATGGATGAATTATGTAGAGAAAAATATTTTACAAATGTTGATTTTGTTAGAAATAAGGGTCCGGGTCCTGACCCAGGAGGTACGTCCCAATTATGCCCCCACTCACCTTTCCTTCACACTTACCAACAGAATGGTGAAAAGGGGAAACTCCCATGAGATCGTGGGAAGGGGGAGTCCTGGTGGGGACCAGTGGCCCGTTCATCTAGTACCTAAAGGGAGAGTTGTGCACGGGGGAAATCAGTTCGAAAGGAATACATTCCTGAGAGCCAGAGCCCAGAGATTGAAAAATCGCGTGGGTTAGGTCCAAAGTGGACAATATCATGATTGTGGGCTAGACTGGGTTGTTAAAAATGATATCAGAGCCAGTATCCATTCAATGTGACAATGAGGATGATGTGCCCTTTTATATTGGGATAATTATGGAAATCCCACATCAAAGGGCACATCATCCTCATTGGGAGAATTATGGAAATTCCACATCAAAGGGAACACCGTCCCAATTATGCCTCCGCTCACCTTTCCTTCACACTTACCAATGGAAGGGTGAAAAGGGGAAACTCCCATGAGATCGTGGGAAGGGGGAGTCCTGGTGGGGACTAGTGGGCCGTTCAGCCAGTACCTGAAGGGATAGTTGTGCACGGGGGAAATTGGTTCGAAAGGAATACATTCCTAAGAGCCAGAGCCCAGAGATTGCAAAATCGCTTGGGTTAGGTCCAAAGCGGACAATATCATGATTGTGGGCTGGACTGGGTCGTTAAAAATGATATCAGATCCAGTATCCATTCAATGTTCCAACAAGGATGATGTGCCCTTTTAGAGTGGGAGAATTATGGAAATCCCACATCAAAGGAGGAGGAGCACGAAACACTCCTTCATTTTTAATAGTTTTACATTGATATATTTTATTTGTTAACTTATAAAATTAAATGTTATTTGAAGTTGATTTCATGAGTAAGTGATAATTATTTTGAGCTCAAAATTTATTATGCAAAAAGGAAAATTTCCTTATAGGTTTTATTGAATTTTCAAAATGACTAACGGGTTTCCTTTCTTTTTATATCCTCTAAAGAGCTTTTTTTATCCTCTCATGTTTTCAAATGTTTTTCTCAAGGCTTAAGGATATGTAGAAATTATAACAAGGTCAATGGTGATACGTCTTGAATGAAGAAAGTGTCACAAATGAAATAAGAGTGCAACATAGGAACATATTTTTGTGGAAAAAATGAACACCACATGGAAATGTCCATTGTGTTATGTAATGGTTTTCCTAATTATTCCTTATAAAGTATATTGAAACTGAAATTTATGGTTGAGATAATGTTTAAATAAATAATGGATTTGCATATCTGATGCCTTAGGTTATCTATGGTGGTGACCTATGATAAATTAATCAGTTAATCCAAGACGGTAATAAAACTAGTTGTTTGATAAAGGTAAGGGTTTAGGTTTGAGTGAACTTGTTTGCTTGTGAATGTTGAATGTCTTGTTTTAGGGTCTAAATACCATATTGACTCTATTGGTTGTTTGATGCCTTCTCTATTTGATATGGATGTGATCCTTTCTATGTAACGTGATGTGAGTTTAAGATGATTGTTGGTTGATAAGATATAGGTAGGGATGCATGAGGTTGTGGTGGTGGCATGTGGTGCTGGTTATGATGATGATATTGGAATAGGATTTCAGATGTGTTGTTATGTGTAGTAGTGTTGGGAATGGCACCACGATTGATAGAACAGGTTGGATTTGATCTTGTCCATTGTTTTTGTGCTAAAAGATGGGTTGTTTTTTTGAAAATTAATATGCTTGTTTAATGGTTGTGGCCTAGTGTGCTTATATCCTCAGAAGGGATTTCTCTTGTACTATTTATATATGGTATGGCCTTAAGTATATGAAGAGAGGACACATTTCACATATCATTATGTGTTATATTACCTCTAATGGAAGCATAGCCTATTCCCTCAGTTTAGAACCGTGGTTAAAGCCCATAAGACCGTGTGTATAACCTATACCCATAGTTTTATGAACCGTGGCTGATGGAGCCTTCAATATAGAGATATACCCACAGTTTCTACAACAATTGTGGGTATAGCCTAGGAGATTTTATCATACCCATAGTTTTGTTTAACCTTTGGGTATATATCTATACCTGCGGTCAAAAGAATAGTGGGTATAGATTTTCCCAAAATAAACCATATACCCACGGTACAGTGAACCATGGATATAACTACTTGTCCCTATTTTGGCAGCAGCAACCCTTCCAGCCTATCCTAAACCTGTTAATAAACTAAAAACCACAATACACATTCATTGCAATACATATATTTTATATTTATCATTCACCCAACTTCTTGTAATAATTTTCAAACCATTTACAATACTATAGCATACATATACATCCATACAACCAATCAATTCAAGTCATTAAACAACATCTACTTGTCTCTTTACTGCTAACTAAAAAAATTGAGGGGATCAATATCTCCCCTATCACTAACATCCTTATCCTCATCACCATCAACAACATCCTCATCACCACTACCATTATCTAGACCGTCACTAGGACCCTCATTGATATCACTCGGGGCATCATATAAAGAGCACATTGATTCCATAAATGAATCAAAAGTAGCAGCAACCTCTCATAGAAGTGATGGAATTATAACTGACATAGCTTTCAGGAAGTATTAGATGATCAATTTACTTATTTCATGCTCCTATAAATCTATTTTTTGGCCTCAATTGCTTCTGCATGAGTTTTTTACATCTCAATGATCTGAGAGGGTTGAGAGGCACCCGATGAGGCCCAATATGTAGTGGGGACAATGTTTTTCCCAGCTTGACATTAGAATCTCCCTTAGTGATCCTCACCTAATACCTAACTCAAATGATCATCTGTCCTGAAGTTTTCATCTTCTTTCTCATCAAGGGCCTCCAGGGCACATTGTTGAAAATATAAAAAATATATTTAATTATGAATTATGTATAAATATTTGATATATCAATAAAAAACTTTCAATATTTTCTT
This sequence comes from Viscum album, assembly GCA_963277665.1. NCBI lineage: Eukaryota > Viridiplantae > Streptophyta > Magnoliopsida > Santalales > Viscaceae > Viscum > Viscum album. Next base: position 1,067,527,797 of record OY728127.1, on the reverse strand, counting down.
ATTTGTGAATTTATTTCACTTCTATCCTTTTTCTTCTTACACAAGCAAAATAATTTTTCCCAACACACACGACCTTCAATGCCCAATGCCACTTTCTAAAAATGACATTGATTAGTATAATATTACATTATTGAATATTATGAAAGTGATAAACCTAAAATGAATTAAAATTGTAACTGTTGAAGAAATCCATAAAATGAAGAAGCATCTAAATATACATTTAATTATAAATTTAATACTATTGGAATAACATAAACAATACATGCTAATTAGCATGCTAAACATGAGTATGATATGGATTTCTCTTGTATGTTCATTTCGGTCCAATTCTATTTTTGTTACATTATTTGGTTATTCAATCACCTAATAATTTTTGTCATTTGTTTAATAGGTTCATTTTTAGGTTAGGTTATTTGGTAAATTGGACATTTGGTCATTTGGTCATTTGTCCATTTGGCTATTTGTCCATTTGACCAATTTGGCCAATTTGGTCATTTAGGCCAATTAGGCCATTTAGGCCAATTAGGCCATTTAGGTCATTTAGTCCATTTATGTCAATTAGGTCAATTAGTTTATTTAGGCCATATAGGTCAATTAGGCCATCTAGGTCAATATAGGCCAATTAGGACAATTAGGTTATTTAGGTCATATAGGTCAATTAGTCCATTTAGGCCAATTAGGTAATTTAGGCTAATTGGGCCAATTAGGCCATTTATTTGGACAATTTAGGCCAATTAGGCCATTTAGGACCATTTAGGCCAATTTAGGACAATTAGGCAATTTAGGCCATTTAGGTCAATATCCCATTTAGGTCAATTTTTTCCAATTAGGCCAATTATCCCATTAGGTGAATTAGGAGAATTAGGCCTTTTAGGCCAATTATTCTATTTAGCCCAATGAAGCAATTTAGGGTATTTAGGCCATTTAGATCATTTAGGCCAATTAGACCATTTAGGCCATCTAGGCAAATTAGGCTATTTAGGTCATTTCTCCATTTAGGCCATTTGACCATTTAGGTCATTTAGATCAATTAGGTCAATTATTCCAATTAGGCCACTTGGACCATTTAGTCCATTTAGGCCATTTAGTCCATTTAGGCCAATTAGGAAATTTAGACCAACTAGTCCAATTAGTCTATTTAGTTCATTTAGGTCATTTAGACCATTTGGCCAATTAGGCCATTAGGACATTAGGCCATTAGTCCATTTTACCAATTGAACATTTGTCTATTAGGCTAATAAACTATTATTCCATTAGGCCAATTTTCCATTAGTCCATTATGCCATTAGACTAATTGGCCATACGGCCATTAGGATACTAGGCCAATGGGCCATTAGGCCATTAAGCCAATTGGTCGTTAGGCCATTAGTCCAATTGGAAAATTGTCCATTATGACATTATGCAAATTGGTCATTAGGCCAATTTACCATTAGTCTATTAGGTCATTAGGTCAATTTTCCAATTAGGCCATTAGGTCAATTGACCATTAGACCAATTGGCCAATTGGCCATTAGGACATTAAGCCAATTGACCATTAGAATATTAGGCCATTAGACCAATAGACCATTAGTCCAATTGGGCATTAGGCCATTAAGACATTAGACCATTAGTCCATTAGGCCAATATGCCATTAGGTCATTAATACATTAGATCGTTAGGTCAATTTTCCAATTGTCCAATTGTCCAATTGACCATTAGGCCATTAGGAGATTAGGGCATTAGACCAATTGGACAATTAGGCCATTAGGACATTAGGGAATTAGTCTGATTGTCCAATTAGGCCATTAGTCCATTAATAAATTAGAACATTAGTCCATTAGGCCAATAGGTCAGTAGGCCATTAAGCCATTAGGTCATTACACCATTAAACCAATTGGCTAATTGTCCAATTAACCACTAGGCCATTAGGCCATTATGGCATTAGTCCAATTGTCCAATTAGGCCATTAGGCCATTAGGCCATTAATCCAATTGGACAATTGGACATTAGGCCATTACACTAATTGGTCATTAGGCCATTAGTCCAATTGGAAAAAATTTCTATTAGCCCAATTGTTCATTAGATAAATTGTCCAATTAAGCCATTAATTGGCCAATTTTCTATTAGAACATTAGGTCAATTGTCCAATTAGGTGATTAGGACAATTGTCCAATTAGGACATTAGACCAATTAGCCAATTGGTCATTAGACCATTTGGATAATTGGACATTAGGCCATTAGGTCATTAGACCAATTGATCAATTAGTCCATTAGGCCATTAGGCCAATTATCCAATTGAACATCAAGTCATTACGCCAATTGGCCATCAGGCCATTAGTCCAATTGACCAATTAGGCCATTAGGCCATTAGGCCAATTGACCAATTAACCATTAGAGCATTAGGCCAATTGGACATTAGCCTATTAGGCCATTTTGGCCATTAGGCCCATTACGCCAATTGGCCATTACTCCATTAGGACAATTTACCATTAGGCCAATTGACCATTAGTACATTAGGTTATTAAGCCAATTGACCAATTAGTCCATTAGGCGAATTTTTCATTAGGCCAAATAGCCATTAGACCATTAGGCCAATTAGGCTATTTAGGCCATTAGGCCATTAGACTAATTATCCATTTGGACCATTAGGAAAATTGGGCTATTAGGCCAATTGGGACATTAAGCCAATTGGTCTATTAGGACAATTAGAAAATTGTACAATTAGTCCATTAGTCCATTAGGCCAATAGACCATTAGACCAATTGGTCCATTAGGCCCATTGAAAAGTGGTTAGTTTAAATTAAATGAACTTGGGTTGGGATAAATGGTTTATCATTGTAAATAAATGAAATATAAATGGGATAATAATGTTTAATTTGAATATAGAAAGATGATTAATGAATGTGAAAATGATTGGTAATTGATGTGGTTAAATAAGAACTATGAAAGTGGGCTTGGGTGGATTGTGTGTGGCGGTTGTGATAAAGAAGTGTTTTTTATGTGAAATGGTGGAAATGTGGATCTTTTTGGTATGTGAAGGATGGTTTGTTGTGCGTTGTGTTTATGTTGTGCTATTTTCCCGATAGTAATGGAATTAATTGTTAATTATGAAACAGAAATATCTTGGGTTGGAATGGGTAAATGAAATCTTGAATTAAAATGGAAAGTATGGTTAAAGCGGTTTTTATTTAATATGAAATGATTGATCTGGATAAATGGATATGGTTGATAAGAATAAATAGAATTTAAATTGGGGAAAAGAGATTGAAAATTTAACCCAAAGGTAAAATGGAGGTTTAGAGAGATCCCTTACCCTATGTGTTCTTCACTCGCACTTAATGTTCAGGATAATAAAATTAGATCCATTGATTAATTAATTTAGAACCTTTTATATATGTATTTTATTTATTATAATTTTATAAATTTCATTTATATCCATTTAGATGAGTTATAATGTTTAATTTCGTTGTTTCGAGAGCGTTCATTTCATGGTTTTATGGTCGGGTCCCATGAGTATAATTATGGAAGTTCTTATAAAATGGATGGAAGACTCCATAAGTGGAATGAAATTATATTAATATAATTCAATAATTTTATATGGTCCTATATATTATTTTCTTTTTTGACATGAGGATGATTCATTTGATAAAACATTAATGATAAACGTTTAGTTTATTTTGGTGGTTTTTTGACCATCACAAACTAGTTTTGTTTTATTATTTAATATTATGTATATATATTAGTTCATTAACATGAAACAATTTATAATATAAATTTTACAATCCAGTTTATCCATTTTAATGGTGTTATGACCATCCTTGAAGGAGGTAATGGAAAACAAAAAATCATTGTCCATGAAGGCGATAGATCGATATATCACGGACGATGTTTTCATATTTAAGAAAAAGGAGAAGAGAAGAGATTTGACGATGGATATTCCATTAACATAATAAAATTATAGTATATGTATCATATTTAAATTATCATTTCACTTTGGATAGTGGGGGAAATGATGAGATAAAAGAAAAGGAGAATTTAAAAGAGAAATGTTGAGGATTTTTACCTCTTGAATATCGTCTCCTTGAAAACCTTCTTAAGGCACTTGGGTTTGGTCTTTTGTTGAGATAAAAAGCTCTTGGACATGGGGAAGAGGCTTGGGAAGAGAATTGGGTAGAATTTAGACAATATAAAAGGATTATAATGTGTGAGGTGAAGAGGTGGTGAGGGTTGGTATTTATAGGGGAGGAGAGGGGTGTTTTTTTATTATTTTATTCATTTATTTATTATTTTGGCTCAAGACAATCAAAAGTGTTGGTTCCTATGAATAAATACACTAAATTTTTTAGTAGATTCCTAAAAAATGGGTTATTACATCATCCATACATCATCCATGACTAAAAAATTTATGTATTTGTTAAATATCATAAATTGTCGTATTTCACTATTCACCAAAAATTAAACTATTTTAGAAAAATACCAAAAATTAAACCTTAACATTTTTTGATGTGTGGATTTAAAAAATGTAATACATTTTATAAAAATAGTTTTCTAAAAATGGACTCCATTTTTAATTAAAATCATCATTTATTTGAAAAATACCAATTTTAATATTATAATCAATTTTATGACACTTTGAAAAATTAATTAAGGTCTTATAAAATTATCATAAAATTATAATAAAACAAACTATTAATTTATGAATATATTTTATGAAAAGAAATTTTATTTTAAATCATTATATTAATTATAAAATTATAAATAAACATTTACGTTCACAAAAATACAAACACTTAATTTATCATTTTTAAACATTTATTTACTTCTAATATGATATAATTTTATCAGATTTTCATTTATAAGATACCTAAATTTTATTTATACTTTCATAGTTGAGGTTACAATTCTAACAATCATATTAATATTCCTAATGTTCAGGTTACTCTTCCAATAGTATATGTTCTTTAATTTCTATAGATACCTCTTATTTCATTAATTCTTCATTCACTTATATTTTCTCTCATGGTTATATATAATTTCATCTTAAAAATGAATATTATATTATTATGTTTTATTTCTACAACTTATTTTTTGAGTATAGTCATTCTAGTGGATCAAGGAGATCCAAAATTTCCCATTCTTGTTATCTTATTTTCTATTTATTAATCCACTATAATATTTGGTATTCTAATTGTTTTATTTTTGAATAATGTATAATTATTCATTTACAAAAATAATGTTTTTATTAGGTTCTCTATATGATGTGTGTGATTTATACGGCACGACATAATTATAATAAGGGAAATTTCATTGATAAAATTTTGGGTCGTTAAATTCTTCCCCCCTCATGGAATTTTACCCTTGAAATTTAATTCTACATACTAAAGTGAAAACATGTGAGGGTACTTATCCTTCATCGCTTACTCTAGCTCCCATGTTTCCTCTTTGTATTTATGGTTCCTCCATGGTACTTTGATGAGGTGAGTTATCTTGTTGTGTAATTTTTTTTCTATATGGTCCAAGATCTTCACCGGATGCTCCTCATAAGAAAGATCATTTTACAACTATACCACCTCTTAATTCAGTACATGTGAGGGATCTGGTATGTATTTTATCAAAAGGTATATGTGGAATACATCATGTACTTGATACATGGTTGGTGGAAGTGCTAGTCGATATGCCACAACTCTGACGCAATCAAGAATCTTGAAGGGGTGATGTAATAGGTACTTAGCTTTCCTTTCTTCCAAAATCTCATGATTCTATTCCATATAGATATGTAGATTAATACCTTGTCACCAACCTCAAGCTCTAAGTCCAATTGATGATTATATTCACACCTCTTCTGTCTACTTTGGGCATCCCAAACATGCTGTTGGATGGTCTTAACCTTTTCTTCCATTTCCTTAACCATTTTAGGCCCCAAAATCTTGTGTTTACCAACTCCGTCCCGATATGTATGTGTTCTACATATTTTCCCATAAAGGGCTTTATATGGGGTCATTTGAATGCTTGAGTGAAAACTATTTTTGTAAGATAACTCAAACGGAGGTAGATTTTGGTCTCATCCTCCTTTGAAGTCCATATAACATTCTCTAAACATGTCATCTAGTGTCAGAATAGTCCACTTAGATTGGTCATCAGTTTGAGGATGATAATCCATATTGAAGTTTAGCTTAGTGTTTAGAGCATGTTGGATACTTTTCCCTAAATAGGAGGTAAATCTCATATCTCGATCAGATAAAATCTATAATGGTACACCAATTAGCCTCACAAATTCTTTGATGTATATATGTGTAATTTGTTCAAGTGATAAGTCCTCTCAAATCACAATAAAGTAAGCAGTCTTTATAAGATAATCCACAATGACCCAAATAACATTATTTACTTTGAATGTCATCATAAGTCCAGTGATAAATTCCATGGTGATGTTTTCCCATTTCCATGTTGGTATGAGTAATGGTTGCATCATCCCCTTGTATTTTTCCTTTTAGTCTTCACCTACTGACATACCACACAATTTTATGTATATTCAGTGATCTCCTTCTTCATAGTGTCTTACCAATAGTTCTCTCAGAGATATCGATACATCTTTGTGCTCTTGGGTGGATAGAGAAGTTTAAGCTATGTGCATCATTCAAAATATATTTCTTTATCTAAGGATTAGATAGTACACATATTCATGCCCAAAATCTTATGAATCCTTCCTCATAAATTCTGAACTTTGAGGATTCCCCCTTTCTTACAGCTTCCACATTTTTCTGAATTTCCACATCATTTTTTTGAGAATCCTTTATTTTCTCCATAAGGGATGGTTGATAAATCATCTTTAAAAGGAATGATGATGTACCTTCCTTTATAATTCCCATTTACCTCCTTTGAAATTCTAATATGGTTGAATCCTTATCAATTCTCATAATTGATAAAGTTTCAGGATCCTTTCTACTTAGAGCATCTGCCACTTTATTTTATTTACCAGTATGGTAGTGGATTGAGCATTCATAATCCTTGATGATATTTAACCATATCCATTGGTGTATATTAATCTCCTTCCCTGTGAATATATATTTGAGGATATTATGATCAGTATATATCTCACACTTCTCCCAATTGAGATAATGCCACCATATTTTCAATGTGAAGATAACAACCACCAACTCCATATCATGCATGAGATAGTTTTTCTCATGAGATTTAAACTACCTTGAGGTGTAGGTTATCACTTTATCATTTTTAATCAGTACACAACATAATACCTTCTTTGAAGCATTGTTGTATACCACAAAGAGTTCCCCACTTATCCGTAGTGTAAGTACTGGTGTAGTGATAAGGATATTTTTCAACTCTTTGAAGCATTTTTCACATTAAATGGTCTATAAAAACTTCAATCCCTTCCAAGTCATATTGTTTAATGGGTTTTAAAATTGTGCGAGGTTCCTAATAAATCATCGGTAATACCCAGCTTGGCCAAGGAAACTATGGATCTCTATTACAGATGTTGGTCTAAGACACCCCTCAATTGCCTTTGTCTTAAAAGGGTCCACAGATATTCCTTTATTAGTGATGAAATTCACAAAGAATGATACTTCCCCCATCCATAACTCGCCTTTACTATACTTTTAATATAGTTTCTCCCTTCAAAAAATCTTTATCAAAGTATTCAAATTCTCCTCCTTTATCTTGGATTATATTAGAATATCATCTATAAAAACTATCATAATTTTTTCAAGGTAATCTATAAAGACTTTATTCATTAAGTCCATAAAAATTGTTGGAGCATTAGTGAGTCTGAAGGGAATTACTATGAACTCATAGTGTCCATAACTCATTTGAAAGGAGGTCTTGGGAATATATTCCTTCCTCACCTTTAATTCGTGATATCCCGACTGAAGGTCCACATTAGAGAAATACTTGGCCCCACATAGTTGATCAAACAATTAATTTATTCATGGTAGCAAATACTTGTTCTTTATTGTGATTTTGTTGAGATAACGATAATCAATGCATAGGTGAATTGATCCGTTCTTCTTCTTGATAAAGAGAACTAGCACACACCACGGTGAAACACTCAGATGTATAAAACCATTGTATAGATTCTCTTGAAACTTCTTATTCAGTTATTCCAACTTAATAGTGGTCATTCTGTAAGAAGTATTTGATATAAGAAGAGGTCCAGGTATAAGATCAATTTAGAACTCAACCTCTTGGTCAGGAGGAAGAAATGACAATTCTTTGGGAACACATCAGTCTAGTCCCTCATAATGGGCATGTCTTTGATCATGGTCTTCTCCTTTGTCTCAATAATTTAAGCTATATATGCTTGATCATAAGTAAATAATATCCATATTTAAGATAATGATTCTGAAGAAGATTCATCCTCCTCCTTAAACTTATACAAAATTAGAGGATGCCTCAGGATGTGATGAGTGATCTCCCTTTCTTGAAAGTTCATGTTGGATTTATACAAAGTTAGCCAATCCATGCCCAGTATATCATCAAACTATACTAAAGTAAGTAAGACAAGATTTTTTGGGAGGTTTAGTCCACAAACATAAACTGAGGAGTAGTTATATAATTTAGATTCCATAATTTCCACATTCACTATTCTTATATATAATTGAACCTCTATATTTTGAGGTGATTTTGAATAGTTCTACTAAACTTACTGGATATGAGAGAATGCATAGAACTATAATCAAATAATATGTTCACTATTCTTGAATGAATAACCAGTGTACCTATCACCACATCATTTTTGGGATCCACCTCAGTAGTAGTGATAGAATATTTCCTTCCTTGATACATTATAGGTTGTTGTTGTTGTTGATTGCCTTTGACAACCCTTGGCATAAGGAATTGTCTTGCATAATGCACGTGTTCTTTGAAAATAAAGCACTACACAACAAGAATAATTTTCATCCAAACCTTATCTTTCTCATTAGTGGGTTTTTTTCATTTCACTTTGGCATTTATTAGCTTGGTTCCCCTCTTTTCCACACTTGAAGGTCCTTCTAGTTCCCCTTAGGCAGTTTCCAAAATACTTCATCCCACACTTGGGATAAGTGGGATGTTGTATTTTCTTTCCTCCATAATATTTTTTTGTTAGAATTAATAAAGAGAATTACATCTTACATTTATTATCTCCAGTCCCATGAGTCTACTCAAAATCACAAGTATCTATCTCAACATTAAGGGCACAATGAACAATCTCTTCATAACTTTCAAAGTCCCGAATTTCTAAGGATTTTCATAGACTTGGTTTCAACCCACTAAATAATTGATCCACCTTAATTTAAGTGTTGATGAAATAAATAGAAGCATACCGTGAAGTTCTTGTGAATTTTGACTCATATGCTTCGATAGACTCATCTTACTTTTTTATTTATATTAAGGAACTCCCTCTCCATCTTAATAGGGAGAGTTCAGGGAAATATTTATTGAAAAATATTTTCGCGAATGCATACCATTCCATGGAATCCATTTCCTCTTTAGACTTTGTGTTCTTTATCAATGTCCACCACTCATCAGCTTCCCTATCAAAATGATAGACCAAAGACACAAATTTCTATTCTTCTAAGCATTGGAGGAGAGAAAATATCTTCTCAATAGAGTTAATTAATTCTTCTGCAATTATTGGATCAGAAGATCCACTAAAGACGGGTGGCCTTTGTTTCATAAATTATTCGACCAAAACTTTCTCTTTCTTAGAAGAAGGAGGGAGTTCCCCATGATTCATGTTATTATTCATAACTTGAGCGAGTTCTTCTAGTACTATAATGAATTTTTGAGCTCTTGTTCCCATTAGATTTGGAATTTAATTGAGGAAATTGTCACATTTCCTATCACATTGATTATTAGCATTAGTTCTCCTATTTCCCTCCATTAACTAAAAAATAAAAATAAAATTATGGGGATTGAATACTTAGCTAATAAAATGAAACATTGAACATAGACGGATAAACTTCTAAATAAAAAAGTATATCATAACTTGTGATTCTTTAAGTTTCAATCTAGGATATCCATGGTGATATAATTATATCTAGGGTTCTTACTAAAGTTTTATAGTTTTAATCTCCAAAATTAACTAGATCATTCTCTGATACCAACTATAGTGACCCTATCCTTTTACACATATTATTACATGATTTTAAGTATAATTAACCATCAAATACAAACCAAGGATCATAAAGTCTAGTGTCTTTGGAAGACTAGGTACATAAAATTGAAAACATGGAAATAGAATAAAACATCATGATATTAATCTTCCATAATGAGATCCTAAATTCCTTTGAGAACCTACATCTGCATAGGATAACCTAGGGAATACATAAAAAAGGGATGATCAAAAAATCCCAGTAAAGGAAAAAGAATGGGAATAAAGCATAACACATAGGTTAGAAGAAATAACATGATGACATAAAAAGACATGGAACATAAAAAAAATATGGAATCATAACATATAGAAAATGGTATTATGTTATCATGGAAACATAGGAACATGGAAGAAACATATAATATGACATAAACATGTGTCGAGACTAACAACCAATACTATATCACATGGTAGACAAAGTCCTATAATGGATTGGGTGTACTATTTAATCCCATACATGATGTATCATGAGACTAAACATTACCAAATACATTGGAGAAAAATTTGGGTGAAATAATAATAAAATTTTCATGCATATGTGTTCCATGTAAATAATCAAACATAAGGAATAAATATAAGGGTTACCCATGCAAAAAAATGGGTTTTGTAATCATATCCTAAGGAATAACAAAAGGGTGTATCAAAATGATATCCCTAAAATAAAGGAATAAATTATTTAAGGACAATAATAAATTTAAAATAATAATATATTATAAATAATGATTTCCAACTAAAGTGAATACATGAAAAATAGTGTTTAGTAAGCTTTAGAAATGATCCACTTTAATGCGGTTTACGGGAAAATATTAAAGAGTATTTAAAGAGGAAAAAAGAATATTTTTTTGTATAAAACCAGGAATGAAATAAAATAGCTTTTCATGATAAAAATAGTTATTTTAGAAAAATATTGGTTTCTTAAAATAGATTATGAAGTGTGCTTGAATATGGTTAAGAAATGAAGTTCTCTTTAATCGGGCTTGCTTATCGAGAAGAATTGAGAAGAGAACCTTATAAAACATGTAATTCCCCATTAAAGAAAGATTATTTGAGCTATATAAAAAATTTTGGAACATATAAACATAATATAGGAGAATTATATAAGAATAAAAAATATTTTCATTGGGTAAAATATAGATAAAGCGTAGCCCAAAGGTAAAATGGAGGTTTGGAGATATCCCTTACCTTATGTTTGAATATGTTATGAAATTGCACTTAATATCCTAGATAATAAAATTATATCTTTTAATTAATTATATAGGAACCTATTATACATGTATTTTATTTATTATAATTTTATTAAGTTCATTTATGGCCATTTCGATGAGTTATAATGTTTAATTTTGTTGTTCTAGCAGCGTTCATTTCATGGTTCTATGGCCAATTACCTTCAGTATATTTATGAGAGTTCTTGTAAAATGGAAGAAAAACTCCATAATTGTAATGAAATGGTATTAATATACTTAAATAATTTTAAATTTTCCCACATATCATTTTCTTTTTTTACATGAGGATGATTCGTTTAATAAAACACTAGTGATAAATGTTTAGTTTATTTTGGTGGTTTTTCAATCATTATGAACTGGTTTTGTTTTATTATTTAATATTATGTATATATATTAGTTCCATAACTTGAAACATTTTATAATATACATTTTAAAATATTTTTTAACCATTATAATGGTTTTATTACTATACTTGAAGGTGGTAACGAAGGCGGTGAATCGACATATCACAAACGATGTTTTGTTTTTTAAGATAGAAGGAGATGGGGTTTGATGATAGATATTAGCATAATAAAATTCATATATATGTATGATACTGGATTTTTTATGTTATTTTTGATAGTGGGGTAAAATATGAGGTAGAATAAAGAGATAATTTAAAAGAGAAAGGTGGAGGATTTTTACCTCATGAACGTCTCCTTGAGAACCTCCTTAAGGCACTTGGGTTTGGTATTTTGTTGTGACCAGTAGCCCATGGATGTGGGTAAGAGGCTTGGGAAGTGAATTGGGAATAATTTAAACAATATAAAAGTCTTATAAGGTGCGAGGAGAAGGGGTGTTGAGGGGTGGTATTTATAGGGGAGGAGATGAGTGGTTTTTTTATTATTTTTTTCATTTTTTATTGTTTTGGATCAAGACTATTAATAGTGATGATATCTATGACTAAATACAGTAAATGGTTTAGGTTAGTTTTAAATAATGGGTGATTACATCATCCATGACTTAAAAATTCATATATTTGTTAAATATCGTAAATTACTGTATTTCACTATTCACAAAAATTCAACTATTTTAGAAAAATCCCAAAAATTCACCCTAACTATTTTTCAATGTGTAGATTGGAAAAATGGACTCCATATTATGAAAATAATTTTTTAAATATGAGAAATTTAATTTTTAATTAAATTCATCATTTATTCAAAAAAATACTGATTTTAATATCATAATTGATTTTATGACGCTTTGAAAAATTAATTAAGGTCACATAAAATAATCTTATAATTATAATAAAAAAATATTAATTTATGAATCTATTCTATGAAAATAAATTTTCTTTTGAATAATTCAATTAGTTATAAAATTGTAAATAAACATTTACGTTCATAAAAATAGAAACACTCAATTTATCATTTTTAAAACATTTATTTACTTATACTATGATATAATTATATCATATTTTCATTTATAAGATACCTAAATTTTATTTATACTATCATAGGTGAGGTTACTATTCTAACAACCAGATTACTATTCCTAATAGTCTGATTGCTATTCCAATGGTATAAGTTCCTTAATTTATATAAATACCTCTTACTTTATTCATTATTCATTAACTTCTAATTTATCTCAGAGTTATATATACTTTCGTCTCCAAAATTATTATTATATTATAATGTTTTATTTCTACAGCTTTGTTCATGAGTGCGATCATTCTAGTGGATCGAGTAGATCCAAATTTTCTCATTCTTATTATCTCATTTTCTATTTATTGTCCAACTATAATTTTTAGAATTCTTATTGGTTTATTTTCTAACTAATGTATCATTATTCATTTATGAGAATAATGTTTTTATTGGGTTCTCTATGTGATGTATGTGCTTTATACTGCATGACATAATTATAAGAAGGGAAATTTCATTGATAAAATTATGGGTCGTTACATTTTTCCCTTGAAATGTTTTTAACCCTTAATTATTATTATTCCATCATTTCTATAGAGACCCTATCATTTTTCACATATTATTACATGATTTCAAACATGATTAACTATCAAATTACAATCCAAGGATCATAAAGTTTAGTATCTTTGGAAGACTAGGTATATAATTAAACATCATGAAATAAGAACATATTTTATTTAATATTCATAACAATCTTCTAAATCCCTTTGATCCCTTACATCTTCATAGGATAACCTAGGGATAACATGAACAAAAGGTATGATCTAAAAAGTCTAGTAAGAGAATAAACATAGGAATTAAACATAGCACCTGGGTTAGAAGTCATAACATGATGACACAAGGAATGGAACATAAATAAAAATAAGGAATAATAACATATATAACATGGTAACATATAATCATGGAATCATAGTAATGTGGAAACAACATATAACATGACATAAACATGAGTCAAGGATAACCGTCAAGACTATATAACATGGTGGGAAAAGTCCCATAAAGGAATTAGGTTCACTTCCTATCCCAACATGAAGTATCATGAGACTAAAAATTACCCAATTCATTAGATCACTATCTGGTAACACTCATATAATATGTTCATGAATATGTGTTCCATGTGAAGAATAAACATAAGGGTTACCCATGGAAATAAATGGGTATCATAATCATGTCACAAGGCATAACAAATGAGAATATCATAAATGTGTCCATGAAAGAATGTATTAAAAAAATACATGGAAATTTATAAGGGAAATAGACATAGATCATGATAAGTGAGGTAAAACTAAAGTGAATTCATTTAAAAATAGTGTTTAAGAGACCTTAGAAATAAAACATTTTAGTGTGGTTTAAGGAAAATATTTAAGTTTCTTTAAAACAGAAAAGGCATAATTGTTTGTATAAAACTAGAAATGAACTGTGATATTATTTCATGATAAAATTTGTGATTTTATAAAAATAATGGTGGCTTAAAACAGATTATATAGTACACATTAAAATGGGTAAGAATTTAGGAAGTTCCCCTAAATCGAGTTTGCTTATTGGGAAGAATTGAGTAGAGAACCTTTTAAAAACATGTATATCCCTAAAAAATAATGATAAATGGATATTGATACATGATTTTGGATCATATACCTAGAATTTATAATATTTAAATAAAAATGAAAATAGAATTTCATTTGGGTAAAAATAGGGGAAGAGTAACCCGAAAGAATAATGGAGGTTCGGGTAAAATGTCTTACCTTATGTCCAAAGGTGTTCTTCACTTGATCTTAATGTCCCAAAAAATAAATTTAAATTCATTAATTAATAATTAAATAACCTTTTATACATTTAATGTATTTATTATAATTTAATTAAGTTCACTTATGACCTTTTAATGTCTTACAGTGTTCAATTTCATCAATCAGGAGTGCTCATTTTCTTAGTTTTCATGATCTGTTCACTTGTATAAGAGTATGGAAGTTCATATAAAATGGAAATATAAATATAAAATTAAAGTTGTAAGTTATTAATTAACATAAATAATTTTAAATTATCATATAAATCATGTGGTTATTTTGGGTGAGGATGAATCATTAGGTAAAATTTAATGATAATTGTTTAGGATAATTTGGCGGTTTTCCGATCACAGTGAACTCGTTTTGTTTTCTCATTTAGTGTTATGTATATAAAATGGTTCCATAATATTAATTAGGATGTAATATATATATATATTATAATCTGTTTCAACCATAAAAATGGTTTCATGACCATCCTTGAAGATGGTAATATAAAATGAAAGCGCATCATCCACGATGTTGGTAAATTGACACATCACTGGTGATGATTTAATTTTTAGAACAAAAGGAGAGGAGAAGAGGAATTGATGATTTATTATTCCATTAAAATAATAAAATTCTATTATAGGTAAGGTACCATATTTATCATGTCATTTGTATGAGGAGAGGTGAGGAAAGAATAATAAAAGAAATATCTTGAAAAGAAAATAAAAGAAACAGAAAGAGTAATTTACCTCTTGAATTTATCCACCTTGAGGGCCTCCTTAGGGAAAAGGTTTTGGTTTTTTGTTAAGACCAAAAGCTTCTAGATGTGGGGGAGGGTCTTAGGAAGATATTTTAATATAATTTGTACAAGTTTCAAGTCTTGAGACGTGTGAGGATAAGTGATGGTGAGGGGTGGTATTTATAGTGGAGGAGAGGGGTGTTTTATCATTATTTAACTCATTAGTTTATTATTTTTCTCAATACAAGAAATAGTGTTGATTATTGAGAATAAATATAGTTATTAGATCATGTGATTTTGAACCAATGGTTATTACATTTTCCATGACTCAAAGAATAGTGTATTTAACTTATAATGTATATATATCGTAAATTACCATATTTTACTATTCACCAAAAAAATCAAGTATTTTAGAAAAATCACAAAAAATTACCCTGATACGGCAGCTAGTAGTAGACACATACCATAACTTGAATCATTCTTGGAGCCCTTGGGTCACACTCCTTGTGTACCTCAAATCATTCGTGGAAAGAAGGAATGATTGGTACCTATGTCTATTAATATGGCAGCTAGTAGTAGACACAGACCGTACCTCGAATCATTCCTAGATCCCTTGGGTCACACTCCTTGACCGCATGCAGCTACTCCCTTCCCTTTTCCTCCAGCTCCCTGAGCCTGTTGGGGACCACAAATGGGGGTGGTTGTAACATGTCAAAATGTACACCACCTCATGCTGCTCTCCTAGCTCTACTTCCACGTCTGTTGCCCTACAGATTCATCTGTCCTTAACACTTCCTCTTATCGAAATATTTTACATGCCCAAGTCTCTGAGACTGGCACCGGTTTCATGATTTCCCACTACCAACATTTACTGGTTGTATCCGCTCAGCCAAATAACATTCAACCACAAAGGTTCTCTCTATCACCCTAACATAAATAGGAATTCATAGAGGAATAGTGTTGGATCGGATGTCCCTAAACAAACCTTGCTTAGAGGTCTGAGTCCTAAAGCACTGATTGTATCGTATTCATTGAGTACTAGGAATGGTTGGTACGCCTCGATGAATACTCATCTACCGACATGTTGTCTTTCCGAAGCTGTAGAAGCTCTAGGGAACTCTCAGCCACCTCATAAAGCCAGTCCTTAGCCGCCTGTGAGTTGGGATCGCATCAGAGCCTGAGAGGTATCTGATGTTGAAACACGTTTAAGGCACTAAGCCTACATGTGTCCTCTACCGGTACCACCAGTTGTAACTGCTAACCAACGGGCAGTGATATAGTTGGCACACTACCTGAAGGTACCATCTCAGGCAATGGTTCACGTACTGAAGCCTCATCACTATCTGCTCTACTGGTGTCTCAACTAGGCGGAAAACTCTAACCACAACCTCCATCTAGTCCTCAGCAATCTAGGAATCTGTCTTGCCTCGAAACCATGGAAGTCTCTATCGCTGGAACTCATGCAATGCGCTTAGTTAGCGTGCACCGTCCACCAGTGTGGTTGGTGGTAACCTTTGCCCAATGGGTGGTGGTGCTACTAGTACACCACCCGAAGATGCCAACACCGTAAGAGGGCCCTGCACTGGAGCCTCATCGCTTGGTAGGCTATCATCGTGTACTCTACTGGGAATCCTAGATGGATATCTACGTAGCAGAATCCTGATAAGGAACAGGTGTTCCACGATCATTAATTTATACCTGGTGAGATCACTCAAGTAAATCACAAGAAAAACTCTTAAAAAACACATGCAATCAGTGATTCCGTGTACTGAGTCAGAAATCAGAATTCAGGGTCCTGGTGTATGGATACATCGGATGCCACACTAACACTGGATTCCCCAAACGGAAAACCACACTCATAACACTTAACACTATTGCCACATAGAAAAGATCAGAGTCCTAGTTCTTCGGTAGAACCGAACTCCTCTGATACCACTTTGTCACGAACCTTCCCCCGAGGCCCTTGCCATGACTACCCCAAGCCCGACTTCCATAGGCTAGGGTCTGGTGATTAGCACTAAAAGGCATATTCCCTAAAATAAGAATACATTTCCTTTAACCTGTATAAACACATGTTCTGAGAACACAACAAGAAGAAACTATGAAGTAAACTGATGTAGTAAAAGAGTGCTGAAAGTAAAAGGGGTCGGAATACAAGCCCAACTGTAAGAGTACAGGTAAAAATGAAAGAACAATACAACTGAAAAAGGACAAAAAGCTACTAGGTCATCCTCCGAGGATCCTACCTGAAGGGTAGGTACAGTTCGCCTCCTCAGCACTCCACGTCCGCCCATCTCCTCCACGTCACGTCGCGCCAAATGGTCCACCTCCGAAAACCATCCAGTCTTAGATCCCTCAGCCTCGATCAATGTTTTACATCGTCTACACAAGACACAACAAGGTGTGGGTGAAGCCTATTCATGGGTGAGTATAACGATACTCAGTAGGGACCCTGAGACCCCATAGGTCTCCTAGAGTTCCAAAAAGGAAAAACCACGAAGCAAGAGCTCAATCTCAAAGCACTAAGCAATATACATCAATTATACTTAGGTATATTCCCATACATATACCTAAGTTATCAAGACATACTCATCTCACACATGAGGGAAGAATACCACAAAGGTAAAACCACTAAGGTAGAATTACCATAGAGGTAACACCACAAAGTCAACACCACTAAGGTAGAAGTACTACACAGGTAACACCACAAAGATATAAGTACCACACAGGTAACACCACGAAGGTAAAAGTACCACACAGGTAACACCACAAAGATAGGAGTACCACACAGGTAACACCACGAAGATAGAAGTACCACACAGGTCACACCATGAAGATAGAATTACCACATAGGTAACACCACGAAGATAGAAGTACCACACATGTAACACCACGAAGATAGAAGTACCACACAGGTAACACCATGAAGCTAGAAGTACCACACAGGTAACACCATGAATCTAGAAGTACCACACTGGTAATACCATCAATAGAAGTACCACATATGTAACACCACGAA
The DNA here is from genome assembly GCA_963277665.1 of Viscum album. Taxonomy (NCBI): domain Eukaryota; kingdom Viridiplantae; phylum Streptophyta; class Magnoliopsida; order Santalales; family Viscaceae; genus Viscum; species Viscum album. Next base: position 1,067,509,461 of record OY728127.1, on the reverse strand, counting down.
TATAGGAGTACCACACAGGTAACACCGTGAAGATATAAGTGAATCAGCTCACAATCAGGTATAACTTAAGTATAGAAGTACATATGATTAATCGTAAGCTATATCATCTTATTCTGTTAAGAAGCACTACTTCTGACCCACACATGATCGATAGGTAATAACCCCCACTGACCCACACAGGATCTGACCCACACAGGATCGGTGTTCGCTGACCCACATAGTATCACTAAGCTCTAACCCACACAAAATTAATAGATGTTGACCCACTTAGGATCGATGTACTTTCCTCACGTTATAACCAGCCACAGGATTCCTCGCACCTAGTGCACTCGAGTTCCGTAGAATCTGCCCCTCAAGATATCGGTCATACCTAGACCTCCACTAAGCTCCACAAAGGAGTAACCCAAATTACCACCATGTCATAAGGGTTCCAACGTGATAGACGGTGCGTTAATTGGACGCCCGGTCTATAAGTTATCAGTGTTTTTGTTCCTAGGGCCCAGTTGGATTCAGGTTCGATCCAAACCGGTCATACTCCAACTCTATCCAAAACTCAAGTGGATTATACCAAAAGGATCATCTCAATTCAAGGATTCTGGCACCGTAGACAGTACATCAAACGGATGCCTGATTCTCGAGATAAAACCCTTTGAGTGTTTCTGGGCCCGGTTGGGCCTGGTTCCGGTTCGACCCGGCCCGACCCTGTCTGGTCTGGGCCGAGGTGGACTCGACCCGCAAGGGTGGCCCGGACAGAACAGAGTGGCCTGACCTGCATGGGGCGGTGGCCTGCTAGGGCGGCGGCCCGATCTGAAGGCGGTGGCCTGGTCTGAGGGCGGCGGCCCACTCTGAGGGAAGCGACCTACTCTGAGGGCGGTGGTCCGGTCTGAGGGTGGTGGCCCGCTTCGAGGGAGGTGGCCCAGTTCGAGGGCGGCGGCCCGGTGTGAGGGCGGCGGCCCGGCTCGAGGGCGGCAGCCTGTCCGAGGGTGGAGGCATGTCCAAGGGAGGCGGCCCAGCTCTGAGGGCGGTGGCCTGGTTTGTTCTAACACAAAGGGTGTAACCCCCCAGTCTCTCAGATTCCTGAATGGCCTGAAGGCCGTTCGATTGGAGAGGTGGCAGCGCCGCGTGGGCACCGCTCGGTCGCCACGAAACCCACCAGAGGTGAGTTCGACCTCCACCGCAGCTTCGGTCACGGTGCGGCGGTCACACCGAATTCCTTTCCATGGTCGGCCGTCATGTATGCCACCTCCTCCGTTCTTCATGTCTAATGAGTTGTAACCTTCCTCCTGCGGCATGTTTCAACATGCTCGTGGTCTTCCAAGGTGGCGCAAGGAAAGCAAGGTAGCAGAGTGTTCGGTCCGAGTTTGTTTGGATTGCGCCCTTCGTGTTAGCTCGTATTATGGAGGATGTTAAGGGGTTGAATAACCAATTGTGTTAAACACAAAATTAACCCCACAAGATTACCTGCAATAACCTCCCGCAAGTACGAACGAATCGCGGTTCAACCCGTTATTCGGTTGACCCGTGTTCTTCATATAATTTCAATAATAGGGAAGATGGAATCAAAAATGCACAAATAAAATAACCCCCTACCTGGACGAGACATTCACTGATGACGGTCGATGGAACCTCCTTCATCGTTGTCGTCGGTTCGTGACTCGGTGGTGCTCGTCTCTGCTTGCTAGAACCAATCTCGTCCTCCAGTTGGTTGGCATCGCGGTACTTTTCCAGGGCTTTCTCACTTGGTGAAGTTGTACTAACACCCCTCTTCGAGATCTATATAAATAGTAGAGAAGAAGTAGTGTGCAATGATCGGGGAATTAATGAAGTTCATTTAATTAATGAGCCTCCCAAATTCCCAATGGTGCATTTATGGGAAAAGAAGATTCAAGCCACTTATTTTCTTGACACGTCACCAGTCCCACCAGCATCATTCTTCCTTTGGAGGAAAGAAAGAAAATAAAATAAAAAAACATGTTATTTTATTAATCTTTAAAAAGTCCACAAAAATAACTTTTTCACTCGGCCTACTGTGGTCAAAGTAAATCCTCCCTTAAGTGAATCCTGATGCTGCAGATTCAATGGTGCCCTCATATTTTTAATCCGAGCACTGGTTCAAAAGTTAGAAAACGCCTCTTGCACGTTTACTGAATGTACCCAAAAAAAAGTTCAGTAAATTATTAACAGTCACCCTCGACCCGCTCTGGTTGAGGTTAGGCTCTGACTAAGTGAAAAATGCCCCAACAAACCCAAAGGTAATCTCGGATTTCTAATCCGAGTTACTTTTTAGAAGCTATGGATTTTACAATAAAATAATTGTCACTTAATAATTTTATTTACGGCCAAAAACTAACTTTCACTGGTGGCCCACGCTGGCCAATGTTAGGATCTTCCTAAATAAAGCATACCCTCACAAGTTCAGAGGTGGTCTTAGATTTTTAATCTGAGTTCCCGTTCGTGAGTTATAAGCATTTGAAAAATAAAATAACTTTATTTAATTATTTTATTTACGGTTATTCCATTTCGGGTTTTCTCACAGGAGGCCTGCGCCGACTAAAATTAAGTCACTCTTAGGGTAAACCCGCTATCCTGAACGCAACGGTACCCTTGGATTTCTGATCCGGGTAACCATTTAAGATTTATTCCAATTTTTCAGGAAAACTACTTATGCACGTTAATTAAAGCTTAACAAAACTTCGACAGATCATTCCAGGCACTTTGGGCCTTGGAATCGCGCATTGTCAGATTTTGCAGTCTTGAAATTATTTCATATAATTAAAAAATATATATACTGAAATTCCGGGACATTACATTCTCCCCACCCTATCCCCGAAAGCCACATCATAGACTAAGGAAACAAATGGGGGGTACTCAACATGAAACTGAGCCTCTCACTCTCATGTGCTCTCTTAGAGGTTCTTGTGCTGCAAGTGAACAAGCACCAGAGGTATCGACTTCCCATGAAGGACCCACTACTATTGATCCTCAATCTCTATTGGAACCTCCACAAACATTTCCACATTGTCTAATTCCATATCGCCATGGTTGATAACGTGCGATGGATCATGCACGCATCTCCTCAGCTATGACAAATGGAAAACATTACACACTCGGTGCATCTATGGGGAAATAGATAGATGGTATGCCACCTCGCCCACTCTGATGAGAATCTAGAAAGGTCTGAAAAACCTCGGAGATAACTTTATACCCTGTCCAAATCTCCGCAAACCTCATCGAGGTGAGACCCGTAGGAAGACATAGTCTCCCTCCTCCTGTCGGCATAAGACTTTTACCGGCTCTGAGCACTTTTCACTTACTAACAAGTGAGGAATCGTGATACAAACTCTTCCACTACTTCCTTCATCCCTAGACATCAGTACTGACATCGGAGGTCCTGGTACATCTTCACCACTCCAGTATATACCGTTAAAGAGGATGTATGGATCTCCCTCAACACCTCCTCCCAAAGCATCACTGGTACCATGGTGGATCCTATGAAAAGGATAACATGCTCCCCACCTTCAAAAAATCCTTTAAGAGTCCATCCTAAGGATATCTGAGCACATCGGGCCTCATAATCAATGTCTCAATATGTGCCTCCTAAATTTGCTGAAGAATTGGGGGAGTGACAGTCATAGACTGTAGTTAAGCTAATTCATCTCTATCCATGAAGGATATCTGCAGCGCGACTAGTTGCTTCGATGCCTCACTCAGTAGCTACTAACCAAACCTCCTACTGAGTGCGTCTGCTATCACGTTCCCCTTCCCAGGAGTAAGACGATATCAAGGTCATAGTCTTGGATGAACTCTGTCCATTGTCGTTGTCTCATCTCCTAAAAGATCTGCTGACACTTCTCCGTCCACAAGAAAGGCTCCCCCTTCTTCTTCAAAGCTAACAAGGGTATCGCTACCCTGGAGAAGTCAGGTACAAACCTCAGGTGGTACCCAGCCAAAGAATAATTCCCTCTTCCTTCGGGGAGGTAATCTTGGAAGCATCCTTTGAAAAGATGTCCCCAAACTCTTCCACTCTCGTTGGCAACTGAAAACTCAAAACTCCTGCTTCCACGAGGGTAAGGTTGGACGACTCAAGAGTGATTGGTTTCACCCACTTATGCATGAAAAGAACCTATGCTACTTGGGTTTCCTTTTCACCGACCAAGGAAAACCTCATTCCAACATTGTAGAGAAACCACAACCTTTCTTCCTAATACAGTCAATCTAAGTATGAACTGTGGATTTCTAGTCCATACCCAAACTAACGTCGTAAGGCCTCAACGCTGCCACCAAGAGGTTCCAAACAAAACTCTCACCTCAAGGGTTATATCACACCGTCGGCATAAGTGTGATTATCGAGTCTCCTCCCAAAGGTATCTCCATACATGAGGGTCAAGTCAGCAGCTTAACCGAAAACTCTAGGTCTTGAACAGGATTCATGGAAAGAAGGAATGATTGGTACCTATGTATATTAATACGAAAGCTAATATTATAAACATACCGCACCTCAAATCATTCCTAGAGCCCTTGGGTCACAATCCTTGACCGCATGCAGCTACACCCTTCCCCTATCCTCAAGCTCCCTGAGCCTGGTGGGGACCACAAAAGGGGGGGTTGTAACATGTAGAAATTTACACCACCTCATGTTGCTCTCCTAGCTCTGCTTCCACGTCTGATTCCCTGCAAATTCATTTTTCCTTAACACTTTTTATTCCCAAAACATTTTACACGCCCAAGTCTCTGAGACTGGCTCCAGTTTCCTTCTTTCCCACTACTAACATTTATTGGTTGTATCTGCTCACCCAAAGAACATTCAACCACAAAGGTTCTCTCTAGAACCCTAACATAAGTAAGAATTAATAGAGGAATAGTGTTGGATCGGATGTCCCTAAACACACCTCACTCAGAGGTCCGAGTCCTAAAGCACTGATCGTATCCTATTCATCGAGTACCAGGAATGGTTGGTACACCTCAATAAATACTTAGTTACCGACATGTCATCCTGCCAAAGCTATAAAAGCTCTAGGGAACTCTCAGCCACCTCCTCAAGACAGTCCTTAGTCTCCTGTGATTCAGGATCGCATTAGAACCTGAGGGGCAGCTGATGTTGAAACACGTGTAAGGCACTAAGCCTACATGTGTCCACTACCGGTACCACCGGTTGTAACTGTTGACCAATAGGCAGTGATATATCTGGCACACTACCCAAAGGTACTATCTTGGGCAACGGTCCACGTACTGAAGCCTCATCACTATCTGCTCTACTGGTGTCTCAACTAGGAGGAAAAATATAGCCACAGCCTCCAGTCAGTCCTCAACTGCCTGGTAATCTGTCTCGCCTAGAAACTATGGAGGCCTCTGCTGCTGGAACTTGTGCAATGTGCTTAGTCGGCATGCACTGTCTGCCAGTGTGGATGGTGGTAACTACTTCCCAATGGGTGGTGGTGCTGCCGGTACACCACCTGAAGGTGACAACACCGTAAGAGTGCCCTGCACTGGATCCTCATCGCTCGGTGGGCCATCATCGTGTACTCTCTCAGATATCCAAGCTGGCTATCTACGCGGCGACATCTTGATAAGGAACAAGTGCTCCACATTCATTAAGTTATACCTGGTGAGTTGACTCAAGGAAATCAAAAGAAAAACTCTTTAAAAACACATGCAATCAGTTCTTCCGTGTACTGAGTCAGAAATCAAAATTCAGGGTCCTGGTGTATGGATACGTCGGCCACTGCACCAACACTGGATTCCCCAAAATGAAAACCACACTCATAACACTTAACACTATTGCCGCACAGAAAAGATCAGAGTCATAGTTCTTCGGTAGAACCGAACTCCTCTGATACCACTTTGTCACGACCCATCCCCCGGGGCCCGTGCCATGACTACCCCAAGCCCGCCTTCTATAGGCTAGGGGATGGAGACTAGCACTGAAATGCATATTCCATAAAACAGAAAGGCATTTCCTTTAACCTGTACAAACACACGGTCCGAGAACACAACAAGAAGCAACTATGAAGTAAATTGCTGTAGTAAAAGAGTGCTGAAAGTAAAAGGGGCCGGAATATAAGCCCAACTGTAATACTACAAGTACAAATGAAAGAACAATACAACTAAAAAAGGGGAAACAGCTACTGGGTCATCCTCCGAGGATCCTACCTGAAGGCTTGGTACAATTCACCTCCTTAGTAATCCACATCCACCCATCTCCTCCACATCACGTCATGCCAAATGGTCCACCTCCGAGCATCATCTAGTCCTGGTTCCCTCATCCTCGATCAATGTTGTACGTCGCCTGTACAAGACACAACAAGGTGCGGGTGAAGCCCATGCAGGGGTGAGTATAACAATACTCAGTAGGGACCTCGAGACCCCATAGGTCTCCTAGAGTTCCAAAAAGGAAAAACCACGAAGCAAGAGCTCAATCTCAAAGCATGAAGCAATAGAAATCAACACTACTTAGGTATATGCCCATACATATACCAAAGTTATCAAGACATACTCATCTCATACATGAGGGAATAAGACCACAAAGGTAACACCACAAAGTCAACACCATGAATGTAGAAGTACCACATAGGTAACACCGCCAAGATAGAAGTACCACAAAGGTAACACCACCAATGTAGAAGTACCACATAGGTAACACCATGAAGATAGGAGTACCACATAGGTGAAACCACGAAGATATTAGTACCACATAGGTAACACCACGAAGATAGAAGTACCACAGAGGTAACACCATGAAGATAGAAGTACCACACATGTAACACCACAAAGGTAGAAGTACCACACATGTAACACCTCGAAACTAGAAGTACCACATAGGTAACACCACGAAGCTAGAAGTACCACACAGGTAACACCACGAAGATAGAAGTACCACAAAGGTAACACTATGAAGATAGGAGTACCACATAGGTAACACCATGAAGATAGAAGTGACTCAGCTTACAATCATGTATAACTTAAGTATAGAATTACAGATGATTAGTCGTAAGCTATATCATCTTATTATGTTAAGAAGCACTGCTTCTGAACCACATAGGATCGATAGGTAATAACCCCTCCTGACCCACATAGAATCTGACCCACACAGAATCAGTGTGTTCTGACCCACACAGGATCGCTGAGCGCTAACCCACATAGGATCTGATATATGCAGACCCACATAGGATCGATAGATGCTGACCCACTTAGGATCTATTTATTTTCTTCACGTTACAGCCAGCCACAGGATTCCACGCACCCGGTGCGCTGGAGTTCCGTATAATTTGCCCCTCAAGATATTGGTTGAACCTCTACTACCACTAAGATCCACAAAGGAGTAACAAAAAGTACCTCCATGTCGTAAGGGTTCCAACGTGATAGACGGTGCATCAATCGGACGCTCGGTCTGTAAGTTATCAGCATTTTCGTTTTGAGGGCCCGGTTGGATTTGGGTTCGATCCAACCCAGCCATAATCCAACTCTATCCAAAACTCAAGTGGATTATAACAAAAGGACCATCTCGATTCAAGGATTCTAGCACCGCAGACGGTTCGTCAAATGGGCGCCTGGTTCTCAAGATAAGGTCCTTTGAGTGTTTCTGGGCCCGGTTGGGCCCAGGTCCAGTCCGACTTGGTCGGACCGACCCGTCCCGACCCGTTCTGGGCGGGGCTAAGGTGGACTCAGCCCGCAAGGGCGGCTCGGCCAGAACAGGTCGGCCTGAAAAGGGGTGGCCAGGCCCGCGTGGGGCGGCCCAGCCCGCGTGGGGCGACGGCCTACTTGGGCGGCGACCCAGTCTGGGGGCGGCAGCCCACTGAGGCGGCAGCCCGGTCCGAAGGTGGCGTCCCTCTACGAGGGTCGCAGCCTACTTCGAGGGCGACAGCCCGCTCCGAGGCCAGTGGCCTGGCGTGAGGGCGGCGGCCTGACTCGAGGGTGGAATCCTCTCTGAGGGTCGCGGCCTGTCTGAGGGCGGCGGCCTAGCTCCAAGTGCAGTGACCTGCTCCGAGGGCGACGACCCTGTTCTGAGGGCGGTCACCCGGTTCAGTTCGACGTGGGGGGAGTAACCCCTGGGTCTCCCATATTCCCAAACAGCCAAAAGTCCATTCGGTTGGTGAGGCGTCGGCACCGCGTGGGCGTCGCTCGGTCGTCGCGGAACTTGTCGGAGGAGAGTTCGGCCCCCGCCGCGGCTTCGGCCACAGCTTCTGTTTTCCGGAGGCGCAACGGTCATGTCGCCTTTCTTCTCACGGTCGGCCATCATGTCGGTCACCTCCTCTGTTCTCCATGGCTAACGAGTCGCGACCCTCCTCTTGCGACATGCATCGACATGCTCGCGGTCTTCCAAGGTGGCGCAAGTAAAACAAGGTAGTGTAGGGTTCGGTTCAGGTTCGTTAGGCTCGCGCCCTCCACATTAGCTCTCATTATGGAGGATGTTAAGGGGTTGAATAACCAATTGAGTTAAACACAAAATTAACCCCACAAGATTCCCCTCAATAACCTCCCGCAAGGACGAACGAATCGTGGGTCAACCCGTTAGTCGATTGACCCACGTTCTTCGTATAATTTCAAGAACAGGGAAGATGGAATAAAAAATGCACAAATGAAATAACCCCCTACCTAGAATAGATGTTCGCTGATGATGGTCGATGGAACCTCCTTCATCGTTGTCATCAGTTCGTGACTTGGTGGCACTCATCTCTGCTTTCTGGAACCAATCTCATCCTCTAGGTGGTTGGCGTCACGGTACTTTTCCAGGGCTTCATCACTTGGTGAAGTTGTTCCAACACCCCTCCCCAAGGTCTATATAAATAGGAGAGGAGAAGGAGTGTGCAACGCTCGGGGAATTAATGAGGTTAATTTAATTGATGAACCTCCCAAATTCCCAACAGTGTAGTTATAGGAAAAGAAGATTCAAGCCACTTATTGGATTGACACATCTCTGGTCCCGCCAGCGACGTTCGTCTGTTGGAGGAAAGAAAGAAAATAAAATTACAAAACATGTTATTTTATTAATCTTTAAAAAGTCTGCAAAAATAACTTTTTCACCTGACCTACTGCAGTCAAAGTAAATCCTTCTAAAGTGAATCTCGGTGCTACGGATTTGATGGTGCCCTCAGATTTTTAATCTGATCACCGGTTCAAAAGTTAGAAAACGCCACTCGCACATTTACTGAACGTACTCGAAAAAAAGTTCAGAAAATTATTAACAGTAACCCTTAACCCGCGTTGGTCGAGGTTAGGCTCTACCTAAGTGAAATGCACCCCAACGAACCCAATGGTGCTATCAAATTTCCAATCCAAGTTACCATTTAGAAGTTATGGATTTTACAATAAAATAATTTTCACTTAATTATTTTATTTATGGCCAAAAACTAACTTTCACTGGTGGCCCGCGCCGGCCAATGTTAGGATCTTCCTAAAGAAATCATACCCTCATGAGTTCAGCGGTGGTCTTGGATTTTTAATCCGAGTTACCGTTCGTGAGTTATAAGCATTTGAAAAATAAAATTATTTTATTTACGGTTATGCAATTTTCAGGTTTTCTCACAGGAGGCCCATACCGACTAAACTTAAGTCACACCTAGGGTAAACCTGCCATCCTAAAAGAAACGGTGCCCTCGGATTTCTGATCCAGATAATCATTTAAGAGTTATTCCACTTTTTTAGGAAAACTGCTTACACGCATTAATTAAAGCTTAACAAAACTTTGACGGATCATTCTGGGCACTCCGGGCCTCAGAATCACGCGCTGTCAGATTTCGCAGTCTGGAAATTATTCCATATAATTAAAAAAAAATATACAGAAATTCCGGGACATTACAACCATTTCTTGTGGAATTTATTTATCCTCAAGACGACTAGCTTCTCCATCATTTTCAAAATAGACCCTTTAGATAGGTGGGTACCATTGCTTATTGAATTTATTTATCCTTGATATGAACGACTTCGAAATCATTCTCAAAATGGACTGGCTAGTGCCTTATCATGCTCACATTGATTATTATCACTAGAGGGTGTCCTTTACATCACTCAAGGGTAATGATTATTTTCATATGGGATAATGGGATGTCTAGGAGATTCGATCTGGACCCGAGCGTCATGTTCTGGGCAAGGTGATAACCCATATAGCTATTCTATTTTTGAGTGATTAGGGAACACTTATTATGTAATTCCCTTCTATAGTGGATCATTTTAGGGATGTCTTATCTAAATAATTCTCTACCTTACCTCCTGAGATAAAGGTATAGTTTACTATTGAGGTAGTCCTAAGAGTGACACCCATGTCCATTCTTCCCTATAGGATGGAACCTAAAGACCTCCATGAACTCAAGAAGTAGTTAGAAGACTTAGAATAAAATGGTTTCATATGACCAAGTACTTCACCTTGGGGTTTATATGTCCTTTTCTAAAAGAAGGCGGATGGTGCCCTTACGTTGTGCATATATTACTAATGGTTGAACCAGATTATGGTTAAGAAACAGTATCCATTTCCTCATATAGATGACCTCATTAACAAGATCTAATGAGTGGAGGTTTTCTCTAAGATTGATTTGAGGTTGGTATACCATATGGTGCATCTGATACGATCATTCATACCATGTATAGTGTTCTAAAGTAGGTACAACTTGTATGAGTATCTGGTTATGTCGTTGGACTTTACAAACATGCCAACAATCTTTATGGATCTAATTAATCGGGTTTTACACTCATACCTGGATTCATTTGTAGTAGTCTTCATGGATTACATCTTGGTGCATTATCGCACTCAACACAACCATACCAAACATCTTGATATAATGTTGAATACACGGAGAGAGCACCACTTATATGCAAAGCTTAGAAAATTCCACTTTCGAATCGATAAGGTTCACTTATTGGGTAATATTATCTCAGAGGTTGGAGTTTATGTTGAACTATATAAGGTGAGTGTTTTGGTTTCCTAGGATCATCCAAATAATGTATTTAACATGCACAATTTATTGGGTTCAGGCAGCTATTACAAGAGATTCATTAATCACTTATCATGCCTATCATTTCCTCTTATTGTTTTAACTAAAAAGGGGTGTGAATTTCTTATGGTATGAAGCTTGTGAAATAACCTTTAAATAGTTGAAAGGGATATTATATTCAACAATGATCCTAATTCTTTTAGATCTAGTAATTAGTTATACGGTCTAATGTGATGTTTCATGAATTAGTCCAGGATCATTTCTAATTAGTTTGATCAAGTTGTGGTGTACAGGTCCTGCCATATGAGGCTTAATGAGTTGAATTACCCTACGCATGACCTTGATATATAAATAATGGCTCATGATTTACACTATTAAAGTAATTATATATTGGGTGAGTGGTTTATTATTTACAAATATCACAAAAGTCTCAAATATATCTCCACATAGCATGAATTGAATCTTAGGTAGTGAAGGTGGGTAGAATACCTACAGTCATTCGACATTGAGCTTTCTTATATACTCGATGTGAGGAATGAAGTAGTTAATTCCCTCTGATAGAAGACTCAGACACGGTCATTCAGGAGTCCAGTAGTGAGTGAAATCTGATGGCTCTATTTTCTAAGATGCACCTAGAGGTTCGGGAATATCATAGGAAGCCTATTTTAGCAGCCTTAACAGTGAAATAATCCCTTATGGAATGGGTGCGGATGATAAATCTTTTAGATCATGAGGGCTTATTCATAATGGAAAGTATCTCATGTAAGGACCCGCTACCTATTTGGGTTATCGATGAGGATGGGATTCTACACTTCAATGGACATATCTGGTTTCCTACAGACATATGAGAAGAGTTGATGTAGGAATCTTATACCTCTATCTGGGACGTACACCCTGGTATTAACAAGATGTACCAAGACGTAAGTTGTTAGAATTGGTGGTCGGGTATGAAGAGGAATATTATAGGTTTAATCATGAGGTGTTCCACCTATCTGTAGGTGAAGGTGGAGCACAGGTGACCTGCTAACCTTTTATAGCCTCCATCTATTCTAGAGAAGAAATGGAATGATGTTACTATAGATTTTTTAATGGGATTAATGATATCCCCTTGAGGAAATGATGTGGTATGGGTGATCATCGATAGATTGACCAAGGTCACACTCTTCTTACCTATCTGAGATACCTTCTCAGTTGATAATATTGGGAGGATTTATATTTAGGATATTGTATGAATTTATGGTGTTCCCTATTCAATCATATCAGACCAAGATTCTCAGTTTACATCACAGTTTTGGAAGGGGTTATAGAAAGCACTAGGTTCACTGGTGCTAATCAGTATAACATATCACCCTCAAACTGATGGGAAGTTTTTGTAAATGATACAAGTGTTAGAGGAAATGATATGGGAATGTATACTTTATTTAAAATGTTCTTGGTAGAAACATATACCTATTTTCAAGTTTTCCTATAATAGAAACTTTCAGTAAAAGATTCTGATGGATCCTTATGAGTCCCTTTATGTTAGGTCATGTCGTTCACCTCTATGATAGTTAGAGGTAGGTGAGGAAGCACTATTGGGTCCTCATATCGTTCAGGAGACTTCATATCTAGTCTAGATGATTCATAAACATATGGCTATAGCTCAATACTAATATAATCCTTATACTGACCATTTTTATTGACCTATAGAGTTTGAGGTGGTACATCGGGTCTTTCTGTGATTTTCTCCTAGATTGGATCATAGACAAATTTGAATATAGAGTAAGCTATCACCACATTACATTGGTCCTTTTTTAGATCATGGAAAAATTCAGGCTGGTATCCTATCTGTTAGCTTTACCTCATAGGTATTGGGCCATGCATGATGTCTTCCACATATCACAGCACTACCGTTATCATTCTGACCCATCTCATTTGTTTGATCTGGAGAACTTTTAGTTGGTGGAAGATACATCCTTTGAGGAGTATCTGATATGTATCATTTATGAGAGCATGAAGTCTCTCTTGTTGTAGTTGGTTCCCTAGAACCAACTTCTTTGTACTTTATAACAAACATGAATTCATTGTTTTGAATATTAATAAACTACTTATCACATTGTAATTGTTCTTCTACGTGACATAGTATGTGATAATGTCTCAAGGGTAGCTATCACACTAAAAGGTTATAGTAGTTCCCCGCTATGATGATAACCCAAAAGTGCTATAACACTATTCTTAAATATGTTTTATATAGTCTGATTATATCATTTGAGGGACACAAATGATACAGGCTATCAGGGGTGAAGATTCATAGGACTTTGAGGCACCTTCTAATGGTGTACACACTTGGTAATATCCAGTAAGATATTATGAGAACGAGACTCAACAGTAGGAAATCCACAATTATACGTGTCATTTAATTTTCTTATCTAAATATGTGTACATTAGTCCTTATACTTTAAGATTATTATTAATGAGTATTATGAGTTGTGTACTTTGATGTATTGATGAAAACCGTGATGACAGATGTTCAATGTGAGGTAGGATATATTGGGTGCATCATGAGTAATATTGCATTAATGAATAATGCGAGAAAGTATTTAACTCTTCTGTTCTTTAAAAAAAGTTAATATTTCAGGCCCTTTTATGGAAATGATAAAGCCTAAGTAAATCCATGGCCATGATGTTCTATAGGCAAGTTCTATTTTTGGAAAGTCAAAGAAAGATATAATCGAGCATATAGGTTGATAGAACTGGCATGAAGCCTGCTTGATTTGAGATATTGTGATAAAGGTATTATATTACACTATAATAATATGTATGAGGTAACATGTCATTACAGCATTAACTACTTTATTTATGGGTGTCTTGGCGTGTTCCTATATGCTAACCTTGTACTTTTGGCTGGTTCACCTAATGGCACTAAGAAAGAGGCCTAGAGGTTCACACACTAAGTGTATCAAAAATCTTAGTTAAATGATAATTTATTATTTATTATTTAACAGGTTGAATAAATATTATTCCCATGTGTGGTTTAATAATTATTCATGCATTCTTGATCGCATTTATTCTGTCACTGGTTATTTGAGGGAATATATTGTGAGCGGAATATTTAATAAATATTTATTTTCTATTTTGTGAATATAATATTTATTTATTTACTAGAGAATAATGTAGTGATATTTATTTAATAAATAAATAGAAATTATTTAAGGCCTGAAAAATATTATGGAGGAATGGAGAATCGAGTTTAATGGTCTGGTGAGAAATAAAGAATATTAAATGTTATTTAATTAAATATTATTTAATTATAATTCTCAAGTTAAGCACATGTTGACAAATAATAATATTATTATTATTATTTGACATGGATTTTTTCTAGGATTAAATAAAATAATCAAGATCACTTGTGCAATTATTTTATTTTAACCCTAGTAAAAGAAATACCCAATTATGTTATTTTCTCAAAAGAGCCAATTCAGTTGTGCAGAACAATCTTGGAGAATCCTCTCAAGCCTAGATAGATCCCTCCTTTAAGAACACTCCCAAGAATGGAGAGACATCCTCCTCCACCGGATCAAGGAGAATTATTTGGAAGTGATTTTAGAGGTTATTAAAGGTGGATGGTGCAAGCACAAGGACCTTCCATACTAGAACCTTGAGAGTCCTTTAGTGGCGTCTGGAGATTCATGGAGCGCATGTGGATCACCGCTAGAGGAAATATACACTTTATTTCTACAATGCAATGATGGTGCACCGTAGAGTGGAAAAGGCACCTACGTGTCATCCTTCTCTATGAAATAAAATTGTATATACTGGAACAACCTTTACCAGTTGCACCTGGTAATGAGGCAAGTGATAAAGAGCTATCTCGCTATGAGAAACATCTAAACAATGATACATATGTTCAATGATTTATGTTATCATCCATGTCTATTGAGATTTTAAAGCAACATGAGGATATGGATTCCTATAGCATGATGTCTCACCTCCAGGATCTCTATCAAGAGAAGGAGAGACAATAGAGGTATGAGATCTCTAATGCATTGTTCACTACTAATCTTAGAGAGTATGTTCCAATTGAGTCTCATGTAGTCAAGATCATTAGATACATTGAATATTAGGACATTTAAGGGATTAAATTCCTAAATGAGTTGCATGTAGATCTCATACTTTCATCACCACCCAAGAACTTCTCCTACTTTATTATTAATTATAATATGAGTAATAGTGAGAAGAGTCTTCCATAAATTCTTAGATTAATTCACCAAGTGGATAAGGACATGGGGAATGAAAAACCCGCAGTATTTATGGTGAATAAGAAAATGAAGGATAAAGAAAAGGGTCCCAAGACTTATAAATAGTCTAAATCTCCTGAGAACCATCCTACCAAGAAGAAGAAGATCTAGAGGCTGGGCAAGGAAAAGGAGGCAGTATGTTTTGCATATGGAAATTCAGGCCACTAGAAGATAAACTACACCCAGAAGAAAGGAGAAGCTAAAGGTGAATTTTTTATCAAGTTTAATATTTCAATATCTATACATTTGGTATTATATACAGCTTTTGGGGATTACTTCTATATTGAAATATAGGAAACAAGTAGATTCTGAAAGATTTCTAGAGGAGAGGTGGATCTGAGATCTATTAATAGTGAAAGGGTGGTTTCTCTATCCATTAGTGACTACCACCTCTCATTTCCAATGGGAATGATTTTTGGTTTTAAGATATTGTTATTGTGTACCTAAAGATACCAAGAACATAATTTTTGTGTCATTTTTTAGATACAGATGGGTTTATTTTCAAATTTGTAAATAAAATTTGTTTCTTTTATAAAGACAACATATTTTATGGTATGGAGCATTTAAATAATGGTATTTATGTATTAAATTATGAAAAACAAGTTTTGAAAATTGATAAAAAAATAATGTTCACACGACCCTTATAACACCCAGTTGTGGCATCACTGTCTTGGTCATGTAAACGAGAAGCATTTGACAAAGCTCTATAAAGATGGTTATTTTGACTCTTTTGATCTAAAACCACTTGATAGATGTCATGATTGTTTATAAGGTAAAATGGCCAAACCACCATTTGGTGGACAGGGTGAGAGGGCCACAGAGCTTCTATGATTGGTACACACTAATTTATGTGGAACATTTCTAGTATAAGCTAGAGGTGGATATTCTTACTTCATAACTTTTACTGATGACTTCAGTAGATATGGCTATATTTACTTGATGAGGTATAAGTCTGAGTCCTTTGAGAAATTCAAGGAGTTAAAGAAGAAAGAATAGAATCAACTTGGTAAGAAGATAAATAAGCTTTTATTGGATCTAGGTGGTGAATATCTTAACCAAGAGTTCATGGACATTATATGGGGATTTGGGATTCTATCGCAACTCACTCCTCCTTACACACCAGAGTGGAATGGTGTTAGTGAAAGGAGGAAATGTACCTTATTATACATCATAAGTTTGATTATGAGTCTTGTAGATCTTACATTATCCTTTTGGGGATTTTCATTATAAATTGTGGCTTACACATTAAACTAAGTACCAAATAAAGAAGAAAATGGAATTCCCTTCGAGCTATAGAGTATAAATAAACCCATTTTATCACACACACATGTATGGGGTTGTGAGGCATTTGTTAAGGCCTTATCAGGAAACAAACTAGCACTTTGGAGCATGAAGTGTATCATTGTAGGGTATCCCAAGGAAACAAAGGGATACTACCTATACAACCCCTCAGATAAGAAAGTGAATGTCACTAGACAAGTTGTCTTTCTTGAGAGGGATAACATACTCAAAAGGGATAGTGGGAGAAATATTGACTTTGATGAAGTTGATGATCAATATATATAAGAGTTGGTACAGGAACAAATTCCATAGGTCCCCATAGAATAATTAGTTCCTGAAACACAAGTACTGCATAAGATCATAAGAGAGGTAAGAGAACCAGTGAGATATGGTTTTCTAGTCACCAAATATGATGACTCGTTATTAGTTGACAATGATGAACCTATATCCTATAAGGAGGCAGTACAGATCTCATAAGATGTGAGATGGTAAGAAGCCATGAATTCTGAAATGGATTCCATATATCATAACCAAGTTTGGGTTCTAGTCGATGAAGGTAAATTAAATACCTATAAAGAAAGTTTAGTGGCTAAAGGATTTAAACAACATCAAGGACTTGACTATAATGAAACTTTTTCACCTATTTAAATGTTTAAATCCATCATAATTCTACTTTCTATAGCATCCTACCGTGACTATGAGATTTGGTAGATGGATGTAAAAACTACATTCATTAATTAGAACCTTCAAGAATATGTCTATATGACACAACTATAAGGTTTTGTGAATCCAGGTGATGCCAATAATATTTGTATGTTGTAGGGATCCAGTTATGGATTGAAGAAAGCATCCAGGTCATGGAACATTCAATTTGATGAATCTATAAAATAATTTGGTTTCATTAAGAATAAATGTGAGTTGTGTGTTTATAAGAGGTTTAGTAGGAATGAGGTCATTATCCTAGTAGTATATGTTGATGACATATTACTTATTGGAAATGACATACCAGTCTTACAGTCAATCAAGGACTAGTTAAACAAGTGCTTCTCCCTGAAGGGATTAGGTGAAGTAGCCTATATTCTATGGATAAAGATCATTCGTGATAGATCCAAGAGGCTTCTTGGACTAAGTCAAAGTATATATATTCACCATATACTAAATATATTTAGTATGGAACAATCCAAGAGGGGATTACTTCCAGTGTCACATGATTTTCATTTTTCTAAGAAAATGTGTCCTCATACCCAACAGGAAAAAGAGATAATGAGTAAGATACCATATGCTTTAGTGATAGGATAAATCATGTATTCCATGTTATGTATTATACTTGATGTTGCCTATGAATTTAACATGGTTAGAAGATATCAGGAAGATCTAGGAGAACAACATTGGACTGTTGTTAAGGTTATCCTTAAGTATCTAAGAAGAAATAAGGATATGTTTCTAGTATATAGAGGATATGAGGAGCTGGTAATCAAGGGTTATACTGATGATGGTTTTTAGATAGACCAAAATGATTTGAAGTTGTAATCATGATATGTTTTCTATCTCAACAGAGTAGTTGTGACCTAGAAGAGTTCAAAGCATCCAATTGTCCTTTATTCTACAGCAAAATTTGAGTATATAGTAGCTTCTAATAAAACCAAGGAATCCATTTAGATTTGGAACTTTTTTAGGATCTTGATTTGGTAACTAGCAGTAAAGACCCTGTCACATTGTATTGTGATAATACTATAGTGGTGGCTCTTGCAAAAGAGACAAGGTCACACCAACGGACAAATAATATACTCTAGAAGTATAAACTATTGAGAGATTTCTATTAGAGGGGTGATGTTGCAGTAAGTAGAGTACCCATGGAAGAGAACGTGGTGGAACCCCTGACTAAAGGAATATATCATCAAAATAATGAGTATCATGTGAGAGATAGTGGACTAATGGTTGTTAGTAGTGGGATTTAGTGCAGGTGGGAGTCTGCTGGAGTTGGTTCCCTAGAACCAACTTCTTTTTAATTTATGATAAACATGTATTCATTATTTTGAATATTAATAAACTAATTATCACATCATGATTTTTATTCTTCAAGACATAGTATTTGATAATTTCCCAAGAGTAGCTTTCGCACTAAAAGTTCATAGGAGTTCCCTGCTATGATGAAAACTAAAAAGTGATACGAAACTATTCTTAAATATATGTTCTATAGTCGGATGATATCATTTGAGGGACACAAATGATACAAGATATCCAGGGTGGAGACTCATAGGGAATTGAGACACCTTCTCATGGTGTACACCCTTGGTAATATCCAATATGATATTATAAGTTCGAGACCCGATAGTAGGAAATCATCATTTATATGTGTTATAGGATGTTCCTATCTATGGATGTGTGTATTGGTCCTTAGAATTTAATATTATTATTAATGAGTATTATGAGTTTCATAATTTGATATATTGAATAAAACTGTGATGATATATGTTCGTGTAAAGGTAAGATATGTTGGGTGCATCATGAGTAATATTGCATTAATGAATAATTTGATAAAGGATTTATCCCCTCTGTTCTTTAATGGAAGTTAATATCTTAGGCCCTTTTATGGAAATGATATAGCCTAAATAAATCCATGGCCATGTTATTCTATAGAAAAGTTTTATTTCTATAAATTCAAAGAAAGATATAATCGAGCATATAGGTTGATGGAACTGGCATTCAACCTAATCGATTTGAGATATTGTGATAAAAAGATTATACTACACAGTAAGCATTTGTATGAGGTAACATGTTGTTGTGACATTAACGACTTTATCTATATATGCCTTGGCATGTTTCTAGATGCTAAACTTAGACTTTAGGTTGGTTTTCCTAATGCCACTGAGAAAGAGACCTAGAGGGTCACACACTAAGTGTATCCAGAATCTTAGTTAAATGATATATTATTATTTATTATTTAACATGTTGAATAAATATTATTCCCACACATGGTTTAATAATTATTCATGTATACTTGATCACATTTTTTTCTCCAGTATTTATTCGAGAGAATATAATGTGGGTGTAATATTTAATAAATATTTATTTTCTATTTAGTGAATATAATATTTATTTATTTATTGGAGAATAATGCAGTGATATTTATTTAATAAATAAATAGACAATATTCAAGGCCCGATAAATATTGTGGAGGAATGGTGGAACAAGTTTAATGGTCTGGTGAGAAATAATAAATATTAAGTGTTATTTAATTAAATAATATTTAATTATAATTCACAAGTTAAGAACATGTCAAGAAATGATAATAATAATATTATTATTTGATGTGGGGTTTTTCTAGGATTAAATAAAATAATCAAGGGAACTTGTATAATTATTTTATTTTAACACTATAAATATAAATACCCAATTATGTTATTTTCTCAATAGAACCAATTTATTTGTGCACAAAACTCTTGGAGAATCCTCTAAAGCATAGAGATATCCCTCCTCCAAGTACGCTCCCAAGAACGGAGAGCAATCCTCCTCCATTGGATCAAGGAGAATTCTTTAGAAGGGAAACTCAAGGATGAGTTGTTTTAAGGATGGGAGGTTATAAGATCCCAAATTCTCAAAGAGGTATAGACAGTTATAATGCTATTAAATACCTCTAATTTTATTCTAATAACGTGGTTAAGAGTCTAAGGTGTGGTTTGGGATAGTCCGAGGCTTGTTAGAAGCCCAGAGATTCATATTTTGGAGAGATATATTGAGTAACATGGTTAGAACAGGGTTAGTGATAACTGCACAACTCAATCGTGCAGGGTAATCAGTACACAAAAGGGGGCCATACAGTTTTCCCTAACTATGCGACCTAGGATTCACACCCATTTAGATGTTATAGACATCTTTATAGAGCCATTTTTCATGGTTTGTGCATGATTAGTCAAACCGCATGCATATCCCATGTGAGGGGGTTCCTTGGGTAGTGTTGGGTGCATGGTTGGTGCATGGTTTGTCCAACCATGCTGTAAAACCACACAACCCCTTAATAACAGGGTAAATGTCTGTCTTGACCTTAAAATGTTTTTAACCTTTAATTCTTCCTCCTACCTCATTTCACTTTCACATCATCCTCCTCCCCTCACATGAAGCTCCTCCTCAATCCAAGCTAGGCTTTTTGGTATCTCATCCGTCTGACCTCAAAATGTTTTTAACCTTTAATTCTTCCTCCCACCACATTTCACTTTCACATTATCCTCCTCCCCTCACATGAAGCTCCTCCTCAATCCAAGCTAGGATTTTTGGTATCTCCTCCGTCTGATCTCTGTTTTCTTAGTCGTCAGGTGTGTTGGATCTGGAATAGTAATCTCTTTAATCCTCTTGTTTATTTTCTTCATTTATATTCCCATATCCTTCACTATTTTGGTATGATATCATATGCCCTATTTTCATGGAATTTATTTGTTCTTTTTATTTCTCCTGTTCTGGCTCAATTCAAAGGCCAACACTGGATGAGGAGAGTGTTATGAGCCTAAGGTAGGTGGTCTAGATATTTCCCTTAAAGTATCATTGAATTTATAATATAAATAGTTGTTCCATGTGATTTAATCCTCTGGTTACACCTCCATAAAGTCTAATAAATTAAATTGAATGTCTTTCCATGCTTAATGTAGTCCTATCTAATAGTGAATCAACACCATTGGTTTATCACCTTGACATGAGTCATCCCTTCGGGTGTGCCATTCCTTAGAGGCTTAAAAGCCTCATGTTTTGAATGGAATTAAACCACTAATTAAGGTGTTTGTTTTCCTATATAATAAATACATTTAAAATTTGTGATGATCTAAGGAATTTTATTGGCTATGTGTTAAGCACTTGTGCATTCTGACATAGATTGAATTACATGAATTAAGTGGATTGGACAAATTGTTAATAATGATTAGAGGGTATGGTAAGAGTTAGAAATAACCATAACCTTTTCTTAATTTTAAGATGAGGGAGATATGAGGGTCCTGAATTATGGTCACCTTGGATGGGATCATCATGCTTCATAATCAGAAATGGGAATGTTTACCTATACACCGGGATAGATACTCGGATCCTTATGGGATGCCTTGGACGGGCTCACCGGGTGGATTACTTACTTACCCATGAGTGATACTGGTACCCTAGATGAGTCAATGTAACAACCCATATAATGATAGAATAAATCATTTTCGTATTTTTTTCATATGAAATAGATAGTTATATTAGTTATAAAAATATAAAGTGATTTTTAAATCAAAAAGGAAATATTTTAACTAAACTCTTTTAATATAAGGTTTTATTTAAAAGATTAATTTCCAAATTTTAGAATTTTAAATTGATAGATGAATATAATTTTTGAAATCAGCATATCAAAATTTACTTTGGGTGAAATTTTTGGATTTTTTGTAAAATATTTATTTTATAATGAATAGTGAAAATACCAATTTTTATAAAAAGTATTTTATTTTTAATAAATTAAGTAATTTAAGAGTACCAATATGTATTGAATATTAATTAAATAAATGTGGGTGGAATTCACACTTTCAAAAAATTACAAGTATGTCACTCACCACACATATAAAAGGCCACCCCATCCCCTCCTATCTTAATACCTTAAAAACCTATTTTTTCAGCCAATACCTACCCAAATAAATTCTTTAATTCTATAATTCCATCCTAGAATCCATATTTTGGGCATAAAACCAACCAAGGAAGGCCTTTAGTTCAAACCAAATGGAGTTACCCGAAGAGGAGGTAATGTTCTCCAACGAGCGTTTTATTTTATTTCTTCCTCCACACCCTTCAATTATTATTATACCATTATGATATAATAAACTCAGTATATTATATATACTAAGATATTATTATGTTAAGTTTTCAACCTACAACCACACACACTTCCATCAAATGGGTTATGAAATCATCATTCGTGTGTACGGTGGACTACCGCCATGCAGATCGATGTCATTCTTTTTTCCATTATCACCTATCACGGTTGGGTATGATGATTTATATAAAGTTTATAAATTATATTTATAACATAAGTATACCAATAGAGTCATTTTATCATATATACCCTTTTTATATTCCAATATGTAAGGGATACGATAACATCGCTCGTGTGTACGACGGACTACCACCTCACGAAGCGATGTGATTTATTTCTCAATAACGTGTTATGTGGAAGGTAATAAGGTTAAATATAATAAATATATGTGATATAAATGAAATATTTATGATATTTGTGACATATTTATCACTCACTAAAAAGAATGATAATGTCGTTCATGGACGTGTGGACTACTGCCTCCTCAAAGTGATGTGATTCTTTTTTTCATCACTACATCACAATAATGATATATATAAGTATATATAATTAAATAATATGGTATTTATGATATAATGACAATTTTGTAAATATAAAATGTTACTTACTATATTTACAAAATGATCATTGAAAAATGAGAATGTTACACATGCATATGTATGTCCTACCCTCTCCATGATCATAATGTTAGTTCATTTTTCATAATCATATTCCAATATTGATTTTAACTATATAATTTATGTATATATATTATAATTATTTCATTATTATTATTCTAGATATATTTAAATAATAACCCCTTTGACTAAATTTAACCTACTAAATCCATTTTTGACACATAAACCGAATAAGGTCAAAATGTCCGACTGAAAATTAATTGATTAAGTAATTGTATATAACTTATTAATAAGTGAAATAAAAGTAATAAATTTATTTAAAAAGGTTATAAAGAAAGTAAATAATCAATATAAGTTTATTATTTATGAATATAAATACACACGTGGCAAGTCAGACTCAAGGTAAGGGACTTCATCTCAATTTTCTTTCATTGAGGCATATTTTGATGTTATACACCTATAATCTTTTAATAGGTGTATATATAGAACCTTTTACATGTTATATCATGAATTAATATATTGTCATGGTATTAAAAAAATTAATGTTATTATTTCATGGGGATTATTATTTAAATATTTCTGAAGTGATAAAGTACTTTTCTTCTAAATAAATCATCTTTTAATGTTTTCCTTAAAAATATCTTTATCTTAAATGTCCATGTTTTAAAATGAATTTTTAAATGTATTCTATGGAATTAAAATATTTATAAATTTCATTTTATATATCTTTTAATTTATTTCAAAGTTTTTCAAAATAAATCTTTTTATGTGTTTTAAACAGAACATTTTGATAAATAATAAATGAAATGTCCTATTTTTAAAGTAAGGTGAAAATGAAATTTCTTATAACCATGACTTTTATTTGATTTCTAGCTTCCTTTGAAAGCTTAAATTTCTTATTAAATGAAAAACCCACTTTCCCTTTTTTTGGGTGTTTTTGTTTTGAAAATGGGTTTTCAAAATAAAAGTGAATTGAAAATGGTATTTTGAAAGAAAATAGTATTTTAATATCTGAAAGTGATTTAAATATGAGTTTAAAAGAGTTTTTTAAATGATGAAATGTTTTATTCATGTTTTGGTTCTTCAAAATTATATATTATGGGTGCACCGAGATAGCACCGAGTGATCCCATTATAGTTTAAACTATGGGTTCCCCTAGATAGCACTCTAATGCATTGAATAATAATTATCATTTCTAGAGAATTATATTAGAATTTGGACATATGGTTATTTCAGTTTGTGAGGGTTTTGTAAGGGTTATATGAGATTATTTCCCAAGGTACCTATGTCAATTTTCTATGATTGCTAATGATTTTTCATGTAAATCATTTTTTAAGGTAAAACAAATGATCTATTTAAAGGAATGATATTTCTCTTTATGGGTAAAATATTATGTTTTCAAGAAAAAAATTTTATGGGTTTTCATATTTTTCACTAGACAATTAATTTTCTTCTTTTTATGTCCCTTACTGAGCTTTATGTTATCATCCCATGTTTTAAAAAAATCACAGGATTTAACGATGGGTAAGGGAAAGGAAGATTTTAAGTTGAAATTCACGAAGAGTTTTCATGAAAAGAAATCAATTTTTGTTTTAAAAGTTTTATATTATGGGAAAATGGATACTGATCAAAATTTCTCACTTTTTATTATATGGTTTTCTTATGTATGAGTTATGATCTAATTCTCTAAAACTCTAAACCTAAGAAGATTCTCAAATTTAAAGAAAGTAAAATTATTGAATTAAACTCAAGATTATGTGATGTTTAAGGTCGGGGCTTTATATTCATCATGGATGGACTCAGTGGAAACATAGTTATGCCATGCCACAAGTGATACTCGGTCCCTTGCATGAGATACTTTGGATGGGATCTGAGGGTCATATTTACACCATGTCGAGAGTGATACATGGGATTCCTTTTATGGATTTCCTTATATGGGATATTTAGTGATGGGTATTTGTAAAGATATTGGATTGATACTTGGGATTCTTTTTATGGATCTCCTTAGATGGGATCAGGATTCCATTTATCAATTCTAAGGATTCCTTTTATTTAAATTATAAAAATGCATGACTGTTATCTTAGGGGTGTGGCTTCTAAGACAAATCACATGCTTGGGTTTGGTCCAGTATTGATTATTATTTTATGATAACCCATTATTACACCCATATAGAATATGCATAGGTTCACCTTGGATCAGAGACATACATCTTAGGCTGAAGTAGGTAGTGTCAGTCGAGTATCCATGAGGAACCCAAAATGACATGTTTTATTTATTTATTTCCTTGCCTTTATTATTAATATATACACTTATAATTTTATATTCAAAGACTAGATTGATCTAGACATCATTGGTGGTGGTCTTCTAATTTTATCTCACACCCTTCTCGGGCTTCCTTTGGTACCCAAGAAAACATTTTGATTATAGGTCTAGACAAAGGGAATCACCCAACTTCTGATGTTTGATGTTCATTGCAAGGGTGGAGTACGGGAGTAGAGGACTGAGCCAAATGGATTAACCTATGTAATCCATTATCATTCTCTATTCAAATCATTTATAATGGTTTGTAAAGAAAATGTGAGTTATCCTAAGCATATCCCTCAGAACTATCAAATGAGGTGCACAATAAGGCCCATTTTTGTGTACTAGGTTACACTCAAGTCAATCCTGACGCACCCTTTTTAGAGTTTTTATTAATAGGTACATATGTGTCAGAACCATGTCATCTTTCAGTATATATATAGAGATATATTTCAAGGAAAAACCATATAATATATATCTTACCAAAACATTAGGATATTCTTCTATACTTATCC
Organism: Viscum album; assembly: GCA_963277665.1. NCBI lineage: Eukaryota > Viridiplantae > Streptophyta > Magnoliopsida > Santalales > Viscaceae > Viscum > Viscum album. Next base: position 1,067,483,720 of record OY728127.1, on the reverse strand, counting down.
TCAAATTATATCATAGTTTTATGTTCCCTAATCTATGTTTTCCTACATCTAGTTCTAAAGGTTTCTACTAAACTTTCTCTGATACCAACTATAGTGACCTAGACCCCAGCATCTTAGAGCCAGTAGATACTACTATTAAATTGGCATAATATATAAGGAATTTCATCCCAAAGGACTGAATAGTTTAGTAATCTTAGTGAACTAGATACATAATTGAAATTTACATTATATTTTAAAAAATAAAATATAGAAATAATTTTCTTTGATAATTCCATTATTCCCCTTAGTGTATCCTTTTATATCAATCACAAAATAATCCTCATGTCCTTAGGAAAATAAAAAATAATAAAGGGGTGAACTCAGATGCTCAGTAAGGGTTAGTATATATCAGAAGCTATGAATAAATAAGGAATAATCAATATGGAAAATTAAATAAATGAAACATGTTATATTTAATCAATAACTTCATCACAATATGGAAGGAATAAATTGTGATCAAATAATTCCATATAAATAATCACATGAGAATGGAACTTAACCATGGATATTCTAACTAATTAAATAATCACATGGAATATCAATAAATTAATTCATAATTATGTAATTCACAATTATGGATATCTAAAACTTACCATCAAGGATTCGTCCCAAGACATCTAATACTATCAATGATTCATTCCAAGAATCCAATACCATCAAGGCTTCATACCAAGAATCTAATAAATAAGAAGGCCTCACCCAAAACTATATCTAGTTTTTATCATAAAACCTACCAAATCAATAAGGTAATTAATTTAAATGGTCCCCAACCCATGTACTACTAGTCAAAATCATTCCTAATATATCGATTAATCGATTTAATTCATAAACAACATGCCTTATCAAATTTATGTATTGAGTAAAGAATGTAGATTTATCAATATTTCCCATGATAATAAAATAACATTAAAAGTGAACATAATATGTAAAAATGGAATACATTTTATTTAATAATTATATCCATGATAAATATTGTGGATATTTTTAAGAAATTTTAATATCTAATGATCACAGGAAAGTGCACATTTCAAAGGAAAGTTATTAACTAAAAAAATAAATTAAGGAAGTGAATTTCAATTATTTACTTAGTCATAATGATCATAAACCATACAAAGGAATAATAAGTATGGTACAAATATAACATATACCCATTGGAGTAATAATAAATGGTTTTTTCATTAATAAATATAAAACCATAAAAATATCTTAAAAATTGTTCTTGAGTAAAATATCCTTTTCATTTTAAAAATCATTTTAAAAATCATTTTCTGTTAAAATCACTTTTAAAAACATTTTCTTCAAAAATATCCTCATAAATATACAAAGTAATCTTTAAAGAAATAACGTTCATGTCAGTGGGTAATTTCGTACATGATGTAAAGAACATTCCTTTTGCACGTTAAAAGGGTTAGAAAAGTGACTTGTTTGGAAAGTGACAATAATATTCCTTTGAAAAAGTTTAGTAAAAATATAAAATGGGTAAAAATTTATTTTAATAAATCATTTTTAAAAGGTTAAAGAAGAAAATGTTGAAAACATTTTAGTAAACATGGCTTTGTAAGAAAATGGATTTCTGACTGAGGAGAGAAATGAAGATAGATTGTATTAAAACATTTTCTCAATAATTTTAAGTATTAAAGAGTGATAAAATGGTACTTTCACATGAAAAATATCATGAATAAATATATGAGAAAAAAATTAAATTGTTTATTAAACAATGATCATAAAATTTCCTTTAATTGAAATTCAAGAATAAACAATCTTGATTATAATGAGATTGTGGAATGAACCCTTAAAATGATCATAACATTGAAGTGAGAATTAATAAATGAATTTATTATGTGTATAACTATAAATACACATAAATTTTTTTAAATATATCAATAGGTATTCAAAAGTCATTATACACATAATCATAGAATATCAATGATAACAAGGAAGTAATATAACTCAATGAAAATAAATTGAGTTGTGAAATTTCTTTACCACTTGGTAACATTAAATTCAAATCCCATAGATGAAATTATTCAAATTTAAACATAAAATAACATAAATAATTAATTATTCATGATATTACATGTGAAGGGGTATTATATATACCATATAAAATAAATTAGGTGTATAATAAAACAATATGCCTCAAGGAAATTAAATTGAGAAGATATTCTTTACCTTACGCTTCTTTTTGTTTGAACGTGATTTAACCTCTAGTAAAATGGTTTTAAACAAGTTATTAACTTATACCAAAACTATATTAGTGTTTATGATATCATATATGATCCTTTTATAATATCTTATCACTTGTTCGTTAATAATATTTCATTATTTTTATTATTTAGGGTGTTAATTGTATTATTTTATCATACATGTTTTGTTATGAAAGTTTGTATATATTATAAAATTCCATAAAAATTATAATATTTTTACATCAATTGTTATTTTAAAATCAATCATGAATTATGGGTATGAAAAATGAATTATGTTATAATCATGGAGGCGGTAGGTCGTACGTATGTATGAGTAACATTTTCATCTTTCAATGATCATTATGGAAAATTGGTAAGTAATATTTTACCATTATAAAATTATCATAATAACATTAATACCATATTTTATACTTATATATCATTCATGTGGTTTGGTGATGAAATGAGAGTAAGATCACTTTGTGAAGGCAGTAGTCCACACGTAAATGGACGACATTATCGTCTTTCATTGAGTGAAAAAGTAAGAAAATAAAATGATATAATATCTATAAATAATGATACATATTTCATTCATATCATAATTATTTAATTTATATCAAATATAATCCTTAACATTATTCCTTATCCCCTTCCATGTAAATGGTTAGTGAAAGATGAATCACATCGCTTCGTGAGGCGGTAGTCCGCCGTACACACAGGTGACTGTATTGTGTCGCCTATGAAATAGAATATAATAAGGTATATATGATATAATGACTCCTGATTTATAATTAGGTTATAAAAATAATATTTATACTTTATATACATCATAATACCCAATCATGAAATGTGGTGATGGATGAACGAACGACATTGATTCGCGAGGCGGTAGTTCGTTGTACGCACAAATGATGATTTCGTAAACCATTTGATGGAAGTGTGTGTAGTTTTATGTCATAAAATTAACATAAAAACATATAAGTATATTTAATATACTTATTTTATTATATAATCATGGTTTGAAAATAATTTAAGGAGGTGTATAAGGAAATAAAATGAAGACGCCTATTGAAGAAAATTACATCTCCTTCAGTCATCTTCATTTGGCTTATAGTAAACCATTCCTATATTAGATTTAATCACAATATAAGGATTCTAGGATGAGTATAGGGAATTTTTTGAGTTATTTTGTCTGTTATTGGCTAAAAAAATTGGTTTTAAGGTGTGAAGAAGGGAGGGGAGGGGGTGGTCGTTTATAAGTGAGGTGAGTGACACTCTTGTAATTTTTGAAAAAGGAGAATTTCACTCACATTTCTCCCATGTTAATTGGCTCCAATAATGCAACCATATCAATAATAGAAGGTATAAGGTTGAAATATTTCCATAAAATGGGTTTTTTTCATGTTTCTAGGTCATTTTCCATTAATTTTAAAGTTTGGTCACTCGGTAAACTTGTTTTTCTCTTAATTGTGGTGACTTATTTTAAATGGTTTCACTAATAATTATGGTAAAATATTAAGTTGAACCTATTAGAAATTAGAAATTATTCATATTACAAATATAGAATCCATTTCTCCAAATTCAATTCACATAAGTGGCAAAAATTAATTTAAAATTAATCCCAAAGACAGAAGAAGAAAACGGGTTTTTAAAGTGAAAATGTTCAAATCTATACTAAGTTTTTATATCTAAATTCAATATAAAAATGATTACAATGACCTAAAATGTATTAATATAAATATAATTTATAAAATTTTAATTTAAAACAAATTTAAAATATAATTTATAATTATAAATTATTTAGATGAAAATTTAGTTTCCAATTAAAATTAAGTATTTTCACTATTCATCAATAAATAAAACTTCTCAGAAAAATACTAAAAAATAATTATAATATAATTTTGACATTAATATTTAAAAATTAAACTTTATTTTTCAAATATAATTTATAAAAGTGTCAAAATTTTGTTTTAAAATAAGTGTGTCATTAAAAAGGCGGAAAAACCACCTTTAGAAAAATATAGTTGTTTTATGCGTAAAATTGGATTTATTCTTATCTTATAACTATCAAATATATTGGATTAATTTCAAAAAATTATTATATATGTAATATATAAATTTAATTATCATCATCCACTAATAGTAATTAATTTAATTTATTAAGATAAAACACATTTGGCGCATAAAAATAGTTTTTTATAAAAAAAAATCCTTTAAATTCAATTGGTTTTTATATTCATTTATAATTAATTGGTAACCAATGAATTAAACAGTATATTTTAATAAGTTATTTAATCATATTCATAATCTCCAATTTAACGTCTAGGAGATAATTTTCATTTTAAATAATAATATTAATAGAATTTTGTAAAACTTGGTCTTGCGTGTAATGCAAGCTATCGAAGAAACTCATTGTTGCATGAAATGCAAGCTAAAATTAGTGTTGTGTGAATTGAAATATAAACTCAATGTTTCATGTTGTGTGAAATATTTAATAAAATATTATTTTTTTATAATTTCGAGGTGTTACATAGGAAACCATAGATATCCCTATGATAGAATTTGAGGATAATATAGAAGAACATATTAAAGTTTTGTTAAGGAATAGATTATGTGGATTTTCCTAACAATACAACCCTGTGTGGATACTATAAGTACACATGGTTCTATATGTACCTAAAGTAATAACTCCAAAAAGGGTATATTGGTCTTGACCCGATCTTTACCTAGTACACAACAACGGGCCTTATTTCGCACCTGATTTGACACTCCCTAAGAATATTCTTAGGATAAGTCACATTTTCCTTAAAAAAACATTATGAAGGATTTGAATAGATGATGAAAATAAATGACCTAGGTTAACTCCTAGACCAAGGAAGGATAAAGCATCCTGCCCTGGATTCCACTGAGCAGTCCCTCGAGATGGTGGCCACAAGAACTCAAGCATACATCCCCGTACGCCGGTGAGGGACTAAGGTGTGTATGTGGGGAGACTATGAACTAATTTATCAAATTATAGCACAATGGTATATAATAAAAAATAAATATCAGACGGTAAGTCAATAGGACCGTTAACCCGCCATAGTTGAAAGAGTATCAACAAACAGATAACAGTAGGATGATAATAATAAAACTTACAAGATGAATAAACAAATATCCCAAACTAAACTGAAATAGATACAAAATATTATGATCATGATGTCATGTAACTATACAAAAAAGAGTGCCATGATTAAAGGGGATAGAGGCATATACCACATTCTATCAATATATAAAAAATTCTAAAACCAAACAGCTACTACTAGCATCAAAATCATAGGCTCGGTCCTCTACTCCCATAATCCATCCTAAAAATAGTAATCAAGCATTGGAATCTATTTTATTCACTTTATCTATACCTGTAATCATGAAGTCTACTTGGGTATAAAAGTCAGTACAATCAAGGTGTGAGATATACTTATTAGGCCACCACTAATGGTGTCTAGATCAATCCAGATCATGCAATATAAAATGAACATTGTTTTGTTAATAATAAATGAAATAAATAATTAAATAATTAAGTACATCAGGATGGGTTCCACTTGGGCACCCGTCAAAATTTACCTACTTTAGAATAATCCAGGTGTGTCTAAGCTGAGAATTCCTTCCCAAATAAAGTGAGAATAAGAAATTATAAGAAAATGGATTATACCCAAGCTTATAATTTGACTTGGAAAACATGTCCCTGTATTCTCAATTTATACCTTTCATTTGTTATTTAAAACATTCCTTGAACTTAGTTAGATGCACCTTGAGCCCATCCAAGGTGGTCCAAGTGGGACCCCAAGTATTGCACTAGTGGTTCTATATATGACCAATGTTATAGGAGTCTATTGAGGTTACCCGTGAATGAAATTCCAAGTTTCACTCCTATCATGGTGTGATAACATCAAAAACTAACCTTTTATTCTATCCCTGGTATCTCACATAGGTTCCCAAGCCTCTCTCGTGGCATGGTACAACCATCTCACCATCGACCCCATCCATAGGGTCTCACCTAGGGAATCAGTGTCACTTTTATGGAGGTAAAAGTGAACGCATGGAGATCCCATCCCATAAATATCTAGTGTCACCCCCAATGTGTTTACAAATCATTAACAATTCTAACTAAAAGGCATGATCAGCCCATCCAAGGTGGTTCTGAAGTTGGAACCCCTTTTATTTCCCCTGTCTATAAGGTGAAGGCATCTTTTAGATTCTAAGTTCATGCAATTTAACAAGGAAAACATTATTAACATAATTAAAAAATTGGGCAAGATGTTTAATTAAGGAAACAATTTTGGGTATAAGGTGTAGGGAATATCTCATGACTCATCATTAAATTCAACTTAATTAATTAACTCAAAGAATTAATTATAAGTAAACACTCATCAAGGGGTGTTTATCCAATTTAGAACAAAGTAGGAAAAAGGCCTTTAAGGTAGAACACGCCCATTTGGGTGGTTTAACTCAAGGAGATCAACCTTGGTGGAGATTATCCACTATTTAGGTTCATACCGAACATATAAAACAACTAAATTGAATTTATTTATAAAATTAAAGGCCTAACTAGAAGGTCCTAAAACGTAGCACAATAGCGCATGTTATAAAAGTGAAAAAACTAAGGGAAGGTAAATAGACCACCTACCATAGGTTTGTATCACTTCCCTCGTCCAGCATCAACCTTTAAATTGATATAGAATAAGAGTTATTAGAGAAATCATTGAATTCCCTAAAAATAGGGGAAATAGGTCACACCTAAATAGCATAAAATTTGGGAAAATAAATAAAGAATAAAAGGAATAGGAGTGTAGAAATTACCTCAATCTTTCTAATGGATCCAATGGGAAGAGATTTGGAGCTCATATAAAGGATCTACCTTAAAACTTATGAGAGGTGGGAGGAGATTTCACAAGAGGATAATGGAGGTGGTCAACCATTGGAAGAGAAATAGGAAGAAAGAGGGTTAAAACATTAATTTCATTAAGGGAAAGGATGGAATTTCACCTGCATAGATAGGGGTGCATGGTGTGGCCACATGGTTGGCCAAACAGTGCACCAACTATGTGAAATTTCACTACCCAAGGAGAACCCTCACACGAGCTAGGTGCACAATTTGGTTAATCATGTGTAGCCTGTGAAAAACGCCTCTATGTCTTTTCTAAGACAAGTTAGATGGGTTTGTGGGCCTCTTCTCAAGGTTTTAGAGAAACCGTATGGAGCCCTTATCCCCACTATCTCAAGATGCACTGTTAGGGAAACCATGCAGGCTGGGCTGTATGGTTTCTCATAACCTTGTATCCTGGTATTCTTCTTCCAATTTCAGGGTTCTAGGCTTAAAAAAAGACTCAAACACCCCCAAGACCTCTATGAATCCATTAAGAAATGTTTCAAGGTTTGAAAAAATGAATTAAAACAAAAAACCAATGATGTGAACCTTAAATAAAATTTAGGACGTTACAACCTCCCATACTTAAGATAACTCATCCCCAAGTTTCCCTTCTAAGGGTGGTGACACATTGGCAGAGAAGAGTTCTAGACATTGTGCGTGTACATCGGCCTCCTACTCCCAAGTCTCATCCTGAACGCATCCATGATGCCATAGAACCAAGACCAGAGGAATTGACCTACCTTGGAGAGCCTTTGTAATTTGATCAACGATATGTATCAGATGCTCTTTGAAGGACACATCTGCCTCCAGCTCAATATCCTTAGGGTCAAACAAATGAGATGGTCCTCATGATACCATCAAAGTTGGGATACTTGGAAGATGTCATGCATGGAATGGTGCCTCTGAGGTAACTACAACTGATAGGATTCTGGAATGACTCTCTCCATTATCTCAAAAGGCTCCAAGTATCGATGTGATAACTTTCCATGTATCTAAATTCATCTATGACATAATCTAGGAAATAAATGAATAAATACCTGATGTCTCGCCTCAAACTCTAGAGGTCGATGGTGAAAATTGGTAAGACTTCTGCCTAGACTAAGCTATAGTCATATGATTCTGAATCTGCTGAATTTTCTCTGAAGTCTCCTGAATGAGATGAGGACCCAGTAGAGATACTTCCCTTATCTCTAACCATAATATAGGGGAATGAAATGGCCTATTATAAAGGTCCACATAAGGATCCATCTAAATCATTTCCTGAAAGTTTTGTTGTATGAAAACTCAACAAGAGGGATATGCTTTTCCCGTGAACCTCTGAAATCAAGGATACATGCCCGAAGAATATCCTCTAACACCTGTATCATCTTCTTGGATTTCCCATATTTCTGAGGGTGATATGTTGTACTCAAGATCACCTATGAACCCAATACCTTATGCAACCACTTCCAGAACTGTGAGGTAAATCAGGCATCTTAGTTTGAAATTGTATAATGGGGTACACCATTAAGTAGAACTATCTATGAAAAAACCTGGATTTTCCATGTAATTTTTTTTAATTATATGGGAATTTTACGAGTCTGAAAAAATTGACGGAGTGTGATTCTGAGGCCCGGTGTGCTCGAAATGAATTTTTGAACTTTTTTTTAGGTACGTTCAATAAATGTGTAAGCGTGTTTTTGTAACTTTTGAAACCGGTGCTCAGAATTGAAATCTGAGGACATTGTTGAAATCGCAGCACCGATATTCGCTTAAGGAGACCTTCACCTCGACCACAGTTGGTTGAGGGTGAAAGTTAGTTTTTGTGCTTTTCGTGGGAGAAAATAAAATAAATTAGCTTTATTTTATTTATGGAATTCAACCCTCCCAATTTGAATTAAATGGTGGGGACCAAGATGGTTTAAAACCTCCCATTTGTGAATTCATTATGGTGGGGACCACCCAAACCCCTCTTTAATGTGGGGAAGTCCCTTGGAATCCTCCCATTTAATTGTGCCAATGTAAATTAAATGGATCTACCTTTCAAATACTAAGTAACAGTGTCATTGAAATTTAGGAAGGTTCTTATTAAATGAACCTTCATAAATTCCACGATCATTACTTACCCTCCCCTTCTCCTATTTATATAGAGCTTGGGGGGAGGAATTGGCATGGCTTCACCAAGTAACGAAGCTCTGATAAAGTGTCGCGACGCCCAAAACTTGGAGAATGGAGCCGGTTTCAGTGGGTGGTGACGAGTGACCACGAACCCAAGAATCATGATTGAGTGGCGTCGTTGGAGGCTCGTTGCGGGGACGATGAATGCCGGCATCACCATCCCCAATGACTTCATCTTCTTCCTCACGCCTCCTCCTACGAAACCTTCAAGGTAGGGTTTATTTTTTTTTTGAATACCCCATACTCGTCCTTGACGTTATTCATGATTCAAGAACAAATAAGCTGATTGCTATCGTTTTAACGCGGAGAGAGATGGCTAAATGAACATAGCCCGACCTCTCTACAACCTTTATGAATTTTGATGGGCTTAAAACGATGGAAACATTCCGAGACAAGTTCGAAAATCCTAGGAATGAAGAACGGACCACTGGGGCATGCCCGGTGACCCGAGGAACATCATCGGTGACCCATGCTGATGAACAACACTGGTGGGGCTCAGGAAGGACGGCCGACACTCCGGTCAGCCGCGACGAAGGCGGAGGAGCGACCGCACTGCCAGAGAAGAGCTACGATCTGTCGGCTGTGGCAGAGCAAGGTCAGCGGCCGACTGTGTGAAGGGTCGGCAACATGAAACTGCACCGCCCAGTGGAGAAGAGCCACAACCTTGTGTCGTGGCGGTGAGGCGAGGCATGGCCAGCTCGACAATAGCTGCCAGTGGAGGCGCGGCGCATGACCGTGTCGTGCGGAGAAGGTTGTCCAACCGGCCAGTCGGGCACCAAGCAAACCGCCCAGTAGGCCAGGTCGCACCGCGGTCTGGGCCGGACCCAGTGGGTCGGGCCGAGCCGACCCGAAATGGGTCAGCCCAGGCCGAGTCAGGCTGGGTCAGTCAGACCGGGTCGGACCAGACCCAGACCAACTTCGACCCCTTTCGTTATTTCAGTCATATCTTGAGCTACGAGCGTCCGTTTGACGAACCATCTATGGTGATGGAAACCCTGGATCAATATGGTTCTTTTGATATACCCCAATTGAGTTTTGGATAAATTTGGGGTACAGTTAGGTTGGATCAGACACGAATCCAACTGGACCCTCAAGACTAAAAGGTCAATAACTTACAGACCGGGCGTCCGATTGATACATCGTCTGTTGCATTGAGAACCCTTTTACGTGGCGGTCCTTTGGGATACTTCTTCGTTGGACTTTGTGGTAGTTGGTGTATTCTACATGTGGCTTGAGTAGCAGACCCTCCAGGAATCAAGCGAGCTTAGTGCAAGAACCATGTAGCTGGTTGTAACATGAGAAAGGGATCCTATGTGGGTCTATGATTTGGGATACTATGTGGGTATATGCTTTGGTATCCTAAGTGGGTCTATGCTGTGGGATCCTACGTGGGTATGTGTTCAAGAGTCTCACTTGGATCTACTCTAGGAATCCACGTGGGACAACTCTAGGATCCTATGTGGGTCTTTTGTACTAGGATCCTATGTGGGTCTAAAGATTTGGGATCCTACGTGGGTCTGATGCTTTAGGATCCTATGTGGGTCTACCTTTAAATAGAGTAAGATGATTCAGTAGTTACATCTAATCATCTTTACTACCGTACCTAAGTTATACCTAGGGTGATCTGAGTCTTTACCTTTGTGGTAATATTCTGTGTGGCGTACCTTTATGGTACATACCTTTGTGGTGATACCTTTGTGGTAATATTTTGTGTGGCATACCTTTGTGGTACTTACCTTCATGGTGATACCTTTTTGGTATTCTTCTATGTGGTGTGACTTTGTGGTACTTACCTTCGTGGTGATACCTTTGTGGTATTCTACTATGTAGCATGACTTTGTAGTACTTACCTTCGTTGTACTTACCTTCGTGGTATTCTTTCCTTCATGGAACATTTGAACTTTAGCTAAGGTTTTGGGCCTTGTGTTTCCTCATGAATGAGATGGGTATACTTGATAACTTAGGTATATATATGGGAATATACTTAAGTAGGATTTTTAGTTGATTTCATGATTTGTGGTTTATCCTTTGTGGATTTTGTGAGACCTTAGAGGGTATCGGGTTCCCTACTGAGTATCATTATACTCACCCCTACACGGACTATGCCCGCACCTTGTTGTGTTTGGTGCAGACGGCGGATAGCACTGACTGAGGACGAGGGTACCAGGACTGGAGGTAGCTCGGAGGTGGACCTTAGATGTGGCGTACCACAGAGACGACCGTCCGAGAGTTGTACCTACCCTTCAGGTAGGATCCTTGGTGGGTGATCACAGGAGTTGTCCCAGTTTTACTTGTACTTCCCAGTTTTCCTTGTACTTTCTAGTTGGGCTTGTATCCTGGACCCTTTTTTCTTACTGTATGCACTCTTTTTACTATACAGATTGCTAGTGTTCGTATCTTGTTGTGTGCTTGGTTTATGTGAGTTACAGGTTATAAAAGCAAAGCCTTCCCATTTTAGGGAATACTCCTTTTGGTGCTAGTCACCATCCCCTGGCCTATGGAAGGCGGGCTTGGGGTAGTCACGGAACAGGCCCCAGGGGACGGGTCGTGACAATCTACTAGATATAAATCCTCCCAAATTAATCAACTAATAAGGTCTCTTGGATTAGTAGGAAGTGTGTAACCTTGTTCAACCTGTCAATGATCACCCATACTACATCAATGCCTTGAGGGGATCTCAGAAAGCCTATCTAAAAATCCATGGTGATTTCATTCCATTTCCCCTCAGGAATGAATAGAGGTTGTAAAAGTATAGCAGGTCGCTAGTGCTCATCCTTCACCTACTGACAGGTGGATCACCGAGTGATAAAACCTACTATATTCCTCTTCATACCCGACCACCAATACTGATTACAAACATCTAAGTAGATATTGGTAATCCTGGGGTGAACTACCTAAACCAAGGCATGAGATTCTTACATCAACTCTTCCTATATATTAGAAGGCACCCAAACACACCCAAGTTAGAGTAGGGTATCATTTCCATCAACAACCCAACCATGATGTGGGTTCTCACCTGACACACTCTCCCTCAATATTAGGCCCTCTAAATCATATAACAGCCTCATCTAGACGCGATCTAGAAAGGGGGGTGTCACTACTAGAGCTGCCAAAACTGGTTGCATGTGTTGTTCCTGAACCTCAAGGTGCATCTTAGAAAACAAATCCATCAACTACCACTCACTATTGGACTCCTTGATGGCTTGTGTCTGAGTCTTCTAGCTTAATTAATCAGCTATAACATTACCCTTTCTAGGTGTGTAAGTAAGCTCAAAGTCGAAGGACTGTAGGTACTCTACCCACCTAAGTTGCCTCATATTCAAGTCTCATTCCATGGAGAAGTATTTGAGACTTTTTTGATCCATGTAAACAATGAATCAATCACTCAAATGATAGTGCCTCTAATAGTGTAAGACATGAACCACAGCTACTAAAACAAGGTCATGCATAGGGTAATTATGTTCATGAGGCCTCAATTGGTGGGACCCATATGCCATGAAATGATCCCCCTACATCAGAACTTCTCCCATCTTGATCACTAAAGGATCACAGTAAATGGTATAGCCTTTTCTCAACTCTGTAATAATTAGGATCAGTGCTGAATTTAGTCACCCATTTAACTCCTAAAAAATTGTCTCCAGTCAAATTTCACACCCTCCTTGGTCAAGTTCATAAGTGGTGCTTCTTGGCATGATGAATCCTGGATGAGTAGACTATAATATCCAGCCATCCCTAAGAAACTGCATTTTTCAAACACATTCTTGGGATTCTCCCTAGAAACCATAGTGATCAACTTCCTCGAGTCAATAGATAATCCTTCCTTAGATATTATATGACCCATGAAGTGACCCTTATTAATCCAAAAGTGGAATTTACTAAGCTTCACATATAGTTTATGCTCTATCAGTGTATTCATCACAATCTAAAGATGGTTGGAATGGTCCTCTTTGGTGCGAGAGTACTCTAAGATTTCAACTACAAAAACCACCACAAATGAATCCAAGTATGGGTGGAAAATCCGATTCATCACAGCCATAATAATTATGAGCGCATTCATGTGGACAAATGGCATGACTACATACTCATATAATCCATACCTACTTTGGAATGTTTTACATGGTATGTATGATGGTCTCACGTGAACTTGATGGTATTCAGACCTCAAATAAATCTTATAGAATACCATTTCTCCTTGGATATGGTCAAATAAGTCATCTATATAAGGCAATGGATATTGGTTCTTCACTAAAAACTGGTTCAGTCGGCAGTAATCCATGCAAAATCTAAGGGTACCATTCGACTTCTTAGAAAAAATCACAAGTGAACCCCAAGGCAATATGTTGGGTCAAATAAAACCTTTTTCCTATAGATATTCAAGCCAATTCTTGAGTTCTTGTAGCTCTGTAGGTGTCATCCTACAGGGAGGGAATGATACCGGTACGAAACCTAGCACTAGATCGATGGTGACCTCCACCTCTTTCTCAGGAGGTAAGCTAGAGAAATCATTAGGTAATATGTCCCTAAAAAGATCCACAATAGGAGGGAATTTCCCAAACTATCTTCCCTAATCACTCAAAAAGAGAATCATCGTCTAGTTTTTCACCCTACCTAGACACTGATGCTCGGGTCTAGCTCATTCAGCCTGGATATCCCATTTTCCCTTATGCATATATATGCTACCCTTGGGTACTATAAAGGACACTCACTGGTGATATAAATCAACATGGGCATGATAAGGGACTATCTAGTCTATACTGAGAGCGATGTTGAAGCTCGTCATCTCATGGAATAAGAAGTTCCATAGGAAATAGAACCCACCTTTCTCAAGGGGGAACTCCCTGCACTAGTTTATATTTTATGATCCGACCACTAGCAATGTTTCAAGAGTCATCACGCCACTGTAGTAGACTTACCATAGTTGCAAAAGATAGAAAATATTATGATGCACCTATATCAAACAACAAAGATACTAAAGTATAGGCTACTATAATAGTACCTCTAACTGTAGATAACCCAGGAATCTACTCCTTAGGTGTAGAATGTACTGCATAGATATGGCCCGAACCATGGCCCTAAGATGTATCTTGACTAGCCTAAGAAGGTCCACTCTACTAGTGAATAATATTTGAAGCCTAGGTACCTTAGACACAACCACCCACTTAGCCTGATCGTCCAGTAGAATACCAACTTCCCACCTGATGTGGAGTCATTTATCCTACACATGAAAGAGGTGTCGACACATATCCTCATTCACTGGGCACTCGAGGGAAGGATCAACAGAAACACTGGAGGTTTTCAATACTACCATAATCCTAACACTCAATTGGGTTCCTCATATAATGGTTCTTTTTATGGCCTACCCAACCACACTGGTAACACACCACATAGCTATCAGTGCATGCCACTTAGCTGGTATTGTCCCTATGTGAACCCTCAAAATGACATTTCCTATTGTTGGATAAACCACTTCCTTTCTTGGAATCTTAACTACCATGGATCAAATTTTTGAACTCCATCATGTTCCAATCATTGATGAGGGTCTTGTTCACTATCTCTAAAATGGTGGTCATTCAGAAAACATTGTCCTACGAGCGAATGGAATATTCAATACCATACTCAAATTGCCTCATAATCATCAACTCGTCACTAGAAAAGGTCAGTGAAAAATGTCGTAATTTGATGAAACAAGCTAAATATTCCATCACCAACATGTCAGATTGTTAAAGGTTCATGAACAACTGAGAACAGTCTCTTCTCAGAGTCTTAGAAAGAAGTGTTTGAAGAACGATTTTTGGAAATCCACCCAAAAATACTATGATGTTGACCATCCTGATTATGGATGTCCCACCATCACTTGGTGGATTCACATAACATATAGGTGGTGATCATGACCCTCAGATCTAGAGGCATCTTGATATGCTTGAATATTGACAGCATGGATTCTAGCCATGACTCAGCAGCCCGAGGACCGCCATCCCCGAGAAGGTGGGAGGATTCTACTGTTGAAACTCATAGGTCGGTTCTTCCATAGAAGGGGCGGGTTGGGGAGAACCCCATATTAATTGCATGAACCAGAAGAAACTATCATGGAACTGAGCATCGATGCCCAGTGGAAGATCTAAAGGAGGTGACTTAGGTGGAACTATAGAAGGTATCACAGGTGGATCAGGGCCTACCACCTCTGAAGTGTTCTCATCGCTACTTTCTTAGCATATATCATGTGGAAGTTGTGGTGCTATAACTCTACAATAGACAAACACAGTCCTTGAACAAGATTTATACTAGTTAAGAAAAGTGATAGAGGAAGGAACATACACAAGGACTTTCTAAAAGAAAGTCACAACCCTCAACTTGATCCAAGATCTAGGTCTAGGTGATAAGAAAATGTCATATAAAGGTCGTAGAGACATGTTCTTCTGCCCACTACTAAGGTTAGGTTAGGTTCAAGGTCTCGTATAACCCTATAGAGGTTCCAATATATGGAGTTTTAAATGCTATGTATAGAGGAAAACCCCTTTAATTTGAATTTGGAATCTGCATCTAGTGATAAACTTTTTTATTTTTAAGCTTTGATTTATTTAAGTTCATTCTTATTTATTTAGGTATAAACATTACAACCCAGTTAATTGCATCACAAATTCTGAATTTATAAGTCTCATACACTTATAAACTAAAATTGGCATGTCAAGTAACTATAGCCTAGCATACACATCCAGTATCAGGATGTAACTGGTCATGCATAGTGATTTTATTAATTTAATTCCATTTACAATTTAGGAGTAATGTCCCCTTAAATTACCTTGGAATTTATCAATCAAACCAACTAAAGTGGAATATGTGGTTAATTAAGGTGTCATCATCAATCTATGTGGGAAACGTCATTTAGATTAATGTTGGAACTTTAATTGAACCAATAATGTCATCCTATAAGAAATACTAGCACACTGCAAGGAATAACAATCAAGGAACATAGGCACATTCAATATAGGTAATGCATGTAGAAATATAGATATGGCATGGAATAATGCATGGAATTTAAGTCCTATGGTGCCTAGTATGATGCATGAATTATACACCCTCATATCGTTGATCCGCGTTAAATAAATTAATTATAACAACATTAATAATAGTAATAGTGCAAAACAAGTGCTTCACCCAATGGTGAAATTCGATCAATGGTAACAGCACAACCAGTAAAAACAAAAACCTATCTCAGGAAATTTGGGTTTACCCTATACATGGGTTAGCAACTACCAGGCACAATATCATTACCAATTTATATTTTTTTCTAATATATATTATAAATCAAACACTAAGACAAAAAGGAAAATTTTCCTTTGATACCACTTTGTAGCATCTTGTCCCGGATTCCACTTAGTGGTGCCCGGAGATAGTGGCTAAAAGACCTCAATCATGCCTCCCTATATGATAGAGTCTACTAATTAACAGTGAGGGCCTAAGCTATGTCTATGGGGATAATATAACCTCATAGAATAGAGTGGATCACAATAGTATATAATAAAAAAGAAATAGTAGTCACTAAGTAAACATGACTAGTATCACACCATAGCAAAAATGGTATCAAAATACAAATAACAACATAATGATAATAATAAAACATGCAAGATGAATAAATAACTGGTGGAACCAAAAATGAAATGGATAAAAAAGATGGTGATCATTATTTTTCGTAGCTATACAAAAAGAGTGAATGGGTAATAGGGGATACATGCATATACCAAATGCTATCAAGATGATGATGATCATGATTTTTTTGGTGTGTTTGAGCAGATAAGTCCTGCACAAGTAAAGTGAGTGGAATATAAGAATATGGAATGTCCTTAAGATTGTGATTCGATTTGGATGACTATCCTTATATTCTCAATTTCTACATGTCATTTCTTATTTAAAACATTAATTGAACTTAGGCTGATGCACCCTGAGCCTGTCCAAGGTGTTCCGGGTGGGACCCCAAGTATCACACTAGGGGATCTATATATTCCAATGCCATAGTATTTGATTTGAGGTAACCCATGAATTAAATCCCAAGTGTCACTCCTGGCATGGTAAGATAACATCAAGAACTAACCTCTGAGTCCATCACTAGTATCGCACATAGGGGCCCAAGTATCTCTCATGGCATGGTACAGCTGTCTCACCATCAAGCTCATCCACAGGGTCTCCCCTAGAGAACTGATGTCACTCATATAGTGGTAAAATTGAATGTAGGGAGATCTCATTCCATACATAGATAGTGTCACCCCCTGCATGTTTATAATTCATTAAAAATTCTAACAAAAAGGCACAATGAGCCCATTCAAGGTGGTTCTTAAGTCAGCACCGCTTTTATTGCCCTAGTCTCTAAGGTGAAGGAATGTTTTGGATTATAAGTTCATGAAATTTAACAAGTCAAACATTCTTAACTTGATTATAAAATTGTCCAATGCGTTTAATTAATCAATCCATTTTGGGCATAAGGTGTAGGGCCTAACTCATGGCTCGTCATTAAATTAAAATTAATTAATTAAATCAAGGAATTAATTATAAGGTAAAACCCCTCAAGGGGTGTTTAGAAAATTTAGTGAAAGGGGGGAAATGGACTCTAAGGTAGAACACAACCATTGGGGTGGTTTAATTTAAGGTGATCAACCTCAGTGGACATTTGTCGCTAGCTAGGTTCATACCATGCATGGATAATAACTCGATTGAATTTATTTTGGAAAATAGATGTGTCACCGGAAGGTTCTAGTGCATGGAACAACAGTGAATGTTATAAATGCAATGAAACTAAAGGAAAGGAACTAGACCACTTACCTTAGGTTTTTAGAACTTCCATCATCCATCAATAGCCTTTTAATTGAGCTAGGATGATAGTTATTAGAGAAATCATTGAATTCCATGAAAATAGGGAAAAAGAGGTCGCACCTAAAAAACAAAATAGATGGGAAAAGAAATGAATAATGTAAGTAAGTAGAGTATAGATCTTACCTCAATATTTCACATGGATCTGATGGTAATATATTTAGATCGCATATTAAGGATCTACCTCAAAAACTAGAGAGGTGGGAGGAGAGTTCATGGGAGAAGAATAGAGGATTTCATCCGCTAGAAGAGAAATATGAAGGAGGGTTAAATATTTAATTTCATTAAGGGAAAAGATGGAATTTAACCCTGAAAATAGGGAATCAAGGTTTGGATGCACGGTTGGTCAAATCATATGCCAACTATGCACCATGACACTGTCTAAGGAGAACCCTCACACGGTCTTAACGCATGGTTCGGTTAACCGTGAATAGCCCATGAAAAATGCCACTGCAACTTGTCTGAGACAAGTTGGATGGGCGTGCAGGCCACTTCATATGGTTTTAGAGAAACTGTGAGGAGCCCTACTCCCCACTATCTCAAGTCGCATGGTTAGAAAAACCATGTGGGAAGGGTTGTACGGTTTCTCCTAACTATGCAGCCCAGTCTTTTACTTCAAATTTCAGGTCTTCGGGCTCTGAATAAGCCTCAGACACCCCCAATACCTCCATGAATCCATTAGGAAACATTTATAGGGAAAAACAAAGGAATGTAAACAAAAAATAAATGGTCTACACCTTGAATAAATTTTGGGATGTTACAAAGGACCTATGTTGAAATAAAATGGATGAATTATTTGTGCATTGTGATTCAAGAATTAAATTGTATAAGTATTTTACCAATGGCATTTTGTTTATAAGAATCATGAATCATCCAAGGACTATGTTAAATTATAGAATCATATGTGTATTTATTAACATAATATTTATGGATACCATCATGGTTTATGAGTTTAATATCGATCATAAGTTCAAATTCTTAAACACCCTTTTTAGGTTTTATGTGATGGGATTCTACCAAGAGTTAAGAACATTTTGGATAAATTTATGGTAAGTATATGTTTTAATGGAAAATTTATTTGATTAATAATGCATTTACATATTATATAAATAATTTTAGAGTTATTGATAACCTTTAGGGTTAATATGGTCATTAATGAGCTTTTAATAATGCTTAAATAAGATTATTAGACCTTGTGGAAAAAAATAAGTTGTATTGAATATCTTAGTAAAAAGTGTTATTTAATGATTAATTTTATTTCAAGGATGTTCATCATATTTTTTTGGGAACATTGTAGGAATTATATTAATATAGTTTAGAAAAAGGACAACCCATATCAAGGGTGAAAACTTGTCATGTCCAATAAGGTTGTGGGGATTAAACCCACAACTGAAGGATGATAAGGGTTTAGAACCTACCATTATCAAGGCTTTATGCTAAGAATATAATACCTTTAAGGATTCATTCCAAGAATATAATAAATATATTGCCTTACCTAAAACCATATCTATTTTGTCTCATAAAACCTACTAATGCATCGAGTGGTTTACTTTAAATAGACCCTAACCCATGTCATACCAGTCCAATGCATTCCTCATATATAGAATAATCAATTTGATTCATAAACAATGTGAATTATTGACATGTGAATATTGTGGGATGTAAAAAAAACAATTTTTCAATAATTTAAAAATGTAGTAAAGTGGTTAACCTAGGTTGTCTCCATAGATGAGCTCACAAAAATAAATTTGTTAACTTTAATTAGAGGGAAGTGGGATGTTTTTGAAATTGTTTTATTTTGAAAAGAAAAAAAATAAAATAAAAAAAGGAAATAAATTAAGAAAAATATTTAGATAAAACTAAAAAAAAGTGATTGAAAACTATTATATGGGAAGGGTGATCAATTTAGGGTTTATTTTATAATTTTAATTTCATACTAGTTCCAATTTATCCAATCCTCTTCTATTAAGTTGATAAAAGTGAGATTAGAACTCACTTCATCTCACTCTATTGGTCAAATGGTAATGGTGGGAATAAACCTTACCAAAATATTAACTTAGTCTACACTCCTTACAATGTGTGATAGAGTTGTAGAGAATACCCCCAATTGACTTAGGCAATTCCCAATTAGGTCTTATTTATCCCAAATAATGAAGAATTCCCACTACCGCTCCCACACGTACTTGTGATCATCGAGTACTTAACCACCAAGATATGTTCTATTCCATCATATATAAACCAGAGCCTAGTGAAGGGAGATTATGATCATTCAATAAGTAAATAACAACAGAATATAAAATAAAATATAATTATACATGATAATAAAAAAACTCTATTAGAAATTGAAACCAACTTCACAGAAGAGAGATAAGGATCTTAAACCATTGAGTGAAAGAACTCGATAATTAAGAAAGGGAAAACCTTAACTTCCATAATCACATAGAATTTTTACCCCTCCATGTTAAGGAAATCTATAAATAAGGGGGAAGGATAAGACATTAAAAAAAACTTACATGACTTTCATTTTCTCAAAACAAATTCAAAAACACATATTAATGAGATCCACTAATTTAACACCAAGAAACAAAAGATATCATGCCCCATAAAAAACCATTATTTCAAGTTCTCCATTAATATCATTCAATATATTTCCTCTTAATTTCTTCTCAGATACACACAAAACACTTACATCACATGCATTTTCTCTCATCTCACAAATGTGGATTTTCAATAAGGATTTTTTCATCCAAAATCATGAAAGGGTCACCATAGGCTTGATAAATATATACTTCCCCATCCAATATGAGTCAAGGAAATTTTTTTATCAAGAGGAATTTTCAGAGTTGTTTTTTGGATTTTGGTTGGTAGGATTTAGATGTCAAAATTTTTGAGACAGAATAATGAGGGTTTGGCTCTTAGGAATAAAAAATTGCATGATTCTAATTTTCACTCAAGTATGGTGTCCTCCTCACTACAGTTTGTATAAAATAAACTCCATCATCTTGAAAACACATGGAGAGTGCAGACAATTCAGAATTTAAATAGTGTCATTGTTAATCATCTCAAACATAATTTTACTTGAAAGCTCCAGATAGGCATATCTTTCTTTCTCTATTAGAATCTCTAGAAAGGAACAATTTCTCTTATCATGAAAACTCTAGAAAATCACATCTTTCAATATAATTAATTCTTAAGTAGAAAAATAATCTTGTATATATTTTATTTTCCACCCAAAGTTTCACCAAATGATGTAGCGCACCACAAGACAGCTTCCCCCTACACCTAAGTTCAGCTAGATCATCAATTTCACTTCAAGAGCAGTTTGGATAGGGAAAATTGTCTTGTAATGTAGCTAACATAATAATTTTTTCATGTATTCTGAGGTATAAAAGGATAAATTTACAATAAAATCTAGAATAAAATGGTTTCTATTAAAAATGGGTCTTAAAAAAATAAATTACTCAATCATTTAATACACAAGTACCTAAAACCCTCAAGTTTTGACAAGAATAAATAAAATTCTGGTTAAATGAAGTATGGTCTAGTTCTCTCAAGAAGTGGTGTGAATGAAAATAATATGACAAAAATGGTTTATAAGCCTCACATGAAAGTTATTTCAAATATAAAGTCAATGATATGTGACATGGGATTCAAAAATCAGAGTACTTTTCATGAAATTTCCAAAGAGTTGAACTTGAAACAAAGTCATTTTCAACATTCATTTAAGCTCGGTTTCATGGAATAAATTGTTTCAATACTTGAAATGGGTTTCAAAAATGGAAAATATAATCATTTTAGCTCACAAGTTTCAAAAACACACAAAAATTGAAAATGAAATGCACAAAAATTTGAAAAAATCAATTTTTTTTAAAAATTACAAAAACAAACAACAAATGAAAATCCTAAGCTAAAAAGTTTCCCTCCCCCTCACTTAAATGATGCAGTGTCCTCAATGAATTCAAGTGGATTTAACATATAATCATATTTTAAATTGAATCATAGAAATCAAGAAAGTGTAAAAGAGAGGTACAACCAAATATATTTTAGTGATAAATAGGTTAGAGGAGTGTGATATCCTCTAATAGCTCTGATTCCATGGTCTCAAGGAATTTCTTCATCTTATTTCCATTAATAGTGAATGGATCATACTCTATATCCTTAAAAATATTCACATCATAGAAAGGATATACATTAGTAAGTATAAATGGACCTTACCATTTGGAATTAATTTTATCTAGCATCAGCTTGAGTCTTGAGTTGAATAATAGCATTATGTCTCTAGGATGGAAGTATTTTGATCGGATTAGATTTTCATGAGCCACTCATGTTCTCTCTTTTTAAATACTATAATTTTAAAAATAATCCCTTATGATTTTATCCATCACCTGAAACTAAAGTCTTCTCTTTTTCCCAGCTCTTTCAAGATCTAAATCCATCTTCCTCATAGCCTAGTATGCCTTATGTTCTAATTCCATAGGTAGGTGACAACTTTTTTCATAAATAAACCTATATGGACTCATTCAAATTGTAGTTTTTTAGGCTATACTATAATCCCATAATGTTTCTTCTAACCTTTATCTCCAATCATTCAAGTTTGGTTTAATATTATTTTACAAAATTCCTTTGATTTCCTTGTTGGACACATTATCTTTTCAATTAGTCTATGGACGACTGGGAGTTGATGTTTTATGATACAACCCATACTTCTTTATCAAAGCCTCCATTATCCTATTAAAAAATTGATTCCCCGTATCACTGATGATGGATCTAAGAATTCCAAACCTACAAAATATGATAGCCCTAACAAAATCACAAATAAATTTAGTATTGTTAGTCCTAATGGATTTTTCTTCCACCCATTCGGAAACATAATCAACTATAAGAAAGACATAATAATTTACAAATGAAATTGGGAAATGGCCCATAAAACCTATCCCCCAAACTTAAAAAATATCACAAAAATTAAGTTTCTTTTGGGGTATTTCTTGTCACTTTGAAATATTTCTAAAAAACTGATATTTTCACACCTTTTACAAAATCCATGAGAACCTTTAAAAAGGGTAGTAAAATAAATTCTTGATTAAAAAACCTTAATTGTTGTCCTTTGAGGTCCAATTTGGTATCCAAAATCTAAATTGAGAAAAAACTCAAAGACAGAACCAATTTCACTCTCAGGAAAACATCTTCTTATCACTCTATCATTGAAAATCATCCAGATAAATGGATCATCCGAAATGTAATATCTAGATTCATATTTTAGTTTTTAAATTTTCTGGTAATTAAAATGATAGGGGACCTAATATGTTACCAAATAATTGAAAATTTTAGCATACCAAATCACTTATCCTTCAATCAAGTACAGCTTCTATCCTGGAAGGTGATCATTTAGTGGTTCTTTGTCTAGAATTTCATCTTCAGCAGTGTTGTGAGGTATACTTAAGTGATCATCCACTTGGTTCTAAGATACCTTATTATCATTAATCTCAATTTTGAACTTCTGTAGTAGTAACATCTATATCACTAGCCTTAGTTTATCTTCAGCCTTCTTCATCAAGTACCTAAGAGCTGCATGATCAGAAAACATGGTGACTTTAGTTCCAAGGAGATATGATATAAATCTTTTTAAAGAAAATGAAATGGCTAAAACTCTTTTTCTATGGTTTTATAATTGAATTGGTCCATATATAAGGTGATTTAGGCATAAAAAATGACTTGTGTTCCACCCTCAATTCTCTAAGAAAGTACTACACCAACTTCTTGGTTGGAATCATCACAAAGTATCTTGAATGGTTCTTCTCAATTTGGTGTCTAAATCACTGGTGGTGTAATAAATATCTTCTTCAACTCATAAAAGGATTACCTACATGCACCATTGAAATTGAAATAAGTATCTTTAAAAATTAATTTATTGAGAGGAATATAAATCTTACTGAAATCTTTGATAAACCTCCTGTAGAATCCTTTATGTCCTAAAAATGATATAACATGTTTCACACAAGTTAGGTAAGGAAATGAATTTATCACTTAAATTTTTGATTTATACACTTTAATATCCTTTTCTGAAATAAAATTTTCAAGGAAAATTCCTCTCTCAACCATGAAATGAAACATTTCAAATTTTAAAACAAGATTATTTTCAATGAAGGTTTTCAAAACTTTTTCTAGATTTTTCAAACAATGGTGAAAAGAATTTCCAAAAACTGTGAAATCATCCAAGAAAAACTCCAAGAAATATTTAATGTGATTATAAAATATAATTACCATGCACCACTGAAATGTACCTGTATCGTTACATAATTCAAATGGAATTATTTTGTATGTAAAAGTGTCGAAGGGACAAGTAAAGGTAGCCTTCTCTTAAGCCTCGGGAGCAATAGGTACCAAGATATAACTTGAAAATCCATCCAAAAGAAATAATGAGTTCTCCATACCAATATATCTAACATATATTTAGTAAAGGGTATGGTAAAATGATCTTTTTGAGTGACCTGATTCAACTTCATAAAATCTATGCACACTCTCTAGCTATTCTAAATTATGATAGGGATTAATTCATTTGTTTCATTCCTCATGGCGGTTAGGCCAATTTTTTTTTGGAACCCCATGAATGGGGATAAACCATTGTGAATTTTAAATGGGATATATGATCCCATCCTCGAGGATATTCAGTCTCCTTCTTCACAACCTCCATCAAGGTGGGATTCGACCTCCTTTGGGGCTATCTCATAGGATTGAAATCTCCCTCAAGAAGAATTCTATGTGAGCATATTTTTTGGTTTATTCTTTGGATATCACCTAAGATCCACCATATTTATTGGAAATTATATCTCAAAAGCTCAATAAAATATTTTTCTTGGGTTTTAGATAGATTATTAGCAATTATCACTCGTAATTTCTCTCCCTACCTAAGGTACACATATTTTAAATCAATAGGGAGTGGTTTTAATTCGATATATAGGGGATTCTCAAGGGGTGAAATTAAATTGAGGTTCCACACTTCAAAATTTTGTAACTCCTACACATAATAAATCATATCATCTTCTTCTTCATTTAATAAATCATCATATAAATCACATTTTACCTCTTCTTCCCACATGAAATTAGAATCTCTAGTGATTCAGGCATCCATATATTCAGTGATATTTTCAATTAAAAAATTCTCTCCTAGGGATAATAATTCATGGAACATACCTAATACTTCAAAGGGTTTAGTACCAACTTCATGGGAGATTTCAAAGAGTGTGTGATCATACAATGGGTGCTTCGTGGATTCAAAAATATTAAATTGGATAGTGTTGTATCCAAACTACATGGTGAGTGTCCATGCATGGACATTGATGATGGTTTTGGTTGTATTAAAGAAAGTTATCCCTAAAATTATGGGTGAGTGTGATGAGATCCTATATTCTTCCATATTCATCACATAAAATTCAGTTGGGAATAAGAGATATTTGAATTTCACCAGGACATCCTCCAAAACTCCTACTATGAAAACGATGGATCTCTTTGCAAGCTGGACCACCACTCTTGTGGGATTCAAGTATCCCATATTCAAAGAAGTGTATACTGAGTGAGGTAATATAATAATTGAATCACCTAGACCACAAAAATCACTATAAAAATTTAAAGAACTTGTGGTGCATGGAATGGAAAAAATCCATGGATCTTCACATTTGGTTGGAAACTATGGTGTGATAAGGGTTGAGACACTTATTCCCAATTTGATACTATCATTACATTAAAGTATCATCTTATTGGTGCAAAGATCCTTAAAAAATTTAGCATTTTTTTGAGTACTTCAAGTATGGGGATATTAATTTCTACATTCTTGATGGTGTCTAGAATTTCTTTTTGAAGCGCTTCTTCTTGAAATCTCTTTGATTCAATCATTCTTGATGGAAATAGTGGGGTTAAGTATTTATTCTCCCTTTCTTTACTTTTCAATGGTGTTTCTTGTCTTTTCTTCCTCAACCTATTCTTCTCCTCCTCCTATTTATTCTCTTCGTCCTGTTGCATTTTCAATGAATATTCAGAATCCCCAACCTCATTCTCCCTTATCCCAGGTGGTCTTGTTTCAGGTTTAATGGTGGCTAGTGGTGGGAGTTCATTTCCACTTATTATTTTTATCATGATGAAATTATCTTTTGGGTTTGGGATTGTCTCGGAAAGGAGTTTCCCAATATTTTTGTTCAAGAACTCCATGAGAGTTTCAAACTTGTTGGAAATTTTTTTACGGTGTCTCTCAACCCCTCAAACTTAGATTTCTACAATTGGTTCTGAATTGGAGGTTGTGAATTTGTTGATGGATACTCATATGGTCTCTAGAAAGTGGGTGGTTAATGGTAGGTGGTCCGGTTATAAGATATATTTTGTTGAAATGATGGTGGATTTTGGAATTGATGTTGTAATGTGGGTTGGTTTTGGAACTGACTTTTGTAAGATGGTCTAGCTTGATTTTGTTGATTTCCAAATCCATATTGGACATGATTAGGCTCCCTCAATCCTTGATTCTGTTGGAACTTACTCAAATTAAAGGTTTCCACACAATTTTTCATTCCCTGTATTTCAACACATTGGTTAGTGGAATGATCAGGTAATGAGTATAAATCACAAACCTTAGTTAGTGATTATTGGTCACCCACTTGTTTCAGGGATATTTGTCTCACCATACTGGTTATATCAACAATATTAGTTTCCCATAAAGGTGATGGATAATAATTTTTAACCTCATGAATTCCTCGTGTGTCAGTACCTCTCATACTAAATTGTTTTGAGTTCTGAGAGATCTTCTCAATCAAACTCTTGGATTCTTTGGGTGACTTGTTAATAAATATGCATCTAGATGATGCATCCAGAAGATGTTTTTTATTTTCTAGTAATCCCTTGTAAAATAAGACAATAAAGTGATACTCCTAAATCTCTTTATGTGGGTAGCTATCACATATCTTTTTAAATCTTTCCCAGTAACTGTATAGGGTTTCTCCAAATGATTGTTTAATGGCATAGATTTCCTTTCTGATTATTATTCTTCTAGAGGCGGGGAAGAATATTTGCATGAAACATCTCACTAATTCATTCCAATAATACACATATCCTGGTTTTAGTCTATAAAACCATTATTTGGAAGATCCTTCTAATGAAAATGGGAATTCTTTCCACTTTACCTACTCCTCAGTTACTCCACAGGGACTTAAAGTAGAGCATACGTGTGTGAACTCTTTAATATTTTTGTTTCGGTCTTCACCTTCCAAACCATGAAATTTGGGAGTAATGGTATCATGTTATTTTTCATCTCAAAATCATTTTTCAACTCTAGAAATAAAAGTTGAGTGTTTTGATTAAGGAATTGTGGTGCACAAAGGACTCTAAGGGTTTGGTTATGATTTCCAGCCATGATGATAGGCATAGAGTGAACACTTGAAGTTTCACTAAAGTCTTCAAGAGAGATTTAATAAAATTCATATTGAAAATTAAGGTTTATAAGTTTATTCAAGAAGGTTATTTAAATTTATACATTTATGGGGAAAGTCTCAATGTTTAGGGTTCTAATCAAGCAATTTTAAAGAGAAAATAAGAAAAAAATATTGTTGGAAGCACCTCCTAGGTAATGACACCAAGTTTTGACATATTCCTGTCATGGGGTGTGACAAAAACAATTAATCACTAAGTTAAAAATGTATTAAATTGGTTAACCTAGGTTTTCTTCAGAGAGGAGCGCACAATAATCAAGTTTTCATGTTTAATTCGAGGGAAAATTAGATGTTTTTGAAATTGTTTTATTTTGAAAAGAAAAGAAAGAAACAAAAAAAGGAAAGTAATTAAGAAATTTTTTGAGAACAAATTGAAAAAACAAGTGATTGAAAACTATTATATAAGAAGGGTGATTAGGTCAAGGTCTGTTTTCCAATTTTAATTCTATCCTAGTTCCAATTTATCCAATCCTCATCTGCTAAGTAGATAAAAGTGAGATTCAATAATCACTTCCTCTCACTCCCTTGGTCAAATGGTAATGGTGAGAATAAACCTTACCAAAATATTAGCTTGGTATGCACTCCTTAAAATGTGTGATAGAGTTGTATCAAATACCCCCAATTGACTTATGCAATTCCCAATTGGGTTTTTTCTATCCCAAATAATCAAAAATGTCCATTACCCCTCCCACACATACTAGTGATTGTCGAGTACTTCACGACCAAGCTCTGGTCTATTCCATCATATATAAACCAGAACCTACTGAAGGGTGATAATGATGATTTACCAAAGCAATATCAACATAAAATAAAATCAAATATGATCGAACATGATAATAAAAATATGCTATTAGAAATTGAAACCAACTTCACAGAAGAGAGAGAAGGATATTAAACTATTAAGTAGAAGAACTAAGGAATTACAAAAGGGAAAACCCCTCCTTCCTCAATAAAACATAAGTTTTACCCCTCCATGTTAAGGGTGTCCATAAATAAGGGGTATGAATAAGACATTGCAAAATTAAGAAGAACAAAAGAGAGATAAGAAAGAACATAAAATTTCTCCTCTAGAATCTTTCCTCCAGAATTTTTCTTCTATTATAAACACCAGATTCCTAAAAATTATAAAGGTCCCTTCTTAAAATATATTCTTAATTGAGTTGGATATTAACCCTAAAATTTTCAAACCCTTTGGTCATGTTTATAATATTTATGGTCACATTAATGAAGTTGACTTTTTTGACTGAAAAATGATGTTCCACCTACTCCACTTTGACTCGTTACAAGGCCCCCTTAATGAGCACATTTCTCTAAGAAATTTAATGTGAACCTACCTCTTAGAGTACTATTTCTAAATCACTGGAGTAACCTAATTTAGAGTTTGGTAGCCTAAGATATGATTCATTTAATGAGGTCGCATCCATTCAGTCAGCTAGAATAATTTTTCAACATGATTGATTTTTTTGGGGCTTGTGGGATTTCGAATGGGCTATTTGTACAGAAGAAAAAGATCTATCCCACAAACAAAGTAATTATAAAAAAATAATCACTCCAATTGGATCAAAAAATTTAATTTTATTACCAAAATATAGAAGTGACATAAAACTATTAAATTTCCAGAATTAACCAGTTTTCACATTTTAGTTCAAAACCAATAAAAATCCTAAAAAGATGAAAATAAGATCGAATTAATTAATTATAAGGGATTAAATCATTTAAAAACATATTAATAATTGTGAAAATATTATATCTATCACTTATAAAATTTTCATTTTGATTAAAGAATACATATTTATCAATATTTCCCCAAATAATCAAATAACATTCAAAGTGTACACCGTATGTAAAAATGGTATATGTTTTAGGTAATAATTATATCCATGATAAATATTGTATATATTTTGGGAAAAATTAATTTTTAATGATCATAGGAAAGTGAACATTTCAAAGGAAAGTTATTGACTAAAAAATGAATTAAGGAAGTGAATGTCAATACTTTCCTTAGTTGGAATGATCTTAAACCATCCAGGGGAATAATAAGGATGGTATAAGTATAACATATACCCATTGGATTAAGAATAAAAGGTTTTTTAATTGATGAATAGAAATACCATAAAAATATCTTTAAAACGTTCTTGAGGAAAATATCCTTTTTATTTTTAAAAATATTTTGAAAATCCTTTTATTTGAAAATCACATTGAAAAACATTTTCCTAAAAAATATCCTCATAAACATGAAAAGTAATATTCAAATAAATGATGGTCAAGTTTTCTGGTAATTTCATACATGATTTAAAGAACATCCTTTTACATTGTAAAAAGGTTAGAAACATTCCTTTTTTTTTAAAGCAACAAGAATATTCCTTCAAAAACTTTTATTAAAAAGAAAAAATGGGTAAAAATTTCTTTTAATAGATCATTTTGAAAAGGTTAAAGAAAAAAATTGAAATTGTTTTAGTAAAATTGGTTTTTTAATAAAATGGATTTATGACTGAAGATAGAAATGAAGTAGAATTTTATTAAAACATTTTATCAATAATTTTAAGTAAAAAAGAGTGGGAAATGGTAATATCACTTGAAAAGGATAATTAATAACCATAGGAGAATAAAATTAAAGGTTTTATTAAATAATGATCATATAATTTCCTTTAATATAAATTCAAGAATAAATAATCTCAATTTGAATGAGATTATGAAATAAACCCTTAAAATGATCATAATGTTAAAGTGGGAATTAATCAATGAATAGAGTATGTATATCAGTTGTAAATCCACATAAAATAATTGTAAATACAACAATAGGTATTCAAAATTCATTATATACATAATCATTAAATATCAATGACAACATGGAAGTAATATAACCCAATGAAAATAAATTGAGTTATGAAATTTATTTACCACTTGGTAACTTTAAATTCAAATCCCATAGATGAAATAATTCAAATTTAAACTTAAAATTCCATGAATAATTAAGTATTCATGATATTACATGTAAAAGGGGTAATATATACACCATATAAAATAAATTAGGTGCATAATAATACAATATGCCTCAATGAAATGAAATTGAGATAAAATCCATTAATTTACGCTTCATTTTGGTTAAAAGTGATTTAAACTATGATATAGTGGTTTTAAACATGTTATTAACTCATTCTAGAATAATATTAATATTTATTATATCATATATGATCATTTTATAACATCTTATCATGTGCTCATTAATAATATTTCATTATTTTTATTATTTCAGGTGTTAATTGTCTTGTTTTCTCATGCATGTTTTATTATGAAAGTTCTAGTTTTTGTATATATTATATAGTTCCATGACATAAAAAATCATAATAATGACATAATTATCATATTTTTACATCAAGTTTTTTTTTAAAACCAATCATGAATGATGGTTATGAAAAATGAAGTATGTTACGATCATGGAGACGGTAGATCATCCAAATGCATGAGTAACATTTTTATATTTCAATGATCATTATGGAAAAGGTGTAAGTAATATTTTACCTTTAAAAATAATAATAATATCATTAATACCATATTATGTACTTATATATATCATTCATGTGGTGTGGTGATGAGAAGAAAGTCACATCACTTTGTGAAGGCGGTAGTCAACACATACATGAACGACATTATCATCTTTTATTGAGTGAAAAAGTAAGAAAATAAAATGATATATTATCTTCACATAATGATAAATATTTCATTAATGTCATAATTATTTCATTTATATCACATATAATCATTAACATTATTCCCTATCACCTTTCATGAAAAGCGTTAGTGAAAGACAAATCACATCACTTCGCGATGTGGTAGTCCACTGTACACACAAGATATATTATTATGTTTCATAAGTAATTTAATATAATAAGGTATTTATTATATAATTAAAAACATGAAATGTGGTAATAGATCAATTAACGACATCGGTTCGCGAGGCGGTAGTCCGCCATACACACGAACGATGATTTTGTAACCCATTTGATGGAAGTGTGTGTGGTTGTAGGTAATTACCTTAACAGAAAATCATAATATTATATATAAGATACTGAGGTTATTATATAATCATGGTTTTAATATAATTTAATTAGTTAGAGAAGGAAATAAAATGAATACGCTTGTTGAAGAACATTACCTCTATTTAGGGTATCTTCATTTGGTTTGCACTAAACCCTTCATATGTTGAATTTATGTCAAATATAAGGCTTCAATAATGAGTATATTTAAGTTTTTTAGTGATTTGGGCATGTATTTAAAGTGTTTTGAAGGTGTGAATAAGGGAGGATAGGGGTGGCCTTTTATAAGTGAGGAGAGTTGCACTCTTGTAATTTTAAAAAGGGATAATTTCACCCAAATTTTTCCATGTCAACTGGCTCAAATAATGGAATAATATAGATCCTAGAAGTTATATTGTCTAAATATGGACATAAAATGATAGTTTGACATGTTTATATGTCATTTTACCCTTAATCATATAGTTTAGTCCAACGGTAAACTCATTTTTCTCTTAATCATGGTGATTAATTTAAATTTTATTCACTAATCATTATGGTCAAAAATTAATTTGAACCTATTATAAATTATAAATTAGTCTGATTCCAAATATAAAATCTATTTTTTCATATTAAATTCATATAATTTGTAAAAAAATAATTTAAAATTAATCTTGTGGATGGAAAATAAAGGAGGATTTTAAAGTGAAAATGTTCAAAATTTTCTAAGTTTTTATATCTAAGTTCAATATAAAAATGATTCCAATTATCTACATTTTATAAATATATGTATAATAAATCAAATTTTACTTTAAAACTAATTTAAAATATAATTTAACATTATAAATTATTTAAATGAAAAGTCAGTTTTCAATTAAAATTTAGTATTTTTCACTATTCATCAGAAAAATGAAACTTCTCATAAAATTACCAAAAAATAACCCTAATATAATTTTTACATTACTATTTAAAATATGAAGTTTATTTTTTCAAATAAAATTTATAAAAGTTTTAAAATTTAGTTTTAAAATAAGTGCACAATTAAAAGATGACAAAACTAGCTTTAGAAAAATACAATTTTTATGCATAAAATTGGATTTATTATTATATTATGCCTATAAAATATATTGGATGAATTTAAAAACAATTTATTGAATATATAATATATAAATTTAATTAATATCATCCAATAATAGTAATTTATTTAATTTATTAAAATAAAATGGCTTTCACGCATAAAAATAGTTTTTCTAAAAAGATAAACTCAATGTTGCGTGTTACATATGATACTTAATAAAAATTTATTCTTTTTTAATTTTGGGGTGTTACATTCTCCTCACCTTAAATAAATTATGTCCTCACAATTTAAACTTTACCTTGTAAATCAAGGGTTTTACATTAAGAAATACCATTGCTGAAAAAACCACGTCGTAAAATGGTTAATAAAACATCCTCTTAATAAGAGAGAAAGGGAAGTACCAAGGTCATATGGAATAACACATAATTAGGTTTCTGATTATGATAACATCGGTGGAAATTAGAGATATTCACATTGAATAAAAGCATAAATAATCATAGAGAGTGATTGAGTTCATTGATCACAATAAAGTGAATGACCAATGGAAAGTTGAGGGCCTCAAATACATAGAACTTATAGGTGTAAAAATTTCATTGATATCATAATAAATGATGGTAATAGGATGGAATTTTATTTCAAGATCCTTTCTATAAAGTTTTTGAATTATTTTACTATCTAATAATATAAGGAAATATATTTACTTGATACATTTCTATAAGAACAATTTCATCCTTCGGTTGTACTTTGATCGCTTGCTAAAAGAAATGAATATCCATAATTGATTTTTTTATGCTTAAAGCACTAAAATTAACTTTTAATAGATTATAATATCCATAAAAGAGTGACAAGTCTTTCCATATATCTCTAACTACTTTCCAAATCCAATATGGTTAGCACAAGTTATCCAATATAATACATTAATTTTTGAACCTCAAAATTAATACCACTAGTTCATCATTAATATTTATTCATCAAATTATTTAGCTAAAAAAATGACACATTAACCAGGATATTATGTAGTCCAGTGGTAGACGTGGAGCCCTTATCACACTTTTTTCATGGGTTCAAGCCCCACCACCTTGCCGGATGCGACAAGTTTTCACCCTATATGTGGGTTATCCTTTTTATAAACTATATAATTCCTATAAAGTTTCCAAAACGATTATGGACATCCTTGAAATAAATTTAATTATTAGAAGAAAAAAAATTATGATTTTAAATACATATTAATTTTTTTATGAAGTATAATAAAATTATAAAAATTTCATTAATGATCATATTAACCCTAGAGGTTATAAATACCTTTAAATGTATGTCTATAAAATATAAATGAATTATTCCTCAAATAACTTTTCTAATAAAACATAAACTTTCCATAAATTCTCTAAAATTTCCTTAACATTAGTAGTATACCCTCACATAAAACCTAAAAATATGTGTTTAATACTTTGAACTTATGATCAGCATTAAACTCATTAACCCATGATGGTATCCATAACTCTTAAGTAAATGAAGACAAATGTGCTTTTAAATTTTTTCAAAATCCTTCGATGTTTCATAATTCTTATCACCAAAATACCATTTTTATCAATACTTATACAATTTAATTATTGAGTCCCAATACATAAATACTTCAACCATTTTATTTCCACATCAGTCCTTCCATGGTATAGGGTTTAGCGTGGGTCATCCATCATCATTATCTATTCAAATCCATTATAATGTTTTGTAAAGAAAATGTGAATTATCATAAGAATATCCTCTGATGGTTTCAAACTAGGTGCATGGTAAAGCCCCTTTTCCTATACCATGTTACACTCGATTCAAGATTGATACACCCTTTTTATATTTATTACTCCTAGGTACATCTGTGTCAGAACCACGTCCACTTATAGTATCCATACATGGATGTATTGAAAGAAAAAACCACATAATTTCTATCTTACCAAAACTTTAGTATGTTCTTCTATACTTATCCTAAAATTCTATCATAGGGTTATGTTCCCTAATATATGTTTTTCTACATATAGTTCTCAAGGTTTCTACTAAACTTGCTCTGATACCAATTGGAGAGACCCCGACCCCAATAGCCTAGAGCCAGTTCCTACTGCTATTACATTATCATAAGATATAAGTAATAATGTCCCAGAGGACCGAATGGTTTGGTATTCTTGGTGAAATAGATACATAATTTAAATTTACATTAAATTTTAAAACATAAAATAAACAAAGAATTTTCTTTGATAATTCCATTATTCGCCTTAGTGTATCCCTATATATCAATCACAAAATACTTCCTTATATCCTGAGAAAAATGAAACATAAGAAAGGGGAGAACTCAGATGCTCAGTAATGGTAAGTTTATAACAGAAGCTATGAATAAATAAGAAATAATATATATTGAAAGGTAAATAACAAAAACACATGTCATTTAATCAATAACTTGAGCATAATATGTAAGTAATAAATGATGATCAAATAATTCCATATAAATAATCACATGATCATGAAACTTAACCATGGAAATTCTAACTAATTGAATAAACACATGTAATATAAACAACTAAATTCATAATGATGGAATTCACAATGATGGATGTATAAAACTTGTTATCAAGACTTCATACCAAGACATCTAATACTATAAAGGATTTATTCTAATAATCTAATACCATCAAGGATTTATGCCAAGAATCTAATAAATGGGAAGGCCACACCCACAAAAATATCCATTTTGTATCATGAAACTTATTAATTCATTAAGGGGGTTACTTTAAATAGTCCCCAACCCATGTCATGCAAGTCCAAATCATTCCTCATATATCGAGTAATCGATTTAATTCATAAACAATGTGACTTATCACATTTATATATTGAGTAAAGAATACGGATTTATCAATATTTCCTCAGATAATAAAATAATATGTAAAATTGGTATATGTTTTATTCAATAATTATATCCATTATAAATAATGTGAATATTTTGGGAAAATTTAATATCTAATGATCATAGGAAAGAAAATATTTAAAAGGAAAGTTATTAACTAAGAAAATGAATTAAGGAAGTGAATGTCAATACTTTCCTTAGTTAGAGTGATCATAAATCATACATATAAATAATAATGATTGTATCAATATAACATATACCCATTAGAGTAAGAGTAAAGGGTTTTTTTTCATTGATGAATAGAAATACCGAAAAAATATCTTTAAAATGTTATTGAGGAAAATAACCTATCCATTTTGAAAAACATTTTAAAAATAATTTTATTTGAAAATAACTTTTAAAAACATTTTCTTCACAAATATCCTCAAAAATGTTAAAAAGAAGGTTCGAAGAAATGACATTCGTTTCGGCGGGTAATTCCATAAATGTCGTAAATAATATTCCTTTTACATGGTAAAATTGATAGGAAAATTCCTCATTCAGAAAGCGACAATAAGATTCATTTGAAAAAATTTAGTAAAAAAGAAAAAATGGGTAAAATTTATTTTGATAAATCATTTTTAAAAGGTTAAATAAAAAAATTGAAAACATTTTAGTAAACATGGTTTTGTAAGAAAACAGATTTCTGACCGAAGAGAGAAATGAAGTGTGATTGTATTAAAAAAATTATCAATAATTTTTAAGTACTAAAGAGTTGAAAATGGTACCATCACTTGAAAAATATCATTAATATCTAGAGTAGAAGAAAAATAAAGGGTTTATTAAATAATGATCATATAATTTACTTTAATGGAAATTCAAGAATAACTAATCTCGATTAGAATGAGAATGTAAAATAAACCTTTAAAATGATCATAACTTTTAAGTGATAATTAATCAATGAATAAATTATGTGTATAAACTATAAATACACATAAAATTTGAAATAAAATAATAGGTATTCAAATTCCATTAAAGACATAATTTTATAATATCAATGACAATGAGGAAGTAATATAACCTAATGAAAAGAAATTGAGTTATGAAATTTATTTACCAATTAATAACATTAAATTCAAATCCCATAGATGATATGATTTAAATTGAAACTTAAAATAACATCAAGAATGAATTTTTCATAATATTACATGTTAAAGGGGAAATATATACAACATATAAAATAAATTTGGTGTAT
Organism: Viscum album; assembly: GCA_963277665.1. Classification (NCBI taxonomy): domain Eukaryota; kingdom Viridiplantae; phylum Streptophyta; class Magnoliopsida; order Santalales; family Viscaceae; genus Viscum; species Viscum album. Next base: position 1,067,446,885 of record OY728127.1, on the reverse strand, counting down.
AATAATACAATATGCCTCAATGAAATGAAATTGAGAAGAAATCCCTTACCTTGCGCTTCCTTTTGGTTGGACATGATTTAACCTCCTGTACATTGGTTTTAAAAAATTTATTAACTTATAAGATAACCATATTAATATTTATGATATCATATATTATCCTTTTATAACATATTATCACACATTCATTAATAATCTTTCATTATTTTTATTATTTTGGGCGTTAATTGTCTTGTTTTCTCATGCGTGTTTTGTTATGAAAGTTATGGTTATTGTATATATTATATAGTTACATAACCTTAAGAATAAAAAAATGACATAGTTTTAATATTTTTACATCAATTGTTTTTTAAAACCAATCATGAATGATGGTTATGAAAAATTGATTATGTTACGATCATCGAGGCGGTAGGTCGTACGTACGCATGAGTAACGTTTTCATCTTTCAATGATAATTATGGAAAATAGGTAAGTAATATTTTACTATTAAATAATGATAATAATATAATTAAAACCATACTATATACTTATATATCATTAATGTGGTGTGTTGATGAAAATATAGACACATCGCTTCGTGAAGGCAGTAGTCCACACATACACGAACGACATTATCGTCTTTCATTGAGTGAAAAAGTAAGAAAAAAATGATAAAATATCTTTAAATAATGATAAATATGAAATTAATATCATAATTATTTCATTTATATCACATATAATCATTAACATTATTCCTTATCACCTTCCATGTAAAGGGTTAGTGAAAGATGAATCACATTGCTTCGTGAGGTGGTAGTCTGCCATACACATGAGCGACATTATCATGTCTCCTAAGAAATCTAAGATAATAAGTTATATATGATATAATGAATCCATAGGTATAATTAGGTTAAAAATATTTATTTATAACTATATCTATCCGAATACCCAACCATGAAAGGTGGTAATGGAAGAATGAACGACATCGGTTTGCGAGGCGGTAGTCCATCGTACACACGAATGATGATTTCATAACCCATTTGATGGAAGTGTGTGTAGTTTTAGGTTGTTAAATTAACATTAAAACATATAATTATATTTATGATACTTAGGTTTTTATATCATCATGGTTTTAAAATGATTTTAGGAGGTGGAGAAGGAAATAAAATGAAGACGCTTCTTGAAGAACATTACCTCTCTTTCGGTTATCTTCATTTGGTTTGCAATAAACCCTTCCTATGTTGGATTTAAACCAAATATAAGTCATATAGAATGATTATAGAGAATTTTTGAAGTTATTTTTATTGTTATTTGATTAACCAAAGTGATTTAAATGTGTTAATAAGGGAGGATAGGGGTGACCTTTTATAATTGAGGTGAGTGGCACTCTTGTAATATTTGAAAAGGGAGAATTCCACCCACTTTTTTCCATTTCAAGTGGCTCCAATAATGGAACAATATCGATCCTAGAAGTTATAATGTTGATATATGGCTAGGAAATTGGTTTTTTATATATTTTTAGGTCATTTTTAATTAATTTTAAAGTTTAGTCCCTTAGTAAACTCATTTCTCTCTTAATTATGGTGATTATTTTTAATTAGTTTCACTAATAATTCTGTCAAAAATTAAGTTAAACCTATTATAAATTATAAATTATTTTGATTCAAAATATTGAATTCATTTTTCAAAATTCAATTTACATAAGTGGCAAAATTTAATTTAAAAATAATTCCAAATATAGAACAAGAAAGCTGGTTTTTAACGCGAAAATATTCAAAAGTTTACTAACTTTTTATATCTAAATTTAATATAAAAATGATTCCTATGAACTAAATTGTATTAATATATTTATAATTGATCAAATTTTACTTTAAAAATGATTTAAAATATAATTTAATGTTATGAATTATTTAGATGAAAATTCGGTTTTCAATTAAAATTCAGTATTTTTCACTATTCATAAAAAAAACTTCTCATAAAACTACCAAAAATTCATGATAACATAATTTTGACATTAATATTTCAAAAATTATTTTTATTTTTCAAATAAAATTTATAAAAATTTCAAAATTTAGTTTTAAAACAAGTGCGTCATCAAAAGGCAGCAAAACTACGTTTAGAAAAATACAACTTTTTATGCATAAAATTGGATTTGTTTTATCTTATGATTATCAAATATATTAGATGAATGTCAAAACATTTTATTGTATATATAATATATAAATTTAATTAATATCATCCACTAATAGTAATTAATTTAATTTATTAAGATAAAATTCCTTTGGTGCATAAAAATAGTTTTTCTATAAAAACATTTTCTTTATATTCAATTGGTTTCTATATTCATTCATAATTAATTGGTAACTAATGAATTAAAAAATATATTTTAATAAGAATTTTAATCCTATTAATAATATCCAATTTAAAATCTAGGATATAAGTTTCATTTTTAATAATAATATTAATAGCATTTAGTAAAACTTGGTCTTGCGTATAACGCAAGCTATTGAATAAACTCATCGTTGCATGAAATTTGAGATAAACTCAGTGTTGTGTGAATTGAAATATAAACTCAATGTTTCATGTTTCATGAACTATTTAATAAAATATTATTATTTTATAATTTTTTGGTGTTACATAGGAAAACACATATATACCTATGATAGAATTTGAGGATTGTATAGAATAACATCTTAAAGTTGTGTTAAGGAGGATATTGTGTGGGTTTTCTTGATAATAAATCCATGTTTAGATAATACAAGTGGAAATGGTTATAGCATATATGTACCTAGTTTAATAAATCCAAAAAGGGCATATTGGTCTTGACTCGATTGTCACTTGGTGCATGAAAATTGTCATTATTGCACACATATTTTGACACTCCTGAGGGATATGATTATGACAAATCACATTTTCATTACAAACCATTATGAAGGATTTGAATAGATTATGATAATGACTGAATCAGACTAACTCCTAAACCAAGGAAGGATATAACATCCTGCCCTGTATTGCACATAGTGGTGCCTCGAGACGGTGGCCACAAGACCTCAACCATGCCTCCCCATACGCTAGAGGCTACCGACTAGCAGCGAGGGCCTAGGGTGTGTTTGTGGGGATACTATGACCTCATAGATCAGAGTGGAGCATGGTGGTATATAATAAATAAGAAATGGTAGACACTTAGTCAACAGGACTAGTAACCCACCATAGTGGAAACAACATCAACAAACAGATAGCAGTGGAACGATAATAATAAAACATGCAAGATGAATGAACAACTGGCAGAAGATAAACTTAAATAGATATAAAATATGATGATCATGATGTCATGTAAATATACAAAAATAGTATATGGAGAGAATGTGATATAGGTATATACCACATGTTATGTAACTATACAGCGCATGTTATAAAATTGATGAAACTAAGGGAAAGGGACAAGACCACCTACCTTAGGTTCGTAGCACTTCCCTCATCCAGTGTCCACCTTTTAATTGAGATAGAATAATGGTTATTTGAGAAATAATTAAATTATCTAAAAATATGGGAAAAGATGTCAAACCAAAATAAATAAACAGTTGGGAAAAGCAATGAATAATGGAAGGAATAGAAGTGCATAACTTATCTCAAGCTTTTTGGTGGATTAGATGGGGAGATATTTAGAGATCATATGAAGGATCTACCTCAAAACCTATGAGAGGTGGGAGGAGAGTTCACATGAGGCTAATGGAGGAGTTCATCTTCTGTAAGATAAATGGTAAGAAGGAGGGTTAAAACCTTAATTTCATTAAGGGAAAATATGTAATGTCACCCACAAAGATAGGGGTGCATGGTATGGTCTCACGGTTGTCCAAACCATGCACCAATTGTGCATCATGAAACTACCTAAGTAGAACTCTCACATGGGCTAGGCACACAGTTTAGTTAATCATGCATAGCCTATTCAAAACACTTTTTCAACTTGTTTGAGACAAGTTTCATGCTCATGCGGGCCTCTTCCCATGGTTTCAGATAAACCATGTGGATCCCTGCTACCCACTGTCTCAAGACGCACTGTTAGAGAAACCATGCGAGTTAGGATACATAGTTTCTCCTAACCTTGAGGCCCAATCCGATTCTTCAAATTTTAGGTCTTTAGGCTCCGAACAAGCCCTGGATACTCCTGAGACCTCCATGACTCCATTAGGAAGAATTGTTAGATTTCCCCTTCTGGGGGAGGTAAAACATTAACAGAGAAGAGTTATGTACATTATGCACATACATCAGCCTCCCACTCCTAGGTCTTTTCCTAAATGTATCCATGTTTCCATAGCACCAAGACCAGAGGAACTAACCTTCCTTAGAGAGCCTTCATGCTCCTATTAACAATACATATCAGATGCTCTTCGAATGACACTTATTCTTCTAGCTCAATATCCTTGGGTTCAAACAAATGAGATGGGTCATCATGATGTCGTTGAAGCTAGGATACATGGAAGATGTCATGCATGGAATGGTACCTTTGCGTTAACTACAACTGATAGTCTACCGACCTGACTCTCTCCACTATCTCAAAAGGATTGACATATCAAGCCAATAACTTGCCTTATATCTGGATTCATCTATGACCCAATCTTCTTGATGCATGTAGAAAGAACCGAAGCCCCATCTCAAACTCTATAAGTCAATGGTGACGATTGGTAAAAGACTTCTGCCTAGACTGATCTCTATCCATATGCTTCTAAATCGGAAAAACTTGTTATAAAGTCTCATGAATGAGATGAAAACCCAGTAGAGTTTCTTCCCCTGTCTCTAACCAGCATATAGAGGAATGGAATGGCCTACCTTAAAGGGCCTCATATAGAGCCATCTGAATCATTTCTTGAAAGTTGGTGTTGTAGGAAACCTCAACAAGAGGGATATGCTTTTCCCATAAACCTCTAAAATCAAGGATACATGCCTGAAAAATATCCTCTAATACCCATATAGTCTACTCAGAGTTCCCATCAATTTGAGGGTGATATTATCTACTCAAGATCACCTATGAACCCATTGCCTTCTGAAAACCTTACCAGAACTATGAGGTAAACTGGGAATCTAGGTCTTAAACAACAAAACATGGTATACCATTAAGGAGTACTATCTTTTGGATATAAAGCCTCCTAATTTCATCAACTAATAAGTTCTCATGAATCAATAGGAATTGTATGACCTTGGTCAACCTATCAATGATCACCCATACCAAATAACTTTCTTAAGGGGATCTCATCAAGTTTATCACAAAATCCATGGAAACGTCATTCCATTTCCACTCAAGAATGGATAGAGGTTGTAAAAGAACAGTAGTTTGCTAGTTCTTAACCTTCATCTGCTGATAGGTGGAGCACTAAGTGATAAAACATATTATCTTCCTCTTTATACTTGGCCACCAATATTGATGGTGTACATCTCAATACATCTTGGTAATCCCGTGATGAACTTCCCAAACTGATACATGGGATTATCGCATCAACTCTTCATGTATATAATAAGGCACCCAAACACTCCCATGATAGAGTAGGGTATAATTTACATAAAAAACCCAAAAAGGAGGTGGGATTTCACCTAAGACACTCTCCCTTAGAATGAGGCCCTCAAAATCATATAACTACCTCATCCGGACCCACTCCAGAAGGAAGGATGTCACTGCCAGTGCTGCCAAAACTGGTTGTCCATGTTTTTATTGAACCTCTAGGTGCATCTTAGAAAACATAGCCATTAACTACCACTCAATGATAGACTCCTTAGTGGCTTGTTTCTGAGTCTTTTGGCTCAAAGAATTAGTTATAGCATTACCCTTTCTATGTGTGTAAGAAAGGTCAAAGTCAAAGGACTATAGGTACTCTACTCACCTATGTTGCCTCATATTCAAGTCTCGCTATGTAGAGATGTATTTGATACCTTTTTTATCTCTGTAAACCACAAATATCTCTACCAAATGATAGTTCCACCAACAACATAAAGCAAGAACCATATCTGCTAACTCAAGGTCATATGTAGGGTAATTCTGCTCATGAGGCCTCAATTGGAAGGAACCATATTCCATGACTCAATCCCCCTACATCAGAACTGATCCCATCCCGATCCCTAAAGAATCATAGTAAATAGTGTAGACATTTCCAAGATCTGGAAGAATTAGGATCAGCTCTAAAGCCAATCTCCCATTTAACTCCTAAAAATCTATCTCCCAAGATTTAGTCCAGTCGAATTTCACACCCTCCTCAATCAAGCCTATAAGAGGCACTTCCAGGCATGATAAATCCTCAATGAATTGCCTATAATAGAAAACCATCCCGAAGAAACTTTTTATGCCAAACACATTCTTGGGTTTCTTCCAGTAAACCACAGTGATCACCTTCCCCAAGTCAATAGATACGGCTACCACAAATATGACCCAAGAAGTGAACCTTAATAATCAAAAATTGGCATTTAATGAGCTTCACATATAGAAGATTCTCTCTTAGTGTATTCAACGGGATCTCAAGATGGTTGGCAAGGTCATGTCTAGTGAAATAGTACACTAATATTTCATCTATGAAAACCACCACTAATGAATCTAAGTATGGGTTGAAAACTTGATTCATCAGATCCAAAAAACCTATAGGTATGTTCATGTGGTTGAACGACATGACGAGATACTTGTATAATCCATACCTACTTCAAAACATTGTAAGTGGTATGTATGATGGTATCACATGAACCTGGTGGTATCCCAACCTCAAATTGATCTTAAAGAAAATCATTGCTCCTTGGATCTACTCTAAGAGGTCATCTATATGAGGCAATGGATACTGGTTCTTCACAGAAAACTGGTTCATTCAGTGGTAATCCATGCACTATCTAAGGGTTTCTTATAACTTCTTAGCAAAAAGGGCAAGTGAACCCCAAGGCGATGTCCTGGGTTGAATAAAACCATTGCCACTAGATCTTCAAGTTGCATCTTGAATTCTTGGAGCACTATAGGTTCCATCCTATAGGGAGGAATGGACACTGTTACCGCACTTCGAACTAGCATGATGGTGAACTCCGCCTATCTCTTAAGAGGTAAGCTATAGAAATCTTCAGGGAAGACATCCCTAAAACAATCCACAACAGGAGGGAATTCCACAAGTTTCCTTCCCTAATTACTCTTAAAGAGACTTATTATCTAGGATGTCACACTACCTAGATCATGATGCTCAGGTATAGCTTGGATAGCCTAGATATCCCATTTTCACTTGTGCATATACATGCTGCCCTCATTTGATGTAAAGGACACCCACCGATGGTAGAAATAAACATGGGAATGATAAGGGACTAGCTAGTCCATACTAAGAATGATGTCCAAGTTGGTCATCTCGAGGAAGAAGAAGTTCCATAGGAAATAGTACCCACATTTATCAAGGGGTCACTCCCTAAATTTTCATATATCCTCAAATCAGACCCCTAGTGATGTTTGAAGATTCATCACACCACTATAGTACTCAATTTCTAGGCCCAAACTTTCCATAGTTGCAGCAGATAGAAAAGAGTGTGATACACCCGTATTAAACAAGGAAAATACTAAATTAGAGGATACCATAATTTTACCTCTAATTGTAGAAGAACCTAGACTCTTCTCCTTAGGTTCAAGTTGTACTGCATAAATATGGCTCGAATCATGGCCCTGAGATGTAGCCTAACTAGCCTGGGTAGGTCCAATCAATTGGTGAAGAACATATGAATCATGTGTACATAAACCATGACCACCCCCTCAACCTGATCATCTGGTAGAAGACCAACTTCCCACCTGATGTGGAGTTGTTGATCCTTCACCTAAAATATGTGTCATCATAGATCCTTGTTTAATGGGTACTAGAGGAATGAATTGGTAGAAACACTGGAGGTGTACCATTCTACTGCAATCCTAACACTCGATTGGGTTCCTCGTACACTGGGGATTTTTATGGCCTACCCCAGCAAACTAGTGACACACCACATAGTTGTCAGTGCATGCCACCAGGTTGGTATTTCCCCCACGTGCACCCTTAAAATGGAGTTTCCTACTGCTGGATAAACCACTTCCCTACTTGGAAGCTGAACTGCCCTGGATCAGAATGTTAGACTCCCTCAAGTTCCACTTATTAATGAGGGCCTGGTTCAATATCTTTGAAATTGTGGTTTGTTGAAAAATGTTCACTTACGAGCGGATGGCATATGCAAGCCCATCCTCAAATCACCTCACTGTCACCAACTCATCAATATACAAGGTCGGTGAAAAACTCTATAATTAAATGAAATGAGTAGAATATTCCATCACTAATATGTCACCTTTCTAAAGTTTCCTGAACACCTAAGCATGATATTTTCTTAGAGTTTGAGGAAGAAGTGGTTGAAGAAGGCTATCTGAAAATCCACCCAGACCATATCCTGATGTCAACTAGCATGAGTAAGGACATCCCACCATCACTTGGCGGAGTTGTTCAATTTATAGGTGGATAGTATGACCCTCTACTCTAGAGGCATCTTGATATACTTGAAGATTAAAAATATGGATTTTAGACACGACTCATTAGCCCAAGGACCACCATCCCCCTATAAGTTGGGAGGATGATGCTACTGAAACTCACAAGTCAGTTCTTCCATAGAAGGGGCAGGTTGGGGAGCACCTCATACTAACTACATGAACCATAAGATATTATCATGGAACTAAGCATAAAATCCTAGTGTAATATCTATAGGGGGTGCATTAGGTGTCACTATAGGAGGTATCACAAGTGGATCAGGTCCCACCACCTCTAGAGTGTGCTTGTCTCCACTTTATTAGTGTATGACATGAGTATGTCATAGTGGTATAGCTCTATAATTTCCAACTGCACTCCTCTAACAAGATTTATAATTGATAGGAAATAGATAAAGGAATGAACATGCACAAGTCCTTCCTAAAAGCAAGTCACAACCCTCAACCTCCTCTTGGATCTAGGTCTATGTGATAATAAAAAGTCATAGAAGGATCACAAAGTCATGGCCTATTTCCCACTACTAAGGTCGGGTTAAGTTCAAGGTCTAGTATAACACTGCATAGGTTCTTATATATATAGTGTCAAATGTAAGGTATAGAGGAAAACACCCTTTACTTTGCATTTGTAATTTTCATATAATGATAACCTTTTCATTTATAAGCTTTGATTTATTTAAGTTCATTCTTATTTGTTTAGGTACAAACATAACAACCTAGTTAATTGCATCACAAATTCTAAATTTATAAGTCACATACACTCATAAACTGAAATTTTCATGTCAAGTGACTATGGACTAGCCTACACATCTGGTGTCAGGATGTAATGGGTCATACATAATGATTTTATTAATTTAATTCCATTTCCAATTTAGGAGTACTTGCCCCTTAAATTTCCTTTTCATTTCTCAATCAAACAAACTAAAGTGGAACAGGTGGTTAACTATAGTTCCATCATTAATCTATAAATGAAAACATCATTTAGATTGATTTTGGAACTTTAATTGAACCAATCATTCATCCTGTAAAAAATACTAGCACACTGCAAGGCATAACAATCAAGGCACATACAACAACCACATGCTATATAGGTAATTTATATAGAAATATAGATATGGCATGGTATAATGCATGGAATTTAAGTCATATGGTTCCTAATATGATGTATGAATTATATGTCCTCATATCATCATGCCAAGGTAAAGAAATCCATTATAAAAACATTAATAATAGTAATGATGCAAAATAAGTGCTTCACCAAATGGTAAAATCTGATCAACTATAATAGCGCAACCAACAAAAAAAACAACTTATCCAAGAAATTTTGGGTTTCCCATATACATGGCTTAGATACTCCTAAGCACAATCTCATTACCAATTTCCATTTGTTCCTAGTCTCTGGTCTAACCCAAACAGTAATACAAAAAGGAAAATTTTCCTTTGATACCACTTTGTATCATTCCACTTCAGATGTCACTTAGTGGTGCCATGAGACGGTGGCCACAAGACCTCAAGCATGCCTCCTCATATGCCAGAGGTTTCTAACTAGTAGTAAGGGCATAGGGTGTGTCTGTGAGGATATTATTCCCTCATAGATCAGAGTGGAGAACAACAGTATATAATAAACAAGAAACAACAAACACTAAGTCAACAAGACCAATAACCTACCATAGTAGAAATTTTATCAACAGACATATAGTAGAATAATGATAATAATAAAACATGCAACATAAATAAGAAATTGGTGGAAGCTAAAAATAAATAGATACAAAATATGATAATCATGATTTCATGTAACTATAAAAAAAGATTGAACGGGGAATAGGGGATACAAGAATATACCACATGCTATTAAGATAAAAAAAAAGGCAAAAAAGATGGCTACTACTAGAATCATGAGCATAGGCTCAGTCCCCTACTCCCATACTCCATCCTAGAAATGTCTATCAAGTATCAAAATCTAGAAACTTTTCTTTATCTATACCTTCAATCATGAATTATGCATGGGTACCAAAGAAGACTCAAGCAGGGTGTAATATATACTCAGTAGGCCTCCACTAATGATTTTTAGATAAATATAGCTCATGTAATATAAAATGAATAGTGTTCCATTAATAATAAATTCAAGACAAAATTAAATAAATAAGTGCATCGAATTCATGGATTTTGATGCATGGAATACATTTTAGAATTCATGGCTTCTTTCCATCTTGCAACTTATGATCTCTCTACTTCCTCTTTGAAGGAGATAGGTTCATCGTTGTTAACCAATAATGAGTCACCATATTCAGTGACTATAAAACCATATCTCTCCGGTTCTCTTACCACTCTTTTTCTCCTACGTAGTACTTGTGTTTCAAGAACAACTTCTTCCACGGGGACTTGTGGAACCTTTTCCTATACCAACTCTTGCATATCATGAGCATCAACTTTACTAAAGTCAATCTTACTCACACTATCCTTTTTGAGGATGTGATACCTATCAAGAAATATGTATTATCTATCAATAGTCACTTTCTTTTATGAGGGGTTGTATAGATAGTATCTCTTTGTTTCCTTAGTATACCCTATAAAGATACACTTTGTGCCATGGTGTGCTAATTTTTTGCATAAGAGGGACTTAAAAATTTCCTCGCAACCCCATACACATATATGTGACAATAAATGTTTCTTTCCACTCCATAACTCAAAGGGAATTACTTTTTCTTATTTAGTTGGTACTCGGTTTAATGTGTATGTCACAGTTTATAATACATATCCCCAAAAGGATAATGGAATATCCGCATGACTCATCATCGACCTTACCATGTCTAACAAGGTATGATTCCTCCTTTCACTAACACCATTACACTATGGTGTATAAGGTGTAGTGAGTTGATATAGAATCCCAAAATCCCATTGAAATTTGATAAAATCTTGGTTAAGATATTAACCTCCTTGATCTGATCGAAGCTTCTTTATCTTCTTTCCAAGTTGATTCTCTACTTCATTATTGAATTCCTTGAATTTCTCAAAGGAATCAAACTTATACCTCATTAGGTATACATAGCTAAATATACTCAAGTTAATAGTAAAAGTTATGAAGTGAGAATATCCACCTCTAGATTCTACTGTAAATGGTCCACACACATTAGTGTGTACCAATCCTAGAAGCTCTATGGTCCTTTCACCCTATCCACTGAATTGTGGTTTGGTAATTTTTCCTTGTAAACAAGCATGACATCTTTCAAGTGGTTTTAGCTCATAAGAGTCTAAATAACCATCTTGATAGATCTTTTTAAAATGCTTATCATTTACATGACTAAGGCACCGATGCCAAAGCTAGGTGTTAGTCATGTGAACATAGTTTGTTGTCAATTTCAAATACTTGGTTTTTCTAAATTGATATATAAAGACCTATTATTTAAATGTTCCATACCATAACATATGTTCTCTTTATAAAATAAACAACTTCTATTTCCAAACTTGAAAATAAACTCTTCTATATCAAGGAATGATATAGAAATTATGTTCTTGGTAACTGTAGGTACATAATAACAATATTTTAAAATCAAAATCATTCTTGTTGTTAATTAAAGGTGGTAGTCACTAATGGATAGAGTAGCTATCCTTTCACCATTAACATCTCTCAGATCCACCTCTCCTATAGTAATCTTCTGGAATCTACTTGATTCCTATATTTGGAAATATATGTGAGCACCACAAGATTTATCTAATACCTAATGTATAAATATTGAATGATTGCACTCGATAATGAATTCACCTTTAGCTTCCCCTTGCTTTTGGGTGCAGTTCCTCTTCTAGTGGCCTAGATTTCCACATGAAAAACATACTACCTCATTTTCCTTGCCCTTCCTATAGATCTTCTTCTTCTTGGAAGGACAGTGCTCATCATATTTATGAGTCTTAGGACCCTATTCCTTATTCTTCCTTTTCTCATTCACTATAAGGATTATAGGTTTATCACGCCTCATGTCCTTATCCACTTAGAGAGTCAAAGTAAGAAGTTATAAAAGTATCTTCTCGTTATTTCTCATATTGTAATTAACAATAAAACTAGAGAAGGTCTTATGCAGTGATGAAAGTATGAGATCTGTATGCAAATATTTCAAGAATTTAATCCCTAAGATGTATAAGTGCTAAATATATCCAATAAGCTTGACTGCATGAGGCCCAAGTAGCACAGACTCTCTAAGATTAGTTATAAATAAAGAATTCGAGATCTCATACCTATCTTGTCTCACCTTCTCTTGATAGAGATCCAGAAGGTGAGACATCGTTCTATATGCATCCATGTCCTCATGTTTCTTCAAAAGCTAATTGGTTACGAATGATAGAATGAAACATTGAACACATATGTAATAATTAAAATGTTTCTCATAGAATGATAAAACTTCATCACTAGCCTCATTTCTAGGTGCTTTAGGAATATGTTCTTACAACAAATATAATTTCCTTTCATGGTGAAGGATAATGCATAGGCTCTTTTCTATTCTTGGAAATTTGCACCAATGAGAAGGTTATCCTTCTCAAGTATGGATCACAATGATATGTTTGGTGTCATTTTTTATTATCATTTAAACAAGTAATATAAGAAGAGATTTTAGTACTTTATCTGATAAATTTTAGACAAATAAATAAATATTATATTTATTAATCTCCCACTATTTTATCAAAACTCAATAGCTCTCACCATTGGATTCGAAATATCATGTTTCTTGGACATTCTAGTGAAAATGGTCCATATTCACCTTCTCATTACCCCAAATTTGGTTGGTCAAGAAACTTGAATGGTTTTAGGTAGGCATTCCAAATACCAACTACATTAACTCATAGTTCCTTGATTTGTTGAGTGTACTCCCCAATCCTAAAATCCTTAAATTGGATTTCCTCAACCTTTGCCTCTTAGTTACACCAAGTCCTTATTTGGAATCCAAACCTTGATATGAACTAAGTTAAGTCAACCCAAAACTTCAAGTTAGAATTCCTCGATAATTTAATGCACCCCAACTTTGTCCAGTCACACACTTTGAACTATAATTCAATTTTAACTAAGGTAGTGGAAGTCTATACTGACTAAATATATATTATTGAGTGATTTTATCCTTTTATGTATAAATTTTCAATTACTATCATTATCACATGATTTTTAATATTAATTAGGTATATTTAAGTTATTACCCATGTCTTATATAATATTTACGCATAAGACAGTTGATTTTAGTTTTATATTGCATGCTCGTTAATTCATTAAATCATGCGATCATGAAAAAAAATCCATAAATAAATAACCATGAAACTTATAGAAATAAAATAATAAAGTGGTATGATCATGAGATTTACTAATGGTTAGTTTATCTAACAGTTTATAAACTAACTATTGACCTAGGGGAAAAATACCTTGAACCAATTAAGGTTTGTGTTATAGATTTCCACTTGCCCACCTATGTATCTCTCTTGGATTGGTTTGGTATCAGCTCCAAACTTGATCCACCTCCACTAGCTTGGGATATCCATCCTTTAGATATGATTTTACTCACACACATGTGAGGGGAAAGGATTTACATAAAAGAAACCATGGACATGTAGGACCTTACATAATAAGAGGAGAGAATTCACACAAGCAAACAATTTAATTTAATAATAAATTTAATGAAACCAATCACATATAAAGGTATTTTCTATGCTCGTGATCATCCACATGCATGAAATTAATTACACATTTAATAAAACTATCATTCAATTCTTAATCATTATTATTTAAGATAAATTGTGCTCGAATCAATTAATTATCTTCTTTAATTAATCAATTTTTTATCTTAATTCTCATCTGAAATTCCTTGAGATTCTCATTCATAATAATTTTAAAATAAATAAAAAATTTATTTAAAATTAATTATGTACACAAATGTACCTTGGAGGTAACACAATGAATATTTATCTGATTCTACCCAACATGTATTATACACATATACTGTTTACTCTTGTGACATATAGAATACACGACTTATCACATACTTTCATGAAGTGTACTTCACCTTAATTATTACATGAATTACATGATTTTTCAGTCACATGTTATGCTTCAATGCACGTAGAGTAACAACTGTAATACGAATCATACATGATATGCAGATTTAAACATCACACAAATATTATATATATATATATATATATTAAAACTCATCACATGGAGCATCCTATCAACTTAATGAACACATTCTAGAACATGTTGATAAGGTTTACATGGTATAATAAGTAAATTTTAAATCTACGTAATTTTTTATAAGTACATGACATGTATAGGCGAGCTACATGGCGTGTACATCTCTCACCGTCTATCTGAGGCACACACCTAGGGAATCGGCGTGTAAAAACATGCATCATAAAATTGGAGTACATGACATGTATAAAGGACTACATGGAATGTGATCTATGAATTACATTGTCACTTTCATGACCCATCCTAGTAGGGCCCATTTCTTGACTCCCCGATTTTGTCTCCAATAGGCCAGGGGCTGGAGACTAGCACTGAGAAGGCATATCACTAACATGAGAGGCCTTAGCCTAAGTACATATATAGAGGCACACATATCCAAGCCTAAAAATGCTATAATGTAAAAATCACTAAACAACCATGCATGCATACATCTAATCCCATAACCAGAGTACGATATAAAGTAAATGAAAGTAAACAGGGCCAAATACAAGCCCACTGCAAAGAGTCTGAAACAAAATCCTAACCTGAAAGTAAAGGTACTGTTGTCTGAGGTTGTAGGAACACAGGTCCATTTAGGAATCTATCAAAAGGATAATCATATTCACAACACATGACATGTGTGGGAAAATCCAGTTCAGGGGTGAGTATAACAATACTCATTAGGACACCCCAAAACCACAAATCATAAAACAAAATAAATATAGTCAGCTCTACACAGGTATATGTCTACAACACATATAACAAGAATATCTAGATATACTCAACATAGACACACAGTCTAAAGGTAAGTTACAACCGTAGTATACCTAGCCTAGGATTCCAGCTCAAATATCCACGAAGCACTCATCTGGGAGAACACACTCTGAAGTTTGATATCACTGATGATGTCCATCTGAGAGGTGATGCTCATCAGGTATCGTCATAAGAAGGAACATGCTAAAGTCTAAAGAGATAATATACATATATCAGGATCACTCCCAAGTCCATTAGGTGATACCAAAAAAACTCAATCTATATTAAACCTCTAAGTATAGGATCGATACCCGCATATTGTTGGTCACGATGATACCAAGAACTCTACCTAGGGTAAAAAGATGAATAGAGGATCTCACTCTGAGCCTCTCATAGGGATTCCAATGACTCTATCCAAGGAGCCCAGCTAAATGGATCATAGTCCTAAGAGTAGAAGATGATACCAAACTAACCCTCAGGGAAAATGATATGGGGAATCCGACCTAATGAAACTTGTCCAAGTCATTGATGATAAGAAGATCAAGCCATGTATAAAGGAGTACACGACATGTATTAGGGGTCACACGTTGTGTCCCTTGAACCTGGGTCCTGCTCGTGTAAATAGACCATGTCTTAATCCATGTCTGTTTAGTGGAGTACACACCATATAGAAAACCCATGTACTCCACCCCATGTGCTAGTACACGGCTCAACCCATGTACTTGGCTGACTCATGTCCATGTAAACTGAGGTACATGCCGAGTTCACCCAGGAGGGATCATATGCTTTGTGATAGGGGTCACATGTTGTGTGATCTTTAACTATCTCGTGAAATCCAAGCCTCTTCTCAGGGGGCACATGCCATGTAATCCCAGATTACTCGTCGTGTGGATCAGGATTTTCTAGAATCCCTAGTTCTTCCTCCACACACCTTGGTTGATCCTCCATCCTCAGATCCATCGATTTCCATGTCGTAAAACTCAAGATCTAGCCTCATCTAGTCAGGAAATCACTAAATCAACAAGATTCGAGCCTTTAATCAGGTCAGAAAATGAGATCATTTATGTTCTTCATTGCATGCCAAAGAACACGAAATTGGGTATAGACCATTGCCTGATCCACTGTCAAAACCACCATCACACCTCCATCATGTCACATTAATCCCAAATATGCGATATTGGTGTTGGATTTGGTGGCCTAGAATCAACTACTTTGTACTTTATTCATTAATAAAAGCCTTATCACATCTTCTTTGTTCTTCTGCGTGACAATGCATGTGATAATGTCCTAAGGATAGCTGTTGCATTAAAGGGTCATAGCGGATCCCTGCTATGATGAGAACCAGGAAGTGCCATAACACTGTTCTTGAATATATGTTCTATGGCCGGATGATGTTATTTGAGGGACACAAATAATACAGTCCATTAGGGGTGAGGACTCATAAAACTTTGAGGCACCTTCTCATGGTGTGCGCCCTTAGTAATATCCAGGAGGATATTATGAGAATGAGACCTGCCAGTAGGAAATCCGCATTTCATAGTTCCATTGGATGTTTCTATCTGCGGACGTGTGTATTGGTCCTTAGACTTTAAGATTATTATTAATGGGTATTACAACTCACGCACTTAGATGTATTGCTGAAAACTGTGAAGACACATTGTTCATAGTGAGGTAGGATATGTTGGGTGCATCACAAGTAATACTGCATTAATAGATAATGCGAGAAAGGATTTGTCTCTTCTGTTCCATAACATAAGTATATATCTCAGGCCCTTTGATGGAATTGATATAGCCTAAATAAATCCATGTCCATGGTAAGGTATGGGTGAGTTCAATTCTGGAAAGTCAAAGAAAGAATAATCGAGCACATGCGTTGATGGCACTAGCATGCAACCCGCTTGATTCGAGATATCGAGATAAAGGGATTATATTACACAGTAAACGTTCATAGGAGGTGACACATTATTGCGGCATTAAATTATTTCTCTATGGGTGTCTTGGAATGTTGCTAGATGCTAACCTTGGACTTTAGGCAGGCTCCACCTAATGCCACTGAGAAAGAGGCCTAGAGGGTCACACACTAAGGGTGTCCATGTATCTCAGTTAGATATTAATTTAACAAGTTAAATAAATATTATTCCCGACTGTGGTTTAATAATTATTTAAGGATGCCTGATCGCATTTATTTCGACACTAGTTATTCGAGAGAATATATTGTGGGTGAAATAATATATTTATTAGCGAGTAATGCAGTTACATTTATTTAAGAAATAAATAGCCATTACTCAAGGTCTAATAAATGTGGTGGAGAAAAATGAAAATAAAATTACACGTCGTGTATATTAAATATACACGTTGTGTAGTTTTATGGAAAACAAGTACACGTCGTGTATTAATTATTACACACCGTGTAGTTTTTCAGTTGGGATTTTGAGGATATAATATTGTTTTATTAAATGATATTTATTATAATCAGTGTGGGCGCATGTCAAGGAATTAATAATTCGACATGGGGTTTTAAATAAGAGTTAATTAAATAAATAAAATGTGTAATGTGTTCATTTATTGTCATAACTCTATTAACCTCAAACCCGGTTATAAATATCCTCACAACCCTAACACTTTGATAGAGCCATCGTTGTGCACAACGGATTTGGAAATACTCTCAAGCCAAGAGATAATTCCCTTTCCACCAAGAACTCCCTCAAGTTACGAGAGTGAGATCCTCCACCGGATCAAGGCGTTCGAAGGAGGATATCTCAAGCGAAGGTTCTTCCATGCTAGCACTCGGAGATCCCTTCAGCGACGTTCAGAGATACGTGGAGCACGTGTGGATCACCGCTAGAGGAATCCTATACTTGGATTCTACGACGCAACGACGGATCACAGGATCGTGACTGGAAACATCGACGAAGAAAGAATTCCACCGAGGTAATTCTTGTGAATTAATTAAATTAATTATAACCAACATATGATGATCCTATCTCAATGGTTTTGGGACTCTTCTTTTCTTTTTCGTTCTTCATTCCATTCCAAAGATCTGGTATTTTATATCGTGATGGATCTCAGATTGAACGTTGTTTAACGCTAAAATCAAAGTTGGGCTAACCCACCAACGCGCTTCCGCTGTGCCTGGAACCTACAAGTGATATCAGAGTGGTCATATCATTGATTATAATTATTTAGTTTTTCGTTGGTGATTTACGCATTTAATAATTTAGTTATTTCAATTCATGTTTAATCGTTCTGGAAATCTAAATCTCGAGATTGGTTCCTCCTCCCTCATTTCTCGTTCACCTCATAGAAATGAATTTTTCTTTTAATTTTGATTAAAATAAAATAGAGGAACTCATCCGGAGGATCCAAACGTTTCTGGCCGTACAACACCAGAATACACGGCGTGTATTCGGTAGTACACATCGTGTAGTCTAGGTTCAATGCATTGAATGATCCACCAAATCAGGTCGTGTATTGGATTCTTTCTAAGAATTTAAGACACCGTGTGTTGACCAGAAACAGGTGGCACACGGTTTCCGGATTACACGTTGTGTGGTCCAATGAACACGGCGTGTAGTCCCTTTGAGTTAGGGTTGGGTCGTGTACCCTATACACGGATTGCCTGTCTAGAAACTGTGTAACGCGGAAACTACACGATGTGTGTCCCAAAGAACACGTCGTGTACTCCGAAAATTTCTGAAGTACATTAACACGCCCTGTCCTCGGGCGTGTACTACGAATGGACGGTGAAGAAAAGTACACGTCGTGTAGTCAGAACTACACGCCGTGTACTCACCCAAATTACACAGATTTATTAAAATTTATTATTATATTATACAATCCCTTGAGACGTGTACCATGATGCAGGCGTAAAGGTGAGGCACAACACGTGATAGGTGTTTTATATATATGTGTTTAATTTAAAATCTACTTAATAAATGAGAATTCACCGAGTTGCCTCCAAGGTACAAGTTACGTACAAGGATAATTTTAAATGAATTTATTTTTTTAAAATTATGATGGATGAGAATCTCAAGGAAGTTCAGAAAAAGGGTTTAAGATAAAAGGATTGATTAATTAAAGATAATTAATTAATTCGAGCGTGATTTATCTTAAACAAGAACGATTAAATAATTGAATGCTAGTTTTATTTATGTGTAAATATCGTTGCATGTATGGATGATCATGATCTAGACTGAGACCTTTGTATGTGAATGGTTTCTTTTAATTTATTTATTTAAATTAAATTTTTTGGCATGCGAGTCATCTCCTCATTAATATGTAGGGTCTGCACGCCCAAGGATTATTTTATGTAAAAACCCCTTTTACCCCTCACCTGCGTGTGAGATAAATGCATATGTAATGGATGGAGCTCCCAAGATAGTGGAGGCGGCTCAAGTCAGGAGCCAAGGTGAAACCAATCCAAGGAGATACAAAGGTGGATAGGTGGAAAGCTGTAAACACGAACCCAAAAGGTTCAAGGTGTTTCTCCCCTAAGTCTTGGGTTAGTTTATCAATCGCTAGATAAACTAACCAATAGAAAAAGCTCATGATCATACCATTTATTTTATTTCTGTTAGTTTCATGGTTTATTTATTGTGGGTGTGTTGTCACGATCACACAATTAATGAATTAAATGAGCATGCAAGATGGAACTAAAATAAAACTGGCTTATACGTAAATATTATCTTAGACATGGTTAATCACTTAAGTATATCCCACTTAATATTAACAAGCATGTAATCAAAGATAATAAAATTTCAATTTATGTATAAGGATAAAATCCCTCAAAAGAAATATCAATTCGGTATAGCCTTCCATAATCTTGGTTAGAATCGAATTCAAAGTGCTTGACCAACCCTAGTTGGGGTGCTTTCAATTATCGGAGAATTCTAATTCAAGGTTTTGGGTTGACTTGAAATGGTTTTCATTAAGGGTTGACTGCCACAATAGGACTTGGTGTGACCAAGAGGCAAAGGTTGAGGAAATCCAAAATAAAAGGATTTTAGGATTGGGGAGTCCACTCAGCGGAGCAAGGAGCAACGAGTTAATGCAGTTGGCATTTGGAATGCCTACCTAAAACCCTTCAAGTTTCTTGACCAACCCTAGTTGGGGTAATGTGAAGGTCAATATGAATCCTTTCCACTAGAATATTTAGGAAACAAAATATTCCGAAATCAATGGTGAGGGCTATTAGATTTCGATAAAATAGTGGGAGACTAATAAGTATTAATTTATTTATTTGTCTTAGTTTTGTAATAAAGTACTAAACCTTTGATCATCTTAATTTGTATAAATGACAAGAAAATGACTTCAAACATATCATTGCGAACCATACTTGAGAAGAAAAACCTTCTCACCGGCACCAATTTTCAAGAGTGGCAGAGGCGTTTATGCGTCATCCATCGCCACGAAAGGAAATTGTATGTGCTGGAAGAGCCTATTCCAGTTGCGCCTGGGAAAGAGGCCAGTGATGAGGAATTATATATCTATATGAAACACATGGATGATGCCACAAATGTCCATTGTTTCATGCTATCAGCCATGTACAATGAGATCTTGAAGCAACATGAAAACATGGACGTGTATAGCATGATGTCTCACCTTAAGGATCTCTACCAAGAGAAGGTGATACAGGAGAGGTATGAGATCTCCAATGCTTTGTTTACAACTAATCTTGGAGATTGTGTGCCAGCTGGGCCTCATGTAGTCAAGCTTATTGGCTACATTGAACGCCTAGACATCTTAGGGATTAAATTCCCGGATGAGTTGCGTACAGATCTCATCCTATCATCACTACCCAAGACCTTCTATAGCTTCATTGTCAACTATAATATGAGCGACAATGAGAAGAGTATATCGGAGCTTCTGACCTTGATTCGCCAGGTAGATAAGGACATGGGGCGTGACAAACCCATTGTCCTTATGGTGAACAAGAAAATGAAGGACAAGGAAAAGGGGCCAAAGACTTATAAATGGTCTGAAGCCCCCGAGCATCGTCCCTCCAAGAAGGGGAAGATCCAGAGGCAGGGCAAGGAATGGGAGGCAGTGTGTTTTTTATGTGGAAAGCAGGGCCACTGGAAGAGGAACTGCACCCAGAAGCGTGGAGACACTAAAGGTGTGTTTGTTATCGAGTGAAATCTTTATATTTCTACACATTGGGTATTAGATACAGCTTTTGGGGCTCACATCTATATTAAAATGCAGGAACCAAGTAGATTTAGAAAGATTTCCAGAGGAGATGTGGATCTTCGAGCTGCCAATGGCGCAAGGATGGTTGTGTTGTCTATTGGCGACTATCACCTCTCATTGCCAACTGGCATGATTTTGGTTTTACAAAACTGTTATTTTGTGCCTAGTGTTACCAAGAACATAATTTTTGTATCTTGTTTGGATATGGATGGATTTTTTTTCAAGTTTGGAAATAAGGGTTGTCTCTTTTATAAGAACAATGTATGTTATGGTATGGCACATTTAAATAATGGTTTGTATGTATTAAATTATGAAAACCAAGTGTTGGAAATCGATAAAAAAACAAACTCACATGACTCATACATCACCCAGTTGTGGCATCACCGTCTCGATCATGTAAACTAGAAGCACTTGACAAAGCTCTGTCAAGATGGTTATTTAGACTCTACTGAGCTAAAACCACTTTATAGATGTCACGCTTGTTTACAAGGAAAAATGACCAAGCTGCCTTTTGGTGGATAGGGTGAAAAGTCCACAGAGCTTCTAGGATTGGTACACATGGATGTGTGTGGACCATTTCCAGTAGAAGATAGAGGTGGATATTATTACTTCATTACTTTTACTGATGATTTGAGTAGATATGGCTATGTCTACTTAATGAGGTATAAGTCATAGGCCTTAGAGAAATTTAAGGAATTTAAGAATGAAGTAGAGAATCAGCTTGGTAAGAAGATAAAGAAACTTTGATCGGATTGAGGTGGAGAATATCTGAACCAAGAGTTCATCGATCTTCTATGGGAGTCTGGGATTCTATCTCAGCTCACTCCTCCTTATACACCATAGTGGAATGGTGTTAGTGAAAGGAGGAACCACACCTTGTTGGACATAGTGAGGTCGATGATGAGTCATACGGATCTTCTATTATCCTTTTGGGGATATGCATTACAAACTGCAGTATACACATTAAACCGATTACCAACTAAGGCGGCAAATGGAATTCCCTCCGAGCTATGGAATGGAAAGAAACCCATTTTGTCGTACACACGTGTATGGGGATGCGAGGAGTTTGTTAAGGCCTCCTCAGGAAACAAACTATCACCCTGGGGCACGAGGTGTATCTTTATAGGATATCCCAAGGAAACGAAAGGATATTACCTATATAACCCTCAAGACAAGAAAGTGATTGTCGCCAGAAAATCAGTCTTTCTTGAGAGGGAGAACATCCTCAAAAAGGATAGTGGGAGCAAGATTGACTTCGACGAAGTTGATTCTCAAGATACACAGGAGTTGGTATAGGAACAAGTTCCATAGGTCCTCGTGGAGGAGGTTCCAGAAACACAAGTACTGCATAGGAGCTCAAGAGAGGTAAGGGAACCAGAGAGATTTGGTTTCCTAGTAACCGAGGATAGTGAATCATTATTGTTGGACAATGATGAGCCTCTCTCCTACAAGGAAGTAGTAGAAAGCTCAGAATCTGCAAGATGTCTAGAAGCTATGAATTTGAAGATGGATTCCATGTATCATAACCAAGTTTGGGTTCTGTTCGATGAGCCAGTTGATGTAAATCCTGTTGGATGCAAATGGGTATTCAAGAGAAATATGGACATGGAAGGTTATGTTAGCACCTATAAAGCAAGGCTAGTGGCTAAAGGATTCATACAGTGTCAAGGAATTGACTATGATGAAACCTTCTCGCCAGTTGCCATGTTTAAATCCATAAGAATCATACTTGCCACAACAGCTTACCATGACTACGAGATTTGTCATATGGATGTGAAAACAGCATTCCTTAATGGGAACCTTCAGGAAGATGTCTATATGACACAACCAGTAGGGTTTGTGACACCAGGTGAAGCCAAACGGGTTTGCAAGTTGCAGAAATCCATTTATGGATTAAAGCAAGCATCCAGGTCATGGAACATTCGATTTGATGAAGCCTTAAAGGAATTTGGTTTCATTAAGAATGAATGTGAGCCATGTGTTTATAAGCGGTTTAATGGGAATGAGATCGTTATCCTAGTAGTATATTTTGATGACATATTACTTATTGGAAACGATGTACTAGTCTTACAGTCAGTTAAGGACTGGTTGAACAAGTGTTTCTCCATGAAGGACTTGGGTGAAGCAACCTACATTTTAGGGATCAAGATCATTCGTGATAGATCCAAGAGGCTGCTTGGACTAAGTTAGAGTACATACATTGACCAGATACTAAAGAGATTTAGTATGGAACAGTAAAAGAGGGGATTGGTTCTAGTGTCACATGGCCTACATCTTTCTAAGAAAATGTGTCCTCAGACACAACAATAGAAAGATAGAATGAGTAAGATCTCATACGCTTCGGCTATAGGATGCATCATGTATTCCATGTTATGTACTAGGCTTGATGTTGCCTATGCACTGAGCATGGTAGGCAGATATCAAGCAGATCCAGGAGAACAGCATTGGACTGCTGTTAAGACTATCCTTAAGTATCTGAGAAGAACTAAGGATATGTTCCTAGTGTATAGACGAGACGAGGATCTTGTCATCAGAGGGTATGCTGATGCTGGTTTTCAAATAGATCAGAATGATCTGAAGTCGTAATCTGGATATGTTTTATGTCTCAATAGAGGAGCTGTGAGCTGGAAGAGTTCAAAGCAGCCAGTTGTCGCCGATTCTATAGTGGAGTCCGAATATATAGCGGCTTCTGATGCAGCCAAGGAAGCCATCTGGATTCGTAACTTTGTCCGGGATCTTGATGTGGTGCCTAGCAGTAAATAGCCCATTACATTGTATTGTGATAATACTGCAGTAGTGGCTCTTGCAAAAGAACCAAGGTCACATCAACGGATAAAGCACATACTCCAAAAGTATCACCTATTGAGGTATTTCTATCAAAGGGGTGAAATTGCAGTGAGAAGAGTGTCCAAGAAAGAGAACATGGTGGACCCCATGACTAAATGCTTATCTTAGCAGAAGCATGAATATCATGTGAGAGCTAGCGGGTTAAAGGTTGTTAGCAGTTGGCTCTAGTCCAAGTGGAAGTCTGTTGGAGTTGATGGCCTAGAACCAACCACTTTGTACTTTATTCATTAATAAAAGCCTTATCACATCTTGTTTGTTCTTCTGCATGACAATGCATGTGATAATGTCCTAAGGACAGCTGTTGCATTAAAGGGTCATAGCAGATCCCTGCTGTGATGAGAACCCGGAAGTGTCATAACACTGTTCTTGAATATATGTTCTATGGACGGATGATGTTATTTGAGGGACAAAAATAATACAGGCCATTAGGGGTGAGGACTCATAAAACTTTGAGGCACCTTCTCATGGTATGCGCCCTTCGTAATTTCCAAGAGGATATTATGAGAATGAGACCCGCCAGTAGGAAATCCGCATTTCATAGTGCCATTGGATGTTCCTATCTGTGGACGTGTGTATTGGTCCTTCGACTTTAAGATTATTATTAATGGGTATTACAACTCACGCACTTAGATGTATTGACAAAAACTGTGACGACACACTGTTCGTAGCGAGGTAGGATACATTGGGTACGTCACGAGTAATACTGCATTAATAGATAATGCGAGAAAGGATTTGTCTCTTCTATTCCATAACGGAAGTAGATATCTCAGGCCCTTTGATGGAATTGATATAGCCTAAATAAATCCATCGCCGTGGTAAGGTATGGGCGAGTTCAATTCCGAAAAGTCAAAGAAATACTAATCGAGCACATGGGTTGATGGCACTAGCATGCAACCCGCTTGATTCGAGATATCGAGACAAAGGGATTATATTACACAGTAAACGTTCGTAGGAGGTGACACGTCATTGCGGTGTTAACTTCTTTATCTATGGGTGCCCTGGTGTGTTGCTAGACGCTAACCTTGGACTTTAGGCAGGCTCCGCCTAATGCCACTGAGAAAGAGGACTAGGGGGTCACACACTAAGTGTGTCTATGTATCTCAGTTAGATATTAATTTAACAAGTTAAATAAATATTATTCCCGACTGTGGTTTAATAATTATTTAAGGATGTCTGATCACATTTATTTCGACACTAGTTATTCGAGAGAATATATTGTGGGCGAAATAATATATTTATTAGCGAGTAATGCAGTTACATTTATTTAATAAATAAATAGCCATTACTCAAGGTCTAATAAATGTGGTGGAGAAAAATGAAAATAAAAGTACACGTCGTGTATATTAAATATACACGCCGTGTAGTTTTATGGAAAACAAGTACACATTGTGTATTAATTATTACACGCCACGTAGTTTTCCAGTTGGGATTTTGAGGATATAATATTGTTTTATTAAATGATATTTATTATAATCAGCGTGGGTGCATGTCAAGGAATTAATAATTCGACATGGGGTTTTAAATAAGAGTTGATGAAATAAATAAAACACGTAACGCGTTCATTTATTGTCATAACTCTATTAACCTCAAACCCGATTATAAATATCCTCACAACCCCAACACTTTGATAGAGCCATCGTTGTGCACAATGGATTTGGAAATACTCTCAAGCCAAGAGATAATTCCCTTTCTAGCATGAACGCCCTCAAGTTACGAGAGCGAGATCCTCCACCGGATCAAGGCGGTCGAAGGCGGACATCGCAAGCGAAGGTTCTTTCGTGCTAGCACTCGGAGATCCCTTCGGTGACGTCCAGAGATACGTGGAGCACGTGTGGATCACCGCTAGAGTAATCCTATACTTGGATTCTACGACGCAACTAAGGATCACAAGATCGTAACCAGAAACATCGACGAAGAAAGAATTCCACTGAGGTAATTCTTGTGAATTAATTAAATTAATTATAACCAACATATGATGTTCCTATCTCAATGGTTCCGGGACTCTTCTTTTATTTTTAGTTCTTAGTTACATTCTTAAGATCCGACGTTTTATATCGTGACAGATCTCAGATTGAACATTGTTTAACGCTAAAATTAAAGGTGGGCTAACCCACCAATGCACTTCTGTTGTGCCCGGAACCTATAATTGGATCATTGCACCAAGAAATGGGTGTGCAATGATCGATAATTCTATAATACGTTGAACTTTGGCCAAAGTAAGAACGCCGTGATGAATAGAGAATTCGAGGGAGAAAAGTGTAAAATCAAACAAGAGGAACAGTCCTCGATCGATGTTCATGTCGATATCAGTTCATTGTTGTTAGAACAAAAACCAAATAATTAAATCATAAAGATAATCTCCTGATAAACCCCGCAATCATACCCATCCCTAAAGATGATCAAACCATGGATCAATATATTTGATGATTAGTTTGCATTCATCATAGAAATGAAGAACAGGGAAGAAATCCAACAAAAATCACACCCTATATCGATTCAGTTTGATTACTGATGAAGAAAGATGCGTCGTCATCATCGTTGATAAGATCCATCAAATCCAAGGTGTGTTGATCGTCGATCCATGATCATGTTGTCATTTTCCTAAGAGAGAATCCTCAAGCTCTCCCCAATGGTTCTCCAAAGGTTCTAGGGTTACGCGATTAACCCTAGAATTCTGTCATAATAATCTATTTAAAGATTTTTTACTGTTTCATCAATGAAATGAATTAAAATAATTTTATTTAAATATTTTATTCATTTCTGTGCCCGTGACAACTTTTCAAAAAATGACCTGCGCTGACTAAGGTTAAGTCGTACCTAAGATAAATATCACATTTTGAGATCAACGGTGCCCTCGATTTTCTGATCTGAGCATCCATTTAGAAGTTATTCCACTTTTTTATGAAAACTGTGCATGCGTGTTATTTAATATATTTAATATATTTAAAACATTTATTCTGGGCATAGGCCTCAGAATTATATGTCATCTCAACGCTTGGTCTCGAAAATATTTCATATAATATACAAAAATAATACACGGAAAATCCAAGAAATTAAAGTCACCCGTGAGGTAGACCGTGTATGAAAATACAAGACCCGTCTATGACTTAAAAGGACTACATGTCGTGTATATGGACTATGCACTGTGTACTCTGGCTAACTATGAGCCAGGTTGGCCCGATCAGTACACTTTGTAAGTAATTAAATGTACTGTGTGTAATCAATGTACACAGTTTGAATTAATATCAGAATTAATTCTTGGTGAATTGAACATAAGTACACGGCATGCAACTCTAGTTACACGGTGTGTATGCCTATGTTATTAGACCAGAATCCTCAGTACCTCTGAATGATTTCTTTGATTTTATTTCATTAATAAAATTAATCATTTTGATTAGATCTATGCGAAATGAAGGAGAATGATTTTTTTTTCAATTTGGATTAAAATAACTATTAAACATTAATTTAAAAATAAATGAAAATTTGTAAATTAATCAACAATCCTTAAATAATTACAAATAATTATGTGACCACTTTGACACCACTTGTAGGTTCTAGGCGTAGCGGAAGCATATGATGGGTCGTGCCCAACTTTTCTCTTTTTCATGATCGATAATCAATATGAGATCTACACGATGATAAACATCATGATCAATATAATTGAATCAAATAAATATAAAATGAAAATTAAACTAGAACCATAGGTAGGATCATCACATATTATTTATAATTAATTAAATTAATTAAATAATTACCTTGTTGGAATTCTTTCTTCATTGATGGATCTGACAATAGATTTGTGTTCCACTATAGTTTCATTGTTGAAATCAAGAGAAGATTACCTCTAGTGGTGATCCACACATGTTCCACAAATCTCTGAACGTCATCATAGGAATATTCAGATGCAAGCACAACAGATCCTATTGCTTGCGTTTTCCACCTTTGATTGTCATGAGAACCACTTCTCCTTGATCTCTCTTGACTTGAGAGTGGGTGGTGGGGGAAGATTTATCTCTATTCTTGGGAGTGTTCTTGGAGAAGGGATCTCTCTAGGGCTTGAGTGGATTCCCCAAATCCATTGTGCACAACCAAATAAATTAATTAGCTCTCCGAGAAAATAATATAATTGGGTTTATATATCGTTGGGGTTAAAAATAAATAATTACACTAGTGACCTATTATTTATTTAATCCCTTAAGTAACCCCAAGTCTATAATAATAATAATAATAATAATATTTCCTTGACATGCATTTAACTTGCAAATTAAATTAAATATTATTTAATTAAATAATATTCAATATATATTATTTCTCACTAGACCTAAAATATCAGTCCTCCATTCATCCATAATATTTATCAGGCCATAAATAATGACTATTTATTTATTAAATAAATATCACTGCATTATTCTCCAATAAATAGATAAATATTATATTCACTAAATAGAAAATAAATATTTATTAAATATTCCACTCACAATATATTGTCTTTAATAACTAGTGAAAGAATATATGTGATCAATCATACATGAATAATTATTAAGCCACATCTGGAAATAACATCTATGCAACTTGTTAAATAATAAATAATAATATATTATTTAACTAAGATTCTAGATACACTTAGTGCGTGACCCTCTAGACCTCTTTCTCAGTGGGATTAGGAGAAACAACCTAAAGTAGAAGGTTAACATCTAGAAACATGTCAAGGCACCCATAGAGAAATAAGTTAATGTCGCAATGAAATAATACCTATTATGAATGCTTACTGTGTAATATAATCTCTCTATCACGATATCTCTAATCAAGAAGGTTACATGTCGGTGTCATCAACCTATGTGCTTTATGTCTCTTTCTTTGACTTTCCATAAATTGAACTTGCATATAGAACACCATGTCCATGAATTTATTTAGGCTATATCTTTTCCATCAAAGCACTACTGGAAACATGATCTTTCCCAACACTTCTATACCAACGGTTTGTAAAAACCGTTGGTATAGCTAACCTTTCCCAACGGTTCATCAAAACCGTTGGGAAAGGGCCTAAAAACACACCCTTTCCCAACGGTTTTGGTGAACCGTTGGGAAAGAGTGACCTTTCCCAACGGTTCACCAAAACCGTTGGGAAAGGGGTGGATTTTTTGCCACTTTTTCCCAACGGTTCTTGAGAACCGTTGGGAAAGGGTGTGTTTTTAGGCCCTTTCCCAACGGTTTTGGTGAACCGTTGGGAAAGGGTACTCTTTCCCAACGGTTCTCAAGAACCGTTGGGAAAAAGTGCCAAAAAAACCAGCATACACCTTGATAAAATTACACCCACCCAGAACCTATCCCAACGGTTGTCAAAACCGTTGGGATAGGTCTATCCCAACGGTTTTGACAACCGTTGGGATAGGTTCATTGATGTTTTTCCAGATCTACTAACGGAGAACATTATATAAATCAAAAATTTATATAATTATGATAATACATATATATATTTATGAAATTATATTTACAAAGTGATGTTAGCCTAGTGGTTAAGTCGTTCGATTATAAACGAGGGGGTCCTGGGATCAAATCCCAGCGGTGATTTTATTTTTGGAATTTATATACCAACGGTTCCATTACCGTTGGTATAGATTTCATATTACCTATACCAACGGTTTCCAAAACCGTTGGTATAGGTCTATACCAACGGTTTTCGGAGAACCGTTGGTATAGACCTATCCCAACGGCTTACTTGGCTACGGTTCTCCAAACCGTTGGTATAGGCTATACCAACGGTTTGGAGGCCTATACCAACGGTTCCAAACCGTTGGTAAAGGTTGGTTTTCCAGTAGTGAAGGGTCTGACATATCAACTTCCATTAAATAACAAAAGGGGAAAATCCTTTCTTGCGTTATTCATTAATGCAATACTACTCATGACGCACCCAACATATCATACCTCGCCACAAACATCTGTCTTCACATTTTTATTATATATATATATATACTTGAATAAATATATATATATATATAGACACGTAAACTCGCTAATTTTTTTTAAAAAATGTCTATATGTTATTTTTTAAATGTATTTTGTTTGTATAAACAAATAACAAATAATAGTTCTAAAAAATATATTGTAAATTTTGGGTGCAAATCTGTACCTATATATGAAAAAAATTAATTCAAAATAATGGATCATATATGGGTCTAGAATTATTTGTATCAATGTAACGATCGTATTGGTGGTGATGAATTAAAATAAAAATATCATTTGAAAAAATATATTTGATCAAAGATTATTGGTGGCAAAGAAAAAAAATGAATGAAAGAGAGATAAGATTGATTTGGGGTGAGTTGGGTCTTGCATGTGGGGCGCTTGAAATGGGAGTATTTTAAGGAGGATGGGTAAATGTTAAAACTTTTGATTTTGGGTGTGGAAACGCATAAAAATCCTAGAATACAAATTAACCCACCATTTCATGTAGGTAATTGAGAAGATGAAATCTGTATATCGACATTGTCTCCATTTCCCACCTGAAATGAAGGATTAATTATCATAGAGCACACATGTAGCAGGGACACATGGAGAGAGATCTTCCAATGAAGAGTGTTTTATTAAAATTAATAATTATATTAGCATACATATATTTCCCTCACAACTCACATGTCACCTGCATTACCCAATTGACATTCTCTCCCCTCATATGAAAACTTTTGTTCACTTATAAACTTTGATCTAATATATTGTTTTCAAATGATATCGAAATTTCACTCTCACAGTACCATTGCGGTCATTATGTAAATACGAATAATTTTAAGCCCATATATGATACATTATTTTGAACTTTGATTTTTTTATATACAGTTATAGATTTACACTACAAATTTACACTGTATTTTTTTTTAAAACTCTTAATACGTATTTGTTTATAAAAACAAAAAATACAAAATAAATAACATATAGATAAAATTTAAAAAAAACTAACAAGTATACAAATATGTGTGTGTATTAATGTATAAAATTATATACATAAATACACATATACTAAAACAATTACACAAATACATATTACTTTAATTATTTACAAATACACATATATATTATTACATACAACTATATGTATGTACATGCATGGGTCCATATGTATATAAGTATTTACAAATATAATTATTTATAAGTATATATTAATAAAAATATAAAAAAAAATTACACACATATGTCATATAAGCATGTGTGTGTGTCTATAAACATATATATAATTATATATACAACAAAAATTTTACAGCAAAAATTTACTGTGTATTTTTTTGTATACACTGTATATACTAATTAAGTTTTTTATACCCATATGTAGATAGATGTATTTTAATTTTTTTATTATTACAAACATATATGTAAAAATTAATGAATATATATATATATATAATATGTATTTTTACATAAGCATGTGAACACAATGTAAATTTGATACCCAAAAAGACACTACAAATATTGTAGTGGAAATTTAGAGTATATTTTTTGTATCAATATAACTACATACTACATATATGTATACATAAAAATATAAAAAGAATAAGTGTTTAAATTTGTGTATACTTATAAATAATTACATGCACAATATTTTAGGAACATTTTATTAATTATAACTTTTATATAGATTGTATTGATTATATATCAAAATAAATACATACTATATATACGTATATATAAAATTATAAAAATGAATGAGTGTCTACCTTTGTGTATACTTATAAATACTCATAGTAATAATTTATGTATATTTTACTAATTATAAATTTTCTATATATAACATTAATTATCCTTCAATATAACTACATACTATATGTGTGTGTGTCTCTCTCTATGTGTATATATATATATATGAAATTATGAAAATGAATGAGTGTTAACATACATACATATACGTATGTGATGTATATACCTAAATATATGTACATACATATATTTATATATACATTGATATATGTATTTGAAGTATATACATACATGATTTCATCCAAATATTTTATAAATACATGCTTTCATACATATATTTAAATATAAGTACATACATACATGCATATATAAATCTATATTAATACAAATACATAAATACATATTAATACAATTATATACAAATATACATATATAACATTATATACAATTATAAGTATACACATGCACACACACATACATGCACATTAGTATACATGCACATATATACATACAAAGTAAATCTCCCACTGTACGTATAGATGTATGTATGTGTTTATATATAAATATGTTAATATGTATGTATTCATGTGCATGTATGTATGTATATATATTCATTGGTTTTTATATATGTGTGTGATCAATGATTTTTAAAGGTATATCCAAATATAAGTATTTATAATGATATTTTAATACATGTGAATACACGCATCTAAATATTATTATATGTACATACATGCACATAAATATAAAAATGTATACATGTAAATATTTTAGTGTGATTATTTACAATTATACATCTATATAAGTATATACAAATATAAACATTTATAAGTGTATTTGTACAAACATTCAGAAATCTATATTAAAATAAGTACATAAATATATATTATTGCAATTATATGTAAATATAATTAATGTAATTACTTACAAATATAAGTGTGTGCATGCACGCACGCACACACACACATATAGGTATATACAACAACAAATATTTATAGTTATATTTTAATGCATGTACACACATGCATCTAAATATTATCATATATACATACAATCATAGATACATATAAATATCAGTATATACATACATGTATCTGTGCATGTATATTAATGTAATTATTTACAAATATATATATATATATATAAGTATATGTGTAATCATATATACATGCATGCGCACACATATATAAGTGTATACAAACACATACATAAAAACATACATACATATAAATATATGTACCCACAACCATGCATGCATGCATATATATTAATGAAATTATTTACAAATTTAATATGTAAATATAAAAATGTACAAATATCCTAGTGGATATTTCTCAGTGCTGATTAGTATTAAGAATCTTCCATGGGATATTTCTGATAGCAGATTGACATTATGAATCTACCAGTGGAGATTTCCCAATGCAGATCTATAGTATAAATCTCCCATGTGAGATTTCACAATGGAGATTTGTAGTATGAATCTCCTATGAGAGATTAGTTATTGGAGATTTGCATATAGTTATGTGTGTGTGTGTGTGAGTGTGAATGAATGAATGCATGCATGTACTTGTTTTTATATGCAACTATGTAGATGTATAATTGTAAATAATTATATTAATAATTTTGTTTGGATGTAAATAATTACATTAATATTTTTGTGTATACCTCTTTATATGTATGTACGTATGCATGCGATTATATTAATATAGATTTGTATATGTATGTACATATGTACTTATACTTAAATATATGATTTTAACCATGTATGTATATGGTTATATTAATTTTCATGTCTAGATGTATGCATGTGTTTTTGTATGTATGTTTGTGTACATATATATTCATTGTTTTTTATATGTGAGTTTGATCACTAATTTATATAGGTATATACAAATATAAGTATTTACAATGATGTTTTAATATATGCATCTAAATATTATTACATGCACATATATACACATAGGTATAGACACTCATACATATAAATACATGTGTGTTATTATTTACTATTATACATATTTATAAGCATGTACATATATAAATATTTATAAGTGTATTTTAAAGTGTATGTCACAACCTCACCCAAGCTAAGACTCAAGCTGAAACTACCCCAATCCCACCTCTACAGGTCAGGGGTTGGAGACCAACGTCGAATGCATAACTAACATGGGGAACCCTGTGCCTAAGTACCTATATGCACACACACAACCATCTCGATGTAAAAGTTTAGAGGGAGTAAAATTAAAAGATGTAAAACACTAGGGATACAACCATGCATGTAAAACCTCTAGAGATAGTACAAAATCAAGGTAGTGTAAACTAAAAAGTAAAGGGGAAAAAATACATTCCCAACTAGAAATATATCCCAACCTCACAAAATTAGACGGTAAAATGTTGAGAGATCCCAGCTCCTAGTCTCTAAGATGAGACCACCATATGCGATCCAAAGTACTAGGTATACCTAAGCTCCTCTGTAGTCATCATCGACTTGTCTGTCATCTCCATAAGACATTACTCATGCGGTCAAGGCCCATTTAGGGGTGAGTATATACATACCCAGCAGGATTCCCCGAAAACTGAAGGAGGAGTAGTGAGAGATACAACAAGAATATCAAGACAGTAGAGAGTACACAAATGCAGATCAACCCAAAGAAAGAGAAAAAGTAACCATGCCCAGGAACATGCGGCTCAACACAATGAGTAGATGTACTGCACGTTGAGTCTTTTACACCCCTAGTAGGAGAGTAGACTCATCCAACCATGAGTATCTAAACACGGAAAGCACGTGTCATACCCTGAACATCTTCACATCTCATGGAAAGAGAGAAACCAAATCCAATGGTATGGATACTGAAGAAGTATATATGTATGATCAGACAAAATAAGCCCAAATGAGAGAGTATGGGGATCTCCATATCATAGTTCAGCCTAGGAAGAATAGTAGTTAATGAAAAACAAATAGGGTGACTCGATCTTCACGGTGTAGGTTGGCAGATGAAGGATGTGGTTCGGAGCTAAGTGGTGGATGAAGGGTATGGATGGTGGATGCAAGTAGTCAATCAACGTTATAAGGAGTGAGACCTACTACTTAGAAAACACACTCAATTGAGGGGTGTGATGACCAATCCACATAATAATTCACTTGGGTTGAGGCATGAAATTAGGGCATTTGTGATCTTGGATCACCAATCTAACTTGTATATTGACAAGGCAAGAATGAACAAGAGCAAGGTAAGAAAGTAACGATCCTCACAATAGAGAGAATAAACTCACATAGTTTTAGTAATTCAAACTTTAATGAGAATACAATACCATGGGATGGATATTTATAGCCAAGGGGTGGCACAAATGGTCAAGGGTCTAATACCCTAAAGTCATAAAGCCTATTTCTACCTCGTTCCATTAAAGTCAAAAAGTTAAAATCTAACAACAACTTTTAGGAAAATTAGCACATTTATTTCCAACTATAGCCCATCAGATTTTACTTTGAGTACCTAGCTTTCTAGATTTGACTTTAGTGTCAAAATATGTCATTCTAGAATTTTACATGTGGAAAAGGATTCCAAAATTCATGCAACCATGTGGTCCAAGCTTTAAACATCATATTTGTGATTAAATAAATGAGATAATAGGCCCATTTTATCCATTAATGAAAGAAAATATCTATTTGTCCTTTAATGAAGTGAGATTGGCACCCATTGTATCATTCAACCTTTTTAATCTCCCTCGCATCATCGGGCCTTGAAAATCCAACTCCTCCACCTGGTCAATTGACTCAGTGCATTTGACATGGTTCTCATCTTCCTCCCCCTCTTGAAAAGGATTCATCCTTAACTATTCATCCTCTACACCCAAAAAAATAGAAATATCAGAAACATTGAAAGTGGAACTTACACCATACTCACCTGGCAGAGCTATCTTGTAAGCATTGTTGCTAATCTTCTCGAGCACTTGAAAATGTTTGTCTCCTCGAGGCATGAGTTTTGATTTCTACTTGTCAGAAATATTTCCATCTGCATATGAATCTAGACTAAGTCACTGGATTCAATTAACACTTTCTTGCAACCCTTGTTTGCACAATCAACGTATTTCTAGATTGTTTGCTTGATATGTTTCCTTGCCTTTTCATGGAGTTTCTTGATGAATTTTGCACACCCTTTCACATCCATATTAATTGCTTCCTTCAAAGGAAAGGGAACTAGATCAATAGAGGCAAGTAGGTTAAAGCCATAAACAATTTCAAATAGAGAATATTGAGTAGTGGAATTCTTGGACCAGTTATATGTGAATTCCACATGTGGCATACACTCCTCCCAATTCTTGAGATTCTTCTTGACAATTTTTCGTAGAAGGGATGATAGTGTCTGGTTCACCACCTTTGTTTGTCCATTGGTTTGTGAATGACAAGTAGTGAAAATTAGTAACTTCATGTTCAGTTTTCTCTACAAGGTCTTCCAAAAGTAACTCGGGAATTTTGTGTCTCAATCTGACATAATCATCCTTAGAATTCCATAGAGTCTGACTACTTCCTAAAAGAAAAGTGTTGCAATGTTAGTGACATCATCTATTTTTTGATAAGGAATAAAATGTGCCATTTTAGAAAACTGATCCTCTATAACAAGAATGGAATCTCTTCCCTTATTGGTCCTTGGTAAGCTCACAACAAAGTCCATTGATATATCCTCCCAAGGGGTGTTAGGGATTGGGAGAGGAAGATATAATCCATGTGGGTTGTGTTTAGATTTGTCCTTATGGAAGACAATGCCCTTCCCCATAAAATTTTCAATATCTCTAGATATCCTAGGATAGTAAAAATGCGTAATAATAATGCTTAATGTTTATGCAACACCAAAATTTCCTATTAACCCACTTGAATGTGACTCATTTAGTAAAATAAAATGGATAGAACCATTGGGAATACAAATCTTATCAATCTGGAATAATAATACATCATGTAAATAGAACATTTCCCAATTAACTCTAGGTTTACAATGACCTTAAGGTTCACCAAAATTTCTATTAGTGGCATATAAATCCTTAATGTTTTCAAGGATAAAAGAGAATATCTACATGAAATTGCACCTGTCACAATATTTTCTTTACCCTTTTTATGTTTGATGACATATGGAAATGATTTGATGAATTCCAACCATCTAGCATGTCTCCTATTTAGTTTTTATTAGATTCTAAGGCACTTAAGAGCCTCATTATTACAATAGATCACAAATTCTTTTATCCAAAGATAATGCTGCCATGTTTCTATTACTCTAAACAATCCATACAACTCTTTATCATATGTTTCATAGTTTAGAGTTGGTCCATTTAACTTTTCACTAAAATAAGAAATAGGCTTACCTTCCTACATGAGTACTCCACCAATAGAAATTTCACTTGCATCACATTCAATTTCAAAGGTCTTACCAAAATTTGGGAGTGCAAGTAGAGGGGCGTGGGTGATTCACTCCTTAAGAGCATGGAAAGCCTTCTCTGGAGTTTTCCCCCATTTTAAAGGAATGTTATTCTTTGTCAACTCATTTAATGGATCTACTAGTGTGCTTAAGTCCTTTATAAATCTCCTATAAAAACTAGAAAGCCCATGGAAACTTCTTACATGCCTAATGATGGTTGAAGTTGTCCATTCTTATATTAATTTTATATTGTCGGTGTCAACTTCAACTCCATTGACTCTCACAACAAATCCAAGGAAAATAATCTTATCAAGGAAAAATTCAAACTTATTGATGTTTACAAACAAGTTTTCCTTCCTTAACACCTTTAGAAAATTTCTTAAGTGGTCTAAATGTTCTTACAAGGTCCTACTATAAACTAAAATATCATCAAAGTAAACTCCCACAAATTTTCCAGTATATTCACTTAAGACATGATTAATTAACCTCATAAATGTGCTAGGAACATTGGTGAGACCAAATGGTATAACTATCCATTCATAAGGTCCATGTTCTATCTTAAATGATATTTTATACTCATCTCCTTCTTTCATCCTAATCTAATGGTAGCCACTTCTTAAATCAAAAGTTGAGAAAATAGTAGATCCATTTAACTCATCTAGCATATCATCTAACCTAGGGATATGATGACGATAACTAAACGTGATGTTATTGATGGCTCTAAAGTCAATGCACATTATCCATGTTACGTCCTTATTTGGAATCAGAAACAATGATACAACATAAGTAATAACTCTTTCTCTGATGTATCCCACATCCAGAAAATCTTGAACTTGCCTTTGAATATATTTTGTTTCCTCTGGGTTGGTGCGATATACAGGGCGGTTCGGTAGTGATGCTTCGAGTATCAGGTCAATTTGATACTCAATACCTCTAATGGGTGGAAAATCCAATGGCATCTCTTCTCAAAATACATCATCGTACTCATGTAGCAAAGACTCAACAACATTTGGAAAATAGAGTAAGTCATTAGTTTTTAGAAACACCTCTGTGTACATAAGTACTAATAGGGTTTGTTGTTAGAACAAAGCTTTTTTAACCTCACTCTTTTTTTCCAACATCACACTTTTCTCTTCTCTTAAATCTTTTCTTCATTTTGATTTTTCTTTTCTCTCCATTTCTTTTCTTCTCTCATTTTCTCCCTTTCCATCATTCTCTCCTTTTTCATTTTCACTCTTTTTTTCTTCATCACTCATTTTTTTATTCTCTCTCAAAATGTGATCTTCCAAAATTTGTCTAGGGGACATGGGGTTGAGGGTTATAGGTTCCGATCGAAGTACAAAAGAGTGATGATTCAAGAACCCATCATGAATAACACACTGGTCGTACTACCATGGTTGACCCAACAACAAATGACAAGCCTTCATGGGAACAACATCGCACAAAACCTCATCTTTGTACTTACCGATGGTGAATAATACCTTCACTTTCTTTGTGACCTTCATCTCCCCACAATCATTTAACCATTGTATCTAGTATGGATGTTGGTGTCTCAATGTCAGGAGTCCCAACTTCTCCACCAACTCAATGATATCCACATTTCTAAAACTTCACCTATCAATTATAACACTACATATCTTCCCATTAATCTTGCATCATGTATGGAAAAGGTTCTCTCACTGATCCTTTTCTCCATTGGTCATTTGTGAACTTAAAACTCTCATAGTGACAAGAATCTCACCATCTTCTGCAAATTCCCCATTATCAATTTCGAGGGATTCCTCATATTCGTCCCCCGAGCTCTTTTCATTAGTTTCCCATTCACCATACTTGTTGATGTTCATGGTGCACTGGTTTGGGGATTCACTAGCGATGTGACCCCTTCCATGACATTTGAAACACCAAATATCCCAATTCCTTGTTTGGTTAGCCTCAAAAGCAGGTTTCTTAGGTGGAAGAATTACCTTGTCACTTTTGATATCAATCACCTCTTTTACCTTTGATGGTTATACAATATCCTTCCTTGAATTTCTCCATGGAGTGAAATGGGTAGTGGGTTTCCTCATGTTGCACCTCATGTTCATGGTGCATTGGTTTGGGCATTCTCAAAATGGCTCACCAATGCTTGCATTTGGAGTGGTGCAACTTTCGGTGCAGGAGATCTACTTTGACTTCCTTCATCGCTAGCATGATCATTTCTCTTCCCATGATCTTTTTCCATGATATGTAACATAAACACAAACACACACAGGGAGAAACACTCGCACACACAAGATATAAACACTCATGCACACAAGATTTACACACACACGCAAGATGTACACACTTACACACCCAAGGATAAACACACACACTCGCAAGGATACACACTCACACACACGAGATGTACAAACACACACACTCACACACAACACTCACACACACATGCACACAAGTTATACACACTTTAGAATGTTTTTTTTATTTCTCTCCACTCTCAAAACTCAATTCAAATCCCAAACTCTTATGAAATCTAATACCTTGTCTAGGGTGATCACGTACCACCAATCCTTTCCCAATCAAGATTGTGTCGGATGATGGTTTAACAAAACCTGTTTGAGTGGTAAAGAGTTTAAAAATGGTAAAGGGTGGAAAAGAGGGTAGAAAATATGGGTAAAAATGTGGAAAGGGGTAGAATGGTGCGATGTGTGGGTTTTGCCCAATTGTGCAAGATAAGAAAAATTAATGATAATATGATCCAAATATGATATTGTGATTAATTAAAATGATAGAGAGAGTTATGTATGGAAATGGGAAGTGTTAATAATGTAAAGAACAAATAAGAAATTGTATTCGCCTTTTCTTCTTCTTCTTTTTGTTAAATCTCCCCCAAAATATTTTTTCTTAGTGTTTTAAAGCACAAGACGATGATTGGAGAGTAAGATGGTTTTGTTTTGAAATATCTCAAAGAAAGGATGTGCATAGTTTTGAAATGCATGAAATGATTAGGTGAGAGAATTGGATTTTTTTATCGGATACAAATCACATATAGCAGATAAAACATGAAAATAAGATGGATGAATAATTAGCTCAATGTAAAATATTTCTTGCTTGCACAATGTAGTCCAATTCAGAAGGTTTTTAAAGAAAATGGTTTTTTAGTTTTTTTTTTGAATGGGTGGATAATGTGGAAAGATAATAGGGGTAATGGATAAAAGTAATGTAAATGAGGGTATAGATGTCTACCATATCAACCAGAGCTCTGATACCAACTGATGTGAGATGCACGAGGTGACCCGATCTTCACGGTGTAGGTCGAAAAATGATGGATGCAGTTTAGATCTAAGTGGCAGATGAAGGGTATAGATAGTGGATGAAAGTAGTCGATCAACATTGTAAGGAGCACGACCTACTACTTAGACAACACACTCAAGGGAGGGGTGTGATGGCTAGTCCACAAAACAACACACTTGGGTTGAGGTAGGGAATTGGGGGCTTTGTGACCTTGGATCACTAGTCTAACTTTTAGATTAACCAGACAAGAATGCACAAGAGCAAGAGAAAAAGTAACGATCCTCACAATAGAGAGAATAAACTCACAGAGTTTCACTAATGCAAACTTGAATGAGAATACAATACCATGGGGTGGCTATTTATAGCTAAGAGGTGGCTATTTATAACCAAGAGGTGGCACAAAAGGTCGAGGGTCTAATACCCTAAAGTCATAAAACCTATTTCTACCTTATCCCCTTAAAGTCAAAAAGTGAAAGTCTAACATTGACTTTTAGGAAAAGCAACATATGTCTTTCCAACCATAGCCCACCAAATTTGACTTTGGGTACCTAGCCCACCATATTTGACTTTGGTGTCAAAATATGTCATTCTAGAATTCTGCATATGGGCAAAGCTTATAAAATTTATGCAACCATGTAGGTCAAGATTTAAACATCATGTTTGGGCTTGAATAATTGAGATAATAGGCTCATTTGCTCTATCCATGTAAGAAAAGATCCATTGGACCTTTAATGAAGCGATATGAGCGCCCATTCTAGCATTCAACTTCTTTAATCTCTCTCATGTCATAGGGCCTTGCAAATCCAACTCCTCCACCCGTGCAATTGACTCGGTACCTTCGATATGGTTCTCATTAGTAGCCAACAGTTTCAAAAGTCCATCAACGATGCCCATCATCTCACGCGTCTATCTCAAAAGTAACCATCCAAATCAAATGATGCCTCATCATTGTGTCACACATTCGAGGGGCCACAAACTCTAGGTAGATGACCCATGCCCTGGTACAATAGGAGGTTTCCACTCTGATAGTCGATGGAAGACCCACTACACAGCTCCACTGGAGGGAACCACTTAAAAAGTTGTCGAGGACCTCACTGCCCAGCTCTACTGAAGGGTACCACTCAGAAAGTCGTCAAGGACCTCACTACCCAGTGACATCGGAGGGTACCACTCAGGAAGTCATCGAGTACCTCACTGCCCATCTTTATTGGAAGGTACCACTTGGAAAGTCGTTGATGACCTCACTGCCCAGCTCTACTGGAGGGCACCACTCGAAAATTCATCCAGTGATCCAGCACTATCACTGTCGTCATCGAGCGTTGCCTAGCCAAGCATCGTGCCCAGATGATTCCACATCGTATCTCGAAAGACACAACGGAGGGCATCGTCGCATTCTACATGGGAAAAAAATCAGGATATGCTACTCACGAACCAAATTCCGAATCCAAACAAAGGAGATACAGAACCTTGAAGTTTTCTAGAAAGGAACCAAGTAGTATACGACGTGTGAGGGGACCCACACGGTATGTGGTCCCGCTCAACCACATGGTCGTGTCCTTCTGGCCATGCTCACATACTCAAGTTGTGTCTGTGTACTTTGGTACATGTCGTGATGCTTCACACGGGGGGGGGGGGGGGGGTGCATGTGTGCTCTAGCCATGTCTATGTACGGAGTACATGGTTGTGTACCTGGTTGTGTACTTCCACATGGGATCTCGTCCGTGTGATCCATCACACGACTCGTCCACCTGGGGACGA
The DNA here is from genome assembly GCA_963277665.1 of Viscum album. Taxonomy (NCBI): domain Eukaryota; kingdom Viridiplantae; phylum Streptophyta; class Magnoliopsida; order Santalales; family Viscaceae; genus Viscum; species Viscum album. Next base: position 1,067,404,299 of record OY728127.1, on the reverse strand, counting down.
GGTACACGGTGTGTAGGAGGGCTACACGTCGTGCCATTCTTATGTTTTTTCTGAAACCCTAATCACCGCAACCAGGGGGCTACACACCGTTTGTTCATCGTTGTACACGACGCGTAGTCGGGTTTTTTGTAGAATTCTAGATCTGCGATCCGCACCATTAATTTGGCAGAATCAAAATGTAAATACAATTTATCTCGAGCTCAATTCATTGATTATTTATAATTTTATTGCATATTTTTTAAATTCTAAAAATTTGTATATGGTATGAAATTATGGTATTTTATATTTTCTGAAAGATTTTAGTAATTTTGTGAATATATAAAAAAGGAACCACGGTCCCGAGAGGCGGCTGGGGTGGTAGGGGGTTGGGGTATGGGTGTGGGTCGCCGGGTTGAGTACTAGACCCTCTTCTTTGCAGCGTGAGTAACAATAAATAGCTTGCGCGTGATAAATAGCTTGCGCGTGGGATGCTTGAAATGGGGTCATTTTAAGAAGGGTAATTAAATGCTGACCTTTCATGCGTACAAATAAACCCACCATTAGAGACGGGTGATTGAGATGATGAAATCCGCTCGCTCGCTCGCTCCCGGAGTGATTGCATTACACTCGCTCCCGGAGTGATTGCATTCCGCTCACTCGCTCGCTCACTCGCTCGATCCTGGTGACAGTATCTCTTTCTCTTTCCCTCTTCCGAGTATGGATTTCCCATTCTCTCTCGCCCATAGGTTTATAGCTTTTTCTTTTTGGCTCCATCGATCACTATCTGGCGATTGTCGCCGATTCTATCCAACAGTATTTGAACGCGGCTGACTCTGTTCATATTTTTTATTAATCACTCCGAAACAGGTAAATTTCCTCTTGAACGATCAATTTAAGCGAAGATGGTGGAAGATCTGATGAAGAATCAGTTGCTGAGGCATCTCGGAGGCTATGTTATAGGTCTCAACAAGGAAGCAATCAAAATCAGTGTAGAAGATAAGTGAAGATACAATCCCTTTACTGCTGCTTAGCCGTAAGAGAATTTTCACGATAAGGCAAGTTCACTGCTGCATAGCCTTAAGGGTTATGAGATCACATTATCCCACATACTGATTGACATAAGATTCGTTTAATCAATAGACAACATACAAAAGATAAGTGAAGATCCAATCCCTTTACTGCATGCTCATAATGCCACGTGATTTGCTCATCGGATGGCCATACTCATATGTGATGTAGAGTAGTTCCGCAGAAGGATGATTGTAATCTTGGTTCATTGGATAGTGAAGAAGGATGGTGATCAGCGAAGATGGAATAAAATTGATTTGAAATGGCGACGTTAACATATTAATATCGCGGGGAGCCATTATTGTAATGTGTGACTTAATTAACCAGCTTTATTACCTTTGTCCCATTGTTTTAACTCAACCATTGTTGAGTTATCATTTACTTTGATCCATTTATTATTTCACATTAACCAGTGTATGGGAAGTGGGTGAAGTGTAAATAGACTCCTTAGGTCAAGGGGTTGAGTGCACTAGTGAGATGTGAAAAATTTATATGGGGGCTATTTGTTTGTTTTTATCATCTTGGTTTGAGTGAACATTTGGAGAATTTACATGGAGTATGTTAGACCATTAGTATCCATTTGGTTTGGGTGCACCTGTTGGGAATTGTTTTGGGTCTGTTTGACTATATGTATTGCTTTGGTTTGAATTCACTTGTGAGGGAATTTTGTTTGGTCTTATTAACCCATTTGTATTCCTTTGAATTTTTTTTGGACATGTCTTGTCCGGGAGCCTATTTTTATTTCTCTAGTTTCGCTTTAGTGCCTGCGGATGATGGTATTTGGACCGAATCACATAATTCTGATATGCTTTCTCCTTGAATTGTCTTGTTGCATTTTTTTCTAATTAGTAGCTAGTGTTAGCAGTCATGAACTTGGTTGCACTTTTGATGTACCCCCCAAAAAGAGGTATTAGAGCCTTAGGTTTGGAGTAATTTGAGAGTCGACTAGCTATTAAACCATAGAGCACATTTGTAAAGATGGAAGTCAGGATTCAACTGTAATTAAAAGGTTCTGTAGCTCTTTGGAAATTCGACTAGTTGTTAAACCATAGAGCACATTTGGTTGTTTTGTTCACCATTCTTCTTATAATTTTCATGATAAGGTGACTTCACTGCTGCTTGGCCGTAAGAGAATTTTCACGATAAGGCGACTTCACTGCTGCTTAGCCTTAAGGGTCATGAGATCACATTATCCCACGTATTGATTGACATAAGATTCGATTAATCAATAAAGAACATACAAAAGATAGGTGAAGATACAATCCCTTTACCGCATGCTCATAATGCCACGTGATTTGATCATCGGATGGTTGTACTCATATGTGATGTAGAGTAGTTGGATGATGGTAATCTTGGTTCATTGGACAGTGAAGAAGGATGATGATTAGCTCACATGGAATAAAATTGATTTGAAATGATGACGTTAACATATTAATATCACGGGGAGCCATTATTATAATGTGTGACTTAATTAACTAGTGTATGGGCAGTGGGTGAAGTGTAAATAGACTCCTTGGGCCAAGGGGTTGAGTGCACTTGTGAGTTCTAAAAAAATTGTATTGGGCCTATTTGTTTGTTTGTATCTTGGTTTGAGTGCACTTGTGGAGAATTTACATGGAGTCTGTGAGACCATTAGTATCCATTTGGTTTGGGTGCACGTGTAGGGAATTGTTTTGGGTCTATTTGACTATATGCATTCCTTTGGTTTGAATTCACTTGTGAGGGAATTTGGATTGGTTTTATTGACCCATTTGTATTCCTTTGAAATTTGTTTGGACATATCTTGTCCTGGAGCCTATTTGTATTTCTCTAGTTTCGCTTCAGTGCCTGCGGATGATGGTATTTTGATCAAATCACATAATTCTGATCTTCTTTCTCCTTGATTTGTCTTGCACCATTTGTCTCTAATTAGTAGCTAGCGTTAGTAGTCATGAACTTGGTTGCTCTTTTGATGTGCCCCACAACAAGAGGTATTAGAGCCCTAAGTTCTTAGTAATTTGAGAGTCAATTAGCTATTAAACCATAAAGCACATTTGTAAGGATGAAAGTAAGGATTCAACTGAAATTAAAAGGTTCCTTAGCTCTTTGAAAAGTCGGGACGTTACAAGCTTTCCTCCTTAAAACAAATCGTCCCTGAGTTGCCCTTCCGAGGGTGGTAAAACATCATCTTAGAAAAGTTCTGGCCACTTAGCACATACATCGACCTCTCACTCCCAGGTCTCGTCCTGTACATGGTCGTGTTGCCATAACACCTGTACCTGAGGGACTGACCTGCCTTGGAGTTCCTTTGTGTTCCGATCGATGATACGTATCAAATGCTCCTCAATGGATGTATCCACCTCTAGCTCGATATCCTCAGGATCAAATGAACGAGACGAGTCAAAATGATAATGATGAAACTGTGATACATGGAAGACGTCGTGTATGACCCAGTATCTTTGAGGTAAAGCCAGCTGATAAAATACCAGCTCAACTCTCTCCACGATCTCAAAAGGCCTGACGTAATGTGGCGATAACTTGCCCTGTCTCTGAATCCGTTTATGACCTAATCTAGGTGAAACTCGCAGAAAGACTCGATGTCCCATCTCGAACTCCAGAGGTCAACGACGGCGATCGGTACAAGACATTTGCCTGGACTTAGCTGTAGCCACATGATTCTAGATCAGTTGTACATGCTCTTAAGTCTCTTGAACGAGACGAGGACCCAGTAGTGTTGCTTCACCTGCCTCTGACCAACACAAAGGTGAACGACATGACCTATCTTAAAGGGCATCATAAGGAGCCATCTGAATCGTTTCCTAAAAGCTTTTATTGTAGACAAACTCGACTAGAGGTATATGTTTCTCCTATGAACCTCCAAAATCAAGGACGCATGCCCAAAACATGTCCTCTAACACACGGATCATACGCTCAGACTGCCTGTCGGTCTGAGGGTGATATGCTGTTCTCAGAAGCACCTGTGAACCCAGTGCCTTCTTAAACCCCTGCCAGAACCGTGATTTAAAAAGAGCATCTTTGTCCTATACGATGGAATGGGGAACGCCATGAAGGTGTACAATCTCCCGAATATAGATCCTTCTGAGCTCCTCAACTGGGAAAGTCTCTCAGACGGGTAGGAAGTGTGTGACCTTGGTTTCACCCATACCGTATCACTGCCTCGAGGTGATCTCGATAAACTCATCAAAAAATTCATGGTGATGTCGTCCCATTTCCACTCAGTAATGGACAGAGGCTGTAGAAGTCCTGCGGGCCGTTGGTGCTCAGTCTTCACCCGCTGATAGGTGAGCCACCGAGTGATAAAACTTACAATCTGCCCCTTCATACCTGGTCATCAATATCGACGACGTATGTCTTGGTACATCTTGGTAAGCCCAGGGTAAATTGCCCAAACAAAGGTGTGAGATTCCTGCATCAACTCTTCCTGCATCAACTCTTCCTGCATGTCTGTAGGGACCCAGACACATCCGTGAAAGTGCAGGATCTCATCCTTGTCGATAACCCAACCAGGCGGTGAGTCCTCTCCTGAGACCGACTCCCTTAGGACTAAGCCCTCGGGATCAGAAAGCTTCCTCATCCTTACCCACTCCAGAAGGGAGGATGTCACTACCAAAGGTGCTAAAACAGGCTTCCCATGATATTCCGGAACCTCTAGGTGCACCTCAAAAAACAAGGCCATCAACTGCCACTTACTACTAGCCTCCTAGACGACATGTGTCTAGTCTTCCGGCTCAGAGAGTCAGCTACTGCATTCCCCTTTTCGAGTGTATAAATAAGCTCAAAGTCGAACGACTGTAAGTGCTCTACCCATCTGCGCTGCCTGAGATTCAAATCCCACTGTGTGAAAATGCACTTGAGACTTTTATGATCCGTGTAAATGACGAACCAGATCGAGGTCGTGCATAGGTTGATTCCGCTCATGAGGTCTTAACTGGCATGACACATATGCTACAACTCGATCTCCCTACATCAGAACTGCTCCCAGCCTGATTCCTAAAGCATCACAATAAACTGTATAGCTTCCATCCGGCTCTGGCAGAATCAGGATCGACGCTGAAGTCAGTTTCCCCTTCAACTCCTGAATGACTGTCTCACAAGTTTTGGACCAGAAGTACTTCACGTCCTTTTTAGTCAAACTCGTAAGAGGCGCTGCTAGGCGTGGAAAGTCCTGAATGAAACGCCTATAATAGCCCGCCAACCCCAAGAAACTGCGTATGTCAAGGAGTTTCTTGAGATGCTCCCAAGAAACTATGACGCTCGCCTTCTCTGGGTCAACAGATACCCCATACTTCTACAATGATATGACCCAAGAAGTGAACTTTAGCGATCCAAAAGTGGAATTTGTTGAGTTTAACATACTGGTGCTCTCTCAGTTTATTCAGCACGATCTTAAGATGTTTGACATGGTCGTGCCGAGTACGAGAATACACCAAGATATCGTCCATTAAGATTACCACAAATGAATCTAGATATGGGTGGAAAACCCAATTCATTAGAGCCATAAAAATTATCGGCGCGTTTGTAAGGCTGAACGACATAACCAACTCCTCATACAAGCCGTATCTACTACGGAAGGTCGTACGTGGAATGTCTGATGGTCTCACATGCACCCGATGGTAGCCTGACCTCAAATCGATCTTAGAGAAAACTGTCACTTTTCGGAGCCGGTCGAAGAGGCCGTCTATACGAGGTAGTGGATATCGATTCTTTAATGTATGTTGGTTCAATCGATTGTAATCCACATACAACCTAAGGGTACCATCCGCCTTCTTGGCGATAAGGACTGGTGAACCCCATGGCGAAGTAATGGGTCGTATAAATCCCTTTGCTTCTAAGCCTTCCAACAACTTCTTAAGTTCCTGGAGCCATGTAGGAGTCCATCCTGTAGAGAGAAATGGACATTGGTGCCACCTCTGACACTAGCTCAATAGTGAACTCTACCTCTCTCATAGGAGGTAATCTAGAGGAGTTGTTAGGGAAGACGTCCCTGTAACAATCCACAACATGAGGGAATTCCATACTATGTATTCCCTGATCGCTCATAAAGATACTCGCCATCTGGGTTGTCACTTTGCCTAGCCCACGGTGCTCAGGTCCAGCCCGACTTCCCTGGATATCCCATTCGTCCTTATGGCCAAATCTGCGGCCCTGAGATGCAACTTGACTAACCTAGGTAGGTCCGCTCCGCTGGTGCTGAACCTCTGAGGTCTGATTACCTCGACCAATACCACCTCCTCAGCCTAATCGTCCGGTAGTAGACCAACTCCCTACCTGACACAGAGCTAATGATTCTGTACCTGAAAGCGGTGTCGGTACATATCCATTTTCACTAGGTATTGGAGAGAAAGTTCAACGGAAACGCTTTAGGCGACCTATCCTGCCACAAGATCGACACTCGATTGGGTTCCTCGTACACTGGGGCTTCTTATGGCATGTCCTACCACACCGATGGCACACCACATAACTGTCGGTGCGTGTCATCTGGCTGACACTTCCCCCGCGAGCAGACTTGAAACGACGTTTCCTGTCGCGAGACGAACTGTCTCCCTGTCTCAATGCTGAACCGCCTCGACTTACACTATCAGCTTCCCTCGGATTCCGCTCAGTGATGAGGGCTTGACTCACCATCTCTGAAACGGTGGTCGATCGAAAGACATTCACTTGCTATCGAATGGTGTATGCAAGCTCATCCTCAAACCGTCTCGTAGTCGTCAACTCATCATTAGTCAGTGTCGGTGCAAAATGCTGAAGCTCGGTGAAACGAGCTGAATACTCCATCATGGACATGGAACCCTGTTGTAGGTGCACAAACTCTTTGGAGCGGTCTACTATCACAGTTTGCAGAAAGAATTAGTCATAGAAGGCTGTCTGAAAGTCTGCTCACACCATACCCCGATGACATCCAACCAACGTTTGACGGAATCAAGGAGCATTTAGGTGGCGAGCTTGACCCTCTACTATGGAGGCGTCACCATATGCTCGAAGATCGATAACACGACCTCCAGCCCTGACTAAACAGCCTGCCATCCCCCGAGAAGGTTGGAGGATGTTGTTGCTGAAATTCTCGCGTCAACTCTGCCATAGTAGGGGCAGGTCGCAGAGCTCCTCGTATAGACTGCATGAAACACAAGAAGCTCTGTCGAAACTGAGCATCGACGCCCAGTGGAGGATCAACATGAGGTGCCTCTAGTGGTACTACAGGAGGTAATACCGGTGGCTCAGGGCCCACCACCTCCGGAGTATGGTCATCTCCACCCTCCTAGTGTATGACTCAAGGACGTCGTGACAACAAAACTCTACAATTGCCAAACACACACCTCAGATATGATTTAACAACAGATAGGAATCGAGATAACAGGAAAGGATATAAATGAGTCACCCCTCACCGCCTGTTACAAAATCCAGGTCTATGTGATAAGAAATATCACAAAGGAACACAAGAGACACTGCCTACTGCTAATTACTAAGGTTGGGTTAGGGTCAAGATCTCACATCACACATCAGAGGTTCCTATTTATGAAGTGTCAATTGCAAGGGATAGAGGAAAACACCCTTTGCAATTGGCATCCCAATTTAACGGTAACCATTTCATTTTAAAATTAAAATTTATTTAAGTTTATGCTTATTTATATGCATATAGATATCGCATTTCAGTTAGATTTGCGTCACCATTCCCAATTTATAAAGTCCCATACTCTTTATAAACTATTATTGGTACATCAAGTAACTACGACCTGACCTTTACGTCTGGTATCAGGATGTAACAGGTCATGTTTAATGATTTGATTGAATGAACTACCATTCCCAATTTGTAGAATTACATGCTTCATAAATTGCAATTGACATTCAATCCAATCAACTAATATTTCAGCCCATAGAACTAGTGGTTCATGGATCAAACATGACATAATTAGTTAATTAAGGTACCATCATCAATTTATATCGGAAAACACCATTTAGATTGATGCAACTGTTACTGTTGGGGGGGGACCCTGCCACCCGACAAGTATATTCTAGAAGAAAGGGGACCGCTGAAAAGGGCTAGGTTGTTAGGGAGTCATGTGGGAACCTACGACACACGTGAAACCCCAATAGAATGGGGGAATAAAGAAGGCAGCAAAGGGGACCACAAGGGGGCAGTTAGAACAATATTATTAGAGGCTCTTTGGGGGCTTGGGCGGGAGAGCAACTGGGGGCTCCCGAAGTATTCTCGATATTTTCTTCTTTCTGCCATACTGCACAAAGTCTGTAACCAGGTACGATTTGATGTTACTTTGAATATACTACAATTTGATGTTTGTTTAGCGTGGGGTCTATCATTTTTGGTCCGACTTGTCGTATCCTTTCACCACCCCCCAATGCTTCGCCACCTTGAGCGAGTGACGATTGAAGTGTTCAATTTTGGAGACTCGACTTCAGTCTTGATTGGAGGCGTTGGAGTAGCGGATGGAGCGCGCCGAGGCAGGACGAGATCAACGTATTGATCGGGTGGAATCAACAGTATCTGGATTGGCGACCACAGTGGGAGTGTTTCAACAAGAATTTTTTGTGTTAAAAGAGCTACAAAATTCTATGGATGGCATTGTGCATCGTTTAGAGAAGCTGCCGATGCAAGGAGGCGACGACCTCTGCACCAAATTTGGGGTCAGGTGAGTTGTTGCTACGCTCGCACGATTAACCGGGATCGATCGAGGGGATGTCGGGGTCAGGGGAAACTTTGGGTGATGGTTCCGGGCCGATGTTGGCAGTACAACTGGTTGAACTCCCAGTTTTTGACGGACAAGACCCTCAAGGTTGGATCAACAAAGCATAACTATATTTTCGAATTAATCAACAAAGCATGACTATTTTTAAATTAACCAAACGCACGAACATTCTAAAATTTCATTGGATCAGGTGAGTATAGAAGGGGTGGCTATACATTGGTTCACGGTCTTGGAAGAGGCGCATTCACAATTGACTTGGCTTCAATTTAAAGAGGAGTTAATGGAACGATTTAGTGGATTTGAAGTGCAAAATCCTTATGAAGAACTAGCTGCAAATGAGCAGCGTGGCACGGTCCAGGAATACATAGAACGCTTTGAGTTCCTGGCATTACTCATTCCACGCCATCCATAATCTCAATATGTGGGGTAGTTCCTCCATGGCTTGCATGAGGGAGTACGAAGCTGAGTGCGTATTGATAACCCGAAGACCCATTTATAGGTGATGCGGCTGGCACAGACATGTTGAGCTAGCTCTCAAAAAAGGGGTTGGGGCACAGTATCAGGTGGGAGGATCGCGCTGGGCTGGTGGAAAGGACTGGTCGAGTCCCTCTAGGGGAATCTTTTCTCAACAACTATGTCCAACACCTCCGCTGTTAAGATGGGGAGGGGAGCTGTTGGGCAGAAACAATAAAGGCACCGCGTACAGCTTCGATTGGAGCTAATGGGGTTCGACAATTAACTAGTCAAGAGTGGAAGAACCGAAAGAAGAAGGGATTGTGTTTTCATTGTGGAAAACCTTACAATTCCCATGCACAGGTGTTCTGATCCCAAGATGCGAGTGTTAATATTGGGGGAAGAGGATGAAGAAGATGTACCAGCTCGACAACAGGATGGGGACACAAAACTGGCAGAGGTGGTTGAAGAAATTCGTGAGGCTGAATGTAAGTTTGTGGATTTGCAGGGCTGGAGAATTTTATGCGGCACCAGAAACTACCTGGAGGAATCTACTGTCTCTGAAAATCGAAGACAATATTAAAGGAATTTCCGTTTTAATTTTACTCGATAGTGGGGCCTCCCACAATTTTATTAGTCCAAAATCGGTCAAAATGTTGGAGCTGACCGCACATATGGTTAACAATGGGGGCTTACGGGTGTTAGATAGAAGCCCATGTCTTGGATATTGCCGGACTGAATTTAATTTTGGGTTTAGCATGGCTGAGTACCCTCGGGGATGTTTGCATCAATCGGAAAACTATGGTGATGAAATTTGCGGTGTAAAATTAGTTCACTCTCTCGGGAGTCCAACGTATTGACCGTGCAACATTATCGCTGGAGCAGTGGACTCGGGGACAAAATTTCAGCAGTGTGCATTTTCGGTTAATTGGGGGCAAGCGAAGCAGTGGGGAGCAGCTCTTGTCTGATCACCAAAGCCACGAATTTCAACAGGTCTTCCTTCACTTTAGTTTTTGATGAACTCAGGGGTCTTCCTGTGCAGAGGCAGCGCAAACATACAATTAGCCTCATCCCTGGTCAAGAACCGGTTTCGGTGCGGCCATATAGATACCCCTATTTTCAAAATAATGAAATAGAAACACAAGTGCAGTAGATGCTGACCAGTGGCATAATCAGGCCCAATTCAAGTGCTTTTTTGAGCCCGGTATTGTTAGTTAAAAAAAAGATGGGTCGTGGCGGCTATGTACCGTGCGTTGAATAAGGTTACCTGATTAAGTGCTGAAGGAAGTACACAAAGTTCTCCAGCAGAAGCAGAATGTTCTCGGCCTCCTCTGTTATATACTTACCAAAGGAGGGGTAGGGGTAATATGTGTAGAGAAAAGGAGGCTTAATAACTCGAGGTGTAAACTTGTAATTAGTTTGGTTTAGTTGAGGAGGGGAAAGTCCATAAGGCCAGTCGGTCCGGGATCGTGGTCTGGCTTGCATGCCATAAGCCTGGAAAAGTCTAGAGACTTCCAGGAGAGTTTGAATCGGTTAGTAGTTTCTGCTTCTTACTGTCAAAATTGTAGAAGTTCCTCTTTATTCTGTCTATTCAATAGAAAATCCTCCTATATTTTTTGATATTCCTATCAAATTGGTGATTTCATTGAGAACCTTCTAGAGAGAGAAACTAAAAGAGAGAGGATTTAGGAGGAATTAAGAAGTTCCTTAGTCCGTGGAATTAGAGTGTGAACGTTTGGACGTTTAAGCTTATGTTCACATGAATGGAATCTAGAATGGTGGCAGTGGAAACCTCAGTTATAGAACTGAAAACAAGAATGCAGTCGCTAACAACAGCTATAGAACGGCTCGTGAAAGGTTAAGAAGAAAATGTGGCTCGAAATTCCAGCAAAAATAAGTCTGAAATAGAAGGTGATGAGGAGAGTGGACTGCACATGGAAGGAGAAGGAAGTGATCGCCGTACTAAACTTCTGGATGAAGGACAGAAATGGCAGGACTCCAGTTGGCACAAGCTGCGAAGTCTTTCTCAACATGTCACTATGCCGACATTTTCTGGCGATGATCCGGTAAGTTGGATTACTCGAGCGGAGACATATTTCTCCATACATCGCACACAAGAAGAGATGAAGGTGCCTTTAGCTCAACTATGCATGGAAGACATGGTGCAGTATTGGATAATCTCATTGAAGTCAGTTAAAAAGGAACTTACTTGGACATAACTTGAAGAGGGGTTGCTCGGACGTTATGGAACAACAACAGAGGAAGATCCAGTAATTTTCCTCAAGGGATTAAGACAACGAACAACGCTCGTCATGCAGAACTAGCAGAAATAGCTGGAATGAGGATGCAAAGGCAGGCGAAGTTGGTCGACGGAGCGTTGAGAAAGCCGCATTGGTGGGGCCGGACGACGTAGTGCCGAGAAAACCGCACAGGCGGGGTCGGACGATGGGGTGCCGGGAAAGCTGCAAGGGTGGGGCCAGACAATGGTGCGTCGGGAATTCCGCAGAGACGGGGCTGGTCGAAAGTGCGCCAGGAAAGCCACACAGGCGGGGCCGGTCGTCGAGGCGCCGGGAATGCTGCTCAGGCAGGCCGGTCGACGAGGCGTCGGTAAAGCCGCACAGGGGGGTCGATTGATGGAGCGCCGAGAAAGCTGCACAGGCGGGCCGGTCGACCGTCGACTTGGATCATACCTGGCTACTGTTCACAGGCAGGGTGTTGCAATATGGGGAGGTGCCACTTCTTTTAACCGCTTGATGCGTTATGCCCATCCTCAGGTTACTTTTGACATCCGATTTAACCTGCCACATGGATTCTGTTTCTTTGTTGCAATTTTAATTTATGTAATCAGGTGAAAATGATTGACTTCTCCCCCGGAGAGAAATTCTTGGTTACCTTTAACACCCACGAACCAAGTAATCCTAGTGATACCCATGTGAGATTCTTTCTTAAGCTTTTGTTTTTTCCTTCCGTTATTGTTGTTGGGGAGCCATTTCTGACATGAAAAAATAATTTAGAGGGTTTTGCTTAATATTTTCGATGTGAGGATTGGGAAAGTGATGAGAGACTTCAAGGGAAGTGCAGATGATTTTGCCAGTGGAGGCACAGGAAGTGTTGCAGGGATTTCTTGGCCAATTTTCAAGTAAACCTTCTGTTACTATTGGATTATGTGTATTGAGATTGTTCCTTAGTGTTATGTAAAAATGAGAGAGAGGGTGGAAATAGAAGTGAACTGTGTATATTGAAGTAGCAGCAAATCACAGTAGCAGAATTGCAGCAGAAAACAGAGCAGAAAAATAGGAAAATACAGTAGGGTGGTAGGGGAAGGAGAGGAAGAGAAAAAAAAAAAAAGTAACCCGCAGGAGAAGACCACCTTCCTGAGAGCCCAGCCGAGACCACCGGCGAACCTGCTGCCAAGCAATTGCTAAAATGATTCGTCCCTCTTTCTCCCGCTGGCCCCCTATTTATTCTCCTAGCTGCCAGCAAACAAACCCCCAACCACTTGCTATAAGATATTACAAAGCTGCCCCCACTAAACAGCTGGCTGTAACAAACTCACAGCTGGCTGTAACAAATTGAGAGCTGACAGCTAACAAACTATCCCCATTATAGCCCACACCTGGGCAGCCCCCACGCCCCTTAACAGACTTTCCAGCCACTGTTGTTCCTCCTCCACTACACAGGCAGCAACCCACTCAAATCAATTACACATATTCCTAACATTCGCCCTTCCTTAAGCCCCCTCTGAAGTCGGCAGCACATTTGATCCAGCACCTGCGAGTAAAAGGGCTGCTGATGAATTCTGCAAGTAGAAGGGGTATCATATCTGGTAGAAACAGCTGCGGTTTCTACCAACAGAATTGCTGCATGTGGAGGTGTGAAACCAAGGTCAAAAACCAAAACACAGGTTGCCCCACGACCCTTAGAGGTTACTGCGGTTTCTACCAACGGAATTGCTGCATGTGGAGGTGTGAAACCAAGGTCAAAAACCAAAACACAGGTTGCCCCACGACCCTTAGAGGTTATTGCTAGTTGTGGCTGCAGCAGTGGCTCTGGAACATGATGAAATCCCTGCCGTTGTGGAGATTCTTGTTCCTCTTTATCTTCCACTTGGTCCCAAACAACAAGCCCGGCGAGCTTCCGCTGTGCTGCAGCACAACAAGTCTCCTGCCCAGCACAAATTCCAGCCAACCCATCGTCTTTAATTTCCATTTCTCGAAGCTGCTTTGGATGCCCAACAGTTAAAGCATCCTGCCAAACACAAAAACCAGCATGTATTGCAAGCATCTGACAAAGTAAGACAGCCCTTAGCATCCCATGTGTTTGCAGATTTGAGTTCCCGATTTTGAATGTTATCTCGTCCAACCGCTTACATCCCTCCAAATGTCTTCTATCCCCTTCAGCTGCTAGCTCTTCAAATGGGTGTTCTTGTTCCCCACAAGAATTTACCCAAAAACAAACCAAGTTGCATCTTGACCGGAATAATGTTGCCAAGACATTTTCACAAACAGTAGGAAGTGCCCCAAACATCTCCAAGCTCCACATTTGCGAAAAATTCTGTCCAAAAGCATGTGTAGCTGAAACTGTACTTCCAAGAAAGGAAATAAGTTGGCCAACACCTCGTATGCCCTTAGCTACAATGCACTTAGGGGTATACCTCCCAGCTAGTCTATTTGATCCTAACCGTGCCCAAACCTGCTCCATTTTCCAGCAGCCATGAATCCTAGCAACATTCGGCATAACAAATTCTGGTTCAGCCAATATTTGTCTAGATGGATCAGTGTGGAGTCCGGGAATAGGAATATGACTCTGGGAATCTCCTGCCTGCCTTTTTGCGGCCATTACCTCCAGCAAAGAAGCTGCATTCGGAGGCGTGAAACCTGAATCATAGACCAAAATCAAGGTAGTTCCCCATCCTTTGGAGACTATAGCCAAGTATGTGCACTGCATCTTAGGTGGAGGCCACAACATCAAATTTGCAATTCCTTTGGAAGTTTCTATGGCACCCTTGATGCCATCCAACTCACCCTTCAAAGTCTGGGAGACATCCTGTTTTCCCCCTGCTGTATTTTTCTCGATTTCCTCTTTTTTTGACTTCACTTCATTTTCACATAGCAGAGTCTTTACCTTGATTGACTCCTGATTTGTTCCCTTCAAAACTGTTGTGTAGTCCCCAGCTCTTTCAGCTACAGCCCAAACCTTCTGTTTAGCACCTTTCAAAATGTGAGACGTGGCCTGCTGAAATGCAATCGCTGCTAGCTTCTCAACCTTGAGTTCTGCAAAGGCCGGCTCCTCGTTATACATTATGGCAGAAACATACTCTTGCTGATCAACTTCAGACTGAGCCAACTTTATAAGCATTTGATCTTTCTCTTTCCAATTGGCTGCATCATTTTTTGGTACTTCACCCCAATCGCCGTTCTCATGATCAACAATGCCCATAAACGTATCACCGGAATCGTCCTGTGGAGAGTGCCCACGCGTCACTCGAGCAGGTTTTGGGTACCCTGCCACCATGCCCAGCTCCGAAGGGTACACAGAAGCTCTGCTGAACTTACCTTGTCCATTGTCGTCTTTTTTTTCTTCATTTCCAACTTTGCTAAAAAAAAATGTGGCTGCTCCTCCAGCAATACCAGAACCAGTAACCTGCTCCTCAATATAATTGTCTCGCCTTTCCACACTAGCACTCAGGTTATCAATTACTTTTCTCTGCTGTTCCGGAGTGGAAACAAACTGCTCCTCCAAAGCAATAGGTTGCTGAAACGGTTTCCTTTCCATCCGCTGCCCATACTTTTCCAATAGAGCTGGTTTAAACATTTCCCATGACGGGTTTGGCGTAGCTCTATGCCAGGACAAAAACCAAAATAGAGTGGTATCAACCATACAAAGTTGGGCCCAATGTAATTTCATGTCATCTGTCGTCCGACAAAATTCGAAATACCTTTCTGCTGTGATGATCCAGCCATATGAATCTTCTCCCATAAAATCTGGCAGCGTGACTCTTGTTGCCATTCTGCGCACCCCATTCAGAAAAACGAATGGAAAATCCTGTCTTCCTCAGTGGCAATCCGAATCACAAAGAAGAAAAATCTGCACAGCAGCTCAGCTAAACGAACAACCCCTTTTTTCCCCTTCTTTTCCCCTTTTTTTCCCCTTGTGGCTACGGTTTTTCAGCAGCGATCCTCCTCACCTCCAGCGTGCGATCAATCCTCTCGCACGGCACTCCCCAGCGGAGTCGCCAATTTGTTATGTAAAAATGAGAGAGAGGGTGGAAATAGAAGTGAACTGTGTATATTGAAAAGTAGCAGCAAATCACAGTAGCAGAATTACAGCAGAAAACAGAGCAGAAAAATAGGAAAATACAGTAGGGTGGTAGGGGAAGGAGAGGAAGAGAAAAAAAAAGAAGTAACCCGCAGGAGAAGACCGCCCTCCTGAGAGCCCAGCCGAGACCACCGGCGAACCTGCTGCCAAACAATTGCTAAAATGATTCGTCCCTCTTTCTCCCGCTGGCCCCCTATTTATTCTCCTAGCTGCCAGCAAACAAACCCCCAACCACTTGCTATAAGATATTACAAAGCTGCCCCCACTAAACAGCTGGCTGTAACAAACTCACAGCTGGCTGTAACAAACTGAGAGCTGGTTGTAACAAACTGACAGCTGACAGCTAACAAACTATCCCCATTATAGCCCACACCTGGGCAGCCCCCACGCCCCTTAACAGACTTTCCAGCCACTGCTGTTCCTCCTCTACTACACGGGCAGCAACCCACTCAAATCAATTACACATATTCCTAACACTTAGGCCCTGTTTGAGAACACTTACTGAAAACTGTTTATATCACGTATTACTTATGATAAGTGCCTTTGTAAAGTATTTCCATATTGCTTATTGAAAATGTGCTTTTCCCCCGCTTAGTAAGTGGCTTTACTCAGAAATTTAAGTATAAGCAGTTTTTAGAAAGGGAACAAACAACATTTATTTTTTCAAATTGCTGATCATATGTGACAACTGACACGTACACCTTTCAGTGAGTGCTGTCAAACTCAGCCTCAGCTAATATTGTCTTGTATATTTTTTTAGATGGGGTGGCGGAAGAAGTGATCAATATTTTGCTAGAATTGGAAAGCATGTTATCTCTGTTTATGAAGCAGAGTCCTTTTCTCTGATCGGCAAGAAATTGATGAAGATTGATAATGTTATTGATTTTAGTTGGTCACCCACTGAACCCATTATTTCACTCTTCGTTCCTGAGCTTGGTGGAGGCAATCAGCCTGCCAGGGTAAGTTCCATTGCTTCATGTATATTGTCTTTCCTTTGGCCCCTTTGACCTCTTATCTTCAGTTTTGTTGGCCTTTTTGTTTTTTTGCATTTGTGATTAGTTAATGAATCACACTATTCGCAGGTGAGTCTCGTCCAAATCCCAAGCATGGAGGAGCTTAGGCAGAAAAACCTTTTCAGTGTCGGTGATTGCAAAATGTCCTGGCAAAGCAATGGAGATTACTTGGCTGTTAAGGTTGACCGTTATACAAAAACCAAGAAAACTACATATACTGGATTTGAGCTTTTTCGGATAAAAGAAAGGGATATTCCCATTGAGGCTATGGAGCTGGAGAATAAAAATGATAAGATCATTGCATTTGCATGGGAGCCAAGAGGCCATAGATTTGCAGTTATTCATGGCGACAGTCGAGGCCTGACATAAGTTTTTACTCAATGCTTAGTGCTCGGGTGTCAAGGCTCACTACTCTAAAGGGAAAACAGGCAAATGCTGTCTCCTGCTGGTCGATTCATTA
Organism: Viscum album; assembly: GCA_963277665.1. Classification (NCBI taxonomy): domain Eukaryota; kingdom Viridiplantae; phylum Streptophyta; class Magnoliopsida; order Santalales; family Viscaceae; genus Viscum; species Viscum album. The sequence goes on along the minus strand of OY728127.1, from coordinate 1,067,387,305 downwards.
TACTTGCTGGATTGAAAGGTTTCAATGGACAGTTGGAGTTTTACAATGTGGATGAACTTGAATCCATGGCTACAGCTGAGCATTTCATGGCCACAGATATTGAGTGGGGATCCTTCCGGAAGGTAATTTTGATTTTTTTTTTTTTTTTGATTTGTACGGATAAATCTAGGGTTTCATATGAGCGGGCACGACAGACTCTCGACAGGTAACCTTTGAGGGAGTGGATAATGACCCAATGTGTGATTATATTAGGGTCTGGTTGGTTCACCATGGGCACCATTCTTGGAAAATGACACGCATTTCTGCTGTTTAGTTGTATGGGAAGAGAATCTGTGAGAGTGACAGTTACAAAAAAACATTGGAATGAGCTGTCAAAGGGCGTTCGTCCAGTTTCTTAGGCATAAGATCAGTACAGCGCCATTTCTTAATTTGATCCAACACCAAACATTCCAAGGAAGATTAGGAACGAGGGTTGACTCGCTTTTAGGATAAAACAAATCTCAATGGGAGAGAATTTAAAGTTGCATTTTGTTACGAAAAACATTCTCTGTTTCAATTTTCAAAAGTACATTTGAAAATGTATTACAAAATGTTTTCCATAATAACCAAATGGGTCCCAATTACCCGACATTTGTTTTTTTTCCAAGGCAAGGATTTAATGTTATTTATTCTCCCTTGAAAAAGGTATGTTGCAACTGCTGTCACTTCAATTCATGAGATGGAAAATGGATTCAACATATGGTCGTTGCATGGGAAGCTGCTGTATAGGATCATTTCTTTCAAGTATGATTGGCTATAATTTTTAGAAAACTAGCTTCTCATTTGATTCTATATTTATTTGTTTTAATGTTCTCAAACCTGTTTTTAGAATTGTTCTTCAAGATTTGTTTGGGAACCAAAAATAATAAAAATATGTTTGAATTATTATATTGTGAAGAAAAATAAACTGGTAGGTCCATTGTCAGCAAACTATTTACTGATAGGTTCACATTTTATGGGTTTACCGCTAGATCCAACAGGGAAACAATGATTTTTTTTTTTTGATGAAAAAGCCCCTTGCGGTGTTCACAGAACATGCCCTGTTAAAACTCAGCACATAACATATTTTGTAAACATTTTCCATGAATCTTCACATAACATTTATAGATATATGTGTGTGCCTGATAGAGCCTGGGACCACCCCCGATGATTGGGTAGTCTACTCCAGGCGAGGGAAATCAAAGGCAGCAGGCGGAGGAGTAAGCTGCCCATGAGATGTTGAGCTGGAGCAGTCGGTTAGAGGAGTGCAGCCGAGGTGGAGCGGTTAGTGGAGGGAGCGCCCGAGGTTACTATTGGAAATACAGCAGGGGAGGCGGTTAGAGGAGGGAAACCAATTTGGTTATAAAAGGGGGGAGGGGACTTCTGACAGGGGGTATCTCCTTTTCTCTTTCTGTTAGTTCGACTGGGGTTTGGGCGGGAAATCCTGAGAAGGATTCCCGATTGCACTTCTCCTAGTTTCACCCGCCATCTCCTCTGTAATTTTAGCCCTTTTGTCTATGAGCAGAACCTATTTTGTTCTACTGTGAGAGGTCTTTATTAGCTTGGTCCGACCTATCTTTATTTTCCCCTGATTGGAGCGGCCGTCGCTTTCTTCTTCAATGGAAACTCGCCAGCAATCTCGGTTGGACTTTGTTGAACAACGACTGGAATCGGTAGCAGAGCAATTCACTTCGTTATCTACTTCTGTTACCAATCTCTCCTTGGGTCAAGATGAATGCAGATCTTATCTTATCTCTATTCTATGCCGCCTCGATAAACAGTCTGTTTCAGACGTAGCTCCCCCTGCTCAGCTCACCACCGATTCAGCTACAACTTCAGTGTCGACATTTGATCCTGCTCCTTTCGAGGCCCCTCTTCCTCCACTTGTTCTTGATCCTCTATTGCCCACCACTGCGTTGGCCGCTCCTCGTCAGCTTGATCTTCCTCTTTTTGATGGTTCTGATCCCTGTGGGTGGCTTTCTTGTGCTGAATTATATTTTCGGGTCTATCATACACCTGAACCAATGAAGATCCAGCTTGCTCAATTAAGTATGGAAGGACGTGCAATTCACTGGTTTTCTATTTCGATTGAAGTTCATCCGCAAATATCATGGTCACTCTTTAAGGAAGAACTTATGGAGCGTTTTAGTGGCCTCTAACTTCAGAATCCTTACGAAGAGCCTTTTCAACAGTTAGGCTCGGTTACAGATTATATAGAGCAATTTGAATATCTGGTTTCTCTTCTCCCTCGGTAACCAGAGCATCAGTATGTGGGTTATTTTCTCAACGGCCTTCAAGAAGATATTTGCGACTGAGTACGCATCCAAAATCCTCTGACTCGCATCCAGGCCATGCGTGTTGCTTGCCATATTGAACTTGCTTTTCGTAAGGGTGGTCCTGCTCCTCGCCGTAATATTTTTCTTCCCCCTGCAAATACCCGCCCATCACCTTCTTTCCAGCCTTCTCCTCAGCCATCCTCTGTCCCTACAACCAGTCGTCCTTCTCATCCTTGGCGCCCTCCTCTCCCTTTGACTTCACCCGTTCTCCCACAACCGCCACCCACTACCCGCACTGTTAAGCAGTTGTCCCTTCAAGAATGGGAGGAGCGTCGCAAGAAGGGCCTCTGTTTTCGTTGCGGTCTCCCTTATTCATGTATGCATAAATGTTTTGATCCTAAACTGCGGGTACCTTTATTAGGCGAGGATGAAGACTCCCCTGTGGATTTCCCCTCCTTCCCCGACACTCCCTGCCCTCTGGACCCTCTTACTGAAGCTGAATGTACGGTGCTGACATACCATAGTTTAGCCTCCTCCTGCTCCGAACCAATGCCTAATCATCTGGACCGTTCCTCTATGAAGGTAGCGACTACCATTGTTGGAATACCACTTCTGGTCTTGACCTCATCCTTGGCATGGCATGACTCTGCACTTTGGGTGATATGCATATTGTTGGAGTCTGTATCCCACATCGGACTTGTTGTCCGATGTGGTTTTTATTATTCCTTATAAAATAACCTCAAGACCTCCTTTAGAGAGAACCTTGGGGTTTGAGTCTCCATTCTTATACTTTTACATGCTATTAAAGGAGGTTTAATCCAACCTGTGCCCTCCCTTCGATTTTTTTTCTCCTATCTAGGTTATTTTTTTCTCCTCCGTTGGGGGGCGGCGACCCTAGTTCCGTCAAAGTCGTCCGCCCCCTGTCGGCTCTCCTCCCAGCCCCGGCTCCCTCGCGGCGGAACGCTTCGCTCCGCCTCCTCCCGTGGCGTCCCGACGACCCACCCTCCCTCTGCGCATCCTGACTGCGGCCCACCATCCCTCTCGAGGTTCCCGGCCCGCCTTCCGTCGCGGCTCCCAACCCCCGCCTCCCGTCGCGACTCCCGGCCAGCCTTCATCCGGTCGGTCATCCCTCGCCCGTGCGCCCCTCCATCGGCGCCTCCCGCTTATCCCGCGCGATTGTTCCAGCCCCGACGTCTCCTTCCCTGCGCGCGACGGTTTTCCTCAGCGCTGTCGTCCTAGATCCGGCCAGATTCGCCCGGATCCCCTCCCTGCGTGCGACTCCCTCTTGGCGGCTCCCTCCCTGCGCGCGACGGGACTCGCCGGTCGTCCGCCTCTCCCTCCGCCGGTCGTCCGCCTCTCCCTCCGTCGGCCTGCACGAGCCGCGACCTCCTCTGCGTGTGACAGACCAGATGACCTCCCTTCTTCCAGATCTTGCCTGATCTGGCCGGATCTCGTCGTTGGCCTCTCCTCGCGCCAACTCTTCTCCCCGACCATTCCTATGCGCCCTAACCGCATCTGTCGGACGATCCTCCACCCGACGACGCCTCCTACTGAGCGTCCCCTTTCCGCGACACCTCCACCACTGCTCCCTCCATGCTAGCCTCCTCCTGCGGCAGCTCCCGCCTCTATGCCGACCTCCTCCTCCTCCGAGTTCCCGACACTCTATCAACCGGCCCGCCCGTGCGGCTTTCCTGACCCTTCGATGATTGGCCCACCTGTGCGGTTTTCCCAGTGACTCTGACTACCGGCCTGCCTGTGCGACTTTCTCCGCGCTCTTTCGACCGGCACTGCCAGTGCGGATTTCCCGTTGCTTCAACGACCGGCCCTGCTAGTGCGGATTTCTCAACGCTTCGTCGACCAGTCCGCTTTTCTGGTTTGCAACCAATCTTTTTCAGCACCATCATCCATCACATTCCTGAGGGGGCGCAACAGCCATAACGCTTTATCTTTTATTTTGTTTTGTCTTGTTTTGTCATTAAGCTGGGTATGTCCAACTTGAGAGGGAGTGTTTATAGCGTTTCTTGTTTGCTTTATATTGTTTTTGCTTTGGTCTCTTTTCGTGTCCAAACTAGGTACACCTAGTTTGAAGGGGAGTGCTGGAGTCTGTATCCCACATCGGACTTGTTGTCTAATGTGGCTTTTATTATTCCTTATAAAATAACCTCAAGACCTCCTTTAGAGAGGACCTTGGGGTTTGAGTCTCCATTCTTATACTTTAACACATATTAATTGGCGCGCATTGATCATGCGATTTTCTGTGGCCATCAACATACAATCTACGGGGCTCGCTCCACTCCTCGACCAACCTGCCCACTCTTTGTCAGTCCCCTTGGTGCAATTAGTACAGGCAACCGACGCCTCATCCTTGGCACTTGATACGATAGTACTGGTTCATATTTTACAACACTTCAAAGCACTGCTCTATAGAATGTTTTCACCACTTTTCAGCATGTTTTTACAGATTCCCCAAGCCTCCCTCCCCGTCGCCACCGCGACCACGCCATTCGCCTTCAGCCCAATCAAGGTCCTGTTTCGGTTCGCCCTTACCACATCCCCCACATCCAGAAAAATGAAATTGAAAAACAAGTGTAACAGTTGCTCCAATTGGGATTAATATGAAACAGTACAAGTGTTTTTTCCAGTCCAATATTTGTTCGAAAGAAAGATGGTTCCTGGCACATGTGTATTGATTATCGCGCCCTCAATAAAGTCACAATTCTGGATAAATTTCCTATTACGGTAGTTGAGGAACTCTTGGATGAGCTTCATGGAGCCGCTTATTTTTCCAAATTGGATCACAAGTTTGGCTACCATCAAATCCGTATGCGTGGATATTGATAAAACAACATTCCAGACACACAACGACCACTATGAATTCTTGGTTATGCCCTTCGGCCTCACCAACGCTCCATCCACCTTCCAAGCGACAATGAATGATCTCTTCGGTCCTTTCTTGTGTACTTTTGTACTCATTTTAGCATTACAGAATCAGCAACCTACTGATGAGGACCTTCTCACCGACCCCTACCTTGCTAAAATCATTGTAGCATTACAGAATCAGCAGCCTATTGCTGCTGGTTTTTCTTACTCTCACGGTGTCCTCTACAAGGGTCGCGTCGTCCTTCGAGCAGCTTCCCCCTTGGATACACAGCATGCTAACAAAGTTCCATACAACCTCTCAAGGAAGTCACCTAGGGTATTATCGAACTTACCGCAGGATGATTGACAATATTTATTATGTTGGCATGAAAAAACAGGTTCAACAATTTGTCCAGCAATGTGATACTTGCCCCTACCGGTTTACTTCAGCCATTGGACATTCCTTCTATGGTTTCGGCTGACCTCTCTATGGACTTCATTACGGGTTTACCTAAATCACATGATTATGAAGTCATTTTGGTTGTTGTGGATCGCCTCTCTAAGTACGCTCATTTCATCCTCCTCAAGTATCCTTTTAAAGTTAAGGCAGCGACCGATGTTTTTATCTGGGAAGTTGTCTGCTTACATGGAATTCCCAATTCCATTGTCAGTGACCGGGACCCTCTTTTTCTCAGTCATTTTTGGATAGACCTTTTCCGCATCTAGGGTACCACTATCAAATTTAGTTAAGTCTACCATCCTCAAACGAATGGTCAAACGGAGGTCATTAATCGGTGTTTGGAAACCTATCTCCATTGTTTTGCAGGTGACCAGCCCAAGACTTGGACATATTGGATACCATGGGTTGAACTTTGTTACAATACCTCGTGGCATAGCTCTATAAACACAACACCCTTCGAAGTGGTTTATGGCCGCAAGCCGCCCTCCCTATGCAGTTTTCTGCCCTCTGACCTCAAAGTGGGTGATGTCGCTACAACCCTTGTGGACCATCGGGAGGCCTTATCTCATCTTCGCTGCCATTTGCTTCGCTCCCAAGACCTCATGCGCCGCCAAGCCGATCCCCATCAGCGTTCACTATCCTTCAAAGTGGGCGTTGTTGTTTACCTCAAGCTCCGGCCCCATAAACAACAGTCATTGGGTCATTGTATCAATAAAAAATTACAACTCCGTTACTATGACCCCTTCTCCATTGTCAAACAAATTGGCCCTGTCGCCTATCAGGTGGACTTACCCCACACAGCTCGTATACATCCCATCATTCATGTTTGCTAGTTGAAACCGACAGTGGGACACCACCCCGTGCAATCACAGCTTCCCCACGACCTTCTTGGGGATCCGGTGGATTGGCCTCATCCGGAACACATCCTTTCTACTCGGACGCTGCTACAGGATGGTTTTTGGCTCCCTCAATTCTTGATTCAATGGGCTGACAAACTTCCCGAAGATGCCACTTGGGAAGATAAATTCACCCTCCAAAACCAATTCCCTACTTTCAGTCTTGAGGACAAGACTCCAACATATTGTCTTTGAGAAGTATCCCCTTAGGCATCCTCGAACAACATGGGACACTTCGTGCACACCAAAATTGAGTTAAGAAAACTTAATGAATATATAGTAATAAGGGGTCAAGTGAATTGGTAATTGGATCAATTTAATCAAAAGATAAAAAAGAGTGACCCTTAAGTTTAAGAGATCAAGATCTAAATAAGGTGGTGAGATATTGAAGGTAAAGTGTTTAAATTGGTTTTGATTGGCATACCCTGACCCCCCCCCCCCCCTCTCAGGTTATATCTAATGTTAAGACTGTAATAGGACCTAACACAGTTGATCACTCAAATCTTGATAACCATAAAAAAGACAAGGGTTGGGCAATCACTTTCCAATATTTCCAGCCAGATTCAAACTACTCTTTCATCTACAGTAAACCTCAATCACCATGAAGCAGAGGATAGTGATTCAAGAAACCCAAAAATAGGGAATGGTTCAACTTTACCACTCTATTCAATGTCTGGGCATAGTTTAGAACTAATAGTTACACCCAATGATGAGAAGAATCATCCTCATGGTCATCCAAAGAGACACACTCTATACTTTCTACTAAGACCTTTATGGGAGAATTAATTTAAATATCATAAGCCATGGTTCTAAACCATATATGATTTATACCTCCAAAAACAACAATCTCATTTAGAACCATGGGTTTAACTAAAATCACTTAAATAAGATCAAACTGTAAAAATATCTTTCTTAAAAATATCCACATTTTAAAAAGTATGACAACTCATTTCAAAAAGAAAATAAACTTCCCAAGTATAGAATTTTAAAAAATATTAATACTGATTTGATAATCATGAAATTATTTAAAATAAAATCTCACTCAAACTTCATAAAGTTCTCCTATATTTTCAAAACACCTCATGAATTTCATCATAAAACCAAAAAAATTCATGAAATCCCATTTCATTTTAAATCATTTCCCAAAATTATATAATGTAATCAAACACTTTCAAAGCATCATGTGAAAGTCAAAAAAAACCATAAAACCTGTTTTTTTAATCCAAAACATCCATGAGTCCCGTTTTCAAATTAATCACTAAAAAGGTTTTAAATTAAAACACTTCATGAAATGTATTTTCATTTTAAATCATTTCCCAATTTCTTTTTAAACCTTACTACTCTTGAAAACATTATACATGATATTCAAAATACTTTACAAATAAGCCCCCAAAACCGATTTTGGAATCAAAAAATTTCAATAAATGTACTTTTGTACAAAAAAATTTGAACCACCAAACATAAGCAAACCATAATGTGGCACAACATACAAACAATCGATTAATCGATCATAAACAAAATCCTACCATGAGGTAAGCCCCATGTTAACCTCTCACATATAAGAGTTCCCCATCATCAAGGGGGACTCAAGGGAACCTAACAAGGTCTACTAAGTCAAACATATCAAAGGAAACCCCTTAAGTTATTAATCCATAATTCCATAATGTTTTACATTATGTACATGGTTATAGATGGCCATGCAGTAAAACACATCACCTGAAGGACCTCTCACAACCCTAAAATTCGTATTTCACTCTTTAAACATGAATAAATGCAATCTGGTTTCATCTCAAGACATTTTCACATGCTTGTCAAGACTCGCACATCATAAAGCACATACAACTCATAAATTGAAGAAACTTAGGGACCACTTACCACATAGTTATATGAGCCTCTCCGTTCGATATTGATGGATGGACCGATCTAAATCAACATGATTCCTCGAAATAGATAAAATCCCCCATGTTATGGATTTAGAATGAAATGCCAAGAAATGGTGAGAGAGGTCGCAATGGGCACCGTCGGGGTTGGAGGGTCGCGCGCAGAGGGTATCCGGGAAGAGGGCGTCGCCATGAGATAAGTCAAGGGTGGAGGGTCGCGGATTGGGGGAGGATGGAGGAGGATGGCGCGGAGGGTCGCAAATCGGGGGAGAATGGAGGAGGAGCCTGACGGTTTTTGAAAAAAAAGGGACGACAAAGTTTAGCCATGATTTTTTAATTAAACTGTGGCTATAAACAGGCTATAGCCACAGACCTATAAAACTGTGGCTATAGGTCCATGGTTATAACCTAAATTTCCAGTAGTGAATTATAAAATATCTTATTAATAGTGTTAATAAAATGGATTTCTTATTCAACTGAATCACTTACAGACATATATTAATCTAACCATTCCTAATAAATATGTTAAAAAACAAAATTTATTTATTATTGGAAGGAATAATTCCTTTGGAAATTCTTGTTCTTTCTTATCATTTAATTGCGAATAAAACTTCCCAAACAATAAATGCAGTCATAAATTTAATTTATAAACACTTCACAACTCATTCAAATATCTCATTAGATAAAAATTTATATATATGTGAAAATAATAATCAGTTTAATATACACAAATGAGACTTTATTCGATAATAATTACTTTCTCACTTTAAAAAGCCAATTTATAATTTAACTCAAGCAACAACCAACTTCAACTCTTTCTTTAAAACATTACATTGCATAATAAGAATCATTCAATAAAGAATTTAAGTATTCTTTATACTAAAAAGTAATACTTTTCAAAATCATTATACATGGAATTCATAAAATTTAGATATATAAAAGAAAACTATAAATACAAATATAAATTGAAATTTTTGATAATGCTCTGGTTGAAGACATTCTAAAAATGATATAATTCATAACCCTCCTTTTAAACTACCAAATGAGCATTTGGAACATTTATTAGGAATAAACATTTTAAATCCCCTTTTATTTAACACCTTTTTAAAATTAAATTTGATTTCCAAAATAAATTTTAAAACCATATGATGCTTCATTCAATTAAAACTCGTATGAAGCATTATAAAAAAGCACATGAATGGTCAAAGCCATAAATTATAGATAGATAGAGAGGGAAACTCATCAAAGAAAATCTATAAGATTTTTATGTGACCAAAATCCAAAATTAAATCACATGTCAACCTTAAAACAAAACATTGTACTAAATCATAAAGCAAACTAAACCCATTTTAAATAGTCAAAATCACTAAAGGAAACTCTTCATTCATTTAATCACATATATAAAAAACATACCACCAAATTTAAATTGCATTTAATTGTAGAACATGGAAACTTAACAAAAAATTGTAACCTTTTAATTTTCTATGTAACTCTAACTATTACTCACAAAATACACATAATTCTTAAAGAAAGCTTTGATAAAAAAATCAAGCATCCAACACCTGAATCCAACCACAACAATTCCCAACCACACTCACACAAATCAAAAATAATTGAAACATAACAATGGTAGAGATTCATAGCAAAAGTGACAACATAACACAATAAATAATCACCATTAAATTATGCTTTGAATACAATTCATTATGGGCTAGCATAAACACCATTTCCATAGTCAAAATTTTTACAGTCATTTCATTACCAGCTTTATACATTTAACCTTTTATGGAAGGTAATCTTAGCAATTAATCGAAGTAGAAAAATCATATTTCATAATAATAAGGAAATTCTCAGCAACATAACAACAACAATCATTTATCACATAAAGTCACATAGAAAACATATATAAATTCATAAGATGCACTTCCCCTTTTTAATTTGATCATCCCGGTTATTTATTTCTTAGGTTAATTCATACCATTTACCCAATGAAAGCATTAGCATAATAATCCCACAATTTACACAAAGTAAAAGATTATTCTTGAATCACCCAACTCGATGTGAAGATTCCACAACTCGTTGCACAGGGACTGAAAAAGAAGAGGAAAATATGATTTCAAGCCTAAAATTCCAAAGGAACCCAAACCAATTACAGGGGGCTCATCGAACTCGAAAGGTGAATTTTTGATCATCCAAACTTGTGAAATCAATAAGACTCGAATGAGAAGGAGTAGATGCCCTAAACATGAAACCTACAAGAGCACCGAGCCAAGAAAACGCCGCACTAACACACGCCGTAGAACCCGAACAAGCAAACAACGAGAGAGGAGGAGAAAAAAACAGCATACCTTAGATTCGAGACTTAATTCATCCAAGAGAAGGACAAGGGGGGAGTGATGGCAGTAGTGGAATTCCGCGAGAGCTTGAGAGGCACGATTGAAATTGGTTCGGTTATGGTTCTTTTAAAAAGATGAGGGGGGGTTTTATCAGTGCTTCCAAAAAAGCGCTTCTAAAGATACCTTTTACCAGCCTCTCTTTAGAGGATTTATCGGTCAACCACTTGATAAGGTGGGCAATGATTGTGGGGTCGCCCGTGCGGTCGGGGGCTGGGTTGATACCCAACGTTGGCGAATGGAGCTGATGCTTACGCGGGGTACGAACGACGGCACAGAATGAGCGACGCCGGTGCAGGCTAGAGGAATCAACGGCATTGGCGGCTCCGATCGAGGGTTGAGGGATGATGATGGGTCTGCGCCTACGGGGAACGAACGATGACAAGGTGATTCCCTCGCCCATCGGCAGGGTGCGGTGGGAGACAACATGTGGTCGGCGGCTGCGATCGAGGGGATAGATGACGAAAAAGGCCTTCGTGATGGCGATGGACCCGCGACATGCAGGGTGGGCGGGATGGTGCCGCTGTAACAAGCAGGGCGATTGCTGGCGGAAACAGAGCACGCGCCATGCACGACAGATCTCTACAGGTCAGGTCATGTTTGGGTTGGCATGGTGGTGGTGGGCTTACGAGTCATATATTAAGGGCCTGTGGGCTATAAAATAATAATTAAGATGAGTTTGATGGGTGAGTTATCCCTTGGGTTATGACCTGCCTGTTTGGCTTTGTGGGTGTGTGGAGTGTGTTTCGTTATAATTGTACCTCAAATCACCTAATATATATAAAGATATAAATATAGAAAAAATATTCATTATTTAAATATATTTATTGTAATTTTATAATTATTTAAATATATAATTAATTATTTATAATTATATAAATACTTTTAAAAAATATATTTATTTATTTATTTATAATTATAAATATAGTAAATATACATTTATAAATATATTTATTTATAATATATTTTTAACGCTATTAATGAATATATAATTTAAATTAAAGCATGTTAAAAATGAGTGAAATTGAATAATTAAAAATGAATATACTTTAAAAATATTGAAAAAATGGATAAGTTTTATTAATTAAAAACAGATAAATATTAGAAAATGATTGAATTCAAAAAAAAATAAAAAACAGAAAATATTAAAAATGAATAAAGAATACCTAACTATAATAATATTAAAAAGAGATAAATAAAATTTACAGATTAAAAATGTAATATAATAAATATATCATGTTGCTAAATGAAATTCTAAAATGAATATTAAAATTTAAATAAATTACATAAATATTAGGTATATGTGTTTCTATATAAGATTTCATTAATTACGTAAATATGTGCGTGTGTGCGTTGTATATAAAAATGTATTAATTACGTACATGTATATGTGAAATTAATGTAACACACATTTGATATATGTTAAATTGAAAAATCAAACAACATTCAATTAATGTCCATTACTCAATATAATTAGTCAATATTTTTAATTAATACTACTTTTTAATTATAAACCATTTTTCACTAAATATATTAATTATTTATTGTACGCATAAATATTTTATATTATATAAATCATATTTTAGGAAATATTACATATACTGATATATATATATATATGAATATATTTCTATATTAAATGTATCAATGAATAATTATGTATAAAAACCATTAAAAATGAATAATAAAATAATATGCTTTTAGTTATTATATTTTATTTGTTTTCTATATTTATATTTAATATATATTTTTTATTACTATTCATAATTAATATGTGTATATATATGTATATTAAATTTATTCATTTTTATTAATAATTTTTTCATTAATAATTTTTTTAATAATTTTATAATTTATTCATTTTTAATTTTTTTGTTTAATTATTACAATTTATTCATTTATTATTATTTTTGTTTAATTATTACAATTTATCCATTTTATATATCTATATTTACAATATACTATTTATTATTATTTATAATTTATATATATGTATATTAAATTTATTCATTTTTATTAATAGTTGTTTAATGTAACACCCCAAACTTCCACGGTACGTTTCCCTTTGAATAATACAATAACTTGAGTTGTACGCAACTTCAAGATTCTAACACACCGCAACCAATCAAACTAGCCGTTATGAATAAGTAATACCCATTTTTGAAATTTTATAAATTTTATCTTTCAAAATGGACTTCATTTTTTGATTTGGAATATCGAAATTAGCTTGGGTGATTTTTTGGTATTTTTCTGAAAACTTTCAATTTTTGATAAATAGTGAAAAACACTGAGTTATTGTTTAAAACCGACTTTTTATTTAAATAATTATTTATTTTAGGTCAAAATAGATACATAATACCTATATAAGTTCAATGTAATTCATTTGATTCATTTTATAATAAGTTTAGATATATAAAAATTTTATTGAACTTTTTACCGTCTTTTACCCACCTCCTAGAATCATTTGCAAATTTGCATAAAACTTAATTTTATCGCTTCTGTGAGTTGAATTTCAAAAATCCGAGACACACTTCAGTAAATAAAATGTGGTTCAATGAGATGAAAATAATTTTTGGTGAATAGTAACTTTTGACTTTTATTTACCACGATTAAAAGTAAATAGAGTAATTAAAGGTAAAAATGATATTATTTTACCCTAACAAATGTCCTAATTCTATTGGATAAGTGTATCTCGACCAAAAACAACCTTAGGAATAAAATATTATCATTTAGGTCCACTTGGATTAGATTATGACATTTATTATTAGTTTATTTAAAGAAGAGTTAAAAGAGTTAAAATCAAAGTTTATTAACTAAACCATTTTAATATAGGGTTATACATAAGATAAATTCGATTATAAATATTCATTAGAAAGATAAAAATATTTACTAAATAATGGTATTTTATTTATAATTTTTAGACATTAAATAATTAAATTTAATTAAGACACAATGATGATGCAGTGATTACCTTATTAATGAAATATTAAAATAATTGATATTATAAATATCCAAATAAATATAATTCAACACTTTTGATGAATTTCACTATTTTATAGGTTAATATGACATGTTAGAGTTGATTAAATTAATTTTGTTCAAAGTAATAATGCTGTTATGAATTTAACAAAAACAAAATACCAAATAGTGTCAAAATTGACATAAAAGAGTTTTTAAAACAAATATTATATTATTAATTGATATTATATTCCTAAAAATATAAGGTTCGACCAAATGACTTAGATAAGGTTATATATATTAATAATGAACCACTTGAGGTTTGCTTAGCTTGTTATAGTAAGTTTATTAACCATATAATATAAAAATACAAAGAGATGGTAAATGTCAAACTAATTAACTCAAAGTTAAATCTAAAAGATAAGGTTAATATGGTGACCTAAACCTGTCTAAAATCTATTGGTTGAAAGGATTTAGACCCATCCCCACCCTTGCCTCTAAATAAGTCACTTTGGAGCCATTATAAACTGAATATGAATTTATTATAAAATAATATTTTAAGTTTTTTCTAATGTGTCCCTCACCCCTCTTATAAAAGGGAACCTCCCCTTCTCTCAAATTCACACCTTCAAAGCCTTTTGGCTCGACCAACCTTTGCCCAAATATCCTCTCAACTTCCCTCACTTCATCATAGAGGCCTTTCTTTAGTCAGAAAACCAACCTAAGGAGCCCATTTGATCAAATCAAAAGAAAGAACACGAAGAAGAGGTAAATATTTCATCACCACTTTCAAGTTCTTTTCTTCTTCCACTTCCTCTTTCTTTGTTGTTTCCATTCTAAAATAATAACTCCAGTATCTTCTATATACTGTGATGTTATTATAAAAATGGTATAACCATATTCGTTATTTTATCCATCCTATGAATGAAAAAGTCACCACACGTGCGTACGTACGACTTACCGTCTCCACATCGTGGTGTATTTTGTTATTCAAACATTTCATCATTTGGATGAGTATAATAATGAGTATAAATGATGTAAATAATAAATATAACATTATAATGATTCTGTATATATGATATTGTAAGGGTTGGTGTCCTCAGAACCAACTGTTTTGTACTTTGATTACATAAATGTTCACTTATTATATATTGTTCATTGTTCTGCATGACTATAATATAATAATGTCCTGAAATATTTGTTGCATTAATAAGGTCATAGCAGATCCCCGCTATGATGAGAACCTTGAAATGCTATAACAATATTCTTAAATAAAGTTCTACGGTTGGATGACATACTATGATAGGACACATAGTATACAGACCGTCATGTGCGAGTACTCATAAGAAGACGAGACTCTCTCTCATGGAGTTCGCACTTGGTAATCTCCAAGATGAGAGATTATGAGAACAGACCCGCCAGTAGTAATTCCGCATGTCTTGGTGTCATCGGATATTGCTATCTACGAGCGTGTGTAATGGTCCTTAGACTGGAAGATTATCATTAACTCATGTCATGACTCGCGCACTTAGATTTACTGACGAAAACCGTCACGCAGACAGTTGGCGGGAAGTAGGGTACGTTGGGTGCGTCACGAGTGACATGTTGTTAATGGATAAGTCAAGGAAGGATTTGTCCCTTCCATTTATGGAAGTTGATATCTCGGCCCTTTGATTGAAATAGAACTATCGCATTAAATTCCATGGTCATGGTGTAAACGATGAGTTTATTTCAGGTAGTCAAAGAACGACATATCAAGCATATAGGTTTATGACACTGCCATGAAACCTGCTTGATGAGATATTGAGACAAAGGGATTAAATTACACAGTAAGCGTTCGTATGAGGTGATACGTCAATGCGGCGTCAACTTCTTTCTCTTGGGTGCCTTGACCCGTTGCTAGACAGTAATCTTGGACTTTAGGCAAGCCCGCCTAATGCCAACGAGAAAGAGGCCTAGAGGGTCACACACTAAGTGTATCCAAGTATCTCAAGTTGAATAAAGATTATTCTCGTACGTGGTTTAATAATTATTCAAGGAAGCCTAAGTTGTTTTAAATGATGGAGGAAAAAGAAAATAAAACAAGTACACGTCGTGTATTATTATTACATGCCGTGTAGTTTTATTTTGGAAAGGAAATGAATAAATGAAAACAAGATATACACGCCGTGTACATTTAATGTACACGCCGTGTAGTTTTCAATGAAAAACAAGTACACGCCGTGTATTTATTAATACACGCCGTGTAGTTTTTTTTAGTTGGGATTTTGAGGATATAATATTGTTTTAAATGATATTTATTATAATCAGCGTGGGCGCATGTCAAGGAATTATTTATTCGACATGGGGTTTTAAATAAAGAGTCAATGAAATAAATAAAACGCGTAACGCGTTTATTTATTGTCATAACTCTATAACCCCACACACCCGATTATAAATATCCTCACAACCCCAACTCTTTTCTGACACACAAGAGAATCGTTGTGCACAACATCTCTGGAGAATTCTTTCAAGGCCGAAAGAACCTCTTCCTCCAAGAACGCTCTCAAGACCGAGAGAGATCCTCTTCCATCGGATCAAGACAATCTAAGGCGGACAACGCAAGCAAAGGCTTCTCCACGCTAGCACCCGGAGAATCTTTTGGCGACGTCCAGAGATACGAGGTACACGTGTGGATCACCGCTAGAGGGAGTCTACACTTGGCTTCTGCGACGCAACGACGGATCACATCGACAACGTGATTGAGAACATCAACGAAGAAAGAACACCCAAAAGGTATTTCTTTATAATTAATTAAATTAATTATAATCAACCTGTAACGATCCTTGTTTGTGGTTTCGGGAAAAACCATCTTCTTTGTCTTTTTCTGTGATTCGATCCGTGGAGACTGGCGTTTATGGTCGTATTGATCCCGGATTGATCATTGCTAATGACAAAAAGCCAAGTGGGCACATCCACCCACGCGCTTCCGCTGCGCCCGGAACCTTCAGATATATCATCCAATTATATACGATTTTAATATCAAAAGAATGATATTGTCGCTTGTGCGTACGTACGAAATACCATCTCCATGAACGCGATAAGATTCATTTCCCCGTCGTAACCATTAATGACTAATTTTCATTTGATGATTAAAAATAATGTTTAAGGACTTGATATCATTCTGGATATGAATAAGATATAACTTATCCATAACAAACACGACTTATGTAACAAAACATATTAAAAATGAGTAAGTTAACACCCGAAACAACGATAATACTATTAACAAAGTAATATTAAAAGATCATATATGATATCATATTTATGTATATGATTCTTGTATAATTTAATAACAATGATTTAACTATTATACAGGAGTTTAACGTACCCTCGACCAAGGAAAAGTACAAGGTAAGAGTTATTTTCACAATCTCTTTATTATCCAAGGTTGTTTTTATGTAACTATCTACTGACATCTCTTTATCATCCACATTCATGTTTCTAAAAATGTATTTCAAAACATTTTTACTATTTACTAGATAATGGGTTAAAGTCATTTATACCCTTATTTGACTTTATATGTTTTGAAAAGAATCTTTCCGTCGTTTTCTAAACAAGGTACTTTATGACCTTTTCGACAAAATTAAGATAAGAATGTTTTTTTAACTTATACGGCGGATGCAGCTATTTTCCGCCGTTATAACATCGCCGAAGCTTCCCTTACAAGCTTATAAGAATATTTTAAAAATAAATATTTTCTTTTATAATTATGTGACTTTAAATGATTTCAAAAAAAAAAGAAAGAGATATTTCTCTCAAATAGTTTTGATTTCATCTATGTCAATATCCTTTGATGGATTTTATACTTGTTTGAAGTCGATTCATTATGATACAAGTCTTCCATATTGTATTGAAAGTTTTGTGATATGTTTTGACTGTGGATGTGTTATTTTTATACCATTCATGGTTTATGGTTTAATTATTGACATTTTGTATGCTAGTTTTAATACGAATGTTTATGTTATATGTCACGACCCTCTCCCGCCAAAGATGCCCCTCCTGAGCTGGCAATGGTGAAAGAGAGATGATGACCCCCGAGTTCCGCCTCCAGTAGGCCCCGGGGTGGCGGCTAGCACCAAAGGTATGAATTTTCACAAATATGGGAGGCATTACCCTTTTTATTTATTTAGGATCGGGAAATAGGACAAGTCAACCACCAAAAAGGAAAAGAACAAGTGTATATAAATAAACCCAAACCAAGCCCACATGCATGTTTAAATAATTTTATAACAAGGTACAAGTACAAGAAAGCTCAAAGTACAATACCAAAAGAAAACAAGAGAACAACAACTGCAACAACTCCAGTTGTCCGATTAGTAGGGTCCCGCACGACCCTGGTAGTCCTCCTGGAAACCTGAAAGTAAACGTAGGGTGAGCATACAAGTATACTCAGTAGGGAAACCTAAAGCTCTCGTGCACAAGTGGGGAGACATCCTAATGTCCCGTGAAAACAACAGAAGAAACCTAGCAAGGAATTCTATCCACCCAACCTCACCAGCCACACTCACCAAAACACAAGCACAACAGGTAGTAGTATATAAGAAACAAGAGTATTGGGTACCCCGCACCATTTCCCTTTAGTTAGCTGCTCTTCCTAACGGCGAATGTCCTGACGCTGCCACACTCTCCCCGCCCGCACACAACCTGGGCCTCACTACCACGTATCCTGCCCGCACACACTTGGGCCTCACAACCACGTAACCCGCCCGCACACACCTGGGCCTCACAACCACGTAACCCGCCCGCACACACCTGGGCCTCACAACCACGTAACCCGCCTGTAGATTCTTGGGAAACAGTAGAACCTGCCCGAAGAGTCTTGGGCTAAAGCCACCCCAATCGAAACCTACCCGAAGATTCTTAGGTGTAAGGTCGTCTCAAGCCATCACAGCCTAGGGGAGAAGGAGCAGGAAAGAGCTAGTAACTAAGGGAAAACACCCTCTCCCATGAAATGGGAGTGTTCGACACTAAGTGCTCAACATGGGTGGGGTGCGATAAAACACAAAAGATACAGATATATATATGTATACCAAACACACAGCCCAACCTATGGCTTCTAAACAGAGAAACTGAGCACGTGCCTCGGCACTGCTACTACGAAGCATGCATACAACAAACATCCCCAACCCCATTTAGGTTTTCACGTTTCAGCAGAATTAGTTTATTTAGTTCCTTAACTACTGGGCAACTATCCACAACCAACCACATCAATCGTTCGTAAAACATATCTCTGCCATCCACAGAACAAGTTAGGAAAAACACAAGCAACACAACCAAAACCCTTCTTATTAGCCAACAAACCCATTGATTAATAACCCTGTTCCATTACCATGACCCACCATTCATTAACTCTTCCACCTTTTATTTATTATTCACAACCCATAGTTCGTTCACATTTAAACCCATCTCTGCAGCCCCACTGCCAACCACCATAACCACAACCGCACCAAAACTCGTACATCATTATCCCTTTAATACTTATCGCAGCCCCGCTGCCCTTCACCAACATAGCATTTACCCCAATCCACAACCAAGCCAACCGCAACCCCGCTGCTCACCCGATCCACAACAACCCACAAAACACCCCCATCACATGCCACGTATCTAAGACAACACCCACATGTTCATTATTCCGTTTTGGTTTATCCGGGGTGATCACACAAGGGTTCCAGATTTTAAACAGCCAACTTTACGTGATTAACCAATTTCCACGAAGTTCTATCCACAAAACGGTCTAAAAGATAGGGCAACATTTAATTGCGCAAGCAAAGGCCCCCAACGACCGTGATTTTCAGTAGGCATAAGCCTATTCAATTCACAACATAATATCACAGGATATAAAGTAACAGCAAACACAAACTTCTCAACCCCGTTCTTTAATCAGTTATTATCTTTATTTAATGGTTCAACTGCTTCTCATTAAAACAAGCGGATACC
The DNA here is from genome assembly GCA_963277665.1 of Viscum album. Classification (NCBI taxonomy): domain Eukaryota; kingdom Viridiplantae; phylum Streptophyta; class Magnoliopsida; order Santalales; family Viscaceae; genus Viscum; species Viscum album. The sequence goes on along the minus strand of OY728127.1, from coordinate 1,067,367,586 downwards.
CACCTCGCATGATGCACAAATTAGAGAGACGAAGGTAAGATCACTACCTCAATAGGTTCTGATCACAGTGCTCCCCTGGATCAACTTTAGAAGACGTCCGCCGGCGTCCGTCACTTCCGTCGAGTCTCGGTGAAACCTCCTCGGGTGGAAGTCGGAAAGGAAAGGCCGAAGGAAATACAACGGATCCAAGCTCGAAGTTTCGCCTCATCGTTACGATCTCGTGGCCGCTGACGGATCGTAAATCGGAGCTCGGACGAAGAAGTTATGGAAGAAAAAGTAGCCTTCGAGTCTCTTGGGAGAGCTCTGCTCAGAGGGAAGGGGAGGAGAGGAGTGAATTGAAAGGAGGAGGGGACCCCTCCTTTTATAGGCGAGAAAAGGAAAAGTACACGGCGTGTACTTTATGGTACACGACGTGTACTCAGTTATTTTACACGGTCTCCACGCGGCTTCCAACACGGCTCCGCGGCCGTTGACTGGTCAACACACGGTTTGAGAGTAACGCATACGCGGGGAAGGACTACACGACGTGTAGTTTGGACACACGACGTGTACTCATTTATTGCACACGGCAAGGACACGACTCCAACACGGTACACGACCATTGACTGGTAACGCGTACGCGGGGAAGGACTACACGACGTGTAGAATTGGGCACACGACGTGCACCCATTATTTCACACAGCAAGGACACGGTCTGCAACACGGGGTATACCTGGAAAGGGGGTACACGACGTGTACTCAAACTACACGGCGTGTAGTTTCAAAATTTTGGAAAGTGTGGGAAAAGTCCATTTTACCCTCCAGAACACTTCTTGACCTTCTTTTTGACAAAGGAATGGGCCGGAGAGATCCGGGCCAATACATCAGATACCTCTTAAAACATTCTCGCCCCTGAGAATTGAAAAACCAACCCTGAGGAACCCAACAAGATACCTCTTAGGGTTCTCGTTATAACAGGAACTCAACCAACAACCCTAATCATATGTGTTATGAATTTCTTCTCCTATATCGAGATATTATCCGCTTTAGGCGGCACTGACTCGCCTACACGGGTTTAATCGCATCCTCATTAATGCGTCTCGATTAAGGATTGGGCCTTCCCACTTCCATATATTAGGATTTTTCCAACTTAAACTGCCCCCAACACCGTACGACCCACACACTGCCCGAACACATGGCTTGGGGAATTCCTTCTCCCATGTCGAGATATTATTCGCTTTAGGCGGCACTGACTCGCCTGCACGAGTTTAATCGCATCCACATTAATGCGTCTCAATTAGGGGTTAGGTCTTCCCCTCCCCACATGATAGGGCTCTTTACGTACATTTAAAGAAAAGCGGGAAACAACATAGCATTAATAACTCACAAAAATAAGGTCCAGGCCCAAAGAATGAGCAAAAAGAGTTCCAACAATGGAGTGTAGTGCTCCCAAACAAAACATAAAGGAGATCATTCAAGAAAACCCAAACACATCTCTATCGATCCCTGGTCCTTCTAGAGATGCTGCCTCTGATGCATGCAACTATCCGCGCCCAGCTCCTCTGCCTCTCTGTTGACGTCCGCCTCTTCGACCACGTCCCGGTTGGAATCCTTGAGGAACTCCATGTGGCTGGCCACCACCTGCTCCATCTCCCCTCAGAGGGACTGGAGCCTGTTGCTGCTGGAAGGGTCTTGTCGGCGACTGGTGCTCCTGAGGCGGGCGTTGAATCTGCCCACCTCCACCGTACTGAGCTTGGGTCGGGCACCGACTCTGGACGTGCCCGAAACCTCCACAAGAAAAACACTTCGGTCCTGGGCTCGTGAAAAAGGGACGAGGACCCGGAGATTTGAACTGGAACTGCTGGGGCCTGCTCCCTACCGGCCTGAAACTGGAAGGTCCCGTCGCAGGAGACCTGCTGCTGACCGCCTCCCCCTTCGATGAACCCGGCTGGATCCCCTCTCGTGGTGCACCTCCCAGCGAGTGCATCCTCTCTACAACCTATGCCTTCTTCTGTACTGCCAAGTACGTCGGAAGGGTGAAGGGGGTGACAGCATACTGGAGCGAAGGACGAAGCGCCTCCTCCAAACGTCTCGCCCGAGACTCCTCATCCAGAAAGAGATCTGGAGCAAAGCGCAGGAGATCCTTAAACTTGATCCCCAGCTCTCGTACTAACATACTCCCCTGCTGAAGGGAGAGTAACTCCTGCCGCTTCTCCGCCTTGATCATGGAAGAAAGGAATTTCTCTCGGAATTCCTTCTCAAAGTCAGCCCATGGAACCTCTGCCTCTATCCTCTCTCTGAGGTAGAGTGTCCACCACTGTCGCGCCGCACCTCTCAGCTGACTGACTGCTAGGGGAACCCAGTACTCCCTCGGAGCACAGATCAAGGTAAAAGTGATCCCTAGCTCCTCAAGCCACCCCTCTGTCTCCGTATCCGAAGTACTACCCTCGTACTTCTTGAGGGTCTGCCGCTGGAAAGAACGGAGAGTCTTCTGCCACTGACTATCTTCCTCCTCTCGGTCAATCCTCAACTGATCGACCGTCTGAATCTGCTGGGCCTCGGCCGTCTGAGCCACCCGGGGACGACGTCTAGGTGCCATAGTTGTACGGTAAACAAGGATCGCCTAAGCCCAAGTAGTAAGGAAAAGCTCAAGGTTTTATTTTATCATTTTATTTTAATTTCTTTCCCAGAACACCCAAATCAAGTAAAACACAATCATGATGATGCATGTACCTTCCCTAGGGTCTCTACCCTGTAATCAATGTAGTTTCACTTGGTCGTTCGGTAGGCTCAGAGTCCTTGCATCGGATCACGGGGGGCCCTAAAATCCCGTGTCCTAGCCGGTCTTCCCTGGCCTATGTCACGCACCAAGATTGACTAACATTGTCACCCTACCATCCCATGCAATCCTTACTGTGCCTAACTTCAGACTTCATCCTATCTCTCAACCATTAGCTCTGATACCATTCTGTCATGACCCCCTCCCACCAAAGATGCCCCTCCTGAGCTGGCAATGGTGAAAGAGAGATAATGACCCCCGAGTCCCGCCTCCAGTAGGCCCCGGGGTGGCGACTAGCACCAAAGGTCTGAATTTTCACAAATATGGGAGGCATTGCCCTTTTTATTTATTTAGGATCGGGAAATAGGACAAGTCAACCACCAAAAAGGAAAAGAACAAGTGTATATAAATAAACCCAAACCAAGCCCACATGCATGTTTAAATAATTTTATAACAAGGTAAAAGTACAAGAAAGCTCAAAGTACAATACCAAAAGAAAACAAGAGAACAACAACTGCAACAACTCCAACTGTCCGACTAGTAGGGTCCCGCACGACCCTGGTAGTGCTCCTGGAAACCTGAAAGTAAACGTAGGGTGAATATACAAGTATACTCAGTAGGGAAACCTAAATCTCTCGTGCACAAGTGGGGAGACATCCTAATGTCCCGTGAGAACAACAGAAGAAACCTAGCAAGGAATTCTATCCACCCAACCTCACCAGCCACACTCACCAAAACACAAGCACAACAGGTATTAGTATATAAGAAACAAGAGTATTGGGTACCCCGCACCATTTCCCTTTAGTTAGCTGCTCTTCCTAACGGTGAACGTCTTGACGCTGCCACACTCTCCCCGCCCGCACACACCTGGGCCTCACTACCACGTATCCCGTCCGCACACACCTGGGCCTCACAACCACGTAACCCGCCCGCACACACCTGGGCCTCACAACCACGTAACCCGCCCCCACACACCTGGGCCTCACAACCACGTAACCCGCCCGCACACACCTGAGCCTCACAACCACGTAACCCGCCCGCACACACCTGGGCCTCATCCCGAAGATTCTTGGGAAACAGTAGAACCTGCCCGAAGAGTCTTGGGCTAAAGCCACCCCAATCGAAACCTACTCGAAGAGTCTTAGGTGTAAGGTCGCCTCAAGCCATCACAGCCTAGGGGAGAAGGAGCAGGAAGGAATTAATAACTAAGGGAAAAACACCCTCTCCCATGAAATGAGAGTGTTCGACACTAAGTGCTCAACATGGGTGGGGTGCGATAAAACACAAAAGATACAAATATATATATGTATACCAAACACACAGCCCAACCTATGACTTCTAAACAGAGAAACTGAGCACGTGCCTCGACACTGCTACTACGAAGCATGCATACAACAAACATTCCCAACCCCATTTAGGTTTTCACGTTTTAGCAGAATTAGTTTATTTAGTTCCTTAACTACTGGGCAACTATCCACAACCAACCACATCAATCGTTCGTAAAACATATCCCTGCCATCCACAGAACAAGTTAGGAAAAACACAAGCAACACAACCAAAACCCTTCTTATTAGCCAACCAACCCATTGATTAATAACCCCGTTCCATTACCATGACCCACCATTCATTAAATCTTCCACCTTTTATTTATTATTCACAACCCATAGTCCGTTCACATTTAAACCCATCCCTGCAGCCCCACTGCCAACCACCATAACCACAACCGCACCGAAACTCGTACATCATTATCCCTTTAATACTTATCGCAGCCCCGCTGCCCGTCACCAACATAGGATTTACCCCAATCCACAACCAAGACAACCGCAGCCCCGCTACTCACCTGATCCACAACAACCCACAAAACACCCCCATCACATGCCACGTATCCAAGATAACACCCACATGTTCATTATTCCGTTTTTGTTTATCCGGGGTGATCACACAAGTGTTCCAGATTTTAAATAGCCAACTTTACGTGATTAACTAATTTCCACGAAGTTCTATCCACAAAACGCTCTAAAAGGTAGGGCAACATTTAATTGCGCAAGCAAAGGCCCCCAACGACCGTGATTTTCAGTAGGCATAAGTCTATTCAATTCACAACATAATATCACAGGATATAAAGTAACAACAAACACAAACTTCCCAACCCCGTTCTTTAACCAGTTATTATCTTTATTTAATGGTTCAACTACTTCTCATGAAAACAAGCGGATACCCACCCCGCATGATGCACAAATTAGAGAGACGAATGTAAGATCCCTACCTCGACAGGTTCTGATCACAGCGCTCCCCCGGATCAACTTTAGAACACGTCTGTCGGCGTCCGTCACTTCCGTCGAGTCCCGGCGAAACCTCCTCGGGTGGAAGTCGGAAAGGAAAGGCCGAAGGAAAGACAACAGATCCAAGCTCGGAAGTTCCGCCTCGTCGTTACGATCTTGTGGCCGCTGACGGATCGTAAATCGGAGCTCGGACGAAGAAGTTATGGAAGAAAATGAGCCTTCGAGTCTCTTGGGAGAGCTCTGCTTAAAGGGAAGGGGAGGAGAGGAGTGAATTGAAAGGAGGAGGGGACCCCTCTTTTTATAGGCGAGAAAAGGAAAATTATACGGCGTGTACTTTATGGTAGACGGCGTGTACTCGGTTATTTTACACGGTCTCCACGCGACTTCCAACACGGCTCCGTGACCGTTGACTGGTCAACACACGGTTTGAGGGTAACGCATACGCGAGGAAGGACTACATGGCGTGTAGTTTGGACACACGACGTGTACTCATTTATTGCACACGGCAAGGACACGACTCCAACATGGTACACGGTCGTTGACTGGTAACGCGTACGCGAGGAAGGACTACACAACGTGTAGAATTGGGCACACGGCGTGCACCCATTATTTCACACAGCAAGGACACGGTCTACAACACGGGGTATACCCGGAAAGGGGGTACACGGCGTGTACTCAAACTACACGACGTGTAGTTTCAAAATTCTAGAAAGTGTGGGAAAAGTCCATTTTACCCTCCAGAACACTTCTTGACCTTTTTTTTGACAAAGGAATGAGCCGGAGAGATCTGGACCATTACATTATGTTTCAACTTTTTCATATGAGGAATATATTGGACTTAATAAGTGATGGATGGAGCCCGTTATAGCTCCTCGATGCATCGGTAGATCTCATGAGACAACTAGACGTGGAATTGACCGAAGTTTTTCCCAATTTTGATATATGGTTTTATCCGAGGCCTAAATCATTTTTAGACGTCTTGACAGAGGCCTTGACAAAATGTTTCAGAATGTCCGGCATTATACATTTCCTCATTATGAAAATAATATTGATGGTTCGTGTGGTCATTCGACTAGTAGAATACCCATGATTATGTTTTATTATGACATTATTTACTCAGCTCATATTCCTGCCATAAAAGTGTTCATGTTTATTATTTGTAAAAGCATGTATTTTCAATTATTCACCATGCTTAATATTTATGTCATCTTCCGCTGTATTGTTTACCCTTACTCAGCATTTGAGCTCACCAATTTCTTATGTTTTATTTTCCCAGGATATGAAGAAGTTAGTTATGAGTGACTTGCGCATAATCTAGAAGACTTAATGTTTCTAATGGAATAAATTAGTGTTGTATTTCTTTTAAAGTTGTAAAGTTGAACTTATGTACGAATCTTGTTTCCAATAATACTAAACTTATCGGTCTTTCGGGACGTGATTTCCTTGTGATCATGTCAATGTTATGTAATAATGCACCGACTCTGGGTAACTGAGGTCGGAGCGTTACATTTAATTAATAAAAAATTTATTTTTTTATAAAAAATTTACTCATTTTTATTTTTTATTTGTTTAATTATTTCATTTTATTCGTTTTATATATCTATATTTAGTATATACTATTTATTAATATTTATGATATATATATATATATATATTAAATTTATTAATAATTATTTAATTAACAAAAATAATATATATTTTTAATTTATACATTTTTAATTTTTATTTGTTTAATTATTCCGATTTTTTTATTATTTTTAATACTTGTATTTTTTTTATTGGTTTGTATAAAAAAAAATCAGGGCATGAATCGGGTAGGGCCATGCATTTGGTCAGATAGTTGGGCCGAGTCGTGTACGACCCAGATGAGTGTATGAAGGTGGGCCAAGGCCTGCGGGGAGAAAAGTGTGGGTCAAGGCCCACGTGAGCCCATGCATGGCCCGTATATGTGTGTAGTGTATGCAAGAGCTCATCCCCACAACAAACTTATGAGCTTGGCATGTGACAGAATGATATATAAAGAAGCGATTCCCCTTGCGCTATTTCGATGTGGGGCTTACCACGCGATCAGAGCTTTTATCAACGTTAAAAATGAGTTGATAAAGGATACATTTTATTTGCGCTAAAAAAAATGTTGATAAATGTAACTCTTTATCAGCGCTTTTCGCTAGCATTGATAAAGACTAGCGCTGTATAATGCACATTTTGCAGTAGTGTGAAACAATGACATCATATGACTTGAAATGAGCAGCGTTGTCGTCGTCGACATTTGTTACTACTAAGCATAAGGTGGGGCTGCGAGGTCGGGATTAGATTGTACAAAAATTTATCAGAAAATAGAAAGAGCGGTGACGATAACATGAAGAACAATGACGACAAGAGAAAGAGCATTAACGATAACAGAAACAACAACACATGGAGACGATGAAGTACTTGCGCTGGCTTACACGTTGTATAGAGATGAAGTTTCCTCCATCAGCTGGACCTGATCCCCACCCCATAGTGACATTATTAGTGTATTTTTTTCATGTAACATTTCATATAATATATGAGGTGTGGTTTTATAATGAATGAATGTTTTTTGTTTTTATTTTTATTATTTATTGCTTTTTTTATTTTTCAGTTTTTTGTGATGAAATTTGCATTTCATCGTAAATAATCACAGAAAATACTTTTTATGATTGAATGTCAATTACATCGCAAAAAAAACCACTGATAAAATATTTATTGTGATGAAAAAAATAATGCGCCGCAAATAGTATATCCACAAAGTTAATTGTAACAGTTCATTATAAATAAAAGTATTTGCAGTGTTTTTTTCGCAATAGATTATTTGTGACGGATTTACGTCGCAAACAACTCGACACAAAAAATTGATTTTTCGGTAGTGGTTATTATATATATGTGTATGGTCAACTTTTTTTAAATATAATGTAAAAAAAAAAAAAAAGAGGTGAGGGAACAGGCATGGAGGGGTTATTTATACAGCACAAAAATTTTGAAATCCGGGAGTCATTGAAACCCTTCTCGAAACCCACGGCTCTTTTATGCGGTACTTTGTCTGAGCCAGCCCCGACCTCCGCAGCCTCGCCGGCGCGTCGTCACTCCGCCGACACCGACTCCCCGCCTTCTCCGAGCACATATCCAAAACGTCCAAGGCGATTTCTATGGAGGAAATCAAAGAAATTTCCTCAAGGCTCCAAATCGATCCTTCGCAAATCGATTTTAGCTCCGTTCGTCTTCCTCCAGGAGAAAATTTTGGCATCATCAGGTGGGAAACCCATACACCTGGTCTCATGAAAGTTTAATATCTTATTGTTGCTTTCAATCATGAAAGTGATCCGGAATTGGATTTATTTGTTTTCAGCGATGATGACGATTTGTTTCAAGGGGATGAGTTAGAATTTGACCCTGGATTCGGCAACGCTATTGTTGTTGATAACATCCCTGTCGTTCCTCAAGAGAAATTTGAGAAACTCCATGGGGTTATTCGTAAAATATTTTGTCAAATTGGGGTGATAGAGGATGACGGTCTCTCAATGCCTGTTGATCCCAACACTCATAAAACCCTAGGTTACTGCTTTATCCTGTACCACTGCACAGGTATTTCTGTGCTTTAATTTTCTCTAGTAACACACAAACACACATGCAGGTGCGTAATTACATGTGTATTTGAAGCACCCATCCTTTTTTGTTGTTTTTATTTTAATTGGTTGCACCAAATTCACGTTGATGGTCCATGACTATCAATGAAAATGTATTCTTTAATTCAATATATATTAATTCTTATCCTTGATTGTTGTTATAGGAAGCCGAACTTGCCAAGGAGAAGTTACATTCTTATAAACTGGATCGATCACATATACTTTCTGTGTACGCGTTTGTTGATTTTGAGAAGCTTATGAAAGTTCCAGATCAATGGGTCCCTTCAGAAACCAAGCCATATGTTCAGGGGTAACACTTTTGCTGTATCCTCAATCTATCTATTTTTTATACTATTATTTTTATGCTTGCTAGCATTATTATTTTTAATTTTTTTAATGGTGCTGCTTATATTTCTTGTTGCATGAAGGCAAGGCATAACATTGGGAAAAAGGAGCGCAAGGAGCATTTTAGACTAGGATAAAGTTGAAAACAATAAAACATTAGATTTTACAGGTTTATTTCGTTTTGGTGTTTGTGCTCAAATGTGTTGAAGAGCGGATCCTTAAAAATGTTCTTGGTGATTTGGAACAAGTATTTGATTTTTTTTGGTGAATGCCATCTGAGCATAACCCATTAAACAACTTAAATAATTTAAAAAACGAAGTTGGCTTCATTTTTCATTTTTTATCTTATAAATATGCTCAACCAACCTTGTTGCATTTTAGTTTGAGTTTTTGTAACTTTCTATCATATTATGGTAACATAGACTGTGACTTCACTGTCAAGGAGTCTTAAGCTTTTGGGCAGGCTGCCCTTGTTGCATTCGGTTCCTTGTTAGTCATTGCGATATGCACGGATAATTTTTAGGTTTCAGTAAACTTGCTAAGATGCCTGCATGACGAAGTGCTAGGAAAGCCGCACAGGCGGGCCGGTCGATGAAGCGCTGGGAAAGCCGTTGAGGCGGGGCTCGAGCATGGGGCTGTCGCGTCGGAGGGTGGAGGTCTGTGGCTGATAGACCAATTGCGGAAGGGATGTTGCTGCAGGAGGCAGGGCTACTGGGTGCCAGCGCGAACAAGCTAGGGCATGAGGGGGATGCCTCGCGGAAGGGAGGGCCTTCGGGGAGCGTCACGCGTAGAGTTGGGGTCGGCCGATTTGGGTTGCCGGGAATACCGCAAAGGAGCCGCAGGCGGGAGTCGCATGCAGGGAGGCGAAGAAAGCCGCAGAGAGAGAGAGAGGGTCGACAAGGGCGCATGGAGGGTTCCTTCTGGTGGGAGCCGACATCAAGAGGGATCCGCCAAGCAGTGGACGGGAGAGGTCGGCGTGGAGGTGGGGATTCCGTGGGAGGTAGGCGACGCACCTGTTGGGGGGGGGGTGACTGTGACAATGACCTAAGGCCGAGGGCCGCCACCCCCCAATGTGGGGAATCCCTGAGAAAACTAGGGCAAGAGATAACCTATGGCTCACCGGCCATGGAGGCCGCTGCCCCTTGGAAAAAAATAGGTTTTCAACTAGAGAACAGAGAGAGGGGAGGGTGGTCTAGGGTTAGAGAACCTCCTTTGATACCATGTAGAATGACCTAAGGCCGAGGGCCGCCACCCCCCAACGTGGGGAATCCCTGAGAAAACTAGGGCAAGAGATAACCTATGGCTCACCGGCCATGGAGGCCGCCGCCCCCTGGAAAAAAATAGGTTTTCAACTAGAGAACAGAGAGAGGGGAGGGTGGTCTAGGGTTAGAGAACCTCCTTTGATACCATGTAGAATGATGAGAGAGTCGGACCCAATACCCAATATGCCTCTCTAAGGGAGACCTTGAAGTTATTTTATAATGAATCATAAAGTCCACATAAGACCATAAGTCCGATGTGTGATACATGCTTCAACACAAAATTATTGGCACAAGGGTTTATTAGACATAATAACTGTTGGAGTCTGCATCCCACATCGGACTTGAGGTCCGATGTCGTCTTAATTATTTATTATAAAAGCACCCCAATGGCTCCTTTAGAGAGAACACCTTGGGGGTTCGAGTCTCTCTTTTATTTTCTTACATGGTATCAGGGGGTTTTCGAAACCCGATCCCTCCCTTATTTTTTTTCTCCCTTCGGGCTTTAGGGCTTTCCCCGTCCGGGGGGGGGGGGGCGGTGGCTCAAATCCAAATAGTCGCCCCCCCCCCCCTCCGCTGCTCCTCCCGGTCGCGCAGGCCCTCCCTCTCGGCGGACCTCCCCCCTGCCGGCGTCTCCTTCAGCCGCGGATCCCTGACCTTCCGGCGATTCTCCCCACCAGCGCCACTCCTACCCGACGGCCTCCCTCTCGGCCTCGCATCCCGTCGCGGTGCATCCCGTCGTGCTGCCCGCCCTCGGTCCTGCGGAGCTTCTCCCCTACGACGCACCTCCCGGCCTCGCGTCCCGTCGCGACCCCCGATTGCGCGCAACCTCTCGGCTCCACCTGCGCCTGCCTCCTCAACAGCTCTCGCATTCCCCGACAATCTTTCCGGATCCCGCACCAGCTCCGACTTCTCCCTCGGCAGCTCCCAGCCGGCGGTTCTCCCATGCAGCCTGCCCCTCCCCGCGCGACTCATGGCGCTTCTCCCATGCAGCCTGCCCCACCCTCTCCGCTCTAGGTGAACTCCTCTACCTCCCATCCCAGTCCCGGCGCCTCTGCTTCTCCCGGCTCCGCCTCCTGTGCGAGTCTCCTGTCGGCTCTGTTGCTGTCTAGCGGCTCCACCTTGCATGACGCCCTCCAGTGCGCTGCTCTGCAAGGAAGCCCTCCCTCCCGGCGGATCTCTCCCCCTGCCGACAACTTTAGCAGCCGATATCTCCCCCTGTCGGCACCTCCAGCAGCCGATCTCTACCCCTGCCGGCTCCTCCAGCAGCCGGCCTCCACCCCTGCCGGCCCCTACAGCAGCCGGCCTCCGGTTCTGCTCAGATCCCCCCCCTCCAGTGCGCTGCTCTGCAAGACAGCCCTCCCTCCGGCCGGTTTCATCCGTTCCAGTCCGGCGCATCTCATCGACCGACACTTTCTCCGGTGAACCGCTGCTCCCTCCATGCTGGTCACCTCCTGCGGAATCCCCGCCTCACCGACATCTCTCGACGACTCCCGACAGCCGCATCTCTGTTCGCCGGCAAGCCCATGCGCTGACGCAGCAGCTCGCCCAACTAGGATTTGGGCCCGTTGGCGCTGCCAGTTCCTGCAACACTTTTGCGAAATCCCCGCCTCCCGTCGCCGGCCCCGCAAGTGCGGTTTTCCCGGTGCTAGTATGGATTTCCCGGCGTCTCATCGACCGGCCCCACTAGTGCGGCATTTCCTGGCGCTCCGTCAATCGGCCCGATCTGAGTGGTTCATCTGCTGCGTCCGCGACATCATTCATTCCTCATCCTGAGGGGGAGCTTCGATCGTGAGGGGGAGCAGTAGCCTAACAGCTTTATATTTTATTTCGTCTTGTTTTGTCATCAAGCTGGGTATGTCCAGCTTGAGGGGGAGTGTTTGCAGTCTGTTGATTGCTTTGTCTTCATTGTTTTGGTTTGTTTTTTCTTTATGTGTGCAAGCTAGGTTCACCTAGCTTGAGGGGGGGAGTGTTGGAGTCCGCATCCCACATCGGACTTGAGGTCCGGTGGTCTTAATTATTTGTTATAAAAGCACCCCAATGGCTCCTTTAGAGAGAACACCTTGGGGGTTAAAGTCTCTTTTATTTTCCAACAGTAACCGTCCTTATTCAAGCCCGATTATCCTTGTTACCAAAAAGGATGGTGGTTGGAGAACCTGCGTTGATTATTGGGCCTTAAATAAGCTCAATACCCGATAGATGCCCTATACTAGTTATTGAGGAGCTTATGGATGAATTATGTGGAGCAAAATATTTTACAAATGTTGATTTTGTTAGCAATATGGGTTCAGGTCCTGACCCAGGAGGTGCGTCCCAATTATGCCCCCTGCTCACCTTTCCACATTGTTTGATCCTTCTTGTGTGGTTTTTTGTTGGTAATTTATGGTCCGTCACTTTTCCTTATGCATTCCTTGCAACCTGCCTGTAAGCCTTTCTTCATTTGGATGTGTTGGACCCCATTTCTTTACTTGGGTATTTCTGAGTCCCACATCGGACTTCGCCTCTCTGTATTTAGTTTTACTCATCTATAAAAGAACATCCTCACCTCACATTGAGGTATGGGGAATTCACCATTAACATGGTATCAGAGAGATCTTAATCCCGACCCTCCCTCCCAGCGGATTCCCGGTTCTGTCTGGCCCCGCCTCTCTTCCCCCCTCTGGCTCTGCCCTAATCTCCCGGTGTCCCTCTCTCCCGGCGGTCCTCCCTCCCGGCGGCCCTCCCTCCCGGCGGTCCTCTCTCCCGGCGACCCTCTCTCCCGGCGGCTCTCCCTACTGGCGCGGCTCCTTTCCCGGCGGCCCTCTCTGCCGGCGCGGCTCCCCTCGCTCAGCGGTGCCCTCGCCAGCGCCTCGCCCAGGCGCTCTTGGCCTCGCCCCGGCGCCTCGCCCTCGGCCTCGCCCCGGCGCCCTCGTCCTCGACCCAGCGACGCTCTCACCCGACGCCCGCACCCTAGCCCCAGCGGCTCCCCTCCCGGCGCCCTCTCCCGGCTCCCCGGCCTCCCGACTTCCCGGCTCCCCGACGTCCTGCTCGCGCTGGGGTTCCACCCCAGCGCGCTTCCGTCTCAGCGCCCTTGTCCCGCGGCTCCCGGCCACCCTCGCCTGGCGCACTCCCGACCACCCTCGCCCGGCGCCTCCCACTGCTCCCGGTGCCTCCCGCTGCTCCAGCGCCTCCCGTGCCTCCCGCTGCTCCAGCGCCTCCCGCGCCTCCCGCTGCTCCCGCGCCTCCCGCGTGCTCGCGCTGCTCTCGCCCAACGGCTCCCCTTCCGCCGCCTTCACCCCAGCAGGCGCGACTCCCCTCACCCAGTGACATCCTCATCCTGCGGCGCCCTCGTCCTGGCGCCCTCGGCCTCGTCCCGGCGGACCCTCCCAGCAGCGCACCCTCGTCCCGGCAGCGCGCCCTCGTCCCGGCAGCGCGCCCTTGTCCCGACAGTGCGCCCTCGTTCCGACGACCCTTCCAGCACGCGCACGTCCTGCGCACGGTCATCCCACCGGCCCGCTACATCAGCTACCCGATGCTTCCATGGCAGACTCCTCGGGACGTGGCCGTGCTTCAAGTCGTCCACGTCCCTTCTGTCAACATTGTGGCAAGTTTGGCCACCTGATCGCCCGATGTTGGGTCCTGCATGGACGACCATCTCAGCACCCGCGGCAGGGACAACCCGCGGTCCGGGACGCGTCCTCGACTGTCGCCTCTCTTTCCCCGTCTCTGGCCCTTTCTATGGCCGACCTCAGGCGGCCTCATGATCCTCCGGCCTCCGTCCGCCCCGGTCCCTCCTCGGCTTCTTTGGCCCGTACTGTTCGCCCCACTGCCTTTGTCAGCCATTGCTCCCCTGCATGGCTGCTGGACTCAGGTGCCTCCGACCACCTCACCGGTGATGTTGGTATGCTGACGTCTTACTGCACATATGCCGGTTCTTCGGCCATCACCGTCGCTGATGGCTCCACTATCCCCATAGCGGGCTTCAACGCATGCTCCCTGACTCCATCGATACACCTTCCCTCTGTGGCACATGTGCCCCGCAGTCCCTTTAATCTGCTTTCCATCAGTAAACTGACTAAGGATTATAACTGTGCGGTCATATTTACCTCTTCTGGTGTTGTGTTTCAGGAGCAGACTACGAACCGGGAACTTGGTCGAGGCCAGCTTCGAGACGGGGTCTACATGTTCGAAGGACCAACACCCATTGCTTGCACGTCTACCTTTTCTCGGGCACTAGATCTTCATTCCCGATTAGGACACCCGCCTGCATCCACCATTCATCAAATGTTTCCAGACTTCAGTCGGACTCCTACTTTTCATGTTCTTTTGCGAAACATCATTGCTCTTCCTACATTCCTCGCACGGATACACGGGCCTCCCACCCCTTTGATCTGGTTCATTCAGATGTTTGGGGCCCGTGTACCATTCTGAGTCATTTGGGATATAAATACTATATATCTTTCATTGATAACTATTCGCGAATGACGTGGCTTTACCTTCTTCGAGAGCGCTTCGAAGTGTTTTCCACCTTCCAAACCTTTTTCAATGAAATTAAGAACCGTTTTTCTATCTCTGTCAAATGTCTCCGCTCGGATAATGGGCGCGAGTATCTCTCCACTTCCTTTCGGCAGTTTCTCCAGACGAATGACATCCTTCATCAGACCTCCTGTCCTGATACACCCCAGCAGAACGGCGTGGTCGAGCGGAAACACAGACATATTCTGGAGACTGCTCGTGCCCTCATCTTCCACCGACAGGTGCCTCTGCTCTTTTGGGGAGATGCCATTCTCACTGCTACCTACCTCATCAATCGCCTTCCTTCTTCTATCCTTAAGGGGGAGACTTCCTTTCGGGCTCTTTTCCCCACTCTCCCTCTTCATTCCCTCCCTCTTCGAGTGTTTGGCTGCTTGTGTTATATTCGTGACACTCGCCCTGGCCGCACCAAACTCTCTCCCAAATCCTTCCGCTGCATCTTCATTGGTTATTCCCGCACTCAGCGCGGATACCGCTGCTTCTCCTCGGACCTTCGCCGGTATGTCATCTCAGCGGATGTCTCCTTTGTTGAGAGTTCTCCATTCTCCTTTCCCTCTTCTCCTCCTGACTCGGCTATTGATGATGGTCCTCCTCTCATCATCCATCCTCCACCGGCGTCAACCCCTGTTGACACCCATTTTGGTCAGGTCTACTCCCGTTGTCCTTCGACTGTATCCCCCGTTCCGGCCAGTGACACTGATGCTCCTGCTTCGTCCGCTGCTCCTGCTCCGCCACCCGAGGACTTGTCCGTTGCCCTACGGAAAGGTACTCGCTCCTGCCAGAGTACTCCTCTATTTGTATCTTCATACAGGGGTCTGTCCGCTTTGGAGACAGTTTCTATACCTCGCACGGTTGGTGAAGCCAAATCTCACCCCGGGTGGCTAGCCGCAATGCGGGATGAATTGCAGGCTCTGGAGGAAAACCATACTTGGGATCTTGTCCCCCTACCAGCAGACAAACAGGCAGTGGGCAGCAAATGGATTTATACGATCCGTCTCAATCCCGACGGCACTCTTTGCCGCCTCAAAGCCCGACCGGTGGCGAAGGGGTTTGCTCAGACATATGACATCGACTACTTTGAGACCTACTCTCCGGTCGCCAAGATGACCTCTGTCCGCCTGTTCATCTCTCTGGCTACTAATCATCACTGGCCACTTCATCAGCTGGATGTCAAGAATGCCTTTCTCCATGGCGTTCTTGAGGAAGAAGTCTACCTGAAGCAGCCCCCTGGTTTTTATGCCTCCGGTGCCGACTCCCATGACTGCCGCCTCCGTCGGTCCCTCTATGGCCTCAAGCAGTCTCCTTGAGCTTGGTTCGGCCGCTTCAGCACTGTCGTCACGGCCTTTGGCCTCTCCCGCAGTCTGAAGGACCACACCGTCTTCTTCCGTACGACACCACACGACTGTATCTTGCTCGTGGTATATGTTGATGATATCATCACAGGAAGCGACTCCAGAGGGATCGCCAGCCTCACGGCGCACCTTCACCAAAACTTTCATACCAAAGATCTTGGTCCCCTGACTTACTTCCTTGACATCGAGGTCTCCCGTTCTGAGGACTCGATCTCTCTCTGCCAGCGTAGGTATGCTCTTGATATCTTGCAGGATGCCGATCTGAGCACCGCCACTGTCGTGGACACCCCACTTGAGCCTGGCGAACGTTCTCTCCATTCCGACTCGGAATTGAGCCTGGCGAACGTTCTCTCCATTCCGACTCGGAACCATTTCCTCACCCCGAGCGCTATCGACGTCTGGTGGGTAAACTGAACTACCTCACCATGACGCGACCCGACATTGCCTGCGCCGTTGGCAAAGTCAGTCAGTTCATGGAGCATCCAACCCAATTTCAGTGGGATGATGTCCTTCGCATTGCCAAATACATCAAGCGAGACCCTGCACGTGGCCTTCAGTATTCACGTCATGCTCACTTGGATGTTGAGGCCTTCTGTGATGCCGACTATGCAGGTTGCCTCGCGACCTGCAAGTCTACTTCGGGGTTCGCCGTGTTCTTCGCCGGTAACCTCATCTCTTGGCGCAGCAAGAAGCAGACTGTCGTCTCCCGATCGAGCGCCGAGGCTGAATACTGCGCCATGGCCATCGTCACCACTGAGATCCTCTGGCTTCGTCATCTCCTACATGAGCTCGGCTTCCCGGCACACGCCCCTGCTCATATCTGGTGTGATAATCAGGCCGCCACGAAGATTGCTTCGAATCCTGTCTTCCATGAACGGACGAAGCATATTGAGGTGGACTGCCACTTCCTCCGTCACCATCTGGAGCAGCACCATATCAGCTTTGGCCATGTACCAACGGCAGATCAGCTTGCCGATCTCTTCACCAAAGGCCTCTCAGGGGCTCGCCTTGACTCTCTCACTACCAGGCTGGGTCTTCACAGCCTCCATAGCCCAGCTTGAGGGGGAGTATGAGTTCGTCTGTCTTGTCTTCTATTTTTTCTTTGTGGGACTCAATCCAATCTGGGCATGTCCAGCTTGAGGGGGAGTGTTGGACCCCATTTCTTTACTTGGGTATTTCTGAGTCCCACATCGTACTTACCTTCTCTGTATTTAGTTTTACTCATCTATAAAAGAACATACTCACCTCACATTGAGGTAAGGGGAATTCACCATTAACAGGATGGTAGTCATGTTATCCCCTAGGGTGATTGTTTATGTGTAAACTTAAGAACTGGGCAGCAATTTTGTTATCCCCTAGGGTTTTCTACTTTTGTTTCAGATTATTTTACACTACTGGGTTAACGATTAACAGTCATTGGGCTAGGTAGTTGGTTAATATTTTTTTCTCTTTGTTTGAATTACTGAAGAAGTAATGTTCCATTTCATTTTCATTTACCTTCTACTTACTCCCTCTCTCTCTCACACACATAGTCCCAAGAAAAGTGTTATTTCTACCGTTCGTGAAGCCTTTGTTACATCTGCATGGTTGTCAGCCATAAAACCCCACGAGTTTATTTAGATAATTTGATCACTAATTTTAGCGCTGTAGAGCGCCTGGGCTGAAACATATTGTGCACTTGACTCTTAATGAATTGTCAAACATACCTTCAGGATTCTGAACACTGTATGTGTATTCATATTATGACATATATTTGTGATCTTTATCCCCAATAAAAATAATAAATATATTTGTTTGATGTCTTTGTCTGAACTGTGAAACAGGTGATGTTGAGTTAACAAACTTGCAGTTGAGGCCAGAGGCTCTCAATGCATTAAAGTTGCCAGTAAAGGTTTAGGGTGGGTTTCTTGGATCAGCGACTTTAAAGGTCTGTGAGTTGTTTAAAATACTTGGTAGGTTTATGGAGGCATCATAAAAACCTGATTTATTAGTTCAATAATGACGAATAAGGGCGGATCCTATTGTCAACATTGAAATGAGGGAGGGCTGTTTATTTTATCACTGATGTTGGTGGCTTTGCATGGCCATGGGAGCTCTCTTACTAGTTCTTTTTTGTCCAAATGTATTCTAGTTTTGGTTGTTATTTATAATTTATTTTCAGTCTTTCACATTAAGTCTAATTAGCTTTTTTATTCGACTAGGAAGTAAGTTATGAAGATGGATTCATTTTCTGTATTCCAGGTCCCATGGAGCTGGCTTGGAGAAGCTCCTTTGTTGGTACATTTAGATCGCATATTTTTATTAGCTGAAGGCTGTGGTGAGGATTCTATAGAAGAAGCTAAGAAATGCAATGTCCACGTATGTTGAGGCTTCTGCTTATGGGTGCATATTTGTTCTTAACAATATAACGGTGTCTATTGATCTATGACCTTTTCTTTTGCATCCCCCCCTCTCTGCTTTTATCCATAACAGTAAATGGAAAAGATGCTATTAGAGAAGCTGCATGATTCCATGTTGGTATGTGTTCAAATATCTTATTTGTTTTTTACCTTATATTCTTAGTGTTAATTTGCTAATGGCATTGTTTTTTGAAATTGGAAATCTTTTGGTTTCATTGGATCAGCTCTTGTTGAGCTTATTCTTCTTTGAGCAAGAGATTTGTTGCCTGAGCAACCCTAAAATCATTAAAAAATCTGGCGCATCATTAATCTTTAGTTATCACACACATAAAATACAATGTGACATTTTCAGTTCTCTTATTTTAGAAACACCAATAAATTTGTATATAGAAGCTCATGCCTGATTGCTGTGAATCGTTTGCTAAGATGAATGTCTTGAATGTTTGCTGCGAATCTTAAGAACTCTGTTACTTAGTTGGGCATTTGCTAAGCTGAATTACTTGAATGCTTGTTATGAAGTTTAACAACTCTATTACTTTGTGGGCATTTTTATTGCGCGGTGAAGTAATTTAGTTTCTCTATTTCACACCCCCCTATTTCCCCTAATTCCAATACATCCAGGGAGGTGAGACTGCTGCTCATCATTTCAACCCACTCCCCACAATTCACTTTCTCTATAATGAACACACGGAGAGAGGAGAGGGCAAATGAGTAGGACCACTTTTAACACCGGACACCCAATAATCCTCAGGTTCTCAAGCTTGGGGAAAAGGCAAGACCTGAGATTGGAGGTTGATGCGGATGACAAGCAAACATCACCCCCACCCCTTCTACTCATTCAACCAACTTATGTAACGATATTAGCCTGACCACTTCTAGATCATGAAATGAAAAACCACCACTGTTTGCTACATCCAAAACCCCCCAATTCAGTTTCATTATATTTGGACACGCCAACATTATTACCTGAGTCAAAGATGAACTATTAAACCACCACTCTTCAACCCCAACCCTGTCAAGACTTAATTATTTGAGGGATTGGAAATGATTCAACACTTTTTTCAATGCTCGACACTTTTCAATGCAGAGCATCACAAGAGGAGGGAAAACATTCTTTTCCGCTAATTCCATCCATTCTTTTAGCTTTGGTAAATTTTTTACAGAAAGCCTTCTAAGATAGTGAAACAAGCTATTTTTGCATATTGTACCATCTAAGCCATAAAAATCCATTCCAAAACACTCCACACAACTCAAATCATCAATATCCAGTTCTTCAAGAAATTGAAGGTGACCAAGTGGAGGGACATACTCACATTCACGACACTTAAAAAGCCTCAATTCGACCAAATTACGAAGAATTGTTGATGATGGTTCAACCGTCATCATCCAACTTGCAAATCTTTTGCCTTTGAAGCAATTAATCAACAACCGTTCGAGATTCGAATGAGGTTCAAGGCCTTCAAACACATCTTCATCATTGTGCTCATCATGATCACACAATCTCCCCAACTGTCTCCCCAACCATACAAGAATGGAATGACAATTAGAGTCTTCCCGCACAACATTATTGTGCGCATCATTATCACTCAATCTCTCACCCCAATGAAATTCCAAAGATGAAATTTTGGATTTATTATATAACATCCCACTTTTTGCTTCATTTTTGTTGTTGATAAGAGCAGAGGACAGGGGAAGGACACTTTGTAATAATATAAAGCAGAATGGGTGGGTAGTACAGCAAAATGAAATGACACTTACAACAGAATTCACCCAGGAGAATCCGAGACCCCTCCTGGTCCAAGCCACAAGGCCGAAATACCCGGACTATTCCCCCCTCCCCCCTAACATACTAATCCCTGTACTATTTATAGGATATTCCAGGGAATCAAATACAGCTGGCTAACAAACTCAAAAAGCTCCTAACAAACAGTAGGGACCACCACTACACCTGGCTAACAACCTCCTCTAACAGTTGTGGGCCCCAAGAATATTCCCAGAGGTTCTCAGCATATTCCCTATGGGCCCCCCATGCAGTTACAACAAATTTCCCAACAGGAGCCCTTATTGCCCAGCAGCACCTCCCCTCTTTCTCAGCCCATGGTTTCCTATCATTGCCACCCTCCCAAAAAACCACCTTGTCCTCAAGGTGGTGGTTGTGTCCCCCAAGTGTGACGGACCCAACATGCCAAGCAATTTCCCAGACCAGCCTTGCTCCATGGAACCACAAATGGCGAGAAGGTGTGCCTTTGTTGTCATGCCAAGCAATCTGCCAAATGCTCCTCCCGGATTGCTTAACATCGATTGTTGGCAGTTTGTCGCCGTGCCACATCATAGTTTCTGGATGGGGCAGCCCCCTAGGTATCATGGAATCGTCGTGGTGGGGGCTGGTTGCCAGCACAAGTGCCCCATGCTGTGTATGCCAAGCAATCTTCCATAGGCTCCTCCCGGCTTGCTTGACGTCTATTGTTGTTAGTTCGTTGTCGTGCCGTATCATGATTGCCGGATGGTGCAGCCCCCTAGGTATCATGGAACCGTCGTGGTGGGGGCTGGTTGCCAGCACAAATGCCCCATGTTGTGCCTGGTTTGGTGCTAAAGAAGCAGCAAGTCTAGATGGAGGAACTGCAGGGAAATACACCAGTTGAAAGGTCGGAGGGCTTGCATTGGTGCCCAATCGGTGCCCATGCGTCCAGAAATGCAGTTCCATGGTGGGAGAAATTAGAGATGAGCTCCATCCAGCAGCACGCGCAACAACAGTAGGCAGAAAGGGAGAAGTGACCCGGTCCGCGGTAGGCTGTTCCATGTCCGTAGGAACTTGGTGAAATCCAGCAGGTTCTAGAAGAGGTTCAACAGACCTTTTTGGACTATCACACGCCAGGAACAGCTTTGCAGGCGTACCAGGTGACTTAGCTGCGGTTGCTTCCAGGGACGCTGCACTCGTGATCCCCCCAGAACTGGGTCGTGACTTCCGTGGTTCAATCATTGGTGGTGCTGCGATCTCCGAGGGAACGGGTATACCTGCAGCAGCTGCAACCTCCCAAGTGGGTGTTCCCACAGCAGCTGAAAGGGCAGCGGGGACGGTGGACAAATTTGAGGAAGAGGACAAGTGGTCCTCAACGAGAAATGGTGCGCTCTCCGGGCAACAAGCTATGGAATTGATGAGGTGGCGGAGGGCCGCCAATTCGGACGCCACAAATTTCTGGAAATCAGCCTGCTCTGTGCGGGTTGCTTCCATTGTCGATTCCACGTTTGGGAGAGCGATTTCCAGGATTTCCACACGTTGTTCAAGGGTGTCCAGTTCTGCCTCCATTTCCAGCGTTTTAATCCAGCAACCCTTGTTTCCGGCAGAACTCCCCTCTGCAGCGAGAGGTCTCGCCGCTGGATGTGATGAAGCCGGTAGTATGCCTCTGTTGTTGGAGTGCACTTCGTCCCAGCGAGTGTGTCACTGCCGAACGAAGCAGGCAAAGGTCGGTAATTGTTGAAGCTGCGCCGAGAGGAGGTCGCCGAATCGATCCGGCAATGCCTGCCTCCGCCGCAAGAAAATCCAGCAACGTTCTGGCAGTGGATATGTCGAGCAGATGCTGGTAGAAGGAAGGAAAAAAAATGGCAGCAATGGAAGCGGTGGTGGGAGCGGGAAAGGAATAAATGTGCAGTGCTCCAGCAGTAGGGAGCCACGGTAGGTCGGACCAATTGATAAGAGCAGAGGACAGGGGAAGGACACTTTGTAATATAAAGCAGAATGGGTAGGGTAGTACAGCAAAATGAAATGACACTTACAGCAGAATTCACCCAGGAGAATCCGAGACCCCTCCTGGTCCAAGCCACAAGGTCGAAATACCCGGACTATTTCCCCCTCCCCCCCAACATACTAATCCTTGTACTATTTATAGGATATTCCAGGGAATCAAATACAGCTGGCTAACAAACTCAAAAAGCTCCTAACAAACAGTAGGGACCACCACTACACCTGGCTAACAACCTCCTCTAACAGTTGTGGGCCCCGAGAATATTCCTTGAGGTTCTCAGCATATTCCCTATGGGCCCCCCATGCAGTTACAACAAATTTCCCAACAGGAGCCCTTATTGCCCAGCAGCACCTCCCCTCTTTCTCAGTCCATGGTTTCCTATCAGTTGTTGACATCTTCGAGCCCATATATGCACAGTTTTGAAGTAAGGTTATTCAAGCCTCCCAACTCTTCAAGCAAACATCGTTTAGTTTTGCTGACCACAAAAAATGATAGACTTCGCAATTCACTTAATGCACGTATTCCCATAAATATGCAGCCCATGCTTCGAGCAACATCATGAAAATAAAAATGCCTCAACTTTGCCAATCTTTTAAACTTTGCAGATAAATCATTCAAACAATTCACTCTCAATGTTTGCAAGAGACAAAGGTCAAAAACAGAATCCGACAATGTCTCGATACTTGTTTCGGAAATGTCAATGTATCTCAAATGTTTTAGCTTTCCAATCTTGTTTGGAAGATGCTTAATGTTGTAGTTGGACAATATCAAAACACGCAAGTTCTTTAATCCTTCAAATATCTCTACACATAAATTAATCTCCAAATACAATGTTTGAAATCTTCCAAGGCAGTTCTCAAATGATTTTGGTATTTTTTCAATATAGCCACCCATCAATATCAAATGTACAACCGTCGAAGAAACATCATCCAACTTCGTAATCTCTATTGTTGCACAATATTTCTTTGACACTATTTGTGCAAGATCATGAACAAGATCATGCATGCAACAACGAATATTCTCACAAGGTAGGCAAGTCGCAACATCTATATGGTTCTTCAAATCTTTTAACAACGATTTCTGATATAGCTTTTTAAAGTAGGTCTCTCCTACATCTTCCATATTGTAGCCTGGTATAAAATTCAAGGCCATCCAAAGTTCTATCAATACATTTTTTGCGAACACAAAATTCTTGGGAAAAATTGAATAGAACGCAAAACAGTTTTTCAACGAAGGCGGTTGTAAATCATCAAAACTTATACGTAAAATAGGAAGATGATTTTCCGTCAATGTTAGCCAGCATGGATGACGCTCAATATCCGACCACTGTCCTTCAAATTTTTTATCCTGTAACAGCCCTCGAAGTATGCACAAAGCCCGAGGCACACCCTCACACCTCCTCACCATTGTCTCACCCATATCAATAAAAACTGCCATGTCAAGTACTCTGCCAAGTTTCTGCTGAAATATCATATTCAAATGACAATTTTCTTAACGAATAGGTAGAGCTTTGCATAATGCCAGCAGCTCGTAAGCTACGTGTGGTTATCAAGATTTTACTTCCGTTCTGAACATTAATTCCATTCAAGGAATCACTCATCTTGTCCCATTTTACAACATTTTCATTCCAGACATCCTCCAAGACAAGTAATAACTTACCACTGTCCAATAATCCATTAAGCTTTTCTTGGAGTGCTTTAAGAAGCGTCAGGTGAGGATTCCTTTGGTCAAGGCTCTCCACCATAAGATTTAAAATACCCTCTACTTTAAAATTCTGAGCTACCGTGATCCAAATTTCTTTTGTGAAATGCTTTCGAACCTGGGCATCGTTAAAAACCATCTGAGCAAGGGTGGTCTTCCCCAATCTAGGTCTTCCCAATATAGCAACCACAAACATGTGTTGTTCATCCCTGCATAACCATTGAATGATATTTGGTTTTATCATCCTCTCTGCCCAGTTTGATCAATTTACCGACATTAGGCGGCGCTTGTCCAAGTGGATTGGAGTCAACCTGGCGAGTCTGCCATTGTAAACGTGGATGCAAAGAGTGAAGACCGAGTACGATGCCCCAGTTGTAAATCTGTTCCATGGATTGGTTGATTCTCCTAATCCTGTGAGCCATTTTACACCGACGAAAGGGAGTCAAGAAGAAATGTACCATGGTGTGGAGCTTCGCTTGCCGTTCAGCTTCCATGTATTCGAGATCGTCCAGGAACGCACTGGCAACCAGGGTCACCTCTATCATCTTATGAATCCATACCTCCACACCTCCCGTGGTGCGGTGGAAATTAGATTGGGCATCAGAGAGCAAGGCGACAACCAGGTCCCGTCTTGACACTGAGTGTTTTGAGGTCTTCGTCAAGTTGCCAAGCTAGTATCACCTCATCGGATGCAACTGAACCAAGCTTCGTAAAGATTTGGGACGTAGGAAAATCATAGTCCATCTTCAACTTCTCGGATGCTCTTGTCGGCAAACAGAATCAAAGAAAGATGGAAAGGGATGCCCCTGTGCTTGGGTTGGGAAAGAAGGGTAAAAAAGACTTCAAAAAAAGGCGGGCCTGCATAAAAGTGGAGAGGAAGATAATGCTTATAAAAGTAACCCTTTATCAGTGCTAAAAAAAGTTTTGATAAGCGATCTTTGTTATTGGTGACAAAGAGACGCTTTTATCAACACTTTTTAGCACTGATAAAGGATAACACTTAATATCACACAATCTATAGTAGTGACATCAGTACTTTTTTAGCACACAGATAAAAGATTTTATTATAGGAAGGTTAGTAGATGTGTTGTTGAGTTTCATTTTGGTTTAGGGTATTTATACCCCAAGGTCTCAAGTACAACAAGTTAAGAGGAATCTAAATGAGGATGTAGAATACAACACATTTTGATAGATATCATGCATGCCACCTCGAGAGGGAGGTGAGTTAGGGGGAATATATGGAATATGTTGTGGGCCCCAAGGGACTATCCTGAGCAATATTATTAGTTGGTTAGGGAGGGAGGTTTGGTTATAAATAAAGGGGGTGAGAGAGAAGGCATCCAGAGAGGATGAATGTACTGGGCTGCTTTGTGCAGATCGACTGTCAGGCTTGGGCGGGATCACTCCCGATCTTCTTCTTCCTCCTACCTCTGTTGTATTTCTGGTTCCTCTCTTACATAAATATAAGTAGCTGGTGTTCTATTCTTATCAATTGGTCCGACCAGTCGTCTTCCTTCGGCCTGTTGGCGCGCACCGTCAGCCACCGTTCAACGACATGCGCACCCGGAAGACCCATTCACCAATGACCTTCATTTCTGCCGTTGTGCACCATTCTGTTCAGTAACGGTGTGCCAGCCCACTCGACGCTCGACACTTCAGCCCCACTATTGCCAGAAGTCACTAGCACAGGCGCCCTGTTGGGCTTGTTGTGGTTCCTTTGTTTTTGTCGTCAGTTCGCTATTGCTAGGGTTTCTGCGACGACGACAACATACCAAATTCCTGCAGCCAGTGTGTCTGAATCTCATGTTGCCACATCACCTAGCAGCAGTGCTGCACACGACTGGTAGGGACAAAACGCCCTCCCATCTCCACCTCTCCTCTCGTACTGCACTCTCGATGGAGGCCCGCTATCACTCTCACCTAGAGGGGACGATAATGGACGAGGTGGCACAACAATTCGTTTTGCTCCAGCAACGACAACAGGAGAAAAATCAGACATGGAATGCGCACTTTGAACTCGAGCAACGCAAATTCCGGCACGCTTTCAGCCTGGCGTGACAATGCCTGCAGCTTGCACCAGCACCATTTACCGTCTGGGCTAGTTGAGGAGGGGACTCCATTACCGACAGAAGGGACTTCAGCGCAGATGGCGGTGGTTGGAAAACCAATAGCGTAGGGGTGCGACGCACGTGTGGACGAACCACCCAACGGGCTCCCCCTCGACCAGTTGTCACCTACGCGTAAGGTGGAGCTACCGACTCTTTAGTCGAACGATGCTCCTGAGGAATATGTCACACAATGAGATTCTCTGCCCTCACCAATGGAGCCACTGTTGTCTTTTGCGTAGGTTGTTGTAGACCCTGACGGCATCGGGGAGAGGGAGATCCAGGAGCATGACGCCGCAACTATGCTTGGTCAAGAGCAAGGGCGACAAGCAGTTATGTCGGCCAACATCTATGGTAATGTGCACGATGAGCTTTCTCCACCATATATACCACATCAGGAGGTCACTACGTCGTTGCCTAGGGTGTATTCTCCGACGTTCGGCGCTTTAGTGGCGTCAGAGCACGGCGCAACGACACTGACTGTTTACATTGGCGGTCACTCCTAATCACTCATTTGGAAAAAGGGCAAGTGTGCAACGGGTGAAAACAATTCAGGAAGGGGTGAACTGCCCGACGCATGGATTTCCCGATGGAAGGAGGACAAACATTACAAAGAGATGCACTCTCCACTTCGTCTGCCCAAACTTGATCCATAAAGGTTGTCTTTGCATTTGGGATATAGCGTGGTGTGCTTATGCAGCAAAGACACCTTATACAGGACCATGACAACTCTTTCCTACAACAACAGTGCTGCTCGATTCTCTTCAGACCACAAAAGCAGCGAGGTGTATTTGGAAGATCGATTGATATGTCTGTGAGATCCACCACCTGGAGGACAAGGTGGTTTTTTGGGAGGGTGACAGTGATAGATACCATGGATGTCACCTGGAGAGGGAGGTGAGTTTGGGGGAATATATGGAATATGTTGTGGCCCCCAAGAGAATATCTTGGGGAATATTATTAGTTGGTTAGGGAGAGACATTTGGCTATAAATAAAGGAAGAGGGTGAAAGAGAAGACATCCAAAAAGAATGAATGTACTGGGTTGCTCTGTGCATATTGACCGTTAGGCTTGGGCGGGATCACTCTCGATCTTCTTCTTCCTCCTACCTCTGATGTATTTCTGGTTCCTTTCTTACATAAATATAAGTAGTCGGTGTACTGTCCTTTCTGACGCCGTGCGATCATGAAGCGGTCTTCCTCTCCACTTTTATGCAGGCCTGCCTTTTTTTTTGAAAAGTCTTTTTTACCCTTCTTTCCCAACCCAAAGCACAGGGGCATCCCTTTCCATCTTTCTTTGATTCAGTTTGCCGACAAGAGCATCCGAGAAGTTGAAGATGGACTTTGATTTTCCTAAGTCCCAAATCTTTACGAAGCTTAGTTCAGTTGCGTTCGACGAGGTGATACTAGCTTGGCGACTTGACGAAGACCTAAAAACACTCAGTGTCAAGACAGACCTGGTTGTCGCTTTGCTCTCTGATGCCCAATCTAATTTCCACCGCACCACGGGAGGTGTGGAGGTATGGATTCATAAGCTGACAGAGGTGACCCTGGTTTCAGTGCGTTCCTGGACGATCTCGAATACATGGAAGCTGAACGGCAAGCGAAGCTCCACACCATGGTACGTTTCTTCTTGACTCCCTTTCGTTGGTGTAAAATGGCTCACATGATTAGGAGAATCAACCAATCCATGGACCAGATTTACAACTGGGGCATCGTACTCGGTCTTCACTCTTTGCGTCCACGTTTACAACGGCAGACTCAGCAGGTCGACTCCAATCCACTTGGACAAGCGCCACCTAATGTCGGTAAATTGATGAAACTGGGCAGAGAGGATGATAAAACCAATATCATTCAATGGTTATGTAGGGATGAACAACGCATGTCTGTGGTTGCTATAGTGGGAATGCCTGGATTGGGGAAGACCACCCTTGCTCAGATGGTTTTTAACGATGCCCAGGTTCGAAAGCATTTCACAAAAGCAATTTGGATCACAGTAGCTCAGAATTTTAAAGTAGAGGGTATTTTAAATCTTATGGTGGAGAGCCTTGACCGAAGGAATCCTCACCTGACGCTTCTTAAAGCACT
Source organism: Viscum album (assembly GCA_963277665.1). NCBI lineage: Eukaryota > Viridiplantae > Streptophyta > Magnoliopsida > Santalales > Viscaceae > Viscum > Viscum album. The sequence continues at coordinate 1,067,339,399 of OY728127.1, read as the reverse complement.
CCAAGACAAGCTTAATGGATTATTGGACAGTGGTAAGTTATTACTTGTCTTGGATCATGTCTGGAATGAAAATGTTGTAGAATGAGACACGATGAGTGATTCCTTGAATGGAATTAATGTTCATAACATAAGTAAAATCTTGGTAACCACACGTAGCTTACGAGTTGCTGGCATTATGCAAAGCTCTACCTATCCGTTAAGAAAATTATCATTTGAATATAGTTGGATGATATTTGAGCAGAAACTTGGAAGAGTACTTGACATGACAATCTTTATTGATATGGGTGAGACGATGGTGAGGAGGTGTGAGGGCGTGCCTCTGGCTTTGTGCATACTTGGAGGGCTATTACAGGATAAAAAATCTGAAGGACAGTGGTCGGATATTGAGAGCCATCCATGCTGGCTAACATTGACGGAAAATCATCTTCCTATTTTACGTATGAGTTTTTTGATGATTTACAACCGCCTTCGTTGAAAAACTTTTTTGCATTTTATTCAAATTTTCCCTAGAATTTTGTGTTCGCAAAAAATGTATTGATAGAACTTTGGATGACCTTGAATTTTATACCAGGAAACAATATGGAGGATGTAGGGGAGACCTACTTTAAAAAGCTGTATCAGAAATCTTTGTTAGAAGATTTGAAGAACCATATAGATGCTGCGACTTGCCTGCCTTGTGAGAATATCCGTTGTTGCATGCATGATCTTGTTCATGATCTTGCACAAATAGTGTCAAAGAAATATTGTGCAACAATAGAGATTACGAAGTTGGATGATGTTTCTTCAACGGTTGTACATTTGAGATTGATGAGTGGCTATATTGGAAAAATACCAAAATCATTTGAGAACTGCCTTGGAAGATTGCAAACTTTGTATTTGGAGGTTAATTTATGTGTAGAGATATTTGGAGGATTAAAGAACTTGCGTGTTTTGATATTGTCCAACTGCAACATTAAGCATCATCCAAACAAGATTGGAAAGCTAAAACATTTGAGATACATTGACATTTCCGAAACAAGTGTCGAGACATTGTCAGATTCTGTTTTTGACCTTTGTCTCTTGCAAACATTGAGAGTGAATTGTTTGAATGATTTATCTGCAAAGTTCAAAAGATTGGCAAAGTTGAGGCATTTTTATTTTCATGATGTCGCTCGAAGCATGTGCTGTATATTTATGGGAATACGTGCATTAAGTGAATTGCGAAGTCTATCGTTTTTTTGTGGTTAGCAAAACTAAACGATGTTTGCTTGAAGAGTTGGGAGGCTTGAATAATCTTACTTCAAAACTGTGCATATATGGGCTCGAAGATGTCAACAACAAAGATGAAGCAAAAAGAGGGATGTTATATAATAAATCCAAAATTTCATCTTTGGAATTTCATTTGGGTGAGATATTGAGTGATAATGATGCGCACAATAATGTTGTGCGGGAAGACTCTAATTGTCATTCCATTCTTGTATGGTTGGGGAGACAGTTGGGGAGATTGTGTGATAATGATGAGCACAATGATGAAGATGTGTTGGAAGGCCTTGAACCTCATTCGAATCTTGAACGATTGTTGATTAATTGCTTTAAAGGCAAAAGATTTGCAAGTTGGATGATGACAGTTGAACCATCATTGATAATTCTTCGTAATTTGGTCGAATTGAGGCTTTTTTAGTGCCGTGAATGTGAGTATGTCCCTCCACTTGGTCACCTTCAATTTCGTGAAGAACCGGATATTGATGATTTGAGCAGTGTGGAGTGTTTTGGAATGAATTTTTATGGCTTAGATGGTACAATTTGCAAAAATAGCGTGTTGCGCTCTCTTAGAAGGCTTTCTGTAAGAAATTTACCGAAGCTAAAAGAATGGATGAAATTAGCGGAAATGAATGTTTTCCCTCGTCTCGTGGTTCTCTGCATTGAAAAGTGTCTAGCGTTGAAAAAAGTGCCGAATCATTTCCAGTCCCTCAAAGAATTAAGTCTTGACAGTGTTGGGGTTGAAGAGTGGTGGTTTCATAGTCCATATTTGACTCAGGTAATAATGTTGGTGTGTCCAGATATAATGAAACTGAATTGGGGGGTTTTGGATGTAGCAAACTGTGGTGGTTTTTCATTTCATGATCTAGAAGTGGTCAGACTAATATCGTTACATAAGTTGGTTGAATGGGTGGAAGGGGTGGGGGGTGATGTTTGCTTGTCATCCGCGTCAACCTCCAATCCCAGGTCTTGCCTTTTCCCCAAGCTTGAGAACCTGGGGATTATTGGGTGTCCGATGTTAAAAAGGGGTCCCACTCATTTGCCCGCTCTTCGGGTGTTCATTCTAGAGAAAGTGAACTGCGGGGAGTGGGTTGAAATGATGAGCAGTAGTCTCACCTCCCTGGCTGTATTGGAATTAGGGGAAATAGGGGGTTGTGAAATAGAGCAACTAGGGTGGAAGTGATTTCACCCGCGGTCTCTTATTTCATAGCGGTTGGTTACACTTGAAAGTGATTTAGATTAGATTCAATACTAAGGATAAGTTATCTTGCAAAACTAGGAAGCAATGAGTCTTTATGGGTCAAATAAATATGGATGCCTTTGGCAACTTTGGTTTTTTTACCTCAATTTTTTAATGACTAGGACGTGTTAAAATAAAGTGATGATATTTCTGCACTGCTAGTCTCTGCTTATTATGTTTTTCAGTTCAACAAGAAAAAATGAGAATTAATGAGCAAAAGAATTTTCCAAAATGCTTCAGTGACTCTTGGAGGTATCCTGATTGATGGCTACCTTATGACCCCTAATGTATTATCACTTTGAACAATGACAAATCTCATGGGTTTTTTTATTGCTTGCTCTTGATCTTTTCACCTTTACTGTTATTACGTATAAATATTTGACATATCAATAAAAAACTTTCAATATTTTCTTGTTTGTGAATTTATTGCACTTCCACCCCTTTTCTTCTTACAAGAGCAAAATAATTTTGCTCGACACACACGACCGCTTGCTGAAAATGACATTGATTAGTATAATATTACATTATTGAATATTATGAAAGTGATAAACCTAAAATGAATTAAAATTGTAACTGTTGAAGAAGAAATCCATAAAATGAAGAAGCATCTAAATATACATTTAATTATAAATTTAATACTATTGGCATAACATAAACAATACCTACTAATTAGCATGCTAAACATGGGTATGATATGGATTCCTCTTGTATGTTCATTTCGGTCCAATTCTATTTGTGTTATGTTATTTGGTTATTCGGTCACTTAGTAATTTTCATCATTTGTTCAATAGGTTCATTTTTAGGTTAGGTTGTTTGGTAAATTGGACATTTGGTCATTTGGTCAATACGAATAATTTTAGGCCCATATATGATACATTATTTTGAACTTTGATTTTTTTTATATACAGTTATAGATTTACACTAGAAATTTACACTGTATTTTTTTTGAAAACTCTTAATATGTATTTGTTTATAAAAACAAAAAATACAAAATAAATAACATATAGATAAAATTTTAAAAAAACTAATAAGTATACAAATATGTGTGTGTATGAATGTATAAAAGTATATACATAAATACACATATACTAATACAATTACACAAATACATATTACTTTAATTATTTACAAATACACATATATATTACTACATACAACTATATGTATGTACATGCATGGGTCTATATGTATATAAGTATTTACAAATATAATTATTTATAAGTATATATTAATAAAACTATATAAAAAATTACACACATACGTCATATAAGCATGTGTGTCTATAAACATATATATAATTATACACACAACATAAATTTTACAGCATAAATTTACTGTGTATTTTTTTGTATACATTGTATGTACTAATTAAGTTTTTTATACCCATATTCAGATAGATGTATTTTAATTTTTTTATTATTGCAATCATATATGTAAAAATTAATGAATATATATATATATATATAATATGTATTTTTACATAAGCATGTGAACACAATGTAAATTAGATACCCAAAAAGACACCGCAAATATTGGAGTGGAAATTTAGAGTATATTTTTTGTATCAATATAACTACATACTACATATATGTATACATAAAAATATAAAAAGAATAAGTGTTTAAATTTGTGTATACTTATAAATAATTACATGCACAATATTTTAGGAACATTTTATTAATTATAACTTTTATATAGATTGTATTGATTATATATCAAAATAAATACATACTATATATACGTATATATAAAATTATAAAAATGAATGAGTGTTTACCGTTGTGTATACTTATAAATACTCATAGTAATAATTTATGTATATTTTACTAATTATAAATTTTCTATATATAACATTAATTATCCTTCAATATAACTACATACTATATGTGTGTGTCTCTCTGTGTGTGTATATATATATATATGAAATTATGAAAATGAATGAGTGTTAACATACATACATATACGTATGTGATGTATATACCTAAATATATGTACATACATATATTTATATATACATTGATATATGTATGTGAAGTATATACATACATGGTTTTATCCAAATATTTTATAAATACATACTTTCATACATATATTTAAATATAAGTACATACATGCATATATAAATCTATATTAATACAAATACATAAATACATATTAATACAATTATATACAAATATACATATATAACATTATATACAATTATAAGTATACACATGCATACACTCATACATGCACATTAGTATACTTGCACATATATACATACAAAGTAAATCTCCCACTGTATGTATAGATGTATGTATGTGTTTATATATAAATATGTTAATATGCATGTGCATGTATGTATGTATATATATTCATTGGTTTTTATATATGTGTGTGATCAATGATTTTTAAAGGCATATCCAAATATAAGTATTTATAATGATATTTTAATACATGCGAATACACGCATCTAAATATTATTATATGTACATACATGCACATAAATATAAACATGTATACATGTAAATATTTTAGTGTGATTATTTACAATTATACATCTATATAAGTATATACAAATATAAATATTTATAAGTGTATTTGTACAAACATACAAAAATCTATATTAAAATAAGTACATAAATATATATTATTGCAATTATATGTAAATATAATTAATGTAATTACTTACAAATATAAGTGTGTGCATGTACGCGCGCACACACACATATAGGTATATACAACAACAAATATTTATAGTTATATTTTAATGCATGTACACACATGCATCTAGATATTATCATATATACATGCAATCATAGATACATATAAATATCAGTATATGCATACATGTATCTGTGCATATATATTAATGTAATTATTTACAAATATATATATATATATATATAAGTATATATGTAATCATATATACATGCATGCGTACACATATATAAGTGTATACAAACACATACATAAAAACATACATACATATAAATATATGTACCCACAACCATGCATGCATGCATATATATTAATGAAATTATTTACAAATTTAATATGTAAATATAAAAATGTACAAATCTCCCAGTGGAGATTTCTCAATGCTGATTAGTATTAAGAATCTCTCATGGGATATTTTTGATTGCAGATTGACATTATGAATCTATCAGTGGAGATTTCCCAATGCAGATCTATAGTATAAATCTCCCATGTGAGATTTCCCAATGGAGATTTGTAGTATGAATCTCCTATGAGAGATTAGTTATTGGAGATTTGCATATAGTTATGTGTGTGTGAATGAATGAATGCATGCATGTACTTGTTTTTGTGTGTAACTATGTAGATGTATAATTGTAAATAATTATATTAATAATTTTGTTTGCATGTAAATAATTACGTTATTATTTTTGTGTATACCTCTTTATATGTATGTACGTATGCATGCGATTATATTAATATAGATTTGTATATGTATGTACATATGTACTTATACTTAAATATATGATTTTAACCATGTATGTATATGGTTATATTAATTTTCATGTCTAGATGTATGCATGTGTTTTTGTATGTATGTTTGTGTACATATATATTCATTGGTTTTTATATATGAGTTTGATCACTAATTTATATAGGTATATACAAATATAAGTATTTACAATGATGTTTTAATATATGTATCTAAATATTATTACATGCACATACATACACATAGGTATAGACACACATACATATAAATACATGTGTGTTATTATTTACTATTATAGATATTTATAAGCATGTACATATATAAATATTTATAAGTGTATTTTAAAGTGTATGTCACAACCTGACCCAAGCCAAGACTCAAGCTGAAACTACCCCAAGCCCACCTCCACAGGTCAGGGGTTGGAGACCAACGCCAAATGCATAACTAACATGGGGAACCCTCTGCCTAAGTACTTGTATGCACACACACAACCATCTCGATGTAAAAGTTTAGAGGGAGTAAAATTAAAAGATGTAAAACACTAGGGATACAACCATGCATGTAAAACCTCCAGATAGTGCAAAATCGAGGTAGTGTAAACTAAAAAGTAAAGGGGAAAAAATACACGCCCAACTAGAAATATCTCCCAACCTCACAAAACTAGACAGTAAAATGTTGAGAGATCCCAGCTCCTGATCTCTAAGCTGAGACCACCGTATGCGATCCAAAGTACTATGTATCCCTAAGCTCCTCTGTAGTCATCATCGACTTGTCTGTCATCTCCATAAGACATTACACATGCGGGCAAGGCCCATGTAGGTGTGAGTATATACATACCCAGTAGGATTCCCCGAAAGCTGAAGGAGGAGTAGTAAGAGATACAACAGGAATATCAAGACAGTAGATAGTACACAAATGCAGCTCAACCCAAAGCAAGAGAAAAAGTAACCATGCCTAGGCACATGGGGCTCAACACAATAAGTAGATGTACTACACGTTGAGTCTTTTCCACCCCTAGTAGGAGAGTAGACTAATCCAATCATGAGTAGCTAAACGCGGAAAACACGTGTCATACCCTGAACATCTTCGCATCTCATGGAAAGAGAGAAACCAAATCCAATGGTATGGATACTGAAGAAGTATATATGTATGATCAAACAAAATAAGCCCAAATGAGAGAGTATGGGGATCTCCATATCATAGTTCAGCCTAGGAAGAAGAGTAGTTAATGCAAAACGAATAGGGTGACTCGATCTTCACGGTGTAGGTTGGTGGATGAAGGATGCGGTTCAAAGCTAAGTGGTGGATGAAGGGTTTGGATGATGGATGCAGTCAATCAACGTTATAAGGAGTGCGACCTACTACTTAGAAAACACACTCAATGGAGGGGTGTGATGACCAATCCACATAATAATTCACTTGGGTTGAGGCATGAAATTACGACATTTGTGATCTTGGATCACCAATCTAACTTGTATATTGACAAGGCAAGAATGCACAAAAGCAAGGTAAGAAAGTAACGATCCTCACAATAGAGAGAATAAACTCACATAGTTTTAGTAATTTAAACTTTAATGAGAATACAATACCATGGGATGGATATTTATAGCCAAGGGGTGACACAAAAGGTCAAGGGTCTAATACCCTAAAGTCATAAAGCCTATTTCTACCTCGTTCCCTTAAAGTCAAAAGTTAAAATCTAACAACGACTTTTAGGAAAATTAGCACATTTATTTCCAACTATAGCCCATCAGATTTGACTTTGAGTACCTAGCTTGTCAGATTTGACTTTAGTGTCAAAAGATGTCATTCTAGAATTTTACTTGTGGAAAAGGATTCCAAAATTCATGCAACCATGTGGTCCAAGCTTTAAACATCATATTTGGGATTAAATAAATGAGATAATAGACCCATTTTATCCATCAATGCAAGGAAAGATCCATTTGTCCTTTAATGAAGTGAGATCGACACCCATTGTAGCATTCAACTTTTTTAATCTCCCTCGCATCATCGGGCCTTGAAAATCCAACTCCTCCACCTGGTCAATTGACTCGTTGCCTTCGACATGGTTCTCATCTTTCTCCCCTCTTGAAAAGGAGTCATCCTTAACTCTTCATCCTCTACACCCAAAAAAATAGAAATATCAGAAACATTGAAAGTAGAACTTACACCATACTCACCTGGCAGAGCTATCTTGTAAGCATTGTTGCTAATCTTCTCGAGTACTTGAAAATGTTTGTCTCCTCGAGGCAAGGCATGAGTTTTGATTTCTACTTGTCTGGAATATTTCAATCCGCATATGAATCTAGACTAAGTCACTGGATTCAATTAACACTTTCTTGCAACCCTTGTTTGCACAATCAACGTATTTCTAGATTGTTTGCTTGATATGTTTCCTTGCCTTTTCGTGGAGTTTCTTGATGAATTCTGCACACCCTTTCACATCCATATTAGTTGCTTCCTGCAAAGGAAAGGGAACTAGATCAATAGAGGCAAGGAGGTTAAAGCCATAAACAAGCGAATTCCACATGTGGCATACACTCCCAATTCTTGAGATTCTTCTTGACATTTTTTCGTAGAAGGGATGATAATGTCTGGTTCACCACCTTTGTTTGTCCATTGGTTTGTGAATAAGTAGTGAAAATTAGTAACTTCATGTTCAGTTTTCTCTACAAGGTCTTCCAAAAGTAACTTGAGAATTTTGTGTATCAATCCGACATAATCATCTTTAGCATTTCATAGAGTTTGACTACTTCCTAAAAGAAAAGTGTTGCAATGTTAGTGACATCATCTGTTTTTTGATAAGGAATAAAATGTGCCATTTTAGAAAACTGATCCTCTATCAAGAATGGAATCTCTTCCCCTCTTGGTCCTTGGTAAGGTCACAACAAAGTCCATTGATATATCCTCCCAAGGGGTGTTAGGGATTGGGAGAGGAAGATATAATCCATGTGGGTTGTGTTTAGATTTGTCCTTATGGAAGACAATGCCCTTTCCCACAAATTTTTCAATATCTCTAGATATCCTAGGATAGTAAAAATGCGTAATAATAATGCTTAATTTTTATGCAACGCCAAAATTTCCTATTAACCCACTTGAATGTGACTCATTTAGTAAAATAAAATGGATAGAACCATTGGGAATACAAATCTTATCAATCTGGAATAATAATCCATCATGTAAATAGAACTTTTCCGAATTAACTCTAGGTTTACAATGACCTTAAGGTTCACCAAAATTTCTATTAGTGGCATATAAATCCTTAATGTTTTCAAGGATAAAAGAGAATATCTACATGAAAGTGCACCTGTCACAATATTTTCTTTACCCTTTTTATGTTTGATGACACATGGAAATGATTTGATGAATTCCAACCATCTAGCATGTCTCCTATTTAGTTTTTGTTGGATCCTAAGGCACTTAAGAGCCTCATTATTAGAATAGATCACAAATTCTTTTTGCCAAAGATAATGCTGCCATGTTTCTATTACTCTAAACAATCCATACAACTCTTTATCATATGTTTCATAGTTTAGAGTTGTCCATTTAACTTTTCACTAAAATAAGAAATAGGCTTACCTTCTTCCTACATGAGTACTCCACCAATAAAAATTTCACTTGCATCGCATTCAATTTGAAAGGTCTTACCAAAATTTGGGAGTGCAAGTAGAGGGGCGTGGGTGATTCACTCCTTGAGAGCATGGAAAGCCTTCTCTGGAGTTTTCCCCCTTTTGAAAGGAATGTTATTCTTTGTCAACTCATTTAATGGATCTACTAGTGTGCTTAAGTCCTTTATAAATCTCCTATAAAAACTAGCAAGCCCATGGAAACTTCTTACCTGTCTAATGGAGGTTGAAGTTGTCCATTCTTATATTACTTTGATATTCTCGGTGTCAACTTCAACTCCATTGACTCTCACAACAAATTCAAGGAAAATAATCTTATCGAGGAAAAATTCAAACTTATTGATGTTTGCAAACAAGTTTTCCTTTACACCTTTAGGAATTTTCTTAAATGGTCTAAATGTTCTTACAAGGTCCTACTATAAACTAAAATATCATCAAAGTAAACTGCCACAAATTTTCCAATATATGCACGTAAGACATGATTCATTAACCTCATAAATATGCTAGGCACATTGGTGAGACCAAACGGTATAACTATCCATTCATAAGGTCCATGTTCTGTCTTAAATGCAATTTTCCACTCATCTCCTTCTTTCATCCTAATCTAATGGTAGCCACTTCTTAAATCAAATTTTGAGAAAATAGTAGAGCCATTTAACTCATCTAGCATATCATCTAACCTAGGGATATGATGACGATACCTAAACGTGATGTTATTGATGGCTCTGCAGTCAATGCACATTATCCATGTTACGTGTTCTTTGGAATCAGAAACAATGATACAACATAAGGACTAAGGCTTTCTCTGATGTATCCCACATCCTGAAAATCTTGAACTTGCTTTTGAATATCTTTTGTCTCCTCTGGGTTGGTGCGATATACAAGGCGGTTCGTTAGTGATGCTTCGAGTATGAGGTCAATTTGATACTCAATACCTCTAATGGGTGGAAAAGCCAGTGGCACCTCTTCTCAAAATACATCATTGTACTCATGTAGCAAAGACTCAACAACATTTGGAAAATAGAGTAAGTCATTAGTTTTTAGAAACACCTCTTTGTACATAAGTACTAGTAGGGTTTGTTGTCAAAACAAAGCTTTTTTAACCTCACTCTTTTTTGCCAACATCACACCTTTCTCTTCTCTTAAATCTTTTCTTCATTTTGATTTTTCTTTTCTTCTCTCATTTTCTCCCTTTCCCTCATTCTCTTCTTTTTCATTTTCACTCTTTTTTTCTTTATCACTCATTTTTTTCTTCTCTCTCAAAATGTGATCTTCCAAAATTTGTCTAGGGGACATGGGGTTGAGGGTTATAGGTTCCGCTCGGAGTACAGAAGAGTGATGATTCAAGAACCCATCATGAATAACACACTGGTCGTACTACCATGGTTGACCTAACAACAAATGACAAGCCTTCTTGGGAACAACATCGCACAAAACCTCATCTTTGTACTTACCGATGGTGAATAATACCTTCACTTTCTTTGTGACCTTCATCTCCCCACAATCATTTAACTATTGTATCTAGTACGGATGTTGGTGTCTCAATGTCAGGAGTCCCAACTTCTCCACCAACTCGATGCTATCCACATTGCTTAAACTTCACCTATCAATTATAACACTACATATCTTCCCATTGATCTTACATCATGTATGAAAAAGGTTCTCTCACTGATCCTTTTCTCCATTGGTCATTTGTGTACTTAAAACTCTCATAGTGACAAGAATCTCACCATCTTCGGCAAATTCCCCATTATCAATTTTGAGGGATTCCTCATATTCGTCCCCCGTGCTCTTTTCATTAGTTTCCCATTCACCATACTTGTTGATGTTCATGGTGCACTGGTTTGGGGATTCACTAGCGATGTGACCCCTTCCATGACATTTGAAACACCAAATATCCCAATTCCTTGTTTGGTTAGCCTCAAAAGTAGGTTTCTTAGGTGGAAGAATTACCTTGTCACTTTTGATATCAATCACCTCTTTTACCTTTGATGGTTATACAATATCCTTCCTTGAATTTCTCCATGGAGTGAAAGGGGTAGTGGGTTTCCTCATGTTGCACCTCATGTTCATGGTGCAGGTTTGGGCATTCTCAAAATGGCTCACCAATGCTTGCGTTTGGAGTGGCGCAACTTTCGGTGCATGAGATCTACTTTGACTTCCTTCATCGCTAGCATGATCATTTCTCTTCCCATGATCTTTTTCCATGATATGTAACATAAACACAAACACACACAGGGAGAAACACTCGCACGCACAAGATATAAACACTCATGCACACAAGATGTACACACATACACACCCAAGGATAAACACACACACTCGCAAGGATACACACTCACACACACGAGATGTACAAACACACACACTCACACACAACACTCACACACACATGCACACAAGTTAGAATGTTTTTTTTTTATTTCTCTCCACTCTCAACACTCAATTCAAATCCCAAACTCTTATGAAATCTAATACCTTGTCTAGGGTGATCACGTGCCACCAATCCTTTCCCAATCAAGATTGTGTCGGATGATGGTTTAACAAAACCTGTTTGAGTGGTAAAGAGTTTCAAAATGGTAAAGGGTGGAAAAAGAGGGTAAAAAATATGGGTAAAAAGGTGGAAAGGGGTAGAATGGTGCGGTGTGTGGGCTTTGCCCAATTGTGCAAGATAAGAAAAATTAATGATAATATGATCCAAATGGTGATTAATTAAAATGTTAGAGAGAGTTATGTATGGAAATGGAAAGTGTTAATAATGTAAAGAACAAATAAGAAATTGTATCCGCCTTTTCTTCTTCTTCTTTTTGTTAAATCTCTCCCAAAATATTTTTTCTTAGTGTTTTAAAGCACAAGACGATGATTGGAGAGTAAGATGATTTTGTTTTGAAATATCTCAAAGAAAGGATGTGCATAGTTTTGAAAAGCATGAAATGACGAGGTGAGAGAATTGGATTTTTTTATCGGATAAAATCACATATAGCAAATAAAACACGAAAAGAAGATGGATGAATAATTGGCTCAATGTAAAATATTTCTTGCTTGCACAATGTAGGCCAATTCAGAAGGTTTTTAAAGAAAGGGGTTTTTTTGGTTTTTTTTTTGAATGGGTGGATATTGTGGAAAGATAATAGGGGTAATGGGTAAAAGTAATGTAAATGAGGGTATAGATGTCTACCATATCAACCAGAGCTCTGATACCAACTGATGTGAAACGCACGAGGTGACCCGATCTTCACGGCGTAGGTCGATAAATGATGGATGCAGTTTAGATCTAAGTGGCAAATGAAGGGTATAAATAGTGGATGCAAGTAGTCAATCAACGTTGTAAGGAGCGCGAGCTACTACTTAGACAACACACTCAAGGGAGGGGTGTGATGACCAGTCCACAAAACAACACACTTGGGTTGAGGTAGGGAATTGGGGGCTTTGTGACCTTGGATCACCAATCTAACTTTTAGATTGACCAGACAAGAATGCACAAGAGCAAGAGAAAAAGTAACGATCCTCACAATGGAGAGAATAAACTCACAGAGTTTCACTAATGCAAACTTGAATGAGAATACAATACCATGGGGTGGCTATTTATAGCTAAAAGGTGGTTATTTATAACCAAAAGGTGGCACAAAAGGTCGAGAGTCTAATACCCTAAAGTCATAAATCCTATTTCTACCTTATCCCCTTAAAGTCAAAAAGTGAAAGTCTAACATTGACTTTTAGGAAAAGCAGCATATGTCTTTCCAACCATAGCCCACCAAATTTGACTTTGGGTACCTAGCCCACCATATTTGACTTTGGTGTCAAAATTTGTCATTCTAGAATTCTACATATGGGCAAGGCTTATAAAATTTATGCAACCATGTAGGTCAAGCTTTAAACATCATGTTTGGGCTTGAATAATTGAGATAATAGGCTTATTTGCTTTATCTATGCAAGAAAAGATCCATTGGACCTTTAATAAAGCAAGATGAGCGCCCATTGTAGCATTCAACTTCTTTAATCTCTCTCGTGTCATTGGGCCTTGCAAATCCTACTCCTCCACCCGTGCAATTGACTCGGTACCTTCGATATGGTTCTCATTAGTAGCCAACTGTTTCAAAAGTCCATCAACGATGCCCATCATCTCACACGTCTGTCTCAAAAGTAACCGTCCAAATCAAACGATGCCTCGTCATTGTGTCGCACAGTCGAGGGGCCACAAACTCTAGGTAATGCCCTGGTACAATAGGAGGGTTCCACTCTGATAGTCGATGGAAGACCCACTACACAACTCCAATGGAGGGAACCACTCAAAAAGTTGTCGAGGACCTCACTGTCCAGCTCTACTGGAGGGTACCACTCGGAAAGTCGTCGAGGACCTCACTACCCAGCGACATCGGAGGGTACCACTCAGGAAGTCATCGAGGACCTCACTGCCCATCTTTATTGGAAGGTACCACTTGGAAAGTCGTTGAGGACCTCACTGCCCAACTCTACTGGAGGGCACCACTCGAAAATTCATCGAGTGATCCGGCACTATCACTGTCGTCATCGAGCCTTGCCTAGCCAAGCATCGTGCCCAGATGATTCCACATTGTATCTCGAAAGACACAATGGAGGGCACTGTCCCATTCTACATGGGAAAAAAATCAGGATATGCTACTCACGAACCAACATCCGAATCCAAACGAAGGAGATATGGAACCTTGAAGTTTTCTAGAAAGGAACCAAGTAGTATATGACACGATGTGTGGTCCCGCTCAACCACATGGTCGTGTCCTTCTGGCCATGCTCACGTACTCAAGTTGTGTCCGTGTACTTTGGTACATGCCGTGATGCTTCACACGGGGGGGGGTGCATGTTTGCTCTAGCCATGTCTGTGTACGGAGTACATGGTTGTGTACCTGGCCGTGTACTTCCACATGGGATCTCGCCCGTGTGATCCATCACACGGCTCGTCCACCTGGGGACGAGAGGGACACAGTGTGTAGGAGGGCTACACGTCGTGCCATTCTTATGTTTTTTCTGAAACCCTAATCGCCGCAACCTGGGGGCTACACACCGTTTGTTCATCGGTCTACACGACGCATAGTCGGGTTTTCTGTAGAATTTCGGATCCGCGATCCGCGCCTTTAATTTGGCGGAATCAAAATGTAAATACAATTTATCTCGAGCTCAATTCATTGATTATTTATAATTTTATTGCATATTTTTTAAATTCTAAAAATTTGTATATGGTATGAAATTATGGTATTTTATATTTTCTGAACGATATTAGTAATTCTGTGAATATATAAAAAAGGAATCAGGGTCCCTATGGGTGGCTGGGGTGGTGTAGGGGGTTGGGGTATGGGCGTGGGTCGTCGGGTTGAGTACTCAGACCCTCTTCTTTGTAGCGTGAGTAACAATAAATAGCTTGCACGTGGGATGCTTGAAATGAGGTCATTTTTAAGAAGGGTAATTAAATGTTGACCTTTCATGCGTACAAATAAACCCACCATTAGAGACGGGTCGTCGGGTTGAGTACTCAGACCCTCTTCTTTGCAGCGTGAGTAACAATAAATAGCTTGCGCGTGGGATGCTTGAGTACTCAGACCCTCTTCTTTGCAGCGTGAGTAACAATAAATAGCTTGCGTGTGATAAATAGCTTGCGCGTACAAATAAACCCACCATTAGAGACGGGTGATTGAGATGATAAAATCCGCTCGCTCGCTCGCTCCCGGAGTGATTGCATTCCTCTCGCTCCCTGAGTGATTGCATTCCGTTCACTCGCTCGCTCGCTCGATCCCGGTGACAGTCTCTCTTTCTCTTTCCCTCTTCCGAGTATGGCTTTCCCATTCTCTCTCGCCCATAGGTTTATAGCTTTTTCTTTTTGGCTCTATTGATCACTATCTGGCGATTGTCGCCGATTATGTCCAACTGTATTTGAACGCGGCTGACTCTGTTCATATTTTTTATTAATCACTCCGGAACAGGTAAATTTCCTCTTGAACGATCAATTTAAGCGAAGATGGTGGAAGATCTGATGAAGAATCAGTTGGTGAGGCATCTCGGAGGCTATGTTATAGGTCTCAACAAGGAAGCAATCAAAATCAGTGGATGGAGAAGTATGACTCCTTTGTCTACCCCCCCACACAGACACGCACACAACACTCTCTCTCCCTATTTTTTCCCATTTTGGTTGTTTTGTTCACCACACTTCTCTGAATTTTCACGATAAGGCGACTTCACTACTGCTTAGCCGTAAGAGAATTTTCACGATAAGGCAAGTTCACTGCTGCATAGCCTTAAGGGTTATGAGATCACATTATCCCACATACTGATTGACATAAGATTCGTTTAATCAATAGACAACATACAAAAGGTAAGTGAAGATACAATCCCTTTACTGCATGCTTATAATGCCACGTGATTTGCTCATCGGATGGCCATACTCATATGTGATGTAGAGTAGTTCCGCAGAAGGATGATTGTAATCTTGGTTCATTGGATAGTGAAGAAGGATGGTGATCAGCTAAGATGGAATAAAATTGATTTGAAATGGCGACGATAACATATTAATATCGCGGGGAGCCATTATTGTAATGTGTGACTTAATTAACCAGCTTTATTTCCCATTGTTTTAACTCAACCATTGTTGAGTTATCATTTACTTTGATCCATTTATTATTTCACATTAACCAGTGTATGGGCAGTGGGTGAAGTGTAAATAGACTCCTTAGGTCAAGGGGTTGAGTGCACTAGTGAGATGTGAAAAATTTATATGGGGGCTGTTTGTTTGTTTTTATCATCTTGGTTTGAGTGAACATTTGGAGAATTTACATGGAGTCTGTTAGACCATTAGTATCCATTTGGTTTGGGTGCACCTGTTGGGAATTGTTTTGGGTCTGTTTGACTATATGTATTGCTTTGGTTTGAATTCACTTGTGAGGGAATTTTGATTGGTCTTATTAACCCATTTGTGTTCCTTTGAATTTTTTTTGGACATGTCTTGTCCGGGAGCCTATATTTATTTCTCTAGTTTCGCTTTAGTGCCTGCGGATGATGGTATTTCGACTGAATCACATAATTTTGATATGCTTTCTCCTTGAATTGTCTTGGTGCATTTGTTTCTAATTAGTAGCTAGTGTTAGCAGTCATGAACTTGGTTGCACTTTTGATGTACCCCCCAAAAAGAGGTATTAGAGCCTTAGGTTTGGAGTAATTTGAGAGTCGACTAGCTATTAAACCATAGAGCACATTTGTAAAGATGGAAGTCAGGATTCAACTGTAATTAAAAGGTTCCGTAGCTCTTTGAAAAGTCGACTAGCTGTTAAACCATATAGCACATTTGGGTCTATTTGACTATATGCATTCCTTTGGTTTGAATTCACTTGTGAGGGAATTTGGATTGGTTTTATTGACCCATTTGTATTCCTTTGAAATTTGTTTGGACATATCTTGTCCGGGAGCCTATTTGTATTTCTCTAGTTTCGCTTCAGTGCCTGCGGATGATGGTATTTGGATCAAATCACATAATTCTGATCTGCTTTCTCCTTGATTTGTCTTGCAACATTTGTCTCTAATTAGTAGCTAGTGTTAGTAGTCATGAACTTGGTTGCTCTTTTGATGTGCCCCACAACAAGAGGTATTAGAGCCCTAATTTCTTAGTAATTTGAGAGTCAATTAGCTATTAAACCATAGAGCACATTTGCAAGGATGAAAGTAAGGATTCAACTGAAATTAAAAGGTTCCTTAGCTCTTTGAAAAGTCGGGACGTTACAAGCTTTCCTCCTTAAAACAAATCGTCCCTGAGTTGCCCTTCCGAGGGTGGTAAAACATCATCTTAGAAAAGTTCTGGCCACTTAGCACATACATCGGCCTCTCACTCCCAGGTCTTGTCCTGTACATGGTCGTGTTGCCATAACACCTGTACCTGAGGGACTGACCTGCCTTGGAGTGCCTTTGTGCTCCGATCGATGATATGTATCAAATGCTCCTCAATGGATGTATCCACCTCTAGCTCGATATCCTCAGGATCAAATGAACGAGACGAGTCAAAATGATAACGATGAAACTGTGATACATGGAAGACGTCGTGTATGACCTAACATCTTTGAGGTAAAGCCAGCTGATAAGCTACCGGCTCAACTCTCTCCACGATCTCAAAAGGCCCGACGTAATGTGACGATAACTTGCCCTGTCTCTGAATCCGTTTATGACCCAATCTAAGTGAAACTCGCAGAAAGACTCGATGTCCCATCTCAAACTCCAGAGGTCAACGACGACGATCGGTACAAGACATTTGCCTGGACTTAGCTGTAGCCACATGATTCTAGATCAGTTGTACATGCTCTTTAGTCTCTTGAACGAGGCGAGGACCCAATAGTGTTGCTTCACCTGCCTCTGACCAACACAAAGATGAACGACATGGCCTATCTTAAAGGGCCTCATAAGGAGCCATCTGAATCGTTTCCTAAAAGCTTTTATTGTAGACAAACTCGACTAGAGGTATATGTTTCTCCAATGAACCTCCAAAATCAAGGACGCATGCCCAAAACATGTCATCTAACACACGGATCATACGCTCGGACTGACTGTCGGTCTGAGGGTGATATGCTGTTCTCAGAAGCACCTGTGAACCCAGTGCCTTCTTAAACCCCTGCCAGAACCGTGATTTAAAAAGAGCATCTTTGTCCGATACGATGGAATGGGGAACGCCATGAAGGTGTAAAATCTCCCGAATATAGATCCTTCTGAGCTCCTCAACTGGGAAAGTCTCTCAGACGGGTAGGAAGTGTGTGACCTTGGTTTCACCCATACCGTATCACTGCCTCGAGGTGATCTTCGCAAACTCTTCAAAAAATTCATGGTGATGTCGTCCCATTTCCACTCAGTAATGGAGAGAGGTTGTAGAAGTCCTGCGGGCTGTTGGTGCTCAGCATTCACCCGTTGACAGGTGAGCCACTGAGTGATAAAACTTACAATCTGCCCCTTCATACCTGGTCATCAATACCGACGACGTAT
Source organism: Viscum album (assembly GCA_963277665.1). NCBI lineage: Eukaryota > Viridiplantae > Streptophyta > Magnoliopsida > Santalales > Viscaceae > Viscum > Viscum album. The sequence continues at coordinate 1,067,320,861 of OY728127.1, read as the reverse complement.
GTCTTGGTACATCTTGGTAAGCCCGAGGTAAATTGCCCAAACAAAGGTGTGAGATTCCTGCATCAACTCTTCTTGCATGTCTATAGGGACCCAAACACATCCGTGAAAGTGCAGGATCTCATCCTTGTCGATAACCCAACCTGGCGGTGAGTCCTCTCCTGAGACCGACTCCCTTAGGACTAAGCCCTCGGGATCAGAAAGCTTCCTCATCCTTACCCACTCCAGAAGGGAGGATGTCACTACCAAAGGTGCTAAAAGAGGCTTCCCATGATATTCCTGAACCTCTCGGTGCATCTCAAAAAACATGGCCATCAACTGCCACTTACTACTAGCCTCCTAGACGACATGTGTCTTAAGTCTTCCGGTTCAGGGAGTCAGCTACTGCATTCCCCTTTTCGAGTGTATGAACAAGCTCAAAGTCGAACGACTGCAAGTGCTCTACCCATCTGCGCTGCCTGAGATTCAAATCCCACTGTGTGAAAATGCACTTGAGACTTTTATGGTCTGTGTAAACGACGAACCATTCCCCCACAACAGATAATGCCTTTAACAACATAGATCATTAACAGCAGGTGCTAGCTCGAGGTCGTGCATAGGTTGATTCCGCTCATGAGGTCTTAACTGGCATGACACATATGCTACAACTCGATCTCCCTACATTAGAACTGCTCCCAGCCTGATTTCTAAAGCATCACAATAAACTGTATAGCTTCCATCCGGCTCTGGCAGAATCAGGATCGACGCTGAAGTCAGTTTCCCCTTCAACTCCTGAAAGGCTGTCTCACAAGCTTCGGACCAGAAGTACTTCATGCCCTTTTTAGTCAAAACTCGTAAGTGGTGCTGCTAGGCGTGGAAAGTCCTAAATGAAACGCCTATAATAGCCCTCCAACCCCAAGAAACTGCGTATGTCAAAGACATTCTTGGGATGCTCCCAAGAAACTATGACGCTCACCTTATCTGGGTCAACAGATACCCCCTACTTCTACAATGATATGACCCAAGAAGTGAACCTTATCGATCCAAAAGTGGAATTTGTTGAGTTTAACATACTGGTGCTCTCTCAGCTTATTCAGCACGATCTTAAGATGTTTGACATGGTCGTGCCGAGTACGAGAATATACCAAGATATCGTCCATTAAGATTACCACAAATGAATCTAGATATGGGTGGAAAACCGAATTCATTAGAGCCATAAAAATTGCCGGCGCGTTTGTAAGGCTGAACGACATAACCAACTCCTCATACAAGCCGTATCCACTACGGAAGGCCGTACGTGGAATGTCTGATGGTCTCACATGCACCCGATGGTAGCCTGACCTCAAATCGATCTTAGAGAAAACCGTCTCTTTTCTGAGCCGGTCGAAGAGGCCGTCTATACGAGGTAGTGGATATCGATTCTTTACTGTATGTTGGTTCAATCGATTGTAATCCACATACAACCTAAGGGTACCATCCGCCTTCTTGGTGAAAAGGACTGGTGAACCCCATGACGAAGTAATGGGTCGTATAAATCCCCTTGATTCTAAGCCTTCCAACAACTTCTTAAGTTCCTGGAGCCATGTAGGAGTCCATCCTGTAGAGAGAAATGGACATTGGTGCCACCTCTGACACTAGCTCAATAGTGAACTCTACCTCTCTCATAGGAGGTAATCTAGAGGAGTTGTCACGGAAGACGTCCTTGTAACAATCCACAACATGAGGGAATTCCATACTATGTATTCCCTGATCACTCATAAAGATACTCGCCTTCTGGGTTGACACTTTGCCCGACCCACGGTGCTCAGGTCCAGCCCGACTTTCCTGGATATCCCATTCGTTCTTATGGCCAAATCTGCGGCCCTGAGATGCAACTTGATTAACCTAGGTAGGTCCGCTCCGCTGGTGCTGAACCTCTGAGGTCTGATTACCTCGACCAATACCACCTCCTCAGCCTAATCGTCCGGTAGTAGACCAACTCCCTGCCTGACACAGAGCTAATGATTCTGTACTTGAATGCGGTGTCGGTACATATCCATTTTCACTAGGTATTGGAGAGAAAGTTCAACGAAAACGCTTTAGGTGACCTATCCTGCCGCAAGATCGACACTCGATTGGGTTCCTCGTACACTGGGACTTCTTATGGCATGTCCTACCACAACGATGGCACACCACATAACTGTCGGTGCGTGTCATCTGGCTGACACTTCCCCCGCGAGCAGACTTGATGTTGCGGAATCGCCGGGAGACACAACGACAGAAACGAGAAAAAAAAACGAAAGAAAGCAAGCAAATGACACAGTGATTTACGTGGTTCGGGAATAATCCCTACGTCCACGGGAGAGGCAGAAAATTTCACTATTCGGGAGCACAAATTACTGAGGGTTTTTCCAGTAGTAACCCTAGCCCGGTAATGGGCTATAAAACAATGGAGAAGACGATCACTGTTAGAAAAAGTGGTCCGCATCACTACAGTGAACGGCGACTGGCTTTGTCAAAAGCGCTACAGTGGCTGTCGGCTGGAAGTTAAAAGCGCTACAGTCCAGTTGACCCCGAAGTCCGCACCGCGACAGTTGCTGACCACAAGCATTCGGCCCAACCGGATCAGGCAACACCAATCCAACACTTGAAACACTTGTAGCCTGATCCGCTGCACTGCTATGCTTCAATGCAACTGATGAAGACAACTTACTTAATCTAAGTTCTTCCTCTTCTTCACTCACCAGTGGCGTGCTTCCCATTCACAGATTCATGAAATACAAACTGTTTTCCTCTTGTGCTCTCATCAGATCCTCCATCATTCTGCCTCTCATCCTCCGTTCATCACTGGAGACCAACAGAGGCACAACAGTGCCTCAACTTCTGTATCACCATAGGCTTTGTCAACATGTCTGTCGGATTATTGGTTCCACAGATCTTCTGCAATGTCAGCAACCCATCCTGTATCAAACCTCTGATGAAATGGTACTTCAACTGAATGTGCTTCGTCCGGGCATGAAACACTGGGTTCTTGGCAAGATGTATAACACTCTGACTGTTACAGTGCAAAACATTCTCCTCTCACTTTTTTCCCAATTCATCCAAGAAGTTCTTCAGCCAAACCATCTCTTTCCCAGCTTCTGTTACAGTTATGTATTTTGCCTCTGTGGTGGATAAAGTCACCACCTTCTGCAATTGTGATATCCAACTTACCGCAGTTCCTCCACAGGTAAAAACATAACCCGTGGTACTCTTGCTGTCGACATCGCCTCCAAGGTCAGCATCCACATACCCCTGCAATGAAGTTCCTTTCCCAAAGAACAGAGATACCTCCTTGCTGCCTTTCAAATACCTTAGTATCCACTTCATAGCTTCCCAATGTTGTTTTTCAGGGTTAGCCATATACCTGCTCACAACTCCCACTGCATGAGCAATGTCAGGTCAAGTACAGACCATGGCATACATCAGGCTTCCCGCAGCTGATGCGTATGGAACTTTTGCCATGTACTCCACCTCTTCTGCCGTCTTCGGTGATTGCTCCTTTGATAGTTTGAAGTGGCTCGCTAGGGGAATAGAGACTGCCTTTGCTTCCATCATGTTGAATCTTCTCAGAACCTTCCCAATGTAATCAGCCTGTGACAACATTAAAGTTCCAGCTGTGCGGTCTCTCTTGATCTTCATTCCCAGAATCTTGCCAGCTTCTCCAAAATCCTTCATTTCAAACTCCTCAGTCAACTGCCCTTTCAGCTCATTAATCCTCTGCATACATGATCCTGCAATGAGCATGTCATCCACATACAGAAGCAATATAATATATTCATCACTGAAAGACTTGATGTAGCAACACTGATCCATGCCACATCGTTTATATTCATTTTTAGACATAAATGAATCAAACTTCTTGTTCCACTGCTTCAGTGCCTGCTTCAGTCCATATAGGCTCTTCTGGAGTTTGCACACCAGATCTTCCTTTCCAGACTCTACATATCCCTTTGGCTGCTGCATGTAGATATCTTTCTCCAAATCTCCATGAAAGAAAGCAGTCTTGACATCAAGCTGCTCAAGGTGCAAATCCTCTGACGCCACAATGCTGAGAACCACCCGGATGGTGGTAAGTTTTACTACTGGTGAGAATATTTCCGTGAAATCCACTCTCTCCTTCTGTTGGAAGCCTTTCACCACCAGCCTTGCCTTGAACCTCCTCTTGCCATCATGCTCTTCCTTCACCCGGTAGACCCACTTGTTCTGCAATGCTTTCTTTCCTTCTGGCAGGGATGTCAACTCCCAAGTGTTGTTGTCATGCAATGAGGAAATCTTCTCCTTCATTGCCAGCTCCCACTTGCTTGACTCCTTCAGCTGCATTGCCTCTTCAAAGCATTCTGGTTCTCCACCGTCAGTTAATAACAGATAATGCAATGATGGTGAATACCTCTGCACAGGCCTTCTCACCCTTGATGATCTTCTCAATTCCACTGGAGTAGTAGGTTCCACCGATTCGGATCTCTCAAGCTCAGGCACACCTTCAAGCTCCACTTGCTCTTTGCACTTTGATTCAATGTTTCCATTTTCATCTTCAGCTTCATGACGTCCTTTGTACATGACACCTTCATTGAATACCACGTTCTGACTTCTGATGACCATCTTCTTGTGACCATCCCAAAACCGGTAACCAAACTCTTCAGCACCATAGCCAATAAAGAAACATGGCTTGGACTTAGCATCAAGCTTGTCCCTTGAGTTAGCATCAATGTGTACATAAGCTAAACTGCCAAAGACTCTTAAATGTGAGAGTTTTACCTCCTTACCAGACCAGAGCTTCTCGGGTGGGCATTCTCCCATTGGCACAGATGGACTCCTATTGATCAGATACACTGCCATGTTCACTGCATCAGCCCAGAAGGTTTTAGGCAACCCTGAGTGCAGCCTCATGCTCCTGGCACGTTCATTCAGTGTCCTATTCATCCTCTCTGCCACACCATTCTGTTGTGGTGTTCCTAGGATTGTCTTCTCCCACCGAATTCCATTTTCAGAACAAAATTCTCTGAACTCCTGACTGCCATACTCTCCACCGTTGTCAGATCTCAAACATTTCAGCTTTGCACCTGACTCGTTCTCCACCATTACTTTCCACTTCTGAAACATCTTAAACACATCAGATTTGTTCTTCAGAAAGTAAACCCATACCTTCCTCGTTGAGTCATCGATGAATGTCACATCATATTGTGACCCTCCGAGGGATGGTACTGGTGCAGGCCTCCAAACATCTGTATGCACCAGGTCCAGCTTTCCAGCCTTCGGTGTTCTGCCTCCTTTTGCAATGAACACCTTCTTCTGCTTTCCAAAGATGCAATCTTCACATAAGCCTACTTCCACCGACTTCAGCTCTGGTAGCAACCCTTTTGTTGCCAGCACCTTCATCCCTTTTTCACTCATGTGGCCGAGTCTGTAGTGCCACAATTGAGAACCTCCGACATCTTCCAGCGATGCAGCAATGTCCATGCAGGTTTCTGTCAGGTTGTACAGGGTGCCATTCTTTGCTCCCCGAGCTATGACCATAGCTCATCGGGTGATCTTCCATGCACCACTAGTGAATGTGGTACTCAACCCTGCATCATCAAGTTGTCCAACAGAAATAAGGTTTCTTCTCAAGCCAGGGATATACCTCACGTTTTCCAGAACCAGCAAACTCCCACTGTTGGTCTTGAACCGTGCATCTCCTTTGCCCACAATCTGTAAGGGCTCGTCATCAGCAAGATGCACCTTGCCAAAATTTCCAGAAACAAAGTTGTTCAGGAAACCTTTCTCCGATGTAGAATGGAAAGACGCCCCAGAGTCTAAAATCCAAGACTCCATTGGGTTGTCCACGCTCAGCAGCAACACGTCATCAGTTCCTTCAGCTGCAGTGTTTGCTCCACTGGTTTCAGGTTCCTTCCGGTTATCTCTGCACTCCTTCTTGACATGTCCTTTCTTCCCGCATGTCCAGCAGGTAGGACCAGGCCCCTTTGCCTTGTCTCTGCTCTTTTCTCTTGACTTTGATCGTCCTATGCGATTGTCCCGCTGTGGGTACCTTCCTCTTCCTTCGACGTTCAAAGCAGAACCAGAGAATCTGCCTGATTCTCTTCTTCGAACATCCTCACTAAGGATTAGGTCTCGTATGTCTTTCAGAGCCATCTTCGTATTCCCCGAAGTGCTGCTCACAACTGTTACAGTTGCTTCCCAACTCTCTGGTAACGAAGATAGTAAAATCAGAGCACATACCTCATCACCAAGATCAATGTCCACCGATGACAACTGACTTATGATGGTATTGAATTCGTTGATATGATCTGCAACAAGTCTCCCTTCAACCATTTTCAGGTTGAACAATCATCGTATCAGATGTACCTTATTTCCTGCAGAAGGCTTCTCGTACATGTTTGTGAGGGCTTTCATCAGGTCCACTGTCGTCTTCTCCTCTCTGATGTTGAACGCCACGTTTTTGGCCAACGTCAGGCGCACAACGCCCAGAACCTGCCGGTCCAGTAGCTCCCACTCCGACTTCTCCATGTCCGCTGGCTTCCCACCCAGAAGTGGCAAGTGCATCTTTTTCTGATAAAGATAATCCTCGATCTGCATCCTCCAGAAACTGAAATCAGTTCCATCGAAGCGATCGATCTTCACTTTGCCTTCATCCAGAGCCATCGTTGGAGAATTCCGAACTTCCCTTTGATACCAGTTGTTGCGGAATCACCGGGAGACACAACGACAGAAACGAGAAAAAAAACGAAAGAAAGAAAGCAAATGACACAGCGATTTACGTGATTCGGAAATAATCCCTACGTCCACGGGAGATGCAGAAAATTTCACTATTCAGGAGCACAAATTACAGAGGGTTTTTCCAGTAGTAACCCTAGCCCGAAAATGGGCTATAAAGCAATGGAGAAGACGATCACTGTTAGAAAAAGTAGTCCGCGTCGCTACAGTGAACGACGACTGGCTTTGTCAAAAGCGCTACAGTGGCTGCCGACTGGAAGTCAAAAGCGCTACAGTCCAGTTGACCCCGAAGTCCGCACCGCTATAGTTGCGGGCCACAAGCATTCGGCCCAACTGGATCGGGCAACACCAATCCAACACTTGAAACGACGTTTCCTGTCGCGAGACGAACTGTCTCCCTGTCTCAATGCTGAACCGCCTCGACTTACACTATCAGCTTCCCTCGGGTTCCGCTCAGTGATGAGGGCTTGGCTCACCATCTCTGAAACGGTGGTCGACCGAAAGACATTCACTTGCTATCGAATGGTGTATGCAAGCTCATCCTCAAACCGTCTCGTAGTCGTCAACTCATCACTAGTCAGTGTCGGTGCAAAATGCTGAAGCTCGGTGAAACGAGCTGAATACTCTATCACGGACATGGAACCCTGTTGTAGATGCAAAAACTCTTTGGAGCTTCTACTATCACAGTCTGCCGAAAGAATTAGTCATAGAAGGCTGTCTGGAAGTCTGCTCACACCATACCCCGATGACATCCAACCAACGTTTGACGGAATCAAGGAGCATTTAGGTGGCGAGCTTGACCCTCTACTATCGAGGCGTCACCATATGCTCGAAGATCGATAACACGACCTCCAGCCCTGACTAAACAGCCTGCCATCCCCTGAGAAGGTCGAAGGATGTTGCTGCTGAAATTCTCGCGTCAATTCTGCCATAGTAGGGGCAGGTCGCAGAGCTCCTCGTATAAACTGCGTGAAACACAAGAAGCTTTGTCGAAACTGAGCATCGACGCCCAGTGGAGGATCAATATGAGGTGCCTCTAGTGGTACTACAGGAGGTAATACTGGTGGCTCAGGGCCCACCTCCGTCTCCACGCTCCTAGTGTATGACTCAAGGACGTCCTGACACCATAACTCTACAATTGCCTCAGATATGATTTAACAACGAATAGGAATCGAGATAACAGGAAAGGACAGGTATGAGGCCTTCCTATAAAGGAGTCACCCCTCACTGCCTGCTACAAAATCCAGGTCTGTGATAAGAAATATCACAAAGGAACACAAAGAGACACTGCCTACTGCTAATTACTAAGGTTGGGTTAGGGTCAAGATCTCACATCACACATCAGAGGTTCATATTTATGAAGTGTCAATTGCAAGGGATAGAGGAAAACACCCTTTGCAATTGGCATCCCCATTTAACGGTAACCATTTCATTTTAAAATTAAAATTTATTTAAGTTTATGCTTATTTATATGCATATAGATATCACATTTCAGTTAAATTTGCGTCACCATTCCCAATTTATAATGTCCCATACTCTATAAACTATTATTGGTACATCAAGTAACTACGACCTGACCTTTACGTCTGGTATCAGGATGTAACAGGTCATGTTTAATGATTTGATTGAATGAACTACCATTCCCAATTTGTAGAATTACATGCTTCATAAATTACAATTGACATTCAATCCAATCAACTAATATTTCAGCCCATAGAACTAGTGGTTCATGGATCAAACATGACATAATTGGTTAATTAAGGTACCATCATCAATTTATATCGGAAAACACCATTTAGATTGATGCAAACTGTTACAGTTGGGGGGGGACCCTGCCACCCGATAAGTATATTCTAGAAGAAAGGGGACCGCTGAAAAGGGCTCGGTTGTTAGGGAGTCATGTGGGAACCTACGACACACGTGAAACCCCATTAGAATGGGGGAATAAAGAAGGCAACAAAGGGGACCACAAGGGGGCAGTTAGAACAATATTATTAGAGGCTCTTTGGGGGCTTGGGCGGGAGAGCAACTGGGGGCTCCCGAAGTATTCTTGATATTTTATTCTTCTTTTTGCCATACTGCACAAAGTCTGTAACCAGGTACGATTTGATGTTACTTTGAATATACTTCAATTTGATGTTTGTTTAGCGTGGGGTCTATCATTTTTGGTCCGACCTGTCGTATCCTTTCACCACCCCCCAATGCTTCGCCACCTTGAGTGAGTGACGAAAGAAGTGTTCAATTTTGGAGACTCGGCTTCAGTCTTGATTGGAGGCGTTAGAGTAGCGGATGGAGCGCGTCGAGGCAGGACGAGATCAACGTGTTGATTGGGTGGAATCAACAGTATCTGGATTGGCGACCCCAGTAGGAGTGTTTCAACAAGAAATTTTTGTGTTAAAAGAGCTTCAAAATTCTATGGATGACATTGTGCATCGTCTAGAGAAGCTGCCGATGCAAGGAGGCGACGACCTCTGCACCAAATTTGGGGTCAGGTGAGTTGTTGCTACGCTCGCACGATTAGCCGGGATCGATCGAGGGGATGTCGGGGTCAGGGGAAACTTTGGGTGATGGTTTCGGGCCGATGTTGGCAGTACAACTGGTTGAACTCCCTGTTTTTGACGGACAAGACCCTCGAGGTTGGATCAACAAAGCATAACTATATTTTCGAATTAATCAACAAAGCATGACTATTTTTAAATTAACCAAACGCACGGACATTCTAAAATTTCATTGGATCAGGTGAGTATAGAAGGGGTGGGTGTACATTGGTTCACGGTCTTGGAAGAGGGGCATTCACAATTGACTTGGCATCAATTTAAAGAGGAGTTAATGGAACGATTTAGTGGATTTGAAGTGCAAAATCCTTATGAAGAACTACTTGCAAATGAGCAGCATGGCACGGTCCAGGAATACATAGAACGCTATGAGTTCCTGGCGTTACTCATTCCACGCCATCCATAATCTCAATATGTGGGGTATTTCCTCCATGGGTTGCATGAGGGAGTACGAAGCTGAGTGCGTATTGATAACCCGAAGACCCATTTATAGGTGATGCAGCTGACACATACATGTTGAGCTAGCTCTCAAAAAAGGGGTTGGAGCACAGTATCAGGTGGGAGGATCGCGCTGGGCTGGTGGAAAGGACTGGTCGAGTCCCTCTAGGGGAATCTTTTCTCAACAACTATGTCCAACACCTCCGCTGTTAAGATGGGGAGGGGAGCTGTTGGGCAGAAACAATAAAGGCACCGCGTACAGCTTCGATTGGAGCTAATGGGGTTCGACAATTAACTAGTCAAGAGTGGAAGAACCGAAAGAAGAAGGGATTGTGTTTTCGTTGTGGAAAACCTTACAATCCCCATGCACAGGTGTTCTGATCCCAAGATGCGAGTGTTAATATTGGGGGAAGAGGATGAAGAAGATGTACCAGCTCGACAACAGGATGGGGACACAAAACTGGCAGAGGTGGTCGAAGAAATTCGTGAGGCTGAATGTAAGTTTGTGGATTTGCAGGGCTGGAGAATTTTATGCGGCACCAGAAACTACCTGGAGGAATCCACTGTCTCTGAAAATTGAAGACAATATTAAAGGAATTTCCGTTTTAATTTTACTCGATAGTGGGGCCTCCCACAATTTTATTAGTCCAAAATCGGTCAAAATGTTGGGGCTGACCGCACATATGGTTAACAATGGGGGCTTACGGGTGTTCGATAGAAGCCCATGTCTTGGATATTGCCGGATTGAATTTAATTTTGGGTTTAGCATGGCTGAGTACCCTCGGGGATGTTTGCATCAATCGGAAAACTATGGTGATGAAATTTGCGGTGTAAAATTAGTTCACTCTCTCGGGAGTCCAACGTATTGACCGTGCAACATTATCGCTGGAGCAGTGGACTCGGGGACAAAATTTCAGCAGTGTACATTTCCAGTTAATTGGGGGCAAGCGAAGCAGTGGGGAGCAGCTCTTGTCTGATCACCAAAGCCACGAATTTCAACAGGTCTTCCTTCACTTTCCTTTAGTTTTTGATGAACTCAGGGGTCTTCCTGTGCAGAGGCAGTGCAAACATACAATTAGTCTCATGCCTGGTCAAGGACCGGTTTCGGTGCAGCCATATAGATACCCCTATTTTCAAAATAATGATATAGAAACACGAGTGCAGTAGATGCTGACCAGTGGTATAATCAGGCCCAATTCAAGTGCTTTTTCGAGCCCGGTATTGTTAGTTAAAAAAAAGATGGGTCGTGGCGGCTATGTACCGTGCGTTGAATAAGGTTACCTGATATAAGTGCTGAAGGAAGTACACAAAGTTCTCCAGCAGAAGCAGAATGTTCTCGGCCTCCTCTGTTATATACTTATCAAAGGAGGGGTAGGGGTAATATGTGTAGAGAAAAGGAGGCTTAATAACTCCAGGTGTAGACTTGTAATTAGTTTGGTTTAGTTGAGGAGGGGAAAGTCCATAAGGCCAGTCGGTCCGGGATCGTGGTCTGGCTTGCAAGCCATAGGCCTGGAAAAGTCTAGAGACTTCAAGGAGAGTTTGAATCGGTTAGTAGTTTCTGCTTCTTACTGTCAAAATTGTAGAAGTTCCTCTTTATTCTGTCTATTCAATAGAAAATCCTCCTATATTTTTTGATATTCCGATCAAGTTGGTGATTTCATTGAGAGCCTTCTAGAGAGAGAAACTAAAGGAGAGAGGATTTAGGAGGAATTAAGAAGTTCCTTAGTCCGTGGAATTAGAGTGTGAAAGTTTGGACGTTTAAGCTTATGTTCACAAGAATGGAATCTAGAATGGTGGCAGTGGAAACCTCAAGGAAGTGATCGCCGTACTAAACTTCTGGATGAAGGACAGAAATGGCACGACTCCAGTTGGCACGAGCTGCGAAGTCTTTCTCAACATGTCACTATGCCGACATTCTCTGGCGATGATCAGGTAAGTTGGATTACTCGAGCGGAGACATATTTCTCCATACATCGCACACAAGAAGAGATGAAGGTGCCTTTAGCTCAGCTATGCATGGAAGGTATGGTGCAATATTGGATAATCTCATTGAAGTCAGTTAAAAATGAACTTACTTGGAGATAACTTAAAGAGGAGTTGCTCGGATGTTATTGAACGACAACAGAGGAAGATCCAGTAATTTTCCTCAAGGGATTAAGACAACGAACAACGCCCGTCATGCAGAACTAGCAGAAATAGATGGAATGAGGATGCAAAGGCAGGCGGAGTCGGTCGACGGAGCGCTGGGAAAGCCGCATTGGTGGGGCCGGAAGACGTAGTGCCGAGAAAGCCGCACATGCGGGGTCGAATGATGGGGTGCCGGGAAAGCCGCATGGGTGGGGCCAGACAATGGTGCGTCGGGAGTTCCGCAGAGACGGGGCTGGTCGAAAGTGCGCCAGGAAAGCCACATAGGCGGGGCCGGTCGTCGAGGCTTCGGGAATGCTGCTCAGGCAGGCCGGTCGACGTGGCGTCGGTAAAGCCGCACAGGGGGGTCGATTGATGGAGCGCCGAGAAATCCGCACAGACGGGCCGGTCGACCGTCGACTTGGATCATACCTGGCTACTGTTCACAGGCATGGTGCTGCAATATGGGGAGGTGCCACTTCTTTTAACCGCTTGATGCGTTATGCCCATCCTCAGGTTACTTTTGACATCCGATTTAACCTGCCACATGGATTCTGTTTCTTTGTTACAATTTTAATTCATGTAATCAGGTGAAAATGATTGACTTCTCTTCCGGAGAGAAATTCTTGGTTACCTTTAGCACCCACGAACCAAGTAATCCTAGTGATACCCATGTGAGATTCTTTCTTAAGCTTTTGTTTTTTCCTTCCGTTGTTGTTGGGGAGCCATTTCCGACATGAAAAAATAATTTAGAGGGTTTTGCTTAATATTTTCGATGTGAGGACTGGGAAAGTGATGAGAGACGCCGATGATTTTGCCAGTGGAGGCACAGGATGTGTTGCAGGGATTTCTTGGCCAATTTTCAAGTAAACCTTCTGTTACTATTGGATTATGTGTATTGAGATTGTTCCTTAGGCCCTGTTTGAGAACACTTACTGAAAACTGTTTATATCACTTTTTACTTATGATAAGTGCCTTTGTAAAGTATTTCCACATTGCTTATTGAAAATGTGCTTTTCCCCCACATAGTAAGTGGCTTTACTCAGGAATTTATGTATAAGCAGTTTTTAGAAAGGGAACAAACAACATTTATTTTTTCAAATTGCTGATCATATGTGGCAACTGACACGTACACTTTTCAGTGAGTGCTGTCAAACTCAGCCTCAGCTAATATTGTCTTGTATATTTTTTTAGATGGGGTGGCGGAAGAAGTGATCAATATTTTGCTAGAATTGGAAAGCATGTTATCTCTGTTTATGAAGCAGAGTCCTTTTCTCTGATCGGCAAGAAATTGATGAAGATTGATAATGTTATTGATTTTAGTTGGTCACCCACTGAACCCATTATTTCACTCTTCGTTCCTGAGCTTGGTGGAGGCAATCAACCTGCCAGGGTAAGTTCCATTGCTTCATGTATATTGTCTTTCCTTTGGCCCCTTTGACCTCTTATCTTCAGTTTTGTTGGCCTTTTTGTTTTTTTGCATTTGTGATTAGTTAATGAATCACACTATTCGCAGGCGAGTCTCGTCCAAATCCCAAGCATGGAGGAGCTTAGGCAGAAAAACCTTTTCAGTGTCAGTGATTGCAAAATGTCCTGGCAAAGCAATGGAGATTACTTGGCTGTTAAGGTTGACCGTTATACAAAAACCAAGAAAACTACATATACTGGATTTGAGCTTTTTCGAATAAAAGAAAGGGATATTCCCATTGAGGCTATGGAGCTGGAGAATAAAAATGATAAGATCATTGCATTTGCATGGGAGCCAAGTGGCCATAGATTTGCAGTTATTCATGGCGACAGTCTGAGGCCTGACATAAGTTTTTTCCTATTTTGACTGTTCAGTTTGTTGTGATGTAGCAAACTATAACAGTAGATAAAGACCTTTATGCATTGTAATTTAGCACTAATAAATGTCAATTTTTGTCAACGCATACATTATCAACACTTTTAAAGCGTTGATAAAGACTCAATCTTTAGTAGTGATTTATAATTGTTATGTCATTATATCAAACGTTATGTGATGTATTTTCTAAAATGATAAATGTTTTGTGAATTCATTGTGTGTTTATATGCTGGATTTTTTTTTGAATATATATTTATCATACATAACACAAGACATTTATGCCTTTCATTTGTATTTTTTGTATGGTGTTAAAAATTTAATTCCACTGTAAAAATCAATGTCTTGTACAATTTTTTTTTGTATTAATATTCATTTTTAATAGTTTTACATTGATATATTTTATTTGTTAATTTATAAAATTAAAAGTTATTTGAAGTTGGTTTCTTGAGCAAGTAATGATTATTTTGAGCTCAAAATTTATTATGCAAAAAGGAAAATTTCCTTACGGGTTTTATTGAATTTTGAAAATGACTAACGAGTTTCCTTTCTTTTTATATCCTCTATTGGGCTTCGTTTTTATCCTCCCATGTTTTCAAATGTTTTTCTCAAGGCTTAAGGATATGTAGCAATTATAACAAGGTCAATGGTGATACGTCTTGAATGAAGAAAGTGTCACAAATGATCTAAGAGTGCAAACATAGGAAAATATTTTTGTGGAAAAAATGAACACCACTTGGAAATGTCCACTGTGTTATGTAATGGTTTTCCTAATTCTTCCTTATAAAGTATGTTGAAATTGAAAGTTATGCTTGAGAGCATGTTTAAATAAATCATGGCTTTGCATAGTTGATGCCTTAGGTTATTTATGGTGGTGACCTGTGATAAATGAATAAGTTAATCCAAGATGGTAATAAAACTAGTTTGATAAAGGTAAGTGTTTGGGGACGAGTGAGCCTATTTGCTTTTGAATGTTGAACGTCTTGTTTTAGGGTTTAAATACCCTATTGACTTTATTTGTTGTTTGATGTCTTCTCTGTTTGATCTGGATGTGAGCCTTGCTATGTAACGTGATGTGAGTTTGAGATGACTGTTGGTTGATAAGATATGGGTAGGGATGCCTGAGGTTGCGGTGGTGGCATAGGGTGCTGGTTATGATGATGATATTGGAATGAGATTTCAGATGTGTTGTTATGTGTTGCATAGGTTGGAGTTGAGCTTGTTCATTGTTTTTGTGCTAAAAGATGTGTTGTTTTCTTGAAAATGAATATGCTTGTTTAATGGTTGTGGCCTAGTGTGCTTATATCCTCAGAAGGGATTTCTCTTGTATTATTTATATATGGTATGACCTTAAGTATATGAAGGGAGGACACACTTCACATATCATGACGTGTTATATTACTGCTACTGGAAGCATAGCCTATACCCTCAGTTTAGAACCGTGGGTAAAGCCCATAAAACTGTGGGTATAGCCTATACCCACAATTTTATGAACCGTGGCTGATGGAGCCTTCGATATAGAGCTATACCCACAGTTTCTAAAACAATCGTGGGTTTAGCCTAGGAGATTTTATCATACCTACAGTTTTGGTTAACCCTTGGGTATATATCTATACCTGCGGTCAGAAGAACAATGGGTATAGCTTTTCCCAAAAGAAATTATATACCCACGGTTCAGTGAACCATGGATATAACTACCTGTCCCTATTTTGGCAGCAACAACCCTTCCAGCCTATCTTGAACCTGTTAATAAACTACAAACCACAATACCCATTCATTGCAATACATATATTGTATATTTAGCAGTCACCCAACTGCTTGTAATAATTTTTAAACCATTTACAATACTATAACATACATATACAACCATACAACCAATCAATTCAAGTCATTAAACAACATCCACTTGTCTCTTTACCGCTAACTCAAAAATGGAGGGGACCAATATCTCATCTATCACTAACATCCTTATCCTCATCACCATCACCAACATCCTCATCACCACCACCATTATCTCGACTATCACTAAGACCCTCATTGATATCACTTGGGGCATCATATAAAGAGCGCATTGATTCCATACATGAATCAAAAGTAGCAACAACCTCTCATAGAAGTGATGGACTTATAACTGACATAGCTTTCAGGAAGTGTTCGGTGATCAGTTTACTTCTTTGACGCTCCTACAAAGCTATTTTTTTGGCCTCAACTGCTTCTGCATGAGTATTACATCTCGGTGGTCTGAGAGGGTTGAGAGGCACCCGATGAGGGCCAATACGTAGTGGGGACAATGTTTTTCCTAACTCGACATCAGACTCTCCCCTGGTGCTCCTCACCTAATACCCAACTCAAATGATCATCTGGCCTGAAGTTGTCATCTTCTTTCTCATCGAGGGCCTCCAGGGCACATTGTTGAAAATATAAACAATATATTTAATTATGAATTACGTATAAATATTTGACATATCAATAAAAAACTTTCAATATTTTCTTGTTTGTGAATTTATTGCACTTCCATCCTTTTTCTTCTTACACGAGCAAAATAATTTTGCTCGACACACACGACCTTCAATGCCCAATGCCGCTTGCTGAAAATGATATTGATTAGTATAATATTACATTATTGAATATTATGAAAGTGATAAACCTAAAATGAATTAAAATTGTAACTGTTGAAGAAATCCATAAAATGAAGAAGCATCTAAATATACATTTAATTATAAATTTAATACTATTAGCATAACATAAACAATACTTACTAATTAGCATGCTAAACATGAGTATGATATGGATTCCTCTTGTATGTTCATTTCGGTCCAATTCTATTTGTGTTACGTTATTTGGTTATTCAGTCACTTAGTAATTTTCATCATTTGTTCAATAGGTTCATTTTTAGGTTAAGTTGTTTGGTAAATTGGGCATTTGGTCATTTGTTCATTTGGCCATTTGGCTATTTGTCCATTTTCCCAATTAGGCCAATTTGGTCATTTAGGCCAATTAGGCCATTTAGGCCAATTGGGGCATTTAGGTCATTTAGGCCATTTATGTCAATTAGGTCAATTAGGTTATTTAGGCCATATAGGTCAATGTAGGCCAATTAAGCCAATTAGGTTATTTAGGCCATATAGGTCAATTAGTCCATTTAGGCCAATTAGGTTATTTAGGCCAATTGGGCCAATTAGGCCATTTATTTGGACAATTTAGGCCAATTAGGCCATTTAGGACCATTTAGGTCAATTTAAGACAATTAGGCAATTTATGTCATTTACGTCAATTAGCACATTTAGGTCAATTTTGGCAAATTAGGTCAATTAGCCCATTAGGTGAATTAGGAGAATTAGGTCTTTTAGGCCAATTATGCCATTTAGCCCAATGAAGCAATTTAGGCTATTTAGACCATTTAGCTTATTTAGGACAATTAGACCATTTAGGTCATCTAGGGCAATTAGGCTATTTAGGCCATTTCGCCGTTTATGCCATTTGATCATTTAGGTCATTTAGGTCAATTAGGTCAATTATGCCAATTAGGCCATTTAGAACATTTATGCCATTTAGGCTATTTTGTTCACTTAGGCCAATTAGGCAATTTAGGCCAACTAGTCCAATTAGGCCATTTAGTTTATTTAGGTCATTTAGGCCATTTGGCCAATTAGGCCATTAGGCCATTTGAACAATTGACCATTTTTCCATTAGGCCAATAAACCATTATGCCATTAGGCCAATTGTCCATTAGGCCGTTATGCCATTAGGCTAATTGGCCATACGACCATTAGGACACTAGGCCAATGAGCCATTAGGCCATTAAGCCAATTGGTCGTTAGGCCATTAGGCCAATTGGAAAATTGTCCATTAGGCCATTATGCCAATTGGTCATTAGGCAAATTGACCATTAGTCCCTTAGGTCATTAGGTCAATTGGCCAATTAGGCCATTAGGTCAATTGACCATTAGACCAATTGACCATTAGGCCATTAAGCCAATTGACCATTAGGCTATTAGGCCATTAGACCAATAGACGATTAGGCCAATAGGCCATTAGGCCATTAAGCCATTAGGTCATTAGGCCAATTGGCCAATTGTCCAATTGACCATTAGGACATTAGGACATTAGGGCATTAGGTCAATTGGCCAATTAGGCTATTAGGACCTTAGGGAATTAGTCCAATTGTCCAATTAGGCCATTAGGCCATTAAGACATTAGGCCAATAGGCCATTAGGCCATTAAGCCATTAGGTCATTATGACATTAAACCAATTGACCAATTTTCCAATTGACCATTAGCCCATTAGGCCATTAGGGCATTGAGCCAATTGTCCAATTAGGCCATTGGGCCATTAGGCCATTACACCAATTGGTCATTAGGCCATTAGGCCAATTGGTCAATTTTTCCATTAGCCCAATTGGTCAATTTTTCCATTAGCCCAAATTGGTCATTAGATCATTTGGCCAATTAGGCCATTAGTTGACCAATTTTCCATTAGACCATTAGGTCAATTGGCCAATTAGGCGCTTAGGCCAATTGTCCAATTAGGCCATTAGACCAACTGACCAATTGATCATTAGACCCATTTGGCTAATTGGACATTAGGCCATTAGGTAATTAGACCAATTGATCAATTAGGTCATTAGGCCAATTAACCAATTGACCATCTGGTCATTACGTCAATTGGCCATCGGGCCATTAGGCCAATTGACCAATTTGTCCATTAGACCATTATACCAATTGACCAATTAACCATTAGGGCATCATGCCATTTGGACATTAGCCTATTAGGCCAATTGGCCATTAGGCCCATTATGCCAATTGTCCATCATGCCATTAGGCCAATTTACCATTAGGCCAATTGACCATTAGACCATTAGGTCATTAAGCCGATTGACCAATTAGGCAATTAGGTGAATTGGCCATTAGGCCAAATGGCTATTAGACCATTAGGCCAATTAGGCTATTTAGGCCATTAGGCCATTGGAATAATTAGCCATTTGGGCCATTAGGCCAATTGGTATGTTAGGACAATTGGTAAATTGGACAATTAGGCCATTAGGCCATTAGGCCATTAGACCATTAGACCAATTGGTCCATTATGCCAATTGAAAAGTGGCCAGTTCAAATTAAATGAACTTGGGTTGGGCTAAATGGTTTATCATTATAAATAAATGAAATATAAATGGTATAATAATGTTTAATTTGAATATGGAAAGATGATTAATGAATGTGAAAATGATTGGTAATTGATGTGGTTAAATAAGAACTATGAAAGTGGGATTGGTTGGATTGTGTGTGGCGGTTGTGATAAAGAAGTGTTTTTGATGTGAAATGGTGGAAATGTGGATCTTTTTGGCATGCGAAGGATGGTTTGTTGTGCGTTGTGTTTGTGTTGTGCTAGTTGCCTGGTAGTAATGGAATGAATTGTTAATGATGAAACTGAAATAACTTGGGTTGGAATGGGTAAATGAAATCTTGAATTAAAATGGAAAGTTTGGTTAAAGCGGTTTTTATTTAATATGGAATGATTGATCTGGATAAATGGAGATGGTTGATAAGAATAAATAAAATTTACATTGGGGGAAAGAGAGAAAAAATGTAACCCAAAGGTAAAATGAGGTTCGGAGAGATCCCTTACCCTATGTCCGAATGTGTTCTTCACTCGCACTTAATGTTCAGGATAATAAAATTTGATCCATTAATTAATTAATTCAGAACCTTTTCTACATGTATTTTATTTATTATAATTTTATCAAGTTCATTTATAGCCATTTCGATGAGTTATAATGTTTAATTTCGTTGTTTCGAGAGCGTTCATTTCATAGTTTTATGGTCGGGTCCATTGAGTATAATTATGAGAGTTCTTATCAAATGGATGGAAGACTCCATAAGTGGAATGAAATGATATTAATATAATTCAAGAATTTTAAATGGTCCCATATATCATTTTTTTGACCTGAGGATGATTCATTTGATAAAACATTAATGATAAACGTTTAGTTTATTTTGGTGGTTTTTTACCATCATAAACTAGTTTTGTTTTATTAATTAATATTATGTATATATTTTAGTTCCTTAACATGAAATAAGTTATAATATAAATTTTACAATTTGGTTTATCCATTTTAATGGTGTTATGACCAACCTTGAAGGAGGTAATGGAAAAAAAAACCGTCGTCCATGAAGGCAATAAATCGATATATCACGGACGCTATTTTCATTTTTAAGAAAAAGGAGAAGAGAAGAGATTGGATGATGGATATTACGTTAACATAATAAAATTCTAGTATATGTTTGATACTTGAGTTATCATTTCACTTTTGATAGTGGGGGAAATGACGAGATAAAAGAAAGAGAGAATTTAAAAGAGAAAGGTGGAGGATTTTTACCTCTTGAATATCGTCTCCTTGAGAACCTCCTTAAGGCACTTGGGTTTGGTCTTTTGTTGAGACTAGAAGCTCTTGGACATGGGGAAGAGGCTTGGGAAGTGAATTGGGTAGAATTTAGACAATATAAAAGGTTTAGAATGTGTGAGGAGAAGGGGTGGTGAGGGGTGGTATTTATAGGGGAGGAGAAGAGTGTTTTTTGATTATTTTATTCATTTATTTATTATTTTGGATCAAGACAATTAAAAGTGTTGGTTCCTATGAATAAATACAATAAATGTTTTAGGAGAGTTCTAACCAATGGGTGCTTACATCATCCATACATCATCCATGACTAAAAAATTTATGTATTTGTTAAATATCGTAAATTACCGTATTTCACTATTCACCAAAAATTAAACTATTATAGAAAAATACCAAAAATTCAAACTTAACATTTTTTGATGTGTAGATTTCAAAAATGGACTCCATTTTATAAAAACATTTTTCTAAAAATGGACTCCATTTTTAATTAAAATCACCATTTATTTGAAAAATATCGATTTTAATATTATAATCGATTTTATGACACTTTGAAAAATTAATTAAGGTCTTATAAAATTATCATAAAATTATAATAAAACAAACTATTAATTTATTAATATCTTTTATGTAAATAAATTTTCTTTTAAATCAATATATTAATTATAAAATTATAAATAAAAATTTACGTTCACAAAAATACAAACACTTAATTTATCATTTTTAAACATTTATTTACTTCTAATATGATATAATTTTATCACATTTTCATTTATAAGATACCTAAATTTTATTTATACTTTCATAGGTGAGGTTACAATTCTAACGACCAGATTAGTATTCCTAATGTTCAGGTTACTATTCCAATAGTATATGTTCTTTAATTTCTATAGATACCTCTTATTTCATTCATTCTTCATTCACTTATATTTTATCTCATGGTTATATATAATTTCATCTTCAAAATGAATATTATATTATTATGTTTTATTTCTGTAACTTATTTTGTGAGTATAGTCATTCTAGTGGATCGAGCAGATCCAAAATTTCCCATTCTTATTATCTTGTTTTCTATTTATTGATCTACTGTAATATTTGGTATTCTTATTGTTTTATTTTTGAATAATGTATCATTATTAATTTACAAGAATAATGTTTTTATTGGGTTCTCTATATGATGTGTGTGCTTTATACCGCATGACATAATTATAACAAGGGAAATTTCATTGATAAAATTCTGAGTCGTTACATTCTTCCCCCCTCATGGAATTTTGCCCTCAAAATTTCATTCTACATACTAAAGTGAAAACATGTGTGGGTACTTATCCTTCATCGCTTCCTCTAGCTCCCATGTTTCCTCTTTGTATTTATGGTTCCTCCATAGTACTTTGACGAGGTGAGTTATCTTGTTGCGTAATTTTTTTTATATGGTCCAAGATCTTCACCGGATGCTCCTCATAAGAAAGATCATTTTCCAACTGTACCACCTATGAATTCGGTACATGTGAGGGATCTGGTATGTATTTTATCAAGAGGTATATGTGGAATACATCATGTACTTGAGACATGGTTGGTGGAAGTGCTAGTCGATATGCCACAACTCCGACGCGATCAAGAATCTCGAAGGGGGTGATGTAACAAAGACTTAGCTTTCCTTTCTTCCCAAATCTCATGATTCTATTCCATAGAGATATGTATAGTAATACCTTGTCACCAACCTCAAGCTCTAAGTCCCATTGATGATTATCCGCACACCTCTTCTGTCGACTTTGGGCATCCCGGACATGCTGTTGGATGGTCTTAACCTTTTCTGCCATTTCCTCAACCATTTCAGGCCCCAAAATCTTTTGTTTACCAACTTCGTCCCGATATGTAGGTGTTCTATATCTTTTCCCATAAAGGGATTTATATGGGTCCATTTGAATGCTTGAATGGAAACTATTTTTGTAAGATAACTCAAACGGAGGTAGATGTTGGTCTCATCCTCCTTTGAAGTCCATATAACATTCTCTCAACATATCCTCTAGTGTCAGAATAGTCTGCTTAGATTGGTCATCAGTTTGAGGATGATAATCCATATTAAAGTTTAGCTCAGTGTTTAGAGCATGTTGGAGACTTTTCCATAACTAGGAGGTAAATCTCATATCTCGATCAGATAAAATCTATAATGGTACTCCATGTAGCCTCACAAATTCTTTGATGTATATTTGTACAAGTTGGTCGAGTGATAAGTCCTCTCAAATCGCAATAAAGTGAGTAGTCTTTATAAGATAATCCATAATGACCCAAATAACATTATTTACTTTTAATGTCATCATAAGTCTCGTGACAAAGTCCATGGTGATGTTTTCCCATTTCCATGTTGGTATGGGTAATGGTTGCATCATCCCCTTATATTTTTTCCTTTTAGTCTTCACCTACTGACATACCACACACTTTGATATATATTCAGTGATCTCCTTCTTCATAGTGTCTTACCAATAGTTCTCTTAGAGATCTCGATACATCTTTGTGCTCCTAGGTGGATAGAGAAGTTTAAGCTACATGCATCATTCGAAATACATTTCTTTATCTAAGGATTCGATAGTACACATAGTCATTCCCAAAATCTTATGAATCCTTCCTCATAAATTTTGAACTTTGAGGATTTCCCCTTTCTTACAACTTCCACATTTTTCTGAATTTCCACATCATTTTTTTGAGAATCCTTTATTTTATCCATAAGGGATGGTTGATAAATCATATGTGAAAGGAATGATGATGTAACTTCCTTTATAATTCCCATGTCCCTCCTTTGAAAGTCTAAGATGGTTTAATCCTTATCAATTCTCATAATTGATAAAGTTGCAGGATCCTTTCTACTTAGAGCATCTGCCACTTTATTTTCTTTACCAGTATCGTAGTGGATTGAGCATTCATAATCCTTGATGAGATTTAACCATATCCATTGGTGTATATTAATCTCTTTCCCTATGAATATATATTTGAGGATATTATGATTAGTATATATCTCACACTTCTCCCAATTGAGATAATTCCACCATATTTTCAATGTGAAGATTACAACCACCAACTCCAGATCATGCATGAGATAGTTTTTCTCATGAGATTTCAACTACCTTGAGGTGTAGGTTATCACTTTATCATTTTAAATTAGTACACAACCTAATAAATTCTTTGAATCATCGTTGTATACCACAAAGAGTTCCCCACTTATCCGTAGTGTAAGTACTGGTGTAGTGATAAGGCTATTTTTCAACTCTTTGAAGCATTTTTCGCATTAACTGGTCTATACAAACTTTACTCCCTTCTAAGTCATATTGGTTAATGGGTTTTACAATTGTGAGAGGTTCCTAATGGTCTGGTTACTATTCCAATGGTATAAGTTCCTTAATTTCTATAAACACCTCTTACCATATTCATTCTTCATTCACTTCTAATTTATCTCAGAGTTATATATACTTTCATCTCCAAAATTATTATTATATTATAATGTTTGATTTCTACAACTTTTTTCATGAGTGTGGTTATTCTAGTGGATTGAGTAGATCCATATTTTCTCATTCTTATTATCTCATTTTCTATTTATTGTCCATCTAAAATATTTATAATTCTTATTGGTTTATTTGCTGACTAATGTATCATTATTCATTTATGAGAATAATGTTTTTATTGGGTTCTCTATGTGATGTATGTGCTTTATACTGCATGACATAATTATAAGAAGGGAAATTTCATTGATAAAATTATGGGTCATTACATTTTTCCCTTGAAATGTTTTTAACCCTTAATTATTATTCCTCCATCATTTCTATAGAGACCCTAGAATTTTTCACATATTATTACATGATTTCAAACATGGTTAATTATCAAATTACAAGCCAAGGATCGTAAAGTCTAGTATCTTTGGAAGACTAGGTACATAATTATACATCATGAAATAAGAACATATTTTATTTAATATTAATAACAATATCCTAAATCCATTTGATCCCTTACATCTTCTTAGGATAACCTAGGGATAACATGAACAAAAGGGATGATCTAAAAATCCTAGTAAGAGAATAAACATAGGAATTAAACATATCACCTGTGTTAGAAGTCATAACATGATGACATAAGGCATGAAACATGAATAAAAATAAGGAATAATAACATGTATAACATGGGAACATATAATCATGGCATCATAGGAATGTGGCAACAATATATAACAAGACATAAACATGAGTCATGGATAACCGCCAAGACTATATAACATGGTGGGAAAAGTCCCATAAAGGAATCAGGTTCACTCTTTAGCCCCACATGATGTATCATGAGACTAAAAATTACCCAATTTATTGGAGCACTATCTGGTCACACTTATATAATATGTTCATGAAAATGTTTTCCACATGAAGAATAAACATAAGGGTTACCCATGGAAATAAATGGGTATCATAATCATGTCACAAGGCATAACAAATGATAATATCATAAATGTGTCCATGAAAGAATGTATTAAAAACATACATGGACATTCATAAGGGAAAATAGACATAAATCATGATAATTTAGGTCAAACTAAAGTGAATACATGTAAAAATAGTGTTTAAGAGACCTTAGAAATAAAAAATTTTAGTGCGGTTTAAGGAAAATATTTAAGTTTCTTTAAAACAGAAAAGGCATAATTGTTTGTATAAAACTAGAAATGAACCATGATATATTTTCATGGTAAAATCTGCGATTTTATAAAAATAATGGTGGATTAAAACAGATTATAGAGTACACATGAAAATGGGTAAGAATTTGGGAAGTTCCCTTAAATCGGACTTGCTTATTAGGAAGAATTGAGTAGGGAACCTTTTAAAAACATGTATATCCTTGAAAAATAATGATAAATGGATCTTGATACATGATTTTGGATCATATACATAGAATTTATAAGATTTAAATAAAAATGAAAATAGAATTTTATTTGGGTAAAAAGAGAGGAAGAGTAACCCGAATGAATAATGGAGGTTCGGGTAAAATGTCTTAACTTATGTCCAAAGGTGTTCTTCACTTGATCTTAATGTCCTGAAAAATCAAATCAAATTCATTAATTAATAATTACAGAACCTTTTAAACATTTAATTTATTTATTATAATTTAATTAATTTCACTTATGACCTTTTAATGCGTTACAGTGTTCAATTTCATCAATCAGGAGAGGGGTGTTTTCTCATTATTTAATTCATTAGTTTATTATTTTTCTCAATACAAGAAATATTGTTGATTCTTGAGAATAAATATAGTAATTAGATCATGTGAGTTTGAACCAATGGTTCTTACATCTTCCATGACTCAAGGAATAGTGTATTTAAATTATAATGTATATATATCGTAAATTACAATATTTTACGATTCACCAAAAAAATCAATTATTTTAGAAAAATCACAAAAATTCACCCTAATAATTTTTCAAAATGTATAATTAAAAAATGAACTCCATTTTATGAAAATGATTTTCTAAATATGATGAATGTAATTTTTAATTAAAATCATCATTTACTTTGAAAATACCAATTTTAAAATTAAAATCGCATTTCTAACCCTTTGAAAACTTAATTAAGGTCTCATAAAATTATATTATAATTATAAGAAAATATATATATTAATTTATGAATAAATCTTATGAAAATATATTTTCTTTTAATTTATTAAATTAATCATAAAATTTTAATTAAATATTTACAACTTACAAAAATACCAAAACTTAATTAATAATTTTTTAAATATTTATTTACTTATACTACGATATAATTATATAATATTATCATTTATAAGATGCATAAATTTTATTTATACTTTCATTGGTGATGTTAATATTCAATTGGTTGGTTTACTATTCATAAGGGTCACATTACTATTCCAAATGTCAAGTTACTATTTCATCGGTATAGGTTCCTTAAATTCTAGAAGTACTTCTTATTTCATTCATTATTCATTTATAAAGTTTATATTGTGTTATTTATGTTATTTAATGTGATTTATAATATATGACATAATTATAAGAAGATAATTTCCATTGATAAAATTTTGGGTCATTACATTCTCCCCCCTATGATTTTTTCCCTCGAAATTTTGTTTTACATTCTAAGTTGAAAACAGATGTGGGTAATTCTCCTTCATACCTTCCTTTGGTTCCCATGTTTCCTCTTCACACTTATGGTTATAACATAGTAATTTGACCAGGTGATTAGTCTTGTTATGTAGAAATTTATCTTTACGATCCAAGATCTTCATTAGCTGCTCCTCGTATGAGAGATACTTTTCCTACTATACCACCTCTAAATTCAGAACATGTGAAGGATCCAATATGAATTTCCTCAAGAGGGATACATGGAATACATCAGGTACTTGATACATCATGTACTTGTACATCTCTTTTCCTTTTATCATTGTTTTTTATCTTTTGTTGCTAAATATTATATAATTCATACACTTAGAATATAAGGCCCCGACCTTAAACCTTACTTAATATTGAATTAAATGAATAATTCACATTGAGGATCTTTTTAGGTTTAGAGTTTTAGAGAATTAGGTCATAGCTATTACATCTCAAAAGATTACATAGTAGACACTTCTACTAAGTTTCCATAAAATAAAAAAAACACTTAAAAAGAAACATGTCTAGTTCCATGTTTTAGAAAGCATGTATTTCCTTGATCCCATCCTTGACCCTATTCATCTTTAAGTCCCGTGGAAAACATTTCAAAAACATGTGATGAGCGTAAAAAGCCTAGTAAAGGATACACAAATAAGGAAAACTATTAGTTTTTCAAAACAACAAGTAAACCGTGAATAATTTACCAAAGTAATACTTTTCACCTTTGTGAAGTAGTAAAAACTCTTCACTGACTAAAAGACCATTACTTACCCTTTTGTAACCAAACGATTACCATAAAACCCATATAAAGAACACATAACATATAAAGGTAACTTGGGACATAAACATACTTAAATAGAATAACCATACGGTCGACTTCCACACATACTTAATAGAATATCCATACGACCGACTTCCATACCCAATGCATTGGAGGTTATAACGTAACCACCCGTCCTGGTATTCACGGCACCACCCATCATATGGTTTATCACGTAACCACCTGAAAAATCTCCAAGTACCATTACAAAATCATAATACATAAAACAATTATAAATGAAAGAAAACATTTCCATATTTCAATCACAATATATCACTTAAATATATTGACTTAACAAATACATTATCAAAACCATTTTCAATACCAAAATACAAAAAAGAGTATATGGTATTTATTTACTTTTAAAAAATATTACGGCTTTTTGAGGAAGCCAAAGATCAAATAATACTCGCGGCGGCGGAAAGGTCGTTGTCACCACGTACGTTAAAAGAAACATACTTTTTGTCATTTAGTAAAATTATACGTATAAAAAAGATTCATTTTGAATAAAATTAAAAGTCAAAGGGGTTTATACACTCTATAAATAAAGTTGTATATAAACAAAATATGCCTTAATGAAAAGAGATTGAGACGAAGTCCCTTACAAAGACGATATCCTTAGATTAAGGATAAATCAATTACATAATTATGTGTGACAAATGAATACACCAAATATAAGTGGATATTAAGTGTAAAACAATCAGAGTTCATTAACACATATTCATAGAACTACATATTCATGGAGTACAAGTTTACCCCAATTAATCAAAATTGGGTTAAGAAGTTCCCTTGCAAAAATTCGACAGCCTAATGACGTCACTTCAAAATTCAGAAAATGAGTTGATGAGAGATAAAAATGGTATCTCATCACTTGGAAATAAAATTTACATAAATAAGTATATAGAAGAACATATCCCAACATAATAGTATGTGAATTAAAATACATAACAAAAGAAGTCTTTTAGAAAGAGGAGGGTGAAAGGTTCCCTTACCGACTTGGGTAACTTTCGAAACGTACTCCCCATGGAAGAAGGGTCATAAAATGAAGATGTAAATACCCACAAATGAAATTATACTATACAAAGTATATAATAATGGGAAGTACATACACCACTAAAAGTAAATAGTGGAAAACATAGCATAAATGTCACGGGAATAAAAGTGAGATGAAAAATCCCTTACGAAAACTCGGCAGCCTAACGACGCCACTTAAAACTTCCAAAAAATGGTTTGATGAGATCAAAATAGGGTCTATCATAATATGAACATAAAAATTAAAGTAAGAGGAATATAAAAGAACATCCCCTAACATAATAAAGATGAGCTTAAAGGAAATGACATAAAAGAGAGTGCTTAAAAAGAAAGCGAGAGGTAGGATCCCTTACCTCAAGTCCGACTTGTCTTGTTTGTTTCTTTATATTCCTAAATAATAAACTTTGGTCAATTTATAATTGATTAAGGACCTATTTTAAATATTATTATTCAGTTAATATCAAATATTATAATGTTATAATAATTTGTTAATAACGTGAGTTCATATCAGACGTTTTTGTCGATGTTTGATACATGAGTAAAAAATGAACTTGTTTGAAAATGATTGTCCATGTAGTTATAAGTAAATAATCTCCAGAATAGTATTAATGATTTAAATATCATATATATCCAGTACATATTCATTTTATACTACTCCATAACATTTGGAGATAAATAATAAATGAAATGCACCGTTCATGGAGACGGTAGGCCGTACGTATGCATGAACACTACTTTCATTTCTTTGTCATATTAATGGAATTAAAAATAATTGAGAGAGATATATATATTATAATTCAAGTATAATATACATGTTATATAGGTCACACATGTTCATTAATTTCATTCTTTATACATTCCATGTATTGCATGAACGAGTCACATCACTTGAGGGGGTGGTAGTCCACACTTCCTCGTATGAAATTATCGCATTTGCACAACATGAAAAGCATAAAGGCATGTTTTAAATATAAAATTCAGAAGTATATAGAAAACATAAATACCATATATATCACATTTAAAATATAGTGACATCATAATGGCCACCATGAAAGGTGTTAAGAGAATATTGAACAATCATCGTTTGGTGAGGCAGAAATTCACCATCCACAGAAACAGTATGTTCTTTAACCATTAGAAGAAGGTGTGTGTAAGTGTAGCTAGAATACTTCACATAACAACATACTATTATATTTAAGATACTAGTGTTGTTACAAAAGAAAGGAATAAAAAGATTTTAGAGGGTTGGAGAAGCAAAATAAAACAAAATAACACAAGGGAAGACATTACCTTTAAATCGGGCAACTCTCTTTGATTTGAGCTCAAAGGATTACTTGGAAAGGATTATGCCCAAAGTGAGGCTTCAATGATGAAGAGAGGGATGTGGAGAGATGAAATGGTTAGGGGTTGGCCGAGAAAAAGTCTTGAGAGGTGTGTGTAAGGTGGTAGAGGTGGGGGCCTTTTATAAGAGGAGAGGAGTGACACTCTTGGAAAGTTATAAAATATTACTTTATTATAAAATGATTTTCAGATTTAAAAGGTCCCAAAAGGATACATTTCTAGGATAAGGTGACAAGGTTTCTAAATCCACCCATCCAATAGGTTTGTTACAAGTTTAAGACTTATATTTCACCCTATCTTCTCATTTTATTTAAATCGTTCATTTATGCGGTAATCACTGCATCATCACAGTGTCATAAATAAATAAATAAATTTAATATCTAAAAATTATAAAAAAAATATCATGATGTAGGAAATATTTTTATCTTTATAATTAATATTTATAGTCAAAAATATAACTTGTATAACCCCATCTAATTTTTTTTAGTAAAACAACACATGTTTGTGACATTTGAATTTTAACTTTAAATAAAAAGGTATTAATGTCATTTTCCAACCAAAGTGGCTCCATGGGGTCCCCAAGTTGACCCATGGATTTTCTTGGTCGGCCATGACTCATCAAATAAGGGTAGGACATGTGGAAAGTTCATTTCATATTATTAAAACATTATTGTTACCTTAAATTACAATAATTACCTCTAATCGCGATTAAAAACTTAAAAGTTACTATTCACCAAAAAATTATTTTAATCCAATTGAACCACATTTTACATCCTAATGACAACCATGTATGTCAGATTTTTGAAATTCAAATCACAGAAGTGGTAAAGTTTCATTTAAACGAAAAATCAGTTTTTAAACTACCACTTAGTGGTTTCATTATTCATCAAAAATTGAAGTTTTTCAGAAAAATACCAAAAATTCACCCTAAGATATATTTGATATTCCGAATTCACAAATGATGTCTATTTTAAAAAATTCAAATCATATAAGTTTAATTAATTAATTTAATAATTAATTCCCACTGTCAAAACAAATAGCGTGTTTTTAAAAAATAATATATATTAAAAGATTGACACTAGTTTAAGTCCAATTTCAAAGAGAAATTAATTACAATGACCACTATTGGATTAAATGGTAAAAATATATTCTAATTTAACTTTAAAACCAATTCAAAAGATAATATAATCATATAAATAAATTATATATAAAAGAGGTTTTGAATTAAAATACAACATTTTTCACTATTCATTAAAAAATGAACTTTATCGGAAAAATACAAAAAATTTACACAAAGTAAATTTTGATGTCCCGATCCTAAAGAAGAATTTTATTTTGTCAAATATAACACATAAAATTTTCAAAAAGTGGATTTAAAAGAGGTTCGCCATCAAAAGGCGGTTAATCGACCTTTTAAAGAATATTAGAATGTTTACGTTTAAAATTGGATTCATTCGCATTTTTAATCTTCTAACATTTATTGTAAAAAGTAAAAATATTTGACAAACATATATAATCATTTTTTAGTTAGTTCCTGTCATTACAACGGCTAGGTGTTAACTACCATTTAAAATAAAATTATTTTATTATTAGAGTGCAACATAAGATTTCAAAGGAACTTGTTGTTGCGTATTGGGTAAGCCATCGAGCATAGAGTTCCCTTTAAATTAATATTAACATTTTATTCACAAATAGGGATAAATATAAAAATTTCATTATCTTTATTTACCTGGGGTGTTACATCCTTCCCCCCTTTTGGGAATTGCGTCCTCGCAATTTTAAAATTGGGCTCGGAAACATCATTGAAAGTCCCACATCGGAACAAGAGTTGGTAAAACAATCACTTTAAAAGAAAGAAAGAGAAGTAAAAAGGTCACTCGAGTTAACCCATACTAGGATTCCATGTAGGAAAACATGGATATGAAAGAAAAAGCAAAGGGTCATGTTCTGAGGGAGAGTGATAGTAAACATGTCTAGGAGAAAGTTAACCATAAGAAAATCACAAACTTGTGATGGGTTAAACGGTAGTTGATTCCCCAGTAGGAAAAGTTAACAGACAACATTTTTGTTTTAAGTTACTTTTCATTGAGGAATTTATTTTTGATCTTAAGGAAACATACTTACTTGTCATGTTGACTTTCAACTTTTACTAGATTTCTTACACAAACTCATACTTTCCCCAAATGATGAGTATTTAGGAAGACTTGTTCACATTAAGAGTACTATAATCAACTTTTAGAGAATCACCTAATCCACAAAAGAGAACTATATACTTCCCATGTCTTTATACTTTAACCAAAACCAAAACCAAAAAGGTTAGTACAAGATCAGATAATCCAGAAAAGGATAACCCTTTATAAAAAAGATAATATATTCTTAATCTCCAAAATTTGTCCAACAAAACCCAAAGTTCAACAAAGACCACAAGTAAACCAAACTAAGATTGAAACCAAAATATTTGAAGGATTTAATCACATAGTCTTCCAAGTTAAATCGTATCATTTATCTCTAAACAACATCAATTTCTCTTAAAGTCTCGTATTGAAAAGTAATTAACCTAATCACATATCCTCCATGATAGGTTAATAATTTCCATAGATAAACCAAAATCAACTTACTCTTAATTCATAAAATCATCTAACTAAAAATAATTAGTCAAAATAACTAGGGACTTCACGCAGCCCAGTGGTAGGTGATAAATACCAGTCGCACTTTGGTTGTGGGTTCGATTCCCGCAGCTTTGTCTGACGCGACGGGTTGTCACATGGTCTGCGTGTTGTTCTTTTTCCAAACTATATATTTCTCAAATAATTCCCCAAAAAGAGATAAAATCATCAAAAATAACCATAACATAATTTAACCTCAATTTTATATCATGCCCTTCACTTTCCATCATAACATATAGTAACCCATGATTACCTCAAAAGTAAGGATCATATAAACCCAAATGGTTCTTTATAACTATGTCCACAAAAGAACAGATAACTATTCCTTGAATAAAATTTTCATATATCAAACATCAGGGTTACACATACTATAAAAAGTCTTCTAATGTAACCCCATCATCAAAAGAGACTTAATACTCTTAAGAATTTCAACATAACTCTTGAAGCCCTTATATGTTGACTTCTCACTCATTAAACATTCTTCATGATCCATTAACCATTCCTTTCCAACTTATTCTGAAATACTTCTTTACTACAAACAAAATCATGAATCATATCCTAAGATTCCAAAATAGGAAAACAAATGTTAAGAAATAATCCATACCTTTGATTGGTCATTGTTAGTTTCTTCATCCTCAATCGGAATGACATTAGGTATTGGTAAACAAATATTTGTAAGATCTTGGTGATCCCATTCCCAAAACTTCTTCATAGGACATGTGTTTGCATAATAACTATGCACACCACATTTAAAACATTCAATTGATCCCTCAGAAAGAACTTCTTTCCCTTTCCTCGAGTCAAATGGATGCTTCCTTTTTCCATGGCAGGTTCTTGCTTTATGACCTTCATTTCCACATATATAGAATATTTCTGTCCCTTTGAAACATTTTCCTAGGTGTTTCTTTCCATATCTTTGACACATAGGTTTTTGAACACACTTACCTTTATGATTATTACCTGTAGTTCCGTAGGGATTTGTTTCTCGCATATATGATGCCTTGTAGAAATCACAAAGGTTTAGGTGGTCAATCATGACTCCAGATAGTTGTTGAGGATAAACACTAGAGTTCTCATTGCATCTCCCATATCATTCAGTTGCTCGCTCAGAAAACTGTCACAGTTTCCTACACATCCACTGTTACTTTGGTGCCTGCTAGATCCAGCCATTTACTAAAACCAAAAAGGTCAGTGTGATTATATCAACAAAACCATCATGTACTAATGAGGAAGATAAACACTAATATATACTTACTCATTCACTTTATCTAAAACTAGGAATCTTTCTGAAATCCTAACCATTATGGTAATGTCACTTATGCTTAGAGAATACCCTAACCTCTAAAGTTATCTAAACCGACCTCTGATACCAACTATAAGGGCCCGACCTTAAACCTTACTTAATATTGAATTAAATGAATAATTCACATTGAGGATCTTTTTAGGTTTAGAGTTTTAGAGAATTAGGTCATAGCTATTACATCTCAAAAGATTACATAGTAGACACTTCTACTAAGTTTCCATAAAATAAAAAAAAACACTTAAAAAGAAACATGTCTAGTTCCATGTTTTATAAAGCATGTATTTCCTTGATCCCATCCTTGACCCTATTCATCTTTAAGTCTTGTGGAAAACATTTCAAAAACTTGGGATGAGCATAAAAAGCCCAGTAAAGGATACACAAAGAAGGAAAACTGTTAGTTTTTCAAAACAACAAGTAAACCATGAATACATTACCAAAGTAATACTTTTCACCTTTATGAAGTAGTAAAAACTTTTCACTGACTAAAAGACCATTAATTACCCTTTTGTAACCAAACGATTACCATAAAACCCATATAAAGAACACATAACATATAAAGGTAACTTGGGACATAAACATACTTAAATGGAATAACCATACGGTCGACTTCCACATATACTTAATGGAATAGCCATACGACCGACTTCCATACCCAATGCATTGGAGGTTATAACGTAACCACCCGTCCTGGTATTCATGGCACCACCCGCCATATGGTTTATCACGTAACCACCTGAAAAATGTCCAAGTACCATTACAAAATCATAATACATAAAACAATTATAAATGAAAGAAAATATTTCCATATTTCAATCACAATATATAACTTAAATATATTGACTTAAAAAATACATTATCAAAACCATTTTCAATACCAAAATACATAAAAGAGTATATGGTATTTATTTACTTTTAAAAAATATTACGGCTTGTTGAGGAAGCCAAAGATCAAATAATACTCGCGGCGGCGGAAAGGTCGTTGTCACCGCGTACGTTAAAAGAAACATACTTTTTGTCGTTTAGTAAAATGATACGTATAAAAAAGATTCCTTTTGAATAAAAGTAAAAGTCAAAGGGGTTTATACACTGTATAAAGAAATTTGTGTATAAACAAAATATTCCTCAATGAAAAGAGATTGAGACGAAGTCCCTTACAAAGACGATATCCTTAGATTAAGGATAGATCAATTACATAATTATGTGTGACAAATGAATATACCAAATATAAGTGGATATTAAGTGTAAAACAATCAGAGTTCATTCACACATATTCATAGAACTACATATTCAAGGAGTACAAGTTTACCCCAAAGAATCAAAATTGGGTTAAGAAGTTCCCTTGCAAAAATTTGACAGCCTAACGGCGTCACTTCAAAATTTAGAAAATGAGTTGATGAGAGATAAAAATGGTATCTCATCACTTGGAAATAAAATTTACATAAATAAGGATATATAAGAACATATCCCAACATAATATTATGTGAATTAAAAGACATAACAAAATAATTCTTTTAGAAAGAGGAGGGTGAAAGGTTCCCTTATCGACTTGGGTAACTTTCGAAACGTACTCCCCATGGAAGAAGGGTCATACAATGAAGATGTAAATACCCATAAATGAAATTATACTACAAAAAGTGTATAATAATGGGAATTACATACACCAATAAAAGTAAATAGTGTCAAACAAATCATAAATGTCACGAGAATAAAAGTGAGATGAAAAATCCCTTACGAAAACTCGGCAGCCTAAT
Organism: Viscum album; assembly: GCA_963277665.1. Classification (NCBI taxonomy): domain Eukaryota; kingdom Viridiplantae; phylum Streptophyta; class Magnoliopsida; order Santalales; family Viscaceae; genus Viscum; species Viscum album. The sequence goes on along the minus strand of OY728127.1, from coordinate 1,067,285,758 downwards.
GACGCCACTTAAAACTTCCAAAAAATGGTTTGATGAGATCAAAATAGGGTCTATCATCATATGAAAATAAAAAGTACAGTAAGAGGAATATAAAATAACATCCCCTAACATAAGAAATATGATCTTAAATGAAATGACATAAAAGAGAGTGCTTAAAAAGAAAGAGAGAGGTAGGATCCCTTACCTCAAGTCCGACTTGTCTTGTTTGTTTCTTTATATTACTGAATAATAAACTTTGGTCAATTTATAATTGATTAAGGAACTCTTTTAAAGATTATTATTCAGTTAATATCACATATTATAATGTTATAATAATTGGTTAATAATGTGAGTTCATATCAGACGTTTTTGTCGATGTTTGGTACATGAGTCAAAAATGAACTTGTTTGAAAATGATTATCCATGTAGTTATAAGTAAATCATCTCCAGAATAGTATTAATGATTTAAATATCATATATATCCAGTACATATTCATTTTATACTACTGCATAACATTTGGAGATAAATAATAAATGAAATGCACCGTTCATGGAGACGGTAGGCCGTACGTACGCATGAACGCTACTTTCATTTCTTTTTGATATTAATGGAATTAAAAATAATTGAGAGAGATATATATATTATAATTCCAGTATAATATAAATGTTATATAGGTCACATATGTTCATTAATTTCATTCTTTATACATTCCATGTATTGCATGAACGAGTCACATCACTTGAGGGGGCGGTAGTCCACACTTCCTCGTATGAAATTATCGCATTTGCACAACATGAAAAGCATAAAGGCATGTTTTAAATATAAAATTCAGAAGCATATAGAAAACATAAATACCATATATATCCTATATAAAATATAGTGACATCATAATGGCCACCATGAAAGGTGTTAAGAGAAGATTGAACAATCATCGTTTCGTGAGGCAGAAATTCGCCATCCACAGAAACAGTATGTTCTTTAACCATTAGACGAAGGTGTGTGTAAGTGTAGCTCTAATACTTAACATAACAACATCCTAGTATATTTAAGATACTGGTGTTGTTACAAAATAAAGGAATAAAAAGATTTTAGAGGGTTGGAGAAGCAAAATAAAACAAAAGAACACAAGGGAAGACATTACCTTTAAATCGGGTAACTCTCTTTGATTTGAGCTCAAAGGATTCCTTGGAAAGGATTTTTCCCAAAGCGAGGCTTCAATGATGAATAGAGGGATGTGTAGAGATGAAATGGGCAGAGGTTGGCCGAGCCAAAGGCTTGAGAGGTGTGTGTAAGGTGGTAGAGGTGGGGGCCTTTTATAAGAGGAGAGGAGGGGCACTCTTGGAAAGTTATAAAATATTACTTTATTATAAAATGATTTTCAGATTTAAAAGGTCCCAAAAGGATATATTTAGAGGATAAGGTGATAAGGTTTCTAAATCCATCCATCCAATAGGTTTGTGACAAGTGTAAGACTTAGATTTTACCCTATCTTCCCATTTTATTTAAATCGTTCATTTATGAGGTAATCACTGCATCATCACGGTGTCATAAATAAATTAATTTATTTAATATCTAAAAGTTATAAAAAACATATCATAATGTAAGAAATATTTTTATCTTTCTAATGAATATTTATAGTAAAAAATATGACTTGTATAACCCCATCTAAAAATTGTTTTAGTAAAACAACACATGTTTGTGACATTTTAATTTTAACTTTAAATAAAAAGGTATTAATGTCATTTTCCAACCAAAGTGGCTCCATGGGGTCCCCAAGTTGACCCATGGATTTTCTTGGTCGGCCATAACTCATCCAATAAGGGTAAGACATGTGGAAAGGTCATTTTATATTATTAAAATATATTTTTTACCTTAAATTACACTAATTACCTCTAATCGCGATTAAAAACTTAAAAGTTACTATTCACCTAAAATTATTTTAATCCCATTGAACCAGATTTTACATCCTAATGGCAACCATGTATGTCGGATTTTTGAAATTCAAATCACAGAAGTGGTAAAGTTTCGTTTAAACGAAAAATCAGTTTTTAAACTACCACTTAGTGGTTTCACTATTCATCAAAAATTGAAGTTTTTCAGAAAAATACCAAAAATTCACCCTAATCTATATTTGATATTCCGAATTCAAAAATTATGTCTATTTTACAAAATTAAAATCATATAAGTTTCATTAATTAATTTAATAATTAATTCCCGCCGTCAAAACAAATAGTGTGTTTTTAAGAAATAATATCTATTAAAAGATTGACACTAGTTTAAGTCCAATTTCAAAGCAAAATTAATTCCAATGACCACTATTGGATCAAATGGTAAAAATATATTCTAATTTCACTTTAAAACCAATTCAAAAGATAATCTAATCATATAAATAAATTAGATTTAAAAGAGGTTTTGAATTAAAATACAACATTTTTCACTATTCATTAAAAAATGAACTTTATCGGAAAAATACCAAAAATTTACACAAAGTAAATTTTGATGTCCCGATCCTAAAGAAGAATTTTATTTTGTAAAATATAACACATAAAATTTTCAAAAAGTGGATTTAAAAGAGGTTCGCCATCAAAAGGCGGTTAATCGACCTTTTAAAGAATATTAGAATGTTTACGCTTAAAATTGGATTCATTCGCATTTTTAATCCTCCAACATTTATTGTAAAAAGTAAAAATATTTGAAAAAAATATATAATCATTTTGTAGTTAGTTCCCGTCATTACAATAGCTAGGTGTTAAGTACCATTTAAAATAAAATTATTTTATTATTAGAGTGAAACGTAAGATTTCAAAGGAACTTGTTGTTGCGTATTGGGTAAGCCATCGAGCATAGCATTCCCTTTAAATTAATATTAACATTTTATTCAAAAATAGGGATAAATATAAAAATTTCATATTCTTTATTTACCTGGGGTGTTACATAGAAATTATAGAATTATGCTACCATGATGTCCTTGAGTCATACGCCATGAGGGTGGTGAAAACCGTGCTTCAGAGGTGGTAGGTCCTGAGCCACCAATATTACCTCCTATAGTGCCACCTGAGACACCTCTTATTGATCCTCCACTAGGCATCGATGTTCAGTTTCAAGATAGTTTCTTACACATCATGTAGTCCCTATAGGGAGCTCTACAACCTGCCCTACTATGGAAAAGTTAACATGGTAATTCCTACAATAGCATCCTACCACCTTCTTAGGGGATGGCATCCTTCAGGCTACTGGGTCATGGATGGAGGCCATGTTATTAATATTCTAGAATATAGAGATGTCTCTAGAGTGTAGGTTCATGCTCACTAACTATATTCTTTATAAATCCTCCTAGTATTGGCAGGATGTCATATCTCAGGTTGATCGTCATTAGGATATGGTCTGGATAGACTTTCAGACAACCATCTATGACTAATTCTTTCTATATACCTTGATAGTGGACCATTCTAGAGAGTTTATGCACCTATATAAGGGTTCCATGTCTATGATGGAGTATTCATATCACTTCACTGAGCTTCATCAGTTTTCACTGACCTTGACCGATGATGAGTTGACAACTGTGAGACGATTTAAGGATGGGCTTGTGTGTACCATATGATCACATATGAACGTATTCCAATTGAACACCATTTTAGAGATATTAAACTAGGCCCTCATCATAGAATGAAACCTAAGGGAATATATAAATGTGATCCAAGGAAGTTCAACTTTGAGATAGGGAGATGGTTTGTTAAGTGGTAGGAAATGTGGTTTTGAGGGTGCACACAGGGGAAACGCCAACCAGATGAAACATACCTATAGCTATGTGGTGTGTCACCAGTGTAGTAGCGTATTCCATAAAAAGCCTCAGTGTACCAGGAACCCGATTGAGTGCAAAGATTGTGGAAGGATGAGTCACCTTTAGTGCTTCTTCCAAGTCTTCCCTCCAGTACCTAGTGAGAGTGGATCTATACCAACATCGCATTCAAGTACAGGATCTGTAGATCTATTTTAGGCTAGGAGATGGACTACTATTGGATAATCAGACTAAGGAGTTAGTTTTGGATGAGCTATCCAGACTTTAGGGGTTCAATGCTGGCAAAGTGGACCTACCCAGGTTAGTTGGATTGTATCTCAGGGTTGCGGATTGGGCCATGTCAATGCAGTGCAACCTACTCTCGAGGAGTAGAGTTCGGGGAATTCTATAGTTATAGGTACTGTTATAATAGCCTCTAATTTATTTTTTCCTTATTTGATATAGGTTCATCCACTATTTTATATCTTCAACAATTATGGAAAGTTTGGTCCTAGAGATAGAGTACTTCTACAGTGCGATGACTCTCGACACACTGTTAGGGGTTTGATAAAAGAGTGTATTCCAGTGCAATGAGTTCCCCATTGAGATAGGTGGGTAAAATTTCTTGTGAAATTTATTTATCCTCAAGATGACTAGCTTCTCCATCATTCTCAAAATAGACCCTTGAGATAGGTGGGTACCATTTTTTTATGGAATTTATTTATCCTTGAGATGAACGACTTCGACATCATTCTCGAAATGGACTGGCTAGTGCCTTATCATGCTCACATTGATTATTATCACTGGAGGGTTTCCTTTACATCACTCAATGGTAATTATTATTTTCATAATGGATAATGGGATGTCTAGGAGATTCGATCTGGACCCGAGCGTCATGTTCTGGGCAAGGTGATAACCCATATAGCTAGTTTATTTATGAGTGATTAGGTAACACTTATTATGTAATTCCCTTCTATAGTGGATCATTTCAGGGATGTCTTATCTAAATAATTCTCTATCTTACCTCATGAGCTAAAGGTATAGTTTACTATTGAGGTAGTCCTAAGAGTGACACCCATCTCCATTCTTCCCTATAGGATGGAACCTAAAGAGCTCCACAAACTCAAGAAGTAGTTAGAAGACTTAGAATAAAATGGTTTTATACGACCGAGTACTTCACCTTGGGGTTTATATGTCCTTTTATAAAATAAGGTGGATGGTACCCTTAGGTTGTGCATATATTACTAATGGTTGAACTGGATTATGGTTAAGAAACTGTATCCATTTCCTCATATAGATGACCTCATTAACAAGATCTGATGAGTGAAAGTTTTCTCTAAGATCGATTTGAGTTCGGTATGCCATCTGGTGCATCTGAGACCATCATACATACCACATATAGTGTTCTAAAGTAGGTACATATTGTATGAGTATCTGGTTATGTCGTTCGACTTTATGAACATGCCAACAATCTTTATGGATCTAATTAATTGGGTTTTCCACTCATAACTAGATTCATTTGTGGTAGTATTCATGGATGAAATCTGGATGCATTATCGCACTCGACACAACCATTCCAAACATCTTGAGATCTTGCTGAATACAATTAGAGAGAACCACTTATATTCTAATCTTAGAAAATTCCACTTTCAGATTGATAAGGTTCACTTATTGGGTCATATTATCTCAGAGGTTGGAGTTTATGTTGAACTATAGAAGGCGATTGTTGTGGTTTCCTAGGATCATCCAAAGAATGTATTTAACATACACAATTTATTGGGGTCAGGTGTCTATTAGAAGAGATTCATTAATCACTTCTCATGCCTATCGGTTCCTCTTACTGTTTTAACTAAAAAGGGGTGTGAATTTCTTATGTTATGAAGCTTGTGAACTAGCCTTTCAAGAGTTGAAAAGGAGACTAAATTCAATAATGATCCTAATTCTTCTAGATCTAGGAATTATCTATATGGTCCAATGTGATGTTTCATTAATTAGGCTAGGAGAAGTTCTAATTAGTGTGATCGAGTTTTGGTGTATAGGTCTTTCCATATAAGGATTAATGAGTTGAATTACCCTACGCAGGACTTTGATCTAGAAATCATGGTTCATGATTTACACTATTAAAGGAATTATATATTGGGTGAGCGGTTTATTATTTACACAGATCACAAAAGTCTCAAATATATCTCCACATAGTATGAATTGAATCTTAGGTAGTGAAGGTGGGTATAATACCTATAGTCATTCAACATTGAGCTTTATTATATACTTGATGTGGGAAATGAAGGCACATGAGCCTCATCCCAGTTAGTGAGGACTCCTTAAGTGCATCCAGGTGACCCGAGATCAAATCCAGGTGGAGCCTAATTTCCAGGTTACTGTAGCAGATACTATACAGTACTGTAGCAGGTACTGTGCAGTACTGTAGCAGGTATTGTGCAGTACTATAGCAGGTACTATAGTGGGAACTGTAGAAGCTATTGTTTGGAACTGTAGCAGCTGAGAATATTCCCCCATTTGAGCCTTCAGGCCACCGATTTGGTCCCTAAGTCCTTTAAGGCTTTCGGGCCACCCAGGCCTTCGGGTCAGTAAGGCCTTCAGGCCACCTCAAGGCCTTCGGGCCACCTTAAGTGTAGATGAAAACCAGACAACATACAAGGAAAAAGCTTCAGAAGTAGGATGAGCAAGAAGATTTCACCATTATAGAAGCTAAATGGATTGCAAGAATGAGAGGGTATGACACCTACCATCGGGAAAAGCCTGTGCATGCACAAGAAAGCCTAGTTGAACAGCCATGAAAAGGTGAAGAGATGATTTCACGATGAAGATTCTAGGGAGGAGTAGTTCTAAGTAGTTATTATGGGTTGTATGTAATGTTTAAAGCCTACGGGCAATGAATTCCTCTAAGGCCTATGAGCCATGTAATACTTACGCCTACGGGCCTTGTAAGGGTTCCACCTCACCCCTTGAAAGGTGGATTATCAAAAATCAATAAAAAATGAAGGCCTTCAGGCCATTGGAGGAGGAGGTGTGGGAAATGAAGTAGTTAATACCCTCTTCTAGAAGACTTAGACACATGTTATTCAGGAGTCCAGTAGTGAGTGAAAGCTTATGGCCCTATTTTCTAAGATTCACCTAGAGGTTAAGGAATATCATAGGAAGCCTATTTCAGCAGCCCTAATAGTGAGATAATTCCTTATGGAATGGGTGTGGATGATAAATCTTTTAGATCATGAGGGCTTATTCCTAAGGGAAAGTGTCTCATGTAAGGACCCACCACCTATTCGGGTTATCAATGAGGATGGGATTCTACACTTCAATGGACATATCTGGTTTCCTACAGACACATGAGAAGAGTTGATGTAGGAATATTATACCTCTATCTGGGAATTAAAACCTAGTATTAACAAGATGTACTAAGACGTAAGTTGTTAGAATTGGTGGTTGGGTATGAAGAGGCATTTTATAGGTTTAATCATGAGGTGTTCCACCTGTCTGTAGGTGAAGGCGGAGCACCGGTGACCTGCTAGCCTTTTATAGCCTCCATCCATTCCAGAGTGGAAATAAAATGATGTTACTATAGATTTTTTAATGGGATTAATGATATCCTCTTGAGGCAATGATGCAGTATGGGTGATTGTTGACAGATTGACCAAGGTCACACTTTTCTTACCTATCTGAGAGACCTTATCGGTTGATGATATTGGGAGGATTTATATTTAGGAGATTGTATGAATTTATAGTGTTACCTATTCAATCATATTAGACCAAGATTCTCAGTTTACATCGCGGTTTTGGCATGGGTTATAGAAAGCACTAGGTTCACTGGTGCTGCTCAGTATAACATATCACCCTCAAAATGATGGGCAGTCTAAGTAAATGATACAAGTGTTAAAGGACATGATATGGGAATGTATACTTTATTTAAAAGGTTCTTGGTAGAAACATATACCTCTTTTCAAGTTTTCCTATAATATAAAATTTCAGGAAAAGATTCTGATGGCTTCTTATGAGTCTCTTTATGGTAGGTCATGCTGTTTACCTCTATGCTTGTTAGAGGCATGTGAGGAAGCACTATTGGGTCCTCATATCATTTAGGAGACTTCATATCTGGTATAGATGATTCAAAAACATATGGCTATATCTCAATCCCAATATAATCCTTATACTGACCATTTTTATCGACCTATGGAGTTTGAGGTTATACATCGGGTCTTTCTGTGAGTTTCTCCTAGTTTGGATCATAGAAAAATCTGAAGATAGAGTAAGCTATCAACACATTACGTTGGTAATTTTTTAGATCGTGGAAAGATTCAGGCTGGTATCCTATTAGTTAGATTTACCTCAGAGGTTCTGAGCCATGCATGATGTCTTCCACATATCACAGCTCTACCGTTATCATTCTGACCCATCTCATTTGTTTGATCTGGAGAACTTTTAACTGGTGGAAGATACATCCTTTTAGGAGTATCTGATACGTATCATTGATAAGAGCATAAAGTCTCTCTTGTTGGAGTTAGTTCCCTAGAACCAACTTCTTTATACTTTATAATAAACAGGCATTCATTGTTTTGAATATTAATAAACTACTTATCACATCGTGATTGTTCTTCTACATGACATAGTATGTGATAATGTCTCAAGGGTAGCTGTCGCACTAAAAGGTCATAGTAGTTCCCCGCTATGATGAGAACCCAAAAGTTCTATAACACTATTCTTAAATATATTTTATATAGTCGGATTATATCATTTGAGGGACACAAATGATACAGGCTATCAGGGGTGGAGATTCATAGGACTTTGAGGCACCTTCTCATGGTGTACTCCCTTGGTAATATCCAGTAAGATATTATGAGAACACGACTCGACAATAAGAAATCCACAATTATATGTGTCATTGAATGTTCCTATTTGAAGATGTGTGCATTGGTCTTTAGACTTTAAGATTATTATTAATGATTATTATGAGTTGTGTACCTTGATGTATTGATGAAAACCGTGATGACAGATGTTTGATGCGTGGTAGGATACATTGGGTTGGTCATGAGTAATATTTCATTAACGAATAATGCAAGAAAGGATTTATCCCTTCTGTTCTTTAACAAAAGTTAATATTTCAGGCCCTTTTATGGAAATGATAAAGACTAAGTAAATCCATGGCCATGATGTTCTATAGTCAAGTTCTATTTTCGGAAAGGTAAAGAAAGAGATAATCGAGCATATAGGTTGATGGAACTGGCATGAAACCTGCTTGATTTGAGATATTGTGATAAAGGTATTATATTTCACAATAAGCATATGTATGAGGTAACATGTCATTGCAACATTAACTACTTTCTCTATGGGTGTCTTGGCGTGTTCCTAGATGCTAACCTTGTACTTTTGACTGGTTTGCCTAAGAGCACTGAGAAAGAGTCCTAGAGGGTCGCACACTAAGTGTATCCAAAATCTCAGTTAAATGATATTTTATTATTTATTATTTAATAGGTTGAACAAATATTATTCCCACGCGTGGTTTAATAATTATTCATGTATGCTTGATCGCATTTATTCTGTCACTAGTTATTTAAGGTAATATATTGTGAGCGGAATATTTAATAAATATTTATTTTCTATTTTGTGAATATAATATTTATTTATTTACTAGAAAATAATGAAGTGATATTTATTTAATAAATAAATAGACATTATTCAAGGCCTGATAAATATTGTGGAGGAATGGGGAACCAAGTTTAATGGTCCGGTGATAAATAATAAATATTGAATGTTATTTAATTAAATATTATTTAATTATAATTATCAAGTTAAGCGCATGTTGACAAATAATAATAATAATATTATTATTTGACATGGGGTTTTTCTAGGATTAAATAAAATAATCAAGGTCACTTGTGCAATTATTTTATTTTAACCCTAGCAATATAAATACCCAATTATGTTATTTTCTCAATAGAGCCAATTAATTTGTGCACAACAATCTTGGAGAATACTCTCAAGCCTAGAGAGATCCCTCCTATAAGAACACTTCCAAGAATGGAGAGACATCCTCCTCCACTGGATCAAGGAGAAAGCTTTGGAAGTGGTTCTTGAGGTTATCAAAGGTGGATGGTGCGAGCACAAGGACCTTCCATTCTAGAACCTTGAGAGTCTTTCAATGACGTGTGAGATTCATAGAACACATGCGGATCACTGCTCGAGGAAATATACACTTGGTTTCTACAATGCAACAATGGTGCACTATAGAGTGGAAAAGGCACCTCCGTGTCATCCTTCTCCATGAAAGAAAATTGTATGTACTGGAACAACATTTACCAGTTGCTCCTGGTAATGAGGCAAGTTACAAAGAGCTATCTCTCTATGAGAAACATCTGAACTCTTCTACATATGTTCAATGATTTATGCTATCATCCATGTCCAATGAGATTTTAAAGCAACATGAGGATATGGATGCCTATAGCATGATATCTCACCTTCAGGATCTCTATCAAGAGAAGGAGATACAATAGAGGTATGAGATATCCAATGCATTGTTTACAACTAATCTTATAGAGTCTGTGCCAGTTGAGTCTCATGTAGTCAAGATCATTTGCTACATTGAATATCGGAACATTTATGGGATTAAATTCCTAAATGAGTTGCATGCATATCTCATACTTTCATCACCACCCAAGAACTTCTCCTACTTTATTATTAATTATAATATGAGTAATAGTGAGAAGAGTCTTCTAGAACTTCTTACTTTAATTCATTAAGTGGATAAGGACATGGGGAATGACAAACCCGTAGTCCTTATGGTGAATAAGGAAATGAAGGATAAGGAAAAGGGGCCCAAGACTTATAAATAGTCTAAAGCTCCTGAGAACCATCCTACCAAGAAGAATAAGATCTAGAGGCTAGGCAAGGAAAAGGAGGCAGTATGTTTTTCATGTGGAAAGTCAAGCCATTAGAAGAAGAACTGCACCCAGAAGAAAGGAGAAGCTAAAGGTGCATTTGTTATAAAGTGTAATATTTCAATATCTATACATTTGGTATTAGATATAGCTTTTTGGGATCACGTCTATATTGAAATATAGGAAACAAGTAAATTGTGAAATATTTCTAAAGGAGAGGTGGATCTGAGAGCTGTTAATGGTGTAAGGGTGGTTTCTCTGGCCATTAGTGACTACCACCTCTCATTGCCAATGGGAATGATTTTTGGTTTTAAGATATTGTTATTGTGGACCTAAAGTTACCAAGAACATAATTTTTGTGTCATTTTTAGATACAAATGGGTTTATTTTCAAATTTGGAAATAGTATTTGTTTCTTTTATAAATACAACATATGTTATGGTATAAAGCATTTAAATAATGGTCTTTATGTATTAAATTATGAAAACCAAGTTTTGGAAATTGATAAAAAATCATGTTCACATGACCCTTATAACACCAAGTTGTGGCATCACCATCTTGGTCATATAAACGAGCAGCGTTTGACAAAGCTCTATCAAGATGGTTATTTTGAATCTTTTGAGCAAAAACCACTTGATATATGTCATGATTGGTTACAAGGTAAAATGACCAAACCACCATTTGGTGGATAGGGTGAGAGGTCCATAGAGATTCTATGATTGGTAAACACTGATTTATGTGAACCATTTCTAGTATAAGCTAGATGTGGATATTCTTACTTCATAACTTTTACCGATGACTTCAGTAGATATGGTTTTATTTACATGATGAGGTATAAGTTTGAGTTCTTGAAAAATTCAAGGATTTCAAGAAGGAATAAGAGAATCAACTTGTTAAGAAGATAAAGAAGCTTTTATCGGATCGAGGTGGTGAATATCTTAACCAAGAGTTCATCGACATTCTATGGGGATTTGGGATTCTATCGCAACTCACTCCTCCTTACACACCACAGTAGAATGGTGTTAGTGAAAGGAGGAACCGTACCTTGTTATACATCATAAGGTTGATTATGAGTCTTGTAGATCTTTCATTATCCTTTTGGGGATTTTCATTACAAACTGTGGATTACACATTAAACAGAGTACCAAATAAAGTAGAAAATGGAATTCCCTTCGAGCTATAGAGTGGAAATAAACCCATTTTATCACACACACATGTATGGGGTTGCGATGAATTTTTTGAGGCCTTATCAGGAAACAAACTATCACTTTGGATCATGAAGTGTATCTTTATAGGGTATCCCAAGGAAACAAAGGGATACTACCTATACAACCCCCCAGATAAGAAAGTGACTGTCACTAGACAAGTTATCTTTCTTGAGAGGGATAACATACTCAAAAAGGATAGTGAGAGAAATATTGACTTTGATGAAGTTGATGCTCAATATATATAAGGGTTAGTACAAGAACTGATTCCATAGGTCCCTATAGAAGAATTAGTCCCCGAAACACAAGTACTGCGTAAGAGCGTAAGAGAGGCAAGAGAACCAGAGAGATATGGTTTTCTAGTCACCAAATATGGTGACTCATTATTGGTTGACAATGATGAACCTATATCCTATAAGAAGAATGTACAGAGATCATAAGCTGTGAGATAGTAAGAAGCCATGAATTCTGAAATAGATTCCATATATCATAACCAAGTTTGGGTTCTAGCCGATGTGATAGTTGATGTAAATCCCATTGGGTAAAAATGGGTATTCAAGAGGAAACTAGACGTCAAAGGTAAAGTAAATACCTATAAAGAAAGTTTAGTGGCTAAAGGATTTAAACAAAATCAAGGACTTGACTACAATGAAACTTTTTCTCCTGTTTACATGTTTAAATCCATCAGAATTCTACTTGCTATAGCAGCCTACCGTGACTATGAGATTTGGTAGATGGATGTCAAAACTACATTCATTAATGAGAACCTTCAAGAATATGTCTATATGACACATTAGAAGGGGTTGTGAATCTAAGTGATTCCAATAATATTTGTAAGTTGTAGAGATCCAATTATGGATTGAAGAAATCATCCAGGTCATAGAACATTCAATTTGATAAATCTATAAAAGAATTTGGTTTCATTAAGAATAAATGTGAGATGTGTGTTTAAAATAGGTTTAATAGGAATGAGGTTATTATCCTCGTAGTATATGTTGATGACATATTACTTATTGGAAATGACATACCTTCATTACAGTCAATTAAGGGCTGGGTAAACAAGTGCTTCTCCCTGAAGGGATTAGGTGAATTAGCCTATATTATATGGATAAAGATCATTCGTGAAAGATCCAAGAGGCTTCTTGGAATAATTCAAAGTATATATATTCACCAGATACTAAAGATATTTTTTATGGAACAATCCAAGAGGGTATTTCTTCCAGTGTCACATGGTTTGCATTTTTATAAGAAAATGTGTCCTCATACACAATAGGGAAAAGAGAGAATAAGTAAGATACCATATGCTTCAGTGATAGGATTAATCATGTATTCCATGTTATGTACTAAACTTTATGTTGCCTATGCATTTAACATGGTAGGAAGATAACAAGAAGATCCAGGAGAACAAAATTGGACTGCTGTTAAGGCTATCCTTAAGTATCTGAGAAGAAATAAGGATATGTTCCTAGTATATAGAGGATATGAGGAGCTGGTCATTAAGGGTTGTACTGATTCTGGTTTTCAGATAGACCATAATGATCTGAAGTTATAATCATGATATGTTTTCTATCTCAACATAGAAGCTGTGACCTAGAAGAGTTCAAAGCAGCCAATTTTCCTTGATTCTACAGTGAAATTTGAGTATATAACGGCTTCTAATACAACCAAGGAATCCATTTAGATTTGGATTTTTTTAGGATCTTGATTTGGTAACTAGAAGTAAAGACCCTATCACATTGTATTGTGATGGATCTTGAAAAAGAGAAAAGGTCACACCAACAGACAAAAAATATACTCCAGAAGTATCACCTCTTGAGAGATTTCTATTAGAGGGTTGATGTTGCAGTAAGTATAGTACCCACATAAGAGAACGTGGTTGAACCCTTGACTAAAGTACTGTCTCAGCAAAAGCATGAGTATCATGTGAGAGCTAGCAAACTAAAGGTTGTTAGTAGTTGGATTTAGTGCAGTTGGGAGTCTTTTAGAGTTGGTTCCCTAGAACCAACTTATTTTTACTTTATGATAAACATGTATTCATTGTTTTGAATATTAATAAACTACTTATCACATCATGATTTTTATTCTTCAAGACATAGTATTTGATAATGTCCCAAGAGTAGCTTTCGCACTAAAAGGTCATAGGAGTTCCCCGCTATGATGAGAACCCGAAAGTTCTACGAAACTATTCTTAAATATATATTCTATAGCTGGATGATATCATTTGAAGGACACAAATGATGAAAACTATCAGGGGTGGAGACTCATAGGACATTGAGACACCTTATCATGGTGTACACCCTTGGTAATATCCAATATGATATTATAAGTTTGAGACCCGATAATAGAAAATTAACATTTATACGTGTTATAGGATGTTCCTATCTACGGACATGTGTATTGGTCCTTGGAATTTAAGATTATTATTAATGAGTATTATGAGTTGCATAATTTGATGTATTGAATAAAACTGTAATGATAGATGTTCTTGGAAAGGTAGGATACGTTGGGTGCATCACGAGTAATATTGCGTTAATGAGTAATGTGATAAAGGATTTATCCCCTCTGTTATTTAATGGAAGTTAATATCTCAGGCCCTTTGATGGAAATGATATGGCCTAAATAAATCCATAGCCATGGTATTCTATAGGCAAGTTCTATTTTTGGAAATTCAAATAAAGAGATAATCGATCATATAGGTTGATGGCACTGGCATGCAACCTAATCGATTTGAGATATTGTGATAAAAAGATTATACTACACAGTAAGCATCTGTATGAGGTAACATGTTGTTGTGACATTAACTACTTTATCTATCTATACCTTTGCATGTTTCTAGATGCTAAACTTAGACTTTAGGCTGATTTTCCTAATTCCACTAAGAAAAAGACCTAGAGGGTCACACACTAAGTGTATCCAGAATCTTAGTTAAATGATATATTATTATTTATTATTTGACATATTGAATAAATATTATTCCCACACATGTTTTAATAATTATTCATGTATGATTGATCACATTTTTTCCATCACTAGTTATTAGAGAGAATATATTATGGGAGAAATATTTAATAAATATTTATTTTATATTTAGTGAATATAATATTTATTTATTTATTGGCGAATAATGGAGTGATATTTATTTAATAAATAAATAGACATTATTAAAGGCCCGATAAATATTGTGGAGGAATGGTGGACCGAGTTTAATGGTCTGGTGAGAAATAATAAATAATAAATGTTATTTAATTAAATAATATTTCATTATAATTCACAAGTTAAGAACATGTCAATAAGTGATAATATTATTATTATTATTTGATATGGGGTTTTTATAGGATTAAATAAAATACTAAAGGTAACTTGTATAATTATTTTATTTTAACCCTAGAAATATAAATACCCAATTATGTTATTTTCTCAATAGAACCAATTTAGTTGTGCAAAAAAATCTTGGAGAATCCTCTAAAACCTATAGATCTCCCTCCTCCAAGTACGATCCCAAGAACGGAGAGCAATACTCCTCCATCGGATCAAGGAGAGTGCTTTAGAAGGGAAACTCAGGGATGAGTTGTTTTAAGGATGAGAGGTTATAAGATCCCAAATTTTCAAAGAGTTATAGACAGTTATACTCCTATTCAATACCTATCATTTTATTCTAATAATGTGATTAAGAGGATAAGGTGTGGTTAGGGAGATTTTTAGGCTTGTTAGAAGCCCAGAGCTTCAAATTTTGGAGAGATATATTGAGTCACACGGTTAGAACACGACTAGTGATAACCGTGCAACTCAATCATGCAGGGTACTCAGTGCAGAAAAAGGGGGCCATACAGTTTCCCTAACTATGAGACCTATGATGCGCACCCATTCAGGTGTTATAGACATATTTATAGATCCATTTTTCATGGTTTGTGCATGATTAGTCAAACTTCGTGCCTAGCCCATGTGAGGGGGTTCCTTGGGTAGTGTTGGGTGCATGGTTGGTGCATGGTTTGGCCAACCATGCGGTAAAACCACACAACCCATTAATAAAGGGGTAAATGACTATTTTGACCTCAAAATGTTTTTAACATTTAATTATTCCTCCTACATCATTTCCATTTCACATCATCGTCCTCCCCTCACATGAAGCTCCTCCTCAATCCAAGCTAGGCTTTTTGGTATCTCCTCTGTCTGATATCTGTTTTCTTAGCCATCAGGTGTGTTAGATCTAGAATAGTAATCTCTCTAATCCTCTTGTTTATTTTCTTCATTTATCTTTCCATATCCTTCACTATTTTGGTATGAGATCATATTCCCTATTTTCGTGTAATTTATTTGTTCTTTCGATTTCTCCTGTTCTGGCTCGATTCAAGGGACAACACTAGATGAGGAGAGTGCTACGAGCCTAAGGAAGGTGGTTTATCTCTTTCCCCTAAAGTATCATTGAATTTATATTATACATAGTTGTTCTATCATGACCCGTCCTCGGGGCCTGTGCTGTGACTACCCCAAGCCCGCCTTCAATAGGCCAGGGGCTGGCGGCTAGCACCAAAGGTGTAAATCCCGATAACTGAGAAGACATTGCCTTTATAAAAGTAAACAAACACACAGAGTAAAAGAGTAATTAATACACTAAGAATAAAAGAAAGTGCTAAAAAGTAAGTGGACCAGAATACAAACCCAATCGAAAGTACAGCTACAACTGAACAAAAGTACAATAGAAAAAGAAAACAGCTGGAAGAAAGGAAGTAGCTCCTGGTTCGTCCCCCTCGGATCCTACCTGAAGGGTAGGTACAAATAGCGCAACTTCTAGATCGTCCACCATGGATCCTACCTGAAGGGTAGGTACAGATAGCGCAGCTCCTGGATCGTACACCACGGATCCTACATGAAGGGTATGTACAATAGCCTCTACAATGCTCTTTCCCGTCAACCTCCTCCGAGTATCGTCTCTCTGTGAAGTCCACCTCCTGATACTGACTCGTCGTGAGGTCCACCTCTGGGTATCGTCCAGTCTTCGAACACTCGGCCTCCGTTAGCACTGCCCGTCGTCTGCAACCAACACAACAAGGTGCGGGCATAGCCCGTGTAGGGGTGAGTATAACGATACTCATTAGGGACCCCGAGACCCTCAAGGTCTCACTAAAACCAATAGGGATAACCACAAAGAAGATCTCAACAGATAACCTCTACTTAGGTATATGTCCATACATATACCTAAGTTATCAAGTAACCCATCTCAATCATGAGTAAACACAAATATTATGAAATCAACGGATAACCACTACCCAGGTATATGCCCATACATATACCTAAGTTATTAAGTGACCCATCTCAATCATGAGGTAAACACAAAGGTCATAGACTCAGCTCAAACCAGGATTTTCATTATCGAAACCGTAACTGATGAAGAGCCCCGTCTCTGGAGTATACAATGATCCTGTCATGACTCCGAGTTACTGCTCTCTAACCTAAGACTGCTGAGGTACTCCTCCTATCGAGTACCGTGGGTCAGCCACCCAAACACAGTAGTGCTTCCCACCGGGGTTTACCACCCAAACACAGTAGTGCATCCCCCCTAATAGCCTGCAGAGGTACTCTCTGGATGAGTACCGCGGGTCTGCACCCAAAATCAATAGTGCTCCATCCACCATGGGTCTGCACCCAAACAAAGTAGTGCTCCATCCACTGGGCTAGTCGACTCACTCCAAGTCGAGTCGGTCAAGCAGTCGTCAGGTCTTAGCCGACTACACGGTCTCCGTACTCCGTACACTCGTCTCCAGGAGGGTCCGTTCCACGAGCTACTAGTCGATACTCCAAGTATCACAAAGTCCCATGAAGAAGTATCTCAAAGGACTACCTCGTCATAGGGGTCTCAACGCAACAGACGGCACGTCAATCGGACGCCCGGTCTGTGAGTTATTAGCCTTTCCGTCCCAGGGGCCCGGTTGGTTTCGTGTGCGAACCAACCCGGATGTATCTCAAATTTACCCCGAACTCTCATAGGGTATACTCATAGGGACCGTTTCTCAACGTGATCACCAACGCCACTGATGGTTCGTCAAACAGACGTTCGATCTGAAAGTTATCATCTTTTCCGTTCTAGGAGCCCGGTTGGATTTCGGGTACAATCTAACCCGGCCACTATCCAACTGCAACCAAAAATCAGTAGAATTATTCCAAAAGTTCCATCTCATCAATAGGAATCCAACAAAGTCGAAGTCACGTCAATCGGACGTTCGGAGCTCATGATATAAGCGTTTCTGCTCAGAGGGCCCGATTGATTTCGTATCCAAACCAACCTGGACGTACTCAAAGTTCTCCGAAACCTTGAGTGTAATAAACCAAAACAACCGTCTCGATCCAAGGATTGCATCACAGCTGACGGTGTGTCGATCGGAGGTCCTTAACCCAAGATATGGGAAAAAGACCGTAAGAGGTCCGCGAATAGGGGGTTCGGGCCCGGTCCGACCCGGCCTGATACCCCCTGGGTCGGCCCGAACCGGGTCGACCCAACCCGGGTCCGGGTCCGGACCGCTTGGGCACGGCGCGGCGCGGCCCGGCCTGGGCGCGGCCTGGCCCGGCCTGGGCGCGGGCCGGCCTAGCGGGCCCGGCCTGGCCAGCGTGGTCAGGCGGCTCGACCGTAACAGCCGAGCGGAAGGGGTGCGGGGGGGGGGGGGGGGGGATGCCCCCCACCTGTTCGTGAAACCGCGACCCCCATGTGGGGGGCCGCTCCTGTAGGCCATCTGGGGATTACGACCCCCGACTTTCTCGTTGACCGGCCGGCCCGGCTGGCCGGCCGTGCTGCTGCCGCAGGACCCCGCGGTCCCGCCCTCCTGCTCTGGTGCCGGCGGCCGGAAGCCGACCACCGCTCTCTGCTCCGCTGCGGCCAAAGGCCGCGGCCTTGGTCTGTCCGGCGCGGCGCGATGGCGCCGCGTCCCTCCGTCGCGGCCCCGCTCTAGCCGCGGTCTCTTCCAGGTTCTCCGGCGTGGCGCGACGGCGCCGCGTCTTGTTCGACTTCAACGGCGCGGCGCGACGGCGCCACGCTTCTTCGTCCAATCTTTATTATTTTCCTTACGGTGCACTGACACCGCGCTACCTTATTCGTGCCGCAAACAAATCAACAATCAAGGGGGGATGAGGGTCGACCACGTTCGTGCAGTCCGACCCCCTCTCGTTATTTTGATATCAGGCGACTCAATTAAAGATGATAATCAGCGAAGAAGGTAAACATGAACAAAAAGAATATAATCCCCTACGGTTTTTCCGCAATCAAAAGGAAATTCCAAACTCGCAAACAAGAACTTTTGCGGATCAACTTAATAATGAGTTGATCCAAATTCTTGTTTTAGAAGGAAAACAATCATGAGATTATTAATATTCTCAAATTAAACCCCTACCTCGAGCATAGTCGTCGAACGAGGTTTGTTGCAGAAAGGGACGTCGCGGAATTGTTCGTCGCGGAAGAAGACGGATTGTCGCGTCACGGAGGAACGATGTCTCCCTTCCTTTGACATGGAAAGAAGGAACGAGGAGATGCGCGTTGGGCCGTCGATCTCTGAGGAAGGCATCTCTCACCGTCGTCCGTCGTTGGAGGTCAGCGTTCTTCGTCGTCGGCGGTGCGTTCTTCGCGTTCTTCAACGAAGAACGAAGAACTTCAAGACTCCCCTTTTTCTCCCAAAACTCAACACAACAAGCCCAACAATAATAAAATAAGACTTGTCTTATTTTATTAACACACAAGCCAACGTCTTTGAAAATAAAAATTGAATCAACCAATTAATTGAATTTAATTGCAACGTTTAAACCGACCAATTAATAGAGGCGTTTAATATTTAAATAAATGCACGAGTTGACTTTCATTAATTGGGGGGGGGGGGGCGGGTGCGTTACTGAAATAAAGGAGGGGTTGAGGAAGTTGAAAGGGTGGGGCTCGTGTGGGCCCCACCCCACTAATATCATACCTATTGGATTAGTTAGGATGTGGGTCCCACTCAAGCACTTAGCTTAGGTTAACACTTCTTTAAATAAAATAAAATTGGTTGCACCACTTTTATTTTATTCCTTTACTTAACCCAAAAATTTAATAACCACACCCGAGAAAACGCAACTCCGGAAAAGGTGTTTCTAAGCAATTACCGGCGCTGTGATTCCATCGGTGCCCTCAGATTTCGATTCCGAGCACCGATTCAAAAGTTAGAAAAACCCGCTCGTTCGTTCACTGAACGTACCCGAGCTAAACTTTGGAAAATGATTCCGGGCACACCGGGCCTCAGAATCAGGTGCCGTCAGAAACTGCGCTCTTGTAAAATTCCAAAGAAAATTAATAAAAAAATTTTCCTTGAAATTTTTGGGTCTTCACATTACTCCCACCTCAGGAATTTGCGTCCTCGTAAATCTTTAACACAAACTATGGTTACAAAAGCGGTACTGAGCACGCATCTGAGCCTTCCGCTCCCATGTGATCATCTGGAAGTTCCCGTACTGCCAGTGAAAGCGCACCCAAGGAATCGACCGTCCTTGTAGGATCCGCTCCTGTCGATCCTCGATCCCCACTGTAACCTCCGTGAAAGTCACCCCATCGCCAACGTCCAGCTCCTCATGGTCGATGATATGCGAAGGGTCATGCTCGTATCTCCTCAGTTGAGGTACATGGAAGTCTTCGTGCACCAGGTGCAACTGAGGTGGATGGGTCAATCGGTAAACCACCTCGCCTACCCTGATGAGGACCTAGAAAGGTCCGTTGAACCTCGGAGATAACTTGTCGCCTTGGCCACATCTCCGTAAACCTCGTCAAGGTGAGACCTGTATAAGGACGTGATCATCATCCTCGAACTCTAGAGGTCTCCAATCCCTATTAGAACTGAAACTCAAAACGACTGCTGCCACGAGGGTAAGGTTGACCGACTCAAGAGTGATCGGTCGCACCCTCCTATGCATGAGTTTATCCTGTGCTTCATGGGGTTTCCTTTTCGCCGACCAAGGAAAACCCATCCCGACGTCATAGTTAAACCACAACCTTTTTGCCTAATACCGTCAATTTGTGTATGAACTGTGATTGCCCAATCCATACTCAAACCAACGTCGTAAGGCCTCGACGCTGCCACCAAGAGATTCCAATCGAAACTCTCGCCTCGAGGGTCTGACCACACTGTCGGCGTAAGTGTGATTATTGAGTCTTCTCCCAAGGTATCTCCAGACGTGAGGGTCAAGTCCACGACTTACCGGAAACTCTAGGTCTGGGACAAGATTCGTGGAAGGAAGAAATGATTCGTATCAACTTCTGTTACTACGGAAGCTATTAGTGGACACAGACTTTCCCTCGAATCATTCTTAGAGCCATTGGGTCACTCTCCCTGACCGCATGCAGCTACTCTCTTCCCCTTCCCTCCAGCTCCCTGAGCCTGGCGGGGACAACTAAGGCGGGTGGTTGTAGCATGTTAAAACGTACACCACCTCATGCTGCTCTCCTAGCTCTGCCTCCATGTCTGATGCTTCGCAGACTCATCTATCCTTTAAGCTTCCTCTTATTGAAACATTTAACACGCCCGAGTCTCTAAGAATGGCGACAGTTTCCTGTTTCTTACTACACTGTGCAGTCTTCATCTGCTCCTGGATGATCTGCACCTTCTTTGCCTATGATATGAAGAGCTACTAAGATTTATACCTTGCCGAAAAGAGAAACTCGGTCTCATCCCCTGGATGAACTACACCCATTGCTTAATACAGTCAATCCTGACATGAATGATGTCGTAAGGCCTCGACGTAACTACTAAGAGATCCAACTGTCACTCTCGCCTCCAAGGTTTGAGTCACACTGTCGGCATCAGTTTGAGGTCACTGGGTCTCCTCTAGTAGAAATCTTGAAAGTGAGGGTCAAGTCAACAGTTTTTAACCGGAACCTCTTAGTATCAACCAAACAAAAGGACAAGAAAGCAAGTGTCACTAGGATAAGTGTCTTTTATTATTGCAGATCATAGTACAAAGACACAAATACAATAGCAACATGGAACTAGAAGTACCAAGAAAAAAAAGGAATCCACTAGTTTCGCTCCTATCCACCTGCTCCCGGAGCTCTACTGCCTTGTCCACTGCTCGGCTGTTGCTCAAGCACCTGCCGCTGCTTTTGCCTCGGTGGCTCCTCCAACGCCTACGGATCAACTGTGCGGGGGGTTGGACAGTCACGTGCCAGGTGACCCTTCCTGCCGCATTCATAACACTTCCTGCTCCTCGTACGGCTGGGTCTGGTCCTCTTGGACCTCTGCATCATCTGTCTATTTACCACAGATGACTCGGCTACTGATCGAAAAACCTGCGGCAAAGGCAGCAGCTCCTGAACACGCTCGGGGTGTAGACTTACTGGTGCAAACTCCACCCTGAAAAAGGTCTCTAAGTCTCCCCATGTGAAGGTCATCCTGTCGCAAAACTGGAATAAGTGGCTCCACCACCTGCCTGCTGCTACCTGAAGGAGGCTGGCATCAAAGATCACCATGAAATCTGCTGGCGTCCCTACTAGCCTGAAGACTCTCACCACAGCCTCCAGCCAATCCTCAGCTGCCTGTGGGTCCGTCTCTCCCCGGAACCTGGGTGGCCTCTGGCACTGGAACTCGTGCAGCGCGCTCAAGCAGCGTGCATCGCCTGCTGCTGGGGATGGTGGCATCGGTGGCCCAATGTATGGTAGTACCGCTGGTGCCTCCGCTGGTGCCTCTACTGTAAGAGGGCCCTGTACCGAAGCCTCATCACTCGGCAGACTGTCAGTACGCACATCCCTCTGGGCTCTAGCTGGTCGTCCGTGGAAAGGCATCCTGAAAGGAACATACGTGACACGGTCAAACGATTTATACCTGGTTTGACCTGTTTTAAGGGAAAACCTTTGAAAACACACACACAATCAGTGTTTTCATGCACAAAGTTGGAAATCAGTTGTCAAGGTCCTGGTGTATGGATACGTTAGCCGCCCGCACCAACACTGGACTCCCTGAACTGAAAACCACACTCGATACTCTTAACACTGTCGCTTCATAGAAAGAAAATATTAGAGTTATAAGTTCTGCGGTAGAACCGAACTCCTCTGATACCAATTTGTCACGACCCGTCCTCGGGGCCCGTGCCGTGACTACCCCAAGCCCGCCTTCCATAGGCTAGGGGCTGGCGACTAGGACCAAAGGCGTAAATCCCGATAACTGGGAAGGCATTGCCTTTATAAAAGTAAACAAACACACATAGTACAAGAGGAAGTAATACACTAAGAACAAAAGAAAGTGCTGAAAAGTAAGTGGGCCAGAATACAAACCCAATCGAAATTACAGCTACAACTGAACAAAAGTACAACAGAAAAAGAAAATAGATGGAAGAAAGGAAGAAGCTCCTGGGTCGTCCTCCTCAGATCCTACCTAAAGGGTAGGTACAGATAGCGCAGCTCCTGGATCATCCACCACGGATCCTACCTGAAGGGTAGGTACAGATAGCGCAGCTCCTGGATCGTCCACCACGAATCCTACCTGAAGGGTAGGTACAAACAGACTCCACAACTCTCTTTCCCGTCAACCTCCTCCGAGTATCGTCTCGCCGTGAAGTCCACCTTCTGATACTGACTCGTCGTGAGGTCCACCTCCGGGTATCGTCCAATCTTCGAACACTCGGCCTCCGTCAGCACTGCCCATTGTCTGCAACCAACACAATGAGGTGCAGGCATAGCCCGTGTAGGGGTGAGTATAACAATAATCAGTAGGGACCCCGAGACCCTCATGGTCTCACTAAAACCAACAGGGATAACCACAAAGAAGATCTCAATAGATAACCTCTACTTAGGTATATACCCATACATATACCTAAGTTATCAAGTAACCCATCTCAATCATGAGGAAACACAAAGATTATGAAATTAACGGATAACCACTACCCAGGTATATGCCCATACATATACCTTAGTTATCAAGTGACCCATCTCAATCATGAGGTAAACACAAAGGTCACAGACTCAGCTCAAACCAGGATTTTCATTATCGAAACCGTAACTGCTGAAGAGCCCCGTCTCTGGAGTGTATAATGATCCTGTCACGACTCCGAGGTACTGCTCTCTAACCTAAGACTGCTGAGGTACTCCTCCTGTCAAGTATCGTGGGTCAGCCACCCAAACACAGTAGTGCTTCCCACCGGGGTCTTCCACCCAAACACAGTAGTGCATCCCACCCTAATAGCCTGCAGAGGTACTCTCCAAATGAGTACCGCGGGTCTGCACCCAAACTCAGTAGTGCTTCGTCCGCCATGGGTCTGCACCCAAACAAAGTAGTTCTCCGTCCACTGGGTTAGTCGACTCACTCCAAGTCGAGTCGATCAAGCAGTTGTCAGGTCTCAGCCGGCTACACAGTCTCCATAATCCGTACGCTCATCTCCAGGAGGGTCCGCACCACGAGCTACTGGTCGATACTCCAAGTATCACAAAGTCCCATGAAGAAGTATCTCAAAGGACCGCCTCGTCATAGGGGTCTCAACGCAACAGACGGCGCGTCAATCGGACGCCCGATCTGTGAGTTATTAGCCTTTCCGTCCCAGGGGCCCGGTTGGTTTCGTGTGCGAACCAACCCGGACGTATCTCAACTGTACCCCGAACTCTCATAGGGTATACTCATAGGGACCGTTTCTCAATGTGATCACCAACGCCGCTGACGGTTCGTCAAACGGACGTCCGGTCTGAAAGTTATCATCTTTTCTGTTCCAGGAGCCCGGTTGGATTTCGGGTACAATCCAACCAGGCCACTATCCAACTACAACCAAAACTCAGGCGGAGTATTCCAAAAGTTTCATCTCATGAAGAGGAATCCAACAAATTCGATGACACGTCAATCGGACGTTCGGAGCTCAAGATATAAGCGTTTCCGCTCCGAGGGCCCGGTTAGTTTCATATCCGAACCAACCCGGCCATACTCAAAATTCTCTGAAACCTTGATTGTAATAAACTTAAATGACCGTCTCGATCCAAGGATCGCATCACAGCTGACGGTGCGTCGATCGGAGGTCCGTAACCCATGATATGGTCAAAAGACCGTAAGAGGTCCGCGAATAGGGGGTTCGGGCCCGGTCCAACCCGGCCTGATACCCCCTGGGTCGGCCCGAACCGGGTCGACCAGACCCGGGTCCGGGTCCGGACCGCTTGGGCGTGGCCCGTCGCAGCCCGACCTGCACGGACCGACCCGGCTTGGGCGCGGCCCGGCTCGGCCTGGCGAGCTAGGCCTGGCCGGTGTGGCCAGGCGGCTCGGCCGTAACAGCCGAGCAGAAGGGGTGCGGGGGGGGGGGGGGGGGGGGGGGGCGCTGCCCCCCGAATGTTCGTGAAACCGCGACCCCCATGTGGGGGGCCGCTCCTGTCAGCCAGCCAGGGGGTACGACCCCCGGCTTTATCGGTGACCAGCCGGCCCGCCGGGCCGGCCGTGCTGCTGCCGCGGGACCCCGCATTCCCGCCCTCCTGCTCTGGCACCGGCGGCTAGAAGCCGGCCGCCGCTCTCTGCTCCGCCGCGACCAAAGGCCGTGGCCTTGGTCCGTCTAGTGTGGCGCGATGGCGCCGCGTCCCTCCGCCGCGGCCCCGCTCCGGCCGCGGTCTCTTCCAGGTTCTCCGGCGCGGCGCGATAGCGCCGCGGCTTGTTCGACTTCAACGGCGCGGCGCGACGGCACCACGCTTCTTCACCGAATCTTTATTATCTTCCACGCAGTGCACCTGCCCCTCGCTGCATTATTCGTGCCAAAAACAAATCAACAATCAAGGGGGTAGGAGGGTCGACCGTGTTCGTGCGGTCCGACCCCCTCTCGTTATTTCGATATCAGGAGGATCAATTAAAGATGATAATCAACGAAGAAGGTAAACATGAACAAAAAGAATATAATCCCCTGCAGTTTTTCCGTAATCAAAAGGAAATTCCAAACCCGCAAACAAAAACTTTTGCGGATCAACTTAATAATGATTTGATCCTCATTCTTGTTTTAGAAGGAAAACAATCATGAGATTATTAATATTCTCAAATTAAACCCCTACCTCGAGCGTAGTCGTCGAACGAGGTTTGTTGCGGAAAGGGACATCACGGAATTGTTCATCGCGGAAGAAGACAAATCGTCGCGTCGTGGAGGAACGGTTTCTCCCTTCCTTTGACGCGGAAAGAAGGAACGAGGAGATGCGCGTCGGGTCGTCGATCTCCGAGGAAGGCGTCTCTCACCGTCGTCCGTCGTTGGAGGTCGGTGTTCTTTGTCGGCGGCGGTGCATTCTTCACGTTCTTAGATGAAGAACTCCTTTTCTCCCAAAACTCAACACAACAAGCCCAAGAATAATAAAATAAGACTTGTCTTATTTTATTAACACACAAGCCAACGTCTTTGAAAATCAAAATTGAATCAACCAATTAATTGAATTTAATTGCAACGTTTAAATCACCCAATTAATAGAGGCGTTTAATATTTAAATAAACGCACGAGTTGACTTTCATTAATTGGGGGGGGGGGTGCGGGTGCGTTACTGAAATAAAGGAGTTGTTGAGGAAGTTGAAAGGGTGGGGCTCGTGTGGGCCCCACCCCAATAATATCCTACCTATTGAATTAGTTAGGATGTGGGTACCACTCAAGCACTTAGCTTAGGTTAACACTTCTTTAAATAAAATAAAATTGGTTGCACCACTTTTATTTTATTCCTTTACTTAACCCAAAAATTTAATAACCACACCTGAGCAAACGCAACTCCGGAAAAGGTTTTTCTAAGCAATTACCCGTGCTACGATTTTATCGGTGCCCTTGGATTTCGATTCCGAGCACCGGTTCAAAAGTTAGAAAAACCCACTCGTTCGCTCACTGAACATACCCAAGCTAAACTTAGGCAAATGATTCCGGGCACACCGGGCCTCGGAATCAGGTGCCATCAGAAACTGCGTTCTTGTAAAATTCCAAAGAAAATTAAGAAAAAAATTTTCCTTGAAATTTACGGGTCTTCACATATTCCATGTGATGTAATCCTCTGGTTACACCTCTATAAAGTCTAATTTCCTTGTACTATAGCAGTACTACAACAGTACTGTAGCGGGAACTATGCTGTACTGTAGCAGGTACTGTTGTAGGTACTGTAGAAGCCAAGAATATTCCTTCGTTTGGGCCTTCGGGTCACCGATTTGGTCCCCGAGTCCTTTAAGGCCTTTGGGCCACCCATGCCTTCTGGCCAGTAAGACCTTCAGGCCACCTCAAGGCCTTCAGGCCACCTTAAGTGGAGATTCAAACCAGACAGCCTACAAGGAACAAGGTTCAGAAGGAGGATGAGCAAGGAGATTTCACCATAGCAGAAGCTAAACAAATTGTAAGAATGAGAGGGTATGAAACCTGCCATCAGGACAAGCCTGTGCATGCATGGGAAATCCTAGATGAACAGCCATACAAAGGTGGGGAGATGATTTCATGATAAAGATGTTGGGGAGGAGAAGTTCCAAGTAGTTAGTCTGGGTTGTATGTAATGTTTGAAGCCTAAGGGAAATGAATTCCTCTAAGTCCTATGAGCCATGTAATACTTACGCCTACGGGTCTCATAAGGGTTCCACCTCACCCCTTGAAAGGTGGATTATAAAAATCAATAAAAAATGAAGGCCTTCGGGTCATTGGAGAGAGAATAGTGAATCAACACCATTGGTTTATCACCTTGTCATGAGCCATCCCTTCAGGTGTGCCCTTCCTTAATGGATTAAAAGACTAATGTTTAGAATGGAATTAAACCACTAATTAAGGTGTGTGTTTCTCTATATAATAAATACATTTAAAATTTGTGATGATCTAAGGAAATTGATTGGCCATGTGTTAAGCACTTGTGCATTCTGACATAGATTGAATTACATGAATTAAGTGGATTGGACAACTTGTTAAAAATGCTTAGAGGGTATGGTATGAGTTAGAGCTAACCATAACCTTTCATTAATTTTAAGATGATGGTGATACAAGGGTCCTGACTTATGGTCACCTTGGATGGGATCATCATGCTTTATAATAAAAAATGGTAATGTTTACCTATACACCAGGAGAGATACTCGGATCCTTATGGGATGCCTTGGACGGGATCACCAGGTGGATTACTTACTTACCCATGAGTGATAATGGTACCCTAGAGGATTAAATGTAACAACCCATATAATTATAGAATAAATCATTTTCGTATTTATTCATATGAAATAGATAGTTATATTAGTTATAAAAATATTAAGTGTTTTTTAAATCAAAAAGGAAATATTTTAACTAAACTCTTTTCATATAAGGTTTTATTTAAAAGATCAATTTCTAAATTTTATAATTTTAAATTTATATATGAATATAATTTTTGAAATCAGCATATCAAAATTTACTTTGGGTGAAATTTTTGGATTTTTTGTAAAATATTGATTTTATAGTGAATAGTGAAAAATACCAATTTTTATAAAAATTATTTTCTTTTTAATAAATTAAGTAATTTAAGAGTCCCAATATGTATTGAATATGAATTAAAGAAATGTGTGTGGAATTAACACTTTCAAAAAATTACAAGTATGCCACTCACCACACATATAAAAGGCCACCCCATCCCCTCCTATCTTAATACCTTAAAAACCTATTTTTTCAGCCAATAGCTACCCAAATAAATTCTATAATTCTATCATTCCATCATAGAATCCATATTTTGGGCATAAAACCAACCAAGTAAGGCCTTTAGTTCAAACCAAATCGAGTTACCTGAAGAGGAGGTAATGTTCTCCAACTAGCGTTTTATTTTATTTCTTCCTCTGCACCCTTAAATTATTATTATACCATTATGATATAATAAAATAAGTATATTACATATAGTGCGATATTATTATGTTAAGGGTTCAACCTACAACCACACACACTTCCATCAAATGGGTTATGAAATCATCATTTGTGTGTACAGTGGACTACCACCATGTAGAATGATGTCATTCATTTTTCCATTACCACATCTCACGGTTGGGTATGATGATTTATATAAAGTTTATAAATGATATTTATAATATAATTATACCTCTAGAGTCATTGTATCATATATACCATTTTTATATTCCAATATATAAGGGATATGATAACGTCATTCGTGTGTACGACGGACTACCACCTCACGAAGCGATGCGATTTATTTCTCACTAACGTGTTATGTGGAAGGTAATAAGGGTAAATATAATAAATATACGTGATATAAATGAAATATTTATTATATTAATTACATATTTATCACTCACTAAAAAGAATGATAACGTCGTTCATGGACATGTGGACTACTGCCTCCTCGAAGTGATGTGATTTTATTTTTCATCACTACATCACAATAATGATACATATAAGTATATATAATTAAATAATATGGTATTTATGATATAATAATCATTTTTTAAATATAAAATGTTACTTACCATCTTTCCATAATTATCATTGAAAAATGAGAATGTTACTCATGCGTATGTACGTCCTACCGTCTCCATGATCATAATGTTAGTTCATTTTTCATAATCATATTTCAATATTGATTTTAAATATATAATTTATGTATAGATATTATAATTATTTCATGATTATTATTCTAGATATGTTTAAATAATAACCTCTTTGACTAAATTTAGCCTACTAAATCCATTTTTGACACATAAGCCGAATATGGTCAAAATAGACGACTGAAAATTAATTGATTAAGTAATTGTATATAACTTATTAATAAGTGAAATAAAAGTAATAAATTTATTTAAAAAGGTTCTCAAGCAAGTAAATAATCAACATAATTTTATCATTCAAGAATATAAATACACACGTGGCAAGTCGGACTCAAGGTAAGGGAATTCATCTCAATTTTCGTTCATTGAGACATATTTTGATGTTATGAACCTATAATCTTTTAACAGGAGTATATATAGAACCTTTTACATGTTATATTATGAATTAATCTATTATCATGGTATTAATTTTTTTTTAATGTTATTCTTTCATGGGGATTATGATTTAAATATTTTTAAAGTGATAAAGTACTTTTCTTCTAAATAAATCATCTTTTAATATTTTCCTTCAAAATATCTTTATCTTCGATGTCTATGTTTTAAAATGAATTTTTAAATTTATTCTATGGAAATAAAATATTTATAAAGTTCATTTTATATCTATTTTACTTTATTTCAAAGGTTTTCAAAATAAAACTTTTTATGTGTTTTAAACAGAACATTTTGACAAACGATAAATGAAATGTCCTATTTTTAAGGTACGGTGAAAATGACCTTTCTTATAACCGTGACTTTTATTTGATTTCTAGATTCCTTTGAAAGCTTACATTTATTCTTAAATGAAAAACCCACTTTCCCTTTTTCGGGTGTTTTTGTTTTGAAAATGGGTTTTCAAAATAAAAGTGAATTGAAAATGGGATTTTGAAAGAAAATAGTATTTTAATATCTGAAAGTGATTTATATATGAGTTTAAAATAGTTTTTTAAATGATGAAATGTTTTATTAATGTTTTGGTTCTTTAAAATTATATATGATGGGTTCACCTAGATAGCACAGAGTGATCCCATTATAGGTTAAACGATGGGTTCTCCCAGATAGCGCTCTAAAGCATTGAATAATAATTATGATTTATAAAGAATTATATTAGAATTTGGACATATGGTTATTTAAATTTGTAAGGGTTTTTAAGGGTTATATGAGATGATTTTCCAAGGTACATATGTGAATTTTCAATGCTTGCTAATGAGTTTTCATGGAAATCATTTTTTAAAGTAAAACAAATGATCTATTTAAAGGAATGTTATTTCTATTTATGGGTAAAATATTATGTTTCCAAGAAAATATTTTTTATGGTTTTTCAAATTTTTCACTATATAATCAATTTTCTTCTATTTATGTCCCTTACTAAGCTTTATGTGTTCATCCCACGTTTTAAAAAAATCATAGGATTTAACGATGGGTAAGGGAAAGGAAGAGGTTAAGTTTAAAGTCGCAAAAAGTTTTCATGAAAAGAAATCATGTTTTGTTTTAAAAGTTTTATATGGTGGGAAAATGGATACTCATCAAAAGTGCCCACTTTGTATTATATGGTTTTCTTATGTATGAGTTATGATATAATTCTCTAAAACTCTAAACCTAAGAAGATCCTCAAAGTGAAAGAAAGTAAAATTATTGACTTAAACTCAAGATTATGTGATGTTTAAGGTCAGGGCCTTATATTCATCATGGATGGGCTCAGTTGAAAGATAGTTATTCCATACCACAAGTGATACTCGGTCCCTTACATGAGATACTTTGGATGGGATCTGTGGGTCATATTTACACCATTTCAAGAGTGATACTTGGGATTACTTTTATGGATTTCCTTATATGGGATCTTTAGTGATGGGTATTTGTAAATATATTGGATTGATACTTGGGATTCATTTTATGGATCACCTTAGATGGGATCAGGATTCTATTGATCAATTTTAAGGATTAATTTTATTTAAATTATAAAAATGCATGATTGTTATCTTAGGCATGTGGCTGCTAAGCCAAATCACATGCTTGGGTTTGGTCCAATATTTATTCTTATTTTATGATTAACCATTATTACAGCCATATAGCATATGAATAGGTTCACCTTGGATAGGAGACATACAACTTAGGATGAAGTAGGTAGTGTCGGTTGAGTATCCATGAGGAACCCAAAATGACATGTTTTATTTGTTTATTTCCTTGCCTTTATTATGTATATATACACTTATAATTTTATATTCACAGACTAGATTGATCTAGAAATTATTGGTGGTGGCCTTCTGAGTATATCTCACACCCTTCTCAGGCTACCTTTGGTACTCGCGCAAACATTGTGACTATAGGTGTAGACAAAGGGAAACACCCAACTTCTGATGTTTGATGTTCATTGCTAGGATGGAGTACAGGAGTAGAGAACTGACCCAAATGGATTAACCTAGCTAATCCATTATAATTCTCTATTCAAATCCTTTATAATGGTTTGTAAAGAAAATGTGAGTTATCCTAAGCATATCCTTTAGGACCGTCAAACAAGGTACACAATAAGGCCCATTTTTGTGTACTAGGTTACACTCGAGTCAATCCAGACACACCCTTTTTATAGTTTTTACTCATAGGTACATCTGTATCAGAACCTAGTCCACTTGAAGTATCTATATAGAGATATATTTCATGGGAAAACCATATAATATATATCTTACCAAAACATTAGGATATTATTCTATACTTATCCTCAAATTCTATCGTAGTTTTATGTTCCCTAATCTATGTTTTCCTACATCGAGTTCTAAAGGTTTCTACTAAACTTTCTATGATACCAACTATATTGACCCAAACCCCAACATCTTAGAGCCAATAGCTACTACTATTACATTGGCATAATATATAAGGAATCACATCCCAAAGGACTGAATTGTTTTGTAATCTTGGTGAAATAGATACATAACTGAAATTTACATTATATTTTAAAACATAAAATATAGAAAGAATTTTCTTTGATAATCCCATTATTCCCCGCAACGTATCCTTTTATATCAATCGTAAAATACTTCCTCATGTCCTTAGGAAAATAAAAAATAAGAAAGGGGTGAAATAAGATGCTCAGAAAGGGTTAGTCTATAGAATAATCTATTAATAAATAAGGAATAATCAATATAGAACGAAACAAATTCTATTTAATTAATAACTTCATCACAATATGAAAGGAATAAATGATGATCAAATAATTCCATATAAATAATCACATGAGAATAGAAAATTGGTAAGTAATATTTTACCATTATAAAATGATCATAATATCATTAATACCATATTTTATACTTATATATCAATCATGTGGTGTGGTGATGAAGTGAGAGTCAGATCGCTTTGTGAAGGCAGTAGTCCACACGTAAACGGATGACGTTATCGTCTTTCATTGAGTGAAAAAGTAAGAAAATAAAATGATATAATATCTATAAATAATTATAAATATGTTATTCATATCACAATTATTTAATTTATATCACATATAATCATTAACATTATTTCTTGTCCCCTTCCACATAAAGGGTTAGGTAAAGATGAATCACATCGCTTCGTGAGGCGTTAGTCCACCGTACACACGAGCGACCGTATTGTGTCACCTATGAAATGAAATATAATAAGTTATATATATGATACAATGACTCCTGATTTATAATTAGTTTATAAATATAATATTTATACTTTATGTACATCATAATAACCAATTGTGAAATGTGGTGATTGAAGAACGAACGACATCGATTCACGAGGCTGTAGTTCGTTGTACACAAAAATGATGATTTCGTAAACCATTTGATGGAAGTGTGTGTAGTTTTATGTCATAAAATAATCATAAAAACATATAAGTATATTTAATATACTTATTTTATTATATAATAATGGTTTGAAAATAATTTAAGGAGGTGTATAAGGATATAAAATGAAGACGCATGTTGAAGAAAATTACCTCTCCTTCAGTTATCTTCCTTTGGCTTGTAGTAAAACCTTTATATATTGGATTTAATAACAATATAAGGATTCTAGGATGAGTATAGGAAATTTTTGGAGTGATTTGGTCTGTTATTTTCTAAACAAAATTGGTTTTAAGGTGTGAAGAAGGGAGGGGAGGGGGTGACTGTTTATAAGTGAGGTGAGTGACACTCTTGTAATTTTTGAAAAGGGAGAATTTCACCCACATTTATCCCATGTAAATTGGATCAAATAATGGAATAATATCTATACTATAAGGTATAAGGTTGAAATATTTCCATAAAATGGGTTTTTTACATGTTTTTAAGTCATTTTTTTATTAATTTTAAAGTTTGGTCCCTTAGTAAACTCATTTTTCTCTTAATTGTGGTGACTTATTTTAAATGGTTTCACAAATAATTATGGTAAAATATTAAGTTGACCCTATTATAAATTTTAAATTATTCATATTCCAAATATGGAATCCATTTCTCCAAATTCAATTCACATAAGTGGAAAAAATTAATTTAAAATTAATCCCAAAGACAGAAGAAGAAAATGAGTTTTTAAAGTGAAAATGTTCAAATGTCTACTAAGTTTTTATATCTAAATGAAATATAAAAATGATTACAGTGACCTAAAATGTATTAATATTTGTATAATTTATAAAATTTTAATTTAATTTTTTTTTTAATATAATTTATAATTATAAATTATTTAGATGAAAATTTAGTTTCCAATTAAAATTAAGTATTTTCACTATTCATCAATAAATAAAACTTCTCAGAAAAATAATAAAAAATAATTATAATATAATTTTGAAATTAATATTTCAAAATTAAAGTTTATTTTTCAAATATAATTTAAAAAAGTTTCAAAATTTTGTTTTAAAACAAGTGCATCATTAAAAAGGCAGCAAAATTGCCTTTAAAAAAATAGAGCCTTTTTATGCGTAAAATTAGATTTATTCTTATCTTATAACTATCAAATATATTGGATTAATGTCAAAAAAAATTATTGTATATATAATATATAAATTTAATTATGATCATCCACTAATAGTAATTAATTTAATTTATTAAGGTAAAACACATTTGGCGCATAAAAATAGTTTTTTATAAAAAAATATTTTATATTCATTTGGTTTTTATATTCATTTATAATTAATTGGTAACCAATGAATTAAACAATATATTTTCATAAGTTATTTAATCCTATTCATAATCTCCAATTTAACATCTAGGAGATAATTTTCATTTTAAATAATAATATTAATAGTATTTTGTAAAAATTGGTCTTTCGTGTAATGTAAGCTATCAAAGAAGATCATTGTTGCATGAAATGTAATATAAACTCAGTGTTGTGTGAATTGAAATATAAACTCAATGTTTCATGTTGTATTAACTATTTAATAAAATATTATTATTTTATAATTTCAAGGTATTACATAGAAAAACACAAATATCCCTATGATAGAATTTGAGGATAGTATAGAAGAACATCTTAAAGTTTTGTTAAGGAAGAGATTATGTGGATTTTCCTAACAATACATCACTGTGTGGATACTATAAGTACACATGGTTCTGGATGTACCTAAAGTAATAACTCCAAAAAGGGTGTATTGGTCTTGACCTGATTTTTACCTGGTACACAACAACGATCCTTATTTCGCACCTAATTTGACACTCCCTGAGGATATTCTTAGGATAAGTCACATTTTACTTACAAACCATTATGAAGGATTTTAATAGATGATGAAAATGAATGACCTAGGTTAACTCCTAGACCAAGGAAGGATAAAGCATCCCCCCTGGATTCCACTTAGCAGTTCCCCAAGATGGTGGCCACAAGACCTCAAGCACGCATCCCCGTACGCCGATGAGGGACTAAGGTGTGTCTGTGGGGAGACTATGAACCAATTGATCAAATTACAACACAATGGTATATAATAAACAAGAAATATCAGACAGTAAGTCAACAGGACTAGTAACCCGCCATACCTGAAAGAGTATCAACAAACAGATAGCAGCAGGATGATAATAATAAAACATACAAGATGAATAAAAAACTATCGCAAACTAAACAGAAATAGATACAAAATATTATGATCATGATGTCATGTAACTATACAAAAAATAGTTCCATGAGAAAATGGGATAGAGGTATATACCACATTCTATCAATATATAAAAAATTCTAAAACAAAACAGTTACTACTAGCATAAAAATCATAAGCCCAATCCTCTGCTCCCATACTCCATCCTAAAAATGGTAATCAAGCATTAGAATCTATCTTCTTCCCTTTATCTATAACTGTAATCATGAAGTCAACTTGGGTATAAAAGGCAGGCCAAGCAGGGTGTGAGATATACTTAGTAGGCCACCACCAATGGTGTCTAGATCAATCCAGATCATACATTATAAAATGAACACTGTGTATTTAATAATAAATGAAATACATAATTAAATAATTAAGTATAGTGGATTGGGTTCCACTTGCGCACATGTCCAAATTTACCTACTTCAGAATAATCTAGGTGTGTCTAAGCTGAGAATTCCTTCCCAAGTAAAGTGAGAAGAAATTATAAGAAAATGTATTATACCCAAGCTTATGATTTTACTTGGAGTACATTTCCCTGTATTATCAATTTATACCTTTAATTTCTTATTTAAAACATTCCTGGAACTTAGGCAGATGCACCCCGAGCCCGTCCAAGGTGGTCTGAGTGGGACCCCAAGTATCGCACTAGTGGATATATATATGACCAATGCTATAGGAGTCTATTGAGGTTACCCATGAATGAAATTCCAAGTTTCAATCCTAGAATTGTGTGATAACATCAAGAACTAACCTCTGATTTTGTCCCTGGTATCACACATAGGGGCCCGAGTCTCTCTCGTGGCATGGTACAACCATATCACCATCAATCCCATCCATAGGGTCTCACCAAGGGAACCAATGTCACTTGTTTGGAGGTAAAAGTGAACACATGGAGATCCCATCTCATAAATATCTAGTGTCACCCCCGATGTGTTTACAACTCATTAACAATTCTAACAAAAAGTCACGATCAGCACATCCAAGGTGGTTCTAAAGTTGTAACCCCTTTTATTTCCCTTGTCTCTAAGGTGAAGGCATCTTTTAGATTTTAAGTTCATGCAATTTAACAAGGAAAAAATTATTAACATAATTATAAATTTGGACAAGGAGTTTAATTAAGGAAACCATTTTGGGTATAAGTCGTAGGGCCTATCTCATGACTCATCATTAAATTCAACTTAATTAATTAAATCAAGGAATTAATTATAAGAAAACACTCATCAAGGGGTGATTATCCAATTTAGAACAAAGTGGAAAAAAGGCCTTTAAGGAAGAACATGCCCATTTGGGTGGTTTAACTCAAGGATATCAACCTTGGTGGAGATTCTCCACTAGCTAGGTTCATACTGGGCATGTAAAACAACTCAATTGAATTTATTTAGAAAATTAGAGGTCTAACTAGAAGGTCCTAACATGCAGCACAATGGCGCATGTTATAAAAGTGAAAAAACTAAGGGAAAGGAAATATACCATTTACCTTAGGTTCGTAGCACTTACCTCATCCAAATTCAACCTTTAAATTGATATAGAACAAGAGTTATCAGAGAAATCATTGAATTCCCTAAAAATTGGTGGAAATAGGTCACACCTAAATAGCACCAAATTTGGGAAAATAAATAAAGAACAGAATGAATAAGAGTGTAGAAATTACCTCAATCTTTCTAATGGATCTGGTGGGGAGATATTTGGAGCTCATATAAAGGATCTACCTTAAAAACTATGAGAGGTGGGAGGAGAGTTCACAAGAGGATAATGGGGGAGTTCATCTATTTGAAGAGAAATAGGAAGAAGGAGGGTTAAAACCTTAATTTCATTAAGGGAAAAGATATAATTTCGCCTGCATAGATAGGGGCGCATGGTGTGGCCACACGGTTGGACAAACCGTGCGCTAAAAGTGCGCCATTTCACTACCCAAGGAGAACCCTCGCATGGGCTAGGCGCACATTTTGGTTAATCATGTGTACCCTGTGAAAAATGACTCTATGTCTTTTCTAAGACAAGTTTCATGGATTTGCGGGCCTCTTCGCAGGGTTTCAGAGAAACCGTATGGAGCCATTATCCCCACTATCTCAAGGTGCACTGTTAGGGAAACCATACTGGATGGGCTGTATAATTTCTCCTAACCTTGCAACCCGATATTCTTCTTCCAATTTCAGGGTTTTGAGCTCCAAAAAAGCCTCAGACACCCCCGAGACCTCTATGAATCAATTAGGAAATGTTTATAGGTTTGAAAAAATGAATTAAAACCAGAAACCAATGATGTTAACCTTAAATAAAATTTAGGACGTTACATCCTCCCCTCCTTAAGATAACTCATCCCCAAGTTTCCCTTCTAAGGGCGGTGACACATTGGCAGAGAAGAGTTCTAGCCATTGTGCATGTACATCAGCCTCCTACTCCCAAGTCTCATCCTAAATGAATCTGTGCTACCATAGCACTGATACTAGAGGAATTGACCTACCTTGGAGAGCCTTTGTGCTTTGATCAATGATATGTATCAGATGCTCTTTGAAGGACGCATCTGCCTCCAGCTCAATATCCTCAAGGTCAAACAAATGAGATGGTCATCATGATACTGTCAAAGTTGGGAAACTTGGAAGATGGAATGCATGAAATGGTACCTCTGAGGTAACTACAACTGATAGGATTCTGGAATTACTCTCTCCACTATCTTGAAAGGCCCCACATATCAATGCGATAGTAAGTTATTTTCTTTAAAGTAATTCAACAGCTTGCACTACTCGCAACACCAAGTTTGAGTGCACCACAACTTACCAAACTAGCTGTTAAAAAAGTGGTTATGAATAGTATTAACTGAATTTTAAATTTTATATACTACTTATAATTTTAGAATCCATATTATGTGTTTCTTAGACATAATATAAAAACAAATTCATTTTTTTCAGATAAAGGAAGTATTTTTCAGAAAATGAAATTTTATCACCTTTTAATGGAGAACCTTTTTAAAAACCAATATTTGAAACCTTTATATATCCAATTTGACAAAATAAACTTCTTTTTTATAATAGGGACATAAAAATTTAGTTTCGATAACTTTTTTGTGTTTTTCTGATAACTTTCATATTTGGGTGAATAGTGAGAAATACTAAATTTTAAGTAAAAACAATTTTTTCAATAAAAATAATTTATAGTGCTAAATTATAATATTGAGTGGTTTTAAATTATAATTATATTATATTTTTACCATTTAATCCAATGTTGGTAATTGGACTTAATTCCACATTTAAACTGGACATAAACAAGTGTCAATCTTTTGATTGTTATTATTTCTTAAAAACACGCTTTTTTATTTTGACAACGAGAATTAATTTTAAATTAATTTCTGCCACTAAAGGGTTTTGAATTTATAAAAATGGATTCCATATTTAGAACCAGGAGGTCCTAATTTTTTAAATAGTAAACTTTTATTTTTAGACATTTTGAATAATTACTTCGGTAAATATTTTATTTACCATGGTTAAAGGGTAAATCTGGTAAATAAGGGTAAAAAAATAATATTATAAAAACATTAAATTACACTAAAACATGTCCAAACCCTATTTTATGATACATTTCTGACCATGGGAATCCTTGTATCGATTGTGGAACCCCATGGAGCCACTTGTACGTGATAATGACACTTTATATTAATTAAGTTAAAGTAAATACAAAAATGACATAAACATATATCTTTTAGTAAAACAATTTTTACATAGGGTTATATATGTTATCTATTAGACTATAAATATTCATTATAAATCTAAAAATATTTACTACATAATGGTATTTTATTTATAATTTTTAGACATTGAATAATTAAATTTATTTATGACACAATGATGATGCAATATTTTCCTTATTAATGAAAGAAGCAGATAAATGGTATTATAAATGATAAAATAAATATAATTTGAAAGTTTTGATGCCATCCACGAATTTTCTAGGTTAATATAACATGTTAGGATTTATTAAATGAATTTATTTCGAATTAATAAAGTTTCTAGGACATTAACAAAAATCAATTATTAAGTAGTGTCAAAATTGACATAAAAGAGTTTTTAAAACAAATATTATATTATTAATTGATATAATATTCCTAAAAATATAAGGATTGGCCAAAGAACTTATATAATGATAGGTATATCATTAATGAACCACTTAGGGTTCTCTTGGTAGTTTATAGTAAGTTTATTAACCATATAATATAAAAATACAAAGAGACA
This sequence comes from Viscum album, assembly GCA_963277665.1. Lineage (NCBI taxonomy): Eukaryota > Viridiplantae > Streptophyta > Magnoliopsida > Santalales > Viscaceae > Viscum > Viscum album. Next base: position 1,067,246,124 of record OY728127.1, on the reverse strand, counting down.
TGGTAAATGTCAAACTAATTAACTAAGAGTTAAATCTAAAAGATAAGGTTAATATAGTAACCCAAACCTATCTAAAACCTATTGGTTGAGTGGTTTTTGGACCATCACCACCTTAGACTCTAAATAATTTAATTTTGAACCATTATAAACTGAATATGAATTTATTATAAAATAATATTTTAAGTTTTTCCTAAGGTGCCCCTCACCCCTCTTATAAAAGATCACTCCCCATTCCCTCAAATTCACAACTTCAAACCCATTTGGCTCAGCCTAAACCTACAAAAATATCATCTCAACTATTATCCCTTAATCCTAGAGGCATTACTTTATTTATAAATCCAACCTAAGGAGCCCTTTTGATCAAATCAAAAGGAAGAACCTGAAGAAGGGTAAATATTTCATCACCTCTTTCAAGTTATTTTATTCTTCCACTTCCTATTTATTTGTTTTTTACATTATAAAATGATAAATCTAGTATCTTCTATATATTGTGATGTTATTATAAAAATGGTACAACTATATTCATTGTTCTATCCATCCTATAAATAACAAAGTCACCGTACGTGCGTATGTATGACTTACTGTCTCCACGTCGTGGTGATATTTGTTATTCAAATACTTCATCATTTGGATGGGTGTAATAATGAGTATAAATGATGTAAATAATAAATATAAAATGATAATGATTCTGTATATATTATATAACATCCAATTATATACGATTTTAATATCAAAATAATGATATTTTCGCTCGTGCCTACGTACAGATTACCGTCTCCATGAACGCGATGAGATTCATTTCCCATCGTATCCATTCAAGAATAATTTTCATTTGATGATTAAAAATAATTTTTAAGAACTTAATATAATTCTAGATATAAATAAAAAACATCATATCCATAACAAACATGGCTTATGTAATAAAGCATATAAAGGAAAATGAATCAGTTAACACCTGAAACGATGATACTACTGAAATATCATTAACAAAGAAATATTAGAAGATAATATATGATATAATATTAATGTACATGGTTATTTTATAATTTAATAACAATTATTTAACCATTATACAGGAGGTTAACCTACCCTCTACCAAGAAAAATTACAAGGTAAGGGGTTTTCATCTCACTTTTTATTCCCGTCAGATCCATGCTATAATTGCCACTATTTACTTTTGTATGGTGCATGTACTGCACATGATTGTATTCCATGTGTAATATACTTTAATTTATGGGTATTTACAACATAATTTTATAATCCTTATTTCATGGGTTGTATGTTTTGTGAGTTACCAAATCGGTAAGGGAATTTCAAATTTCAATTTCCACTCATTGGGCTTTACGCATACTTCATTGATTATTTTACTCCAAGATTATGTGTGAAATAACTATTTACTATCTATGTAGTAATTTAAACTCCCCTTTGTGTGTATATACTTTTTATACACATAATAACTGCATTGATAATTTCTCAAGTCATTGATATGAACTTAATAAGAGTAATCTTAACTCGATTTCTATTAATTGAGTTAAACATCCAAGTCATTGGTCTTGTTTTTACAAGAATATGTGTGAATGTCCTATTATTGATTTACAAATAATATCTAATCATATTTAGTGTATTTACATTTTTCAAACATAATTATGTCGTTGATTTATCCTTAACCTAAGGATATGATCTTTATAAGGGATTTCATCTCAATTTACATTCCGTTGAGACTTCTTTGTAGTTATACGCCAATTCACTTTTATATGGTGTATATAATGTAATTAAACATAGTATATCATGAATCCATTTATTCTCATGATATTAAAATGTTTCAATTACCTCAATTATTTGTATTCAAGCATCTCTCATTTGGTTAGGAACTCTAACTAAAATATCATTTTAAATGTTTTAAAGACTTATTCTTTTAAATATTTCTCATTAATGTCCATGTTTTAAAAATGGTTTTAAGGATTTATTTATATGGACATTAATGTTTTAAAATTAAAATTCCTTTTAAAAGTTTCAAAGTGGTATGATACACTTTGATTCAAAAATCTATTTTAAATGGATTCTTGATAAATAGTGAGACTTTGGAATGTTTTCAAGAAAAAGGGGGATATTTCTATCAAATAGTTTTGATGATTAGTTTCATCTATGTCAATATCCTTCATTATTCTCAATTGAGGTTAATTTATTTCATATTGTATTGAATAAGTTATGTTTGAATGTGGATGTGTTATTTTTATACCATTCATGGTTTATGGATAAAGTATTGACATTTCCTATGCTAGTTTTAATATGGATGTTTATGTTATGTTTAAACCTTTTCATATGAGGAATGAATTGGACTTAGTAAGTGAAAGGTGGAGCCTGCTATAGCTCCTCGATGCATCGTTAGGTTTCATGAGACAAACTATTGTCTTGACACAAGGCCTTGACAAAATCTTATTTTTAGTCTTGGCACAAGGCCTTAACTATGTACTTATGAAGTCTGGAATTATGCATTCTATCATTATGAAATTGGCTATTGATATTGCATGTGATTATTTGACAAGTAGAATATCCATGTGAATAAGTAAATGAAATTATTTGACTTATCTTTGCCATATTATACTGAAGTTTAAGTTTAAAAGGCTTTGTTTTAGTGTTATACATTACCTTAAATGTTTATGCTTATTTATGAAAGTTTCTGCTATATTTTTATCCTTACTGAGCATATGAGCTCACCCATTTCTATGTTTTATTTCTCCCAGGATGCGAAGAAGTATTTTACGATTAACCTGCAAGAATAGTCTAAGGGATATGAATGTGGACAATGGAGACAATATTCTTGTTGTTTTTCATTTTATAATGTAATGTAAAAATTATGAATGTATCTAGTACTTACAAGGCTACTAAACTGATATGTACTTCCGGACTTGATTCCTTGTAATCATGCCAATGTTATGTAATAATTCACCAACTATGGGTAACTGGGGTCGGGGCATTACAGTTGGTATCAGAGGAAGTTTAGTATAAACCTTTGAACCTAGATTTAGAAAAACTCTGATTAGAAAACACTACCCTAAGATAGACTTTGAATATTAGTATAGAAAAACATCAATTTTTTTGGTAATGTAAATATTATGTGGGTTTTCCAAGCAATAAATCCCTATCTGGATATGAGCAAGTAGAGGAGGATCTGGCACAGAAGTACCTAGAAGTGAAAACTCTGACAAGGAGTTTCAGGCTTGACCCGGGGTATCTTGGTACACGACAGTGGGCCTTGCTGCACTCTTGGTTACGACACTCCCGGAGGATATGCTTAGGATAATTCACATTTTCTTTACAAACCGATTTTAAGGATTTTAATATAAGATGAGAATAAATAACCTTGGTTAATCTTAATGTGTTTTAGATTGAAAATAAGGTGTTATGATATTCTATAAATGATTTTATGACTCACACTATGCTTTCTTGTGTTAGTCAATGAATAGATTCTAAGGAAGTCATAGTAACATTGAACATGATGTACAAGGTGGGAATAGTGGTGGAAATGAGCAATGAAATGGAATGTTGCTAGGTTTGAAAGATATCATGTTCATGCCAAATCGGTTTTCCAAAAATATGATCAACAACATATATATTAACCAACTCCCAGACTCAAGAAATAAGAGAAATGAGGTGAATGATAAGAGATCCAACAGTAGAGACCATGGAGAAAATAAAGCTCAATTTACATCATGTAGGAAATGTGGAAGGAGACACATAGGAAAGTGTCTCAATGGAACAAAGAAATGCTTTATGTGTGGGAAAGAAGGACATAAAGTAAAGAATTGCCGAGGAAAAATGAAGAGTACTATGGAAGAAAATAAAAATGATCCCAAGAATCCATTTACAGTCATTTTCTGTAAATGTAGGGGACCTGGGCATTACCCAAGTGAATGAACTATTCTATAGGGTAACCTCTTGGAAAGGAAGAACCTATGTGGAAATAAATGGATGGCTAAATGTTTAAAAGTATTAGTACTCTTTGTTGACGGGATTACTTTGGAATAATTTTCTCTTGCATGTGTAACCCTGCAGTTTGTTATGTGAAAATTATATTTTAGGAAGAATTATCTTTTCTATTGTGAATATAGTTATAAATAACCATTTGGGTTTATATGATCCTTGAATTTGAGGCAATTACAAGTTATTAAATTTTGGGATGAAAATGAGAGGTATCAGATAAGATTTGTGGTGAAATAATGTTATGGTTATTTTTAGGAATTTATCTCATTCTGGGAATGTAAAAAAATATAGTTTTTGAAAAAGGACAACATGCAGACCGTGTGACAACCCATCACATCAGACAAAGATGCGGGAATCGAACCCACAACCAGAGTGCGATTGAGATTTATCACCTACCACTGGATTACGTGAAGTCCCGGGGTTAGTGTGACTAATTCTTTTTAGTTAAATGATTTTATTGATCAATAATAAGTTGATTTGAGATCTTATGTTTTATCAAATGGATATCCTTAGTATAGGAAAACAATTTGGTGATTAAGTGAGAAATGTTATTTTTGAAGATGTTCGATCTGTTGGGAATGCTATATGCCTAAGAAAAATAGGCTACTATAGGATTTCATTTTAGGAGTAATGGTGGATTTTTATCAATGTTTTTATTGTGGACTTATAGCGATTTGGGTTATTTATGGAAATTATTAACATATCATAGAGAATATGTGATTAGGTTAATTAATTTTTAAGTATGTGACTTTAAGAGTATTCAATGTTATTTGGAGATAAAATTTAATTTGGAAGACTACGTAATCAAATTCTTCTGAGTATTTGGTTTCAATCCTAGTTTGAATTATTTTGAAGTATTTTAAGGACAATTGTTCATTGAATGGTATTTATTGAACTTTGGATATTGTTGGTTTAATTTTAGAAATTAAGATTAGTATTTCTTTCTATAAAGGATTATACATTTTGGGAATCATCTGACCTTGTACTAACCATTTTGTTTTGTTTAAATCTATAAAGACAGGAGAAATATATAGTTCATCCTTTGTGGATTACGTGATTCTCTAGAAGTTTATTCTAGCACCTTGGGTGTGACCAAGTCATCTTGAATACTCATCACTTGGAGAAAAGATGAGTTGTAGAAATTTATTAAATGGTGAATCTATACTTAAAAAGTAAGTATATCTCTTTATGTTCTTAGTCAATCTCATAAATAAATTCCTCAACTTTATGAAAAGTAAATTAAAACAAAAATGTTGTCTGTTTACTTTTCCTACTGGGGAATCAAATAACATTTAACCCATCACAAGTTTATGGTTTTCAAATCATTTAATTTCTCCTGATCAAGATTTCTATCACTCCCCATCAGAACTTGACACTTAGTTTATCTTCCATATCCATGTTTTCCTATATGGAAATCCTAGTATGGGTCATCTCGAGTGACCTTTTTACTTATCTTTCTTTCTTTTAAAGTGATAGTTTTATTGACTCTTTTTCCAATGTGGGACCTTCAATGAAATTCCCAAGCCCAATTTTAAAATTGCGAGGATGAAATTTCCAAAAGGGGGGAATAATTTAACACCCCAATATTTCATAGTAAGTTATTTTCTTTAAAGTAATTCAACAGCTTGCGCTACATGAAACACCGAGTTTGAGTGCACCACAACTTACCAAACTAGCCATTCAAAAAGCGGTTATGAATAGTATTAACTGAATTTTGAATTTTATATACTCCATATAATTTTAGAATCCATATTATGTGTTTCTTAGACATAATATAAAATAAATTCATTTTTTCAGATAAAGGAAGTATTTTTTAGAAAATGCTATTTTATCGCCTTTTAATGGAGAACCTTTTTAAAAATCAATATTTGACACTTTTATATATTCAATTTGACAAAATAAACTTTTTATTCATAATTGTGGCATAAAAATTTATTTTTGATAGTTTTTTAGTGTTTTTCTGATAACTTTCATATTTGGGTGAATAGTGAAAAATACTAAATTTTAAGTAAAAACAAATTTTTTAATCAAAATAATTTATACTGCTAAATTATAATATTGAGTGGTTTTAAAGTATAATTAGATTATATTTTTACCATTTAATCCAATATTGGTAATTGTACGTAATTTCACATTTAAATTGGACATAAACAAATGTCAATCTTTTGATAGTTATTATTTCTTTAAAACACGTTTTTTGTTTTGACAACGGGAATTAATTTTAAATTAATTTATGCCACTTCTGTGTTTTGAATTTATAAAAATGGATTCCGTATTTAGAATCAGGAGGTCAAATTTTTTTAAATAAGTAACTTTTATTTGTAGACATTTTGAATAATTACTTCGGTAAATATTTTATTTATCAGGGTTAAAGAGTAAATCCTATAAATAAGGGTAAAACAATAATATTATAATAATATTAAATTACCCCAACACCTATCCTAACCCTATTGGCTGATACATGTCCGACCATGGGCATCCTTGGGTTGATTTTGGGACCCCATGGAGCCACTTTTAAGTGATAATGGCACTTTATATTAATTAAGTTAAAGTAAATACAAAATTGACATAAGCATATATCTTTTAGTAAATTTTTTTTACATAGGGTTATATATGTTATCTCTTCCACTATAAATATTCATTATAAATATAAAAATATTTCCTACATAATGGTATTTTATTTATAATTCTTAGGAATTGAATAATTAAATTTATTTATGACACAATAATGATGCAATATTTTCCTTATTAATGAAGGAATCAAATAAATGGTATTATAAATGTTAAAAAAAATATAATTTGAAAGTTTTTATGCCATAAACGAATTTTATAGGTTAATATGACATGTTAGGATTTATTAAATGAATTTATTTCGAATTAATAAAGTTGTTAGGACTTTAACAAAAATCAATTATTAAATAGTGTCAAAATTGACACATAAAAGAGTTTTTAAAACAAATATTATATTATTAATTGATATAATATTCCTAAAAATCTAAGGTTCGGCCAAAAAACTTATATAATGATAGGTATATCATTAATGAACCACTTGGGGTTCTCTTGGAATTTTATAGTAAGTTTATTAACCATATAATATAAAAATACAAAGATACATGGTAAATGTCAAACTAATTAACTAAGAGTTAAATTTAAAAGATAAGGTTAATATTGTGACCCAAACCTGTCTAAAACATATTTCTTAAGTGGTTTTCGACCCATACCAAAATTATACTCAAAATAAATCAATTTGGAACCATTATAAACCGAATATAAATTTATTATAAAATAATATTTTAAGTTTTTCCTAAGGCGACCCTCACCCCTCTTATAAAAGGGCACTCCCCCTTCCCTCAAATTCACACCTTCAAAGCCTTTTGGCTCGGCCAAAACCTACCCAAATATCTTCTCAACTTTTATCCCTTCATCTTAGAGGCATTCTTTTAGTCAGAAAGCCAACCTAAGGAGCCCTTTTGATCAAATCAATAGGAAGAACCCGAAGAAGAGGTAAATATTTCATCACCTCTTTCAAGTTCTTTTCTTCTTCCACCTCCTCTTTCTTTGTTGTTTCCATTCTAAAATGATAACTCTATTATATTATATATAATGTGTTTTTATTATAAAAATGTTACAACCATATTCATTGTTCTATCCATCCTATAAATAACAAAGTCACTATACGTGCGTACGTAGGGCTTACCGTCTCCACATCGTGGTGATGTTTGTTATTCAAACAATTTATCATTTGGATGGATGTAATAATGAGTATAAATGATGTAAATAATAAATATAACATGATAATTATTCTTTATATATGATATAACATCCAATTATATATGATTTTAATATCAAAATAATGATATTGTCGCTTGTGCGTACGTACGGATTACCGTCTCCACGAACGTGATGAGATTCATTCCCCATCGTATCCATTAAAGACTAATTTTCATTTTATGATTAAAAATAATGTTTAAGAACTTAATATAATTCTGGATATTAATAAAATACATCCTATCCATAACAAACATGGCTTACGTAACAAATCATATAAAGGAAAACGAATTAGTTAACACCCGAAATGATGATACTACTGGAATATCATTAACAAAGCAATATTAGAAGATAATTTATGATATCATATTAATGTATATGGTTATTTTATAATTTAATAACAATGATTTAACCATTATACAAGAGGTTAACCTACCCTCAACCAAGGAAAAGTACAAGGTAAGGGGTTTTCATCTCACTTTTTATTTCTGTGAGATCCATGCTATAATTGCCACTATATACTTTTGTGTGGTGTATGTATTGCCCATGATTGTATTCCCTGTGTAATATAATTTAATTTATGGGTATTTACAACATCATTGTATGATCCTTATTTCATTGGGTGTATGTTTTGTGAGTTACCAAATCGGTAAGGGAATTTGAAATTTCAATTTCTACTCATTGGGCTTTAGGCATTCTTCATTGATTATTTTACTCCAAGATTATGTGTGAAATCACTATTTATTATCTATGTAGTAACTTACAATACCCTTTGTGTGGATATACTTTTTATACACATAATAACTGCATTGATAATTTCTCAGGTCATTGATATGAACTTGATAAGAGTAATCTTAACTCAATTTCCATTCATTGAGTTAAACATCCAAGTCATTGGTCTTGTTTTTACAAGAATATGTGTGAATGTCGTATTATTTATTTACACATAATATCTAATCATATTGAGTGTATTTATATTTTTCACACATAATTATGTTGTTGATTTATCCTTAACCTAAGGATATGGTCTTTATAAGGGATTTCATCTCAATTTACATTCCATTGAGAATTCTTTGTTGTTATACGCCAATTCATGTTTATATGGTGTATATAATGTACTTTGAAATAGTATATCATAAACCCCTTTATTTTCATGATATTATAATTTTTTTATTACCTCAATTATCTATATTCAAGCATCTCTCATTTGGTTTGGAACTCTAACTAAAATATCATTTTAAATGTTTTAAAGACTTATTCTTCTAAATCTTTCTCATTAATGTCCAAGTTTTAAAAATGGTTCAAAGGATTTATTTATATAGACATTAATGTTTTAAAATTAAAATTCCTTTTAGAAGCTTCAAATTGGTATGAGACACTTTGATTCAAAAATCTATTTTAAACGGCTTCTTGATAAATAGTGAAAATTTTAAATGTTTTCAAGAAAAAGGGAGATATTTCTCTCAAATAGTTTTGATGATTAGTTTCATCTATGTTAATATCCTTAATTATTCTTGATTGAGGTTAATTTATTCCATATTTTATTGAATAAGTTATGTTTTACTGTGGATGTGTTATTTTTATACCATTCATTGTTTATGGATAAAGTATTGACATTTTGTATGCTAGTTTTAATACGAATGTTTATGTTATGTTTAAACCTTTTCATATAAGGAATGCATTGGAATTAGTAAGTGATGGGTGGAGCCCAATATAGCTCCTTGACGCATCGGTAGGTCTCGTGAGACAAACTAGTGTCTTAGAACAAGGTCTTGACAAAATCTTATTTGTAGTCTTGGCACAAGACCTTGACTATGTGGTTATGAAGTCTGGCATTATGCATTTCATAATTATGAAATTGGATATTGATATTTCATGTGATTATTCTACTAGTATAATATCAATGTGAATAAGTAAATGGAATTATTTGACTTATCTTTGCCATATTATGCTAAATTTTAAGTTTAAAAGGCTTTGTTTTAGTCTTATAAATTTCCTTAAATGTTTATGCTTATTTATGAAAGTTTCCGCTATATTGTTATCCTTACTGAGCATCTGAGCTCACCCCTTTCTATGCTTTATTTATCCCAGGATGAGAAGAAGTATTTTATGATTAACATACAAGAATATTCTAAGGTATATGAATGTGGCCAATGGAGACAATATTCTTTTTGTTTTTCATTTTATAATGTAATGTAAAAACTCATGAATGTATCTAGTACTTTTAATGCTACTAAACTGATTGGTCCTTCAGGACTTGATTCCTTATAATCATGCCAATTTTATGTAATAATTCACCGACTCTGGGTAACTGGGGTCGGGGAGTTACATACATGACGAGACATGGGATATGGAGAATGATATACGATCGCAATGGTCGGAGTTGTTCGAGGATTCTTACTCTATGTTGCCTTGCTAGGGAAATTCGGGGATGAATTTATTTAAGGGGGAAAGTTTATAAGAACCCGGATCTTCTTTTTAGGTTTTTATTTCATTTTTGGTTGTTTTTGAGGAAAATAGGAGTTTCTGTAAATTTCAGGAGTACACGCCGTGTACTTATAAGTACATGCTATGTACCCGGTTGCTACGGGTGACCGTATACTGGCCGTGTAACAGCCGAGTACATGGCTGTGTGGGGTGACCTAGAGACCGCCTAAAGCAGAGGCTGGTTAAGGAAAGTACACGCCGTGTACATTTGAATAACACACCATGTACTTTTATTTTTATTTCATTAAATGGAACGGGGTCACGTCTTGTTCAAAAATTTATCATCTTCTTCACTTGTCTCATCTAGGAGCATCCGTAGCTGATGATTCCTTCCTGTTCCCCCAACTGATCATCCCTTCTCCAAATAGGCCACTGTTGATTGCATTGGAATCGCCACAGTAATCCCTTCCTTCTTATAGAGCCTCATTTCCTGATTTCTCCTCTTTCACGAGATATCCTTAGTTTATCGTTTTTAGAGTTTTTGTAGATCTATGATGTTCTAGGGAGATTCAAGGCCTGATGTTCACATATATCATCCGTAAAATGCCTAGGTAGGTGTTTTTTGCCTTTCCGTAGTTATTCATTGAATTTTATGTGCAAAATTTCCCTATACCCTAGAGAAGGGTATTGCGTGTTTAGGAATTTTAGCCCTATAAATTCATGAAATGCCTTGTGTGCCTAAGTAGAGGTTGTTTGATTGTGAATAGGGTTATTTTCCATTATATGGATGTGTTACCCATGTTTGTTTTGATATTGACCATTTGGTCTGGCCTTTCCAGTTAGGCTGCTTGTTTTCCATGCCTAGTGTTGTTAGGATGTAGTGATATTATCTAATGCTATTATATGCTTGTAGTTGTTAGCCAAGTAGTTCTTAAGGTTTACTTTGGATGTTTAACATCGTCATGTATGATTGACTTACACAGGGCTGTGGGAACCTAGTGTAGTAGAACATAGGGGGAATGGACGTTGAGGGCTTCCCCAGAGTGTCTGTTTACTTTTACGTTGCGAGAACATAGGTGGGATGGACTTTATGCTCCCTTAGAGTGTTTTTAGTTCCATTTTGTGAGACCAAAGGGGGAATTTGAAGTTGAGTTCTTCCTCAGAGTGTCTATAGTTACCAATACGAGACCATAGGGGGAATTTATGGCGAGTTCTTCCTTAGAGATTCTTTTCTAAATCTAAACTAGAGGGGTTAGATTGTGAGTACTTCCCAGAGGGTTGCTTGTGTTATTTTGGTTGAACCAGAGGAGATAGACTATTAGTACTTCCCAGAGGGTTACTTGAATTTTGATTATCGGCTTACTTGATATATGAAAAGGAATGCAATTGAAACTGTAGGATTGTTTAATTTTGAGTACTTCCTTGTTTACTGCTTCATTTTGCTTTTTTCCTGCCATGTATATTCAATGACAGTGAGGCACATATATTTGGGTGGTTGCCTACTAGGATTAATCTCACACCCTATTTGGGTCATGCTTTTGGGCCCAAATAGATTATATTACTGCAGGTATAGATAAGGACAAGCACCCTTCTACGTCAGGTACTTGACTGATGTGGAGCTGGAGAGCATGAGACCAAGCTGAGGCTTGCGATGCTACTGGAGTTTATTTGTTTTCTTACACTTTTGTTTAGTACTTAATTACAAAATTGTGAATTGTTTGGCTATTTTCCTAGACATAAGTATCATTCATCATTTATATATGTGATCCAGTTGTTTATTACATTCAGTCTTCCACTGTTTACTTTTGTATGGTATTATTACTACTACCTCTATTATTATTTGTTTGTTTCCACTATGTTACTCTGACAATGAGGGCATAGTTTCCCCACTATCACACCCAAGGACCTCACTTCTAGTCATAAGCCTCTAGTTTTTGGGCCATGTGACCAACTCGGTACGGGGAACCTCTGGGCGACACCCGGAATCGGGACGTTACAATCAGCTTGGTCCTAAAAATCTCCCAATTTGGATTTTGTTGTCAATGAAAATTTATAAATAACTAAACTTTTTAACCTTAAGATATGGATTACTTATCAACATTTCTAAACCTACGTGAGCTATCTAATTGTAGGTAACAAGAATTATTGACACCAAGTTGTGCAGACTGAATGTAGTGATCATGGAAACCTCTTTGGTTTTTATTCACATCATCCTTCACATTTTTATTTTCTTCTTCCACTTCCCTATAAAAAAAGTTTCCTAAAACCACTCCAACCAATAGTGAGAATATTTAAAACACTTACAACGCTAAATTAATAGCTCACCAACAACTTCCCCAATTTACATGCTTCCTTAAAAGGTTTGGCACAGAACAATATATTGATTTATGAAACAATTCCCCCCCTTGAAAACACTATCCAAAGATAATATGAGAGAGGGAAAAAAACATACCTCAACATTGATTAGAAGGAGGTTGAATTAACATGTTCAACCTAAATTTGTGAAAAGATTCATTCGGTAATGGTTTTGTGAAATTTTCAAAACTTGAACATTTTCCAGATTCAATTCATTATTCTCCACATGTTCTTTGATGGATAGATATTTTATATCAATATGTTTTTAATGATAATATTGTACTAGATTCCTATTAAGGATGATTGAACTTTGATTATAACAACCCAATAGCAAGGGTAACTCCACATCAATAAGTAAATATTCCAACTAAGTATTCATCCATATAAGCTGGGAAGCATCTTGAGTGGTAGCAACATAACCAGCTTCAACTATGCTAAGAGTTACTGAATTCTATTTATTTCTATGAAAACTAACAAAACTTTTCCCCATCAAGAAAAATATACTAGATGTGGATCTTCTATCATCAATATTTCCTGCCCAATCATCATCTGAATACCAAAATAGGTCAATACATTAAAAGTTATCATAAATGATTATAATTTTTTTTGTGTCTTTGATATATCTGAGAATTATTTTTTAACCACTATATGTGATTATTTTGGATAACTCTGAAATATTTCACATAAGATAACAACACAAAAACTTATGTGTCTTAAGGTAAAAAAATATAAAAAACTTCAAATCATCTTTCTAAACTCTTTTTGATCAACTTCATTTCCTTCTCCATCATTACTCAACTTGGTTCCCTCTGAAATCAGTATGGAAACTGGTTTCTAGTTTTCCATGCAAACTTATCAAAAAGTTCCTTAGAATACATTTCCTAAGAAAAAAAGACATGCTTAGTCATTTGTAAAACATATAACCCATGAAAGTCTTTCATTTCCCCCAGCCTGTACATCTCAAATAACTTTTTCATCTCTTTAGAAAATATGTCATAATTTTTTTCATCATCACCAACAAAGAAAATTTCATCAACATAAAAAATTATGATGAGGGAAGACTCTTGAACTTACTTGATGTAAATATTGTTATCAACTCTTCCTTTCCTTAAATTCATCTTCCATGAGATTTTATCCAATTTGAAATACCATGATCTTGAACTTGTTTTAGCCCATTCATGGCTTTCTTTAGATTTCAATCATAATTTTCATCTTTCCCAATAATAAACCCATAAGGTTGTTCAATGTAAACTTCCTCATCATGATCTCCATTTCAAAATGCAAACTTCACATCCATTTCGGAAATTTTTGTAACTTTATTTTTCCATGATAGCATGAAAGATTCTAATCGATTATAATCTTACTACTGTAGAAAAAGTATCATCAAAATAAACACCTTCAATTTTTGAGTAACCTTTTCTTAGTAATCATGAATTGTTCCTTATCACTTAGCCTTCTTAATTTAGATTATTCCGAAAACCCACCTTGAACCAATAAAATTTTTGTTATCTGGATTTGGAATGAGTTCACATGTATCATTATTTCCTATCTGATCCATCTCTTCATTCATGACATAGACCTATTTTGATGCTCAAAAGCTTCATTTACATCAATTATCATGACTTTTGAATAAAAATAAGTGCATGTTACAAATTTTTATATTCTTATAGTTTGAACTTTTTGATGTTGATCACTAATAATGTTCCAACCCTCCACTTTCTTCCTCATCATGGGATAATATTGTTGAGTTTCATAATTATCACTTAAAATAGATGATTTCAATTATTCTTCTTGAGGAGGATTACTATTGTCAGTATCCTTATCATAATTTTTAACAAAAGTTGTATTATTCTTCTCATATTCCTTATCCGCCCGAGTCTGTTTATCTTCCCCAGCCTTTTCAATAACCTTCTCATCAACATAATCAATTATTCTTCCATATTCTTTATTGAAGCACTTGAATCCCCTTTCTTCCACATTATATACAAGAAAATTTTCATCTTTACCTCTATGCTCAACCTTTATAAGGTTTACACCTTTCTTCTTAATGATTCATGGAATCCCAAAAAATCATAAGTTTTTCAAACATTGAATTTTGTTATAAAACATTTCATATGGAGTCATATCTAAACTTGGTCCATAGAAACATTGGTTTTAAATATATACATTAGTGCTCACGGACTTCCTCCAAAATTAATGAGAAAGACCGTTTTCAAGTAACATAGTTCACCCCATTTCCACCAAAATTTTGTTCTTACTTTATAAAACTCCATTTTTCTAAGGAGTGTATGGTGAACTAAAATTGTGTTCAATTCCATGATTCTCAAGATAAATTTAAAATTCATCATTTTTTCACCACCATTGTATTTTCTAAACTTCTTTACTGAATACTCATAGTCATTCTTGGATTTCCTCCTGGAACTTTTAATAATTTTAAAATCACATGAATTATGTTTCATATACATTACACAAGTAATGTGAATAAAGTCATAAATGGAAGTGTTGAAGCTATTATCTCCATTAATTGATTGTTTTATTATTCTACCATAGATATTAGAATGAATAAGTTCAATGGATCATTTTTAACAAATCTCAACATTCTTATGCACTAAATTAGTAATTTTTCCTTTTTGAAAATTTTTGAAACACCAATGTATTCATCTTAGAATATCAAGAATACCACAAACACTATCTCTATTTAATAACATACTTATATTTATCTAACAAATGTTTACAAGCCTATTATTCCACAACAGATTATCTTCCACCATACCCAATCAACAAGAGTATTGTATTTCACCAACATGAAATAAGTTTCCCTTTATACATTGGCCTCTTGTAACAATCTTCCCATCTTCCTCATTTTTCAAAAAAACCCATGTTTTCTAAGAATAATTTTTTTCCCTTCATTAAAAGGTTTTTAAACACTTAGAAAGTTGTATTTTAGTCAATCAACATACAATTCTTTCATGGACTTCAACTTTCATTTCCCAATGATGGATGAAGAAACAACTTTGATTCTTAGTGATTGATCATTTCCAAACGTCATCGTTCCATATTTGAATTATTTCACATTATTCAATAAATTTAATTTTCCTATAATATGAGAAGAACACCCAATATCAATACTACATGGTTGTTCTCCTATTGTAGCATTCAATGTGGTTTCAATAACAAGATCCTTTTACTTTCCCTATACCTTTATTCACTACCAAACTATGATAATTGTTAAAAAAAGATTATGCTGGTAACAAAATAAGACATCATTTTACAAGGTGTCTAGTTTCTTCACATCTTTCACAAATAATTTCTAGATGTTGAATAATAATTTAAAATTTTACTCTAACCTTCTCAATTTTAATTAAAACAACCTTCTCAGACGTCTCCACAACATAATTCTAAAAATTCATCCTTTGAGGTGATTGAATCCCATTCAAAAATTTCCTTCTATAAATTGTGGAAGAGTGGTAATGTTGTTGGTTAAAAAAACATATTTTCCATATGCCTGAAACCACCACAATAGCATCAGTAACAATTGAAAGAATATTTTCCATTTAAACATCTATATTGACTGGAGTTGTGAACATGTTTCTCATCAACCTCCTTGTCTCTCTTATCTGAACATTTTTGACCATAAAAAATTATATCATCAACTGAAATCTTCCTTTTCTGCTCAATTTTCTTTTCATCCTTATTAGAAATAGAAGTAATATAAAAGATTTTGAACTCATAAATGTTTAGTAACTTCTGATTTCCCAATTTTTTTGGTCTTTTCTATATAAAAAACTTTCCCATATTAATTAATCTTAGAAAAAATTGAATCTTTATTCTCAAACTTTGATGGTAACTTTTTTTATACTTATCAGGATCCACATCATGAGAAATTTCACCAATTTCAGAGATAGAGTTTTTAAAACTGGAACTGTTCTACTTAGATTTAGAATTTTTTTGTTAGATAAGTTCCAACTCCTCTTATTTTTCATTTATCTTGACATCCAGATGTTCATTATGATTCTTTTTCTTTTCAAGAGATATATTAAAATCATCAATCTCTTCCACCAGCTTGAATTTCTATTCAAGAAAAACATTTTGATTGTTTGATGAGAATTATTCACTTTTTTGGTTCCAGATTTCATTTAAAGACTACCAATAATCCTCATAAATTCCTTCAATTCTTTATAAAGATGAAATTATAATTGGGTTTCTTCTTCACCAGAACTGCTGCTTCTGAATTCTTCATTAATCACTATTTCAATTAAAATTTTCTCACCATCATGCTCAGCAAATTATTTGGATTCAGCTTCACTATATTCTTTTTCTCCATCTTTAGATAAGAATCTTCACCTTTTATATTTATAGATATTTTTAAATTTCCCTCTTGAAAAAGTTTTACCCTTATCACTATGTTTCTTATAGGATCTCTTTGGCCTTTTTTGTTCTTCATAACCATCCTCTATTTTTTCTTCAAGTATATTAAGCCAAAATTTTACCAACTAATACAAATTTAAAATACTAAAAATGATGTTTTCCTTTCAATTTACTTGTAACTCTTCTCACATTTTTAGAAAAAAAGGATAAAAATTCATCCATATTTTTTCATACCTCATTTTTAGAGTCTGTGTTAGAAACATCATCTTCCTCAAGAATCATCTTAATATTTTTTATATTGTGGATATGAACCAAATTTATATATCATATTTTTTCCCATTAATAACCTTTACCTTATCATTTAATAAGTAATGTGAGTACTATGAAGATTGTATAGTGATAGAGTTTCAAGATATCTATCTTCTAATGAATACTCTTTGTGATCAAACGTTTCAAGAATAGTTCTTAAGATATTTTTAACAACTGTAGAATCCTCAAATTTTTACCATAAAACATGATATTGCTAATAATGTCATTTACCCTAGTAAAGAATTCCCTAATAGATTCATACTCACCCATTTTCAGATATTTATTCTTCACCCTCCAGATTTGTAGTTTTTCCTTTTTCACTTTTTTATTGACATTATAATTTTTTTTCAACTTATCCAAGATACCTTTGGCACTAGAAACCTATTTATCTCCTTAAAACTCACTTTCAAAAAGTGATGAGAGTAAAAAATTCTTGTCCCTTACATCATTCTCAATATTCTTATTATCAATATATGTAAGAGGAATTTTTTCATAAATAGGAGGAAATATATCTGCTGCAGCTTTAAGAACATCATAAAAAATAGACATAAGATAAGAAAATGTTCTATATTTAAAGATATGATATTTATTACCATCGAAAATTGGAATACCTTTATAGTTGACATGATTCAGATTCTCCATGAACTTCTCTTTAAAAATTTATCAAAGAAAAACTGAAGGGAACCTTTGATCTGACACCACTTTTAGTTGATCAGTAAAGATAGTTGTATCACCAAGAGGATGAGGGGGTGAATTAATGATATGTTTTTCTTTTATGTTTGCTTCTTCTTAAAACAAACTTCTCCTCCTGTTAAATATTTATTTCTCTAATAAAAACAACCAAACACACATCAATATGAACACAATAATTTACAAGGCTCAATACTCAAAAACAATAGCTACATCCTTGGTATGGTTTGGAAATGAGCTAATACCACAAAATACAAACGTAAATAATCCTTTTGCATGGAATACAACAAGTATGATATTACCTTACACTCATGTAGCACTATAATCAATACAAAAGGGAAATTTCTTTATGTAGGATAAAATTATGTAATATTTTTTTATAAAATATATGTTATAGTGATTCTTGATCAAATTTGAAAAATATGTTCTTCAAAACAATTATTCACTTCCTTACCCAGTAGCAGGTAAAAAAATCTTCTAGAATTTTTAATGATACTCAGTCCAATTCCCAAGTATGATTTCTTAATACAATAATATCGCTCTATTAGAATATGATTGGGACAATTCTAAACCACTTCTATCTCAGTTCAAAAAACTGAATCTGATTGTTCGGTCCAATTCCAGAGACCATGAATACAATATTTCCTCTTATCCTTTCTTCTTATGTCCGATAAACTTCATCAAAAAAAAAAAAATAAATTCAAAAACTTCTTCTCCCTAGAAATTAAGATCTTCTCTCTCTTCTTCTCAATAGTACATCAGTGTTATAAAGTACATAGTACTTTCTCCTTTTATAGTCGACCCCAATGTGGTTTGGGAGAGATTTTGAAATATTTCCCACACAACTAAATTTTTCCACAACATAAATTATCCTTAAATTTTAGGTGCATTTATGACTTATTCAATGCTTTTAAACTCTTCTCGAACCTTCTTGAATCATTTAACAACTTAAGTTTGCTTTTGAATTCTTTAACAAACTTCAGTATGATCATGATTCTCCATTATAATTTCTCAATAAAATTTCTCCATTATGATTCTCTTTACCACATTCATATATGAAGAAAAATAAATCTTTGATCTTCTTATAAAAAATCCATCCAATTTTTATTATGATTTTCCATTACAATTTATCCATTATGATGAGATCATTTGGTCACTCTAATTTTCTTGACCAACATACAAACAAATTAGAACTAAAGACATCCCATTATGTTGCTCTATATTAATTATAAAACGAATACGCTCATTCCAATTTATTTATTATGATAAATAGAACATATTATAAAATTTGATGTATCTTAAGACATATGTAAATAAAAATACTTGAAATCAGATCAGATTTATTCTTTCTCTTGATGCATTTGTTAAGAAAGACAACGAATAATTCATCTTGATGGAAATTATTGAATAAATTATTGATTCATATATAATATTATTTTTGAATTGTCCCCTAAAAACATTACATATTTTTCCTTTTCATTGGTCCCAAAAAATCCCAATAAAAACAATTCCACCTCTGATCATTACGAACATACCGAATCCAATAGACTGATATATTTAACTTCTTTATTTTTTTAATAAAATACCAATATAAATTCTATATTTAAATTTTCTAATTACTAAACTCATCAAATTATTTCTTTAAATATTTTAAATCTTTTGGGTTTTGTTCTGATTGAGAACCAGTACCTTTAGTTTCTCTCATTATGATCAAGAAAAACTTCCCAGCATTTATACAAATCTAAATCCGATGATCTCACACTAATGAATGGAAATATTGAACTTCATAAAATTCCTTCTTCTTCAAACATTTATCTAGTATCATGACTTAATAAATTTGAATACGTTGATGATCAACTTTAGAATTGTATGACTTATAATGGAATGTATTGTAACTTCACATTCTTATAGAAACGTCCTTCATTCCTACTAATCCTAAAGTGATTGTCTTGAATATTATTGGAAACACCATTTCAGCCCCTTTCATTTATCAATATTTCATCATAAGTTTTTGAAATTACTTATTATTTGTGAGAAATAAAAAATATCAAAGCATAATCAGATTTTTATCATAGTCATTTAGACTCAAATACTTCCCCATTATTATCAAGTCTTTTAATCCAGACTCAAGGTGAGTCTGATGATCCTTTTCTTCATGAAAGATTCTCCAAAATCCAATTGGAATTTTAAAGCATTATGAGTATTATTTCTTGAAAATGATGGTCAGTATGATTGTCAACATTTAAAAAGTGAATTGATTAATTTTTTATTTGACATTTCCTTGACAAAAAAAAGAAAACTACTGAATATGAAAATTATCCTTATCAGATTGGTCCTAATGGTGAATTAATCAATATAGTTTGATGATTCTCTTAAATTACTTCTGAATATTAGAATGCCTCTGATTCACTCCATGGATTCAACTGATGTCTAAGGAAACGAGGCACCTTGGATTATTCTGTTAATCCTCACACATTCTTATCCCAAGTTTTAATTTGAACATGCTCTATAGAATCAACTAGAAATTATTCCAATAGAATTCCTTGGGTTCACCACTTAGATTACATTTAATCCCCCATACTAGATCGCATGGTTTACATTCTTTGAGATAGATCAGCCCACTAAGGTCAAGGATACCTTGTTTCTTATTGGATCCTTTATCATTATTATTATGACTCAGATGACTTGGTATCAATTTGGGTCCTATTTTATAATTACTTAAACTAGTACACATTAGTTACACATGATAGACCCTAAATTCTTACCGGAAACTTATTCAGACATTATCAGCATGAATCGAAGTAGGTTTGGTCATCCTGGCATCCATGAGGTGTCTGAGCCCGAAGTTATTATTATTTAATGCATGTTATTCCAAAAATTATCCTTATATTTTAACACTTATTATTTTATACTTATAGACCAGACTTGTATATATTTCATTGTTAGTGGCCTACTGATTATATCTCACACACTATTTGGGCTGCCATTTGGTACCTATACAGACATCATGGTTTCAGTTAGGGATAAGGGAAATCACATTGTCTTGGATGCTTGATTGATTATAGCATGGGAGTTTGGGAGAATGGGATCAAGATTTGGCTTGTGATACTACTAGAGATGGTTCTTTTGGTATTTAGGTTTCTTTTTTATAACTATATGTATTTTATTCCTTCTATTTGTATATTTTCATGAAATATTCATCATTTTGAATATGAAACCACCTTGGATTCATTATTATTACTTTCAAGATGATATACCTCCATTGTTCTATTGAAATCAATATTATTACACTATTTATTAATTTATTATTAGGTTGTGTTACTCTTATAATGAGGGTATAATATCCCCACTATATCATCAAGGACCCTCACAACTAATCGGCAGTCTCTGGCACACATGGAGGATTGCTTGTGGCCATGTGACCAACTGAGTTCAGTTATTTTTGAGTGAACTAGGTTCTGGACATTACATGATTCTCAATTCAAGTTACCCTTTAGTAACTTAATAAAATTTCAAGATACTCTACAAAAACATAAGAAAAATATGAGTTACCCTTCAGCAACATAAGAAAATTTTTGTTAACCCATTAGTAACTTAATAAAATTTCATTTTAACCTTATGTAGCATCAAAAATATCCATGTAAACCTTCAGTAACATAATAAATATTCATGTAAACCTTAATTAAATTAATAAAAGTATGATTTATCCTTCAGTAACTTAATAAATATTCAAGTTACCCTTTAGTAACATAAGAAAAAGTCAATTTACCCTTTATTAACTAAATAAAATTTTGAGTTACCCTTTAGTAACTTATGAAATTGTAAAGTAAACCTTCATTATCATAATAAAATTTCAAGTTACCCTTTAGTAACTTATGAAATATTCAAGTTACCCTTTAATAAATTAAGAAAATTGTGAGATACCCTATAAAAACGTTATAAAAATTCAATTTACCCATTAATAATTTGTCTTTATGTTATTATTTAGTAACTTAAGAATATTTCAAGTTACTATACAATAACTTAAGAAAATTAAAGATACTCATCATTAAAATAATAAAAATTTGTGTTACCCTTCAGAAAATTAATAAAATTTCGAGTTACCCTTCAATAACTTAAGAAATCTTCAAGTTACTATTTAGTAATGTAATAAAATTTCATGTTTCCCTTTATTAACTTAAGAAATATCTATTTTATCTTTCTAATCATTGACATTTCAAACTTACACTTCATGAATTATATAAACTGTTTGTAATATGATTTTTACATTCCACAAAACATTATTTAATCTACTTAAACTAGAGTCGTCATCCTTTTATTACTATAATTTTAGATGTAGAGTTTTTAATAAACTACACTACACTGGAAACTGGGATTCTTCAAGCACTGATCAAGTCATGAATACCAAGACCTTAGAGCCTGCTTCAGTCTATAAAAATCATTCTTTAATATAAAAACTTTGTTCTCATATTCATGTATAAGAAAACTATCCAATAGTTCAATTTACTCCTCTTATTCTAGGATTCCATTTAGAAATGTTGACTTGAAATCTATCTATAAAACTTTGAATTATCTTTTCACTTCCTTGTATAAGATTATTTAAATTATCTCTATCCTTGAAATAAGTTAAAATGTCTAAAAAACAACAGTACACTATATCTGGGATTACCCCTATACAAAAGTCATGATTACTTTCTAATTTCCATGTCATCTTCATTTTTATTTTTATGAAAGAAATATATAGTCACAATGATGTTCTTGTCTTTTAGCCTCAAAAAAATCTCCCACATCTAATTCTTCTCAATTTGGTCATGCTCTTCATCCATTGCCTGAATTTCTTTTTATCTCCATCATCTTATTCAAAATAGTTCATCTCAACTTATGATATGAAGGTTATTTTCTATAGATACAACATTCTACTCATTTAAACTTGAAATTTATAGTCAAAAATGATATTATTACTATTTATATTATCTTTAATATTAAGATTTTATACTGATATAAGTCTTAATTCATCTTACTCATTATCAATATATTCTTCTGAATCAGTGTTTTCCACTTGTGCTCCCCTAATATTCTTACCTATTAATCAATTTTATTAGGAAATTTCTCATTGAATTATTAAATATTATACTCATTTGGAACCATAATAACCTCATTTATTTACATAATCATTCACAGTATCTTATTGAAGTATTTATATGATTTTATTTTTCCTGAGTAGATAAGAAATATTCCTTATTCCCCCAAGGATTTTAAATTCCTATGTTTCTCTATATTGAGAGTGAAAAATTCACTTTGAAAATTAAAAATTATTTCAATGTAGTTTTCTTTCCCTACCACAACTCATATGATGTATTTTTTTTCATTTAAATAAAATAACTCTCTGTTAGATATTTTGACTGATGTTAAGACCACTTCCTTCCAAAACTTATCTGGTAGGTATTTTTCAATGATTATTATTTTGGACATGTTTTTTATGATCCTATTTTTCCTCTCAAACACACCATTTTTCTAAGGGGTTATCACTTCTGATACATGGTTCCCTATCCTATGTTTTTTGATATAATACCCCACTAAGTTTTTGGTAAACTCTATGTGATTATCAGATCATTATTTTATAAATTTTTGTTCAAGAATATTTTAAACATCCCTCTAATTTTATGTTTTGAAACTGGAATACTCATAATTATTGGTGATGAGAATAATCCAAGCCATCCTACGGTAATCATGAATGAAAATAATATAGAATCTATTTCCATAAATAACTATTGATGATATAGGCCGACACACATCCATATACACAAGTTCAATCACTCTTGTTGATTCTTTATTTTTTTCATTATATGTATTTTGAGTAACATTCCATTTATGATAGGTATCACACATGTGTATATGATCATGTGATTATATAGGGAGATCTCAATCACCATAATTTTTCACTAAATCTTCCAAGTATGATTGACTCAAATGGATAATCCCTTTATAACACAATTTTTTTTTCTACATCCTTGGATAAAAAGAAAATATATTCTTTTCCATTGGTTGGGTAGATATTATTCTTTATTACATTCCCATTTATAATAACTACACCAACATTTATATTAATGATATAGGTCTTCTTGGTAAACTTTATTTAATTTACTTGGTCACATAGTTGAATGACACTTATCATATAGTGTCTGAGACCTTCAATAACAAGGAAATTTCCTTATCATATATCTTTGCATCTAAATTTAGATTTTCAAAAGATAATAATCTATAGGACTTCATAAGTTCCAAATTTCATGAAACCTTCCTTTTAGTTTTTGATTCCTATGAAAATATCCTTATTTCATATCATGTGGGAATTACATCCAATATAAATGATCCACATAAAAGAATGATTTGATGATTTCTAGTAAATTTATATGACCACTTCATTCTATACTATTTAATTTTAATCCATGTATTGTTCTTCACACTTGGATTTGATTGAAATGATTGATATTATTTGTATTATTATGTCTCAACATCATTTTGAAATTATTCAAATCAATTTGGAATTTTATGCTCTCTTTATAATTCCTTGAGTTATTGGGTACGCCCAATTTGAGATTACATTAGTATACTATTATTAATTTTCAAATTTTAATATCATGTTATATGGATAAATCATCTATACTTGAAATAATATCCATCAAAATACTTCATGGAGTATTAAACATAGATTGGATAACTTTGTTTTTCTTGTTCCCCTTGATACCAATTAGTTATGGATTTATTTTTGGAAAAGTCTTATCTTTTTACAAAAATAATATCAAATACAAGGTGTATTATTGTGTTTCATTTTTGTAGAATCAGCATCCACTTTGGTTCTATAAATGCTTTGATTTTGAGTTATTCCCAAATAAACCATCAACATAAGAGTGGCTGCTTGTATTTTATTGTCAACCATTACAATTTTTTTATGATCTGGCTACATACCAGCTTTGTCATTCTGATGCGTTTTTTTATACTAATAGTCCTATTTATATTTTTTTACTTTTACTATCTATATCACCTATGTGATATGATATCCTGATGTTCTACTAGGTACCCAATTTTTCTTCTAATCATTAAAATTTCAATACATGAATACAACTTCTTCTTCATGAACATAAATATATTTGACACAATATTTCATTTTCCTATTCAAACCATCAATAAACTTGGGTTTTTATTCATTTTTTGGCTTCTACAAAGAAACCATCTAAGATTATTTTGGATTTTTGTATTTTTTCATATTAATTCTTACATTCAACTCATAATTCTTTTCTAAATGTTGATGGATATACAGTTTTTCATAATTAACCTCTCTATTTCATTTCTATTTTTTGCATCTCCAAATATCTTTCTCTTCATGTGATTCTTCTAGTTATACCAGGAGATCAAATCTCCAGTCTACTTCCCATTCATCCTTATCACTATCTTCCTTGCCTTGGATTTTTCCAAAACCACCACAATATAATATTCACTATGGTGTTTACAATATTCAATTTATTCTTCCACACTTTCTCCTAAATCATCATTTTCAGTAAAATAAGATTATTATACTTTAAGAATTTCTA
Source organism: Viscum album (assembly GCA_963277665.1). Lineage (NCBI taxonomy): Eukaryota > Viridiplantae > Streptophyta > Magnoliopsida > Santalales > Viscaceae > Viscum > Viscum album. Next base: position 1,067,220,634 of record OY728127.1, on the reverse strand, counting down.
TTTCATACCTTTCATAACATTATAATTGAATAACTATTTCTTCATGGTAATTTAATCATCTTCATTATCATCTTAAATTTTTTTGAAACACTTTACAGTGAGGTTCCCATCCTTCCACAGGGAAAGCACAAGAGTGGAAATTTCCCTTAAAAATATCATCTTTATATTTCCATATTAGAGGAAAGGAATGATATAAGTTCATCTACATCTTATTATTCCCAGTCATACTCTATTGTAAAATTATATATGGACTTGATAGCCACCTAATTAGATTTACCCTTTTATATAGATTCATTATCCCTATTTCACATCTCATATGTGTCAAGAGTACTGTACAAATTAGCCAATGTCATCTCATTTGGATATTTTCCCTCTAATATAAAGACTTTCAAATTGAATCCTGGTAAAAATATTCTTAGTATGTGACTGAAAATTGTTCTGACACGATGAATTTCTCCCAGACCATGAATTTATTCCATAATGAAATTTAATCAATCAAGGAATGTATCGATAGATTCATTCGAGTTCATCCACAACTAGTTTCATAGATAATGTAATTTGACTTCTCAAACATTTGAGTCTCCTTAAAAAAAATCTATTATATTTTCTCACATAGCATGTAATGATTTACATGACATCATCTTTATATAGACTGTGTTTGATAAAAATATTCATAAGTCATTGATTTCTCTAGCATTGGCATCTAATTATTTATGGTCTACTTCTAATAGATCCTGAATATCCATGCTACACATAAAACCATGCATCACAATGGTAAAAAAATCCATTAATGAAGATAAAAAGAAACGCCACATCAAATTCTTCCACAATTAAAAATTATTTCTATCAAAGATTTTACTACCTATGTAGTTTAATACTTCTTTCACTTAAATTGATAGAGATTCAAAAATTTTAACCTATATTTATAATACCAATTGTTTCCCCTACTATGTTAAATACCCTGGGGGGAGGGTGAATTAGGATATGGTATATTAAACACTTCCCCATTTTGGATCTCATTTATTCATTAAATCAATACTCTCTTTTATCTTATTCATGTAGTAATGTATAAATATAAATGAAAACATACATGAGATAGATCGAGTTTTACTTGATTTACCCTCAACTGGGATAGTATAAAGAGAATACAAATAAAATTTTCCAATGTACTAAATCCAGTATAGTGCACTCATGTTACAATTTTTAAAAGAGGCTCACTATCCCCCTATATTTAAAACTATTCACACATTGAATGCTCACCACTATCTCTGATAAAGTAAACACAACAATCCTTTAGAAAAATCCTCTAATGATTTGTATTAGATCGTAATTGGTTCACAAATTTCTGAGTGTGAAATCAAGCTCTGTTTTCACATGAGATATAAAATCCAACTTACCGCATCAAATTTTATTTAAGCATTTGATTTTCAAAAACTGATTTTCATCCTTCATGAAATGGTTTAATTCCTTTTCAAAATTAATGTAATCCATGTAGTATGAGTTCTTTATGAACATATCTTGCTTCAAATATAACTTCTATGAATGAAACTACATTACGAACCACTCTCAGAAAAATCCAAATTCCATCTCATAAAAATATTTTTCTAAGTATGTTTTACTCATACTAATGATGTTATTAGAGGTCCTTATATAGGAAAAGAAACCCAAAAATAATAATGATCAAGAATTCCCAGTAATTCCCTTTTTGAGGTACTTCATCACATTGTGTCCTTACTATAAATTTCATATAAAACAAATCTTCATCATAGAAGCATTCAAAACACCTCAAATGATAGAAAATAAAATACCCCCTTTTGTAAAATTACTTTACGGTTCACAAACTTGAAATGGGATCTCAATTCCATTAACAAATTTCCTCTCTTGTAAACTTTTCATATGATTATTGTTCTATATTTATAGTCACAAAATATGTACAATGTAACTTATAAATGGTTTTAAACCTCATTTAATGTTTTTATAGTATCTATGTAGTCCACAAACTGGTTATGTGGGAATCCTACCATTTTTACAAAATCATGTTTGAAATTTCATTCCAAAAAAATTGGAAACCATTGGAAAATTACTCCACCATGAAAAAAACTTCTTGGGAAATAAACCTACTAGAAGTTTTTCAAACGGATATGTAAACAAACACAATAATAAAAAATTGAGAAGGTTTTTTACCAAACATATTTAAATAGTAATAAGGAATTTCGTTAAAAGAAAAATTGATCAAATTACATGGAGGATAAAAATATTTATGGTGGAGGCAGGACATACAATATATGTATTTGCATTATTAAAAAAAATATTCCAATATTTTTACATAGTTATTATTTATATAGATTCTTTATAAAGTCATCCAAATGTGCAATAGCTAAAAATAAATAGGGATTTAATTAAAAGAGAATGATATATTCATGAGAAAAAAATAAGAAATGGGTTTTTCAGTATGTGGTTAATTTCACTATAACTCATCCTTTAAGACTAATTATCATGCTCGAAGACATGTTCTATGTTCCTATAATCAAAAATAATTTTATGTACATATCTTATTAAATTTATTTTGGATTATTTATTTATTTTTCAAATTAAGGTTATTTAATTTATATAAATGAAATATTATTTTATAGTGGAAGTATTATTAATGGTATTTATAATACTGGTTCAAATAATATAGTATATGACATAGTTCTTAAATGATTTGAACTATATTATTCATAAATACTATACTTTTCAAATTTCATCTAGGGAATATAAACAAATATATATGTAAATGACTTCACAAATATGTATTTTTATATTAATATGATTATGAATTATATGATAAATTTAAAACATTTTAATTAGAAAAAATTAATAATAACCCTTTTACTATAAAATTAAATCGAATAAACATTAAAAAAACTACTACATAAAAATGTATTTGGACCAATGAGTGCTCAAGATAAAGGTGAATATCAATACACTATTAAATTTATAGACGAGTTTTGTAGATTTGGATTTGTTTTCAAATGAAATATAAACATGAATTATTTTATAATTTGAAATATTTCTATAATAATAATAGAATTATCTTCGAAAAATATTAAAAATATTCAATTAAACCATGGTGATAAAAGACGTATCAAATAAAGGAGGAATCAACCTCTATTAGATATGGATTGATCAATGTAAATTCACACTAACCCACCTATATCAATTTTAGGAAATTCTTTAGAAATATCAATACTATTACTAAATTGAATAATCTCATGGTATTATATATGTATATTTGTAATATTCCATTTGAGATATGGAAATAAAAATGTCTTAAAATTTTGTACATGAATATTTGGTGTTGTGATGATTATATGTGACATAACACCTCTAATAAATTAGATCTAGAACATAGTAAATTCATATTTTTTGTAAATTCCATGAGAAAAATGGGAAAAATATTATATTCACTTTTAAATAAAAAGTAATTATTTATTAATTTACAAATTTTATTGAGATAGATTTTATTTTTAGAAAAACTTATGGGAGTACACTTGAGATTTAATATTCCCTACCTATAAAATAATATATATATATATATATACATATTTATTAAGGGAAGATGATTTGGTTCCATAAGATGTTATAGATGAAAAACCATGTCCAATTACACATAAACCATGATGTTTTAGTAACTCATCTTGAGACCAAGAAATATGAAATTATTTTAGTAAATGAAAATTAATTTTTACTCAACAAGGGTAATTAAAATTTCTACATAACTCCATTAATAGTTAAATTTTTTTATAAATTGAATGAATCTATGAAAACAAAAATAAAATCCCTATAATACAATCATGTTTTTAAATTCATTGATATGCCCAATGAGATCAAACCCATAGGGTTTATGTGAGTATTTAAATAAAATACAAGCATGGGTGGTCAAAAATTTAATAATAAATCACACATTATTTCTAAAGGTTATGAATAAATTCATGATATAAGATATTTTTAAACCTTTTTACCTATAGAAATTCTATAGTACATCATAATTATTCTTTGCATTTCAAAATTTTATTGTTATCGGATAAGTAAAATCAGTTCTAAACTAAATTCCATAATGGAAATTTATCTAAGGATACATAAATAATATAACCTAAGGGTTTTTGAGATCTAAATAATGATAAAATGGTTTATACAAATTAAAAATATATTTATGGCCTGAAACATGCTTCTCAATATTGGAATCATCATTTTGGTGAAGTCATAACAAATTATAGATTTACCAAAAATTGATATGAGAACTATATAATAAATTTAAATGGGGGATTATTGTATTTATAAGATTATATGTAGATAAAATACTACTTGTTATAAATAAAATTCTTGAAATATAATTTATAAAGGATTGGTTACGAAATAAATCCTCTATAAAAGACTTAAAAGATGCTACACAACTTATTGGTATAAGGATAAATAAATATAAATTTAATAGGTTTCTTAGACTATGACATGAATCATATATTTAAAAAAATCATCATTAGTTTAATATTCTTTATTTAAAGGAAGAATATTTTTTGATGGTATATAGAGTCATCCTTTTAATGAATTAATTCCCATATCCTTCCAAAAAAAGGTTACACATGGGGTTAATACCTTATTTTTTAGCCATATGTTTGATCATATATTTCATGTTTAATATTGAACTTTTTATTTCCTATGATTTATGTATAACAATAAGTCATAAGTCAAACATTACCATAAAAAAATTACCTTAAGTAATTATAAAAAACTAATTATCATTTCCTGATTTATTGAGGTGATGATTAAATAATTGTAAAATTTAATAGTGTTAGAAGATTAAATATATATAAAAAATATTTCAAGTCACAATTTATCATGTTGTTTTAGCATAAATAGAGAAATTTTTTCATGAATATTTTTAAATAATTGATATTATTAGATTAAAAAATTGATGTGTAATAAATCACTAAATATAATGAAATAAATTTATCTATTTGTTTGATTTTTTTTGATATTAAACTTTTGATAGTAACTATAATGATCCATGTTATTATAGGTTAGTGGAGAAAGATAATTTTTAAGCTATATAAATTTAGAGTGGGTGTTTGAAAATATTGAAATAGAATTGTTTTTTTGAGGCTTGATAGATATCTAAAGGGTGTTTTTACATAAGATTATAAGTTTTAGTGGGATTATAGAACTTTATGTGAGGAATTTAAGGGATTAGAATCTATTATAAATGTAGTAGATTTGATAGTGTACCTAGTGGACATATAATGGGTACCCAATGGTCTTCTATTAGTTGGGGGTTCCTTGAGATAACCCTTGGGTACCCAATGGATATTCACCATGTACTTGGTGGCCTATATATTTTTTTTATTAATTTTTAATTATTTTTTATTTAATGGGGTAAATACCCCATCATCCTCTAACTATCCAATAGGATAGAATCACCCCAATCCTCCCCTTTTCTTTACTCCCAATGATCTGAATCTCACCTAATCAATGCACATTGTATAATAGAAAACTATTATGTGAAAGGATAAGGAAAAAAATTTATTTTCACCTAATGTTTCAATTTTATCATTATGTTATAGTGGAAAACCCTAATTTTTTCGATGTTTTTTTGATTTCTTAGTTTGAAGAAAATAAATACGAATCAATTTGTGATACTAGATGGGTTGAATCCAATTAAGATGAGTTAGGTGGTACAATATATATATATATATATATATAAACATATATTTCATGTTTTATTTTGTGAAGGAATGTAATTTTATAGTGGTTTAGTTTTAGGTAATATGAATTAGGACCATGATTGTTTTGAATTTTGAGTTAGCCTGTGTAGACTCTCATATGGTCAGAATGAGCATTTCATACTTGGTTGAGTGATTTTACAATCAAATTATGAATATATCTATATCGGGTATATGTAATAAGTATCTTTAACCAACCCCAAATAGGTTTCAGGAGTTGGAATAAATTTTTAGTATCCTGGGATGAGCTCTAATGTGTCAGTGAAAGGGGATTTGGGGTCATAAACATACTAAATGGTTAGTAAGGTGAATAGTTTTATTATAGGAAATTAAGAACCTTCCGTTAAGAGATAATTAATGTCCCAGGTGTTGTTTTTATTGGGAGAATCATTTTGATGATTTTTGTTTTATATGAAGGGTTTCCTTGATGTTTTAATGGGTTTTTGGTCGATGATGATTCCATCTTGAGTGAATTAGGGGAATGAGATTCTTGGTTAGTTAGATATATTTTGATTAATATATGATAGGTATCAATGAATTTGTAATTATGTTAATGCCTTGTATGGATAGGTCATCACAAGATAATACTCAACCTAGGATTTGGTTGAGGAGTTTGTTTAGTGATGGGTTCAACAACATTATTTATTTAATTAATTAGTTTTAGTATATTACCTAAAGAAAATTACCACTAGGAACGTGGATGGAAATGTTTTTGATTTAGAACGAGACTTTCATAAGTATCCTAAGATGAAATTAATTGTGGAATAGGAGCTGTACAATTACTACAAGGGTGATGGGTATTAGTTTTAGATGATTGGTAAAGACCTAGGGTTGGTCTTAGGGTACCATGTGAGCTGTTTTCCTTCATATGATATGGGATGGTTAATGGGGTTTGTGTAACATGGGTTGTGGGTTGATGCAAGGAATCATTGGAAAATGTTAAGATTCTTGGTGAGCGATAGATTTTGCCCTGGAAAAAAGTGGGAGGTGTTAGGATATAGGATGCATTGATATGGGAGTTACTAGAAGAGAGCTAGGGGTTATGTAATGTATATCACATGTTATTTATTTTCAATACTAACCTAAATGTGATGAATTGTGTTTGAGTTTTAGTGGTGATCTTTCATTTCTGGTTTGGATACTTGGGACCCAAGGGCCAAATTCCCGGAGCTTACTATAACTCTCTCATGTATTATTCAAACCAACATTATGTATAGATATATATTTTAAGCATGTTTTGGAATGATTAGTTAGATACTAAGACACTTAGATCATGTGTGGCTTGTCCATATCATTATTATGTTGAGACTCCTCATTGAGGCGTGTCTTAGTTAGTTTGGTTGGATATCAGGATGCCTTTCTAGTTTGTGCCTTGTCAGACCTACATTTCACAAGTATACCTTGTTATGGAATTCCATGGTAAGAGTATATGGATAGAAAGACCTCTTTATAGTGTTTTGTTAGTTAGATCAATTGAACATCCATATTCCTTATTAATAAGTGGACTGGATAGAGTTGTTTTATACTAGAAACCATACTACTTCATGGTATTCCTTGGTGTTATTTTTTTTGATTCAACATCATAGGCCAATACTAATAGTGTTGGGTGTAGTAGTGTACTAATTAGCATGTGATAACACAAATTTATATCTTATATGATGTGTGTTATAACTCTATTTTTTTTTCTCATGTATACACTAATTTATTATAGATGCCTCACTTGGTGTATTTAATAATTTTTTATTTTATAGATGACTAACCCAGTGAGTGATCCTTTTGATGTATGTAATGTCTAACCTATATAGTTCATTTCATTATAGCATGTTTTGTATGATGGTTATGATTATGGTTAGCTTGTATCTATCATTACATATATATACTCAGGTATAATCTTGTGGTTGATGTTTCTATTATTAATATATTATTCATTATTATGATATTAAGAGTATTGTCTCCCTAATTTTTGTTTATTGAATCTCACTACTAATCGATATCATATAACTTACAAAGAGGTGTGCCTAAGGTCAGATAATGTTACACACCATAGTCACTATTTGGGTGGGCTGGATCAGGGTGATACAAATAGTATTATTGTATTATTTCATTAGATTTATGATTTTAGTATATGAAAGATGAATATAATGATGGCTGGAACTTGTAATAAACACTAGATGTTTTCTTCATGAACACCTATTTAGTTTAAAGACCAATTTACCATGGTGTCTGGAATGTGGGTTTGGTTTCGATTGTTACAATTGTGATTTTTTTAAAATTTGATGTTATGGTTATTCAATTTTTTTACTATTAGAATAGGGTAGAAAGATTAATTCATATAGAAATCATACTCAATATAGATGACTACTTTACATGTTCATGAATACTTGAGATTAGATAATTTCTTTAAAAATATTTTTTTAGAAAACTTTTTTTGGAAATAAAATAAATGTTTTGGATTTTTTTTTTAAAAATTGATTTATGTAATTTAAATTTCAATTGATTTTAGGAGTGCGAGTTAAATATTTTTTATATGAAATGAATTTTTCTGGAAGAATAAAAAATATATCATATCTATTTCCAATGACTAGATAGGAAATGGTGTGAAAGGACTAACATCAGTGCATTGAATGTTATGATGGATGATAGCTAGGGTGTTTAGTGACTAAGTAAAAAAAATTCAAATCACCTATAGGTACTATTGACTTCATATATATCTATATCATTATAAGGGGGAAATTGCATTGACAAAGACAATTAAGGTGGTTGGAGTCCTTGACTATAAAGAGGCTCTTCATGAAGGTCAACTAAGGTGGACAATTATTTGGGAAGATTAGTTGGTGGAGGTTACCAGAAGAACTAGCTAGTTTACTCTATTTAATTATAGTGTAATCACATTGTGAGTTGATGAAGATATTTAGTGAGAGATAAAGAGAGAGTTAGAGTGAGATGCTTATGTACCGTACTAATCTTTAGTTCCTTGAATCTAAGTAGAGAAACATTCCCCTATGAAATAAGGTACAATACTAAACCACATAATCTTTATTATTCTTGTGACTTTATTTTATTTAGATCATTTTATATATTAGTTATTATCTGTATCATTCAATAGTTATATGTTTTAGTGTAGTGGATTTGGTGTGATTGTCTTCCACGATCTAGATGTCATCGATTAGGGTTTATTTTAGAATTTTTTAACTACATATAAAGTTTAGGTGGAGTATCACCTAGTGTATTTACTAGAAGGTGTATATAGACCCAAACATTGGTATCAAAGCTTAATGTTATATTGATTCCAAAGGATCTGGTCCTGGTGAATGTGTTTCATAGTTTAGTTTTGAAAGACCATTCTTCCCTTTTTATTTTCTGTGAATAATGGTTTACTGTTTCTAACCTCTCATATTACATTGACTATATGTAGTGGGAGATCATAAGTTATAGAGGAATGGTGTTTTATGAGAGTAAGTTTTGGGTGGAGAAGTTCAAAGTAACATATTTTGGGTGCTGTAAGATACAAATATTGGATTGAATTCTATAGAATGAACATGATCTTTTGTTGAATGGTGCCAAGATAAAAGTGATGAAATTGGATAAATGGTAAAGGTTAGAAAATAAATAACTCATGTTTATGTCAATTTCATTGGGAAAGGATATACAATAAATAAATCAAGTTGATGTGAATTTCACATGATCAGAACATGGAGTACAACATATGAGAAGTAAGGAAGACATTAGAATCCATGAAGACCCTCTCTAATATGTATGAGAAGACAATGATAATGGAAAAAGTGTTCTTACTATGTAGACTATTTTATTTGATAATGTTGGAAGGATGATCATTGTTGATCACATAAATGAATTCAACTTCATTTGATGTTAGTTGGATTTAGTGATGGTAACTTTTGGAGACACAACTTGGGTACACTTTTTACTCTCTTCACTCCCAGAGTCATGGGATATGTTCATGAAATAATCTTGGAAAATTTTATTTATTACAAAGAGATTCACACATCATCTGCAAAATTCATACAATAATAAGGGATGATTATGTACCAATGGATGAAAATGTCACTGATAAGGAAAATGAAAGGGGAGGCAAAGCAGGAGTAGGTTAATGGTTGGTTCTCCCTTGTGCTATAATTATTGGAGTAAAGGACATGTTAGGAAATAATACCATGAATAAGGAAAAAACTACTGAAAATATGCATCTAATTGTGGATTTCAGTATCCCTCAATAGAATATTGGAGTTTTTTTCTTCTATATACCTATAGTACATTGGGATCAAGGGTGATTGACTACATAACTTCATTTAATTATATATTTAATAGAGTAATCTTAATGAATTATACCTTCATTAGGTATGAGAAAGTTTAACTTGTAGACAAAAACATTATTAAGATAGTGGGGAAAGGTGTTTTTATCCAAACAAAGAACAAAATAATGTTGGAGTTGAAGGATTTTTGGCATATCTATGCCTTTATAAAAACCTTATTTCAACTGGGAAACAAAACGATACATGTTTTTATAAATAGTTCACAAATTATGTGCGGAATATTTCTAATATATATAACAGATAATTTACTACATGTATTTACTGGAAGAATAATTTCATGTTAGAGAGTAATCTTCTGTGAAGTTATGGAATGACCATCTTAGATATCTCAGTGATAAGGGGATGAAAATCCTAGCTATCAAAGGATTATTGAATTCTAAAAGCATGGCATAGGGAATGTGAAAGGATTTCATATTTGAAAAGTAGTGGAAGGTATCTTTATGAAAATAAGGTAAAACACTATAGTATAAAAAATTGGGATGGATCACACAGATGTTTGGGGGTCAACACTGGTGCATTATCACGATGGCCCACTCTTCTATGTGACATTCATTGATGATTTGACACAAAATATATTGGTGAATTTTATGAGGAACACATATGAGGTGTTTATGTATTTAGTGAGATGGAGGGATCTAGTGTAGAAGGACACCAAAAGTAAATTAAAGTTTCTATGGTTAGATAATGGTGTATAGTATTGAGTTAGGGATTTATAGTGATTTTTTGGGGAAATTGGTTTCAATTTGACAAGAACATTCTTTGAAAAACAAAAAACAATAAAGTTATAGAGATGTTGAATGAGACTTTGGTGGAGAATGAAAAATTATGCTAATTCACATAGGGTTCCCCAATGTGTTTTTAGGTGGAACTTGTGAATTACATCACATAATTAGTATATCAGAGTCCAATATCCCTTATTGGATAGAAAATTCTAGTGATTTGTTAGTACATAAGAAATATTTAGTTCAACCACATCAATGTGTTTATATCACTCTCTTAAGTCCATGAAGATGACAATGAAATAGAAAAATTGGAGGCTAAGTCTTGAGTGTGTTACATTATTGGATATGGTGATGAAGAATTTAAATTTTGGATATGGGGCAATGACTCTTAGAAATTCATATGATGCTAAAATGTGATATTTAATGAACTTATCATATTGAAGGATAAAATATAGGTGGGAAAATTAGATTGGATCCAAATAGGATCAAAATAGAAGGTTTAGTTGGATTAGACACCAAATATTGATTAATTTCTATAGAATCCAATGAGAACATTATGAATAAAAGCACCGGGCCATATAGTTGAATTACTATAAGAAATGGGTTAAATTACGATGGTTATACTCATTCCATATGTACTAGAGAGTTCAAGTATTTTTTAATCTAATAAATTTGAAGATTATACTCCAAAAGTTGTATCATCAAAAGGATCTTGGACATAAGGACAATTAAAAAGATTTTTCATGGAGATATTTTAAGTCAAATGGTATAGTGATACTTTTAATTTCTAACTTCTAATAGGTGATAAAGAGTTTGTGATACTGGGGGAGGAAAGAAGATTAAAGGAATTTGAATAGTAGGAGTTTTCCTTAAAGGATAAACTTGATTCCATAAATGTGTCTGGAACATGAGAGATAATAAAGAGACTCATTGAGAAGAATGTTCTTGAAAAAAAATTCACTTATCATTTTAAGGAAGTGGTGGATGGTAAAAGGAGTTACAAGGATAGGATAGTTGTAATGGGCTTAAAAAACATATGGTGGTGATTTCTTAGAGATATTTTCTCTGGTAGTTAAATGCATGAATATTCAAATGGGGTTGAGTTTTGTTGCATTAAAATGATTTCATCTAGAATAATTGGATGCGAAGACAAAATTTATATATGGAGAATTAGATAAAAAATATCAGGGTGTAACTATTTAGATTCAAATATCACTAAAAACTTGGAGTTTTGTATAAGATCAAATGTATTATTTTTCAGTTTGAAGTGAGAACCAAGGTTGTAGAACAAGAACTTAAATAAATTTATGAAGGAGAAAAAGTTCATCTATAGAAATACAGATAATTTCTATTACATGAATGAATTTAGTGATGGTAGTTTTTTATCCAACTTATCTATTTTTAAGATATACTTATTGTTGGTTTGGTGAAGGAATTAATTAGAGAGATAAAGTACCTTGGCCCATTGTTGTTGATTTTGGGGATGAGGATTGTGAGAGATCTATGTTCTGGTACAGGGTACCTAACAATGGTAGATCAAATATTGAGGATTCTGGATCTCTTTGAGACGATGGATATAAAGATAGTGTCCACACCCATGGTCGAACACTTTAATCTAAGAAAGGATAACTCTTAATGAAGGAAATTTTAAGTCTAGTTCATGGAAAATTTTCTCTATGCATATACTTTTAGATGTATGATGTACACTATGGTGTGTAATCATATAGACCATTCAAAACTAGTTGGATTCTTCAATTATTTTATGTTGAATCCTATAAGTGATAATTGGTATGTTGTGAATTGGATTCTCTTTTATTTTAAGGGCTATGGAAGCTTGGAACTTGTCTTCAGAACATATGAGTCTTTACAGGGGGTTTCAGACTCAAAATTTGGTGGAGATCTAGAAAATGTAAATATAACCTCTATTTATGTGTTTACATTTAGATGAATGACACTGATTCAGAGGTCAAAGATTCAGTTTTTTGTTTCACTTTCAAAGATGTGTATAGAGAACATCACTTTGATATAACTAGGGAAGGATTTGGTGTTATTGAAGGGGTTTATTTAGGATATCAAAATATCAACATAATTTGGGATACGATTTTGTAATTCATAGAGAATGAATCAATTCACTAAAATTTTAAATTTTCATTCTCAAAAGAAGAATACTTAGATGATTTACCACTTCATCTGAATGTCTTTGGATAATGGAGTGTTAGAACTCTGGAAGATCAAAGGAGATAAAATTTAGTGGACATGTTGATGATGGTAATTTTCAAGGAAATATTGGGGCAGTGTTTCACTTTAATTATACTTGGGTGGTTGGTCACTAAGGTTAAGGAATTATGTATATAAATTAAAAATAAAGGAGTAATTATGTGGAAGTAGTTGGAGGGATTTTCATGGTTAATCCATCAAATAGATATCTAGTGGGATATTATTGGGAGTGTGAGCATCATTTTTTGGTGATGTAAAATAAGATCACTAGAAGGAGTGATAATCTGGTAGACTTATTTATGATTATTGTATGGGTGATGGAGTAACAACTACAACAAGCATGAATTTTATGAATGAAATTTCATTCTGAATATATATATATATATATGCATTATATTTTGTAATATATTATAGTATAAACAACATGCACAATATAATGAAAATCAATAACACTTTATTTTATTAATTTGTAACATTACATTTATAGAATAAACATGGTATAATATGAGCATGGTTAATGTATCCATTATAACGTGACTCATATAATTGGTATATATTAAGGGTAATAATAAGATATTATTAATGCAAAAGGGGGAAATGATTACTAAACCTAGTAGGATCATCCCTTATGAAGCTAATTTATTAGAGATTTTGTGGGAGAGAACACCACTAGTGTTTGTGAGGAACCTTTGTGCTGTTTTGTTTTTAATTTTTTGTTGTTGAAAAATAACTCTCTTTGTAAAAGAGTAATTTTTTTCCATGAATTGGACCCAGTCCACCATAATGAGGTTATTTTCATGACCCATGTTTTTGTATTGAGCTACACCATACATAGAATATGTTAGGAATATAATGTTTTTGATTAGATACTTTATCATATTTAAGTCCATCGACATGACATAAAAACAATAGAATTCAAAATAATTCGATAAAGTTTGAAGTTTATAAAGAGTATTGAAATAAGAAAGTGAAGTTAGGAGTAATAAATTTTTCATAATTTCTAAAATAAAATCAGATGATTATTTTATGATCAAGAAGTTATCATAAATCATGAATAATTTCATTCTAAAAGAATTTGATGAAATGGTGGATAGGTTTAAAGAATTTCATAGTAAAAAAATGGAATTTCCATCATAATGGGAATTAAATCATAATGAGATATGAAATAAAAATATGTTACTGAGCCTAAGGAAGAAATAAATCATACTGGTAGTTTCGTACTGAGATATTTGTAATGGGTAAATCATACAGTTATTTTCATACACAAATTTTTCATATTGATATTTTTGTATTGGGAAAATATTGCTGAGATTTTTGTACTCAGATTTTTGCACATGGATTTTTGTACTGGTAAAATCATACTGATATTTTCATACTCAGATTTTCATAAACATATTTTCTTACTAGGATTTTCATACGGGGAGAATCGTGATGAGATTTTCATACTAGTAAAATCATAATGAGAAAGAAATAGATTGTAATGAACTAAGAATGAAACATATTGTAATGAGATAAAAATGAAAAATATTGTAATGATGTTGAGAAAGAAAAAAATATTAATATAGCTGAGAAGGAAATAAATCACAATGAACTGAGATGGATACAAATAGTTGAATAATTCAAACTTGGATTTCAATTTTTCATAAATCTCAGAGAAATCTAGGGAGGGATCAAGAAGTAAAATTTGATTTTTTAAATGTGATTGATTTTAGGATATTTTTATATTTTTGGAAGCGGGGAAGTTTCTAGGTTTCCCACCCTTTTTATGAGTCTCTTATAAATACTTCCTCAGATCACTTGTTCATTTGAAACTTTCAAACTTCCAAAAAAGGTATATCATTGGAGAAATTGAAGTAAATGTTCATATTTGATTGAAGAAGAACTATATTGAGAATTATATTAAAATTTTTAGTTTTTTATATTGATAATGAATTCATTGCATTGAATCATCATACTCAGAGAATTTGATCTTGGATCCAACATTATCATATTTATAGAATCAGATCTAGAATCATTGTACTTAGAGAATCGGATCTAGGATGCACCATTATTGTATTCATAGAATCAGATTCAGAATAATCATACTTAGAAAATCAAATCCAGAATCCATCATCATTGTTTTGAGTAACTCAGGTCTAGAATCTTTTTATTGAAAAAATCAGATCCATCTAAATCAGACTGAGTATTCGTACTGAGAAATTGTGGGGAATATTGAACAATATCTTTATTCTTTTGTTTGGATCACTTGTTTTATAAGTACACATTGTAAACTGACAAGAGTTATTAAACAATTCCTATCACTAGATAGAATGTGTATAATGGGAGTTGGCACAGGTTGTATTCCCTTCATCTTAATAGAGGATTTCCATAGACCCACGGGAGTTGCTATGGCAAGGATGAAGGTTCTCACACTAAGGTCGATCATTATAAATCTTGTTCACTTTAATTAATTTCTTACCTTTTCATGCATAAGTATTTACTAAAAGTTGATAAGGAAATAAATCTTAACAGGTTATTTTGGTTATGTTTTGAAAATAATTGAAACTTTTAAAAAGTGAACAACTGATTCATCCCCCCTTCTCAGTTGTTATTTGATCCTCTATAACTTCAATTGGTATCAAAGGGATGGTTTCCTTGTTGAATCAATATCATGGATAATATTAATTTTTAAATAGTAGAGGAATACCAACATTTTATAAAAATCTAGGATGATTCCATATCTTCTATCTCTTGGCCTTGAATTTTTTGATGCTACTACTATTAGTTCTACACTTATTGAGAAAGATGATCCTATAATGTTTGATGATAAGATAAATATATTAGTTGATGGAATTTATATAAATGAAATCCTTATGTACTTATAATAGAATGTTTATTAGAAGGTGATGGGTCTCAAAAATTCAAAAATTACGTGGGACTAGATGGAATGTGTTTTTTAAGGGAATAAAAAAATTTAAGGAAGAAAAGCTACAAATATGGCACAATAAGTATGAAGACATCAGAATGAGAGATGAAAAAACAATTGATGAATACTTCACGAGAGTAAATGAATTTTTTTACAACATCGAAGGATTTGAATATGTCTTAGAAGATACAAAAATTGTGAATAATCTTATGAGAAACATTCTGAATAGGTTTGATTCTAAAATATATTATTTAGAAGATAAATATGATTTATCTATTAATTAATTATAGAATTTTCTTATTTCGTTTGAAATGAGGAAAGATCAAATGTTTAAAAATAAGACGAAATATGAAATTGATTTTGAATCCATGGGAATGTTTAAAATTCATGATGTTGAAGTTGTTTATCCTTATGACTCCAATGATAAAGAGAATGATGAGTTGAATGATAAAATCATTTTTCTTATAACGAAGAACTATCAAAGAGGACGATGAAAGTATGGAGGTAAAATTACTCTAAAATGTTTTGACTATGGTGTAATTAGACACTATTCTATGAATTTACACAAGATAAAATTTGGAGAATTTCAATATGAATTTAATGGAAAACCTCAGTGGAAGAAGTGGAACAAATATGATAAAGAACAAAATTCTTCCAATAGATACAAGAATAAGTTTAATAAAAAAAGACGTATGTTGAGTATGAAAGTTGAATTAGAATCAACTGAAAAAAATTACTCTAAATATGAAATTTCAAAAAAATTTAAAACCATCATTGAAAAAGTTGAGAAAACAAAAGATTCCTCAGAGAGTAAAGAAGGTGGTGAAGAATATTATGGATAGAATTAGCTCAGAACATAACTTGTTGCATATCTTGAGAAAAAAAACTATCAATAAAGAAATTGGAGTTATGAATAAATATTTTCAAGAACTTGATTATGAATGAAAATATGTTATCAGGTAGGAGGAAGAATACATCAAGGATATTTTAAGTTAAAAACATAAAATTACTAAATAGGGAAAGATGATTGATGATCATAGTAAGAAGATGGAAACTAAGGAATGAGAAGTTAACAAGTTTCAATAAAAAATTATTTAGTCTGAAAGAAACTTGAAGAAGATGAATTAAAACTTCAAAAAATCTTCCGAAGTAAAATTTAAGACTTCTAATATTGTTGAGGAGGATAAATATGAGAATTAGGTGAAATATTCTCTTACTAGAAATAGTGTTTCATCCGATTCTTTAAATTTTTTAGGTTTTGAAAAAAGTATTGGGTGGAAAAGGATGTGAGAAACCTATAAAATCTAAAAAATTAGAAATCTCACTCAAAAGAAAATATGGTCCATGTCCTGAGTATGTTAGTGCAGAAATAGGTTACTAACTATAGAAAAGTTTGAATAGATAATGATCTTGTTTAAATAGAAAATAAAGAATTTATGGTTATTGTTAGTGTTGTGGAATCTATGGTAACAAGTCATATAATTTTTGGCACAACTTATCCTTACCCAGAAGAAGGTTTGAGAAAAGTGTATGAAATAGTTAAAGTACTATGGGAAAATTTCTTAACATACAGAAAGATTAAAAAGTGAATTCTCAAAATTTTAGAAACTTTCCAACAAGAAATCAATATGAATGTACTGAAGAATTTTGTGGAATATTTGATAAATCTGGTCATTATGTTGAAATATGTGTGCAATGCTTCTAGAATAGTTTTCTTATGATAGAAAATAAATGAATGTTTAAAAGAAGAAAGTTTGTGGAAAGAGTTTTTGTTGTTGAAATAGCTTTGAAAGAAATTTAAAGGAACAATCCATGGATACATGATAGTTGTTTATCAATACATATTATAAGTGATATAAAAATCATGAAACATTTTGAAATTCATGATGGAGGAGTAGTTAACTTTGGTAATGATAGTCCCTTAAAAATCAGAGGAATTAGAATTGTTGATATTGAAGCCGAAAAGTTAAAATATAAGGAAATTTTATTTGTTGATGGGATAAAACATAAATTACTTAGTTTATGTAAACATTGTGATAATTTAAAAGATGTTTTTTATAAAATATTTTTGTATCATCAAATGATTGAAATATGGAAAATTCATTACAAAAGGAGAATGAACAAGTGGGAATCACTTTCAAATAAGAGAATTCTATAACTCATATTACTAGAGTACTAAAGATGAAAAAAATTATTGCATTGAATTAATAACCACCTTGGGTAGAAAAATCTAAAAAAAATTCTAATGTTGATGCTATTAATTTTTTTTAGAATTGAAAAGATGATATAACGATGTTTTCATTACTTTCCAAAAAGGAAAGAAAACTGAAAAATGTTATAACAGAATTGAGATTCAATCTAACAGATCACTTGAGCTTATTCATTCTGATTTATGGGGGATGATGAGACATCAATCAATAAATGGAGATTTTTACTTTATCAATTTTATTGATGATTTTTCTTAGATGAAAAACATCATGTTTATGAAGCAGAAGTCCGAGGCTTTTGAAATGTTCAAAATCTTAAAAAAGGATATTTTGAAAGAAATGGGGTTTCCATAAAGAAGTTGAGAATAAATAATGGTACCAAATTCACAAGAAATACTTTTGAAAATTATTTGAGAAATCAAGGTATCAAATATCTATTTGGTGATCCTTATACTCCACAAAAAAATGGAGAATCCGAAAGAAAGAATAGAATCTTAGTAGAAATGGGAAGAACTATGGTAGCTGAATAAAATCTTTCAAAATTCTATTGGAGATTTGCTTTTAGTACTACTATACATGCTCAAAATAGATTCTTGTTGAGACCCAAAACTATCACTAATCCTTATGAAATGTGGTATAAAAAAACCATCATTGAAATAATCCAATGTTTTTGGAAGTCTTGTTTTCTTAAAGTCAAAAATCAATATTTCGTAAAGTTTGATGAGAAAGATGAGAAAGGAACTATTATTGGTTATTCACCAAATAGAAGAAGTTAAAATTTTTGGAACAAATGTTTACAAAACCTGGTGGGCTCAAATTATGTGAAGTTAATTTAAAATCAATGTTCCATAACAATTTTTTTTGAGAATGCCGAGGAGGATAAACTGGAGAATTAAAAAAATGGTGAATCTAATTAAAAAAATCCTTATAAAGACTTAGAAGAATCCCATGATGAGGAAATTTTTTCTAGGAAAGAAAATTTTAAATATCCTAGATTACAAAAATAGTTTGAATCCAAAAACATTATAGGGAATCAAAAAGGTCCGATTTAGACAAGAAGAAAGTTGAGATTAGATAATTAGACTTCACTTATCTCAATAGTTGAAATAGAATCAGTTTTAGAAGCAGTAAAACATCAAGATTTGGTGGAAGATAAGAATGAAGTGTTGTATCAGATTGAAAAAATTGAAACATGGGAGCTTGGTTCATTTCCAGTAAATAAAAATGTTTTTAGAACCATGTGGGATTATAGAAACAAATTGAATAATCATGGAGAAGTTGCACGAAACAAAGAAAGACTAGTTTTTAAAGGATATTCACAGTTTGAAGGTGTGTATTTTGATGAAACCTTTTCCCTCATTATAAGGATAAAAAGTATTATAATGTTTTATTCAGTGGCCTCACATCAGAATTATAATGTACATCCGATGGGTGTAAATTAAACATTCTTAAATGGTGAGATGGTGGAAGATGTTAAAATTGAACAAACTTGTGGGTTTCTACTTTATGAGGATAAGAACGAAGTTTGTAAATTGAAGAATTATTTTTATGGGCTGAAACACGATCCATGTTCCTGGTATTCTAATCTTGACAATTTTTTTAGAATGTTGAACTTTTTTAATGGAAGAGTTGATAACAACTCATATGTAAAAGCTTTTGACTCCGAATCTCTAATTATAATTGGTTATGTGGATGATATAATTTTTTGTGGATATATAAGATGTTTTAAAACTGTTTATGATAAAATAAAGAATAATTTTTAAATGTAAATGTCAGGAGAATTAAACTTCTTCTTTAGATTAAAAGTTCATCCAAAAGAAAAATAAATTATTTTATCCAAAGGAAGTTATGCCAGATATTTTTTATAGAATTTTGGGATGGAAGAATCCAAACAAATTTCAAGTCCTATTTTAGTGAGCACAATGTTGAGGAAAGATGAATCCAAAACAAGTATGAATCAAAAAGACTTTCAGAAGCTGATAAGAAGTATTATTTACCCTAAATCATCAAGGATTGATATTATTTATACTATAAATTTGTGTTCTAGGTATCAAAGTAATTTGAGAGAATAAAATATGTTTTCAGAAAAAATAATACTAAGAAATTTCAAAGGAACCACTTCACATGGATTGTTATACAAAATAAATAGTGAAATAAAGTTTCATGGTTATACTGATGCTGATTGGGATGGAGATTGTAATAATATAAAATTAACCTTAGGAGGAACACTTTTCTTGGGTAAATGTAGTGTGAGTTGGAATATTAAGAAACAATGTTCAGTAACATTGAGCACAACTAAATCTGAATATGTTGTATCCACTCAAGTTTGTACTCAAATATTGTGGTTGAAGGTTCAGCTGGAATATTTAAAATTAAAAGTTTCTAAACCCTTGAAGATACTATGTGATAATCAGAGTGAAATTGATCTTTCTAAGAATAATGTCTAACATTAAATATAAAAGCACATTGATATAATGATTCACTTTATAATAGAGCAAGTTGATGCTCGAGATGGCTAGCTAGAATACATTTCAACAAAGTATTAGAATGCTGACATCATTACAAAAGCAATGTTGAAAGAAAGGTTTATAGAATTAAGGATACAACTTCATGTTAAGCCTACTCCAATGTCTTGCTAAACCTCATATTGAAGAAACCAAAACTTTTTTTATATTATGTTTATAAATGGGGAGAGAAAGTAACAAATTTTTATGTGGTAATAAGTTTTACATTTTTTATTCTATGAATATAAAGCTATGGTTATCATAAAATGGGGGAGAGAAATAATGTGAGAAAAGAAATAATGGGGGAGAGAAATAGAATGTGTGAAAAGAAATAATGGTGGATATATAACCAAATAATGAAAATAAAAGTGAAATGTGTTTACATTTTCATGGGTACATAGATTTCTTGCCACTGAGGGATGTGATTCCTTCAAAAACATTACTTTATCTAGTAGTGTGGTGTCACGACACTCTCTTTTGACAAAAGAAATGATTTGATAAAAGTCAAAAAGTTGAGTTGGAAAAAATTATTAGAGTTTGAGAAGTTTTTAGCGAGGGTTTTCAACAAATAAAAATCGGGTTATTGAAGGACCTTTGTGGTGTTTTGTTTTAAAAAAGTTTTTTATTTGTTGAAAACTATCTCTATTTATAAAAGAATGTTTTTGGTTTCTCAGAATCGGACCTAGTCCATTGTAATGAGATAATTTTTAGGACCCATGTTTTCATATTGAGTTTCACTAGACAGAGAAGAAGTCAAGAATATGATGTTTTGGATTAGATACTTTATTGTATTTAGGTCCATTGGCATGACATTAAAAATCATCGAATTCAAAAGAAACAAAGAATGATCAAATTTGCTAAAGTGTTTTGAAATAATAAAGTGAATTTAAGAGTTTGAAAGTTTTCATACATTCTAAAATAAAATAAGATGATTCTTTTCTGATAATGATGTTATGATAAATCATAATAAATTTAATGGGAAAAGTTTTTGACGAAATGATGGGGAGGTTTTAAGAATATCAAAGTTCAAAAATTGGATTTCCATTGTAATTCGAATTATATCATAATGGTATGAGAAAGAAAACAATGTTTTTATGACTCTAGAAGAAATAAATCATGTTGGGAGTTTCATACTGAGATTTTCATATTAGAAAAATCATATTGGGATTTTTTTACTTATATTTTTTTACTGATATTTCCATACTGGGAAAATTTTACCGATATTTTCATACTCGGATTTTTGTACTTATATTTTTTTATTGGGAAAATTTTATTGATATTTTTGTAATAATATTTTCATACTAATATTTTCATACTATCATTTTGGTACTGGGAAAATATTAATAAGATTTTCATACTCATATTTTCATACTAGGAAAATCATATTGAGAAATAAATTGAATTTAAGGAGCTGAGAAAGAAATAGATCATATTGAGATAATAAAGAAATGAACTATAATGAATCTGCGAAAGAAATAGATCATTATGAAGTTAATAAAGAAGAATATTATAATGAGATATGAATGATATAATGATTTCAAGATATCAAAATTGAATTTCAAATTTTCAATAATCTCGGAGAAATATAAAGAGGTTTGAAGAATTCAAAGTTGAGGTTTTAAATGTAATAGTTTTTCAGAGATTTTGAGATTTATGGAAAGGGGGAAAGTTTCCAAATTTATCACCTTTGCTTTCTGAGTTTCCTATGAAAACATCCTCAGATCATTTTTTCATTTGAAAATTTTACACATATGAAAAAGGCAGAGCATTGGAGAATTTAGAGTAAATGTTCATATCTAATTGAAGAAGAATTGTATTGAGAATTATTTTAGAAGTCTGAATTTTTTAGATTGAGAATGAATTAATTGTATTCAATAATCATACTCATAGAATCAGATCTAGGATCTAGCATTGTCAAATTTAGAGAATCTGACCTAGAACCATCGTACTTAGAGAATCAGATCCAGGATCCATAAATTTCTTATTTAGAGAATAAGATCCAGAATAATCACACTAAGAAAATCGAATCTATAATCTAGAATCATTATCTTGAGAGAAGTAGATACATAATCACTGTATTGAGAAAATAGAATCCAGACAAATCAGACCGAGGATTCAAACTGATAAATTGTGGAGAAGATTCAGCAAAATATTTATTATTTTGTTTGGATCAATTTATTTTTAAGAAAACATTGTAAATTGGTATGAGTCTGTATAATCATTCCTATCAGGATATAGAAGTTTTCTAATGGGATTTGGAACAAGTTGTATTCACTTATTCATAATATTAGATTTCTATAGACCCATGAGAGTGGCTATGGAAAGGATGTGGGTTCTCACACAGAGGTCGAACCTTGTAAATTTTTTGTGCTTTAATTTATTTTCTAATTTTCCATGCATGAGTATTTACTAAATGTCAATAAATAAATAAATCTTAACAGGTTTCATGTCTTATGTTTTGAAAATAATTGAAACTTATGAAAATTGAACAACCGATTCAACCCCCTTCTCTGTTTTTATTCGATCCATTGGAACTTCATATTTCCTATGACTAATCCTATATATAATATCAATAATTTGGGTTCAAAAGAGTATTCAATAGGAGAAGTTCAAGTTAGTTAAAATCACCAAAAAATCCATATTGGCTAAACGTCACCATGAAAGTATTACCACTGCACACCTTACCCTGAGGGATTATATTGGTGTGATAAGGGGTTATGAATCAATAAGATATGTAGTATTAATGTGTAATCTATTTTATAAATGAAATGGTTTTTACCCCAATACCACATTTTCTAATGTACAAATGTATTTTATTCTTTATTTAAAATCAAGCAGTTGACATTAACTGAGGGTAAAATTTGGTATGTTCATGTATAAATAGTAAAATAATATTAGGAAATCTTAATAAATAAATATAAAAGGAACTTTTATTAAATAATAGTGTCAATATGATAAAATAAATGTTTAAAAAAATGGAAACTTACTGGTATTTTTTTGTGACATATATATATATATATATATATATTATTTAAATTAAAATCTTTTTTATGATGAATTAATGAATGAATATTTTCGTAAATTGGTTTTATAAAATTATAATTATTTTTATGTAAATTTGAATATATATTTATGAAATCGTAATTAATTTTTCTGAGCATTAGAAACCTTACAATGTCACAAATTTTAATATTTTCCCTTAAATTATGATTTTATTTAGATATTAAATTTCCCTTATTTAGAAAATTATTTTGATAAAATATATTTAATTTTTGGAGTCAAAACATTTAAAATATACTATGGTGATTTTTTTTCTAAAAATATTAATTGTTTGGTGAATAATAAAATACATTATAAGTATCATAATTTTTAAGAGTGCGTATAAACGAAATTTTGAGCTTTATAGATGTTATATGAATATTTTATTACCCCCTTTAATTTTGATTCATAATTACCATACTATTTAATCACATGTTGAGACACTATTTAGAGATATAAAATTTTATTCCAATATTTGATTCTAAAACATTCATCCCCCCCTTATAAATAATACACATCACCGCCCCACATTATACAGGCATTGAAATCCCCTTGTATCACAAAAATTATAAAAAATTTATTTCCCCAACCCACTATCCCATATCCTAGGGGTCATGTTTTACCAAAAATACCAATATAAGAAGGATTAAGGTTTTATCTAAAGGAGGATATCCAAGGAGGAGGTAATTATATTAATCGAGTTCAGTTGATTTCTTTCTTATTGTACATCCTCTAAATCTATTCAAAGCATAATAATATAATTAAATCAATATCATATTTATACTGAAATGTTTCAATTTCAATTTAATATCAATTATATAACTCTCTCTCTCTCTCTTAGACTCTAAAATGAAATAATCATCCATATTATGGTTGGTTCATTGCCTCATGAATGATGTGTATGATTTTTCAACACTCCTTTACATGGATTGTTTTGAGAATGTATTAAATGAATAAAAAAAATATTTATAACATTATTAAGATTCCATAAATATAAATTAGATATTATATTATTTATAATTACAAATAATAGTCATACTAACATTACTCATCCACAATGAGAAAACTGAGATACCTTTCTTAGTTTTAATCTATTTTGTACAACCCACTGAACTGTATGACTACTATGTTAATGGAATAATAAAAAATAAATAACTCTATAATTCTAGATATTATAAAACTATTTTGAAACAACTTTTCCATGATTAAAACACCAAAACTAATTTTAATAAATTAAACAAAAAACCACAAGTGGCCAATGAAATAAAAAGAACATGTAATAAATGAAGGACATATAATAAAAAACGAACCTTAGCAAATTAAATATACATAAAAAACTTTCTAAAAAAATTATTTAATAAACATAATTTTAGTATTTAACAATTTAGAGGCATGTGCCATGTGATTCAGTACTCGTGGTAAGATATCTCTCCAAACCACCCTATTTTATTTGGGTTATTATTTATCACTATAACTCACTTTATTTTTTTATTATTCTAATGAAATTCTATATATTCTTTATATATATACCTTATATATAAACCTAGAATTTTCTCCATTTTTTGGGGATATACATGTTTTTACGATCCCTTCTCAATCTTCTCCCAAAAGAAAAATTGATCAATGAGAACTTTCTTATTCATTATTCCTTTTCATGTGTCAATTATTTGAAGTTCATTTCGATTTAGGATTTCTTGAAGTGATAACTATTTTATAAAAAACAATTTTGGTTTACTTCTATTTTTTATAAAAACACAATGTAATCTTTAATCATGATCAATGATTCATTACTCAATCATGAAATTTTAAAATGATTTAATCCCTTCTCTTAATGCGATTCATTATATTAAGTTTTTTTTATATTTTGAGATAAGATTATATAATCCATTACCTTATCGGGGGTTTTATCATGATTATTCTTTATGTATAGTTCCTTTTCCTTATGTAGAACACATATTAATGTACATATTATAATATGACAGGTGGTCCCATATTTATACAAACCCCAATGCTTTGGGTAATGTTTTTATATCATGAGATACCATGCACAAAACATGGGTATTAAGCCTATAACACTATACTATGATGTCCTATAAGCGATTCTTGACTTATTTTTATGATGTCATATTTTATATTATTTCTAAATATTTATGATTCCATGATCTTATGATACTATTTTTATTATTCCATGATCATATAATTATGATATTTTTCACTATGATATGATGATATATCTCTTAATTTTTATGTATTACTTCAATATCATACTTAATTGTGATTATTCACTTACTAGGATTTATAGTGAACTGTTTTCCATGATTTATTTCCCCAGGGCACCCTATATAGTAATATAAGTTAAATAGTATTTAAGATAACATTATATTGATATAAATAAATATTTTTAATATATTTTCATGTTAATGTATCATGTATATAATCTCACAAAAATAACATAATTTTAGATTCTTGGGTTTTATTTTATGAAACATTATATTAAAAAACATGAAATAATATGTGTATGAGACTTGGGTTTCTATAGTTGGTATCAAAGATTGGTCTATTTATTTTTTTAGACTAGGAATAAAAAAACCCCATTGATATGTTTCAGGAAAACATCCTAAAACATTGGTAAATTATAGAGTATAAAATTTTCTAGGAATAACATATATATCTATATAAAGGCATGTGGATGTAAGCTCTAGATCAGATGCACCTAGTTGTAATAACATTACAAAATATTGGTTGGGTATTAACCCAATATCCACCTGTTTCAAAAAACATCAACCTAACTGCACCCCGAGTTTGATACTCTCAGGGGGATATGATTTGGATGATTCACATACACTATATAAACCATTACCATGGATTTAAATATATATTTATATTGTGATGTAATATATAAATAGTTTTTTAGAGATACTAATAATAAAATAACCATGTATAACCTAGATTGAAACCTAAGGTTGAATAATATAGGGTGTACATGCCATTTATGTGATATTCATTCTAAATTCACCATTTTGTTTTTATACTTACTAATATAAGTATTATCATCATCATCAAATTTAATTTATTTTAGAAAATGGATGGTGGTAGGAAGGATCATGCCAAAAACCTATGTGAGGGGAAATGTAATAATTTCCATAAAAAAATTACTAATATGAGCGGATCAGGAGTCAAGAACTTCATAGTCATATTTTTATACCTTAATTAGGTTATGATAAATAACATTATTCAAGTGGAACAACCTCTATATATTGAAAAAGATATATATAGCGTGCGATAGAGAGATATATAGAGAGAGTAAGTTTTAGTTTAATCATTTATGTGATAATGGACTCCTATATTTAGTGGGTTTTCTGATCCAAAAATCATGAAATAATAGATTAATTCCATAGAGAAGATATACTATATCCTCCAAACATCTGAGAAAGAGAATGTAATATTAGCCATCAATTTCATTGAGTTAGAATCCAATCAGTGATGGAAACTGGTCAAGAATATGAATCCCAAGGAATAAATCAAATCAATGGGGTGGGATTATTTCTAGAAAATATTTTTCAACAATTATTTTACTCACACTCTCCATATTAAAAAGAAAAAGGGAGTTCATTGGACTCAATAAAAGGTATAAGAATAAAATAGTTCTTATTAGTTAAGCATCACATGTATTTCATGTTATACATATGATTTTTTATAGACCTTTAATGTATGTTTGATCATTTATTTAGTGGGCTAAGACTGAGTTTTATAAAATATTTGGTGATTTTAGAATTTTACATAAAGGAGAAAATTGTCTGATGTGTTCGTAAAGTAGAGATAAAGGTTGGTGAATCATAATGTTCTAATGGGTATGGAGATAAAAAATAGATAAAAAATCTTAATTATAGATGATCAATGGATAAATCTCATATAGGGAAGAATATAATTACCCAATCAACATAAGTGTGGGAAAAACCATCCTGAAAATTACCTTATGTGAATATGGAGATGTTTCAAGTGTCGAAATGATGGGAATCAGGATAATGAATATTGAAGGTAGATGGAGAAACCCACTAATATGATGGAATTAAATAAGGGTCCTATAAATCCTAAACTTATAGTACTATAATTCAAAAAATAGGAATACACACACAATATGATTCAACACTCTAAGATAAGGGTTATCAAGGATAACCAATGATAATAACATCCATGGATGAGAGAGAAAGGATGAGCTTATTCAATCACCACTGATGAGGTGTAGAATGACAATTAAGTGGTGATTGGTACACTTGTTATTCATTTAATAATAAAAAATGTATTATTTTATTTTTGTTTATGTATTTTTTTCATTTAATGCTTTTTAGTAGAACTATTGAAACACTACATCAAGACATGGATATTGAACTATCGATGAAAAAAAGTGGTCCAATCATTGAATCTAAAATATATAACTCCTTCCCAGTCAGTATTTGTGGGATCAACCTCCTAGAAAATGTTTTAATACTCACTTTAGTGGAATTATATGCTATATTGTGAAAGGATTGATTTTATTTATATAGATCCAACATTAATTATTGAGAGAAATAAATTACTTTATACATCCAAAATCATCCTATGCATCTATACAAGTTTAAGGAGGAGGATGAATTTCCTTTAGGAAGATCTTCTTAAGCATGGATATTTTCACATTGTGAACATGTATATCTAGAAAAAATGAATGAGATAAATGAGGGGTTCATCCTTGAAGACATGCCTAATGTGTGGGAATATACTGATGTATTCCCCTATTAGTTTCATATTATTTTTCCTAGAAAATTTATTGAGTTCTCAATTAAAAATATACATAGATAAATACCCATATTCAAGAATCCATATAGAATTTCACCCATTGAACTAAATTAACAAAAGAAACTACTATAAGATAATATGGACAAGGGATTCGTATGCTTGAGTTGTTCACCATGGGGATCACTAGTTTACTTTTTGAATAATGAAATGTTAATGTGTTATTTCTGTGAACTCAATAAGAACATGATAAAGAACAAGTATACACTTCCACAGATTGATGGATTATTTGATCATCTTTGTGGGCCCCAATACATCCCTAAAGTGGACATTATTCATGATATCATCAATTAAAGGAAATGAAGGGGGATATTATGATGATTTTTTACAATGTATAGATGATATAAATTCATAGTATGTACTTTATACATTTCCATAATCCAGTATTTTTTTTTGATTTGATGAATAGTGTTTTCAGATATTACCTCGAAAATTTTATTTTAGTATTTATAAATTATATTCTAATACACTCTAAAATCTTAGAGAAACATGAGGAGAATTTTATTACTATGAAAAATACTTTGAGAAAAGATTATTTGTATGAAAAGTATAATTAATGTGAGTTATGGACAGAAAAAGTAACATTTTTGGGGAATGTTATAAAAAATAATGGGAAATCAATGGATCCACTAAAGGAAAAGGAGGTTTAAGAATTTCCTAGAACAATATCTATAATTGGGATAAATATTTTTCTCATATTAGATTGGTCCTATAGATGATTTTTGAGGAACTTATCATTAATTTCAAACCGAATAACCAAGCTAACTCAAAAGGGAGTAATGTTTGTCTATACCGATGAATGAAAAGATAGCCTCAAGTAGTTAAAGAAGTGGAAAATGACTACACATGTACTGACCCTACCCACAAGTTGGGAATTGTTTTTTATATATAATAATTATTAAAAGAAGGTTATGGGCTATGTACTCATGGAAAATGATAAAGTGGTTTCTTATGCCTCAAGATAATCGAAGGTGAATGAATAGAATAATTTAGTTCCTAATCAAGATTTTTCTTCCATAATATTCAATTTTATGATTTGGAGGAATTATAAATATAGGGAATATTGTAAAATATAAATAGACCATAATATATTTAAATATATATTCACACACAAGGAGCTCAATATTAACTAATGAAGGTGGTTATATATGAACAAGGACTATAACTCTCAATCCACTAAAATCTTCAAAAGGTGAATAAAGTGAAATATTCCTAAGAAGAAATGATCCAAAAATAGTTTCTATTATAAGGATTGATAAATATATAATCATATTAAACATATATATAATTTACATGATAATCATAAAGGAAGGAACCAAATCCTATCTTTCTCAAATTATTTATCAACCATACATTCTAGAGAAGATTAAGGAAACTGAAAGGGTTGATGCAATGTTATAGAAGAAGGAATATTCTATTAGAAAGAGGAAATACTAAGAGGTTAACATGGAATAAGATGGATTTGTGTGATTAAGGATGTAACTATGTGTACCATCATATCCTGAGGTAAATCAGTAACTATGTATTGATTCTCATAGCTCATCACTATATATCCATTTTGGAAGAACAAAGATGAATAGAGATCATTGAGGAAAATATTGCTGGGATAACATAAAGAAGGATATTAATGAATATACATCAATGTTTCTAGTATGTAAAAAAGTGAATTTATAAAGTAAAAGTTACAAGGGGATGATGCAACACTTACCCATACCTTTAAGGAAATGGGAGAACATCACCATAGCTTTTTCACTGGTATTCCAAAGAAACCCAAAGTGAATAATTCCATATGTGTTTTAGTATACCATCTTAAAAAGGATTCCCACTTCATCAACATTCATAAGGACTTCCCACTCAATCATCTTGAAAATATTTACATCATAAAAGCAGTGAGGGAGTATAAAACACCACTATATATTATATTTGATTGCGATACAAGGATCACCTCATATTTGTAGAGAAGCATTTAATATTCATCAAACATAGTGTCAAACTTATGTATGTCCTATCACAACTAGATAGATTTCCAATATAAATAGACTATCTAGAAACTTGAGTATACGTTGATATCTTAATCTATAATATTTAATGGAGGATAATATCAACATATTACTTTGGTCATGTTATCATATAAAATAGCTTCAACTCGAGTATTTAGACAGACCTATATGAATCCTTATATGGGTAGAAATGTAAAACACCTGCATGATGGGATGTAGTTGGGAAACAAAAGATGGAGGGATCTAAAATAGTCAAAAAATTGTAGAAAAGGTCAAGTACATTAAATAACACATCAGAGCATCACAAATTCAATATAAGAGTTACACTAAAAATTTTCAATCAGATCTAGGGTTTGAGGTTGAAGATAAAAATTTCCTTTGTTTATCTCCATGGAAGAGATTAATATGGTTTAGGAAAAATGTAATGTTAATTCCTAAAGAGATTTCCCCTTTTTAGAATATTTATCACTTCAAATATGTGTCATATTGGCTACCACTCCCACAAAACCAAACTCAAGTGCCTGATATATTCCATGTATACCTCTTAAGGATATATATATAATATAACTCACATGTACTTAATCTAGAGGTGGTATGACTTGAGCATTATCTCTTTTACAAGAAGAATACAAGGGATATACTAGATTATAGAGAAAATGTTTAATGAAAAAAGAAAACTTTTCTCATAAATATTATTTAGAAAAAAAAAGTATGAGGAGGAAACATGAGAACCTGAAGACGAAATGAAAAAAAAGTACCCTCAACTATTTTTATGTTAGTGTGAAAAATTAAATTTCATGGGTTAAATTTATAAAGTATGGATGAATGTAATTAACCTGACATATATGAATGTAATTTCCTTTTTAAATATATACCCATGTCATATTTAGTAATGAAGTAAAATATAAAATACATGCACCACATAATGAAAATAAAAAAACAATATTATATTAATTTGGAACATTACATATAGAGAATAAATATGGTCCTAATATAACCATTGGGAATTATGACTGTTGGTAAGTTAGATTTTATAAAGTGTCCTATATAATTAATATTTTTAAGGGTAATAGTAATATATGATTGATGTATAAAGAAGATATGATGGACTAAAACAATTAGATCATCCCATAAGAAGCTCATTTATTAGAGATTATAAGGTAGATAATATTTTTTGGGTTTTACCTTAACAAAACCCTAGAAGAACATTAATATTTGAGGCTCACGAAAAATCTATTATGGGAGAAGTTCAATTTAGTTGAAATCACCACCAGATTAATGTTGGATAAACCACCCAATTAAATTTCTACCATCGCACACCATTCCTCGAGGGACTATACTAGTGTGATAAGGGTTTATATTTTTAGGGTATAGGTAGTATTAAAGTGAAAAATCATTTATAAATGAAATGTAAAATATGCCAATACCACAATATTTTAAGGTTTAGATTGGTTTGATTCCATATTTAAAACAAAGAGGTTGACATTATCTAATGGTGAAATTTGGATTTTTCAATTATAAATAGTAAAATAATACTTATTTGAATTAATAAATAAACATTAAATGAACTTATAGTAAATAAAGTCATTAAATATGATTAAATAAAAGTTAAAGAAAATAACGATTATTGGTATTTTTGGTAAAAAAAATTGAATAAAAATATATTTTATGATAAATGAATTAAAAATTATTTTCATAAATTGATTTTATAAACAATAGTTTTTTTATATAGATAGTAAAATAATTTTCTGATATCATAATTAATTTTTATGAGAGTTTTTAATTTTACTGTGTCATAAAAGATAGTAATTTTTAATAAATAAGGATTTTATCTAGAAATTAAATTCCCCATATTTAATAAAATTATTTTTATAAAATGAAAATTATTTTTGGAATCATCATTCCAAAATTATCATTGGATGATTTTTTGGTATTCTTATGAAAGTGTTAGATTTTGGGTGAATATTAAAATACCATATAAGTACTGTATTTTGTAATAGGTTTATGAATGAATTTTTGGGGTTTATAGAAGTTATATTAATAGATTATTTCCCCCTTTATTATTTATACACAATCCCCTTACTATTGAGAAATATTTCAAGTCACTATTTTAGGATATAATAATTTATTATTTTTAGTTATTCTGGTACACCACTCTCCTCCCATTATCAATACCACCCTTCACTGCCTCATTTATATAAACATTATAAGATCCTTATCTTGAAATTTTTTTCCCAAATTTCCCTCAAACATCTCTAAAATGTCCTAGATGTGTAGGTCTTCACAAAAGACCAATCTATGAAGTCTTAAGGTGTCATCTAAAAGAGGATATCCAAGGAAGAGGTAATTCTCTTAACCAAGTTCATTCAATTTATTTTTCTTATACCTCATATAAATATCTTCAAACCATAATTATATAATTAGATTATTATCTTATGTAAACTGAAGTATTAATATATTAATATAATATCAATTATCATACTCTCTCTCTCTCCCACTCTTTGATTCATAAATGAAATCATTGCCCATATAATGGCCAGTTCACTACCTCCAGGGATGTTGTGTTTCATTTTTCATAACAAACTTACATGGATGGTGTTAAAAATTCATTCAATGAAAATATATAATATTTATAACATTATTAAAATTTTATGAAGATAAATTAGGTATTATATTAATGAAAATAACAAATAATGGTCATAGTAATTTTATGTGTCCAAAACGGGCATATGAAGATACATTTATAAGTTGGATTCTATTTTATATAACCCATTTAATTTTACAATTATTATGTTTATTTAATTATAAATTATCTATAACTCTATAATTTTGGATATTATGGAACTATTTTATCACACCATTGAGCATGATCAAAACACCAACACAATTTGGTAGAAATTAACTAAACAACATCAAGTGTCTGATGTAAGATAAATAATATGTAATAAATGAAGAAAGTATAATAATAAATAAACAATAAAAAATAATTATACCTAAAACTGTTTTTTATATAATTATTTAACAAAAATTATTTGATAATTGATGAATTTCGACACATGTACCAAGAGGGCCAGGACCCATGGTAAGGGATCTCTTGAAACCACCTTTTTTTAGGTTATGATTTATCTCCCTAACTAAATTTATTAATTTATTATTCTAATAAAATTATATTATATATATATATATTTACCTTAAATATATTCCTATATTTATCTATCTTACTTTTTGTGTGTGTTATACATGTTTTTATCTTCCCTTCTAAATCTTATCTCTAATAAAACTCGAATAATAGTAAATTTCATATTCCTTATTCTTTTTCATGCGTCAATCGTTTCAATTTTTCTCCATTATATGATTTATTAAAATAAAAACTAATTTTTATTAAACTATTTTATTTTATTTTTTTCAATGAAAAATCCACGTTCTCACCTTTTTTAAAGGTTATTTACCAGTTTCTTAAAGCATTGTTTAAGAGGTTCATTTATATACCTACTTCTCAACTCATTTGTTATGAATTTAATTAAATTGAACTCTTTAATAATTTCATATGATTCATTACTCAATTATGGAAATTAGAAGATATTTAATCCCTTTTATTCATAAGAATCATTATGATATTCTATCTCGTTATGTTTTGAGAAAAGATAATGAAACCTATTTCTTTATCATAGATTTTATCATGATTATGATTTATATATGTTTCTTTTATCCTTATAGGGAACACATATTCATTTAAATAATAAGTTGTAATGGGAATAACTAGATTTATATATCCTTTAATGTATTGGGTAATGTTTTTATCTCATGAGATACCATGTATAGTGCATGAGCAGTTATCCTACCACATTATGTTTTGATGTCTTAGAAGTTAGCATTGAATTATACTTATGATGTCATTTATTATGATATTTCCACATATTTATGATTCCATAATCTTATGATATCATTTTTATTTTTTCATGATCCTAATTCTTATGCTCCTTTTCTATATAATTTCATGATATGTCTCTCGACTTGTATGCACTACATCACCATCCTTCTTTACTCAAATTATTCCATTACTAGGCTTTATAGCTCTCCATTTTACTTGATGTATTCAACCTAGGATACCCTACGTACAAATATAGGGTCAATGGGATTTAGGACCACGTTATAAATATGTACATAAACCTATTGTAGTTTATTTACAAGTTAATATATCTTATATCCAATATACTTAAGTCACAAGAACTATTGATTTATGGGTTTAATTTTATAGAACAATACATTAAAAATAAATTATTAAATTAAGTTTTAGACTTGGGTTACTGATTCACGCTCAAATTTACCCAAGAGATGAAGGTAGAATGGTCCTTGTAGTTTAGCTTGGGTTATCGAATCCTCAGAGACCTAAGAAGTAACCTACAGACATGTACATTCTATGGATTGTTTTTGGCTATGAAGTGGAAAACTTGGGTTGATTTAAGATGGTTTTAAAAGAAATATAAGAGACTTAAGTGAATTCAATTTAAAAGAGTGAGTTGATCCTAGGTTATCACTTGGGGTGGATTGGACATATTTCCTTTTCAATGATTTCAATTTCTTATATTTGAGATGGGTTCATTTAATAAGATAAAGAAACATTATCACTTACTGGTTTAATACCTACACCCTTTAATACTAATCACCTATACACTTGAAGGATCAAAGTTTTGAGCACTTCAAGGTAAAGGTTCGTATTAGCACTTGAAGTGTGTGGCCTTAAATTAAACAAGGATGATGTAGTTTAAAAAGCATCAAATAAAAATATCAATTAAAAAAGTGATTAGATATTAATGGGGTGATAAATAAAATTCAATCCAGCCCCTTTATAATCCCTTGAATCAACCCATAAATGGGTTATCCCTCCATTCATTCTATGGTTTCAATGGAAGCAGGAAGTAGACTCATGAGGGAGGATTTGAAGAAGTAAAGAAAACAATAAAAAGAAAATGATCACTCCTCCATTGTGTGAATAATTTCACAAGGTTTGGTGTGAATAAATTCACACCTAGAACCAAAGGTATCAAAGTGATATTAATAACAACATAATAAGAGGAAAAAAGATCTTTTATTAAGAAACTAAAGTGAATTGAACAACTTACATGTGAAAAACAAACTTGAGAAAACAAAATCACAGCATAACATTACTATTGAACAAAGCACCATAGATGATAAAATACTCCACCAACACTGCCTTAAATAGGTATTTTGGAATCCTTGGGTCGAGCCTCCAACAGTAAAAAACATCCCACTTAATTATGGTAGTCCTAGGGTGGTGGAAAGCTTGTGGAACTTGGACTTTCTCACACTTGACCCGAGGTGGAAGCCAGCTTTCATCCACCAAACATTCGTGCTTGGAAGACCTTCTAGATTGCTGAATCAGAGTGGTCTATAGAAGAAGAAACTGGATCCCCGGATATCTCCTAATCTCCTGTAAAATTTGGGCCCATTTGAAGTTGTGTATTACGAGATATGATCATATTGGTAGGATTTTTTTTCTGGGTCGCAGAATCTTTCCCAGAATTTTATCTCCAAATTGGGCCGCCTTAATGACAAAAATGGAGGCCGACTTAGCACTGGATCCTACATAATTATTTGTTCCTATATATGTCTTATATCATCCCACGAAATTTGGGCTTCATTGGACCAGTATTTTGGGTCCCACATTCTCATCAGTGGCCAGGTGTCCAATCTGACTTCTCTAGAATTGTTTCCCTTCATCACAGAATATCCCTATCTTCTTCCATGAATTCTCAATTGATCCATGAATAAAACATGTTCATATTTAAGTGTAGATAAATTTCACAAAATATAAATTTATAATATGGATAATTACATTCCTAAAAATCATATGAATCATTGGGTACTTTAAATGATGTTAAAAAATGTACCACATAATAGTGCATTTTAAGAAAGAATTACAATCATAATGTGAAATGATGTTCAAAGTGTAAAATTCACTAAAATGGTGTTTATTAATAATAAAGAACATTAATATTATATATATTAAAATTGAATATTATCCTCATTTAGTGGATAATCACACCCCCAACTTGAGTTTTGCTAGTCCTGAGAAAAATGTATCTCAACAATATGAAATTCGAATTCCCTTTTCTAAAACCATTTTAATACACAATGATCACCAAAAACCCTTATAACAAAAAATCATGAAACCCATCAAAATATTTTAATATAATATAGTTTCATAAGAAGATCCCAATCCCAAGCCCATTCCATTGTTCAAATTCATTGCCATATTTCATCCAATATCAATTAAGTATGAGGATGTGTTGTGTATCACAATAGACATGGGGGTTCATCTTTATTCAAGGGGGAAATGATGGAAGATCTAGGTGGAATCACATTTCAATATTAATATGAGTATTCATTTTTTTATTGTATTATTTTTTTGTTTTTTCAATTTTTCTATGGAAACTGAAGTTACACTCAAAAGAGTCAACCCCTGTAGCGAGACTTTGTTGATGACTCCCAGGCTCAAAGACCTTAGGGCACCAAGTGGAGCCCACATACTCAGGAATCATCTTGAGTTAACTCAATCAAAAAAAAATTCAAATTACCAAAAATAGAGATAAAATTACTAACTCTGGGCCAGAAAACTATAGATTCACGATCCCCAAGTGCTGAAAGCCACACATTAGGTCATTTCATTGATCTACGTGAAAATTTATTGTTTTTTTAATTTTAATTTTTTTAATACTCATATTAAAACTAAAATGATCACCAAACCTATGCTATTTATTTGGGGGACCTTATGAACTCAAACTAATACCCCACTATCCAAAGGACGTGCATTGTGATTTTCTTTTATTTGGATGAAAATATAAACCATGAAATATCACATTAGATAGACACACTTTCCAAAATATTTTCTCATGAAATTATACATGGATTAAAATCAAAATCAGGGCATGATAAATTATTTGATATTCAGTTTCAAAGTGTGCAATGTGTATTACCATTTTCAAAGTTAAATGAATTTTTCCTTCCATTTACACACATTTTTTTTCTTCAAATCATTCATTTTTTTGACACAAAATCATTTTTTTAATTTTATCTCCCCCCAACTTAAAATAACACTGTCCCTAGTGTTTGAAGAAATGAAAATTTAGGAGTAGAGGAAGGTAAGGGAATTTCAAAAAGGAAATTGAAATATGAGGATCATGGAATGAAGTCACCTGGTAGTTGAAGTTTAAGTTCTTGTTGCTCCAATTTAGTGCTTTGATATCCATGTCACTTACAGAGTTCCCTAGTAGAAAAAGGGAAAAAAGAAAGAAAAAAACAATATGTATATATATATTTATGTAATAAAGAAAGTTAAATATAAGTATATATATAAAAAGTATAGAATAAGGAAGCACAAAAAGCCATAGGTTAGTGGTAAGAGTGCGCCCCTGTCTCCCTTCAGTCCCGGGTTCAAATCCCTACGGCTTCGCTAGTTGTGACGGGGTTTTCCCCACGACCTACGATGTGGAGTTTTTTATTTTTATTATATTTTTATTTATTTTTTTGTATTTTTATTTTAACCCACAAAAACATAAAAATAAAATAAAATAAACTGATGATACATTGTCTTCTTTTTAAATTTCTGGGTAAGGTATTACTCAAGGATCACACCACGTGACACAAATGAATATGGCGCTCCCATTTCATACCCATCCATACTCATAATAGAAGAATAGGTCAAAAGTATAATTTTTTAATTAAATATCAAAATGATTAATTAATCCTATTTAAAATATAAAGTTGATTAAAACAAAAATAATTATAGGAAACTTGAAAATCATGGGTTGCCTCCCATGAAATGCTTTGTTTAACGTCACTAGCTCGACTTGAACACCCCTAAATTACCCAATACCAACTTTCAAAATTTTAAGTATCACATTTTTCACCACTTCTACTAGGTTGAGTTTCATTATATTTTTAATTTTTTTATACACAAACCTATGTTCTAAAATGAGTGGTAAAATCAAAGGAATATCAGAAATGGTTGATCCACTTTCCTCTGTAGTCTTTCCTAAAACATCAATGATCATTACAACTTTTTTGGTTTCAAGAGAAAAATGAATTACAATTTAAAGGTCATGATTATACCTTATGAAGTAATTCTTTAGCGTAGAGGGAAGGACAATAATTTTGAGCTCGGGTTGGATAGTACATTTAGACACGGGTTGAGAATTTGAATCCAACTCAATTTCTTTTTCCAAATTTATCAAAAAAATTGGTTCCTTTTGAATAGAATATTCAAACACCGAATTAGAAATATTAGTTTCAGGGATGGGTATGGACTCAATGTTTGTGATTCCTCCCTATGTTTCAATGATTGGTGTTTCTGAAAAATCATCAATGGAGCTATAATAGGGGCACTCAATCCACGATGTCAAATTTTCCTCTTTTGAATCCAAAAAATCAATTTCCTCTTTATTTAAAGACCCTTCAACAATTTATTAATTCACTTACCCTACCCCAAATCCAAATTTTGGTTCTTCAATAAATTCATGGGAGGTTTGTGGGAAACGAGACACTTCAAATAAGGTTTTGGAAGGTACAGTTGGTGTATAGATGAGTTCCTCACAAGTATTAATGCATTGTAGTTCTAATCTCAAAGATGATACCTCATAACTCATTATCTCCATTTTATTAAAAAATTGTTAAATCCGTTTTTTATGATTAGTTTGGATAGGATTTTGTAAATTTTGACCTTCATTAAGTTTGATCTCTTCAATCATCCTCGAGAGGGCTGGAAATTGATCCTCTAAACAACCATCATCCCACTAATTGTACATCTCACAAGTTGTGTGGCAATTAATCAAGGGTTGATCAAAGAAATTTTATAATTTAGGGGCTACCAAATATTTATTTTCTATTTGATTCCAGCATGAGTTTGTGACATGATAATTTGTAAAATACTCCAATGGAGAAGATGGAAAGTTGGATTCTAGATTCTCAGGACACACACAAATAGAAAGGGGTAAAGATAAGAGATATGGGGGTGAGAATAGAGAATGTGGGGTGAGAAGAGGATTCTAGTGTCTAAGGTAACTTACTTGGGTCCCCCGTAATGGCACAAAAATTTTATTCATGCTCAAATTTACCCAAGAGATGAAGGTAGAACGGTCCTTGTAGTTTAGCTTGGGTTATCGAATCCTCAAAGACCTAAGAAGTAACCTACAGACAGGTACATTCTATGGATTGTTTTTGGCTATGAAGTAGAAAACTTGGGTTTATTTAAGATTGTTTTAAAATAACTCTAAGAGACTTAAGTGAATTCAATTTAAAAGAGTGAGTTGATCCTAGGTTATCACTTGGGGTGGATTAGACGTATTTCCTTTTCAATGATTTCAATTTCATATATTTGAGATGGGTTTATTTAAGAAGATAAAACAACATCATCACTTACTGGTTTAATACCTAAAACCTTTAATACTAATCACCTATACACTTGAAGGATCAAATTTTGAGCACTTCATGGTAAAGGTTCGTATTATCACTTGAAGTGTGTGACCTTAAATTCAACAAGGACGATGTAGTTTAAAAAGCATCAAATAAAAATATCAATTAAAGAAGTGATTAGACATTAATGAGGTGATAAATAACATTCAATAAAACCTCTTTATACTCCCTTTGATCAACCCATAAGTGGGTTAGCACTACATTTATGCTATGGTTTCAATGGAAGCAGGAAGTAGACTCATGAGGGATGAGTTGAAGAAGTAAAGAAAACAATAAAAAGAAAATGATCACTCCACTGTTGTGTGAATAATTTCACAAGGTTTGGTGTGAATAAATTCACACCTTTAACCAATGGTATCAAAGTGATATGAAGAACTACAGAATAAGAGGAAAATAAAATCTTTTATTAATAAACTAAAGTGAATTGAATAACTTACATGTGAAAAACAAACTTGAGAAAACAAAATTGCAGCATAACATTATAATTGAACAAAGAACCAAAGATGATAAACTCCTCCAACACCACTATCTTAAATAGGAATTTTGGAAGCCTTGGGTCGATCCTCCAATAGTACAAAGAATCCCACTTGATTATGGTAGGCCTAGGTTGGTGGAAAGCTTGTAGAACTTGGACTTTTCCAAACTTGACCCGAGGTGGCAGCCAGCTTGCATCCACCAAAAAGACGTGCTTGTAAGACCTTATAGATGGCCGAATCAGAGTGGTTCATAGAAGAATAAAATGTAGTTCCTGATGTCTTATAACCTCCTGTAAAATTTGGGCCCAATTGAAGTTTTGTATTTCGATATATGATCATATTGGTAGGATTGTTTTCTGGGCCGCAGAATCTGAACCAGAATTTTATCTCCAAATTGG
Organism: Viscum album; assembly: GCA_963277665.1. Classification (NCBI taxonomy): domain Eukaryota; kingdom Viridiplantae; phylum Streptophyta; class Magnoliopsida; order Santalales; family Viscaceae; genus Viscum; species Viscum album. The sequence continues at coordinate 1,067,179,757 of OY728127.1, read as the reverse complement.
GCAGCCTTAATGACCACAATGGAAGCCAATTAGCACTGGATAATGAATAATTATTTGTTCCTATATATGAATTATATCATCCCACGAAATTTGGGCTTCATTGGGCCTGTATGTTGGGCCCCACATTCTCATCAGTGGTCTGGTGTCCAATCTGACTTCTCCAAAATTGTTTTCTTTCATGACAAAATATCCCCATCTTCTTCCATGAATTCTCCATTGATCCCTGAATGAAACATGTTCATATTTAGGTGCAGATAAATTTCCCAAAATATCAATTTATAATATGTATAATTACATTCCTAAAAATTAGATGAATCATTGGGTACTTTAAATGATGTTAAAAAATGTACCACATAATAGTGCATTTTAAGAAAGAATTACAATCATAATGTGAAATGATGTTAAAAGTGTAAAATGAACTAAAATGGTGTTTATGAATAATAAATCACATTAATATTATATATATTAACAATGAATATTATCCTCATTTAGTGGCTAATCAGTTACAGAGGATGAAATTATCTCACTAGATGTTTATACGAATGGAAACTGCTGGGTTCAATGACTCAGAACACCAAAAATTCAAATCAATAGTATATACATTGGACATAATATTTGTCCATATCCATAGAAGGGGAAAAATTAACCAACATATCATATTAATGTTCTGGGAGTCCTTGAATAATTTAAAGCTCAAATTTAAAGGTTGGATGAGGTGTACAGTTACCTAGGAACAATGAACCTATTGTATCACTCTATTTAAATAGAGTATAATAAAATAGTGAGTAAAGTAATATCAAAGCACATAAAATTTTTCTCATGGATTAGGGTGAAATCCTGAACAAGTTAATTTTTGTTATTCTTATGCCTTTATTTTATTTAAATTACTACATCTCTTAGTTATTATCTACATCATACAATGATTTTAAATTATGGTGGGTGTATTTGGTGTAGTTTTCATACAGGTTCCAGAAATTATCGCATGGGGTTCATTATAAGGATTTTTATTCCATAAGTGAAGTTCTGGTGGAATATCATATAGTGGGTTTACGAAAAGGCATACATGGACCAAAAAATAATAAGTTATTTAGATTCACCCTGAATAACACCATTAATTTTTTAAAACAAAAATGGATTGTTTTCTCTATATTATAGATTTGATATTATTACATTTCAATTATGTTCATTTGTGATGATAATAACCCTTAGTGTTTTGGTTTGGGCATTAACTACATTGGGTATGTCTTGGTTCATGTCTTGTATTATTGGGTTATGATTTGGTACTGTTATGAGAATACCTGGATGCTTATAACCTCTTAAGTGGATTATGAGAGGCATATTGGGTTCCATGGGATTGATCAGATGTAAGGAATAAATAATTATGATGAGGTTTTAGTTAGGTTCAGCGGATTGGATATGTGAGATTCCTAGTTTATTTGTATGGGTGTGTGAGCCTGGATTTTTTTTGCATGAATTTTATTGTGGGTTGAGGATTATAAACTAGGAATTTTTGAGTATATACTGGCATGGAATTTTTTTGAAATATTTGAAAAATTGGATGGTTGATTATAACTCTCTAAAAAGTCAAGTGGATAATGGTCATGTGATATATGAGGTACAAATGATTGCATGACCTGAAATGATCAGATTATAGGTAGATAATTTTTCCGACAGAAAGATATACAATTGATGTGTGATCATGTGGTTGGTCTTGGTAAGTGAAATTCCTCAAGTGTCCTATTCCCATCCCTACAAAGGTACCCTTACTGGGTCTTTAGTGAAGGAAGTGAGATAATGACCACCAAATATATCCTCAAGTAGACCATGGGTTATAAATTAGCATTGAGGGCATATCAATCACACACATGGAATGCATTATCATTATTACAATAGTTTCGGGGATTCATTATCATTATTATAATAGTTATGTGGGTTATATTTGATGCATTATCCTCTATAAATATTTAAATAGTAAGAGATAAGATGATAAATCCTCTAACCAACACCATGAATAAAAAAATAATAAATCCCAATAAATGATATGATTTCATACATAACTAGATACCACTGAAATGAAAATTCTAAAGTGAAAAATATTTGGTAGTGACCATGACGCTTCAACATCCCCTGAATAACTCCTCAAATTAGTAATGTCCAGTTTGATTTCCAACCATCTCTTTTTGACTTAAAAAATTCTTTATATATACATAGGGTGAGTATAACATGTTTATTAAGAAGGATCCTCCCCAAAATATCTCATGAAAAATGTGAGAGGAGCATATTAATTCTTAGTGATTAAATAAATTAAACTAAATTGTCACCTAAATAGGTATAATATTCTTTTTTCCACCCTCAATATGGATAACTCACTAAAAAACACATAAAATTAAATCATTCCATATCAAAATTATATATATAAATTAAGGTAAACCGCTTCATCTTTTCTATTGTTTGGCCACTCTCCCACCTTGATGGATATATCATGTGATCACCGCTCTTATAAGTCATCATAAACCTCATTGATAGTATCACAATCGTTACTAAATCCTATGTATCTTGGAGAATCTCATTAACATCATCACCAACAATAACCAATTATTGTAATGTCTTGGATTTTCTGTGTTTTATTTTTAAATATTATATGGAATTGTTCTAGACCATACCTTTTGACGGTGTGCGATTCCGAGGCCCGGGGAGCCCGGAATAAATTTTTGAAATAAATTAAAATTTTAAACAGTGCACGTGAGCAGTTTTCCTATAAAAGTGGAATAACTTTTAAAAGGGTGTATGGATCATAAATCTGAGGGAACCATTGCATTCAGAGCATCAACTTTTCCTTAGATAGGGCCTAACATCGACCAACACGGGTTAGCTGTAAGAGTTTGTTTTTGGACGTTTCAATGGAAATAAAATAAATTAATAATTTATTTTATTTTAAATGTTTCCTTTTTGCATAGCGACCTAATCCTCCCCTATTAATACCTTCTTATGGAAATTTCACAGGGTTAGCCGCATAACCCAGCGAATTGAGGATTTCTATTGGATATTTGGAGAGAACCCATTGGTGGATGATGACGACGTGATCGATCGACGCATCCTGGATTCTACGAACCTCACTAATGAACGTGACGCGATGAAGGTTCTTCGAACGAATCGAGGTATGGGTTGTTATTTTGATTCTTCTTTTCCCCATTATTGGATTAAAAAATGAACACAGATCAACCCACAAATAGGGTGATCCACATATCTTTCGTTCTTGCGGGAGGGTGTCAATTTCCTTTTTTTTTTGGGGTTTTTTATTCTGGAATTGATTTTTTGATGATATTTGGTATTTCATTTTGATTCTCCTATTAAACCTATTAACAGGATCATATCGATTCCATGAAAAACTATGGCAGAGGTGCGTTACTCCTTTGTTTATTGATTTTTCTTCCTCCTTTTCAACCCTGTGTTCTTCGCGTTCTTCATGGGGTTATGAAAAACGGATCGTTTCACATCCATTTCGTGACGCAAAGATCCCAAATTTGAGATTTGACATCATGAAGACTCAACTGAGGTGTGACAGTGATGGTGGAGAACTAATCAACACAGTTCGGAATAAATCATTCTTCGACCATTCTTTACGCGGATGATCAAATCGAGTTTTCGGGGCCAATCGGACCCCCGAAACCTCACAGAACATCGATAGTAGGGAGACGAGACCTTGGATTTTGAGTTTCGTGGAAAACAGATTGTCAGATCAAGGATCAGTGCATCACTGAGGCATGGCAGAGTAGGTTCACGTTTTTGGATTTTTTGATAACACATGGTGTGTATCCCGAAGAACACATTGTGTGGTACCGGTGGCGATGTCTAGTGTTTTAGGTGATAGACAGGTAACACACGTTGTGTGACCTCTGTCACATGGCATGTGGGACCTTCCATGATACTCAGTGTGTATTCTGGGAGGTACACAGACACAAGATGGACTACACGGCTTCGCAAAACAACGTGTAGACCCTACGTGGAATGGCAGAGGAGACTATGCGGGACTCAGTGTGTATCTAAGGGATACACGGACACGGGGTAGAGTACACAACCATGTACTCCACCACATAGACAGATATGGCCATTAAAGTGGGTCACCCCGTGTACCGATTACACGAGTTGGAATACATGGGTTGAGGTTGTATACATGCACATGGCCAGTGTATATGGAGAAGAGCCCAGCTACATTGACACGAAATGTGATCCTTTCTACATACCATGTAGTTGTGTTTTACACAAAAATCCTTATGACATAGGCCGTTGTACATGGTTAGTACCCAGGGTCAGAAGACATGGTGTGTGACACTTCTTAGTACATGGCTTGATTTTATTGCCCACCATTTCTTGGACCTGTTTCGTTTGGGTTAGTGCCCCATTTTCTCATTCCCATGAAGGTTAGGTATCATTTCCTTCCACAGGAGTATGATCCATTCAGCCAGACTTTCCGAGATAGAGTCACGTAACCCTATGAGAGGCCCAAAGTGAGATCCCATATCCATTATTAACCCTAGGTAGAGTTAGGTATCGACATGACCAATCCTACAGGACATCGATACTCTATATAATAGGTGAATCTAGATGAGTTGTGGTATTCTCCAAGGACCTAATAGTGATCCTTATCTGTGTATCGTGATATTTTCCCACTCAGGAGTGTGTTCTCCCGGAATGAGTGTATCTATCTCTTGTGACATTTCCCGACGGGCAGTACTTCTTGGAAAGACATCATCAGAGATATCAGACTCATGGAATGATTTCCTTGGAATGAGTGCTTCATGAAACCTTCTAAATGAATCCCTAGTGTGGGTATGTGGTTGTGTGACTTGTCTCTAGACTACAGGTCTTGGTTTTGAGTATATCTAGATTATTTTCTCCTATTATATGCTCAGTAGACATATACAATGTAGAGATGACTATACATTTCCTATGTGTATTGATTTGTGGTTTTCAGGGTCCTCTATTGAGTATTGTTATACTCACCCTTGCACGAGAGTTTCCCATATGTGTTGTGTCTTTTGCAGATGAGCAGACTTTTGACAGAGTCCAGGGCGGACCAGTTAAAGACCGAGCTTTTTGATTTCCCTATAGGCCAAGGTGTTCCTATGACTACGAGCAGTAGTAAAAATACCTATTTGTTCTTACAGGTTGGAATTTTTAGTTTCCAGACTCTTGGGTTTGGTGGGCATGTATTTTGGACCAGTTTACTTTTAGTACTTTACATTCTGTCGTACTCTGTTGGTTGGGTTTAGTTGTGTGCATGCATTTTTTTCCTTAGTGGGTTTTTACATTTCAGCATTTGTTGGCTTAGAGATGTGTGATGTGTACAGGTAAATAGGAAATGCCTCCCATGTTAGTGATATGCCTACTCGGTTCTAGTCACCAGCCCCTTGCCTATTGGAGGTGGGATTCGGGAGTCGTGGCATGGGCCCCACTAGGACGGGTCATGACAGAGTGGTATTAGAGGGGGTCAGTTCTACCTTAGGACCAAGAGTATGTGAGATTGGTTTGGGGAAATAGTATTATGTGTTTTGACCTCATCTTTCAGGCCAAAGACTCCATTGTTGGTGTGGGCAGCCAACATATCCATACACCAGGACTCTGATAACCTGCATTCCAACTCGGTACATGAAAACACTAGTTTCGGGGGAGTAAAATAATGGTGCATGCATCATATAGGAATGGGTTTTTATTTCAATGTACATTGTATCAGTTATCCAGATATACTCGTTATCCATGGTACATCTTGTTTTCTTATAGGATTCCTTCGCGATGCATACCCTCTAGGATTAAACAGCGTGATCATGAGGACGATCCCCTCAATGACGAGGCTTCGATATAGGGACCAATTCCCTAGGTGTTTCCTTTGGATGGTGCACGTGCTATACCACCACCAGTGGAGATTCCCGTGGTAATTGGATTACCGATAGACGAGGGGTGAAGGCTGAGTGCACTCCATGAGGTCCATAGACAGAGACCCCTCAGGTTCCGAGGCGAGCCTGTCCCTCAGGCGGTTGAGGACTGGCTTGAGGTGTTGACTAGAGTTTTCTTTTTAGTGAGGACACTAGTGGAGTAGATAGTGATCCTAGGAGCGATTCTTATTTAGGGTTTAGTGGGACAATGGTGGAGCCTGACCACACAGAATCACGACGAGGTGACTCTTTCATGGAAAGAGTTTGAGCGACTATTTAGGGAGGAGTTATCTCCGGTTATGCTGAGAGCAGTGCATATCCAAGAGCTTCTCCATCTCCAGCAGGGATGTTTGATGGTGGATGAATATTCATCGAGGTTAACCAACCTCGCCAGGTACTCGATGGATATGGTCCGGGATTAGTACTTCAGAGCTCAGACCTTCGAGTGAGGTCAACGATGGGATAACCAATCTAGTGTTGTGCCTCTATGAATCTCAACTTTTTTTGGAGTGCTCGAGTGAGACTTGGTGATCCAGAGCTTCTTGGAAGAGCAGAGGCAGCCAATAGTAGTTAGAAGTGGGTAGATAGGTGCAGAGAACTCAGTAGTAGGGATTCGAAATCAGGAACAAAGATTAGGATGTGGTAGACGTCAAATGAGGACCCATGACAGGGGTTTGGTATCCCAGTGCTCTCAAGATGGATCCAGTTAGCCTAGGGAGAGGTGATGCTACTCATGCGATGGTTGGGGACATCTCGCTAGAAAATGTCCGACCCGTCAATCTGCTGACAGGGAGGTGGTGGATTGACCACTGTTTCAGAGGCAAAGAGTGGAGAAGACATACCTTCTAGGTAGTGGATGTGGCAGAGGAGTAGGGAGAGCTACAGGTGGTGGAAGATGTATTGATCTACTTCCACCACCACCCCCAGGAGGTTTTCACCAGGCTCAGGGAACAGGGGGACATGGGCGGGGACAATTACATGTAGGAGAGGCGTACGACCCAGGGACTCTAGGGATGATCTGAGGTACGATGTGTGTCTTATATAAATTAGCTTCCGTACTTATAGACATAGCTTCTATTCATTTCTTCCTCTCCACACGTCTTTTTCAAAACCTTCAGATTCTGGTAGAGTCGTTGACTCGCCCTTTATAGTTAGAGATTCCTACGGTAGGAGACTCGATGATCACACACCTTTGAAGAAAGTGTTATCTTACCCTTGGAGGTGAGAGTTTTGGTTGGAACCTCTTGGTGGCTACGTCGAGGCCTTACGATGTCATTCTCGGTATGGACTGGCTATCTTCGATCCATGCCCAGATTGACTGCTTTAGGTGAAGAGTGCAGTGTGTCCATAGTGATGGGACAAGGTTTTCCTTTGTTGGTGTAAAGGAGACTTAGACAAAAAATAATGAGTTCATGCATAGGAGGGTGCAGCCGATCACTCATGAGTTGGCTAACCTTACCCTCAGAGTAGTAGATGTTGTGAGATCCTAGTTCCTAGCATTAGTGGTGGAGTACGAGGATGTCTTTTCTGAAGATGTTCCAGGACTATCTCCCCACCGAGAAAATGAATTCTTCATCTACTTACACCCCATGACGACACTGATTTTCTCACTATCATATCAGATGAATCCCGTAGATATTAGAGAGATGAGAGTGCATTTGGAGGATTTGCAGAGAAAGGGTTTTGTAAGACCTAGTGTTTCACCTTGGGCAGCCCCAGTTTTGTTTTCCAAGAAGGCAAATGAGAGTTTGAGGTTGTGCGTGGATTACCGGTTCCTGAACCAGGTAACACTGAAGAATAATTATCAATTATTGAGGGTCAAAAACCTATTTGATCAGCTGAGAGGGGCACAGTGGTTCTCGAAGGTTTACCTTCAGTTAGGTTACCACCAGTTATGAGTACTGTAACACCCGAGATTTTTATGAGTAATATTTTGTTTTTATATCATCAAAGTAATCATTCACTACACACTAGCTTGACTTACTTTACATGCAATCGCGACCTTCCTCGATAGCTTGCGTTGTACGCAATATCGAGTTTCACTAAACGACGATATGCTATTAAAATATTATTTAAAACTAGCCGTTATGAATAGTAATAACCACGTTTTGAAATTTTATAAATTTTATTTTTCAAAATGGACTTCATTTTTGGATTCGGAATACCGAAATTATCCTAGGGTGAAATTTTGGTATTTTTCTGAAAACTTTCAATTTTTGATGAATAGTGAAACCACTAAGTGGTAGGTTAAAAACTGAATTTTGCATAAAACTTAATTTTACCGCTTCTGTGAATGGAATTTAGAAAATCCGACAGACATGGTTGATATCAGTAAGTAAAATGTGGTTCAATGAGATAAAAATAATTTTTTGGTGAATAGTAACTTTTTACTTTTTTTACCGCGGTTAATAGTAAATAGGGTAACTAAGGGTAAATATGATATTACTATTACCCTAACACATGTCCTAATTCTATTGGATAAGTGTAATTCGACAAAAAACAATCTTATGAATATAATATGACCATTTAGGTCCACTTGGATTAGATTATGACATTTAATATTATTTTATTTAATGAATAGTTAAAATAGTTAAAATCAAAGTTTAATAACTAAAACATTTTTAATATGGGGTTATACATAAGATAAATTCGACTATAAGTATTCATTAGAAAGATAAAAAGATTTCCTACATAATTATATTTTATTTATAATTTTTAGACTTTAAATAAATTAATTTATTTAGACACAACGATGATGCAGTAATTACCCTTTTAAGGAAATGTTAACATAATTGATGTTATAAATGCTCAAATAAATGTAATTTGAGACTTTTTATGAATTAAACTAATTTTATAGGTTACTATGATATATTAGTGTTGATTTAATCAACTTTTTTCGAACATATAATTCTGTTATGACTTTCACAAAAATCATATATCAAATAGTGTCAAAATTGACACAAAATAGTTTTTAAATCAAATATTATATTATTAATTGTTATTTTATTCCTAAAAATCTAAGGTTAGGCCAAATGACTTAGATAAGGATATATATATTAATAATAAACAACTTGGGGTTCGTTTGGCATGTTATAGTAAGTGTATTAACCATATAGTGTAAGAAAACAAAAAGTCACGGTAAAAGTTAAATTATTTAACTTAGAGTTAAATCTAATTGATAAGGTTAAAATAATATCCTAAACTTGTCTAAATCCTATTGGTTAATAATATTTTGACCCATCCCCACTTTACCTTAGAAATAAGACCCTTTGGAACCATTATAAACCGATTTTGACTTTAATATAAAATAATATTTTGAGATATTCCTAAGGTGCCCCTCTCCTCCCTTATAAAAGGGCACCTCCTACCCCTCCTCCTCACACCAATTTGAGCACTCAATCTCAGCCAACCCCTGACAAAATACCTTCTCCACTTCCCTAGAATAATCATAGAGGTCTTGGTCTTCTTCAAAGACCAATCTTAGTTTCCTAAGTGGAGGATTCAAAGAGGCGTTTCAAAGAAGAGGTAATATCCATTACCGATCTTTTCAATTTCTTTCTTCTTCAACTTATTCTTATTTAGTTGTTTCATGATAAAGTAATAACATCAGTATTACTTACATACTGATATGTTATTATAAATATGAAACAAACCTAATTCACCTTCTATCCATCCTACAGAAAAATGAAATCACCGCGCGTGCGTACGTACGGAATACCGTCTCCACGCCGTGGTGTAATCTATTTTCCACCATCACCTTACAAGGATGGGTATAATGGTGTAATGAGTAACTATATATGATTATTATAAAGTGATATTGATACTGAAATAGTATAAATACACTTAAATACAATTCCACGATCATGGGAACAATATCATCGCTCGTGCGTACGCACGGAATACCGTCTCCACGATGTGATGCGACTTGTTCTACATGATCATCATTACATAGTAATTATATAAATGAATTGAATGAATAAATATGATATATGTTACACTAATACCATTCTGGATATAAGGTATCTATAACCTTAAAATAACAATAAGAATTTATTCGGCAAAACACGCATAAGAACAAAAGGCAATAAAGACCCGAGTAACAAGTAACAATGAAATTTTACTAATAAGAAGCTAAGAATATGACCATATATGATATCATATCAATATGTATGATTATGGAATAAGTAAATAACATTATTTAAACCATTATACAGGAGCTTCGGACACGTAAAAAGCAAATCGGACCTAAGGTAAGGGAAATATCACAATCTCATTTTTATCCGAGATTGTTTATACTTTGGTATTTACTGGGGTGTATTTTATCATCCACATACATGTTTCCTCAATATGTAATATTATTTCCATCCACATATAGTTTTTTAAAACCAATTTTACCCTTTGTTAAGTTTTTAGTAAAAGATATGAAAGGAATCTTTTGTCGTTTTTCGTACGAGGTACTTTTTGACTTTTCTGACAAAAATACGAGAAGAATGTTTTTTTAACTTATATGGCAAGAATGGATTTTTAAAACATTATTTCCAAGAATATTCCTTTATAAGTTTTCAAGTTTATTTTTAATCAACTTCTTTTAGTTTATAATTTTATGACATGTTAAGAAAAGAAAAGTGTTTTTGAAGTAGGAAGGATATTTTCCTCAAGAATGAAGTTCAAATGTTTTATCAAAATTATTTTCCATCTAAGATAATATAGGGTTATGTTTTTATCCCTATTATTAAATTTATTTGATTATGTTTTGAGGGAATTATTTTTATGAAGTCATTTACCTTATATGATTTGTTTTATGATGTCATGTTGTTTCAAGAATCCCATTTTTTACATGTGTTATGCGATGATGTATGATTTATGATTATGTGGCACACATAAGAAAGGATTCATTATAAGATGGGTGGGACCTATATCTCCCTCCAATGCATTGGGTAAAGATTTATATCTCATGAGATAGACATGGCTGGAATGGAAGGTTATTTCAGTTCAGTGATACAGGACTGAAACGAGGAGTGAACTCGGTTCAGAAATGGACTTTGTCCGCTAAGATAGTCTTGGCAATGAGTCATGACTAACAAGAAATGATTTTCCATGATTATGTGTGCATGCCACAAAGTTTCAAGTTTTATGTTATGATTATGGAGATCTCATTTTCACTTCTATGATTTATTCCATGTTAAGATATTATGATCTCTTTTGCAGGTTATGATTTTCAAAAAGATATGATATGATTTTTATTTCCTTTATTTGCCCTTGTTGAGCATTTGAGCTCACCCTTTTTGTATGTTTTCTTTTCCCCAGGCCAGGAAGATGGATATTAAGTATAATATGAAAAAAGGACCTTAGATATGATGAAATAAATCGGAGACACTGTAGAAGATTTATGAACCAGTTGTTTATGTTTCCCAGTTTCTAAAGACACTATACCTATACGGTCCTTTGTGGTTTTGTCATATGTTGTAATAAGTGTGCTTCAATTTTGAAGTATTAACAATGTATGTAAAGTATGGGTCGTTATAAGTATAGGACGAGGATATATCGAAGATGACATTCAGATGCTACTACAGTCACTATGAGTACTTGGTGATGCCTTTCAGCATGAGGAATGCCCCCGCAGTGTTCATGGGACTGATGAAATGGATCATCCAACCATACTGAGACCGCTTCATAGTGGTCTTCATCGATAACATCCTTGTGTACTCGGCGTCAGAGGAGGAGCATGCGAGACACCTACATATTGTTCTAGACATACTCTGGGAGCACCAGCTTTATGAGAAGCTCTCTAAGTGACAATTCTGGATTCAGTAGGTAAAATTTTTGGGCCATGTCATCTCAGAAGATGGAGTAGTTGTGGACTCAGCCAAGGTGCGGACTGTGTTAGCATGGGAGCCACCTCATATCATGATGGAGGTTCAGTGCTTCCTTGGTTTGGAAGGATATTAATGGAGATTCATTCCTTATTTTTCCTAGATATTAGCACCGATGATTGCCTTGACCAGGAAGGGTAAAACCTTCATGTGGATGAAGAAGTTCCAGTAGGATTTCAAGAAGTTGAGACATAGTTTGACGAGCACCCCGATTTTGAGATTGCCGGAGGAGGGTATCAAGTACGTAGTTTTCTATGGAGTATCAGGGACCGATCATGGCTGCGTCCTGATGTAGAGACAGGCAGTGATTACTTATGTTTCACCCCATATTGGGCCACATGATCTAAACTATGAGATCCATGATATCGATTTGGAAACAGTAGTCTTCGCATTGAATATGTGGCAACACTACCTTATGGGAAAGCAATTTATCATCTACTCAGACCACAAGTGCCTTAAGTACATATTCTCACAGAAGGATAAAAATATGATACCAAGGCGTTGGCTAGAGTTCCTCCAGGACAATGATTTCTAGATTGTATATACTTCTAGGAAGGGGTACATGGTAGCAGATGATCTCAAAAGAAGATCGAGATCCTAGCTATTGAGCGAGGCGACAGAATAATTTTCATCAATATAGTTATCCTTCTTGGATAGAGAGGGTGAACCTTACCTTCATTAAATGGATGTCACCCCTCTACTCTTATAGTGAGTTAGGGAGGCATAGCTTGGGGATGCCTACTATGAGGTTTTATATGCTCAGTTATCCATAGGACATGCTCTGGATGGATATTCGCATGATGGGGAGCACATAGTTCTTTTTAGAGGATGCATTGTTACACTAGTGGCATTGTAAGAGGAGTTCCAAAGGGAGTTTCATACATCCCCCTTGGAAGTACATCCTGGAGTGGTGAATTTGTACTGGGATCTCTGACGACAGTTATGGTGTTCAGGCATGAAGAAGGAAGTAGCAGAGTTCTTTTCTCGATGCCTTACATGCCTGCAGGTGAAGGCTGAGCACCAGGTTCTATCGAGATTAGCTCACCCCTAGAGGTTCCAGAGTGGAAGTGGGATGGAAAATAAATGGTGTTACCACGTACGTCCAAAGGGAATGATTCCATATGGGTGATCGTTGAACAACTCACCAAGTCGGCCAATTCCTAGCTATCAGGGAGTGGAGTTCCATAGAGAGCATGGGACTCCTCTATGTACAGGAGATAGTTCGGCTTCATGGAGTCCCTTTGAAAATAGTCTTGGATCAAGATGCCCGCTTCACATCATGTTTATGTAAGGGATTGTAGGAGGATTTTAGGACCCGACTACGCTTGAGCATGACGTTACATCTCCAGACCAATGATCAGGAGAAGATGACCATTCAGGTTCTGGAGGATATGTTGTGAGCCTATATCTTTGACTTCGGTCATAGTTGAGAGTACAACCTACCAATGGTGAAGTTTGTATACAATAATAGCTATCACTCCACCATTGGCATGGAACCATTTGAGGCTTTAAATGGGAGACCCTGCCAGTCACCGCTTTGCTGGACCGACCCTGGAGAGTCAGCACTAATGGGTCCAGAGTTGGTGCGAGATACCACCGAGAAGGTGCATATCATGTAGGAGAAGATGATGACTGGACAAAGCTGGTAGAAGTCATATGCTGATAGGAGACGTATGCCTCTGGTGTTCGAGGAAGGAGACCACATATTCCTTCGGGTCTCACCTCAACGAGGGTTACATATATTTGGATGGGGCAGTAAGATATCTCCAAGGTTCATCAAACCTTTCCAGATACTGCACATAGTTGGTGAGGTGGCGTACCACCTAGCTATACTACCGCAGTTGTACCGGTTACATGATTTCTTCCACGTGTCGCAGCTGAGGAGGTATGTGCATGACCCATCACACGTCATAAAATGGGGTGAGATGAACATCGAGGATGGTGTGACCTTTGCTGAGTACCTAGTGGGGATTGAGGATTGGTAGAAGAGGATCCTTTGTGGGAGATCGATTCCATTAGTGCGAATCTGGTGGCAGCACGAAAATCTTTAGGAGAGCACGTGGGAGCGGGAGGCTCAGATCCGTTCCCAATACCCACATCTTCTTGGGTAGCCTTTGGTTTGGATTTTTGGGGACACAAAGACCCAAGGTGGGGAGTATATAATGTCTCAGATTTTCTATGTTTTATTTTGAAATATTATATGGAATTATCTCAAGACCATACCTTTTGACAACGTGCGATTTCGAGGCTTGAAGTTCCCGAAATAAATGTTTGAATTGAATAAAAATTTTAAACAGCGTGTGTGAGCGTTTTACCTGTAAAACTTGAATAAATTTTAAACAGGTTCCCGGATCAAAAATCTGAGGGAACCTTTGAATTCAGAGCAGTGACTTTACCTTAGGAAGGTCCTAACATCGACCGACATGGGTCAGCTGCAAGAGTTAGTTTTTGGACATTTCAATGGAAATAAAATAAATTAATAATTTATTTTATTTTAAAGGTTTCTTTTTTGCGCAGTGACCTAATCCTCTCATATTAATACCTGATTATGAAAAGTTCCTAGGGTTAGCCGCATAACCATACAAATTGAGGATTTCCTTTGGAGATTTTTACGATAACCCATTGGCAGATGGTGACGATGCGATCGATCGACACATCCTGGATTCAGAAAACTTCGCCAACGAATGTGACACAGCGATCGTTCTTCGACCGAATCGAGGTAGGGGTAGTTATTTAGATTCTTATTATCCCAGTTGTTGGATTAAATGATGAACGCAGATCAACCCACAAACAGGGTGATCTGCAGATCGTGCATTCTTGCTGGAGGGTGTCAATTTCCTTTTCTTTTGGGGTTTTTGATTCGAGAATTAATTTTTGTGGTGATATTTGGTGTGTCATTTTGATTCGCATGTTAAACCTATTAACATGGATAGATTGATTCCATGAAAAATGACATCTTAGGTGCGTTCCTTCATTTTTTATTGATTTTTCTTCCTCTTTTTTTAACCCCATGTTCTTCGCGTTCTTCGTAGGGTTATGAACAATGGATCGTTGTGTGTTTGTTTCACAACGCAATGATCCCAAATTTAAGATTCGACATCGTGAAGACTCAAAGGAGGTGCGATGGCGATGGTGGAAGACAAATCGACATGGTTATGAAGAAATTGTTATTCGACCGTTCTTCGCGCGGATGATCGAATCAAGTTTTCGGGGCCAATCAAACCCCCAAAACCTCCCGGCACATCGATAACAGGGTGGGGTGACCTTGGATTTTGAGTTTAGGGGAAAACAGATTGTCAGATCGAGGATTAGAGCATCACCAAGGTGCGGCAAAGTAGGTTCGCATTTCTGGATATTTCCAGAACACACGGTGTGTATCCTGAAGAACACGCCATGTGGTACTGACAATAGTGGCTAGGGTTTTGGGTGATATATAGGTATCACATGATGTGTGACCCCTGTCACATGCCATGTGGGACCTTCCGCGAAGATCAGCGTGTATTATGGGAATTAAACGTACATGGGATGGACTACACGGCTTCACAACATGGCGTGGAGACCCTACGTGGCATGGTAGAGGTGGCTACACGGGACTCGGCGTTTATCCAAGTGATACACAGACACAGGGTGGAGTACACGGCTATGTTCTCCACCACATGGCTATATGAGGCCAGTAATGTGGGTCACCCCATATACCAATTACATGAGTTGCTATACATGGGTTGAGTCCATGTACAAGCACATGACCAGCGTACACAGAGAGGACCCCAGATACTTTGACATAGCGCGTGATCCTTTCTACATGCTGTGTAGTTTCATTTTACACAACAAGGCTTATGACACATTCCGTTGTACATGGGTAGTACCCGAGGTCAGAAGACACGGTGTGTGACACTTCTACATGCCATGTAATTCTCAGTACATGGATTGATCTTATTGTACACCGTTTCTTGGACCTATTTTGTTTGGGTTAGTGGCACCTCTTTTAGTTCCCCTAAAGGATAGGTATCTTTTCCTTCCACAGGAGTATGATCCCTTCAGTAGGAATTTCTGAGATAGAGTCAGGTATCCCTCCAAGAGGCCTGGAGAGAGATCCTCTATCCATTATTAACCATAGTTAGGGTCAGGTATCGACTTCATGAATCCTACAGTTTGTCGATCCTCTACTTATCAGGTGAATTCAGATGAGTTGCGGTATTCGCCAAGGCCCTGGAAGTGATCCTCATCTATGTATCGTTATCTTTTCTCACTCAAGAGTGTGTTCTCCCAGAATGAGTGTATATATCTCCCGTGACTTCTTTCGATGGGTAGTACTTCTCAGAAGGATGTCATCAAAGCTATTAGACTCATGGAGCGAGTTCTTCCGGATGAGTGCTTCGTGAATCCTTTGAACTGAATCCCTAGTGTGGGTATGCGGTTGTGTGACCACTCTCTAGACTACGGGTATGGGTTTTTGAGTATATCTAGATTGTGTTCTCCTATTATATGCTCAGTATAAATATACTGTGTAGAGATAACTATATATTTCCTTTGTGTATTTCATTGTGGTTTTTGGGGTCCTCTACTGATTATTTTTATACTCACCCCTGCACGGGCTTTGCCTGCACGTGTCATGTCTTGTGCAGACGAGCGACCTTTTTAAGTAATCTAGGGAGGACCTGGGAAAGAACGATCTTTCTGAGTTCCCTACAGGACGAGGTGTTTCTACGGCTACGAGCAACCGTACTAGTACCTCTTTGTGCTTACAAGTGTTACTTTGTAGTTTTCAGACTCTTGTTTTTGGTAGGATTGTATTCTGACCCAGTTTACTTTTAGTACATTACTTTCCGTCGTACTCTATTGGTTGGGTTTAGTTTTATGCTTGCATTTTGTTCCTTATTGGGTTTTTACATTTCAGAATTTGGGGGCTTGGAGATGTGTGTGTGTGTACATATACTTAATAAATTACTCCCATGTTAGTAATATGCCTACTCGGTGCTAGTCACGTTCCCCTGGACAATTGGAGGCGGGCTTGGGGATTCACAGCATGAGCCCCACTGGGACAGGTCATGACAAGTATATTACTCAAATCCACTACAACAAATGTACGTGCATTAAGCCTTAATCCTTTATAACACATTCATGTACACTAATGGGTAGTTTAAATCACCATGCATGTACACAATAATTTGATATATCTCAAGCCATTACAGTCCAAACATAATTGTATAATAAAATTGGGATCCATCACAGCCCTGGTAGGATTCCAACCCATAATATAGGATTTTATAGCTTGAGATACTATAAGTAGTCATCTATTTCAAGAGGGAGAGAGGTGGAGAGAGAAATGTAAACCATCCTTCAACTCACCATCCAAGATATTGGATATAATACCACTAAAACATATGGGTGTTAGTTTCCCTAATGGTGTGAGTAGTAAAGATTATGAAATTAGAATATATAAATAATATAAAACACATCCACACTAGGGGAAAGTACCTATACTTAGACTCATATACCACTATTGTCACACAAAATCCCAAACTACCACTTCCAAGTCTTATATAACAATTAAGAATAAAAGAATCAAGCTAAAAATTAATTAATTCATTAAACATTAATTAATATTATTCTATTTTCATTTCCAAGATTAACATTTTAATCTTCTAAGGAAAGTGCCTTTAACACTGTAAATTCTGTTAATATATTCTCAAGTAAGTCATCATAATTTATAATAACTATAAATCGTCCTCATTTATTTATTACTATTTTTTCATTTCATAAATTCTCTTGGTTTACTATGACCCATCCTAAGAAACCATATCAAAGATTCACATGTCATGAATATAGTTTTACTACATCATATAGATGGAAAGAAATCTAAGAAATAACATCCAACCATTAGGCCACTATGAAATTAGTAAGAACGATTAATATATATCAATGAGTAATCCCTACTATAGAATTGTCTTGAATTTTTGGTGTCATTCACACACCATTGATCATATTATAATCTATCCTACTACCATCATCATTGACCATCACTATATCCCTGTGCTCTTGACCCATTTCTCAACATATTAACAACCATAATTATAGCCCTAGGTATCCAACCCATTTCTCATTGCATATTCCAACCATATCTGGTTATCAATCATTCAAAAAATGTTATAATTTCCAAAAATCATATATACATATTAAATTAATTTTCTACACATAATAAATTAACTAAGGCGAAAATATTGAGGAATTCATTAAATTATAATTGCATCTAGCTTTATGCTGTTTAACAATTTCAAGAAATTAACCAACCTAAACAATAAAAAACAAAATTACCCAACATTTAACAAACTACCTAGTAAATCAAGAGGAAATATTCAGAAATCATAAAATACATGTGATCATAATAGTCCAATCAATTATTCAATCTCTATATCAAAAAATATTAATTATCTAAACACGTGATATTTCCCATTTCAATTATTTAATAATATAATTATATAATAATTATCATTATCAAAGAAGAAAAAAATACAACACAGTAAGTGATACTATCATTTCCATTTTAAATTTAATATCCTGAATAAATACCAATAATTCTATATGTGATTATTATTATTCCCTTTCCTAATAATTTCGAAAGTAAGGAATTAACATTATTTATGTACAGAATGAAATAATAATTTATTCCTTAAATTATCTAGATTAAAATGTACTATTATTCTCTAATTCCATGATATAATATAATATACTCCAATTTTCATGTAATAATTTTTCTATTATAGTTCTCTGATTTATATAATTATAAAATAATTCTTAACATTCATGAATAAGATATTTCTTTATACTAAAAAAATAAACAATTTACCTAATATAATTATACAATTTCTCTCTCCAGGATTATTTCAAAATTATAAATTAATAAAAGATTCCATACAAAATTCTACATTATCAAATGTCATCTACAAAGCCAGGTATTTCATATTTGAAAGATACAAAATTTTTCAGGTTTTAATATTCAGGATTTTATCCTATAGAAACTTGTGAAAATATACTAATTTATTTAATAATATTATTCATTATTATAAATGTGGTATTATCTTCTTATTATTTACTTTAATAATTATATATTATTAAATAGGAACACAACATGTGATAATATTTACTTCCTTATCTAATAATTTGTAGATTATATTCTTGTTGATGGTTAGATCCATTTATCTATCAAGAGGAATCAAAAGCATGATTAATTCACACATTCACCTAAAATAAAAAGATATATTTAATTATCCCCTACATATTTGAAGCTTTTCATGGATAGAAGAAAGATGTAGGATAGAAGAAAAAATGAAAATGACTTGGAAATCACATGGAAGGGACTCGTGTTACTAGAAGATCAATGACAAGACTTGATGGGAAAGGATTGATTTCCTAGACTTAAGAGAAATGAATAAAAATTAAACAGAGAAAATATGGGTTTTAGAATACTACATACATATTCTATATAACTATTTCATAAATATTTGGCGAACCTTCCATTTAAATCATATTCAATTATGTATGCATTTAATTTGGGATTATAATTCATTTAAGCCATCCTAAAATATAAAAATAATTTAAACATGAAAATTAGGAATTTAAAACCTTTATTATAAGTTATTAAATACATTAAAATCAATAAAATTAGTTTTAGGAGTGAATCAAGAAAAAAATATGATTTTTTGAACAAAAACTACAATCCTTATACAATTGGGGGCCTCAGTGTAAAGGTAATATGATTTACCTTCATGAAACGAACAAAACAACTAAACTATACATAGAAAATCATGGGCCTTTACAAGAGATTGAAAGATCATAATGTACCCTTAAATAATGAAGGGAAACACCTGCTTACCCTCATGTGAATAAGGAAACATCAACCAGACCTTTATGAAAACTATATATAATTCTAGTAAACCTTACACAACAAAAGTAAAAACTGATTTACCTTTATATATGAATAAGAGACTTGCCTCTATATTTACACACCCTTTTAATATTGAGAACTACTGTTAGGATAGATACCTCTCAAACAAGGAATAATACATTAATAAAACATTTCATTTAGAAGGATAATCAACCTCATATATCAATATAAGGTCAAATAAATCATCTCAAAAATATCAAGCATTATAAAATTTAGGATAATGAGTGGACATGTGCATCTCTCATTCCCAATTAAATTCACACAAATCATAGTATGTCCCATACTAATAGCATAACAAATCAAAAATAAATGCATATCAATTGATATATAACCAAATATTACATTATGTAATCACACATTAGGAAAAATACTAAACAAAAACATCATATTGATTAATAACAGAAATATAATTTCATTTAGATAATTTTATCATATTCGACATCTTAAAAATTTACTTAAGAATTATCTCAAATAAGAATATGAAAATTCTTTAAAATTCATTAACCAATTTCAATATGTTCCAAATTTAGTATTTAATCATGATCAAAACATGGTATAACAAATAATCTATCCAATTTATTTCATAACATCAAAAACTTATCATGCTTATCCTATCATGAACAATTTAGGGTATAATTCTTGCATAAAAACAAATTATTGTTCTCTTATATGATGCTTATAAATATTTTCATAGAGGATACATCACTTTATCACTTTATATTTTTTTACTTGCAATTTTCCTTTAATTAATTTAAAGTCATGCATTGTAAAATTTTATATAGGACTATTAATGCTTTAAAATCATAATAGAATTATTTTTTCTATGAGACCTTTGTATCTAAGATCTAGTGCGTTGAAAAATCGTTCAATGAAAAAGAACTAATCCTTGTTCATAATAAGGTATTAAAAAAATATTTTTTTATAGAAACACCCAATTCAGTTTTCAAAAAAATTTTCTTAAAATAAATTCTTATTTTATGAAATAACTAATATTTTTTTATTTATGAAAACATGTTTCCACCACAAATAAATTTATGTGAGTATAATTTAATATTACTACACATATTATCACACAACATGGATGAAATTATAGAAGATAACATATTAAAAACAATTTTTTTCCAAAAACATCTCATTACTAGTAAAAAACATACTATTAATTAAATAAACAAATTTAATTTTTCACACATCACATAATTTAATTATACTACCCACTACTGTAATATAAAACACAATCATGTTTTTTGTTAAACCCATTGATAATTGTGTGGAATTAAAGCATTCTAAGCCTGATTCCCAATGTTAAATATTTAAATTGATTTACATAGTAACTTATATAGATAAGTATAATATTCATATAATATGCCTCAAAATTAAGATACAGAAATAGTAGACATTATCCAGCTTCAAAATTTTACAATATTTTAAGTAAATATTCTTTTACCAAGAAAACATGCATGAAAATACTAATTTTTTATTGATTCCATTTACAAATAAATTTATGTGACATACATTAATTTAAAGTTTTTTAAATCAATACCACATAATATTCCTCAAAATACACATGCACTTATATTGATATAAAAAAGATCTCACAAACAAAAAAAATCAAGGAAACCCATCTACAACATCATGATACAGTCTATTTTGGGTATCCTAGACTCACCCACATTGTTTTAATGCACATCATGAAAAATATAACACATAATAATGGGTAATGTTTCCCCCATATTCTTATGATTTAGTATTTAACAAATTTTAACGATATAAGAGAAACCCATCCAAAAATACAATCACATTGAAACACCGAAACATCATAAATAGATTCTCGTGAAAATTTTTAGAATATAAGAATTTAATTGAAAAAATATATAAAATAATATAATACTAGGTAGAAAATAAATCAAATAGAAAACCTAAAATATCCTCTTCCCCTAGACCAGAGCCTATATCACTGAGACCTAGATAAGATAATATTTATTAAAATAATGGAAAACAAACAATAACTCCTCCCCTAGACCAAATATCAACCATATGATGATAGGAACCCATCCCCCCAAACTATATATTAACAACACCAAGCCCAAGGAGAGAGTTATGGAATTGTATGAACAATGTTGGAGAAACCATTTTCCTAGACTATATCTCCACATCAACACCGGGCATAAGGAATGAGTTATAATTACCATTTCTAAAGGAAATTCAATTATAGGATGGTTTATAAAAGGATAAAGTGGTAAAAAAATCATGGATCAAGGATTCAATAGATATTTTTCAATCAAAAATGAATATTGGAAGCTCAAAACATCCATGTAAACAATCTAAGAATTAAATAATGATGATAATCCAAGTCATTCCCCTCAAAGGGATAATAATCGAATATTTTTAGACTCAATAAGATAATTCATGGGTCTCATAACATATAAAGAGTAGAGATCAAAAATTACCATTTAGAGGTAAAACATCACTAGCTAAAAATACACCTTTGAGGTTCAAGATAGATACTTAGCCTAAAAATGATATTGGAATATTACCCAAAATATTGTCAAATCATCACAATCCCCAAGGAACAAGAACCATCACTACCAAGGTAACCCACAAAGAACCATAACAACTAAAGAAACACTATTTTCCTTTTAGGAATGAATCAACCCAAAGGCTATCACTGGATCCTCTAACCATCCTCCATATCATTATTCAAAACAGTACCCTAATACTTATACAGACTCTAATTTGGAAGATCTCTAAGTTTCCTCCCCCATGTATCATCAATATTGTCTCCCACTCGATAGTGATTTTCTGGAGCATCTTTATGAACATATTAATCTAAAATGGTATTGGGACATTGACCTAGATCTATTCCTAAAATAGAAAAAACATTAGGGGATCCTAACCCGAGACATGTATTATTTTTAAGGTTAGTTAATAAATTCATTTTTAACATATTTATCACTATCTACCAAATTAAAACATAGGAACATACAATAATTATATATTATCATTTCCCAGGTATCTAACTCATAATAAAAATCATGTCTCTTAGAATGTTCAGTAAACTTGATGTTCCTTGCATCGGATCCTAGCAGTTCCTAAAATATCATTTTTTGGATAGTGTACATTATTTAGAACATATACTAAGATTGGATGGTACGGTTTTCCTACAAAAATCATGCATCATCACTAGTGCCTAACTATAGACACTATCCTATCTCTAACCCATGTGATATGATACCACTCTATCATGACCCCTCCCTCCAAAGGTACCCTACCTACATCGTCAATAAAGAAAGAAAGATATTGGCCCCTAAATCTGTCTTCCAATATTCCCTGGGTTGGTGATTGGCACCAAGGGGATATCAATTGTACACATAAGTGGCATTACCCTCCATTAATAATTCATGAGTAAGATATAAGATGAGAAATACACTAAAAAACAACATGAATAAATAAATGAAGAAATCCTGATACATGATGTGATATCATACATAACTAGATACAACTAAAAAGAAAATAAAACAGAGATAAATCCTTGATAGTGAAAAAAATTTACAACAGATCCTAAATAACTCCATGAACTAGTAATTTGCAACATGATCTCCAAACAGCTCCGGTTGACCAAAATTTTTTATATATACAAAGAGTGAGCATAACATGTATACTCAATACCTAAACAATCTCATGATAAATGTGAGTGAAGCATACTAAATCCTAGTGAATAAATAATTGAAACTAACTCATCACCCAAGTAGGTATACAATTATTTTCCAATCATCACCATGGATCACACACTAAATAATTCATAGAAGTAAATAATTTTATATCAAAAGTATATATAATGACATGGGTACCCCACTTCTACTTTTCCATTGGTTTGTCACTATCAAACCCCAATGGCTATGTCCTATGTGCATCCCTAATATAAGTCATCTCTTATCCCATGAAATAGTATCATAGACATTACTATATCATATATATCCCAAAAAATCTTATCATCATTTCCCCCAATAGTAACCATGTGTATGCTAGGAAGCCACAATAACCTTTTTATATGAACTATAACTCAATCCATTACATCCCATGAATGTACACCTATATAAAATTGATATTTCCACACATGAATACAATAATATGTTATACCTCATGTTTTTAGATCCCACACAAAAATGTATTCTAAAAATATGAGCCATCATAACCATGGTAGGAACAAACCCTATATCGTAAGAAATTATAGGATGAGATTTACCTACTCATAAATGTCTAGAGGGATAGTATGGGATATGTATAATTCATCAATACATTAAATTTAAATCCTAGATATTGTATAAAATTCCCTCCCCCATCCGAAAAATATGTGTGTTGGTTTCCCTACTAATGTGGGTGGTTAAGAAAATGAAATAAAAAAATACAAATAATATCATACACATCCAAACAATGGGAAACTAACTAGAATTTGACTCATCAGTCGTTATCATTTCCTAGGACCCCAAGTTTCTAGTACTAATCTATATATGTAAAATAATAATAAAATCTTGAAGATCATAATTAATTAATTATTAATTAATTAATATTATTCCATTTTCATTTCTAAGATTAACTTTTTAATCTCGTATGGTCTGTTCCTTCAATATGGTGAGTTCTCTTTTTATGTTATCAAGTTTTTAATTATAATTTAGAATAATTATGAACAATTATTATTCTTTTAATAATTCATTTATCATATCATAAATTCTCCTGGTATGCTAGGACTCTTCCTAATCTACCACATAAATGTTTCACATGTCATACATAGAGCCTGACTGCATCAGAAAACTATAAAGAAATATTATAAATAAAATCCATGAATCAAGAAATTATTAAGAAATATTCTACTATATAAACAAGAAAACCCAACTATGAACTTATCCTGACCTACCCAAGTCATTCCCACACCATTGCGTATAGTATAATCTATACCACCGCCACCGAAATCAACTATTACTGTAGCCCTATGCTCCAAACCAATTCCTCAACATATAACCTACCATAAATATAACCCTCATCATATATCCCATTACTCATCACATATTACTATCATATAAGTTTATTAATAATTAAGAACAAAGCTCTAATATCCTAGGGAATACAGATATATTAAATGTATTTTCCACACACAACAAAGGAATTAAGGCCATAACATCAGGGAATTCAAGCCGCCTATAATAGAGAATGGTTTTTATTAGTCCCAAACGTTAATTAATTAATAAATAACCATTTAAATACCTTATTTAATTAACCAAACTATTATTCATAGGTTTTATTCATCAAGAAACCCACATAAAGTAGCTAATAATAACTATAAATCAATATAACATGCTTTAAGAATTAATTCCATATTTATTCAATTCCAAGAAGTGAAGTATCTAATTTGAAAGTGCATCTTTCATTAAATAAAAACTTAATCCATATTAACTTTGTTTAATAGTTTCAATAAATTAACCATAATAAACAATCAATAATAATACTGCCAAAAATATAACACACCATCTATTTAATCAGAGGAAACATTAAAAAATCATAAAATACATATGATCATAATATACAAATAAATTATTTAATCTCCACACCATGAAATTTTAATTATCTAAACATGTGATAATTCCCATTTCAATTATTTAATATTAGAAATATATAATAATTCCCATCATAAAACAATAAAAAGATACACAATAACAAGCGATACTATCATTATTATTTTAAATTCCATTACCTAAATTAATGCCAATAATTTTACATAAGATTATTTTTTTTTTCAATTAAATATTTACCATTATATGGAACTAATATTTTTCATGTATATCATGTGATAATAATTTATTCCTTCAAATAACCATATTAAAATGTATTATTATTTTCTAATTCCATGTTCTAAAATAATATATACCAATTTTCATGTGATAATTTTAATATTAGAATTCTATGATTTCCCAAATTATAAAATAATTATTAAAATTATTTAAAAGTCTATTTTTATTCTATGAAAAAAGAATTTATGGAATATGTTTATCTCGTGTATCTCTCTTGGATAATTTTTATTGTATGAATAAATATAAGGTTTCAAATAAAATTCTATATTATCAAATATGATTTAAGTATCCTGGTATTTAGTATTTAAAAGATAAGAAAAATTTCATGTTCCAATTTTCAAGAATTAATACCAATATAACCTATAAATAGATTCCCTATTATTTAATAATATTATTCATTCTTAAACATGTATTGTTATCTTATTATTCTTCATTACATTAATTATTAATAATTATGAAATAATAACACAATATGTGGTAATATTTCCTTATGTAATAATTTCCATATTATTATCTTTTTAAACATTAGATCTATCTATATATCTTGAGGAATATAAAATATGATTATTTCAAATTTTCACATGGAATAAATGTGTTTATAGGTGAAAGAGAAGGACCTTGGTGGAAAAAATAACCAAAAAATATTTTTTTAATTCTATGGACCATTCATAATATTGTAAATGATGTGAAGTCTATGACCAAGAAACATTTTCCATCGAATATTGATATAGAGAAACCCGGATCCCGAAGAGGATATATACGTGTTAAATTTATAATTAATTTATATTATATTTAATGAAATGAAACCATATCATAGGATATTTATTTTTATATGATATTGATCATATGAAAAAACCCTTTCCCCAAATTAACTTTATTGCATTGTAAGGATCCAAGTGTTGAATCCCATCAATGGTGATTCTCATGTGCTCCTTTGATCTTTGAATGAAACCAATTTATTTTTAGTTTATAGCATGATGAATGAATCATCTTGAATTATTAATCTTGATCACTCATGATCCATATATCTTGAAGGAATCTATCTATAAATTCTCGTTATTGAGAGAGATAGAGGAGGAGGAATTGAGAGAGAATTATATTGTGTGCAATGATTTTCATGTCTCGATTAACCCTATTCAATAGAAATAACCATCTATTTATAGAGCTTGGGTTTAGGTTAAAATTTTATTTAATTGTTATATGGACCATAAATTATATAATAATCATTATCAAACACCATTCCATATAATAAATAATAATATTATTAGTTTATGTCATTTTCTAGATGGCGCAATGGTAACTATTATTTTACCATATTATAAATTAATATTCATCACTAGAAACAACCTTTTTCCACTAAAACTCCTCAACATTTATTAAATACATGAATAATTATTTAATTAAATATTTTATTCATTAGAAAATATTTTTTATTGATAAAACATTAATAAAATCATTCCCCACTCTTGAGAATAATATTTATTACATTAATTAAATTTAAATAGATATTAATCAAGATTATAAGAAACACTAAGTGTGTGATTCTCTATGATTATTTCTCATTGGAAATAGTTGGGCTTACATATTTTCCATGATTAATATATTAAAATGGGTCTAAGAACTCATGATAGTGAATTTAATGTTGCAGCATTAAAAATAAAAAAATGAACACTCCATATGTAATATATTCATTTATCAAAATATAACATCAAGAAGGTTACACAACTGTGTCATTAAATTATATTATTGATAAATATTTCTTTAAATCCCTAAAATTAACTTATCATTGCACCATTTCCATGGAATTTAATGTGATGCTTCTATTCAAATTAAAGGGATTAGGTATCAACTTCCATAAATATGAAAGTGTCAAATTATTCCTCAAATGATCTATTAATAACATTTCATTTAGGACACATGGAATCATGGTTTTGGTCAGTAAATATATGCACATGAGTCATGAAAACAAATAGTAATTATCTTAACGTCTGAGGAACATTAAACACACTCACATATCAGAATATTCAATGACACCAAAATATAATGAATTATTAGAGGAGGGTCTATTCTTATAATCTACTGTCTTATAGATTACCAATTGTGAACTTCAAGAGAAGAATCCTGGTCAAATTATGAGTAATCTAACACAACATTCAAAACATTATGTGTCATATCATAATAAATTATCCAACCATATAACTATATTTAAAAATTCCATCATGGGACTTTAATGTTTACATCATAGTGGGAAAATTCTATAACATTATCAATGTGATTGATACCCTAGGGAATTATTACATTAAATCCATGAAGGAAAATGAAAAATATGTTATAAATTATTTTATTAATATTCAAATTTTAAAATATACATGTAATAAAATTACAATAAGATAGTTATAGAACAAAAAATCCAAAAAACTACCACTTTTATTAGAGCCAACTCTCTATGAATTTCAGTCCACTAGACCTGAAATGATGATCGTGTTTCTTCTATGTTAAAGATTTAGTCAAGGTGTACACCACATTATCTTCCATAGAAATTATTCTCACTGTAACCTCATACCTCTGAGACAATCCATAAAGGAATGAAATTTCCAAAATATATTCTGTTTATGTTGATGTGACCTTAGCTCCATTGCAAGATCCACTACTTCATTGCCATCACAATAGAGTGTGATATGATCATTACTTCTAGGTACCATGTCATGATTTTAGAAAAATTATCAAATCTAATATATTTATTTAGATTCCTCATAAGGCGAAATATATTTAGACTCTACTATAGAATATGTGACCATATCATTCTTTGGGATCCTCTAAGTCGCACGACCTCAATTCAGAATGAAGATATCTCTCGTTTGTGATTTTTGAAAATCTTGATATATTTGGAAACTTTCATCTTTATATCATTTGATGACAAGTTCCTCATCTCCTCCATAGACTATAAATAAATATTTAGTACACCTTAAATAACTAAAAATAGTCTTGACTACCATCCAATGGAAGTCTCTTAGGATAGCATGATATCTTCCCACTATACTCACATCATAGGTGACATATAACCTAGTACCAAATATGGAATACATGACTGACATAATCCTAGACACATATGTAATACTTTCTATCATCTATCTTTCCTAATGTGTTTTAAGAAACATTTTCTTTTAATAATGAATTCCATGTGACATTGGAAACATGACCTCTTGAATTGTTCCATACTAATTATCTTCAGTATTTTATCAATACTTGTACCTTGACTTAGTCTAAGAAGCCTGTTTGATATATCATGATAGATATTGATCCAGAGAATATATGACGCCTCACATATTTCCTTCATAGAGAAATATTTATTCAACAAGGCCTTAATATACTGTAGGAATGGTATTTCATAATAAATAAGTAATAATTCATTGACATACAACTATTAAGAAAATGACCACACTCTAACTAAACCACTTATAAACAAAAGGATCAAATTAATTTTTTATGAAACAAGATTATATTATGGATTCATCAAATATAATATTCCATTACATGGATTCTTGATTTAATCCATAAATGGATCTTTGCAATTTTCATACCCTATTGAAATATTATGAATTCAAAAACCCTTTATGTTGTGTCATATAGACATATTCCTAATGTATTATTTTAATTAAAGTTATTTTTACATCCATTATCTGAATCAATTATCATGGTAACCCATAATGGAAAGTAGAATACTGATGGATTTATAAATTGAAACTAGTGAAAATGTTTCTTTGTAGTCTATTCCTTGGTAATGTTTAAACCCTTTTGCAACCAATCATTCCTTATAAGTACTGACATGTCCATCCATGTATTGTTCCATCTTGAATACCCTTTTACAACAAATGAAATTTATATCCACCATAGGATCAACCAAAATCAACACTTGGTTTTAGTACATGGAATATATTTTATAATTCATGGATTATTTCAACATGGAATCATCTGTTCCAATTACTAATTCCTTTTAGAATATAGGATCATTATTATTAAATATTAATGAGTCAGTATCCCTAAATACTAAAAAACCATACCATTTTGGTTCTCAAACCTCTCTTATAATCCTACATAGTACTTGTGTCTCTAGAATATATTCTTCCATAGGGCTTTGTGGAATTTGGTCTCATTCCACCTCTTCTTTTCATTGATCATTGACTTCATTAAAGTCAATATCACACTCACTATCCCTTTTATAAATGTTCTCTATCTATATAAATATGGAATGTATTTCCAATTTTACCTTTTTATGAGGGGTTGTATAGGTAATATAACATTATTTCCTTAGGGTATCCTCTGAAGGTACACTTTTTTCATTGAGGTTAATGTTTGTTACCTAAATAGTTTATAAAAAATGCTTCAAAACCCAACACAAGTAAGTATGACAACATGGGTTTCTTTGAATTCCACATTTGGTATGGTATACCATCTATCACTTTAGTATGATCTTAGTTTTGTATTTTCACTACTATTTGAAATGCATATTCCCAAAATATAATGGAATACATGAATAGAAAATCATTGATATCAACATTTCCAATAGGGTGTGGTTCCTCCTTTAATATAAAACATTCCATTGAGGTGTATAAGGAGGAGTGAGTTGAGATAAAACCCAAAAATACATTATGTAATCAATGAAGCCCTGATTAAGATTTTATCTAACATGTTCTGATCATATTTTCATAATATTCTTACCATAATAGTTCTCAACTTCATTTTTGTTTTCATTTAATCTATCAAAAGAATATTTCTTATACGACATTAAGTAGACATATACATATCTACTAAAATAATTAGTAAAAGTTATGAAGTATGAGTAAACACTCATTAATTAAACTGAAAATGGTCCAAAAACATCAGTGTGAACTAATTCCAGAATCTCACTATCCCTTTGACCTTTCCAAATAAATGGAGCTTTGTTTATTTTTCCTTGTAAACATGTGTGGCATATACCAAGTGGTTTTAATTCAAGAGAATATAAATATCCATCTTTTTTGTAATTTGTTAAATTGTTTTTCTTTTACATGATCAAGCTTGTGAATACATAATTGGGTGTGGAATGAGTCATGTGAATTATTTTCATTATTTATTTCAATTACTTGGTTCATTTAATTTAACAAAAAAAGACAATTATTTAAATATTTCTTACTATAAAAAATACTATATTTATAAAATAAGAGAAATTTATTCCTAAACATGAAATTAAATCCATTTGTATCAAGTCTAGATACATAAATAATGTTTCTAATAATATATGGACCAAATGAAAATCCATTAATGCTAAGATAATTCTCATCACCAATGTGAGGTAGTTGTCCCGGATAGCCAAAAAAGATAGTTTGGCTCAATTGGCTGCTCGTAGATCTACCTCCTCTCAATCAATATTTTTTAATATACTTTTCTATTTTATTTGAATATATATGTGTGAGAACCACAATATGTATCTAATACTAAATTTATTGAAATATATATATTTCAATCAATAATAAATGCACCTAATACTTCCCTTTGCTTCTTGGGTTGGTTGCAGTTTTTCTCCCAGTGGCCCTTCTTGTTACAGGTGAAATAGATAACATCCTACTCCCTTTATTTCACCTTCATATTTCTCTTATTGTAAGGGAATTATGAAGAACATTTTTTCCTAGAGATATTTTATTTCACATTTTATTCATTCACCATAAATATGGAAGGGTTTTTATGCTTTGTATCCTTATCTACTTGGAGAAGAAGAGTGAGTATCTTTGGAAGAGACTTCTCAATGTTTTTCATATTAAAATTTACAACAAAGCTAGAGAAGATATGAGGGAGTCATGAATGAATATGATTAGTGGATAGTTTATCAGGGAGTTCAAACCCTAGTGCCTCTAGTTTTTCAATGTAGACAATGAACATGGATTTAGGAGGCCTAGTTGGCACACCCATTCAAAGCTTACTATGAAAGAGTGACTTGGAGAAATGAAACCATTGTCATATTTCTCTCTCCTAGTAAATACCATATTTATGATCGAGCATTATATAAGAATATATGTTTTCATGTGACTTTATGAGCTCACTAGACATATATCAAAGCATAAAATATTTCAAATAAACAATTTTGTTAAGTGTTTTTGATAGATGGCGAAATCTTCATCACTTTCCTCCTTCTTAGGCAGATTAGGTAATGAGGATTCCAACATATAATATTTATTTTCATGGAGACACCTAACCTGTAGGTGTCTAAACTATTCTGGGATGTTATTACTTGTGAGGAGATGGTATTTCTACAACATAGATCATATAGATAAAGTGGATGACGATATTTCAATTATTCTAAAATTATACAAGAGTATATTATTTTTTCTTCTAAGGATTACAAATTATATAAGATATTAAATAATATTTATTTTATTATGTCTCAAAATATTTAATCATGTCCCATAAACCCCCACCATTGGACGCAAAATGTCCAGTTTCTAGGACATTATAGTGGAAAGGATCCATATTACCATTAGCATAACCCCGATGAGGGTTGGTCAAGCTACATGAAGGTATTTAGGTAGGAAATTATTTGGGAACTATAGGACTGTAACTCCTTGATATGTTGAGTGGACTCCCTAATCTTGAAATCCAGATTCAAATTTCCTTAACAAATGCCTCCAAGTTATATAAAGTCTAGAAATGGATACTTCTACGAACATAATATAGTTAAGTAAACACATTAACTTAATAAGAACTCCATGATAAAATTAAGTGTCCCAATTAGGGTTGTTCAAACACTTAGTTCTATGAATTTCATTCCTAATCAAGTAATGAAAGGTAAAGTTTGACATAATATTTAGTTTAGGGTTTTTTTATTATTTGTAACATTATGTTATTATATATTTTACATGTATTTTTAATATTAAATTTATTTTAATTAATTGATTAACCATGTTTTGATAAAACATTTATGCATAATTAATTTTTTTATATTCCATCCTTGCACATTAGTTCACTTAATTATGGTATAGTAGTCTTGCATCCATAAAATAAATAATACATGAGAAATAAATAAACAAACTACCCAATAACGATATATTTTTTTTCTAATGGTTGATATATTGGGAAAACAATAAATAAACCTATGACCTAGGGGGAAACTAATTATACTGATCCTAGAATGGGTTAAATTAATCCACATATCCATCATTGTATTACCTGGGATGGCATCCTCTTGGTTCCATCTTGAACCACCTCCATAATCCTCGGGGTACTCGATTAATTACATGTATTTATAACTCACACACATGTTATGGAAACCAAATGATTAGTTAAATGAAATTATATAAATTACCGTAGACACAAAGACACTACATAATAATTGCAGGAGGGTTGACTCGTAGACAATAATATTTTGTTTAGTAATTATTAATTGAAAAAACTATGTAATAAATTAAATTAAATAATAACAATATATACAAAGGTCTTGATCAAGCTAATGGTCGGTCACATACATGAAACAATTAAAAAAAGTATATAGGCTATCATTATTTTCTATTAGTTATTTATTATTAATATAAACACAGTTTAACTAATTAATGAATAATTACATTTTATCTTAATGACCAATTGAATTATTTTAGATATACCCATCACAAAAGAATTTATAGAAAATAAATGGAAGAACCAAAAAGTATATACAATTATAATAAATTAATTATGAAATGGAAAATTATTTAAAACATTATTAAATTTTAAAACAAAAACAGTTCCAATCAATATAATAACACTTTAATTCAAAATTTATTTATTTAATGTAATTTAATTATATACTTTATTGGGAGACTACAAAAAGTGTACTTATGAGCCACACATTGTGTAACTCGATTTTTGTGTACCTAGGATACAATACTAGGGAATTAGTGTGTACCTCAGTCAAAATTCACAGAATGTACTAGCTAGCTACACACTGTGCATCACTCTTTCTATTTGCCTAATTAACCCATTGAAAGACTCGACGTGTTCTTTAGACATAGGATCACCTTATAGGTACTCTAGCTATATGTATAAGGACCCAACCTTGACACATTACTTTATATTGAGATAAGTCAAGAATTCAAAATGAGGATCCTTCTAGATTTAGAGTTTTAGAGAATTAGGCCATAACTATTACATTAAATCTCAAATATTACCAAGTAAACACTTCTAATCTATCCATTTTTTTCACAATAATAAAACTATTTAAACAGAACAAGAATTCTTTTCTTGATAAAAATACTATTTAATTCTTCCTTTTGCTTACACTTCCTTATACCCTGTGAAAAACATTTCAAAAACTTAGGATGAGCATAAAAATATCTGTAAGGGATATAAAATATGGAATGAAAACATTAGTCCATGAATACATACAAATCAAGGAAATCATACTTTTCACTCATAAAACACATTCTCTTTAACATACATCATGAAATCATAATATTTATTAATAACACATATAAATCATAAAACATAATGGTAACTTGTGTCATCCATAACATACTTAAATTATAGCTTTCACAGCTACATAAGGAGTTAAATTTGGAATGACCATCACGATATATTCCCTAAATCTATTAGGAGAAACAATAATGTTTACCTCTATCATGTTACCCAATTCATTGGAGTGCTATCTCGGGCTCACCTGCCCTCAGTTTATCACATTACCACCCATATACGTAAACAATACCCATGAACCATAACATAATCATAACACATAAAAAAAGTATAAAGGAAAGATAAAATTTCCACATTGCAATCAAAATATATCATTTAATGATATTGAAATAATCCATGTTTATCAAAAAAAATTTCAATACCAAAGTACATAAAAAGGGTATATGATATTTATTTTCCTTTTAAAACATTATGGCTTGTTAAGGATGCAAAATATCAAATAATGCTCACGGTGGTGGAAAGGTAATTGTCACCGCATACATTAAAAAGAAAAATTCCTTTTTCTATATAGAAAAACGATTCATAGAAAAATATTAACTTTTAATGAAATTAAATTTCAAAAGGGTTTATACACTTTATAAAAGAAGGTCATATCAAAATAGGCCTCAATGAATGGAGATTGAGACGAAGTCCCTTACCTTAACTCTGACTGATTGCATATGTTACTTATTAATCCTGAATAATAAAATTAAGGAAATTTATAATTTATTCATAACCATTTTCAAGTTTAATATTCATTTTATATCAATTATTACAATGTTATAAACATTACATAATTATTTAAGTTAATATATGTCATTTTTTCAATATTCAGTACTTGAGTCAAAAATGAACTTGTTATAATTACAAATTATGTATGTGGTAAAAAGTCCATTATCTACAAAATGATATTCATGATTTAGATATCATATATAAAATATATATCCCGTATATATATATATATGTATTTATAATAGTACATAACATTTGGAGATAAGAAATGAAATGCACCGTTCATGGAGACAGTAATCCATACGTACACATGAATACTACTTTCATTTCCTTTACATATTTAAAGGAATGAAAACTAAATTATACATAGGTATATTACAAATAAATTATAATTTCATATTTAATATATGTTACAAATTTTCATTAATGACATCCTTTATACGTTCCATGTATGACATGAATGAGTCATATCACTTTCAGGGGGCGGTAGCCCAGAATTCCTCGAATGAAATTATCGTATTTACCCATTATGGAAACCATGAAAGTATGATATAAATGAAAAATATAGAAGAATAGAGACAATATAAATATAATATATATATCACATATAAATACAATGACATAATAATGGCCACCATGAGAGGTGGTAGGGGAAAATTGAACAATCATCGTTTCGTGAGGCTGTAGTTCTCCGTACAAAGAAACATTATGATCATATCCATTATATGGAGGTGTGTGTAAGTGTAGTTTGAATACTTCTCATAAAACATACTTGTATATTTAGGATACTGGTGTTGTTATGTAATCAAATAATATGAATATAATAGGTAGTGAAGAAATAAAATAATGGAAAATAACTTTAGACAAGATTCTACCACTTAAAATGTGTAACTCCATTTGATTTGAGCCAAAAGGCTTTCTTGAATTGCCTTATGCATAAGGTAATAATTATAGGAGGAATAGAGTGATTTTGGGAGATTATTTGGGAAGATTCTGGACAATCCAATGGGCTTTAGAGGTGTGATTAAATGGGTATAGGTGATGCCCTTTTATAAGAGGGAGGAGGGGCACTTCAGTAAGTCATTGAAATATTATTTTATTAATAAACGATTTTCAATTTCAAATGGTCCTGAAGCCATTTATTTAAAAGATAAGATTTTTTTGGGTACAAAACCTCTCAAACAATATGTTTTAGACCAATATAGATAACAAATTTAACGTTATCTTTTAGTTTTAACCATTAGTTAACTAATTTAACTCTTACCATGTCTCCTTGTATATTTATACTATATGGTTAATATAATTACTATAAAATTAGAATAGAACAAAAAGTGGTTCATTAATTATATTTTCAGTATTATTTATGAATTTTGGAAGAATATTATATTTTAAGGTCTATTATATCATTTAATAAAATAGTATTTTTTTGAAAAAATCATTTATATCAATTTTTTATACTATTCATATAATAAATTTTTAAAAATCCATATAAACTTTATTATTTCGAAAAAAACATTATTTAAAATATAAAAAATCATAATCATCCATAAAATTAGTATATGGATTAAATTTTTTTAAAATAAATTTATTTTAATATTTATAATCTCATTTATTTAAATAACTCATTATTAAGGTAATCACTATATCATCATTGTTTCATAAATATGTTTATTTATTGGATGTATAAAAATTATAAATAACAAACCATGATGTAATAAATCTTTTTATCTTTATAATGAATATTTATAGTCGAAATTATCACTTATTTAACCCCATATAAATTTTTTTTACTAAAAGATATAGGTTTATGTTATATTTTTCGTTACGTTAAATTATTCATTACAAAATGTCATTTTCAAATCAACGAGACTCCATGGGGTCCCAAAATATACCCAAGGAAGTACATGGTTGGAAATATGTCATACAATAGGATTTGGACACATTTTAGGGTCGTTTTATATTATTGTAATATTAATTTTTACCATTATTTACCAAAATTACCCTTTAACCATGGTAAATAAAAAAATTAATGAAGTTACTATTCATAATGTCTAAAAATAATAGGTACTTATTTACAAAATTTTTACCTCCTGATTCCAACTATGGAATCCATTTTTCCAAATTCAAAATACAGAAGTTATAGTAATTAATTTAAAATTAATTCACGTTGTCAAAACCAAAAAGCATGTTTTTAAGAAGTAAAAACAACCAAAAGATTGACATGTGTTTATGTCCAATTTCAAAGTGAAATTACACCCAATGACCATAATTGGATTAAATGATAAAAATATAATACAATTAAACTTCAAAACCAATTAATAGGAATATATATATATATATATATATATATAAATAATTTATATGAAAAGAAAGTTTTGACTTAAAATGCAGTATTTTCACTATTCATTAAAAAAATGAACTTCTTCCAAAAATTACCAAAAATTTATCCAAAATATATTTTTTTTATCATAATTCTAAAAAGAAGTTTATTTTTTCTAATGGAACATATAAAATTGATAAACACTAGATTTTAAAAGGGTTCTCCATCAAAAGTCAGTAAAACAACCTTTTAAAAATATTAGAGTATTTCATGCTTCAAATCAGATTCGTTCTTATTTTAAGCCTCTAAAATTTACCAGATAAATGTAAATATATTTAATAAATATGTATAATCATATTGTAGTTATTTATATTCATTCCTGCTAATAAAACTTCTAGGATCTAACTACCATTTAAAATAATAATAATAATCTATTATTTTTTTGTATAACGGGAATTGTGTGAAACTTAAGATTTCAAAGAAACCGGTTGTTTCATGTTAAGTACTCTATTAGACGAAGCATCCAATTTAATATAAATATCTTATTCAAAAATATTAATAAATATAAAAATTTAATATTATTTATTTATTAGGGATGTACATCCTTTCCCCCTTTTGGAAATTGCATCCTCGCAATTTTATTCACTTAGAAAATAAGTGGGGGGTATTTATCCCTCAAATCATTTTCAGATTCCCATGTTTCCGATTCAACTATATGGTTTTTCCACAAAAATTTTACCTAATGAATTACTTTTTTCTACAACACTTTCTCTTTTTGGTCAAGAATCTGGACTTGTTGTTCCTCATAAGAATGATTATCTTCCATCTGAACTACCTATAGACTAATAACCTGAGATGGATCCGATATATACTTTATTAACATTGAAACATGAAAAACATTGTGTACCTAGTATAAAATTTGATGAAAAGACACTTTATAGGAAACTGATCCAACTTTTTCTAGGATTTCATAGGGTCCAATGAAAATTGGACTCATATTTCCCTTCTTACCAAAACACATCACTCTTTTCCATGGAGAACCCTTGAGAAATACA
This sequence comes from Viscum album, assembly GCA_963277665.1. Classification (NCBI taxonomy): domain Eukaryota; kingdom Viridiplantae; phylum Streptophyta; class Magnoliopsida; order Santalales; family Viscaceae; genus Viscum; species Viscum album. The sequence continues at coordinate 1,067,141,602 of OY728127.1, read as the reverse complement.
TGATCACATACCTCAAAAGAAAGATCCTTCCTCAAGTTATCCACATAACTTTTCTGCATTCTCTGAGATATTTTCACGTGCTTCTGAATCAACTAAACTTTTTCCGCTGTCTCTTCTACCAATTCTGGTCCCATTAACTTCCTTTCACCTACTTTATCCTAAAAATATAGAGTTGGAAACCTATTTACATATAATGCCTCAAATGGTTCCATCTATACACTGGAATGAAAAATGTTATTATAAGAAAACTCAACCAAAGAAAGATGATGGTCCCAACTTCCCAGGTAATCCATTGAAGAATCACGTTGCATATATTCCAATGTATTAATTGTTCATTATTAATGTCCATCTAATTGAGGATGAAAAGTTTTACTAAAATTTAATTCAGTTCCCAATGACGTTAGAAGGCCTTTCCAAAAGTTAAAAGTGAACCAAGGATCACTATTAGATACAATGGAGAGGGGAAATCCTTCTAACCTAACTATCTATTTAATATAAAATCATGAATGTTGATCTATATGGAGAGTATCTCAAATAGGAAGAAAATGAGAATATTTAGTCAATCTATGAACAATAACCCAAATTGAATTGTTACCTAAAGAAGTATTTGGTAATCCCACTATGAAATCCATGGAAACATTTTCCCATTTTCACTCTGGAATTGGAAAAGGACGAAGAATACCTTTCAATAACTTCTTTTCTGCTTTAACCTGTTTACAAGTTAAACACTTCATAGTAAAGTCAGAAATATCTCTTTTTATTCCATTTCACTAGTAATACTCCTGAAAATCTCTGTACATCATAGTAATGCTAGGATAAACTTAAAACAGAGAACTATGAGCTTCACATAATATCTCTTTCTTCAACTGTGAATCACAAGGAACACATAAACTCTTTTCAATACTCAAAACATAGTCTTTATCAATGTTAAAGTTAGGTAACTTACCCTTCTAAACCAATTCTACTTTTTTCTGCAACTCACTTTTTATTTCTGTGCTTGCTTAATTCTTTCTGATAGAGATGATTTCATTACCACCTGAAACAAAAAGTGGAATTCCCTACACTAAAAACATCTAACCCAAAATTCATCAAATCAAAAACAAAAGGATATCATTCCAAATGTAGCATGGTTATTGTAGCATTACTCTTTCAACTCAAAGCGTCAACCACATTATTTTCCTTTCCCAGATGGTAATGGATCATGAAATAATAATCCTTGATTAATTATTTCCATATTCTCTATCTCATGTTTAATTCCTTCTTAGTGAATATATACTTCAAAAATTTGTGATAAATTTATATTTCACACTTTAAACCATAAAAATGATGCATCCAAACTTTTAATGAAAAAATAGCAGCTAATTCCAAATCATGTGTAGGGTAATTTAACTCATGAGGTTTCAAATGATGTGAAGCACAAGAAATTACCTGATAATTATGCATAAGGATACAACCAAGTCCTTTCAATGAATCATCACCATGGATAACAAATTCACCATTTCTGGAAGGCAGTGCCAAAATTGGAGCATTCACCAATCCTCTTTTCAATTACCGAAAACATTCATCACATTCTTTTTTCCAGATAAACTTAACACAATTTCAAGTTAACTTAGTAATTGTACTAGATAACCATCATCATTTTCAACAAACCTCCTCTAATAACCTATTAAACCAATAAAACGATGAATCTTAGTTATATTTCTAGTTTTTGGAAATTATTTAAAAACTTTTTTAGCCAGATCAACATTTATTCCATCTTTAGAAACAATGTGACCAAGGAATGAAATTTTTGTAACCAAAACTCACACTTGCTAAATTTCCCATACAATATATTTTCTTTTATGGTTTTTAAGAGAACCCTTATATGAATTTCATGATCCTATTTAATTTTAGAAAATACCAAAATATCATTAATATACACAACCACAAACTTATCCTAGAACTCACGAAAAATTATATTTATAAGATCCATGAATATAGTCGGTGCATTGAATAACCCAAAAGGAATAACTAAAAATTCATAATGGCCATATCTAGTATGAAACTAAGTCTTTATAATGTCTTCTTCCATTACATTCAACTGATGGAACCCCGAACTCAAATCAATCTTTGAAAAATTATGAGCTCTCTAGAGAAGACCAAAAAAATCATTGATATGAGGCAAATGATACTTGTTCTTAACTGTGATATTATTCAAGGCTCTATAATCAATGAAAAGTCTCATCGAACCATCTTTCTTTTTAATATAAAATACAAGATCACCCCATGGTGATGTGCTAGGTTGAATGAAACATTTATCTAATAAATCATACAATTGCTTCTCTAACTCTAAAAGTTAAATTTGAGTCATTCGATAAGGGGGTTTTGAAATTGGCTTAGCATTAGGAACTAAGTCCACTATAAATTCAAATTCTCGATCTGGTATTATACCAGGAGACTCATTAGGAAAAACATAAAGATACTCATTGACTACTGGTATATCGTTAATCTGAAAAGTTCCTTTGTTTTCAACAATATGTGACAGGTAACATTTATTTGCATCTTTTACTAGTTTCTCAACTTCATGATATTTTATCAAATGTAAGGGTTCATTATTATACACAAACTAAAATTAATTCTGAAAAGAAACCTCTTTAGCTCTGAATTCAATCTTAGCATGATAAATGGAAGGCCAATCCATACCCAAAATAACATCAAATTGTACCATAGGAAAAATAATAACAATTGCTGGTAGATTATTTCCACACACAAGGACATGAAGGTTCTTATAATTTCTTTTTATCTCAACATTTCCTCCAGGTGTTTTTACCAAAAGTTTAGGATTCATATCATTAGATGGAATTCCCTATTTACTTGAAAATTTCTCAGAAATGAAAAAATGTGTAGTCCATGAATAAAACAACATATTGGCATAATATGAATAAATAAAAAATATACTTGATACTACTTCATTTGATGGCCCAAAATCTGCTGAAGTAGTTGTAATGGATTTCAACACCCCTTTCTTCTTATAGTCCAACTTCTTTACCTCAATTGAGTTCTTTATTGGACACTCATTTTTATAATGACCCATTTCATTGCACTTAAAACATTTTACTAACTGTAAATCAGATATTGTATTACCATTACCCTATTCCTTTTTAGTGCAATTATGAGCCTTATGTCCCATTTTACCACATCAATAGTAGTTACCAGAATTCAAAAGGGATTCCCCAATTTTCTTTTTACCAAAATTTTCACAAACTATAAACTTATGTTTCCTACAATCAAACTTTTTTGAAGAGTTCATACCTTTCATATATCACCTAGACCTATTATTCTGTTGTTTTTCAGAAAACACTTGATCATCGACAAACTCCATTTCCACCTTCTCCGCACATCTTGCAAGTTTTTCATAACTTTTGAACTCATGAGAATCTAATTCCATTTGATATAGTGGATTTAATCTTGAGTAAAAATGATTGATTTTACTATCAAGACCCCGTATGAAATTTGGTGCATACCTTGTCAATTGAGTGAATTTTTCTTCATAGGAAGCCACTGATTCACCATCTTTCCTCAATTCTAGGAGTTTTTTTCTATCCAAATTTGAACCGCCTTAGGGAAATATTTATAAATAAACATAACTTTGAATTCATACAAAAAAAAACATAAATATCCTCACTATCATTGATATTTTTAACCATCAACCACCACTGACCAGCTTCACCTTAAAAACAATAAATAAAATACTAACCTTTTGATGTTCTGAACAACCCATGACATCAATAATTTTTTCTTGTTATTTTATCCACCCATCAGCTAGCACAAAGTCAGATGATCCTATAAATGATTCAGGATGTTTCCTCATTAAATGATCCATAAATGACATGTTACTTTGTGGTTTATCTAGTTGATCTCATGCATGGCTACCACCACCATTTATAGCACGAGTCAACGGTTCCATCACTGCAACAAACTATCCAGCTCCGATTCCGACCATCTCATGTTGCTGATTTGGATGGTTGTTTTCCTCTTGATTTCATCCTATCATAGCTGCACTTTTTCTTCTATAGAAAATCATTCTGAACACAGAAATATCTTAGGTGAAGAAACATGGTAATCTTCAAATTCTATATCATTTCAATATTACCATAAATTAATTTATGGATATTAATTTAACAATATCTTGACTTGTAAAGTTGTTTAAACTGACCTATGATACCAACTATAAGGCCTTATCCTTAACAAATTAATTAATCTTTAGATCAGTCAATAATTCACATTGAGGATATTTTCAGGTTTATAGTTTTAGATAATTAGTCCATAACTACTACATTACATCTCAAATATTACAGAGTAGACACTTCTACTCTATCTAATTTTTTCACTATAATAAAACTCCTTAAATAAAACAAGAATTCTTTTCTTGATAAAAATCATCTTGGATTTTTACATTCTCTTACACTTCCTTATACCATATGTAAAACATTTCAAAAACTTGGGATGAGAATAGAAGGCTCAGTAAGGGATATAAAATAAGGAAAGAAAACATTTGTCCATGAATACAAAAAAATCAATGAAAACATAATTTTCACTCATAAACCATAATATCTTCAACATAACTCATGAAATCATAAGATTTATGAATAAAAAAATAAATCATTAATCATAATGGTAACTGGTGGCATCCATAACATACTTACATTGTATCTTTCACAGCTATACAGGGAGTTAAGTTTAGAATACCCATCATAGTATATTACCAAAATATCTTAGGAGAAAAATTAAATTTTACCTCCCTCACGTTACCCAATTTATTGGAGAGCTATCTTGGGTTCACCCACCCTTGGTTTATCACAGAACCACCCTTATACTTAAATAATTCCCAAGAACCATAACATAATCATAACATATAAAACAAGTATAAAGGGATGATAACATTTCCACATTAGAATCAAAATATACCATTTCAAGATATTGAAATAATAAATTCTTTATCAAAACCATTTTCAATAACAAAATACACAAACAAGGTATATGGTATTTATTTTCCCTTTAAAAACATTATGTCTTCTTAAGAAATCCAAATATAAAAAATGCTCACGGTGGCGGAAAGGCCATTGTCACCACCTATGTTAAAAAGTAACATTCCTTTTGTCGTTTAGTAAAATGATTCATAGAAAAAGATTAAATTTGAATGAAATTAAAATTAAAATGGGTTTATAGACTATATAAAATAAGGTCATGTCAAAATACGACTCAATTAAAGGAGATTGATACAAAGTACCATACCTTGAGTCCGAATCGTCACGTATGTTCCTTATTCTTCCGAAATAATAAAAGTACATTAATTTATACTTTCTTCAGAACCTTTTTCAAGTTTATTATTCCTTTTATATCAATTCTAACCATGTTATAAACATTGAATAATTATTTAAGTTAATATCAGTCGTTTTGTTGATATTCGTTACTTGAGTCAAAAATGATCTTTTTATAATTACAAATTGTCCATGTGATCAAAATTACATTATCTCCAATATTATATTCATGATTTAGATATCATATATATAATATATGTTCAGTATATATATATATATGTATTTATAATAGTACATAACATTTTGAGATAAGAAATGAAATGCACCGTTCATGGAGACAGTAAGTTGTACGTATACATGAACGCTACTTTCATTTCTTTTACATATTTAAAAAATAAAAACTAAATGATACATAGGTGTATTATAATTAAATTATAATATAATATTTTATATATTTCACATAATTTTATTAATTTAATCCTTTATATGTTCCATTTATGACATGAACGAGTCATATCACTTTTGAGGGGGTGGTAGTCCACACTTCCTCAAATGAAATTATCGTATTTACCCATTATGGAAACCATAAAGGCATGATATAAATGAAAAATAAATAATAATAGAGATAATATAAGTATATAATATATATATATAACATACAAATATAGTTCCATCATAATGGACACCATGACAGGTTGTAGGGGAAAATTGAATAATCATCGTTTCGTGAGGCAGTAGTTCGTTGTACCTAGAAACAATATGTTCCTATCTATTAGATGGAGGTGTGTGTAAGTATAGTTAGAATACTTCTCATAAAAACATAATAGTATATTTTGGATAATTTTTTTGTTATGTAATCAAATAATAAGAGTATAATAATTAGTGAAGAAGTAAAATAATTGAAAGGAACTTTAGAGAAGACTCTACCTCTTAAAACGTGTAACTCCCATTAATTTGATCCAAAAAGATTTATTGAATTTACTTATTCCTAAGTTAAGGATTCTAGGAGGAAGGGAGGGATGTTGGGAGATTATTTGGGCTGATGTTGGATGAGACCAGGGGTTTGATAGGTGTGGTTAAATGGCTAGAGTTGATTCCATTTTATAAGAGGGAGGATGGGTACTTTAGGAAGGCATTGAAATATTATTTTATTAATAAATGATTTTCAGTTTCAAATGGTCCCAAAGTCATTTATTTAAAATATAAGATTATGTTTGGTCGATAAAATCTCAACCAATTGGTTTTATTCAAGTCTATGTCACAATGTTAACCTTATCTTTTTTTCTTTAACACTTAGTTAACTAATTTAACTCTTACCATGTCTTCTTGTATATTCATTCTATATGGTTAATATAATTACTATAAAAGGCCAATATAAATTAAAGTGGTTCATTAAAGATATTTTAAACATTATTTAATTCATTTTTCCAAATCATATATTTTAGGACTATTATATAATTTAATAAAATAGTATTTGTTTTAAAAAGTCATTTATGTCAATTTTTATACTACTCATTTCATGGCTTTTTAAAAATCAATAACAACTTGATTCTATCAAAAAAAACTTCATTAATTCAAATATAAAAAGTCATAATTATCCATAAAATTAGTGGATGGAATAAAAAGTTTTAAAATAAATTTATTTTAATATTTATAATCTTATAAATTTAAATCATTCATCAATAAGGTAATCACGACATCATCATTATGTCATAAATATATTTATTTATTTGATGTATAAAAATTATAAATAAAATACCATGATGTAGAAAATATTTTTATCTATATAATTAATATTTATATTCAAATTTACAACTTATATAACCCCATATAAATTTTTCATAAAAGACATATGCTTATGTTATATTCTTAATTACTTTAAATTATTTCTTATAAAATGTCATTTTCATATCAAATTGGTTCCATGGGGTCCCAAAATCGACCCAAGGATGCCCATGGTCAGAAATATCTTATTTAGTAGAATTATAATACATGTTAGGGTAGTTTTATATTATTATAGTATTATTTTGTTCCCTTATTTACCAAATTTACCCTTTAACCATGGTAAATAAAATAATTACTTAAGTTACTATTCATAATGTATAAAAATAAAAGGTACCTATTTACAAAATTTGGAACTCATGACTCCAAATATGATATCTATTTTTCCAAATTCAAAACACATAAGTTTCAGAAATTAATTTAAAATTAATTCTCGTTGTCAAAACCAAAAAGCGTGTTTTTATGATGTAAAAACTACCAAATGATTGGCATGTGTTTATGTTCAATTCCAATGTGAAATTACAAAAAATGCCAAAAATTGGATTAAATGATTAAAATATAATCCAATTACATTTTAAAACAAATTAAAAGGTCAATATAACAATATAAATAATTTAGATGAAAAGATAATTTTCACTTAAAATGAATTATTTTTACTATTCATTAAAAAATGAACTTTATCAGAAAATTACGAAAAATTTATCCAATGTAAATTTTGATTTCCTGATTATAAAGAATATTTTTATTATTTCCAATGGAATATATAAAAGTGAAAAAAATATATTTAAAAAGGGTTCACCATCAAAAGGTGGTAAAATGACATTTTAAAAATATTTGAGTATTTCATGCTTAAAATCAGATTCGTTCTTATTTTAAGCCTCTAAAATTTACCTGAAAATTGTAATGAAATTTAACAAACATGTATAATAATATTGTAGTTATTTATGTTCATTATATTCATTACAATGGATAGGCTCTAAATACCATTTAAAATAATAATATATTATATTATTTTTTGGTATAACTCAAAGTTGTGTGCAATGTAAGATTTCAAAGAAACCCGCTGTTGTGTGTTGAGTACACTATCCGACAAAGAATCCACTTTAATGTAAATATATTATTCGTAAATATTAATAAATATGAAATTTTCATATTCTTTATTTACCTGGGATGTTACAATATGTTGTGTGTTTCTCTAGTCATGTGTCATCTTGACTCATTGAATGGCCTGACGTGTACCTCAGTTGTGGAAAATAATGAACTACTGTCCATGTAATACAACCACATGTCGTGTATGTCATTATTGCCTCGGGATGTCAGTATCACATAGTTTTTAACATGTATTTGAACAGACTTTTATTTTGAATTTTACTACTAAACCCTGTAAACTACACAATGCGTATGCCAGCTACACACCGTGTAATCCAATGAGTCATGTTCCAGATTTTCCAAGTATACACGTGATGTGTAATAAATTCACCATGTGTAATTAGTTATTTGAAGTTTTTTTATCCCATGAAATGACCTGGTACCACATGTTTGGGCACACAACATGTAATCTAGAAACATTCCAAGTAAACTCATGCTATCTGTCCATAATCATTGGCAGTTATTGATGTTATGTCCATTCATTCTTTATCTATTATTAGTTCTTTAATAAAATTAGATCATGAAGGTTGATAATGAAAATATTGAAATCATGTTAATTAAAATTGGATTAAATAATGAATATTTCATCAAATGAAAATATATCCACTATTATTCATATAGATCAATGATCAAATAAATGATTATAAATTCATAACATGACCTCTCTAATACCACATATAGGTCATGGGCACAACAGAAGAGCCTTGCTGGGATAAATAACCAATAATGTTTTTTTGATTCTATGGATAATTTATAATATTGTTCATGATGTGAACTCCATTACCAATGAATGTTTTCCATATAATATTGATATAGAGAAACCCGAATCCTAGAGAATATTTTTTCATGTTAAAATTATAAGAAATTTATGTTATAATGAAATAAATGATAACTTGTATTAGGATCATTCTTTGTAGATGATTTTGTTTATATTCAAAACAATTTTCATGTATTACCATCATTTTTCTATAAGGATAAAATTGTATAATCCCTCTAATGGTGATCCACACATGCTCCTTTGAATCTCGAATGATGCAAATTGATTTCTGGGTTCTAGAACCGTGATTCAATCATTTTGAGTTGTTTATCTTGATTTATCAAGATCCTTTGGTCTTGAAAGAATATCTATAGTGCTTCATATTATTTATAAGTAGAGAGTAATATTAATGGATAGAGAATTTTGTTTTTTAAAATTATTCTAAAGTCTTGATTATCCCTAAACAGTAAACATACCCATCTATTTATAGAGTCAGTGTTTAGTATAAAATATTATTTAATTGTCTAGGAGACCTTAAATAATATTATAATCATTATCAAACCACATTCCATATAATGAATAATAATATTATTATTTTATTTCAGATCTACCACGAATAATGATAAATATTATTTTACTGGGTTTTAAATCAACATTAATCACCGAAAAAATCTCGATCCACTCAAACTATAATGAATATAATGAATACCTGGATAAATATTTAATTAAATGTTAAATTACCCAATAAATATTTAAAATTGATAAAAAATGAATTAATTAATTCCTCAGTATTGATATTAATATCTATTCCATTGATTAAATGAAAATAGAATTTAATCTAGATCAATGGAAACACTTAGTGTATAACCCTCTAGGATTATTTCTCATTGGAATAAAAATTCCAAAATTACTATCTAGTAATATGTTAAGGAACCCTGGAGAAAGAAAATAATGTCACAATATCAATAAACACATATGAAATCTCACTATATAATATAATCCTTCTATCACAGTATTTCATCATGTAGGCTGCACAACCATGTCATCAACCTTTAAGCTTGATATGTGTTTCATTGACTCTATGAAATAAACACATCATCACACCATGGCCATGGAATATAATATGATGGTTATATTCCAAAAAATTATATGAGATATCAAATTAGATAAATATGGAATGGAAAATACTTTTTCAACTTATCCATTAATAACTCTAATTCACGATGCACCCAATTTGACCTACTTCATGAAAAAATATGGCATCACAATTTTGGTCTATAAATCTAAGTGCATGATTCATGACATGCATTATTGATAATATTAATTTCTAAGGAACATTACACATGATCATATATAGGAATACCTAATGACATTGAAACATACATTATTCTTATTGGTGGGTTTATTCTCATAATATCTCATCTTGAAGATTACCATGTGTAAACTTCATGAGAATAAGCCACATATGATTATGATTACTCGTACCTAATAGTCTATACACCATGTGTACTATTATAGAATATTTTTCAACCATATAAATATATTAAATAAAATTTTCATGGATCTTAAAGGTTCTCATTATAGAGAAGAAATTTTATGACCTTATCAATGTGATAGATACCCTATGAAATTATTACATTAAAGTCATGAAGAACAATTAAAAATATATAATAATTTTTTTAATATTAAATTTTTTGAATATAAATGTAATAAATGTAAATTAAATTGGTTCATTAAAACCAAATCTAATAATAAATAAGAACAATTTAATGATCCTTTTCTTCTTGGAATATTTTCACTTGTAGAAGCAAAACAGTAAAGAAATGACAAGTTGAACATTACATAGAAATCATTTAGAAGGGACTCTAGTCAATGTAAGATCATTCATAAGACTTTATGGGAAATGTTTGATAACCAAAACATTTGATAAACAAAGATAAATAATAATGGGGTAAATATAGTTTTTAGAATACCATAGATATGATCTCTTAAAATATAAAAAAAATATTTTCTAGGTACATTCAATTTGAGTTGTATTAGGTTTCTTCCATTTAATTTTTATTACAACTCATTAACATCTTCCTAAACATTAGAATCAATTTAAATGATAAAATTAGGAAATTAAATCCTTTATTTTAGGTTATTAAATCCATTAAAATCATGAAAATGAGTTGAAGGAGTGAAACATAAAAAAAATATTATTTTCTAAACACAAACTTCAACCCTTATAAAACACGAGGTCTTAGGTTAAAGGTAATATGAGTTACATTTACAAAGTGAATGAACCTAGCTAAACCTTACACTAAAAACCGAGTAACTTTACATGAGACTCAAAAATAGAATATTAACATTACAAAAAAAGGGAAACACCTGCTTACCCTTATGTGAAGAAGGAAATGATGGAATGAACATTAAAAAAACTATAAAATAACTTAGTAACCCTTAGAAAATATAATAATAATCTGATTTTACTTTATGTATGAAGAAGAAACATCCCTATATCATTATTAATGCTTTTAAAATCAAGCACTATGATTACGAAATAGTAAGGCTATGAGAAAGCGTAAAAATAACTTAAAAACTCTTTAATTTTTATTTACATAAACCTACAATTATTATTAAAACGGATTTATTACCTTTTTTATGTTTTAATAATTAATTTTAAATAATTTAAATGCTTTGAAACTCCCAAAAAGTCTTCTATATTCAAAATAAATATTTAAGACTTAATAATTAATCATATATTAATTTATAAAAAAATAATACATATTATTAACCTTACGAAATCTCTCCAGAAACACTGAACAACCTTGAATGAAAACAAAAGATTCATGAAAATTTAGGAATCTTCATAATGTATCATTGAAATTAAAGATTAAATTGATCTTAATGAAGGGTGAATTTAAATACAAGGGATGCATATTAATTTATTAATTCTATAATCCTAAGAGTGATAATGTAACACCCATGAAGTTATTAGTCGGTTATATGGGAGGGTAGTGTAGTGGAGTGTACTCACTATTGGGTAGAGATTAATTAAGATCGATGAAAGTCAAGAACCTTGGAGGGGTTTGTTATTTAAATTCTCTACAAAATTAGCTAAATGTGATGGGGTTTTTATTTTAATTTTATGGTGAAGTAATGATTTATATTGGCATATAATTATCAGTGGCATGTCAGGTTTCATTAGAAAGTTGGTTGCGTACAGATAGATTATATATTAAACCCTTGAGTGATGCAAGGGTTTTATAAAACTTATAGATATTGAGTGATACTAATCGACTCTAGGAATATTTAGTTTATCAAAAAAATAAAGTTCAGTCAAGGAACCCTAAGGTGTCTTGGAGGTGGATCACACATACGGTATGATTAGAAATGAGATGTGATTGATTACTTCAATAAGTCATAGTGATATTAATGAATATAAACAAGATAATGATAAGGAAAATAATTTTACGGAAAATATTTCATATACCTATTTAAAGTACATATTTTTGAGACTTATGATGGTTTTATTTGGGTTTGGGTTGTGTCATATAGTTCCTAGTGATATTAAATGGTGTTGTGGTTTTTTACAATGAAACATGGTCTGGACCACACTGTGGTCCATGTTGCATTTCTCTTGGAGATTTCCTATGATAAATGGGGAGATCAAAACATCCAATATGGTTATACTTATTGGAATGGACCACATGGAGTCTCCCTATAGACCATGGATAAAATCGCCTCACCCCGCCATGGTGCAAGGTGTAGTGGGCCTAAAACAACCATGTTTTTCCTCCAAAATATAAAGTGACACCATGGTTGACCTCCTAGGTATGGTGGGATTAAAGTCACTATGGATGTGATGGATACCTCAATGTCATGGTGTCAATAATTCCATATTTTTGACATGACCAAATCAACCACACGATCTTTAGGGGAATTCATACCTATTGATTATTATGGTGTGTGATCATTATAAGAGGGTGTTTAATGAATCATGACTCGATTTAACCACCCATATCTCCACCATTCAACCAGTTCAAATTCATGGAGTATCTATCTTGTAAGAGTGGCCTTTCATCCCCATATTTTTTTGTGATTTTGGTGGAGTTTCATCCTAGATCTTCAAAGGTTTTATACAGAATGATTTCTTTCATCATACCTTGATTTTTTCTCCATTTTCACTGTTTTTCCTTCCACCTGATGTTTATGGAAGACTAGGGTTCAATCGATACAGATTTGTTGATGTGGGATTTCTGATTTAGTGCTCTCTCTAGCTTCTTAAGAGACTTATTACTCTTTTACTTGTATATTTTTTTGATTTTTTTTGTAAATTCCATGTTTTTGAGATAGTTAGTTTTATAAGAAGTATTTGTTTAGAGAAAATTTCATTTTTTATCATAAAAAAATTCATTATAAATTTTTATTAGGCATTATTCATGATTTATTGAAATGTGGTTTCCATGGATACTTTTATAAAATGGATATCCCTTTTTGTATTATTGAAGAAAAAAGGATTTCAAAGTTTGTTTGATTCAGTTTTAAGGTATGTTTTATTATTTATGTGTGAAATTCCCTCGATGTGACTTGTTTTATAAAGGAGAAGCTTCCAAGTGGGGACTATTTGTGAAATTGAAAGCCTCCAAGTGTGGGTTATGGAACATGGGAACCTAAGGTGCTTAGAATGAGGAAAGATTTGGGAAAATCATGCAAGAATGATTTTTGGATACATAGCATGGATTTATGTTGAAAGTTTAACTAAACTATGAAATGATAGGGGTTTATTTGTTGGGGTGTTCTCCTATCCATATGCTCATTTTTCTAGGGATTCATGCACAATTAGGAATTAACTCACAAAGGTGTGAGGATTTTAGCTAGCCTAAACCTAATATCGTATTGTACATAGTCTCTATGTCGCTTCCTTTTGAAATTTTTAAATGTTTATGATTCTAAAAATTTGTTTTATTTTGTAATGTTTTATAAATTGTTATATAATGGGTGATTTCCTTGTTATCTTTTAAAATATGAAATAATACATTTCATGCCATTATTTTCTTTAAATTAGAATAATTTGTTTATTTAATAAATAATTATTATAAAAGACTTAGTGGGATCCTACTGGGTATATTTTTCCCACACCCTACATATTCATTTGGGAGTATATAAGCTTTGTTTTATCTAACATTATAAAATACAAGATGATACATGTTGGTAATATTAATCTATGATAGAAGGGTCTGGGAGTTTGCAGTTACATGGTGATCTGATGACCCATATATCACATGGATATGGCTTGTTATTTATCTCATGCACTTGGTTTTATCTATTTGGGATGACCACTTGCATTTTCCATGAACTCTTTATCTTCCTCTATCTGACTCCTTATTACCATGTTATATTTATTTTAAATATTCCATTATTTTTGCATTTAGTATTTTTTTTGGAAAAATAATCCCCAGATGTAGTTCATTATTGCTAGGCACTTTTCTCCACCCCATGGAGATCAGTAATTCCATTTGAGCCTTTCCACAGGCTAGCTCTGGTGTCTATTTTATGGAATACACAAACTGGTTCACGAAAAAATGGTATCAAAAGGCTTGGTTTTTCTTTTTACATATAGAATTACTATAGAAAAGTGTTAGGATTATCTAGATTTGGGAGATAAATCATGAGTAGGTTCCTGATCACCACCTCTCATGATGAGGCTTGAGTTTCCATATTTGTTCAACATGTTTCAATCATGTGATTGAGATTGGTTATTTATTTTTCTAGAATTTGGATATTTACATTTTTTATGAGTTTTAATGAAAATAGGGATAAACTCAATGGCATGTGATTCTTATATAGGATTATTCAGATCATGTGTATATTGTGTTCCCTATGTGACTTTCATTGAGCTTTGTATGGTTATTGTATAGATGTCCATATAGTGTAGTTAATCCTTAAATAGTTATGATTTTCATCACTTTGAAAATTTGGATCCATAGAGATTTTGAGTTGAATCCATTTTTATTAAGATTCAAATACAATGAATTTTATTATTTTGTTAAGGTCTTATATTTTTTGTGGTAGAATTAAAATGAGAATATAAAATGACGATGTTTGAAAAATGTTTTTGTTCTTAAAATAGGTTAAAATTTTATAAAATTTTAAATATATTTAAAATGTTCTAGATTTAAAACTTTTTTGGGATATAGTAAGGTTTCTAAAATATTCTTTAATTTTAAATAGTGATTAGATTCATAAAAGATGTTAATACCTTGGGAATAAGGGGTAATATTAATTATTTTCATGGTTTTCATAGGATTTGAAGAAATAATTAATTTTTATTTTAAAAATATTTTGAGTTGGAAATAATTTTTAAATGGTTAGTTTTGAAATATATAGATGTAAAAATTTTTTACCAAAAAAAAACTTATTTAAATGGTTTCCAGAATAAGTAATGTTCTTCTTTTCAATTTTTATTGTAAAATATTTTCTGTAAAAATGTTGATTTAATGAATATATGTTATTTTTTAAATGATCATTGAAAAAACCTATTGGGACAAATGGGTTAATTTATATCATTTAATAATAGAAATAAAAATTTGGTTTGATGTATTTTTTGTGAATTTGGAAGACGTTGGATTTGATGATCATTTAAATGGGTTTCTGATATTTTTATTGATTTTTTTTATCATGTGGGTTTTGAATTATAGAGTTTGTTTTGATATTTTTCTTATTTAATGTTTTTATATTACACCCCCATTAGGATTTAATTTAATCATTTTATGATTAGTATTTTCTTGGTATGAATATTCAATATGTTTTAGTCTGAGATATTATAGTTATTACTCTCTTTCCCTAGTGTGAGAATTTCGTTTGATGGTTTAATAACCTGAATCTTCCTTTTTTCATTGGGAAAATAGATTCTTAGAAATTAGTTGTATATCTACTAAGGGTTGATGATATTTTTTCATCCATATTGATACTTAAAAATCATTCTAGGTTATAATTGAAACCTTAATTCTAGAGGGTCCAAGATGGAAGTGGTGGAAGTCTATTATTTGGTCTAAGTCATAGATGTAACACTCTTGGGAGGGTTTCAAGGAATGATTGATTCAGTAGTTATTTTATAATGTTTGTGTATAATCATTTTAAGTTATATCATATTTATTTTATTATTTATAGTTTATTATTTTAGTTATTCTATAATTTTTGTGACTAAATTTTGGAATTTATTCTGTCATGTTTGGATTATATCATTGTGATATAATAATATTATTTATTTGGATCTTCGTGTGATATATCTCTTGTATTCAATTTCTATATTTTGGAATTTTATGTTTAAATAGTTTTAATATGATGGAAATATTTATATGGATATATCAATTTTAATATGTTCCCTAATTTTCCCAAACCATCACCTTCTATGTTTTGGTAGTTTCTATATGGTTTATGTTTGGGGAAAAAAGATCATTTTGGTTTCTATTCCATTTTTTAATTATAACCGAGAACATTCTCTGTGCTAGGAGGAATATCCATCACTATAAGTGGGGCCTAGTATGATACCTTATTTAGTTTTACATTGTTTCTTTGAGGAGTTTTTTTCTTTTTGTTTAGGATAAAAGAAGAGAGTTTTTTTGGATATTGAGAACTTATATATGGTCAATGTGTGATACATTTTCTTATGTGTTCCTTTCAATTTTCCCCAAGGGATGTAGTTTCTTTAGGAATTCTCATTCCCCAATGATTTTTGTGTTCCCCATTTGTTTCAATATGGGATTTGTTATATCAAATTTATTTTGAATGATTGTATATAGGAAATATTGGGAATGTGTTGGGGTGACTAGGAGACAGTGCTAGTTGTGATATAATTTTTTTTGGATGCAATGGGATATAGTGTTTTGGTAGCATGGTAGTAGGTTTCCATCAATTAAAAAATGTCTAGAATATGTATTTATTATAGGGGGATGGTTCCATTTGAGTAATGGTTCCATTTGATTAATTTACAATTATTTTCATTTCTTCTCTTATGTGATATAATGTGGTTTCTCTCCTCAAGATTGTAATATATTCAGGTCTCTGGTTCTAGTGCGATATTTGAATATTATCAGGTGTATACCTTGAGTATTAATTGGGTTGCTGAGGGTTTTGTTTTTATGACGTTATTAAGGGACCATCATCTATATATGGAGGTGGATTATTTATTGAATCATCTTATTATTTTTTCTATTTTCATGGAGTTTCTTCCTTTATTAGTTCATTGGGAGATACTAAAAATTTGTGACAGACCTATGTCTTAGTGGAGTTTTAATATTGTGGTTTGAACACACATAGCGAGTCTCTCACATCATAGAGTTTCCTCACTCTCTTTATTGAGGATTGGTAACTATATCTTAGTGAAACTTTAATGGAATCATGGTTAACATTAACCTTTTGAATTCTATATTATTTTGAAATAATGTATGGATTTTCTTCCATAATAATGTTATTTAGTTTTCTATAACTATTCCTTATTATGATTTAGTGGTTTCTCAGTATTTTCTAGCTGTGCCTCAATGATTGAGAGCGTGAGTGAGTCTTTTCTAGTTTCACCAAAGCTCTTAGTGTAGAATAGTGTTCATGCCTCTATGTGGTATCTTGGTGGTCTCAAGTTCAATCCTCTATGATGATGTGTATTGGTTTTAAAAATTAAAATAAATTATTCAGATTTTTAAAATTGATAAAGGGGTTTTACATGGGGAATTTTATTTAGAATGAATCTTGAAATTCTAGAAAATTATATTTTTTGAATTTAAACTTTGAAGTTTTATATTGACAGGATTATATTATATTAGAAATTAATAATTGAATTTTAATAATGTTATTTAAAAGGAATAAAAATAATTGGATATCAATGTTTTTCAATGGGTATATTTTCAAATAAATGAAAAAATCATTTAAGTGAAATTTGAAATTAATAATGTGACTTTCTAAGAAAAATTGAAATCAATCTGGGTATGTATAAATTCAAAATATAACTGAAAAGGGAATTTTGGTTTGGTAGTTTATTTTTTTGGGTATTGGTATTTGTAATTTGTTTCATTATATTTTATTTCTAACTATGTATTTACTAGTTTGGATGAGTTTAAATTATAGTGCCTATTGATTTCAAATTAACATTGTTGCATTTATAGTATTTTCCTTGGAATTATTTTGGTGAATTATAGAAAGTTCATGTTATAGAATTCCTTTGAGTTTTTTATCATATGGTTAGGGAGTGAATTCCATTGACTAATGTTAGTTATTAAGAGATCCTAATTGTTTTTCGGTTGTCTCTTGGTAAGTTAATTATTTTTCTAGATTTAATAGTTGAGGATTCATTGAGTGTTTTTATTTTCTTAGGTTCTAGACTGGTGTAGGTTCCAAAATTTTAGTCTTTAATTAAATCCATATATCAAAATATGATTTTATTCTCTCACATGATCAAAAATTATCCTTGAGACCTTATAGGGACATAAAGTTATATTGTGGTGATATTATGACATCCATGGTTTAAGTTATGAATTTTTATCATTTTTATGGTTTTATATGGGTTTGAGATGTGTCAGATGTTTCCAAGTGTCTTTAAATGAGGTTTTTGTATTTTTATACTTAAACATAGGATGGATAATTCCATGTTATAATATGTGTTTATCATATAGATTAGATCTGTAAAATAGATAGATCAACATTCCCAGGATGTTCATAGTCACAAACATAGAGCATAGGGAGTCTCCCTACGGACCACAACCAAGATGAGCTCCCCAATCGGTGGTGAAAGGTGTGGTGGGACTAAAATGATCAATAAATTTATTCCACTCTATGGAGGGGAACTATGTCTAGTCTCCTAGGTGTGGTTCAATTGAAGCCAGCATGATAGTTGTGGGAACCTCTACATTGTGGTGTTGTAAATTTCATATTTTTTAAATTACCGAATCAGATGATTGGCCTTCTATGAATGTTATGCATTTTGATTATTAAGGTGTGTGATATTTATAGTAGTGTTTCTAATCATGTTATATCATTTTGACCCATTTTATCACCTCCATTTGACTAGTCACAATTCTTGGATTTTATACCTTAATCAAGTGGCCTTTCATCCTTATCATGTTGTGATTTTGGTGAGTTTCATCCTAGATCTTCTAGGGTTTTCCATTGTATGATTCCTTTATTCATCCATTGATAATTTCCACATTATTCATGATTCTTTCTACCTGAGGGCTATAGAAGACTAGGGTTCACTGAATCTATATATACTAATGTGGGGTTTTTGGTTCATGGATCTCTCTTGATTCTTAGGATACTTTTTCCTCTTCAGCTTGTGGATCCCACTTTTTTGTTATAAATTATATGTGTTTGATGTATGATATTTAATAAAAAGGATTTTTTAATGAACTTTTCATTCTTGATCATCAAAATTTTTTTATAAATTTTTTTATGGACGGAATCATGATTTATTGAAATGTGTATGTCATGGATACTTTAATGGAATGGACTTACCCATTTGTATTATTGATGAAAAAGGATTTAAATGCATGTTTTATTCATTTTTAGTGGATGTTTCATTATTTATCTGTGAAATTATGATATAATTATTAATATTTTGAAAAATAATCCTCTATGTGTGAGATATTTTTGAAATTGAAATCCTCCAATATTGGGCTATTGAACATGGGAACCTAGAGTACGTAGGAGGATGATTGATTTTGGAAACTCAAAAAAGGATATTTTGTGGATAACTAACATATTTTTAGGATACAACTCTAGCTAAACTGTGTTTGATAGGGGGTTCACTTATTATGGTGTTCTCTTATCCCAAGGTCTATTGTTAAAGGGATTCATGTATAAATCCTAATCTATTCACCATGGTATGAGGATCCTACCTAGTAATTATGTAATATACCCTAAGAATCCATTTACATTTTCCTCCCTTTTTATATGGTTAACTATTTATTCAAAAAATTGATTTTATTTGGTAAAATTTTACAGAAAAATATATAAAGGGTGGTTTCTATGTTTTTTAAAC
This sequence comes from Viscum album, assembly GCA_963277665.1. Lineage (NCBI taxonomy): Eukaryota > Viridiplantae > Streptophyta > Magnoliopsida > Santalales > Viscaceae > Viscum > Viscum album. The sequence goes on along the minus strand of OY728127.1, from coordinate 1,067,121,600 downwards.
TATAATTCATTCATCTATTTTCTTTAAATGAGCGTAATTGGTTTATTTAATAAATAATACTTAAGAAACACTTGGTTGGATCTTATTAGGTTTGTTTTTCTCACACTCTTTATATGAATGTGCTCACATGATGGCCATATTTTATCTAATTTAGGAAAAGTCAAAGAACCAAATGGTGAAGATGAGTATATGTGATAGAGAGGTGAATTGCCTTCATGGGGACATGGTGGGATGTTTACCCACATATCACATAGAGATCAGTTATCATTTATCTCAAGTACTTGGGTTTATGTGTGTCAGATTAGAAATTGTATTTTCCATACACACAGTGTCCTCAATAGTATAAATATGTATTATCATGTTGAATTACTTATTTACTTTCCATTATTTTTTCCTTTGGATTTTTAATATGGAAAAAATAATTCATAAATATAGTTTTTGAATCCCAAATTCGTTTCACTAGGCTTTGGGAATCAAGAATTCCCTTTAAGAATTTCAATGAGCTAGATTGAGTGTCCAATTTTAGGATATCCTAGGTTGGTTAGTGATAAATTACAATATTAGTTTTATGTGGGAGTGAATATAATTTTAATAGAATTTTTAAAAAATTAAGGGTGATGTTTTATGTGAACTTAAACCAGTAGTGGTTGATGTTTGGTGTTCATGATATTTTATAAATAAGTGAATTTAGTCTATTTCATATATTCAAAAATGGATGGACATTAGATTTGAAAATTAGATGGGGAATTTAGAAACTTGGTTAGTTTAGTTCTTGGGATGAGTGGTGTTCATATTAATTTGTAGTGGTTGGATAATGCACTGTGATTTCTTTAAATCATAGATCAAGGCTCCAGGATAGTTCAATGAGTATTCTCAAGCTAATATCATGTGTAGTGATCTTCATAGGATGTCATAAAGTGGTTTTTTAGTTTAGTAGGAAAAGGATATGAATAATCCTATGACTGGGGGTATCATATTAAGTTTTTATGGTATAAACATTATATTGTGTGGGGTTTAGGCAAACCACATGGGTTTTGTGTGTGGTAGGATAGATAAAGAGTAATATAGGTATCACATAAACACCAAGTTATAAGAAATTTGTTTCATTATAGTTCCTTATTAAATACCATATTGGGATTTCATCTCCATCAAAGAATTATAGTTACCAACCAACTATGTATATGATAGTGGCAGCAGAAAATATTCTATAAGTACCTTATAAAAATTCTTACATTCATTTAATTTGTATTTAGTCTATGGAATTATGTTTTGATTAATGAGGCTATAGTTTTTTTGTATTATATGTGTGTATTATATGTTATAAATTTAGGTAGAAAGAATATTTTGAATTGATTTTAAAATGATATTATGTGATTAAACAAGGGTATTAGTCTTTTTATATGGTATTCTAATGATATTGGATGATTTTTTTGTATTATTAGATTGTTTTTTCAAGAGAATATATAAGAGTAATTTGTAATATAATCTACCTTCTTGAGGTTCAAATGTGATAAAAATTAGATAATAAGTTTACCTTGAATTTTATATTTAATATGATAAACTGATGTATTTCAAAAATATATTATGTAACATGATTCTCATATTTAATTGGATATGTAAGATTTAAATACACAAAAATAGTGTTTCATAAAACTAAATTGTGAGTGAAAATTTTTCATAAGATTCATCTAAAAAATATAAAGGATGAGTTATATTGAATATAGATTTCTAAATATTCATAATATTGATCTATCACTTATATGAGATACAAGAGGCAGGTCTATTTTTGGTTTGACATTGTTCTAAATATTTCAAGGGATTTGTTAGAATAATACAATGATTATGAATATTTGAAATATTTTGGAAAAAAAATACAAGATTCATTTTAAATATTAATAAAATTTTTATTTGAAAATAAAATGGAGGAAGAAAATAACATCAAAGAGGTGAATTATGGATATCTTTTGATATATTATGAATAAATAAAATTAAATGAAGATACAAATTTTTTATATTTTGATGATATGTGTTGTAATTGTTTAAATTTAGAAATTATAGAGAATACAATAGGTGTGCTTTTATGGAGTATGTGTTTTGATATGATTTTACATTGTAATTTTACTTGTATTAATTTTTATTTCAATCAATTTTGATAAATAAGATTAATCAAGGGTAATATAAAGTAAAGATTTTCACTTAAAGAACTAAGATGTTGAATATAAGTGAAATTTAGAGGTATGAGATACTGAATTAAATATTATGTTATTTATTGATAATATGAACATGATATACATGATTCTATGTAGATAAATAAAAATAGTTTTTTATTATGTGTATTTGTTGCATTAATTTTTTTATTATAGTGTACTATGTTCCAATGTTCATTACGATCCGTTAATCAAAATAATGAGTAGAGATAGAAGATGAGGAAGTGGTATTTGGAATTTGTAGTGAACCAAGACTAAATTTTCAAATCACATATTAGTGGATTGATGATTCTTAGGTACACCAATACATGTCCATATGTATAGTCCTTTAACATAGCCTATAGGGAGAACTAAGTAAAATATACATGTTTATATACTTTATATTTTTTATTAAATTAAAGTGGTTGTTTATTTAAAAAGATAGATTGTTTTTTCCTCCTAAAAATAGAAATGGATCCAATAAAATTAAATTTACAAAAATAAATTAACTCCCTATATTATGGTCCCTTCATATTGTTTTGAAACATTAAAAAAAATGGTATCTGAGAAAAAAAGGTTAATTTGGGTTAACTTGTCACAGAAATATATCTTGATCTAAAATTTTCATGATAAAAGGAATATTTTAGATATAATGGGATGAAAATTATTGAAGTATATAAATTAAAAATATAAAATAATCAAATGATATTTCACATTTGACCACATATATTAGATGTTTATTTTATAGCCATACATCAAATACAAATAAGTGACCCAAAAAAAATGGATTCGATTGAATGAGAATATAAGTTGTTTAATGAAATTTTCTTATTTAAAAAAATTATCACTTATTCAATTTGTATAAAATTTCACAAGAATCAATAAAAAATATAAAAAAGGTATTATAATATCCTCTTAGAACTCTAATAATCCACCTAAAAACTAGTGAAAAAAATAACTGATGATTTCCTACCACAAGAAAAAATAGGGGAAATGGAAAAATATCTTCTAGAAATAATTAGTATAAATAATAAAAAAACTGTTTAAAAGAGAGAGTAAAAACTATATATAGATCATTTATGAACCAATAGAAACAAAAAAAACTTCCTATAGGAGAAAACATTAAGCCAATATAACAACTAATTATAAAACCAAAAAGTATCTAGTCCACCTCATTAAATCTAATGAAATAAGTAATAATTAAAACTAACAAACCACAAAATAATTCCAAGTTCAACACTATTAGTTGTCTTCCATAAGAGCTACAAAAGTTATACCACCCACATCCCAGATGAATGGAGACTCATCTATGACCCACTACCTTAATACATTAAACCATATGTATCACTTTGTGCCTCTACACCTATATATATAAGAAAGTATAAATTGAAATAAATAACATATTTTAATGAAATAAAAATAATAATAGATCATATAACATCAAAACCAACTTGATAAACCCTTGAAATGATATCAGGAAACCAACATAAAACATAAACCAAACTTATTCAAATATTAAAATCTCATAGATTATAGGAAAGTAGGGAAGAAATTAAGATCACTAGACCATGTTATATTAAATTTTATATCCTTGAGCTTAGTTATCCTGAAAATATTTTTTAATATAAAATGAGTCTAAATAGAAGAATTATTAATATCAATGTACTCTTTGTTTTAATTAATTATTATTTTATCTTTAATAACATTTTAAATTACTATACCAATCAAAATACTAGAAAAAAATTGAAAATTCATGATGGATAAAAATATTTAATAATAAATTCATGTTAACAATTATAAAAATATATAGGTTCCATGATATAAAAAATATTATTCATCTTATTCACCAATTTAGAGGAAACATTACACCCAAAGAATAATTCAACCTTATTTTATTGGGATAAATTGAAAAATAAGGATAAAACTGAATTATTAATATAAAAATTATAATATTTTACCCATATAGGAAGACTATCTCGATCCAATTTCAACTTCAAGAAACTATGCCGAGTCATGATATATATTCCTCTATAAACATGGTTATATTTAGTTTTCTCATGAGACTATAAAGTTAAAAGGGTATTTTTCTTATGGTTGTTGTAATTGGATCACCTTTTCCTCTCCATCTAATATTATCATCATGAAAATCAATGCAATGTAGATATTTTTTTCTCAATTAGACAAATCCCATAAAATAATAGTAGAAAGATGATTTAACTTGTATATTCAAAAAAAATATTAATCGCATAGATAATAATAATCATCATAATAACATTAATAGATTTTATTTAAACATATTTATTTTTAAATATATTGATCAATATACACTTTTTTTTCCTTAATGGAACTTTTAATACCTAGTCCACCAATTTTTTTTTTGAAAAAACTATCTTCTTTGAAGAAACTTTGTTTTTTTAAACATCTCCTTCCTAGACCAAATGAAGCTTATATAAATGGAGTTAATAAGTATTGGTATTGTTTTGTAAATAATAACTATATGGACATAGTATAAAAACCTGGGACTGAAAAAATATTTAACCAAAACCACCCTTCCCATATAGTTTATAAGAGCAAGGGACCATAATAAATTACAATAGCTGATCTTATTTAATAAATTAAATCTTAGAAAAAAAATCCTCTTAATAATTTTGAGGTTGTTTTTAAATTTTTTTGGTAGAAATACTATAAAGGAATCATGGGGATATTATATATTGATTTCAAGATGTTTAGGTATGTCTAGAAGATTTTTTTATATGTTCTATAATATAGGAAAATAATCACACCATAGTGGTATTTCTTGTACAAAAGGAATGATGTCACACTATAAAAAGAACCGCTTGGTTTTTAGTGTCTCTTAATTCAAAGAAATACATATCTTACACCATAAAGGAATAAATAAACACAATAACTTATATATGAAATATTAACATTTAGTGATGTGTGGACTACAAGCATTGAACCAAGAAAAAACATTAGAGGAAAAATTGTGAAGAATATGGCTATGATATGACATAAAAATATATTTTTTGTGTTTATAGTTAGGGAACATTGTGGAATGAATATTGTATTTTACCATGATTTCTTAGTTAGATTTGTTTTAGGAGGATCACTCAACAAAATCTAGAGTATTAATCAGCTTGTGTAATGATTTGTAGAATTGGAAGGACATTACATATATATGGTGGTTTTCATGCCTTGAATACATTGCGGTAGATAAATTTCCTAGTTTTCAATGTTAGAATCTTTTTAATTTTTATGTTATATATACTAAAATTCATTGAATTATTTTTAGTTGAATTTTATAGATGAATTTTACCCTTAAAATAAAGAAAACATGGAGGTTTAAATCAATAGAAACATAATGATTATAGTTTTAATATTAGATATATATTTCAATAAAAAAGGTGTAAGTAGATAATATATTGATCATGGTTGATAAAGGAGAGGAATTTAGTACCTTATTATAGTTCAAATAGAGAGATATGTGTGTTTATCTCACTATAAGATTATATAGATTTATCTTTTTGATGACGTAGGAGTAAATTATCACACAATTGTTGGTATAATGATCAATATTAGTTAATTTATGATCAATGTTTCTCTTAGAGGATTAGTTTATTATTTCCAAGTGAGTAGATCAGTGAGTTATCTATCATTTTCAGGGTTGTATAACTAATAGTTCCGCGAGACAACTCAAAATTGATACCAAATAAGAAATGTAATTGGTGTATTTTGGAACATTAGCACATCTTCAATTGTATGCTCCTAAGATGTATCCCAGTGTGAGTGAGCTATGTAAAAATTCTTATGACTATCCATTTTTATTTATCACTTATTGTTTTTTTTGGTGGGAAGTGTGTATTATTAACCATAAAAAGATATTTTTTTTGGGTTTTTTGAAATTTTAATACATGTGGGACCAAAAAAATGTTATTAGAGATAGATATGTTTTTAGATGCTAGAGGAAAACAAAAATACTTGACAAGAAGATTACCTTATAAAAAATTAAAATTCATAGGAATTATTATCCTAAGATCTTGAGAGAATACACTAAAAAATTAGTACTTTTATTATCATTGATGGTAAGACCAGACATGCTGATATAGTCATATATAGCTCTAGATAATATTTTAGCTAAACAAGGATTAACACTAGTAAAAATGAAAATATCATCTGATAATGTAACATAATAAATTTTTAGTCTATATAAATTGGGGTGAAACCTAACCCACTTATCAAAAGTGGATTTCCCAAGAACTCTAGAAAGTAATTCTCTGAAAAATATAAAGATAAAAATGGATATGGGTTCACCTTATATCAATCCTTTATAACCTAAGCAATTCCCACAAATCCCACTACTAATAAAAATAGAATAATGAGTATAGAAAATGAAAATCCTAAACCAATTAATGTAATTGAAGGGAAATTTAAAATACTTAATATGATTTTCTAAAAAGAATGAGAAAAATATTCATAAAACATAAAAAAATTAATCTTGATAACATATCTAAGGTTTTATTTTATTATAGAATAGTTTATAACAAGATCTTTTAAAAGGAAAATAATATTAGAGATATTTTGGCCAGAGAAAATGGCTATGTGCTCATCCTCATCATGTTTGGGTAAAATACTCTTAATATTAGTGGAAATGAAATTATAGTTCATTTATATAGTAAATTAAAAAATTCCTTTAATCAAGAGGTTTTATGGTTAACCACATTATTAATAAGGGAAATAATAATTGAATTAAGACTAGGGGGAACATAATGATTTCTAAATAAATTCCTAACACCCCTAATAATACTAGATCCAAATATTTCCCATGAACCCTAAAATAAATAAGTGTAAATTACATTTTTCCTAGAAAACTAATCATTAATAAATAAAAAATAATTTTTATTTCCTTATTCGAGAATGAAATATAGATATTAAAATAATAAAAAAACTTAACGACCCTGTTATCCTAAAAAAATTAAATTTAATACCATATTTTTGACAAGGGGAAGCCAACTAATTAGTAAATTGGTTAAATAGAGTAAAATCAGTATCATCAAGGGATTCAACATAATTTATAGAATAATTTTTTATTATCTTGTTGATATTCCTTTTACTACCATCATGAAATTGATGTATATAAGGAAATGTGATTTTGGGATATCCTTTAAGACACAAATATGAGCAATTATTACATGGATACTATGTTCTTGGACAAGATAGCTTAAATATTCCTCAATTATTAAAAATTGAAATCATTTACTTCACTAATTCTTTCAAAAATTTCATAATGGAATCTCATGAAGTATAGGATGTTACTATTATCTTTAAAATGGTTCATGTTGCCATGTTGAACCATCTCTAAAATGATTTTTTGACAAATTTTTATTTAAAATGATTCTTTATGAAAAACATGATAAGTATTTTGTTTTTATATCTAGTATATTATCTCATGTGATACTAAAATACCATTAATAGGTATGAAAAGTACATTTTTAGTTACAATTATTACAAAATAGTTCATATGGATTGTTTTGGTAACACTTAACTCATGAAATAATGTTTTATTGTGTCTATCCTGACACTAAGATAAATATTTTGGTAACACCTATTACAAAATTGAATTAATACAACATAAGAATTGGAAATTGTTTACTCCCCTTGGTTGACATAGGAATATCCATTTATAATTTCATTTTCAGTTTTATCTATATCCTTCATATTATTTCTCAGTTATTATATTTAAATACATGTATATTGTAGGAATATTGTATTTAATACAAAATTGATGAATAGAAACTTGATAAATATACCTAAAGTGGATGAAAATTATTTCTTCTTAAATTTATTACAATTTATTTTCCAGTGTACATTTTTCCTATATAAGAATCAAATATACCCCTATTTATTCTTCTCCCTTTGAATATTTGGCCTCTTTGAAGGATTCCATAAAAAATAATTTGTATTTTGATTAACCATGGGTTATTTATCCTTATCTTTCATAATTTTCAATATGAGGGGTGGATAAATAGTTTTTAGCCAATCCTTATCTGCTTGGTGATGTATGGAAACAAGTTTATCAAGTGATTTACCCATTTAGTTTATCTGAGAATTGAAAAATTAGGATAAACTTGATTGTAAGTATAATAATATTGATTAATTGATAATTTCTTATCCATGTCGAAGCCCAATTTCTCTAACTGATCAACATAACCCAAGATTTTGAAATCATGATAATTAGCTAGATTTTCATTGTCTAGGTTACACTATTATAGTGTATTGAAAATCTTATTCATTTTAATCCATTGTTTATCTTTCTCAAGAGAATGAAGATACAATATTATAGTGTAATCAAATATGTGTTTATGTTGTATCATCAAATTTATAGACATAGTTGATAATATAATACAATATACATAAGAATTATCCTCTAAAAATATTTGGTAGATATCATTTTCACCTTTTCTAAACTTTTGGGGTGGAAGAACAGGAATAGGGGATTCTAACACATAATAATTTTTTTTGATAATAATTAATCACATAAATTATTGTAACATATCTAAAAGCATTTATTTTTAAGGAAATACCCTAACTTAAAGAATGACCACATTGTATTTTTGGATTTTATTTCAATTTTATATAATAATTAAAACATATGATTAATGCTTTACTTGATTTCAAATTCTGTGAAAAATAATAATAATTAATTTTATTAATTATCCCACTATTTTATCAAGTTCCAATATCCCTCACCATTGAACTTAAGATATATAGTTACGAGGAAATTATAGTAGAAATGATCCATATGAATCTTCACATAACCCTAATAAGGGTCGGTAAAGCTTCTTGAAGGTATTTAGGTAAGCGGTTTTTTCCAACTGCAGGCTTGCATCACTTTGATCCATTGAGTGGACTCCACTGAACTAAAATAATGACTTATATTTCCACAAAACTTTCCTCCAAGTTACATAAAGTCTAGATAAGAATACTTCTCTTGATTTAAGATGGTTAATTCAACCCATAACCCGCATAAGAACTTTGTGTTAAAAGTAAGTGTCCCAATTAGGGTAGGTTAAACACTAAGTTTTAAGGATTTCATTACTAATCATGAAATGGAAGGAAAATTATGAATAAATATTTATTTAAGGGATGTTTTATTATAAATAATTTACCTTTTTTAATATTTTCATGAAATGTTAATATTAATTGGATTTTAATTAAGTGATTAACCATGTTTGAAAAAACATTTACACCCAATCAATTTATTTAAATTCTATCATTTCACATTAATTAATTTATTAATGTGATCACAATATTGTATCCATTAAATAAATAATGCATAATATAGAAATAAATAAATATATAAATAAATGACCTGATCATGATTTTATCTAACTGTTGATTTATTAAGCATATAATAAAAAAACCATTGAAATAGTGGAAATAACTAATTATGCTGGTCTTGACATGAGTTTCAGCATTTCACCCCTCCACCTATGTATCGCATGAGTTGATATAATCTTGGTTCCACATTGAACATCCTATATGCACATTAGGATACTATTTTAATAACATATATTTAAAACACACACGTAAGTGAAAGGAACCAAAAAACTGGGTAAGGGGAATTACATAAATAAACATTAACACCCAGACCCTACATAATAATGCAAGGAGGTATGATACACATTCCGTCATTTTAATTTTATAATTAATAATTGAAAATAGCATGGAAAATATTAAATTAAATTAAATATTGTCAAATCACACAATGGTCTTTTTGAATCACATGAAAACCCATACACATGCAACAAATACTCAAAATTAAAATTAGTTAACATTAATATATTTTTCATTCTTTATTATTTATAAAAACATGATTGAAATAATTAATTATCTTTTCTATTGATGACCATCTAAATTTTCATGTAGATACACATTATAAATTCATCAATGGAAAATATATAGAATATCCAATAATTAAAAATTATTACAATAAATTAATTTATCATTTGATAATAATTTAGAACCATTATTATATTATCAAACACAGTAGGTGAAAATCAATATAATAATATTTTAATGTAACAATTAGAAATATAATGTAATTTAATTATATCCTTTTTTGGGTGACTACACAATGTGTTCTTTTGACTTACATGCTATATATATATGTTTACATGTACCCAATATACATGTCTAGGGATTCAATGTATTCCTTGACCAGACTACATGACATTTACTAACCAACTATACATCATGTGTTCAACTTTTCATATACCTGATATACACACCTGGATATATGGAATGCATCTTGGTGGATTACATGGTGTATACTACAAAAGTACATGCCATTTGTCCTGAATGCAATGTGTCTTTTCAACCCAACAAAAGAATTAGTGTGTTAATCATATGTGGGACAATGTGATATGTACATTCCAGCTACACGACATATATCTCACATGTTGCGTGTTCTCATAACTTAATGAGGAAATCGACTTGTATTTAATATATGGTAATTAATGAACTACACAATGTGTACAATAGATACATATCATGAACTTCATTAATGTTACAGTCTATCAGTATCACATGGGTTTTCCCTTTTATTTGACCACAATGATTTTTGGAATTTCACCGCTAAACTATGCAGACTACATGGTGTGTATGACAACTACACACTTTATTATATGACATGCCATGTTCCAGACTAGCCCTATATAAATGTGGTGTGTAATAAATTCATTGCATGTAATTACAGTTTGGAATGCCATGTATCCTATTTAATGTCCAGATATAGTGCACTAGGGTACATGGAATGTATTCCAGATATACACTATGTAACCCAGTCTTTCTGGTCAAAATTCTTAGCACTTAATGATTTCATATTCCATCACCCTTAAACTATTATTAGTCCATTAAGAAAATGATACATTGAAATATGATGATTAATATGTAAAAAAATATTAATTAAAAACAGATTAAAGAACAAATAATTATTGATATAAAAATCTCACCACTATTGTGAGTATAGATCAATAATCAAATAAATAATTAAAAATTTGAAACATGACCACATTGATACCATGTTAAGGGTTTGGTCATAGTGGAATCTATTTTCCATGGGTGGTATATTATAATTACATTTAATGTAGAGTTTCCCAAAACCCTAAGAGAGTATATTTCATGTTTAATTTATAATTAATTTATTTAATATTAGAAGAAATGATGACCTCATATTAGGATTCTTTTTTGATGTTATTTTTATTCTTTTGAAAAACCTTTCATATTACATTTTATATACTATATGGATTCAAGTGTAGAATTCCTCGAGTAGTTATCCACATGTAATCCATTGATGTTCTAGAAAAACCAATTGATTTTTGGGTTCTAGCATAGAAAATCAATTATGTTTAATTGTTAATCATGATTTCTCTAAGATCCTTTGATCTTGAAGGAGTTATTCTCTTTATTGATAGGAATAGAGGAGGAATTATAGAGATAGAAAGAGAGAGAGATGTCTATTGTGCACAATGATTCTCAATTCTCGATTAACCCTTCACAATAGACATAACCATTTTTTCTAGAGTTAGGTTTTAGGTTAAAAATATTATTAAATTACACACTAGTACTTAAATAATATCATAATATTTAATGAAAACCATCCATATTATTATTATTATTATTATTATTTTATGATACTCTCTAACTTTCACATTAATAAATATTATTTTATTGGATTGTAAATTAAAATTCATTACTAGACACGATCTTGGTTTTCTCAAACTGCTCAACATTTATTAAATACCTAAATAAACATTTTTTCACTTAAATAAATATTTAATCAAAAGAAAGTGGATAAATATTTGTTAATTATTCAATAAATAAAATTAATATTTTATTTAAAAACCATAGAATAAATAATTACTATATATTCACATAATCAAATAAATTATTAATAAATTAGTAAATAAATATTTATCATCTTGTAAATAATATAAATCAATAAAAATTGACTAAAATTATTCCTCATACTTTAGAATAATATTTATTTGATTAATTAAATTCAATTATAATTTAATCAATATTAATGGAAATAGTTAATGTGTGACCTTCCAGGATTCATTCTCCTTAATAGTAGGTAGAATTCCCTAAAGTCCAAGATTACTATCTAGATATGGGTAAATTCACTCAAGAGAATGAAAATAATTTCACAATAAAAACAACAACATATGAACACTCGTTGTGTAATATAATCCCTTTATCTCAATATCTCATCAAGCAGGTTGCATATTTTTTTCATCAACTTATATGCTTAAAATTCCATTCTTTGACTATATATAATAAAAACCATTACACTATGGACATGGAAATTAGTGTGAATGTTATATTTAAATCAAAGGTTCATGATATCCAATTCCATAAAGATGGAAGGAAAATATTCTTACTTGACTTATCCACTAATAACATGTCATTCGTGACACACCCAATGAACCCTACATCCTACCAATATATTGTGTGATAGTTTTAGTAAATAAATCTAAGTGTGCATTTCATGAAATGTATCAATGATAATATTAAAGTCTAAGGATAATTACACATACTCATAGATAAGAATATACGATGACATCAAAATGTGAAAAATTTATTTTGGCGGGAAGGTTCTCAAAATCTCTCATCTTAGATATTAACAAGTGTGTACTTCATGTGAAGTGGCCTCATCTGCTTATGAGTACTCACACAAAATAGTCTATGTACTACGTTCCCTATCATAGTAGGTTATCCAACTATAGAATTATATTTAAGATATAATGTCATAGCATCTCAATGTTCTCATAATAGCAAGCAACTATAATGACCTTATCAACGTGATATATAATCTAGGCCATTATCACATTAATGTTATGAATAAGAAAAATCAATATTTGATAAGATATTTACATTAATATTCACCTATTTTAATATAAATGTAATTCAAATAACATATTAGTTAGTTCTATGGAACCAACTTCAAAATTTCATTCTATGTAAAATAATTGAAGGACAAGTAAAATGAAATACTTATTTGAGGGATTTTTTCTGTAATGTGTAAAATTATATTATTTAATCATTTACATGTATTGTTAAAATTGAGCGGATTGAAATTAAGTGATTAAACATGTTTTGATAAAACATTTATGCATAATGAATTTATGTATATTCCATATTTTCACATTAGTTCATATAGTTATGTGATCAAAGTCTTGTATCTATAAATTTAATAATTAATTAGGTGGAAATAAATAAATAAATAAATAAATTACCTGATCATAATATTATACAACATTTAATTTATTGAGTGGACAATAAATCAACCATTTAACTAGTGGAAACTCATTATATTGGTCTTGAAATGAGTTACAACATTATACCTATCTACTTGTGTATCACCTAGGTTCGCATTATCTTGGTTCTATCGTGAACTACCTTCATGCACCTTAGGATACTCTATTTATGAAATTTATTTATAAATCACACAAAGATTAGGGGAACTAAAGTTTTTGTTAAGGGTGATTACATAAAAAAACTTTGACACAAAGGTCCTATATAATAATGGAAGGAGGGATGACTCACTGACCATCATGTTAAATTTGATAATTAATAGTTACCTGATCAGGAAATTAGTAAAATTAATTAAATATAATGTATGTATAGGTCTTGTTCAAGATAATGATATTTCATGAATATGAAATGATTTTTAAAAAAGTACACCTGTTAAAATTTATTTATATTCATTCTTTATTATTAAGATACACAAAATTTCATTAATTAATTAGTTAATTAATTAATTAATTAATTCCATTTTATCTTAATGACCATCCAGATTCTCTTGGAGATACCCATAATAAATTTATTCATCGAAAATAAATGTAATAACCAATAATCATTTATAATTATGATAAATTTATTTAGAATTTAATAATTCATTAAATCCATTAAACAATTGTTAAACAAAATAGGTTCCAATCAATATAATATATTTTTAATCCTACAATTGAAAATTTTATGTAATTTAATTATTTTCCATATTGGGAGATGATATGTTGTGTACTTATGATCTATAGGCCATGTACCTCAATTTCCATGTACCTTGGATATACTCCCCAAGATTCAGTGTATAGATTGGCTAAACTACATGGCCTGTATTAACTAGCTAGAAACCATGTGTTCTACTTTCCATGTGCTTGGGATAAATTCATGGAGATTAAATTTGTATATTGGATGAATTAAACTATGTGTATTGACAAACTACATTTTTGTGGTACTAATGTCATGTGTCCATGAAACCTGCTAAAGAATTCAATTTATTCATTGGATACGAGACTACAGGATGTGTACAATCTAGCTACACACCATGTATCTCACATTCCATGCATCCACACAAATCTCAAAATGGATAAGTGTGTACTATAGATACCAAAAATAATTAACTATATTACATATATTTCATATTCATTTCACATATGTCATTATTTATCTGGGATTTCAGTCTCATGTGGTTTTGACCATGTATTTGACCAAATGGTTTGCACAAATTTCACTGTTAAATCATGTAGACTATATGGCGTGTATGCTAGATACACACCATGTAATCCAATAAGATATGTTCTAGACTGGACCAATCTACACACAGTGAAAAATAAATGTATAGTGTGTATTTATTATTTGGCATGATGTGTATCCCTCAACTTAGCCGGATACAATGTACATGGTTATATAAAGTTTACTATGGAAACACATCTTGTAACCCTCTCTTATCAGCACGAATTTTTGGAACTTCCCAATGGAATATTCAATCATTCTTCAACTATTATTAGTCCATTAAGAAAATGATATCAATAATTATTGTACTTAAAAGGATAAAGCATGTTAATTAATCAATCATATTAATGAATGAATATTGTGTAAATAAAATATTTAACCACTATTTAGTATAGATATAAAAAATAAAATAAATAATTATAAATTTGATATATATCCACTCTAATACCACTTTAAGGTTCCAACCACAATCGAATCACTGGGGTGGGAGATAAAGTAAGAAGGTTTTTTTTGATTCGATGAATCAATCTCAACATTGTACATAATGTGAATACTATAACCAATGAAAAATAAATATTGACATAGAAGAAAACCCAAAACCTATAGAGGATCTTTTCACATTAAATTTATAATATATTTATTTTTTATTAGAAGAAATACTATCCTCCTGAAGGAACTTTATTCGATAATGATGTTTATCGTACGTAAAACCTTTTTAGATTACCTTCATTACATTAGAGGATCCAAGTGTATAATCTCTCTAGCGTTGATCCACAAATGATCATTTGATCTCTGAGTAAGACGATTTTATTTTTGAATTATATTATGGAGAATCAATAGTATTTTATTTTTCATGTTGATTTCTTGATGATCATTCAGGCTTAAAAGAGTTCTTCTCATTCTTAAGAAGTCAAGAGGAGTAATTCAAGAGAGAATTATGTTGTGCACAATGATTCTCAATTCATGGTTAACCCAACACAATAGACATATCCATATATTTATACAGAGTGGGTTTAGATTAAAATATTATCTAATTTCATACCAACCCTTAAATTGTATAATCATTTTTAACAAATTCCATGCCAAATTGTAATAATATTATTATTATTTTATTGCATACTCTAACTCATGAAATTGATAAATATTATTTCACTGGTGTGAAAATTAATATTTATCACTAGAATCAATCTTGGTATGCTCAAACTCCTCAAAATTAATTAAATAGATGAATGAAAATTTTATTCATAAAAAATATTTTATCTAAAAACTAGTGAATAAATATTTATCAAATATTCAATAAATAAATAAATATATTTTATTCACATTCAATCAAATAAACATCTATTTAATTTATAGGCTCAATGAAAATTGAGTGAAATTATTCCTTGGACATGAGAATAATATTTCTTCCATTAATTAAATTCAAATATAATTTAATCATGATAAAATAATTCAATTAGTGTGTGGCCCTCGAGGATTCTTTCTCATGAGAAATAAGTGGGATGTCTTAAATTCCAAGATTAGTGTATAGAAATATGTCATTTCACCCAAGAAAAAGAACTTAATGTCGCAAAGTTGAAAGCCACATATGAGAACTAACTATGTAATATAATCCAATTTTCATAATATCTTAGCATGAAAGTTGTATATCTGTTTCATCAAACTATATGCTCGATATTTCTTTCATGACTCTCTTAAAAAAACACATCTTTACACCATGGATATGGAATCTAATGCAATGATTCTATTATGATAAATGGATAAGATATCCATTTCCATAATTATGGAAGGGACAAATCGTTCCTCAACATATCTATTAATAACATGTTATTCATGAAACACCCAACATAATCTACTTACCATGAACATATGGAATCACATTTTCAGTTAGTAAATCATACTGTGTGATTCATGATAAGAAATAATGATAATCCAATACTATATGAACCATTTCACATGATCAAAGATAGGAATATCAAATGAAACCAAAACAAGTGCAATTCATATTAGCGTTTTTATTCCCATAATGTTCTATCTTAGAGATTACAATGTGTGACCTTCATGAGATGAAGCCACATCCAGTTATGAGTACATTAAGTTGACATTCTACATACCATGTGTCTTATGATAGTGCATTATCTTCCCATAAAACATTATTTAAGAATATAGTAATGTCACTTTAAAATTCTCATCATAGTAGGGAACTTCTACGACCTTATCAAAGTGAAAGATAACCTAGGAAATTATTATATTAATCCCATATAGTATAATGATTAATATGTAATAAGATATTATATTAATATTCAATATTTTGAATATACATATAGTGAAAGTATAATCAATTGGTTCTAGAACACCAACTCCAACACTCACCTTCCTTCTGTTCCTCAATCAAGACCACTAGATCTTTGATTTATATAAAACATTACCCCTTATTCCAATTAGATATTGATTTATGAACCCTATAGTCACTCCTTTGGACTCATACTTTTGATGGTTAACACTTGGTAGATTTTTATAGTAACACCTTTAGCTACATGATTTTTGGATCCTTTAAAATTACCATTCAAGCCTAGCCTCCATGTCCCAAATGTCATGATATAATATCACTTTACTTCCATAATGTAATTACAATCACATGAAATAGGGAGGAACCAAACAAATTTCACCAATTCATCACTTGAATGAACCAAGTGATTCTATAGATTTACCTTCAAATCCAATTTTTTAGAAAATGAGTCATTCTATATGAGTACAACATCTTGAACATCTCTCTTCACGAAGTCATGGATTCATGTCTACTAAAAAAATTCATTTATGGCCGAATTATCATCCAATAGAACACATAATGTCTCAAGGATTAATTAAAAATTTATCTCTAAATGTTCATAGCATCCACCATCAAACCATCAACCAGTCCTTACCATGTACACATGATATCTTCTAAAGATAGATTTATACTACTTTAATGTAATCTAGGGATCATGACTATCCATGGTTGTATTTAAATGTATTATCACAGAGATACATTGATGATAAATTGATTAATGAAACACAAAACTTGACTCAAAATGGTATTGAAAATTCTTTAAGTAAACACATGATCCCTAGTGTTGTCATCATCTATCCCAATAACACCTTTTAGAAACTTAAAAACCAATAAACATAGGTGTACCACTATATTATTCCAACTAAATTATCTACTAATTCATGATAAACTTCCCATCAGAAGCTCTATAAACAATATTTGATATTAATTTTTGGGAAAACATTACAAAAACAATTCAAATCACAAGATGATACCATTTTATACCGCCAAAATTAATCCCTCAGAAGATGAAACTTAAGGAATATATCCCTAGAAACTCATGTAATCAGAATATCCTCCAAGATCTTGAAATATGAAACTAGGAATCCCAATCATCCTAGAAACTACATTAATTCATCCTCTAGTGGGTTCCACTTTCCCTTCTGGTTGACATCAAGACCTTTGTTTCTGAGAACTAACAAGAAATACAAGCACATGGTAAAACAAACTAACAATGTAAGAATGAAAATCAAGGGATAAAATGATTCATATACGGTGTTCCACATATATGGGATAAAATTAATCGTCTTTAATTTTATTATAAATAGGTTACATTCAAGTTAGGAAAATAAAATAATTCCCTACCCAAATTCACAGAACTCAGCATACCAATGCCTTATTATGAAAAGTTATTACCGCTAGAAATTCCATAATGATAAACTATAGATGAGGAGATTTGGACCCTCTGGTAGCACATCCTTCCATTACTACTACATCCAATCATTAACCCCTTTATGGGTTATGACCATCTATCTTCATCACTAAGAACTTAGGCCTTTCAATTTTGATTCCTTGATGTCTGTGATAATTTAGCTCATATCCACAGCCACTATGTTGTGTCTCACACTAAAATAGTGTTCCATCATTACTATATAAAGTGAATTACATTTGATAATCTTATAACATATTAACTTCCAATTATTTTTGAGAAACATCCACTCACATCCATTTTTATAGGAACCACGCACATTATCAATGGATTCCATAGTATCAACTACTTCACTCATAAAATAGTGAAAGTTATTGAACTTTCTTTAGTATCAACAAAACTATATAGTGATACTAGAAGATTACCCTTCCATATTCATTACTCTATCTTCTATAACTTAACTATTTCTTCCAAGTGCATTCATCTAATGATCTTTATTCATATTTAGACACTTGAATGGCACTCAACCACTTCCACAAACTAATTCCTTACTTCTTTCACTAAGCTACATATACTGAAATCTTTTTCCAACCACACATTTCAATGATCTAGCTTACAGTGATCTACCTCTGTTATAATTACTTGTCTATTTCCATTGAGTGTACTTACATTGAACCTCTTCCACTAACTTGAACCCAAAATCCATGGTAAATGTGTAATTTCTTCATATATATTTCCCAATTGTAAATTTAATAAAATTTACTTCCAATGATTCTAACACTTAATCTAGATAACCGTTTTCACACCAAAATTAATAGATTTATAAATATAAATTATGAAAATATATTTGTGTTCTAAATTGGATACTTTTCTTAGGAGGGGTATAAATTTCATGGTAATAATTAAACACTAAGATCAAGTGTTAGTTTCTGATTATTTAAAACACTAGATGAAATTATATTTTTATTATAAATATGTTTCCGTGTCTTATTAATATAGTTACCCATCACTATAAGAACCCTAAACCTAGAGGTGATTCAACTCGTTATTTTTAAATCATAGGATTATTTCTTAGGATGGAATCATCGATGATCATCATGTGATTCAAATTTTAAAATTTATATCATTGACACCTTAAGGTAAGAAATTTTTTTATTTCAAGGATTGATCATTTTTTTCTTTGATCCTCTCTTCCATAATAAAATTAATCAAGATTAATATTATTGATTAATGTGATGAATGTTCATGAAAAAGTATTGTTGGTAGGAGTGGATACTCAAGAGGGGGGGGGGGTGAATTGAGTACCAATAAAAATTTCTGTTAAAAATTATTTCTATTAAAATCCACAATTTATAAAACAAGTTAAACTGTAGTGAATTTGTAAAACTGTAAAGGTTCAATTAGGTTTTCAAAATATAGATTAGGTCTCAGTTAATTTAACCAGAAGATTAAATTAGCTTTTGAAACTAATCTAATTATTTACAATAGTTACAAACACTTGCTAGATTAACTATCAAAGTAACTTTAAAATATATTTTTATGTCAAAGTAATTAACACCAGAATATAAAATATATAGTATATTTTAAACTTAATGTAAGAATGCATAGCAGATGTAAAACAAGTGGTTCAGTCTCAAGCCGAGACCTAATCCACTCCACTTGGTGATCACCTGCCACCAAGCAGTTTATATAAATAAACTCTGATCCAAACACTGGATCGGGGTTAACAACAGTTAATAGACTGTCCAGGCCATGCAGGGACCTCTACCATAGTTTTCATGGGACAATAAATAATGATCAGGCCATGCAGGGACCTCTTCCACAGTTTCAGTGGGTAAACAGGAGTAATAGGTTTGGTGTGAGGACTTTTAAGTCCTCCAGTTCAGCGCAGGAGTCAATGTGTGTGTAAAATATACAGAGTACACACACTACTTGAAAAAGTAAATAATTAATCACTTAGAGAGAGTAGATAAGATTTTAGAATGATCTAGTGATTAGCAGTGCAACTCTGGAGTCCTTTGATTCAACAAAAATGCTTCTGAGTCCTTCTCTGGTTTTTCTATTGAAAAACAGAGTGTCGTGGGTTAGCTTGTGTTCTTCCCGAGTGAAGATATGCTCTTGATTCCAATGTACTTTGTTTGTTCTTCAGTAGTGTGGGATTGCATTTATTAGAGTTCTTTTAAGATCGTGCAATGTGTTCTTCACTATTGTGCTCAGGATTGTCTTTCTGTTTTGTACAGAGCACTCGAGTTTCTTGAGTTTTCTACTATATTTTTCTCTCGAATGAACACTTATCTTTATCTTTGAATGAATGAGGTTGAGCTGACATGTTCCATGTATTTTTTTCCTTTTACCTCGGACTATGTCTACAAATAAACATTAATTATGTCAGTGCATTAAAGTCATCAAATATGACAGTTAAAAATTTAAATAGTAAAACGAAAAAAGAGTTTAAGAAACAGTGTCACAGTAGTTATACAAACGGTGTATCCTTCATGGTATATCCTTCACGGTGTCTTCTTCATGGTATGTCCTTCACGATGTCTTCTTCACAGTGTCTCCTTCACGGCGTGTCCTTCACGGTGTCTCCGTGTCACGATGTCTTGCTCACGGTGTCTGGCTTACGGTTTCTGGATGATTGTGTCTGGATAACTATGTTTGTTCTTAATATCTTGCTTCATGGTGTTAGGATTACTATGTCAAGGTGTTTTGTGGTCACGGTGTCTCATTGGTCATGGTGTATCATGTGTCACGGTGCCTGTGTCTTTCTCACAGTGTCTGACTTACTATGTCAAACTGTGTCTTGTACTTAGGCAAATAACTGTATTCAGACTTAAACAGTAATATGCATAAAATGAATTGAGCTTAACCATTATAAGGTATGATATAACTTAAAACATAAATACACATGATTGATAAGATATGTGATATTTGTGATCACGAATAAGATGTGTAATTATTATTGATATTTTTGATCATTAAAACATGATTAATACATGAGGAGTCCAACAATATCCCCCTTTTGGATGATCACAATTCATGTATGGGTAAAGTATAAATGAGATGAAACTAGAGAGAATATAATATATAGAATAACATATTATAGAATAATACATAACTATTTCTCCCCCTTTTTGGATAATCAAAAAGTAGAAAGAGTAGAGGGAAAACAGTGCATATGTAATTAAAAAATGTTGAGAATACAATATTCAGTAGAAA
This sequence comes from Viscum album, assembly GCA_963277665.1. Classification (NCBI taxonomy): domain Eukaryota; kingdom Viridiplantae; phylum Streptophyta; class Magnoliopsida; order Santalales; family Viscaceae; genus Viscum; species Viscum album. The sequence continues at coordinate 1,067,099,882 of OY728127.1, read as the reverse complement.
TAAAAAAATAAAAGACATCCCCATAAAAAATAAAGTAGTCACTGGGCTTATTTAGGATGTGGCCTTCTCTTTGCCTTTATCAGAAGCAGAAGAGGAAGCCATATGGGAAGTTACTGATGTGAAAGAAGGCATATAGGTGGTAGAAAAAGAAGGTAAAGGTAAACCTTCAAATACAGAGGGAGCCAAAGTGGGAGCTGTAGAAGATATAGTCTGTGGATGATCAAGAATCACTAGCCTAATCTGATTAAGAGCTTGGCTAACTGACATGGCAGTTGAGGCTAAAGTAGATAGTCTAGTTCTGAGAGGGGTAGCAGCTGGAGAAACTATAGCCGTGCTCTAGACATGAAGTTAAGGCTTCAGAAGATTGACGAAATCTGTAATAATTTCTCCACCATATTGCATTGCCTTTTCAAAATCATCTTTATTCTCCATTAACTTTTCCAACAATCTGGTAAAATTAGTAAGTTTCTGAACTTGTTCTTTGAAGGCCTGAGTCACAGGAGGTATTTTCAGATTCTCTACAAGATACTTAAAGTGATTGGTCATATCATATTTGGAGAAAATCTAAGTGAGATATAAATATATCTTCTTAGTGATCTACTACTGAGCATCATTGGCAATCTTGGAATGAATTTGAACCAAGTCAAGTGCTCGATCACTGTTCTTAACAACTTCAGATAAAGGAGTCAAATCAAAACCACTAACGGCATTCTGAATCTCTTCCTTGATTATAGATCTGAGCAGAGAATGATCCAAAGAAGGAATAGAGGTTTGACCAGAGGGAGGAGAAGCCTTGACAGTTACGGTTAGAGATTTGAGCTGTTTCAAGAATTTTTGAAGAAAACTAGTGTTTTCATATGTAAGCTTATTCTGGTTCTCTACAAGATCTCTCATTTGGTGCAACATCTGTGTGTTCCATTCTCCAATCTTTTCATCAAAAAATAATAGGTAGGGATGCATATGGGACACAATGTCTCGAGAAATGTTGGAAACAGTAGGTTCAGGAGAAGCAGCAACATGAGCAGGCTCTGATCTAGAATGCAGTTCTTTCTGGAGGTTCTCAACCATAACTTTCAAAGTTGCAACATCAGTACTAAGCAGCTTGTTTTCAACCCTTAATTCTTGAATTTCAAGGATCATCCTGGGTTGAATGTGCAGAATAATGTTTTCCAAAAGCAGCGAGGCATCTTCCTGACTTAGTTGAGTCATAGGACGAGGTTGAGAGGACATAATCTTCTCCACTCCAACTAAGATAGTCTCTAAAAAGACTTTCAAATATTCCTTGCTGACAGAAGATTGCTGATCAGGTAGAGGTGCAGGAGCAGGAAGTAGTATATGGGCAGGTTCAGGGTCTGATCGAGATTCAGATTCAGTTTCAGGTGCAGTTTCAGATTCAGTTTCAGGTTGAGGTTCAGATTGTGTGACTGAATTCAATTGAAATAGAGAAGAAATATCAATCCTAGTTTCAGTCACCTACTGCGATTCAGTCACATCATAGAAGCTAGGGAATTCATACTGAGTGTACACAGAAAAAGACTCAGTTGGTTGAGATGCTTTAACAGACTCAGCTTCATCAAAAACTTCATTAATCTCAAGATTTTGAGGTTCCTCTCCCTCAACATGTGCATCCTTTTCAGGAACTTGAGGCTCAGGTACTTGGTTTAGATCCACAGGATCAACTCTAATCTCCTCAGCCATTTCTTGCATTGCCAACTGAAAGGAAATTTCCATACTCTCTTCAGCAGAGGGTATAAACTTAGGAATAGATTGCTCTTCAGGGAGTTCTTATTGATTTTCATCTTCCATCACATGCTGCTCTGGTTCTGGGATGACTAAATCTCTTGCAGCCTCAGGATGGGTTTCCAGATTTACATCATCTCTAGGGATAGAAAGTTCTTCTTCAATAATAACAGGAGGAGTAACAGTCCTTTCCTTTTCAACACCAGCTTCTTCTCTATGAGTTACTTCAGTATGAATAATAGCAGGGACACCAATCCTTTCTTTCTCAACAGGAGTTGATTCTTTATAAGGTACTTCAGCTACCTCTTCCTCTTCTTCTTCATCTTCTGAATACTCAGCTACTTCATCTGGTTCCAAACCAGGATCAGTAATGTCCTTTGGACTTGTTGGATAATCAACAGGATTGAACATTTCATAAACCTTTTCATTATCTTCAACCCACTCATTCTTCCAAGGGTTCCAGTTGATCTTCATCCTTTTGATAGTAGGTTTAGATAGGCAGTATTCAAAATCCATAAGAACTTCTTCATTTGGTCCAACTACTCCTTTAGCAACAAGCATGGTTGAGATCATCCTTGAGTAAAACAGGGAAGTAGACTTGGATGTGACCTTAATCAACTCACACATATGGTGAATGATATATTTGAACAGATTTATTTTGTGTCCATTCTTCATTAGATGAATCATGAAAACATCCTGATACTTTAATACAACAAAGTCACCCTTCCTTGGGCTAATCAAATTCTAAAAAAACATAAACAATAGCCTCATCTCCCCATTCAGTTCAGCAGCTATGGACCTTCTCTTGGTTCCATTTCTAGTTAAGGTTTCTAAAGCATTTTCCAGGTCAAAGATATCAGTTTTAGGAGGGGGATCTCTTTGATAATGATCACAAATTCCTTCATGATGAATCCTTAGGCATTCATCCCATAACCTCGACGAGAAATATAATCTTTGTCCATTGACCCATCTTATTACAACAAAACTTTCACCATCATCAAAAGAAAATTGTGTATATTGATAGAAATGAGATACCAGCCTTGGGTAAATTGGTCTATCCTTTCTAGAGAACCATTCCAGCCAGCCTTGTTCTCTCAGAACTTTTAAAACCAAAGATTTTCTAGACACTAACCACTCAGGAAAAACTTCTTTCTCAGGAACAATAATACGACTTACTAGATTTGGATTCAGCGGTCCTTCAGGTGAAAGATTCGGTGCTTTCTTCTGTTTCTTCGAGCGGGGATTCTCATATGAGGGTGAACATGGATGCTTCATCCTTGGCATCCATTAATGGTTCGGGCGAGAGAGAAGGAGAGAAGGGTTGAAAGGTTGAGAGGGTTTGGAAAGAGTGAGTGGGAGAGAGTTTGGGTAAATAATCGAGTGAAACCCTTTTGTTTTATCATTTGGGAATGTCAAACATTATAAAAATAAAAACACGAGAAAGGAAATAGCAGTGAAATAAAACTTACCTCAATACGGGTTAAACTAAATGCATAAATAATATTCATGGTGAGACCGTGAGTATTCGTTACGGTGCGATGATGGATGGTCGTCACGGTGAGACAGTGAGTAAACTTTTTAGTCACGGTGAGACAGTGAGTGACAGACCGTGAACACAAAGTGTTAACTGTGAGACCGTAAGCATGAGATAGTAACCGAGAAACCGTGTACATGAAATAGAAAAGTAAAAAAGTAGTAAAGTATTAAACAGTAAGACCAGTAACATATCTATTTGTGATTGATCATGCCAAGATCATGTATGATGTAATATAATATATAAGAATTTAATGTTTTAGTGAATATATCTACAAGTTGATATTCAGTACCAATGAATTCCAAAGTGATATCACCTTTTTGATAATGATCCCTAAAAAAGTGATGTCTTACATCAATATGTTTTGTCCTAGAATGTGAAACATGATTTTTTGAAATGTTAATAGCACTTGTGTTGTCACAATTTATTGGTACATGTCTGAATTGATATCCATAGTCTAGTAATGTGTGTTTCATCTACAAAATTTGTGCACAACAACTTCCAGTAGCTATGTATTCATCTTCTGTAGTATATAATTCAACATAAATTTTTTTCTTACTACACCATGATACTAGTGACTTGCCTAAAAGGTGACATGTTCCAGAGGTGCTTTTTCTATCTAACGTACAGCCAGGAAAGTCAGCATCAGAATAACTAACTAGTTCAAATGAATGTCCTTTTGTATAGAACAGTCCGAGATTGGGTGTATTCTTGAAGTATTTGAAAATTCTCTTTACAACATTTAAATGTGATTCTTTAGGGTTTTCTTGAAAATGAGCACACATACACACACTAAACATAATATCAGGATGGCTGGAAGTTAAGTATAGTAAACTTCCAATCATTCATCTATAAGTGGTTTGATCAATATTTTTTCAATCTTCATCAATATCCAACTTACAGGTGGTAATCATGGGAGTGTCACTACTTTTAGTGCTATCCAATCCAAAACGTTTTAGAAGATATCTAGTATATTTACTTTGAGTAAAAACAATCCCATCATTATTTTGAAAGATTTGAAATCCAAGAAAGAATTTTAGTTCACCCATTAAACTCATTTCAAATTCATTTTTCATCATTTTAGAAAAATCAATACATAATGATTTTTTTAAGATCCAAAAATAATATCATCTACATAAATTTGAACAACTAAAACATCATTATAAATTCGTTTTATAAAGAGGGTAGGATCAACTATTCCTTTTGTAAAACCTTTAGAAATTAGAAAAGTAATTAATCTTTCAAACCAAGCTCTTGGAGCTTGCTTTAAACCACATAAAGCTTTTGATAGTTTTAAGATATGATTTTGAAAATGAGGGTTTGTAAATCTAGGGGGTTTTTCAACAAGAACATCCTCAGCTATATACCCATTTAAGAATGCACTCTTAACATCCATTTGATATAGTTTTAAATTCAGATGTGCATCATAAGCAAGTAGAATTCTAATGGATTCAAGTATTTCTACTGGAGAAAAAGTCTCCTCATAGTCAATTCCTTCTTCTTGACTATATCTATGTGCAACTAATCTAGCCTTATTTCTAACTATGTTTCCAGATTCATCTACCTTATTTCTAAACACCCATTTAGTGCCTATGATGAAAGTGTCCTTAGGTTTTTCCACTAATTCCCAGACTCTGTTTCATTCAAACTGATTAAGTTCTTCTTCAATATCTATTACCCAAAATTCATCATTGATTGCATCATCAATGTTTTTAGGTTCAAGATGTGACAAAAAGGCTTAATGTTTAACCTGATTTCTAAGAGAAGCTCTAGTCTGTGTCCCTCTATCAAGATTACCAACAACAGAATCTAAAGGATGATTATTTAGGATCCTATTTGATCTAGTAAAGGTAGGACTAGAAATTTTAGGCTCTTCTCTAGGTTCAGGTTCATTAGGAGCAGATTCTAGAATATTTCCAGAACTGGTTGTCTTTACAACAGGTTCATTGATTTTATCATTAAGGTTCAGAATAGAAAAATCTTCTTCAAGATTTTCAAGAGATGACTTAGGTTCATGTGGATTAGTTTCATCAAATTTGATGTGAAAAGATTCTTCCACACACTTGGATTTATTATTAAACACTCTATAGGCTTTTCTTGTTATAGAATATCCTAAAAAGATTCCTTCATTACTTTTAAAGGAAAACTTGTCAAGATTATCCTTGGTATTGAGAATAAAAACTTTACAACCAAAGACTCTAAAGTAACTAACTTTAGGTTTTCTACTATTCCATAGTTCATATGGGGTCTTCTTGAGAACATGACTTATCAAGAATCTATTTATGATATAACAAGTTGTATTTACAGCTTTAGCCCAAAATTAAATAGGCAGGTCATACTCATTAAGCATTGTTATTGAAATTTCTTGAAGGGTTATATTTATTCTTTCTACTACACCATTCCGTTGAGGTGTTCCTAGGGCAGAAAAGTTGTGACTATAGCCATTGTGTGAGAAATAAGACTCAAACTCAGGATTTTCAAACTCACGGCCATGATCACTTATTAGGGTCTTAATCTTAAGTCCACTAAGGTTCTCTACAGACTTGGAGTATTTAATAATGTAAGAATAGGATTCACTTTTATGAGCTAAGAAGTATACCCAAGTATATCTAGAAAAGTCATCTACTAAGACATAGACATAGTGCTTCCCATTTAAGCTAGAAACTCTAGAAGGTCCAAACAATTCCATGTGAACCAACTCGATAGGTTGAGAAGTTGAAACTTATTTCTTTGATTTAAAAGAAACTTTATGTTGCTTTCCCTTTTGATAGGGATTACAAACTTTGTCTGATGGGAATCCAAGTTTGGGTAAGTCTCTAACTAATTTATTCCTAGTTAATTTTCTAAGTGAATGAATGTGCAGTATCCTAATATTCTATGCCACACCAAAGATTCTTTATGAAAATCATTTAAACAAGCAACATTTTGTTTAGCTAAAGAATTCAAATCAACAACAAAAACATTTTCATATCTCAAGGCAGAAAATACTAAAACATTTTTAGAATTAAAAACATTACAAGAATCATTTTCAAACTTAACATTAAAGACATCATCACATAACTGAGAAATACTTAACAAGTTGTATTTCAATCCATCAACAAATAAAACTTTAGAAATTAAAACTGAGTTAGTGTTACCAATTTGGCCTAGGCTGATGATCTTTCCTTTATAATTATCACCAAAGGTGACATAGCCTCCATCAACCTTTATTAGACTTTTAAAGCATGATTAATCTCCAAACATGTGTCTTGAACATCCACTGTCCAAGTACCATGTCTTCCTACATGAACTCTTTAAACAAGTTTCCTATAAAACATATTTAGATGGAAAATGATTTTGGTACCTAGATTTTCTTGGGTCCAGACAGGTTAGAAAGTAAAGATTTAGGTACCCAAATTTGTTTTATGGGTATCATATAATTTACATAATCAATTGATTTTAAAATATAAACTTTTTTTGATCTATAACAATGTGAATAACTAGTTTAATCATATGAATTTCCAGAACTGGAACTAGAATAATTGTGTCCAGATTTAGGAATAAATCTATTCTGGGTAAACTATCTCTGTCCAGGTTGGTATCCCAAACCATTAGTATACTTTGGTGATACTTGTTTAATTATCATTTGAGTTATATTATATTTTCCATTTGTGAACTTTTCTAAGTCCTTTCTCAGTTTCTCATTAGACATTTTCAGTTCAGTATTTTCTTTTAACAGTTGATCATTTTTTCCTTTTCAATCTCAAGGGCATATTTAACAGTACTAGATAAAGAATGCTATTTCTTTAAGGCTTTGTACTTGTCCTTAAGTTCATTACAGGTCTCTTCTAGCATATTAAAATATTCAAATAATTCTTCACTAGACATGTTTTCAGAATCAGAATCAGAATCAGAATCAACTCCAGAATAGCATGAATTTAAAGCAGGAGGGTCCAGTGTTACCTCAGAAGTGTTTTTCATAAAACACATGTTAGATTTATGAGAATATTAATCCTTAGCAGAATCAGAATCACTTGAAGTGTCTTCTGAATCACTCCAAGTTTCTTTCATTTCTTTCTTATACTTGCTCTCCTTATAGTCATGTTTCTTCTTGAACTTCAATTTTGGACAGTCAGCTTTAATGTGACCTTTTCTCTTGAATTCATGGTAGATAACTTCATCACTCTTATCAGATTTCTTCCAGTCCTTTTTACAATGACCTTTTTTTTCACATTTACCTTTGTAGTTTTATTTTCTGAAGAACTTCCTCTTCATACAGAATTTCTTAAATCTTCTGGCTATTTGAGCCATCTCAGCATCACTATCAGATTCTGAACTTTCACTTATTGAGCTTTCAGTTTGTATGTGAACTTTCTCCTTGTCCTTGATCTTTGAGGTAGTAGACTTAAATGCCACTAACTTACTTTTTGGTTCATCATCTTCCTCCTTATTTACCTTGAGTTCTTCCTCATACATCATAAGCTTACAAAATAGCTCTTTGACAGGAAGAGAAACAATGTCACATGACTCTCTTATTGAAACAGATGTGCCTCTCCATTGGTCTGGCAAACATCTCAATATTCTAATAATTTGTTCCTTTACTGGAACAACATTTCCAAGGGAGCTCATAGTGTTTTCAATCTCATTGAACATGAGATACATGTCAGAGATAGGTTCATCAGTCTTAATTTTAAAATTATCATATTTAATATTATAATTGTTCAATCTCATTTATTTAACATTGGTTGTTCCTTCATGAGAAACACCCAAAGTATCCCATATTTCATAGGTAATTTTACAAGCAGATATTCTATTAAACTCTTCATATCTCAGAGCATAATATAAGGCATTTATATCTTTACAATTATTATTATAAGCTGTTTTAGTAGGTTCATCCCAAGTAGTTATTTCAGTTTATGGAATCTTATATTGAGTCTCTATAGCAGTCCAGATGTCAAACCCCATACTCTCTAAGTGAATTTTCATCTTAAGTTTCCACTGGGCATAATTTTTACCATTGAAGAATGGTGGTTTTTTGGTAGCAGCACCTTCTAGTCTATTGTCCATACTACATTTTAGAAAATATATTTAAAGAGATAAAATTTAGAACTAACAGAAATTTAAGATCTTTAAATATGAAACTAAAATCAAAGTTGAAAAAATAGAATGTTTTGAAATCCTATATTAATAAAAACAACATTTGATACCAAATGTTGGTCGGAGTGGATACTCAAGAGGGGGTGAATTGAGTACCAATAAAAATTTCTGTTAAAAATTATTTCTATTAAAATCCCTAATTTATAAAACAAGTTAAACTGTAGTGAATTTATCAAATTGTAAAGGTTCAATTAGGTTCTCAAAAGGTTGATTAGGTCTCAGTTAATTTAATCAGAAGATTAAATTAGATTTTGAAACTAATATACTGATTTACAATAGTTACAAACACTTTCTAGATTAACTATCAAAGTAACTTTAAAATAGATTTGTATTTCAAAGTAATTAGCAGCAGAATATAAAATATATAGTATATTTTAAACATAATCTTAGAATGCACAGAAAATGTAAAACAAGTGGTTCATTCTCAAGCTGAGACCTAATCCACTCCACTTGGTGATCACCTGCCACCAAGCAGTTTATATAAATAAACTCTGATCCACACCGTGGATCAGGGTTAACAACAGTTCATAGACTGTCCAGGCCACGCAGGGACCTCTACCACAATTTTTGTGGGATAATAAATAATTATCAAGCCATGTAGGGACCTCTTCCACAGTTTATATGGTTAAACAAATAATGATCAGGCCATGCAGGGACCTCTTCCATAGTTTCTGTGGGTAAACAGGAGTAAAAGGTTTGGTGTGAGGACTTTGAAGTCCTCCAGTTCAGCGTAGGAGTCAGTGTGTGTGTAAAATATACAGAGTACACACACTACTCGAAAAATTAAATAATGAATCACTTAGAGAGAGTAGATAAGAGTTTAGAATGCTCTAGTGATTAACAGTGCAACTCTGGACTCCTTTGATTCAGCAGAAATGCTTCTGAGTCCTTCTCTGGTTTTTCTATTGAAAAAAAGAGTGTCGTGGGTCAGCTTGTGTTCTTCCCAAGTGAAGATATGATATTTATTCCAATGTACTTCGCGTGTTCCTCAGTAGTGTTGGATTTCATGTATGAGAGTTCTTTTAAGATCGTGCAATGTGTTCTTCACTGTTGTGCTCAGGATTGTCTTTTTATTTTGTACATAGCACTCGAGTTTCTTGATTTTTCAACTATATTTTTCTCTCATGTGCACACTTATCTTTATCATTGAATGCATGAGGTTGATCCGAGAGATTCCATGTATTTTGTGCCTCATACCTCTTACTATGTATAAAAATAAACATTAATTATGTTAGTGTATTAAAGTCGTCAAATATGACCGTTAAAAAGTTAAGTAGTAAAACGAAAAAAGAGTTTAAGAAATGGTGTCACAGTAGTTATGAAAATATTGTCTCCTTCACGGTATATCCTTCATGATGTCTTCTTTATGGTATGTCCTTCATGGTGTCTTCTTCACGGTGTCTCCTTCACGGTGTGTCCTTCACGATGTCTCCGTGTCACGGTGTCTTTCTCACAGTGTCTGGCTTACAGTTTCTGGATGACTCTGTCTGGCTAACTATGTCTGTTCTTAGTATCTTGCTTCATGGTATTAGGATTACTGTGTCATGGTGTCTAGTGGTCATGGTGTCTCATTGGTCACAGTGTCTCACGTGTCACGGTGCCTGTGTCTTGCTCACAGTATCTGACTTACTGTGTCAAGCTTCACAGTGTCTTGTACTAAGGCAAATAACTGTATTCAGACTTAAACAGTAATATGCATAAAATGAATTGAGCTTAACCATTATAAGGTATAAGATAACTTGAAACATAAATACACATGATTGATAAGATATGTGAGATTTGTGATGATGAATAAGATGTGTAATTATTATTGAGATTTGTGACCATTAAAACATGATTAATACATAAGGATTCCAACAAATATATTTCATGTTTTAAATAAATAAATAGCCTTGATTAATACTAGATTAACTTTAATAGGAAATATATTTTTAAATATGTTATTTGGTTATTCTAATTTTTTTTGTTCACGTTTTTATTTAAAATAATTATTATATTTAATTCCATAGGATAATTTGATTAAATATATTCCATTATCATAAAATTATCATAAATGGAATTACATTTTATATATAATGCTTGTTTTTTTATTGATTTTATTATTCAATAAAATATATTTATTTTTGTGTTGAGCAAATGATCATGATTAAAGAAATTATTAATAAAATTTTATACCTTTTATGTTCTAATTTCTCTTAAAAAATCATGTGATCATCAATGGGATTCTATTCAATGAATCCTCATATTCCAACATTCATTATTGTTATTTGCTCTGAATTAATATTTTTTTTGGGTGGATGGTTTTACACCAACCACCATTGGTTCCCCCTCTCACATCCCACACTTCCCACCAACCATCCCAATAGGTGGTGGTTTGACATTCAGTTGATTTGATGGGAGCATAGACAATGCCTGATATTGTCGACACGAGTCGGACATGGAAATAGAAAGGGGTAAACAAAGATTAATATGGTGTAAAACATTAATATACGTGATGACTACTAATGTAGTGATTCTAGTGAGTGATAGTGTCACCATGAATAAGAGACATTTCATTTGATTTTTCAAGTGGTGGATATGGTTTGAATGGTGGATTAATTGAAGGAAAACCCATATTTTAAATTTAAACCGAGTATAAGGAATGTAGTCTAGTAAACATAGGCCATTCATGTCACTCTCTATTGTGGTAGGATTTATATAGTTTTATAAATATCACATGGTGTGTACCTTAATCCCACACTCCATGTCTAACAGACCCGAAGACATGAACATGTACTAGAGTACACACATGACTGAATAGTTTGATCCACCTATCATGTGGACTACTGTACATGATGGGTATAATGATGAAATGATCTAAGACCCCAAGGAATTACTTATTCAGTCAACTCATTGGTCCCAAAATCTATGCACACTACTAGAAAACCATGTATGTTAACCCTACAAGAACTAGGAATTAATAGTACATGTCTAACTTTGACTCGAGGATTATATCTCAAGCCTATAGTAGTGCATGTTGGGTATTATTCCATTATTTAAGGTTTTGGACTAATTTTCTCCCCAAGTGTTGGAATTTAACACATTAATAGTCCATTATAAATTTTTTTTCATGTATAATGTGATGGTACATAACTGTTTATCATCTATAAATTATTTCTAAATCATTTTTAGGAGAAAATATTTTCTTATTTAATAATGTTTATTATGGAGAGTGAGATTCATGTTTATATTATAAATGGGGTTAGTAACAAAAATAATGGAATTTATTCTAGTGTTAAGGTACTCTATAGAATTAGCAGAGTATGTACCCCCCATTATTGTATGGGAATGGGACCTCCATTCTTGGTGTAGGTAACCCCTTTTGCTGATGCACATTCCATCTGATGTGGTGTGAGTCCTCAATATGGGTCAATAAACATTTAACTATATTAATATTATTGGGTGATGAAAAAAGAATTTTAGTATTTTTTTGGGTCTGATGATGTTATTGGAATTATAAGTTCCCTTAGGTGTGAAACATATATGGAGTTGAGCTGTAAAGAATAATATTACCATTTTATCTTTTGTTGTCATGATCCTTTAAAAATATATGGGTTTATAATATTATGAGTTTACTTACTAACTAATTTCCCCTTTGGAGTTTTTTCAGTTTTCTGTTCAATTTGGGATTTTATTTTCATTTTTCTGTCGATTAGAAACTGTCTTCCATCTGAATTTGTTTTGACCACCTTCTCTGGAAACCTGATTACTCTTGGACCTCTCATTCAGAATCTTGGGCTTTATCTTCAGTATCCTTCTCTTTTGTTATTCTGGATTTGAAAATGTGACTTTGGAGATTATGAACTCCTTTACATGGGTTTTTATGCCTATGGTTTGGTTCCTAGAATCTGTTTAGTTGTTTGGAATGCTGTTACCACCAATGGATGCAGGTCAATGAGTGTATTGATGCATCTGTTTTCATTTTCTGGTCCCTACTGGATTTGGAGGATTTTGCTACATCGGTTATGGTTTTTTATGCTGGTTATGGGACTATTTAGTAGAATGGCTTTATGGATTTCAGTGGAGATTCTTTTGTGATATATGATACTCATCTTGACACATTTTTCCTACTCTTAGTTTACAGTTTTTCCTCTCTTTAAAATGGAGTTGATTCTGTTTTCGTTCACTGTTTTGATGGCTCGAGTGTGCTTTTGATTTGTTTTTTTCTTTGTCTTGCTGGCTTGCTGACTTGTGAGGAGGCCGGATGCATTGCTACCTCTATAAATTTTCTCTCCATCCTCATTAAGTTCCAGAATTGTTGATGACGAAGGCTGGATTTGATCCTGGCTTGCTGCATATTACTGCTAGTTTGTCTTGACTTCTTTATATGTTATCTCTTTTATTCCCAGCTAGTGTAATCCATTTACACCTCGATTCTGTAATGCTTCTCTTATTTTTAATAAATTCCTTCAGGGGAATTAATTGGGAAACCAATTCATGCCACCATCTTCTTTAAAAAAACCAATTTCCCCTTTTTATTTTCTGGGAATCAAAATGGGGTTTTTATAATCACCCATACATAGAACTTTCTCCCAAACATGTTATGAATTTTTATATAATGAATAATATGTAGTTGATTTCAATGGATGAGGTTCTAGTAGATCCAATTCTTAAGGGATCTCAATGGTGTTCATCATTGGAAATTTTTTATTTGATGGTGGTTTATCATGGTGTTCTCTTATTACATGTTCTCAAAGTCCGTTTTGATTACATGATATGAATCATTGTATTTTGTTATTTTTTTGTTATTTATATTGTAAAATGTTGGTATGCTTATGTTTCATTGTATTCATGATATATAATTATTGGTTATATATCTATTTTGTATTTTTATATATTTTTATGATAAATTTTGTTTCATATAGGTTATATTGATCAAGGATTCCCATGGGTGTGATATTCTTTCTTGGTGCTAGTCTCCAGTACCGAACCTATTGGATATTGGCTTGTGGTGATACACATATCCTACCACCATCCCTAGTGGGGTGATAATGTGTCGAGTCTTTTCATAATGGTATCAAAGAGTTTTGGGTCCTAGAGATTACGTATTTAGATATTAGACATGTGAACTTGGTTTGTGAAACATAGGGAAAATATTTCTAGTTTTTTTTATGTTTGGTTAACATACCAGGGAACCCAATGTAGGAATGAGTGTCCAATATATAGTTTTTCTTTTAATTTTATAATATTTTTATTGATTCATAATTCTGAGGCATTTTTAGGGTCTAAAAATTATTTTACATGCATTACATGATGTTTCCTATGTGTTTTATCCATGTATTTCTTTAGTGAGTTCAACGAGATATACTTTAATAACCATGGATTTATCATGTCTAAATATAGGATTCTTCCCTAAAAATATCCATCTATGTTATAGAGGCTGGGTAATGATGAGTCTATGAAAGTTATTTAATCCTCCATTAACTAACTAATTTAGTGATGAGGAATTAGTATAGAGGCTTAATTTGGTGGTTTATTCCCCACCAATTTAGTAGAGAGAAAACCCACCCATAGTACAAATGGTTTCCCCCACCAAGAAAGATGAGATTTCTTATAGATTCAGTGTTCTTAATGAGTTTTAGTTCCAAATACATCATATGTTATGAATAAATATAGATACATAGGAAAAATAGGATTTTATTAAGTACATTAATCATGTATTTAATCTAGTTTGATTACCAATTGGCAAGATAAAAGGTATTTATTTGAGTCTTCTTTTATAGTGTAGCTAGGAATTGGTGGATATAGATCAACCAAACTCAAGAAAATGATACCCTATCATGGATGGATTTTGAGTGCTTATTCCTAGAGGAGTACTATTCAGTTATGATGAGGATGATACAAGTCTATAATAAGCTACACATTCAATAAATTATAAATATTTTGTCCCATTACACTTAATGGTTTATAGAACTCACTAACTAATATCAGGATATGATCCATAATAGTTTCCTTTAGTCTTAGGAGTTTGATCATAGAATTGAAATATATATTCAATCGGAGATCATTCCTTTATGCATTCCCACTTATGATTGTGTCTTGGAGTGTGATCTATTTATATAATGATTTATAGAAGAGTCACATCCCATAATTAGAGTAGGTTCATGTTTTTATAGGGTAGAGTCATCATTCAAAACTAGTTGATGATAACCTTTGGGATATCATTAATGGAGTTAGAAACATTCACAATCCTATAAATAGTGGTAAAAGATAGATGGATCATATATTGGTTCCACCTAGCCTAAGGATAGAGCATGCTATTCTTGTGGAAGTAGAGGGAACTTAGGTTATATCCGTCCCACTAAGAGGGTGTTAGATGATATCTAGGGAGGTACCGTTGATGAACACACTCTATATAGATAACATAGAGATTAGGGGCCTCCTCAAAGTGTTAGAGCGACCATCCTAGAGGTGGATATGATAGAGAATATAGTGGTATATGTGTAGATAATAGTGGATGATTCATTGATATACTCCCACCACCACCCCATTTAGTTGGTCTAAATCTGGAATAGATTGTTAGAGGATGGAGTAGAGTAAAAATTCAATTGATAGGGGGATATTTTCAGATATCTTCCGATATGGTTTGAGGTAATATATTTGTGTTATATTCATTATCAATCATACTTGTCAAAATCAGTGTGTGTTATTATTGTTTTGTTGAATCAATTTTTTAAGATTTAGAGATTCTAGTGGTTCCTCTAACCTATCCTATTTTGGTATTGAATAATATTATAAATTATTATTCCCTCTACAACACCTATTATGAGTGTGATCTTACTCTTGGTAGAGATATATTTTAATTTTATATCATCATGGTATAGATGAGAACTTTTGATATTATCTATGTCAAGGGCTAGTTATCCATGGTTTAGGCTTGGGTATATTAATATCATTAAAGAGTGATATTTGAATAAATCGATGGGTTTATGTTGACCTTAACCAGTGAGTGGGAACCTTAGGTAGGAAAAATATAGACAAATCTCTTGAGAATGCATATGATTACCCATAAGTTATCAAGATTATATTTGTGCAATACTGATACTATGGAGGAGTAGTTTCCTATATTAGTGTAGGAGTATATCAATTTTTCTCAAAGGAATTTCTTGGTCTTACCCCTCATATATAGGTTGATTTTGGAATTTTATTGCACCCTAAAATTTCACCATTCTCCTCATCATCTTATCATGTTAAATCAATTGATATATTGGAAATGAAGGTATAATTGGATGAATTTATAAATAAATTCTTTATTAGAACCCATGTGTCACCCTAGGAAGATCATATTCTCTATCTCAAGAAGGAATATGAGAGTTTGAGTATATTAATTGACTATCAATTATTAAATAAGGTGACTACCATAAACAAATACTAGTTTCATAGGATTGCTTATCTCTTTAAAATACTGAAGGGAGTGAATTCATTATTGAGGATTGATATCAGGTCAGAATATCATCAGCTTTTTGTGTGGAAGGTTGATATCCAAAATATAGAATTAAAGTGTCACTGATGTCATTATGAGTTCATAGCGATGTCATTCGATGTGATGAAATCCCCAAATATATTCGTGGGAATCATGAAATGAGTTTATATTATTAATTGGAAAAATTATTGGTATTTTCTATAAATTAAAAACTCATCTATTCAAAGAAATAATACGATCATTCCATGTATTTAAATATTTTTCTGGGATTACTTCATGAGAATTAACTATATAGAATACTATAAAAGTGTATGTTTCATATTATATACATTTATTTCTTTGGTATAGTCATCTTATTTGGTAGAGATTTAGTTTATTCCATCAATATTTTGGATTTTATTTCTTTAGATCCACATAAAATGGTTTTTTAGGTGCATAATTTCGTTTGGTTGGAAGGATATTACTGGAGATTCATGGTCGAATTCTCCAGGATTGTATCCTCCGTGAATACCATTATTTAAAATGGGTATAATTTTATCTAGTTTTATTATTATTTGAAATATTTTGAGGTGATTAAGATGAGGTTGACCAGTGCCCTGGTTTTTTAGTTTCTAGAGGAAGGGGTTGCGTATGATTTATACCCTGATTTTTCCTAGTCTGGGTTCGGTTGCATGCAGATGTAAAGGTATGGTATTTATTTTATGGGTCTAGGAAGCTGATACCATATAAGTAAAATTATGTGACCAATGAATTGGTGCTTATAAAAGGGTTTTTTTCCTTTAATATATAGAGATAATATGTTTTTGGAATCCAATATGTGGTTTTCATAGATATCCAGAGTCCTATGTATATTTTCTCCTAATGGGATATTAACTAGAGAAAGATGAGTTGGTTATTGTTTATGTAGGACTATAATGTTGAGATATTATATACTCTAGGGAAGGTAAACAATTTGTTATATTCCCTTATACATAATTCTTATGGTAATATGATAGAGAAGTCCTCTAAGCTTTTTTCTAGAACATGGTTGGATTTTTTAATATTTTAAAGAGGAAAGAGAAGTTCATTACCTTTAATTGATGGTGGATACCCCTATCCTTATTCACCATGTGAAGGAGACCCAAATGAGAGTCATTTATTTAGAGATCCTTTATAACTATATTTCCTCAAATGATACATCTAATGAATTTTCTAAGGGTTGATATGGTGGAAAATAGTTTTAATTGATATTTGGGAAGAGGTGTTGTGGGAGTTTCACACATCTCTCTTGGTGCTGCATACATGCATAATGAATATGAACTAGGATCGTGAACATCAATTTTCATGGCCAAGCATGAGGTATAGTGTTACTGGGATAATATCATGGTTGTTCTCATATCACTTGGTGAATGTTTAATCTTGGTTCCCACTAGATTGAGACAACCTATTGATGTTACATATTGGAAGTGGGATAATATATCGATGGATTTCGTTATAATACATTGAAATGTTGTGAAAAGACATGAAAATGTTTGGGTGATCACGGAACGATTACCAATATTTGATCACATCCTTCCCATTTGATACAAGAGTTCATTAGAGATCTTATAAATATTGTACATTGTAAAAATTGTGCAATTTATAGGAGTTACCTCAATAATTGTATTTGATAACAATTTTTAATTTACATTTTGATTATAGAGGACCCCACAGAGGGAATTTGAGACACAATTGGTATTGAGTATGATATTTCATCCCGAGATAGATGGTTATATCAATATGAATATTAAAATTCTCTAGGACATGTATCAAGATTTAATGATGGATTCTCAAAGAAGTTGGGATGGCCACTTACCCTTAGTGAGTTTGTGTAAATCAATAGACACCACTCTGCTATTTAAGGCCCTATATGGATTATGTTGAAGGTAATTCATTTTCTATATAGCTATTCGAATTTTTTATCTTATGGGGATCAATTTTTGTGTATTTGATGAAAAAAGGTGTAGTTGATCCAATATTTTACATAGATAGTCCCAAGATATCATAAATCTTACATGAATAGAATGTGGATAAAAGTTCTAGAAGGGAGACCACATGTTCTTGAAGGTGTTTCCTCATCATGGTTTTACATGATTTTGTTGGGTACAAAAAGTGCACCATATATCAAAACATAGGCATTAGGTTCTTGATTCATCACACATTATTGAGTGGAGTGGGATAGAATTCAAGAAAGATACATCCTTTATTTAATACTGGGTGGAAATCATGGATTTATAGGAGAAAATACTTTGTGGGAAACTAATTTCATTATTATGAATCTTATGTTAGAATGAGAATATTTAGGAGAGGTCATTGTAATTTTGGAATCATATACGAGATCAGTACCCACAACTGTATTAATTAGTTTTAATTTTTGGGGTGAAAATGCTTTATTATGGGGAGGATGTAGGTATCCATTTTTTTTATTTAATCTATCTAGATATTTTAAATAATATTTATAAAGGTGATCATGAAGTTGGTTATTTTATGGATTATATGTGGTTATTAAAAACTATAATATATATATTATATTTTTAATCCATGTGAATGAGAATAATTAAAATATCTTGAGTAGAGATGTAAATTGAAATTCTAACACAGTGGTTGTGCCTAGAATGTGGGTGTATTCTGAAGAAAGGTATAATTTTATTATTCAATAATTTGACATTAAAACCAAGGAATAGAAGATGATAAATTAAAACACCATATGAACTTATATTTTTATTATCAATATATTTTATGAATTTTTCATATTAATATGCATCACTAATAGAACCCTAATATAAGAGTAGATTTGTCTCATTATTTGTGAATCAGAGGATCATTTCTCATGGTGGAATCATTTATTATTGTGAGGTGGAGTTGAATTGTTAAAGCTACATCATTAATTCATTGGGGTATAATTGTTTTTATTTCCAGACTCTTTTTTTGTGTTATTTGATCCCCTCTTCCATGATCAAATTATTTTATATTTCTCTTAGTGATTATTATAATGAAAGTTATTGAGTATATATATTTTTAGTATTTAATAAATAATAGAGCATGTGTACTCACAGATTATATTAAATAGGTATGTTATGGTAAAATTATTTCTTTAATTATCTTTGGTCATGTGTTTTTTTTGTTTAAAAGATTTATTGTGCCTCATTTGACGACATAATTTGATTCTAGATATTCTATTGGAATAAAATTATCATAAAGATAATTACATTTGATATATCATTTTTATAGAGAATTCATTTTATTATTCAAGCTACCATATTTATTTTTTTATTGGAAATATGATCAACCTTTGAAATAAAATTTAATCTAATTTTTTTCCATTTGAAGTTCTAATATCTCATGAAAAATGTTCTTGATCATCAATTGGATTCTCTTCAAGAAATCATCATATTCTAGTGTTATTTGTTATCCTTGGTTGTGAATTGAAATATAATTTTAGGTGTCTGATGTATGCACCAACCAAAATTCTTTCCCTCTATCACATTTAGAACTCACCATAAACCATTGTAATGGATGGTGGTTTTAAATTTGAATAACTTGATGGGAGGATAGTTAGAGTTTGGAGAATTCAAGGATGATTTGTTATTGACATGGAAAGGGGGAATCATGGGGGACATGGATAGTGTCTATGTAAATTATTAGTGTAGTTTATGTATGATAAAAGAGAAACTATAGATAGTTATAGTGGAACTAGGCATGGGAGACACATTGGGTGGTGGATATATTGAAAATGGATGTAATGAATAAGTAATTGACACAAAACATTGATATTAAATTTTAATCGAAAACATAATATAAATCCTAGAAAACACATGTTGTGTATATCACTTAATATAGTTCTAGAGTTTTCCTAGTGTTATAAATATTACATGGTGTGTGACTTAATTCCATGCACAAGGTCTTGAAGAACCTAAGACTAAGGTATATACCTAATTTCATGCTTAATATCCATCTATATGTACAAACCATGTTCACTATACATTCCGTGTATAATGGAAAAATGATGTGAGACCCTAGGGACGTACATTATCAGTCAACTCATAGGTCTTACACACTATGTACCCAACTAGATAGGCCTTGCATTTTTTATGTTTGATATTATGATGACATAAGGTATATATAGGGGTGAATAGACCAAATTAAAAATTTTAAGTATATGGATTAATTATCAATGGTTATAAATAGTATTAACTAGAAGTGGAAATGAATGAAAGAATATAAGAATGTTTATATTAGTTTGGTCGAAATTGGGAATAATCAACTCTTACACCTATATACTCGGTGAGAGATACATTATGATCTAATCTAATTTTTAGAGGGGAATCATAACCTAATTACCTACTAATTTTATTAATTGAAGAATATGTAGACATTGGAATTTTCTTGGGGGAGTCACAATCCAATTATAACCCTAACATTAAATACTAGGATTCACAACCTGAAAGTTGTCAACATTCGAATCTGAGAGTCATAACCCAATGAAAAAATGATTTTGTATGTAGAATAATAAATTTAAAGTGAGTTTATATGATAGATGGTAAATAGTGTTACATACACAAGAAAAAAAAACAAAAAAGATGATAAAAAGTAAATATAGGTACTGGTTATTAAGGGATCAAATCATCTCATCATGGTAGAAGTATTCATAGAGGTAATTTTTAGCACTTGAGAGATCATCTAGGGGTAGTGAGAAATGTTCAACACATGTAGAACATACACACGACTTTAATATTCACACTATATCAATTGAAATATGAAATCTCTCACTGAATATATATCAAATTGGAATTATTTCACTTGTATAATACTGTATAGAAGAAATTCTCTATGACATTTCAAAAAAATAAACTTAACACTTCTGAGTAGTCATTAGAGAATTTAAAATTCAAACAGAATAATACTGTATTATCATAGAGAGAGAGAAAATAATATTATCACAACACAACAATCACTCAAAACCTAAAAAAAATTTAATACAACGAATATTTATTCAAATTAATTTTAAATCACTAATTAAATATTTTATATGGTCTTAATATTAATATTTCAATGGAATATTCCATAAAAATATAATTTTAGAATATGAAATACGAAATTTAAAACATTCCATTTAAAATTATAAGTAAACATGTGGAGAGTTTTAAAAATTAATAAAAACACATTAAATATATTAAAACATGTTTTTATGAGTTTAATATCAATAAACATTAGATTAGAAACAATAAAATTGAATAAAATAACACAAAATAATAGATTTTTTTTTGATTTTTCAATCTATAAGTTTCATATGTGAAGATAGGACACATTTTGACGTAACATGTTTAAAATAATGGTAATCACATTTAATTGATTTTATATAAATAATATTAATTTATAAATTCATTATACCAATTTATAAATAATAAATAAACTTGCAAAAAATAATTAAATAAAACCAAACCAAAACTGAGTATATTTTCTTGTAGGATATTTACTGAACTACATAAGAACATTTCATATAGGTGTTGTGACATAGTAAATTCATTACAGGGAATCAACATAGTCAAAAAATGTATGGGATTCATGTATGTGATTCTATATATGTGATTTATGTAAGAGAATTCATCACGTACACAATTTTCTTATATATCTGAATTTATCACAAAGGCGATTCATGTAAGGGAATCCTTGAAAATTGAAAATTGATTGAATTTATTATTTTCACACCAAAACCAAATATTTTTTAAATAAAAAATAATATTTTATTAATTTTTATACTTATATTTATAAAATTTCATTAAATTTCTAAATAATCAAGAATCAACTTAATCAAATTTATGAAACTCATTTTATGATTAAGGAACATAAGAAAAAAAATTCTGAAACACAGTAGAAAACTAGATAAAAATATTCCATGACATAAAACCTAATTTTAGATATGATAGAGATAGATTTATAATTTTATGTATTTTAATGAAATATATACAATCTTATTATCTTTACAAAAAATAATCACTCAATTTAGAGGTCTTTAGGTCATGATATAGTAGAAATACATTGGTTAATCAAAATTATAAAATCAACTCCATGGATTTCAAAATGGAAACATGAATTTCAAATCACCTACATGGATAATTAATTAGCTATGTGTTGTGAAATTGTTTTTTTATATAGGAATAATAAAAAACATGTATAAATGATATTTTAATGTCATAAAGGACTTATTTATACTAAGAACTCAAAATAAAACTTGTAGAACATGTTATGAAAAATAAAAACCTGAAAACTGAAGATGTTTTAAGAAATGAATAAAATTATACGATCATGATTATGTATACTTTAATTAATGCACAATTAAATGTATTAATACTTTAAAAATAAATAAGAGACATAAATATTTTTAATTACCAAAAAAACAATTGGTTTAAGAAGAAACTAAATATTATCCATATTTTTTATAATTACAAAACCAAGTATAATTTCAAAAAAAACTCCCCATTTTGAGATTATAAAAAATATAAGGTTTTATTACCTAAAAATATTATATTTTATTAGATAATGAAAAAAAATGAAAAGTATAAATTTTCTATAAAACTTTTTTAACCATTTTATTTTCAAAACATGAATCAAGGAGCATTTGTAAAGTCATCAAATTTTAAAACATTGAAGTCAATATAGTGAACATAAATAAAAAAATGGAGATAAATAATCATAAATCCATTAAAAATAATATTTTATGAAAATTGAAGGTTTAAATAGTATGTTAACATCATCAATGATGTATGAGAGGATTTAAAATAGTTTTATAATAGATATATATATATATATATATATATATATTAAAAAAATTAATCTGAAATTTATATTCTAGATTTTATAGATTTCGTATAAATTTAAAAACTTTATACATATAAACGTACTCAAAATCTCCCTAAAAAGATAAAAACATTAAACTATTAAGATTCCTACATGTCAAGATTGAGTTAAATTTTTTCAATATGAGAAAAATATAAAGTCTTAGTAAAGACATTTTCATGTTTATTTTTCAATAAGGATGAATTCTATAACCAAATCTACTTTATTCAAATGATATCTAATAAAATGAAATCTAAATTTGATATTATTTTTTTTAGAATTCAATAATGATTTTTTAGAAATATAAATTTAAGATGCATTATGATAATAAATAGGAAATTTATCAAGATAAATACCAAAACCACATAATGTTTTCTTAATATATATACTATGATCAAGAAAAGTGGGAACATAAATATACACAACTACTATAGTAGATAGAGTAATAGATAATTTCTTCTTATAAGACTAAGAAATTAAACTCTTTCTAAAAAATGACACATTTCAGAAGTGTTTTTCCTGTCAATTTTTACATCCTCCAAAACTAGATTCAGAATATGATATTAAATAAAAATAGTTATGTTTAGGATAAAATAAACCATTGTTAAAAATTCCTTTAACATTTCTAAATATTATTTTTCACAGCATTAATTAAAATATCTTTGGGATCATCTTGAAATCTTGCACATAAAGAAACACAAAACGTGATATTGAATCATTATGTAATTAAAAAATAAAATACCTATAATACCTATAAAACATTAATATAAATATATTTTTCAGATTCATAAACATCTACTTCTCAACTTTACTCATATGAGTTTTCATAGATTTATAAGAATTGAGACCAAACCCTCTAACAAACACTTTAGCATACATATATAGATTAAGAAAAACACCATAATTCCCTTGATAAATTTGAAGTCCTAGAAAGAAAATCAATTCACCCATTAAGATCATTTAAAACGTGGATGACATCAAAGTAGAAAAATAATTACAAACCAATTCACTAGAAGAACCAAAGAATATGTCATCAATATAAATTTTCATGATTAAAATATCAATTGAAATTATTTTAATAAAAAGTGTTGGATCAAAATTACCTTTCTTAAAACCATTATTAAACATAAAAAATAAATCCTCTCATACAAAGAACAGGGTTTTTATTTGAGTAAATTCAAAGGTTTTCATAATTTAAAAACATGATTATGAAAATTTTCATTTTTAAAACTAGTTTTTTGAGAAACATAAAATTCATTAGTTATAAAACTGTTGAATAAAACATTTTTAACATCCATTTGAAATAATGTAAAACCTTTAAAATAATAAAAAGATAAAAATATTTTAATATATTATAACATAGATATATGTGAAAATGAATCTTCAAAGTCTATACAATATTCTTCAGAGTATCTTTGGGAAATAAGTTAGGATTTATTTTTTACAATCTCTATAGATTATTGTAGCTTGTTTCTAAAGATCCATTCAATTAAAATTACCTTTTTATCCACAGTAAGTTTAAATAAAGTAAAAAAATTATTTCAATCAAATTTATTATACTCATCTTCATTGAAATAATCTAATTTAGAACATTTAAAACATAAACAATATTATTAGGAACATAGTCAAAAATAAAAGCAGAGTTAGCAAAGATGTTTAAAGTAGAGCTTCTAGTTTTCATAAAATAACTAACATCTACAATCAAATGGTCAATAGGATTATATTTATGATTTATCCATTATCTAGGATTAGATTGAGAGACAATTTTATCCCCCTCAACAGATACATTATCCAGAGGTTTGTTTTCAACCAAATTGAAATCACAATAATCGTCTTCAATATTTTCCAAAACAGATTCCTAAACATCACAAGATTCATCAATTTCTTTATATACAGATTTTTAAATACTCATGGTGTGATTATTATATAATCTATAAGCTTTACTATTTGAATAACACTCAATAAAGATACCTTCAACAATTTTAGCATCAAACTTAACTAAGATATATTTTGTGTTTTTGATAAAAACATTACTACCAAAAACATTAAAAGAACCAACCATTGGTTTTCTATAATTAATTAATTATTAAAGGGTTTTATTAAAAATTGGTCTAACATAGAATCTACTCAAAAAATAGCAATAAAAATTTATATATTAATCCTAAAATTATTTTGGTTCACTATATTCATTAATAATATTTCAAACCATATTCTGAATAGTGCCATTTTTCCATTCTAAAACTCCATTTTTTGTTGTGTTTTATGAGAAGAAAAATTATAAGCATAACAATTTTCTTTAAAAAATTATTAAAAATTAAAATTAAAAAAATCACAACTTCTATCAATTCTAATGAAAACAACAATACAACATTTTTTATTTTGAACTAGATTACCAAAACCAATAAATCTAGCTAGGGTTTCATGTTTTTGAGACATGAAATATACACATGTAAATATACTACAATCGTCAACAATAACAAAAACATATTTGTTACCATTTAAACTATTTGTATTAATTGGGACAATTAAATCTAGATGAAATAATCCAAGATGTCTATAAGCAGAAACATGATTGATATATTTGATAGATTCCATACACTTCTTATATTTTAAGAACAAATAAATCTAGAACATGACCATATTGGTTAATTTGTGTATCTTTTAAAAACTAGAATGAAAAATCCATTTATTCCAAGTAAAATAAATTATTTCTATATAATTAAGACACTTATAATTTTGACTAGTTATATCAGGGAAATTAATAGAAAAAATATTATCTTCTCTATTAACACAAAATAAAACATTTTCATTTTAAAAAATTATATGTTTATTATATTAAAATTTAATATACATACTATCATCGCATAATTGTGAAATAATAATTTTTTTATAATTAAATCATCAAACATATAAAAATTTAGTAATTAAATCTATATTAGAAATACCTACTTTAGTAAATCCCTTGACAATGACTTCAGAGTTATCTCCAAAAGTTATAGAGCCTCCATCACAATTGGTGTAAGAGAGGGAATTCAATAGGTCACTGGTCATGTGATAAGAATAGCTTCTATCCATTTACCATGTTTCATTCTTGATACATCTAATGTATTATTACTATAAAAATTAATTACTTTACCTTTTTCGTACCCATGCTATTTTTTCCCAAATGGGTTTGAAATATCATTATTTGGTACCCATATAGATATAAAACATTTATTATAAGGTAATACAGAATGGAGATTCCTTGAAACAAAATTCATAGTATAAATAAGAGATTAAGGATGCTTAATATAATATTAATTATAATAATTTCCTTGTATACAATATTTAAAATATGTAAAGAAGAAAAAATTCTAGTAGAGCTTTTAATAAACATAGAATTTTATAGAATATGAATATGAAGGTTATAACTAAAATGAGTTTCATCATTATTTGGTTTCGTTATAGATATCATATTATCATATTATTTCCTTTCCTTGAAAAAAAGTGGATAATAGATCTTTTAATTATGCAACTTCCTTTATAATATTATCAATGTCCTTTTGAATAGACTCAAAATCATCATAGATCATATCTTTAGAACAAGAATCATAATTTCTTATTTCTTAATAAAGATCACCACTAACCTTGTTAAATTTCTTTATATCCTTGATAATACGAATATTTTATTCTTTTAATTATTTAAATAATTTTTTAACCCTTAAGATTCATTTTTAAGTCTTTAATTTTATTCATTTAACTCAAAAAATATATAATAATTTTCTTTAATATAATAGCTATAATGATAATGATTACATACCTCATTTGTATTTACATCCATCAAGTAGAGGTTAGATGTATCTTTGTCACTTTCAAATTCATCACTTGACTAAAATTCTTTATTATAACTCCATCCAACATTATGAGAATGATTTAATTCCCTTGGTTATCTATGCCTTCTTACTTGAAATTTGGACAATTAGGTTTGATATGTCTCTTCTTTCTCAATTCATAACATGTCACATCTGAACCATATGTGTAATATAATGGAAACCACACTCCTAGATTTGGTGCTGAAATTGTAAACATTACATTTCTAGTTTTTATTCCTATAATTATGGCCCATTGTTTTCCATCCAAACCACGAAACATCATAAGGAAAAATTGGAAACTTAAATACTTGAGGATCCTTTAGGTTTAGAGTTTAGAGAATTAGAAAAATGTCCTATATAAACAATTCAAATGACCTTAAATGAGTATTTATCCCAATTAACCCATATTTTCTTTTTCACATCAGGACATCATCATCATCTATATAAAATCCATTTTAGACATAACTCATTCAACATCATTATTTAAAACATAGGGAAAAGGAAATATAAGAAGGGTTAGATCAAATTTGTAGTAAGGAAAAGCAGAATAATTAATAAATGAATTTCATAATTGAGAATAAGAGGAGAATAAGGGTATTATGAAAAAATAAATGTACTTGATTATAAAATAATAACATTCATACCCATCAATACTAATATCATTAAACATCAAAACATGGCATAAGGATTTAACAAGGGGAATGGTCATAAGGATCAATAATAATGAGCCATATGATATCATTATTGATTAATTGAAGAATCATAAACCCATAGAAGGTATAGATAAAACATATAACTATCATGGAGTATCATCTTCCTAGAATACTTACATAACCCTTATAGAACCCTTAAAAATTTGAATTACCATATGGTAAACTTCTAATATAATCTTTTTAGAACATAATCATTATCCAATAAATTGGAGTTCTATATGAGTAAACACATAATATAAAATTTACAAGAACCTAAACATTAATAAAGTATCTAGAGCATTAATTTCATCCTAAAAATCATATAAATAATCATTATTTCATTTATAACATGATTAAACTATGGAAAAAAAATGGGTTTGATGTTAGTCTATTTGAAACATGATTAACCCAAAGAAAAGAAAACTGATTCAAAACAATATCTTTGAAATATGAGTAAACTATGGAAAAGAAATGGGTTTCGTAAAAATATCATTAAAAAATTATTAACCTATGTAAAATAAACGTGTCTCATAACAATATCTTCGAAACATGATTAAACCATAGAAGAGAAATGGGTATCATATCAATCTCTTTGAAATAATATTATTTCATCCATATAAATGATGAGGATGATATCAATACAAAATATAACCACTGTAGGATAAGTAACAACTTTGTTTTTTTTGAAAATGATGAATGAAAATACCATTAAAATACCATTAAAATCATTCTTGAGGAAAATATCCTTTTTAATTTGAAAATCACCTTTTAAAATAGAAAACATTATAAAAATAATGTTCCCTAAAAATAATTTTTAAAATGAATAATTTTTAGAATATTAAGAATAGGTTTTATTTAATAATAACACTGTAAAATTTCAAAGGAATCTTCGATGAAATTATTCTTATGTTTGTGGGTAATTCCATACACACCATAAATAAAATTCCTTTTATGTGGTAAAATGGTTAGAGAAGTGCCTTATTCCTAAAGAGAAAAGAATATTAATTTTAAAACATTTTTAGAAAGAAAAAATGGGCAAATGATTCATCAATTAATCATTTTTAAAATGTTAAAAACAATTTTGAAAACATTTTGAGAAAATATGGTTTTGGAAGAAAACTGATTTCTGGACGAAAAGAGAAATGAAGTCAGACATTCATAAAAACACTTTCTAAATTTTTTTTTACCAAAGAGTGAAACGTTGGTACAATTAATTGAAAATACCATGAATAACCAAAGGATAAGATAATTTAGGATAATTATAACATTTTAACATCAGAGACTCAATCATACAAAATCTTGATAAATAATGAGGTTATAAAAAGGGTCTTACCACTTTGGTAACATTGAGTCATAATAACCATTAAATAATAAAATTAAATTAAACCTATAATATCATTAAAATAAGGGTATTAATGATATATCATGTCAACAGAGTAGAATATAAACATCATAAAGGAAGATTGGTGTATAACTTAACATACATCTTAAAGAAGGGAAATTGAGATAAAAACCCCTTACCACATTGGTATCTTTTGAAACATAAACCCCAGGAAAGAGATAAAAAAAATGTATTTTTAATTACCTATTTATTTAAATATAATAAAAATATATTAAATTTATGGGAAGTATATACAATATACAACAAAGCTAAGTGGTGAATATGGTATATATCTCACAGAAATCAAACTCAGAGGAGAAAAACCCTTAACTTTAATCCAAATCATCACATGTATTTTTATCTTCGTAAATAAGAGACATAAGTTAATTATTTAATTTATTTATAACCTTTTTCAAGTTTATTATTACTTTTATTTCACTTCTTAATGTGTTATATTCAATTACTTAATCAAACAACTTTACACCAGATGTTTTAACCATATTTCACTCTGTGTGTCAAAAAAATTATATTTGGATTGACTATGGTAAAATAGATTATTATTTAATCTTATATATAATAAATAAACCATCATGAAATATGTTTATGAAAAATTAACCAATGTTACGATCATGGAGATGGTTGATCGTACATACTCGTGAGAAACGTTTCCATTTTTCAATGATTAATATAAAAAGAAGGTAAGTGGCATATTATCTATCTAGAATGATAATAATATCATAAATAACATATTATTTAATTATATATTATTATATATATAATTATTATTATGTGGTTGTAAAAATAAAAAATCACATCTCTTCGGGGAGGTGGAAGTCCACACGTCCAGGAACGACATTAAACTTTTTTTCAGTGACTGAATGGGTAAAAATAAAATGATATATTATATTTAAATAATGATAAATATGTCATGAATATAATTAATATTTCATTTATATCACATATATTTATTATATTTACCCTTATTTCCATCCATGTAACAAATTTGTGAAAAATTAACCGCATTGATTCCCAAGGTAATAGTATGTCGTACATACAAATGATGTTATCATATACCTTACCGAATGGAATATAAAAAGTTTATATATAATATAATGAATATATAGGTATAAATATGTTATAAATGTCTTATATTAACTTTTTATCCATCATCATACCAAACCTTGAGAGGTGGTACTGGAAAAATGAATGACATCGGTTCGTGAGGAAGTGGTTCACTGTGCACACCAACAATTATTTTGTGAACCCTTTGATGGAAGTGTGTGTGGTTTTAGGTTTTAAAATTAAAATAGAAACATAAAATTATATTTAATATACCAAGGTAATTATATCATAATGGTGTAAGAATAATGTAAGGGGGTGGAGAAAAAAATAAAATAAAAATGCTTGTTGATTAACATTACCTCTTCTTCGAGTAACTCCTTTTGGTTTGCACAAAAGGCCATATTTGTTTAGATTTATTATCAAATTATGGACTATAGTATTAGAGGAGGGAAGTTGAGAAGTTAGTTTTTTAGGGATTTTTTGAACCAAATAGGATTGAAATTGGGAATAGGGGATGATATTTGGTGACCTTTTATAAGTGAGGTGAGTGGTACACTTGTAACTACATTGTAAGAGTTAATTACACCCATGTTTTTTTCATTCACCATGCAAAAATATTGGTAAATAATAGAGATTAAATTTTATAATGTCTATATATGGCAATAAAATTTGTTTTTTATAAGTTTTGTGTAATTATTTCACCTTATATTCAGTGTTTAAACACTAAGTAAAGTTTTTTACCTTAATTGTTCTAATTAATTTTAACTATTATCACTAATAATTATGGTAAAAAATAAGTTTAAATTATTAGATAATATTAATTATGATGATTAAAAATATGGAATCCATTTGGGAAAATTAAACTCATCGATGTGGAAGAATTTAATTTAAAATTAATCCTGCAGACGTGATGAGACAACTGTTTTTTAAGAGTATTTTTTAATCCAATAACGATTCTATATTATATCTATGACTAATAATAATAATTGTATGATGATAAATTAATATATAATGATAAATAATTTGTAAATTTTATTTAAATGATTCTAAACTAGGTAATATTTTAATTAAATAAAATGGAGAAATATTATGCATTTTAAAATAGTTTTTAGAAAACCCCGTTTTTAAACCCAAAAAAACAAACTAATACTGAAAACCAATATCAAATTGATTTAAAAGAGATTAAGTAGAGTAAATAAAAATAAATAATCGTTAGGATACCTTAAAAAATATTCAAATTATATTGATAGGTTTATATTAATTGATTTATTTAAATGGAAATACTTTTTTACGAAAATCAGTATTTTTTACTATTAAATGAAAAATCAATATTTAATGAAAAATACCAAAATTTAACACAAAGTAAATTTTGATATTCCGATTCAAAAAAATGAATTTAATTTTATTAAATAAATTTTATAAATGTTTCAAAAATTGATTATAATATTTTTGTTTCATGAAAAATAAGAAAAATAATTTTTTAAGAAAACATATTTTTGAAGAATAAAATCACTTTACTAAAAATTGATTGATTATTTATTAAAAATTTACCAATAATTTATATTGAGTTAGAAATTTATATGAATATATATTATTCATAATGTAGTTATTACTATTCATTCCCACCACATTTACTTCTAGGTCATAATGGTAAAATATATCGTGGGTCGTTTAAGTTCAGTGTTGCATATTGATGATGTTATCAAACATGAAAATATCAAGGTTATTTGTAATTCAAGACAAACAGAGTGTTGCATGTAATGAAAGATAAACTCATTGTTGCATTTCATTTATTTTATCGAATATAATTTTAATATTTTAAAATATTTGGGTGTTACAATATGTGGTACCCTTATTTCATTTGTAACCATTATTTTAATATTTACATGTTAAATTCATGAAATTTTTATTTATATTCATCCAATTATAAATAACTTTTCTCATATTTGTGATTTATCTTTTGTGACATTCATGTGATTTATATTCTTAGGAGTTACTAATAATATTTACATGTGACTTGAAAGAAATGTCTTTCTTCATTGAATTTTCTTCTTCTATAATATTTTTCAACTCAAGTTTGCATTGAATAAGTTATATGATGTGTTCATCCAATGTGTAATCTTGGAAGTTATTACATTCATCAATCACAAAATTCTTTGTGATCCAATTATTGGTTATAATAATTAGTTCTCTTTCAATGAATAGAGGGTTCTCTAAAGACCCTATAAGGGAGTTCATTTCATTCCGAATACATGTAAATTAGTGGAACATTTATTTTATAATTTTTTCTTTACCCATATTGAAATATTGGCACTCTTCATAATGTATTCTGATTTTTGTACTAATCTGCTTTTCAGAGCCAAGGTGAGTAACTTGTATAATTTTCCATATGTCATGATCTATCTTATAGAAAGATATGTGACTAAACACACATATATTAATATAACAGTATAAAATATTTAAACTTTTTAATTTAAATTTTTAGTAGAATCATTTCCTATAAGAGTATTTATGTTAGCTTCAGGTAGTTAGTATGGGGTTTCCATGATGAACTAGTGTTCTATGCATATTTGTTTTAGGTTTTCCTCTATTATGGATCGGCAAAAACAAAATCCATTTCCATCAAAGTGAGGTGGATTATGAGGGATCAATCCATAATTTTTATTCATTCCCTCCATCTTATAGATCTTGTCCTTAAACTATGAGGTCTATGAAAACATTAGAAAAAATAAGGTATTAACAACATAGTTTATAGAATGATTGAAGTAATTATAAAAGGAACCGCCTATCATACCAATTTTCTGGTATCCAAAAAAATAATTATTGGGATAAACTATACTTAATAAAGATACAGACATTGATACCAATTATTAGGTTAGATTGGATGTTGACAAAAAGTCTAGAGGGGGTGAATTGACCAGAATGAAATTTTAAGGAGATGGATTAATTATCAAAGTTAATTAGTTGAATTAATTATTATTAGAAATAAAAAAATAATGGAAGAATTTTTTTATAGTAGTTTAGTAAAAATTGGGCCTACTCTACACTTATACCTCTATACATGGTGAGGGACCCATTGTGAACTAATCTTATTTTTGAAGAAGAATCATGAACCGATTGTAGACTACTTTTTCTAGTAGAAGAATGAACAGAAACCTGACTTTTGTATATGGAGTCACAACCCAATTACAAACCTGACTTTAGATACTAGGATTCAAAACCTGAATGCTCCTAACTTTAGAATTTTGGATTTTGAAACAGAATATTGAAAATGAATGTTTATGTAAAAGTATAATTAGAAAGTGAGTGTGCATATGAGATATGGGAAATAATGTTACATATACAAGAAACCAGAATGAAAGAGAAGATAAAATGAAGAAATAACATGTAATGTTTATTGACTACAATATGAGCTCATATCATCAAGGAAATAATAGTTATAAATGTTTTATTATCCCTTTAGAGATCATCTAATAGTAGTTATAAACATTTAGCATATGAATAATGTACCCACTATATTACTTTTTTCACTGTATCACTTGAAATATGGAATATCACATCAAAGATGTTGTCGTGCAGAGTAGAAAAACAAGAGGGGGGGTGAATTGGGTTCCTATAAAAATTTATTTCAAAAACCATTATTTATTAGTTTTTTACATGTTCCCTAATTTAAAACAAAATAGCCCAGTTAATCAAAGAAGAAAATTTATAAATGTTTTGTTTGTTAAAAATATTTCCCAAAGATTGATTAGTTCTTAGATAAAAAAACATAATTTATTATTTTAGCTTTTGAAATTAGTCTACTTAAACAAATTATAATATGAACAGTATCTAATATTAACTATTAAAGTAGAGTTAAGCTTTCTAAAATAGTTATAAGAACAGAGAAAACTAAACTTGAAAGCACACAACAGAAGTAAACAAGAGTTTAAGTCCAAATATGAGACCTTATCCTCTCCACTTGGTGATCACCTACCCTTAAGGTGTTTAAATTAAATAAAATTTATTTAAACCCTGGATCGAGGTAACAACAGTATATAAACAATTCAGGTAAACTAATCATCTTCCACATTTTTCATGGGAGTGTAAAAACAAATAGGCCACATAGGGACCACTTCCACTTTTATCTGTGGGAGTATAAATGTGAAGGTTTTAGAAGATATTTAAGTATCATCTAATTTATATCAGGATTCATTGTGTGTTTCTAAAATAGATAGGCACACTACTCTAAATGTAAATAAAGTACACATGCATAAAAAAAATTATAACAAGAGTTTAGAATTCTCTATGTGGTCTTCTATGAAGATTATGGACTCCTTCAAGATGGTAGAAGAGAATATGGAGTTGTCTTCCACAAACAGACCCAAAAACACAGAGTCATGGTTTCTTCTATCTTCTATTCCTAGATAGGTAGAAGATTACTCAAAATTTTATTGTTTTTTAATTTATTGATGAATATATTATTGTTCTTTTAGTTCTCAACAATTTCTCCTAGTATGCATAGCTGGTTGGTAGATTTTGTTTTCAAGTATAGAAATTTTTTTTTAATCCTATATATTCACTTTTCATCGAGGTGGTTACATTATACACTTTAGTGTTGAAAAGAAGAATGATCCTAATCATGTGGGGCTCCTCATACATCATTCTTTGCACTGAAAATTTCATTAATTTTTTTTGAAAAAGATCATTAATAAAATAAGTATCATTAAATAATCCAAAGATTACCATTAGTAATAAGTTCGAATATAAGAGACAGATCATCCATGACTTAGTCAGTCAGAAGGTTAGACTATCGGTGACTGATGGCATTGGTGATTCATGTTTTCAGGAAGTTGGTCTATTAGTAATTAATTCCATTGGTGAGTTGGTCCATCAGTATCTCATTCTATTGGTAGATAATTGTTGTCGGTAGATCAGACCCTCAGTTGATCATTTATGTCGGTAGATCAAACATGCATATGTAACTCCAAATTAGTCTGTCGAGCTATCTGTAGGTGATGCGTCGATAACTCATCCATTTGTAACTCAATTTTTCATTGAGTTAAGCTATCGATGACTCATTCATAGTAAAAATTCAGAGTCTCTCTGTTGGTTACTCGATCGATTGGTAGCTCAGACATCTGTCTGTGACTCAGCTTATCAGTAGATTATATCTTCGATAGCTCCTGTATTAGTGAATTTTTATGTATCAGGGACTTTTCTATCGGTGACATGTCTATTGGTGACTATTCACTACTAGAATTTTACACTTTACCAACGGTTTTGAACCGTTGGTAAAGGCCTGGAAACCGTTGGTATATAGTATACCAACAGTTTCCCAAACCGTGGACAAGTAAGCCGTGACAGTAGACCTATACCAATGGTTTTCATAGAACCATTGGTATATAGTGAAGGAGTTTCAAATTCCCAACGGTTCCATTGAAACTGTTGGTAAATCTCTACTCCAACGGTTCTAAAACAATTTGGAACATACACTTTTAGGGTGTACCAATGGTTTACAACCATTGGAATAGGATTTTTACCAACGGTTCACTTGAACCGTTGGTATATATAACGAAATAACACATTACCAACAGTTTCAAACCGTTTGTATAGTGTTTTTTACCAACGGTTCAAGAGAACCATTGGTATATATTGAAGATGGAATACTATACCAACGGTTTCAAACCTTTGGTATTGTGTATTTCCAGAACCATTGCATAGCACCCCCACCATTGCATCAACACCCCCACCTTCATAAAAAGCACCAGAACTATTGAACAGTATTAAAACAGCATAAAAACACCTGTAATAACACAAAAAAAACACATAAAACCATCAAACTCTTCCAACCATGTGGTGTACTACAATTCTCTATTTCAATCTTCATATGATAAGAATAATCCAGTGGAGTTGAATAACAGTTTCAATAACTCAAAATGGGGTATGGAAACTTACCCATGGTTCCATGGTGGTTATGAAACTAAATTTGAAAATGGGGTTGAGAAACTTACCCATGGTTCCTTGGTGCTTACAAAAGGAGTAAAGTATAGAACTCATTATTTGATTTAAAATTCAGGCAGAACTGAAATTATCACAAGTTCAACTTGTGATGGTCTAGAAGAATGGAATTGTAAGTTTTTTGAACTTAGTTAGAATAATATTAATGTTTTTAAGGCTATGAACACTAAATGGTACAAGTATGGTGCGATCTATTGATCAAAGTAGGATTCCACCACATCGTACCTCGGATTGAGGCGGGGTTGACTCATACATATAAAAAATGACCAATGTATCATTGTCCTAAAGTATCACACAATCCAAATACCTTTGATCATTTTTTCATATGTCAGTTGTTGGTTTCACTTAAAATGTTGTTCATTTCAAAAAAAAGTGAGACACTTAGAGTGATAATGATCACACCGTGCCTCAGATGGAGGCGGGGTTGACTCATACACATCACAACTTACACATGTATCGTTGTCCTAAAGTATCAATAAAATCTGAAGGAGTTTTGTCAGTTTTCTATATGCAAGTTGTTTTCACTTAAAATCTTGTCCATTTCAAATAAAAGAGAGACACATAGAGTGATACCGGTCACACCATTCCTCAGATGGAGGTTTGGTTGACTCGTACATGTCACAAATGACACATGTATAATTGTCCTAAAGTATCAATACAATCTGAAAGAGTTTGGTCCATTTTCTGTATGCAAGTTGTTGTTTTAACTTAAAATTCCGTCCTTTTCAAATAAAAGTGAGACACTTTGAGTGGTACCGGCCACACCATGTCCTGGATTAAGATGGAGTTGACTCCTACTTGTCACAAATGGTCCATGTATCATTTTTCTAAAGTATCAACACAATTCGAATGCGTTTTCCGTATTCCAATTGTTGTTTTCACTTTAAATCAAGTCCATTTCAAATAAAAGTGAGACACATTGAGTGGTACCAGCCACACCGTGCCTCATATTGAGGAAGGATTGACTATTACTCATCAAAAATGACCCATGGATCGTTTTTCTAAAGTTTCAACATATTTCGAATGCGTTTGGTTGGTTTTCCATATGCCAGTTGTTGTTTTCACTTAAAATTAAGTCCATTTTAAACAAAAGAGAGACACTTTGAGTGGTATCGGCCACACCGCACCTCAGATTGAGGGTAGATTGACTCGTACACGTCACGTATGACCCATGTATCCTTTTTCTAAAGTATAAACACAATCTGAATGCGTTTGATCGGTTTTCCGTATGTCAGTTGTTATTTTCATTTAAAATTAAGTCCATTTTAAACAAAAGAGGGACACTTTGAGTGGTACCGGCAACACCATTCCTCAGATTGAGGTGGGGTCAACTTGTACACGTCACATATGAGACATGGATCATTGTGATAAATTATCAACATAATCAGAATCTGTTTGGTTGATTTTCCGTATGTACATAAGATGTTGTCCATTTTAAACATAAGAGATACACTTTGGGTGGTTCCAGCCACACCGTGAATCGGATTGAGAAGCAGTTGAGTTTTACACATCACATATGACCCATGGATCCTTTTCCTAAAGTTTCAACAGAATATGAATGCGTTTGGTCGGTTTTTCGTATGTCAATTATTTTTTTTACTTAAAATTAAGTCTATTTTAAACAAAAGAGAGACACTTTGAGTGGTGCCGGCCACACTGTGAATCAGATTGAGGCAGGGTTGAATCATACACATCATATATGACCCATATATCATTGTGATAAATTTTCAACAGAATCCGAATGCATTTGGTCAGTTTTGTGTATGTCAGTTGTTGTTTTCACTTAAAATTAAGTCCATTTTAAACAAAAGAGAGACACTTTGAGTGGTAGCAGCCATACTACTCCTCGGATTGAGGTGGGGTCAAATCTTACACTTCACATATTAGCCATGGATCCTTGTGATAATGTATCAACACAATAAGAATCTGTTTGGTCGGTTTTCCGTATGTACTTAAAATGTTGTTCATTTTAAACATTAGAGAGACACTTTGGTTGGTTCCTGCCACACCATGACTCAGATTGAGGCGCAGTTGACCTGTACACATCACATATGACCCATGTATCCTTTTCCTAAAGTTTCAATAGATTCTGAATGCGTTTGGTAGGTTTTCTGTATGCCATTTGTTATTTTCACTTAAAATTAAGTCTATTTTAAAAAAAAAGAGAGACACTTTGAGTGGTGTCAGCCACACCGTGCCTTGGAATGAGGCGGGGTTGACTCTTACACATCAAAAATGACCCATGTATTGTTTTACTAAATTATCAACACAATCCAAATGTGTTTGTTCTGTTTTCCGTATGCCAGTAGTTGTTTTCACTTAAAATGTTAAGGCGAGATTAACTCGTACAACCACCAGGACAGCCCCCCCAGATTGTGGCGGGATTGACTCATACACATTACATATTACCCATTTATCCTTTTTATAAAGTATCAACACAATCCGAATGCGTTTTATCGGTTTTACGTATGTCATTTGTTGTTTTCACTTAAAATTAAGTCCATTTTAAACAAAAGAGAGACACTTTGAGAGGTACCGACAACACCACGCCTTGGATTGAGGTGGGGTCAACCCGTACACGTCACATATGACCCATGGATCCTTTTCCTAAAGTTTCAACAAATTATGTATTCATTTGGTCGGTTTTCCGTAAGTCAGTTGTTGTTTTCACTTAAAATTAATTCTATTTTAAACAAAAGAGAGACACTTTGAGTGATGAAGACCACATCGTGACTCAGATTGAGGCAGGGTTGACTCGTACACATCATATATGACCCATGGATCGTTTTGCTAAATTTTCAAAAGAATCCGAATTCATTTGGTCAGTTTTCCGTATGTCAGTTGTTGTTTTTACTTAAAATTAAATCCATTTTAAACAAAAGAGAGACACCTTGAGTGGTACCAGCCACACTGCGCCTCAGATTGAGGCAGGTTCAACTCGTACACATCACGTATGAGCCATGGATAATTGTGATAAAGTATCAACACAATCAAGATCCGTTTGGTCAGTTTTCCATAAGTACTTAAAATGTTGTCCATTTTAAACATAAGAGAGACACTTTGGGTGGTTTCGTCCACACGGTGACTCGGATTGAGGCGTGGTTGACTTTTACACATCACATATGACCCAT
Source organism: Viscum album (assembly GCA_963277665.1). Classification (NCBI taxonomy): domain Eukaryota; kingdom Viridiplantae; phylum Streptophyta; class Magnoliopsida; order Santalales; family Viscaceae; genus Viscum; species Viscum album. Next base: position 1,067,061,038 of record OY728127.1, on the reverse strand, counting down.
GTATCCTTTTCTTAAAGTTTCAACAAATTATGAATGCGTTTGGTCAGTTTTCCGTATGTCAGTTGTTGTTTTCACTTAAAATTAAATCTATTTTAAAGAAAAGAGAGACGCTATGAGTGGTGACGGCCACACCATGACTCAGATTGAGGCGGGGTTGACTTGTACATGTCATATATGACCCATGGATGGTTGTGCTAAATTTTAAACAGAATCCGAATTCATTTGGTTAGTTTTCCGTATGCCAGTTGTTGTTTTTACTTAAAATTAATCCATTTTAAACAAAAGAGAGACACTTTGAGTGGTACCAGCCACACCGCACCTCAGATTGAGGTGGAGTCAAATCTTACATGTCACATATGAGCCATGGATCCTTGTGATAAAGTATCAACACAATAAGAATCTATTTGGTCGGTTTTCCGTATGTACTTAAAATGTTGTCCGTTTTAAACATAAGAGAGACACTTTGGGTGGTTCTAGCCACACCGTGACTTGGATTGAGGCGCGGTTGAGTTTTACACGTCACATATGACCCATGGATCCATTTCCTAAAGTTTCAACAGATTATGAATGCGTTTGGTTGGTATTCCATATGTCAGTTATTGTTTTCACTTAAAATTAAGTCAATTTTAAACAAAAGAGAGACACTTTGAGTGGTGCCGGCTACACCGCGACTTAGATTGAGGAAAAGTTGACTTTTACACGTCATATATGACCCATAGATCATTTTTCTAATGTTTTAATAGAATCCGAATGCATTTGGTCAGTTTTCCGTATGTCAGTTGTTGTTTTCACTTAAAATTTAGTCCATTTTAAACAAAAGAGAGACACTTTGAGTGGTACCAGCCACAACACAGCTCGTATTGAGACTAGGTTAACTCGTACATGTCACATATGACCTATGGATCATTGTTCTACAGTTTCAATAGAATCCAAATGCATTTGGTTAGTTTTCTGTATGTTAGTTTTTGTTTTCACTTAAAATTAAGTCCATTTTAAAAAAAGTGAGACACTTTGAGTGGTACCAGCCACACTGCACCTCAGATTGATGTTTGTTTGACTCTTACACATCAAAAATGACACATTTATCGTTTTACTAATGTATCAACACAATACCAATGCGTTTGGTCAGTTTTCTGTATGCCAGTAGTTGCTTTCACTTAAAATGTTGTTCATTTCAAATAAAAATTAGACACTTTGAGTGGTTCCAGCCACACCGAGCCTTGAATTGATGTGGGTTTGACTCCTACACGTCAAAAATGTCCCATGAATCATTTTTATAAAGTATCAACACAATCCAAATAAGTTTGGTCGGTTTTCCGTATGTCAGTTATTTTTACTTAAAATAGTTTCCATTTTAAACAAAAGAGAGACTCTTTGAGTGATTTAGGCCACACCGTGCCTCAGATTGAGGTGGGGTTGACTCATATAAGTCAAAAATTTCCCATGGATCATTTTCCTAATGTATCAAAACAATTATAATGCATTTGGTCGGTTTTACATATGCCAGTAGTTGTTTTCACTTAAAATGTTGTGCATTTCAAATAAAAGTAACACAGTTTGAGTGGTTCCGGCCACACCATAGCTCGAATTGATGCGGGGTTGACTCTTACACATAAAAAATGTCTCATGTATCGTTGTGTTAAAGTATCAACACAATCTGAATACGTTTGGTCTGTTTTTCGTATGTCAGTTATTTTTACTTAAAACAGTGTTCATTTTAAACAAAAGTGAGACACTTAGAGTGCTATCGGCCACACAGTGCCTCAGAATGAGGCGAGGTTGACTCGTACACATCAAAAATGACCCATGGATCATTTTACTAAATTATAAACACAATAAAAATGTGTTTGGTCTATTTTCCGTATGCCAGTAGTTGTTTTCACTTAAAATGTTGAGGCGAGATTAACTCGTACAACCACCTGGACAACCCCCACCCCTCGGATAGCTCCCCACTCACCCCGAACAGCCCCCATCCCTCGGACATCCCCCACTCACCCCGGACAGCCCCCACCTCTCAGACAACCACCTGGACAGCCCCCCCCACCTGGACACCCCATCCCCCAACACCTGGACATCCCCATGTAGTCATTATTACAACCATTAATAAAAAATTATTAAACAACATCATTTGTCAAAGATAATAATACTGAACATAAATCAATAATATTATTGGATATATCAAGGAAAATGAAGGCATACTATCTTACATCCTAAATTACCACCCACAACCATGATTAATTTCCACAGACCTCTCATTTCTACCAAATCAAAAGAGAAAAACAAAAAACATAGTTGCACATCAATAAAACCAAATCTAAAATTGTTATGGATGACTAAACATGACAACATGGCTAGTGAAAAGCACCCCACCATCATAAAAGTGAGTATTGTCCAAGAAAGAGACATAATATACAATGTACATTGAGAACCATATTTAATTGACCCTAAATGCTTTATTAGTACAATCATATTAGGAAGCCAATTATCACTCATGACTAACCATGCCACTATAAACAACCTAGAGTGTAGGAGTTTTCTCTATAATCTCAACAACATCATCACACATTCTTACCATGATGTGAATCATGTGTAATATGAATGGTATTAACACAAAATTCCCAGAAATACCAAGCCTTCTAAAAACTGAAAATTTATGGATGATATTAACACACAATTCATTTTGAATCAAATTTGATTCACTTTACTACTTATCCCAATAGACCAAACTCATACTATAATCACTATATGTGTGCCACTATCAAAGTTCAATACACGCACCCAAATCAAACAGAAAAAAAATTCATAAACACCCAAATATAAAGAGAAAAACAAAACAGTAGATGTAGATAATTAAAATAAAAGTATCACTTACAGGAAATGTAGAACTAAGAAATTTTGAAGATGGGTCGGAATGAAGGATTTTCCCAGTAGGGTAAACAGAATCCCAATTCACCTCTTCACCCAATTGAAAACATAAAATAAAAATAGAAGACATAAAATACAAATAGAAGATACATAACATTAAAATGAAAGTATAACTTACAGATTACAAATGATAATCTAAGAAATTTTGAAGATGGAATGATTTGGACAGTAGGGTAAAGAGAATCCCACTTCTCTACTTCCGTTTAGGGCTCCAGTCGCGCGGAATGGGGGAGCCCGAGGTTCTGTCTATTTCTGGGAAATATTTTCCAACGGTTTGTAAAAACCGTTGGTAATGAAAACTTTTACCAATGGTTTTAAAAAATCGTTGGTAAATCCCTTCAAAAAATAACTTTTACCAATGGTTTTACAAAACCGTTGGTATATCTTCATCAAAAAAACTTTTACCAATGGTTTTTCAAAACCGTTGGTATATCTTCCTCACAAACACACTTTTACCAACGGTTGTGCAAAAACCGTTGGTATAACTTCACCTCTACATACCTTTACCAACGGTTTTTGAAAAACCGTTGGTATATGCTTGGTATACTAATATACACCAACGGTTTAAGAAAACCGTTGGTATATATCCGTTGGGAAAACCTATATTTCCAGTAGTAATTCCATTGATAGGAAATGTATTAGTATCTCATACTTATTGGCTTCTTAAAGCTAACCAAAATTTGTAATTATGTCTTATGATGTAAACACTAACACAAGGGGTTAAAATTATAATTGAACCTGATTAAACACAATGTATGTTAAAAAGTCATAAATCACATTATTAGTCATATTTAAGAATTACTTTAAATAATTAAAACTAGAAGAGTCCAACAGATGTATCAGATCACAATTATTTTACTTATGCACTATTGTATAATAGAAAATATCAATTTCCTTTTAAAACAAATAAACATAACAAAGGTAATTAGTTGTTAGCTAATTTAAAATTCAAATAGAATAATATTATATTATCAGAGAGAGAGAATGGAATATTATCATTGCATAATAATCACTCAAATCATGACTGAAATTTAAAATAATAGAGACTAATTAAATCAAATTTTAAACCAACCATTAAATAATTTAAATGTTCTCCATAATAATAGTTCAATAAAATATTCCATTAGAATAGAACGTTCAAATTTTAATTATGAAATTCAAAACATTCCATTTAAAATAAGAAGTAAACATGTTGGGAATATTAAAAATTAATTAAACGAAATTAAATATATTGAAAAAGTTTAAATGACTTTAATATCAATTCATATTTGTTTTAAAAAAACAAAATCAAGGTAATTAACATAAAATATTATTATTTTTTTGATTTTTCAATCATTAAGTTTCATATTTCTAAACAGAACACACTTTGATAATCATGAAAACAAGTTTAAAGAAATTGGAATCACTTATTATAGGTTATACACAATTAATATGAATTTATAAAGTAATTTGAACAATTTAAACATATAAAATAAACTTGTATCAAACCAATAAATGGAAAAAAATAAAAAACACAGTTTAATTTCTTTTAGGATTTTCACTAAACTATATAAGAAAATTTCAATTATGTCACGACCCGTCCTCGAGGCCCATGCCGTGACTACCCCAAGCCCGCCTTCCATAGGCCAGGGGCTGGCGACTAGCACCAAAGGTGTAAAACCCGACAAAAGGGGAAGGTATTTCCTTTATAAAGTAAAAAAAACATCACAGAGTACAAGAAGAAGTAATACACTAAGTACAAAAGAAATTACTGGAAAGTAAGTGGGCCAGAATACAAACCCAACTGAAAGTACAGCTACAACCGAACTAAAGTACAATAGAAAAGACAAACAACTGGAATAATAGAAGTAGCTCCTGGGTCATCCTCCTCGGATCCTACCTGAAGGGTAGGTACAAATAGAGCAGCTCCTGGATCGTCCACCACAAATCCAACCTGAAGGGTAGGTACAGATAGCCTCCACAACGCTCTCGCCCGTCAACCTACTCCGAGTGTTGTCTCGTCAGGAAGTCCACCTCCGGATACTGACTCGTCGTGTGGTCCACCTCCGAGTACCATCCAGTCCTCAAACACTCGGCCTCTGTCAGCGCTGCCCATCGTCTGTAACCAACACAACGAGGTGCGGGCATATCCCGTATAGGGGTGAGTATACGATACTCAGTAGGGACCCCGAGACCCTCAAGGTCTCACTAAAACTAACAAGGATAACCACAAAGAAGGATCTCAATAGATAAACCTTACTTAGGTATAAGCCCATACTGCTACCTAAGTTATCAAGTAACCCATCTCAATCATGAGGAAACCCAAAGGTTATGAAATAAACGGATAACCACTACCTCGGTATATGCCCACACATATACCTGAGTTATCAAGTGACTCATCTCAATCATGAGGTAAACAAAAAGGTCATAGACTCAGCTCAAACCAGGATTTTCATTATCAAAACCGTAGCTGCTGGGGAACTCCCCCTCTATCGAGTACAGTGGGCCTGCCGCTACAACCAAGCGCTTCCCACTAACCTTGGACTGTTGTAGTACTCCACCTGTCGAGTATTGTGGGCCTGTTGCTACAACCAAGTGCTTCCCACCATGGGTCTGCTGCTAGAACCAAGTTCTCCCCCTTCAAGTAATGTGGGATTGCTACTACAACCAAGCGCTTCCCACCATAGGTTTGCCGCTACAACCAAGCGCTCCCCCTTCAAGTACTGTGGTCTTGCTGCTACAACCAAGCGCTTCCCACCATGGGTATGCCGCTACAACCAAGCGCTCCCCCTCATAGCCTACAGAGGTACTCCTTCTGTTGAGTACCGCAGGTCTGCTGCTACAACCAAGCGCTCCTCCGCTGTGGGTCTTCCGCTACAACCAAGCGCTCCCCATTGGGCTATCCGAAACACACCGAGTCGATCAATCAGCAGTTGTAAAGTCTCATCCAGCTCTAGGGTTTCCGCAAAAAGCATGCTCGTTCTGGGAGGGTCCACTCCACGAGCCAAGAGGTCGATACATCAACTGACACGTAGTTCGGAGTTGATGTATCCCAAAGTTCCGTCTCATTAAAAGGGACACAACGGGACAGATGGTGCATCAATCGGACGCCCGGTCCGAGAGTTATTGGATTTTTCGTCCCAGGGGCCCGATTGGTTTTTAAGTCAAAAGCAACCTGACCGCACACCAGCTACATCCAAACCTTGAGCGAAGTAAGCCAAAAGGTCCGTCTCACTAAGAGGAATGAAAAAAAGTCGACGACACGTTAATCGGACGTCCGGAGCTCAAGTTATAAGCGTTTCTGCTCCGAGGGCCCGATTGGTTTCATGTTCGAACCAACCCGTCCAAACCCAAGTTCTCCAAAAACTTGAGTGTAATATACTAAAATGACCGTCTCGATCCAAGGATCGTATCACAATTGACGGTGTGTCAATCGGAGGTCCGTAAACCAAGTTCTGGGCGTTTGAACGGATATGTCTGAAAAATAGGGGGTTCGGGCCCGGTCCGACCCGAACCGATACCCCCCCGGGTCAGCCCGAACTGGGTAGACCCGAACCGGGTCCGGGTCCAGCCCATTATGGCGCGGCCCGGCGTGGCCTGGGCGGCCTAGCCTGGCGCACTCAGGCGGCCCGTGCGGCCAGCTCGACCGGTGCCGAGCTGAGCGGACAGGGGGAAGATGATGACGTCGCTCACCGCACGCTTACACTTCCTAGTTCATTCGTCGGTGCATTGACGACGAGGAGGGAGGAAGGAGGGTCATCAGAGAAGCACCACATCAGAAAGGGGGGCTTCGATGAAGAAGGACGAAGAAGGTCAGGGAAGAAGCATCACCGACGTTCTTCGTGTTCTTCACTGGAGAAAGAAGTTCTCCCAAGCTCTCCACCAAAAGGCGCAAGAACGTGCCCAAAATGATAGAATATAATCTATTATTCTTGGTGGAGGAAATTAATTAAGTGTTCCCCAATTAATTAAGTTCACGATGGTTGGCACAATTCAAAATTCAAAAATGAGAGGCTCCTCAAAATTAATTTCCTGAGTGGATGACATAATTAATTTGGGGAGTTTCGAGGGGGTTTAGGGGCCCAGGTGGTCCCCACCTAATTAACAAGGATAGGGTCAAGGAGTTTCCTCCCATTAAATGGGGGGGGGGGGGGGTTGAGGAGGTTTTATTCTCCTCCATTAAGAGGGGAGTTAGAGTCCAAGAAGCTCTCCCTCATTAATGGGGGAGTATTGAGAGATTTCCTCCCCTCCCATTAAATGGGGGATTAAGCCCCGTGTGGACCCCATGTCATAACCTCTCATGGTAGGTTATGCTGCTCGGGTGGTCCCCACCCTAATTATCCTCCCATGGGAGGTTAGGGTGTGGCGGTCCCACCACCAACTCCCATGTGGAGATTTTAACCAACACTATCCACATGGCGTGGGTTCAACAAAGATAAAATAAGTTGTCACTTATTTTATTTTATTAATCCACGAGAAACCCAAAAACCTACTCTCAAACCCGATCATCTTCCGTCGAGGTGAAAGTCCTCTTAAGAAAAAACCGGCGCTGCGATTCCATCGGTGCCCTCAGAATTCGATTCCGAGCACCGGTCCAAAATTTAGGAAAACCTGCTGGTTCGTTCACTGAATGTACCCGAGCTAAACTTCGGAAATTGATTTCAGGCACACCGGGCCTCGGAATCAGGTACCGTCAGAAACTGCGTACTCGTAAAATCTCAAATAAAATTAAGAAAAAATTTCCCTTGAAATTTACGGGTCTTTACATTACTCCCACCTCAGGGATTTACGTCCCCGTAAAGCTAGAACACAAACTAGGGAAACAAAGGTGGTACTGAGCACGCAACTGAGCCTCCTGCTCCCAAGTGCTCTCCTAGAGCTTCCCATGCTGCCAGTGAAAGCGCACCAGAGGAATCAACCATCCACATAGGACCCGATCCTATCGATCCTCGTTCTCCACTAGAACCTCTGTGAAAGTCACCCCATCATCAAGGTCTAACTCCCTATGGTCGATGATATGTGTCGGGTCATGCACGTATCTCCTCAGCTGAGATACGAGGAAAAACGTTGTGCACCTGATGCAACTGAGGTGGATGGGTCCATAGGTAAAACACCTCACATACCCTGTTGAGGAACTATAAGCGTTCGATGAAGTGCGGAGATAACTTGTCGTCGTGGATAAAACTCCGTAATCCATGTTGAGGTGAGACCTGCAAAAAAACGTTGTCTCCATCTTCGAACTCTAGTGGTCTCCGCCTCCTATCAGCACAAGACTTTTTCCGGCTCTGAGCTGTCCTCATCCGCTCTTGGATGGCCTATACCTTCTCTGGTCCTACAAGATCTGCTAAGATTTCTTCCTTTCCGATAATAGAAATCCAGTCTCATCGCCTGGATGAACCACATTCTTTGCCTAATACAGTCAATCCCGAAATGGATACTAATCCATACCAAGTATGACGTCGTAAGGCCTCGACGCTACTACCAAGAGATCCAAACGTTACTCTCACCTCCAAGGGTTGAGTCACACTGTCGGCATCAGTGTGTGGTCACTATGTCTCCTCCAATAGGTATCTCAAAGTGAGGGTAAAGTCAATGGTTTTTTAAACTGGAACCTCTTAGTAACAACATAAAGAGAGGATAGGAAAGTAAACGCCACAAGAAAGGTGTCTTTTATTACTATAACTCATGTACAAAGACAAATACAACCACAACAAAAAGAAAGCTAGAAGCACCATCAACAAAGGCCTCCATGCCTGGAACTAGTTTCGCTCCTGTCCGCCAGCTTTCGGAGCTCCATAGTCAAATGCCTCAGCTGCCTGAAGCTGAGCTCTCCCATGTCCACCTGTTCCATGTGGTCAGGGTGGACCTCCTAGTGGTGGTGGTGAAAACACCTCGAAGCGTCATCCACCTCCAGTTGCACGGCCAGTTCCCCTCCCACGGTCTCCTGATCCCTGTGGTCTGCCTCGATCGAACCTCTGCCTCTACCTGGGAGGTCCTTCGTTTATCTTCTGATCATCTGTATGGAGGGTCAGACAGTCACGAGCCATGTGACCAACCCCGCCGCAGGAGTAACACTGTCCGCTCATGGTAAGTCATTCTCCACCCTGGGTGCCTCGCACAAACGATCCTGTGTCATGCAGTCGACCACATGTAGGTCTAGTCCTCTTGGACCTCTACGTCATCTACCTACTGCCTTCCTTTCTAGTGCCCACTGCAGAAGACTCTACCACATGCCGTATAGTGGTGGGTCCTACTGCTGGAGACCGCTCGGAAAGGAAACTCTCCACTAAGAGGGCTCGCTCCAACACCCCTGTCTGTGTCGGGATGTTGTGAGAAAAAGATGAAGCTCTCATCTCTCGCTTGATCCCCTGCTCGAAGGTTCGGTCCCTGAAGAATGGGTCCTGTACCATGTCCGTGGAATAGCGCGAGAGATCGGTAAACCTCGTAGAGTACTGGGATACCATCATGCTGCCCTGTCACAGTTGTAGAAGCTCTTGGATGCGCACCGCACGGAGGGTGGCTGGGATGAACTCCGAGCGGAAGAGGCTCTCAAAGTCTCTCTAGAGGAGTGATGCCTCGTCGTGCACCTGGAGCATCAAGATCCACCATCTGCCTACTACCGCGTGCAGGAGGCTCGCTGCGAGGATCACCATGAGGTCAGCTGGTGTCCCCACTAACCTGAAAACTCACACAACCGCCTCCAACCAATCCTCGGCTGCCTGAGGGTCCATCTCCCCACAGAACCTGGGCGGTATCTGACGCTGAAACTCATGCAGTGCACTAAGACGACGTGCACTCTCAGCGGCCGGGGTTGGTAACATCGGTGGCTCGGCGGGTAGTGGTACCGCCGGTGCCTCTGCTAAAAAAGGGCCCTGCATCGAGGCCTCATCGCTCGGTGGGCTGTTGTCACGTACAAAACTCGGAACCCTAGCTGGCTACCATTGTGGGGCCATCCTGAAAAGATATAGGTGCGCCACAGTGAATACAATAAACCTGGTGAGCTGACACAAAGTAATCACAAAGAAAACTTTGAAACACACATGCAATCAATGTTTTCGTGCATTGAGTCAGAAATCAGAAGTCAGGGTCCTGGTGTATGGATACGTCGGCCGCCACACCAACACTGGACTCCCTGAACTGATAACCACACTTAATACCCTTAACACTATTGCTTAACATAGAAGAAAGATCAGAGTCCTGAGTTCTGCGGTAGAAACGAACTCCTCTGATACCAATTTGTCACGACCCGTCCTCGGGGCCCGTGCCGTGACTACCCTAAGCCCGCCTTCCATAGGACAAGGGCTGGCGACTAGCACCAAAGGCATAAAACCTGACAAAAGAGGAAGACATTGCCTTTATAAAGTAAAAAAAACATCACATAGTACAAGCAGAAGTAATACACTAAGTAGAAAAGAAAGTGCTTGAAATTAAGTGGGCCAGAATACAAACACAACTGAAAGTATAGCTACAACCGAACGAAAGTACAACAGAAAAGAAAAATAGCTGGAAGAATAGAAGCAGCTCCTGGGTCTTCCTCCTCCGATCCTACCTAAAGGGTAGGTATAGATAGCGTAGCTCCTGGATCGTCCACCACAGATCCTACATGAAGGGTAGGTACAGATATCCTCCACAACGCTCTCGCACATCAACCTCCTCCGAGTGTTGTCTCGTCGTGAAGTCCACCTCCGGATACTGACTCGTTGTGTGGTCCACCCCTGGGTACCGTCCAGTCCTCGAACACTCGGCCTCTGTCAGCGCTGCCCGTCGTCTGCAACCAACACAATGAGGTGCGGGCATAGCCCGTGTAGGGGTGAGTATACGATACTCAGTAGGGACCCTGAGACCCTCAAGGTCTCACTAAAACCAACAAGGATAACCACAAAGAAGGATCTCAACAGATAACCCTTACTTAGGTATAAGCCCATACTTCTACCTAAGTTATCAAGTAACCCATCTCAATCATGAGGAAACCCAAAGGTTATGAAATCAACGGATAACCACTACCTAGGTATATGCCCATACATATACCTGATTTATCAAGTGACTCATCTCAATCATGAGGTAAACACAAAGGTCATAGACTCAGCTCAAACCAGGATTTTCATTATCGAAACCGTAGCTGTTGGGAAACTCCCCCTCTATCGAGTACAGTGGACCTGCCGCTACAAACAAGAGATTCCCAGTAACCTTGGACTATTGTAGTACTCCACCTGTCGAGTACTATGGGCCTGCTGCTACAACCAAGCACTTCCCACCATGGGTCTGCTGCTACAACCAAGTGCTCCCCCTTCAAGTACTGTGGGCCTGCTGCTACAACCAAGCACTTCCCACCATGGGTATGGTGCTACAACCAAGTGCTCCCCCTCATAGCCTACAAAGGTACTCCTTCTGTTGAGTACCGCGGTTTTGCCACTACAACCAAGCGCTCCCCACTGGGCTATCCGAAACACACCGAGTCGATCAATCAGCAGTTGTCAAGTCTCAACCAGCTCTAGGGTTTCCGCACACAGCATGCTCGTTCTGGGAGGGTCCACTCCACAAGCCAAGAGGTCGATAAATAAACTGACACGTAGTCCGGAGTTGATGTATCCCAATGTTCCATCTCATCAAAAGGAACACAACGCGACAGACAGCGCGTCAATCGGACGCCCGGTCCGAGAGTTATTGGCTTTTTCGTCCCAGGGGCCCGGTTGGTTTTTAAGTCAAAACCAACCCGAGCGCACTCTAGATATGTCCAAAACTTGAGTGGAATAAGCTAAAAGGTCCGTCTCACTAAGAGGAATTCAACAAAGTCGACGACACTTCAATCGGACGTCCAGAGCTTAAGTTATAAGTGTTTCCGCTCCGAGGGCCCGGTTGGTTTCGTGTTCGAACCAACCCAGACGAACCCAAAGTTCTACAAAACCTTGAGTGTAATATACTGAAATGACCGTCTCGATCCAAGGACCGCAGCGAAACTGACAGTGCGTCAATCGGAGGTCCATAGCCCTCATTATGGGCGTTTGAATGGATCTGTCCAAAACTAGGGGGTTCGGGCCCGGTCTGACCCGACCCGATACCCCTAGGTCGCCCCAAACCAGGTGACCCGAACCGGGTCTGGGTCCGGCCCATTAGGGCGCGGCCCGACCCGGCCTGGGCGTCCCGACCCGACGCGGCCTGGGCAACCCGGCCTGGCGCGCTCAGGCGGCCCGCGCGGCCAGCTCGGGCGATGCCGAGCTGAGCGGACAGGGGGAAGATGATGACGTCGCTCACAACACGCTTCCACTTCCGAGTTCGTGCGTCGGTGCATTGACGAAGAGGAGGGATGAAGGAGGGTCATCGGAGAAGCACCATGTCAGAAAGGGGGGCTCCGAGGAAGAAGGCTGAAGAAGGTCGGGGAAGAAGCGTCGCCGGCGTTCTTCGCATTCTTCACTAGAGAAAGACGTTCTCTCAAGATCTCCACCAAAAGGCACAAGAACGTGCCCAGAATAATAGAATATAATCTATTATTATTGGTGGCAGAAATTAATTAAGTGGGGCCCACTTAATTAAGTTCACGATGGTTGGCACAATTCAAAATTCAAAAAGGAGAGGCTCCGCCAAATTAATTGCCCGAGTGGATGGAATAATTAATTTGGGGAGTTTCGAGGGGGTTTAGGGGCCCGGGTGGTCCCCACCTAACTAACAAGGAGAGGGTCAAGGAGTTTCCTCCCATTAAATGGGGGGGGGGGGTTGAGGAGGTTTTATTCTCCTCCATTAAGAGGGGAGTTAGAGTCCAAGAAGCTCTCCCTCATTAATGGGGGAGTATTGATAGATTTCCTCCCCTCCCATTAAATGGGGGGTTTAGCCCCATGTGGACCCCATGTCATAACCTCTCGTGGGAGGTTATGCTGCTCAGGTGGTCCACACCCTAATTATCCTCCCATGGGAGGTTAGGGTGTGTCGGTCCCACCACTAACTCCCATGTGGGGCTTTTAACCAACACTATCCACATGGCGTGGGTTCAACAAAGATAAAATAATTTGTCACTTATTTTATTTTATTAATCCACGTGAAACCCAAAAACCAACTCTCAAACCCGATCATCTGCTGTCAAGGTGAAAGTCCTCTTAAGAAAAAACCGGCGCTACGATTCCATCGGTGCCCTCAGAATTCGATTCTGAGCACCGGTCCAAAAGTTAGGAAAACCCGCTCGTTCGTTCACTGAACGTACCCAAGCTAAACTTCGGAAATTGATTCCGGGCACACCGGGCCTCAGAATCAGGTACCGTCAGAAACTGCGTACTCATAAATTCCCAAAGAAAATTAAGAAAAAATTTCTCTTGAAATTTACGGGTCTTTAAAAATTAGGTGTATTGATGTTTGTGAATTCATATAATGTAATCAACATAGTCAAATCACATATGGGATTCCCATAATAAATTATATATAGGGTATTTCAATTAATATAATCCATCACATATGTTATTTTCTCATGTATCTGAATTTATCACATTGGTGATTTATGTAAGGGAATCCCTGAAAAATAAAAATAAAAAGTATTTTCTATTTTAGAACATAAAACAACACTTCTTAATGTTAGAATCATTTTTTGGTCCTTTTTAATTATATTTAGATAATATAATTATATTTCTAGACAACGATGAATAACTTTAATACGATTTATAAAAATCATGTTATAATTAAAAACTAGAAGTTGAATGAATCAAAAAACTATAGAAAATAGACTGAAAATATAAAGTGAGTTAAAACCTAATTTTAGTCCTGAAATATATCAATTGAAAATTTTATGCCCTCTAATTATGTTTAGATAATCTTCTTATCCTTCCAAAAATATCACCCAATTTAGAGTTTTTTAACTCAACACATGGTTGAAATATATAAGGTAATCAAAACTAGAAAATTGGATACATGTATTTCATAAGAGCTATGTGAATTTAAAATAGGCTAGTTGTATAATTAATTGGCTACATGCCTTATAGTGATATTTCTATATGGTAATAGTAAAATTCATGTAAAAATGTTATTTTATGGTATCAAATGGCTTATTTAACCAAGTAACTAAAAATTAAACTTATAGAACATGTTATAAAAAATCAAAAAATGAAAAATAATGTTTTTAAGCAATAAATACAATGATATAATGAAGATTAAGTTTACATTAATTAATACACAATTAAAAGTATTAATAATCAAAAAATAAATAAAACACATACATTTTGGTAATTAACAAAAAATAATGTACTTCAAGGTGCTACTTAGAAACATGACAATCCCACATGAGTTGAGAAGTTTTAGTACATGCCTTTCTTTTCATAGGGTTTACATGCCATGTCCAGGTCAGAGTATTACATATACCATGATCCTCTTCTAGGTTTTTAACAAATTTTGACCCGGGTGTCATAATCAAACACATTAATATCCATTCTCAAAATTTTCCCATATAAAATATAATGTTTCATAATGATTTATTATTTTATAATTATTTATAAACTATTTTTAGTATAAGAGATTCCCTAGCTTTGTAGAGTTGATGATAGAGAGTGAGTGAATAATAAGATTAGAAATAGGGTTGATAAACCCCTTATTTAATTGATTATATGGTTTTTATCAATCATACACTTAGTGGATTAGGTAACCATCTATAGTGATATAGAACAAGCCCTATAATTTTAGATTATGTAACCCCATTGACTGATGCACATTCCACTTGATGGTAAATGAATCCTCTATAGGGATCAATACCCCTTTATCTTATAAGCATTTCTCAGCGAGGCATGGGTTCCTCAAATGATTATTAAGGGATAATGATGAAGCTATTTGGTTTTATTTTATTGGATATGGTGATGTTACGGGTATTATAGGTTCCCTTCATCCTATAACTTTTGTGGAGATGAGCTGTAATGATTGAGATTCCATTTTTATTCTTGGATTAATTAATACTTTAATAAAATATATGTTCATACTATTATGATATAAGTTATTATCTTGTTTATGTCATATGTTTTCAAGGTTTCTTTTTGGGTATGTTAATACTTACTGTTACATGGGCCTTATGCCCACACATGTTGTGTTTTTGAAGAGGAAATATAGTTTAGATATGATTTTGATGGATGTTGTGGTGGTAGAGTTTACGATTAATTATTATTGATCATTCTCATCACTAGAATTTCTTGAGTCTGTAGTGGCGTGTTATGGTATTATCCTATTTTAGGTTAACAATATGAGTTTTTATTGCCTGATGTTGAGCCCTATATTTTTTCCTTCTTTTATTGGTTTTTTATATTATAATTTTGTGTTTTTTAGAATTTTTTGCATTAATGTTGTAAATCCCAAACCCTTTTAGAGGTATGTATGAATTAATGTTTTTCCTAAATATGGGTATTTTATTTAAATATAAGTGTCTCAAGGGTTGGGAGAGGCCTGAAACGAGTTTTGATAAAATCAAACCTGGATGTAGTTAAAAAATTATAGGATTAAGCATGTCGCAACATGAAAGAATGTGTCACTTCATGAAATGGATGGACATAGGGGTGGAGACCCCGACCCCAAAATGTTATGATTTGATACCTCTTAGGTCATTTCATGTCACCATTGAGATTGATTTTTTTAGTTTTTTTTTGTTTAATGAGGTGGGGTGTTTTAAAATATGTTAAGGCTTCTCTTTAGACAATGTATGACAAAACTTACCCTTCCATTTAGAGATCTCCTCTTCAAGGTGGATCTTCCTTATATCACAACTAATTCAACCTTTATCAATTGAAATTGAAAGCTTTAATTAAGGTTACTACTATAATTGGATCTCTTCTTATTTTATTACTCCAACTTATGAGTTCTCATTTTTTGAGGCTAATATGATCTATTTTTAGGAATTTTTTTAGATTATTTTCTTCTCTAATTTTTTCTCAATCTTAAGGTCAATACTAAACAAGTATAACTCTACAACCCTGTAGTAGGATGTCTTTGATCTATCCTATATATCTTCACCATTTTATAGTATGTGACAGGTATGTCTTCATGTATTTTTTTCCATTCATTCATCATATAACCTAAATTCAATTATTTTTTCCCTAAAATGATTCTATAAACCTTTAAATAATATTAATTAACCCTCAAAAATTTTAAATTGAATCTTTGGACACCCCTTTTGGTTGATCTTGACTTATGACATGTTGAAATTATATTAAAGAGACACTTGAGGGGTGTTATAAACTTATTAATGGACCATGGGAAGAAAGTGAGGCTTCCTATGATGTTAATTAATACCTCCCTTTATTTTAGTTTAATATTAAAGGCTCTTATAAAATATAGAAAAGGGTAAATTGGAATTCACATGATAAATGAAGTGGTCATGTGTGGTGTTTAAGAACCTGTTTTTAATTAAACATAAAATTAACTGATTTTAAAGGAAAATAATTGAAATTTTCTTGACTTTGGTCTTGGTAATAAATATACTTGAATAGAATACACGGTATTGTATTGTCTTAAATAAATAAAAGTTCATTTCAAGATGATATCCTTGTATTTAGTGTGATAAATGACAATGATAAAGGAATAATAATGATAGGATGATATCCATATATTCCATGTAACATAAGATTCTAAATGAATTGAAATTGCAGGATGATCTATTTGGATTCCATATGACATATGATACAAAATAAATGGGAATTTTAGGGAAGATCCACTTGGATTCCATAAGATACATGAGTTAGGAATTCCAAGATGAGCTCTATGGATTCCACATGATACGAGATGCTTGGTAATTCCATGATGATTACCAAGATACTATATGATACATGATTCTCAAATATTCTAGGATAAGTAATTTTATTTTTTTTGGGTAGCTATGGTTACCACGGTCATTGTGATGTGCTCAGAGACATTTAAAACTATTTGAAGTATATAGGTTCGACTTGGGTTTCATCACAGATCCTGAGGGTTAAGGTTATTTTATTTGAATAATTTACTTTCTTACTCACAAATTCTATGATATAAATTAGCATACACTACATTAGATAAAACCATATATTTATTCAGATACCATTGGTGGTGGAATACTGAGCCATAATTACTGCCTACATGGTCCACATGTTGGAACTCAAGTAGAAATTATAGATTTTGGTTTTGGAAATGGAATGATCCTTATGGAATATTCATGATATAATCTGGGATAAAGCTTAGAAATGGGGATCAGCCTTGTACATGGACTTCTGGGTTGTTCAATTGTTTTCTCTATTTTTGGTATGGTTATTTTGGGACTTGAATGTATGATTCTTGTTTGTATGTCTCAATAATGGGTGTATAATGAAATTTTTTATAGAATGTGTTTTTTATTTACCTATTAACTAATTTATACCATATATAATGTATTTATGTTTGGATATATGATATCTATATTATTTACTTCCATGTTTCACACTTAGATAATGATGGAATAGTCTACCTATAGTAACTACACTGAACCTCACTGCTATTATGAAACCTCTAGAAAATGTGGAGGCACACATGAGGTCACACATGTTATTTGTTTCTTGGTGAATGTATTATAACTTACCATTTTTTTTTGCATTAGAAAACCATGTGAATATATATGAGTTGAGTGTGAGTGAGGGAAAGGGACCAAGGTAGGAATATTATACAAGTAATATTAGTGGGTTATCTAGAAACTAGAAATTCTATTATGATGGGACTCACTAGGGTAGTATTGGATAGAGAGGAAAGGGTATTTGTTTTGTGTAGTGTAACCATTGTAGTAGGTGTGGATATATTTGGCCTTTGTGAATTCAAGTACTGGTGGAATGCAGATCATGTTGAATGATTGGTTACCTCTAATGGTTTTATAGGAGGGTTCAATAGGCCCTGAGTGACAGGGATTTTGAACCAATATATGGTTATGGGGTTGGCTCATCTATACCATTATGGGTAGGTAGTTGGAGCACTACTATCTAGTCAAGTAGAGGTGGAGATATAATAGTAGATAGTTAGGAGATGTAGCACTTACTAGGTAGTGTTGGGAAGGTGAATCATGTTGGATCACATGACCATGGTTCAGGTTAGTTACATGTGGTAAAACCTACCCTCACTGATATGGATATTGTTCCATATAGAGTCTATGGTACGATCTTTGTAGATTCCACTCAATTCTATACATTATTTTTTATAGTAGCTCCAATTTCCTTTATATTGATAAATTTTTTGGAAGGCTTAGGCTTAATCTTGGGGTACTGATAAGGAGTAATTTATATCAAAATTCTATTGGGAATACATTCAGAGGGTATAATATATTGTTAGGAGTGTGCCCTGTAGATTGGAGTTATTAGCTACCATGGGACCTGTTTTTCTTAGATATGTTTGGATTCAAATAGATTCTTAGTATGGACTAGTATGTTCCATACCTTTCTAACATTGAATTCTACCATAGATGGGTTTTTTTTCACATCTCTTGATGGCCATCAACATATAAATGTCTAAGAATGGGATATATAGGTAGGTAATGTAGGACCTAATTTCTAGTACCTATGAGAGGTGACCACCCAGTTCACCAGTATGGTGTTAGGTGATGCAGGGTTCTAACATGTTTTTTTCCTCCTATGGTGGATCAAAAATAGAATTTCTTTCCTAAGAAATTTTCAAGATTACCACCCAACCATTGAATAATGTTTACAATTGAGATCTTTATGGGCACAAAACCCATTTCTACAAATCTATATTGTACGAAACCAAAATATCTATTATAATTGAAATACCAAATATAAGATTTAAAAGAAAAAGATTTTATCCATCTAAGCATGTCCTATTGGGGTGCTCTAGTTTTATTCACCAAGAAGGTAAACTGATTCATGAGGTTATGTGTAGACAATTAGAAGCATAAAATGGAAAATATTAAGAAAAAATATCCACTCCTAAGTATCAGTTATTTATTCAAAGTGATCAAGGGATCTGAATTTTTCCCGAATGTTGATTTATGGTTGGGTTACCTACCTATTAGAGTGAAACAATTTTATATTCCTTATACAAACTTTTGGGTAAAGTACAACCTTTGTGAGTTCCTTGTTATGTCTTTTAGGTTGACCAATGGCCCTAAAATGTTTATATGCCTAATGATTAGGGTGTTCCATCATTACATGGAATCCTTTATCATTGTATTTATCAATTATATTTTGGAGTATTCATGGTCAAGGGATGAACATATGCTATATTTGGAGATATTTATGAGCATTCTTTGAGGATTGCGTCTGAATGAAACATTATCAAAGTGTTAGTTTTTGAAATATCGAGTTCGATTATTAGGTCGTGTCATATTATAAGTTGGGTTTTCATTAGACCCAATGAAGGTGGATACCATGATTTATTTGGAGGGACCCAAGAAAATCTTTGAGATTCATTTCTTAGTTAGGTTGGGTGGATACTATCACAGATTTATCCAGGAATTCTTTAAATTTGCAGCACTATTTATTGGCCTAACTAAGAAAGGGGAGAATTTTTACTAGATTTATTATTTTTAGATTTTACTTCAAGTACCAAAGTAGAGATTTACGTCAAAACAATTCCTAAACTTACCAAGGCATAGTGAGGAGCATACTATATACTATAATTTATGAAGTGTCTTATTAGGTGTGGGGTTGATATAGGAGGAATGGGTAGTCACTAAAAATCCCAGGAAGCTGAGACCACATGAGTGAAACTACCTAACCCATGATTTGGAATTGGCTTCAGTGGTGAACACTCTGATTTGTTGGTGACACTACCTCCTCAGAAGAGGGTTGTGGTCAATACTAAAAATAAGTTCTTAAAATATATTTTCTCTCGGCATGAATGAAACCTTATCCATAGGAGGTGGGATGAGTACTTGCAATCCTTTAATTTCAAGATGGATTATATCCTTGGTAATGGTAATATAGTGGAAGATTCATTTAGGAGGAAAACTCAATGAAATTTTATTCAAGAATTCCTATTTTAGTTGAAGATCCTGTCCTTGTATGATGAGATTCATTTGTATATCTAGGAGTACCAAGGCATGGAGAAATTGGATTAACTATATATTACTTCCTCACACATTTATATGTTGAAATAGATCTATATATTATATTCTAAATATTTAGCGATGAGGAACACTATATATGGTTGGGATCCACCACTTGATTAGTCCTTTAATTTAGAAGATATTATTTTTATTAGACATTGTGTGGTAGTCTTAAAGAGCATGCATGGGAAAATGATGAGTGAATTCCATTCTTCAATATGGGATATGAACCTATGTCTAAACATGATGTATCATGACATATATAGACAATATCTATGGCTCAGAATGAAGAAAGTAATAACTAGTTTTGTTTCATGATGCTCCACCTACCAATAATTGAAGGACAAACATTATAATCATGTTGGACTTCTACATACATTTCCCATTTTTGAGTGGATGTGGGATGAAACGCTGATTGATTTTGTGATGGTTCTACTGAGGTAATAATTGGTATGATGCAGTTTGGGTTATCATTGATCACCTAAAAATGTTATCCCACTTATTACCAGTCAAGGGGTATTTTAGAGTTGAAAATAAAGAAAGATTATATGTCCATGAGATATTATTCGTAAATGGGGTGGAAAATATATTTTTATCACATGGAGATTCCAATTTCACCCTAATATTCTAGTAGGGCCTTCAAAAGGTGTTAGGCATGCAGATTCATCTCAATACCACTTAAGAACCATATACAGATGGGAAATCTGAGAAAATGATAAAATTTCCCAAGGACTATATCTGTTCATGTGTCCATGATTTCTTTGGAACTAGGGAAATTTAATTAGCATTGGTAGAGTTCAAATATAATAAGAACTATAAAGAAACTATTTCTATGGGTCATT
Source organism: Viscum album (assembly GCA_963277665.1). Lineage (NCBI taxonomy): Eukaryota > Viridiplantae > Streptophyta > Magnoliopsida > Santalales > Viscaceae > Viscum > Viscum album. The sequence goes on along the minus strand of OY728127.1, from coordinate 1,067,040,287 downwards.
TAAAATATTTATATGGCCCCCATTTTTTTCACCCAAGTTTTGGCTAGAGGTGGGAATGATTGGACTAAGTCTCATAAAAGATATGGTAGAGAATTTATATTTGATTCATAATCAATTATAGGACATTTATAGTAATAAAATATCTTATTTTAATCAACATCACCAACATCTTGAGTTTTTTTAGGTGATAGAGTTTTCTAGTGTGTTTCACCACGATTGGGACACCATCATTTATAGAGGCAGGGGAAACTAGAACCTAGATACATGAAGCTATTTGAGATCTTGGAGAGGTTTAAATTAGTGGAATACCTACTATCCCTTCCAAATTAGTTTGGCATCATGCATAATGTGTTTCATGTGTGTCATATTTAGTGGTATTTTCTTGATCCATCTTACACTATTGGTGTTGATGATAATGATATTGATGTTGTTGTGTAATTTTATAATTATCCAATTAATATTGTGTATTGTAGTGGGAAAAATATATATGGAAAATATATACCTTAAGTATATGTGTTGTAGAAACATATATGTGTTCAAACATAAATTTTGGAGTGAGAAACTGTTGTTCATGCCCAATGGTTGGTGATATTCTTCAATGAAACTTAATAATGTTTAAGATTTTTTCGTAGAGATGAGTTGAGATATTGTTGTGAGGTTTAAAAACCATGAACCTTTATGTGTTATGGATGTGATTAATTTTTATAGAAACACATATATTTTATTTAAATATAGTTGTTTTAGGGGTTTAGAGTTGCTTGGGATATGTTTTGAGGAAGTCGGGTCGAGCTACAGTTGGAAAACTGCAAGTTGCAGCATATCTCGATGTGTCGACATGTGTCACACCATGAAATAGAAGGATGGAGGTGAGGGTCCCCGTGCCCAAAAAAGACACAATCTGAAACCAGAAGTCACACAATTACACCACCCATATTAATTTGTTTTTTTATTTAATGAGATGGGGGGTTTTAAAAATTTAGAGAGGGAATCACTTTAGCCAGTGTGTGATGAACCTTCCCCTTCTTATTGGAGATCTCCTCTTCAAGGTGGGTCTTTCTTAATTATAAAATGAATCCACCAATATCTATTATTATTTAAATCCCTAGTAAATTCTATAACTCTAAATGCCTCTCTTATTCTTTTAATCCACTAATTTAGGAGTTCTTATTGTTTAAGGCTAATATGCCCTATTTTTAGGGATTTTGTCTACTTTCTTTTTTTCACTTGTTTCTACTTGAACCAAAGGATGATAAAAAAAAAAAAGAAATTATACTAACCTAAGATTGGTTTTCCATGAGTAATTCCATAATGTGTCATTATTTTATATTATGTGACATGTATGTCATCATGATGGTTAGTAGTGAGTTAGACATAGAACCTAAATTCAATTATTTTATTCCATAAAATGAGTATAGAACCCTTAAAAAACTATGAGTTGACCATTGAAAATTTTAAATTGAAACCTTTTCTCCAACATTAGGGTGAGCATGAATTATGTAAATTTGGGCTTATATTAATGTTAAACCTGGGGGTGTCATAAGCTTAATAATAGACCTTGGGTATAAAGAGAGGGTTCCTATGATGTTCATTAGGACCTTAATTGATTTTAGTTAAACATGAAAGGACCTTGTAAAATATTAAAATGTGTAAATTGGAATGATCTTGGAAAATAAAGTGCTCATGTGTGATGTTTAATACCCCTTGTAAATTTAAAATCAAATGAGATGTTTTGAATGGAAAATAGATGAATTGGTTTTTTATTGTCATTGGGACTAGATATACTTAAATAGAATACATGGGTTTGTATTGTATTAACGAAATAAATAGGAATTTGGGGATGATATACTTGGATACTATATGATATATAAAAAATTATAAATTAATAGGAATACCATGATGAGATCCTTGGATTCTGTATGACACATGATTCTAAATGAAAGATAATTTCGAGATGAGATCCCTGAATTTTATATGAAATATGATGATAAATAAATGGGACAACATGGATGAGCTCCTTGGATTCTATATGATACATGTGTTAGGAATACTGGAATGAGCTGCATAGAATCCACATGATACCAGATTCTTGGGAATTCAAAGATGATTACATAGTTTTCATATGGTATATGATGCCTGGAAATGATGGGATGAGTGCCTAGATTCCGAGTACTGACTTTGTTTGGATCAATCATCATGGAAAGCTTAGAGAATTATTTAATTGTATGAAGTATGTATTTTCTACCTAGGTGTCATCATGGAGCATAAGGATTGATGGTATTTTATTTAATTTATTTACTCACTTACTCACTTTTTTTGTGGCATTCATCTGCATGCACTATATTGGATCAAACCATACACACTTTTACAAACAATTGGTGGTATCCTTCTAAGTTGTACTCACACTTTTTGTGGTATTTGGTTGGTACTCAAGTAGACTTCATGGATAAAAATCTAATTAAGGGAAATAGGCCTATGGAATATAATTTATATGGGTTATGATGGAGCATTGATATAAGGACAGAGATAGTACTTGGACCTTATGGCGGTGTTCAATAGTTTTGGACTATTTTATTCTTTTGGTTATTTTGGTACATTCGTGTATAAATATATTATATATGACTTATCGAGGGGTTTATAATAATTTTTTATATCATGGGTTATCTACTTACCTATTACCCACTTTATTCATTGTATTATTTATTTATGCGTGATTGGATGATATCTATGTTATTTAATTCCATGTTGTACACTCTGATATTGATGGAACAGTCTCCCTATAGTAACCACATAGGTCCTCACCACTAGTCAGTATCCATTGGCATAAGAGGAGGCACATTTGAGTCTATTTGGTAGACTAAACCTCTCTATAAGTGAAGTAGGTGATGTAACACATTACTAAGAGTTTCCTTCGGTCATCTCCATGTGTATGACACAAATAAATTCACACATAATGTTTTCTTATGGTATGTAATAAATTGTGATAGTATGTATGTATTTATCATGTATGGGGATCAAGTGATGTGAGTAACCAAGAAATAAAAGAAAAAAGTTAAATAATTGATGGTCACATGAGAAATAAATATTATTTTTAACGAACCAAATGAAAAATTGTGGGAGTTTTAGGATTAGTTTCACTATTTAAATCTAATTCTTCTTGAATTCACTAATTATATTCTATATTAAGTACTCATTAATGAATTTGATTTATCAATGAAATATTAATCTCCTTAGGATAGATGCATGTCCTCATGGGTTTTCATGATCTATCTACACTATGATTATTCAATTATTTTTCTTTTTTATTTATATGTGTGTCATAAACTCTTAGGAGATTTTTATTTTTCAAATAACTAAGTACCTTCTTCAGTTAATTGAATTAAATTTAAATATTATTAATTCAACTAAAACCCTCTAATAAATCATCAGGTGATGATCTATTAAAGTATTAATAACAAAATAAGAAGATATAAAAGGGGGAATTATTTCATTCATGCTTTAAAATTATTCCACAAAAAAAACTCTATCAATCCTCATGGTGAATTTATTGACATATTTTCATACTGAAAACAAAATAAAATGATTAAAAGAAAAATTCACTATATTTATTCTTGGGAATTAAATTTCCTCCAATATTTTAGTATCTAATATATGAATCTCTAGCAGAACTGACTACCCACTCCTTTTTTCATGGGATATCCTTCTTGTTCTTCCTCTAACCATTCATGATCAATCCACATTGTTTATATGTTTTAATATCATAATGAGTGGTAAAAATAATTTAATCCTTCAATAAGGATCAACTATCCTTTTCCACATTGATAAGTTTATATCACCTTAAAATCAGAATTAGTCAATCAATATTTTTAATAAGTAACACAATTTGGTTAGAGAGTAATGTATGCAGATTTTTTTGATCCCCATAATCTGTGTATTTTCTCCATTTGGAACTTCCATCAACCAATAAGTTTCAATTCTCAATTTCCCAACCTTCCATACAAATTAATCATTTAGATTAATTATCAATAATTTTGAGGACATATTATTTCTTCTAAAGAACTTTTGATATTTCACTTGTCCAATTATACTTTTATTGGAAATATAATCCATAAACATCCATAAACTCAGTGGATCTTATGTTGGCACATTACATGGAGTTGTCTCAATGAAAATGTCCAAATTTGACATGAAATGGATAATTTTGGATTTAAAATGGATGTTGTTTTAGTTAATTACATTACATTGTGATATGTATGTATCCTCGGGGATGGACCCAGACTAGGTTGGTGCCGGTAAAGCCTCAAGGTGTGACATTAGAAACATTAGGCCTAGTCATGCAACTTTATATGGTAAAATTATAAAATTCACACAAAAAAGTAGGTTCATAAATCCTATTATTTTTATTACCCCCTCCATACACATAATAAATTTAATGTATCATATATTTTATTTTTAATAGAGTGTTGATGGAAACACATTCTTCAGTTTTCTCCAAATATTATGTTCAGACTGGTGTGGTCCTAGTAATTTGATGAGTGATATATTGGAAAATGGATATACTCAAAAGGAGATAAATGATAAGATATGTTTTAGTGATATCATGCTCTTAGGATAATATATTAGGTACTATTAGTGCCAACATATTCTCAGGTCGTGTTTATGAAACTATGTTGGGTCTAACGAATTCTTAGGTTATGTTGTGACATTATTTTAGTGCGATACCTCCTTAATTGGTACTAGGTGTCGACTAAATTTCTAAGGGGGATATATATAAGGTTCCCAATGTAAATTAAATTACCCCTGATATTTCCATTACCCCTAAATGTTAATAAAACATAGATTTTTTTTATCCAATTTAATTATCTACAACCACCACCCTTGAAATAAAACACATTTAAACATTCAGGAATTCTCTCCAAAAAAATAATTTTTCAATTCATGGAATTAATGAATGAAATATAATTCATGAATTATTTATATTCAATTCTTATTCCCTAAACTATAATAAATATAAAAACTACCATTTAACAACTAATAATTATAGAAAAACACACAAAATCCAACTAGAAAAAAATGAATTTTTATTATAATATACATCCCTCCACAATTGACTGAATATTTTTCATCTTTTAATTTCTATCAAAATGTTTTAAAATGTGACAATTAATCTTTTTCTAATTACTAGTTCATTGATGGTTAAATGATCAATATTTAGTTAAATCATGATTTTAATGTAAAAAATGTTAAAAAATCCATTATTTCACATTGCTTATCAATTATTTGGATTATCACTTCTTTGATATACCATAAATTACAAGATTACAAGTCAATAATCCCTTATTAATTTGGGTTTATTATTCTCCTCACTATCCATTTCTTTTGAAAACAAATAATAAACATTATTTTTGTTATTTTTAATAAATTTCATTTTCCTTTCACTTATTCATTTATCAAGACTGATTGAGAACTAAACCACTCATTACTATAGGCATACCCTAATTTTATTTGTGAGAACTAGGGTGTAAAGGAATGGTAAGGGAATACAATACTCATATTTTCATTTTAGTCACATTAATAGATTTATTTTTTCACTCACAAACCCTATTATTAATAGTATAAGGAAACCTAAAGTGGGATACCAACTGATTATTTTACTCTAGATAAAAATACATATATGATTTACTTCTAAATTGGATCCCTATGGTTTTAATTCCTCATTGTAGATAATTTACCCAAATTCTTGTTAAAAAATATAGTGTGTTTAATTATCATTATGATTCTCCTAAAAACATTCCCTATAAACTTAACTAACCATGTTTATAGGAAAGAGACTTATTTTAATTTAAATGATCATCTCTTATAAAATTGATATAAAAACTATCAAATTTTCACTCACATAGTACAAACACCACATTCCCCCACCCTTTATTTTTTACCATAACTCAATATATATAGTTGCAGGGGGAGCACAAATGTTTTAAAATTAAGCTCAATTTAAAAGTAAGGAATGTTTAATACTCCCCTTACTATTTTATCCTTTCATCATGGTTTGTTTTTCTCTCCTTGATCATTCACTTGTGTGTAATTTATTTCATGTAAATATAAAATCAAAACACTCAGTTGATGAAATGATGCTTATTCAAAAATTAAACTAATAAAATGTTAAGATTCATGGCTAGATCCTAAGAGAGAATTTTTTATATCCATCATCCAAACTATTCATATTTTCAATCTATAATCAATAGGGTGGTGGATTTCTCCACCTTCACTCCTTAAAATGATAGTTTTAGTATTTGCTAATTCACAATGAAAGACTCTCTATATTCTCCAGCTAACTTCACCACTCAATTTCGGTTCAACCCCAATTACATGAATGGTCCATACAATCTAGAATTTAGCTTCCCCACAAATAGAATCAATAGTGAATTAAACTAAAGGACAATTTTTCCATCTGTGAAATATTTATTTTGTAAAATATTTTCCTCAAATAGATTGAAATTATCATTTTATAATCATTTCATTTTCATAAGATTATATGCTGATATATTAATTTTTATTTAGATTAAACATATCATTTTTCATAGATTAAATGTAATAAAAATTCATATCCATCATAGCCCTAATGGATTTATATATGATCTCCACTAGAAAATGATACGTTTTCCTAAAAACTATCCTATTTGGTGACAACCTAAGGAGTGTTTAGTTATCATTTTTTATTATAAAAATTCATATTTCAGATTGTAAGTTTATTGATTCCGTGATCTACTAACTATATTTTACAAAATCATATTCAAATAATTGTTTTTCATTTCATATTATCCACTATTTTTTTTGGATGATACTCTATTATAGTCTAAAAATTTCATCCATATGTATCAATTAACATTCTAAATTGATGATTCTAAAAGATAACTCCATTTTCCCATTATAATGGTCTTTATAAATCCATATCTATAAATTGTGTTTAAAAAAAACTATAGATGATTCCATGATCTTTGGAAGAGTAATAACACCAAACCATATGAAATCATAGTTTATTTTGACCAATATGTACTCATTACCATGATACTTTGGTAATGGTTCCAATAAATACAATCACCAAGTATGAAATATTTGAACTTATGGAATACCAATTTGAGATATTTATTTCATTCTTCCCACATTTATAATCCACTAATAGTTATCAAAATTACGAAAATATTATTTAGAATCTATGAAAACTGTGAGCCTATATAACCCACCTAGCACAACTTTATCAATAATCATAAAATTGTCACGGTTTATACAACATTGACTTGTGTGAAAATGATTCAAAATTGAAAAAAAACTCTTATTTTAGTGGAAACATTCTAAAAATTTCTTTAACCACTTAATTATATAGGTATTATTCCAATGATAGGTAATAATTCATATATACCTTAAACCTATTTATTTCATTCCAATTCAATCCTTGTGGAATATTACTAGTAACATGGTAATTGGAAAATTCATTGTACAAGGGTATACCTTAGGTTATGAGAAAGAAAGACTATTAATCTGGAAAATCACCCTTTATGGGATGAGTGTAAAACCTATGTAAGTTCTTAAGTATAAAAAGGAGATTAGTATCATGGTATTGAACTCCCTTTATAATCCTTGATTTTTAAATAAACATCTTACAATATTAATACCCATATAATCATCCTTTGATAAAACTATTTATTATAATGAAAATATTTCACAACTAAGTGTTCTATATACACTATCACCTTACTTCCAATGAGACATGGATTGAATTTCCCTTTGGAATATACAACTACAATAAGATCCTTCTTTATTGATACATAATTGAATTCATATCTATTTAATATCTTAGTTTTATAATATATAATATATTTTTTATCTATCTTATATCTCCCATAATATAGTTACAATAATTACACTTGGAATCAAATGGAATATTATATTAGGTGTTACGTTGATAGGTTCGGATATGAGCCTCATAAATAGTTTGTTGAAATATTTTAAGCAGTCCATATCCATCTTAAATTTTATATGTTTCACCAATAGTGAGTAAAGTGAATTTTTATATTTGAAATTCCTTTATAAAACTATTTTAAAACCCAATAGAGAACCAGATAATTCTTTGAAATAAAATATTCCAAGTATGATAATTCGGGGACAATAATTTTCCTTAAATAATTTATCACTCTAATTATGTATTAATTTATGAAGGTAAATAGAAGAATTACCAATTTATGTTTTATTCTTATGATCTATACATATGGGTACTATCAAAAAACTAATCCATAAATAATTAAGACCATCCTTGTGAGGGTGGTAACATTCATCCAGTGAGGTCCTCAAGAATATATAATTACCATGTAACAATATAACAATTGGAGTTTAAATTTCCATTAAACCTAGGATCTTATCAGTAAAAAAGAAAAAAATATACATATAGATACCATAAAGAGAGGATGTATCATCAGAAGAACCTAGTTATGTATATAGAAGTTCCTTAACTAGATTAATTGAAAGGACAGTCTGGTGATTTGAACTATTTTCTTTCTCAAATTTCTCATAACCCACCATGTATCTATTGTACCACTCTGATAGAAAAGTGTTATTAGAATAATATTTTATTTATAATTAACTTTTAATTATTTATACAATCCCACTATTGAATTATTATCCTTATAGAATTTTGGATGATTGTAGTGCAATATGAAATCAATGTGATGGGATATCATGGATACCCTTTTTTAGTAAAACCTAAAACAATTGGTGGAAATGTGTTTGGAATTATCATCCATTGAAATATATTGTTACCATACCTACAACCATTATTATTACATGATTCAAATTTTAGTGAATAAAAGTTTTAAAAACCAACAATATAATCTTTTTTGGGTAATAATGATCCATAAAAATACTATGTGATCATAATCATGGGGGAAATTTTAATATGAGTTTATTTAATGGCCTTTAAAATAGTAACAGTTTCCCTAATGAAAATTTTTAAAGTATTTCAATCTGATTTACTATAATATTCTTGTAAAAACATTGGTGTCATTATGGATTATACTACACAAATATCAACGAATTCCATAAATGAGATAGGTTTACTCCTTTCAAAAAGATAAATACAGATCTTATCCAAAAGGAATGGTGTGGATTCAATAAAAATTTTCTCTTTTTATAAATCCTCATTATACAGAGATTCATGAATAAAAAGTGATAATGTTTGATTAGGATCATACCTTTCAAATGAATTCTTAGTCTTAAAATAAATTTACAATACATCGTGAACTTATTTTTAATGCTCTTAAAAATCCGGATCATTCTAAGATTCATAAAGTTTTTCATGAAAAAATGATCACTTATATTACTAAACATGAGGTTCATGAGTTTCTATACAGTGGAATAATTTGTGTAGACCTTTTGGGGGGCTTCTGGTAAAAAATTAGTTGTAGAGATATTCACATCACTAGGATGCCATGAACTTATTTGAGATGGAACCTCTAGTTTTTAGAAGTAATTAAGAGCCTCTTCCTTGATCTCATCATTTATAGATTCATCATATGAAATATAGTGATTAGGGAAGGATTCCTATATATCATTCTTAATTATTTCAAAAAAATATGGATCTCTTATACAACATCATTATCACAGAGTTTGGTAAAAAATATGTGATCAAAGGAAACACTAATGAGATTATTCAGATGATGTTCATGTGAAAAAAATTATCCATAACATTTTTTATCTCTTATTGAATAATTGAGTAATCATATGATCCTTCTAAAAATTATTGATCAAGATAAAACTACACAAGGCCTTTCTCATATGTTACATTAATAAAATTTTCTTCAAGAAACTCTGTGTTAGATTAAGATTCATAATATTTAGAATCTTATTTGGAGTAATCAGATAAATTGGTAGTATCACGTGCAATAGTATCAAAATGTTTGTTTTGGGTTCAACATGTAAATGGTTTTCAAGGATCTAGTGGACCAGGAGACTTGTTCAGCTATTTCACATTATCCTTTATAAGTTCTTTCATATCATCAATCTTGGATTCAACTCTAACCCTGGTTCCAAAGTTATCTACTTTTATTTGGACACCATTTCTCTTTTGAAAATGATCATCATGATGTATATCAAAAGATAATATCTTATACAATACAAGATCATCAGATATTCCCCAAGGATGGAAAGAATATATCTAGCCTTCACATGGAAATCATTAAGAGGATTGGATTTGTTTTTCAAAAATATTTTTATCAGACAAAAAATATTGGATTTGATAAAAATTATAAAAATTATGTTTAATAAAAACCTACAACATTATATTTTTATGATAAAGATATTTCATTAAAAAATACTCATATTTTCAGCCATTAAATATGAATATCTTCATTTTGAAAATCTATATTTAGAGGGACATAGATATGGGGAGGCAGACCACGAACCAGACAAGTGAGAATGTAAACTTATATGTTTCACACTCCCAATTCTCATTTCACATCCTTTGATTCCACTATTACCATAGTCAATGAGAAGATTAATTTATGGATGATCGTGGTATTCCTAGGAAGTGAAATGGGAAAATAAATTGGAAATTATTTTATTTTTCATGGTTTTAGAGAAGTATAATTTTTAATAGTCTATTTAGAGGGAGAAAAAAGAGAGGAATAAAATGTAGAAAAATGTTGATAAACCTTTGATAAAAGTCCCTACACACCATAGAAATATGACACCTTATTGACACCAATGAAATAATTTTGGACAATAATAATGGTAAAGTTATTGAAAGGTTTTCCAGGAGAGTGGTAGTATGAAATGTAATGTGTTTGAAAAGGATCCATTGAGGATGTTTCTGGGGATTTATTGAATTACAAGACTAATCTTGAGTTAGAAAAGGTTCTCTATATACTTTTTTAATGTATAAAAAATTCCTTTTGTGGTTTTAATAGTGAAAAAATTATCTACTGTAGAAACTAGAACCTAGAAAAGGGATTTTTCTTTAATACATTTGATCTCTAGGTTACCTCATAGATGGAAATGAAGTCTTTTACCACCAAATAACACCCCAAATGCACTCATGAAACTAATAACAGAGAGACTAAAATAAAAACCCAATAAATAGGACTTCTATTGTTAATATTAATTATATACATATTCCTTATTGGGAGGAAAATATAGTGAATTATTTCTATCAACTAAGCAAAGTGATATAAAGGAGACCTATGGTGGTTGTGCCTATGGTGAGACGGAATGATGTTTATATTACAACCACGACTCTAATACTAGGGTAAAAATCAATAAGGAGGTACAACCATGAAGAAGGTTATGTGTACAAATGGAATACATGTTTAAGGAACTTATTAGTTATAATATAATAAGGAAAAACAAAAATATGTATGTAAAAAGGAAGAATTTTATTATCAAAATTGGGGATGGATTCCTCTCCAAAAGGTTTATTCTTTTATATTCCTGGTTTACATTATATATAGACAGTCATTGATTAATCTTATATATGGTTAGAAAAGGATATAATCCTGAGGGAAAATGGCGAAGTGCTATGTGTCCCAATCCTTATACCCTAATTTTAACCATATATACACTGCTTCGAAACCAAGTGTTCGATGGTAGAAACTTATTTTGGTAAAGGATATTTTTTAAAAGATGCCTTATCAAAGGTTACATGAGATTCTACAACACACCAATCTATAATAACGACACCTTATTTTAAAAAGTTGATAATTCCTTTTAATTTAATAAAGAAAATTTAGTAAATTCATTTTATTAAATCATAAAACATAAGAAAATACAGCACTTGCTTATGCTCTAGTACTGACATGATGGTCCACAAAATCCACAGTCTAATGATACACTAAATGGTTTCCTTGAAGTTCCACTGGATATATTTCATGAAGATTCATTAGATGACCTCCACATAACATCAATGGTTATTCACCATGTATCCCATGATTTAACATTAGCTGGTAAAATTTATTTATTAATACTGACGTGATTCTACAAAAGTTAGACTCCACATAGTTAGTATGTATCTTCCTTATTATGGTATCTTTGGAAGGCTACCACAGGATTCACATGTAGATTCCCTAATATGAATCCCCACACCTGATCAGTTTATGTGATAATATTCCATACTATGATTCCTTCAATATTTCATTAGATATATATATATATATTCCAAGAAAATAATCTCCATTGTAGTAGTGGATATCCCATGAGACTTCCCATAACATTAACAGATGTATGTGGTGGTGGTGATGAAATAACCTCTATTTTGTCCTTTTTCATCTCAATAAAATCTTTGGATATCCTGTGGCTAAGAAAAGTGACTTATCTCGAAAAAATTGATATTTTCTCAATTGGGAACCAAAATTTTCCCTTGGAATATTGTTATAACCCATGAAAATTTCTATAATAAACCTTAGAATATCATGAAAATAACTAAAAAATCATCCTTGAATATATCAATGATGTATTCCACCATATATGAAAATATTTCCATCACACATATTTTAAATTAAGTAGGTTCCCATATAATCAAAATGGAATTATCCTCTCTCCAAATGATATATATAAAAATGTAAAGCTTATTTTATTATGATAAACAAGTTGAATGTGAACATGGTTGTATCTTGAATAACTATTCATAAAAAAATAGATTATCCTGTATTCCTATCAATTATCCGAACTATCAATGGGGATGGGATACAGTCTTTTTTCATGGATTTACTGATTTTCTTGTAATTAATATATACACTTTATGATATTATAACCCTTATTGTGATATATTCTTTATTCTCATTTATGATAACAATATCATATCCCTTCTTGAGAATGTAATGAATTGAATGGACCTAAACACCATAAAAAATTGGATAGATTATCCTAGTATCAAGTAGCTTAATCACTTTATCCTTGACTTCCTCTTTAATATTCAAATTTATATTTCCTTGACTAATCAGTATTGGTTTTACCTCATCCTAAATGAATGTTTTATGCATAAAAATTAAGGATTATTGATCTTGATATCTAATATTCTTCATGAAATTTATTTATTGTGTTTATATAGTACGTCAAGTTACCTTTCTTCTTGATCCTTTTCTATTTTATCTGAAATTATGACAAACAGTTTCTATCTTACATCCAAATATTCATATTTAAGTTTGTGTGTAAATGGATTCAATAAAAAAATTATTTCCTTTTGTATATATGATTGAAAAAATAATATGTTACCTGTCCTTAAAATTATAAATTTATACATTTATTAAACATTTTTAAAATATTTTTAAGGGGGGAAACCCTTGAATATGGTACGTGTTATCGAACCTGTGAAACACCATCAACTACAAGAAACAGTATGTTATCTATAAATTAATCCATGAAAGTACCATTTTAATTACTATGATAGATTCCTTCTTCATTTTATTTATGTTCATATAAAACTACTAGTTTATTCACAGTGTGGTTATTAAATTCATGTAGTTGATCATGTTAAATATTATATTGAGTTTGTAACTCAATTCTCTATTCTTGATCAATGATATCCATAAAAAAATATTAATATATTTCATGTGGGTTTCTCACATCATTAAATAAATTTAAGATCTTCTTATCTCAAAAAACATGTAATGTGATCTTCCCTTTAGGCATATCAATTTAGTTACCTTTATTAGAAAATAACGGTATTTCCAAGAAAACAAGTGCAACTATGTTAGTTTCCATGTTTTATAATATGAAATTGGAATTAAGAATTGTCTTTAAAACTATAACCAGTAGGTCTTCAATTACACCCAAGAGGAAGATGATAATTCTTTTTATCAATTGTTAGTTAATAATTGTAGTCTTAATATTACTAATATAATTTTAATTATAAATTATAAGTGTAATTATATTGATAATTTCTATTAAATCTAATAGGAAAATGAATGACCGTTTCCCATCAAATTCATAGGGAATATTAAATATCCCTTGATCCTTAAGCTTTATGGTATTTGAAGTTGGATTAAAACATTGTACTTATCATTGAGTAGAACTATAGAAAACTCCACTACCCCACTGATTCATGGAATTATATTCTTTAGTAAAATGATTTATGAAGGAATATTGGATAATGAATCCATAAACAGAGTATTAACACTAAACTTTTAGTTCATTTGGGTGAATCTTTTAAATTATTTGTTTCTATGTTTGTCAGTATCTCTCCACCTCTCATGAAATTATGTAGGAATAAAATAATAATTGAAATAACTATAATCAAGAATAAATATAACTTTATCATAGTCTCTTTCCCATATTCTTATCTTATTATTAGACAAATCACTTTTCTATTTCTCTCTTTAAATGTCATTATCATGTATCATTATTCATATTGATCTTCTTTATTCTCTTAAACTTATACTTTAGTTTATAAATACCACTTTTAATACTTTCCATGGACTGTATTTATTCCCCTTGTGGTAATTTTCATACATTCCTCTCTTGTATTGTCCTCTATTGTTCTTAGAAATGTCCATTTGTCTCAAATTATGTTTTATTTTGAAATTTACCCAAATTTCATTTCTAGGTTTTGAAAGATACTATAGATTCCTTATATCAGTTGGTCAATTCATGAAAATTTTAATTTATACTAAACACAAAATCATTCATCTTCATTTAATGTCCCTTGGTCTCTATTATTTTATTTATGATATTATCAATACCTAAGTTCCCTTATTGAAATTACCCTGTTCATTCAAGTAGATATTTGGTTAGTTCTTCAATACAAGTGTGTATTTGTTATAAAATGGATAATTTATCTATGTATTATATCTATAATTTCTTATGTAACATTTTCCACCACTTTAGTTGTTGGTGATTATTATGTTGTTATGTAAAAGTTCATAGAATGGATAGAACTTTCGGAAAAAATTCCACATTAATTAAATTGTTCCTTTGACACAAGTATTTTTGTGAAAAAATTTTTAATTTTCCATTAAAATATAGAAATATGTGAATTAAAATCATCCTTCACTTATACTTCATTTATAGTAGAACTTATCCCTATTTTTTTCCTTCTATTGAGAATTATTAGAAATAATGTTATATAAAGCATTGATCTCAACACCAATCTTTTCAAAATAGTTACATCATATTTTAGTGTCAATCAACTTATTTCCCATAACATTTAATAAGTTATATAAAAATTGAATCAATAAATAATGTGGAAACTATTAATGAGGAAACTATTGGTAAAAATCCATGGACCATTACTGTGCCTAATTAAATGTTTCCTGATCATTTTAGATAAAAGTTGTCATTCTAGTGCTAAGTTCCACTGTATTTTTTATGGGATAACATCTCCTAGGAATGTTATTTTAGATATCTTACCATGTGTTGAAATAATACTCTTCCTTTTGTAATATCCATTTCTTTGTCTGTCCCTTTATATAATAATGTAAATAACTCATCCAAAGATCATATTCACTCACTTTGTTGAGTGGAATGTTTTGAATATTAAAGAGTATATACATAATTAATTACATAGTATCCTTTAATTCAATTCAATTGAAATGGGAAAATTACACTGGTGTTTATGTTTTAGCTCATTATTTATTGAATTTTTTTGTCAATGTGATACAACTTCATTTTTAAAATATCACAGTGACTTTAAAATCCATTATTCTGAATAGATCTCACTAATTTGTATATTTTCATCTATAATTTATGTTTTATATCTATTCAGTTGAAACTTAGAAAGGTTATCCTCCTCTATATCCTCTATTTTTTAGATAATTCTATTGTAGTTTCTTATAATCTCTTATATGAGAAGTAATAAGTCCTTAATGGATGTCTCTTACTTTTCACTCATCTATAACAATGAAATTGAATATGTAAGTTTTAAATTAGAAAAATCTATGGATTATTGAAAATGATGTATAAATTATATCCTCTAATTTTTATAATCTATATAAATTTCAAAATTAAAATTATGAAATGAAACCACTATCCTCGATAGTATGTTTTAAGTTGAAAGCATTACTTTATAATTTTCCTTTCCTTTGGTTTATAAATAACAAGAAATTACTTTAAAAACTATTTTACTATATTTATATTTCCCAATTATTTTTGGAATGTTCTTGTAGAAAAAACTATTCTATAAAAAACATATAAATAGTTCTAATGTAAAACAAATATAATGTTTTATTATTCATTATAGTTTATCATATTGAAGGAGTGTTCGATTCATTAAATGAAATTTTGTTTTGACCAATGGATAGACTTATATCTAGTTTATTAGTCTGATAAAATTCATGATCATCATACTGACATTGGTACTGATAAATCAAAATGATCATTTTCGACTTTATGAGAGTGAAAATAAATAGTAAATACCATTAGACTATAAAATGTTTATAATTAGAGTGATTAAAATTATATCTATTGGGAGAAACAAAAAATAGTATCTTAATGGTTATAAACAAAATAATTTCACAAAAAATGAAGTATAAATCATTATCAGCTGTCATGATCAAGATACAGATCATTATGAGCTATCAAATTGCTTGTTTTCCAAGGCCATCACTACTAACTTAGAAATATGACAGTTGGGATATTACCTATAAATAGGAGGTCATTTGAAGTGTTAGGAGCTGATGCATTATCAACTCATGTTTTCTAAAGTTTTTTCAATGTGTACATCTTGTTCCAAATATTTTTAATCTTTTAAAGAGTTAAATTGCAAAGGAATCCTTATGAGTATTATAAATTTCATATAACTATTTAATTTTTTATTTGAGTGGCTGATCAAAGTACTAATTAAGGGATTCCAAGATTACAAAGATGTTGAATCTAATCCATCAGATCAGGGGATGTTGGGACTATGAATATAGAGATAACATCGATCATCGTATCCAGAGATTTATTGTTTAATAAAGATAGATCTGAAACCAATCCATAAGGTTGAGGTATTCCAAGGGATTAAAATATAGATCCACATTAATCTATATGATCAATGATTTTCTAGTAAAAAAAGACATACCTTTTATAATATGTTTTAAATCTGTGTATGTCTTATGTCAGGATTTATAATTACCTTAACTCTTAAGGTTAAAAAGTAAATTATTTTATTAATCTTATAAGTCATTCTTATTATTATAAGATTTTTTTCTTGTTTATAGAATATTTATTTTCTACTTTCCATGTGTATTATAAATTTGGTTTTATAATTATATTTTTAATAAAATATTTTATCGGCATGTTTGCGATACCGATAAACAAACTTTGATATAAATAGACAATATCTGGTTCTAATTTTAATACTCAAATCACTAGAAAAAGTCTTATTTTGAACATTTTTACATACGATGTTTTTTGTTTTTTTTAGTTTAATTTTTTAAACAACAATTCATCCCCCTCTTATAGCCATCGTAAACACATATGATCCATCAATTTGTATGAGAGTGGGTTCTAATGTTTTACTTTCTCAGTTTTTACTACTTATATCATCTGTAAGTTTATTATGTTTTGTTATAAACAAATTGTTTATAATTTTTTTACACTAATGTGTTTTTTTAGAAAAATTGTTTCTATTATTTAAAAGATTCCAGGTCTAAATGTTGTCACTTTAGTAAATAGGAATCCCAGTCAAACAACTATATTTGATAGAATTGATAATGAGTACTGGAGAGACAGAATGAAAAATTTTGTGATCAAAACTAGAGTTTATAACTTTTTTATTATTACTCATGATTATAATATTTTAAAAAGAAAGTTACTACCATTACTCATAAATAAAATAATGAATATAAACTTAATTATAGAGTAAGGAATAATCCACTTTGTACAATGATATGGAATATATATAGTCAAATTTATTCATGTGATGCAGCTAAAACATATGAAAAAGGGTAAAAGTCACTAACTTTGAAACTTCTAATTTTTTTGAAACAAGAAGAGATATGATGAGAGATAACTTCTAGTATTTTTCTTTTATACCTAGAGAATCAATAGAAAAATTATTCAAATATTTATGAATATTGTTAATTGTTTACATTCTCTTGGAGAAAAAAATATAATAGATTGAATCATGGTTGAAAAGACTATAGATATCATGACCAATGAGTGGTAACTGAAAAGGAAATCCTTGGCTGATACCTGGAAGATTATAAATATAACCCCTGATTATCTTATTAGTACTCTCATTCAATACAACGTCAGAATGAAAAGAGATACTGAAAATATGAAAAAAAGAATGGAGAAGTTTATTTTTCAACTACATCTAATGTTCCTACTAAATTTCAATCAGAAGAAAATGTTTTAAAGTCTTCAAATAAGAATAAAGTGATTATTGAATCAGATTATAGTTCTTCATTACTGACTAGAAATGAGTTATCTAATATTTTTATAATGATAAATAATTTTTTTGTAAAGAAGTATTTTTAGTATATATATAATAAAATTCATTAGGATAAGAAACAAAATAAATAATCTTTTGAAGTTATATATTATGGATGAAAAAAAGTAGGACATATTAGACTAAATTTTATAAAACTCAAAAGGAAGGATAATAAATAAAGGAATTTAGAAATAAATGGTATGAAGTATTACAATCATAAAAGAAAGAAGAGTTTGAAAGAGTATGACCCTTGTAGTGAAAGTGGAGGAGATAGTTCAACTGATAATTCATTGGATAATGAGATTTCTTGATAGTGTAATATTGGTTTACTTACTGAAATAACAAAGGAGAATTAATGTCTTATGGAAAAGGTATAAACTACTAAATCACTTAAAAACCTTATTTTAAATGCTAATTACCCCAATAGTAATTATGAAAAAAATTATACATCTTCGATTGAAGAATATTCCATAGCTAAAGAGGATAATACCTTATATAGTTTTGAATAAGTATCGATATTTTCAAAAATTCTTGAAAATGAAAATAGTATGATATATAAAAAAAATGATAATTCCAAAGAAAAACATACTAAGGTAGATTCAAAGATTTATAATTTAACTAAAGAAATATAATATCATTATGAAGAGCGTGAAAATTATAATTTTTAAGAAGATAATATTTCAAAATAAATTGAGATAACTATTTATGAGAGCATTAGTTTTCAAACTATCTTTTCAAATCATAGTTCTAATTCTATTACTATTGAGGATATGAACATTGTTGTAAAACTAAAATATGAAATATCAATTTTGAAGGAAATTTTTTCTATGTGTACCTATGGAAAAAAAATTGATAACATTTACAAAAAAATTACACCTCGTATTGATATTTCAGGAATGGGTTTTAATAATAATAATCATATTTTTAGTAATAACTATATTTTTTTTCAAAAGAACACCTTTTTTCATAAAAATGTCAAAGTGGTGGAAAATGAAAAGAGTTTTATAAATAAAGTTCAGTGTTTAGGTTTTTATAAAGCATAATTAAAAAAATGACATTTACTCAACAAAGTAATATTTCAAAAATTTGGTTACCTAATATTTTATTTTCTGATAATATCGAACCCAAGAAGTTTTACGTTCCCAAAAACTAATATAATTGTTTAAAGTAAAATAAATAATGTACCAACAATAAAATTTGGTACATGGATAGTGTTTTTTATAGACATCTGACCAGAAACAAATATTCCTTTATGTAGATCATAAATATGAATGGCAAGAAAGTAAATTTTGGAGATAATTCTCAAGGATAAATAATTGGTATAGGTAATGATGTTATTCTTTGAAAATATTTAATTTAAAATGTTTTATTTTTTATAGGACATAAAAAAACCTTTTAAGAAAAATCCAATTATGTTATCAGGGCTATCTTGTGAACTTTATAAATAATAAATAAACCTTTCATTGTTATAAATATAAATTTATTATTTATTCCAATCTACATGAAAATGTTTACTCTTTGAGATTAGTAGACCATAGGAGCCAAGACATACCGTGATTTAGTTTAATGGAAGATCATGATTTCAAAAGAAAAATTTATTAAGAAAGGTGTTATACATAACATTTCATAATGTAGAACTCCATAAAAAATGGTGTAGTCGAAATAATAAATTGTGCTCTTCAAGAGATTACTTGAACCACATTGAGTGAATACTCAGTTGTAATTTTTTTTGGGAATAAAAAGTTAGTACATATGGTTATACAATTATTTGTGTTATAATAAGATATTTTATTAACAAAATTCCTTATGAGTTGTATACATTTAGAAACCCAAGAATATCTCACTTCCATGTTTTTGGTTTCAAAATATTACTTTTTAATACAAAAGATAACTTACATAAATTTTCACTAAAATATAGTGACGTAATATTTTTCGGTTATTCGAAAACTAAAAAGGCTTATAAGGTTTTTAATAAAAATACAAGTAACATTGAGGAAATAATACATGTTATGTCTAATGAAACTAATCCTTTTGTTTCCAAATTACCTCAACCAATGAATTTTCGTGTAATTTCTAAAAATGATTTTCATCCTATGTTAGAATGTTCCTTTCATCAGAGAACAACTGAAGAATATGTTTCTAAATTTAAAGCTCATGAATATTTTCAACCTATTATTTAAGATTTTTTTTTTAAAAAATACAATATGTTATTTGTTTCTTAGGAATCATCCTAGTGATAATATCATTAGTGATGTAAATCAAAAAGTTATAACTAGAAGTTATTAGAGAAATGAAATTGAAAATTTATCATTATTAATATAATTTGAACCTAAAAATCTAGATTAGGATTTAGGTGATAGAGATTGGATAAAATATATGCATGATTAACACAATGATTTATAATAGAATGAAGTTTAGACGTTGGTTGAAGATCCTATAGATACTTCTATAATTGGATTATAATGGGTTTTTTTTAAAAAATGTGATGAAAATGGTATAATTGTTAGAAATAAATCTAAACTTAATTTTAAGGTTTAAAATCAACAAAAAGGAATAGACTATGAAGAAACCTATTCCCTGGAAGCAAGATTTGAAGCAATTCGTGCACTTCAAGATTATATAGCATTATTAAATTTCAATATATTTCAAATGGATGTGAATTTATATATCCTTAATGAATATGTTTAGGATGAAGTTTATGTATAAAATAACATTGTTTTGAAAATAAAAAACATCGAGAAGATGTTTATAAAAATACCAAAGAACTTTACAGACTCAAACAAGCCCTAAATATTGTTATGATAGGTTAACTGGATTTTTGTTATAAAAAATGTTGTTAAGGGAGATAAAAATATGAAGTTTACTATAAATGAAGTTAATAAAAATATTATGATTATGAAAATCTATGTTTATGACATTATATTTAGTTCAACTCAATATTATTTAAGATATTACATTGTGGATCTTATAAAATATGATTTTTAAATGAGTATGATGGGTGAGTTAACATACTTTCTTGGTTTTCAAATTTCAATAAAACTAGAAGAAACTTTAATATCTCAAAATAAGTATATAAAACATCTTATTAAGAAATCTTGGTATGAAAACAATAAAAATATTAGTAATCCTATTAGAACCTCAAATACATTAGGTCTTCATAAAGCTGGGAAACCAACATATGAAAAGAATTTTAGAGGTATGATTGGAAGTTTACTTTACTTAACATCTAATTGTCTAAATTTAATTTTTTTTCAGTATGATTACTTACTAGATATCAATACACTCCAAAATATTCCCATCTAAAATATTATGAACTATTTTTTTGATTACATAAATAGAATTATGGATTTTAGTTTGTTTTACACTTATGAGAATAATTTTTAATTTAAAAGTTTTTTTTTTCAGATAATGACTTTGGTGGATGTGGAATGGATAGAAAAAATAATTTTTTAACATGTTATTTATTAGGAGAAGCATTAGTTTTAATGGTATTGTATGAAACAAAACTCAATAGAACTTTCCACTACTAAAGCCGAATATGTGGCATTTGGATGTTTTTGTGTTCAAGTGTTGTAGACGCAACACACACTCACTGAACATGTAATGAGTTTTAACAAAACAAAAAATTTTTTTGGAAAAAAAGTTCCATTTTCTTAAGTAAAAACACATGACATCTCTCATGTGATAAGAAAATATATATAAGACAACATTTTCTTTGGTCTCACACACTAAATTAGATATACATTTCCAATTCATTAGAATGCATGAAAATATTGCTGATACTTTTAATAAACATATTATTTCTGATATATTTAAATATATTAAATAGAAGGTAGGAATGATCAATGTTAAAGAATTATTCATATATTCTTGATGTTTACAAATCTCCTTATATTAATGAACTCCATTTGATACAAGGAGTACATATGCATTTATTTTATAAAAACATTATTTTCTAAAAAAAATCTTTTCAAAAAAATATTTATCCTAATTTTTAGTTTTCTAAAAGAAATTTTATGGGTTTTTATATAATTTTTTAAACTGAAAAACTTTTTTTAAACTTTTTTAGACAGAAAAAATTTTAAAAATATTTTTGAAGTAAGGAATTTTTGTAAGCACTTTGGAATGATTTTTTTTATAAAAAATATTTATGAGATAAAAATTTCCCAGAATCTAAATTTTTTATAAAAAATCAAGACAATATTTTCCTTATAATATTTATCATAATTATTTTCTGTTATAAAATCAAAGAAGATCAGTTTACTCATACTGATGAAACATTTCAACTCTAAAAGGAATTCCTTTATTTTTTTCACTTATTCATTACTTTAGTTTATCAATGTATTTGATTACATATTATTTTACTTTTAAAAACATAATTTTGTTGAAAACATAATTCTTTTTAATAATACTATTTTTTACTCCAATAAAATTATTTTTTTTTAAATTTAAGAGGTCATATTTATTTTAAAAGCATTCATCAATTAAATATCAACCCCCAAATAAGATACGGAATTCTAATATGATCCATTTTATTATCTAGAATTTGAACTGTTACCTCACATGAAAATATAAGGATGGGTCACTCCATGTACCATATAAATCTCTAAAAGTTTTTCTCCTCACACTCATAACATGTTGTAGTGACTAGTCCATTTGTTTTCAATTCATCCGATCACTGGTACAAGTCTCAGTACAACGGACACAACTGAAGATTTTGATAAAAGGGAAGTCGTTAGGGAAATAATTTTGAAGAAAAAAATGGTAAGAGAAACATCATTCTATTTTGAAGAGTGTTATAAAGTTTTAATGTTGGGATATGATTTTTGTCCACAAAAAGTTTTATTTTATTTTATTACCCTATGGAAATATAAGATTTTTATGTTTCAGTTCAGTATCAATTTGATAAAGATAAAAAAGAACTAGATTTTAATTTACTTGGAGAAAAGTAAAAACTTTCTTATGAACAATTTGTAGAGTTAGTGGAAGATCATTATTAGGTTTAATCATATCTTCTATCTCAAAAATTACATGAAAATTGGATGTTTTGTTAAGTGAAAATATGAGGCCTATTTTTTCATCATTTTGGAATGATAGAAAGGTTTCATGCACCCAAAAGATGTAAGGGTCATTACACTATATATTCAGGGATATATTATTATGAAAAAGGGTAATAAGAATAACCTAAAAGTTACAAGCATCTTTTTTATATTTTCTGATGAATATGAGGTAAATTATCTTGGTGAAATTTGTTTCCAACAAAGTAGAATCGATCAATAAATATTTAATGAAATTAAATATTTTGATGTTTCCTTACTTCATAAACAAGATGTTATTCAATTTTAAAGAATATTTTTGGGATCAACAATCAGACTAATCATACGAGGGAAAATATTTCCCTTATTAGTGAAGAGTGGATATCAAGTATGAAACTTATTATCGATTTGAAGTAGAAAAATTTTGTGGAGAAAGTAGATAAAACTATATCTATTTTAAGACTAGAAAAAGAGAAATATATTGAGAAAGAAAATATTTTTTATGAGTCACCTCCTATGAAAATGAAAAATAAGTTAAAGGAAATGAAAAATAATGATTTCAAGAAACTCATAGACCATAAGTCTCAAAAGAAACTTGGTTATTCCAAGTTTGGCATTGATAAGGCTGTGGCTAAGTACTGATGATTAGATATTATTATAAGAAAAAAGAATAAAAGAAAAGAAATAAATATAATAAAAAACTATTAAAATCTAAAATAGTAGGAATTTTAATGAAAGATGTTGAAAAATATTCATGGAATCCAATTCTATCATTTTCCACTTTTTGTGTAGTGTAGCAAGCTCAATAGTTTCGAACCATACCTCATACCTAGAAGACTATTCTTAATTATGTTATAGAGTTTTTAGAACCTTTAGTAATTCCTTCAGTTATTCTAAGGGTTGATGATAAGGGGGAAAGTAAATATGTGATGGATGAAGTATTAAAATCAGTCCATATTCAAGTACAAAAGGTTTTTGACATGGAAGAATAAAAATCTATAATTAAATTTGAAATATAAATACATAAAATTTAGTGGAAGTGGGAAAATTAATTGGAGGAAGAAAAATAGAAAAGATAATAATAGGAATAATAAGATGAAAAAGTTGATGAATAAGAACAATAAAAAATTGAAGCGTAGAAAAAGAAAAATAAATGTGCATCAGAGTCATCTTTATCTTCAAATCCATTAATTTCTCAGTCTGATAAGAATATAATCATAGAAAATTCAGAATATGTAAAATCATTATCAAAATTGGAAGTAAGATACTAGAAATATCATATGAAATTATCTAACACGGTTGGTTCAGATAAATAAATAGATATTATGAATGCTTTAGAAAATGTAAAAGTTGATTTAATATAAAAGACTACAGATATTGGATCTTCTAGACCACTTTCTTCAAAGATTAAATCAGAGTTGTTAGACTCTACTAAAATAGAGTAAAATAAAAATATTGACTACATTTTCCTAACTCAAAAAGAGTTAAGTGATTCAATACCATATATTCTATATGTTGATGCTAGATGAAAACAAATCCATAATTCAATGAATGAAAAATCAGAATAGATGAAGATGTTAATTTAGAATGTTATCCAAAATGAAGTAAAAAAACTATAAAAAGTAAAACAAAGGATTTTAAGAGAAATTTTAAGAATATTTCTAGATGGGTGAGAAAGTTTCATAATGATAAAAAATATGACGAGGATAATACTCTAGAAGTGAATAAATTATCTCTGGAATTTTATAATTCTTTTGATAAACATTCTACTGATGTTTTTGAACTGAGTTATGTTTATAGAAGAATTTAGAGACATGGAAGATGATCATGATGATGGAATGAATATTTTAAAGGAGTATTTTCACAACATAGAAGTAGAAAATAGTATTCTTTGAACATGTGAAGATGAGTTATTACTTATGAAGTAAAAAAATAAGAATATTACTTAGGAAGTTGAAAGGTTGAATGAAGTGTCTTAGAAGCTATAAATTATGGAGGAAAATATTTTGAAGCTTGAGTCATCATTTGAGGAAGCTCAGAAGGATCATGATGATGTTAGGAAGATGAAGGATATCATGAAAAATTTGTTAATGAAAGAATCAACATTTTCATTTGGACTCTTGATGTAATTTTTGAGACATTTCCAATGAATGATCAACGTGAATGACTTTTTATCCATATGTCTGAATATATTCCATTACGTTTGTATGTATGTTATTGTTTTTATCTTAGATGATTAATTAATTCACATACATTTTTTTCATCTTATTACCACTTTCTATAATTTTAGGTGATATTCTTTCCATATTATTTTTGAAAATCAAAAAGTGGTGATGTTTTAAGAAGATATGTTTATGGAGGGAGAGTTTTAATAGGGAATTAATCTTTCAGATATTTTTGGTGATAATATTTTAAAAATATTTCTTTAAGGGGATTTTTATTATCTCAAATGGGGATAATCTATAGATCTACAATCTATCGAATCATAAAGAAGTCATAATGTTAGGGGGAGTGAAGATATATAGTATTTTATTGAATGTTCTTAAAAGAATAAAGGGTTGTAATTTTTTTCAATTTTATTAGTTTTTAATTTTTAAGTATTGTATTTTTTGCTTTATAAAAAGGGGGAGATTGTTAAGTCTAAAGTCTTACATTATATTGTTCCTTTCTTTAGTTCTGTGCATCAAAAACAATTTTTTAAAACACAATTTTACTAATAATATATTTCCCAATTATTTTAGTATATTTTTCTTGAAGAAATTATTTTATACTAAACATAAAATTTTTTCTAATGTAAATTGAATATAAAATTTTATTACTTAATCAAATATATTATACTAAAGGAGTGTCTAATTCATCAGGAAAACATTTGTTCTGACCAGTGGTATGACCTATGTTCTATCTATCGTACTAAAAAAATTCATGTTCATTGGACTGAAATTTTTACTAATATATCATAATGAACTTTTTCTAGTTTATTGAATCGATAATAAATAGTAATTTCCATCAAATAATGAAAAGTTTATATTTGGTGTAATTAGAATTATACATATCTGACAGAATACAACAGAGCATTGTAATGGTGCTAAAAAATCAGTGTCAGACAAATGAAGTACACCTGATTCTTAGCTTTCATGTTCATGATCTAGATCATTATGATCTTTCAAAGTGGAATTTGTCTAAGGCTATTGCAACCAACTCAGAAATATGACCATTCAGAGATTTCCTATAAATATGAGGTCATTTGAAGAGCTGGGAGATGATACATTCACAACTGAACTTGTCTAAATACCACTATATGTAAAGATATCATTCCAAATATTTATAATATTTTAGAGAGTTGATGTTATAATCACTCCTTTTGAGGATTTTAAATTCCATATAAATATTTTCTTTTTTATTAAATTGTTTGATCATGGTACTGATCAAGGGATTCTGGGGATAGGAATATGGTGAATATGATCATTTAGATGAAGGTCCTATGGGGATAAGAATATAGAGATCACACTAATCACCATCAAAAGATTTATTTTTTAGTAAATATAGAAATGATATAGATCTATCCTATATATGGATTCTAGGGGGTTGGAAGATAGTGCAATATAGATATATCGGATCAAGGGATTTTCTTGTAAGGAATGAAAGTCTTTTTACATTATGTATTAAATATACAGATATCTTAAGTCAAGATTTCTAAATACCTTATCTCTTAAGGTTAAAGTGTAAATTATTTTATTACACTTATAATTTATTCTTACTATTTTAATATTTTATATTTCTTATATATAACTGATTTATTTTTTTCTATGAATGTGTATTATAATGTTAGTTTTATAATTTTATTTCTAAAAAACTATTTTATCGCTGTGTCTATGATACCAATATTTTTTTTTGATATAATAAAAAAATATCTAGTTCTGATTTTAATACACTTATCATCAAACAATTTTTGAGGCTGATTATTCTTAATATACGTTTTGTTTTGTTTTAGATTCAATTTTTTAAAATAAAATTCACCCCCTCCAGTATTATTCATAAACTCTTACAATCCATAGTAAATACAATTTTTTTTATTGAAAACTATATAGTGGTTACTACACAGCCACCCAGTAAATGATTTTAGTGATATATTTTTTTTGATTTTTCCTAGGTCATCTCCACAATGATAGTGAATATAGATTCAATCTAAAATTTTACATCTGGTACACTATAAAATGTGATGGTGTGTGTGTGTTATTTAAGATGACTAGGTGGTTTCTGCTAATGTGAAATATGATAGTAGATAGAAAAATATATGTCCATAGGGGAAATTAATATTATTTTTAATGTAATAATTATGAAAAAATTGGGGTGTTAGACTTTGTTTCCATTATTCATACTACTCATTCATGAATTATATAATTATTATCTAGAAAAATCACTCACTCTTCAAATTAATCTCTGTATGTACTCTTCAACACATTATTAGAGTTTTAGATCCTAATTATTTTTACTATAATATTTATACTATGAAGATTTAGTTATTTTAGACTATTATTTGTATTTGTGCCTTTGCCTATTAGGTGACTGTCGTTTTTAAAGAACTATATCCCTTCTAAACTATATGGGTTAAAATTAAAATATTCTTACTTCCCCAAAACATCTTAAATCCATCATTATGTGATCATTATAGTTAACAATTAAGAACATAAGAAATGATCCAAATGGGAACTATTTCAATCAAGATTCGATGGTATTGCATAACTTCACATCACCCAATCCCAAATATGAATTTAGATAAACATTTTCATAATGAAAATTAAATCAAAAGAATAAAATAACCATTTATTGTAAACAATCTTAGACACAATATTTATTCTGATGTCCATGTCTCCAAGATCCACAAATTTAGAAGAAGTGACAACCCCCTCCTCTATACATGTGATCCTCTTCTTGTACTTCCTATTACCTTCCATAACAAATCTATTTAAGTAAAAAATATATCAAAACACTTGGAAAAGAAATTATATTCCTTTATTAAGGCTCCTCTAGACTTACCCACATGGATCAGTTTCTCTAACCTTTGGATCAGTAACCATATATGCAATTTTTTAATGAGTTATCAAATTAATTTATATAGGAATTTAGAGAGATTCAATTAGTCCCCCCAAGTTTTTCATTTGGTCCATGGGACTCTTCTATTTATGAATAACTCAAATTTGATGATTACCATACCTTCTTTATAAGTTAACCATTTGGAATCATTCTCTAGTTTTTGGGGGATGGATGAATTCTTCTAAAAAACTTATACTATTTCACTAGAAAAATTATATATTTTATGAATATGGGTTCCCTAAAAATTATTTAAATTTATTAAATCCATAATTGGAATATTAAATGGAATTATATTAATAATGTAGTCTCATTTTTGACTTCCCTTAAATAACATTGGATTTAAAGGGGATGTTGTGTTGGTTCGTCAGATTATGTTGTGATTTGAACATATCCTCAAGGATAAAAATTGATTTTATTAGTGGTGGTGTGTCCATGGGGAGAGACACTAGAAGTATAAAGCCAAGAAACATAACCTTAGATGTTCGACAATTCAAATTCCCTTATAACATACTATCCTAATTCCTATTTATTTTTCCTTGAGTACAAAGTTTTCTTTAGAACCTCTAAATATGTTATAAATTTAATGGATCCTGCACTATATTTTCAATACTATTTTGATAAAATTAAATCTTGAGTGTTTCCCTCATATTACATTAATGTTGGTGTAGTCATGATAAGTTAACACATGATCTATTGGAAAATGAATGTAAAGTGACATCATGAGGCTAGTTCACTCATAAATAACTAAAATTAGTTGGCCACATAGCCTCAAACTATCTCCCTATATGCCAGAGGATTTCTACTAGCAGTAATGGTGTATGATGATACGATGACGATACTACACTCTCTTTATCAAATTAGATCATAGTTGAAACATACAAATAAGACAATAATGGAATAAATATAATGAATAGTGGAAATAATACAAGGCATGGGAAACAAGAATCTATATAATTGTAATCATGCATAGATAATAAACGAAGTCATATACAAAAGGATTTCATGATGTTGTGAAAAAATGGGAGAATTCATAGATACAATGCATGATATAAATAATAATAATAAAAGGCCCAAATCTATAATCGAATAGAATCGTGATCACTATCCCATTCCTCTTCTCCCATACTCCCTCTTAGTACAAGAAATCAAGCATCTATAGCATAGAACTTCCCCTTTTCCCTACTTGTATCCATGAAGTATACCTGGGTTCCAATTAATGGCCCAAACAGGGTGTGAATAAATCTTAGCAGGCCACGACCAATGGTGTATATAACTATCTATATTGTGAATATAAAATAATTGGTGTTCATGTATAATAAATAAGGCCAATAGATAAACAAACATATCAGTCGAGGTTCCTTATGAGATACATGATAGATACAAAATTCTTTGGCCTAAGACAGAATGTATTTGAGAAATTTACATGTTAAATTAATATTTTTATGTATGGGAATCGATTCATATGAACAAGTTACCCACATGCAATGATAATCAGATAAAGATCCACAATTTACATGTTTTTTTAGTTTTATAAGATAGTTAAAATCCACAAGGGTGTGTCCTTGGAATTTTACCTTAAAGTGGAGTTATATCCAAGCCCTAGTAACAAGTCCTAGGTAGAGTTAGTGCGAGACATGAAAGGATACCAAGGAATGATCCAATATAGTTTGTAACATTTATCTGAATCCAAGAAGAATCATCCAAGGCATTCAATTTTTTTTTGAAATATTGGTTGACCCTTGGTGCCAAGCTAGAGCATCCACAATCTAAGAAAATGAGTAGATCAATTCATGTTCATTCACCTGTAAGATGCATCAATTAATTGGATGGAATCTTATAACCCCATATAAGGAGATCGAAATTGGGAATCCAAGTATCTCTTAGGGTATTACACATCCTTATGGTAATTCTAGGTCCATGAAAATAGTCAAACATGATATAAAAGTACTCAAGATCTATATTGATGTCCATTAATATTATAAATTCAATTATTAAAATTGGGTCATTACATTTATTAATAATTAAAATGGAAATGGGAAGCCTCAATGTAATTTTAAAATTCAATTAATTTTTTTTAATTTCACTTACAATTGAAAAGGGGGCCTAGTGAGGTGCATATGTCATATCACACATCGTTTGTCTCATTTAACCATTTAATTTATATAATCCAATTAAACACACCTCCAAGGTGGATTAATTATGTAACAAGGAATATAATTCACATGAATTTTGAACAACACACCCTAATGGGTGGATTGAATCAAGCCGGACAACCTTAAATGATGTAAATTTGGTTTCGAGGGAAACCATTCCAAGGTACTGGTGATTTATTAACTTAACATAGAATTTAAAAGTAATCACAAGAAAATTGTGAAGTTTTTCATGGAGACAATTGATATATACATAAATATTTTAGGGAAAATTGGTAAACCACCTACCATATATGTCTATAAGACTCCACATCCAGTATCGACTTTTAATTCGACCAAGAATTAGAGAAATCGGAAGAACGAAAAAATTTCCCTAAAAATAGGGCATATTATCTCGCATGAATATAACATTTGTTAGAGTGAGATAAATAAATAAAATAATCAAGATGACTCATTAACTTACCAATAGTGATCAATTGTGACCAATGTGGTTTGATTTCAAGTCTAGATGCGGGAGATCCTTTAATGCCTAGGAAGATAGAGGATGAGAGAATTGAAGTGGAAAAAATGCATGGAATGAATGAGAAGAAGGGAGTAAATAAGTTTAAAGTAATTAGGGGAAAATAATTCATTTAAACCTTTTTAAATGTGTTTATGGTTAGGCCAAAAGGTTAGCTAAATCATGTTCTTACCGTGAACACCTATTACCAAAGGTAACACACCATCACACGACTAGGAGCACAACAAGACAAATAATGTACATCTCGTGTGTTCTCACTACCCAATGCCTCCACCCCACACATAATTTGGTGAATTGTTAGGATAAAATATGTTCAAATCGTGGAAGATTCTCCTTTATATTCTCTTGAACCATTCTTTAGTCCTTTAATATCTATTAAAAGAAAAAAAACAAGAGGATTAAACCAAAATTTAAAGGATCCATTCCTATAATAAAAAATAAATATATTATAATATCACCTACTTAAAACAACTCATCCCTTTGTTTCTATAAGGATGGTCAATATTCACAAACTCTGGAAACTGAGAATGTACATTGTCCTCCCATTCCCAGGTCACCTCCAATACATGGTCATGCTTCCATAGCACCCAAAATAGAGGAACTGACTAGTGGTAAAGATCACTATTGTTATGATAATTGATAAAAATATTTAAATCCTCAATATAAGAATCTTCATCTATATTAACATCCCCAAAATAAAAAGTATGAAATGGATCAGTATGAAAACAATGAAGGTGATAAACATGGAAGATGTTGTGAATGGACCAGTACCTGTGAGGAATATATATTTGATAGTTTACCATTATGAATCTCTATAAGATATCAAAAGTCCCAATGAACCTAGGTTTTATCTTCCCTTATCATTGAATTCATCGATGACCCAGTCTACAAAAAACACACAAGAACACCTGATCCCCCACCTCTAACATTAGAGTTCCGTGATGAAGATTTTCATAAGACTTATTCCTAGATTGTTCTATAGATATATTATTTCTAATTAGTTTTACCTACTATTATGTATCTTAAACGATTTGTGGTCTGGATATTAGTGTCTTTCGTTCCTCTAACCAAAACATAGGTGATTTACATGACCTACCATATAGGGTATTATAAGGATCCAACTGTATAATCACTTGGAATATATTATTTTAAGTAAATTTAGAAATTGGTAAATGTTTCTATGAAGAACATCCAAAATAAGGGACACATTCTTGAAGAATATCCTACACCATTGGTATTGTATTCCTGAAATGACCACTGATCTATGAGTAGTAGGTTTTACTCATAATAACCATTGAACCTAGAGACTTCTGCATCCCTGTATTAAACCATGATGTTAAACAAGTTTCCCTATATGATACGATAGCCTATGGAACCCCATGATGGAATATTATCTCATGAACATAATGTCTCCAATGTCAATCGACTAAGAAGGTCTCCCTAATAGGAAAGAAGTGGGTGAAATTTTTCAGCCTATCTACAATAACCCAAATGATTTCACTAATGTGAGAGGTTTTTAGTAAACTCATCACAAATATCCATTGCGACATCATCAAACATGCACTCTAGAATGGGTAATGGTTATAAAAGTCTAGCAGGCCACTGGTGCTCTGCCTTCACTAGCATATAGGTTGAACATCAGGTAAAAAAACATATTATCTCCACTTTAATCCCCAACCACCAATATTGGTGGAATAAATCATTATAAATCTTGGTAAGTCAAGGATATACTTACCTTTTAGATGTATGATATTCTGACATCATCTCCTATCACATTTATCTCGGTACACAAACACACCCCTGAATACACTAGATCCCATCCACATAAATGACCCATGCCAGTGGAAGGTACTCACCTAATATGATTTCTTATAGGAATAAGACTTCAGGATTAGAAAGATGTCTCAAAATTGTTTGATCCATAAGTGGTGTGGTCTCTAATAAATCTATAATAACTAGATGCTCATTACACTCCTGAACCTCAAGATGAATCTCAATAACAAGATTCATTAAATTCCACTCACTACTGGATTCCTGTGTAGCTTGTGTATGAATATACTATTTTATAGCATCAGTGACTGCATTTACATTCCCAATAATATAAGCAAGCTCAAAATTGAAGGAATGATGGTATTCATACCATCTTCATTATTGGATATTCATGTAACTCTGAGGGAAAATATATTTGAGACTTATGATTCATGTATACTTAACTATTATCCCATAATATAATGTCTCTAGAAACATATGGCATATACAACTATTGTTAACTCACAATCATGCATCATGTAGTTATTCTAATGATGCCTCAGTTATAATGTCCCATATTCCACTAATCGATCCACTTTCATCAAAATGGATTCCTAACCAATAACTACTACATCACAATATAGAGTATATCATCTTCTATGCTAAGGTAAAATTAGGATTGGTATTGTTGTCAACCTTCCATTAAGCTCCTAAAATTATTTTTCACAAGATGCAAACCATGATAATTTTTTACCTATATTTTGAAAGCTCATAAGTGGTACTTCATGATATAAGAATGTTTGAATGAAAAACTTATAATAACTGGCCATCCCCAAGAAACATTATATATCAAATTCATTCTTGGGATTCTCCTAGGAAACTATGGATCATACCTTCAATGGATCTACATATATCCCTAATTCTAAGATAATGTGACACCAATAGTAAACTTTACCAATTCAAAAGTGGTGTTTAATGAGATCAGCATATAGTTAGTTCTATCTTAGTGTATTAAATATGCTTTCAATATATTTGAAATTATCATTTCATGTTTGTTAATACACTAAGATATCATCCACAAAAATACTACAAATTGGTCCAAGTACAGGTGGAAACCCCAATTCATAAAATCCATGAAGACTGCTAGTGTGTTTATGACACTGAACAACATTATCAAATACTCGTATAGGATATATTAGCTTTGGAAATCTATATGTTGTATATCTGAATTCCTAACTCATATCTGATTACAGTACAACTTCAAATAAAACTATGATAAGACCTTGGATTCTTTTAGATGATCAAGGAGATCATCTATATGTGGAAGTGGTTATTGGATCTTAATAGTTATCTAATTAAAACATTATTAATCCACATACATTCTAAGGGTCATATCCACATTCTTGGTGAAATGTATGAGTGAACCCCAACATGAAGTACTAGTTCATTTAAACAAATTGGATTCTAGGTTCCTCTGAGTTCTTGACGCTTAGTAGGATCCATTCTATAAGGAGGAATGTAGACCAGTTCTGATCCTAGAAAAAGTTCAATAGTGAATTGTACCTCTCTCTCAAGAGTTAGTCTATAAAATACTTTAGGGAATACATAAATGAAATGATCCACCACTGGAAAAAATCCTTTATGATTTGATTTATGATCATATAGAAAAATACTTTAAATCTTGTGTAACACTCCACCTAGCCCATGATTCTCAGTTTTAGCTTTACATGCCCAGAAATGAAATTCTCATTTTTAAATATAGTTAATACCATTAAGTGATGAGATCGACACCCATATATGATATCCATCAATATTGGATAAAAATGGAAATAAATCTTAAACATTGAGAATAATGATAAAATATTTTTCTTGGGGATGAAAATATTCTAGATGAAATGATATACCCCTTCCTCTAGGGGATTATAATTTCAAGGCAAAATATTTCTAATCACACTCAAAATAGAGTATTAAAAGTCATCAATCCAAAAAAGTATTTGATCTCATGGGAAATAAATTCCATGATAGCTGGAAATAGGAATGATTGTGTATTAGTTGTATCAATTACAATAGATACTAAATTCAAGGATTCTAAAATCATACCTAAAACTGTACATGTACTAGAACACTTACCCTTAGGGGTATGATGTACTAAAAATATCTAGCATGATCTGGGTGCCATGGTAGAAGATGAATAACTTGAGTAGGCCCACCCTACTCACACTGCATATCATAATTAACATCCTCTAACTCATCCAATAGATTGGCCTAAATGGCCTATATTACTCCAGCTCCCTTCATGACATGGACCTGCTGACCCTACTATAAAACATTGGGTTATAGCTTACCCCCTCTCACTAGAAATTGGGGGAAAGGTTTTACATAACCAATGAAGGTGACCCATCTTTCTATAATCCTAGAACTCAACTGTGTATTTATCACATTGGGGCTTCATGTATTATGGCCTAACACATTTATGGCATACCACATTGATGCTTAGGAACACACTCTGACTACTGTTTCCCCCATGAGAAAGATCAAGATGATGCTTCCCACTACAAGATGAACCAAATTATTGTTGAGGTAATGAACTACCATTACCACACCTTTATTCATCCTTAGGTTATGCTCATAGACGAGATCCTAGTTTACTATCTTAGAAATATTATTTAGACAGAATACATTCACCTATGATCAAATGGAAAACCTGATCCCATCCTCAAATCACTTAGTTTTTGGAAAACTCATCTCCTATAAGAGTAGGAATGAAACACTAGAGCTCTATAAAACATGTGGAGTAGTCCACCATGCATATACTATCATTCTCTAGATTCATTAACTCCCTTTCCTGAATAGATTTTAGTGTCTCTGGGAATAAGTAATCAAATAATGAATACTTGAAATCCCTCTAAACCATATCTCAATATTAATATACCTAGATAATAACATCCCACCGCCTCTTTCCAGGCCCTCTAAGCATGCAAGTTCAGAGCCTAGATCTATTTTACTAAGGCTTCTATAAATAATCAAAGTGGCATAACATGGCCTCTAGCCACGAATTAGTGGAACAAAAAACACCTTCCCTTGAAAATGTAGGAGGGTGTTACTGCTGGAACATCGTAGTCAACTCTTCCATAGAAGGTAAAAGTTTTTGACCTCCATGAATAGACTAACCAAACCATATAAAACACTTTTGAAACTGTTCATCGGTTCCTAGATCAAGTATAATAGGATGATCCAAAGGTTGAACTACTGGTGGGTTAGTTCCCAAAACCTTAGAATCATTGACATTACCACCTTCCTGGAATTCAACCGGAGGCCTTTATGGAGGTATATATCTACAATTAAAAAACACACCTCAAAATGAGTCTCGATGAAACAAGATATTTTAGATAAATTAATAAGATATGAAAAATCCTTTCTATACAAGAGTCCATACTCACCTTCCTTCTTATACATCTAGTTCTAGGAAAATTAGAAGATTATGAAGACACCCAAGAGACACTCACAACTACCCAATAATAATTCATTTTTGAGTCAAGTTTTAAGGTTCTGTATATCATAATATATGTTCTATTATACGAAGTTCCAATTGTATATTATAGAGGAAAAATCTATTTATGTTTCAATTAGCATCCCAATTTAGTGGAAACCATTTATATTCACTTTTAAAAAATTAATAATTTCATATGTATATATTTATATATTATAGTCAAATTAGATGATTTACCATTACCATGATATAAATTAGTAAGCTTTATAAGTTAAAATTGGTTTGTCATGAAGAAACAAATGACCTTTTACATTCGATCTCATAATGTAACAAGTCATATACTATGATTTGATTATTTGAATCAGTATTCCAAATTTATTGAAGTAAAATATTTATAAATTACAATTGGTATCCATTTAATCCCAATCAAATAATGTTTCATCTTGTGTAACCACAATTATACAACTCAAACATTTCATAATTGGGTAGTTAAGCTATCACCATAAAGATATACATGAAAATACCATTTAGGTTTATGTAGACCCTTTAATTAACCAAGTAATTATATATTTTTATTGAAATTATTTTAATTCAATTACAAAAATAAAAACCAATCCACACACAATAATCAATAGGTACACAAAAAATACAAGAAGTATAAAAAAATTATCATGGAATATACATTAAATATAAATTCTTAGGTACCCATAATGATGCATGTTACAATAACTCATTTCCATACCAGGACAAGGGTACAAGAAAATCCTTAATAACAATAAATTCCATAAGTCATGTGCATCAACCAATAGTGAAATAAATACCAAATTAATATGAGAAATAAAAAATAGAAAGTCCCATTCTAGGAAACATGGATTTTCCCTATATTCAAGTTGGATACTCCTAGGCAAAAACTCATTACCAATTCTTAGCACATCCCAATATAAAAAAACAACCCAAAATAGTAATCCGAGGAAGAAAGAAATGAATTTATGTTTCTACTTTGTGGTGTCTCAGACCCGGTTAACTCATAAGTAACCGAATCTGGTTGGCTGCATGAACATAAGCATTCAAACATGTACACTAGAGGACACCATCCAGTAGTGAAGGTTTATGATGCCATAGTGGGGATACAATACCATCTTTTTCAAATTAGAGAACAATTGTGACATACAAATAAAACAATAGTGAAATAAATATAATGAATGGTGTAAATAATACAAGGTAGTGGAAATAAACATCTAGATAAATGTAATTAGACTTAGATAAATACTAAATTCATATACAAAGTGATGCCATAATGATGTAAAAAATTGGATAAGGAATAGAAACAATGCATCCTATATCAAATAAAAAAAAATGAAAAAACTAAACTCCATTTCCATCATGAGAACTAGCTCATTATTCTTCTCTCTTACACCATCCTTGTATAGGAAATCAAGCATTCATTGCTTTCTCCTTCCCATTTTCCCTTAGAGAATTCCTGAAGTATACCCATGTACTAATCAGAGCCCCAAATATGGTGTCAGTAGAACTCAGTAGGCCACTACCAATAATGTTTAGAACTATCTAGTTTGTGAATATAAAATTAGAAATATACAGTTATAAAAATAATGGTAATAGATAAACAACCATATAGGTTTTGATTTCCCATGGGATACCCATTTAATACTATCTATATCAGCCTAAACTAAAATTTCCATGAGAACATTAAATTTTAAATTTATATTCATAATATTGGGACCCAATTAATATGTCCAAGCTATCCATATGTGGTTATAATCATATAAGGATCCATAATTTCCATGGAATTTGAGTTTCATAAGCATGGTGAAATTCATTTGGGTGTACCCTTTGTATTTCAACATAAAGGATATTTCATCCTAGGTACTAGGAAGAAGTCATAGGTAGCCTCAGTTTGAGAATTGAGATAATCCCAAGGAATGATTCAAGGTGGTCCATAACATCAATTCAAATCCATGGATAATCATCCAATGTATTCAATTAAATTTTCTAGAAATATATTTGATCCCTTGGTCAAAATCTTAGGCATCAAAATTCTATAAAAAAGAAAAAATCCATGTGTTTTCATTCACTTGTAATATGAATCAATGAATCATATGACATCCCATTATCCCATATAATGAGATCCACAACGTGAATATGAGTATTGCTCAAGTCATGAGACATCCTTATGGAAATTCTAGGTATATGACCATATCAAGGAATGATATAAATGTACACAAGGTCTATGTTAATTTCCATGCCCATAATAAATTCAAATACTAAAATTGTATCATTCCATTTATAAATAATTACCAAGGCCATGGGAATCCTCCATGCCATTTGAAAATTCAATTACACATGTATTGATTTCACTTATAAGTAAAAAAGGATCTAATTAAGGAACATATGCCGTATAATAACTTATTTTTGAAATTTAATAATTTCATATAGAGAAGAAAATTCAAAACAACTCAATGGGGGTTAAATTATGTAACAAGGTATAACATTCACATTTATTTCAAACAAAAAACCCAAAGGGGTGGTTCACATCGATGTAGGAAACCTCCGATGATGCAAATTCGGTTACAAGGGAAACCATTCCAAGTTCATAATTATTTATTAAGGTAATTTGAAATTTAAAATGAATCATAGGGAATGTATAGTGCAAGTCATGTAACCTCATGTTACTATATTTTAGTTATTAACTATATATTTCCTTATTTTCTTATTTAACTAGGATTGTCTTAGGAATCCAGAGCATAGAGAGAATTTTTAGGTAAAATGACATAATTATTAGAGATGTATGTTTTTTAAATTAATGGAGTCTCGGTATAAAAATGTAATGGATTAGCAGAGTTCTCCCAATGTTTGGAGAAATCCTGAAACAGTTTGTAGTTTTCTCCTGAAAACTGTAGTTTTAACTATCTTCTAGGAACATATACACAGTATAATGATAGTAAAAAACATTTAATGTTATCTAGGATCTTGTTAAAAGATGATCACACAACATTAAAGATTACATTTTTGTAATGATTAGAAGCCATGTAATGTTAAAAATCATTTTTTTATTAAAAAGGCTATGGGTTTTTCATTTTATAGGGACTTCGTGAATTAAATGATGTGTAAAGGAATTACACTCCATGTAAATGTCACACGCTGGGCTATTAGGGAACTTCTTGGATGATATTTCATTTTTTATTCTGCATCCCTCTTCCCTCTCAACCTAGAGCTCTTCTCTGATGATTTTGGGAACCTCCATTCATTATGGATTGATTTTTTTAGCATTGGATCATTAGGGTTGCACATAGTGTATCTATGGGTGAGTAATACTTTCTTCTTATTAATTTCCTTTGATCATGGTAACACCATTACATTACGTTATTATATTATTTGACATATGGTGATGATTCTCGTGATTCCATTCTAGATATATGGTATGATCTTGTTTTAAGGGAAAATTAATTATTGTTTGGGGTGTGGTGTGTGTGTGTTCTTGAGGTATGATGTGATATGTCCTCTTGATTAAACCTTTTTCTAAATTGAATCAATTATAAGATGGGTATAAAAATTCTATGGCCTCTGTTGCCTTTGTGTGTTCTTCCTGATTGGTGGATCCCATTGCGGGCATGTGAAACCCATGTTTTGAGGTAGGTGGTTTCATCTCTTGATAGTGTTGGTGATCAACATAGCTCTGGTTTTTGATAAATTGTTTTATAAATGAAATTCCATGACTGACTGATTTTATTTGTGTGTGTGGAAAATGGTTTTTGATAAATTATGTTTTTCCCCTTGTTATGGTAAATGAAAAGGTGATTTCAAATAATTGTGGAATGGTTTTGTGATATGATTCTCAAATAATGGTTTGCTGATTTTTTTGTGGAAAATAGAGTACATGGGAAGCATTGGATAATTAGGTGGAAGGTGCAGTAAAATGACTCACCACTTGTTGAGGGGTTTTCTCATAGTTCTTTCCTCTACTCTCTTGGCATGTTGTTCTTGGGACATAATAGAAATATGGGGGGGGGGGTCACATTATAGGGTGTTTCTCTACACTATAGACTTGATGCATATGTCTAGAGGCTTAATGAATATGTGATTTTCTATGTTAGGTATGATAATCCAAACTATCCTAACCTAATGTGGTCCTTGGTGTGATGTTACATGTGGTTTCAATTGTACTATTTTGGTTTTACATCCATTGATTTGATAGGATATGTGATACAAAAATTTATCTGATATATCTTATTTGATATACATGTATGAAATGACCTAAAACTGATTTAATTATTTTGTTTGAAAATGTAGAAAAGGGGAAATTAAATTTTATTTCCATTCTTTTGATATAAAATAGTAAAACTATATATCACACCTTGTTTTCATCAAAGTTGAGTATTCTTGGATTATTTTATTAAGAATTATCATGGAACACCTAGAGAAAGGCCATATTGATCCTGTTAGATCACACCCTATCCACTCCTTTAGTGGTGCATATAATATTTTATGCATTTAAATGTAGGGAATGGAAATGCACTATTGTGAGGTGGTGAGGTTTTTTGTTAGCAGGGTTTTGGGTATCTAGTGGTGAGCTGATGAGAGTTTCCTCATGAAATCACATGGAGCTGTTGGTGTAACTATTTTAGTTTTTTCATACTTTACTATTGGACATGTCTTTTCGATATTGTTTTCATACCTTATCATTTACACCACTTCTGTATTTCCTTATATATTAAGGAATATATCTATCTCTTCCAATGTTTATTTTTTCTATATGTATATTTTCCATGTTTTTTCTTTAGGTTGGGTGAAATAATTCCCAAAACATGTTGTTTGATGTCCCAGTTCTAGTCATTAACCTGTGAGGATCATGAATGCCCTTCGGGTATGTAGTGGATCAGTTAGGGTTCATGTTGAGTGGGTATCTCGCCTAGTTCATTACAAAATGGTATCAAAAGTGGGTTTTCCTTAAGAATACTTTTCTTAGGACATTTTATAGAATGGTGATATGATTTTTGGGACCTGAGAGGTAGGTTGCAATGAGTTCCTGGCTAGATCCCGTGGTGACGAGAATCAAGTTACCTAGGGATGTTTAGATGTGCATCGTCTATTTTTATTTTTGATCTTAATCTCAGTTTTTATGGGTTTTCTAGTTTCAACTGAGATTATTCTATGTCTAATAATTTATACTATTTTGGTGTCCAACAATACGCCTCTGAGTTTTTTATGACTTCCACATGAGGGTGTAGCTAATGCTCCTCAAGGTAATCCACCCCTTGATTATAATTTTATCAAGATTAACATCTGGGTAGTTCATACAGTTATACTGAATGTACTAAAATTCCCTAACATATTTGTGGTGGTAAATCAAGGAGTTGGTGGAGAAAGGGATCGATCACGAAAGTTCTTTCATGAGAAAATACCATCCTTTAATTGTACAAATCATCCTCAAGAGGCAAAGGATTTTCTGTACAAGATCAGTCATATTTTTGATTTCGGGATACACCTGAGAGTATCAAGGTGAAGTTCATTATGTTCATACATTAGGGTCAAATCAAGAAATTACGGGATTCTATGTTACAGGTTTATAAAGATGTGGTCTTGGATAGGAAGGGTTTCAAGACTCACTTCTTCCAGTAGTTTTTTTTTTCAAATTCACTAATGATGGTGATGTATCTATAGTTCCTATATTTACAGTAGGGAGAGTGTTTGGTGTCAGAATACACCAATTAGTTTTCTAAGTTGATTCATTTTGTACTAGTGGTTATAAAGAATGGCTAGTTGAAAGCTCATAAGTACCTAGAGGGTTTCTAACAAGATATCTGATAATAGGTATATATGTTGAGGCATTAAAACTATGAGAATATAGTAGATAAATCTATATTGTCTTAGATAAATATGGAATGAATGTTTGGATATTCTTCCTCTCCTCTTTTACCTATTAGAATAACTAGTGATCCTCTAGGGAAGATGAGGAAATGGAAAGATCATCACATGAGTAGTATAGGTGGTTCTCTATATAAGTCCTCTTCAACACCTCCAATTAAAGATATTATTATGCCTATATCATTCTATAAGTGTAGAAATGTTGGACACACTCTACGTTATTGTCCTTCTCCTGCAAATATGTGAAATAATTTTCAACACTATGGTCACCTGTAGCATTTATTTCAGGCTATGTCTATACATTGATATGGTCAGGGTTCATTAGCTCCAAAGGATAATGTGGTGTAGTCAGATGCTTCAAAGACTATAGGGATCCAAATAAACACTTCAATAGTAAAGAACCTTCACACAAATATATGTTTTTAATGGAGGTAGATGCAAGTCCAGTGATAGTGAGACGTACCATCATTGTTTCATCTTCCATAGAGATAATTTTTTTTGATATAGGGGTTTCCCAATAATTTATATTTATCCATTTAATTTCGATGGTTAAATATCCAATGGAACTTACATCCTATATTACATAAGAGAAAATGGTAGTGCTTTCGGTGTCCTTGTGCGCTATTGATTGCTTATGCAGAGTTAGTCTTGGTGTTTTCTTATTCTAAATCAGGATCTTTTTTATTTCATCATCAGGATCGATTGTCTTGTTTTTCATTGTATTGAGGTTGATTATTACCGCTAGTATGTATTGATTCCTACGACCAATGGGTGCTAATGGGGTTTTCAGGGAGAGTGGGATCCAAGGTTTGGTTAGGCGGGATGTTCATACCTAGAGCTCATGAGTTTTTTGTCTTATGTAGCAGGTGTTCCTGATGAAATTCATTCTATTTTTTATCTTCCTAATATTTTTCAATATTATCCTAATAATTTCCTAGTTTATTTATTTGGGATTCGTCTAGAGAGGGAGGATGATTTTATCATTGACCTGATGCTATGTTCTCCACCTATTTTGATATGTTTTATCATATGGAACCAATAAATATGAAATAAATCAAGATTCAATTTGATGATATGGTGGTGAAGGGTTTTGTTCTCCAAAGTGTTTCACCTTAGGAAGCCCCTGTTCTATTTTCCATAGAGGTGTATAGTTCAATCTAATTATGTGTGGAATATCAAGAGTTTAACCAAGTAATGGTTAGAAAAAAGTATCATTAATCTTGTTTAGATGATTTTTTGATCAGTTAAAGGGGGTAAAGTGATTTTTGAAGAATGATGTTTGGTCAGGTTATCATCATCTCATATTTCGGTAGAATTATATACCCAAGACATCTTTTAGGATAATTTGTATCCATTTAAAATATGTTGTGATGTCATTTTTTATGACTAATTCTCCAAATTTTTTTATAGTTTTGATGAATCATATATTCTATCAGTATCTAGAATCTTTTTGGTAGTCCTCATGAATGATATATTTGTTTATCCACGATCTGAGCATGAGCATAAGCACCATATGAGTTTGGTTTTGGAAATCATTAGGTGTCACCATTTGAATAAAAATCATTCAAAAATTTTTTTTTGGATTTGAGTGGTGAATTTATTAGCTTACATGATTTTTGATCTTGTCTTATCCAATGATCTGGAAAAGGTTAAGGTTATTTTGTCTTGGGAAAACCACATAATTTATTTGAGACTCAGAGATTTATTGAACTTTCTAGATACTACTGATGGTTCATAAAGTAGTTACCTGTAAAGACCTAGAATTTCCATGTAATTTTTTTTAAATATATGGGAATTGTACGAGTACTCGAAAATTGATGGTGCATGATTCTGAGGCCCAGTGTGCTCGGAATGAATTTCTGAACTTTTTTTCGGGTACATTCAGAAAACATGTGAGCAGGTTTTTGTAACTTTTGAACCAGTGCTCGGAATTTAAATCATAAGACACCATTGAACTCACAACACTGGTATTCACCTCGACCACAGTAGGTCGAGGGTGAAAGATAGTTTTTCAATATTTCGTGGAAATAAAAATAAAAGTAAAAATAAAATAAAATTCTATTTTTTTTGAAACCTCCCATGTTTAGGTTTTGGAGGTGGGGACCACTGCGCTTAAAACCTCCCACATGAATGTTAAGAGGTGGGGACCACTTGAACTAAACCCCCTTTTTGAATTATTTAAGGCGGGGACCACCCAAACCCTCGTAATGGGAGAAACCTCTTGAACTCCCCTTTAATGGGAGATAAACATTGGTATCCTCCCACTTTAATGGTGCCACCTTCCATTAATTAATTTTTTAAATTAATTGTGCCAACAATTAAATTGATAAAATTAATTAATTTGGGTTGGATTCTCATTTTGGGTGGGGGAAGAAATCATTGGCGAAAGGGAAGAATTGTGAGAATATTGGAGGAACTCAACTCCAACAAAGAACGCACCATCTCCAATGAATAATGAGGATGATGCTTGAGCCCGGGATCAGAGGCATGTGGTGGGCGCAACAAACGTCAACATCTTCGAATTCTTTCTCGATCCAACATCAATGAACCTTTGAGGTAGGGGTTTATTTATGTGTGGTTATTTAGTTCCATGTTATTCCCTTCTAAAC
The DNA here is from genome assembly GCA_963277665.1 of Viscum album. Classification (NCBI taxonomy): domain Eukaryota; kingdom Viridiplantae; phylum Streptophyta; class Magnoliopsida; order Santalales; family Viscaceae; genus Viscum; species Viscum album. The sequence goes on along the minus strand of OY728127.1, from coordinate 1,066,995,362 downwards.
AAAGAATGCAGATCAACTCTCTAACTAGTTGATCCGTGAATGATTTCTCTTTTGCGGGTTTGGGAATAATCATTTCTGGAGGTTGTAGGTTTTGATGTTCTTCATACAAGTTTTTGAACCGCTTTCTAACACTATAACATGGAGGGTGCATGCCAAAGGAACATGGATCGACCTCTCCATGATCCATTTTGGTTTTTGTTGAATCTTTGTGATGGAGGAAGACGACAACTGGAGTCGGATATTGGCACTGGTGGGGCACGGGAATGGTGGCTGACACACCGTCAGCCGCAAAGAAGGTGATGACGCGACAGCGCTTCCCGACGAAAGAGGACCGCGGTGGACCGCTGCCCCATGGCCTCTTCCGCCCTCACGGCCTCCGTGCCGCCTCGAGGCCTCTAACGCCCGCGCCGCCTCCATGGCCCCCGTAGCCCGCCACACCGCCCCGTGGCCTTCGCGGCCCCCCACTGCCACCGCGGATGCTGCGGCCCGCTGCACCACCCCACGGACTCCAGCGGCCCCCGCGGCCTGCCACCTCAGTCTATCCACCCAGCAGGCCAGACCAGACCTAGCGGTCTGGGTTGGAGCAAACCTGAACCAACTTTGATCCTTTTTCGCTCTGTCATCCATAAATTTGGCACTGGGTGTCTGTTTGATGAACCGTTTGTGGCACCAGAAACCTTGGAGAGAGACGGTCCCTTCGGTATACCACACTGTAGATTTGGATAAATATTGGGGTATAGTCGGGTTTGATAGAGCACGAATCTAACCGGGACCTCGGGAAAAAAGGCTAATAACTCACAGACCGAGCATCTAATTGACACACCGTCTGTTGCGTTGATACCCCTATTATCTGGAGGTACTTTGGGATACTTCTTAGTGGTAATTCGTGGATGTTGTATTATCAATTAGTGGCTTGTGGAGAAGACCCTCCCGGGGATAAGCGTGATTAGTGCTGGAACCCTGTAGCTGGCTGTGACTTGAGAAAGGGATCCTTCATGGGTCTGTGATTGAAGGTCCCATATGGAACCACCCTAGGATTCCATGCAGGACTACTCTTGGATCCTGTGTGGGTCTGATGCTGTACTAGGATCTGGTGTGGGTCTGACGACGTAATGACGATGTACTAGGATCTTGTGTGGTTCTGACGATGTACTTATGATGTACTAGGATCCTATGTGGGTATAACGACGTACTGGAAATGTACTAGGATCCTGTGTGGGTCTGGCAATATACTAGGATCCTGTGTGGGTCTGATGATGATTTAGGATCCTCCCTGGGTCAGCCTCTTAATAGATTAAGGCGATTAAGTAGTTACATCTAATCATCTCTACTACTGTACCTAAGTTATACCTGATGTGATCTGAGTCTGTACCTATGTTGTACTTTCCTTCGCGGTAATACCTTGGTGGTATTCTTCTGCGTGGCGTACCTGTGTGATACTTACCTTCGTGGTATTCATTCCTTTGTGGAACAGTTGATCTTTGGGATTTTGAGTTGGACTCTGTGTTTTCCTCATGATTGAGATGGGTATACTTGATAACTTATGTATATGTATGAGCATATACCTAAGTAGGATTGTCAATTGATTCCATGCTGTGTGGTTTATCCTTGGTGGATTTTGTGAGACCTTGAGGGTATCAGGGTCCCTACTGAGTATCATTATACTCACCCCTGCACAGGCTATGGCCACACCCTGTTGTGTTTGGTGGAGACGAAAGACAATGCTGACTGAGGATGAGAGTACCAGGACTTGACGTTGCCCGGAGGTGGACCATACAACGTTTTAGTGCGTAGAATAGATGGATGGATGTGGAGTGCTGAGGAGGCGATCTGTACCTACCCTTTAGGTAAGAACCTCAGAGGAAGACCCAATGGCTGTCTTTCTCTTTCTTCAGTTGTATTGTACTCCAGTTTTACATGTACCTTTACTATTGGGCGTGTATTCTGGCCTCTCTTACTTTCAACACTCTTTTTTCAATATAGTTTACTTGTGTTCATATCTTGATGTGTGCTTGGTTGAGTGTGTTTACAGGTTATAAAGGAAATGTCTTCCCATTTTTAGGGAATACGCCTTTCAGTGATAGTCACTAGCCCCTGGCCTATGGAAGATGGGCTTGGGGTAGTCACGGCACGGGCCCCGGGGGTCAGGTCGTGACAAATTGGTATCAGAGGAGTTGGTTCTATTGTAGAACATAAGACTCTGATCTTTTAATAGAAATAGTGTTAAGTGTAGTGATTATGGTTATCAGTTTAGGGAATCCAGTGTTGGTGTGGCGGCCGACGTATCCATACACCAGGACCCTGACTTCTGATTTCCAACTCAGTGCACGAAAACACTGATTGTGTGTGTGTTTTCAAGAGTTTTTTTGGGATATCTTTGAGTCATCTCACCAGGTATAACTTATTGACCGTGATGCACCTATTTCTTTTCAGGATGCCTCCACATAGACATCCATCTAGGGTTCCAGATATAGTACACACTAATAGCCCACCGAGCGACGAGGCCTCGGTGCATGGCCCTCTTCATATAGAGGCACCAGCGGAGGCACCAGCGGTACCATTACCCATTGGGCCACCGATTCCACCAGCCCCAGCAGTAGAGGGTGCACACCGCTTGAGCGCGTTGCACAAGTTCCAGCGCCAGAGGCCACCTAGGATTAGGGGAGAGACGGGCCCACATGCAGTTGAGGATTCACTGGAGGCCGTGGTGAGAGATTTCTGATTTTTAGGGACACCCGCTGATCTCATGGTGATCCTTACCCCCAGTCTTCTACAGGAAGCAACATGCAAATGGTGGTGCTTTTAAATGACCCGAAATTTTGAAATAATCTTGTTTCCTAATTTTGTGTGTTATTTTATTTTATACTCAACAAAACTATTTCATTTGATAACAAGAGTATAATTAAAATGAGACCATTCGGTTTTAACTATTATATGACCATTGGTCAATATGACCACTGGAAACTAAAAGTTTCGATTATTGTCTCTAAATACAAGTGATCTTGGTTAATTAATATAGAAAGAAGATTCGATGGCCTCACCCAAAAGTCTTGGACTGATTGAAGCCCATCTAACAGAACTTGGGAAGGAGGTAGCACCATTGGGCTTTCCTCTGGACCAAACCCAAACCGAACTTCATTGTGTGAAGCTATAACGAAATCGCCTTCACGAGAAGTTCAAACTGATAGAAATTACTACCCGTGTGATGTTGGCCAAACCTCCCTCAGATTCTCTCACCTTAGCACACCTTACTCTTAGGTCCTATGCTGGTGTTATAAGGGGATATGTAACTAGACCGTAAATCCCTTGTGTAATCCTTTGTTTTAAATAAAAATTTTGATTTCTTCTTATGATGAAGTTTATGAATTTTCAAATGTCCGGATAAATATAATATGCATATTTTTGGTTAATTTTAGAGAAAGGATATTTTAAAAAAATGTTTGTGTAAACCTTAAATAATTAAAAATGTGTAATGATTTTCAAAAAATGGTCTTCTACAATTATGTTCTGTATGAAATTTAGAGTCTAATAAGATCAACTTAATTTTTGATGAACAATAAATTATGAATAGTGATTTTGTGCTTAGGATTAGTAATGTGACCAAATGGATTAGTAATCTCACTTAAAGAAAGTATTAATATAATCTAGGAACCTTGATTAAGTAATGTGATTCAATAAAATGGTTAAATAACGATTTCATAAATTATTAGTCAAGTATTAGTTCTTTCGGGTGAATAGTGTTTTTTAATTAAAAATTAAATTAAAAATATTTAGAAAAATATTTTTATAAAATGGATTTCATTTTTGAACTCGGGGAATCGATATTGTGTTAAGGTAATTTTTGGGGATTTTTCTGAAAAAAATGAATTTTCGGTGAATAGTGTATTTATTTAAAAAAAAATTTAAAAAAATTTAGAAAATTGTTTTTATAAAATGGAGTTAATTTTTGAAATCAGAGCATCAATATTTGGTTAAGGTGAAATTTTGGGATTTTTCTGAGAAAGTTGAATTTTCGATGAATAGTGAAAATACAGTTTTTAAGTTACGGGTGTTTAATGACATCATTAAATGATGTATTAAGTATGTAATCAATATGGTCAACTTATGAATAGTAATATAAAGAATTTGGTCTCCCAAGTGGACAATACCATGGGAAAATACCATGGGCAAGCCCATGGTTTTTCCAAAACCACCAATAAGGTGTCCCTTGGCCATTAATGCCTTGTCCTCTCACTTTCCCTATAAATACCAAGCCATACCCTCATCCATTCGACTCACAACTCTCCCCCAACGAAGCTCTCGTCTCATTACCTCCCAAGTATTCCTCCCAAGGTTCCCCAATCCCTCAAGGTCCCAACCTTTGAGTTTTAAGAGTTACGTTTTAAGGTAAGGGCTCCAAACTCTCTCTATCTTTTCAAATACTCTCTTTTAAGTCATTTATTTTATGCTCCATGTTCTTATTTTGTAGGACATTATTTTATATTACTCTTACTTCCCTTTTCATGTTCATATTATGATAGATACCCTCTTACTCTCATCATTTCGTTTTATGAATGTTTAAGTGGCGCCGTTAGGCTGCCAAATTTTTAATGGGTTCTTTCACCCTTCTCATTTTCAAGATCTATTTTCATGTCAAGTATTTCAAATTAATTTTTATTATGTTGGGGTATTATATCTATATCTATCATACTGATATTTTATGTTTATATTATTAGAGACCCTATTTAATCTCGTCAATTCATTTTTTTGAAGTTTAAGTGACGCCGTTAGGCTGCCGAATTTTTAAGGGATTCATTCACCCTTCTCATTTTCAAGTTCTATTTTCTGGTCAAGTCTTTCAAGTTCCTTTTTATTATGTTTTGGTATGATCTCTATATATATCATACTGATAATTTATGTTCATATGATTAGAGACCCTATTTTATCTTGTCAATCCATTTTTGGAAGTTTTAAGTGACGCTGTTAGGCTGCCGAATTCTCATAAGAGAAATCTTATTTCTTTGTCTTCCTTTCAAGTTCTTAGTTTCATATGGTATATCATTAAAATTTCATTACCATGTTCTTAAATACTTTATATCATGTTCCCCTAATATTTTATGTATCATTTATGAGTGGGTGACCCATGTCCCCTCTCTTTTAAATGTTTTCTAAAACCATGTATCATAGCCGTTATGCTGCAGAATTTTCCTCTCAAAATGTCTTTCTCTTTTTTCAAACTATTTTATTTTATTAAGTGAATAATCAAAGATATTTATTCTACAGGGGTATCCACATATATATCAAAATGTTCTATTTTAATTCTGGTATTTACATACATGAGACCCACATTCCTTTTTCCGTGGGTTTAAATTGACCTAAGGACCACGTCTTTAAAGCAGTTTTTTAAAATGTGATGACTATGAAATGAAACCCATTTCTTTTATGCTATATGGGTTGTTTATGAAATTTTTGATGATGGTATATGTGTATCACATGATAATAATGACAAATTTAAGGGTGCGCCCTGATAGAGATCCAATGCATTGGGTAAAGACTTAATTTCTAGAGATGACCATTTTTAACGACGCCTTGGTGAATAACCTTGGTAATTTTTAATGACACCTTGGGGATGGACCTTGGTGAAACGGAAATGATTGCCAATATTAAATTTTGTATCCACATATTAAACTTATTAAATAATTTATTTTTATTATGATATGCCTCATGATTTCTTTCTCATGCCTTAAAGTTCTTTTTCATGACATTGTTGATGTATCTCAAGTTCACATGTTAAATGTTTCCCCTTGTTTCCCTTACTGGGCCTTCTACTCACCCTTTCTTTTGATGTATGTACCCAGGTTATAAGATGCAGTAATGAAACTAGGATGAACATAAGGATAATCCTTTCAAGTGTTTAATAATAATGTTTTATGTTTTTATGGTTTAAGTTCCTGGTTTCCAAGACACTAAACCTTAAAGATCCTTGGTTTTGTAAAATGTAATGAATGTTTATGTGATAAAAAGGTGGGATGTTATAGTTTGTATAAAAGGATGGTTTAGTTATTTTTGAAAATTAGGATATGAAAACTTTAGGAATAACCCTATAGAAAGGATTGAATATAGGAAATATTCCTGGTATTTTGTTGAGTATTGAGTAAGGGGTTGCCAAGAAAATACATCCTTGTCTGGATACGAGCAGGTAGAGGTGGCTCTGACACAGATGTACATAGGGGTAAAACCCGAAAACACCGCTTTGATCTAGACTTGAATGAGAACTGGTACACGAAAATGGGTCTTGCTGCACTCTTGGTTACAACACTCCTGGGGGATATACTTTGGTAAATTCATAAGCTTAGTATGAACCATTATTAAAGGAACAAAGATAAAATAAAATAAAGATTCACATAAGAATATATGATCATGGATAACCTAGATTGGGACCTAGGGGATCACAAGTTATGGTATAATTTTCTTCTACAAGTTTATTCTTATATTCTATAAGTTTCCTTTTCATGATTATTGGCTAAGTATTTAAGCCCCCTAATTATACGTTCTTTTCTTAGTTAATGACGGGAAATGGAAGAGCATGTCCCAACAAACAATGTGATAGGAAATGTGACGATTGCCCTATTAATGTGACAGAGATGATGAAAGATCAAGTTGGACATATTGTGATTATTCCAAACCAGCTATCAAAAATCACAATTAATAATTGGTACCTAGTTGAATGCCCAAATTCATCAAGGAAAAAGAAGAAAAAGTCTCAAGGATGTCCATCTGATAAAGTTGACAAGGGAAAGAAGACCCAATTTCTTTTTTTCAAAAAGTGTGGGAAGAGGCACCAAGGAGAATGTAACAAAGGAACCAGGAGATGTTTTAAGTGTGGGAAGATAGGGCATAAAGTATCCAATTTCTTTAAAAAATGGATAATGTGATGAATGGAGATAAGGATCGATCTAATGTACCTTATACATTTCGATGTCGTAAATGTGGATAAGTTAGACATTATCCAAGGCAATGCTCTCTTGGAATGGATGATAAGCATGATGAGCATCAACAATCTTCACAGACAAGGGAACAATGCAAGTCCTATGCTAAGATGGATGATGATGACTGAAGTACATGTAACTTCTTTTCAATAATTGCCTATGTAATGTTGTATTTTAGTTCGTGCTCTATGAGCATATATTTTATGTTTTCTAAGACCATCGATTCACTACCTAAGATGATTTTATATCATTAAGAAAAACATCTGTTGTTATGTACCAATTTTTGATGTAGTGAAGCCGTTCTTCTTAAATAAAAGGGTGATTAGGGGATTAAAATATGATTATTATTTTGGAAGACGTTCACTATTTTGGGAACCCTATTTGATCGAGGTAAATAGATTACTACGGTATTTTCTTTGAGGTGTAAAGTTTGACTTATATTTTGAAGAATCGATGAATTTAAGGCGGACTTATATTAATTTAGGTTACATATGGAAATGATTAACCTATCCTGGGGAAAATGTGATTAGGTTAGTTACTTTTGTTATAAGATGATAAGAGTGGTTGATGTTGTTTGAAGATGAACGATAAAGTCTATCTTGGAAGACTATGTTATGAGATCGTTCTTTTAATTAGGTTTCAATCTTAGTTTGGTTTATTTTGAGGAATTTTAAGGACAGTTATTTATGGAATGATCTATGATGAACTTTGGGTAGTACCATGAAACTGTAAAGATTTAAAAGTAGTTTCCCTTCCTATGGGATTCTTTCTTTTTGAAGAGTTGTTTTACCTTACCCTTTCTGTTTTTGGGATAATGTTTTAAGATAGAAGAAATTGATAGTTAATCTTTTGTGGATTACATGACTCTCAAGAAGATGATTCTTGTGTTTTGATGAGACCAAGTGTTTTTGAATTCTCATCGTTTGGAGAAAATATTAGTTTTGGTAGAAAGTTATTAAAGGATGAAACTCTACTTGGAGGTAGGTATATTTCTTTATGTTTTTGTTCTATGTAGTAAATTAATTCCTTAAAATTATGAAAAGTAACATAAAACAAAAATTTTGTTGGTTTATGTTTTCTATTGGGTAATCAAAGACCGTTTACACACATCATAAGTTTGTGATTTTCTCGTGGTTAACTTTCTCCTAATCATGTTTTCTATCACTCTCCCTTAGAACTTGACCCTTTGTTTTCTCCTCCATGTCCATGTTTTCCTACATGGAATCCTAGTGTGGGTTAACTTAGGTGACCTTTGTACATCCCTTTCTTTCTTTTAAAGTAATAGATTTACTAACGCTTTTTCCGATGTGGGACTTTCAATGAAATTTCCAAGCCCATTTTTTTTTAAAATTGAGAGGATGCAATTTCTTAAGGGGGGAAGATTGTAACGACCCAAAATTTTGAATAAATCTTGTTTCCTAATTTTGTGTGTTATTTTATTTAACTCTCAACAAAACTGTTTCATTTGATAACATGAGTATAATTAATATGATACTGTTGGGTTTTGATTGTTATATGAACATTGGTCAATATGACCACTGGAAACTAAACGTTTCAATTATTGTCTCTAAATACAAGTGATCTTTGTTAATTAATATAGAAAGAAGATTCGATGGCCTCACCCAGTAGTCTTGGACCGATCGAAGCCCATCTAACAGAACTTGGGAAGGAGGTAACACCACTGGGCTTTTCTCTGGACCAAACCCAAGCCGAACTTCATCGTGTGAAGCTAGAACATAATCACATTCGCGAGAAGTTCAAACTGATAGAAATTACTACTCGTGCGATGTTGGCCGAGCCTCCCTCAGATTCTCTCACCTTAGCACACCTTACTCTTAGGTCCTATGCTGGTGTTATAAGGGGCTATATAACTAGACCGTAACTGCCTTCTGTAATCCTTTATTTTAAATAAAAATTTTGATTTATTCTTATGACGAAGTTTATGAATTTTTAAATGTCCAGATAAATATATTATGCATATTTTTGGTGAATTTTAGAGAAAGGATATTTAAAAAAAATGTTTGTGTAAACCTTAAATAATTAAAAATGTGCAATGATTTTCAAAAAATGATCTTCTACAATTATGTTCAGTATGGAATTTAGAGTCTAATAAGATCAACATAATTTTTGATGAATAGTAAAGTATGAATAGTGATTTTATGCTTAGGATTAGTAATGTGACCAAATGGATTAGTAATCTCACTTAAAGAAAGTATTAATATAATCTAGGCACCTTGATTAATTAATGTGATTCAATAAAATGGTTAAATAACGGTTTCATAAATTATTAGTCAAGTATTAGTTTTTTTAGGTGAATAGTGTTTTTTAATTAAAAACTAAATTAAAAATATTTAGAAAATTATTTTTATAAAATGGATTTCATTTTTGAACTTGGAGCATCGATATTATGTTAAGGTAATTTTTGGGGATTTTTATGAAACAAATGAATTTTCAGTGAATAGTGTATTTATTTAAAAATTAAATTAAAAATACTTAGAAAATTATTTTTATAAAATGGAGTTCATTTTTGAAATCCGAGCATTGATATTTGGTTAAGGTGAAATTTTGGGATTTTTCTGAGAAAGTTGAATTTTTGATGAATAGTGAAAATACAGTTTTTAAGTTACAGGTGTTTAATGACATCATTAAATGATGTATTAAGTATGTAATCAATATGGTCGACTTATGAATAGTAAGATAAGGCATGAGGTGTCCCAAGTGGCCAATACCATGGTCAAATACCATGGGAAATCCCATGGTTTTTCCAAAACCACCAATGAGGTGTCCCTTGACCATTAATGCCTTGTCCCCTCACTTTCCCTATAAATATCAAGACATCCTCTCATCCATTCGACTCCCAAATCTCCCCAAACGAATCTATGGTCTCATTACCTCCCAAGGAGTCCTCCCAAGGTTCCCCCAAGCCCTCAAGGTCCCAAACTTTGAGTTTTAAGAGTTATGTTTTAAGGTAAGGGATCCAAACTCTATCTATCTTTTCAAATACTCTCTTTTAAGTCATTTCTTTTATTCTCCATGTTCATATGTTGGAAGATGTTATTTTATATTACTCTTAATTCCCTTTTCATGTTCATATTATTAGATATCCCCTCTTACTCTCATCATTTCGTTTTATGAATGTTTAATTGGCGCCGTTAGGCTGCCGAATTTTTAATGGGTTCTTTCACCCTTCTCATTTTCAAGATCTATTTTAATGTCAAGTATTTCAAGTTCCTTTTTATTATTTTTGGGTATGATATCTATATATATCATACTGATCTTTTATGTTCATATTATTAGAGACCCTATTTGATCTCGTCAATTCATTTTTTTGAAGTTTAAGTGACGCCGTTAGGCTGCCGAATTTTTAAGGGATTCGTTCACCCTTCTAATTTTCAAGTTCTATTTTCTGGTCAAGTCTTTCAAGTTCCTTTTTATTATGTTGGGGTATGATCTCTATATCTATCATACTGATCATTTATGTTCATATAATGAGAGACCCTATTTGATCTCGTCAATCAATTTTTGGAAGTTTTAAGTGACGCCGTTAGGCTGCCGAATTCTCATAAGAGAAATCTTATTTTTTTTCTTCCTTTCAAGTTCTTCGTTTCATATGGTATATCATTAAAATTTCAATAGCATGTTCTTAAATCCTTTATATTCTGTTCCCCTACTTTTTTATGTATCATTTATGAGTGGGTGACCCATGTTCCCTCTCTTTTCAATGTTTTCTTAAACCATGTATCATAGTCGTTATGCTGCAGAATTTTCCTCTCAAAATGTCTTTCTCTTTTTTCAAACTATTTTATTTTATTAAGTGAATAATCAAAGATCTTTATTCTGTAGGGGTATTCACATATATATCAAAATGTTCTATTTTAATTCTGGTATTTACATACATGAGACCCACTTTCCTTTTTCGGTGGGTTTAAAGTGACATAAGGATCACGTCTTTAAACCAGTTTTTAAAATGTGATGACTATGAAATGAAACCCATTTCTTTTATGCTATATGGGTTTTTTATGAAATGTTTGATGATGATATATGTGGATCACATTATAATAATGAAAAATTTAAGGGTGTTCCCTGATAGCGCTCCAATTCATTGGGTAAAGACTTAATCTCTAGAGATGACCATTTTTAACAGCACCTTGGTGAATAACCTTAGTAATTTTTAATGACACCTTGGGGATGGACCTTGGTGAAACAAAAATGATTTTCAATATTAAATGTTGTAGACACATCTTAAAGTTATTAAATACGTTATTTTTATTATGATATGCCTCATGATTTCTTTCTCATGCCTTAAAGTTATTTTTCATGACATTGTTGATGTATCTCAAGTTCACATATGAAATGTTTCCCCTTGTTTCCCTTACTGGGCCTTCTGCTCACGATTTCTTTTGATGTATGTCCCCAGGTTATGAGATGCAGTAATGAACCTAGGATGAACATAAGGAGAAGCCTTTCAAGTGTTTAAGAAGAATGTTTTATGTTTTCATGTTTTAAGTTCCTGGTTTCCAAGACACTAAACCTTAAAGATCCTCGGTTTTGTAAAATGTAATGAAAGTTTATGTGATAAAAAGGAGGGATGTTATAAACTTGATGCTCCAAGTTCAAAACAAGGTGACGCTTCTCTGGGAAGACTTCGAGAGGTTGTTACTGACAGAGTTTGTCCCATCAACTCTTCACGTAGTACGTATATAGGAGCTTCTTCATCGGCAATAGGGAATCATGACTTTGGCTTAGTACTCAGCAAGGTTCATTGACCTCTCACGTTACTCCAATGATATAGTGCGGGACCCATTCTTCAAGTCCCATTACTTTGAGCAAGGACTCAGGTGGGAGAGCAGGGAATCAGGTGGGAGAGCAGGGATTTTATGATTTCCCTCAACATACCGATGTAGGCGGGGGTGTTAGACAGAGCCCTCTTAGTGGAGAGTTTTCTCACTGAGTAGTCAGCATCAGCGAGACCCACCACAAGTCGTCACGTAGAGGAGTATTTTGCAGCTGGTAGCAGATAGATGTCACAAAGGTCCAAGAGCACCAGACCTACAGTTGGACGACCACATGACTCATGGTTAGTTGTGCGGGGCAAAGGAGATAGAGACAATCATGCGAGGAACAGGTAGTGTTTCGCATTTGGAGGGTAGGGTCACATGGCTTGTGACTGTCCGACCCACCATGTAGATGATCAGAAGATGGTCGAAGGACTACCGAGGCAGAGACAGAGGTTCAATTGAGGTGGTCCGTAGGGAGTAGGCGGACATGGCAGAGGAGCTGGCCATGCAGCTTGTGGTGGGTGATGATTCGAGATGTTACCACCACCACCACTAGGTGGTCCACCCTGACCACAGGGAGCAAGTGGACAGGGGAGATCTCAGCTCCAGGCAGCTGAGGCCTACGACCATGGCGCTCCAGAGATGATATGAGGTACGATCGGTGTCTATTACACCATAGTTGCAGTACTTATAGACACAGGTTCCAGTCATTATTTTATTACCAGTACCCTCGTTCGGAGATCAGATATTTTGACGGAGGTGTTGGCTTGATCCTTAAAGGTAGAGACTCCTATGGGAGCAGAGTCAGCGATTACACACTGGTGTCGGTAGTGTGAGATTACTCTAGGAGGCGAGATATTCGGCTGAGATCTCTTAGTAGTGGCGTCGAGGACTTACGACGTCATCTTGGGTATAGACTGGTTATCTATAGTTTATGCCCAGATTGACTATATTATGCGCAAAGTGTGGTGTGTCTACATGGATGGGACCGGGTTTACCTTCAACGGTGATAAAAGAGCCTTTGCAGCATAGGATGGACTTACCCGGAGGAGAGTACAACTGATCAATCATCAGTTTTCTAGCCTTACCCTCAGAGCGGTTGATGTGGAGAGGCTGAGTTATCCTGTAGTGGTGGAACAATATGCGGATGTCTTCACTAATGATGTTCTGGGTCTACCTCCTCATAGAGAGGTGTAATTTTATAATAACTTGTACCCTGGGTATACACCAATATCTACCCCAACATATCAGATGAATCTCGTGAGCTTCAGGAGCTGCGGGTACAACTAGAGGACTTACAGGGGAAGGGATTCATTCGGCCAAGTGTTTCTCCTTGGGAAGCCCCGATTTTGTTTGCCATGAAGGTGGATGGGAGATTGAGGCTTTGCGTTGACTATCGGCGCCTGAACCAAGTGACCATGAAGAACAAGTAGCCACTCCCATGGATTTATGACCTCTTTGATCAGCTGAAGGAAGCATGATGGTTCTCGAAGATAGACCTCAGATCAGGCTATCACCATCTCAGAGTATGAGATGAGGATGTGCAGAAGATAGCTTTTAGATGTTGGTATGGACATTAAGAGTTCTTGGTTATGCTATTCGGCGTGACCAACGCTCCAGCAGTGTTCATGGGACTCATGAACAAGATCTTTCATCCATACCTTGATCGCTTTGTAGTGGTCTTCATCGAAGACATTTTGATCTAATAGACTACTGAGGAGGATCATGTCTATCATTTGTAGATAGTTATGGACACACTCCGAGAGCACCAGCTTTATGGTAAGCTCTCGAAGTGCCAGTTTAGGATCCGGGAGGTTCAATTTCTAGGAAACATAATCTCAAAGGCAGGATTTGTGGTCAATCCAGCGAATATTGAGGCGGTACTTGCTTGGGAGCCACCCAGAAGTGTGATAGAGGTACAGAGTTTCCTGGGTTTGGCCGGTTACTATCGGAGATTTGTGCCAGATTTGTGCAGAGTTGCAGCAATTTTATGAACGTTGATAAAGAAGGGGAAACCCTTTGTGTGGTCAGAGAGATTTCAACGGAGTTTTTAGGAGCTGAGGCAGAGGCTAACTAGTTCCCCCATCTTGAGGCTTCCAGAGGAGGGCGTAGGGTACTTAGTCTACTGGGACGCATCAGGGACCGAGATCGGATGTGTCCTGATACTGGAGCGAGTAGTGATTGCATATGGTTCTCAACAGCTGAGACAACATGAGAAGAATTACGTTACCCATGACATGGAGTTAGCAGTAGTGGTATTCAACTTCAATATGTGGCGACACAATCTGATGGGAGAACGTTTTACAGTCTACTCGGATCACAAGAGTCTCTGGTATATCTTCTCTCATAAGGACCTGAACCTGAGACAACGACGTTGGATTCAGTTCCTCTAGAACTATGACTTAGATATAGTCTATACTCCTAGTAAGGGGAACATTGTAGCAGATGCACTCAGTAGGAGATCTGGTATACAGCTACTAGGTGAGGCGATGGATTAGTTGGACACTTTGTATATATCCTTTGTGGATTGATATGGATAAGCTTTTCTTCAGTCTCTTACAGTCACTACCCCAATTCTTCAACGAGTTAAGGAGGCGCAAGATGGGGACACTGACTGCGAGGCTCGACGTGCTCAGATATCCATAGGACAAGCACCTGATGGATTTTTTGAAGGTGGGGAGCACGTCATCCTCTTTAGAGGATGTACCATGGTACCAGTGTTACTTCAGAAGGAAGTGTTGAGGGAGTTCCATAAATCCCCTCTATCCGTACATCCAGGAGTGGAAAAGATGTACTAGTATCTCCGACGATAGCACTAGTGGTCGGAAATGAAGAAAGTAGTAGGGGAGTTTTTCTCTTGGTGTCTCACTTGTCCGCAAGTGAAGGCGAAGCATCAGGTACCAGCGGGCTTGATTCAGTATTTAGAGGCCCCAAAGTAGAAGTGGGATGGGATATCCATGAACTTCGTGACAGGAATTCCACGTACATCCAAAGGTCACAAATCTATCTGGGTGATCGTTGACCGACTCACCAAGTTGTCCCACTTCCTAATGATCAGAGATAAGGGTTCAGTAGAGAGCTTGGGATGCCTCTATGTGTAGGAGATTGTGCGGCTACATGGAGTAACCTAGAAAATTTTCTCCGATCGTGATACACGTTTTACTTCCTAGCTATGGAAGGGGTTACAGGAGGCTTTCGGGACACAACTTCGTCTGAGCAGCGCCTTCCATCTTCAGATGGATGGCCAGACTGAGTGGACCATCTAGACCCTCGAGGACATGCTACATGCTTGCGTCCTCGACTTTGGTTGTAGCTGGGAGGATCACTTGCCTTTGGTGGAGTTTTAATACAACAACAACCATAACTCCACCACTAGGATGCCACATTTTGAGGCATTGTACGGGAGACCTTCAAGATAACCGTTGTGATGGAATGAATTAGGGGAGTTAGAACTCGTGGGAACAGAGATGTTATGGGATACCACAGAGAAAGTGCAGATCATCCAGGAGTGGATGAAGACTACACAGAGAAGGAAGAATTATTATGCCGACAGAAGACGGAGACCTCTGGTGTTCGATGATGGTGAACACATCTATCTACAGGTCTCACCTTGATGAGGATTGCGGATATTTGGCCGATGCGGAAAGTTATCCCCAAGGTTCATCGGACCCTTTCAGGTCCTCAGCAGATTTGGTGAGGTGGCTTATTGCTTAGCTCTTCCACCTCAGTTGCACCGGGTGGACGACGTATTCCACATATCCTAGCCGAGGAGATATGTGCACAACCCTTCTCACATCATTGACCACAGAGAGATGGATTTCAACGTTGGGTAGACTTTTACAGAGGTTCTAGTTGAGATTGAGGATCGATAGGAGTGGATCCTTTGTGGGTGGTCAACAACTCTGGTGCGTATTCGTTGGTAGCACAGGAACATCCAGAAGAGCACATGGGAGCGGGAGGCTTAGATTCATGCTTAGTACCCCCACTTGTTTTCCTAGTTTTGTGATGTGGATTTCAGGGAAACAAAACCCTAAGGTGGGGAGAATGTAAAGACCCAGAATTTCAATGTAATTTTTGTTAAATATATGGGAATTTTACAAGTTCGCGAAAATTGACGACGCGTGATTCCGAGGCTCGGTGTGCCCGAAATGAATTTGTAAACGTTTCTTCAGGTATGTTCAGTAAACGTGTGAGTGGGTTTTTTGTAACTTTTGAACCTGTTCTTGGAATTGATATATGAGAACACCGTTGAACTCACTGCACCATTATTCTCTTAAGGAGACCTTCACCTCGACCGTAGTAGGTTGAGGGTGAAAGATAGTTTTTCACTCTCTCATGGAAATTTAAAAAAAAATCAGCTTCTATTTTATTTTTTTGTTGAAACCTCCCATGTGTAGGTTTTGTAGGTGGGGACCACCGAGCTTAAAACCTCCCACATGAATTTTAAGAGGTGGGGACCACCTGAACTAAACCCCCTTTTTTAATTCCTAAAGGTGGGGACCACCCGAAACCTCATAATGGGAGAAACCTCTTGAAATCCCCTTTAATAGGAGATAACCTTTGGTATCCTCCCACTTTAATGGTGCCACCTTCCATTAATTAATTTTGTCAATTAATTGTGCTAACAATTAATTTGATAAACTTAATTTATTTGGGTTGGTTCCTCATTTTGGGTGGGGGAAGAAATCGTTGGCGAAAGGGAGTAATTGTGAGAACTTTGGAGGAACTAAACTCTAACAAAGTTTGCACCATCTCCAATGAAAATTGAGGATGATGCTCGAGCCCGGGATTAGAGGTGTGTGGCGGGCGCGATGAACATCGACTTCTTCGAATTCTTTCTCGCGCCAACATCAACAAAACTTCAAGTTAGGGGTTTATTTATGTGTGGTTATTTATTCCCATGTTCTTCCCTTTTAAAAAAAGAATGCGGATAAACTCTCTAATTAGATGATCCACGGGTGATTTTGTTTTGTGGGTTTGGGAATAATCATTGTCGGAGGTTGTAGGGTTTGTCTTTCTTCATACAAGTTTTTGAACCGCTTGTTACCGCTCTAACGTGGAGGGTGCAGGCCAAACGAACTTGGACTGACCTCTCCGTGATCCAGTGTGGTTTTTGTTGAATCTTTAAAATGGAGGAAGATGACAAATGGAGCTGGCTATTGGCATAGGTGGGGCACGGGAATGGCGGCCAACACACCGCCGGCCGTGACGAACGTGACGACATGACCGCGCTGCCCGACGGAAGAGGACCGCGGCGGACCGCCGCACTACGACATCCACCACCCTCACAGCCTCCGCGACCCTCATGACCTCCATGCCGCCTCGTGGACTCCTCCGCCCTTGCAGACCCCACGGCCCGCCGCACCACCCCGCAGCCTCTACGGACCCCCATGGCATCCACAGCCCCAGAGGCCCACTGCGCCGCCCCGCGGCCTCCCCAGCCCCCACGGCCTCTACACCGCCTCGTGGCCCCTGTGGCCCGCCGCCTTGGCTGGGCCACCCAGTGGACTGGGCCAAACCCAGCAGGCCGGACCAGACCCAGTGGGGTGGGTTGACATAAACCGGGTCAGATCAGACCCGGACCAACTTTGTACCTTTTTCGCTCCATCGACCATAACTTTGGCACCGAGTGTCTGTTTGAAGAACTATCTGCAGTGACAGAAACCTTAGAGTGAGAAGGTCTCTTTGGTATACCCCATTGTAGATTTGGATAAGGATTAGGGTATGGTCCGGTTGGATCGAGCACGAATCCAACTAGGCCCTTAGGACAAAACTCTAATAACTCACAGACCGGGCGTCCGATTGACGCACTGTCTGTTGTATTGAGACCCCTATGACGTGGTGGTACTTTGGGATAATTATTTATAGGACTTCATGGCAGTTAGAGTATCGAAAAATGGCCTTTCTATTGGACCCTCCTAGAGACAAGTGAGCTTAGTGCGGGAACCCCCTAGCTGGATGTGACTTGATAATGGGATCCTTCGTTGGTCTGTGGTTGAGGGTCCCACATGGAACCACTCTAGGATTCCATGTGGGACTACTCTAGGATCCTGTGTGGGTCTGATGCTGTACTAGGATCCTGTGTGGGTATAAAGATGCACTAACTATGTACTAGGATCCTGTGTGGGTATGACGACGTAATGACGATGTACTAGGATCCTGTGTGGGTCTAATGACGTACTGAAAATGTACTAGGATCCTGTGTGGGTCTGATGATGTAATAGGATCCTATATGGGTCTGATGATGATTTAGGATCCTCTGTGGGTTTTCCTCCTAATAAGGTAAGGTGATTCAGTAGTTACATCTAATCATCTCTACTACTATACCTAAGTTATACCTGGTGTGAGATGAGTGTGTACCTCTGTGGTACTTTACTTAGTGGTAATACCTTGGTGGTATTTTTCTATATGTCGTAACTATGTGGTACTTACCTTCATGGTATTCCTTCCTTTTTGGAATAGTTGAGCTTTTGGATTTTGAGATGGACACTGTGTTTTCCTCATGATGGAGATGGGTATACTTGATAACTTAGGTATATGTATTGGAATATACCTAAGTAGGGTTGTTGGTTGATTCCATGTTGTGTGGTTTATCCTTGGTGGATTTTGTGATACCTTAAGGGTATCAGGGTCCCTACTGAGTATCGTTATACTCACCCCTACACGGTCTATGCCCGCACCTTGTTGTGTTTGGTGCAGACAATGAACATCAATGACTAAGGACAAGAGTACTAGGACTAGATGGTGCCCAGAGGTGGAACATATGGCGTGTCGGTACGCATAGGAGATGGGAATATGTGGAGTGCTAAGTAGTAGATCTATACCTACCCTTCAGGTAGGAACCTCAGAGGATAACCTAGTGGCTGTCTTTCTCTTTCTTCAGTCGTATTGTATTTCAGTTGTACTTGTACCTTTACTGTTGGGCTTGTATTCCGACCCCTCTTACTTTTAGAAATCTTTTTTCTATACAGTTTACTGGTGTTTGTATCTTGATGTGTGCTTGGTTGAGTGTGTTTATAGGTTATAAAGGATATGTATTCTCAGTTTTAGGTAATACGCCTTTCGGTGCTAGTCGCCAGCCCCTGGCCTATAGAAGGCGGGATTATGGTAGTCACGACACAGGCCTTGGGGGACGGGTCGTGACATTCTCAAAGCATGCATCACCTTTTACTGCTCTTACTAAGAATATGGTGAAATTAAAATGATATGAAAAATTTTAGTCTTTTTTTGAGGAGTTGAAAAGGATTTTTTCATCAACTCCTATTCTAATCATACATGAACTCGATAAGGGGTATGTGGTTTTCTATGATGCTTCTTGAATTGGTTTTGTTTATGTTCTCATGCAAGATAATCAAGTGGTATCTTATGGCTCTCTTAATCTTTGACTACATGAGATAAATCACCCAAATCATGATTTAGATCATTCCATAGTTATAAATTCACTTAAGTGTTTGTGTCACTATCTTTTTGGGGAGAAATTTGTAATATTTTTGGACCATAATATTTTGAGCTATATCTTTTACCAAAAATACATGAATCATAGACAAGGTTGTGGGTAAAATACCATCAAATATTTGACTTTTTCATCACCTATACCTCAGGGAGGGGGAATGTTGTTGTAGAAACTCTTAGTAAAAAATTTCCATTACATGCTATTTTGAAATGGAAGGAAGAGTGGAACCATATGAGTTTTTTTTTCACTCAATTTCATCTAGATGCTCATTAGGATGCCTTAAGTATGTTTCTAACTAGTGTATGGTTATCATCATTTCACCATGTGTATTTTCTATAAATTCAATAGTTAGATGATGAGTTTAGAGGAATTTGAGAAACCCTATATGGTGGGGAGACCATTTCTAGTTAGTCTCTCTTTTCTGATGGTATTATCAGTTTTGTGGATTGGTTTTCCATCCCAGTATCTGTAGGGTTATCATATTTTTGGTTGTCATAGCTCTTAATGGTACATTAATATAGGCACAATGAGGATGTATTATGACATGATACATTGATTATGGTGGTTGGGTATGAATCGTGACATTGCTGATTATGTGTCCCATTGTTACACCTGCTAACAGATAAAGGAAAAGCATCTAAAACCGTCTGGTTTACTTCAGCCTATTTTGGTGCTGTTTAGGAAATGGGGAAATGTATCCATGAATTTTTTTTGTATTACCATAGAATCCCCCAGGGAGGAACTCTATCTGGGTGGTTATTGATCAGTTGAAAGAGTCAAGTTATTTCATTTCAATCAGGGATGCTACTAAAGTTGATGATCTAGGTATGTTGTATGTGTAGATTATTTTGAGATCACAAGGGGTTTCTTCTTATATTTTTTCAAAAAAATATCCTAGGTTTATTTCAAGGATCTTTAGGAGTCCCTGGGAGGCGATGGGGAATCTGGTGAGACTGAGTATAACTCATCATCCATAGATAGTGGGTCAGACAGAGGAAGTTATTCAGATCTAGGAGTATATTCTACATTCTTCTGTCTTGGATTTCGATGGATCTTGGAATATCCATATGGGAATGGTTGAGTTTTATTATAAAAATAGTTATTAGTTATCGATGAAAATGGGTTATTTTAAGTATTTTTATGGTCTCCCATGCAAGTCACCTCATTTTTGGGAATAGGTGGGTGAAGCCTTTTTGGTTGGACCAAGTTTGGATTAGGATATGTTTATGAGGATTCAGGATATACATCGGTGTCTAGTTACATCTCAGAGTTGATAGAAATTTTATGTTGGACAACGATGTAACCTTTTTGAGTTTTCTATAGGTGATCAGGTTTTCTTGAATGTTTCCCTTAGGATGGCTCATCGTTAGTTTGGAATATATGGAAAGTTATCTTTGAGATATATTAGACCATTTGTGATCATTTAGAGGATTTTTTATGTTTATTATCAGTTAGTATTTTTATTTCATTTGATATACAAACATAATTTTTTCCACATAACATTGCTTATGAAATATCATCTTGATCCCTCTCGTGTTTTGAGTTGGAAGAGTGTGAGTTATACCTAGATGTTTATTTTATGGAACAACCAGTAGAGATAGCTGACTCTTAAGTGAAATTCATGAATGATAAGTTGATTCCATTGGTTAGAGTGTAATGGAAGCTCAGATCATATTCTCATGAGACTTGGGAACATGATTTGATGATGAGGGAGTAGTATCATCACTTATTTTTTTGGATTTCATTATTACACATGACTTCCCTAGTATTGAAAGTATTATGGTGGGTAGTTTTTGAGACCCCATTATCTCCATTTATGTATTTCCATATCTTTACATGTTTTTTTATTTAATTGGGAATGTATTGGGAATCCTAAGGATGAAGATAAATTTTTGGGGAAAATGACATAAAGTTCAGGATTGTATATTTTTTTGAATTGATGGAGTACTAGATTAAATGTGTAATGGATTAGTAGGGTTCTCCCTAAGTTCAGAGAATGACCAATGTATTTTGGAGTTTGTTTTTCTGAAAAATGGAGTTTTCAATGTCTTTTGAAAATTTACATGTTGTGTAATGGGAGTACACAATGTGTAATATTCTCCAGGATCGTGTCATGAGATGAGTACACAACATGAACGATTGTACACCATGTAATGATTACAAACCGTGTAACAATTACACACCATGTAATATTAAAAATCAGGTTTGAATAAAAAAAGAGGTGTGTTTTTTGGAGTATATGTAACTCATGGATTACATTACTTGTAAAGGGGTTACATTCCATGTAAATTTCATGAGTTGGTACTTTAGGGTGTTTTACTAATGATATTTCATTCATTCTTCCACATCCCTCTCCCCTCTCAACCTAGAGATTTTCTCTGGTGATTTTGGGAACCTACATTCAATTCAGATCAATTTGTTTTGTGTTAGATCATTAGGGTTGTGTGTGGTGTCTCTTTATGTGAGTAAACCATTCTTCTTCTTCTTCATTTCCTTTGATCATGGTAGTGCCAATGAGTTCTGTTATCAGATCCATTGACCCATGATGATGATACTCTTGGATCATTTCTAGATCTGTTTTTTGATATTTTTATGAGGCCCAATTATTTATTGGTTGTGGTGTGGTGGGTGTTCATTCGTGATGTATATTATTATCTTTTCTATCTACTCACCCTTTTGTTAAATTGAACCAATTTTGAGATTTTTAGATTGATTCTAGGGCCTCTATTATATTTGAGTGTTCTTCATTGTTGGTGGATCCCATTGTGGGAATGTGAGACCCATGTTTTTAGGTAGGTGGTTCCATCTCTAACCTGTGTTGGTGAACTACATTCCTCTAGTTTTTGATAATTTTTTTTTCTAAATTAAATCTAATGATTGAATTATTTTATTTTTTTATTTGGAAAAAGGGTTTTTATTAATAGATGGTTTCCCCTAGTTTTGATAAATGAAAATGTGTTTTCAAAGAAATGTGAAATGATTTTCAAAGAATGGTTTGATGAAAATGGTTTTTTGAATTAGTTTGGAAAATATAACAAATGGGAAGCCTTTGGTACATAGGTGGAAGGTGTTATAATTGTAATCATCCATTGTCAGGGGGTTTTCTCAGGGTGTGTTCCAATGCTTTCTATTCCTGTTATCCTGTGGACTTGTTAGACCTAATGGTGGGTACACATTCTTTGGTGTTCCTCTACTCTCTAAACTTCATGAATATTTATAGAGGTTTAATGAATTCACAATTTTCTATTTCAGGTATGTGTTTCCTAGATATCTTGACCTAGTGTGATCCTTGGCATGATGTTACACATGCTTCGGCTTGTACTATTTGGTTGTACTTCCATGGATTTGATATAATTTGTGATACCCATTATTCTTGGATATATCTACTTTTATATACATATATGAAATGATTTGAAACTAATTTACCTACTTTTTTTGGAAATTTGGAAAAAGGAGAAGTTATATTGTTTTTCCCTAATTTTGATATAAAATTGTTAAACTGTATGTAATTCGTTATTTTATTTAATGTTGAGTATGCTTGGATTATTGTACAGAGAATTAGTATGGAACACCTGGGTGAGACCCTACTGGTCCTATTAGCTCACATCATGTACACCCCTTCAGTAGTGCATAGACCATGTTATATCTTTATATTTAGGGCATGGGAACTAACCATAGTAAGGTGGTGAGGTTTTATGTTAGCTAGGTTTTAGGTAGGTGGTTGGAGTTTTCCCAAGCTATCTCATGGTTCAATTAGAGTAGCTCCTTTTGTTTTTCCATCCTCTGTAGTTGGTTTTTTCCCTTGGATATTTTTTGTTGCCTTTTTAATTGATTCACTTATATTTTTCACTATATGTTATGGGATATCTTTATATATTACTATGTTTCTCTTTACATTATTTATATATTCCTTTTTTTTGCTTCAGGTTGGGAGAAATTATTCCCCCAACTTGTTGTTTGATTCTCGGGTTATATTCTCTATATTTTGGGGATCAGGAATTCCCTTCGAGTATGTAGCAGATCAGGTCAGGTGTCAGATGATAGTTTATCCAGTTTGTTTCATTACATGGCATGACTACGCATGATATATGAATCAAAAAGTTTAGGGAAAAGTGGTAGAACACATATCATAGAATGGTATGAGTCTCCTCATCCAGTATCGACCTCTAATTCTAGCTGGAATGAGAGAAATCAAAAGAAATAGAAAAAACCCTGAAAATATGACATATTCACTCCCACAATTAAATAATTTAATTCAATTAGATAAACAATGAAATGATTCAGGAGGAATCATAGACTTATCATGGGTGATCAAACATAACCAATAGAATATGATTCTAATTATGGATGAGGGTGATCCTATAAAGCCTATAAAGAGTGAGGAGGATATATTAAGATGGGTTATTGTTCATGGAATAATGGAGAAAAAGTGAGAAGATATGGTTAAAGTAATAAGGGTTAAAAGAGTAATCTTTCCCTTTTAATGGGATGCATGGTTTTACCTCATGGTTGGTCAATCTATGTACCAACCGCATGCACCTACCTTCCAAGGTGACACCCCCTCACGTGACTACACACACAGTTAAGATAAACCACATGTAAACTATTTTAGTTGAACCTATATATTATTATAGTTTTTCATGGCCATTTGGCCTCTCCCGCATGGTTAAAGAAACTATTCCCCATATCATTGGGTAAACATGGTTAAGTTGCACAGCTAGAAAAAACTGTTCACCAACTGTGTGCCTCATAATGGATCTCCAAAAACTAGAGATCCATGTTCCAAAAAAGCTATGAATTATCTAGAAACCTTCCTTTGTCATTTAAGTAGTATTATAAGGATAAAACAAGAGGTTTAACCTATAACATAAAGGATTAATACCACCATGAAAATATAGGATCTTACAGTACACACAAGGTGATGAATGTGGTGATATGTTGGGTTTCCAACATACTATGTAGATTGTATTTATGATTCCATTGGAAATAATTAATTCACAAGTAGTGTATTAAATAGTATGTTGGATTTGATGGATTCTTTGGGTCATCAGTGGAACTACATTGGCATAGGGATGTCTTCTTGGGTACTGGGTGTAGTCTACATTTCAAATGTGAAAAATATTTAAGGTTGTTAGTGTATATTATATTTTCCCCTCAATACAGCCTTAACCCTCAAATAGTAATCCCAAACCACTTTTTTATTCCTCTATTTAGACATTTATAGAATCCACCAATTTAATGAATCACATTGAAACATCAGCAAATATACTCCTAATAAATCAAGTTTCAAATTATAGATTGAATAAATGAAAATAAATTCATGAATGATTCATATTTAGTTATTTTTCAGAAAAATATAAAAATTATAAAAACTACCATTTAATAACATAAAATTAGAGACAATCACAAAAATGAAGTTGGAAAAAATATTTAAAAAGTCAATTTTTTATTACAGATGGATGCATTCAAATAAAATTTTAATTAAATTGTGTTATCATTGAATATAATTTTAATATAAATACAATAATTATAAATCATTCCACAAGAAATATCTAGCATTAAAATATAAATTTTAGTTTCAAAAATACAAAATCATTTTAGTAGTATAAAAAAATAATGAGATTTTAATTTGATATTTTTTCCCAATGTGACTGATTTCATTTTTTATCATTATGTTAATATTTTTTTTGGTTATAGAAAGTGCTGATTTGTGGAGGATTTTTATGGATTACATCCTCATGAGAGAATGTATTGATTTTTTTGCGTATCTTCAAAGGAATTAATATTTATGTATTGGTGGATAAGGGAACATAATCAAATATATGTCATAATTATGTTTTTTTCTTGAAAAAGGTATATAATAAATTTGGAGGAGTTTGAGTAGATATGTGTAAAAACCACGGTTTTCTGGATTGAACCCTTTTAAAATTTTAGTGAATGGCCTCAAACATTAGTTTGGAGGTGAAGTGATTATTGGGGGTCTTTAGAATCCTGATGTTGAATATCTAGATATATTTAAGTATTTTTTTATTTTCATACATGAATTATTCCATATATTATTATTATTACATTATTAGATAGAGAAACTAGTACTGTGGTTGAGTCTAGAATACATGATTTTTCAGAGGAGAAACTTAGGTTTCATTCACCTCAGGTTCCATGATGATGCACAATTGCATGACATGATAAAAATAATAAATTAAATAATAAATTAAATTTATAATTTATCCCCATTAAAACTTATTTTTCATAATTAAACCTCTCTATAAAGAATCCTTGGGTGATCCACCATACACTAGAGATTTTGAGAGAGGGAATGAGAGTGACCTTTTAGTGAGTGTTGAACTTAGAAGATATGATGGGATTGGGTATCACTAACTGTGATAATTATATTTTCACTTATCCACCAAATAGATCATAGATCATGATGTAATGAACAAAGAACCTATAAAATTATTTAATGAATACCTTAGTGAACATGTTTTTCACCAATGATCAATATGTTCATGAAGTAAGGCTTTGTTTTGTTGAATTTATCCCCATTATAATTTTGGTTGTGAACATGGATTAATTCTCCTATAATTAATTCGGTGTTTATCCTAATAACATACATTTTATTCCTAGATACGAAAATCATAGTTATTTATTTTTATTATTTCAATTCATCCTTATTAATCTGATTCCATCGATGATGTCATATAAGAAGAACATGGCCTTCATTGTTTCCCTAATTTTTTGTTTTTTGTATTTCTACCTGCACTATACATATGTTCATCACCAACATTTTATTGGAAAATGGTATAACCATTTAATCATAACGAATTCATTTTTTCATCGATTATTATTTACTTGGGTTATTGATGATGGTTTTGAAATGCAGATTTCACTACAATAGGGGGTCTACTATAACCAAATAAATATGGTGGAGGTTCATATAAGGTTGGGTCAATTATATGGTGTCTGTGATATAATATTCCATCTATATGTAATGATTTTAGTCTAATTTTCTAATAAAGTGTGGATAAAACCTGAATTTTGGTGAGGAATTGATGATTATAGACATTTATAGTGAATGTTTCAGAAGTGATTCATATAATATTCTGTAGAGGAGGCTTAAATAATGATAATGAATTGAATTAGTATAGTTTTTTTAAAGTTTTTTACTACATGATATGTATTTTGGAATAACACACTCACTATAGTCCTTTTTATATGGTTCTAGGGTTGTATTTAGAGTTAGATATCACACAATTGTGTGAATAATGCATGTTTTATGTAACCCCTACATGGACAGGCTGGTGTGTACTGAGATTATATACCCCAGGACCTATGTATCTACAGACTCTATGTATTCTAGGCCACACCCAGTGTACCTTTAGAAGTATTTAGCTCAAACATATAGGGTGACCTTCAAGTAGCTTAGGAGAATGACACACCATGTGACCCCTTGGGATGTGGTGTATTTTATTTGAGTCATGCCATGTGGAAAAAAGAACATAGCTAGGTGGATGACTTGGGAAATTACACCATGTAACCCCGTGAAACACTATTTTATTTCCACGAACCTAATATATTATGTTTAGACTCGAGTTTCCCCCTTTTTTCTAACAATTGGAGTGAGTATCTAACAAGTTGTGATAGGTATCCTCTAAGGGAGTCCGTATTTTTCCAATGTGATCATGGGGATGTGATTCTCTACTCATGGAATTAGATAGACTTGGTATTTCACCCAAATTTTGGGGATAATATCCTCTATTTGTGGAGTTTTTTTTCACCCATTTTCTAAGATCATATTTAACAGGGACCCACCACTGGAGATGGTATTTCACCTATAATCATGGTGAAGGGCTCCTCCAACATCATCTAAGTTAATAACCATGTGAGATTTGGGGGACTTCTAAAATGAATTTAGGAATTTTGAGCTGTTTAGGTATGTGTCAATTTGAGATGGTGGACTAGAATGTTTACTCTATTATCAGAATATCAAGTTTTCACCTTTCCTTTGACTTCATGGTTATGGGTTAGAGTGAACTATCTAAATTTTCATGATTTAATTACTAATGATTTTGGGTTTTCCCACTGCGTATGTATATACTCATCCCTATATGGGATTTTACCATATGTTTCATGTCCTATATAGACTAAAGTTTCACAATCGACCATTTTACATGACTATTGATAGACTAGTGGATATGTATTGTGAATCTTTTTTATCATATTGTTAGGTTTGACATACTTTTAGGTTGTTGGGCTTGTATTTTTCCTTTTTTTATTTTGATTGTGTATTGAAATAACTGGTTCTTAGATTCTAAAGGTTGTGCATAAATTTATTATTCTAGTGGTTTATACTCATTATTACTATATTGGGTATGGAGATTCAGGTGTTTTTGTATAGGTTCATTAGTTTGAGACCTCCCATATGTGTGATATTCCTACTTAGTGGTAGCCAATGTCCCATTTTCTTTTACAGGTGAGCTTGAGGTGTCACTTCTGGTATGTCAATGACATGGGTGGGACCCCAGTAGATCAATATGTGATAGAGTTGAATAAGAGTGGGTTTTTATAGGATGGGGTCCGGTGATAGATTATTTGTGAGGATTGGTTTGGGATTTAGGGAAATAGAGTTTAGGTGTATCATGTTTTTCTCTCTTTTAATAGACCTAAGTAATGGTGCAATAACCAATGTATCTATTTACTATGATTATGATAACCCAATTTTTTTTTGGGTACACTGATGCACCATTTATAGTTAAAAAAATGGTATATTAATCATATATGAATTAGTTTTGTTTCTATTCCTTTCTTGAGTGAGTTCCCAAAATAATCTATTTTTACCGTGGTACATCTTGACTATTTTAGGATACCTCAACCAAGATTTCTTTATAGGATTCCATGATAGGATCACAATGAGTATCTAGCTTGTTATAAGAACTTAGTTAGGGGACCAATTACAAAGGTTTTCCTATAGAGTGGACAATGTGCAACACTTCCACCCATAAAGAAGTGAGAAAAAATGCCTATGATAGTGAAGACTAATGATTACCTTATATTGGAGGGAAGATCATTTTAGATGTTATAGATTATGACACACATAAACTGATCATGTAGTATCATTAATTTTAATATATTCCCCATTTCAATCTTAATGTAAATTTTAGTGTGAAGTTAAATGAGTTGAGTCTGGTAGGGGGGTTTAGTGACAAAAGTGACACAAATTGAAGAAATTGGCTACAATAGCGATTCAAACCATTAATGAATATTCATGAGAACACTTTCTTCTAGGAAGAATCCATGAATATGAATCTAGGGATTGAAATCCATTCATAATGCAATTGGTAAATTCATTATGTGAATGGGGTTTTAGGTGTTTTAAGTTGTGGTGACATGATTTTTAGTATATCGGACATCCAAAAAGTTCATGATGTTAATACATAATTCATGTAATGAAAGTATTTGGTTGCATAAAATTAAATTTTTTGAGAAATAATTTATTTTATCATCATTTTATCCTTCCTTCCTATAACCCTAGGATCTATCCTCTCATGTTTTAGGGACATCTTTTCCCCTTCAATATTCTCACTTTGATGCTAGGCCAATGACTCAATTTCTTAATTCAAAACCTAGTGAGAGATATCTTGATCTAGATCAATCCTATCATTTTTCATTGGTAAAAAAATAATTAGATCCTTGATATCATGACCTATTATAAGGGTTCTGGTAGGTTATGTGAAGGGATTTTTTTATCACTGATATAATTAGAACCCATATTAAGTGAATTGGTTTCTGTGAAATGTTTAGAACTGGACCATTTTTAGTAAAACATCTTCTCAAACATGTCTTATCTGGTATTACTTTATTGGGTGTGTTTTCTATTAAATATTTTACTATAATTATAATTTATTTGGATCAATAATGGTTCTAGGTTTTGAGGGGTGTAATTAGGATTGGATAGTGTTGATTTCCATCGAAACATCTTTGCACCTATGGTAGGTTTTCCTTATCATTAGCACATGTTTATATGGGTTCTTGGAAAAACTAATTTCCATAAATGTTCCCCCCCATGAGAACTATGTTTGATTTTTATCAAATGAGGTCCATGTGTGTATTTACCTGTGAGACCATTTCCCAATGATTCATCACCTGATGTGTGTGTTTGTTTCCCCATTAGACATATTGCTTGAAGTTGATAACATATAAATTTGTGATGGTTATGTCTCATTCTTTAATTGAAATGTTATTGATATTTAAAATTGTATCTATATATTTCATGTTTTTTCATTTGTATTTTTATGTTTATCATGAATGTTGAAAAATATGGACTATCCCTCAAGGGGGACGTGTCAGAATTTTGGACAACTTGGATTTGGGACATCCATTCAAGGGGATATGTCACATATGTTTTTAGACTATCCCATAAAGGAAGATGTGTTAAGTATTTGTTTTAAATTATTTTTGTATTTGATATAAAATAGTTAGAATTCGTCTCTAAGGAATCCACTTACATGTTATGCATGTGTGATATACCTATTATAATATGTGTTTTTTACTTCCATATCAAAAAAAGTATATCTTATGCACTTATGTTGAGTTATATTTGTGTTATACTATTAGATAATGTACTCACACCCTACATAGGCATCTCAACATGCTGGTAGATTTTATGACTAGGGATCTAGGGAAGTGAAATGGGACATCTGTTAGATGGTTGAGAAGGTTGAGCATGAGTATTTGAACACTGTGGTGTGGACGTCAAGATGGATTTTATTGTTTATTTTTTTTACCTAATTATTTTATCCACTTCCTATGGGGATCATGTTCTTCATTTTATTTTATGTGAATAAAATTCCATACTATTATTTTATTGTATGGGACTTATTTTTATATGTTGCTATTCTGATGGTTTATTTATTTATTAATTCTTTTTTGAACCTTTCATCATCACTTCCATTATATACTCTTATTATCTGATATTGAGGGAATAGTATCCCCAAGAGGTTCTTATTTTCCCTCTCCACCAGTTTAGAACCTCTTCTATATGGGGAGGCACACATGAGGTCTTTTGGAAATCCATCCTAAGTCTGGTGATTTAGGTCGGGGTGTTGCAATGTGGCGTCAAAGCAATGAGTTCACTAACTTGTTTACATTTCTTCCCTTATTTTGGGATAGGATAAATAGAAGACAACACGTTTGGGACTCAGGAAGGGGAACTATGTCACTTCCTAGCCAGCACTATATAGTGGACCTATGAGTTTCCATAAAATTGGGAATTAGTGTTCTTGTTATTCGATGTTACCCTTGATTTAACTCATCTCGAGTGATTCCCATGATGTTGATATTTTTAGTTATGGGATTTTTTGTGCATTCATGAATCATGTTTGGTAAAATAGTATGACATTATATGTTCCTTTTTTGTTCATTAAATAGATTAAAAATAATTAAATTCTTGTTGAAATTTATGATTTGTGATTTTGGTGAATTATTTAATTTAATCTTATATAGAAGCCAATGAATTCTATGCTTGAGTGTATATATATGGTTGTGACTGATATACAGGTACTAGAGACTTGGATTTATTTCATGGGTACTTACTATGTGATTATGGATGTTTTGTGCATATCCACTTAGGATGAACCTTATTAAAAACCCATGTGTGCATCATGTTTTTCTTTTGGTATCATTTCTTAAGTTGGTGGATTCCTCTATGTTTTGACAAGAAATTTTAGTAAATATTTTTTTTAGATGTCTTGTGAGGTCATTTGAACCACCTATTGTGTTAGAAGAGGCAGTTGAGATTACCCCCTTGTTTTTTCTAGTAGTTCAAGCAATATAACTGATCCAGATAGAACACTTCCAACTAGTACCTATTCTGGGAGGAGGAGACCATACAGTCATGATAATGATGGGTAACTAATCTCATGATTTTAAATCAAGTATCCCCCATCATTCTAGGGAAATACAGTCCTCCATGATGTAGAGTAGTGGAATGAATTCATCAAGAGGATATTCAACCTGGTGGATACCCTGGAGGATTGAAAAGTAAATATTACAACCATTATGATTCAAGGTATAGCTAGATGATGGTGGTATGTTATGATTCTGATTGGTAGACATGAAGGGATGGTGTGAGAAAACCTCATAGACCTATTATTTCAATAGTTTATCCCAAATTCATTGAAGCTAGACCATTCTCTGAATTTATTAGAGCTCAAAAAGGGACAATGATAGTGTTAGAATATTCATCATGATTCATTGAGATGATTTAAATTGACCATTTCTGGTGGGGAATGATGCAAATAAATCTAGAAAATTCAAGATCATTCTTTATCTTGAACTAAAATTCTAGGTCAAAAACTTAGATCTGAAGACATATGCTATAGTGAATCATAAGGAATTGATGATATAGAAGGGTATCAATGAAGATATAGTTTTAGGTCTTATCTCTACTACCAATCAATCTATAGGTTCATTCTCTAGTGTAATTCTAGATTCTTATTATAGAAATAAGAAAAGGAAGTTAGAGGATAGACACTGGGGTGATGATAAAAAGTCAAAGTAGAGAAGAGTTTCATCAACCCCTCCATGGTAAAAGACTCTTTCTAAGTTATATAATTATGGTAGGTAAGTAAATTATCTCATGGAATATATTTTTTCTATGAATATTTTTCACTAATGTGTAAAAAATTGTCATTTGATGTGGTTCGATTCTAATTATTTTCACATGATCACAATAAAGTCAGTATTTAATGTGGTTGTAGGACCTCTTAAGTAGGTGCATACCCTAAAAGGGTTAGAAAATCAGGTGAATCATGCACCTCTATGTAATCATGGAGTGGTTATTAGTTAGGTATATGTGGCAGATCAGACTTTTGTTGATGATGTAGTGGGATATATGATAGTTCGAGCTATAGTATTGATTTTGTTAAAACTATCTATTACTCTGTTTGATATAGTTTAATCCCATTCATTTATATCCAATCTTGTATATTATATTATGGGATTAATAGTTATGTTCTCTTCTGATCTGTTATCTATCGATATACCTGTGGGAAGGAATTTGGGTCATCATTATATATTTATATGTAATTTCTGATGGTTATTTCTAGCTTCGAGCATGTGTTGAGCTTCACAATTGAGGATATGACAGGTTTCTATGTGATCCTTACCATGTAATGGTTGATAAGATACCATTAATACATCAATTACTATCAGATATGATTGAGAAATTCATGTTGACCAGTTAATGGGAATTCATGGTGGGGAGAGTGGGACTAGATCCTTGATATAGGGAAGTATTTTTAGTACAAGTTGTATGCACGATCCATACAGTGTATTAGGTGGTGAATCCATCATCTTTTCCTCTAGTGGTGGTTCAGTTTTGGGATGAACTTCTATAATACTTCTTGGGGTTACCTCCACATAGGGGATTGGAGTTTGAGATTAAATTTGTGCCTAGTGTGTGACCTATACAAAATCCACCATATCACATGAAACTAATTGAATTGATAGATATCATGGTTAAAAATTAATATCATGGAGCTAAAGGATTACTTATACCAAGAACCTCCCCTTGTGGTTCCCTAGTGTTATTTTCTATGAAGGGGAATGGTAGTCTTCGACATTGTGTGGAATGCAGGAAGTTGAATCAGATCACTATGAAGAATAAATACCCACTTGTAAGGATTGATGACATGATTGATTAATTAATGGGATACCATTGGTTTTAAAATATTAATATGAGTTCTAGATACCATTAACTTTGATTCATAGGGGAATAAATACCGTTGATAGAATTTAAGAGAATATATGTGTTGTATGAGTATCTCATTATGCCTTTTGGAATAACAAATTCTCTTATACTAGTACATGAATTCCTTTATTATTATTTTCATTGATGAAATCATAATCTATTCCAAGAATTTATAATTTCCTGTTATATACCTTTAAATCATATTTCTTATGCTTTGAGCATATCATAATTTTTCTAATTTTTGAAGTGTCACTTTTGGATCCAAGAGGTGCACTTTCTTAGGGACATGGTTTCTCAAGAAGGAATATTTATTGATTCAAAGAATGTACAAGTGGTTATATCTTTGGCACAATATCTTAATGTGTCTATGATTCTATGTTTCCTTGATTTATTTATGGTACCACATTAGTTTATTTAGGATTTTTCTTTCATGGAGACACATGTGACCGTGCTTACTAAGAAGGAATTATTGTTTTACTAGATAAACTAGTGTTAAGAGGCCTTCTATGATTTGAAGAATGTATTGACATCATCTCTAATTCTAGTTCTTCAAGACCATGGAGTCAGTTATGCTATGTTTTATGATGTATCTAGGGTTTTCGTGGGAGTATATTTTATGAAAGGTTATGGGTATCATCTTTTATGACCCCCCAAGAAGAATTTCCCAACCCATAACACAGAGTTGGTAGTTTTGGTTCATTAATTGAAATATTAGAGATACTAACTATTAATTGAGATATTTAGCATATACATGGACTACAAGTGTCTGTGGTATATTTTATCTCATTGATACATGAATCTTAACCAGATGTGTTGTGTTGAATGCATATTGATGTTCAAATTTAAGTTGGTTTATTCTCCTGTTAAAGGGAATGTGGTTGAAGATTCACATAGGAGGTGGAAACATGATGATGGAGATAGAAAATTAGAATCAAGTTGTAATCTAATGGATCTACTAGTAGACTGGAAAGTGGGAATAAATAAGGACCGAGTTTAAGTGGCCAATAAACCCTTTGTGATCACATCCTCCTTGGTGGAATGATCTAAGGACATTCAAGAGTTTGATTTAGATTGAATCAGGATGCATGAGATGTTGGTAGAAAATGGATCTATTACATCATTGGATTTAAATGGAGGTTGTGTACTTATGGTTCATGGATGAGTGATGGTTACGTCTTTTATGATAGAAGATTTTATAAAATCCAAACATGCTTCACAGTGGGAAGGTCCCCCACGTTTAACCAAAATGTATCACGATGTTAGAGGAAAATTTTGGTTGCCTGACTTGAAAATAGAAATAGTTGGTTTTATCTCCCATTTTTTAACATGTTAGAGGGTTATGACTGATTATTAGAGAAATAGAGGGTTAATCTAGCCACTTCCAGATCCTTTATATAAGTGAAAGTAGGTAATTATGCACTTCAGGACAAGGTTTCCTAGGACCCTGAGATTCAACATACAATTTGGGTTGTAGTAGTTTAATTTACCAATGTAGCTTACTTTTTTCCAATCTAAGATACTAAATCAGTCGATGAGATAGGAACGATCTATGTTTAAGAGATTTTTTAGATTCATGGAGTACCATTGAGTGTGGTATCTAATAGGGATTCCTGGTTCACATCATGGTTTTTACAAGGCTTTTAGAAGGTGATCGGTATATGGTTGAAGTTGAGTATGAAATTTCATCCTTAGGCTGGAAGGTACTCAAATAAAATGATCTTGAATTTAAAGGATATGTGTTGTAAATGTGTTATAGATTGTAGAGTATCTTGGTATAATCAATTATCTATTTTAGAGTTTCCTATTATAATATTTTGTAGTCATTGATTCTTATATCTCTATATGAGTCCCCTTAATAAAATCCATACTGTTGACAACTATGATGGAATGAGTAATGGGGATATTCTATTTTATAGCCTAGTATGGTGAAAAAGACCCTAGAATTAGTACAGTTGATTCCAAAGTGGATGGTTATGGCTCATAACAAGCAGTGGTCAAATGTGGATTGGAGGTGATAACCCATGGAGTTCACTCTAGGAATAAGACTTTTTATTCGACAATCCCCACCATTGGGGCATAGATGATTGAGGATGTAGGGGAAATTGGAAATATGGTACATTGGGACATTTTATATTGTTGAATGCATTAGGATAGTGGGATATTTGTTGGATATTCCTCCATGGTACCTATGTATGTATAATGTGTTCCACATGTATCATATTTAGAGGTATGAGCCCAACCCTACACATGTGTTCAACTACAAGGATGTTGAGCTTGAACCAGATGCATATTTTGTGGAGTGTCCCATTCAATATATTGACTAAACTGATAATGTGTTCTAAAGGAATACTATTTCTCTTTTTTGGTTTTATTGGAATCATGGGAATGTACATGAAGAGACATAGGAATTGGAGATAAGAATATAGGTGAAATGGCCAGTTTTGTTCACGAAAACCTTTGAATACACTTCTCAAGGGTGAGAAGTTGATAAAATGGTAGATTTGTAAGATCATCAATTTTTTTGGTATCATTAAGGGAAGAAGTTAAATTAGTTTAGGCATGTAGGGATGTTTGGATAAGGAATTGACTCAAATGAAAGAAAATGTCTATAGGAATGCTTCATGTCTTGAATGGATATTCATGAAATGAATGGATTTTAGGAAGAATACATGAATCTACA
This sequence comes from Viscum album, assembly GCA_963277665.1. NCBI lineage: Eukaryota > Viridiplantae > Streptophyta > Magnoliopsida > Santalales > Viscaceae > Viscum > Viscum album. The sequence goes on along the minus strand of OY728127.1, from coordinate 1,066,959,736 downwards.
TTCATGATGTGAAATTTATTTATAGTATCAGAGGTAATTTAACAACATGAATTGGGTTGTAGGGTTTTTATGTTGTGGATATGTTATTTTAAACTTATCATCCTTCCTAAAATTTCACCACATTAATCCATAATTCAAATTATGAATATAGCTAGTTATAATAGATTAAATTTTTTATAGATCATTTATTTTCTCATTTTCCCCCTCATTATTCCTAGTACCCAATGAACTATCCACATGAATTTTGGGGATATCTCTTCCACTTATATCTCCTCTAATTGATGCTCACACACATATTTTTCCCAGGATTCCATATCTGATGAGTGTTATCATAATGGACATCAACCCTATATTTTTTCCCTTAGTTAATAATAATTAAATCATTGATTTCATGGTTGAATCTATGTGTTTTAGCATGGTATAACATGGTATTTTAGGTTTGTAGATATAATCATCACCTAGATTCAGGGAATTGTCTTCTACGCAACTTTTTGGAACTAGAAAATTATCAGCATCAGATCTTATCAGGTATGGGTAATCTTATCCATCCATTTTGGGTGTGGCTTATCTTCAATATTGAAAATAGAATTATAATACATGTGGATCAGGTATGGTTAAATTATTCATAGTGGTGTAATTAGTATTGGATGCTGAAAATTTCCATAGAAACATCATTCAACATAAGGTAGAAGATCCTTATCATTAGTGCATTAGTATAAAAGATATTTGAATGATTGATCGATGTGTGTTTATATGCTCATTAGACCTATGTTTTATCTTTTATCACACAAGGTGTGTATTTGTAGCCCCGTGAGACCTATGTTTGATGTTTTATCACATGTTGTGTGCTTGTGCCGCTCGTGAGACCTATTTTATAATTATTATTGCATGTAGATTTGTGATGGTTACATCTCTTAATTTTTATGATGTGATGTTGATTTTTCTTCTTGTATCTATATATTTCATATGTTTTTCCTCAATTTTTTTAGTTGAACATATAGGTTGAGCCATGATTAATAACCACCAAGTGGGATGTGTTATAAGTTTGATCAAAATAAATTTGGGTTATCCATTAAAGGGGATGTGTTAGGAATGTTTTTGGACAATCCTATCGAGGGGGATGTGTCAGATCACTATTTGACATACCTTCCAAAATGGAACCAAAGAATGTATATTCTATCTCTATGGAACTATCATATATGTTGTTCTTTTTTGATATACAGATTTTTACCTATGTTCAATTTACATTAATGGAATGAACCAATACATATTATTCACTTGTGTTAAGGACCGTTAGTGGTATAATACTATGTTTTGTACTCACACCATACTCAATAATCTCATTGATGTTGTAGATTTTATGGCCTGGGACCTAGTGAAGGGAAATGACCATTTTATGGATGGTTAAGCATGTTTATTAAACGGATTTGAGTGCTGTTGGATGGAAATTGGGTTGGATTTTTATCCCTAAATTTTTAGTTTAGCTCATAATTTGATCCACCACCTATGTGGATCCTTTTCTTAGTTTTAGTTTATGTGACTGACATCCCATACTGGTATTTCATGGGTTGGAACTCATTTTCATATTCTTCTAATCTATTGATTGATTTATTTATCTTCTATTAATTGAATCTTTAATTATATCTTCCATCATATTCTCTAATTATTTAATACTAAGGGCATAGTATCTACACAATGTTCTTGATAACACTCACCACTAGTCAGATACCTCTTGTATATGGGATGGTGCACATGAGGTAGTCTGGTACGCTAGTTTGAGACTAGGGATTCAGGATGAGGTGTTAGAGAGTGTGCTTAGTGAGATTTTGAGGCTTATTCCTCTTAAGTTATATTGTGATCCCATCCCACATGTGTTAGATTACTGGTTAGATTCCATAGATCAGGTATTTCATCTCATTAAAAACCCTCTAGATCAAAATTTTATTCTCATGGAAATTCATATTAATGGATCAACAGGATGATGGGGAATATTGATGAAACTGAACCATGATGATGAAACTCTTCCATTGTTTTATTTTTAGTTACTTTTTTATGAGGAGAATTTTTTAGTTATTTTTCAATCAATGTGAATCTATGATCTTCTTGAGCTTTAGTAGGGAATCTTTTTAGTGATATAGTAAGCATCAAGGTTTACTAACATCCTATGATACTCTCATGAAATGGTTTTTGATGAGAATTTATAGGTGATGATATTCAATCATGGTCTACATAGATATATTTGAGCCATAGTTGTTCTCCTTTGTGTCCCCACCTATGTCGAGGTGCTAGAGCCTGCCATTCTATTAGAGATATTTTTTGAAAAGTAGACATAGTCAAAAGGTTCTAATAGTAGTCATCTAGAAGTATATTACTCAAAATACAGTGTGTTGTTTTGGGATATGGGGTTGTGAAACTCGAACCATCTACATGACTAGTCTCAAACTAGAGGTTTTATAGCCCATGGTTCTTATATAGTTTCCAATAAATGTGGGATAAGTGATGATTTTTTGAGGACAGGTGAGGTCACATCACATGATATTTCCTAACCCACCAAGTGGCAGTGTATATACAAATAGTGGGATATTTGCTGAGGTAGAGGGAGCATTGTGAAAAAGAGGAACCAAAGGGAGTAAGTAAAGGTAGAAGAGCTATGAGAGCTATAAGAGATAGCTTTTTTTATAATTTTATACTACCTCTACCACATAAAAGCACTCCTCGTCAGGATCAAGGAGCTGTTGGGTAGGGATGTGGTCAATTGTAGGTAATTGGGGGTTATTCCCTAGAGGATACTAGAATGATCCGATCTAGGATCTATGTTTTCTATACTATAGAGTTTGTTTTTGATGGAAATAGACATGAACCATTTTTTCATCCATATCCCTTATTCGAGAATTTGAAATTCTAGCACAGATTGTAGCCCGACCCTAACACCTAGAGACTCCTAATAGAGGGATTCTATGATCACATTTTTAAATTTGTAGTGTTATTTTTTTCTTGGTGGAGACTGATTCTCAAGGGATCTTTTCATGTTTATGATGACACTATATAGTGTGATTCTCAACATGGAATGTCTACCCACCATCTATACCAAAATTGACTAATTCTATTATAAAATACGATGGAACCAGATGGATGGATCAATATTTTTCTTCACTATAGAGAAAGAATCACATGAAGAATAGTATGTAATTGGGAAGATGTGGTTACAATCAATCTACCTTTAGTTCTATAGATTGACTTTTGTAGCAACAGACTCAACAGATGTTTGGTTCTCCAAGGTAATAGAAAATTACCAAGGAGTATTTCCTAAGTATGTACTTGGTTTACCTCCTCTATGTGAGGATACATTTTGTATTGAATTACATGTAGAGACAACTCCAATATCCTTAATAGAGTATCAGATCGATCTTATATCCCATTGAGAGTTAAGGGTGAAACATGAGGACTTTCAAGGGAAAATCGTTTTCTGGCCTAGTGTGCCCCCTATGTATCTTTCATAGTATTCACTAAGAATGATAATTTTAACCTAAGGTTGTGTATATATTACTCCCACCTAAAACAATTTAATAGTATATAATAAATATCCACTACCAAAAATTAACAAAGTATTTGCTCAGTTGAATGGATAAAGGTGGTTCTCAAAGATTGACCTGAGTTCAGTTCATTATTAGTTACAAGTAAGTGAGGAGGAGATACCTAATATGTATTTATAATGTCACTAAAATCCTTATGAGTACCTGATTAATCCTTTTGAAATAAATAAAAATATTATTTTGTTTATGATATTCATGAAATAAATATTATATCCATTACATCACTTCCATTAATAATTAATTATCATTGGAATATGATTGATATATTCTCTAAAATATAATGGTTTTTTCATAACTCATCCACTTTCCTGAGTTACAATGTTTCTCCTTGAGATTCATATCTCATTTCATATAGTATACCCTATTTTTATCTTTGGCGATAAATTTTGATTAAAATATTCTTTATTTATGAGTTCTTTTCCTTCATGATAATGAAACTATATTAAGAGTAATTTTCATCCTCTTGAACAATGGTTTACCTCCATATAAATAATGTCCCTTCCAACTAATGGTCTCCTTTTTAATTAGAAAAACTATTATTTGTTATCCCATGTTAACTTCATATTTCTATTATAATTTTTTTAAAATAAACCTTTATCACACTTTTTGTAATGTGGGATTTTAATAATGGTATTTCAATATATCAAAAATTCTTTTCCTTTCAAAACTAAAAATTTTATTTTTTTACTTTCATTTCCTCATTTATCTCATGAGATTTTTTCCGTGAATTTATACATTATGAACCACCCAATAAAATATTTTATAGTTTTTCTATTTTTTTGTGATTGAAAATGTTATTGATTATTCAGGTTTTTATTGATATTTATGTGATACATTTGAAAATGAAATATAAAACCCATTCTTAATCATGGGTTTTAAATGATGTGATGATTAAATGTTGTCTTATTGAACAAATTTGTATAAATAATATTTCAGTGACATGTGGGCCCTATATATCCCAAAAATTAATTAGGTAAAGCTTTATATCTCTCCATATAATGGTGAAATTATTAGTGTTTCTTGATCCAAAAAGGAAAATAGGTTGTGTTTCTTGATCCACTATGGGAAACAAGTCATGATTTCTAATATACAATGCTGAGTATCTATTCCTATGTTGGAACCACACTTTATTGATGTATGACTATTATATTCCCAGGGATTTTGATTTATGGATCTTGTTTTCTTAGTCATTATTCATGTTATATTTTTGATCATATGATATTACCCATTCTCCTAAATAAGGTCGATTATATTCACCACTATGGAACAAAACCCATGAAAATACATTGAAGTAAACATGAATGTCTAGGGACTTGACCGCATGAGCTATCCCTCACCCCAAGCACTTACCACCCACCACTAATGGTTGGGATTTTTGGTTATCCTATTATACAATATGAACAATGTTTATGATTCCATGTTCTTTCAATAAAGGATTCTATACTTATTATATCTTCCCATATGTTTATGATCTGACCCTAGGTAACATGTTGATATAATAATTATTTCCTTAATGAGTTTTTGATCTCTCCCTTTATTATTTTTCCATTTCCCAAGTCATGAGGATGAGTTTAACTTGTTAGATTTCTAGGAGAATAAATAGTATGATGAAATAATCAGGAAATATTTACAAGAATTTTAAAATAATTCACTTATGTATCTAGTATCCAAACACACTAAAAATATTAATTCTCATGTTTTTGATATTATTATGTAATTAGATATATTAATTATGGAAATAATATTAAATAATTAATTTTTTATCTTTGGTAACCTTATTTACTACCTTGATTCAATGCATCAATGATCACAAAAAAATACAAGATGGAGGATGATAAACCCTCACACAAACCCTCATGATAAACCTATGATTTGTAAATACATCAACTGTCAGGAAATATTTATAAATCATCATGGAAGAATACATAAAATTAAAGGATAAGATTACCATATATTGGCATTATGGAATGAAATAATAATGAAAATAATGGAAGAGAAAAAATGATATACATTTGATTAAAGGTCATAATTTTAAAAAAAATGTCTAAGTATTGGTCACAAAAGTCTAAGATCATCCAAAATTCTCCAAAAACTACATATGGTTCAATAAATGGAGGTGGAAATATAATGAATCTAATAGGTTCCCTAAATTTATAAACAAATCTAAAAAATCATATATAAATGGCATGACAATTATTTTTCAGGCCGAAACTAGATCAAATTTGAAGATTATTGCATGATCTCTCAATGTGACTCCCACTTTCCTCATGATTGATCACTATATATTCATTGAGAATAATGAGGTTCATGACATGAACATGGAGGTCATAATACAGTGATCAAACAAGCAAAATCCTTTGCATAATTCCTAGCCTTATTACTCAACTTGATCAATGTCATACAATTGTCACGACGTAACTTATATAATATGGAATAATGACTACTAGAGGGATATAAGCAAACAACATGACAACTAGGAATTCATGGATTAGTACCTATAATCATAGAATAATTGATCCTCATGTCAGATTAAACTAATCCACACATAATATTAAACCTAAACCAATCACACCTTAATACTACACAAAGAATACTCATACAAAATTATATCCCATATAGGATTAACTCAAAGAACATCTCATAATATTAATACATAGTAATCTCCTTATATAATAATTTCTCAGGATCACTCAAAAACCTTCACACCACAACACAACACATCTTTCCGCAACCAATAAATTACCACTAAATATAGAATCCCCAACCCTGATAGACTTAACCCCGTTACATAATATATCCATCAAGATGAAATACAATAAATATGGTGTGATAAATTACTAAAACCATCTAAAATCCTCCAATAATCTTCAATACTACCACAAAACATCCCAAAAACTTGACACCTAAGAAAATTTAAAGTATTTGTTAAAATAATTGGGCCCTTCTATTTGTGGTTATCCAAATTAATGTTTTTTACGTTGTTAGAATATTATATAATCAATATTCATCTATAATTAGGGGGTATATTCAAATTTTCCTTTCCCAAATAATAAAATATATTTTAGAATCATCTGTTTCTTCTTTAATATTGGATGGAAAACATAAAAAACTACAACTGGAATAATATATTGTTATAGATTCAATTTCTAGGATTCCCTCTTCCTTTCCATAGTCATGTCATTATCAAATTGATTGGGAATTATTATGGTAGTTTTTTATAGGTACATATTGGGTCTCAAAATCTCAAGATAATAATAATACATTATTTATGAATTTAAATAGACAATTGAAAGATTCTTAGTGTTTTTTCAAAAAAATGGAATGATAATTAATTCTATATGTTTAAAAATTATGAGTGAGATTGAGTCTTTTTCACTCATTATCAAATATATGGAAATTTTAATAAAATATATAGGAAGAAAAAACTCTACAAACATTATATGAAACTATTTTTTTAAAAAATTTATGCATATTAAAAGGAAAAAAATTTGTTACCCAAATGTAATACGTATTCAGGAGCCTCCTTTGGATATTTTAAATGAGTGATTAATTCAATCCACATTAAGAAAATTTAAGTGGATCACCATGATCATTTATGATGTCACGAATCAACTCTGGTCAACCCTGAACCGTTCTATGGAATGTACCAAGGGGCGTTCCCGATCCCCCAAGTTTGGTAAATAGTGATGAGCATAAAAACATAAACTTTGGGAATGATTTCATCCCAAAATAAAAAAAGACCAGAACCAGAGATATAAATGGAACAAACTAAAAATGCCGCAAAGATGAACAACTAAATCACAATAAATAAAAAATTGATCCAGATACAAGTACAACAAAATAGGCTGAAAACTAAAACAAACACAACTAAACCTCTACCCATGATCTCCATGTGACCTCCTGGTCACCTACAACCACAAGAACGACCCTGCTCTACAACGAGCATCTAATCCAGGAAACCTGAACAAAAGTTGAACTTGTAACTAAAATGGTAGGATGGTAATGGGAACCAAAATACTCAATATGGATGCGAAAAGAAACCACATAATCCACGTGTTTCCATTCCCAAAGCAGACCAATTTCACCAGCTTGATATACAGTTAAAAAGTTAGTTTTTCCACATTTTCAAAAACCACACTCAACACATTTCATTTACCAAACCAAAATCCATATTATAATCAAATTAAAAAGAATGGAAAATAATGGAAGTGAAAAAAAGGAAATAGGGAAACAATGTAGGTATAAAACTAGTACAATAAAAAGTAAAAAAGCAATACAAATAAAAACTATGGGTGATCCTAAACATCCCTAGACAACCACTGGACATACTCAGTTCAGAACCACCAGTTGGCATACGGTGAAGCCCCTATGTCATTAACCAAATGGATGATCTAACCTAGACTCACTAGTAGAAAACCCTAATGGACTATCTACAACTACATAGGGTACCAAACCATCTAATCAGGGATGGTAAGCTACTATAACTCGATCATCTAAATGATGCCCAATAACCAATGGGTATAATATTATTATTTTGTAAGTATTAGGAAAACAAATGCATGACTCATCTTAACTTACACCACAATATTTTCCTACCCCAAATACGAACACCAATATATAATAACAAATGATAGGAAATGCACCCTATAAAGGTTCCCCATATAAAAACATTTAATATCATGTGAAGGTACCAACCGAGCTATGATGACATTTAAGAATTAAACCTTTTCCTTAAAAAATGGAAATCGCCAAACATTCCTTTATGCTAGTACATTTGGAAAACAATTTCCTTAATACATTTTCTAGCCAACATGACATCAAACACCTCTTCAAAGTATGAAGTTTCAAAGGGGACCTTAAATTCTAACACACACCCAAACACTTCAGGATTACTAAACATGCCTTTACTCTTTTCAAACCCACACCAAATAATGTTCCAAGTCCAAAGAGGCCAAACCACGAGGAACACATTTAAAGACATTTTTTCTAAAATCCTTAAAAAAATATTCTACCATTTTAGTGTAAATGGGACCATTTCATGAAAAAGTAAAGAAAAGAAGAATCATTTAGGAAACCGAGGATTAGAGAAAACACCAACTCAAAGCACTATCATGATTTTATGGAAAATCACTGTGTGAACCAAGTGCAACCATGGATATTCCAAAATCCAATGGAACACCATAATCTATGAAGAAACATGAAACCCATCTTTGTAAATTCATCACTTTCCTTGAAACCAAAACCAATCATTCACATTATTAAAATAACTCAACTATCCCTTTTCATCCATAAAACCTTTTCTAAGAAATTTTGACACATTTATCGAACTAAAAATTATCAAATCGTACATACCAAATCAAACTCACAAACCAAAAATTATCATCATAACATCATTAAATCTATACAATCCATAAAATCTCGCATTACACTTTATATAATAACATTATAATTTAAAATAAAAATCGTAGGTAACATAAAAATTGATATTGCAAAAAAATCTCTTTGAAACCATATCTTTAATAAACCAAACCAACTCAAAAATTCTATATCATGTTAACAAGGTCTCCATAGAGGTGAAAATAAAATTTATAAACATAATTAAAACACCAAGCATCAATGGAAGATCATTAAGAACGAAAAACATGGAAACACCTACTGGAAATATGTGTCGATGAAATAAAACTTCAAGGAGAGGGAGATTGAGGGACTATGAGTGATCTGAAACCCCTAGAATGAAGAAAAACGAACCAAAGGTTATCCAACACTTACCCCATGGTTTGGAATAGATGAAATGCCCCAAAGGAAAGCATAAAAAGGAAGGGGAAAGATAAATAGGAATAAAAATGAATCAAAAACCCTAAATCATCACTTAGTTCCAAAGGGAAAGCACCATGGAAGAAGGGACATCCAATGAAGAGGGGTCTGGGGACCCTTTGGTATTCCAAAATGATGGGGATGATAGGGTACCTAATATATGGGAAAAAATAATTTTTCAATGACCAGAAAAACCCCTATGGTCTGACTACACAGTTTTCCCAACTATGTGGTAACTATGAATGCCTTTATTCTAAAGAGAGAACTACCACACAATTACATGGAACATACCACAAAACCATGCATTGTCTGTTCATTCAGTTCTATTCGGCCAACAATGGTCGCATGGTATTCTCATGGTTATGACTAACTGTGTGGGAACTGTGCTCCCCTTGAAAAAAAATCATAAAAACCTAAGAAACTCAACATTTTGACCAGGAATCAAACCCAAAAATATACCAAAAGATCTAAGACTAATAAAACGATAAAAACAAAGAGTATGTGAGGTCGGGGTGTGTAAATTCTCTACACAATAGACACTTTATGCCACTATAAAGTCACCAAGCCACTGGATGGCTAAACCTCGAGTCCTTGCCTAGACAAAACGAAAGAAAATTAAGGATCCCAGATTGAAATCACTCTACACAGGTCACACATGACCAATGAAAGAGAAAAACAAGAATAAAACATTGGATGAAAATGAGAGAGTTCTCCCACCACAAGAATTCATCCCACACGAGACCTTATAACTCAACAAACCACCTAGGGGGTAAAATGGGAACTCGCGACTAGAATTTAGACAACCTCTGACAAAAACAAAACAACTCCACCCCAATAATTTGAACAGGGAATCTATTATGGAGAAACATGAAATACTGGGGTGCTAGAATGGGAAAACTTCCAACACAAAAAAATAACCCTCTATACAAGGGTGAACAACAACACCACCAGAACTCAAAACCATTCTCTACTCTGACCATTTTTATGATACCAATAAAAGCACCCAAGAACATCCCAAACTAAAATTAAATAGTGGAATGATGCTACTACTCGACCCTTCACAAAACTAGAGCTTTTCCCAAAATATTACCAATTAAAAAAAATCCAAAACCAAAATGAACCCATTTATCCACAGGTCAAACATTCCCTATAGAAAATGAACATCTCTGAGGGACCACATTGTGATTAAGTAGAGATATTTACATTGAGGTAGAACATGTATATAACACCATTAAAATAAAATAAAAACACAAAAAACCAAATGAAAAAATGTCAATAAGTAAAAGATTAGTCCTGAGCTTCTCGTGCCCTAGGCAACTCCTTACTGTGTGCGAGCTTCCCCCCTAAGACCTATGTCTGGGTATCTAATGGATGAATCATCTCCTTCCTCATAGTCAGGTAGTTCCTGATCTACTAAAGACTTTATTTTGAGATTGTGCTTCCTATAGAACTTCTCCGAGTTACCTAAACAGACATAGTGAAGGAAAGTCTTCAGAGGAATGTGATAATATGGCTTCGGGTGTCCAAAGTGGCCACATTGGAATTATACAAGCGAATGGTCTGATGAACTGGAACCTGGAACTTAAAAATGTGGTTTTTCAGAAATAAGTTCCATTGACACACACATCTCTCCTAGTCGGGGACCTTCATGAGAACCAACCGCCGCTGACTGGATTCTGACAACTAGCTCAGACAATAATGTCTCATCCAAAAACATCTTAAAACAGGTTTCAACATATGGGAGCACAATATCTGCAATCTCAGGATAGATAACCCATAGAAAAAGATGAGTTTTCATCAGATTTTTTGACACTACTTCCAAATAGAATGGAACCATCTATTTAAAATGGTCAACATATGACTTTGCCAACCACTAAACCTGCCAAAAACCCTACAACTCTGCCACCATCCACAACTTCACTTCCTCCGGGATGAACCGTTGGATGAAAGTGGTCATAAACACTTCCCAAATCATCTTAACATGCATTGATGTAGGGGAAATTGACTCCCACTAGTCCAGGGCTGGACCCTCAAAAAATATCTGACCTACATAGACTCTAATAGATTTAAGAGTTCCCAACGACCAAAAAACATGCTCGACTTCCGCAAGCCAATCCATAGCCTCAAGTGGAGCTCGATCAACATAAAAAAGAAAAAACCTAGGAAGGACTAGAAAATGGGAAAGATTAATTATAATCCTTGGGGACCTTTTTGGGCGGCATTTCCAAAGCAACATGAAAACCACAAGCCAAATACGACTTCAAAATGAGGAACAGTTAAATGAACACCTCAACCCAAAAACAATTGGCTCAAAGGCTAGCCAAGCATAAACACCACCAAACATAATTTTTGACACCCTGAATTCCAAAACCACACCAATGTAATCCCATGAACTGTTACATGTGTGTCTGTCCATTTCTATCCTCATGATCCCACACACACTTTCCACCTATATCCACACACATGTCAATATCCATAAAGAATACCAAAGGGCCACATTCATTCCAAGTTATCAACACAAAAAACTTTAAATGTTTCAAAAACCCACATTAATATTTTAAAACCATTATATGGGAAACAATTCCATTTTTAAATCCATTTTCCATTCAAAACCCACTCTCACTGTCAACATACATTTACACCCCCCAGAACCAAAATGAAACAGGACCAACAATGAGGTACATGAATTTAGTACTACTGTCCATGCCTAACCTTTTTACATGGTGGTGGATAATGCCACAAGTAATCCATAACACAAAGAGGTCCATGAACCGGGACCTTGGAATCCACATGGGTCACCACCCAATGTGAGGCAGCAACAAGACATCAGTTCACCTCCATTGTCATCCCTCTATCCAAAACAACCAAAGAAATAAGAACCAAATAAAAAACTACCCCCAATGACTTGTGGTTCATAATGAGAAAGGGTTCATGAGGCCCTTTGCACACCTTCCTCCTGAGTCCTGATGGTCCTAATCTCCATCTACCAGACACCCCAAATAAAAAGAACTTCCTTTAATACCATTTTTTCACGAACCCACCCATGTTCACCATGAAAATGTCACCTAAGCCGGTCCATGACATGTCCCAAGAGGTGTTCAAGATCTCCCCAGGATGGAAACTAGTTTCAGGAATCCAAACATACACCTTGGGAATGATTTCAGGCCAAAAGAAAAGAGAACAAGACCAAAGATATAAATGGAACAAACTAAAAATGTAGAAAAACTGAAAAACTGAATCAAAATAAACAAAAAACTGATCTAGATACAAGTACAATGAAAAAGACTGAAATATAAATCAAACACAACTAAAATTTTACCCATGATGTCTATGTGACCTCTTGGTCACCCCAAACCATCATACCAACCATGATCCACAACGAGAATCAAATCCAGGAAACCTGAATTAAATCTGAACCTACAAATGAAATGATAGGATAGACATAAGCACCAAACTGATCATTAGGGATGCAAAAATATACCACAGAATCCATGTGTTTCCATTCCCAAAGAAGAACAATGAAACTAGTTTGAAATACAATTATAAAGGTAGGGTTTTACACATTTTAGAAAACAACACTCAACACATTTCATTTCCAAAACCAAAATCAATTTTATAATAAAATTCCAAAGCAAGGAAAACTAGGGCAATGAAAAAAAGGAAATAGGGAAAAAATTCAAGTATAAAACTAGTACAATAGAAAGTAAACACACAATATAAATAATAACCATGGGTGATCCTAAACATCCAAGAAATCCATTGGACATAGTCAGTTTAGAACTACCTGTCAGCATAAGGAGAAGCCCCAAAGTCAATAACCAAATGGATTTTCTAACCTAGCCCCACCAGTGGCACAACCCTCATGGCCTTTCTACAACACTAGAGGGTATCATCCCATCAAATTGGGGTTAGTATGATACCATCACTAGATCATCTAAAAGATTCCCAAGAACCCATTGTGGTAATAATATTACTTTTTAAGTAGGAGGCCAATGCATGTGTGACTCATATTACATGACTCCACCATACTTTCCTATCCGAAATACAAACACCAATATACAATAACCCATTATGGGGAATCACTCCTATAAAGTTACCCATATTAAAACATTTCATATCATGCGAAGGTTCCAATCGGGCTGTCATGACATTTTGGAATTAAACCTTTTCCTTAAAACATGAAAATTTCTAAACGGGCCTTTATTCTAGCACATTCAGAAAAATTTTCCTTAAAAAACTACCTAAAAACTAGCCATCATGACATCAAAAACCTATTCTATGCTTGAATTTTAAAATGGTCCCTTAAATTCCCAACACACACCAAAACACATCACAATTACCAAATGGCCCTTTACTCTTTTCAAACCCACACCTAATCATGTTTCAATGTCGAAGAAGACAAACTATGAGGAACACATTTAAGGTCCTGTTTTCTAAAATCCTTGAAGAAATACTGTACCATATGATGTTAAAAGTGATAATTTCATGAAAAAGTAAAGATAAGAAGAACCATTTTGGAAACTGTGGTTTGGAGAAACCACTAAATCAAAGCAACATCTTCATTTGAGGGAACGTCATAATCTAAGAGGAAACATGAAAACCATTTTTGAAAATTCATCACTTGCCTTGAAACCAAAATCAACCACTTACATTATTAAATGAACACAACCATCCCTTTTGAGGGATAAAACCCTTTCTGAGACATTTCTACACATTTATAAAACTAATCATTAAAAAATAATTCACATGAAATAAAACTCACAAAAAACTAATTATAATCACAATATCATTAAATATATAAATTTCATAAAAACCCAAAATTACACTTTAGAGGAACATTAACATTTAATGTAAACAACCTATGTTCCATAAAACAGATATTTCACAAAAATCTCTTTGAAAAACTATCATTAACAAACCAAACCAATTCCAAAATGCTACATTAGGTTAAACAAGGGTGACATAGAGGAGAGACTCAAATTTAGAAACTTAATTAAATCACAAAGTATAAAACAGAGATCCTTATGAAAGAAAAACGTTGAAAAACCTACCAAAAACATGTTCGGATGGAATAAAACATAATAGAGAAAGAGGTTGAGGCCTTATGAGAAATAAATACCCCTAGCCATAAGTAAACGAACAAAATATTATCCAACCCTAACCTAAGGATTCTTACAAAAATAAATCCTCCAAATAAAACTATGAAAGGGAAGGGGAAAGAGAAATATGAATAAAAATTACTCAAAAACCATAAATCCTACCTTATATCCAAAGGGAAATCACTATGGAGGAAGGGATAACCAAGGAAGAGGGGTTTGGGGCCCCTTTTGTGGACCAAAATGAGAGGGAGGAGATGGAGCTCAACCTAGTATATAAAGAGAGGAGGTAGAAAAATAAAAAAAAGTTTTTAATGATATGGTGAACTCGCACAGTTTGGCCACATGGTCTTCCAAACCATGCAGTAATCATGGAGGCATCTCTGCCTAAAGGATAAATACTACACTAACTACTGGAACCTTCAGAATGGTTGTGTGTAGGATATGAGGTTGGTTCTATTCAGCAATCAATGGACACATGGTTTCCTCATGGTTACTACTAACCATGTGGAAACCATGCTCCTCTAGAAAAAAAATCTCAAAAAATCCAAAAACATATAATTTTGAGAGGGAATCAAACCCAATCCTTGACCCAAATATCTAAGACTAATAAAAGGATAAAAACTAGGAGTATCTGAGGCCAGGGTGCGATATATGACTCCTAAAATCATATGGTATCGTGTATAAATTAATCTCACTTTTAACCCATATTTTTCATTCATCAAATTTTTAGAAATTTATGATGGATGATTCCATACATTTACTTTTACACTCCTCATGTATTTATTTATATAAGATTATCCATTTAAATTCACACTGCTATATTTTGATCTTGAAACATATGATAGTAATATTTTACTGGAGGAAACATTCTCAAATTCCCGTATGTGTACTAGATAGGGTTCTCAAGTCCTCTATTGACAATTTTAAAAAGAGATACTCCAGTATCCTATGATTCTCAAGATTCAGGCGACCCATGAAATTTACCTCAACAAAATATAAAAAATAATTCTAAAATAATCCATTAAATACCCAAGGGTTTTCTTCAAAACAATCCATATCTAATAATTTTCATTTATAAGTTAATATTATAATGAAGTTCCCAAACTCTATAAAGTTGGTAAATTTGGTTAATAATTTACTTATTTACATATAACATTAATAATATATTATTAACATATTTTGACTAATAATTCATAAGTATCATTAATAAAATTAACATAATAATCAAATAATATAAATTAATTATATGAACATAATGATTTTACATGGTTCACCTAATGGGATACATTTATAGAGCATACAAGTGGTGATGTGATGATGCACTAAATAATTGAAAATCCAATATTATTTAATTATAACATTTAGGCTTGGTATACTAAAAAATCCTAAGACCACTTCCACTTATAATCTATAAACTCAATAGCTTAAGAAATTGATCACTATAATGATTATAATGAAAGTTACTTTTTTAATGAATCTGATCTTCTTAGGTTAGTCTATATTTAGTGTTTAGTTATTTAAAAATTTAAATAGATGAGTTTTAATGATTTTTTTGTGTTATAAGAATAAAAGAGGATAATTTTTATATAATTTTTTTCGTTATTTGAATTTATAATTCATAGTAGGAGTCCATTTGGACTTTGATGGGTTTCATAAGGAGTGTAGTGGGATTAGTTGAGACATTTACTTTGGAGTGTCAATCAGATGTTGTTGGTGATCCACTAGGAAACAAGTAATGCACCTACTGATTACTGGATTCTGTCCGGATCTATTTGGGGTAACCCAAACCCATTTTTAATGAGTGGAATATTAACCAATTATATGATATATTTTTGTTTTAAATGTATAATTTAAAGTCCATATGAACATTAATCTAAACTATAATTCTCTAAATATCTATTTAATCATCCTTATCATATTTTAATGATTTCTCCTATACTTCTTAACTAATTTGGATATGTTTGTTTTTTGTAGTTGGTATGGTGAGTAGATCAAATATGTATTATTATTCTTAATTGTGATGTGGATTCCTTTTTTGGTTGGGTTTAAATTATATTTTTTCTTCTATTTTTGGAACAATTAGTACCGAAATATTGATAATGGATTTGGTATCAGATCCTTATGAGGATTATTTATTAATCTCTTTATAGTTTATCACAAGATATTAATGAATTTTTATTTACTGCTTCATGTGTATTGTGAAAATTAGATTCTATTATTTATATATGGTGTGGTCAGTTTGCATGAAATTGGACATAGATAATTAATTTTAATTAATTGAATAAATTATACATCACTTATTAATAGAAATATATTTTTTTATTTTAGTGATGATAATTCCTTATGATAAAATGATATTAACAGTATATTAATATTAATTTTTTTAATAGAATTTTAAATTAGTGTTTATATTTCATGAATTATATATTGAGATTTAAAAAATTTAATAATGATTTTTTAAATGATACTTTTAGATTAAATATGCATTATTTATTTAAAGTGATTTTTGGTGATTATTAAGGAATTAAAGCTCATGAAAATGGGATTCTCAATGATAAAATTATTCTGTACATGTTATATTTAATTAAAAATTAGATCATGGGTTATTGTTAGACTATTATTGGTTTATAAAGTTTTCATAATAATATAATCAATTTTTTTATCATATAGAGGGTATTTTTATAGGGTAAAACTAGTGGTATTTTTGGAAATTTATTTAAGAAAAATCAATTAATTTAAATTGAATTAATGTTATTGAAATGGAATGTGAAATTTGGTGATTATTTTTGGGGAAATTGATAAAGTATTTTTCACATACTATGCATACTAAAAATATTCGAAAGTCATGGGTAAAGTGTGAAGGTATTTTAAAATAGTGACAATAGATTATCAATGGGGGTAATTTTAATATATTTGATTCTGAAATTCATGTATTTACATAATGTGATATATGGAAAATATTTTTTTGTTATGAAATTGTTTTATGGTAATATATTTTTGAAAGACCATGTGTTGTTTGTACTATCGGGAATTCCTTGAGTTTAACTATGATATGACCTTGTGTTTGGTCTTGATATGGGAAAAGATGTGTGTTAAACTATAATTATTTAGATTTATGGGTTATGATATATCATGATTTTAGTGATACCAAGATGAGTTATGTGTTTGGACATATTTAGGATATTTTGTATGTTTGATAGGTCATGTGTTTAACCAATATCTTGATATATGTTATTATCCTTGTTGGACTTGTGTTTAACCATGTCAATGATTATTCTAGGAATATACCTATTATAATTTTGATAGTGACATTGGGATTATACCAATATTTTCCAAATCTAGTGAAACATACTGTTAATATAGATTAGTAAGAATGTGAAAATGTTTTTCTAAACACTTTTTTTATTTAAAATTCATATTATTAAATTATATGATATACATATGAGCAAGTTAGGATCTAAGTGACGTTTGGGATCTCTAGTGGAATCCAAATAAGAAATAATTATCACTCCCTATACATTGAAATCTCATAATCATAGTGAATTTACATGTGTACTTGCATGATAGTGAAATGACACAATATAGTTTAGAGACAATGTTTAGATATATTATAATGACATTTTGAAAATTTTAGACTTTATATAGATGGGTCTGTTTTTTGTATTTTTTGATTAATTTATAATGTATTTTTGGATTCTTTTACTTAAATTATAAATTGAATCTATTTTTATTGCATGTCAAATTGGATATTCTAAATAAATATTTAGATATTATTTTGTTATGTTATCAACTTCCATTATATTTTTTCATTAATATTATTTTTTATTATATAATTATAATAAGCCCTTAGAAGGTTAATCTCTCCCAGAGAAATCCTATAGACCCTCAACAGTAGTCACTAACCTATGATGATTGGGGATCACACAAGAGCCTATGTGACATTTCACTTTAGTGATATGGTTATTTCAGGGTGAGATTTTATAAAATGGCATCTAATAAATATTTTCTTTTATGTGATTGTCATACTTGGAAAATTTATAGAGAAGATATTAGTAGTCAGGATTTCATATGAGATCTTTGTGTGTATGTCTGGATATCTCAGACAAAATAGAAGCCTAAGATAATAGAAAAATGCGGGATAATATTGAATGATTTAAATGAATTATGATTAGGTGATTTTAATTAAATGATGTTTTTGGGTAAATTAATTTACATAGATGGAGTGTGAATAAGGGGAATTTATGCATTGTTTCATGACATAGGTATATGTAATATGAGTTAATCCTTGTTATTATACTTGAATATGAATTTATTTAATAAATTAAACTTATTTAAATGATTTTACTTTTTAAAATTTAATTAATTTCTTCCTAAATAAGTTATTAATAATTAATTAGTTAACTGAAATCAATGAGATGTGTTTGATAACGTGAATAAGGGGAATTCATGCATTGTTTCATTACTCATATTTTTTATTATATAATTATAAAATTTACGCTAATAAAATATTATTCAACATTAGTGTGAGAAATAAGTGTTACATAGAAATATGATCAATGTGTCACTTTGTCCTACTCTTTGGCTCCACCATCTAAACCTACTTGCATCACTATTTCTATTAAGTATATTTAGTCCATAAACTAACATATTCAACATCATCATTGTTCTTACTAACCATACATCCTTTATCATCCTCATTAAATAGAAAATATATACCCCATTATATGTTTAAAAAATAACCATATTAGGTTTTAGTAATATCTCCACCTTTCGTAAATAATATTTCCCCCTCTTTGTCAATGAAAAGAATGGTCACTAATCTGTGTTATACAATAGGGAAAAATAATTATCATTACATAAGGGAATTCATACCATTATTTAGGAGATGGGGTTCCCATATCCATAGTTTACTAAGTGTGAGGGATTGATTAGAATCCATGTTCTAACCAATACATCTTGAATGATTCTTCTGGTAAGGCATTTATCATAATAACTATGATTTGATGTTTTTTAGGAACATGATGTAACTTAACCAATAAATTATCAACATTATTTTTTATGATGTGATACATTATTTAAATATTCTTCCACCTTGAGTGATAGATGTGACTTTTTTCCATATTGATAGAAAATGATTTATCACAATTGATTCTAATTGTAGACTTCACTTCAACTCCCATATCATCATGATATGACTTCATATATAATAATTTATTGAAAAATTTAGTGGTTGTAATATATTTCACTTCTATAATAGTTAGTAAAATGAACTCTTGATTCTTTCAGGGTAAAAAATTGAATACTCCTCCAATATAGAATGCACCACCTAATGTTGAATTTTTATCATCTACTAAACATGCCCAATCACTATTTTTATATCTAAAAAACTCTTTTTATGATGCCTAATTAAAAAAGAACTGAAATCCACTTTTCCATTGTTATACAACAATATTATCTTCACCTAAAAGAAATGAATTTATTTAGAAATACTATAATAAAATATATATTCACAAGTGGAAAACTCAATATTATGTCACATTTCAATTAAATTAAGTATGATCCCAATGCTATGCTTTTATTTCAAGAAATTTACCTCATTTCCATCTCCATCCAATGAAAATATCTTTGGGGTAGAACCTACTGTTTTCAAAACAATGGAATTATTTATCCCAAAACATTCCAAAAAATCCTTAGAATATTTATATTTAGAGATGAAAGTACCATGTATTCCTTATATAACATGTTTTCTGAGAAAAATATCAACTCCCCAATCATGGATATTTTGAAGTCGTTCATCATGAATTCTAAAAACTACCAACACCATGCTTCATTCAGTCTACTAAAGATTATATAATCAAAACATACTAACACAAACATTCTTTCTTCACTACCATGATTTATATAGATATTATAAAAATCTCCACCACATTAGAAACCATGAGTCTTCATATATTTTTCAAGTCATGAATACCTTAATCTTAGTGCCTACCTTATCTTACAAAACACCTTCTTCTACCAAGAAATATTTTTCTCAACTTCAAGAATAATAAAACCAGTCAACTACTTGATAGAAACTTATTCAAATAGTCTATTAAGAAATTATTATATAATTTACATCTATAATACATTCAATTTCAATTTCATTACTATGGATAGAATAGTAAAATTATATTTTACTTGTCCACGAGTCATAATTTTTTGTCCATATCAATGAGTTCAATCGGGGAGTATACCTTGAACACCAATAATTTCTTATATTCAATTACCATTATATATTCATTCATTTTTTCATAATAAAACCATATATTCCTGTTTAAATTCTTATTTTTAGGCCTTGAATTAATCTCTTTTGTTTGACTATTTTTAATTTGTTCTGATCTTCATGCTTCTCTTGAACACAATTCTCATAATTAGTATCATATTCAAAATATTTTCACACTTCCTGAGATAAGAGAGATATTTGATATAAACAATTCATTCTCCTTGTTCATTATTGATGAAATTATTCTCATAAATTTGAACCTTATTTTATTATTTTATGAACATATAGATCTAGATTCATTCGTTTCATCATCAATGTCTTTTTATGACTCATCATTATCTACTTGTGATCCACGAATATTTTCAACTCCTCATCAACATCCTCATTATTATTTTCCTTATATTGAGGATGATTTTTTTTATTTTCAACTAAATTTACATTATATATCTCAATAATCATAGTGGGAAACCACATAATCATGAAAAATCATCTACAATATGTCAAAATCAGAAAAATTTATTTTCAATATATGAACCCTTAAGTTTAACCTAGGTCATTTATGACCATAATCTCTTCAAATTCCTTATGGTGGTTCTTAAATAAAATGTAAATTAACCTAATAATATCCCTTAATAATGTCATACTAGATGCGTAATAAGGGGACACTCACCATGCACCAGAATGATGGATTAAATATACTAGACCAACTATTATTGGGGATGTTACCCCTAGATGCATCAACTGCAAAACCATATACACTAGTAGTTTCAATAGGGGGATATTATTCAAGGAAACCCAAGATTATTTCTTAACCATAACATAGGATTTTCATAAGACATGAATCATAAATGAATCAATGAACATGAGCCATGAGAGCATAACATAGGTATAAGACATGAGTTTTGGGCATAGACATAAGCATAGAAAATGATTTCCATAAAATTCAAGGCTTATTACCAAGACTATCATAGTGGATTGGGTTCACTCCAAAAACTATCTTAGAAGTCATGGTTTACACCTAATACTATCATAGTGGATAGTGTCCCTTACTAAATAGGGTTTATTCCCAATTATAACATTTTTTATATCATTATATATCCCTCCTTTACCAATGCTTTAGAGATATATATAATTTTTTCACACCTATCACATAATGAAAATCATACACATATATATTCTATGAAAACATAAAACATTCATCATATCAAAACCCATGAAATGAAATGGGTTTAATAAGTTTTTTCTTCATGACATAACCCAAGGAATAGAAACAGGTTTCATAAATATATTTCCATAATATTTATAAACAATAAAAAGAAATAATAAGGATGTTAGAATTGTTTTATATTATCAAAAAATATTTGTAAAGTTCAACATATTCATTCTTAGATGGAAAAAGCTTTTAAAAGACCACATTTAACATTTATTGAGGAAAATTACATTTTTACTTTTAAATCAATTATTTAAAAATTAACAAAATATTAAAGGAAATATTTTATTCAAAAATAAACTTTGAAACAAAGAAATTTATAATTAAATTCGTGAGTGATCATGATGGTGAAAAATTATAATTATTCTACATATGTTAAAACAAATATTCCTTTCACATTTTCAGTTAATAGTCAAAAGCACATCGTTTGAAAAATGACAAGAAAACTCTTTTGTAAAATTTTATTAATATTTTTAACATGTGTAAAAATGAATTTAAACATTCATTAGATAATAATAGAAACATTTTTAAAAACATTTTTAAAAAAATTGGCATGGAAGATATAATATTTTCGATTTAAGAGAGAAATAATATCAATATTACTTAAAACTGTTACTTTGGTCTTTGAATAAATAATTAAAGGAAAATGAAATGAAAGAATGAATTCATTATAAATAACCTAAGGATAATAAAATTAATTATATTATTTAGAGTTATATCCTGAAATTTCATTGTTGAAAATATAATCATAAAAATCTCGATAAATAATGAGATCGTAACATAAAACTCTTACCTCAAGTCCTAATTCCATTATATATTTTTGAACCTCTAGTATAGTATATGTATATTTATTATAAATATATTAAATAACAATTATCTTATATTTAATAACTTATATTAATACTTATATTCTTTTATCACCAATTTATTATCAATTCTTTATTAACATTACTTTTTCGGGGTGATAACTACTTCGTTTTTCATGTATATTTTGCTTCATCTGTTTATATACTTTTACTTTTATAATGATTCCATAATATTAATAATTTTACTAATGATATAAATATAATATATATTCATTATATACATATTTATATTCATCAATAAAAGTTAGAGATAAAAAATTGAATATCACCATTCATGGTGATAGTAGGTCATACATATGCTTGAATATTGTTTTCATTTATCAAATGATGTAAATAATGAAATTTATTTAATAAATAAACTTTACATAATTATTATAATTTATTATAAATTATATATATTTATCGAATCCATCCTTAATAGCATCCATGTAAAACAAAAATTAAAAACGAATCACATCACTTCGTGGAGGTGGTACTGCACACATACACACAAACGATACTATAATTTTCCAATGGATTAAAAGGTAAGAATATATATTCGATATTATAATTAAAGAAGTATAATTTAGTCTTAAATATTCTATATATAAATTAAATATGTCATTATATCCATCTATGAGAGGTGGTGATAGTGAACAAATTACGTCAGTTTGGGAGGCGGTAGCCCGCCGTACACACGATCGTAGGTTTCATTTATCATTTGAGGAATGAGGAGATAGATATAGGTTATAAAATTAACATAATAAAATATTAGTATTTTTAAGATACTATTTTATTCATTTAAACATGGCTGAATAATATTCTAAGGAGTTATAATAAGAAATATAATGAAAAGGCATGGTTAACAACTATACCTCTTCTTTAGAAAACCAATTTAGGTTTATATCTAATGCCTTCCAAGGAAGGTTTTTTAATAAAAAATTGACTCTAGGTTTTTTTAAGAGATGTAAATAATGTATATGGTTAGTTATTGGGCTAAAAATGTCTTTTTAAGTGTTGATAAGTGAGGAGAGGGGTTGTCTTTTTATAATTGAGGGACAATATCCACTTGGAATTTTTGAAAATAATAAAATATATTAATGTATTAATCACACTAAATGGATAAAAAATAGATCAATATAGAATATTATATGATACATGGGGAAAGTGTTTCAAGAAAATATAAAATATAAATATAATTAGTTCATTTTAAACCTTTTCTATTTAGTTTAACCCCTAGTAAACCTGTTTTAACCGTAATCATTGTAACATATTTTTATGCTTTTTAATCATAATTATGACAAAGAATTAATATGAACATATTAATTAATATTATTAATTATTTTTAAAAAGTTGGAAATTTTTTTATTTAATTATATTAACATACGTGGGAGAATTTAATTTAAAATTAAACCAAAAAACGCGACGAAAAGCAGTTTTCCAAAGAAAAAGATTTGTTAAGTATAAATTGTTTTATTACCAAAATTAAATATAAAATTAATGCTAGTAACCTTAATTGTTTTTATAGTAATATAATTAAATTATTATAATTTTAAAACCATATCATAATAAAATTTATCCTTGTATATTCTTTAAATGAAATGACAATTTTTTTAAAAAATCATTATTTTAAACCATTCAATGGAAGATTTAACTTTTCGTAAAATTCTCAAATACTCAATATTAGACAACTATGACATGTTGATTTTAAAAATTAATAAAATTTTATTGAAAATAAATTTTCAAAAAGTGTAAACAATAAATTTTTAAAATAATCCTATGAAGTGTAATGAATCCTCTTTATAGAAAAATACAATTTTTTAGCCAAAAACATGATTTTTTCATATCGCATACCTATAAAAAAATATAATAGATAAATGGTAAAATATTTTATTAAATATATAATATATAACATTCATTTAAATAATTCACCAAATGTGATTAATTAAAATCATTAATATTAAAACACATTTTGTCTGTAATTAATGTTTTTAGGAAAAAATTTCTTTTTCTTTCAATTGATTTCTATTTTAATTTATAATCAATTTGTAACCAATGAATTTATTTTACACATGTGTAAACCATATAATATACATGGTTTAGTCAATCCTATTCATAACTTCCAGTTTAACCCCTAGGTTACAATGGTATAATATATTATGGTTCATTTAGACTTGGGGTTGTGTACATTACAAGCTATCGAATAGATTAAATTTATTTAAAAAGAAATATATCATAAACTATTTGGGTGTTACAGGAAACCTTAAAACAAGAGTGATTAATAGCCTCTAACATATCTTCTTAATGGAATTCTAGAAGTTCCTCAACTAGAAAAATAGTTACCCCTTATGGGTCAAGGTAGCAAAATGAGTTTTAATACTAGAGAATTCTGCCACAAAACTCTAACAAAATCCAATAATCCCATGGAAGCACTACACCTTTGTCATTCACTTAAGTATATCCCAAGAAATAAGTTCCTAAATCATCAATCGGGTGACAGCTTAATCATCCATTGAGATGACGGGTCCTCAAAAGTGGACCCGTCTAATCTAGAATGAACACTTATGATCTTTTCATACAGTTGATTCTCTCATTTTACATCCAGTAACATCCTCATGTTCTTTTCATAATCATACTTTGACAATGATTAATCGATAATGTCATCAATAAATACCACCAAAAATTTTCTATGGTCTAATATCAATAAATATTTAAGATACTATAATTAAAGGGGAAGTAGTTAGACTATAAAAAATAATATAGGTGCGTAATATTAAAAACATGCCTCACTGAAGGATGATTGAGATGGAAACCGTTACAACTGGGATAACACTTGATTCGAATCCATTTGAATAAAATAACATAATGTGGCTTAGTATAACTAACTATTTACAATGAAATAAATTATAAAACATTCATGGTATGTTAAATCAATATAACACCATAAAAAATAAACATGATGAATAAAATGTTATGTGTCTCAAAGAATCAGAATTGAGACAAAGAAAACCATTAAATCTTGTGGAGAATTTAGATAAAAAAACCTAAAAGATATATATTTAAATTGAACAAAAATTATCCTGATTATAATTTATTTCTTGAAAACATATATCTATTAATAATCATAAATAGAAAATAAAATAAATTAGTTTTGTAATACAAAACATGTCATTAATTGAGGAATTTTAGTTAAAAACCCTTATATTAGTCCAAATTCATTATGCACTTTCACCAAAAAACCCGAATAATTAAATTAAGTTTATCAATTACATATCGAATAATTTTTTTTAGAAATATAAATTGATAAAATTACATTCTTTTATAAATTAATTAGTTTTTACCTATTTTCCCATATTGAGTGTTTATAGTTTTTCCCGTTTGTATTAGTTTCGCACGAGCAGTGTCAATTTTTGTTCTCCTTCCAAATATTATCTTTCCAAAATCATCTATGTTATTTCAATGTATGTTTTATAATTATTAATGATATTTA
Source organism: Viscum album (assembly GCA_963277665.1). NCBI lineage: Eukaryota > Viridiplantae > Streptophyta > Magnoliopsida > Santalales > Viscaceae > Viscum > Viscum album. The sequence continues at coordinate 1,066,933,423 of OY728127.1, read as the reverse complement.
TATTAAATTTCATGAGTGAATTAGTATTTTTCCTAGAAGATGAAATCCACAACATGCACATTTCATTTATTTTTAAACTATGAATGGTGTTTTCATTGTTAATGGACTAAATATTGAAATAATACTCCAAAAAAATAAAATATTTATTTAAATATTTATATCATATTACATGAATAAATTTATATCATAATAATCCATGATATAATTTCATAGCATTGTTCAGGTATGTGGTAAAACTATCCTAAACATGAACATACCATGATTACTTTATAATTGTGAGGTGATTTAGTTTCATTATAATTATAACAGTATCATAATGATATCATTTTTTATTAGTGTTATATATCATATTTATATATATTTCTGAGAATAAGTAAATGATAAGAAGAAATTACGAAGTTTGAATAAATTATTTTCACTCTTAGTTCACTTGTTTATGACAGATAATTTTATAACATTTGTTTATCACACATAAAATTAAGGGGTTAATAAATTTTAATTATAATAAACTTAATAATATCATAAAAATAATATTTATACTTTAAATCCATTCATAGATCCATTTCTGAAAGGTGGTATTGAAAAATAGAAGGCGTGATACCATGGAGGTGGTAGTCCTCACGTATGCATGGATGATGATTTCATTTTATCATAAAATGTGTAAATTAATTAAGAACTATAAATAAGTTATAAAGATAATATTTATATATTAATACATTTTTTGACCAACCGGGTTAGGTTATGAAGAAAAACTAAATCATTTATTCATGGAGTTAGCAGTCCACACATAAACACATTTCATGTTTTTGTTTTTCTTAATGGAAATGGGAGAAGGCCGTTATTTCCTATAAAATATTTTTTATAACATATAATTATATTAATTATACATATATTATAATTTTATATATGGTAAAAAGAAATTTTTTTATAATGGGTTCACAAAATAAAATAAAAATTTGAATTAGAGTTTAAGAACTTATACCTCACTTCATGGATTATCTATTTGTAAAGAGGGTTAATCCATTTAGGGATGGTCTTTTGAGAAAACCATAACCTCATTAATGTTTCTAATAATATTTAGGATTGGGTTGGGATGATTTTGGGCTGAAATTATGTGGTTGTGTTTTGTGGGGGAGTAAGGAGAGGAGATCCCCCTTTATATGTGAAAAGGGATGGGATTTTTGTAAATACCCAAAACCTTTCAATAATGGGAAGTAACTATCAAGTAAAGTGGGTCTAAAATTTGTGAAATATTGGGAAATAGAATATATATGTTTAATTAATAATCAATCATGTGTTTTCAGACATTTTTTAAACAAGTTTCAATCCCTTTACCCCTTGAATTATTACTTTTACCATTTTAGATTTTATAGTGGTAACTAAACCTAAGACAATTTAATCATTAAGAATAAATATGAAGTGTTAATGACTATATAATTTGGAAATAAAGATTATAAATTTTTAATATATTTTTTCTTATTCAATTTCTAGTTTTTTATATTTTAAATTCAATATATTATATATTTAACGCATTAAACAATTTTTGATAAAAATATTACTTGAGTTATAAAATATCAATATTACATTTTTAAACTATAAAAAATTAAATTAAATATATAATTTAAATTTTACAATAACTATTTTTTTCAGGAAAAAGTTTTCATAAATTTCTATGTCAAATTTATATACTAATAATGGAATAAAAGGCGTAGTATTAGTAAAAATAAAATAGTGAAATATTCACCTAAAAATCAAGTGGTTTGGAAAAATACCAAAATAAAACCCTAAGCTAGTTTTAAAATTATAAACTCAAAAATTATCTTCATTTTATTTAATTATAATAATAAAAAAATATATATTTATCTTCAGAACAATAATGAAAAATATGAGGATAAACTGCATTTATTGAAAAATAGTGTTTTTAAAACATTAAGTGTTATTATTATTATTTCATATCAATTTATAATTTGAATTATGTTAATGTATTAGTTCACATATAATAATATTTTAAATGTTTTCAATTTAATATTTTAGGATAAAATATACAATACTTATCAAAATAATTTTTTTGAAAAAGAATAAAATACTACTTTTATACTAAATACGCTATAAATAAACCATTAAAATTAATTATTTATATTCTAAAATTTATTCTTACTACGCCATGGATATTAAAATAATTTTTTCATATACATAATATGATTATTTTTAATAATAATAATAACATTTATATGTTATGCATATATGTATATATATATTTATATATATAATATTTTAATATAATATTTTTATTTCATCGTGAGTTATATTATTTTAACTTTAATAATTAGAGATAAAAGACATAGGTTTATCTATTTGATATATTTCTGATGACCATATCTAAAATGACCATATTCATAATGACCACATTTAAAACAACCATATTTGCAGAGATAGTATTTAAAAGTCTTGGATTTCATTCTGATATATATAACCTTACTAAACTTAATCGATTATCACTTCCCATTTCCAATGTTTTCATTTTAGATCTCACAACGTGCTTTCTAATTTCATGGTATTCTTTATAATTGTTGATTTTTTATAATAATGGTGATTCTAAAAGGTGGATGTGGTCCCGAGGAGATGCTAGTTCTAAAGATATTATTATTTTCCATTTATTATATCCAATAAAGTTTTTCTTTTTGAATATATTTATTCATCCATGATGTGTAATACTTAGTTTGATGTTATTTTGATGTAAATTTTTAATTTTTTACAAAAATTTAATCAAAATATTGTATGAATTATTACCTAATATATTTTCATTCTTTTGAATAAAAAATGGTTATAATTATAAACATATAGTTTATTGAAGTATTATTCTTCCTAAAAACTTTTAGAGTTATAGGTGATTTTGGAATTCTCCTGTTATACTATGTGTAAGTGTGGGATTAATATTCTTTCGTATATATTGGGTGAATAGTGGGAATCAAATTATTAAAGATAATGAACCACAAAATTATGACATTTAACGGGGGATTATGCTTCACAAGTAATTATGATTATGTTCATGTTTTCAGTTTATGTTATTTCATAAATTGATTAGTAGTTTGTTGCTTTTATTTTATTGTTTAATATCATATATATGATTCTTCAAAAACATAAATATGGTAAGATAAAAAGGATATTAATCATGTGAACAATAATTATCAATGTAACTTCTCACAAATGATTAAAATATTACATCATTGATATGAGTATATTTATTGATATTTAATGCTACTAGTTGTCACTATATTTTCATATTTAATGGTTACCAAACCTATTCATAATATATTAATAACATTCAAAATGTTAATATAAGATTATGTTATTGGAGTTGATAGTAATTTCCTTCCATGATCGATCATTGTATGCTTTAAAATTGTATGAATTAGTTAAAATCATGTTGATTGTTTATTGAATTTTTTTACCACTTGAAATATAATTTTTTTTCTTTAAATTTTAGAATATTTTCATCATTTATGTGTTTAAAAACTAAATACTAATTTTTAGTTTGTTGAAAATTATAGGGTTTTTTGTATTAGTGTGGTGAAGGGTTGTTATGGTTGATAGGGGATAATGTGGATGGTGTGGAAAAGTGTTGGGGATGATGTTCAGGTAGGTTTATTGAGTCAGAATAATTTATTAAACACAATATGTTTTTTAGATGCTATTTTTTATATAATTTCCAGATGTTTTCTTAATTCAATTATAGAATTACCTTCCTAGAAGTAGTAATTGTTGTGTATTAATTCCTAGTGGTATAAAATGTTAATGTATTATCAACTAATTAATGGGAATTATGAAAGAGAAATTAGTCATGATTAAATGTCATTAAAGGAAATAGAGGATTTCCCAAAGGTTTAGAACCATTGGGAAAGGCTGTAGAACCATTAGTGTATGTTATACCAACGGTTCTGCAAACCGTAGGGAAGTAAGCCATTGGGAAATCTTTTCCCAATGGTTTACAGTGAACCGTTGGGATAGGGTGGAGAAAAATTACCCTATCTTAACGGTTCTGGCAAACCGTTGGAATAATGTGCTGAAAATTACCAGGTTTTTTCCAACGGTTTGACCAAACCGTTGGAAAAAACCCATAATCTCCTCTTTTCCAACGGTTTCATAAACCGTTGGTAAAACAGAACACAGAATGCTATGCCAACGGTTTAAAACCGTTGGCATAGCCTATGCTGGGCAAATTGCACAGCAGCTCTGCAATTTGCCTAGCAGCTCTCCAATTTTCCCATGAGGTCTCATTTTGTGGGTTCCCCCTCATTTTCAATCCAATTATTATACCTACAATAAACTAACATACATATACAATTATTGTACCTGAAATAACCAACTAACACATACATATAGAGAACAAATTCATACACATTTAACATATAATGTAGGAACTATACACATCCATAATTAAATTATAATTCATAACTTAATTATAAACATACATAATTCATTTAGAATTCAATTTAAAATTTAGATGACAATTATATGTGGAATCCAGAAGTTAATTCATAATTTGATCGGTTTTTTGTATACCATATATTTTTACCTGAAATGATGTCCATTTTAAACAAAATACGTACACTTGCAGTGCTACCGGCCACAACACACCTCGGATTGAGGTGGGTTTGACTCGTACATGTCACATATGACCCATGGATCGTTCTCCTAAAGTTTCAAAGGAAACCGAATGCGTTTGGTCGGTTTTCCGTATGCCAGTTGATGTTTTTCAATTAAAATGACGTCCTTTTGAAACAAAAGGCAGAAACTTTGAGTGGTTCTAGCCACACCACACCTCAGATTGAGCCGGGGTTGACTCTTACATGTCACATATGACCCATGCATAGTTCTCCTAAAGTTTCAACTGAAACCGAATTCGTTTGGTCGGTTTTCCGTATGTACTTAAAATGATGTCCATTTTAAAAAAAAGAGATCCACTTAGAGTGATTTCGGCCACACCGTGCCTCCGATTAAGATGGGGTTGACATGTACGCATCAAGTTTGACCCATGGATCATTGTGCTAAAGTATCGACATAATCCGAATGCGTTTGGTCACTTTTCCGTATGCCAGTCGATGTTTTTCAATTAAAATGACATCCTTTTGAAACAAAAGGCAGACTCTTTGAGTGGTGGCAGCCACACCACGCCTCGATTTGAGGTGGGGTTGAATTGTACACGTTACATATGACCCATGTATCGTTGTGATAAAGTATCGACACAATCTGAATGCGTTTGGTCGCTTTTCCGTATACCAGTTGATGTTTTTCAATTAAAATAACGTCCTTTTGAAACAAAAGGTAGACACTTTGAGTGGTGCCGGCCACACTGCACCTCGGATTGAGGCGGGGTTGATTCGTAAATGTCACATATGACCCATGGATCATTCTTCTAAAGTTTCAATGGAAACTGAATGTGTTTGGTCAGTTTTCTGTATGTACTTAAAATGTTGTCCATTTTAAACAAAAGAGATCCACTTAGAGTGATTTTGGCCACATCGTGCCTCCTATTAAGGTGGGGTTGACTCATACCCGTCACATATGACCCATGAATCATTGTGCTAAAGTATCGACACAATCCAAAATGTGTTTGGTCAGTTTTCTGTATTCCAGTTGATGTTTTCACTTAAAATGACGTCCTTTTAAAATAAAAGACAGACACTATGAGTGGTGGCAGCCACACCGCACCTCGGATTGAGGCGGGGTTGACTCGTACATGTCACATATGACCCATGGATCGTTGTGCTAAAGTATCGACACAATCCGAATGCGTTTGTCAGTTTTCCTTATGCCAGTTTATGTTTTTCAATTAAAATGATGCCTTTTTGAAACAAAAGGCAGACACTTTGAGTGGTGGTGGCCACAACGCACCTCGGATTGGGGCGGGGTTAACTCATACACCTCATATATGACCCATGGATCGTTGTGCTAAAGTATCAACACAATCCAAATGTGTTTGTCGGTTTTCCATATACCAGTTGATGTTTTTCAATTAAAATGACGTCATTTTGAAACAAAAGGCAGACACTTTGAGTGGTGGCGGCCACACCGCGCCTCAGATTGAGGCGGGGTTGACTCTTACATTTCACATATGACCCAAGAATCATTATACTAAAGTTTCAACGGAAACCGAATGCATTTGGTCGGTTTTCCATATGTACTTAAAATGTTGTCCATTTTAAACAAAAGAGAGACACTTAGAGTAATTACGGCCACACCGTGCCTCCGATTAAGATGGGGTTGACTCATACACATCAAATTTGACCCATGGATTGTTGTGCTAAAGTATCGACACAATCTGAATGTGTTTGGTCAGTTTTCCGTATGCCAGTTGATGTTTTTCAATTAAAATGACGTCCTTTTAAAAAAAAAGGCAGACACTTTGAGTGGTGGCGGCCACACCACGCCTCGGATTGAGGTGGAGTTGACTCATACACATCACATATGACCCATGGATTGTTGTGATAAAGTATCGACATAATCCAAATGCGTTGGGTCACTTTTCCGTATGTCAATTGATGTTTTTCAATTAAAATGACATCCTTTTGAAACAAAAGGCAGACACTTTGAGTGGTGCCGGCCATACCGCGCCTCGTATTGAGGTGGGATTGACTCGTACATGTCACATATGACCCATGGATCATTCTCCTAAAGTTTCAATGGATAACGAATGCATTTGGTCGGTTTTCCGTATGTACTTAAAATGTTGTCCATTTTAAACAAAAGAGAGCCATTTAGAGTGATTACGGCCACACCATGCCTCCGATTAAGACGGGGTTGACTCGTACACGTCACATTTGACCCATGGATCGTTGTGCTGATGTATCGACACAATCTGAATGCGTTTGGTCACTTTTCTGTATGTTAGTTGATGTTTTTCAATTAAAATGACATCATTTTGAAACAAAAGGCAGTCACTTTGAGTGGTGGCGGCCACACCGCGCCTCGGATTGAGGCGGGGTTGACTCGTACACGTCACATATGACCCATGGATCGTTGTGATAAAGTATAGACACAATCCGAATGTGTTTGGTCTCTTTTTCCGTATGCCAGTTGATGTTTTTCAATTAAAATGATGTCCTTTTGAAACAAAAGGCAGACACTTTGAGTGGTACCGGACACACCGCACCTCAGATTGATGTGGGGTTGACTCTTACACATCAAATATGACCCATGGATCGTTTTCCTAAAGTTTCAGCGGAAACTGAATGTGTTTGGTTGGTTTTCCATATGTACTTAAAATGTTGTCCATTTTAAATAAGAGAGAGCCACTTAGAGTGATTCCTGCCATACCGTGCCTCCAATTAAGACTAGGTTGGCTCGTACGCGTCAAATTTGACCCATGGATTGTTGTGATAAAGTATCGACACAATCCGAATGCGTTTGGTCGCTTTTTCGTATGCCAGTTGATGTTTTTTAATTAAAATGACTTCCTTTTGAAACAAAAGGCAGACACTTTGAGTGGTGGCGGCCACACTGCGCCTCTAATTGAGGCGGGGTCGACTCATAAACATCACATATGACCCATGGATCGTTTTTCTAAAGTATCGACACAATCCAAATGCGTTTGGTCACTTTTATGTATGCTAGTTGATGTTTTTCAATTAAAATGATGTCCTTTTGAAACAAAAGACAGACACTTTGAGTGGTGCCGGCCACACTGTGCCTCGGATTGAGGCAGGGTTGACTCGTACACGTCACATATGACCCATGGATCGTTTTCCTAAGGTTTTAACAGAAACCGAATGCGTTTGGTCAGTTTTCCGTATGTACTTAAAATGTTGTCCATTTTAAACAAAAGAGAGCCACTTAGAGTGATTCCGGCCACACTGTGCCTCCGATTAAGACGAGGTTGACTCATACGCGTCACATTTGACCCATGGATTATTGTTCTAAAGTATCGTCACAATCCTAATGCATTTGGTCACTTTTCCGTAGGACAGTTGATATTTTTCACTTAAAATGACGTCCTTTTGAAATAAAAGACAGACACATTGAGTGATGGCGGCCACACCGCGCCTCGGATTGAGGCGGGGTTGACTCGTACGCATCACATATGACGCATGGATCATTTTTCATTTTATGAGAATCCTCATGTGTCAATTAGTGGAATGGTATTTACTTAAAATCTTGTGGATATTTATATAAAATATTTTTATATCATTCTTAGTATGGATTAGATTTTAGTTTATAATGCTATGAAACATTTCGGAGCTAACAATGTCATGCCCAATGAATAAATCTCTTTTATAACATACCAAGAATCTATGATATTGATTAGATGTGTAAATGTGATTTACATTGATTATAATGATGAAAATAAATAAAATATATATTATAGGTTTTCAAGTATTAAATGAAATCAAGGAGGGTGGGGGGGTTTTCCGGCAGGGCTGTCCAGGGGGCTGTCCGGTGGGTGTCCGGGGGGATGTCCGGGAACCAAGGAGGAGGGTGGGGGGCTGTGCGGGGGGTTGTCCGGGGTCCTAGGAAGAGGGTGGAGAGGCAATCTGGGGGGCAATCCAGGGGGCTGTCCGGGGTCCAGGGAGGAGGGTGGGGGGGGGGGGGGGGGGCTGTGCGGGGGGTGTTCGGGGGGTTGTCTGGGGTCCAAGGAGGTGGGTGGGGGGCTGTCTGGGGGGCTGTCTTGGATCCAGGGAGGAGGGTGGGGGGCTGTATGGGGGGCTATTCAGGGGGTTGTCCGGGGGTTGTTCAGGGGTGTTCGGGGGGGGGGGGGGGGGGTTGTCCAGGGTCCAAGGAAGAGGGGGGGGGGGGCTGTCTGGGGGGATGTTTGGGGGGCTGTCCGGGGGTGTTCGGGGGGGTTGTCCGGGGTCCAAGGAAGAGGGTGGGGGGGGGGGGGGTGTTCGGGGGGCTATCTGGGGGACAGTCCAAGGGGGCTGTCCGAGGTCCAGGGAGGAGGGTGGGGGGACTGTCCGGGGGGATGTTCAAGGGGCAGTCCAGGGAATGCCTGGGGGGTGTTCTGGGGGTTATTCGGGGTCCAAGGAAGAGGGTGGGGGGGGGGCTGTCTGGGGGGCTGTCCGGCGGGGCTATCCGGGGTCTAGGGAGGAGGGTGGGGGGTTGTCCAGGGTCCAGGAAAGAGGGGGTTCCCAAAAAAAAAACCACTAAAAGACAACAACATCCATAAAAACAGATAATATTTAAAAATAACTCAACTCTAATACTATACTACGAGTCTAGATAAAACCAACAACTAGAATAGATTAAATATCAAATCTCAGTAATATCAGTCAAAAATTTAATGGATCAACTTGTCCCACATCACCATCACCATCATCACCATCATCATCACCCTCTTCCTCATCCCCATCACCGTCCTCACCCTCCTCTCCCTCGCCCTCCTCCTCGTCCTCTCCCTCCTCCTCGCCCTCGCCACCCGCCTCTCCCTCCTCCTCTTCCTCCTCTTCCGCATTAGACTCCTCACCATCATCAACGTCAAGATGGACATCCTCCTGAACACCACTAGAACTGCCACCTGGTGCACCATATATAGAACGTATCGACGACATATACTCATCAAAAGATGGGCTGGCCACTGCTGGAAGTGTAGGACGTAGAACTTCAATAAAATTCATAAACGCACTGTTTTCCCTAGAAGATTGTTCTACCGTCTCTGTGGCCCTTTTCTCATCCTCTGCTTCCTGTGCCCTAACTTGCTGCAGATCAGTGGCACTACAGCTCATACCTGAGGATGGCCAATACCTCGTCGGGGCTATCCTAGGTCGGCAACATACTCTTCCAGAATGCTCCTCTCCCAAGACCTGATGTAAGTGATCTGTTGGCCCAAACTTGTCTCGTTCTTGGGCATCGAGTGCCTCTAAAGCAACCTGTTACAAATATAAATATATCATTAGGTTACAAAATAGATATTTAAATATAAATTCAACAGATTAAAACTTACAATCTGCTGCTGAGTCACTTCATTGACGACACTTCCATCCTTTTTCCGTCTACTCGAGCAAAACAGTTTTTCTCAAGGCACACGTCCTTCAATATTTTGTGTTTTCCCCTACAATGACATTGAAAAATAAAGTTATATGAAAATTTTAGCAAACTATTAAATAATTGAGGAAACAAAAGAAATTCTAAGGCGTAAATAAAACTTATAAACAATTTTCATACCTGCTTCCTCTCATGATCAGGCATCGTAGTGCATCCCAGTGTGTGGAGGTATTTTTTTTACATCAATGTTCTTTTTATTTTTTCTAGATGATTCCTAAATAAAATTTGAAAATACAACAGATAGTATTAATTCAAAACATGAAAGTTATTATTTAAATACCTCAAATGTTATTAATACCATAAACTGGGTACTCGTCCAATGAGTAATCATCTGATGATACTACTCCATAGGACAATCATCCACCACTGGTAGCACCTCTAACTCAGTGCCAACTATAGAAACCCATCCAATATACAACTCATGCTTGTAGGCTCTCCAAATCTCGCCTAAATCCTTTAGATGTTCCGGTTGTGCACCCTCACCATCGGAAAAATTAAATCGAAGCTGAAATCAAAATATTAATTCATATAAATACAAAAATAATTAATGGCATTAAATAGAACATATTTTTTTACCCATATCTCTGCCGAAGCTCTATCCTTGACCTCATGTGGAAAATGTCTCCACGATATCGGGTTGACGGGAATGATGTCAGAGTATTCGGCAAGCATCGCCAAAAAACTCCGACATTGCTGCCCTGTTTTCTCAACCATTTGGTTGTCTTCATTATAATCCACCATAACCTGTGTGCGGCGGTTCCACACCGAACACATGCGTGTATGCCCCCACCCATGCCTCCTGTTTGTAGATGTATCTGTCATGAAAGAAAAACAAATATTTTATCAAAACATGTTATAATGAAAATAAATATTATTATAAAATTTTTTAGGGTTATATAAATATACCTATTCTGGTCTGATCGCTGAGCGCCGCTGGATCCATAGAAACTGATGGAACACCCTGTGGTGGAACAGGAGTCGAAGACGATGGAATATAGAAGCTCGGAGAGATAGAAGTAGAAGGATAAGAAGATGGGACAACTGTATGATCGGATGCTGACTGGGGAGTGGGAATCATCATGGGATGTGAAAATGATGGGACATAAGATGAAGAAGGTAGTGAAAACATGGGAGGCCTAAATATCCCATGTGTCCCTAACGACACACCGAGATCAGAATGTGGGAAGTATGACATGTTAGTGGGAGGGGCAGCGTCTAGTCGGGTACGCGCAGCTACTCGTCCACCTCTGGTACGAACCCTCCTCGTACCACTGGCCTGAGTACTAGGACTAGTACTAGGCTCCTCGTCGAATAACTGTCAACGTATAGGTGGATCCTACAAAAATGTTTACAAAAAAATTAATCAAATGACATTATATATTTTTTTAAATATATCAATTTGAAATAATGTACTCACTACAGGCACTAATGATGGAATTCCCAACTCCGTCATTCAATGATTGTTATCCATCATTTTTTTCCTTCATCTCTCTTCAATTGGCTTCATTTCCTGCTTTTGAAAAAAAATATGTAATTAATTAGATAAATAAAACTAATGTGTAACCCAAAAAACTAAATATATGAGGGAATAGGGGGATTCATTGGTAATTTAACTATCAATTGTTTTAGAAGAGCTTGAATGGATTTAATAAATCATACAAGTTGTAATGTTCACCAAGTTAGAAATATTGTTTAACTATGTTTGAATACAGTTCAATTCCAAATTAGAAAATGCAATTCAAATAAAACTACAACCCATAAACATTGAAAATTCACATAAAGGTCAAGTCAGCTATCAATAGTTTTAGAAGAGCTTGAATGGATTTAATAAATCATACAAGTTGTAATTTTCACCAAGTTAGAAATATTGTTTGACTATGTTTGAATACAGTTCAATTCCAAATTAGAAAATGCAATTCAAATAAAACTACAAAAAATAAACATTGAAAATTCACATAACGGTCAAGTCAGCTAAAACAAATTTGTGATCAATACTAAATCAATTTGAATATTACCAACCTTAACAACCCAACTCGAGGTAAACCAAAACAATTGAGAATATAGATGAATGATTCTATATATTTTCAACCACAACATAAGGTTCACAATCAACTATGAAAATTGAGCTATTTGAGTCATCAAAAGAAATAAATGGATTGGTTCCAATGGCACTAGGGGCAGTTTCAATTCCATCATCACCATCATAAAAAATATGTCTTCGAATTACTTAAACTATGACACCAAATTCAGGTCTAAGTTGGTCTTTGAAATAAAAAACTTGTTTATCCATTGATGCCAACACATATGGTTCTTTAGTATCAAGAGTGCGAGTCATATTAATTACTCGAAATACACAATCATAAATAAATGTGCCATGTCTCGTCATCATATCAAACCAATGGCATTTCATCATTGTGACTCGTCCATGAGAGTAATAATCCAATATTATTATTTTCTCAACAACTCCATAATAACCCACATTTTCAAATCACGATCTACTATCTGATGCACTGACATAACAATCTGTTGTGGTAGTAACCATACCACCAACATGTTGTGTTCTCATGTTCTTTTCTCGTTTAATGACAATAAATTTTTACCCATCGATAATAATTGATTTACAGTCACGAACCACGGTATTAGGACCAAAAGCCAAAGCTCTTATTTCCTTAGAGACAGAGTCAACAGAAAAACTCAATACCTACAATATAAATGACTATTAAACTTAATTAAATATTGATATAATTATTTTAAACATTAATTTTTTATACCTTCAATTTTAACCAAGCATAAAACTCTTTGCTATGCAAAGTCTCTCTCCTTATCAAATATAAAGAACGATGCTTCCTATTTATCATTGTTTTATGTTCCCTGTAGATAAAAAATATGAACAGTTTAACAGATATATATGTAAGATATACATAATCAATTTAGTTACCTGATATAGTCATCGAACAAATCAAAATTGAACAAAACTGTGCGATGTGACATCTCCCGCTCTTCATGGATTAATGTCTTCAATGTATTTGATCCAGCAATTACTCCTGTTTGAAGAAGTGATGGAAAACTGGGTTCAAATTTCTCATACTATTCTTCTTCATTTCTCATTGGTCTGTACAATCTTGTAGTAAGATCAGAAAAATACATCGAGTAGAAATCCATACATTTTTGAGCCAAGTAACCGTTCACAATAGAACATTCAGGATGATTTCTCTTTTGGACAAAAGACTTTAATGTAGAATTATTTCTTTCAGTTGGATACATCCAACAAAAAGAAACAGGTCCTCCGAGAAGTATTTCAGTGGGAATATGGATAGTCCGATGCAGCATGCATGTGAAAAATGTTGGAGGAAATATTTTCTCCAACTCACACAAAATTAATGGGGCATCTGTCAACATTTTTTGCAAGAAAGACTTGGACAACTTCTTAGCACAAAGATCTCTAAAAAAATGTAACAAGTGAATAATAGCCACCCTTACATTATTGTACAAAAGATGACAGATTGCTATTGGAAGCAACTCATGCAGTAAAATGTGATAATCATGAGTATTCAAAGATTTTATCTTCAACTCTCTTCTGTTGACCCGTTTAGATATGTTTCTTGAATAGCCATCAGGAACTCTAATAGTCTCTAATACTTCCAGAAATTGTTTTTTTTCATATGTGTCGTCACATAAGAAGCACATGGAAGTTTCCATTTAATTTCACTGATACGCACATGATGTAATTCTGGTCTAATGCCCCAATCCACCAAGTCACACCGAGATCGTAAATCATATTTTTTCTTCCCCTTGACATTTAAAATAACCAAAAGCAACATTTCACATATATTCTTTTCAATATGCATTACGTCTAAGAAATGACGTAACAAATTGGTTAACCAATAAGGAAAATCAAAAACGTTACTCCTCTTCCTCCAATTGTAAAAGGTTTGAGTGGAAACTTTCTTTCTCTTTCCAGATTTCATTTGACCCTTCCCAAACGAAAAACTGAAATCTTTCAATTCATTAAGCACATCAGTTCCAGGCATACGCTGAGGTGGATCATCAGTCTCTATGGTATTATCAAATCTTCTACGATTCATTCAATATGGATGATCCTTTGGCAAGAATCATCGATGTCTCATAAAACTAAAACTACAGTGATGTTTCAGTCTTCTAGATCGTGTATTCTTCATACAAACTGGACATGAAAATTTTCCCTTCGTGCTCCATCCATAGATCATTGCATAAGTTGGAAAATCATTGATCTTCCACATAAGCGCAACACACATCTGAAATATGTCTTTCGAACATGCATCGTATGTGCGCACATCCACATCCCAAAGAATTTTCAACTCATTTATTAAAGGTTGCATGTAGACATCAATATCAATGCCGGGATCATAAGGGCCAAGTATGAGTATACTCATGAAAGTGAAAGGTTTTTTCATACACAACCATGGGGGAAGATTATAAATGTGTACAAAAACTGGCCATGTTCTATGAAAAGTAAGCATATACCCAAATGGATTAAAACTATCACATGAAAGACCCAGCCTCACATTACGCACGTCAGCTGAAAAATCAGGATGTCGAGCATCAAATCTCTACCATGCAAATCCATCTGCAGGATGAACCAACTCATCATTAGTCTTCTTTCTCTCGGTATCATTCCATCTCATTTTTATTGATATGTCATCAGATATAAAATGATTCTGGAGTCTTGGGATCAATGGAAAGTGCCAGATTACTTTCTGTGGAACGCGGGATGGTGTTCCATAAGATTTTGACTTCCAGCGGGATGTGCCACATTTAATACAATCATTTCGTTTAGCGGTTTCCTCCTAGAATAAACTTCAATCTTTCGGGGAAGCATGAATTTTGTTTCTTGAAAATCCAAGTTCCTTAACTAACTTCCATGACATATAGTGGTTTGAGGGAATATCTGCATCATTTGGAAGTAAATCCTTCAAGAGGGTAAGAATGTAATCGATTGCTGTATTAGAAATCCCATACATAGTTTTCACATGAAACAATCAGATTAAAAATTCCAGCTTTTTCATTTTATCGCATTGTCGATATACTGGAGTCATGGCAGCATCATTCAATTTTTTCACCCTATCAATATCATCATTTTCACTAGATGAATCATCTGTGCTCATTTCGAAGTCTTCTTGAGTCGAAATCCTTTCTTTTTCATGATGAAAAATAAATGGAAACCGATCATCTAACAAATTCTCCATTCCAGTCTTTTCATTTCAATCATCACCAATTTGAGATTTTATTTTCTCCCCATTGTGATACCACACAAAGTAGTTTGCTTGAAAACCATTTTTGGTTATGTGGTAGCTGACTTCTTCACGGCTCAACCAAGGTCTACCTACACAATTGGAACATGGGCAGTGTATGCGACCACTATCTAAAGCATTGTGAATTGAAAAATCTATAAAGCTCTCCAAATTGTTTTGAAAATCGCTTCAGATCCGATCAGCTCAACCAAGGTCTACCAACACAATTGGAACATGGGCAGTGTATGCAACCACTACCTGAAGCATTGTGAAATGAAAAATCTATAAAGATCTCCAAATTGTTTTTAAAATCGCTTCAGATCTGATCGGTTTCATACATCCAAATTCTGTCCATTCTGTAAAAAGAATTTATATAAGTCATTTTGTCATAAAAAATTCAATAGGATTGAACTTTAATAGAAAATACATTTAAGTAAATAATAAAGGAAGAAGTTTCTAGTCGATGTATTGGAAATCACCCCACCCTCATAAAAGTGAGTATTGGCCAGGAAGGACACATAATATACAACTTACAATGAGAACCATATTTAGTTGACCCTAAAGTTATATTAGTACAATCATCTTGGGGGAAATGGAATATATGATCCTGGTTAACTGATGAATTCAAAAGCTCATATTCCATATGTTGGACACTATCAAAGGTAAGAAATAATGTGAGGATGGGTTTACATCATTTAATTTCTTACATGCTAGTGAGAATAAAGACTTAAATTAATGACTTGAGTTCACTAATACCATGTCAACCGTTATACACACCATGTTAACCCTTATACACACCCTATGAACCCTTATACCATATCTTCATTATTACAACCATTAATAACAACTTATTAAATAACATCTCTTAGTAAAGATAATCAAATTGAACATAAATCAATAATAATATTGGATATATCAAGTAAAATGAAGTCATACTATCTTACATCATAAATGACCACCCACAACCATGATTAATGACCACAAAGCTCCCCTTTCGACCAAATCAAAAGTGAAAACAAAAAGACATAGTTGTAGGAAAAAACTTCATCTGTGTGAAGAATAATAATCTCATGGTCCTCATGATATTTGAACCATGCAGTCATGATTTTTGTGATGAACTTGTATCCATGAAACTATATGAGAAACACGATTTAATACATGCATTTTTCTGATTTTCCCAAGCATTTTGAGGAACCCCAAATTAATGAAAATGGTCATTGTGTTTTAAAAAGGTGATTGAATAACACATGTACGATGTCAAAGGCAGAATGATTAATCGTTATATTAGAAAAACTAGTATTCCCTAATATTTCGAATTTGATATTCTGTGAATTAGTTTCATGAAGAAGGAAGAAGTACTAATTAGGGACCACATACTATTTGGCAAAGTTCAAGAAGATTCTCCATATGTTCTATTGTGCAAAGGATACGTGAACAGTGTGTCATTTTATATATATATAGATTTTGATAGAAACATGATACATACTTGTTATGTAATACACATAGTGTATAAAAATTAAGATGAACAAGATCTTCATGTTTGAAATGATCTTAACAAAAGAGTGATTTTCATGAAATAATATCAATAAATATTACAAACAATTTATTGTTAGTTCCTATACATGAACCTATAATATTTGAACCAGATTAAAAAAAACTATGAATCTTTAAAATTAGAACACAATAAAGAGACACCATGCCCTTTTAAATTTAAATGTGTAATGAAAACATTAATTGGAAATACACCGATATAGGTATTTCAGTACACAATTTGTGGAACAATCATAAAATTTTACAAAAACCCTAAAAATTGGGAATAAAGAAATCGTTGAGAATAGAAGGATATGCTTTATAAGTGGTGGAACTATATCCTTGATAAAATATAGAAGGAGTCTAACCTGTTAGCTGCTGATCCGATGGAAGATGTGGGGATTGGGAACTGCTTCTACGAAGGAATCGCGTCTGGAGATGAGCGGAAGGCTTCTGGAATCGTGGGGAGGCCGATGCCTGCATTTCGGTTTTTGGGGCTTTCTATTTCCCAACGGTTCTTAAATACCGTTGGGAAAACCCAATCTTTCCCAACGGTTTCATAAAACCGTTGGGAAAACTAATTTTTTCACCACTTTTCCCAACGGTTTCATAAAACCATTGCAAAAAGTCAGATCTTCAAGGTCTTTACCAACAATTTATATAAACCGTTGGGAAAGACAATATATACCAATGGTTCTTTGAACCGTTGGCATACAAGTGTTGGTAAAAATCCCCTTTCCAGTAGTGTGAATTAACAATTACATTATTAAAAAATTAATATAATGGAATAATGGTATGATTATTTAAAATGGTTAGGAATTTGGTGAATAATTATGGGAATTGATTAAGTGAAGAGTGATGTTTTTTAAAGTAAAAACAAATTGTAAACCAATATAAATATGTTTTCAGTGTGGTAATGAAATAATGAGAAAAATTAGATATTTAAATGAGACTAGATGAATTGTGTGAATAGGGGAGTATTATATTCCTAGTGGTTAGGGTTTGTAGTTGGGGTATCTTAAATGACATTAGTTTTATTTTGAGTCTTTGGTTGTATAGTTTCCCTTAGAATGGTGGTGTGTTCTTTAATATTTGTTGTGTTTTGTGATTTCTTACACCACACCACCCAAATTGAATAAGATGAACAATTCCCATACATAGCATTGAGTTATGGGTTATTTTAATATATCTAGGTTGTTATGGATATGGATGATGGACTACTCCCACCTCTTCCAGATGTAGTATGGTATTTGGGAATGTTCAAGCTATGATGGACTACTATTATAGGATGTGTACTCATTTGGGTCTTAGTGGCTTAAAACTATGATAAAAATGTATATAAGGGATGTTATAGATTAAAATTATAATGTATACCTATATAGAGACTATAATGAATTATGGTTATAAAATTTTTATTTTTGAAGAAGCTATAATGGATCAAGGAAATGTTTTTATTTATAAGTGTTGTAACAGATCATAGTTTTAGAATATGACTATGGGGATGTGATGGAGATGTGGGTGTAATGTGATGTTTTGGTTGTGATTAATTAAATTTGGGTATTATGTGTGTACATGGATGTGGGATATGATTTATAGAGAGGATGAGATCACCATGATCTGTGAAATTGAGTTTATGGGTGACTGGTTTAGTGAGAAAGTGAAACAGAGGTACCTTTGTTTATATGTATGCCATTAGTGATATGTTACATACTTATATGAGATATTCGGTGACTAAGACTTGGTGAGGTTTGGGATTGTGATGACCTAATTCAAATAGTGGGTGGTTTTCATTGTTTATTCACTAGGGATTATTTTTCTTCTTCAACATTTTCACAAGTGGTTCTGAGGAGTATTATACTAGGTATTCTTATATGTTCACCCATGTGTGTAAAAATACACACACAGATATATATATATATATAGGTATTTAATATGAAGTTATTGATTGAGATGGTCCTTACTAGCTCAAAGAGGTTGTTTGATGTATTTTGATATTATGGAGTTGCTACGGTAGGTGTTCCTTATGATATTGTCAATATTAGTCATGCATTTTATGAAATTACTTGCATTAGAATTACATTATTTTTATTATGAAGTTGATTTGTTGAATATTTATATTTTAATTGGAATTTTTGGATTAATGAATCCCATATGTGTGTGTTCTATACATTTATTTATAGTCTCCAAACCAATAATTTTTTCAGGCCATTATCAGGGGTCACTCATGTCTTTTCTAATAGAATAATAATGGTACTAGTGGGGGATGTTCATTAAAAAGTAGTATTAATGTTTTTTATTGAGATATAGGATAAGGTTTGGGAATAATCACAGGTGAGTATTTCAGGGGTTGGTATAGAAATTTCATTAGTTGAACTTAATACGTGATTTAATGAGGGAAACCTACAATGACATAGGGGATCAATATTCCCTATTATCCAATGCAATGAACTTATGTTTATTGAACGTATTAGGTGAAGTGGTGATTATTTTAGGGTAGATACCGAAGTAAGTTCATGTATAATAATTATTTGTATCTGTGATTGAATTGGGTAGGTGATGGGATTAGGATGAATATTAATTAAATAACCTTAAGATTTACATATTTTGGGTTTAGGAAGTCCCTAATGATTCACTATTTTTTAGGGATGGATCCTAATTGACATCCCCTATAACACCTTGAGACATTATAATATTTTTATTTCTAAATAAATTCAATTTTTTTCTTTTTTGTTTATGAAACACCATTTTAATCTTACATTACACACAATAATGAGTTGGCTTGCATTACATTTAAGACCCAGTTTAACCAAACAACAATATATTAATAAAATATTTTTATCATTTATGAATATTATTAACAAAATTTTTAATTTTATATATTTCATATAAATTTAGCATTTATATTATGTATTTTCTAGACATGATATTGGAGCAAATTTAATTTTTTCAGTTAAAAGATGTATTTTTTAAAAAAAAATTGTTTTTCCACTTTTTGAAGGAGCACAAATTTTAAATTAAGATTTTTTACAATTTAGTATATTCTATTTTAAAAAATAAATTTCATCTTTTGATGTGGGATATGAAAATTTACATTGGAGAATTTTTTTATATTTTCATGATAAGTTTTAACTTTTGATAAATAATATAAATATACTAAATTTTAATTAAAGAAAATTCTTTCAAAAAAATAAATTATGTGCATACATTATATTATTGAATTTTTTTTAAGTAAAAATAGAATACATTTTTATCATTTCATATAATGTTTTTCATTGGAATTAATTATACCATGAATTTCATTGGGAAAACATTTCATTCTTTGGCATTTTGTTTACATTTAAAACTTTTTTTTTCATTCTAACAGTGGGATTAATTTTTAAATTAATTAATAAAAATTTTGTGTTTTTATTTTTTAAAAAATTATTAAGAATTTGGAATCAAGAATTCAAAATTATATAAATTGGTTCATTTTATTTTTGGGAATTATAAATAGTAGCTTTAGAAATTATTTTTATTACCATGGTTAAGGGTAAATCAGGTAATTAAAGGTAGAATTAATATTATCAAATTACCTTAACAGCAATAAAAATCCTATTGGATGACTAAATTGAACCGTTATCATCTATGTTTCAAAATGGAATCACTTAATGGCCACATTCCCATGAATATTACAAGAATATAATAAAAAGGAATGAATGTAAAAAAATGTCACACACTAATTTTATATAAGTAGATTAATTTTAATATATGAATAACTTGAAGATAACATATATTATAAGTAGTATTTAGATATCTAAAATAATGTCCTACATCATTAAAATTTATCTTTAATTTATATAGATTAATGATTTACCATTAATGATGACACACTAGTGTTGCAAAAATTATTTTATTAATAAAATTTCAAATAAATGATATTAAAATATTAAAATAAATTTAATTTTACATAATTGAGGTGATACACGAATTTTCTAGTTCAATATGACATGTTAGGGGAATTTTTAATGAATTTTTTTGAAGTTATCTTGTTGTATGTATTTTATTATATTCAATGTTATCAATAGTGTCCAAATTGACCCCTAGGATATTTTATGAAAAATAATATTTCATTAAATTCTTTATAAATAATAAAATATTAAAGAAGGACAAGGGGAATAGATATGGTCTAAATTATTATTAACTAGCCATTTATGGTCCAATTGAAACTTGATAAGTAAACATTACAACCTCTTAGTAATGAAAAATTTCTTACCATATTTAAAATTTAAATGGGTTTATTAAGTGTGAATAAAAATGATAAGGATTAAAAATAACACAAAACATTGTATAAAATCTATTGGATGGTAAGATTAAAACCTTATATAATATTATCTTCAAATACATAAAATTTTTGTATTATTTGAAAATATATTTAATTTATTATAAATTAATACTTTGTGAAATCCCAAAAGTACCCCTACCTTCATTATAAAAGGACACCTCCTACATCATTTCCCCACACCACATTGAGCCTTATAGCTCGACCAAACCCTACCCAAATAATCTCCCAACTTCCCTAAAATCATCCTAGAAGCCTCTAGAAGGGAATAAACCCTCCCAATTAAGCATTTTGGTATAAACCAAAATAAGTTTCCCGATTAAGAGGTAAAGCCTTCTCTCATGCCTTTTAGTTTCATTTCCATTTTCCACTCCCCATAATAGTATTATTCTATGATTACATAACAACACCAGTATCCTAAATATACTTTGATGTTGTTATGCTATGTTTTTTAACTACACTTACACGCACCTCCATTTAATGTGTAATGAACACATTGTTATTATTTAATTCACTACTAAAAAAACGGCCTATATCAGCGCTAAAAAAGGGCTTTAATAGCACTAAAAAAGCATTGTAAAGCTCATCGCTAATATAGGGGGGTCACTTTTATCAGCGCTCCAAAAAGCGCTGATAAAGGTCCCTTTTATCAGCGCTAAAAAAAGCGCTGATAAAAGACCCCTTTATAAGCCCTTTTTTTAGCGCTGATAAAAGGGGCCTTTATCAGTGCTTTTTTTTGCACTGATAAAGGTCAAAAACAATTTAAAAAAAACAAAAATTTTAAATAATGCTGGGAGTACTTTTATCAGCACTTCATACTCCCTTTTATCCGCACTAGGATTTCTCCCACATGCAGCCCTTCCCACACATCCACATACGTGCACACCCCATTCGCTTCCACCCGAACTCGAACCCGGGACCTCCCACCTTTCGCAGCTGCACCTTTACCACTAAGCCATTTCGTTTTGTTCTCTATTTAATGATATATATATAGTTATATTTATTCATATATTGATTCATATTAATATAAATATATTTATTCATATATTAGTATATTTATATTAATTCATATATTAATATATTTATATATATATATTTTTAGTTATAATTTTTTATACGTATATTTATTTTTATATTAATATATACATATAAGATTAGTTTTAAATACATTTATGAAAAAATATGTTTTTTATGTGTGTTTATAAATAAATAAATAAATACATAGATAGATATATAAAACACACATACATAGATATATATAACACACATACACACACAGAGACACACACACACATAAACACATTTATATTTACGAATAAATACATATATATGTGTATTTGAAAAGCCACAGAATGTACATATAAGATTTGTTTTAAATACATGTATGAAAAAATATGTTTTTGATGTGTGTTTATAAGTAAGTAAATAAATACATACATACATATACACATATATACAACACACAGACACACACATAGACTCCCACACACACACAAACACATATATATTTACGAATAAATACATATATATGTGTATTTGAAAAGACATAAAATGTTAAAATGACCATAAATTAAAATCAAGAATTCCATTTCAATTCCACAACCATTTAAATTGAAGAAAATGAAACAATATTTGATATGATATGTTGTACAGGCCTAACAGACATCCAGATCAGAAGTTATACCTGTTTGAATGTTAAAGAATCGGGGTATCCTGACTAAAAACTCAGTTTTGGAGGCCTTATGGGCCTTTTTTGGGCTCACAAAATGTGACAGAGGCTTTTCTTGGGTCACCAGTGTGTAGAGATCGTCGCAGGCTTTGATTTGATATGCTGTAGAGCTCAAACGGACACCCGGATCAAAATTAATTTCTGTTTGAAGTTTGAGTTGCATTTTCAACGTATTTTAGATCTTTTATTAATTTTTTTGATTTTTTGTGTCCTAAAATTGTTATTAAATAATTTTTAATCGATATTAATTAGAAAATTATTAATTAATAATATTTTTTTAAAATATTTTGAATCTATTTTCACTAAATTTCTTATATATTAAATGTAATAGTCTATTTATACATATCTAGAACACATTTAAAAAACTATATATCGTATTTATATCAATATAAATATACTTATATAAGAATAATTTATTTTTCCAGATTTTTTTTGAAATATAAAAATTTTCAGTGCTGATAAAGCCCCCCTTTATGAGCGCTACTAAAAGAAGCGCTGATAAAGGCCCCCTTTATCAGCACTTTTTTTGAGCATTGATAAAGGGGTAGCGATTCCCTTGATAGTTTTTTTATAGTGATTTTTATTTAAAATATACTTTTACTCTTTACAAGTTGTTTAAATATGATAATTTTGTTTGAGGATGTGTGGACTAGCTCCCTTTCAAAGCAATATGACTCATTCACTCTATACATGGAATGTATAAAGGATTATTTTAATAATACTATGATACATATATGAAATTAATATAATATTGGAATTATAATATACATGTATTTCATTTAATTATAATACAACAAATAATTGAATGTAGCACTAATGCGTACGTATGACCTACCATGTCCATAAACCATACATTTCATTTCTTATCTCCAAGTATTGCGCTTAATTCTAAATACATATATACGATATATATATATATATATATATATAATATTTAAATCATGTTTTACATTATTTAAATGATGAAACCATGATCTAATTAATGGGAACAGCAAATAATAAGTCAAAACGTACTTGAGAAACTAACGATTAACACCTGAAATAGTGAAAATAATGAATGATTACTAAAAAAAGAGTAATAAGATATTATAATAGGATCATATATAATATTATAAATATGTTTTTGGTTTTGGTATAATTTAATAACATGATTTAACCATTATAATGGATGTTAACACACCCTCATCTAAAGGAAAATACAAGGTAATGGTAAATTTTTCAATCTCATATTTATCTATGATTGTTTATATGAAGTATCTAATGGGACATATTTATCATCCATGTCCATGTTTCTTATATATTTTTTCAAAAGGAATATTTTTAAGGTTTTATGTAAGGGTTTCTTTAACTAAAACACCATTTTAAATTTTTTAAATATTTATTCTTATAAATCATTCACATTAATGTCCACTGTTTCCAAATGGTTTTCACGATTTATTTATATGGACATGAATGTTTTAAAATAGTTAATTCCTTTCAAAATATTCAATGTGGTACGGGAAAATTTGATTTGAAAATCTATTTTTAATGTCTTCTTTTGAAATTGTGCAATTTTTTATTGTTTCAATGTAAAAATGGAAATTTATCTCAGAGAGTTTTATATATTTTATTTGATTATTTCCATAAACGTCAATATCCATTGACGGATTTTTTATTAATTGTGGTTGATCAATTATGATAAAATATACCATATTTTATTGAAGTATTTATGATATGTTTGACTGTGGGGGTGCTATTTAGATACCATTCTTGGATTATGGCTAATGTATTCATAATTTGAATACTAGTTTTGAATATTAATGATTATGTTGTTTATGTTTCACCATTTTCATATAAGGAATGTATTGGATTTAGTATGTGACAGGAAGGGCCCACTATAGCCCCTCAATACATTGGTAGGTCACAAGAGATAAACTAGATACAGACTTGGTTGAGGCCTTTCCCATTTATCTTTTAGATATGGATTTGGCTGAGGCCTTAAACATTTAATTTTAGATTTCTTGGCTATGGCCTCGCCAGTACGTTTTAGATATATGAAATGATGAATTCCCTAATTATGCGATTAGTTATTGATATTACATGTGATTATTATACTAATAGAATATCCATGTGAATGTTTAAATGATATTATTCGATTTATTTTTTCCATATTATGTTCATGTTTATGCTTAAAAGGATTATGTTTTAGTTTTACACTTTCCTTAAAGATTATTGTTATTTTTGATAGCTTCATCTATATTTTTTAACCTTAATGTGTATTATAGATCACCCCTTTCATATGTTTTATTTTACAAGTATGGAAATAAGTGTTTTATGATTTATATGTAGGGTTAATCTAGACGAATAATCACGTTCACAAAGAATGGACTATATTGAATATTATTCTTTTAATTTTAATTAATGGTTCGTGTATGAAATCTATTTTCCAAGATTGATAAAATGATAGGTCCTTAAGGATTTGATTCCTTTTAAATATTCTAATGTATTAACATATTGCACCAGCTCTAGGATTCTGGGTTTGGGGTATTACATCACCTCCATGATCACAGTGGCGATGTACAACATGATGCACTAGCAGATTATCAAGGAGTTGAGGCTGATGAGGATGACTCCCAAATGAAGAAACTACATGATTTTTAATGTTAGGGCCTATATAAGTATGATATAGCCATATAATATTATGATATTGATTTATGATAAGAGGAGGTGGATATTGTTTTCAGTTTGATCAATACTAGTAGGGAGAACTGGATCCGGTTGGTTGTCAGTATGTTGCAAGGATATACTCATTAGTGATTTATTTTATTCCATGGTGAGCTTTAGAAGTTATATATTTTTTGGGATAAGTAATATGAACATTTCAAGACTAAGATTTTTTCTTTATCTATTATTATGAAATGTCAGTAGGTGGTTCTTTCCCTTCATCAGGAAGTTCTGACATGAGGGATTTTAGAATCTGATTCATGAACCCTTTTCTTTATTATTAAATCCTCCTTGTAAATAAAGATGTTAGAGGGAGTTACATATATTATGTGCTGTGCCTAATGATCCAGTTCCATGTTACCCCATTTACATTATAGACATTCCTATAGGAGTTAGTGAAAACAACAGTTATCAAGAAGATGCAAGCTCAAGATGGATCCTCATGGGAAATAATTCATCATGAATTATTTTGATGAAAAATGGTGAGTAAAGGTTACCAATTTCTAGATCATTCAATGATTTGATAGCAAGTGTAACACATCAATCCAAACCACCATGCTTAATCCTAAATTCATCATGACCTCACGCGCAGCTCCCCATATAAAAGAGGCATTCAACTAGAAGTGAGGGTTTTATTCCACCCATGGGGAGGCTATAACATTAGTATCATTTAATAGGATCAATAATAAATCATAAAAAAATAATAAATAACGAATGTGAACATGAGAAAACTACAGAATGAAAAGGCATATATTTCATACAAGTAATAAAATTCTCCTACAATGGTAATCCAAAAAAATAATAATAAGTGTAGTTAAGTAAAAAATAAATAGAGGGTTCCTATAGAGTACACCTTAGTCTACTACCACCTCTATGCTCCTCCGGTTAACTATCCACCATTGGGCCCTTTCCCTTTACTATATCTCTATCCATTAAATCTACATGCACACTGAAATTCCTGAGTAGGGTGCGAGAACAAGACCCATTATTCCACCAATAGTGCATCATTAACCAAGTGTTCTAGAGTAAAATAAGTTTATTTATAAAAATAATAAATTTTTATCAATTAAATAAACATACAATACAAAACAGTCCGGTCATGTTCTAACCAAGGTTCCAAAAACCCTTTATTGTACCTCATTTTTCTCCATACTAGAAGGATGATGAGAAGATGTTATAAGTAATAAAATATCCATAAATATAATGAATATGTTGCTTGAAAACCTCGTGGAATAATGTATACATGTTACTCAGTTCTCTCATTGGCCTCAAGGACAACATTATTATCTCAAATAAACAAGGCATCGAGGTAGACACTAACAAATTAAACTGGAATTGAGGATGGTTCTTGCATGTCAACTAGGCACTGAGTGAACTATTCTTAAATGAACTAGTCATCAAGAAACTTAATACTTATCTTCTAATTACTTGAGTGAATCATCAACACGACTATATGGTATCATCGTATTTCCACCCAATGTTTAGGTCAATCAGCTCCATCATCACATATCATGTGTACTCCACCTCTAAGGGAAATCATGTCATGACAATCCACCTATTCTATGCACCAAGAACGATATCTCCAAAGAAAGGTAACATATATTTACAAGGTATATAATACATGAAATTCATATCAACATGAGAATAAATCATAAACACATAACTACATGTGATAATAATTAGACATGGCAATAAGATACTATAGTATCACACAAGGAATTAAATATCACAACTAGTCTAACATGCCATACAAACACCCACATGAGATCACAATGAAGAACAATTATCAATTATTCAAACACATAAATTATAACTTGGAAACCTATGTAACAAAATCACCAATAGGTATGGAACTATTATCCTCAAAATGTGTCGATGTCAACGATAAATTTGAACAACCATTTTTTGTTATACTTTTGGATTGGAAACATCAATATCCAAGAACAACTCCTCCTAGCCTTATTTTCCATAGTTATCAACATTCCATTGCTTATGGTTCATAATGGGTTCCTAAAACCAAAACCAGCTATTCTATTTCAAAAATAAATAAAATATCACATGTGATGATACTTTCTCTCTCCTAGATAATTTCAAAATTATGACTTTCAACCAAAGCATGTCATAGAAATATTCCCCTTAAGAATAGTTATAAAACTATATGAAATAATATAAATATGTCTTTATATTAGTCTGAGATCTTGTGTGTTTCTTCTATAAAATTATTCTTTTATAAATCTAAATAATTATCCTTTGACAATTTCCATAATTATTATTTGATAATTTTTCAGAAATTATAATTTTATAACTATCTTATGATAATTTCTTATAAATTATCTTTTTATAATTTTATATAAGTATCATCTGATAAATATTGATAATTGTCTTTTTGTAATTTCACAATAATTATCTTTTGATAATTTATATTGATTATACTTTAATAATTCAATGTAATTATTATTTTATACATATTTCTAATTATCTTTTTATAGTTTGATGAAAATATCATTTAATAATTTTTCATAATTATCTATTTATAATTTCACATTTTTATTATTTGATCAATTTTTTAAAATTTTCCTATTATAATTTGATGGAATTATCCTTTAATGAATCTATTTTTTATTACTTTAACTTAAAATTATCAATTTTTTATAATTTGAGAAGGTAAAAATAAAATGGATGGTAAAAATGTAGAAAATATTTAGGAATACTATGAGGAAGAAGAATATAGGTGGTTTCAAAACTAGAACGGGAACAAAAATGGTCTGTTGAAGTTTTACTGATCACATGAAAGGGTGATCTGGGGTTTCTTGAACTCAATAAGATCAACTATCAAGGAAGACCAAATTATTCATCTAATTTAGTACCAATTTTGAAAACCTATAGTGTTTCAAAAACCAAAAACTCAAAACCATTATTTAATCCATGATTCAACTAAAAATTGATGGAGGGTTGTTTAAATTCATATGATTAAATCTTTGAAAATTTTGTTGGGCCAAAATAGTGTGTTTCCATGGTTTTTTGATCATGGGGGATTGAAAATAGAGATTTTTGGCACTCTCATAGGAAGGGGAGGAAGAATAAATAGGGATAAAAAATAAAAATAAAAATAAAAATAAAAGAAAAAGGGTAATAAAAATTACCCTCACACGCAATTTAACCAAACACCCCATGCGCACATAGGTTATATCACACCTTAAAAAAACCCATATTCTTAAATTAATAGAGGTCGTGTATTTTCCATCAGAAAAACCATTTTGTATATATTCCATAATTTCACAAAAATCAAGCACACATGATATAATATATTTAATATTTTTATTATATCAATAGTGTGGCTCTTTGGGCCTCATAATCCCACGCTATCTGTGTGCATAACTAAAAAAATATTCCTTTCAATATTATATATTGGTTTGAATATATAACAGAGTTATTATATAAACTATGATTTTAACCTTACATAAGGCCTTTAAATCATTTATAATGTGATTTTTATTGAAAAATACATTTTAAAATAAAAATATTCATAATTTGAAAACAAAATAGGGTTTTATTATCATTTAAAATTGAGAATATTAGAATTATCCCCCAAAATTAACTTATCTTTTGAATTATAATCCCCCTCAAGTGAATTTTGATTAGAAATATTTTTTGAACAACTCAAGCCACCATGTTCAAATAGTAAATGGTCCCTCACTACCATCTTCCAATGATTGATCTATAGTGTCCACACAACCTAGCATAGCTCAAACACCCTATCCTTGAGATGCATGACCAGTTTGGGTCATTATCTATGTTTACTACGGAGGACCCCCACGTAATCCTTAGTTCAATGTTTGAGACTATCATACACTATTGCGGTACTTCAGGCTCATTGCATTAACAAAACCTGGTGAATATGTCATGTCATTCCAAATTATGGCCACAAACTCTAGGAATCTATGAAAACCTATTTTAGTGTCCAAACATTCCACAATTTAATCAATGTGGACTACCTCTAGAGGGAAATAAAGAATTATATCCTTGTTCCATTAGCATACCACTTCCCTACTATGTATTCTCACCCTTACTCTTCTTACTATCAATAAAATCCACCATAATAGTGAGATAAAAATTAGAAAGTATCCCTTTATGGTTTAGAAGTAATACTATGACCCCGTATTCCTCTATTTCCATCATAATAGTCATGTTTTGAAAAAGAACCTGTGTATATGTTGTTACGGAAAAGTCCATAACCTGTCATTTATGTTCAATTAGAATGACTATCTCAAAATTTTTGTGCCTTATGCAACTCATTTCTAGATAGTGAAGTAGCAAAGAAAAGTAAATCTTTATACTGGTCAAAATATGTAGATACAGTCATAAAACATAATCGTAACTCCATAAACTCCTTTGAACAGTCCAATGTCATTATGTTAAGAATGTATGACTC
Source organism: Viscum album (assembly GCA_963277665.1). Taxonomy (NCBI): domain Eukaryota; kingdom Viridiplantae; phylum Streptophyta; class Magnoliopsida; order Santalales; family Viscaceae; genus Viscum; species Viscum album. The sequence goes on along the minus strand of OY728127.1, from coordinate 1,066,903,403 downwards.
GAGAAATATGTCCTTAAAGGTTTCTCAAGTAAGAATCTATCATTTCCTAGCCTTAATAATGGTAGTCCAACATCTCCTAGTTTATCATTATAAAATAAAGGTATCTATAATCAACCTTCCCTCCTCAGTAGTATGAAGTAGCTCAAAAATGCTCTCGAAAAAGTTCATCCAGTCCTCACCATCCTATGGGACACTTTTACCCTAAAATTAAAAGGATGTTGGAGTTGGAAATCATCACCATGATTGTTCATGGTCTTATGAAAATTTCCTCCTCACATGGATACAATCTAGAAGAGTCTTGGTTGAATGGGATCTATAGCCTGAATCACCTATACATGTACATGAGCATTCTTGGGTGCTTCATCATGTACAACTAGAAGTCCCAAAAAACATCTATGAGGCAAGTATGGTTTGTGTACAAGACATGGTAAGACACCACCAATGCATCATTTACCATGTGTAATCAATTATAAAAATTATATGATACAATAATAATATGTGTGTAAAAATAAAATAAACATAAAATCCAATACTAGGTGGTAGTGTGCTAACAATGTTTCCATATATCCCCAATCGTACCCACATCAGTTCCATACTAGAAATATGATGATAAGATGTTAGAAATATCAAACTAGATTTAAGTATAGTGAATATGTCACATGAAAACATCATGGAATTGTGTATATATGATACTCAGTTCTATCACATGCCACAATAACATCAGGTTTCTCACAAATAAACAAGGCATTGAGTGTTGCACTCGTAAATCCACTAGTTATTGATTATCCTTCTCCCAAATCAATTAGTCATCAAGTGTGTTATCTAAAAATCAACTAGGCATCGAGTAATCTAATAAATTGATTTAATTTCCCTGAGTGAATCATAAACATGGCCCTATGGTATCGTCATTTCACCACTCAATCCTTAGGTACATCGTTTCAATTGTTGCAAGTCATATGTACTCCCATTCTAAGGGAGAATCGTTTCACGATGGTCCACCTATTCCATGAACCAATAATGGTACCTCCAAATCAAGGTAACATATAAATATACAAGGTAGATAATACATGGAAATCATATCAAAATTAGAATAAAGTAGTAACACATAACAATATGTGGTAATAATCAATCATGGAAACTAGCTACTCTAATATCTCTCATAGAATTAAATAACACAAATGGTCTCAAATGTGACACACCCATACCCACATGTGATCAATACCAATCATGATTATCAATTATTCCAACAAATTAATTTTCAAATGGAAACATGTCAAAAAAATCTCCAATAGGTATGAAACTTCATAACTCAAAATTTATTAATATCAATGACAAGAATAAACCACATTCTGTTGTTCAAAAGAAGGAGTGGAAACCTCAACACCCAAGAAAACCTCCTATTAGCCTTATTTATTATATTTTTCAACATATCAATTCTCCAGGGTCATCATGGGTTTGTGGAACTAAAACCAACTATTTTATTTCAAAATGAAATAAAATATCCCATTTGATGATACTTTCTCTCTCCTGTATAATTTCAAATTATCATTTTCAGCTAACGCATGTTCTAGTAATATTCTAATCAATCATAATTATAAAAATAAATGTGATAATATAAATATATTTTTTTATTAATCTCAGATAATACATGGTTATTATTTTTAATTATTCTTCGATAAATCTAAATAATTATCCTGTGATAATTTAGAAAATTATCCTTTGGAAATTTCTCATTAATTATACTTTTATATTTATTTTATGAGAATTTATTATAAAATATTTATTGATAAATTTATGTAATTATCATTTGATAATTTTTGATAATTCTTTTTTAATAATTTCACAATAATTTTATTTTGATAATTTTTATAGATTGTCCTTTGATAACTAAATTTAATTATAATTTGATCTTTATTTATAATTTTATTTTGATAATTTGATGAAATTATCATTTTAAAATTATTCATAATTATCATTTGATAATTTTATATAATGTTCCTTTGATAATTTTAATAATTTATTCTTTGATAATTTTATGGAATTATCCCGTGATAAATTTGGGTATAATCATTTAAATTTAAAATCAACTAGTATTTCATGAATTTTAGAAGGGAAAAAGAAAATGGAAAAAATAAAATGATTTTTTTGAAAATCATTAGGCAAAGTGTGGGGAAGAAGAAGAGAGGTGATATTATTCCAGGAACTGTAAAAAAAATTAACTGTCATAGATTTACTGATCATGTACAAGGGATATCCGGGATTGCATGAACTCAGTGGGATAAACCAATAAATAGGACCAAATCATTTGAAAATTTTAGAACTAATTTAATGTACCTTCATAATTACATAAACCACAAAATAAAAAAGATAATATATTCTATGATTCAACAAAAAATTGATGGTGGAATGTTTAAATTTATCCCAATAAGGAATTACAAGTTTTAATGGTTCAAACAGTGTGGTTCCATGATTTCTTAATCTAGGGGGCATGGCAATAAACATTTTGTAGAATGGGAATCTTAAGGGTATAAATAAGAAATAAATAAGAAAAAAGGGTAATAAATATTTCCCTCACATGTTATCTAACCAAACAATCAATGCTCCCAAAGGTTATATCATGCCCTGGGTAAAACCAGTTTTCTGGATTTAATAGAGGCCTAATATTTTACAATATATTTAATATTTTTTATAATAATAACATAATGTCTCTATGGACCCCATAAAACTTCAATAACACCATGCCTAACTCCAAAAATATTCCATTAAATATTTTAAAGAGTTTTGAGGAAAAAATAGAGTTGTAACATTAACAGTGATTCTACCCTTATGTAATGCCTTTAAATCATTTATAAATTGATTTTGATTGAAAAAATTCGATTTAAAATAAAAATAATATTAATTTGAAAACCAAAGAGGGGATTATAATCATTTAAAATTTATAGATTTCCATTATAAAACCTTTACTCGGAGACCATACATTATATTTTTTTCTAATGTTGGTCATGGCCATCATAAGTATGATTATTTTACCTTCCTATGGAGTCAATATAGAGTCATTTGTCTTCTTTATTTTTATCTATTTTGGTCATATCCTCTAAGTAATCAACAATGGTATGGTGCTCAGGGATTTGAAACATAAATAGGATATGGGGATGACACAATATGGATTCATGATTTGATTTTTATTAGGAATAATTGGAAAATTATGGTCATGGAGATCATCAAAATTTAGTCCAATGAGGTTATGGTGTAGGATGTGGTCATATGATTATAATAGAGAATCCAACACTAGGTGAGAAGGATATAGATTGATGTACCAACTATCTATTTTATAATTGGGTGTATGCCTTATTCAATTTGTGATCTATACACTCTTTCATTATTCCTGCCTTTCTCCTGACTCAATGAATTGAGGTGAACATACTTCTAGCCCTTGGTGTTGACTATGTTAGTTAGAGATTTTTTTGGTGTAATGTATATAGATATTTTCAGATTATTTTAGGGAATCATCAGTGTTTTTAAAATTTTTAATGTATGAAAATATTTTCATACAATATCATCCATAACATGGACTAGTTGTATTTGGTGCTTGATGTCATTGTAGTATTTTAGAGGAGTGTTATGTTCTTAGATGTTTTAAATGAAAATATCATATTCATTAGTTAGAGGGTCCATCATATTGTTTAAGGACATGATTTTACCTTAAATTTTATGATAACTAATATAGTGTTGAGTTAAATAATGGTTCAACATTGGTTTTTTCCAATGGTTTTATTAGATTACCTTGATGTTATTTAGAAGAGGTTGTAATGCTACCCACTTGATATGAAATCAAGTTTGTGATAGAATTTTATCTAGGTGTCTCTTTGATTTTGATGTATCCATATAGGTTGGTGTCATATAAGTTGTAGGATCTATAGATTTATATTTATAATATTATATAGAAGGGTTTAATTTAATCTAGTGTGTCACCATGGGGTGTTTTGGTCTTGTTCAATAAGAATATATTTGGTAGTCTATAACTATGTATCAATTATTAGTACTTGAATTAGGTGATAGTGAATAAAAGTTATCCCACTCAATGAATTTATGATCTATCTGATTGGTTGAAGGGAGCTAGCTGGTTCTTGAGGATCAATTTCTAATCAAGTTAACATCAAACGAGGGTAGATGATAAGAATATTCTGGAGACTATCATTAATTATTGTTGTGGAAACTATTAGTTTGTGGTAGTTACTTTCAGTGTCATGAATATTCCAACTATGTTCATGGGACTGATAAAATTTATATTTAATGAGTCCTTAGACAAGTTTTTTGCTGTGTTCATTGAATATATCCTTGTATACTCCATAGGGAAATGGATCAATTCTCCCTAGGCCTTCGGTGCTCTCATGCCTCCCCCTCCTTATCCTAGGGTCTATCCTTTGCCTAAGGTTTCGAATCTATTATCTCTTTTCCCATTATCTCCCATGGTATTCAAAACTCATCTTATTCTAGGGTTTCTCCTTCCTATTCATCGGATCTTCTACCTCCAATTTTATTTAGGGCTCTTCCCTTTGTTTTATCTCTTATGGTTCTTGTGTTTTGGGTTCCCTAATATGACCTAAACTTGATCTGGCCTCAGGTTTCTTTATTCCTATACCAGTTGGATCTAGTATGGTGGTAACCATGAGGCTTTGGGTTCTGTAGTTTGATTGATGATGGAATTCTAAGATCTTCTAGACTCAGTTATTTTTGTATGGAAATCATTTTCCCTAACTGCATCAACCATGCTCTGACCACATGTTCCATTGTGCCTATCCAGGTCAGATATGGATCTATATATACAAAGTGGTTATGGAAAATATTTTTGGAAGTTGTGGGTCTTCCATTCTGGTTTTCTTCCTCAGTTTCCTTTAAGGTTTTATCCATAGTTTTCTCTTTTCCAAGGTCCATTTAGGGTTTCATTCCTAGTGTTGTATTACCCTCTTTGGATTTGTCTCGATGGTGGTCATTTTGTTTTCTGTGGTCGTTGGTGGATGTTGGTGATGAGTCGATGTTGGTTTTGGTGTTGGTGATGATTTGAGGATGATAGTGATGATGGTTTCAAGATGATAGGATGACTGTGTTGTTGGTGATGCCAATTATACTTCATCATTACTGGCTTTTGGAAGTTTTCAGCATTGGAATCAATGGTTCATCTCATTAGTCATAGCCATTTTTTGATGTTCGCAAATCCTGGTGGTCGTTGGGGGCTGTGGAGATGTTTTATTCTAGAGTATCACCCATTTTCTTGAATAATTCCCTCCCTATGGGTCAATTAAAATGGTTTGGTGGGTTTTGGTAGATGTTTTAGATGTCATTGGTGGTTTTCTGGTTTGGTGTTGATGACTTTTGGGGCATCAGGGTGTGCTACCATGAAGAATCATGGCCATGTTTTTAGATAACCATTTTTGGGGTGCACCATCTGCGACAATGGTGAGGATGATGTGCTTCTGTGCAATGGCAGTGACAATGATGGCTTCCTCAATGGAGATGATGGATTCCAATTAGCCGATGGTTATGAGCCCATGATTCAATAATGATGATGATGAGATGGCGTGATAGCAATGATGGTGATAAGATGAGATAGTTGGCAGTGTGATGAAGGCGATGATGGCCATGTGGCTTATCTCGAGTGGTTTCTGAGGTGACTCACTATTACCATGTTATGAGGTTTCCACTTTTTGAATTTGAAATTTAACATTTGAATAAGGTTTTTTATTTTTCCTTACCATGTATGATGTTTATGTGGGTGATGTTTGGATTTGGTATCCATTCCTTTTGAGGTTCCCACTCAACCAAAAAGTGGATTTTTAAAAATTAAAAAGGCATTTTGGCCTTGTGTACTCCATGTATGAAGAAGAGAACATTGATCACATGCATTCCATTTTCAATGTTTTTTAATGTCATCAGTTTTTGAGAAGATTTCAATGTAAAATATTTGTTCTCGTGAGGCACATTTCATGGGGAATGTCATGTATCACCAAGTATTAACTACATATCTTTCATAGATTGAGGGAGTAGTTTCTTGGGTAGCTCCAAAGAATTTTGGGGATGTATGATTTGTTTTTTTCTTTTAGGATATTATATGAGGTTTAACATAGATTCCTCAATGATTTAGACTCATCTGATAACCTTAATTAGAGAGGATTGGTCCTTTGTGTGTAATGAATAGTTGTTGGATTATTTTTTGTATCTAAAGGTGAAGGTGGTTAGTTCTCATATTCATCATTTTCAAGTGGAAGGATTCATTTTTGATATTTTATTTGATTATTTATTCCTCAACATTGTTTTTTTGATGAATTAGAGATTAAAAATATCCTTTGGTTCATGATAATAATTTCCATGTGAATATAACTACACTACCCATGATATAGATCCTTTAGGAATTATATTTACCTGGTTGTTTTGGAGACACTATCTTATTAGTTCATGGCTCGTGGTATTCATGGATCAAAATAGATTTATATATATCTTATATTTGTGTGATTTGAATTTATTATAGTGATAGTGCATGGAATTCACATAGGATTTTGACTATAGATTTATTATACACTTGAAAAGGGGAATTTTTCTTCAAACGAACTGAGTAAAAGTCATGTGGAGATGTTTTTCATGAGTTTGGGTATTTATGGTGAGTGATGAAGGAGATCTAGCATTGCATTTTGAATTGAAATAATTTTATGGTAGGGGGTGTCTCTATTATATTAAAGTGCAGTCATCCTTGGTGAATTTGGTTGAGGAATCTCATTTTAGGGATTCATAGGTGAAATTTTAGTGGAAACACATTATTTTTGGGGATTCCCTAGAGATATGGGCTGAGAAAGACCATCATAATGTGTTGTTCTAGGGGAGGATATTCATTCCATCAATGATTCATGATGTTTGTCTCTAATAGTTTCATAGGTCTCCCTTGATAGTGAATCTTGGTGTGGCTAATATATTTCATTCCTTAAGGAGTTGTTTTCAAGTATAGAGAGGTATATTAGAGATTTCATATCCCAATGTTTAGTATTATAAAAGGTGAATATTAAATATCATGTTACTGGTGGGTTTCTTTAATCATTGGGTGTCCTCAGTGAATGTTGGAGGAAATATTGATTGATTTTTTTGACTAATTTACCAAAAACACTAGGTGGATATGATTCTATATGGGTTCTCATTCACTATTTGATATACTTGGATCACTTATTATATATTAAATATTTGAGCATAACAAATTTATTTTAGTGGTGTTATTGGAAGATATTTTGTGGAACCAAGGGTTTTTTAGAATAACTACCTCTAATCATGATCCTTGTTTTTCCTATTAAGTATTTAAGTATAGTCAACATGTTATTTGATCTCTATTATTCTTCATCAGATTTTTTATGTTGATAGAATGTTAGACTTATCATTCTATTTAAACCTTGGAAAAAAATTACACATAAGTTTTTGAGTTTATAGGTTCATAGGTGAAACACCTACCCTTGGTTGATTTTTCCTATAATAATACTTATCTAAAAACCATTATTATGTATCCATTTGAAGCATTGTATGTCTGAACTTATTGATATTCATTATGCCAGATTGAGGTTGGAGAGTCAACAATTCTTGAGCCAGCGTTTTTCTAAAGAATTAAAAATAAGTTACATGTGATTTTTGAGTAGATGAAGGTATCCAAGGACTTTGTAAATTCATATATTGATCATATATTTAGGAATATATATTTCCAAAATGTATATTAGGTATGCTTGATTGTATCTACTCATCATGGGAATCAAAGGTTTGGTCATGTGAGTAATATTCCTATATTATTTATTTATCCTTTCATGGTGTTGGAGTGCACTAAGGAATTTTCATTTTTATTGGAACTTCATACATATATGGATCATGTACATGATGTTATATATGTATTAAAACATCATCAAAATCATCCCAAAAATCCTAAGAAATTAACTAGGATGATTTGGTTACTGAAGATGATGTCATGTTCATAGTTTGTTCCATTAAGATTCCAAACCTTTAAGAGAAGGCATTATGTGAGATTTATATTTCGTTGGATTGATCATTTGGTGACACGGTGTCTTGGAAGAGTGTACCATAAAATGTGATTCATATATACTCACTCAATATCCCATTTTATTGATGATTTATTTTTTCAGATGATATATATGAACTTTGGTGGATTAATGATGTTAGTTTTGAGTGATTCTATACCTTTTCATTATTTTGAGTTGGTTGTTCTCTTATTATTGAGAGATCCCAAATTGAGAGTTGTCTAATGGGGTTTTTGTTTTGTGATCGATTTTTGTTTTTGTTCTGGGTTCGGTTTTGATTCTTGGGGACCAGAATCATTTTAGTGGTATCTTATATAAGTATACATATTTTCATAAACCATATCTTTATAGATTCTCATGTTCCAATGGATTCCAAGGATGATTAATGGTAGAATCAAGGTAAAGGTAATTCTATTTTATGGTTTTATTAATGAATAAAACCATGAATATTGGATTTTGGAATGAGGGTTGTCTTGTGGCATTGAGTTATGTCCATGAGAGTTAGGATTTTATATATTTTGGGGGGATTTTTTAGCCATGGCAAGATTTTTTGTGTTTTTTCATGAAGGGTTTCAAGAGGTGTTAGACCATTTTTATTTAATGGGGTTCTTATGGGTTAATCTTAGGGGAAGTCCTAGGAGCCAATCCTATATAGGAACTTTTTTGGGTGGGGAACCTTATCATGGTGTGAAGGTTTGATTTGTTTTGGTTTCATCATACATGGGGTTTGGTTTAATCTCATGTGGGGATTTATTATTCCATGATTATAGGAATTATGATATGAATTCATGGTGGATGAGTTTTTTAGTTCTTTCCCTTTATGATTTGTTTCAATATGGTTCATATGCTACACCATGAGCTTCGTATGGGGTTGATTAGGTTGAAGAAGACGTATAGATAATGAAATTTGGTTTTCAGATGTTTTATTTCTATGGGATGAAACAAATTGAAATATCAAGAACCTTCATTTTTCTCATCAAATAAACCTTCATTGACCATGATGAAAGAAGGTTCCAGGTGGGGATATTATGTCATCAAATTTTAATATGGACTCATTATTTCCTGAGAAATCCTTGTCATGTTTTGACACAATATTTAATAGATTTATCTATAAATTCAGTACCCCCACCAAAATTATTATATTTCCCCTTATTATATTGAAACCTAGGCAACCGCAAGATCATTTTGGATGATCATAGACTTTGGTGATAGATCATTAGGAATTTACATTGCGAAAAGACCACATTTGATCCAAGTTATATGTTTTTTACTCCTTTATTCTCTACATTATTTTATCATTCCTTATTTCCAGTACATTGATATACCATCCTTTTATTTTGTTGGATTTTTATTAATTGATTGATATAGGCTTCCTAATGGATTATGTCTTTTGGGTTCGTAGGAAGATCATAAGGATTCATGTTGGTGTTTGGTGTCCTTCATCTGATATTTTTTAGTGATCATTAATGCTTAGTATTGATATATGGGATTCAAGACATATCCTATTTTATTATGGGTTCATGTTTTATTAAAATTAATTATATTATAATGAGTTGAGAATATAAATCAACCTAATTAAATAATAAACTAGAAAATTAATAAATCAAAATTGGAATTATGTATTTCATGTAATAATTTTTTTTTTCATTTTATTAGTTTATGTTATTTTATTAATTTCATTGAAGTTTATATATGTTTTTTTTAATATTATATCTAATTTTTTTGAAAAACATTAATGGCGATAAGAAAAAAATGAAATTGATCGTGTGAATGATATTTTTCAAACATAACTTCTTATAATTTTTTAATATAGTAGAGAGTATTTTTTGGAATATTTATTAATATTAATTTTTTTATCCATTTCTATATTTTCATATATGATTGTCAGTAAACCTATTTATAATCACTTAATAACTTTTAAGACCATTAGAAAAGTTGATGTTGTTTGAATTAATATAAGTGGCCAACCAAGTTTGGTTCTTGAATTCTTTAAGCTTGTATACTTTGGGTGAAGAAAATTTTATTATTTATTGATATTTTTTTGTTGCCGATACTATGATTTTTCAGCCATATATTTTTGAATATTAGATCCCTTTAACTTTAAATAAAACAAAACCTAATTTATGTTGGATTAAGAGGTGAGTCTTTGCCTATTTTTGATATTTTGATCGAATCAAATTGTTGTGGTTTATGGTAGGATGGTATGGGTAGTGAAATTTTATTTGGGGAATATGTTGAGGTAGTTTTCTTGAGTTATAATAGTTCCTCAATTATTTAACATCTAACTTGAATCTAATGTTTTTATATAATATTATATTTTTTTCAACATTAATTTTTTTGAATTACCTTCTATGAAGTAAGAATAACTTTTTATTAGTTCCAAGAGTAATGGAATGTGAAAAGTATTATGAACTAACTAACATGAATTATCTATTTGTAATTAATAATGATTTAAAAACAAATTAATCACATTATTTATGATGGATGTATTGGAATAATATCATAATGATGTGGAATAGTTATGAATTAGGTGAATAATTATGTGAATGGATTATATAAAGAGTGATGAGTTAAAAAAATGAATTAAAGACTAGAAAATATTCAGAATTGTTATTAAGTTTGGTTATTGAAAAATTAGGAAAACAAGAGATAGAAACTAAACTTGAATAATTTTTTTTCATAGGAGAGTATTAGTTTCCTAGTGGGTAGTGTTGGCTATTTGATTTTCATGAAAATTATTTGATATAATTTTAGTTTTAGGTTTGATAGTTTCTTATAAAGTGGTTGTGTGTTATTAAATAATGATTTTTGTCTCTTATAACCCTCCATTGGAGTTGGATAATGTGACCGACATCCATACTTTCCATTGGGGTTCAGGTTCATTCATAACATCTAGTTTGTAAAGGATATGGATGGATGACTACACCCATATGCCTCTCTCTCTTCTAGACATGGTATGGTGTATGATCATGTCTAGGATATGATGGATTATAGTTATAGGATGTGTACTCATAGGGGATGTAATGTAAAAAGTAGTAGTGTATATTTACATTTGTTGTAATGGATCCCAATTTTACTTTGTGACTATGGGTTTTTAGCTATGATGTGTCTTTGTGTCCATGACTATCACCACTAAAAAACATACCAAAAATAATGGTATCCTTTATTAACACTATATAAAATTGTTGATAAATTTCACCCTTTACTGGAGATTTTATGGATTCCACAGGGGCGATGACCAGATCCCCTTTGATGGAGTCTTCTGTTTCCTCGAGGGTCACTGTAGTGAAACTAAACGAGTATTTATATCAATTGGATTTTGTCAGGGTGTCTATTTACCCTAGGAAATCTTATTCCTATTCTATAATGGTTCATTGTGACTCAGTTCCACCTACAAGAAAGGATAATCATGACTCCATTTTTTAAGGATTTTCAAGGAATCATGTGCATTACGTAAGGAAATTTGATGAATTTTTTGATTGCAATACTACAATTAGGATTAAAGGGGACACTACATTCATAGAGGAAAATAACGGTATATTATCAGTAGGTTTATATTAATTAAAACAATCAATTATTACACATCTATCTTATTGTAATAGGGAGAATCTCCTGGGCATACTCGACATTTGGAATATTTTATTGGCATTTTAGGGGTTTCATGGCTAGAGCATCACCACCCTCAATAAATACTTTTTAATATGATATTTGATTTTGTTGATCTCAAATAGAATGAATGGAGTCTTATTTACATCAATTTGAAGCCATAAATACCATGAATTATAGACTAGGATCTTGAATTTAACCTATTAAATGTAAAGAACTCGTTTACCCGAGTGTGGATTTGGATTAGAGGTCTGATCTAGTTCTTATGGCTACCAAAAATCCTCTAGGACGTCGCCACTATAGTTTGAGTTATAATTAATATGGACAAGTAAACTATAATAGGCTGGTATGGTCACTTTTATTTGATTTTAATCGAGGCTGACCTCAGTCCTCCATTAATTATAAGTCCCCAACCTTAAACATTACACAATCTTGAGATATTTCAAGAATACACATTGAGGATCTTTTCAGGTTTAGTGTTTTAGAGAATTAGATCACAAATCATGCATTACATTACACATTTAAACAAGGTGGTTATATAAAAGATAGTATTCATTTTTCCCATCAAAAGAAAAATATTTAAAATAAAACATGGATTCTTTCTTGAAACTTCCTCGACACTATCATCACATCATGTACTTTTCCCTTGACCTGTGAAAAACATTTCAAAAACTTGGGATGATCATAAAAAGCTCAGTAAGGGATATAAAAATACAGAAAGAAAACCTTAGTCCATGTATACATAAGAATCAATGAAATAACACTTCACTCATAAATCATAATCACTTTAACATACCTCATGAAATCATAAGATTTATGAATAACTTATAGAAATCATAAGACATAAAGGTAACTTGATGCATTCATAACATTATTACGTAGGGAGTAACCCTCATGGTTACATTTTGAATAACCATCACAGTATATTCCCTAAATCTCTTCGGAGAAACCTTAAAATTTAACCCCTTCGCCTTACCCAATGCATTGGAGAGCTATCACGGGCTCACCCGCCTTTAGTTTATCATGGAACCACCTATCTTCATAAACAATGCCCAAGAATCATAACATAATCGTATCACAAAAAACATGCATAAAGGAAACATAACATTTACACATTTCAATAACAAGATATCAAAACAATTTGATATAATAAAAACATTAGAAAAAACATTTTCAATACCAAAATAAAAGAAAATTAAAACATGTTATTTATTTTTGATTTTAAAAAAAAATTATGGCTTGTAGAGGAAGCCGGAACTCAAATAATGGTCACGGCGGCAAAGAAGTCATTGTCACCGCATACGTAAGACAAAAACATTCATTTTTTAGTTTAGTAAAACACTTCATATAAAAATATTCCTTTAGAATAAAAGTAAAAGTCAAAGGGGTTTATACACCATATAAAAGAAAGTTGTGTATAAAATAAAATATCCCTCAATGAAAGGAGATTGAGACGAAGTCCCTTACCTCATGTCCGACTTGACTCGATCATTCTTTAATATCCTGAATAATAAACTTGAGTTAATTTCTACTTGCTTAAGAACCTTTTTTCAAGTTTATTATTCCTTTTATATCATATATTACCATGTTATGAACACTATGCAATTATTTAAGTTAATAACGGTCATTTTGTCGATCATTGGTACTTGAGTCAAAAATAAACTCCTTATAATTACAAGTTGTTCATGTGATAAAATATCCATTATATCCATAATTACATTCATGATGTAGATATCATATATATCATATATATCCACCATATATATGCAATTATAATATTACATAACATTTAGAGGTAAGAATTGAAATTCACCGTTCATGGAGACGGTAAGCCGTACGTACGCATGAACGCTACATTCATTTCAATTTCGTATTTAACGGAATATAATCATAATTATATAAAGGTAAATTATAATTCCAGTATAGTATCATATATAATATTATTAACTCAATCCTTTACATGTCCCACATATGGCATTAACGAATCAAATCATTTTGAGGGGGCGGTAGTCCGAACTTCTTAAAATGAAGATATCACGTTTACCCATAATGGAAACCATAAAGGAATGAACTAAATAAAAAAATACAGAATCATAAGAAAATATTAAACATAATATATATCATATATAAATATAGTTACATCTTAATGGCCACCTTTAAAGGTGTTAAAAGAAAATTGAACAATCATCGTTTCGTGAGCCAGTAATTCGCCATCCACAGAAACAATATGTTCTTTAACCATTAGACGAAGGTGTGTGTTAGTGTAGATCGAATCCTTATTATAACAACATACTAGTATATTTAAGATACCGGTGTTGTTAAGAAAGAAAGGAATAAAAATATTTTAGGGGGTTGGAGAATCAAAATAAAACAAAAGAACTTTAGAGAAGATTTTACCTTTAAATCGGGTAACTCCTCTTGGTTTGAACCAAAAGGGTTTCTTGAAGAGATTTATGCCTAAGGTAAGGATTCTATGATGAAGAGAGGGATGTGGAGATATTAAATGAGTAGAGTTTGTCCGAGAAAATGGCTTGAGAGGTGTGGGTAAGGAGGTAGAGGTGGGGGACTTTTATAAGAGGGATGAGGGGAACTCTTGGAAAGTCAAGAAATGTTACTTTATTTAAAAATGAGTTTCGGATTTTAAAGGTCCCACATTGATATATTTCTAGGATAAAGTGATAAGGGTTCTAAATATACTCATCAAATAGGTTTTTGACAAGTTTATGTCTTATATTTTACATTATCTTTTCATTTTATTTAAATCGTTCATTAATGAGGTAATCGTTGCATCATCATGGTATCATAAATAAATTAATTTATTTAATGTCTAAAAAATATATAAAAAACATACTATGATGTAGGAAATATTTTTATATTTCCAATTACTATTTATAGTCTAATATATCATTTACACAGACCAAACTAAAATTGTTTTACTTAGCTGTTACATACTTTTATGATATTCTCCTTTCTTTAAAAATAAAATGATAAAGTGTCACTATCACCCAAAAGTGTTTCCATGGGATCCCTAAGTTTGGAACAAGCCATCCCATGGTCGGCCATTACACAACCAGTATAATTAGGGCACATTTTGGGTTCATTTGTTATTATTATGATATTATTTTATTATCCTTAACTACCCGGTTACTAATTAATCACGATAATTAACGATAATTACCGTCGTTACTATTCACAATGTCCAAAAACAAAAGAGTATTAATTAAATAATTTGGAACTTCTTATTAAAAATATGGAATCAATTTTTCCAAATTCCAAACATAGAAATTACAGTAATTAATTTAAAAATAATTCATGTTGTCAAAACCAATAGTGGGTTTTTTTGAAACAATATCTATGAAAAGTTTGGAACTTGTTTATGCCCAATTCCAAAGTGAAATAAATTCTAATGACCACCATTGGATTAAATGGTAAAAATATATTATAATTAAACTTTAAAACCAACTAAAAGGGCAATCTATCTATATAATTAAATTATATGAAAAAGCATTTTTGAAGTAAAATGCTGTATTTTTCACTATTCAAAAAAATGAACATTGTCAGAAAGATAACAAAAATTTATCCAAAGTCAATTTCAATGAACCAATCCTAAAGAATAAGTTTATTTTGAAAAATATATCTTATTAAATTGTCAAAAGTTTTATTTAAAATTATTTTCCATCAAAAGGCGATAAAACAATCTTTAAAAAAATATTAGAGTATTCCATGCTTAAGATTGGATTTATTCCCATTTTGAGCCTCTAAAACACTATTATAATTCATAAATAGACATATATAAGAAAATATATTATTCATTAATTACTTGGGATGTTACATCCTTTCCCCCTTTAGAAAATTGCGTCCCCACAATTTATTTACTTATCGAATAAGTGAGGGTATTTGTCCCTCATTGCATTTTCAGATTCCCATGTTGCCTCTTCAATCATGTGGTTTTTCCACAAAACCTTTACATGATGAATCACCTTATTCCGCAACACTTTCTCCCTGTGGTCAATAATCTGGACTGGTTGTTCCTCATAAGATAGATTCTCTTCCAGCTGAACTACCTCTGGACTCAAAACATGGGATGGATCTATCATGTACTTCCGTAACATTGAAACATGAAAAAAATTGTGTACCTGAGATAAACTTGGAGGTAAAGCCACCCAATAAGCAACTGATCAAACTCTCTCTAGAATTTCATATGGTCCAATGAACCTTGGACTCAACTTTCCATTATTACCAAATTTTATCACACTTTTCCATGGTGAAACATTGAGAAAAACATGATCACCTACCTGTAAAGAGAGATCCTTCCTCCTGTTTTCTGCATAACTTTTCTGCCTGCTCTGAGATGTTCTCATGTGTTTCTGTATCAACTAAACTTTATCTACCAACTATTATACCAATTCTGATCCCATCAACTTCCTTTCACCCACTTCATCCCAAAAAGATGGAGTTCGACACCGCTTACCATATAATGCCTCAAATGGTGCCATCTGTATACTATATTGAAAACTATTCTTATAAGAAAACTCAACAAATGAAAGATGTTGGTCCCAACTTCCCTGATAATCCATTGAATAAGTACGTAGCATATCCTCCAAAGTCTTAATTGTTCATTCTGACTGCCCATATGATTGAGGATGAAAAGTTGTACTGAAATTTAATTCAGTACCCAACAACTTCTGAAGGCCTTTCCAAAAGTTATAAGTGAACCTAGGATCTCAGTTAGATACAATGGAGAGGGGAACTCCATGTAACCTGACTATCTCTTTAAGATACAAACAAGAAAGTTTCTCTAGTGAAAAGTATCTTGTATAGCAAGGAAATGAGCAGATTTAGTCAAGCGATCAATAATAACCCTGATTGCATTATTACCTCAAGGTGTCTTTGGAAAACCAACAACGAAGTCCATAGATATATTCTCCCATATCCACTCTAGAACTGGTAAAGGATGAAGCATCCCTTTTGGTAACTTTTGCTCTGCTTTAACCTATTGACAAGTCAAACACTTCACAGTAAAATTAGTAATGTCTCTTTTCATTCCGTCCCACCAGTAATACTCTTGAAGATCTCTATAAATCTTAGTACTCCTAGGATGAATTGAAAACAGAGAACTATGAGCTTTACATAACAACTCTTTCTTCAACTGTGAATCACAATGCACACACAATATCTTCCAAAATCTCAAAACAAAATCATTATCAATATTGAATTCAGGAAACTTACCCTTCTAAACCAGCTCTACCTTTTTCTGCAACTCACTGTCTTGCTTCTGTGCTTGCTTAATTCTGTCTGATAGAGAAGATTTCACTGATACCTAAAACAAAAAAGTAGAACATCCTGTACCAACAACTTCTATGCCAAATTTCATCAAATCCTTAACCAAAGGATCACGTTCCAAACACAACATTGTTAATGAAGCATTACTTTTTCTACTCAAAGCATCAACCACTTTATTTGCTTTTCCCAGATGGTAATGAATTGTACAATCATAATCCTTGATTAATTCCAGCCATATCCTTTGTCTCATGTTCAATTCCTTCTGAGTGAATATATACTTTAAACTTTTGTGATCTGTATATATTTCACACGTTACTCCATACAAATGATGCCTCCAAATTTTTGAAGTGAAAACAACAGAAGCTAATTCCAAATCATGTGTAGGGTAATTTACCTCATGATTTTTCAACTGACGTGAAGCATAAGCAATTACCTGATCATTCTACATTATGATGCAACCAAGTCCTTTTAATGAAGCATCACTATAGATAAAAAACTCCCCATTCCTGGAAGGTAGTTCCAAAAATGGAGCATTCACCAATCTTATTTTTAATTCTTGAAAACAATCATCACATTCTTTTGTCCAGATAAACTTAACACCCTTCTGAGTTATCTTAGTCATTGGACTAGATAATCGTGAATTTTTTTTAACAATACTTCGGTAATAGCCTGCCAAACCTAGAAAACTATGAATCTTGGTTACATTTGTGGGTCTTGGCCATTCTTCAACAATCTTTATTTTTGCAGGATCAACGGTTATCCCATCTTTAGAAACAATGTGACCAAGGAAAGAAATTTGTTTCAACCAAAACTCACACTTGCTGAATTTCCCATAAAATTTCTTTTCTTTTATGGTTTTCAAAATAATCCTAAAATGTCTTTCATGCTCCTCTTCACTTTTAGAAAAAACCAAAATATCATCAATGAAAACAACAATAAACTTATCCAAGAAATTATGGAAAATTCTATTCATAAGGTCCATGAATATAGCTGGTGCATTAGTTAGCCCAAACGGCATAACTAAAAATTCATAATGGCCATATCTTGTATGAAATGTGGTCTTCGGAATATATGCTTCCTTTACCTTCAACAGATGGTACCCCGATCTCAGGTTAATCTTTGAAAAATTATGAGCTCCCTAGAGCTGATCAAAAAAATCATTGATATGAGGAAAAGGATATTTGGTCTTAATAGTGATGTTATTCAAGGCTCTATAATCAATGCAAAGTCTCATTGAACCATCTTTCTTTTTAACAAATAAATTAAGAGCACCCCATGGTGATGTGATAGGTCGAATGAAACCTTTCTCTAATAAATCTTGCAAATTCTCCTTCAACTCTAAAATTTCAATTTGATCTATTCGATAAGGGGGTTTTGAAATTGGCTTAGAATCAGGAACTAAGTCAACATTAAATTCAACTTCTTGATCTGGTATTATTCCAGGAAACTCATCAGGAAAAACATCAGGATACTCATTTACCACTGGCACATCATTAATCTGAACGGTTCCTTTGTTTTCAACAATATGTGCAAGGTAACATTCATTTCCATCTTTTACAAGTTTCTCATCCTCTTGATATGTTATCAACAGTAAGGGTTCATTCTTGTACACAAACTGAAAGTGTTTCTAAAAAGAAACTTCTTTAGATCTATAGTCAATCTTAGCATGGTAAAAAGAGAGCCAATCCATACCCAAGATAACATCAAACTCTACTAGAGGTAAAACAATAAGGTTTTCAAGTAGTTTATTTCCACGGATAAGGATAGGAAGACTCTTATAAATTCTTTTTGCCCCAAAATTTTCCCCAGGTGTTTTTACCATAAGTTCAGGAGTCATTTCTTGAGATGGTATTCCCAATTTACTAGAAAATTTTTCAGAGATGAAAGAATGTGTAGACCCTAAATAAAAAAACCCACTGGAATAATCGGAAAAAACAAACAAAGTACCTGATACCACTTCATTTGATGACCCAACATCTGCTGAAGTAGTCACAAAGGATTTCACCACGCCTTTCTGCTTGTAGTCTAACTGCTTCCCATCATTTGAGATCTCTTTAGAACACTCGTTTTCATAGTGACCCATCTCATTGCACTTGAAACATTTCACTTACTGTAAATCAAATTTGGTCTTACCATCACCTTGTTCTTTTCCAGCGCAATCACAAGCCTTATGTCCCATCATACCACATCGGTAGCACTTACCAGAATTCAAAAGACATTCCCCAGCATGCTTTTAACCACATTTATCACATACTGGAAACTTAGTTTTCTTACCATCAGACCTTTTTGAAGGATTCTTCCATTTCTCCTGCCACCTCGGTCTCTTCTTCTGTTAGTTGTCATAGAACACTTGATCATCGGAAAACTCCATTTCCACCTTCTCAGCACATCGAACAGGCTTTTCATAAATTTTGAACTCATGAGAAGCCAATGCCCTTCAATATTTTGGCTTTAATCCTGAGTAAAAATGATTTATTTTACTATCAAGGTCTCAGATAAAATTTGCAGCATACCTTTCCAATCGAGTGAACCTTTCTTCACAAGCAGCCACTGAGTCGTCCTCTCAATTCCAAGAATTTTTTTTCCATCCTAAGTCAAACAGCCTTAGGAAAATATTTCTCAAGAAACATACCTTTGAATTCATCCCAGTCGAGAGCATCAATCTCATCAGCGTCCTTGATATTTTTAACCATCGACCACCACTAATTTGCTTCACCCTCCAAACGGTAAATAACAAGACTAACCTATTGATTGTATGAACACCCCATGACATCGAAAATCTTCTCCAGTGCTTTAATCCACCCTTAAGATAGCACAGGGTTAGACGATCCTCTGAATGATGGGGGAAGTTGCCTCATGAAATGTTCCACCACTGACATGTTCCTCTGTGGTTGATCTGGATGATCTCGTGCATGGATACGACCACCATTTATCGCTTGAGTCAACTGCACCATTACTGCAACAAACTGTTCAGTTCCAATTCTGACCATCTCAGGATGCAGATTCAGAAGGTCATTTCCTTCGGTATGCCTTCCAAGCACTGCTTCTCTGTTTCCTCTGCAGAAAACCATTCTGAACAAATATGTCTCAGATGAAGAAACATGGTAATTTTTAAATGCTATATCATTTCAATTTGAACATAAAAAAATATTTTTATATAATCATTTAATATAATTATAACTCCTAAAGTTATCTAAACTGACCTTTGATACCAACTATAAGGCCCCAGCCTTAAACATTACTTAATCTTGAGATATTTCAAGAATACACATTGAGGATGTTTTTAGGTTTAGAGTTTTAGAGAATTAGATCATAAATCATGTATTACATTCCACATTTAAATAAGGTGGTTACATAACAGATAGTATTCATTTTTCCCGTCAACAGAAACATATTTAAAATAAAACATGTATTCTTTCTTGACACTTCCTCGACACTATCATCACATCATGTACTTTTCCCTTGACCTGGGAAAAACATTTCAAAAATGTGGGATGAGCATAAAAATCTCAGTAAGGGATATAAAAATACGGAACGAAAACCTAATTCTATGTATACATAAGAATCAATGAAATCATACTTCACTCATAAAACATAATCACTTTAACATACCTCATGAAATTATAAGATTTATGAATAACTCATATAAATCATAAGACATAAAGGTAACTTGAGGCATTCATAACATTCTTACATAGGGAGTAACCATCATGGTTAAATTTGGAATAACCATCACAGTATATACCCTAAATATCTTCAGAGAAACCTTAGTATTTAACCCCTTCGCATTACCCAATGCATTGGAGAGCTATCACCGGCACACCTGCCCTTAGTTTATCATGTAACCACCTGTCTTCATAAACAATTCCCAAGAACTATAACATAATCGTATCACATAAAACATGCATAAAGAAAACATAACATTTCCACATTTCAATCAAAAGATATCAAAACAAATTGATATAATCAAAACATTATAAAAACCATTTTCAATACCAAAATAAAAGAAAAGTAAAACATGGTATTTATTTTTCATTTTTAAAAAAAGTTATGGCTTGTAGAGGAAGCCGAAACTCAAATAATGGTCACGGC
Organism: Viscum album; assembly: GCA_963277665.1. Classification (NCBI taxonomy): domain Eukaryota; kingdom Viridiplantae; phylum Streptophyta; class Magnoliopsida; order Santalales; family Viscaceae; genus Viscum; species Viscum album. The sequence continues at coordinate 1,066,882,362 of OY728127.1, read as the reverse complement.
GGCGGAGAACTCGTTGTCACCACATACGTAAGAAAAAACATTCCTTTTGTAATTTAGTAAAACCATTCATATAAAAATATTCTTTTAGAATAAAATTAAAATTCAAAGGGGTTTATACACTGTATAAAAGAACGTTGTGTATAAAACAAAATATGCCTCAATGAAAGGCGATTGAGACGAAGTCCCTTACCTCGTGTCCGACTTGACTCGATCATTATTTAATCTCCTGAATAATAAACTTGAGTTAATTTAGAATTCCATAAGAACCTTTTTTCAAGTTTATTATTCCTTTTATATCACTTATTACCATTTTATGAACACTATGTAATTATTTAAGTTAATAACTGTCATTTTGTCGATCATTGGTACTTGAGTAAAAAATAAACTCCTTATAATTACAAGTTATTCATGTGGTAAAATATTCATTATATATAGAATTATATTCATGATGTATATATCATATGTATCATATATATCCTATATATACATTCATTTATAATATTACATAACTTTTAGAGGTAATAAATGAAATGCACCGTTCATGGAGACGGTAAGCTGTACATACGCATGAACGCTACTTTCATTTCTATTTCGAATTTAATGGAATGGAATCATAAAGATATAAAGGTACATTATAATTATAGTATATTATCATATATAATATTATTAACTCCATCCTTTACATGTCCCACATATGACATTAACGAATCAAATCACTTTGAGGGGGCGGTAGTCCGCACTTCCTAAAATGAAGATATCATGTTTACCTATAATGGAAACCATAAAGGTATGCCATAAATAAAAAATACAAAATCATAAAGAAACAGTAAACATAATATATATCATATATAAATATAGTGACATCTTAATGTCCACCTTTAAAGGTGTTAAAAGAATATTGAACAATCATCGTTTCGTGAGGCAGTAATTCACCATCCACAGAAACAGTATGTTCTTTAACCATTAGACGAAGGTGTGTGTAAGTGTAGCTCGAATACTAATTATAACAACATCCAAGTATATTGATATACTGGTGTTTTTACAAAATAAATTAATGAAAATAGTTTAGGGGAGTGGAGAAGCAAAATAAAACAAAAGAACATTAGAGAATATTTTACCTTTAAATCAGGTAACTCCTCTTGGTTTGAACCAAAAGGGTTTCTTGAAGAGCTTTCTGCCTAATATAAGGATTCTATGATGAATAGAGGGATGTGGAGAGATGAAATGAGTTGATTTTGGCCGAGCCAATGGCTTGAGAGGTGTGGGTAAGGAGGTAGAGGTGGGGGCCTTTTATAAGAGGGAGGAGGGGCACTATTGGAAAGTCAATAAATGTTACTTTATTTAAAAATGAGTTTCAGATTTTAAAGGTCCCACATTGATATTTTTTGAGGATATGGTGATAAGGGTTCGATATATACTCATCCAATAGGTTTTTGACAAGTTTATGTCTTAGATTTTACATTATCTTTTCATTTTATTTTAATTGTTCATTAATGATGTAATCATAACATCATCATGGTGTCATAAATAAATAAATTTATTTAATGTCTAAAAAATATATAAAAAAATACTATGATGTAGGAAATATTTTTATATTTACAATGAATATTTATAGTCTAAGAGATCATTTACATAGACAAAACAAAAATTGTTTTACTTAGGTGTTACATACTTTTATGATATTCTCCTTTCTTTAAAAATAAAATGATAAAGTGTCACTATCACCCAAAAGTTATTCCATGGGGTCCCTAAGTTTGGAAAAATGCATCCCATGGTAGTCCATGACACAACCAGTAGCATTAGGACACATGTTGGAGTCATTTGTTATTATTATGATATAATTTTATTATCCTTAACTACCTGATTACTAATTAATCACGATAATTAACGATAATTACCATCCTTACTATTCACAATGTACAAAAACAAAAGGGTATTAATTAAATAATTTGGACCTTCTGATTCCAAATATGGAATCAATTTTACCAAATTCCAAACACATAAATTATAGTAATTAATTTAAAAATAATTCCTATTTTCAAAAAAATAGCGGTTTTTTTGAAACAATATCTATGAAAAGTTTGGCACTTTTTTTTGCCCAATTCCAAAGTGAAATAAATTATAATTACCACCATTAGATTAAATGGTAAAAATATATTCTAATTAGACTACCACGACCCATCCTTGGGGCCCATGCCGTGACTTCCCCAAGCCCGCCTTCCATAGGCCAGGGGCTGGCGACTAGCACCAAAGGCGTAATTCTTGATAACTGGGAAGGCATTGCCTTTATAAAAGTAAAAAAACACCACAGAGTACAAGAGGAATAATACACTAAGTACAAAAGGATGTGCTGAAAATTGAATGGGCCAGAATACAAACCCAATCGAAAGTACAACTACAACTAAACAAAAGTACAACAGAAAAAGACAACCGCTGGAAGAATGGAAGCAGCTCCTAGGTCGTCCTCCTCGAATCCTACCTGAAGGGTAGGTACAGATAGCGCGGATCCTGGATCGTCCACCATGGATCATACCTGAAGGGTAGGTACAGATAGCGCGGCTCCTGGATTGTCCACCATGGATCCTACCTGAAGGGTAGGTAAAGATAGCCTCCACAATGCTCTTGCCCATAAACCACCTCCGAGTATCGTCTCCCCATGAAGTCCACCTCCTGATACTGACTCGTCGTGAGGTCCACCTACAGGTATCATCCAGTCTTCGAACACTCAACCTCCGTCAGCACTGCTCATCGTCTGTAACCAACACAACAAGGTGCGGGCATAGCCCATGCAGGGGTGAGTATAACGATACTCAGTAGGGACCCCGAGACCCTCAAGGTCTCTCTAAATCCAACAAGGATAACCACAAAGAAGATCTCAATAGATAACCTCTACTTAGGTATATTCCCATACATATACCTAAGTTATCATGTAACCCATCTCAATCATGAGGAAACACAAAAATTATGAAATAAATGGATAACCACTACCCAGGTATATGCCCATACATATACCTAAGTTGTCAAGTGACCCATCTCAATCATGAGGTAAACACAAAGGTCATAGACTCAGCTCAAACCGGGATTTTTCATTATCGAAACCGTAACTCCTGAAGAGCCCTGTCTTTGGAGTGTACAGTGATCCTGTCATGACCCCGAGGTAGTGATCACTACCCTAAGACTGCTGAGGTACTCCTCCTGTCGAGTACCGCGGGTCATCCACCCAAACACAGTAGTGCTTCCCACCTGGGTATGCCACCCAAACACAGTAGTGCATCCCCCCTAATAGCCAGCAGAGGTACTCTCCAGACGTGTACCGCGAGTCTGCACCCAAACTGAGTAGTGCTCTGTCCGCCATGGGTCTGCACCCAAACAAAGCAGTGCTCCATCCACTGGGCTAGTCGACTCACTCCAAGACGAGTCGGTCAAGCAGTCGTCAGGTCTCAGCCGGCTACACGGTCTCCGTACTCCACACGCTCGTCTCCGAGAGGGTCCGCTCCATGAGCTACTGGTTGATACTCCAAGTTTCACAAATTACCACAAATAAGTATCTCAAAGGACCACCTCGGCATAAGGGTCTCAACGCAACAGACGGCACGTCAATTGGACGCCCGCTCTGTGAGTTATTAGCCTTTTCGTCCCAGGGTCCCGGTTGGTTTCCTGTGCGAACCAAACCGGCCGTATCTCAACTGTACCCAGAAATCTCATAGGGTATACTCATAGGGACCGTTGCTCAATGTGATCACCAACTCCGCTGACGGTTCGTCAAACAGACGTCCGCTCTGAAAGTTATCAGCTTTTCCGTTCTAGGGACGCAGTTGGATTTCGGGTTCAATACAACCCGACCACTATCCATCAGCATCCAAACCTTAGGTGAAGTATTCCAAAAGTTCCGTCTCATCATGAGTAATCCGACAAATTCGACGACACGTCAATCGTACATCCGGAGCTCAAGATATAAGCGTTTCGGCTCCGAGGGCCCGGTTGGTTCCGTATTCGAACCAACCCGACCGTACTCAAAGTTCTCCAAAGCCTTGGGTGTAATATACTGAAATGACCATCTCTAACCAAGGATCACATCATAGCTGACGGTGCGTCAATCGGAGTTCCCTAACCCATGATATGGGCAAAAGACCGTAAGAGGTCCGCGAATAGGGCGTTCGGGCCCGGTCCGACCCGGCCCGATACCACCTGGGTCGACCCGACCCGGGTCCGGCCCGCTTGGGCATGGCTCAGCGTGGCCTGGCCTAGCGGCCCGGCCTGGCCCGCGTGGCCCAGCGGATCAACCGAAATGGCCAAGCGGAAGGTTCGGGAGGGGGCGTGCTGCCCCCCTGTGTGAAACCATGACCCCCATGAGGGGGGCCGCTCCTGCCGGCCAGCCGGGGGTTACAACCCCCGGCCCTTCTCGGAAGACGGACGACTCGGTCAGGCTGACTGGTTGCTGCCACCGCAGGACCGCCTGCGTCCTGCTCCCCAGCTCCGGCGCCGGCGGCCGGAAGCCGGCCGCCGCGGCCAAAGTCCGCGACCTTGGTCTGACCGGCGCATCGCGATGGTGCCGCGTCCCTCCACCGCGGCCCCGCTCTGGCCGTGGTCTCTTCCAGGTTCTCCGGCGCAGTGCAACGGTGCCGTGGCTTGTTCTACTTCAACGGCGCGGCGCGACGACACCACGCTTCTTCATCCAAACTTTACTATTTTCCGCATGGTGCACTGGCACCGCGCTGCCTTGTTCGTGCCGCAAACAAATCAACAATCAAAGGGGGGAGGAGGGTCGGCCGTGTTCGTGCGGTTTGAACTCCTCCCGTTATTGCGATATCAGGTGGCTCAAAAAGGACTATAAACAATAAAGAAATTATTCAGGAACAAAAAGAAATAATCCCCCTACCTCGAAGAAAAAGTTGAAAGAAGGTTCGTCGCGGAATTGCACGTCGCAGAAGAAGGCGTCGCAGAAGGATGATCGTCACGTTGCGGAGAGAAGATTCGTCGGCATTGGGTCATCGATATCTGAGGATCCGGCATTCTTGTCGACCTTCTTCAGAGGTCGGCGTTCTTCACGTTCTTCACGTTCTTCGTCAAGGAAGAAGTGCTTCCAGGCTTTGAGTGATTTCTCCCCAGCCCTCTCGCACAACGAACCCTTTTTAAAAAATTAATACTTGTCTTATTTTGTTAACACACAAGCCAAACATTTTGAAATTCAAAAATTGAATCCAAGAATTTATTACTTTGAAAAACCTACTCAATTAATTAGTTGACTTTATTTAAAAGGGGGGGGGGGGTTTCTTTTTTAGAGTTACAAAATTAAGAGGGAAGGTTATGAACGTTAGGGGAAGGTGAGGGATTGGGATCGTGTGGGCCCCACCCCACCTTAATCCTCACACAGGTAGTTAAATACAAGTGGGTCCCACCCCCAACTCCCTTACTTAGGTTATAACTACAAGGAGAGGGGAAAAGTGTTGTGACACAACACTTAATCCACTTAACAAGAAATGGAAATATAATTGTAAAACAATTATATTTTTATCCCTATCTTTTTTTTAAACAACTCATCCTGAGAAAACAAAACTCTAGAAAGGGTCTTCTTAAGAAATTACTGGTGCTACGGTTTCATCGGTGCCCTCAGATTTCAATTCCGATCACTGGTTCGAATGTTAGAAAAACCCGCTCGTTCGTTCACTGAACGTACCCGAGCTAAACTTCGGAAAATGATTCTGGGCACATCGGGCCTTGGAATCAGGCGCCGTCAGAAACTGCATTCTTGTAAAATTCCAAAGAAATTAAGAAAAAATTTTCCTTGAAATTTCCAGGACTTTAAATTACTCCCACCTCAGGGCTTCACGTCCTCGTAAAGCTTTAACACAAACTAGGTATACAAAGGCGGTACTGAGCACGCATGTGAGCATTCTGCTTCCATGTGCTCACCTGGAGGTTCCCGTACTGCCAAAGAAAGAGCACCCAAGGAATCGACCGTCCTCGTAGGATCTGATCATATCGTTCCTCGACCCCCACTGGAACCTCCGTGAGAGTCACCCCATCGCCCAAGTCCAGCTCCCCATGGTCGATGATATGCATTGGGTTAAGCACGTATCTCCTCAGCCGAGGTATGTGGATGAAATCATGCACCCGGTGCAACTGGGGTGGAATGGTCAAGCGGTAAACTACCTCGCCTACCCAGATAAGGACCTAGAAAGGTCCGTTGAACCTCGGAGATAACTTGTCGCATCGGCCACATATCCGTAAACCTCATCGAGGTGAGACCCGTATAAGGACTTGATATTCATCCTCGAACTCTAGAGGCATCCAATTCTTGTTAGAACTGAATCTCAAAACTCCTGCTGCCACGAGGGTAAGGTTGACTGAATGAAGAGTGATCGGCTGCACCCTCCTATGCATGCGTTTATCCTATGCTGCTTGGGGTTTCCTTTTCTCCGTCCAAGGAAAACCCATCCTGACGTCGTAGTTAAACTACAACCTTTTTGCCTAATACAGTCAATCTGAGCATGAACTATGAATCCAATCCATACTGAGACCAGCTTCGTAAGGCCTCGACGCTGCCACCAAGATATTCCAACCAAAATTCGTGCCTTGAGGGTCAGACCACACTTTCGGCGTAAGTGTGATTATCGAGTCTCCTCCCAAGGTATCTCCATACGTGAGGGCCAAGTCTATGGCTTACTAGAAACTCTAGGTCTAGGACAAGATTTGTGAAAGGAAGGAATGATTCATATCAACGTCTGTTACTATGGCAGTTAGTAGTGGACACAGACTGTCCCTTGAATCATTTTTAGAGCCATTGGGTCACACTCCTTGACCGCATGCAGCCGCACTCTTCCTCCGCCCTCCATCTCCCTGAGCGTGGCGGGGAAAACTAAGGCGGGTGGTTGTAGCATGTTAAAATGTACACCACCTCATGCTGATCTCCTAGCTCTGCCTCCACGTCTGCTACTTTGCAGACTCATCTCTCTTTAAATATTAGTCTTCTTGAAACATTTAACACGCCCGAGTCTCTAAGACTGGTGCCAGTTTTCTGTTTCTTACAGCACTGTGTAGTCTTCATCCACTCCTGGATGATTTGCACCTTCTTTGCCTACGATCTGTAAGAGATGCTAAGATTTCTACCTTGTCGAAAAGAGAAACTCGGTCTCATCCCCCGAATGAACCACACCTATTGCCTAATACAGTCAATCCTGACATGAATGATGCATTCATGCCATGGATGACGTCATAAGGCCTCGACGTTACTACCAAGTGATCCAACCGTGACTCTCGCCTCCAAGGGTCGAGTCACACTGTCGGCATCGGTGTGAGGTCACTGGGTCTCCTCCAGTAGAAATATCAAAAGTGAGGGTCAAGTCAACAGTTTAAACCGGTACCTCTCAGTATCAACCAAACAAAAGGACAGGAAGGCAAACATCACAAGATAAGTGTCTTTTATTATTACAGCTCAAAGTACAAAGACACAAATACAACAGAAATATTGATCTAGAAGTACCAAGAACAAAAAGGAATCCACTAGTTCTGCTCATGTCCACCTGCTCCTGGAGCTCTACTGCCTTGTTCACCGCTCGGCTGTTGCTCAAGCACCCGCCACTGCTTCTGTCTCGGTGGGTCCTCCAACGCCTACATATCAAATGTGTGGGGGAGCCGGACAGTCACATGCCATGTGACCCTTCCTGCTGCATTCATAACACTTCTTGCTCCTTGTACGACTGGCTCTGGTTCTCTTGGATCTCAGCATCATCTATCTACTGCCTACAGATGACTTGACTACTGATGGAAAAACATGAGGCAAAGGTAGCAGCTCTTAAACATGATCGGGGTGCAGAGCTACTGGTATAAACTCCACCCTGAATAAGGTCTCAAAGTCTCCCCATGTGAAGGTCATCCCATCACAAAACTGGAACAAGTGGCTCCACCACCTGCCTGCTGCTTCCTGAAGAAGGCTGGCAGCAAATATCACCATGAAGTCTGCTAGCGTCCCCACTAGCCTGAAGACTCTCACCACATCCTCCAGCCAATCCTCAGCTGCCTGCGGGTCCGTCTCTCCCTGGAACCGGGGTGGTCTCTGGCGCTGGAACACGTGCAGCGCGCTCAAGCGACGTGCATCGCCTACTACTGGGGCTGGTGGAATCGGTGGCCCAACGTATGGTAGTAACGCTGGTGCCTTCGCTGGTGCCTCAACTGTAAGAGGGCCCTGTACCGAAGCCTCGTCGCTCGGCAGACTGTCAGTACGCATATACCACTGGGCTCTAGCTGGTCGTCCATGGAAAGGGATCCTGAAAGAAACATACGTGACATGGTCAAACGATTTATACCTGGTGAGCTAACCTGGTTTGAGCGGACTTTTAAAACTTCTGGAAACACACATGAAATCAGTGTTTTCGTGCACAAAGTCGGAAATCAGTTGCCAAGGTCCTGGTTTATGGATACATCGGCCACCCGCACCAACACTGGACTCCCTAAACTGAAAACCACACTTGGTACCCTTAATAATATTGCTTCACAGAAAGAAAATATCATCGTTATAAGTTCTGTGGTAGAACTGAACTCCTCTGATACCAATTTTTCACGACCCGTCCTCGAGGCCCATACTGTGACTTCCCCAAGCCCACCTTCCATAGGCCAGGGGCTGGAGACTAGCACCAAAGGTGTAATTCCCAATAACTGGGAAGGAATTGCCTTTATAAAAGTAAACAAAATACCATAGAGTACAAGAAGAATAATACACTAAGTACAAAAGGAAGTTCTAAAAATTAAATGGGCCAGAATACAAACTCAATCGGAAGTACAACTACAACTGAACAAAAGTACAACAAAAAAAGACAACAGCTGGAAGAATGGAAGAAGCTCCTGGGTCGTCCTCCTTAGATCCTACCTGAAGGGTAGGTACAGATAGCGCAGCTCCTGGATCGTCCACCACGGATCCAACCTGAAGGGTAGGTACAGATAGCGCAGCTCCTGGATGGTCCACCACAGATCCAACCTGAAGGGTAGGTATAGATAGCCTCGACAACGCTCTTGCCCGTAAACCTCCTCTGAGTATCGTCTCACTGTGAAGTCCACATTCTGACACTGACTCGTCCTGAGGTCAACCTCCGAGTATCATCCAGTCTTCGAACACTCAGCCTCCGTCAGCACTGCCCGTCGTCTGCAACCAACACAACGAGGTGCCGGCATAGCCCGTGCAGGGGTGAGTATAACGATACTCAGTAGGGACCCCGAGACCTTCAAGGTCTCTCTAAATCCAACAAGGATAACCATAAAGAAGATCTCAAAAGATAACCTCTACTTAGGTATATGCCCATACATATACCTAAGTTATCATGTAACCCATCTCAATCATGAGGAAACAAAAAGATTATGAAATCAATGGATAACCACTACCCAGGTATATTCCCTTAAATATACCTAAGTTATCAAGTGACCCATCTCAATCATGAGGTAAACACAAAGGTCATAGACTCAGCTCAAACTAGGATTTTTCATTATCGAAACCGTAACTACTGAAGAGCCCTGTCTCTGGAGTGTACAGTGATCCTGTCATGACTCCGAGGTAATGCTCAATAACCTAAGACTGCTGAGGTACTCCTCCTGTCGATTACCGCGGGTCAGCCACCCAAACACAATAGTGCTTCCCGCCGGGGTATGCCACCCAACCACAGTAGTGCATCCCCCCTAATAGCCTGCAGAGGTACTCTCCGGACGAGTACCACGGGTCTGCACCCAAATTGAGTAGTTCTCCATCCTCCATTGGTATGCACCCAAACAAAGTAGTGCTCCGTCCACTGGGCTAGTCGACTCACTCCAAGTCGAGTCGGTCAAGCAGTCATCAGGTCTCATCCGGATACACGGTCTCTGTACTCTGCACGCTCGTCTCCGGGAGGGTCCGCTCCACAAGCTACTGGTCGATAATCCAAGTATTACAAAGTCCCATGAATAAGTATCTCAAAGGACCACCTCGTCATAGGGGTCTCAACACAATAGACGACGCGTCAATCGGACGCCCGGTCTGTGAGTTATTAGCATTTTTGTCCCAGGGGACCGGTTGGTTTCGTGTGCGATCCAACCCGGCCGTATCTCAAATTTACCCCTAACTCTCATAGGGTATTCTCATAGGGACCGTTTCTCAATGTGATCACCAACGCCGCTGATGGTTCGTCAAACGAACGTCCGGTCGGAAAGTTATAAGCTTTTCCATTCTAGGGGCCCAGTTGGATTTCAGGTTCAATCCAACCCAGCCACTATCCACAGCGTCCAAACCTCAGGTGAAGTTTTCCAAAAGTTCCGTCCCATCAAGAGGAATCCAACAAAGTCGACGGAACGTCAATCGGGCGTCCGGAGCTCAAGATATAAGCGTTTCCACTCTGAGGGCCCGGTTGGTTTCGTATCCGAACCAACTTGGCCGTACTCAAAGTTCTCTAAAGCCTTGAGTGTAATATACTGAAACGACCATCTTGATCCAAGGATCGCATCATAGCTGACGGTGCGTCGATCGGAGGTCCGTATCCCAAGATATGGGCAAAATACCGTAAGAGGTCTGCGAATAGGGGGTTCGGGCTCGGTCCGACCCGGCCCGATACCCCCTAGGTCGGCCCGCTTGGGTGCGGCACGGCCCGGCCTGGCCGGTGAGGCCAGGCAGCTCGGCCGAAATGGCCGAGTGGAAGGGTCGGGAGGGGGGCGCGCTGCCCCCCCTGTGTGAAACCGCAACCCCCATGAGGGGGGCCGCTCATGCCGGCCAGCCGGGGGTTACGACCCCCGACCCTTCTCCGAAGACGGCCGGCCCGATCCGGCCGACCGGTTGCTGCCGCCGCAGGACCGCCCGGGTCCCGCTCTCTTGCTCCGGCGCCGGCGGCCGGAAGCCAGCCGCCGCGGCCTTGGTTCGACCGATGCGGCACGACGGCGCCGCGTCCCTCCGCTGCGGCCCCGCTCCGGCCGCGGTCTCTTCCAGGTTCTCCGGCGTGGCGCGATGGCGCCGCGACTTGTTCGACTTCAACGGCGTGGCACGATGGCACTGCGCTTCTTCACCCAAACTTTACTATTTTCTGTGCGGTTCACCGGCACCGCTCTGACTTGTTTGTGCCGCAAACAAATCAACAATAAAAGGGGGGAGGAGGGTCGGCCGTGTTCGTGCGGTCCAACCTCCTCCCGTTATTGTGATATCTGGCGGCTCAAAAAGGACGATAAACAACAAAGAAAGTATTCAGGAAGAAAATGAAATAACCCCTACCTCAATGAAAAAGTTGAACGATGGTTCATCGCGGAATTGCATGTCGTGGAAGAAGGCATCACAGAAGGAGGATCGTCGCATCACGGAGAGAAGATTCGTTGGCGTCGCGTCGTCGATCTCCGAGGATCCGGTGTTCTTGTCTACCTTCGTCGGCGGTCAGAATTCTTCGCGTTCTTCACGTTCTTCATCGAGGAAGGAGTACTTCCGGGGTTTGAGTGATTTCTCCCCAGCCCTCTCGCACAACGAACCCCTTTAATAAAATAAGACTTTTCTTATTTTATTAACACACAAGCCAAACGTTTTGAAATTCAAAAATTGAATCCAAGAATTTATTACTTTGAAAAACCTACTCAATTAATGAGTTGACTTTATTTAAAGGTGGGGGGGGGGTCTTTTTGAGAGTTACAAAATTAAGACGGAAGGTTATGAACGTTAGGGGAAGGTGAGGGGTTGGGCTCGTGTGGGCCCCACCCCACCTTAATCTTAACATAGGTAGTTAAATACAAGTGGGTCCCACCCCCAACTACCTTACTTAGGTTATAACCACAATGAGAGGGGAAAAGTGTTGTGACCCAACACTTAATCCTCTTAACAATAAATGAAAATATAATTGTAAAACAATTATATTTTTATCCCTCACTTTTTTTTAAACAACTCATCCCAAGAAAACGAAACTCCAGAAAGGGTCTTCTTAAGCAATTACCGGCGCTTCGGTTTCATCGGTGCCCTCATATTTCAATTCCAAGCAGTGGTTCAAAAGTTAGAAAAACCCGCTCGTTCGTTCACTAAACGTACCCGAGCTAAACTTCGGAAAATGATTCCGGGCACACCGGGCCTCGGAATCAGGCACCGTCAGAAACTGCTTTCTTGTAAAATTCCAAAGAAATTAAGAAAAAAATTTCCTTGAAATTTTCGAGACTTTACATAATCATTAAAACCAATTAAAATGAAAATCTACCTATATAATTAAATTAGATGAAAAAGCAGTTTTGAAGTAAAATGCAATATTTTTCACTATTCGAAAAAAAGAACATTGTCAGAAAAATACCAAAAATTTATCCAAAGTAAATTTCAATGTCCCAATACTAAAGAATAAGTTTATTTGGAATAATATAGCTTATTAAATTGTCAAAAGTTTTATTTAAAAATTGTTTGCCATCAAAATACGGTAAAACAATCTTTAAAAAAATATTATAGTATTACATGCTTAAGATTGGATTTATTCCCATTTTAAGCCTCTAAATCACTATTATAATTCATAAATAGACAAAGATAAGAAAATCTATTATTCATTACTTACTTGGTATGTTACATCAATTATCTCCATTATTTTTTCTATAGATGTTCAACATTTTGATATTGGTGTTGAGTGTGAGAGGATCCCTAAACTCCGATCCAACTATTTTAACATTGGAAATATTGGTGAGAATTGTAAAAGGAGTAAAAAGCAGTAGGCTACGACCATGACTAAGAAACATGTGAATATATTTGATCACAAAAACATGTTTCTTTTGATGGAAATTTTGGCTCACAACAAAGTCCTCGGAGTTAGGTTGAGTTTATGTTGGAGAAGGTTGTTTCAGTTAATCAAAGATAGGATGATGGAACTACATTAAATGATACTTCTATAATTAAAAATAAAATGATCAATTAGGAGTGTAAGATGACAATGATAGGTTAGAATGAAAACCTTACTCTCAAAATGTAGTTGATAAACAACTGTTCCAAGAGCAGAATCTTCCTTCCAACTATAAAGGGATGAATAGTATGGAAGTCCACTTATATCATGAAGTTGAGGATAAGGTGATTTTATCTAAAAATAAGGAGGATATGTGTAAGGGTGAGTCCTCTATGGTGGATGTGAATGGAAAATAGACTGTAATTGTAGTTCATGATGTTGCGTTAGAAGTGGTGTAGCCGGTAGGTATAGAAGCAGGTGGACCTATGATTCATGGAGAAGGCTCAGCTGATCATTTAGATGTGTCAAAGATATCTTTGAATTAAGTCTAACTGAAGGTAAGGTAGAAATCTCTTAGACTGTTGGATATTTTAAATAGATCCAATAATACGGAGGTGTTCCTTGTAGAGTTCGACAACATTTAGAGTAGTTCTGATTTGAAGATATTATCAGATGGACTAGTTCCAACTGGTGAACACATCCTTCAACTCTTCAGGATCCACCCCACCAGATAACACCTTTACCCTCAAGCTAATGAAGAAAAAATGTGGAAAAATTCAAAAACATAGAAGAGGGGTCAACACTCGAGAGGTAGGGGCAGTGGCTAATTTGAGTCAATAAGAAGATATTTTCAATATATTATTTTTTAATTATTAAATTTCACTCGTTTTTAAAATTCATTGATTTAATATTGTTTAATATTTTTTATTCAACAATAATGTTACTTGTTTCTTATAGTTTTCTTTATAATTTGTTTCATTTTTAATATTTATACTTTTTTTAATTTCTTCATTTTTAATAATTATTTACACATTATTATTCATTAACATTTATGGTTTTTAATATGGTTTCAACGTAAATATTCAATATGTATTCATTTCATATTAATATATTTTAATTTTTAATTTTTTAATAATTTATTTAATTAATTAAACCCATTCATTTTTTAATATTTTTTATTTCTATTCATTTTTAGTTATTAAATATCCCTCATTTATAATAATCATGCATATAATATTATCTATTCATTAATAATGTTAAATAATTTTAACATTTTTATTTACTTATTAATTTTTTATATATATTCATTCAATATTTTTTAATTTATTTTATATAGTTTGTATCAATTATTTCTAGAATGCTCTGATGAATATAGGTTTTTTCTGTACAAAAAATAATGAACTTAAAACACCTATACTTATTAGTTTTTTGGAAAGAGATTATAAAATGTGGTCTCTAACAGTGATTTATATTTTAGAACTAATAAATATGGGAATTTACTAGGGTTTTTTTAAAAAGAGATAAGAAATCCATTATGATCATTTAAATAAAACCCTAACAGAGTACCCCATCACTTGCATTGTTAAAGCTCTCACAGAACTAAAACTTTATCACCTCTCTCCCTTGAAATACTCAAAAGAATCGAAACATTAAAAACACATAGTATGTGACTTTGGATCTTTTGTTAAAACTATTTCATTGTTTCATCATATTTATTTCTTCTTTGGATGTTTTAAATTTATCCAAAGGATTCTAAAATCATGAGAAATATTATTTCACATAGATCTAACTACTTAATTATCAACCCAATCTCCCTCACATCGAGCCATTGTTTCTTCATCATCCCCTATCCCTCACAATTATTTTTCCTAGATCTACCTATTCAACCCCTTCTCACAGGTTCGTATATGTTGTCTTTTTTCCCTACAATCACCCATACCCTCCATCCCTGATCCACTAATCTGTATGACTCCACCTTAGATTGGAAACTTATTTTAGTTTCTTAGCTATGTTACTATGTACTATAAATATTGATATATTTAGATTAAAGAAATGAAAAAATCCATTAATTACATATATAATATTAATCAAATTTTTTAGTATTTACAACTATTAAATATATCATATTAAATTAATTTACATAGGTAAAAATATTTATCGATTACCCCTTAATTCATTATAAAAAATAGTGTTAAATTAGAATCTTTCCAATTTATATAGAGTGAACAATTAAATAGGACGTAGATTATTTTTTAAAATCTTGTTGATTAATTTCATAAATAGTGTATATAGTAATATTTTATAATTTAAATTGATTTTTAAATAACCCATGCTTAAAAAATATTTAGGGATCTTATTTTTTACAAATTTATGGGAATGAATTTTTGGATATTTTATTATTATATTTCTCAAAATTTTATGTAAATTGATTTATATTGATGCATATACTTTATTAAAAAATATATGTCTTTAGTTGGCATAATATATTCTACATTATTATTGAATTTAACCTTGTGATATCATCCTCAATCTATGTCACCTCCCACACACACACCTGATATGGAACCACCATCACACACTACATCATGATGCCTCGATAACATCCACATCTAGTGGTGATATCACTTGGTTTACCACCAATATCAATCTACTTCTAGTCTTCTTGATTCATCTCATCCTCACAATTTTCTTTTGATTTCATGTTTGGGTGACTTATACTTATCAGTGTAAAAATGTCACCTATGATATCAAGTGCTCATTAATTTTTTTATATATTTTAGGTCTAATCATACGGGATATATTTGAATTAATCATACGTGGAATTTTGAAACTAAAAAGTATCAATCACCTGAACATTCATTCTCCTTCCACATCCTGATTTAATTTTGGAATGAGGTCTTGGATCGAAATAAAAACACGAGGTGGAAGCAGCCAAGTTCTATTTATTCTTCTAACACTCAAGAATAAAAATCAAAAAATTCTTCTAATTTTATTTCATTAATAAGAAAAACAATTTCAATCCATTAAATATTTTAATTTTCACGAACATCTATTATAGAAATTTTGCAACAAAAACTACTAAATTCATGTTCAGTTAAAAAAATTCCTTCTTGTAAGAATGATACAAAAAGATATCATACTTAATAGAATGATTCATATCATTATTAAGTAGTTCGATTAACCTATTTTTCTCATTTTCTATGCCCGAGTTCTATTAATTTTCTATAACTTATTCCCCCAACCAACCCTATTCAATACATCCATATATGCTTCAATCATTCTTAATCCATGATCCCAGTTTCTACACTAAAGTTTTTATATAGTTGAATCTCTATTTTTCTTCCATTAAGGTTGATATTTTCATGTGATCCCAGGTAGTTGGGCTTATACTCAAATCACTATTTTGAGAAGAGGCTTTCTACAGAACCCATTGGGACACTTCTTTAACTTTTGTTGATGTTTATTTCTTCATAATCTGAAAAAATATAATCCACTCCAGTTCATAATCACCCTTTCACTAAAACACAACCTAGAACACCACGTACCATGTGAATAAATAAATACGCATCAAATACCCCCTCTTGTTAAACTCCCACCTAGAAAAGTTACTGGAACCATACTATAATTACTACCTTATTGTCCCAAAAAACATAAAATTGAGAACCTAGATCAAAAACCACATGTTTACCATAGGTTTCTTCTTTTCAAGTCACTCTTTTTGTAAAATTATTACTTGTTTGGAATCATCACCAATAACATTCAAATTTTGTGTTCCCATTATTAATCTATCTATAAATTTTTCCATTAATTATAAATATCTTATGTGTATTTATTTATTATTTTATACAAAATTAATATTCTATGAACATAGTAGGATATATATGAATAAAAAAATGATGGTCACTAGTTATATGAAAAAAGTGTATGACGATTGAGTAAAATATTATATCAAGTTTGCAATGGAGCAAAAATACAACCCCTCTAAAATACTTTTTCTATGATGAAATTATTATCATTAAATAAATATTATTATTGAAGAGTTATAAGAAACTTTGATTTGTCACATAATAGAGAAGTGAAATAAATGTTGGACTAAACATGTGGAGAAAAATAATATACATGATGATTAGGATGATAATATAACTTATGGAGCATTTGATATGAATACTAGTGTAGATGATGACAAAGATTATATGGAAGATTTGACAATGGAAAATGAAAATGACCTTTTTGATTGAATTTTTTTTGGTAATTTAAATAAATGTTCTAAGACACCATTGTTTACCGGTTGTAATAAAAATACAACATTGACATATTTATTGAAATTATATAATTTGAAATCTATAAATGGATAGAGCAACACCAGCTCTACAGAACTACATAGTCACCAGAATGATATCCTACTGGAAGAAAATGATCTTCCTTGTCAAACATATGATGATAAATTAATTCTATGTTCAATGGGAATGATATTTGAAAAAATAAATGCCTTTAAAAATAATATCCTATTGTTCCTAAGGGAATATGAATCACTCCAGAAATACCCTATGTGTGTCAAGAATTGATACAAGAAAGATGAATCAAGTAATTAGAAATATGTATTGAAATTTCATATCATTCTATGGTTTAGAAAACTATATGGTTGTTTGAAAAACTCTAGACAATTGACATGGAATGCATATACAAGAATTGAAGATGGGAAATTACATCACCAAAATAACACTCCTTAATGGAATAAAATTGATTATGAGTATCCTGAATTTGGAAATGATCTACAAAACCTCTATCTTATGATGTCTACAAATATAATTAATACTTTTGGTGTATAGATTAGTACTCATAGTATATAGTCTGTAATTTTGGTAAATTATTACTTTCCACCATGAAAATGAATGAAGCACTAAAATAATATGTTATATATCCTTATATCTAGAAAATAATAATCCAATAATGATATTGATGTCTATTTGGATCCACTGATCGAAGATATGAAATTGATGTGGGATATATGTGTTAGATTTTTTAATGCTCATAGAAGTATATAATTCACATTGAGAGCCTTGTTGTATGTGATAAAAAATGACTTTCATGCTTATGGAAATTTTTCCATGAATATAATTTAAGTAAATTTGGGGTGTCACATTTTTGAATAATTCACACAACATATTAGATTAAAACATTCCTTCAAGACTGGGATTTTAGGAAATCCCAAAATTTTACCCTGATGGCATAAATACTGATTCCAGATGACATCATTTTTTTGGAATACTGAATAAGGAACATCACGGTCTCCACTAAGGGGTGATTAACTATTCAATAAAGTAAACTATATTCATACTATGTTCAGTAAACCTTTAAAAAACATATGAAACCAGGTTAGAAAAAGTGACCAATTTTCATTGAATCATCGTGCTATTTTTTTTGTACATCAGACATCTTCTTGATGTATTGCATAATGAAAAAAAAATATATTTGATAGTGTCATTAGCATGTTACTAAATGTTATTGAAAAAAAATATGGAATTAATGCTAGGTCAGACATGATTGGAAAGGGTATAAGGGTTGATTTAGCATGAGTGAAGGAAAAAAGGTGGAATATTCTTCCACTAGTAGCTTACACTCGATCCTGGAAAGAAAAATTGAAAATTTTCAATTTCTTTCATAGTTTAATGGTTCTAGAGGGGTATTCAATAAATATCTATAATTTATTTTTAATGATTATTTGAAGTTACAAGGTCTAAAATAATATAAAATTCATGATTTTATAAAATATTTGATGTTCACCATTTTATGTTTCATTCTTACAAAACATGTATGATGTAAATTAATAAGAATCTTCTTCTTTTTCGAATCCATATGTGGTAAATTAATAGAGCTGATGATGTTTCCAATAAAAAATAATGCGATTGCTATTATATTATATGAATTAGATATTTTCCTCCCTCTATATTTTTTTGATAAAATCATTCACATGATGGTATACTTAGTTAGAGAGGTTCAACTATGTAGTCTTCTCCATTATATATGGATGTACCCCATTAAATGATATATGAAGGTTTTGAAAGGGTATGTTAAGAATCAAATTCATAAAAAAGTTTATATTGTAGAATGATATATTATCAAAAAATATGGTTAATTTAATACTGATTACCTATTAGATTTTTATAACACTGGACTCCAAACGTCTTATTATAGTGGATACCTTATGCGTGAATAGATTTTTGGAATATATGTTCTTACAATTATCAAAAAGAGTGGGAGATTGTTTTTCTTTACATTTATATAATAGTGTAGAGATTTCTCTAAATGTTAAATCCCAAAAAGTAATTCACAGACATAATAATTTATCAATGGTGAAATGATGGATATGAAATACACATAATAAATAGTTTATTGGATGGTTCCTGTATAATATTTATATGGAGTTATCTAAAAATTCAAATTCAATTATTGAAACACTTCAATGGCTATCCAAGGGACCAAATGTAAATGTTATATCTTATATTGTATTTATAATTAATGTTTACACATTTTACACAAAGGAATAGGATTAATGAAGTACAATTCAAAATAGTGGAGTTATGCTGGTGGAAGAATGGATGCATGTATTTGGTTCTAATGACAGAAATCCAATTTATATGAATATTTTATATTTTGGCATCGTTTAATAGATATATTATTTGTATTATACAACATTTTAAGTGTATATTTTCAATTTAAAATTTATTTAAAACGTGACTATAGTGAATGTGAATGATTTTGGATTCATGAAGGTGAATTTTAGTTTAGAAGGGTATAAGAATAAGACATTCATAATGAAATCAAAATAAGTCCAGCTATTTTATATAATAGATCTAGGAAATATGAATTGGTCAATTTTACTATTGGAATGTAAAACAACTCCATGTTCGGATGAAAATTCAATTGAGGGGGAACCTTTCATTAGAACATCAAAATAATTTCTTGATAGTCCCAACGTAGACAGTTTCTTGTATGTACGATGGGACTACAAAGAGGGAAAAATGGATACTAGATAAAGGATTAAAATCCCTATAACCTTTTAATAAAAATGTTATTTCAATTTGAAGGTTAAAAAAATAATATACTATGATTTTCCTAAAAATAATAAATGTCTCAACTTGATTTTTTAAATATTAAATAAATATTTGAATACTCATGCAGATAATGACTTTTCTACATGATGATGGTACCAATCCTGATGAATAATACATGATTGATGTTGAAAATATATAATTATTGGGTGATAAATAATATTTTGATGAAAAAAAAGAACAACATAGCATCAATTTATTAAATAAAATTATTAAGGTGAGAAGAAAAGGTATAAATTTTGAGTTGTATGGAATCAACACACCAAACTTATTGACCCAAACAATTCAATGTTTTTTAGAAATATTAGGATCAAAAACAAAATTCATGTGCCAATTGATACAGATATGTGGCGCCACGTCTTTCTTGTATTGAAGGAAACCCCTTGGGATGATATTAGGTTATTGTCATGAAATTGTTTCTCTATTTTAACAAAAAAATATATATTAAAATTTTTATTTACATTTCCTTATCCCTTGAAGAGATCATTTATTTTAGATGATTTATATAAGAAATATGTCTTAACATTCACTGTAAAATCTCATAGAGGGTTTTAAACACATCTTACAAAGAATATCCTTAGGGATAATGAGGGGAAAATAAACCTCCACCCACCAGCTACATATACGCACATAATAAAACAAGATACATGGAAATATTACATTAGTAATCATGGTGAAAAATCATTTTAGGTGAAATGTAGTCAATAATATTTTTTAAAAATTATTTATTTTATCCAATTTCATTCAAAAAAACAGTTTATGAAACAAAATAGGATTTTTGAAAATAAACAATGTGAAAAAAACAAATTTACCCCTATCATAAAGCAAGGATAGGGTATTCTTCACTTGAAAAGAAAATAATATGTGTTTTAAATATACAATAAAATTATTATTCGATATGAAATGACATATATTCTTTTATTTATATACTGACTGATGAATCAATATCTAAATCCACTTCCATACCATATCATATGCGATGAAAGGAGAACAACATCAATAAAGTAGGTAAACTAATTGATGAAAATACCCAAGTAGTATAGGAATCATTTATAAGTATTACATAATAGTAATTCAATATTATTATGTATTGTATTACATAAAAATATCCATTTATATTCATATGTTTTTTATATAGTATAGGCATAAGAATCAACATCTACTGTACCTGAAGAAAAACTACTTTTAGTGTCATTTAAGATGCTAGAAAAATATGTATGTGTTAGAGGTGATGGTTTTGGAGTATCACATCAAACATATTTAAAGAATAAAAATCCATAAGTATATACATATGATATTATTGAAGGACTATAAATAAATATGGATGCTTTGAAATATATTATTGTCCGACCTATTTTAGAGAACTAATATTTTTGGATGAATCAGTTTAAAATGGTAGTAGAAAAAAGATCAATACATGAGGAGACAAATGAACCCACTATATTTAAGGCTAGTCATTCCCCAAAACTTCTTACCTTATACAAGGTAATCAATTTTTTTCATTACCCATTATCTAAAATGTAAACAAAACAATATAAAAAAAATTATTTTACTATAATTCTACAAGGAGATGTTTTATGTGATTTATGTCTATCAAAACCCATGAATCATTTTGTTTCAATGGGTTTGGTTTATAATATACTAGGAGAGATTCTACACAAAAAACAACTCCCGAAGATCTAATAGGAGTGGGGATTGAAGTAGCTCATGAGCTGATCACTGAGTTGTTATTTCACTTTATGATCTAGATTTTTCTATGATTGATAATGTTGTTGCAACTTTTGTAGCAATTACATATAATCTTATAAAGATACATAATGTATTTCATTACTAGATTTTTTAAAAATAAAAACCATTTAAACGCTGATGAAAAAAGGATTGAAATAAGGAATGTTATTAGATATGGATAAAATTATGCGGAAATTGAAGTCAGGTCCTGAAAATCCATGGATTCTACCAAGAAATCAAAAGGACCTTTTGGGAGTTCATTCTCTTTACAAGTTACAATTCCATATATATTAATATTATAAGTTCATGAATACATAACATTAAAATATGGAAATATGTAACAAATTCAATATTTGGATGAAATATTTTGATATGTAAATATAGAAACAGTTGGTCTCTAGAGTATAAATAATATAATAAATGTTTTAATGGTTGGGAGTCTCAGTTGTGAATGCGTACATGTGGTACATTATCATAATTCATCTATCAAAAAAATGATCTTCTTTGTTCATTACAAGTAATAACTATTCATTCATTCTATAAGAGTTAATATTATGACTACTTAAAGGGAAAACCTTGGGATGTAGAATTTGGACCCATTAATACCTTTTTCATTTCTATGCATGAACTTATTTTCGAATTGAAATAAATTGAATAGAAATAAATTCACTAAGTGAGGTATTTGAGAATAAAATAACACATGATGGACTGTTCATGATGCCTAAAATGAAAGATTAAAACTATATAATCTAATAATATAAAATATTTTTTTCCTATTTTTTATTACTTATTTAGTTTTTTAGGAAGAACTGGATTCTCATTGAAATAAATTTGGATACCCCAAATTTTTATTATTTTGATCTGATGCAGTGATTTCCATCAAACCGATAACTTAGTATCTATTCTGTTAATTTATAATGCACTATAATAAAAAATTTATTAAAAAACATTGAATTATATATTTAAGATTGTGTTTTGATGAATTTTTTTTATGATAGATAGATATATAAATATAGGTAGAATCATGGAATGGGTTCGGTGACTAATCATAAGAAACATGTGGATTTCATCAAATAGAGGTAGATTATGGTTTATATAGTAATATTTAATAATAAAATAAATAAATAAAAACTTTCTTATTTTTGTGAATGTTTCTGTGTTTTCTAAACAGAAACAATGAAATTTATTTTGGGGATTACATTTTAGATTTTATGAATAATACTATATAACACCAAAATACTACCATCCTTGAACATGTAATTTCTAATGGTAATTAAATTTTCATTAAAAATATGTGTTAATAATTTTTTTGTATAAATTTTAATATCACTACCAAGATTTAAAAAATCTATATACATAAAAGAATTAGTAATTTTTTTGGAGATGATTTGGAAGGGTATAAGGTGTCATAATTATTTCTGACATCAAATTTAAATGATTACCTGTTATGTTTCTGATCTAGTACGATCTATGAACTTTGAGATAGATTTGAAATGTGAAGCATTAGTATCATAATTCCTATATATTATTTTTGAACTCTTTATCATGGATAAGTATAATTAAGGTTTATGCTCTATGGATTATATCAAATATAGAAACATGTCTGAAGCTACTCATGTTCGTGAATGATTGGAATTTGAGGCTCAAATTGAGATTATGTTGATATAGAAATGGGTCACAGATCCTTATAACCACAAATCCAATGAAATATGACCAGAATTTTGGGATGGTACATCCATGCTCATAGCCTCATCCTTTAAACTTTTTGTCTTAAATATAAAACTATCATTTTAGTTTGAAATACATGTCACATAGCCAATGTCAGGATAAGTAGCTTGATTTATTTTCAAACACTAGAAAAATGATGCATAATTATTTTCAATTTGTAGGAATCGACTACATGTAAATCTAAAACACAATTTTGTTGGCATGAATCGAAGTTTTTTTTCAATATAAAAGTCTCATTTCAGTTTAAAACAAGAATAACCATCAAAAACAAAGAAAGTGGTCTTATATTATTCTAAAAAATTTGTAAAATGATCCATAGTTCATTTTGATGTGTCGAAATTTACCACACATCAATCAAAAACATGATGTGTCCAATATGAATCAATATACATGTTTTCAATATAAAAGTGTCATTTTAGAGTAAAACACATGTAACATAGGCAAAACTAATAAAATGAAGTCATATTGTTTTCAAAATTTATAAAAATGAGAAAATATTTATTTTTGATGTGTATGAATTATTTTAACATCACAAGATGTTTTTGGTATGACTCAAGGTGCGTGTTTTCAATATAAAAGATCCATTTTTTTAAAAACATGTTTCAGATAGCCAAAACCCAAAAAATGAGCTTAGATTGTTTTTCTAGATTTAGGAAAATGATCCAAAATTAATTTAATATTTATAGGAATTGACTACAATCAATCTGACACAAGATTTTGTCAGTAGGACTTAAAGTCTGTGTTTTCATTATATAAGTTTCATTTTAGCTCAAAATTCACATCACCATCTAGAACAAAGAAAATGAGATTGGATTGTTCTTAAAAATTTGGACAATGATAAATATTTCAATTATTATGTGTAGGAATTTACCACATGTAAATAAGGCACACAATGTGGTCGATATGATTTGAAGTGAATGTTTTCAAAATAGAAGTTCTGTTTTAGTTTTAACATAAGTCACATATCTAAAAACAGAATAACATTCTCAATTTTTTTTCAAAATTCCGGAAAATGATCCATAATTCATTTTTGATATTTCGAAATCAAACATACATAAATATGAAACAAAATGTGGTAGTAGGACTCAAAATACAGGTTTTCAGTATATAGGCATCATTTTGGTTTAAATGACATGTCACTATAAAAACCAAGAAAATAATATTTGATCATTCTAAAACATTAGGAAAATGATCCATAATTCTTTTTTGATTTGAATTAATTAACTGAAAATAAATACGACACTTTTTGTGTTCGATATGGCTCAATGTGAATGTTTTCCATATAAATGTTTTGTTTTATTTTAAAACATGCATCACATCACCAAAACCGAGAAAATGACCTTGTTTTATTTTTAGTATTTAGGAAAATTATACATAATTTATTTTTTACATGATAGAAATGATCACATTTAAATATGACACATGATTTGTTTAGAAGGAATAAAAGAAGATATTTCCAATATATAAGTGTCATTTTTTTTAAAACTTGAATCATCAACCAAAATCAAGAAAAGATGTTCAGATTTTTCTCAATAATTAGGACAAAATCCATAATCTATTTTTGACATGTAGAAACTGACTACACATAAATAAAACACACTATGTGTTTTGTATTTATATAATTGTGAGTTTTAAATATACAATTTCCATTTTAATATAAAAGACACATCACATAACCAAAACCAACCATACTAGCTCTGATTTATTTCAAACTTAAATTTAACTATCCATACATCATTTGTGACATGTAGTAATTGAATTCATTTCAATCCGACACATGACATGGTTGGTAGGACTGAAAGTTGATGTCTTCAATTTATCGGTTTTAATTTATTCTAAAACTCATGTCATAATAAAAAACATAGAAAATTATTTTAAATTCATCTAAATATTTAGTAAAATGATCCATAATTCATTTATGTCATGTATGAAATTTACACACATCAATACGACATGTGATGTGGCAGGTATGATTGAAAGTGTGTGGTTTTAATATAAAAGTCTCTTTTTAGTTTATAACACATATCACATATCCAAAACTATGAAAAAATATCATATTTTTTTTAAAACATTAGGAAAAACCCGTAATTTATTTGTAACTTTTAGGAATCGACCACACATCAATTTAAAAAATGATGTAGAAGGTATGACTCAAAATGCATGTTTTAAATATAAAAGTGTCATTTTAGTTTAAAATCCATGTCACAAATCCAAAATTGATCATATGAGCCCATATTGTTTTCAATCATTAGAAAAAAATTCCAAAATTCATTTTTGAGTTGTAAGAAATAACGAAACATCAATCAAACACATGTTGTGGTCGGTAGGACATGAAGTGCGGGTTTTAAATATATATGTGTCATTTTATTTTAAAACATGTGTCAAAAATACAAAATTGAGAAAACACACTTGGATTTATTTCAATATTTAGGAAAACAATCTATAATTCATTTGTGATGTATAGGACTTGACTTCATGTCAATCTGACACATGATGTTGTCATTAGGACTCAATATGCGAGTTTCTAATATATAGGTGTCATTTTAGATTAAAAAGTGAATATATAAGAACAAAAAAAATCTCATAATTAAATATTACATCTTAACAAATGAATATTAATTACATTACATAACATTCCATGCCAGAATCATATAGTTCTAGTGCCTTTGGATACTTGAAAACATAAAAAATTGGTTCATAGGTGAACTACATATTCTCCACTAATTTCTTTATATCTAGAAACCTTCTTAGACTTTTCATACATAAAACCTTTCTTCATAAAAAGGGGAAGAAAACATAACAATGGGTGAGCTTATATGGTCAATTTGGGAAAACATGGGAGATATGATTGATCACATAAGAATAACATGAGCAAAAGGGTATGAGTACATGAGCTTAACATTTGAAAACTATACTATGTATATCATAGATCATAAAATTGAATAACGGAATAATTCTGGGTAGTTCATAAGAAATGAATCATGATGGAATCAAAGTACATAAGCCATGAGATCATAACATTAGAATAAGACATAGATTTTTGGTATAAACATAAGGGTATAATATAATTTCTTTAGTAGTCAATGATTATTTACAAAACTATCATGGTAGAATGAGTTAACTCCCCACACCATCATAGTATTCATAATTCACTCCCAAGACTATCATAGTGGACAAAGTCCCTTTCCAAACTAGGTTCACTCCCCATTCTAGTTATGTTTATTTCATGAGATATCAATATTTACCCAATGCATTATAAGGAGATATTGGTCCCACCTATCCTTGGTTATAACATGACCAACATCCTTATTTATATCATAACCAACATCCATGGATATAATTTAACAACCATCATTGGTTATAAAATAACAACCATCACATAATAAAAAAAAAAAATATTTTTCCACAACATTATAAAAAATTCATCGTATCATAACCCATAAAAAGAAATGGGCTTCATAACAAAATTATCATATTAGAACCAATTGAAATAATTGGGTTTCATAAAAATTTCATCATATCATAACCCCTAGAAAGTAAATGGGCTTCATGAAAATATTTTCAATATAAACATAAACCATCCTAATAAATAATTAATATGGTATCATTAGATCATATCCTCAGTAAATATTATTTAACATCAAAGGATGTAATCATATATAGAAAATGATTTAGAGAGATCACATGGAATTTTTCTTGAAGAAAAATATCCTTTTTACATTGAAGAAATGTTTTAAAAAATAAACCTTTTTTCAAAATCATTTTCATTTAATGTAACCTTATACGCTTATAAAGGAATATTTAAAGATAATTTAAAACATTTCTTGAGGAAAATATCCTTCTCATTTTGAAATAACTTCTTTAAAATATAAAAATTTTCTATATATTTTATAAAAATAATTCATTAAAAAATTTCCCTTGTATACTATAATGGATGATTTAAATTAGTAAGGAGTCGTTACTATGGTAAATATAATTCATGTCATACACATTAAAAAAAAAATACTTTTCACATTTTTGGAAAAAATTTAAAAGGGCCTTGTTTGGAAAAGGACACGAAGCTTTATTTAAACCCATTTTTAAAAATTCAAACATGCGTAAAATTGTATTAAAATAATAATTTATTTATATTAAAAAAAATTCAAAATATTTTTAAAAAACATGGATATTGAAGAAAAAGTGTATTTGGCCAAAGAGAGAAATAAAATCAGTTTTCCTTTAAAAACATTGTTTTGTTTTTTGGGTCTAAAGAGAGTAAAATTGGAGAAAAAAATGTATTTTCAGGAAATAACAAAAGTATAATTAAATTAATGAGTTTATTTAGATATACATTATAATAATTCATCATCAGAAGCATAAACATAAACAATCTCGGTAAATAGTGAGTTTGTATCATAAAACACATACAACTTTGGTAACATTTAATCATAAGATACATGAAATAAAAATATTAAACGAAACATTAAATGAAATTATAATAAATAAATTAATGATATAATATGTCAAGTGGTCTTTATATACACCTCATAAAATATGATAGGTGCCTAACGTATGTCCCAAAGAAGAAAAAATGAGATAAAAATCAATTATCTTAACTCCCAACATCCTTCATACACACTCAAACATCCTATATAACAAATATATGTTTATTATAAATCAATTATCAAATAATAAATATATATATCATACCATATATGATTTATTTATGACCTTTTATTAACCATTTATTAACAATTCCTTGTTAAAATCACATTTTGGGTAATAATTGATTTTTTCATCTATGTTTTGATTTAGTACATTCAGTCCTTTAACATTGATCATGGAAAAAACCTAAAAATAATGTAAAAAATTATATAAATATCATTTATATTCATTACATATGTTTTTATTGTAATCCATAAAATTTAATTATAGAAAAGGCTTTAATCCATTTATGGAGATAGTAGGCCATACATATGCATTAACATTGTTTCCATTTTCTTGATAGATGAAAGGATAGACTATATATAAAATAGTACATTTACATAATCATTTTTATGTCATATATATCACATATATTCATTAAAATTTCCCTTTATTTCCTTCCATGAAAAGTTTGAGTGAAAAACAAATCACATCGCTTCGTGAGGCGGTAGTCAGCTGTACACACGAACGTTGTTAACGTATCCCAAATAGAATGGAAAGTAATAATTTATATATGATATAATAATTTAATAAGTATAATTATATTAAAAATATCATATATGTTTATTTAATCTATCATTATTTCAATCCCTGAAAAATGGAAATAAAAAACACATCACATCAGTTCATGGGGCGGTAGATCATCGTACACATGAGTGAGTTATTTTTTTCCATTGGGTTGGGTGGATAAAATTTTGTTGTGATATTATAATTACATAGGTATATTTATGTCATAATTATCATATATAAACTTTAATTCGATTATTATTTTAATGTGTGAGAAGTGGTGATGGAAAACGAATTATATCGATTTTTGAGACGGTAGTCTGCCGTACACACGGTTGATGGTTTAATTTCCCATTTGACAGAAGAGGAGATGGAAATAGGGTATTTCATAAACATAATATCATAATAATATTTTTTATATACATGTGTTTTTATATTTTAATTATTAAAACATGAATTAAGGTGGTAAGAGAAGAATTTAAAGAGAAAGCATTTAGTGAAAACAATAATCTTTTCTCAGAATAACAACCTTGGATCTCTTATTATAGACCATATGGTTGCTCTTTTGGTATGTAATTAAGATATATAAAATGTATAATGATGTTTATAAGTGATCATGGTATGGTTTTTTCAATACAAATGGATCACGATATGTGACTATGTGCGGGGAGGAGGTGACCTTTTATAAATGGGAAAGAGTGGCATTTTTATAAATACCCAAAAATATTCAATAATGGGAAGTCAACCTCACCCAAAGTTCTTGAAAAATTTATAAAAAATGAATTAGATGTATTATATGGTCAATAAAAATATCCACCACAAAAAAATAATCTTTTAAACAAGTAATTATTTAGCCTTTATGTTTACTTAATTTTACCATTTTAGTTCTCACCAAAGTAACCCGTATCTTTTTATTTACCTATGTAATTTAGCCTTTAATAATAAAATTAAAACTATAATTGTTATTTAATTTAAACCCAATTATTCTAAATATTAAATCAAATATATTAAATAAAAATACAATATGTTTGGAAAATTAATTTTAACACAAGAACATGTAACACACAAACCCCAATTTTAACCATAATCACGATAATTAATTTTTAATTTCTTAATTAATATTCATGAACAGAAATTAATTTGACCATATAACATAATATAAATTATTTTGATTTAAAATATTTAATACATTTTATCAATTTCAAATCACATATGTGGAATAATTTAATTTGAGATTAATCACACAAATGCAACGAAAAAACGGTATTCCAAAGAGAAAATTTTCAAAATATTTAAATGATTTTATATGAATATTCATTATTAAATTGATTAAAATGAATTATATTTGATTAATAATAATGTTATTGATCTGATTATTCTTTTAAAACCATTTAAAAAAATCATAACCTTATAAATCATTTAATAAAAAATATAGGTTTCAAAATAGACCATCATTTTTCACTATTAATAAAAAAAGTAATATTTTGAAAAAAACTATAAAAATTTCACCATAATATAATTTTGATATTTTGATTCAAAAAATTAAAATGACGTTTTCAAATATATTTTATAAAATTGAAAAAATAATTGAAAAAATATGTCCTCAAAATGTGATAAAATTATTTTTTAATATAGTTTTTAACCATAAAATTAGATTTATTCTTATCTCATGCCTATAAAGCAGACAATATGAATGTTAAAAAAATTTATTCAATGTATAATATATTCATTTAATTTATATAATTTACAATAAATGGTTTATTTTATCTATTGAGAAAAAATGTGTTTATGCGAATAAAAATAGTTTTTCAAAAAAGTATTTCATTTATTTTGAAATGGTTTTTATTTTCATATATAATTAATTGGTATCCAAAAAATTAATTTTATATATAGGTAAAAACAATATATTTTGATAATTTATTTAATAATATTCATACCCGATATTCTAATGGTTATGAGATAACTAGGATATTAAATAATAATATTTTAATAATATGTCATGTTTCATTTAAACACAATATTGCATAAAAGACAAGATAAACTCTATATTTCATGTAATGAAATCTATTCAAAAAATAAGTTTATTTGGAAAAATATAGTTCACAAAATCATAAGGTGTTACATTCTAACCCCTTTAAAATGAATTTATGCCCCAAAATTCCATCACTAAAATATAAAAAACTAAGACTACTTTTGCATCATTACATCTTCAGGTTCCCATTTGGATTCCTCAAGCCGGTGTTTTGACTAACAAAATTTTTCCAGATGAGTGGTCTTTTTTTTCTATAACATTATATATTCAATCCAAAATATCTATAGGTTTATCCTCTTAATAAAGATCATTCTTCAATGGTTTGACCTATGAGTTCAATATATTTCATAGATCAGGTGTGTACTTCCGCATGAGAGATATATGGAAAGCATTGTGAACATGAGAGAGGTTTGGTGGAAGCAGTAAATGATAAGCTATCAGCCTGATATAATATATAATTTCAAAGGGAACTATATACATAGGGAATAATTTTCCTTTCTTTTTGAATCTAATTACCTCATTCCATTTGGAAATTCATAGAAACACATTCTCACCAACTTCAAATTTAATATTGCATCGATGATTATCAAAATAAATTTTCTGTTGGCATTTTGATGACTTTATGTGTTTTTGAATGGATCTAACTTATCTTCTATTTATTCATCTAGCTCATGTTTCAATAGTTTTCTTTTGGTAACTTATTTCCAATACATTTGAGTTATTCACTTCTTTTCATAGAGGGATTCATAAGGGGATGTCTGAATGATCAAGTGGAAGCTATTATTATAAGAAAAATCAACTAGAGGAATGTGTTTATCACTTCCACCACTAAATTAAATGAAAAAATATCTAAACATATCCCTTAGGATTTGAATTATTCTGATAGTTTTGAAAAAAAAACACTGCATCATGATAATTCTAAATACTTCTCCAGAACATTGAGGAAAACCTCATATCCTGATTAGATACAATGAAGTATGGTACTCTATGAAACCTTACCACTTCTTTAATGTATATTTTGGAAGGATGATTAGGAGATAAGTCTTCTATAATAGTGATGAATTGTTCAAAAAAATTTAAGGTGATCATCTATGATCCATATGTCATTATTCCCTTTATACATTTTGGGTTAGTCCAAGGATAAAATCCATGGTGATGTTCTCCCATTACCATTATTGTATTGATAATGGTTGAAGCATCCCCTTAAACTTTTTTCGTCACCCTTAAATTACTAAAATACCAAGTACCGAGATATATACTCATAAATATCTCTCTATAGATTATATCAAAAAAAATTCTCTTTCACATATTCAAGTGATATGTGTTATACCTATTTCATTATTTGGTTGTGTGTTTAAGCTATGCGGCCTTTTCAGATGTGACAGTTTATCTCGTAACCTGTGTGTTATTCGTTTTTCCAATACTATATTTAAATAATTCCTAAAACATTCCAAAATTTTAATGACACATAATTAAGTCAATATCAATGTAAATATAAACCCTAAAGGTTACCACTAACATTAATCATATATCAACAAAATGTAATGTAATTCCCCCTCAAATAACCTTTTCACTAAAGCATAAACAAAACCAAGGGGTTTTATTGGAATAAATTTCTCTCAAATATCATTAATCTTCATAAAATTCCACCACATAAAACTTAAAAACGGGTCCATATGAATTTGAACATATGATAAACCATAAACTCATAAATCCATGATGATATCCATAACTCTTCAGTTAATATTACATAAAGAAATACATGCTTCTAAAATTAACACAATCCTTATATGTTTCTTGATTCTTATAATCAAAATATCATTGTTAAAATAAATCTTCAATGTAATTAATGAATCCAAATACATACACACTTCAATACTTTCACATCATCGGTTGTAATAACATGGGTATTTCCATGGTGTAGGTTATAATAATTAGTTTAGGTGATTTAATTGGATAATTCCCAAGATCCCCACATATAAAACACTGAATTATTAGGGAAATAATTTCTTTATGACCTTAACTAACACATAGAAAACATCTTCACCTCCATTTTAGATATTCTTCCAGGTGAATTTTTCTGACCTTCTGATTTGTAATAAGTTGAATCATCAATCCTCTATGTTTTTTAAAACATGAAATTTCAGAAAGGTCCAATTTCCTCTTATTTGACATATTGGGAATCTCACTGAAGTTCATTTTGTTAATAATATATCATGATATCTGATTATTCATTATCACAATATCTTTATCTCCATTCATCAACATATTTTGTTTCTCATAATCACTAAATTTTCCATCAAATTTGGTTTGAACTTGATTCCTCCTGCTTCAGTCCATTGCATAAAACTGAAAATAATATTGTGAGAAACTATAATAATAATGGGAAAACACATAGTCACGAAAAATAATTTATAGGATGTCTAAATCATGACACATTTTTTGAATTAATAGCACCATAAAGTTAACCTATGTCCATCATGGTCAGTATTTAAATCCTTCAAAATGGTTCATGAAGAGGTTGTTAATTTCCAAATAATTTCCTCTTATAGTGTAAAACCAAATTCATAGTAAGATCCATTTTCATGTACTAGGTAAGGCTCAAGTCAATCCTAATCTGTCTTTTTTAGATTTATTACCCCAAGGTACATCTATGCCAGATCCATGTCAACTTTTAATATCCAGAAAAGGATGAAATTACATTTAAACAACTCTCTCTATCCTATAACAATATTCTAGGATATTTTCATATACATAGAATTATCCTTATAAATATCTCTATAGATATCACAAAATCTTCCTCATCCTATTTTCTAATGGTTAACTAAACCTTTCTATGATACCAACTATATAAACCCCAAACTTCTCAAACATAAACATTATATCTTAACAGATTAATATTCATTAAATAACATAACAATAAACACCAAAATAATTTAGGTCTAATGCCTTTGGAAACATGGAAACATAAACAACTATTTAATAATTGAACTATATCTTCACCAATTAATTGATTCAAATATAGCTCCACTATTACTCATATCATACATAAAACCATTCATTATAACCTAGAGAAGAAATCATAACCATGGGCAAGCTCAGATGACCAGGAAGAGTAAATAAAGGAGATATTAATGAACACATAATAATATCATGAGTATTAGGGTATAATAACATGAAAATAAAATTCTAAAACCAAATCACACATATCATATATCATAAACTTGAGTAACAACATAATTCATGACAGTTCATAAGACATGAATAACAAAGGAATCAAAGTACATAATCCATTAGATCATAACATTGGAAGAAGATATAATTTTGTATCATTGACATAAGTGTAGAAAATAATTTCCTTAGTATTAAATGCTCATTACAAAAAAAACATAGTAGAATGGGTTCACTCTCCAAACAGTCGTAGTTTTTAAGGTTCACTCCCAAGACTATTATAGTGGACAAAGTCCCTTACAAAAATAGGTTCACTCACCATTCAATTCTTATATATCTAATCAGATATCAATAATTACCTGAGGTAGATATTGCCTCACCATCCTTGATTATAAAATATCCTCCACCATTAGTTATATTGTAACCACCATCCATGTTTATAATGTAACAACCATCATTTGTTATAATTAAACCACAATCACATAATGAAAACCATATATATATGTGCCATAAGATCATAAAACATTCATCATATCAGAACACATTAAATTAAATGAGATTCAAATTATATTTATCATATTATAACCCATTAAAATTAATGGGTTTCACAAAAAATTTCATCAATGAATAATGCATAGAAAGGAAATGGATTTGATAAACATATTTTTATAATAAACATAATCCATCTAAATGTCATACCACATTGGTAACATTAAATCATAATCTAAATTAAATAATGACATTAAATGTCATTATAATAAATAAATTCATGATATGACATTTCAATGTGGATATATATACACCTAATAGCAGATGATAGGTTCATAACATCACGTATGTCCCAAAGAAGGAAAATTGAGATAGAAATCTCTTACCTTATATCTTGACTTTCTTCATACTCATTAAATACTCATATGCAATAAATATATGTTTAATAAAAATCTATTAGATAAGAAAACACACACACACACACATATATATATATATATAATACCAAATATTATTTAATCAGGACTTTTTATTACCTATTTATAAAGAATTTCATGTTAAAATCTTGTTTTGGGCAATAACTACTTTGTTTTGAATATATGTTTTGATTGGGTACCATCATTAATTTCACTATGATCATGTAAAAAATATATCCATAATATAAGAAATGATATAAATATCATTTATATTTATTATAGTTTTATTTAAAGTAATCCATAATTGTAAAATATATAATATTCATTACACCGTTCATGAAGACTGTAGGTCGTACATACGCATAAAAGTTATTTCCATTTTCTAAATGTATGGAAAAAATAAAAAATATATTTTTTTTATTTTTATTCCATATATATCACATATATTCATTAAATTTACCCTTATTACCTTTCATGTAATGTGATAGTGAAAAATGATTCACATCACTTCGCGATGCGGTAGTCAACTGTACACATGAATGATGTAATCGTATCCCCCACAGAATGGAAAGGAAGTTGATATATGTGATATAATAATTTGAAAATTATAATTATGTTTAATATATCATATATATTTATTTAGTATATCCTTATTACTATCAATGTAAAACAAAAATGAGAAATGCATCACATCGGTTCGCGAGGCGGTAGTCCACCGTACACATGAGCAACGTTAATGTTTTCTAAAGGGTTTGAACAAGAATGTTATATGAGATATTATAATTTAAAAGGTATATTTATATCCTAAGTTTCATATATATACTTTAAATTAATCATTACATCAATATGTGAGAATCAGTTATGGAATAAAATTACGTTGTTTCGTGTGGCGGTAGTCATTGTACACACGATTGATGATTTAATTTCCAATTTGAAGGAAGAGGATATGGATGTAGTTTATTAAATAAAAATAATAAAATTATATTATATGGTAGACTATGGTTTTATTATATTTTGATTAATATAACATGAATGAAGGCAATAAGAGAAGAATTAAATAGAAAGGGTTTAGTTAACACAATTACCTTTGCTTTGAAAAACTCCCTTTAAATCTCTTATTAAGGACCATAATGTCAAAATTTTGGGAAGACCAATAGTTCTAGAACATGTAAAAGAATTTTTTGTAGGTTTTTTTGTAGGATTTTTTTCAATCCAATGGTCTTACAAAATTTGAATAAGTTAGTGGATTAGGTGGGCTTTTATAATGGGGAAGGAGATTCATTTTTGTAAATACCCAAACCAATTCAATAATGGGGAGCCACTATCTCTCCAAGTCCCTTAAAAAATTGATTAATAGTATTGTGTATGGATTAAACTGTAGATACATTCCTATAATACAAAAACACACTTTTTTAATCATGTTATTCCTCTTCCATTATGTTTACTTAATTTTACTGTTTTAGTATTCACCACGGTAACTGGTTTCATTTTATTTAGGTAATTTATTTATCATTTATGAGTAAAATTAAAATGAATAGGATTAGATAATTTTGGAAATTTATTCTAAATATGAAATAAAATTTATTAAAAAAAATGTCCTTGTGTGGGAATTTTTTTAACACAAGTGCATTAACGCACAAAGCCCCATTTTAACCATAATCACAGAAATTAATTTTTATTGACTTTATTAATATTCAAGAATAGAAATTGATTTTTCCTTATTATATAACATAAATTATTCCTATTCTAAATATTTAATCCCTTTTATAAAGTTCGAATCATATTTTTTGAAGAATTTAATTTAATATTAATCTCACAGACAAGATGAAAAATCGGTTTTCCAAAGGGAAAGGTTTCAAAAGATTAAAAACATTCTATATCAAGATAAAAAAACTGATTTTAATGGTCTATATTAGATTATTTATAATATATTATATCTAATTTTAATTTTATAAACCTTTTAGAAACAACGTATAGAGTTATAAATTTATTAATCAAAAAATAATTTTTCAATAAAAACATTTATTTTTTCACTATGTATTAAAAAATTATTCTTCTTTGAAAATTAAAAAAAAATCACCATAATATAAATTATAAATTTATATTAAAAATAAAGTAATTTTTTTCGAAAAATATATTCTAAAATTTCAGGAAAATAATTTTAAAAAATAAGTGTGCAAAATGGGATAATTTTTTTTAGAGAATACAAGTTTTAAGAATAAAATTGGATTTATTATTTTATCATTCATATAAAACACATAATATGATTTTAAAAACATTTTATTAAATATAAAATATATACATTTCATTTAAATCATTCACCATGTAGTTTTTTTTATTGAGATAAATGTGTTTGCGCACATAAAAATAGTTTTTCAAAAAATGTTTTTTTTATATTTTCCAATGGTTCTTATTTTCATTTATAATTAATTGGTAACCAAATAATTTATTTAATATATAGGATTAGACCATATAATTTCATAATTTAGTTAAATTTATTCATACCCACCATTCTAATGACTAGGCGATAACTAACATATTAAAAAATAATATTTTAATAGTTTTTCATGTTTCATTTAAAATAAGTGTTGCCTGAAATTCTAGATAAAATAAATGTTGAATATAATGAAATTTATTGAAAATAAAAAAAATGATTTGAAAAAAATATTTCACAAAATCTTGGGTTATTATAAGGTCACTAGTAAAAACTGATCAAATGAGTTCGGATTGATCTCAAACATTAAGAAAAAATAAATAATTCATTTATTATGTGTCATAATCAATTACATGTGAATATGACACACTACGTGTCTGTTATGACTCAAATTACATGTTTTCAATAGAAAATACAAATTTTAGTTTAAAATGCATGCCACATAACCAAAATCGAGAAAATGAGCACAAATTATTTTCAAACATTAGTACAATGATCCATAATTAATTTTTATAATGTATGAATCAATTTCACATCAGTCTAGAAAATGACTAATTAGATTAATATATATAGTAATTAAAATTATAATTTATCATATTTGAATTATATAACAATTTTTTTTATTTTTTTACTTAATTTTACAAAAAAATCATTGTTTTTATTATAGGATCAATCTTTGGTATGAAGGTTGATTGGTGGAAAGAGTATTATTGTTTTTATTTTCTATATGGGTTTTAAGGTTTGTTGATTAATTTTAAATATGACATCAATGTAAATATTTGTTATGTAAATTTTTAATTTAAAGGTTGGTTCAATGTGATATTTTTATTCCAACCCAATTATATATATATTTACACACCTATTTATGTATTATAATTAGGTTATATTTTATAGTCTTGATGCAGGAATACTGCAAGTATTTAGCTATGTAATTTCCAATATGGTTTTTATCAATGTTATAAAAAACACCGATAAAGTCCCCCTTTATCAGTGCTATAAAAATCCCTTATAAAGGTCACACTCTTTTAATGTTTCTTAGGTTGTTAGTGTTTTTTGATGAAAAAGATAATTTCTAATGTTGTTAATGGCCTCATCAGTTGTAGTGTATATGGATGTGATTGTGATACATTTACACGGTTGTGTGTGTTATGACTTATGGTTGGGTATGCTATTTTAAGATGTGTGACATTGGGGTTTTGGGTGTCTAAATTAGTAGTAAAGTGGAGGTGGGGTTTCATTAATTATATGTATTCTTTCAAGGATATGTTTCCTACTTATGAGTGATATTTGGTATGTGATATGTGTTTAGGTTGGGTACTACGAAGGCCTACTTTAGGTAATTAGTTTCTTTCATTGTTTATTTAAATAGTAATTAGTATAGTTTTTGTACATTTTCATTTTTGGTTATGGGGACGATTATACTATTTTTAATTTTATAACCACCCTTATATAAATAATATCTATTTCTCAGGTTTACATAAGGGAGTAGGGGATTTATGATGTAGTGAACTTATTTTTTCCCATTTTTATGACTTGGATTCCTTTAGAATTTTGGATCCTAGAGACCTAAAAACTTTTATAGTTGTATATTTACCCTAGAAAAAAATATCAATAAAATCTTTGTTGGTTTCATTGATTTCTTGTTGTGGTGTTTACCCTTGGCTTATGCCATTGTGAAAAGGAGGTCATGGTGGATCCTAGATAAAAATATATCCGGTATAAAAACTACATTTTTATCCCACATAGACACATTTATTAGAATTATTCTTTTCCTCCTAAATAGATCCTCATATAGGAAATTCAGGACCACCACCGAGATAAAAATAGTGGGTTTACCCCCCAAAAGAATCATTTAATGAGTTTTCATCTGAATTTTTGTGGGGATGTTATTTTCTATGGGCATATTAGAAGCATGTGGTGGTGGGTGTTATATTAAAATTCATTTTAATAATATTTTCCCGAAATCAAGAGTGAGGATCTTGCACATCAAATTTATCATTAATTTATTTAATATTAGAAGAAATAAATATCTGGTATTTGGGTCTTTATTCACTAGTGAATATCGATCATATTAAAATACCATTTTAGACTACATCCATTATGTTACGAGGATCCAAATATAGAATCCATCTATTGTTGATCCATTCCTGATCCTATGATATCCAAAAAACACAACTCAATCGTTGGGTGCTAGCATATTGAGTTAAATTTCATGCATTATTCTTTATTATTTTCTCATTATTCATTCTTAAAGAAATATCTGTTCCATTTATCATTCTTGAGAGGGAGAGAGAATGAGGAGTTGTGAGAGAATTCTTTGTTCCCAATAATTCTCTATTCTCAATTTTTTTTGATACTCTACACAATAGAAATAACCATCTATTTATAGATTTAGGATTTTAGTTAAAATATTATTTTATTTCATACTAGAAATTAAATAACATTTATTACCTTTAATAAAACCAATTCAATTAGAAATAAATATATTATTACTATTTTTCGTGGACACCAACTTATACAATAACAAACATAATGTGATGGTTTTGTTAATTAATATTTATAATTAAACATTATGTTTTTATGTTTGAAATCCTCCACCATTTATTGATTAACTCGATAAATATTTTATTCATAAATAAATATTTTATTCACAATCTAGAAAATAAATATTTATTAAAATATTCAATAAATGTAATAAATAATTTATTCACATGATGGAGAATAAACATTTATTTAAATTATTCAATAAATATACCATGAATAAAATTATATCTCAGGCATGATAATAATATTTATTACATTAATTAAACTCAAATTGAATTTAAATATGATCATCATAAAAACTTATTATGTGACCCTCTATGAATCTATCTTTTTGGAATTATGTTGGCTTGCCTAAAGTCCACGATTACTGTCTAGAAATGAGTCAAGGTGCCGAAGATAAAGAATATAATGTCGCAACATCGATAACCACATACGAACACTCACATTATAATATAATCCATTTGTCCCAATATCTCTTCAAGAAGGTTTCACATCCATGTTACCAACCAATATGATCAACATGCCTTTCATTGACTATTTTAAATAAACACATCATTACTTCACGTAAAATGAATTTAATGTGATGGTTATATTCAAATAAAAGGGAAAAGATATCAGCTTCCATGGAGATTAAAGGGAAAAATCCTTCCTTGACTTATTCATTAATGACATGTCACTCATGAAGCACCCAACGTATCCAAATTCTCTATGAAATTTTATCATCATGGTTTACAAAATACATATAATTATATGAGTTATAACATTCATTAATATAAATATTAATATCTACGTACCATTACAAACACTCATAGATAGTAAAACATGATGAAACCAATACATGTTAAATTCCTATTTGTGGGTATGATCTCATAATCTCCCATCATGGAGATTACCAAGTGTGAAAATCATCCTAAAAAGTATCAACTACTTAAGAGTACTGACACCTGATAGTTTATGTACTATGTGTCCCATCATATTATGTTATCTAACCTCATAACATTATTTTAGAATATCATCATAGAACATCAAGGTTGTCATCATTGTGGGGAACTACTATGAACTTATCAATGAGGCACGTAATCCAGAACATTATTACATTAGATTCATGAATAACATCAGACAATATGTAACAAGAAGTTCTATTAATTTTCAATACATCAAATATTTATGTAATAAATGTACAAACAGTTTATCCTAGGACTCCACCTCCTACAGACTCCCAATTGCACTAGAGACAACTGCATAATACCTCCAGTCTACTATACCTCACATGATAGTCATGTTTCTCTTATGTCAAGGATTTTGTCAAGGGGTCCACCACGTTGTCTTCCATAGAAATACTACTCACTCTAACATCAAGTATCTTAGAAAAATCCCTCAATAGATTATAATTATGAAGTATTTTTTTTGTTTGTTGATTTGACCTTGACTCTTTGGAAAGATCCACCACTAAAGCATTACCACAATAGAGTGTGATAGGATATATAATACTAGGTACCATATCAAGATCATCGATAAGGTTGAACATACTACTTCATTAGCTACCTTATAAGAAGAAATATACACTGAATCTAATGTAGAATCTACAACCACAACCTACTTTGAGCTCTTCTAGCTCACAACACCTCTATTCAATGTGATGATGTATCATGTTTGTGACGTCATGTCATCTTGATCAGTTTGGAAACTAGAAAATACATACCCTATGATGACTATTTCCTCATCTCCTCTATAAAATAGGAGCATATCCTTTGTATGCTATAAATACTTAAGGATAGTATTGACTACCATCCAATGGTAGTCACCAGGATCAGCTTCATATCTTCCTAACAAACTTTATGCATTGGAGACATTTAGCCTAATACATATAATAACATACATGAATAACCAAATCACTAATGTGTATGTAATACTTTACATTTTGTTTCTTTCCAAATGTGTTTAACAACACATTTTCTGAGAAAGATTAATGTCATTAGATGCTAGAAACAATACCCTCGTGGACTGTTCCATAATGAATCTCTTCAGTATCTTGTTAATATATATACTTGGACTTAGCCCGAAAAAAATCTTGGATCTATCACGATGAATCTTGTTCCCAAGTATATATGATGTCTCACCCATGTTATTCATAGAGAAGCATTTATTCAACCATGCCTTAACAAACAATAAGACTGGTATTTCATGTCCAATGAGTAACATGTAATCAATATATACTATTAATAAAATGAATAAACTCATACTAAACCATTTATAGAAACATGGATTTCATTCATTCCTTATGAAAACAAATTCTAGTACGGCGTCATAAAAACAAATTTTCCATGAACTAGACGATTTCTTTAGTCCATAAATGGATGTTTTCAATATTCATACCGTATTTTCATCCTTTGGTGTCACATAATATTTAGGCTATGTCATATATACATCTTTATAAATGTTCACATTAAGGAAGCATGTTTTGACATCCATTTTCAAAATCTCATAATCATGGAAATCTATAATTGAATGTAGATTTCTGATGGATTTCATCATTGAAACTCGTGAAAAGGATTCATAGTAGTGAATGCCTCAATGATATTTAAATCCATTTTCAACCAATAACAAATTTTAGGTACTGAATTATCCTTACATGTTTAGTTTCTTCCAAAATACCCATTTTCAACCAACATTATTTACATCTACTGGAGGGTCTACCAAAATTCAGAATTGGTTTTGGTACATGCAGTCATTTTAATAATTCATGTCTTCTTTCCACATTTCAGTATCTATGAAACTTTCTAATTCCATACAGGTTATAAGATCATTATTTACGAATAATGAGTCACTATACTCAGTGACTAGAAAACCAAACTGTTCTGTTTCCCTAACCTCTCTAGTACACATACACAGTAATTGTGTCTTTGTTACAATTCCTTCTTCCATAAGGATTTGTGGAATTTCTTCACGTTCCAAGTATTTTGTATATTAAGCATGTATATCATCGAATCCTATATTACTCCCAATAACTCTTTTTGATATAAGATCCCCCTCATGAAATTTGATAGGTCTATAAAAAACAACATTTTTTTGTGAAGAATTTTATAGATAGTGTCACTTTGTTTCTTTGGGATATCCTATAAAGATACAAGTTTTGCCTTAGGGTGAAAGCTTATTAACTAAAGTAGTCTTAAATAATGATTTTCAACCAAAAACATGTTTGCTAGATAACACTGGTTTCATTCCATCCCAAAATTGGTATGGTATTCTGTTTTTTTCTTCAGTTGGAACATGGTTTAGTATGTATGATACTGTTTGTAATTTGTATACACAAAAATGATAATGGAAGACATGCATAAATCATCATTGATCTAACCATTTCCAACAAGGTTCAGTTACTCCATTCACTTACACCATTACACTGATGAATATAAGGAGGAGTTAGTTGAGATAAAATCCCAAACTCTCATAGATAATCAATGAAGTCTTTATTAAGATATTCTCCATTATGGTCTAAGTGAAGTTTCTTAATCTTCTTTCCAAGGTGGTTTGCAACTTATTTCATGTAATATTTTAATTTTTTAGAATAATATGACTTATACCTCATTAAGAATACATATCCATATACTCTAAAATAATCAGTACATGTTATGAAGTATGAGTACCCTCCCCTTGCTTCAATAGGAAATAGTCCACACACATTAGTAAGAACTAATTCAAGAATCTCATTATCCCTTTAACCATTCCCATTAAATGGGGTTTTTGTTATTTTACATATAAACATTCATGATATATACCACGCGATTTTAGTTCAAAAGAATATAAATGTCCATATTGATGTATTTAGTCCAGCGATCTTCATTTACATAACCTGCCCAGTGATGCCAATCTTAGTTGTGGTATGAGTCATGTGAAGTTATGTCATTATCAGTTTCCATTATTTGGTTTTTGTATTACAACACATAGAGGCCTTTATTTAAATGTTAATTACCATAAAAAATGTTATCTTCTAAAAATAAGTACTATTTATTACAAAATTTGAATATAAATCCATTCATATCATGTCTGGATACATAAATAATGTTTTTGGTAACTCAATTCACATAATAAAAACCCTTTAAAACAAAGGTCATTCTAGTTGGCAACATGAGTTGGTATTCCCCGATAGCTACACTAGAATGTTTATATCTATTTTCTTAATGATGATGTACCTCTATTTGTCCAATCCTTCTAAATATAATTGAGTCCTGTATATAAATACATATGTGAGCACCATAAGATGTATAAAATAATTTTTTTAGAAATAGATAAAGTTTACTTAATAACAAATGCACCTAAAGCTTCCCCTTGATTCTTTGGCTGGATGAAGTTATTATTCCAGTGGCCCTTCTTGCCACATGCGAAATAGTTAACATCATGTTCCATTGATAACCCCTTGATCTTCCTCTTCATGGAAAGGTGTGAGGAAGAGTTGGGATTAATGATCTTCGCTTGAGCTTTCCATTTGTTAACCATAATGAAAAAAGGTTTTCCACACTTTTTATCCTTATCTACTTAGTGAAGAAGAGTAAGAATATTTGATAGAGACTTCTCAAATCTTTTTATATTAAATTTCACTATAATGATGGAAAATCTTTGAGGGAGTGATACCAGAATTAGGCATGTGACCAGCTCTTCAGGGAGTTTAAACCCTAGAACCTCTAAGCACTATATGTTGCTAATGAGATTGACTGAATGAGGCCCAACTGGAGAACCCTATCTAGGCCTTCTCTAAAAGAGAACTATGAAAATTTTAAACCATTACTATATAGCCATCTCCTGGTAAAAACCACAGAGGTTCTCAAGATTTCTATATGCATACATGATTTTGGGAGACTTCATTACCTCACTAGACATTGATGAAAGCATGAAACATTAAACTTCAAACATGTTACCCAAATGTTTTTCGTATACATGGAACTCTTCATCACTCACATATTTAGTATACAGATCAAGGATTGAGGATTCTAGAACATAAAATCTTCATTCATGGTGTAGTAAAACCCAAAGGTGTCTAAAACACTCATAGAAGTTACTATTAGATAGGAGGTTATCTTTCTAAAATATTCATCACATGGATAGTGTAGATGCTGAAATTATTAAATTTATTCTAC
Organism: Viscum album; assembly: GCA_963277665.1. Taxonomy (NCBI): domain Eukaryota; kingdom Viridiplantae; phylum Streptophyta; class Magnoliopsida; order Santalales; family Viscaceae; genus Viscum; species Viscum album. Next base: position 1,066,837,709 of record OY728127.1, on the reverse strand, counting down.
AATTAAAAATATAATATTATTAGTACTTTTCTTGGTTATAAAATAAGTGAGATATAATAAATTAAATGTTTTTATTTATTTATTTATTAAATCTCCCACTATTTTACCAAGTCTCAACATCCCTAACAATTGAACTCAAAATTTATAGTTACTTTAACATTAATGTGGATGAGATCCGCATTAGTTTAATTGAAAATTCACACTTTTTCCAAGAAAACCTTAATAAAGTAATTAAGTAGGTGGTCTTGCCAATTGAAGACTTTTTTCTCCATGATCCATTGAGTTAATTCCCCTATCTTAAAATCATGACATGGATTTCCTCAATACATGACTCCAAATTTGTATTGAACAGACATTGGACATTAACTCAATACAATTTCAATTATGTCTACCTAATACCCTCATGATAAATCCCTGATAAAAGTGTCCAAAAAATTTCCATTTACTACACATAGTTATATAGTTTCATTCAAAATAAATTAATGGAAGGATTATTCTGATATAATATTTAATTGAGGGGTCTTAATTTATAATGAAATACCTTTTATACTTTTATCCTTTACACATTTGGATACTATTAAGTGGATGTTCATAATTTATTAACCATATTGGTTAAAACATTTATAAAAAATTCATTTATTTAATTTCTGCCTTTACACATTAATTCATTTATTTTTGTCATCATGGTCTTTCATCCATAATGTAAATAATTTCATTGAAAAAAATAAATATTTAACTAAATGAATCAATCATGAGCTTTAGCTAACATTTTATTTAATGAGTTGACACTAAATCAATCTTTGACCTAGGGGGAATAACTCATATTTTCGGTCTTGGCATGAGTTAAAACATTCCACATGTCCACTTTTGTATCATTTGGGTTGGAATAATTATGGTTCCATCTTGAATCGCCTCCATACACCTTGGGATGCTCTATTAATTACAAATATTTTTTACTCACATGCAGGTGAGGGGAACCAAATGAATGGTTAAAGGGGGTCATATAAATATATTTGGAAATGTAGGTCCTTAATAAACACTGGGGGAGGTACAAGTCACCTACATTAATTTAATTTAATATAAAATAATTGTAAAATCATTAATAAAATTAAATTAAATCATACGACTTGTATATAGGTCATAGTCATGCTCGTGAATGATCATAAATACAATAAATATGAAAAACTAAATGTATAACATTGATTTATTTATTCAATATTTTATTATTGATGATAAAATGATTACATTAATTAATCAATAAATAAATTAATTAATTCCAATTCATCGTAATGATCAGATGATCTTATTTGGAAATACACATTATTAATGAAATTAGTGGAAAATAAAAAACAAAACCAATAATGAAATATTAATTAAAAGAAATTAATTGATCATTTAAAATTATTTAAAACCATTATTAATTTATCAAACACACAACAGTGTATTGATCAATAAAATTATTTTTTAATGATACTATTTCAAAATTTAATGAAATTTTATTTTTTTCAACTAATGGGAGGCCTGTACATGGAGCTACACACCATGTACCTTGGTTTTTTTATATCCAAGTCACACGATTTGGGCTTTGGATTGTTAACTCGGCCAGACTACATGGTGTTAACATGCTAGCTACACACCTTGTATCTGCGTGTCGTGCAATAGGTTGGCCTGGTGAAGTCACTGTGTCAAATAAAAGAATTGTATGTAATTAATTTCTCAGAGCACTTAGATACAATGTGCATGGGTATATGAAATTTACTACAACCACATGCCATGTAACCCAGTTTTACCAGCCAATGATTTGGAACATCCCAATGATATCTTCAGTCATTAATCATTTTTTATTAAACCTTTACAAAAATGAAATACTGGACAAACATGATTAATATGTCGATAACATATTAATTCAAATCAGATTAAAGAACTAGTAATATGAAATTAATATAAAACCATAATTTCACAAATATAAACAATCAAATTAATATTTATACATTTAAATGTGACCACTCTAATACCACTAGATGGTTCTTGGCATATCAGAACCATACAGAGGTGGGTGATATATTAAAATTTATTCCAATAATCATTTATTGAAATCATGAGTGAGGGTCCTACACATAAAATTTATAATTAATTTATTTAATATTTGAATAAATAAATACTTGGGATTTAGAACACTCTTCATTGGTGAATTTTGATCATCCAAAAAGTACATTTATTATTACCTTTGTTTCACTATGAGGATCCAATGATATAATCCATCTAGTCATGATCCCTATGTGCTTTTATGATCTCTGAGAAACACAAACCAATCTCTTAGTTCTAGCATGGTGAGCTGAATGTATTGATTTGTCTGTTATTGATCAGCCACTCTTTAGTGTTGAAGAAATATCTCTAAAACTTCTCATTCATGAGAGGGAGAGATATGGGAGAGTTGAGAAAGAATTCATAGTGTGCATCAATTATTTATTTTCAATTTTGGATAATCAACACGATAGAAAAATACATATATTTAATGAGTTAGGATTTATGTTAAAAATATTATTTAATTGAATACTGGAATTTTAATTACATTATTACCTTTGAAAAACCCCATTCAGCATAGTAATAATTATATTATTACTATTTTGTGGTGTGTTCCAACTTGCGCAATAACAAATATTATGTAACTATCATGTTAATTAATATTTTCCACTGGGGCCGATATTGGTCCATTTGAACTCCTCCATCATTTATTGAATAACTAAATAAATATTTTATTCATAAAAAAATTATTTTATTCAATATCTTGAAAATAAATATTTATTAAAATATTCAGTAAATAAAATAAATATTTTATTCACATGTCGATAAATAAATATTTATTTAATTTATGCAATCAATATAACATGAATAAATTACTCTCTAGAACTGAGAATTATATTTATTCCATTAATTAAAATCGAGTAGAATTTAATCATGGCCAACAGAAACACTTAGTGCATGACCCTCTAGGATTCTTTCACTACTATAATTCTGTACAATTGCGCGTGTTACAGCCGGAGAGTATTAGCGACCGCCATTTAGCAATCGTTAAAAGAAGTATTTGTGTCCACCAAATGGAGGATGCAAATACTGAATCAATAATCGATGAGATTTTTACCACCTTTTAGTTTCCGTTTATTTAAAACTGCCAAATGGCGGTCACTAAAGGATGTATTAGTGACAGGCAAATAGAGGATGCTAATACAGAACTAAAATACATGGGATTTTCCCCTCCTTTTGAATGTCTTCTTTGACACGCCCTGAAACACCCCTTCCACCGCTTCACCGCCTGCCACTGCCACCCCTTGCAACCCCACCCTCACCCTTGTCACCTGCAGTCATCCCTAGCACACCAATGCACCTTCGGCAGCCCTCTGGTATCCCCCCGACATCACCCCACCACACAAAGACCACCCCTAACTGACCACGACCCTCCCCAGTCACCGTGCATCTTCCATTACCAGTGAATAATGCTGGTGGAAACCCTCCAACCACACCCATGTCGCATAATGCATTCTTGATCGAAAATCGTATTTTTTTGGGGTTGATCTTTAGCGTCTACAAAACGGTTGATGCTAAAGGCTTTAGTGAGAGGCCAAAAACATCCTACATTTAGCGGATGCTAATCAACCACTAAAGGGCTTTAGCAACGACCTTTAGATGTTGCTAAAGCCCTTATTTATAGTAGTGTTTCTCACTAGCAATAGGAATGCTTTCCTAAAGTCCAAGATTACTTTCTAGTAAAAGTTCAAGTTATCCCAGAGAAAGAGCACAATGTCATAATGTTGAAAACCACATATGAAGGCTAACTATGTAATATAATACTTTTTACAAAATATCTCATCATGTTGGTTGTACATCGATGACACCTACCTATAGGCTAAATATGTATTTCATTGCCTATATGAAATAAACACATTCTTACACCATGTCCATCAAAGTTAATGCAATAGGTCTATTATAATAAAAGGGTATAGATATATAATTCCATAAAGATAGAAGGGATAAATTCTTCCTAAACTTATTCTTTAATGTCATTTCACTCGTGACACACCCAATGTATCAAACTTCTCCATGAACTGTTATCAACATGGTTTCTGAAACAAATATAAGTACATGAGTTGTAACATGAATTAGTAACAATGTTAAAGTCTAAGGACCATCACACATGATCATATATAGGAATATCCAATGACACTAAAACTCATGGATTTTTTACAGGAGCGTCTATTCTCATAATCTCCCATATTGGGGAGTACCAAGTGAAAACTTCATGAGATAAAGCCTCATCTGCTTACGAGTACTCACATCTGACAGTCTATGTATTATGTGTCCCATCATATTCTGCTATCCAACTGAAAAATATTATTTGATAATATCATAATAGCACATCAAGAGTCTCTTAATTATAAGGAGCTTCTATGATTGTATCAATATGACATATACTATAGGACATTATTACATTAGATTAATGCATAACAACAAACAACATGTAATAATAAGTTTTATTAATATTTAATACAAAAAATATTTATGTAATCAAAGTACAAACAATTTTTCCTAGTACACCAATGTGACACATACTCTAGGACTCTAGGATACTTTATCGTGCACTGGGTATAGGTCGAATTAATAACAAATGATCCATTTTGAGGTTATTAACCATAGGAAAAACTATTCCATATACACATCCACATTACCATATAAAGACAATGATTAATTTTCTTAGTGAACCCAACACTCTATAATTTACCTAAATTTAAGGGTGTTTTCATATGTTTAGAATTATCCTTAAGGATTTAACATAGTTTTTATAATCTTAGACCCACAAAATAACTAGACCTTTATCTAATAACAACTATGAAAAAATTTATCTTTTATACACTTTAATTCACTATTTATTACATAAATATACACATAACATAATCAAAAAGGATTCGTAATACATGAGTCGTTAGGTAATTAGATACATATTAGAATAACATGAAACATGGATTGTGTGATATTATTTAAAATATCATAACATTCCCTTATATTTTCATTGGTATTTTAAAACTTCATGGTACAACATAAGGATGTACATAAAAAAGGTTGATATATAAATACTAGTATGGGATTATTAAAACCATAGATTGAAGTAATTCATTATATGTGAGTTATGGTGTAACACCTAAAATTTTGTAAAAATGAATTTTATTTCAAGATATTTTTTATTACACATAAAATCAAGTTTATCTTTCATTACATGAAACATTATTTTTATATTTCATTAACATGAAACATCACATTAATCTTGGGATGCACACAATACTTGGAAAGCTTCTGTTACACATGACATTGAGTTTAAAAAAACTATAATCGATTATTAATATAGTTATTTAAACATGACCATTATAACCTAGATGTTAAATATAGTAATTTGAATATTAATAAATTCATTTTAAATATTAACTATAATGGTTTTATATAAATGAAACATATTGATAAAAAAAGTGCTTATTTTTTGTTAAAAATTTAATATGTTTTTAAAAATATTATTTTCTAAAAAAATGATTTTTATGAAAATCAATAAAATTAATTTTACACAATTTTTGAAAATTTATTTGATAAATTAAAATTATTTTTTTAAATTATCATGTAAAACTTATCTTAGTATAAATTATTGATAATTTTCTAAAAAGGTTATTTTTTTGTACGATTAGTGAAAAAAACTAAATTTTAATTAAAAGCTATATTTTTGTTCAAATTATTTATAATTTGAAATTCTATTTTAAATATGATTTAAAGAATAATTAGTTCAATTATACATCCATTAATCCAATTTAGGTCATTTGAATAAATTTTATATTTAGTTTTAATATAAAATCATTGTAAAATATTGAACATTTTATCTTTAAAAACTCCCTTTCTCCTCACGTTAACTGGATTAATTTTGAGTTAAAATTTTATAATTTTTTAATGGAATTTGGAAAATTGGATTCCATATTTGGAATAATAATAATTTACATTATGAAATATGTTCAACATATTTTTTACCAAAATTAATGGTGAAAATAGTAAAAGTCATTTACATTTGTTATGGTAAAAATGGGTTTACTAGGGAGTTACACTAAAAAGATAAGGGTGTAAAATGATCCAAGCCATGTATAAAACAGATTTTATACAAATATTTCCATTATATCCTTCCCAATATATAATTTAGATTCATTTTGAATATTTTTTTGTGGGAATGAATTTATTATTTTGGTGTCTTGTGGGAAATTTCCATGTAGTTTCTAAGTGGGTTCCTTTACCACACTTATAAAAGTCCACCACCATCCTTCACTTATTCACACCACTAAATCCAATTTTATTGACCCATGCATACCAATATAACATTCCAAAATACCTCCTCTAATCCTATAAACCTTAGTTTTGGAAGAAAGCTATCCTTAGGAGGCTTTGGTGCAAACTGAAAGAGGACACCCGAATAAGAGGTAACGTTTATCAATTTACATTGTTTTCTTCCTGATCCACCTTAAATTATTATTATAACATTATTAAATAATAACCTCATTATATTCCATATTTATAGATTATTTTATATTAATAGAATAACCTATAACCATCACCACTTCCATCAAATGGGTTATGAAATCATCATTCTTGTGTACAATAGACTACCTCCTCACAAACCAATTTCATTATTAATTACATTACCACACATAAAGGATATAAATTATGATGTATTTTTTATTTATATATCTTATATTTATGATATTATTATTCTTATAGAATTAATATATCACACAATCCTTCATACTCTCTATTTTGTGGGAATACAATTACATCACTCGTGTGTACGCCAAACAACCTCCTCACGAAGCAATGTGATTCATTCATACTTTACCTGGATGGTATTAAAGATGGTTTTACTAAAAATATTATATATATAGGAAATAATAATTATTTTCAAATAGAAATATTTCATTTACATTTCTTTCTTTCAATCTGATTAGAAAATGGAAACAATGTTCATGCGTACATATGATACACCATCTTCATGAACGGTGTAATTCATTTTATATCACTAAATTTTATGGATTACTCAAAATACATATATACTGAATATATATATGATATTTAGATAATGGTTAAATTTTTTGAGATTATGAAATATTGATCAAAGTAATAGGTCCAAAAATAACAAATCAAGCATATATAAAAACAAAGTGGTTATTACTCTAAACGTATCTTTAACATGGAATTATTAATAAACAGGGAGTGAAAGGTCATAAGAAAATAATATATTGTATTATATATATAAATATTGTTCTATAATAGATTTATAATAAACTTACAATAATTATATATGTTTTTTAATGTGTACGATGGAAGTCAGTACTTATTATAAGGGGTTTCTATCTCTCTTTTATTTATAGGAGACATTTAAAAAGTAACCAAATATTATATCATGAATATAATTAATTTTATTTTATTTATGTTTTAATTTTATTTTATGGTTTATTTGGGATTAGGATTAAAAATATTCCCATGCGGTAAGGGACTTTCCTCTCACTTTTTTACTTTCTTGAGACACATGCCATATTAACCACCTATTTCTTTTATGTGATGTATATACCACCCATAAATTTATATTATAATTATTCACATAAAATTTATTTGGTTTTAAATATCCCATTCATGATCTATCTATTAAGGAGAATATGATTCAATGATACCAAATTGGTAATTATTTTTTGTTGCAATCTCATTTTTTATCATTATTGTTTACAATTATGTTTTCTACAGAAAAATATTATGATCAATCTATCAATAAACTCACGAGTTTTATTATCCTGTGGTTATTAATGATATTATGAAGTAATATTACCATTTTCACACTCTTTGATACATAAATTAATTGATAAATTTTATAAGAAAATTTAACTTTATTTCTCTCTTTGGTCAGAAATTCATTTTATTCAAAATCCTTGTTTTCTAAATATGGTTTTAAAAGATTATTACTTTTAAAAGTAATTTTTACCCGTGTTTTAGTTTTTAATTTTTTTTAAATGAGTCTTCGTGACATTTTCTAACCATTGCCCATTGGATTTAACCAAAAATGATAAAGGAATCATTATTTTAACGTATACAGAATGAAAAGAAAATAATGTTATCATCACCATTATTTTATTTAAATTTTAATTTATATGTTTTCAAGGTTATTTTTAAGGAAAAGTATTTTAAAAACGTTTCATGTTTTAAAAAGTGTTTTTTAAAGTGAAAAGGATTGTTTCCTCAAGAAATGTTTTAAATGTCATTCAAAATAATTTTCCATCTAAGATGACCATCGTTGATGTTACAAATGAATTACCAGGGATATGATCAATGTATATTATTATTATATTTTATCTAAATATTTTATGTTTATGAGGAAAATATGTCTATGAAACCCATTTCCCTTTTATGGGTTATACCATGATATAATCCTTATGAAACCTTCTTTTTTTCCCAGTTTATGCTATGAAGAAATGATGGAATGATTATGAAACCTGTCTCTATTCCATAGGTTATGGTATGACACACTTTTTATAAAATCCAATTCATTTCATGGGTTATGATATGATGGATGTTTTATTCTCTTATTGCACCCACATGTATGTTTTCATTATGAGAAGGGTGTGACCTATATCGGTGTCCAATGCATCTGGTAATGATAAATGTTTAATGAGATCAAAGAATATATGATAGGATAGCCTACGACCGAAAAGGAGGGTACATAGGTTGTCATCCCATGCCTGAAAAATTGGGTACATGAGTTTTTAGCCAAATCCCCAAGCAAGTACATAGGTGGTTAGCCCAAGCCTAACATGTTATTATTGGTCAGATTAGGTAACTCAAGAGGTGTGAATTGAATTACTATTCAAATTTATGTCTTACAAACATTTATTTATAAGTACCAAATTTTAAATATAAAATATCAATGTTAACTAGTGTGGCATATTTATAAATGTTTTGATCTTTTGAACGATTTGTGAAAGATTGATTAGTTCCCAATTATAAAAATATGGATTATTATTTTAACTTCTGAAATCAATATACTCAATAATATTATGATATAAAAACTATATAACATTAAATATCAATGTGATGTATGTTTTTCTGTTTTAAATGAAATAAAAAATGAAAAAAATCATCAAATAACATAGTGGACTTAAAATAGGAGGTTCAGTCTCAAGCTAGGATATATTCCTATCCACTTGGTGATCACCTGACACTAAGAAATTTATATTTATAAACTTGATTGACCCCTTGTATTGGGGTAAAAAATAGTATTCAAACCTTTCTAGGTCAATAGACCTATTCCACAGTTTTTGTGGGAGTGAAAATTACAACAATCCAGATAGGGAACACTTCCACTATTATCTGTTGTAGTGTAAGGTGTAAAAAATATAGGTCTGTAAATATATCTGTGTACCTTCTAGTTTGAAATTGGATTCAGTGTGGGTTTATAAAAGAGATACTCACACTTCCCATAAAGTAGAAACAATACACAATAAGAGAAAAATATAGATAATATGGTTTTGAAGGATTAGTGTGATTCTCATTTCTTCTTGAGACTCTTCAAATATGTGATGAAATTCATCGTGAGTCAATTTTTAGAAATAGCTAGCAATAAAAAGTGTCTTGAGTGCTTCTATTATCAGAATTTAGTGGGGTAGTTGATGTGTAAGATGAGCTATTCTCTTCTCATAGAATGTTGGTGAAACTAGTTCTTCTATTTATATTCTCAGCAAAGTATTCATGTTTCCTTTGTTTTTAAATATTTATTTTTTTCTTAGGCGCATGTATTGTAGCTATATACTCGTATCACTACAACTTTTTTATTAGGTACACCCTTTATACAAGGCATCCAACAATGAGCAAGATCTCTGGAACCTCATACCTTGTACATGGACATCAATATTAATGTTTTCAAAAAAAAATTGAATGGGTCATTAAAATATATTGTGGTACTATGTTTCACAAATATGGCCATTAGAAAGAAAATTAAATTTAAATAACAAATCAAAAGATAATGGTGTCTCATGATTAGTAGCTTAAGATCATTGAAATAGAACTGCTGTGTCAAAATAGATCATTCTATAATCTAGAATGGTTAGTCGAGTAGTGGTTAATCAGGAATGGCGAGTCAAGATAGGTTGGTTGGTGTTTCATAAGGTTGGCTTGATGGTGACTTAACTATTGGTTGGTCATTTTGATGGTAGGTCTCCTTAAATGTAATTCATCTATCCGTATATCATACTTAGAATTTTTTTGAATAATTGTAATCCATTATGTAGATTTCTCGAGATGACGGTGACTATTGCAATCTGTAATTCAGGAATTAGTGACTCATATCAGTGTCTTATCATTTTTTGGATTTCCTTATTCATGTTGATGATGATATAGCTGACATTGGGACATATCATCGGTTGGTCTAATAGTGATTCCACCATGATGGTGACTTGGCCTCAACAGTGACTTATTCTTAGCTAAATTTTCCATAACCTATATTATGGTATAAAACACTAACAGAATGGATTAAAATGATAAGTAAATGTGTTTAAACATAATTAATCATAATTAAACACGATGTAACTTAATTATTAATTATTTGTGAGAAATAAAACTAGGGGAGGTCAATAATATCCCCCTTATTGATGATCACAAATAATGGAATTAATAATCCATTCATAATGATCAAAGGAACAATTATTCTTATCTTATCATATAGATTGTATGAAATTAAATCATAAGGGAGGCATATTCAATGAAAATAAAATTAAATAAAATTAAATTCTTCTCATTTTCTAAAATCCATAATGACACTTTAGTGATGTTAAAAACCATATCATATTTCTCCCCCTCTAGATATTTTCAAAAAGATAACAAATAATAAGATATAATGAACATAAAATTATTGAAAAGAGGTAATTCATTTCAAGAGAAAAGGATAGTACAATAGATTAAAAAAATAAAAATTATAGACCTATCAAAGATTAATCCAATCAATGCTTCTCCAAAGAAGGATCTATGGGTGCTTTCCCTTTTCAGAAGCAGTTGCAGTAGATGGAGGTAAATGAGGTACTGATGTAGCATAATTATGTAACTGATGAATTGGGACACCATAAGGTAGAAAAGGTTTAGGAATTTATGTATAAGATGTAAGAGTGGTTTGTTACCTAATGATTTCAGGTATTATATGACTGAGAGCCTATGTTACAGACATTTGAAATGGTTGAATGGTTGTAGGAAGAGGATACAATGGATTTCAAGTCACAACAACTCTGAACTTGGGATCAATAGACTGATAGATGAAGCTTGAAAGAAAATTTATAGTCACTAGAGTAATGGGAAATGCCTCTGGTGGTACACAATCAGTGATTTAATGATGCAAGTAAGGATCTATAAGGTTTAAAATATCCATGATAATATTCCCAACTTTCTCTATAGACTTAGTGAAATCCTCCGTATTTTCCATAAACATTTGAAGAGAATGAGCTAATTCTGTTAGGTGTTTCAGTTTTTTTCTTGCAGGCTTGAGTAATAGGAGGAATCCTTGGAGTCTCACCCAAATAATTTAAATGACTGTTCAAATGATGCTGGGTATAAATCCTCTTATTGTAGTTGTCTAGTTTTTTTACAGTCTCTTCCTGAGCTGAAGTCTCCCCTTTTGTGTAAAACCACACCATATCTTATATATGGTCACAATTATATCAAATTTCTATAAGGATTTCCGGATCCATTCCACCTATAATGATCCATATCTCTTCTACAATCACTTTTCTAATGATCTAATTGTCATTATATTGAGAAATAAGAGAATAAAAGGATGATGAGTCATTGAATGCATCTTTGAATATAATTTTCAATATTTCTAGATATAGAAATGAAGGAGGAGTAGCAATATCTTACTCAGATGATGTATCCTAAAAAGTATTGGTATCCTTTTTCAAAGATTATTCATATTCAACTGACATAAAATTCACAATTAGAATGAGTACAACCAATTAATTAGATAAAAATTTATTTTTTCCATCTCACCTTTTGATTTTTTGAAACTAAAAGAGGTTTAATATGAGAGAGAACTATCTCTGCAATAATTGCATCATCTATTTCATTGAGACTGGTCCTTAGTTCATGTTGAGGTTGGAATATACTTTTAACCCCTGAAAAAAATTCCTCTTTAAATACTTTCAAATCATGATGGGTCACATATTCTATAGGCATAGATGAAACTAGTGTAGAAATAGGAGTAGCAACAGGAGCTACTTCTTATTGAGTAGGTTTGATTTCTAGAGTTATTCCAACTTGAACTCTTTGAGAAAGTCCTACTACTTTAACCAATGATCCCTTATAATCAAATTCCTCATCTTCTAAATCATATTAATCTATACCCAAAGTAACATAGCCCATACACTTTTCCTATTCTTATACTGTAACAACATAAGGAATGGGAGTATCAACTCTTACCCTTTTTGTCTGTTTGTCCCCCTCAATAGATACATCATGTTAAACATGTGCTTTCCTATTATTAGGTTATTTATTCCTAACATAAAAATGTTCTTACACTAGAGAAACTAGAGCTTCTTCTTCAACATCATTCATATGAACATATGGAGCTCTTTCCTCAACCAGAATTGACTCAGGAGCTTTATGGGATTCAAAACTGATTTCTATTTCACTAGAGCAGTATCAACCAGATTTGAAGGCTCAACATGATCTATAGTAAGATCATTAGGTTCTTCCCTATGATCTTTACCATCATGAGGATGTTCTAATCCACTATCAGATTCACCACTTCCTTCTTCTTCCTTAAAATTTTCATCATTTTCATTTTATTCACCAGATTATTATCCTTCATCTTCGTATTCTTCCTCTTCATCACCATCATCCTCTTATTCTTCCTCATTGTAATTTTACTCATATTAACCATTATAATTTTCATTTTCTTCACTTCCACTTTTACTGAAATACTCCACATTTCTTGATTCTTCAGTCTCTTCATCATCATCATCTAGTAGGAGGGGATCTTTTGTAGGAAGAGTCTTAGGAGGGATAATAGGTCCATATGTCATCCTTTATAGACTTCATTTGATATCTGGGTCACCAATATCATCCATAGGATATTAATCTCTTTTATGGGATTCATATTATTATTATTTTTATTCATAATACTATACAACCTTATCTGGTCCTAGAACACGATCAACCATGTTTCTTGGACCTGATGGGCGATCAGCAGGATTAAATGCCTCATATATCTTATCATTATATTCAACCTATTTCCTTTTCAATCGATTAAAATTTTTATTCACCCTCCTAAAAATTAAATTGGGATTGAAAAAACCATCATAATAAGTTACCGATTCCACATTATCATTCATTAGAACTTTGACTTTAAACCTTTCAAATATAAAGGTTGGAGAAATAAATGAATTTGACATGGATTGGGGTTTCATGAATTAATTCATTTTCACTATCAAATACCTTCATAAGTTATTCTTGTGTAACTTTTCCATAAGGTAAAACAATTATAAATCCCGATATTTGGGAGAGTGAAAATCTCATTTTCTTAGATATAACTGTTGATGGATAAATTTTAAGAATATACTATATTCACCATAATGATCTATTGTTATTGGTATTATTGGAACTCTATTTCTAGTATTCTCTCCCAATGCATCCTCAAAACATAAAATGTCACTAGGTGGAGTATCACTTCCTTATAAATCATAAAAATACCTTTATGAGGTACTTTCAAGCATTCAACCCACTACATTGAAGAAAAATTAACTCTTTCCCCATTTATCCAAGATTGAATCCAAAAAATATTCTAAGCATTTGAGAATAAATTTTTCATTCAACTAAAACTCATGTACATGAAAAGGATAAAATTATATATTGTTTTTTGAGAACCGCTCTAACCACCCTTTTTCTTATAACACATTCAATAAGAGAGACTTACCTTATAGTATCCATTTGTTATGAAAATCCATTTTGGGAGTGAGGATTCATCTTATGAGTTAGGGATGGATAGGTTTTGGATTAGGTTTACTTGAAGCACCTTTATACTTTTTAGAAGTATGAGACTTATCCATAAACTTCTTAGGGATTCTTTAATCAAGGAAATGGTGAGATTTGAAGGTATTACTTCAAAGGATAAGGGAAACAGTTTGGGGGAGAAGAATGCGAGAGCAAGAGTGTGAGGGTGAGAAAGCGAGTTGAATCTATTTTATTTTTATCATTTTTGAGATTTAGAAATCGTAAATCAAGAAATTTGGATCAATGTGAAACAAATAAAATTGAGACATTTTAACATCCAGTATGGAAAAAAGTAATGATAAATGGTAAGTCACAACAGTGAGTTCTAATGGTGAGTCATCCATAGTTAGACCCAACAGTGAGACAAATGGTGAGACATCAATGGTGAGTTGGAAATAGTGAGTCATCAATAATGATTCATCAGTGGCGAGTCATCAATAATGAGATATAAACAATGAGACACTCAATAGTTAGTCAGTCAAAATTGATCATCCGTAACCCATGTATGATGTAGCTCATTTTCTAAAAATTTAAATCCTTAAAAAAATATCAGCAAGTTGATGTTCAGTACCAATGAATTCTAAAGTTATATTACCTTTTTGATAATGATCTATCAAAAAGTGATGTCTAACATCAATATTATTTGTTATGGAATGAGAAACTGAATTCTTATAAATGTTAATAGCACTTTTTTATCACATTTTATATGTATATGACTATATCGATAGCCATAGTCTAGTAATGTGTGTTTCATCCACAAAATTTGAGAAAAAAAAACCAACAACTATGTATTCAGCTTCATCAATAGATAATGAAACAGAATTTTGTATCTTACTACTCCATGAAACTAGATACTTTCCTTACAATTGACATGTTCCAAAGGTTTGTTTTCTATCTAACTTGAAACCACCTAAATTATCATCATAATACCTAAGTAAGTTAAATAGATTTACTCTAGGGTAGAATAATTCTATGTTGGTAGTATACTTGAGGTATTTGAAATTTTTTTGACAACAAGTAGATGTAACTATTTATAATTTTCATGAAAATGAGTAAACATACACACACTAATCATAATATCAGGTCGACTAGCATTCATGTAGAGAAGTCTTCCAATAATACCTTAGTAATTGGTTTAATCACCTGATTTTCCATTTTTATCGAGATCCAATTTATCAGTTGTACTCATAGGAGTATCACTTATTTTAATTCTATCCAAATTTAAAAGAAAATGAAAATATCTTTAGTATATTTACTTTGATATAAAATAATACGTTCCTTATTTTCAAAAATTTTGAATCCAGGAAATAATTTTAGTTCAACCATTAAACTCATTAAAAACTCATTTTGCATCAATTTTGAAAAATCAACACATAATGAATTTTTTAAAGATCCAAAATTAACATCATTAACATATATTGGAACAAATAAAAAATATTTAGAAATTATTTTTAGGAAAGGAGTTAGATCACCTATACCTTTTGTAAAACCTTTATAAAAATGAAAAGTGTTGATCCTATCATACCATGATCTTGGAAATTATTTTAAACATTACAATGATTTTGTTAATTTCTAAACAAGTTTTTGAAAATGAGGGTTTGTAAAAGTAGGGGTGTTTTAAACACAAAAAACTCAACTATATAACCATTCATATAAGAAACATGGTCTTAATTACACACATAAACAAGAATTATTACATAAACTTGCACTTACGACACCTCTGAGGATATATCGGTATAGTGTCTTGGGAAAATGGGAACATTAAAGAATAACATAGAATATAAAACACAACAACTTTATTGAAAACTTATTTTACATGACCATAACATTCCTTCGTACTTAGCATTGCATGGGATAACTTAAGGACATGCATAAGAAAAGGGTAAAATATAAATCTCAGTATTGGAGTAAACAAGGAATAACATGAAGAATATAGTACATTTTATGCAATAATCATATCAATGGAGAAAAAGAGAAACGTGAACATAAAGGCATGATATAGCATGGTTATCATAACATGGAAATGTGGAAACAACATTTTCTAGGATATTATGATGAGCCAAGGCTCATTGAACATAGATAATAATTAGCCCAAAATTGAACATGTATTAGCATGATTAAACCCTAATTTAACTAGAAATATTATGACACTAATATTTACCAAATTCATTCGAGCGCTATCAGGGTGCTCCCTTCTAAATCATTTCATTTCAGGCATAAGTGTTCCACATAGATCATAAAACATGAATTTAGTAAAAATAAAAATTTGTTCCACAAATAAGAGATTCAGATACAAAAATGTATGTTCTCAATCAACAAGTAAATGTGCATAAATGTTAATACCCATGATAGGGAAATGGGTATGGTATTCACTTATATAATGATTTTGAGATGGAAATTTTGGTGTAATTTCATAAGCATAACGACTTAAAATAGAAATCATAAAATTGGATGATATGAGAGAAAGGGGTCTCTAATAATTTATAAATGAAATGGAATGTAAGGGGATCATGTAATATAATATCCGAACATATATAATGGAATTTAGATTCATAATATAAAATTATTGATTGAATATAAATGAGAATAGATAAATCCCATATAGAATTTTGGCATGGTAACAGGTGTACATGAGAGGCATTAATGAGAGATAAGTTGGTCTCTAATCAATAAAAAAATAAGGATAGTAGTATGGGGGGGGGGTGATAAATCATACCTCAACATTTTTAATAGAGATTAAATGTTTATAACAACATAAAGGAATTTGGACAAAATTAGAATGGAAAAAATCCTTACATGGAAGTGTGATCCCAAAGGATTTGGAGAGGTTTTGGAGAGTCTTATAGGGAGCTTGGGGCGCCTTGATAGGGTTATATAAATATTAGGGAATTGGTTAGTTGTTCTCCAAAGGCTTTGAGTGATGATTAATGATATATTGAGTGGGTTTATATAGGAAAGGAGAGAAAATTATTTATTATTTAGGTTTTGGACACTACACATTAAACTAATCAAAACCACAATTCAAGCCATGGTTTTTGACCACGTTGTTTTCCAAAGGGGAGTGGAAAAAATTATTTTATATGTAAAATCTATGAACATATGAAAATATTATGCTTTCTTATGTATAAGTGAGTCACACTCTCAAGGAGATCATTTCAAAATGTTAAAATGTTTCATATGTATTGGAGGGTCCACTAAGGCATTGTAAAATTAATCAAAAAATATAAAATAGAATTATTTTAAAGTTAAAACATATATTGTTATAATAATCCTTTAATTGTATTTTATTACATCCCAATTGGGTCATTATGATGTCAGAAAACACATTATATGTTTAAACGATATTTAAATTTTACCCAAAAATACCACTCTCTAAGAAAATTATGAAAAAATAACTTATGGATAATTTTGATGTAATTATTCCTAAAATAATATTCATTTCATCTAAAAAAGGTTCTAAATATTTGATTTTTCACTTTTAAAATAAAAACTGGCCTTTATTGAAAATTGGCGGGTTTTGACAAAAATAGTTTTCGAACCTTAATAAAAATTACAATTGTAATTCTATAAATTATATTATCATTTATATTGGATAAAAATTAATTTATTAATAATATTTTATTAAAATATTAATTTATTCAAAAATATATTAATTCATCAAAATATATTTCTTAATTATGTTTAAATATTACCTAAAAATACTATTTGTGCTTTAAAAACCATCAATAAAGTAAAAATAATAAAATTAATGTATATTATTTATTATATACAAAACAATAATGCACATAATCATAGTGCTAGGGTAATGTTACATATCCTCTTAAAACATCATCATAATACTTAAGGGTAAGGTGTGCGATGGTGACCGACTCTTGGGGCCGCTCAGATAACATCGCTCGAGTGGTAATCTCTTTTAACTTCCACTTCTCCTATAGGTGGTTCTGTTCAAGAATAACATGTTGAAGACCAGCTTGGATTTTGTCTAGAGAAAATCGCAATGATGCTAACTCCTTTTCTAGCGCTAAAAAATGGGCTTCATAAGGATCAATTCTACTAGATGAGGCCATCAATTCCTTTGTCTGCGTAAACTGGGATTGTTAAAGCCCTATATTGATACTAATCATGTGATAATTTTTCAACAAGTATATTAGAAAATGTAACAATTATTAATGGTATTTTGAAATCCAAAAACATAAAACCATGGATGTGTATATGTTTTATATAACCATTTTACATAACAGTAAATTTATTAGATCAGGAGTAATTTTCATTAATAAAAGTTTGGGTCATTATAATATTCCCCTATTAAGAAATTTCAACCAAAAAATTTTCTTTTTCCCACACTAAAATAGAAGAGGGTTACTCTACTTCACCACTTCCTCTAATTCCCACATTTCTTCTTCAAAATTGTGGGTTTTCCATAACACCTTGATGAGGGGAATTAGCTTATTTCATAGAACTTTTTAACTACGATCTAAGATCTTCAACGGATTATCTTAATAGAAGATTTCATTCTCCAATGGTACTATCTCTTGAATGAGTACATGTGATTGGTCTAGTATTTACTTTCTCAAGAGTAGTACATGGTATACATCATGTACTTGAGGTAGGCTCGGTGGGAGTTCTAGTTTATTGGTCATGTCTCCTATGTGATCAAGGATCACAAAAGGGCCGATGTACTTTGGACTAAGCTTTCCCGTCTTCCAAAATCTCATAAATATCTTCCATGGTGATATTCAGAGGAATACCATGTCTCCAACATCAAACTCTAGGTCTTGTCGATGATTATCAACATTGCTCTTTTGTCGACTCTGATCAGCTTTAATGTGCTGCGGGATGGTCTTAACCTTCTCCACCATTTATTTAACTATTTATGAACCTAGGATTTTTTTCTCACCCAACATAAACCCAACATTCCAGTGTTCTACTCCTCTTCCCAGAAATGAATTCATAATGATCCATTTGGATTCTTGTGTAGAAACTTCTATTGTAAGAAAACTCAACCAGAGGAATATGTTGATCCCATTCACCTTTGAAGTCCATTGAGAATGCTCTCAACATGTCCTCATGTGTTTGGATTTTCCACTCATATTGTCCATCAGTTTGAGGATGATAAGATGTGATGATGTTTAGCTTAGTATTATGAGTATGTTAGAGACTTTTCTAGAACATAGTGGTGAATCATAGATCTTGATCAGATATAATCTATAGTGGTACTCCATGCATCCTTACCACTTCATTGAGGTATATCCATTCTAGTTGATCCAATGAGAAATCCTATCTAATTTAAATGAAGTGTGCAGTCTCTGTAAGACGATCCACAACAACCCGGATATCATTGATTCCTTTGTATTTATTTGGAATTCCGGTGACATAGATATTGGTGATGTTCTCTGATTTCCATGTTAGTATGGGTAATGGTTGCATAATCCCCTTAGACATTTACCTCTCATCCTTCTATTGTAGACATACTAGGAAATTTGATGTATACTTAGTTATCTCCTTCTTCATGATATCCCACCAATAATTCTCTTAGATATCTTGATACATCGTTGTGTTTCCTAGGTGATTTGATAAATTCAAACTATGTGAAACATCTAAAAGTTCATCATTTAACTCTGGATTTGATAGAACACATAGTCATGACCCAAATCTCACAATTAATTCTTCATTAACATTGAAATTAGAGGATTTCTCTTTTCTGATAGTTTCCACTTTTTTCTGAATTCCTAGATCAAAATTTTGAGCATCCTTTATCCTTTCAAAAAGATATAGTTGAGATATAATTTTTGAAAGGATTAGTGATGTTCCCTTGTTTATGACTCCCATGTCCATCTTCATCAAACCTAATAAGATTGGATCCTTTTCAATTCTCATAAATGTTATAATCACTGGGTCCTTTCTACATAGAGTATCCACCACCATGTTCTCATTCCCATGATGGTTGTAAATTGAGTAGTCAAAGTCATTGATCCGCCCTATCCATCATTTTTTTGCGCATATTCTACTCTTTTTTTATGAATATATAACTAAGGCTTTTGTGATCCATGTATATTTCACACTTCTCCCCGAAGAGGTAACATCACCAAATTTTTAAAGCAAAGATTACTCTAGCCGACTCTAGATCATGTGTTGAATAGTTTTTCTCATGAACTTTCAATTTCCATGAAGCATAGGTAACGACATTGACATTTTTCATCAACACACAACCCATTCCCTTCTTCTAAGCGTTAGTGAATACCAAAAAATGTTCTTTACTTGTGGGTAGCGTGAGGATGGGTGCAATGATAGTCCCTCGTTTCAACTACACGAAGATATCTTCGCATTTATCACTCTAAGAAAACATGACTCCATTCTGAGTTAGTATAGTAAGAGGCCTTCACAATTGTGAGAAATCTCTCACAAATCAGCAATAATATTTTGCTAACCCATTGATTCTATGGATATCCGTCACAGATGTTGGCCTTTTTCCATCCCTCAATTGAATTTTTCTTGGATTTATCCATAGATATCATATTGTTTGTGATGATATGAGCCAAGAATGATACCTTCTTCAACTAGAACTCGCACTTTCTGTACTTTTCATAAAGATTATCCTTTCACAAGGTCTCTTTTATAGTGCTTAAATACTCCTCACGCTCCTCCTTGGTTTTGTAGTATATTAGAATATCATCCATAAGAATACCAATTTTTTTAGGTAATCTCTATTAACATTATTCATTATATCCATGAAGCCTGCTAGATCATTAGTGAGTCTGAAAGGCATTACTATGAATTCATAGTGCCTATACCTTATATGAAATGAAGTCTTGGGGATATCCTCCTCCTTCACCCTTACATGGTAATATCCTAACCAAAGATCCACCTTGGAGAAGTATTATGCTCCACATAGCAGATCGATCAAGTCACCAACTCATGGTAGAGGATAATTGTTCTTTATCATGATTTTGTTGAGCTCGCGATAATGAATTCAAAGGCCCATTCACCCATAATTATTCTTGGAGAAGAGGACCGGTGCACACCATGGTGAAGCACTTGGGCATATAAACCCTTTATCCAAATTCTCCTGTACTTGTTTCTTCAAATCCTCAAGATCCACAATAGCCATTCTATATGGATTCTTGGATATTAGAAAATCCCCAGTTATAAGATCAATAGATAATTCAACATCTATTCTAGGAGGAAGACCAGACGATTCCTTGGGAAACACTTCTATGAATTCCATCACAATCGGCATGTCTACATGGATGGTTGCTTCCTTAAAATCCATCATCCGAGCAAGATATGAGTGCTCATTGGGAAGTATTATCAATTATTGTGATTATGGTGAAAAATAATATTCATCCTCCTCCTTATAATTTTAAAGAATCGAGGGTCGATTCTCTATATGGAGAGTGGTTTCCCTCTTGAGTCAATTTATGTTGGCTCTATATAGGGAAAACTAGTCCATGCCATGAATTGAATCAAATTCCATAAGAGGGATCATGATGAGGTTTTTAGGGAAGTTAAATCCAAAAATTATTATATGGGAGGAGTTATATTCATGGGATAAATGATTACCCCAATTTCTGTTCTCACTGACATCTTTAATTCCATGATTTGCGGTTGTGTTGGGATTGTTCCTCTAAACTTTCGAGATATAAAACAATGCGTAGAACAAGAATAAAAAAGTTAGTTTTCTATTATTGAATGAATCACTAACATACCTATCACCACATCATTTTCGGTGTTCACTTCAGTGGTTGTGATGGCAATAGCTCACCCATGCTGCCTTGGAGGTTGTTGGTTGCCTCTGAAATCCCTTGACTTAGGGCACTGGTTTGCAAAGTGACTGGGTTCTTTGTAGTTGAAGCAGTGAACAACATGTTGAGGGTTGAACAAAGCATTTACCTCCTCTATCATAGCCGTGAGTTTTTCTTGTCAGTAGTTAATGACCAGGTGCCCTTCTCTTCCACAACTAAATCATTTTTTCGTCCCCTTCAGGAAATTTCTGGGGTGCTTCTTTCCACTCTGTTAGCAAGTGGGGTGCTAGAATTTCATATCACCTTGTGATTTATCCATCAGACCAATAAAATTAAATTCCACCTTATTATTGTTATCCCCATGATACCCCTAAGATTCTCCAAAATCCATTTCGACTTTGAAGGAACATCATAAAATTTCCTCATAGCTATCGAAGTCATGAATCACTAGGGCTTTCTGTCAGCTAGGTTTTAGACCACCAAAATAGTAGTCAGCCTTGAGTTTGGGAGTAACGACAAAGCATGAGGCATATAATGGAAGCCTTGTGAGGTTTTCCTTATACACACTGATTGATTCATTGTCTTTCTTATTGAGTGAAAGGAAGTCCCTATCTATTTTAATTCAGACGATGGAAGAGAAATATTTATCGAAAAACATTTTCTGGAAATCCTTCAATTCCAACACCTCAATATCTTCCTTAGTCATATTAGTTTTTATCAATGTCCCCCATTGATTAGATTCACCCTCCATAAAATAAGAATCCATAATAACCTTCTATTTTTTAGAACATTAAAGGATGTATATGATCTTTTCATTAGAGTTGATCTATTATTTCGTGATTGAGGGATCAAATGATCCATTAAGAATAGGAGGCCTTTTTTTATCAAGAATCTATCAATTGAGGCTTTTTCTTTATTCAGGGGGGGGGGTTGGATTTTTCTCTTGACCCATGTTTCTATTAAAAACTCATGTTAACTAACAGAGTATCATGATAAATATTGTGATTACCTATCCCATATGATTGAGCATCTCATTAGAAAATTTATCACATTGAACTTCACATCGATTGTTATCATGATTCCTCTTAATACCGACCATTTATAGGGATAAAAGGAAAGTAAGGGGTAACACATAAAGGGGAATCCAATGAAAAAAAGTGATAAATTGTAAATTACATATATTCCCTTTACATATAAATTTATAGGCTTCAATCTATATTATCCATGATCTATTCCCAACATATATTCATAGGGGATTTTTTTTATTCTCTTAAAAATGTTTCATACTTTTAATATGAATTTAAAAAATCATATCCCCCAATAGTGTTTTAACCAATAGTGCAGCAAGGCTCATTATCATGCCCCATTTCCCGTTCGAGTCTAGCTCAAATATGTGTTTTTGGGTTTTACCCTTTGATACATCTATTCCAAAGCAACCTCTACTTGTTTGTATCCAAACATGGATTTATTTTCCTAATAAACCACTTAATCTATACTCACCAAAATTTAGGGATGTTTTTTTACATAGTCTTATCCCTAAGGCTTTCACTAGGGTTTTCTAATCCTAATCCCAGAAATAACTAAACCTATCCTCTAATACCAACTATAACAACCCTCCTATTTATTACACAGTTAAACATGATTTATTACATAAACATTAAACTAATACAACTCTGAGGATCGATAGGTCTAGTGTCTTTGGAAAATTGGAACATTATATAACAACTTATAACATAAAACACAATATCTTTATTGAAAACATCTTTTACATGACTACAACATTCATTCATACTTAGCATTGCATGGGATAACCTGAGGACAGGCATAAGAAAAGGGTGAGATATGAATCCCATTAAGAGAGTAAACAAGTATTAACATAAAGAATACAGTACATGTTAGGCAATAGGCATATCAATGGAGAATAAGAGAAACATGAACATAAAGACATGATATAACATGATTATCCTAACATGGAAATGTGGTAACAACATTTAACATGATAATAGCATGAGCCAAGACTCATTTCACATGGAGCATGAGAAAAACATTATTTCACTAGAATTATCATGATTAAATCCTCATTTTACTTGAAATATCATTATAGTAATCTATACCCAATGCATTAGAGCGCTATCAGGGAGCACCCTTCTTAATCATTTCACTTCTTGAATAAGTGTGCCACATAGATCATAAAACATGTATTAATTAAATATCTAATTTATTCCCTGAATAAGATATTTGGAATAAAAAAATGTATTTCCTTAATCAAAAATTACATTTTCATAAAGGTGAATACCCATGATAGATAAATGGGCATGAAATTCACTTATACGATGATTTGTATAGGGAAGTTTTGGTGCAACATCAGCAACATAACTATGTCAAATAAAAATCACAAAATAGGTTGATGAGAGATAAAGTGATATATCATCATTTATAAATTAAATAGACAGTAAGGGGGTAATAGAACATGACATACCAACACATGTAATGGAATTTATATGCATAATATAAAGGAATATCTTGAATTTAAATGAGAAGATAGAAAATCCTTACTGAATTTCAGCATGGTAACAGGTGTACCTGGGAGGCATTAATGGGATAGAAAGAGGACTATCAACACTCAAAACTAGGTAGGGGAGTATGGGGGAGGTGAGAAATCACACCCAAACATTTTTAATTGAAAATAAATGGGTATAATAACATAATGAATTTTGGAACAAAATGAGAAATGAAGAAATACCTTACATGGAAGTATGAACCTAAAGGCTTTAGAGAGGCCTGAGAGAGGCTTCTAGGGAGATTGGCATCCTTGGGAGGATTATTGAGAGAGGAGGGCATATTTTGTTCGATTTAAAAATGTTTTTAGTGAAGAGGAATGAGAGATTGAGTGAGTTTATATAGGAAAGGATAAAAAATTCTTTATTATTTAGGTTTTGTATAGTACACATATAACTAATAAAAAACACAAACCAACCCATGGTTTTTGCCCATGCTTTTTTCCAAAGGGGAGTGGAAAGATTATTTTATAAGTCCAATGGAAAACACTATTAAAATATTAGGATTTCTTATGTGGAGTAGAGTCAAAATCTCAAGAAAACCATTTTAAAATGTTAAAATGTTTTATAAGTCTTGGAGGGTCCACTAAGGCATTGCAAATTTAATAAAAAAAAATCTAAAATAACATTATTTTTAAGGTAGAAAATATATTGTCTGAATATACATTTTATATTATTTTATTAAATCACTATTGGGTCATTATGATGTAACAAAACACATTATATATTTGAACGATATTTAATTTTTACCCAAAAATTCAACCATCATATAAAATTATGAAAAATTCACCAATGGATAATTTAGACATTCAAATTCCAAAAATAATATTTATTTTATCTAAATAATTCAGTAAATAATCTAATTTTCACTTATAAAATAAAAACCTACATTTATTGAAAATTCATGGGTTTTGACAAAAATAGTTTTCAAACCTTAACAAAAATTACAATTGTTTTCCTAAAAATTATATGACCATTTATATTTAATAAAAAGTAATTTAGTAATAATATATTATTAAAATATTTTTTAATTAAAAAATCCATTCATTCATCTATATATATTTCTTAATTGAGTTCAAATATTAACTAAAAATTATTTGTGCTTCAAAAACCATTTTCAAAGTATCAACAATAAAATAAATGTATATTCATCATTCTAGAGAAAATATATTGCACATAAACATGGTGCTAGGGTATTGTTACATATCCCCTTAAAACACACACATAAGACCTAAGGGTAAGTTGTGAAATGGTGATGGACTCTTGGGTAAGCTCAGATAACATTTCTCGGGTGGTAATCTCTATTAAATTCCACTTCTCACGTAGGCGGTTTTGTTCAAGATTAACTTGTTGATGCTCAAATTAGAATTGGTCTAAAAAGAAGCCCAATGATGACAACTCATTTCTGAGATCCCAAAATTATGATTTGAATGTAGCAATTCTACCGTATGAGGTCATTTCTTCCTTTTTATGAGTAAATTGGGTTGGTTAAAACCTTATATTTATACTGATAATGTGATCACAGTTCAATGTGTATATTAACAATGGTAACAATTATTTAAGGTTTTTTGAAATTCAAAAACATAAAACCATATAAGTGCATATGTTTTATATAAACATTTTACATAATATGACATTTAATTAGACCAATAGAAATTTTAATTAATAAATGTTTGGGTTGTTAAAATTTAGGATTTGAATTTTGACATCCATTTGATAAAGTATGAAATTAAGATGTACTGTATAAGATAGAAAAATTATTGTGGATTCAATTCGATCTAAAGGTGAAAATGTTTCCTCATATTCTATTCATTCATCTAGACTGTAACATGTTTAAACTTGTCTAGATTTATTTATTACTATAGTACAACCTTCATCCACTTTGTTTCTAAACACCCACTTAGTGCCTATTGTCAAGGTGACTTTGGGTGTGACTATCGGTTTCCAAACATTGTTTCATTCAAAATTATTTAATTATTCTTGCATAGAAATAACCATGAATTCATCATTGATTTCATCATTAATGTTTTTAGATTCATGCTATGAAAAAAAGGCTTTATGTTCAACATGTTTTCTTAGAGAAGATCTAGTTTGTGTTCCCTTATCTAAGTCTACTACTATAGAATATAAAAGTTGGTTCTTAAGAGTTATAATAGAT
Organism: Viscum album; assembly: GCA_963277665.1. Lineage (NCBI taxonomy): Eukaryota > Viridiplantae > Streptophyta > Magnoliopsida > Santalales > Viscaceae > Viscum > Viscum album. The sequence goes on along the minus strand of OY728127.1, from coordinate 1,066,811,157 downwards.
CAAGATAAATAAGGTATGGTTATTTTGTCTTAATATACATATTTGGTATCATTTTCAGAATCTAGAGAGTTTCCAGAATCATATTTTTCTACTTCTTTAAAAAATAGAATCAGAAGCTTTAAGATTTATATATAGACTAGATAGATTGTCCTCAATATTTTATATGGAGGTTTTGGATTCATGTGGATATGTTTCATCCAATTTTACATGCACAGATTCTTCCAAACAATTGGTTCTTATATTAAAGACTCTATAATCATTACTAGAGATTGAATAACCTAGGAATATTACTTCATCACTCTTGGCAGAAAATTTCCCAAGATTATCTTTTGTATTGAGAAGAAATACAGTGAAACCAAAAACTTTGAAGTAATTATACTTGGGTTTTTTATAATTCTATAGCTCAAAAAGGATTTTATTAATAATAGGTGTAATTAAGACTATTGATTATATAACAAGATGTATTCATAGATTACTCCCCAAAATAAATAGGCAAATCATATTAATTAAGCATAGTTCATGCTATTTATGGTAAGGTAATATATAACCTCCCTACAACACCATTATGATGGGGTTTCCTAGGGGTAGAAAATTATGAATATATCTATTATTAGATAAAAAATATTCAAACATTTTATTTTCAAACTCACAACCATGGTAACTTCTTAAATATTTAATTCTGATTCCACTTATGTTTTCTACTAATCTAGATACATAGTGAAATAAGAACAGGTTTCACATTAGTGGGCTATAAATATGGTCCTTTTATACTTAGAATATTCATCTACTAGAAAATAGACATACTACTTCCCATTTATACATAAAACTCTAGAAGGTCCAAATAAATCAATTTGAACCAACTCAAGAGGTTGAAAAGTTGAAACTTCTTTCTTTGGTATGAACGATATTTTATGTTTTTTTATTTATGAAAAGGATTAAAAACATTATCATTTGGAAATTATTTTTTAGTTGGATACTTGAATAATACTTTTTATAGTAATATTTATAAGAGAGTGAATGTTACAGTGGCCTAGTATTCTAATCTATATCCAAGACTCTTTATGTAAGGCACTTAAGCATGAAACATTCTTATAAGATAAGGAATCCAAATTAATAGCATATAATTTTAATTTCTAATAGAAGTAAATAATAAATTATTTTTGTAATTAAAAACATTACAAGAACAATTCTAAAATATTACATGAAAACCATCATCACTTATTTGTGATATGATATGAATCTTTTAATTTAGACCATAAAAATAAAGAACTTTAGAAATTAAAACTTAGTTAGTGTTACATATTTGGCCATGGCCTATAATTTTCCATTTATCATTGTCACCAAAAGTGACATGAGCACCATATATCATGATAATATTCATGAATTTAGAGTATTAACATGTCATGTGTCTTAAAAACCCACTATCTAAGTACAATAGGATTTTACAGGAACTATTCTAGAAGATTTCCTATAAATAGTTTCAGCAAGAAAAGACTTTGGTAGCCATATTTTCCTGGGTCCAATAGCATTAGTAATGAAGGATTTGGGAACCCAGATTCTCATTATGGGTTTCCTATAGGCAGTTTTTAAAGTCTTAGATAAATAAACTCTATTAGTTCTCTAATAAGTAGATGAAGTTATTTAATTTCTAGTGCTAGAACATGCAGTAGATTTTTCTCTTCTAGGCACAAACTTGAATATTCCAGATATCAATACACAATTATTTTAAATAAAATTTCATTTCCCAGGTTGATAACCAATACCAGTAGTGTATTTTGGAGAAACCTGTTTACCAAGAATATAAGTTAATGTATATTTACCATTTGAAGACTTTTCTATGTCCATTTTTAATTGATCATGAGAAATTTTTGTTTAATTATTCTCATTGATATATTGATCATTTTTTTCATTTTCTATAGTAATTTAAATTTTAAGACTTATATAAAAATCATGTTGCTTTTTCAGGTACTTATATTTATATTTATGTTTATTACATGTATCCTCATGAATTTTAAATTATTCAAACATCTCTTAATTTTTCATATTTTTATAATTATTACAATAATAATAATCTCCCAAATAATAATAATTCTATATAGGAGATATTAGGGTTAACTTAGATGTGTTTGTTAGAAAACACATGTTCGCATTATCAACATTCCCATTATGTGAGGATTCAGAATAACTGGAGATATCCTCAGAAAGACACCAAGTGGCCTTCATTGCCTTCTTGTACTTTCTATCCTCATAATCATACTTTTTTTGTACTTTATATTTGGATAGTAAACCTTTACATGACCTCTTCTCTAGAACTCCTAGAAGACTATCTCATTAGTATTTTTAGTTACATTACACTCCTTTTTCCAGTTACCCTTGTGGTCATTTTTCACTCTGTAACTAGGATTTATGAAGAAATAATTATTTATATAAAACTTTTTAAATATACTGGATAACTGATAAGTTTCCTCTTCACTATCACAAGATATATCTTCATTTCAGGAACATTCAACATTGACTTTGATTTTCTCCTGTTACATGGATTTAGTGGGTTTTAAAGACATAGATTTTCTTTTTGGTTCCTCATCCTCTTCTCTGTTGACTTTCAGTTATTCCTTATAAATCATAAGCTTACCCATCATCTCCTTTATATGTAGTGCATCAATGTCTCAAGACTCTATAATGGATATTGATTTCCCTCTTCACCTTTCTGGAAGACACCTCGAAATTCACATGATTTGTTCCTTTATAGTGATTGTCCTTCCTATTGATATCATTGTATTGAAAATATTTTTTAACATGAGATACATGTCAGAGATATGTTTTAAAGGTTAATTTTAATGTTATAATACTTAATGGTATATTTATTACACCTCCTTTCTTTAATATTATCTGTTCCTTCATGTGAAACAGCTAGAGTATCCAAAATTTCAAAGGTTTTTTTACATGAAGTAGTCCTATTGAATTCTTCAACACCCAAAGTTCTATATAAATCAATCATATCTTAGTAGTTATTGTTATAGGCTTCATTATTGGAATCATTCCAAGTGTTTTTAGTAGCAGTAAGAATATTATATTCATCAACAATAATAGACCAGATTTTAAAATTTATTCTTTCTAAATGCATTTTCATTATATGTTTCCACTGAGAACAGACTGTACCATTAAAATAGGGAGGTATGATTCTAAAATAACCTTCCAATATATTTCCGATTTAATTTTTTTTAAATAACTATAAATTATGAACTGACAAAATTTTTGAGATCTTTAACACAAATAAAATCACAGTTTAAATGATATTTGAAAAAATATTTTAAACGTTTGAAACAAAATGTTGGTCGGATTAGGACACTCATTATGGGGGTGAATTGAGTTCTTATAAAAATCTCTATCATAAAAAAATTATTTAAACATCACTATTTTTAAATATAAAACATCCTAGTTAACCAAAGTAGCATATTTAAAAATGTTTTTATCTTTTTAGACATTTCTCAAACACTGGTAAGTTCTCAATTAAAACAATATGGATTATTATTTTAACTTTTTAAATCAATATAATAAATCAAATTATAAAATAATATATATCTAATATTAATTATCAAAGTGAATTATTGTTTTCTGGTTTAAATGAAAAAAAAGAAAAAAACCTGAAATAACACGGATGATTTAAAACAAGTGGTTCATTCACAATATGAGACCTAGTCCTCTCAACAAGGTTATCACATGCCATAATGAAATTTATATAATGAAACTTGATCCACATCCTGGCATGAAGTACACAATAGGGTAATACATTTCCCAAGTCAATATAAATCTTCCACTATCTTTATTGGAGTTAAAATTACAACATCCCATGTAGGGAGATCACCCACTATTATCTTGGGAGTGTTAGGTGTAACATGTTATGTTTCTGAAGATATCACTATATATTACGTTTTGTCACAAGAGTAAATGTGTGTTTATAAAAAATATGCAAACAGTTCTCATAAAGTAGAAAGAATATACAAGCATAGAAAAATATAGATAATAGGGTTTGAAGGCTCTATCTATTTCACAGTGTAGCTTGAGACCCCTCAAAGATGCGTTGAAATGTAGCTTGAGTCAATTTCTAGAAATATCAAGAAAAATAGAGTTTCAGAGTGATTCTATTATTTATATATAGTGAGGTTTTTGATGCGTACGATAATATCTTCTCTTCTCTTAGAATTTTCGTCAGAAATGTTCTTATATAAAGATACAATTCAATTTATTCATGTTTCTTTAGTTTAATGTTCTTATGTTTTTCTCAAGCGCACAAGATGTAGCTATATAGCCACAACATCATGAATTTTTGATCAGATACTCTATTTATACACGGTAGCCAACAAAGATCACGATCTCTGGAACCTCATACCTTATACTATAACATAAATATTAGGAAAACAATGTAGATAAAATAATTCATGGTACTAATATTCAAAAATGTGACCATTAGAAAGAAATTTAAATTTAAATGATAACAGAATGAATGACTATGTCTTAGGATCAGTAGCTCAGGAACAGTGACATAGAACTGGTCTCTCAGACTTAGAGGATTATGCAACTGGAATAGTGAGTCGATTAGTAGTGAATCAGTAATGGTGATTCAAGATCAGTAGGTTGTTCTGTTGGTAGGTTGAATTGATAGTGAATCTGATATTGGTAGGTCATTCTAATTATAGGTATTCTTAACTGTCATTCAACAATCGGTAGCTTATACTTAGAAAAAATAGTGAACATTGGAATGTAATTCTTTATGTGTCTCAATATGATGGAGACTCATGACACTGGTAAGTCAGGCATCAATGACTCATATCAGTGTCTTCTCCTTTTCCATATTTCACTAATTTTTCTGATGATGAGATAACTAATAGTGAGATATACCATCGGTATGTCCAACTGTGAGTCCACCCTGACAGTGACTCGACCTCAATAGTGACTTATACTTGGATAAATATTTATAACATATCTTATTAAATGAAACACTAACAAAATGGATCAAGATGATAAGTAAACAAGATTAAACATAATTAAACCTAATGAAATAGGATGAAATGTAACTATTCATGATTTTTTAGAGTTAAAACTAGAGGATGTCAATATTTATGGTTGTCTTGGTGGGTATCATTGAAATAATATTTTTTAATCTCATGTGTACGCCAAAAATCTTTGTCATATACCAATGTTATTCTCTCATTACTCATGTTCTATGATTCCCTTATGATACCTATGATATAAATTTCCAATATTATTTTCATGACTCAATATTATGATCTTTAATATACAGGGTATGGGATTCAAATGTTATTCTTATGGTATCCTACCATTATGTTCATATTATCCATACATACCTCCCTTTTTACCCTTACTGATCTTCTGATCTCATTTTTTTCTTATGTTTCTTTCTCCCAAGTTACAATGAAAGGTTTTATGTATGAGTAATAAATAAGAATATATTTAGGGATACATTGGATATCTTTAAATAATTAAGAAGATTGTGTTCCATGCATCTAATTTCACTAAATTGTTATGGTCCTCCAGTGTGTGTTTGTTTAATTTAATGAATATTTATATAAGAATATTTAATATCCATGTATGAAAATATTGGGTCAATATAGTTGGTATCAGAATATGGGTTTAGTTGTCCATTGGAAACAACAATGAAAAGAAATTAGTGAGACCCCAAGGGATATTTCCAAGGATATTTCGTGGGATATGACTACGGGTAAGCCTAAGGATGAATCAAAATATTGGAAAATTTTCTAAATTTTGGTATAGGATAGAGAATGTAGTTTCTATAAAATTACATCCATGTATGGATACTATAAGTGTATGTGGTTATGTTATATAGGTTCTTAGGGGTAATAAATCCAAAAAGGCACATTGAGTTGGAGTCGATCTGGTGCATGATAATGGGAATTACTACATGTAACATCCCAAGTAAATAAAGAATAATACATTTTCATAAATTTTAATATTTTTGAATTAAATATTATGTTTACTTTAAAGAGGTTTCTATGTTCGATGGCTTACCTGATACACAACAACGAGTTTCTTTGAAATCTTACATTGCATAGTAATAATATAATAATATTATTTTAAATGGTAGTTAACGCCTAACAGTTGTATTAGAGGGAATGAATATAACTAACTAAAATATAATTATACATGTTTTTTAAATGTTTTTACATTTATCCAATAAAATTTAGATGCTTAAAATGTGAATGAATCTAATTTTAAGCATAAATACTCTAATATTCTTTAAAAGGGCGATTTACCCCATTTTGATAGTGAAACCTCTTTAAATCTAGTTTTTTTTCACTTTTATTTGTTCTATTTGACAAAATAAAATAATTCTTTAGAATCGAGACATCAAAATTTACTTTGGGTAATTTTTTTTATTTTTATGATAAAATTCATTTTTTTATGAATAGTGAAAAATACTATATTTTAATTCAAATATGCCTTTTAATATAATTAATTTTTATGGTTATATTATATTTTTAATTGGTTTAAAAGTTTAATTTGATTATATTTTTACCATTTAATCCAATGCTTGTCATTGGAATCAATTTCACTTTGAAATTGGACATAATCAACTGCCAATCTTTTGATAGTTATTATTTCTTAAAAACACTCTTTTTGTTTTGACAATGGGAACTAATTTTAAATTAATTAATCCAACTTCTATGTCTTGAATTTGGTAAAATAGACATAATTTTGGAATTCAGAATACTAAATATATCTTAGGCTGAATTTTTGTTATTTCTCTGAAAAACATCAATTTTTGATGAACACTGAAACCAATAAGTAGTAGTTTAAAAAACTGACTTTTTCATTTAAATGAAAATTTACCACTTCTGTGAATTGAATTTTGAAAATAATACTCACATTTTTTTTATTAATATGTAAAATGTGGTTCAATAATATAAAAATAATTTTTTGTGAATAGTAACTTTTGGCTTTTATTTACCACGGTTAAAGATAAATACGGTAATTTAAGGTAAAAATAATATTAAAATAATATAAAATTTCCTTAACACTTATCCTAACCTTATTGAATGATTAATGGCCGACCAAGAAAATCCATGGGTGAGACTTTTGAACTTTTAAAGCCACTGGGGTAAGATAATGATATTAATAACCTTTTTTTAAAGTAAAACAAATATCATAAACACGTAATTTTTTTCTAAAAAAATTTAATATGGGGTTATATAATTGATATATTGGACTATAAATATTCATTAGAAATCTAAAAATATTTCCTACATCATGGTAATTTTTTTATAATTTTCAAACAACAAATAAATTAAATTATATATGACACAATAATGATGTTGTGTTTACCTCATTAATAAATGATTTAAATAAATGAGATTATAAAGATTAAAAAAATATCCAAAACCTATACAATTATTATTGGTTAATTTTATTTCAAACATGAGTCATCTTATCTTCGACTATAATTAGTTTTTTACCTTTAGAAACAACAAATCATAATATAATAAAATAATATTTTCACACTTTCCTAAAGAGGCCCTCTTCTCCCTTATAAATATCCCTCACGTATAACCAATTCATCACACCTCTCAAGACCCTTGTATCATCAAACCATGGCCCAATTAATATCCCTACATCAATATCATCCTCCAATAATCCTTACCTTAGGCAGAAGGCACTTAAAGAAACCCTTTTGGATCATATCAACAAGAGTTACCCGAATTATAGGTAACGATTTATCTTAAATTCATTTATTTTATTTTACTTTCCAACCACAAAAATCTTTTTATTCCTTTATTTTGTATCAAAAACAGTATCCTAAATATACTAGGATGTTTTATGTGAATGATTCAAACTAAACATACACACACCTCTATCTAATGGGTGAAGAACATACTGTTTCTGTGGATGGAAAACTAATGCCTCACGAAACGATGATTGTTCAATTATCTTCTAACGCCTCTCATGATGGAAATTAAGATGACACTGTATTTATATATGATATATATTATGTTTATGTTTTATTTATACTTATGTATTTTCCATTTATATCATACCTTTATGGTTTCTATTATGGGTAAACGTGATAATCTCATTTGAGGAAGTGCAGACTACGACCCCTCAAAGTGATATAACTAGTTCATACCATATGTCATATGAGGTAAATATAAAGGATGGATTTAATGATGTTATATATGATATTATAATTGAATTATAATATAACTATGTATCACTATGTTTTAATTCCATTAAAATACGAAATAGAAATGAAAGTAGCGTTCATGCGTACGTATGACTTACCGTCTCCATGAACGGTTCATTTCATATCTTACCTACAAATGTTATGTAATATTATAAATACTTATATATACTGGATATATATGATATATATGATATCTAAGTCATGAATATCATTATGGATATAATGTACTTTTGAGCACATGAACGACATGTAATTATAAGAAGTCCATTTTTGACTCAAGTACCAAATATTGACAAAATGACCGTTATTAACATAAATGAATACATAATGATTATAAAATGGTAATAAGTGATATAAAATGAATAATGAACTTGAAAAAGGTTCTTATTCAAGTAGAAATTAACTTTAGTTTATTATTCATGAAATTAAAGAACGAACTGGTCAAGTTGGACACGAGGTAGGCGAACTTCTTAACCGAATTTCCATTCATTGGGTTAACCTTATACTTTTTAATTATATCATGATATGATTATGTAAGAAATTAATTTTCATATATTATCTTGTATTTATGCTTTCTTTATGTTTACTTATAGTGAATACATATAATTTACCTATTTTTACTAAATGATATTTGTAAGGGACTTTGTCTCAATCTCCTTTCATTGAGGCATGTTTTCATTTATACATAAATTTATTTTATACAGTGTATAAAATCCATGGTCTATTACTTTTATTCAAAATAAATCTTTTCTCTAGGAAGCGTTTTACTAAAAAAAGTATTTTTCTTTTTAACATAAGCGGTGACAATGACCTTTCCACTACTGCGAGTATTATTTGATCTTTTCCTTCCTTAACAAGCCGTAATGTTCTTAAAATGAAAATAAATACCATACACTATTTTATGTATTTTGGAATTGAAAATGGATTTGTTATGTCAATATATTTATGTGATATATTTTGATTGAAATGTGGAAATGTTTTATTTCCTTTATATTTTTTGTATGTGTTATGATTTTATAATGGTACTTAGACATTTTACGGGTGGTTATGTGATAAACCAAATGAAGAGTGGTGTCGTGATAAAGCAGGATGGGTGGTTATGTTATAACCTTCAATGCATTGGGTATGGAAGTCAGCCGTATAGCTATTCCATTTAGTGATATGTGTAGAAGTCGACTGTATGGTTATTCCATTTCAATATCTTTATGTCCCAAGTTACCTTCATATGTTATGTGTTCTTTATATGGGTTTTATGGTAATATTTTGGTTACAGAAGGGTATGTAATGATATTTTATTCAGTGTATAGTATTTACTACTTCATAAAGGTGAAAAGTATTACTTATGATAAATTATTCATGGTTTACTTATTGTTTTGAAAAACTAACAGTTTTCCTTCTTTGTGTATCCCTTAATGATATTTTTATGCTCATCCCAAGTTTTTAAAATGTTTTTCACATGATATAAAGTGGAATAGGGTCAAAGACAGGATCAAGGAAAATTCGTGCTATTTAAAACATGGAACTAGACATTGACTCTTTTTTTAAAGAGTTTTTACTTTATGAAAAAAATAGATACAGAGTAGATGCGTCTTTATGTAATATTAAAGTTGTTACGTATATGTTATGAAATAATACTCTAAATCTCTAAACCTGAAAATATCCTCAATGTGAATTATTAACTTAATTCAAGATTATGAAATATTTAAGGCCGAGTCCTTATAGTTGGTATTAGAGGCCAGTTTAGAAAACATTAGGAGTTAGAATCTTGTCAATATATTTATGGTCAAATTGAAATGATATAGAATTTACATATTACCATGTTGCTTTGCCTAATATATTTCTATGTTAAGAATGGTTTTTCATAGTGGAAATAGGGAAGCTGTGCTGGGAAGGCATATAGAGGGAAATGACCTTCCAAATCAGCATCTTGAAATGGTCAGAATCATAATTTAATAGTTTACTATTGTGATGACTCAGTTGAATCAGGTGATAAATAGTGGTTGTTTTTATTGAGGATATATTGGTTTATTCTAAAATAAAATAGGAACATGAAAGTCATTTAAGGGTTGTCTTGCAAACCTTAAAATAAAAGAAACTGTATGGAAAATTCAGCAATTGTGAGTTTTGGTTACCAAAAATTTCTTTTCTTGGTCAAATTGTTTCCAAAAATGGCATAACTATTGATCATACTAAAACAAAAGTTGTTGAAGAATGGCCAAGACCCAAAAATATATCCTAGATCTGTAGTCCTCTTGGTTTGTAAGGTTATTACTGGAGGCTTATTGAGAATTTTTCTCAGTTATCTAGTCCAATGACTATATTAACTCGAAAAGGTGTTAAGTTCATTTGGGAAAAAGAATGTGATGATTGTTTTCATAAATTTAAAAGAAGATTGGCAACTGCTCGAGTTTTTGTGTTACCTTACAAAGATGGTGAATTGATTAACTATAGTGATACTTCATTGAAAGGAATTGGTTGTATCCTTATATAGAATGATCAGGTAATTTCTTATGCTTCATGTCAGTTGAAACATCATGAGTTAAATTATCCTACACATGATTTGGAATTAGCTGCTGCTGTTTTTGCATTAAAAATTTGGAGGCATCATTTTCATGGAGTAAAATGTGAAATATATATTGACCACAAAGGTTTAATGTATATATTCAATCATAAAGAATTGAACTTGAGACAGAGGAGATGGATTGAATTAATCATGGATTATGATTGCACGATCCTTTACCATCCGGGAAAAGTAAATTATGTGGTTGATTCTTTGAGTCGAAAAAGTAATGATTCATTAACTATGCTATGTTTAGAACGAGATCCTTTGGTTTTGGATTTGATGAACTTTGGTATAGAAGTTGTTGTTGTTGGCAGTTCTTCTGTTTTGTTTCAGGTGTCAGTGAGATCATCTCTACCAGACATAATTATGCAAGCGCAGAAGGAAGACAATGAGTTGTAGAAAAAGGTAGAGTTGGTTCAGAAGGGTAAGTTGCCTGAATTTAACTTTGATAATGATTGTGTTTTGAGGTTCGGAAAGAGATTATCTGTGCGTTTTGACTCACAGTTGAAGAATGATTTGTTATGTGAAGCTCATAGTTCTCTGTTTCCAGTTCATCCTGGCAGCACTACGATTTACAAAGATATTTGGGAGTATTACTGGTGGGATGGAATGAAAAGTGATATTGCTGATTTTACTGTGAAGTGTTTCACATGTCAGCAGGTTAAAGTAGAGCATCAGTTACTGAAAGGGATGTTTCAGTCTTTACCAATGTTAGAGTGGAAATGGGAAAATATATCCATGGATTTTTTTGTGGGATTACCGAAGACAACTTAAGGTAACAATAAAATTTGGGTTATTGTCGGTCGGCTGACTAAATCTGCTCATTTCCTTCATATTTGAGATAAATTATATCTAGATCAACATTCTCTATTGTATGTTAAAGAGGTAGTTAGGTTACATGGTGTTCCCTTCTCTATTGTATCTGATCGTGATCCCATGTTTAATTCTAACTTTTGGAAAGGACTTCACAAGTCGTTGGGTGCTGAATTAAATTTTAGTACATCTTTTCATCCTCAATCAGATGGGATGTCAGAATGAACAACTCAGACCTTGGAGGATATGCTATGTGTTTTCTCAATGGATTACAAGGGAATTTAGGACCAACATCTTTCTTTGGTTTAATTTTCATATAATGACATTTTTCATTTCAGTATACAGATGGCTCCATTTGAGGCATTATATAGAAAGCGTTGTCGAACTCCAGCTTTTAAGGAGGATGTAGGTGAAAGGAAGCTGATGGGACCAGAACTGGTAGAAGAGATGGCGGAAAAAGTTCAGTTGATTCGGAAGAACATGAGAACAGCTCAAAGTCAGTAGAAAATTTAAGCGGATAATCGGAGAAACGATATTTCTTTTGAGGTAGTTGATCATGTCTTTCTCAAAGTTTCTCTTTAGAAAAGTGAGATGTGTTTTGGTAAGAAGGGAAAGTTGAGTCCGAGGTTCATTAGACCTTATGAAATCCTAGGGAAAGTTGGATCAGTTTTGTAAAGATTGGATTTACCTCCAAGTTTATCCCAGGTGAAAGTTTTTTCATCTTTCAATGTTGAGAAATTATATGCCAGATCCATCTCATGTTTTGAGCCTAGAGGTACTTTAGTTGGAAGAGAATATCTCTTATAAAGAACAACGAGTCCATATTCTTGACCAAATAGAGAAAGTGTTGCGGAATAAGGTATTTAATCAGGTAAAGGTTTTGTGGAAAAACTATATGGTTGAAGAGGAAACGTGGGAATCTGAAAATTCTATGAGGGATAAATACCCCCACTTATTTGATAAGTGAATAAAAATTGTGACGACGTAATTTATAAAAGGGGGGAAGGATGTAACATCCCATGTAAATAAAGAATAATACATTTTCATAATTTTTAATATTTTTTAATTAAATATTAATTTTACTTTAAATGGGTTGCTATGTTCGATGGATTACCCGATACGCAAGAACGAGTTTCTTTAAAATCTTATGTTGCACATTAATAATATAATAATAATTTTTTAAATGGTAGATAATGCCTAGATGTTGTATTTTCGGGAATGAATTCAACTAACTAAAATATTATTATATATTTTTGTTAAATGTTTTTACATTTATCGAATAAAATTTAGATGCTTAAAATATGAATGAATCTAATTTTAAACATAAATACTCTAATATTCGTTAAAAGGTCGATTTACCGCCTTTTGATGGAAAAAACACTTTAAATATAGTTTTGTTTAATTTTATATGATTAATTTGACAAAATAAAATCCTTCTTTATAATCGGGACATCAATATTTTCTTTGGGTAAATTTTTTGGTATTTTCCTGATAAAATTCATTTTTTAATGAATAGTGGAAAATACTGTATTTTAAATGAAATATGCCTTTTAATATAATTTATTTTTATAGATAGATTATCTTTTTAATTGGTTTCAAAGTTTAATTAGACTATATTTTTACCATTTAATCAAATGTTGGTCATTGGAAGCAATTTTACTATGAAATTTGATATAATAAACTACCAATCTTTTGATAGTTATTATTTCTTAAAAAAACACCTTTTGTTTTGACAATGGGAATTAATTTTAAATTAATTAATCCAAATTCTATGTTTTTAATTTGGTAAAATAGACATCATTTTGGAATTCAGAATACCAAATATAGCTTAGGATGACTTTTTAGTATTTTTTCTGAAAAAGTTCAATTTTTGATGAATTGTGAAACCACTAAGTAGTAGTTAAAAAACTGACTTTTTCATTTAAATGAAATTTTACTGCTTCTATGAATTTAATATTGATAATACAACACACATGGTTGTTATTAATAAGTAAAATGTGGTTCAATAAGCTGAAAATAATTTTTGGTGAAAAGTAAATTTTGACTTTTATTTACCACAGTTAAAGGTAAATAGGGTAATTCAAGGTAAAAATAATATAAAAATAATATAAAATTTCCTTAAAACTTGTCCCAACTTTATTGGATGAGTAATTTACAACCATGAAAATCCTTGGGTGAGACGTTTGGCCTTTTAATGACACTTGGGTAAGATAATAATATTAATAACTTTTTTTAAAGTAAAAATAAAAATATCATAAACATGTATTGTTTTCTTAAAAAATTTTAATGTTGGGTTATATAGTTGATATATTTGACTATAAATATTTATTATAAATCTATAAATATTTCCTACATCATGGTAATTTTTTTATAATTTTTAGACATCAAATAAATTAAATTATATATGACACAATAATGATGGAGTGTTTACCTTATTAATAAATGATTTAAATAAATGTGATTATAATGATTAAAAAAATATACAAAACCTGTCCAATTATTATTGAATGATTTCATTTCTACCATGAGTCATCTTATCTTTGTCTTTAATTAGATTTGGACCTTTATAAATAGAAAATAATTATATAAAAAATAATATTTTCACACTTTCCTAAAGAGCCCCTCCTCTCCCTTATAAAAATATCTCACTTCTATCAAATTCATTACACATATCAAGCCCCTTGGATCATCCAAAATCTACCCAATTAAGCACCATAAATCCCTGTCCTCCTCCTATAAGCCTTACCTTTGGCAGAAGACACTTCAAGAAACCCTTTTGGGCCATATCAAAGGGAGTTACCCGAAATAAAGGTAACAATTTCTCTTAAATTATTTTCATTTATTTTAGTTCTCCAACCCCTGGACTTTTTTTTATTCCTTTAGTTTATAAAAAAAAATATCCTCAATATACTAGGATGTTTTTATGATAATGATTAAAACTACACTTACACACACCTCCATCTAATGGGTAAAGAACATACTATTTCTGTGGATGGAAAACTAACGCCTCACGAAATGATGATTGTTCAATTATCTTCTACTACCTCTCATGGTGTCCATTAAGATGACACTACATTTATATATGATATATATTATGTTTTTTTATTTATGCTTCTGTATTTTCCATTTATATCTTACCTTTATGGTTTCTATTATGAGTAAATGTGATAATCTCATTTGAGGAAGTGCGGACTACCTCCCCCTAAAAGTGATATGACTTGTTCATACCATATGTGGTACGTATAAAGGATGGAGTTAATGATATTATATATGACATTATACTGGAATTATAATATACCCCTGTATCAATATGTTTTAATTCCATTAAAATACAAAATATAAATGAAAGTAGAATTCATCTGTACGTACGGAATACCGTCTCAATGAACGGTGTATTTCATTTCTTACCTACAAATGTTATGTACTATTATAAATAATTTTATATACTGGATATATATTATATATATGATATCTCAATCATTAATATCATTCTGGATATAATTATCTTATGACCACATGAACAACATCTAATTATAAGAAGTCCATTTTTGACTCAAGTACCAAATATCGACAAAATGACCGTTATTAAGATAAATGACTACATAATTCTTATAACATGGTAATTAGTGATATAAAAGGAATAATTAACTTGAAAATGTTCTTAAAAAATTATAAATTAACTTTAGTTTATTAATCGGGAAATTAAAGAATGAACTGGTCAAGTCGGAAACGAGTTAAGGGAACTTCGTAACCCAATTTCCTTTCTTTGGGTTAAACTTATACTTTTTGATTATATCATGAAATGATTATTTGAGAAATTAATTTTCACATATTATCTTGTATTTATACTTTCTATATGTGTACTTATAGTGAATGCACATAATTTACCAATTTTTACAAAATGATCTTTGTAAGGGACTTCGTCTCAATCTCCTTTCTTTGAGGCATATTTTCATTTATACACAACTTTCTCTTCTATGGTTTATAAAACCCATTAACTTTTACTTTTATTCAAAAGGAATATTTTCTCTATGAATAATTTTACTAAATGAAAAAAATATGTTTCTTTTTAACATGCATGGTGACAACAACCTTTCGGCCGCCCTGAGTATTTTTTGATCTTTGGCTTCCTTAACAATTCATAATGCTTTTAAAAGGAAAATAAATAACATATACTATTTTATGTATTTTGGTATCAAAAATGGTTTTGATAATGGATTTGTTATGTCAATGTATTTACGTTATATATTGTGATTGAAATGTGGAAATGTTTTCTTTCATTTATATATTTTGTATGTGTTATGATTTTATAATGGTACTTGGACATTTGACGGGTGGTTACGTGATAAACCAAATGATAGGTGGTTTCATGATAAACGTAGACGGGTGGTTACATTATAACATCCAATTCATTGGGTATGGAAGTAGGACATATGGATATTCCATTTAGTGATATGTGTGGAAGTTGACTGTATGGTTATTACATTTAAGTATATTTATGTCCCAAGTTACCTTAAAATGTTATGTGTTCTTTATATGGGTTTTATGGTAATATTTTGGTTAAAAAGGGTAAGTAATTATATTTTATTCAGTGAAGAGTACTTACTATTTCATAAAGGTGAAAAGAATTACTTATGATAAAGTATTCATGGTTTATTTGTTGTTTTTAAAAACTAACAAGTTTCCTTCTTTGTGTATCCCTTACTGAGATTTTTATTCTCATCCCAAGTTTTTGAAATGTTTTTCATAGGAAATATTGTGGAATAAAGTCAAAGATGTGATCAAGGAAAAGTCATGATTTCTAAAACATGGAACTATACATGACTCTTTTTTTAAATATTTATTATTTTATGAAAAAATAGAAACTGAGTAGATGTATCTATGTGTAATATTCAAGTTATTTTGCATATGTTATGAACTAACTCTATAAAGATCTAAACCTGAAAAGATCCTCAATGTGAATTATTAACTTAATTAAATATTATTAAATGTTTAAGGTCGGGTCTTTATAGTTGGTATCAGAGGTCGGTTTAGACATCTTTAGGAGTTAGAATATTGTTAAATTAATTTGTGGTCAAATTGAAATGATATAGCATTTACAGATTACCCTATTTCTTGACCTAAGATATTTCTGTGTTAAGAATGGTTTTTCATAGAGGAAATAGAGAAGTTGTGTTGGGAAGGCATACAGAGGGAAATGACCTTCCAAATATGTATCCTGAGATGGTCAGAATCAGAATTGAATAGTTTACTGTAGTGATGACTCAGTTGACTCAGGTGATAAATAATGGTTATTTTTATTGAGGATGTTTTGGTTTATTCTAAAAGTAAATAGGAACATGAAATTCATTTAAGGGATTGTCTTTAAAACCTTAAATTAAAAGCAACTGTATGGTAAATTCAACAAGTGTGAGTTTTGGTTATAAAAAATTTCTTTCCCTGGTCACATTGTTTCAAAAAATGGCATAACTATTGATCCTACTAAAACAAAAGTTGTTGAAGAATAGACAAGACCCACAAATATAACCGAGATCCATAGTTTTCTTGGTTTGGCAGGTTATTACCAGAGGTTTGTTGATAATTTTTCATGGTTATCTAGTCCAATGACTAAATTAACTAGGAAAAATGTTAAGTTCACTTGGATAAAAGAATGTGATGATTGTTTTTAGGAATTGAAGATAAGATTAGTGAATACTCTAGTTTTGGCATTACCTTCCAAAGATAGTGAATTTTTATCTATAGTGATGCTTCGTTGAAGAGACTTGGTTGTGTTCTTATGAAGAATAATCAGGTAATTGCTTATGCTTCATGTTAGTTGAAACCTCATGAGTTAAATTACCCTACACATGATTTGGAATTAGCTGCTATTTTTTTGCATTAAAAATTTGGAGGCATTAATTGTATGGAGTAAAATGTGAAATATATAATGACCACAAATGTTTAAAGTATATATTCACTCAGAAATAATTGAACATGAGACAGGGGATATGGATGGAATTATTCAAGGATTATAATTGCATGATCCTTTACCATCTAGGAAAAGAAATTAAAGTGGTTGATGCTTTGAATCGAAAAAGTAATGATTCATTAACCACTCTACATTTGGAACGAGATCCTTTGGTTTTTGATTTGATGAACTTTGGTATAGAAGTTGTTGGTGTAGGAAGTTCTCCTATTTTGTTTTAGGTGTCAGTGAGATCATCTCTATCAGACAGAATTAAGAAAGCACAGAAGGAATACAGTTAGTTGTAGAAAAAGGTAGAGTTGATTCAGATGGGTAATTTTCCTATATTTAACTTTGATAATGATTGTGTTTTGAGGGTCAGAAAGAGATTATGTGTTCCTTGTGATTCAAAGTTGAAGAATGATTTTGTATGTGAAGTTCATAGTTCTCTATTTTCAGTTCATCATGGAAGTATTAAGATCTAAAGAGATCTTCGGGAGTATTACCCTCTCCATTGCATCTGATCGTGATCCCATTACATGGTGTTACCCTATCCATTACATGGTGTTACCCTCTCCATTGCATTTGATCGTGATCCCAGTTTTACTTCTAACATTTGGAAAGGCCTTCAGAATTCATTGGGTACTGGATCAAATTTTTGTATAGATTTTCATCCTCAATCAGATGGGCAGCCAGAACGAGAAATTCAGACGTTAGGGGATATGCACGTGCTTGTTAAATGGATTACCTGGGATGTTGGGACCAACATCTTTCTTTGGTTGAATTTTCATATAATAAATCTTTTCATTCCAGTATACAGATGGCTTCATTTGAGGAATTATATGGAAATCGTTGTAGAAATCCATCTTTTTGGGATGAAGTAGGTGAAAGGAAGCTGATTGGAGCAGAATTGGTAGAAGAGATGGAAGAAAACGTTTAGTTGATTCAGAAGAACATGAGAACAACTGAGAGTCGGAAAACAAGTTATGCGGATAATTGGAGGAAGGATCTTTCTTTCTAGGTAAGTGGTCATGTCTTTCTCAAAGTTTCTCCATGGAAAAGTGTGATGCGTTTTAATAAGAAGGGAAAGTTGAGTCCGAGGTTCATTAGACCTTATGAAATCCTAGAGAAAGTTGGATTAGTTTTATACAGAGTGGCTATACCTTGAAGTTTACCTCAGGTACACAATGTTTTTCATGACTCAATGTTGAGAAAGTATATGCCAGATCTATCTTAGGTTTTGAGCCCAAGCGTAGTTTAGTTGGAAGAGAATCTCTCTTATGAAGAACATCTAGTCTAGATTCTTGGCCGAAGAGAGAAAGTGTTGTGGAATAAAGTAATTCATCAGGTAAAGGTTTTCTGAAAAAACCATATGGTTGAAGACGCAACGTGGGAATCTGAAAATACTACGAGGGATAAATACCCCCACTTATTTTATAAGTGAATAAAAATTGTGAGGACGCAATTTCTAAAAGGGGGGATGGATGTTACATCCCAAGTAAACGAAGAATAATAAAATTTCATAATTATTCATATTTGTGAATTAAATATTAATTTTACTTTAAAGGGTTTGCTACCTTCGATGGCTTACCCGATATACAACAACATGTTTCTTTGAAATCTTATGTGGCACAGTAATAATATAATAATATTATTTTAAATGGTAGTTAACACCTAGCCATTGTATTGGTGGGAATGAATAGAACTAAATAAAATA